>CM069149.1:8100821-10835821 GCA_035221665.1 Okamejei kenojei | reverse complement strand
CTAGAATCTTACCCCTTTTAATGCGTTCGTTAACACCCCTAACGTTCCAACTACAAAATGAGATTCCTCCCAGTTTATTTTGGTTATCATCTTGCATTTTGAATAGATTTAATACCTGTGTCTTGCGGTGCATTCGTACCTCAGGTCTTTAGATATAGAGGGATCATTTACCCTACAATGTTTAGATAGTAGATTCCCTTTGCGATAGTCCTTGAATAAAAAAAAAACACACATGTGATTAAATGTGAAAATGATTTAAAAAAAACTAATACAAGTGAGAATACAGTGTCCGAGCTTGTCGGCACTGTAATAAGTGACCCACCTGTAGGTGGGAAAAAGCATTTTATTGACTTCTGTGTCAATATAAAACAAACAAATAGCTCCGCTCCCTCAATTAATCATAACATACTGGAATGGGACCTGTTTAAAAATCAGATGTATAGTACCCATTTACAGAATATATGTCCATTTCCTCGGTATTTCCGGATATAACTATCATTTTTATCTACGAAGTGTTAAGCGTATATTTTAACCTCACAAATCATCAACTGTTTGTTGAAGGGGTTAACCTATTTCTGGCTCCTGGAACTGAGCCAGGAGCCCGCCTCTGCCCCTCACGCCCTGGTTATCTACGTGAGAATTATTAGGTTAAATTAAAATGTTAATTTGAAAATCCCCATTTCTGCATTTCTGATTACTGTTTCTATGTTAATATTCTATGTTAATATTGTTAAGGATGTTAATGCTATACCATTTAGGTTATTCATTAGATTTCATATACAACAGTAATAGCTAAGCCCAGTCTGTTGAAGAGCTCTTCTTTTCGGCGGTTATCTTTTTCCAGCTTCTCTTGGAACAGAGTGTGTCCTTGAGTTAGCATTCCGCCAATAAGTCCTCTAGACAAAGTTCCTTCTTTGGGCAGTATGCCACAATTCTGGGTGCAATAGTAAAAAGAGAGAGTGTCCAAAA
Organism: Okamejei kenojei; assembly: GCA_035221665.1. Taxonomy (NCBI): domain Eukaryota; kingdom Metazoa; phylum Chordata; class Chondrichthyes; order Rajiformes; family Rajidae; genus Okamejei; species Okamejei kenojei. The sequence goes on along the minus strand of CM069149.1, from coordinate 10,834,852 downwards.
TATCCAACCTTTCCAGCTAGTCCTTCTGTTCCACGATGGTTAGAGAATATTTGTATGCCTCCTCGGGATTTGTGAACGATTTTTTGCTGTTCCTTGTAGGAAATGTGCATTCTAGCTGGGAAGTAAACACCATATCTGACCTCCTTATATCCTTGGAGAGCCTGCTTTGCCTTAGAGAACTGATTTCGCTTTTGCATGATTTCATAAGGATAGACCCTGAATATTTTAAAAGTAGTTACACCATACATCAGAGGCACAGCATATTTGATATTCCTCATAACCTCTTCCACGTCAGCAATGTCCCGGAATTTCACAATAATCTGTCGTGTACGTTCTGAGCCATCCTGAGATTTGTGTTTGAATCTAGGAACTCGGTGTGCTACTTCAATTTTTGGTAGGTTAGGGACCTTAAGAACTTCTTTAATTAATCCCGCAGCGAACTCGCAAATGTTATCTCTCTCGGCTCCCTCTGGTACACCAACTAATCTTAGGTTACGACGTCTCAAACGAGCCTCGAGATCCAGACATTTGTTTGAAACTTTAGCCAGCTGAGTCGCCATCCGTCGTGGAGCAAGGTCTTATTCTGACCTCACCTTCTTCATCTTCTCCACCATTTGTTTTTCTTAACTCCATTCTACCTTTTGCTTCTGTCCTCATGTTATATCCCATCTGTCTCCTTGCATTGGTTCCCATCCCCCAGCCCTGTTAGTTTAAACGTGACCATTCCTGCACTCCCTTTCCCTGAAACTGCACGCCTGCATTTCCACATTCATGACTCCACCCCATCACTGTTTAGTTTAAACCCACCTGTGTAGCACTAGCAAACCTGCCTGCCAGAATGTCGGTCCTCCTCCAATTAAGGTGCAACCCATCCCTTCTGCCCCAGAAGAGATCCCAGTGATCTAGAAATCTAAATCCCTGCCCCCTGCACCAACTCCTCAGCCACACATTCAGATCCCCTACCTCTCTGTTCCTACCCTCACTGGCACGAGGTACTGGAAGCAACTTTCACCAACCAATCTATGTGCTTCTGAAACCTATAACTATTTTGTTCCCTTTTTATTACATTGACATGTTTTATATCATCCATAATCATCATGCTGTAAGATTAGTAATACATAATAAGAAAACCAATCATCCATCCTTCTGATAACAATCCGTAGTTATCTCCATAATTACCGTTGTCCGTATTTCTCAATTATTTTTGTTAACTGGTACAATAACAAATTGCATTCAAAGATATACATTATATACATTAGCAGTTAGATGATCATCAATGATGATGATCAATGAAATGTTCCCTTTATATTAACTGGAATTATTTTCCCCCCAGCCATGGTATTGTCCGAAGAAGGGTCTCGACCGGGAACGTCACCCATTCCTTCTCTCCAGAGATGCTGCCTGTCCTGTTGAGGTACTCCAGCTTTTTGTGTATATCTATGATAGTGAACTAATATGCTCGTAGGTACGTAGGTTTACTCTTTTCACCTTTTTGAAATGGAATGTCAAGGATTGGAAATGGAACAGACAAAGAGTGTTCTTGGTTGGGTCACTTTTCACCCCATTAATCTCTGCAACGCTAGTGCTCTATATGCAATGGCCATCTTGAGTTTCCAGTTACCTGCCATTTAAACTTCTTTTTCCATTTCGACACTGACCAATCTTTTCCACAACCTCATGTCCTGCTTGGGTACCTTGCAGCCTAATAGTATGAACATTTAATTTTGGAGTTTCAACTCACACTTACCTACCAATCCACCCCTGGTCTCTTTCCTTCGATCATCTGTTTCATCCCTCCCCATCCCCTCGTTACCAAGCCATGCCTTCCCTCGAAGATGGACACAAAATGCAGGAGAATCTTAGAGAAGTTTCTAGAGAAAAGAAATAAGTTATGTTTCAGGTCAGAACCTTCTTCAGACTGAAAGATAGAGAAGGCCAGAACAAAACAGGGCCAGCAACAGATGACCTCAGGTCGGGTAAAGTCCATTATCTTCCTTCACTTGGTTCCACTTGCCTATCCCTCGATATCTTCTCCCTTGGTTCACTTTTTTTCTCCCCTCTCCTATTTGGTTCCATCTCCAATCATTGCTTCCTTATCTAATCAGTTCCTGATTAGATGTTCCATCTAATCAGATATTGGGATACCTGATTAGCTTTACACCATTATTACAATTGTTAAAAGAACATTCTTAAAATTAAGAAAATATCTATTACATGTAATAAACGATTGGGTTAAAACTGTAATAGAGTAATATCAGCTGAGTAATCGTTGAGGATGTGGAATGGGACAGTACCGAGCCTTGATCACAAACCAGCTTATGTTGATTTGGTGTTCAACAACATGACAATAACATAAAATCATCATATCAAAAAGAAAGGAAGATTTGTTGACCAATAATCAAAAAGCAAAAAGATGCTGATAATAGAAATCTGAAATAAAATAGTAAGATTAAATGAGAACTTACCAGTTCGAAGTTTGATCCTTATTTTATGAGGAATGACGTTGAGGGATTACGTGAAGAAGCCCTGCCAGGCGCATGCGCGTCATACGTCAAAGCAGCGGCATGAAAACACAGAAAACAAATAGCCAAAGTAACATAGTAAGGCTGTAAGAAGACTAGAACTACCAGATGATCTCTTAGATTATGAGGGTGGGAGCAGAGAGCACGTAATCCCTCAACGTCACTCCTCATAAAATAAGGATCAAACTTCGAACTGGTAAGTTCTCGTTTAATCTTACTATTTTACTTCGGAGTCACGTGAGTGACTACGTGAAGATTTCAAAGCTCTGTGTTTCCATGCCGTAGATGCACTCCATACGGTAATCTGCTTCGGTTGACACAGTAATAAATAAATAATATATTGAACATTGCATGAATTATTCAATAACTATTTTAATAATGATAACAAAAAACATGTGGATAATTTGTCACTTTGTTTGCCAATTATGAATAATCCCTTGTTTGGGCCCTCTGTATTGGACAAGGGGTTTAAACACTGGAATGATTTAGGAATTAAAAGGATAGAACACCTTTACAAGAAAGGAAAATTTCTTTCATTTCAAGTTACAGGATATCTATGGATTGCAGTCAAATAACAGATATAGGTATTTACAAATTAGAAACTATATTAAGTCAAATATGCAAGACTATAAAAATAGAAAACCAGGATTATTAGATGAATTGTTTAATAATCACCCAAATACAGAAAAATTAATAGCGTATATATATAATACTATTTTGGATATGGAAATCCCAACTTCGGAAATATATCGACAAACATGGAAAAATGAAATGGGTTTATCTATAACGAAGGAAACTTGGGAAGAAAGCCTACAATGTATACATCGCTGCTCATTAAAAGCTAGACATATATTGATACAATTTAAGGTATTACACAGATTACATTATTCAAAAACGAAATTAAATAGAATTTATTCTAACATTTCTCCTATTTGTGATAAATGTCAGAACTTGGAAGCTAATTTAACGTATAGTTTTGTAACGTATAAAACTTAATTATTATTGGACAGAAATCTTTAGAGTTATCTCTGAAGTTCTTAAAATTAAACTGGACCCAGATCCAAAATTAATAATATAATAACACCAGCCCACATGCGCGTCAACCTTTAAAGAAGCTGTATGAAACCACAGAATAGTTGCTGACCTAAGCTATAGGAAGATTAACGAACTAGAACTACTGAATGATCTTTATGAGAATAGGGTTGGGAGTGGAGGGCACGTAATCCCTTACTTCAACTTCTCATAAAATAAAGATCAAACTTCAAACGGTAAGTTCTCGTTTAATCTCTCCATTTTATTTCAAAGTCACGTGAGTGACTACATGAAGATTTTAAAGCTCTGTGATTTCATGCAGTGAACCAAAGTCCATGCAAACATACTGCCGCAGTTGACCAGCTAGTGCTGAAAAACATACTGTATTAGAACATGATATTGACTTAAACATGTTTATGCTTTTAATGGAAATAATAATAATGGTCTCTTACATCAGGGATAAAGAATAGCTTTATAAAGATATTCCATTAATAAAGAACTTCCATGAATCTTGCTGCCGACGTTGCTGCAGCCCTGGTAGAGTGAGATTTAAACACATCAGTGTCCACTCCTGCGAATGCTAAAACATGTCTCAACCATCTAGAAATGGTCTGCACCGATACCCTTCCGTGTGGTTTTCTGTGACTGATGAACATAGCCAATTCGGTGCCTCGAAGGTCCTTTGTAACCTTTATATATTGTTTAATACAACACATAACCTACGATCAGGTGGATATGCCAAAAAATCCAGCTTAAGTCCTAGCACACCTGGTCTTCTATGCTTAACTAACTCATTTACGTAAAAGGTTACCTTATTGTAAGACATAACTGCCTTACCCAGCCTTAATTTATGCAATGACTGGACACGTTGCGCTGAAACAAGCGCCATGAGCATTATTAATTTATTGGTGAGCTGAACCAAAGATAAAGATGCGGCTGGAGCCCAACTGCGAAGCAATGTTAACACTACATTAATGTCCCATACCTCCGTATATATGGGCCTGGGAGGTTTTTTGTTAAAGATACCCCTCATAAATTTGGACACCAATGGGTGAGACCTGACAGAATGGTGTCGTGTTCCCAGCAGCAAGTATGACGATAAAGCACTTCTTGCTGTGTTAATAGCACTGTAACTTAATTTTTCCATCAAAATATAATGTTGAAAGGATTTCCAACACATCGGCTATATCTGCCGAACCGTAGGTTATATCTGAATTGACACAAAAAACTTCCCATGTAAGAAATGTACTGCTTCTTAGTGCCGTCCCGCCAAGCTGCAGTGATTACGTCCACCATTATTCGGTCTGATAATCCGAGCCTCAAAAAAGGTGTTCTTAGAATCAAATACACAGGACAAGATGTTAAGAAGTCCCTTGTGCCAGTAGGTGGGGAGCATTTCACGACATTCATTGATTGCTGAGAGTGGTCGACGCTCAACATCGGGGGGCGGGGGGGGGGGGGGGGGGTACGTATACGTATATCTTGGCCTGGGTAACCTTCAGGACAGTTGGGCACAGGACACATCATCAGTAGTGTACCCTTGCATCACTGGGTGTTTCGGCTTTTTAACACTATACACCCTCCACAAGGGCGGCCCGCTGCAGATGATCAGCCCTCAGCGCGTGCCCCTGTGTCAAACTGCCTCAAAGATTCACCATGACATATTTGGGGCCCAGCATGGATCTTTCCGCTTGAGCCAAATCCAACGGCTGCTTCTTTCAGCCGCGTCTGAGAGTGATCTTATGGTCTTCCGCAGAGCCTGACCGTGGATTCCAAGCTCCTTCAGCAGTCTGATGGTAGATGACGCAACAAATCCTCTGCATCCCACTTCAACTGGATAAACGTTGATGTTTCCAACCACGCTGCCTTGGCCTCTGCTGCAAGCTCTGTGTAGTGAAGCTTCTTACGCTTCATAGGCCTCCACAACAGAGTTCTCCCATGGAACTGTCGAGCTCTATGATGTAAGCAGTCTTCTGTGAAAGGGACCAGAACACCAAATCTGGCCTGAGGTTGGTTGAAGCAATTTCAGGTGGAAAGATTAAGTTTGTCGGCCGATGTCCGCCAGCATCCTATCCAGTCACGGGCCCTGCATAGGTTTCTTCTTCTGATCTGGTGGAAGGATGTTTAGGTGTTTTCTGTCCTTCTCGGACAAAGGTTGTCGCCCTTAAGTGGGAGGGTTGCTTGCTCTCGGAGGCAAGGAGTTGGTCGCACACCGCCTGTTTGCCAGGCATTAGTACACGTAATATGCCGCCACGTGTATCTCCCTTGCGTGTGAGGCTGGTCTTGCAGCCTACCATGATGTGTTTGAGGGTCGCTGGAGTTGGGCAGAGGGCACAGGTTGGATCCTCGCCGTACCACTGATTGAGGTTCTTTGGTGATGGAAGGACGACGTATGTCGTTCTGATGATGAAGCTGATCTTGCTTGATTCCATTTCCCATAGGACTTTCCAGCTGATCTTCCTCCGCTCCACACCTTCCCAATGCATCCATTGCCCCTGTTTAGCAAGAGAGACCGCCTTTGCACTTCTTGCGGCCTCCTCCTGTCGCCGCACCTCCTCAACCACCAATGTCCTCCGCTCTGATGTTGTGGCCTTTCGCCAACTTGTCGTAAGGCCAAAGCCTCCTCTTCCCTGCTGCAGTTGCCCCACGATGTCTTTGTGCCTCAGGGCTGATGAAGCTTGCTGTACTGCATCAGATGGTGTCCACTTCCGGCCAGTTACTAGGGGCGGCGCAACAGCACTGATGGTCTTGTCTCTAGAGTCCCTCAGTGTCATCTGGAGTCTTACTTTGGAACACTTGTAATCCTCTGTTAGACTAGTGAGAGGTAGTTCCAGGACCCCTAGCCATAGAGGCCGATGTTAGTTAGACATCATGGGACACCGAGCCATTTCTTCGCGTATGAAGTTATGGTTCGCTCCATCTTCTCCACAGTTGTTATTGGGGCTTCATAAACGGTCAGTGGCCACATTATCCAAGGAAGGAGTCCAAACTGTAGGCACCAGAGCTTCAGTTTCCCAGGCAGTAGGGTCTGATTGATGATCTCCAGGCCGTTGACAATTTCTTGCCTTAGTTGTTGCACCTGGTCTTTGTCCTTGAGACTTGCGTTGTACCACCTGCCCAGGCTTTTTACTGGCTGCTCAGACACTGTTGGTATTAGGTCGTCACCGATGCAGAAACTTGTGTCTCTAAGCATCCCCTTAACTATGGAGATGCTTCGAGACTTACTTGGTTTGATTTTCATTCGGGCCCACTTGATGTTCTCCTGCAGCTTCCCAAGTAGCCGCTTGGTGCATGCTGCAGTAGTGGTTATTGTTGTCATATCGTCCATGTATGCCCTGATGGGTGGCAGACGGAGCCCAGCACTGGTTCGTTCACCGCCCACCACCCATTTTGAGGCCCTGATGATGACTTCCATGGCCATTGCAAAGGCCAAGGGTGAGACTGTGCAGCCTGCCATGATGCCTACTTCCAAGCGTTGCCATGTTGTACTGAATTCAGCTGTTGTGAAGCACAGCTGCAGGTCTTGGAAATAGTTTTTCTTGACCACTGTGGTGATGAGCTCTGGTACATGGAAAAAGCAAAAGATTCCCAAAGGAGTTCATGGGGAACTGAACCAAATGCATTGGCCAGATCGAGGTAGATCACATGTAGGTCTCTCTTGTCCTTCTTAGCTGCTTGGATCTGGTGCCAGATCATGCTTGTATGCTCCAAGCAGCCCGAAAATCCTGGATTCCTGCTTTCTGTACAGATGTATCAATGTACTTGTTTGTTACCAGATAGGTGGATAGCCTTTGTGATACAATGCTGAAAAAGATTTTTCCCTCGACGTTGAGGAGACATATTGGCCGGAATTGGCTGATGTCTGATGCATCCTTTTCTTTAGGTATTAGTACGCCGCCGGCCCTTCGCCACACCTTAGGTATTGTTTGCTTCTTCCACACCACCCACATGAGCTTCCATAGAAAGCGTAACACATCCGGTGCATTCTTGTAGAGCTTGTATGGTACTCCGTTTGGCCCAGGAGCTGATGCTGCTCTTGCTCACCGGACAGTGTTCTCTACCTCTTTCCATTTCGGAGGGCTGGTGTCCAGGTTGAATTCAGGTGGTTGAATAGGCGGGATGTCATGTGGGATGACTAACTGCTCATGCCTTTTCGTGACTTGGTGGGCCTTTTCCAGGTGTTCCTCCAATTCTTGGTTTGATGTTTTCAAAGTTCCACTTTTTTCCTTTGCGAAGAGGTCTTTGATGAACTTGAAAGGGTCTTAGTAGAACCGTGTTCTTTCTTCTTGCGAAGTTTCCTCATGTTCTCTGTTTTTCGCAAGGTTGCCAATCGGCTCTTGATGTCCTCTTGGAGTAGCATGAGACCTTCTCTCTCTGCGTCAGTTTCTTTTTTCCATTGGTTTTTCAACTGCCTCCTCTCTCTGATTAGCCTCTCGATCTCCTGCTGCCTCCTGGACTTGATTGGTGTTGGTAATTTCTTTCCACCTCTCCCTTTACTCACCCCAAACCGTTCTTCTCCATAGCTGTAGATTGTGTTGCCCATCCTTTCAAGCTTTTCCACTGCTGTGCCCACTTGTTGCTCCAAGATATGTATAAGGTCACTGTTTGAAAGAATGAGGGGCGGTCTTATTGAAACATAAAGAGATGTGGCAAGGTGGATATTGCAATGTTAATATTAAAGGGTGAGTCTTGAACAAAGGGACATAGTTTCAAGAGCTGGTCATTTAAAACGGAGGCATGTAGACATTTCTTCTCTGAGAAAGTAGAGAATCACTGGAATTCTTTATCCCAGACAGTTATGGATTCAAGTTCATAGAATTTTTGATGTGTAAACAGATCATTTTTTGAAAGATTAAGGGCTATGACAATCTGGCACAGGAGTAATTGAGGGCAAGAGTATATTGGGGGGCAAAATTGTGTTTGAAAGTGTGCTTATAACTAATAGAAACATAGAGAAATAGGTGCAGGAGTAGGCCATTTGGCCCTTTGAGCCGGCACCGCAATACTCCAGATGTGGTTTCACCCGGGCCCTGTACTACTGCAGAAGAACCTCTTTACTCCAATACTCAAATACTCTCGTTATGAAGGCAAACATGCCATTAGCTTTCTTCACTGCCTGCTGTAGCTGTATGTTTACTTCCAGCGATTGGTGTACAAGGACACCCAGGTCTCGTTGCACTTCCCTTTTTCCTAATCTGACACCATTCAGATTCTGCCTCCTTGTTCTTTCCGCCAAAGTGGATAACTGCATATTTATCTACATTATACTGCATCTGACATGCATCAATCCACTCACTCAACCTGTCCATGTCACCCTGCAACTTCCTAGCATCCTCATTGCAGCCCACACTGCCACCCAGCTTTGTGTCATCCGCAAACTTGGAGATGTCATATTCAATTCCCTCGTCCAAATCGTTAATATATATTGTAAATAACTCGGGTCCCAGCACCGAGTCTTGCGGCACCCCACTAGTCACTGCCTGCCATTCTGAAAAGGACCTGTTAATTCCTATTCTTTGCTTCCTGTCTGCCAACCACTTCTCCATCCATGTCAATACCCTAACCCCAATATAATGTGCTCCATTTTTGCACACTAATTGCTTGTTTGGGACCGAGTCAAAGGCTTATTGAATGTCCAGATGCACAACGTCCACTGGCTCTCCCTTATTATTATACTTGTTACATCCTAAAAAAAAATCCAGAAAATTAGTCAAGTCAGATAGTCATTACCACTTCAAGCAGGGTGCAACGGCCACCAAATTCAAGTGCAGTTTCATACCACTTTCAGCAGGGTGCAAGGCCACCAAAAACAGTGCAGTTTCATACCACTTCAAGCAAGGTGCAAGGCTGCCAAATTCAAGTGCAGTTTCATTCCACTTCAAGCAGGGTGCAAGGCCACCGAATTCAAGTGCAGTTTCATACCATTTCAAGCAGGGTGAAACCACCATAAAACCGCACAAAACACCAAACTCACAGTTCAGTAGACAGTCAGTGTGTTCATCTGATTCACAGCTCAGACAGAGTCATGACCTCTCCCTCCTCCATCATGCAGAGACTGAGCCACACCCACACTACCGGGTTTTTTAAACCCTCCGCCTCCCACCGGAAAAGGTGTGGCCTTCATGGCGTGATTGACAGGAGAGAGATTCTCAACATTTTTAAAACACTAATAACACTTTTATTTTTCATTGATGGGAAGAACCCTCTGCGCCTGCTGAGCGGAGGGGGACTGAGTAAGATGGCCAAAAATCACAGCCGTAAGTGGTAGCGTTTTATCTAATATCAATATAGAGTGTAAACAGGAAGTTACCCAAAGCACCCAAGCCACCATTTGCAGTAGTGCCTTTTAACTTCAACCCAAAGCACCCAAGCCACCATTTGCAGTAGTGCCTTTTCACTTCAACCGAAAGCACCCAAACAACCATTTGCAGGCAGTGATTTTTACTTCAAACCAACCATATTTTCATATTCAAACCACATTAAGGGCACTCACAGTTGAGTAGACATGTGTTCAGTGCTATTCAGAGCTCAGAGAGACGTGACCCTCTGGCTTCCTGGCTTCCTCCATCTTGCAGAGACTGAGTGAGGCACACCACTTCCGGGTTTTATAGTCCCTCCCCCTCCCTCCAGCAGGGGCAGCAGAGAGAATGGCAAATCTTTAAAAAAACATTAATATCTCTCTGATTTTTCATCGATGGGAAAAATCCCCTGGTCCAGGAAGGCGGAGGGGGCTCTGAGCGAGGTGGCTAAAAATGACGGACATAGGTGGTGGCGTTCTCTCGGACATCACACCATAATGAGCCAAAAACGGTCAAGATCAGACTTTTAGTAATATCGATAGATATTCAGGTTTGTTTCGTTTTTTTTTTTAAAGTTTCGGTTTATAAGATTTCTGATGCTTAAATTCATGACATCAATGTCCTCATATGTTGAATCATCAGCATTTTATTTACATTATTGTTAGAGCCAAGATTATTTTCTGGATATTAGGATAGATGTCCCCTGGTAGTGCGCTAATGATGATAATAAAATGCTCACAATTAGATTTTCAGTACTGAGATACTTATCAAGACAAGTCGAAGATAGCTCAACAAAAGTCTTACTTGCAGTACCATGACAGAAGATGTAAACATAGTACACTGTCCTTTTAAGGATAAGGAGGAAGTATTTTAGGACCGAGATGAGAAAAACATTTTTCACACAAAGAGTGGTGAATCTCTGGAATTCTCTGCCACAGAAGGTAGTTGAGGCCAGTTCATTGGCTATATTTAAGAGGGAGTTGGATGTGGCCCTTGTGGCTAAGGGGATCAGGTGGTATGGAGAGAAGACAGATACGGGATACTGAGTTGGATGATCAGCCATGATCATATTGAATGGCGGTGCAGGCTCGAAGGGCCGAATGGACTACTCCTGCATCTATTTTCTATGTTTCACACACACACACACACACAATGTATACATTGAACTTTTTTTCTCATTTATTATATTATTTACATATACACATAAACAAAACAATAGTAGTATAAAAAGACAAAACCATTGCCCCCACCTCTGTGTGGTTCAGAGCTTATTTGGAGGTTATAGAGTTTAATAGTAAGATTAAATGAGAACTTGCCAGTTTGAAGTTTGATCCTTATTTTATGAGGAGTTACAATGAGGGATTACATGAAGAAGCCCCGCCATGCGCATGCGCGTCATACTTCAAAGCAGCGGCGTGAAAACACAGGAAACGATAGCTGAAGTAACATAGTAAGGCTTTAGAAGTCTAGAACTACCAGATGATCCTTTCGATTATGAGGGCCGGGAGCGGAGGGCATGTAATCCCTCATCGTAACTCCTCATAAAATAAGGATCAAACTTCAAACTGGCAAGTTCTCGTTTAATCTTACTCTTTTACTTCAGAGTCACGTGAGTGACTACGTGAAGATTTCAAAGCTCTGTGAATTCATGCCGTGGATCCACTCCATACGACACACTGCTTCAGTTAACACAGTAGTGAATAAATAATGTATTGAACATTGCTTCGAATTATCCAATAATCATTTTTTAAATAACAATACAGTAATAAACCCTCTATCCCAGGGGAAATTACAAATGAAATTTATAAAGGCAAAGCAAATCAAATCAAACAGAACCCAAAACAGCATGCCCAAACCCTGGCACTATCAGGACAGGTTTATCATAATTTCAGAAATGTTGAATCCTTAGACCATCCTGCGGCCTTGCTGCGGATGTTGATGCCGCCCTGGTCGTGTGAGATTTAAACACATGAGTGTCTACTCCAGCGGAATCCAAAACCTGTTTTACCATCTAGAAATAGTTTATACTGACACGTTTTATGAGGTTTATTGTGATTGATGAGCATTGCTGTCTCAGAGCCTCTGAGACTCTTAGTTACCTCGATATATTGACTCCTGTGCTTAACTACTCATAACCTTTAGTCAATAGGGTATGCATTAAAACTTACTTTGGTTCTGGCCATCCATGGCCTGCTTTGTTTGATTAAATCATACACATAAAACGTAATCTTATCCGCAGAAGAATACATGCTATCTAGTCGTAGCTTTTGCAATGTTTGCACTCTTTGCGCTGATACTAGCACCATGAGCTTACCCACTTTAAGTGTTAACTTCTGAAAAGACAATGACGTAATTGGAGCCCATTGCCGAAGCACTGTGAGAACTATGCTGACATCCCAGATTTCTGTATATCTAGGTTTAGGAGGATTTTTGTTACAAAATTCCTCTCATGAATCGGGACACTAATGGATGAGACCCGATAGGTTGTTGTTCTGAAACTGCCCTAAATAGGACTCCGAGCACTATTAATGGCACTATAACTCAAGTGTTTATCAAAAATGCAACATTGCAAGGAACTCCAATACAGCCAGTATGCTTGCAGTATGATAAGATATATCTGACCGTAAATAAAATATCTCACATTTCTTAATATGACACACATATTGTCTTCTTAGTGCTGTCTCTTCAAGCTGGACATCCATGGTCCTATTCGACAGTTCAAAGCCTTGGAATGGTCTGGTCAGAACCTGCAGATTCAACAAATTAATACGATCATGTAACGGATGACTTTCTCCTTTTACTGGTGCACCAACAACTTACTGCAGTTGGGGCCAGTCATGAATGGCTGAGTCATCATTCTGAGCACCAATGGGAACCATGGCTGTGTAGTCCAGTCCGGAACCACCAAAACGCCTGAGGCTGAGTCCTGCTCTATTTTGGTGAGACATTGCCTAATCAGGCAGAATGGGGAAAGCATAAAAGAACGTACGTCCCCAATGTAGCGAGAATGCATCCACCGCTACTGCTCCTGGATCCGGTTCCCATGAAACTTATTTAGGCAACTGGTGATTTAACCTGGATGCAACAGATCAATATCTGGCAACCCATAGCGGCTGACAATCATTTAAAAACTTCAGGATTTAATCATCCATTCTATGTTGTCATTGAACTTTTGTGACCTGTTGTCTGCCACTACATTGTCTCTACCTGGTAGGTAGATAGCTGAGACCCAGATGTTTCTGGAAATACACCAGTGTCACATGAGGTTAGCCAGATTATCACATGCTACTGACATTCCTGCCATGGGGTTGATATATGGCACAGCCGTGGTATTATCAATCTGGAGTTGAACATGTAAATTATTCATTATTGAACAATAAACTTTTAATCCAAAAATTGCACCCAGCAATTCTAAGTAATTTATACCATGCCTGTGCAGGATTAAATCCTCTTGCACACTCCATCTACCACCACAGCTAGACTCACTGTCCGTAGCTCCCCATCCGGCAGCACTCGCATATGTCTGTAAAAGCACTGAAGGTTGCTGAACCAAAATGTTTTTGGTAGTTTGTACAATATTGATAATCCACCATTGTAATTTGGCTATGGCTCTGGTTGGGTAGGTCTATCAACATGACCTGCATGTTCTTTAAGTGCTAGTTCTCTAGCTCGTTGCAGACTTTGATAGTGCAGTGGTACAAACTGTACTGCAGGGAAAGCTGCCACCAATTTACCAATAACAGTAGCTATTTCCCGGATGGAGGGATATTGTTTTTCAACAAGACTGGTGGAGACCTCTCTGACCTCCACGGCCTTGGCTGTAGGCAAAGTCACTGACAACATATCAACTGAATCAATGACAAATCCCAAATAAACAATTTATTTTTTTATTTTTTTATTTTTTATTTTTTATTTTTTTTTAATTTTAGGATGGCTTAACTTGGATTTGGTTGGATGGACCAGGAACCCTAACCTTTCAAACAGGTATTTGGTTGCTGAAACCGATTCCTCAGCTGTCTGCTGAGTGTTGCTTATGATTAAAATATCATTTAGATAAGCCATTACCATGTGATTCTGGGCCCGAAGTAGCGCCAGCACTGGTTTCAACAATTTCTACCATAGCCTAGGAACTGAGGTTAACTCATTGGGTAATGCTTTAAATTGCCACAGCTGTCCCATCCAACTAAATTTCAAGTATCTCTGATACTGATGATGAATTGGTACTGAATAATATGCATCTTTCAGATCTATAGTTGCCATATAACAGCCTTTCGCAGTATTGAAGGTGTCCATTTTAAAAATGCTTACACTGAACATAGGAATTTAACTGGTTTAGGTCCAGAATGACTCTACACTCCCCATCTTTTCTCTGTCTGGGGAATATATTGGACACAATTTGTTGAGGATGGTTTGTCGTCCTCTCAATTACACTTTTTTTGGGACAAAACCGTAATTTCTTCTTTTACCTGCTGAGTTAGTGGCGCAGAAAACCCCAATACTCTATTAGGCATATTCTGTACAGACGGATCACTTCCTGACATAACTGTATTCGAGCTTGACACAGTGTCTAGTATAAACCGATGAGATGTTATGCAGCACCATTCATCGTAACCAATTGCAACCTATCCCCAACCAGAGGTTGTTTCCCAGAATCTATCCTGGACAGAATGAATCACCTGTACCTCTACAGTCGGCCTTTATGCCTTCTTCCCATATTGGGGTTGTCGCTGGGATACACAGGTGAGTAATACCGTCGTCCCACTGGCCGCACTCTGCTTGGCCCTGCCCCTGGATCCGTCACGTTTCGCGCTGAAATGACCTGTGAGATGGCATCCTGGCAGAAGGGACGTATGTCTTCATGGCATGTTCCTGCAGGTCCTTGACTTGTTTGAGGAGGTCCACCCCAAATAAATAATCTGGGCTTGGATATTGGTGGACCTACATAGAGCTACAAACTTCGGGTTCAACGTCGGTTTGATGGCTATCTTCGTGATGCAATTGACCTCAAAGTAGGCGTTGCAGAACAGGCCAACATATCTTGTTGAGTACCAGACATCGGTGCCCCCTGGACCTTCCCCGAATGCCTGCTGCCAACAACTTGAGGATGCGTTGAAATCACACTTTTTGTCCCCGCATCGTTGCACTCATTTGTGCCCTTGCCGAGCTCACGGTGGGCATTTTGAGTGAAGCACAGTTTACAGGTGTTTTGTAACGTGTGGCAGTCTTCTCCCTGATCGTATCCTGGAGCAGGTGAGAAGCCATGTAATTTATATTGGTGGCTAGAGTTTTCTCGATAGCCTCACCAGTCCCTTCCTGTTTTAGCAAAGTTTAACGCTACATCCGGGACACCTGGAGCATGGCTCGTGTGCTCTGGTGTGTGCACAAATGCAGTGACACCAGCTTCAGGGTCAGATTCCTCCTGCCCTGCTTCTCCCGAGTCATGCTCTAGGGAGGTCTCTTCCAGCCCTAAACAAGGTGCTGGAGAGGATGATTCCCTCTGTTATCCATAAGCAGTGTTTTCTTCTTTGCTGTATGGACCTCTGCGAGCGGCTGTGTGGGGAATCCTAGGGCATTCTACCCCAATTGAAATTTTCCATGGCTCTTTAAATTTGGAGCATATTCCCATTTAGTTGAGCCATCCTCATACCTTTAAATTAAAATTAGAGAGTATTCCACATCATCAGATTCATGAGACAAATGAGCCTGAGAGTACTTTATTTTCATATGCCCGAGTGCCCTGAAGCACTGGAAATTGATGGAGGCAGTTGAGCTGCCAGTAGAACAGTAGCGGGTATTGGAGCCGGCATTAGCGCAGCCGTTATCTCCAAGCCCGATCTAAATAGCGGTAATAGCGGGAGCCGCCTTTAGAGCAGCCGTTATCTCCCGACCCGATCTATAAACGGTAACCGCGGTCCCCACGCGTTCTACTCTATTACCGCAGTTTATATTAACAATTCCACCAACTCTAGTTGGCTCTACGAGGCAGACTTACAGAGTTTTAAAAATACTCGCAGGAAAGGCTTAATATTTACTTACCTGTGGGTTACTATTTACCTCTGGTGGAGCTGTGCTCTCCAGCCCGTTAGTGCGACATGCATCGGACGTAATGACGCGCATGCACCTGGCGGGGCTTCTCACGTGACTCCGAAGTAAAATAGTCTGATGGCTATAGGGAACCTGAAGCAGTAAACCTGATTCAAACATCAAGATTACTTTCTCAGTTAGTATAACAGTTTCAAGTGTTAAATATAACAAGGAATGCTTAAGACATAAGTGCATTTAGTTTAGTTTAGAAATAATACAGAAATGCTTTGGAACCGAAAACGTGCTCTGATATGTTTATTCAATATTCTGTAATTGATCTATGTGTAATTTTGATCCAAAGTGAACCAAATAGAAAAGAATTTGCCCTGAAACTTTACTGATAGATCATTTAAGCATAATTGGTGACAACTATACTATCATTCTGATATAGTAAGCATTTGAGTTCTTCCACCCAGTTATATTACCAGTACATAGATCAAAAATAGCCAATCTAGTTTGACAAGAGCTTAAGACTGCAGTTCACATTACGTGTAACTTACCACATGTGAACAACTTACTCAAAAAAAAATTTAATATACACACGTGTACATTGAATTTTTTAATATATTTACATTTAAAAAGTTCAATGTACACATTATGTGTGTGTATAAATATATATATATACACATGCATAATTGTGTGTATATTACTGAAAAATAATATTTGCTAAAAATATTTAAGAAAATCATTTATTTACTTTATTCTGATTAAATTCAAATTGAACTTATTGGGAAGACTGATCTAGTATCTTAGGCATCCAGTAGCCTGACAGGATAAAATCTGTGTGAATGAATGGAATTTGGGAAGACATGTCACTTCATCAGTTTTATCGTGCAATTATAGTTCTATCTAAATTCTGCCTTAAGTGACAGAAGATTTATAAGCTGCCTGCCCTGGCAAGGGTTCTGGCATGCAAAAAATGACTGTATTCTGGGATAATATTATACATCCTAAATTCCATAACCACCACCTATGCATGGATCGGAAATATACCTCTATAAAATGTGGGTATAATGGATCAACAGCTGAGGAATGACATTGCAAGGATGTTGAAGGTGAATTATAATGTAGCATTGGAAATTCCAAATATGTTAAAACACTTGCTTTGGAATGAACCTTTCAGAAAACACTTTCAAATTCATTTTCAATTCAATTTGGAAGTCTGCATCAGGATCTTTGTTCATGACTTTTCTGCATGGAGGGAAGAATAGATATTTTATTTTTGGATTCCAGTCTGTATGTTTAATTTCTTAACTGAAGAAGGCGAAGTAGAGGCAATGCACTGCAAGAAATTTGGATCCTCTTTCAGACAATTTACTGCCTCACACGATCATTACTTAATAATTCCACAGACCTTTGTTTCGGGTGGGCTCAGTGTTTGTTAGATGATTTCCTTCACTCTGCTGTGAAATTAGTCCTCTCTGTTTTTGTTACAAATGCTGATATAAAATTCATCCACCAATATTTTGAGGTTACAGAATTACATGAAGGCATTGCCAAGACTAAAAAGGATTCATGGCAATGTCTTCAAGTGATTCTGTAACTGCAATTTTGTGTCCCCATGGTAAAATTCCTGATTCCTTAGGTGTATCCTATAACATCAATAAGATAATGCATTCCTTCCAACTGGTTTCCATCAGGATTGCAAATCTGTACCATCACAGGTTAACCAACTTGGTAAGTGTGTACGCTGGATTGATGCGAAAATGGATACTTTCTATTGGAAATGCATGATGTCCATTCTCTACAGTATTGGCTGCATAATCTTCCAAAAATGCACACCTCAATCTTTCTCCTACTGTTAGAAATTGGAAGAAATTCTTGTTATAGGGGAGCACAAGGTATTTAATCTGCTAACTTATTTAGAAACTCTCATCATGTAAAATAGAGATGAAGAATGAGACTAAACTGGCACAGCTGAACTGCAGGCTGCTATTTTCAAATTAAGTGAAAATTTCCATGTGCTGGTGTCACCAAAGGCACATTTATGGCCTCAGGGCAATATTCAGATTTGAGAAATTACCTTTAATGTAAGCATGGATGAAAATCTACAACAATTAGAGTCACAACAGTCTTCAGTCATTACGTGTCTTGTGAGCTCATAAAAATTCTTCCAACTATAGGGTTAAACTAGTACTCTTCACTTTTATCCCACTTTCTTCAATATGATTTTGTTTGTTGCATGTTTAACTCCATCCTATTCCATATTGGATTTCATCTGTTGCTTTTAACAATTAGAATTTGATTTCAGGCACCAAAAACCTCGCTGTTGCTGCATTTGTTTCCCTTTTGGTCTGGAATACGGATAAAACTTAACAGAATTCCACTTCCACTGGTATGGAACCATCCTCTAAAGTAACTACTCCATCTCCCAAGCAGTACATTTCCGAGAATTTCAAGAGATGCAAGAGGCTGGAGGAACTCAGCGGGTTGTCTTGATGCAATGTTTCGATTCCGAATGACGTCCATTCCTTTTCCCCCCATAGATGCTGCTCAACCCGCTGAGTGCATTATATTTTTCACATTTTTTTACACTTGGTGATCTAATCCCTGAAAGAACTCACTCCATCACTGCTCTACCACAATTTCTGAGAGGGTCAGCACTGCTGAATAGGCTGGTGAAAGTCCAGCCCTGTTACATCTCTGCTAACAAAATATAACACCTGAAATCTGGGGATCTAAATGTCACATTACTCTGTTAATGTATTTATTAATATGTCCCAGTATAATGATTTTCCAATGATATATTCTGGTTTTATAAGATGAATAGCAAATATGAAGCAGCATCTAATATATGGTTCTTAAAATGCTTGTGTAATTCTATAATATATTACTTATAGTCAAGCTTATGCAGCTGTTAAAGAAGGATTATTAAGAAATAATGAAAAATGCAATTTGATTATAGAGATTAAAGTTCAAGGATTAACTATTAAATCTTTTCCTGTTTGATATGTTTTCATTTGCTATAGACTTTGCCTGCATTTGACCTTGGCACAAGTTTTGCCTTTGTTGGGTGTGTTGTAGGAAACTTCTGCCTCCTATGGAGCTTTAAGGACTATCATACTTACACAGCTTGCAGCAAATGTCAGCTGTTGAAGTTACTGGACATCACTTGATTTAAAGCTCCTAAGGCATGATGTTTCGACAACAAACACTGCCATGGGTGGTAAGCCAGCAATTTATATTTCAATACTATTTTTTGCAGTTTATGATCTTGCATGCTATATTTTGTGGAGTGTTTTCCTATTATTTGATTTCAGAACAATTTAAAGACAAGTGGATAATATACTGTTATTTTTTTTAATACTCGAGTACGTTTATTAACATTTGAAAAAGCAAATTAGGCAAGGTGTAGTATATTTTGAGTAGTTTATTTGCATTTTAAAACAATCCAGCACAATGCAAAAATCATTTATTTATCTTAGCAGAATTATATTTATTTACAGAGACTATATTAGACACCCAATTAAAACATAATTCAGAAGCTGTTTATATTAAACGTTATATCTTTTGCAGTTCTGTGGAGTTCTGCTTGTTTTAAGACCAAATGATATTGCTTGTGGCAGAACATAAATTAACTTCTCAATCGTTACGCATTATTTTTGGGATAGCAGTCTCATTATCACAGCACATGAATAGCCAAGCCACTTGTGAAATGCTGGGCTGGCATTTTTAGAACGACTGTTAGCCTGATAATCACATTATGATATTTTGGTCTTGTACCAATATTAATATAGGCAAAGTTAGAAAATATTTCCACAAGGTGATATAGAAGAGGTCCAAACTTGAGAACAACAGAATGAAATACGCAATATTCTATTGAACAAGAGATATGGAATGGGAGGGAGAGTGACTTTGTTGTTGGACAAGCAGAAAAAATATACTTTTTGGTTTATGAGAAACGTCATGATACAATATACCTTGAAATTATACGACGGTTACTTATGTGGCAGTGTTTGGTGTGGTGATCCAAAACTCATTAACAAATCTACAATTCATTTCAGGGCAGTGTACATTTGCACATCATGAAGTGATCTTTGATTTGTTGTATAAATTCTAAATAAAATACGGCCTTTGCTTTGTGTAGGATCAGGTGCACCATCTCAGGCACCATTCAACTGAATCATCCATAATCTATTTAATGCATGTACAACACACTTCTGTAAATTGTATTTCAGTTATCTTTACACTGGCAATCTGCATTTAAAACAACATTGCTAACACTTAAATTGTTTTTTTTAAATTCTGTGCAAACAGTTTAAGGACTCTTCACAAATGCAAGTATTATCTGTGGGTTTAAAGGACACGTCCCTACCTTGATTGCTACTATGTTGTCCAGTAGTGGACCTGGAGTCTGAAATAAAGTTTAATAATAATAATAATAATAATAATAATAATAATAATAATAATAATAGTGAAGATTCTGTTGGAATCACTATTTTTCCTTCAGGTTAAGTTTGTGTTTCTTGTGACATCCTCCGTTTCACTTCAGGAATGGGCTTCACTCTTTTTCCACTGTCATATTAATGTCTTCCATGGTTCCTTGGACCTCTTACTTCATCCACCTTCCTTCATCATGCCCAACCAATCTTCCGCCCAACATTACCCCACCCCACCCACATCATCTTCTTGCCTTCAATCTTCACAACCTGTTGTTTTTTATGACCTCTCCACATTCCACGTCAGGTTTCTATCACATCATTGATACTTCTGCTCCATGTGCAAACTTCCTTCGCAGGTCACCCCAATCTTCTTCAGGTCTACAGTAGTCTTGTCTCACTGCCTAATCTACTCCTATCACATAATCTTCTTTCCAATCACTCATTCACATTCTGTCGATTGCCACCACCACCTTCTCTGTCTGGATTGATGCTGCTCCTATACAATCTTCTCAGCACTAGTTTCCCTGTTGCCCTCTGTTATTCAATTATCAGCTGCTATTCCAAGCCAAACTCTGCCTGAAACCTTAGCTTTGATGGTTCTACCATGCACAAACTTGAATACAATTGAACATTGAATTTTCTCAATTCTGTTAACCCTTGCTGTCTCCTCCCCTTCCCACCTCTCCCTCAGCCCTCGGGCCCTGGCATTCCCTCGATCTCTATCTCCCTCCCCACCCTAGTCGCACTAGCTTCTCATTTTCACACCACAAACAGCTTACAATGGCTTGTTCCCTTTATCATCGATACTTTTTTGCATATCTTTCATTCATTGTTCTTTATCTCTCCACATCACCGTCTATATCTCTCGTTTCCCTGATCCCTGACCAGTCTGAAGAAGGGTCTCGACCCGAAACGTCGCCTATCTCCTTCGCTCCTTAGATGCTGCTGCACCCGCTGAGTTTCTCCAGCTTTTTGTGTAACCCTATTGAATACACGGCTTTGGCAGCCTCAATCCAAACTGGAACTGATCAGTTGCTGTTTTGGTTCTAACCTTGGAAACATTTGTTAAGGAATTTTTGAAGAAGGGTCCCAACCCAAAACACCTATGTTCTCCAGAGATGCAACTGATCGCCGAGTTACTCCAGCACTTTGTGTCTTTTTTTGTAAACCAGCATCTGCACTTACTTGTTTCTTCTTCCTAGCTCATCTTGTTTTGTTACAGATGCATTGCAGTTAATACAAGAGTGTTATATACTGTAGATGGATAGTCTTGTTCCATTTTGTACACTTTTTTGTTCAGTTTATAAAGTTTATATTTTACCTGCGTTGTGATACATTTGTTTGACAATGCTAAAGAATTGTGAAATGGATTGGTTTCCTCAATACATTAGTTTTTTCAGTGTTGAGCATAGTAATAAGACTCCTTGGAACTACAGAATGGAACTTCATCAAGATAAAAGCAAGGGCCAATCTGATAACTTTGTCTGAGCTGGTGTGGAGCAACGAGTATAAACAGCAGAGTGTCCCTGAAGAGCTACTGTCTGAACTGCAGTAAGAGAATAATCTCTGTGGTGTCAGAGGGGTGAGTGTTCAGCTGTTCAGGATCACAGACTGTTCTGCCAGTGAAGACCGAGTTCAACTACTGACTCCAAAAACCAACATTTTAGTGCAGAACATTGGATCAGAAATAGAGATAATACAGAAGGAATAATAAAACATTGCAAAATGCAATAATGTGCATGCTTTAAATATGACATATTTACTTTAAAACCAGACACTATTTGCACAACAAAAAGCACACTACAATCTTGCATATACGCACCAAAGCCACTCGGTGCCATGAAAAATAAAATGTTACATCTTATTTGGCTCACTTTACATTAAAATTGCAAAGCTACAATGTATGCGATACAAGTAAAATAAACCCTAGAAATGTGCAATAGCTATATTAAGTGAGAAAAGTAAGTACTCTACATGGAATTATCCATCCAAGCCAAACGTAAAAGTGCAAAGAAACATTTGATAAAAGCAATGGTGTGTGAGTATTCCATCAAGTAATTCAGCATTGATTATCTACAGATTAATTTTGGCCCTTGCTTGTAGAAGCTCTTACAGTAATTGCTCAAAGTAAGTTTAGTGAAACGTTATTAATGTCTTCAGCAGTATGTAGGAATTACATGGTTGTTTCTTCCCATTCCAACTCCACATCACCTAAAATAAATTAATAGAATTATCAATGCAGTATTTTTAATCCCATACAAGAGCTACTTATTCTTAAATGGCTAACGGTGCATTTTACAGTAAATGACAAAGGTGCGTTGCACATAAAAATTTGCAGGGACAGTTACAACCTTGGCTTGCGAAGTAAGTTGGCGGCAATGCTTTAATCCACTGGGCCCATTTGTGGCCTCAACTGTTTCTTACTTGAAGGCAGTGAGAATGAACATGATATTGAGTTGGAATCAGAGGTGGTGGGTGTCAGGTTATTGTTGATCAGAACTGAAAGGTGATCCACAGACTCTACAATTGAGGCAAACCTGGGCAAATGGATGGTCAAAATATTTTTGCAATAGACTTACAACAAATCTTTAAATATTTTGATAAGAAGGAATTTATCTGGGACTAGACTCTTAATTTTGCTCATCTTTGACACTGTTAGGTTCAATGTTAAAATCATTGATGGGTTTTAGTGACGTAATCAGAACATAACAAGGTCATGTCAAATAGACCTTGGCTTTTCTGGTATGAGTATTCGTCCCAATTCTTGAGTAAGGTAAGTTGAACTGGCTGGGGGCATGACTGCTGTGCAAGCTACACATGCCATCTTCCACTCACAACCCCCCTACTGAAATTACTTATACCATTCTACACCAACTCAGTGGTAATTGAGTGAACCAGCATTACCTGTGACTTTCAAGTCTCACAGACTTATTAATATTAATTGGCAATTACAAATGAGACGATTAAAGCACAAGTTCAGAATGTGATACTTTAACCATTGTGTGTCACTATCATAAAGTTACTTTGCAAAAAACAATCTTAACTGAAACAAGGAGTTGTTATTTATTTTTCCTAGATCCCATCCGAATACTCATTTACTAATTTTCATTCAGCAAATAATTAGGGGAAAAGAAGAGCACCATGATTTTGGCAGACCCACGTGTCTTTTAGACCTAAAGTTCCTACAAAGTAAAACACATTTTTTGATATCCTCCTTTACGTAGTTCATTATTTTCCCTTTACCCGAGTAGGAGGAATGGTCTGAATTTTAGACAGTTCACCGCTGCTGCCAGTTTCATTACACATGGTAAGAGTAGGCTTGCTGCACTTGAATGGCTTTGCACTATTAGAATTTCTGCCCATTTGACTGATGGCAAAGACTGTGATTTCATTGTAATTCTGTCTTGAAGACTTGGGAGTCCAGCAGTCACCCCTGTGGTTATTCTCAACCGCAAGAAATCCGATATTAAGCTCCAGAAATCACCATGCGATGTCGTCGCTGCAAAGACTACATTGTAGTTAGCACTTTATATATACAGAACTTATTTTTAGAGAGTAAAAAGCAGGGAACTTAGTGTCATGGGATCATCATATCAGATCACAATTTGACGTTTTATATTTACAATATAAAGAAAAAAACTTTTTAATACACGAGTCCCAAGTTCCACTCTCTCTCTCTGAACAATGGTGGCTTGAAACTGAATTAAATGCGTGATGTCTGGTTAAAGTAGTGGAGAGTGGAATGAATGTGGTTTAAATATACATTCAGTGATTTCTAGGATACGTTTCCATATATAAGATCCTAATCGTGTTTTGCTCTGGAAATGTCACAAAAAAGTCAAATTTCAATGTTAAATTCACACTTAGAGATAATGAGATATATTGTGATCAATCTCTGTTATTACCTTCCATTGTATCTAGAGAGTCCATTTTTTGTAAAGCAGCATAATTTACGAACCACAGTGAACGACTGTTTCCTTTGTTATTCAATAGATCCAAAGCACACTGATGTAAGAACATATATTGAGCCTGCATTGACACATTAATAATGAAAAATTCAAACAAAGTACAACTGAAATTGGAACCTCTGGTCAGTTATATTTAAAACTTGCACTGGCTTTTGTATCACTGTTAACTTACCATTAGAAATCATTTGGTTCCATATAACTTCTTACATAAATTCAACGTATTAATGACGTTAAGTTCAACACAAATTCTTGAACAGTGGACTTCATGATTTCATTTCTTTATGATGTGTTGGTTAATGGTAACAATGACAATGGAATGTTAATCACCAATGTCAACTAACTGTGGCAGTGGGAGGAATGTAATGGGCCTGTCCCACTTAGGCGATTTTTCAGGCGACTGCCGGCGACTGTCATGTTGTAGCCGGTTGCTGAAAACCCAGTGACTGGAACGGCGACTATCAGAGTAGGAACACACAGGCACACACACATCGCTTCCTTCACCAGCCAGTTATGTAGGCGGGGGACAGGGCAAGCGGGGGGAGCGCTGTGTGAGTGAAATTCACACGGTGCAAACTCAATGTGATATAGCCACACACCGCGATGAACAGGAAGGTTGGCATTGTAATTAAGACGGTGAAAGCACAGTGTACGGGAAGGGTCACTTAAAAAGAGGAGGGGAGAGGTAGGGGGAGAAGGGGGGGGGGGGGGGGAGAAGGGGGGGGGGAGAAGGGGAAGACAGGGTGGGGGGATGGAGTGGAGACAACTTTTAAGAAGCCAGAGATACACGGCTGTGAAGCTCGGCGGACATTAACATTACCAGTCAGTTATCCTTGGTTCTGAAAACTACTCTTTACGTTTTGTTCCCCCAATGAGCCAATTAAGCGGTCAGCACCGGCTACAACCTACGAGAACCTGCGACTTCCTGGAGACCCACTAGGACCTCCTGGCGACCCACCTATGGCATGAGAATTCTCGCTACTCTCCATGCAGGCTTCATTCTGGTCGGCACAAATTTTTCAACATGTTGAAAAATTTGTGACGACCAGAATGAAGCCGCGACTAGTTCCGAGAATGCGTGAACTACTCACGACCATGAAGGCAACTCCCCGGCAACCACCCGCAAACATGTGGCGACCGCATAGCCTCCTGTAGTCACCCAAAAAGTTGCCTAAGTGGGACAGGCCCATAAATGAATGTTTGAGATACAATTATTGAGAGATTTAAGAATGTTCAACTGCATGCTAAGTTTATATTAATTCTTCAAACAATATTGAGAACTTATGCATAAAGGAACGGTACAACTGCAACATGGCCTACTATCTTGATCCACATTTTTTTAATCCATGTTTAATAAGATTGACATGGCCCATCAATACTGATTGGAGGAAACTAAAAGAAAGGCAGTGACTGATAAAATTCTCAGAAACAAGTCCGTGACATTTGCCTGCAGCAAAGGTACAGTCACAATAAACACAATTTGTTGCAAAATAAAACATTTAGAATGAGATGCATAAAAAGGAAGTCTTTTCTGTGTTGGAAAAGCTACTTAGTGGATTGTTGCAGGGATTTAAATGGAAATGTTCCCTTATATTGCTATTGAGGGTGGAAACTATTTAGTATCCTTAAAAATAATACTTAAGCAGTTGATAAAATGATGCAAAGATACAAATTGCAGTTGCACGACTGCCCTGTTTTGCACGACTAATAGAGCAGTGGTGGTCGAGGGAAAAGCTGTCTACATAATCTATTTCTATTGATAAAATTGTGGACCCTCGGAAAGTTGTCAAATTAAGGCTGTGTAGCTCTTTGTTATATACTAAGTAGATTATTTAAGCATTCTTGTCATTCTGTTGTATTTCTACATGTGCTGTTTCATGAAGGTATGCATTCACAAAACTATACATCTCTTATTTGTTAAAGTGCACTCTATATTGCAGTAGGAGCAAAAGTAATTGAAAAACAGTCCTGACTGACACTTTTTAATGATTACAACAAAGGTTAGGGCACAGCTCCATCAATGGATGTTCATGCATGTAATTACTTCCATGCTGGATTGTAGAATGGACTTTCAATTTTATTTTACAAATATTTTAAATTTGGGATATTTCCACCCTCTCTTTTTGTTTACTGGACAAATTAGCCCTTAACAGGTATTTGCAACATTTTTATTAGGTTCAGATCCAACGTCACATTATAGAATCTATTCAGTCGCAAGAAAGAATGCAGCACAAAAGAACGTCCTACTTGGCAGCAATATTGTTTCTATGCCGAGTAACATTAAGCTGCGTACTTAAGTAACTGCAGATGCTGGTTAACAAAAAAAAGGTTGACTATCTTTAGATATGGGAGGAAAGAGATGGGAGAGGGGGCATGGAGGGAAAATTGGGGGGGGGGGGGGGGAAATAGTGGGAGAAATGGCTGTGCATCTGGGCGGAGCACAGGGAAGAGAGGGATAAAAGGGAGAGGGGAATGGGAGTTGGGTTGTTACCTAAAAATTGGAGAATTCAATGTTCATAACATTGGTTTGCAAGCTATCCAATATGAAGTGGAGTTTCTCCAATTTATATGTGGTCTCACTCTAGTAATGGAAGAGGCCCTGGACAGGAAGGTTGGCATGGGAATGGAAAAGGGAGTTAAATTGGAAGATGCAGCAGGTCCTAGCAACCGGAAGATGCAGCAGGTCCTAGCAGACTTTGCGTAACTGTTTGATGAAACGGTCACTCAGTCTTTGCTAGATCTTGCTGATGTAAAGGAGGACCCATTGGGAACACCAAATGCAGTAAATGATATTTGAGGAGGTCCACGTGAACTCGTCTCATGTGGAAGATCTGCTGGGGTCCCTGGATGGATGTGAGGGTAGAGATATTGGGACAGGTGTTACATTTCCTGTGGTTACAGCGGAAAGTACCTGGGGAGGGGGTAGTTTGGGTGGGAAGGGATGAGTGAACCAAGGGGGTTACAGAGGGAGTGTGGAAATCAGAAAGGATGAGCATGGGAAGACGTGATTGGTGGTGGGATCATGTTGAAGGTGAACACATCAGAGAATGATGTGTTGGATAAGGTGGGTGGTGGGGTGTAAAGTAACAACAAGCAGTAACTCTGTCCTGAGGGGATGGGGATCGAGAGCAGAACTACGGGACACAGAGAAGACACAGGTGAGGGATGCATCTGCAACAGCAGGGGAGAAACTATGTTTACTAAAGGAAGAGGACATTTTGGATGACCTAGAGTGGAAAGTCTCATCTTGGTAGCAGATGCAGTGGAAAATGAAAAATTCAGAGAAAGGGATGGCATCTTTGCAAAAGGAAGGGTGCAATAAGTTTGTAAAAAAAGTAACATCTCGCGATGTCTTGAATTTTGCACAAAGTTAAGGTGAAACAGAAACAATGTTTTAAATATCAACAGGAACCCAGAGTCTAAATGTTTAAATATTAATTTTCCACACTCTTACCAAGTTCTGGACCATGCACATTCGTTCACCTCGCAAATCTGTCACAAATCCAAAGATATCCACAAAGTCATGGTGGTTCACATGTTGTATAAGGTGATCAAGTGCAATAAAGACGCCAGTCCTCCCCACACCAGCACTGAGGGGGAGAAATAGAGAAAACACATCTTGTTCAGTTATGTGCAGTATTCTTCCACTGGACCATTTTATTTCATATGTTTATCCAATAGCACTTTGGTACTGTGAATCGTTCTGTAGAGAATAGTGGCTTTGTTTATTAAGTTTTGCCTTCTTAATACAAATTTCTTCAAAATCTATATTTGGTTCTAATTTTTGGGGTTTTCAGTATTTGTGCTTCTTTATGTATTATTCAAGTAAAACACATACAGGACCACAACGATTTAAAAAAAAAATTTTTTTCAAAACCTTTCTTGAACTGTGAGCTAAACTATGGTCAGGATTCTTCTCTGAAGTGAAGTAAAACTGAAATGGATCATAGACAACGGGGGGGAAATTAATCATAGTGGTTTTTGCTGTCTCACCATGCAATATTCCAACAGATTGGTCCACAGAGGGCCTGAAAACCGGACTGGCTGAGGAGGCTCCAAATAGGCCCTGACCCCAGGTGGACTATGAGGAGGAGGAGGATTGGACTTTTTGGTGCCTTCCGCACAGTGGTTTCTGCTCTGGGGGGCGTTTCATGTTGAATCCTGTAGTGTATTGCATCTTTTTTTCTTTTTTATTTTATATGGATGTATGGAAATCTAATTTATTCTCTGTAAAGCACTTTGGCTTCAATGTGATTGATTTAAAAAGTGCTGTATAAATAAAAATTACTTACTACTTACTAATTTCATAGATTATAGGTATTACTGGAACAAAGTTTTTAAGCAAGGTTCTGTCTATATCTCATTGAAAATTACAATGTACTACATAGAAACATAGAAAATAGGTGCAGGAGTAGGCCATTCGGCCCTTCGAGCTGTTCATCCAACTCAATATGAGCATGGCTGATCATCCAACTCAGTATCCTGTACCTGCCTTCTCTCCATCCCTTTAGCCACAAGGGCCACATCTAACTCCCTCAAATATAGTCAATGAACTGGCCTCAACTCCCTTCTGTGGCAGAGAATTCCACAGATTCACCACTCCCTGTGTGAAAAATGTTTTTCTCATCTCGGTCCCAAAAGACTTCCCCCTTATCCTTAAACTGTGAGCCCGTGTTCTGGACTTCCCCAACATCGGGAACAATCTTCCTGCATCTAGCCTATCCAACCCCTTAATATTTTGTGTATAAGCTTCTTCTAAATTCTAACGAGTACAAGCCGAGTCTATCCAGTCTTTCTTCATATGAAAGTCCTGCCTTCCCAGGAATCAGTCTGGTGAACCTTCTCTGTACTCCCTCTATGGCAAGAATGTCTTTCCTCAGATTAGGAGACCAAAACTGTACACAATACTCCAGGTGTGGTCTCACCAAGGCCCTGTACAACTGCAGCAGAACCTCCCTGCTCCTATACTCAAATCCTTTCGCTATGAATGCTAACATACCATTCGCTTTCTTCACTGCCTGCTGCACCTGCATGCCTACTTTCAATGACTGGTGTACCATGACACCCAGGTCTCGTTGCATTTCCCTTTTTCCTAATCGGCCACCATTTAGATAATAGTCTACTTTCCACTTCTTTCCACCAATGTGGATAACCTCACATTTATCCACATTATACTGCATCTGCCATGGATTTGCCCACTCACCCAACCTATCCAAGTCACCTTGCAGCATCCTCCTCATAGCTAACACTGCCCCACAGCTTCGTGTCATCTGCAAATTTGGAGATGTTGCATTCAATTCCCTCGTCCAAATCATTAATATATATTGTAAATAGCTGGGGTCCCAGCACTGAGCCTTGCGGTACCCCACAAGTCACTGCCTGCCATTCTGAAAAGGACCCGTTTACTCCTACCCTTTGCTTCCTGTCTACTAGCCAGTTCTCTATCCACATCAATACTGAACCCCCAATACCGTGTGCTTTAAGTTTGCATACTAATCTCTTATGTGGGACATTGTCGAAAGCCTTCTGAAAGTCCAGATATAACACATCCACAGGTTTTCCCTTATCCACTCTACTAGTTACATCCTCGAAAAATTCTATATGATTCGTCAAACATGATTTACCTTTCATAAATCCATGCAGACTTTGTCCAATCATTTCACCACTTTCTAAATGTGCTGCTATCCCAGTACTACAATGTATTACAATGCACAAGATACTTAAAGCACAATTCAATAACAAAACATGTATTTAATTTATAGATGCTACAATGGTACTATTATGCATTATACCAAAATCAATTCAGCAACTACTTACCTGCAATGGACAACAATAGGAGTATTATCATTGGCTCTGTTTCCGCGAATTAGTTTCACAAAATGAATCAAAGCTGTGCTGGTTTCAGGAACCCCGTGCTCAGGCCAAGATGTGAAGTTGAAATGTGTCACCATCATAAAGTCACCATACTGCTTAAATAGTTATTGAATTAAAAGAATGCTAAGATCATAAAAAGACTCAGGAATGAGATATTATACATTGTTCAGAATTTCTAAAATAATTTTAAAAATAGGTTAGATTAAAATGTAACAACAACATTTTGGAAGCAGACCATAAAGTAGACCGCCAATAAAAGCACTCTATCACTTTCTAGCACTTCTTAAACTGAGATCAAGTGGAATAAATCATATTTTGTGTCACAGGAATGAGAAATAATTATTTCCTAGCTCTGACATCCATTATCTGATACCTACAAATTCAAGCTAAAAGAGGCTACTTATCTGTAAGGTGGATGATGAAATTCTACAAAACAGAGGTATGAGATGTCTTACTGGGCTTAAAGATGGATAAATCCCCAGGGCCTAATGAGATGTATTCCAAGCTGCAACTAGGCCAGGAGCAGGTCACCCTGCAAAGACTTGGCCACTACTCACGTGCCAGATGACTGGAGGACCATGAATATGAAACCCTTATTCAAGATGGGCAACAGGAATAGGCAAGTATTTATGGGCCTGTGAGTTTAAAATAATTCTAAGGATGAGGACTGAGGATAAGGATTTGACTGAGTTATTTGAAGAAGTAAGAAAGTACATTTGAGAGTGCAGTGTGGTTGATGTAATCTACATGGAACCCAGTAAGGCATCTGACAAGGTACCATTTGGAAGATTAGACCATTTGGGAAAGGGAAAGGGGGACCTCTTGGTCAACTCTGCGTGGTGCTCAGACAGGGCAAACCTATCCAACTCCTGCTCTCCACACCTGGAACACCTAGCTGTGAAGTGCCGTCCCTTCTACCTACTGATGGAATTCACCTCCATCATCCTGACCGCGGTCTACATCCCACCCCAGGCAGATGTCCATCTAGCACTGGGGGAGCAACAAGCACCAGACGGCTTACCCCGAGGCATTTGCCACCATAGCCGGGTTTTCAACAAAGCCAACCTGAAGAAATCGCTCCCTAACTTCCACCAACATGTCTCCTGCACCACCAGAGGACCAAACACCCTCGACCATTGCTATACGACCATCAAGGATGCCTATCCCTCTATCCCTCGCCCTCACTTCGGTAAAACCAACCATACCGCGGTGCTGCTTCTTCCTGCCTACAGGCAGCAATTAAAGAGCGCACCCCCAGAGGTGAGGACAGTACAGAGCTGGTCGGGGGGGGGGAGGGGGGGGGGGGGGGGAGGGGGCAGAGGAACAACTCCAGGACTGTTTGGAGTCTGTAGACTGAGCAATGTTCAGGGACTCGGCAACGGATCGGAGTGAATATGCCACAGTCGCTACAGACTTCATAAAGAAATGTGTGGAGGACTGCATCCCAACAAAAACCTTCCTAGTTTTTCTAACCAGAAGCCTTGGATGAACCATGAGATCCACATTCTTCTGAAGACCAGACACAGGGCATTTAGGTCTGGAGATACAGAGGTCTACAAGAAGTCCGGATGCGACCTTTGGAAGGCCATCAAAAAGGCCCAAAGGGATTTCTGCTCCAAGCTGGAGAATGAGACGGATGTTCGGCAACTGTCGCGGGGCTTGAATGCAATCACCTCCTACAAGGCGAAATCAGGAGGCAGCTCAAATGTAAATGAAACATCACTCCCTGATGACCTCAATGTGTTTTACGCACGCTTTGATAGGGACAACACTGATGTGCCTTCCCGAGCCCCCATTCGCCATGATGGTATTTCGGTCACAGTCACAGAGGCCGACGTCAGAAGATCCTTCAGAGGGGTGAATCCTCGAAAAGCGCCTGGACCTGATGATATACCCGGACGCGTTTTTAAAAACCCGTGCAGACCAATTGGCTGGAGTTTTTACGGACATTTCAACCTCTCACTTCTGAGGCACCCACAATCTTTAAAAGGGCATCAATAATACCGGTGCCCAAGAAGAGCAAGGTGACATGCCTCAATGACTATCCACCAATGGCACTAACGTCTGTCGTGAAGAAGTGCATTGAGAGGCTGATCATGGCACAAATCAACTCATACCTCGACATAAACCTGGACCCACTGCCGTTCGCTTACTGCCACAACAGATCAATGGTGGATGCGATGTCACTTGCTCTCCACTCCGCTCTGGACCATTTGGATAACAAAAACTCATATGTCAGGCTGTTATTCATTGACTACAGCTTGGCATTTAATACCATCATCCCCTCCAAGCTGGTTACCAAGCTCTCAGATCTGGGTCTGCACATCCCTCTGCAATTGGATCCTCGACTTCCTCATTCACAGACCACAGTGGTGGAAATGTGTCATCCTTGATAACAATCAGCACGGGAGCACCTCAAGGCTGCTTGCTCAGCCCCCTGCTGTACTCACTCTATACTCATGACTGCGTAGTCAGACATTGTGCGAACTCCATCATCAAGTTCACCAATGACACCACTGTTGTGGGGCTTAACGCTGATGAGGATGAGTCAGAGTATAGATGTGAGATTGACCGATTGACCAAATGGTGCCAGCAGAATAACACCAGCAAAACCAAGGAACTGATTGTGGACTTTGGAAGGGATCAAAAACGTCAAATTCCTGGGCGTACATATTTCCAAAGATCTCTCCTGGTCCCAGAACACTGATGCAATTATAAAGAAAGCACATCAGCGCCTCTACTTCCTGAGAAGATTACAGAGAGTCGGTATGTCAAGGAGGACTCTCTCGAACTTCTACAGGTGCACAGTAGACAGCATGCTGACCGGTTGCATCGTGGCTTGGTTCGGCAACTTGAGCGTCCAGGAGCGAAAAAGGCTGCAAAAAGTTGTAAACACTGCCCAGGCCATCACCGACTCTGACCTCTCTACCATCGAGGGGATCTATCGCAGCGGCTGCCTCAAAAAGGCTGGCAGCATCGTCACGGACCCACACCATCCTGGCCACACACTCATCTCTCCGCTGCCCTCAGGTAGAAGGTACAGGAGCTTGAAATCTGCAACATCCAGGTTCAAGAACAGCTTCTTCCCTACAGCCATCAGACTATTAAACACAACTTCAAACAAACTCTAAACTATAACAGCCTTTTGCACTTTATCTATTTATTTATGTGTGTATATGCATATTCTATGGTATATGGACACGCTGATCTGTTCTGTGTTTATGCCTGCAATATTCTGTTGCGCTGAAGCAAGCAAGAATTTCATTGTCCTATCTGGGACATGTGGCAATACATTCTCTTGACTTGACTTGAAATGTTGGAGCCCATAGATCTTGGGCAAGTTGGTAAACTGGATGCAAATCTGGCTTGTTAATAGCAGAGAGAGTGGTGGTGGAGGGTGTTTTTACTTGTGAATTGAAGCCAATGATCAAAGGTGTATAACAAGGATCAGTACTGGAATCCTCATTATTGGTTATATATACATTGACGCATGATGACTACGTTTGCAGATGACATGAACATTGGTGGCTTTGTTGATTTTTGTTGGATAGTTACAGATGGTAAGAAGTGAAAATTAAGGAGAGAAGTAATTTAATCCTGAATTGCAAAGTAATAAACTTTGGGAGAATGAATGAGAACAGTACGTACACAATGAATGGTAGGACTGAGGAATATTGAGGAAAGGAGGGATCTTTGAATATAAGTTCAAGAAAGAAGGCACATGGCATACTTGGTTGCATTAGTTCGCACACCAAATATAAGGGAATGTGGTCATGGAATATGGATATTTTATAAAACATTGGAGAATATCAGCAACATTTGGAGAACTGTCTACAGTTCTTCTTGCCTAAAAAAGAATGTAGCATGATTGCAGGCTACAGATTTAGATGGCACAACGGTGCAGCTGGTAGAACTGTTGCCTCACAGCACCAGCGACCCAGGTTCAATCCCGATCTCGGGTTGAGTTTGCACATTCTCCCTGTGACCGTATGGGTTTCCTCTGGGTGCTTGGTTTCCTCTCATATCCCAAAGATGTGCAGGTTTGCACGTTAATTGGCCACTGTAAATTGCACCTGATGTGTTAGGAGTGAATGAGAAAGTGTAAAAACATAGAACTAATGTGAAAGGGTGATTGATGGTTGCTGTGATCTCAGTGGGCCGAATGGACTGTATCTTTAAAATAAACTAAATAGAATCTCTCTGGGGAGTGAACTGTAGTTAACGATAACATGCTGAACATATAGAAGCACCAGTACCTCATAGTTGACTGTTACTATTCTCAATACAGCAGTGTAAAGAAAATCCAGAATAAAGGAAAATGTTGGGTTGTTTGCAGTATTGGACTTTGGTCTTTTTTTTGGTTCTGATTATGCGATTATATTTATGTCTATTTTAATTTAATAGACAGATTCTACTGAAAACCATTTACAGTGATCTTAGATAAAGTAATGAAATATGTTACAGCGATTCCAATCATTTACTATATGGTTAAATGGAACATGGATCTGGAGTCCACTTTTATAATGTTTTATAATGTTGGTTAATTTATGATACAATCATAAATTAACCAACTAAAACTTTTATCTACTTCCGTATAAAATCAGTCAAGTACCTTTTCAATTTTCAGTTCTCGGACGGTCCAATCTGATTGAATGTTTTCTGCTAGTTTAGTGATCACAATATCTCCAAATACAGTTACTGGCTTGTTGTCCTCAGGCCAATATTGGTGACACCTTATCTGAACAAAAATAATAAATGTCAATACATATTGTTGTGAAATTTCCAGCATGTGTAGTTACCATCATATCATATTGTATACAAAGCAGTTTTTCTGAACCATTTGGGATATAATTGGCCATTAAATGACTCAACATTTCTTAAGTCTCCTTGTAACTGTGTCAGCCAATGGGAGGCAGTGATGTATGCTCATTGGTAGGAGAATTAAAAGATAGTTGAGAATTATTTTTTCCCCACAGGAAGGACAACATACATTAATCATACAGTCTGCCATGATGGTGGTATCAGAAGCATTCATCATATTTTAAAAATGTTTGGAATGAATCAACATGCCAGAACATAACAAGAACTGCATTAAGAAATGAGAATTACAATTAGTCAAGATAACAGTTTTGGGTTAACTAAAACAAAATGGACAGAATTGTCCATTCTGTGATAAATATCTACAACCAGGAGTTGGGGTGGGCAGTAAGGAGCACAGTCTGAAGAAGTGTTTTAAAACATTTTTAAAATATTGATCTTGTCAGAAGGAAGGCTCAGGAATGGCCTTTGGGAGGTTGGAAGGAGGCGAGATATTCACCTTGTTAGAGAAAATGGTGCTAGTTTCCAGCAACACGATGATGCACCTGTGTTACATCTGTTTGCTTCAGCCCTGGTGTGGTGTATTAGAGGGCATGTGTAAGTGCAGTCTTGGTATAATTGTTGAGATAAATTGTCTGTGCAATCATCATTTGTTAACTGCTGACATAAAGGATACTATCAATTTAGCTCATAACTGATGTGTATTTCCATTAAGCAATTATAACTGTAGGGCTATGGAACAACCATTGAGAAATGGGATTAGTATAGTTAATTGATGAATTGCATGGGAACTCTGGAGTTTAGAAGGATGAGTAGATATCTCATTGAAACATATAAGATTGTTAAGGGCTTGGACTTGGACGAGGAAACACTTTTTCTCAGAATGGTGAGTGTGGAATTCTCTGCCTCAGAGGGCGGTGGAGACAGGTTCTCTGGATGCTTTCAAGAGAGAGTTGGATAGGGATCTTAAAAATAGCGGAGTCAGGGGATATGGGGAGAAGGCAGGAATGGGGTACTGATTGGGGATGATCAGCCATGATCACATTGAATGGCGGTGCTGGCTCGAAGGCCCAAATGGCCTACTCCTGCACCTATTGTCTATTGTCATGGTTGGCCAAAGGTTCACCAATCCCGATGAATTGAACTGAATTGAATAGATTCTATTAGCCAGATATGTATACACACAAGGAATTTGCCTCGGTGCTTCACTCGCAAGTAATAACACGATATACAGTACACAATTAAAAATAAAACATTATCATTTAAATATGTGAAGAATTAAATAAAACGCCAGAGCACAAGGAGGCTAGAGACTTTTGGTTATTGGGTAAAGCTACTGCTCGTGGAAAAAAGCTGCTTTTATGTCTGGCTGTGGCGGCTTTGACAGTCCGGAGTCGTCTTCCAGAGGGAAGTGACTCAAAGAGTTTATGGCCAGGGTGCGAGGGGTCAGATCTTACCCGCTCGCTTGGGGGGGGGGGGGGGGGGAAGGTTGCAGCAAACAACATTCTCGGCTGAAGGAACGATGCGCTGCAGCCTCCGGATGTCGTGCTTGGTGGCTGAGCCAAACCAGACCATGATGGAGAAGGTGAGGACAGACTCTATGATGGCAGTATAAAGCTGGGCCATCATTGCCTGTGGCAGATTGTGGTTTCTCAGCTGCCGCAGGAAGTACATCCTCTGCTGGGCTTTTCTGACTGTGGAGTCGATGGTAGCCCCCATTTAAGGTCCATGGAGATGATGGTTCCCAGGAACTTAAATGACTCCACAGATGTGACTGCGGTGTTGTTGATGGTGAGTAGGGTGAGGGGAGGGGGAGCTCTCCTAAAGTCTACAATCAATTCCACTGTCTTAAGAGAATTGTGCTCCAGGTTGTTGCGATGGTTTGAAGACGCCAGCTGTGTCACTTCCTGTCTGTAGGCAGATTCCTCCCCATCGTGGATCAGTCCAATCAGGGTTGTGTCTTCTGCAAACTTGAGAAGCTTGACAGAGGAGTCTGTGGAGGTGCAGTCGTTGGTGTAGAGAGTAGGGGAGAGTACGCAGCTTTGCGATGCTCCTATGCTGAGGGTCTGCGGGTCCGAGATGTACTTTCACAGCCTCACAAGCTGCTTCCTGTCTGCCAGGAAGTTGATGATCCACTGACAGAGGGGTTCAGGCAGAGTCTGAACTGGGATAGTTTGGAATGTAGTAGCTCTGACACAATGGTGTTGAATGCAGAGCTAAAATCCACAAACAAAATCCTTGCATAGGTCCCCTTGCGGTCTAGGTGCTGGAGGGTGAAGTGCAGGCCTAGGTTGACTGTGTCACCCACTGATCTATTTGCCATGTATGCAAACTGCAGGGGGTCCAGCAAGGGGTTTGTGATATTTTTCAGGTGGGCCAGCACAAGTCTTTCAAGGGTCTTCATGATTACAGAAGGTCAGTGTGACAGGCCTGTAGTCATTAAGATCAGTAATCCTTGGCTTTTTGGGTATGGGAACAATAGTGGAGACTTTGAAGCAAGCAGGGACAGTGCAGGTTTGCATGGACAGATTGAAGCGTTTACATAGTGCACAACACAGAAAGTCATGCTCCAGAAGTGACTTACCCTGCCCTTCTCAAAACAGTGTGTCAACATAACAATAGTTTGGGATCTTGTCTCCCAAATCATTCTCCAAAAGTCTGCCACTGTTCCTGGTAAGGGACCTTGAGTTGCAATGAATTCATTTGGACAGAGGTAACCCTACAAAAATGATAAAATAATTAAATACATTAAAAATATAACGACTCTTTTTAAAATCTTTTAAGTATTATAAACCTTACATTCCTTTGCATTAAATTCCTGGGCTTGAACATCGCAGATGACATGTCGTGTTCCTGGCACATGGACGTAATCACGAAGAAGGCACGTTAGCGTTAGCCCCTTCTTCGAGGTTGAAGAGATTCATCATGTCTCCAAATACTCAAACAAATTTCCATAGATGGACTATAGAATGTATCGTGACTGGTTGCATTATGGCCTGGCATGGCAATTCCAATGTACAAGTAGATGCAGAGAGTATGGACTCAGCATGGTCCATTACAACCCCTCACCACCAACAAAAGCATCCACATGAGGCACTGTCTCAAGAGGGCGGCATCTATAATCAAGGATCGCACCATCTAGGCTATGCCCTCTTCTCACTGCTACCATCAGGCAAAAGGTATAGGAGCCCGAGGTCACTCACCACTAAGTTCAGGATCCAAATCCAAATCCAAGGCGTAACTATGGGCACTCGCATGGGCCCCAGCTATGCCTGCCTCTTTGTAGTGTACGTCAAACAATCCTTGATCGAGGCGTACCGTGGCCCTATCCCCGAACTCTACCTCCGCTACACCGACAACTGCATTGGTGCTACCTCCTGCACCCATGCAGAACTCACTGACTTCATCCATTTCACCACTAACTTCCATCCGGCACTCAAATTCACCTGGACCATTTCCGACATCTCCCTACTGTTTCTAGACCTCACTATCTCCATCGCAGCTAACAGACTACCGACTGACATCTACTATAAATCCACTGACTCCCATGGCTATCTGGACTACACTTCTTCCCACCTTGCTTCCTGTAAGGACTCAAATGCACCTGTTCACCTGCACCTCCTCCAACCTCACCTATTGCATCCGCTGCTCTAGGTGTCAGCTGTTCTACATCGGTGAGACCAAGCGGAGGCTTGGCGATCGCTTTGCCCAACACCTCCGCTCAGTTCGCAATAACCAACCTGATCTCCCGGTGGCTCAGTACTTCAACTCCCCCTCCCATTCCGAATTTGACCTTTGTGTCCTGGGCCTCCTCCATGGCCAGAGTGAGTCCCACCGTAAATTGGAGGGGCAGCACCTCATATTTTGCTTGGGTAGTTTACACCCCAGCGGTATGAACATTGACTTCTCCAATTTCAGGTAGTCCTTGCTTTCTCCCTCTTTTCCTTCCCATTCCCAGCTCTCCCACAGCCCACTGTCTCCGCCTCTTCCTTTCTTCTTCCCGCCCCCACCCCCACAGCAGTCTGAAGAAGTTTTCTCGACCCAAAACGTCAACTATTCCTTCACTCCATAGATGCTGCCTCACCCGCTGATTTTCTCCAGCATGTTTGTCTACCTACTAAGTTCAGGATAGCTACTTAATACAACTATCTACAACTATGGTTGAAGGGTCTTCAACCAACTTACACAAACCTAATCCTACTTCAACACTATGGTCCATATCTTTCCATGGACATGTTTTTTTTTAAATTGCGTTTTGTAGTGTGACTTTGTTTTTTTTGCACAGTCTTCTTTATTTTAGAAATTGTATGTGTAAGTTAGGCATTCATGTGTTATCTGAGGCTCTATGCCTATGATACTGCTGCAAGTAAGAATTTTTTATACCTGCGTTTCTCTGTACTTTTGCATGTGCCGATAAACTTAACTTGACATTTCGTTACACACCTGCGGCAGTATAAATACAGGATCGCTATACCGAATTATTGGTCTATAGCAGGACTCTTGGATATGAAAGTCATAGAATCAAACCTCACTGCAATGTTGCTATCATACCTATGCTTATAAAGTGACTTTTATCATTGCACCTGGAGAACAGATATTGAGAGGCATTCAGTGAAAAATGAAGGCAGAATTAATTGATGTGGACACCACTCTGCACAAAGTCATACTGGTGGACATTTGATTAGGGGATACTATGCAGAAAGAGAATTTCTAATCATTTTTAAGTGGTAAAGATACTGATAAAATTATACCTGGATGCAAGAGAATTGTTGATGGAAAACTAATACCAAGTAAAATATGTAATCAATTAAATAATGAGTGTGAAACAGGTGTGAAAAATTAATTAGTTAATCGATCACTCAAATTGCTTAGATAAAGAAGTGAAACCCATGATATTCAAATAGTGAAGGTAACCTATATCTGAAATCAAGAATCTTATCAAAGATCAGACCCTTGGACATGTTTTGAGATAGGAAACCCATGTATATAGGAAACCCACAAAACATTTTGTATGTTTTTGAGCATGTTTTTCTGTGGACACCAATTCCCAAAAGAATGTGCTTTGATTGATCAGACTTTAGAAGGACAAGTAGAATTGTACTTACCGACACGTAGCTAGCATTGATGAAATCAGACCCTGGGACTCCAGCCTCAAGCATGAGTTTCACTCGGTTGTTATTGACTACAGAGAAGTCAAATAATAAAATTCAATTTTTTTTGCACAGTTTTGCAAATAATCTTTCCCAAATTATGCTGCTGGTCTTAACACGTGGAGCATGCCAACTCTGAACACCTGTTTCAAATGGTTTATATTGCAAAACAAAGTTACATTAGATAAGGAACACTCCGTTTTCTATCCTGCACACAGCTAATGCTTAAAACAATAAGGGCATTTCTTCTTTATTAAGTTACAACTGAAATAGCGATCATGATGGAGACACAGATCCAGTCTCTATTCTGATAAGATCTTAGTCTTAGTTCATAGTCCATGACAAACACCATTGCCATCTTTGATCTGCAGCAGCACACTCGCAATCACCCCTTAAACACTTTGTTATTCTTCGAGCGAGCACTAGAATGCAAGCAATCAGATTCTGCATATCTTACTTTTCAATTGGAGGGGTGGGGGGCACTACTGAAGAATGTTAAATTTGGATGAACAGTTGGATTGGATGACAAATCTTAAAAGCTATTAAGTATAAAGTTTCATGCACCTGTAGGTAACTGTTTATGTAAAAGACATTAAAGTTAGATTTTACAGTACTAAGCATATCTTACCGCAACAGGTCTGGAGAAATCAAAATTGGAAAATATTAATTCCTGATGCTTTATCATCAAAATAAACTGTAATTATCTAAAACACAATTCATGCATTAACAACAATGTAATGGGCCTGTCTCACTTACGCGTCTTTTTCGGCGACTGCCGGCACCCGTCATAGGTCGTTGCAGGTTGCCGAAAATTTTCAACATGTTTAATATCCAGCGGCACACAGTACAAGGTACGCCTCTTTGGGCGACTACTCACGACTATACAGGCTTCACCTCGCGACATGTCATTGGGGTGACGCCTATATGGTCGTGAGTAGCTTCCTCAGTTGGCCAAAGAGTCGTAACGTCTTTCTGGCCGTCGCTGGAATTTCAACATGTTGAACATTTTTGACAACCTGCAACGACCAAAGACGGGTGCCGGCAATCGCCAAAAAAGTCGCGTTAGTGGGACAGGCCCATAAGGTTGAGCAACACACACAAGATTTATAAAAATGAGGGGATAAGAAATACTGATTCTTGGAATATTGGCAGGATAGATGCAGCCAAGCTGCTTTCTCTTACTGGAGAATCTAGAATTTGGGCAGGGGGGTGGGGGAGGAGGGGCAGAGAGTCATATGGCAAGGACTTTTAAATTTTGGACATACAGTGGCTTGCAAAAGTTTTCATACCCCTTGAACTTTTCCACATTTTGTCACGTTACAACCACAAACGTAAATGTATTTTATTGGGATTTTATGTGATAGACCAACACAAAGTGGTGCATAATTGTGAAGTGGGAGGAATATGATACATGGTTTCCAAATTTTATTACAAATAAAAAACTGAAAAGTGTGGCGTGCAAAAGTATTCAGCCCCCCTGAGTCAATACTTTGTAGAACCACCTTTCGCTGCAATTACAGCTACAAGTCTTTTTGCGTATCTCTCAACCAGCTTTGCACATCTAGAGACTGAAATTTTTACCCATTCTTCTTTGCAAAATAGCTCAAGCTCAGTCAGATTGGATGGAGAGCGTTTGTGAACAGCAATTTTCAAGTCTTGCCAGAGATTCTCAATTGGATTTAGGTCTGGACTTTGACTGGGCCATTCTAACACATGAATATGCTTTGATCTAAACCATTCCATTGTAGCTCTGGCTGTATGTTTAGGGTCGTTGTCCTGTTGGAAGGTGAACCTCCGCCCCAGTCTCAAGTCTTTTGCAGACTAACAGGTTTTCTTCCAAGATTGCCCTGTACCTGGCTCCATCCATCTTCCCATCAACTCTGACCAGCTTCCCTGTCCCTGCTGAAGAAAAGCACCCCCACAGCATGATGCTGCCACCACCATGTTTCACAATGGGGATGGTGTGTTCAAGGTGATGTGCAGTGTTAGTTTTCCAACACACATAGCGTTTTGCATTTAGGCCAGACTTTTGGTCTCATCAGACCAGAGCACCTTCCTCCACATGAATTTTTCAATTTTGGTCTCATCAGACCAGAGCACCTTCCTCCACATGTTTGCTGTGTCCCCCACATGGCTTGTGGCAAACTGCAAACGGTAT
Source organism: Okamejei kenojei (assembly GCA_035221665.1). Lineage (NCBI taxonomy): Eukaryota > Metazoa > Chordata > Chondrichthyes > Rajiformes > Rajidae > Okamejei > Okamejei kenojei. The sequence continues at coordinate 10,792,568 of CM069149.1, read as the reverse complement.
GTCTTATGGCTTAGTTTCAACAATGGCTTTCTTCTTGCCACTCTTCCACAAAGGCCCAATTTGTGGAGTGCACAACTAATAGTTGTCCTGTGGACAGATTCTCCCACCTGAGCTGTGGATCTCTGCAGCTCCTCCAGAGTTACCATGGGCCTCTTGGCTGCTTCTCTGATCAATGCTCTCCTTGCCCGGCCTGTCAGTTTAGGTGGACGGCCATGTCTTTGTTGGTTTGCAGTTGTGCCATACTCTTTCCATTTTCAGATGATGGATTGAACAGTGCTCTGTGAGATGTTCAAAGCTTGGGATATTTTATATAACCTAACCCTGCTTTAAACTTCTCCACAATATCCCTGACCTGTCTGGTGTGTTCCTTGGGCTTCATGATGCTGTTTGTTCACTAATGTTCTCTAACAAACCTCTGAGGCCTTCACAGAACAGCTGTATTTATACTGAGATTAGATTACACACAAGTGGACTCTATTTACTAATTAGGTGACTTCTGAAGGCAATTGGTTGCACTGGACTTTATTTAGGGGTATCAGAGTAAAGGGGGCTGAATACTTTTGCACGCCACACTTTTCAGTTCTTTATTTGTAAAAACATTTGAAAATCATGTATCATTTTCCTTCCACTTCACAATTATGCGCCACTTTGTGTTGGTCTATCACATAAAATCCCAATAAAATACATTTACGTTTGTGGTTGTAATGTGACAAAATGTGGAAAAGTTCAAGGGGTATGAAAACTTTTGCAAGCCACTGTAGATGAGGAGAACTGTTTCTAGTTACAATGCTATAAATCTGAAATTCTTTACCACAGATGGCTGTGATGTTAATAAGTTTAAGAAGGAACTGCAGATGCTGGAAAATCGAAGGTGGACAAAAATGCTGGAGAAACTCAGCGGGTGCAGCAGCATCTATGGAGCAAAGGAAATGGGCAACGTTTCGGACCAAAACTCTTCTTCAGACTGATGTTTTTATAAAATAGTGCCCGGAATCTGAAGAAGCGTTTCGGCCCGAAACGTTGCCCATTTCCTTCGCTCCATAGATGCTGCTGCACCCGCTGTGTTTCTCCAGCATTTTGTCTACCTTTGATGACAATAAGATTGGTCGGTTCTTGGACACCAAGGGAATTGACAGATATACATGCTGGCAGGAAAGCGAAGGAGGGATGGCATCAGCTATAGTCTTGTTGGATGGTGGATTAGGTTCAAGGGAATGTTTGGATTACTCTTATTTCTGATACTTTTCTGTTAAAAGTCATCAACCTGAAATGTTAATCCTATTTCTCCCCACATGTGCTATCTTGCCTACTGAGCATTTCAAGCATTTTCTATAGTGATCTATATTCCTTCTTAAATCAAATTCAGTTTAACTCATTTTTCCCTTATTTCCCAAATCCCACAATGCATTGACCTGATCTTGTGGCCAACCTCACAGAAGTTCCTGTACATCGTGGAGTTAACTGTGCCTAGGGAGGCTGCAATTGGTGAAGCGCATGAACGCAAATGTCTGAAGTATTCAGACTTAGCAGCCGATGCAGAACAACGCGGCTGGCGTACTCAGGTGCTCCCTGTAGAGGTTGGTTGTAGGGGGTTTGTAGCCATGTCAACAACCAGACTCCTGAAGGGAATGGGAGTTCGAGGACAGGCCTTCCGGCAAGCGGTCAGGTCGCTGTCAGAGGCTGCCGAGCGAAGCAGCAACTGGCTGTGGCTGAAGGAGAAGGACTCCAACTGGACTGCAAAATGACCAGCAAGAGGGGTAAAATGGAGGGGAGCGCACTTGGGACGCCAGGTGTTGCTGTTGAGCCCTCTGGAGGTGTGGTGGGCCTATCAACGAAATACCAAGGAAGGAGGGTGCCCACCCGATGACCCCAATGAAGTCTTTACCCCCAACCCCACTCAAGATATTAAGAAGGTGCCAATTATAGTAGGGATTGTAATATCAAGTCCTATAAGTAGGTATGTTACAAAACTTACCTTCAGCAGTGCTGCAGTTCTGTCACTGGCTGTGTGCGCGACTTTGACGCCTTTGAGGGGGGGGGGGGGGGGGGGGGGCGGGATTAAAATGCCGTTTTCTCTTGCCTGTCTGAGATATATTTTCTCGGGCTACTACCTGATGTTGAAAAATCGTTCCAATTTGCGTTCTCGGACGTTTTAAAATAAAACGCGGGACAATTTAATTGCTGGAGTAAAATAAAAATCTACTTCTAACGCCATCAACGCCGACAACGGGACTGATCTCACGTACGGACAAAACATAAGGTAGGTCGTTTATTTTACATATAAACTTGCTTCTTAGGAGTACTTTAATCAACATTTCATCGGCGAAAATGTGATTATGTAAATATACGAACCAGCAGTGTTTTTCCTGCCGATATGGGGTTTAAATTCACCGCAACGTTCCAAACGATCGCATGCCACAAAATCTCACTCGCAAGATGATTTAAATGCCCATTAATTTACGGGAATTAAACACTAAATTCCTTCCATTTGGCCTATAAATTCATGACAATGAGATTTAAAAATCATGTTAGTTTGTGAATTCTTGTGTGAATGTTATTTGGACACTTAGGCTATTTAAAAATGTTAACCTTTTCTTAAGAAATGGATAGATGTTTAGATCGAATAATTGAATTTAGTAATTAGCTACATATAGGTAACTAACTAATTATATGCTTTAATTTCAGGTCATCCAAGTAAGATTGTTTCATATTAGTTTCAGAATGCTTCAATCTACATTAACTGAAAATATCATTCAGTTCTCTTAATTTTTAAGAAAGTTATGGGCTTTTGACTGTCCTCAATCACAACTTTTGAGTTCAGTCAATGGAAAAGCAATAGGGAACAAGATGCTAATTTCTGAGTATGAAAATGGCCATAACGTTTTTAATGCTGAAGATATGAAAGTGAATTAGGTGTCAAATTAAACTTCTTTTTATGCTCTATCTGATGGGATAAATTGCAGACTTGATTAGTAAAATCTCAAAATGTTGTAACATTGCTACTATAAGCTGAACTGATAAGCTGGAGACATCCAGTGACTGCTGTGAAAGTGCAGCTGACAACTAGGGAAAGACCATGTGATGGCATGGAAAGACAGCTGACAGAAGGAAAAGACCCCAACATGGACTGGCGATCCATGACAGCAGGCTCCGTCACTGTGAATTGTGAATAGGAGTCACCCCTCATGGCTACGGAAAATTCAAAGAGGAAATACCCCCTGAACACGACAACGAAGAAAGTAATCAGCACGGAAGGAAAACTGCCACCAATGCCCTCCCTCCCCCAACGCCTGGTTTCTCGAACACCACCCCTTTTATAAAGGCAGGACAACTTCCAGAGAAGCCACTTGCAAGAAAGGAACCGACCCTCCTGGACACTGCCCGGGACTGGAAAATGCAGGCTGATCTAGACCAGAAGCTGATCTTTCTACCAGAGATCATCACAACTAATCTCAGGCCAGACCTGATCTTGTGGTCAACCTCACAGAAATCCCTGTACATCATGGAGTTAACTGTGCCTTGGGAGGCTGCAGTTGGTGAAGCGCATGAACGCAAATGTCTGAAGTATTCAGACTTAGCAGCCGAGGTAGAACAACGCGGCTGGCGTACACAGGTGCTCCCTGTAGAGGTTGGTTGTAGGGGGTTTGTAGCCATGTCAACAACCAGACTCCTGAAGGGAATGGGAGTTCGAGGACAGGCCTTCCGGCAAGCCGTCAGATCGCTGTCAGAGGCTGCCGAGCGAAGCAGCAACTGGCCGTGGCTGAAGAGGAAGGACTCCAACTGGGATGCAAAATGATCAGCAAAAGGGGTAAAATGGAGGGGAGCGCACCGGGGATGCCAGATGTTGCTGTTGAGCCCACTGGAGGTGTCGTGCGCCTATCAACGAAATACCAAGGAAGGGGGGTGCCCACCTGATGACCCCAATGAAGTCTTTACCCCTAACCCCACTCAAGATATTAAGGTGCCAATTATGATAGGGATTGTAATATCCAGTCCTATAAGCTCAACAATACAGTAAAAATGCACCAATCATACACCATTTTGTTTTACTTCACATTGAAGTATTCAGAAAATGTTTGGGGAAAAATGGCGGAAATTCCTTAGTTTATATTTATTGTCACTGTAAATATTGCAGTGTTTAAAATTATTTCCGTGTATCAAGCACAGAACAACTGTGAGAAAATACTGTTGTGAAACATCGTTATTATTAAGATCAGAAATTAACTACTATCATCAAGATTTATTTGAAATAACCTGGGCTGTGGGACATGATTCACGGTAACAGAGTAATTTATCTAATCCTGTTTCCCAAACAGACCTCGATAGCAAATGTGCTAACTTCATTCCTTTTCGATCTTGAGTGATGAGACCAAATCTAATCTCTAACACAGATCTAAAATCAGAATAGCCAAGTTGCTGTGCATCATGTCACAACTATTGCCGAGAAACTGGATTTCATCTAGTGCTAATATATATTTATACATGCATAGCTCTAAAGCTAAAATGGGGATCAATATAATTATTAGTACACTCTACTTTAAGAAGATCATTGCCATAGTGCTCTTTCATTTAGTAGAATGTGACCTGCTTATTTAAAGATAGCGCATAATTTGCATGCTGTCCAGTGGGAACCAGTCATCCCTGTTAAAGCACACTGTTCATTGCAGTTACTCTATTATATGGTTGAAAATGGTATGTAGAAAACTGGCATGGGGTATTGGTGGTGGTAGTAAATAGACAATAGACAATAGGTGCAGGAGTAGGCCATTCAGCCCTTCGAGACAGCACTGCCATTCACTGTGATCATGGCTGATCATCCACAATCAGTACCCCGTTCCTGCCTTCTCCCCGTATCCCCTGACTCCGCTATCTTTAAGAGCTCTATCCAACTCTCTCTTTTTTGTTAAATATTTTTATTATAGAAACATAATAATAACAAAGTACATTATTTTGCAATGATGAAAATACATGATATTAATGATATATTCGTACTGTTAATAATATTTGTATTATCATTGATTATAAATTTTAAGACTATATATTTTATATAATTGAAAATACTTGGTACTAGTAATACATTCATAATATTAGTGATATATTCGTAGTTGATAATATTTGTATTGTCATTGATTTTGAAATTTAAGACCATATTTTATATAATTGAAAATACATAATACTAGTAACACCTTCATGATATTAATTATATTTTCACACTGTTAATATTTGTATTATCATTGATTTTAAAATTCAAAATTATATATTTTATATAATTGAAAATACATGATACTAATAATACTTTCATGATATTAGTAATATTTATATTCGTATTGATATTAAAATTTAAGATTATGTGTTTCTATACATTTTTCTAATTTTTTATAAAAGTATGAAAAAATAGAGAAAAAGAGTGTGAAAAGTTTGATGGAGAATGGAGTATTAATCATTAATCCGTCCTTGGAGATATATGCATGATTTATTATATATATTTCTTCATCCATTCAAATATTCAGGTCTCAGTCAAGCCCTCGTGCCGAACCATTATGACCCTGTAAATATTTAATATATGGAGACCAAATCTCTCTGAAGAGATCTAACCTGTCCATTAGGACAAGCCTCAATCTCTCCAGATGAAGTGTCTCCGACATTTCTGTGTTCCACATTTTGATTGTTGGGGATGTAGGGCCTTTCCAAAATTTTAGTATTAATTTTTTCCCAATTATTAAACCATAGTCGATAAAAATTCTTTGGTTCATTGTTATTAGTTGGTCTGTTTCTAGTATTCCAAGTATTATTAACTTTGGATCAGGAGTCAAAGTTATATTGACAATATTCGAAATTATCTTAAATATTTCATTCCAGTATTTTATACAGTTAGTGAATGAATGTGATAAATATGCTTCTGAGTTTTGACATTTATCACATATGGGGGATACTTTTGGAAAGATGTTATGTAATTTAGATTTGGAATAATGTAATCTATGTAGTATTTTAAACTGTATAAGGGAATGTTTAGACTCTCTCCAACAGTCTATCCAACTCTCTCTTGAAAGCATACAGATAATTGGCCTCCACTGCCTTCTGAGGCAGAGAATTCCACAGATTCACAACCCTCCGAGTGAAAATGTTTTTCCTCATCTCCATTCTAAATGGCTGACCCCTTATTCTTAAACTGTGGCCCCCTGGTTCTGGACTCCCCCAACATCTGAAACATGTTTCCTGACTCTAGCATGTCAAAACCCTTAATAATCTTATATGTTTCAATAAGATCTCCTCTCATCCTTCGGAATTCCTGAGTATACAAGCCCAGCCGCTCCATTCTATCAACATATGACAGTCTCCAAATGGGAGAAGCAGTGTTCTTTCATGGAGATTTCCATTCTACAGGGTGGCATAACCATTCCCAGTGTGTCATGTGGCTCCCATTCAATATGAGGAAGTGGATCGTCAGTGCCTCTTATAGTGAGACGCACAAATACTGTCATCGGAGTCAGCATCGCTTGTGTTGAAAAGGCTAGCAAATAAAAAGTAGCCTACCGGGGCCGATACCAAAGATGGACCATTAAAGCCCTGTCTCATGGTGCGAGTTGACCCACGAGGTACTATCGTGGTTGTGTACGAGATTCCAAGTGTATGATCAAGAGTTTAACTGAGTTCCCACGGGTATGACTAAGTTTGCCATTTACTTGTCATTTCTGCGATGTTCCAAGTTCGTCTCCCGCGTTACCAAGTTCCTCTCCCGAGTTACTCTTGTGTCATGCTGGTTTTTTTGCACTATAAAAAGCATCCCTTGTTTAAATCGGCTCATTTGGAAACATGGCTGCAAGCAGGCAATTGGAGTCCAGGATGGTAATGTTTTTTATTCGAGTGCTGTATGCAGCAGCCCTTTATGTCAAGCAAGGACGTTTGTGCAATGAAGGCAGAGGGGAAAGAGTACTCTCTCTCCACTGACCTGTTCAGTGATTCCAGCCCTTTCTGTTTTCACTTCAGATTTCCAGCAGCTGCAGTTCTTTTGAGATTTAATTAACGTTGACCCGTGTCTGTGTGTGCGTGTCTCACTCTCTGTGCAGCCTCAGTTGTGAAGCATTTTCTACTCTGTTCTCTATCTTTTTCTGATTTTCAGTATCTGCTGTAACTTGCCTTTGACTCTTATTATTAATGTGTGAAGTGTTGATTTTAGCCAGAGCCATTTTACTGGCGTATCTTCCTGAACAGAAATAGTCTACAAATAAATAAACCTCAAATATTTCAGGAATAATCTGTATAAATATGTCTCATTTTCAAATAAATGCTGCTTTACTTCTGAGATATTTGTACTGACCAGAGGCGCAGCACGTTTTAACAATTATTTTCGTAATGGTACAACACTAGCGCCCAGTGATTGGGTTAAACATAATCCTTTACTGTATTGTAACCTATGGTGTTTAAAATGGTTTTGAAATGTTGACTACTGTGCTATTTGTGGGAATTCAAAAAGCAGACGCTTCTAACCGCAGTTGATGCAAAGCCTCTTGGTCACTAACTCCACACGGACAGCAGCTGAGCTCAGGATCGAACCTGAGACCACGAGGCAGCAGCATTAACTGCTGTACCACCATGCAGCGGAGATGGTCCAGGTCTAATCCAATGTGATTCCTGATGTCTGAGGGTGAGGGGAAAATGATCTCTCGTCTCCCTTTCCCCTGACTCACAGTCTGAAGAAGGGTCTCGACCTGAAACGTCGCCTGTTACATTTCTCCAGGGATGCTGCCTGCCCCCCTTCGCTACGATTAATCCCAGTCCTGTATACATTTGATTGCTTCCTCTCTTTGAAAATTGATGTTAGCTGGGAGGAACAACTAGTTCCATATTATTCCGTGAAAACTAGATTAGAACCAAATAAGGAAGCTAGAGTTAAACAACAAAGGGAAGCAATGAATACTGAGGGCAAACCTTAACAACCTGAATACGGACTTCCAGAGGGTCTTGACAAAGTCGCAATACGTGGTGTAAAATGAATATTGAAAGCATGTACATGAGGTCAACAAAATATTAGACAATCTTGGTAAATGCTTGTGGGAAAGTGAATAGTGTGTCTCCCCCCTTCCCGGATCACAGTCACAGTCATCGGTAGCCACAGTCACCCGTAAATAAACCCACTACATCCAATATGCGACTTTTTATGATCATGGATGACAATCCATTTAACCTCAGTGCAAATTCAAATGAAGGTTCCTGCTCCCGCCTTCTGCTGTCACTTTCAATGCTGCTACTATTGGAGTCTGGCCTCGGGTAACTCCATTCCCACCTGGGAAATGAAACGTTTCCATTGACGGTGCCACGGTAGACTCACGAGTCACTAAGGTAAACGCACGGGCCACTACGTTATTACAACGAGTTTAAATGTTTCAATTTTTAACAGTAAATTTGACTCGTGGAAAACCTCAAACATGTTTGAATTTTTTCAAGAGCTAACAAGTTTCACGGGTACCTGCCGTTAGCGCCACGAGTCGCTAAGTTGCAAGCGTGAGTTCCGACGTTCCCGCTACGTTAATTGTACGTGATTACCGCGAGTGAAAACTCGGGGTCGCTCGTGGGTCAACTCACACCGTGAGACAGGCCTTTTATTTCAAGGAAGGTTCACTACCTGCCATGTCACTTACTGCTTGCTTTACCATGAGTGAAGAACAAAAAAAGTTAGTGAAAATCTTTTGATCCGGTTTCTGTCTGAGAAGGAAGCGCTGAACCCCATACATGTTGATGAAGTCATTTGTACAAATAGTGATGGGGAAATGGCACGCACACTTGAGTGAATCATATCTGCAACTGCGTGGTCCAATTTCCCAATGGACAGGACTTCAGCAGGAGAAAATTCACATCTTGTATCAAATTATTTTTATGAGTATGGAAAAATTAGGACAAATGGCTTCAGTTTCCAGGCATACATGTTTTTTTAGAGATACAGCATGGAAACAGGCTCTTCGGCCCACTGAGTCCGCACCAACCAGTGATTCTCGCACATTAACACTATCAATTTTACATTTATATCAAGCCAATTAACCTACAAACCTGTATGTCCTTGGAGTGCCGGAGGAAACCGAAGATCTCGGAGAAAACCTGCACAGGTCACGGGAGAACGTACAAACTCTGTACAGACAGTACCCGTAGTCAGGATCAAACCAGGGTCTCTGGTGCCTTAAGGAAGGAGCTCTATCACTACGCCGCTGTGCCACCCTTTCATTTATTTGTTAAACAAAAAATATTGATGCACTGTCTATGTAAAAGGTGATATCCTGCTTGAGTTATTGTCCAGATTGCATAATTACAGGCAAGTAATGAGTAAGGTGTGCACAAAGAGAGGTGCAAAACCATTGAATGGATTATTCCATGTGGCTCCTGTGCACCTCCTAGTGGTTATTTTAACAGCAGCATTAGCAAAAACTGCATGTAAGTTTCCCACTAGACCTTGTAACTGGGGAATAGTGTGTGGTCTGTGTGTATGAAATAAATTAAAAGCAACTTGCAAAAATAAAGAGAATGGATAAAATAACTGCAAGCTAATTCCTGAGCACTTCCAGATGTGGAAACATTTGATTTGGAAACCAGCATGTGAAAGTGGAGATGGAACTGATTTTTGGCATAACTCTGCCTGACTTGCTGTGACAGCTACGGTTATTCAACTCCAACTAAGCAAAAGTTATGCAAGAATTTAGTCCAGCGAAACTTCTAATTATTTTTCTGAACACTGACCCATGTTCTTAGCATAAAAGATTTCTCCAAAAGATCATTACCTGATGTAATTTAGCCTGAAGCTTTATTGATCTATACTGTAATTGGATGAGAAGTATTGTGAGTTGATCTTATAAGCGTGTCATTTAAAACAAACACATTATAGTTTTTGTTCGGTCAGTTTGGTCAGTTCAAAATGAAACTCTAAATATGTTCTTGATATACGTTATATACGTTAATAGTTCTACAAAATCCTGAAACCATATAATTTTATACAACTTACATGGTTTTATATTTGCAAAGCGATTCTTGGTTCGGTTCCAAGGCAAATCAGCATCAGATGATGTGAGTTCTTGGCCTAACTTGGGGAGATCCTGTAGAACAGAAAGTTAAAAAATTGTTTTATAAGAAATAAGAGCAACATTAAGGCTTCTGACCCTTGGAGCTTGCTCATGCTTCTTAAACATTCACTAAATCTGGAACAATTAATTTCCTGAATGGGTGTTCTACTTTGAAATTTAAGCCTTGTGATGTATTATACTATTTTTAAAACATATTCTGTTTGCCATTTTTGTTTTAGCCATCAGAAAGTATTGTCAAAACCAAGATAAAGGGCTTGAAAGCCATAAGGTGGAAGGAATGGACGAGACAAGAATGTGGGGCGTAATTTCTTCATCATCAGCGAAGTGCAGAAGGAATTATCAACATTACAATTAAGTAAAACATATCCACAACCTAATCATTATGAGGACCAAAATACAGGCGGCACGGTGGAGCAGCGGTAGAGTTGCTGCCGTACAGTGCTCGCAGCGCCGGAGAACCGGGGTCGATCCCGACTACGAGTGCTGTCTGACCGGAGTTTGTACGTTCCCCCCGAATGTATAGGCATTGGTTTTCTCCGAGATCTTTGGTTTCCTCCCACACTCCAAAAACGTACAGGTATGTAGGTTAATTGGCTTGGTGTATGTGTAAATCGTCCCTAATGTGTGTAGGATAATGTTAATGTGCGGGGATCGCTGGTCGGCGCGGGCCAAAGGGCCTGTTTCCGCGCTGTATCTCTAAACTAAACTAAACTAAAACTACAGCCTCATCTATGCTTGTACAAGATGAATTGCAGCGGTGAACTGAGTGGGACTGCCTCCAATATCTAAAAAGCTTTTGAATGAGCCTGGTAATAAGGAGCCCCATAAAACAGAGAGCACAAGGGATCAGGGTAAAACACTTCTCTGGTTATAGTCATGCCTAACATTGTTCATCAAGTTCTATCTCAACACAGTTTAATCCAAAGTTTAAGCAAGCCAAAAGATCAATTCAAATATAATATTTTAAATTTGAAATAGTCTGAAGAAGGGTCTCAACCCGAAACGTCGCCTATTCCTTCTCTCCATAAATGCTGCTTCACCCGCTGAGTTTCTCCAGCATTTTTGTCTACATTCAAATTTAATATGTATTTTATCTGTAATTAATTATTACAATGCACTGAACATATAAAGCTAGTATGGAGACTGGAGAGCCATTATTTTGTCAAACGAAAGATGTTTACACTTCAATTTTATTTTTAAGAAATGAAACAATCCCATTAAAATTAATTGGTGCATGTTTGGTATGTGGTGGATGCTTTCCATTTTCATGAGCTGAATCAAACTGCCTGACTGCATGTGCTCACCAAACATGGAAGTCTGAGATGAGCTGGAATTCAGATTCCAGTGGACCTCACCCCCTGCTGTTGCTCGTCTTAACATTGAGCCCTAAAACAGAGCACTGACATGCTGAGGTCAGGAGTCAAATGCTCTTCACATACAACTCCTCATCTTACTGCCAGAGATAGCTGGTGACCTCATTTAAATAGGGTCACCAGTACAGTGGAAATAAAAGGTAAATGTGGGTAAGTGTTTAAAATATATTACTTTGTTTTAGCTTTTATTTAACCAATTATTAATGTTTTAAGGTCTTTTTGAATTTAATCTGTCATATCTCTGTAAAACATTTAAAACCTAGGCAGTGGCAAGCTGACAAAGGGTGCCAGGATGTTAATACACATGACCTCAGCACTATGTTGTCTGGGGTCCACATGTCATTTGGGGGCCGCTGCCTTTCACAGGACTACACAATTGTTGCAGAGGGCCACCTTGTCCCACTGTCAGCATTGGGGGGAAACTCTGGGAGGGGAGGGGTGTGGAGGGAATCATCTAAGATGATTCAAATAAAGAGTTTACAAGACTCGCTCATTCAGATCTCTCCTCAAGTAAAGCTAGCAGCAATCTAGGCCTTTTTCCTCATCAGGCATGATTGATGAAGAAACAGGTAGGAGTTTGACAAGAATACGCTTTTACAGCCTATGGAACTTAAGAGAAGGAAAATGAATCAGAGGTCAGGGATTCAAAGGACTATTTCCCTGGACAAAGGTCCTATGATTTAAACCAAATCTAAATGTCTACACAGAAAGAGTTCAATATTGCTTGTCCTGATGAGTAGGAAAGAACTGCAGATGTTGGTTTAAACTGAAGCTAAGACACAAAATGCTAGAGTAACTGAGCAGGACAGGCAGCATCTCTGAAGAGAAGGAATGGGTGACGTTTCAGTTCGAGACCCTTCTTCAGTTACTCCAGCATTTTGTGTTTATCTGCTTTGCCTGATGCTTCCCCCTGGTGAGAATATACGTTACACATTTTCTTAATTTCTCTTCAAGGTGCTTGCTTAGTGGGATAGGTAAATGTGATGGCTTGCTTTTCATCTGGCTGTCTCGAACTGTAAGAATGCCTTCTAGTGGGAGGTCACATCAAACCCTGCAGCTGCTAGCACCATGTCCAATGCCATGGTGATTGGCATTCCCAGAGTGCTTTACTGCACATCTAGTGTCACCGCAGTGAGAGGATGAGGAGCTGAAATTTGTACTTGTCCTATGAAATTGCAACTTCTTGCACTGTATTCCAGCTGTCCCTCCGCGACTGGGCACTCCTTCAGCATGTTCTCTGATCTTCATGAGAAAAGAACTGAGGGCCGCAGTAAGTTCCAAGATGTCTTGGCTCAAAATCTTCTACATTTGTTACAGTCGGACAAGAAAGCATGAAGCAGCTAAAACCTAAAGCATCTGAATTTGCACCCTGAACATGCAGAGGAGCCACCCCAATTAAGATGCTTTTTGAGGAGCTTCCAAGGGAGGTAGCCCTGGAAGCATCCTACAAAAAGAAAATAACATAAAATCTTAAATATGAATGCAGGAATGCTTATTTGCCCACTCCTTATCCCAAACAATACAGAGCAAAATGTATCTGTCCTATTTAAAAAAGTAATTGTCTTCTATTTAATTCCTTTTATCTGTTCCTTGGCTTTATTATCCCTTCTTAAGTCTCGAAGAGGCCTGAATTTCTCCATGGTCAAATTTGCTTTCTGTTACAGGACTTGAAGTTCAAACATTGTATAATTTCAGGCTAAGGTGGCATGGTGGTGCAGTGGTAGGGTTGCTGCCTTACAGCTCTTGCGGCACCAGAGACCCGGGTTCGATCCTGACTATGGGTGCTGTTTGTACGGAGTTTGCATGTTCTCTCCGTAACCTGAGTGGGGTTTCTCCGAGATCTTCGGTTTCCTCCCACACTCCAAAGATGTACAGGTACGTAGGTTAATTGGCTTGGTCCAAGTGTAAATTGTCCCTAGTGTTTGTAGGATTGTGTTAATGTGTGGGGATCGCTGGTTGATGCGGACTTTGTGGGCCAACTGCCAGTTTCCGCACTAAATCTCTAAAACTAAATTACAAACATAGGCTGCATTGAATAGCAGCCTGATGTGCTGAAATTGTCTTGATGCTTTGCAGAAGAGCAGAACATTTAAAATACCAAATCAAACCTTTGCCTCATGAATACTCACAATGACAAAATAAAATGTCATTATGGGGTGGTCTGCAAGGGATAAGCCTATACTGACACGGTTAGTAAATGATTCTGATCAGGTTGCCACATATAGTGAAGAATCTAAATCAGTATAATATTACTAAATAAACAACAGACCTGGTAACTAGGTATTGATTATCAAGGCCAGCGCTCTTATCGGTCTAAAATGCGCTAAACTAGACATGAATTGTGACATGCAAAGCTGCTAAATTCTTGGTGTGTTGTGACAACTGTTGGGGACATACCGCAAATTCTTCCTGAAATTTCAGGTTGTTGTTAACACACAGGTCTTCCACATGCTGCAGGAATGATTTCTTGTTAATGGGCCTGAGTGCAGATTGAAGAGAGAAAAAAAGAACAAATTTAGATCAGTTTTGTTAAGATTCGCCACCTCTGTGTGGGTTATTCTGCTGATAAGAAATAAGAAATAAATTAATCTTATTGCATACTCGAAAAGGTTCTTATACATTCTAAATAAGCCATAAATCGTTATAATAAAGCATTTTCAAAAAATAGATGACCCTTTGGAAAGAAGTTTATCGATACAATGAAATGATTTATATTTATTTGCAGATAATTTCTAAAATCTTAAATTCTTTCCTGTAATTTGGAGGAAATGTATGTAATCGAAATATCATGATTCCAATGGTGACATGTTTCTTGTGCCCGAAAGGATTTAAAAAAAAGCCAGCTTTGCTTCCAAAGCTGAAACACAGACGTAGGAGTTCACTCCAGAGGGAAACAAAAAGCCCTTCTCCTATTACCATGCAATTGGTCATGCTTTTATGATTTATACTCCTTGGAAGTCTGGCTTTTAATCCGACAGAAAATGGAAAAGAAATCACAGATCAAATTTTATCAGACTACGAACAAAAAGACAAAGTTGGAACTACTTACTTGAGAGATTTCCTATAACTGAGCAATCTGCAATGCAAAGATTTTGTGAAGTGTTATAAGTAGTTTATGTTTGTTTTAACTATTTAGGATATAAATGGAAATTACATTATCTGCAGCATATATAATTATGTGCATCATGTAAATAGAAGACGGATTATATCCTCTTTTTGTTCAGTTTTTTTATTCATTTCTAAAATCTTTTATATATATATACAAATTCTGTGTCAGAGCATTTTTGAATATTACGTTTTATATGTAGGATACAGATTTTTACTTATTTATAAATGTCTAACATTCATTTTCTATCACTGAGTTTTAAATATGTGAATTTAATTTATATTAATTAATAATTCATATGTTTGTATTACTTATGATGTGGCATTTTGTTTGCTCTGTGGTCTGAATTACAGTTTATCGTTCACATTAATCATTTAATCTGTAGATAAATGCACATCAGTGAATCCCATATAAATGTTATTATTTTCTTCCTGCGATATTCACATGTTAACTTCGCATCAAAATTGATTCGACAATTAAGCAAAGCTACCCAGTAGCTAGCTGAACATTTTTTATTCATTAATTTATGGGATCTAGACATCATTGAAAATGCCGACATCTACTGTTTGTCTCTTATTGCCTGCACAGAGGAGGTTACAAATCAAACACATTTGGTCTGAAGTCATGTGAATCAGGTGTGTCTTCATAACACTCTGGATGTTTCAGGGTTACTTTTACTGGGACCTCCTTTAATTCCAGGTTAATTTAAGATCATGAATTTAAATTGTCCAGCTGCCAGGTCCATGGCAGATGCATCTCTGGCCCTACACTCGTTCCTGGAACAAGCACACCTTCGTCAGGCGATATCTCTGCCTTCAGCACCATAATTCCAACCAAACTCCTGGACCTAGGAATTAGCACCCCTTTTGCAAATGGATCCTCGACCTCCGAACTCATAGAAAGCAATCAGTAAGAATAAGCGGCAAAACACCCTCCATCATAATTCTCAACAATGGTGCCTTGCAAGATGTGTTCTCAGTCTCTCATTATGTTCCATAAGCCTTCATGACTGTGCAGCCAAATTTTGCTCTAAGTCCATCCACAGGTTTGCAGATGAAACCGCCACATTGGGTCACGTCTTGAACAAGAAGACAGAGTACAGGGAAGGTGAGGGAGAACTTAGTAATATAGTGTCAAGGAAACAACCTCTCCCTCAATGTCAGCATTGAAGCAGCTAGCTATTGACCACAGGAATCAGGGTGGTGTACAGACCCCAGTTAGCATCAATTGTGCTGAAGTGGAGATGGTCGTGAGCTTCAAGTTCCCAAGTATAAATATCACTAACAATTTGTCCCGGACCAAATATATCGACATTATGGCCAAGAAAGCACACCGACGTCTTTACTCCCTCTGGACTAAGGAAATTCAGCAAATCACCAATTAATCTTGCCAATTTCTACAGGTGCACCATAGAAAGCATCACACACCTTAGTTTGGCAACTGCTCTGCCCAAGACTGCAAGAAATTGTAGAGAGTTGTGGATGCAGCCTGGTGTATCATTCAAACCAACCTTCCACTCCCATCAATTCCACCAACACGTTACGCTGCCTCAGGAAAGCAGCCAACATAATTAAGCCCTAGACATAAAATGCTGGAGTAAATCAACGGGTCAGGCAGCAACTCTGGAGAAAAAGAATAGGTGATGTTTTGGGTCGGAACCCTTCTTCAGACTGAAAGTAGAAGTCCGGGGGGGAGGGGTTGGAAATAAACTGGAGGTGCAAAAAGGCTAGAACAAATCATGGCTGGCAACAGATGATGTTAGGAAGGGTGCAGCCTTTAATGGGCCATTGTAAGCTGGGGAAGGTGGGATACAAGGATGTGGCCAATGGAACTGGTAGGATGACTAGGAGGGGGCAGGCAGGGGGGCGGAGAGGGGGAGGGGGGAGAAAATGTGGGACATACTTGAAGCACTCTTACACCCCAGTTATTCTCTTTTCTCCCCTCTCCTTATTAGACAAAAGACACCAGAGCTTGTAAGCATAAACCATCCAATTCAGCAACAAATCATAACAGTTCTTCCAAGCTGTTATTATACAACTGAATGGACCTCATTAGCTAAGAGTGTAGTCCTCGTCTTCCAACCTACCTCATTGCGGCTCTTGTACTTTTCTTAATCTGCACTTCCTCCACAGCTATTACACTATATTCTGCAATTTTTTTTTTTTTCCGTTTGCACTATCTGTTGTACATGTGCATGAATTGGCTGTACACATGAATGGTATGAATTGACTGAATAGTGCACAAAATAAAGAATTTCGCTTTATCTTGGTGCACATGACAATAATAACAAACCAAAACAAACCCGCCATGGTGGGATTCAAATATGTATCTGTGAATTATTGTGGAACTCTAGCTGCAGCTCTCGTAACCTAGCTGCTGGACTACCACAGGCCAGTGAGGGTCCCAGGCGACTGATTGTGCTCCATCTGGTGATAATTAAGCCGCAGGTTAGGGAAGGGGGAAATCATCCTTCTATCACAGTAATGATTGAGCCAGAATAATTGCACTTTAAGACTGACTCAAGCTTCAAACTTATGTCAAAAAATATGAAACTCAGTCAGGGCTATACCAAGAAATTAAGGCACAACGAAGGCTCAACTTGTGGAATTATGTTCCAATGCACATCACGTACACAGTGAAAAATCCCAAAATGGACATTCACATTAGCAATTCACATCTGTGTTCCTGAATAACAAATCCAAAATGTTTTAATGCTCTGCTGGCCTTCCACCATGACCTTGACCAGATTCCAGCGCAATCTACAGATAAACAGTGCAGATTCCATAAAGCCGCTTATTTGTTTTTTTTCCCCCAATGTCTTCTCCTTAAATCTAAGTGATCGAACTTTTGCCTGCTCTTATAAAGTACATAGTAGGCATTGGGTAGATCCGATCTACAGGAATTTCTGGAGAGGTATATTAGTCTCCAGAATGTTATAGGAAGCTCTAGAGTCAGCTAAAGGCCTCCCAAATTTTCCCAACCACATTCTTAAGGTTGTCCCTCTAGCTCAAGACACTAAATGCTGGAGTAACTCAGCGGAACAGGCAGCATCTCTGGAGAGAAGGAATGCGTGACGTTTCGGGTCTAGACCCATCTGCTGTCTGAAGAATACTCCAGCATTTTGTGTCTACCTTCGATTTAAACCAGCATCTGCAGTTCTTTCCGACACCAAATAGATAATGGTTGGATTTGAGTGGGTTTTCCTAGAAAACATCCTGCAAGTGGATGTATCCTAAGCCTGTGATAAGCATTGGCAAAGGGATAGAGGAGATGCAACCTTTGCATCAAGTACTTGCACCAACTTGCCCTAACAAATGAATTGGTCTCCCGTTGTACTAGGAAAAGCTCCTGCAGAGTTAACGATACCATTGAAAATGCAAACCAGGGGATTTTAGAGCCAAAATATGAATGCTCAATGCTTCTAAGCTTTCTGCTTTTACAAAGAAAAAATACATTGCATTGTATTCTTGCAACTGGAACACCAACTTCAATTACCATAGAATTTTAGACACATTCTTTACTTGAGAATTCCTGTTCTACCCTTTAAAGCCAATATAAATTACTTTATTCTCCATTTTCACAGATGTTCTCATGGTATATTTTATTTATTTTTTTCTAAATATGCATTTCACATTTAGAGTATTAATTTTACTTCAAGCAACTTTATAGCTGAATCTCACAGCTGGACGCATAATGACTTTTATTAAATTTGTTATGGCCATAAACCTTATCCCTGTTTTCCATAACGACAACACTGATGTGTCATTCAAGAGTTTGTTGAAAAAATATTTGTACATCCACCAAATGTGTTTTATTGGCAGCAATAGGAAATTTAGAAATTTAGAAGTACAGTAATACAGATAAATTACAATGTAAATTCCATATGCTAACATCCATGCATATCATTATTAGAAATAAAAGACTTCGGCATTATGAACCCCTCATTTATAGTCATAAAAACTCTGATTAATAATTACTCGGGCAATTGGATAAAACACTAAAATTTAATTCAAAAAAATCATACTTACGATTTTAGTTCACACACTTACCAGAATAATTTTTTTTCGTTAAAAAAATCTTATGCTTAATGAAACTGAAGTTAGTTAGTTATCTTCTATTTACCTTATTCAAATCCTGCGCAATGCAGCAATTTAGTCATTGAAATTTTACGCCACAGAATTTGCCCGTCAGCCTACCACATCCATGCCAACCTTGTTGGCAAATCTTATTTGCCTGCATTAGGATTTTATCCTTCTATGCCTGGACTATTTGAGCATTTGGCTAAACGCCTCTTAAATGGGGTAATTGTATCTAATTCCACCACCGCTTCAGGCAACACATTCCAGGAGTCAACAACTCACTGTGTAAAAACTTACCGCTTAGATTCCCTTTAAAACTCCCTCCCAACACCTTAACCTTCTATGCATTTGTCTTTGATACCCCAACTCTGGAAAAAGGATTTTGACTATCTACCCTGGCTATGTATCCCATAATCTTATATCATTCTATCAGACGATTCCTTAGCCTCCTTTGTTCCAGGAAGAACAAGCTCAGCCGATCCAATCTCTCCACACAATTTAAGGTCTCCAATCCAGACAACTTTCTGGTGAACCTCCACTGCACTCTCACCAATGCAAACATATCCACCCCGTAATGTCTCCACCAGAACTGCTCATGATATTCAAATTCCCTAGTTTGAAAACGTTTTTGCCCTAGAAATTGTTTACTTAGTTCATAAAGGTACAGAATGTATATTGAAGAAAGACACAAAATGCTGTTGAAACTCAGATCAGGCAGCATCTCTGGAGAGAAGGAATGGGTGACATTTCGAGAGATATAGGCAATGATGTGGAGAGATAAAGAACAATGAATGAAAGATATGCAAAAAAGTTACAATGATAAAGGAAACAGGCCATTGTTAACTGTTTGTTAGATGAAAATGAGAATCTTGTGCGACTTGGGAGGGGGAGAGATAGAGACAGAGGGAATGATGGGGCTACATAAAGTTAGAAAAATCAGTATTCATATCACTGGGCAATAATATGTACCAACTAACAAGCTAAATATGAGATGCTGTTCCTCCAATTTGTGTTTAACCCCGCTCTGACCTAGGACAGAGAGGCCTGTGTGGAAATGGGAAGGAGAATTAATGGGAAGGAGAATTAAAAGGAATGGTCTCTACGGAATGGGGTGGAGATGGGAAAATATTCCCTCCGCAACTCGCTGCTTAACGCATCCCTTCCCACCCAAAGCAACCCCTCCCCAGGTACCTTCCCCTGCAACCGCAGAAGATGCAACACCTGTCCCTATACTTCCTGCCTTGACTCTGTCCGGGGACCCCGACAGTCCTTTCAGGTTTGGCAGACGTTCATTTGCCCCTCCTCCAACCTCATTTACTGTATCTGTTGTCCAAGATGTGGACTCATATACACAAAAATAGGTGGCAGGTGAGATGACAGCATTGAGTATATACTAGTGGTTCAATGTTACAGCCCATCTTGCTACTGTTTTGAAAGATGTTGGAGAGTTAAGGTCACTGTTGAAAGAAAGAAAACGCAAGATCTGTTAAAGGACCGAGTTGTGATCTGGAATCTTAAGGGCCTGTCCCACTTACGTGTCCTTGGCACGCAAATTACGCAACCTCGTGGTCGCGTTGAGCCGCGACGGTCCCACGAAGGTCGCGCACGACTTCATTCGACCGCACCGCCGTCTGGAGCGCATGATGTCATTTGAAGATAGACACAAAATGCCGGAGTAACTCAGCAGAACCGGCAGCATCTCTGGAGAGAAGGAATGGGTGACGTTTCATGTCGAGACTCTTCTTCAGTCTGAAAGAAGGGTCTTGACCGAAACATCACCAATTGCTTCTCTTCAGAGATGCTACCGGTCCCGCTGAGTTACTCCGGCATTTTGCGTCTATCTTCAATTTCCTTGTCCCCGCTCTGGGAGTAGAAGTGTGGGCGGATCCGGACACAAAAGAATAACCTGGGTGTAAGATTGCATCAAGTATCGCCCCAGGCCGAGTTCGGCGATTATTTGCCTGCTTCTGCTGCTGTCGCAGGTGAGACGTTGCGTCGCGCCAGGGTCTTGGGCCTGTCCCACTTTGGCCATCAGTTATGCGACAGGCCGTTGGCTGTTGGCTACAAAAATTTCGGAGCCCCGCGCGATGTCGCGCACAACTACATACCCCTCCGCGCTTCTCAGTGGGACCGGCCCCGCGCGACCATATACGATGCCCGAGCGCCTCGACGCGACCTCGAGGTCGCGTAATTTGTGTGACAAGGACATGTAAGTGGGACAGGCCCTTTAGACAAAAGGTAGACACACAATGCTGGAGTAACTCAGCGGCTCAGATAGGATCTTTGGAGAAAAGTGATGCCGCCTGACCCTCTGAATTACTCCAGCATTTTGTATCTATCTTCTGTGGAAACCAGCATCTGCAGTTCCTTCCTATACACTAAGTCAAAAGGCATTGCAGCAATGAAGTTTTAATCCTGTTCCAGCCAACTCAAAGCGACAGATTAATGCCACAAACCTGCTCTAATTCTTTACATTACTCACTCTAAATGTTATTTTTAAGAATTGTTTGTGTTGCAAGCCTTATTGCTTATGTTCTTATATTTCATGCTATGTCAATGTATAATGTGAAAGGTATGACAAGAAAATTATGACGTTATCCTTAAATATGGAAAAGAAGCTTCTAGGACAACATTTTCCACTTTCCTTTTTGTCCAGTAGAGATTTGCCACATCCTTATAGGGATCAGTGGCAAAGATGCACATGGTAAAATTCAACATCGGCAGGGGCACAAAACAGGTGGTAGTTGACTGTACCTGATTATCCTCCCCACTTTTTCTCTTTATTAAGACATTCCAGCCAAACAAGCTGCATGGGTAGCTTTTAGGTTTTCAGATGAATAAAGTATCTGGAACTGCTTAGGTTCAGTAGTGTATTTTGTTAACTCCATAGTTCCTGTCCTCATTAGCGAACCATAATATGTCAGGATAACAACACTTTGAGAGACTGAATACTTCACTTACTGGATCACATAAATTTCCTTGCGTCTAAAGAATAACGAGGAATAACTGGAAGAAAGGAGCCATCATAATGTTAGTTTGGATGTAACCAGAATGTCGAACCTGAAAGTCAATATGCCAAGCATGCTCGCAACGCTTGCTGGCAGCAAACATGTACTGTTGTCAGCAAGCCAACCAATTAAATGCTGCTTTCACACAAGCAAATCTTTAACACAGCACCAACACATGGACACTTTACCACACCAGATATACCACATGCTGCAAAACAAGGTCATTCTCATATTGATACAGCAATAACTGATTTAGTGGAATATAATTAGATGGAAATACTCATGTAAACATTTAAAGGAAATGGAAGATAGTCTTTTAAATTCTAACTATTGAAAGTTGTGGCTAGCAGGATTATATTTCCCTCAGGAAAGTCTATGTACTTAACAATGAATCTTGCATTTATTTTATTTCTGTTTCAACTATTTTCATACATTAGTCTGTACTAAACTGTAGTAATGTATAATTCCATGAATTCTAACAAGTCTACGTTACATCTGCTTATTCAATGTGAATAAAGCTGTCCCAAACATGTATTTTAAGTCTTATATTTCCATCTTCTGTGAACAGGAATATGAATGGCACCTGCATACGTGGTTAGTTTGTCTTTGATCCATAAAGTGCACTTATGCACAGAGGAACTGACCCACCTAAATGAGATATGCTCCTTAACTTGCTTACTGGTGACTGGACTCATCATTGATGGGGATCCAATGCAGCATGCGAGTTCAATCAATCGTGGAGATGAATCAATTACACCAGCTACTTAATTGTTACCAGGTGCATTTTAAAGCAAAAGAAATCCCAGGCTCTATTGGGGAGATCATAAAAATGGGGACAGACTTTTAACAATGGCAAATGCATGCGGCTGAAAAGATTACTTGAATTTCTAATTCTGAGCCCTAATCTCCAAAGGGCTTGAAGTCATGCTCTTTCAGCCCCATGGGTGCAGATGTCAACAACATTAAAATTTGGTTTTCAGTCCATGAAGAGGCTAGTAGACCTCTTGGGCTTAATCAGGTGTTCCATGTGTAAAACAAACAGTGAACATAAATCACTAAGAAAAAAAACAAGGGACATTTTTTCTCTGAACTGCAATTCATTCACACATGCGGCTGTCGGTGCACTCGGTATTTGGCAAAAAGTGCAGAAACAGGGTATTTGTCTTGGAGCACATTTCCACCCCAATTGAGTCTTGGTCTTTCAAAACAAAGTTAGTAAGTATTGGATGCAGTGGTTAAATGCTTACGCCAACATATTTAATGGTTGCCATTCAATCTAAACATGGATTATTTTCTTTACCAAGAACCCCAATATGGTTTTAATGTTGCATTCTCTAACTACATTTCTAATTGATCACTGTTTTATTATAATTTTGATCAGTTGTCAATGAAAAAAAAAACAATCTGAATATGTTCTTAAACTTCATAATTGAATTTTAATTTTATTTCATTTATTTGAATACTTCCTTGAAGATTTAAGAGAATTAATGAAGAAAATCAAGGAAACTTTAAGGAGACAAATTATTTTGTGGCAGGAGCAAAGGCAGATAGCTGATTAGATAGGTTACTAAGCACTGAAGTACACTCTGTATGACATTCACACTTGTCAAGACATTCTTAGCCCTGTACACAGACTGAGCTTTAATCCACCGATTAAGGCTCAGATCAATTCAAGAATGAAACGTAATTATAAATCATCATGATAAATTAATCTTTAAAGTAGCTGCTATGCATTTGTTCAATTAAAATATAGTGATATTCCATTTTAAGGCAGAAGCAATATTTTGCTGTACTTTTTTATGCCCAAGAAAGTTGCTTTTATCTGTTTTAGTGTGAAGTGTCTGAAAGACGAGATTTCGTTTTTTGAAAGAGAGCTGAGTGATCTCAGTAAAAGAGCAGCACCGCAAACACTTGCAAACAAGTACAAGTCAGAGTAGGGTTAGGACCTTCTGATGACTTGGATATCTGAAGCTCACCGTGTCAGCTTCTCCTCCTTTAGTTCCAGGTCCGTCACTGCAATCATCTGGTCCAGTTTGAATTTAGTGTCAATAATTTCAGCATCCCTTGGAGAGTACGTTCCTCCTTCCTTCTGCTTTTGTTTTATTCTGTATATGGATTATCAACACCCACAATATTCGTTGCAAGAACTTAGAAACAGGATATCATTCAATACGTTAAAATTTAAATTTGTCTTCATGGAGATGCAAACTGTAAAGAAATTTGTATTCTGGATACAATTAAAATTCTGACAAAGCAATGTAAAATATCAAGGACATTTCTTGCTTAAACTAAATTTGTAGCTGAATTGACAGCTAAATGTTTTTCACGCTTCTTCAGTACAATGGTGCAAATGTAGAGATATTCATAAAATCAGTGGGATTTGGTTTAATATTATCACTCCTAATTAAATTTAATTAAAAGCATTTTACTTAACTATACATTGAAATTATCAGAATAGTTGGTGGGTAAGTTAACGTTATTTGTTTAAGTTTTAGCATCTGTAAGAATCGTTCTTCCTACCTTGCAATCACATAGCCAACAATCACAAGCAGAATGACAGAAAGCACACACAGAGTCACTGCAAGGATTATTTCAATCTTTCTTCCGGACAAACCTTCAGCTGTAATATCAAGAACATAAGCATTAGGAAAGAACATTATATGCTTTTTAACCACAAATATACATACTGAAATTGGACGGAATAGCAATCGTACTGCTACTTTAATCTACTGTTACAGATATGTAGAGACCAAATATTTTGTCACCAAAATGAAACAAATTTGGATTTTAAAAAGCAATAAACTGCAAAAGCATGTTTCAGGCATGTTCCTGGAGCAGATGAACAATAGCCAACATTAGAAATTTACATAGAAAAAAGGCCACTCAAGAAATAAGTACACTCTGGTTTCTCCTGTGATCATATAATTCTATCTTCTGCATTTTAAAAATCCCACTGACTTCATAGGAGCATTGTTGGATTGGTATCCTTGCCGTATGTGGATGGAGGCCATCAGCACAGGTTCAACGAAGACGAGTAAATTTAAAGTTATTGAGTGCACATCCCAGGCGAGATGTAAATGATTTACTTCCAAAGATGTCAATATCTGCTTAAAGTAGACTGTAGATACAAGTATACTGGATTTCTGTATTTAAGAAGTAGTAAAGAATGCATTAGATTTGATCAGATATCCTATCTTTGAAGTGTAAACTATAATTTTAAAAGTGAAAAGTAATCCTTGATCAGGAGCAAACACTGGTGAAAGACTCAAGGAGAGTGTGCCCTTTTACACATAATGTGAGTTAGCTGTTCAAATCAGCTGTCCATTAAAAAAACATTACAGCCCTTAAAGACCCAAATCAAGGAACAAACACAGAGAAGAACTGCAGAAAATAATTTGAAGCATAAATGGGAAAACATAGGATTCTTGTTTCAGTATCATTAGTTGCTTTGAACTACATGAAGCAACAATGCTTTGTTTATTCAGGTTCATTAAACACAGTCACATCAATGAACCCCGTATAAACAATTTAACCCATTCTTATCCTGGTACCTGTGACACTAGGGAGCTTTCTAGTGAATACAATTAATAATTATTAATAACTGATTGGTGAACAAGATAGTACAACATTCAATGGGCATAATTAATAGCTTTTAATGTTACAATTCACACTGAAAGAGAATTAGTACTGCATATACTACAGAATCAATGCTGTAATATATTTCCAAGCTAAACAAATAGAACAATGATATTCGTGTTAAAGAAGGAACTGCAGATGCTGGAGAATCGAGGGTACACAAAAGGCTGGAGAAACTCAGCTGGTGCAGCAGCATCTAAGGAGCGAAGGAGATAGGCGACGTTTCGGGTTGAGATTCTTCTTCCTTTTTAAAAATTTTTTATTGGATATGCGAGAATGAGATGGTTAGAATGGTAATGTTTATGATCTATTTCCACATGGGTATGGTAGTAGTTAGGGTTGCACAGTGCACAGCTGTAATGTTGCGCCAGAGACCCAGGTTCGATCCTCACAATGGGTGCTGTCTGTACGGAGCCTGCAAGCTCTCCCCGTGACTTGCGGGAGTTCTCCACTTTCCTCCCACATTCTAGAGGCGCAGGGACTTGTAGGCTCACTGGCCCGGCACGATTGTAAATTGTCCCCAGTGTGCAGGATAGCATTAGTGTGCGGGGATCGCTGGTCGATGCAGACTCGGCAGGCCAAAGGGTCCACCTCCGCGCTGTATCTCCAAACCAAACCAAACTAAAATGAACCTGAGAAATCTTGAAGGGGATGTGAAGAGAACACTTCCCCTAATGGGAACATCTTGAACAAGGGGTTCCTATTTCAAAAGAAGCTGTCAGCCATTTAACACAGAGATGACACAGCAAACTTGGAATTGGCTATTTCAATCGTGGTTCATCTTAAAGTGCAGGAAGGAACTGCCGATGCTGGTTTAAACCAAAGATGAACAGAAAACGCCGGAGTAACTCAGCGGGTCAAACAACATCCCTGGAAAAAAGGAATAGGCGACGCCTCTGGTCGAGACCCTTCTTCAGACTGACTGAAACGTCACCTATTCCTTTTCCGCAGAGATGCTATCCGACCCGCTGAGTTACTTCAGCAGTTTTACTCTGGATGATTATGCTGACCTGTCGACAAGTTTTATAATAACTAATGGAACATTTGTGACTTCTCCAAGATATAGATTTAATTACATTTAAAGTGATTTCTTTAGAGTGCTGCATGACATTGCTTCTCAGAACCCAAAATATAACTTAGATTGATATGTACTAACAGAGCCAATACTTTCCATTTAATTGTAAAATTTCTGATGAAGAAAGCATTATCTAATTTCTGGCAATTAATCTTAATTTTACCATTTTCACATTAGCTTATAATTCCCAACATTAATCTCAGGAACAAAATAGTGGACATTAGATATCAATACATTTAATTAATACAAACAGTTCATATCTCCCTGGCCAATGTGGAAAGTTTAACCAATATTATTATCTGTATTATAAATTGACCTTAATAGTAGTTTTCACGACTGCTTGGCCAGAAGTGGAATCTACTCTGCAGCACATTTTCAAACTGCAATCTCCTTATTACAGGCCCACGTTTCCGTGGTATTGATAAGGATCAAACATTGGGGTGATTTACAAACTATTAAGACATATAAGCGATTCTGAAAATGGTAAAATACATTGGCATTAAATGACATGACGGTGTAGTAGTTAAAAGTTATAGCACATTTTTTTGCACAATGTGATAATTAGAATGTATAAAATAGAAGCAGATTCTGACCTCTCACACTTGCTATGACATTCAATAAGATGATGGTAGAATTTTGCCTTAGTGCCATTTTCAATTTCAAACTCCATAATCGATTGATTCTCTCAATTTTGCAAAAACATATTGATCTCTGCTTTGAATCTACTCAACACCTTTCTTGGGTGGGAAGTTTCAAAAATTCACTACCACTGAGTGAAACATTTTCTTATATTGGAAATCGATGGCAGACACCATATTTTGATGCTTGGTTCTGGTCACCTCAATCAATGAAACATCCTTTCTGTACTTATTCTACCGGGTGCTGCATTTGGGTCCAAAATCATTTGTAAAAGTTGATATATATAAGACAAATATGGTGTGAAATGCAATCCAGACTTTAATATGTGTGATCAACCCATTTTTACACATGAATGATACAGAGACATCAACTGATGTGAATCTCATATTTGATATTCCCGATATTAGGGCAATGGACCTGGCATATGTAATCAGAAATCAGCATGAGCAGGAATGTAGATGGATGGACACAAAATTCTGGAGTAACTCAGCGGGTGAGGCAGCATCTCTGGAGAGAAGGAATGGGTGACATTTTGGGTCGAGACCCTTCTTCAGGCTGATGTCAGGGGAGAGAGAGGTACATAGATAAGGGAGTGTAAGGTGTGAAAACAGGACAAAGCAAATAGAGATAAAATGTAGTTGGAGTGGTCGGAGAACTGGGAAGGGTGAGGGGATGAAGAGAAACGGACAGCAAGGTTACTTGAAAGTTACTTGAATATAGATGGATAGAACAGGTATTGATCCTCGAAGCACCATCACTTTAGCATAACGTACATGCACTATAATTTTTGTTCAGTCAACTAAATTTGGATTTAACATCCTTCAACATCTCCAGGTATTGATACATGTGTGCACCATCATGTGAGGAAATGAAATATACATGACAATATAGTATTATTGACAGAAATGAGAATATAATTTTGTATAAATTACCTAAGGTTTTGATTGGATCAGAGTAATCAGAATCAGTAAACTGGTTTTGAAAGTTTGTTGCTCGAAATTTGAATCTAAGAAAAATGACAGATTTATTACAAATATTATATTTGTTACAAATGAGTGTAAAATAACAATATATTATTTATTTTCTCATACATCAGTAAAAATATGGATGCCTTAGATTCTCTCACAGATTCAGTAGTGTCTATTGGCAAGTCGTTTTTTATGGATGCTGGCTCACATTGCTCTGAATTTGTATAATAACAGGGCCACACTGTAATAACATTGATCTGAGCAACTAATCATGTCAGGTTTGGCTCAATAGCACCATTCACCCATCGTTCATCTAAACCATAAGACACTAGATTTAAGCATTACTCCAGAGACAAGATCATATAATCATGATTATCTTCACTGCAGTGCTGAGAGTGTGGCATTTCTGTCTTTTAAATAAGATGTTAAATGAAGGCCCTTTCTATTCTATCAAATTAATTCTAGCCCATGACCTGACTGGAAGATGAGCAGGAAATTCCAACTAATATTTATTGTTCACATAATATCACCAAAAACATACTATCTGATCTTTTATCTACCTTCGCTCCCTCGGTTTCTGTAATAGTGATTCCAAAATACCTCCGTGGCTGCGAGGTGCTTGGTTGTCATGAAAGCACTACTTTCTTCACTTTCTCAGAAATGAGATGGAACCAAAAAAAATTGTGAGATGAGAAAAAATGATTACATTGCTTTATTTCTAGTTAGCCCCATCGCAGAAGCGTCCACGTCGCGGGGCTGGAAACTGGAAGTATCCTGAGCTAATTCTGCTACCATCATCATGTATTGCAACAAGTGATGGCTTCCACTGACTGTCGCCGGAACCTTGCGTCCTTTTCAGGGTGGACGATGCCAGCGATGTCAACATTTGTAACAAGATGGACACAAAAAGAAGAAGATTTCTAGCTTGGCAGAATTTCA
The DNA here is from genome assembly GCA_035221665.1 of Okamejei kenojei. NCBI lineage: Eukaryota > Metazoa > Chordata > Chondrichthyes > Rajiformes > Rajidae > Okamejei > Okamejei kenojei. The sequence goes on along the minus strand of CM069149.1, from coordinate 10,763,678 downwards.
TTTCATTTTTTGAATGATTTCGGCGGATAATATCTACAGTACGTTTAGTTTTGGACATTTATTTGATGTCTATTTATTTTCGTTTCAGGATGACAACAAAAACAACATTAGCATTAATGTAGTTAGAACTAATTGCTGTAGCAAACATTCTGTGTCGGATAAACTTACTCAACTATAACCCCAGAGTACTACACCAATGTAACTTTTAATGAAACAGAGAACAAATTAATTCATAGTCTCACCTTAGTTGAGGTAGATTTAGCCAGCAAAGGAAACCCCAGTTCCATTTATTATGTATTGCATATATTAACAAATGCTGATTATCAGCAGTTAAAATATTTTTGAGTTCATAAGTGGGTGAGGTGAACTCTTTATTTATCAAAATGTGCTGCTATTAAAATACTGTCAAGCCAATTGAACAGCATTAATCATATTTACTTAATTTAATTGTATGATCAATCTTCAAATAACAATAACAAATTAAAGTCAAGGCTGTATTTCCCAAATCAGTGGGTTCTCCAAATTGGCTTAAGCAAGATTGCTACTTTCAACAAGTAATTCTAACTTCATTGCAACTTTCCAGTTGGCAAACCTAACTACCCTCACAGCCTTTATTTCTTATGTTTTCTTCTTGGTAACACTGCCTCTTTATGAAACTTTCTCTTCTCCAAACTATTTCTGAGATACCACCATGTGGGATTCTTTAATTAACCAGAAAAATTGCTTAATCTCTGAAGACTGCACTTATCTGAAAGAGGATTTATTAAACTTAAAATTCTTAGATTTAGTAATTCATCAACTGCAATTCACAATCTATTCCTAAACTATAACGTTTTCCTTAGAACCAAATTATTTTTAATAATCACATATCTGCTCTGTCATGGAAGGTGACTTTCACTTCATGGAATGGAGTTATTTGTTAAAAATATTAAGTGCTTATAGATTTTATTAATCTGTCATGGCACGCAAAGAGTTAATAATCAGATATGACTCACCTTGCCTGAAAGCATGAAAGCTCCAGAATAATGTCCACCCAAAATTCTGAAAACATTTCCAACAATGCCATTTCCAGGATGTCTTCCTTTGTCTCCATCATAGTGGACAGGGTATCTTAACCATGTCCATTCCATTTCCTCTCTTCAGCTCTCACCAATTCCCTTCTCAGAAACTGTGTAGGATCCTCCATGGCCTTACTTTATTCAACATGGCTTTTATGTTCCTTGGGATCATGCTCTCAGATTTCTGACCCCCCCCCCAGTTCTAACGGTATTTGGACAGGCACACGGATAGGAATGGTTTAGACAGATTTGAGCCAAACGCAGGCAAATGCAGTTAGGTCAGATGGCAAGTTGGTCAGTATAAATGCATTGAGCTGAAGGGCCTGTTTCTGTATCACATAACTCTATGACTCTATTCATTCCACTCGTTCATTTCCACCAATTCCTTCCCACAAAACTTCCAATGCATCAGTTTGGAATGCAATATTTGTGTTTTTATGCCTCCTTCCTAAACATTCAAGACCCAAACACTTTCCATATGAAGCAGCAACTTAACAGAATTCCCCTTTCTGCTAGTATATTGCAGTCACAGCTCACAATGTGGTCTCCTAGAACAGAGAATATAGGAAAGTACAGTACAGGAATGTGCCCTTCAGCCCACAATGCCTATGCCACTCATGGCCAGATGAACTAAACACATCTGCCTGCACATGATCCATATCGCTCCTCTCCCTGTATATCCATATGCCTATCTAAATTCACTTAAATGCCACAATCATATCTGCTTCCACCACCAACCCATGGCAGTGCATGCGATGCACCCACAACCCTCTGTGTAAAAAAACATATCCTGTATATCTCCTTTAAACTTTGTCCCTCTCACCTTAAAGCCTTTGACATAGTTTTTTGACATTTCCAGCTGGAGAAAAAAGGTTTTGACTGTCTACCCTATCTATGCCTCTCATAAATTTATATACATCTATCAGATCTCCTCCCAACCTTCGGCATTCCAGAAAAAACAATCCAAGTCTGTCCAAATTCTCTATCTAGCTTATACCCCCTAATCCCGAACCATACCATAAGTTTTCATTAATACTCTATTTATATGCGTTGCCAACTTCCGGGAGCTGTAGACATGGACTCCAAAAATCCTTCTGCACATTAATGGTGTTAAATGCCCACTATAGTCATCAACTATATACTCTTCCCTTATATTCAACCTCATTTCTTTCCCAATTTCTGTAGTTGATCTACATCTTGCTGTATACTTTGCCATCCTTCCTCAATGTCCACAATTCCAGCAATATTGATTGCACCTGCAAATCTACCAACCAACCTATCTACATTTAGATCCAAGCCATTTATACATATCCCAAACAACAGAGGTGTCATCCCAAATCCCTGCAGAACTCCACTGATCACAACCCTGCAGCCAGAATAACACCCTCCATCACAACCCACTGTCTTTTAAAAGAGAGCCTGTTCTGAATCCATGCAAGCCTAAATCGTAATTCTCTGGATGTGCACACCATGGGTGCTTTATCAAATGCCTTAATAAAATCCATGTAGACAACATCCACAATCCCATCCTCATCGATTACCTCTATCACCTCATCAAAAAAACTCAATCAAGTTAATAAGAAATAACCTGCTGCATACAAAGCCTTGCTAACTGTCTCTAAATAGCCCAATTCCCTTCCAAATGGGAATAAGTTCTATCCCCAAAGAATCCTCTCCAATAACTTTCCTACCACTAACGTGAGGCTCACTAGTTTATTATTCCCTAAATTCTCTCTACTTCCAATTTTAAACAAAGAAACAACATTGCTACTCCCCAGCCCACCGGGAAATCGCCTGTGGTTAGAGAAGATGCAAAGATATTCATCAAGACCTCTGTAACCTCCTCACTTGCTTCTCTTTTAAAACCCCGCATAGATCCCATCGGACTCTGGGGATTTAACCACCTTAATGCTTTTCAAGGGTCGCAACACAACCTCCTTCTTGATCTCATCTGCCTTTCATATTAGTATTCTCCACTCTGATGTCACTGATCTCCATGTCTTTCTCCTTTGTTAATAGGGATACAAAGTACCTGTTTAGTACTTCACATACATCCTCTGACTCCAAGCACAAATTCCTTCCTTTATTATTGATCTGTCCTACCTTCTCTCTGGTTTACCCTCTTGTTTTTTTAATGTACACAAAGAAAAGCCTTGGGATTTTCTTTAATCTAACTTGTCAAAGATATTTCATGGACTACATTATGTAGATCTAATGTAGATCAGCTGACCACTTTCAAAACATCTCTAGATAGACACTAAATGCTGGAGTAACTCAGCGTGACAGGCAGCATCTCTGGTGAGATGGAATGGGTGACATTTTGGATCGAGACCTTTCTTTGAAACATCTCTATTTAGACTACATATTATTATGCATGACAACAGGTTATCTCGGATTCAGCAGCTGGGATACCTTGCTGATAAATGGAATGACTGTTGTCCCCATACAACACCCTCCCTCACTATACACATCCTTGATACCTCCTAAAATGATATACATTTTCCCCTGATGTATGTACAGAGCCCTAGTGCGACCACACCTGGAGTATTGTGTGCAGTTTTGGTCCCCTAATTTGAGGAAGGACATTCTTGCTATTGAGGGAGTGCAGCGTAGGTTTACAAGGTTAATTCCCGGGATGGCGGGACTGTCATATGCTGAGAGAATGGAGCAGCTGGGCTTGTACACTCTGGAGTTTAGAAGGATGAGAGGGGATCTCATTGAAACTTATAAGATTGTTAAGGGCTTGAGCACACTAGAGGCAGTAAACATGTTCCCAATGTTGGGGGAATCCAGAACCAGGGGCCACAGTTTAAGAATAAGGAGTAAGCCATTTAGAACGGAGACGAGGAAACACTTTTTCTCACAGAGAGTGGCGAGTCTGTGGAATGTTCTGCCTCAGAGAGCGGTGGAGGCAGGTTCTCTGGATGCTTTCAAGAGAGAGCCACATAAGGCTCTGAAAAATAGCGGAGTCAGGGGATATGGGGAGAAGGCAGGAATGGGGTACTGATTGGGGATGATCAGCCATGATCACATTGAATGGCGGTCCTGGCTTGATGGGCCGAATGGCCTACTCCTGCACCTATTGTCCATTTTTTATTTTATGGGCACAGAATTGCCTCAGTGTATCTTTTCAAATATGGAGAAATTCCTAAATCCTACAAGTTTCTAAATGAATGCTGCTTTGATTCTGCTAAATGTTGCATTGCAAAATAAATCAACATTTTTACTTACAAGTATTCTTTATCACTCTTCAGAGGGCCATTGCAAATTTTCTCTGCATTGCGTCGACATGAATTATCAGCTCCAATGGTGTATGTTTCTACATTACCATTTTGTCCGTAAGTGGTTGTTCTGCTGCATGGGGGGTTTGTAAAGCCTGCATTTGCAAAGTATGGCTTTGGCTTTCTCACATAAGCTTCATACCAAGTAGAAATATTCTTATCATTCATAGCTGTTAAGAAATTAATCAGCATTAGCATACAAATCTAGCAAAATGACAAAAGATTAAAAAAAATTATACATCAAAAATGCTACTGCTGATTATAGTGGTTACTGCAGTAGACATTTAACTGGTTAACTGGTATTGGAAGCTTCACATTCTTCTGCCTGCTCCCAAGTTTAAATGAATGCGCACATATTCCTTGCGGTTGACTCAGTGACCTAGATTTCTGCTGTTTTTCTCTTGACTTGCACCTTTTTCCTCAGGTGATGTATTGGAGTCAGATTGATAGGCCTTTGTCTTTCAGATATTTAGTGGAAGGCATCACCTCTTAAATGTTTCAGTGAAGCAGGAACAATGACTTGGAGATTGGCTTTCAGTGTACATACAGTATATGTAAGTGTTGTCTGAGTACTGTACATCAATGACAGATGACCCATGACAGTTCATTGCAGCCGAGGGCCTGTTGCATTTGACCAATGCTGGATTACACATGGGAAGAGTGAGAAGAGGCTTGGGGAGAGGAAAACAAGTTCTTGATACCAGTCTGACTTGTGATTGGGTCCGAGGTGGACTCAATTTCACTCCGGTCTTCTACAGGGAGAGACCATGCTCCTAATCAAGAACCCCGTGCGACAGGATTCTAATAACATCATAATTTAATATCATTTAGCCTCACATTTCAATTCTATGTAAAAATACATGGAATTATGTCAAAAAGATATAGTATAGGAACATGGACCTGCTGTAAAATGCATGCTTCTGAGAAGATAAGTGCTGTAAAGTCTGTCTTATAAGTCAGTTACATCAATTGTGCAGATTTGCTAACATTCTGCAGACACGGGCTTCCTCAACAAATTATTTATGCTGCTAATTCTAAATATGCTCAAAATCCAACCTCCTAACATTGCTTGTCCTTCCTGTATCTTGTTAATTTGATGGAATACAGGAAAATTGAATGTTTTGATCACTCAATACAATCCTCCATTATATCTTAATTCACTGGGAGTGTTGGATCAGGCAATCAACTATTTTCACTGGTTATTATGAAATTACTATTAAGACAATTTGAGGGATTGATCGGACCACACCATGGCAATGTAATACATTTCTGCAATGTACTTAATTTAATGGGAAAGAGTAATAATGACCTCTTGTTTCAGTCACAATTATTTGGATTTTCTTGATTAATCCATGTTCATCTGTGAAGTAACACACAGGCATTCTGATTGTAATGGTCTTGGATGTGGCTTGTAATATTCCATTTTTATCTAAAGCAGGAATTGGTTTAAGGTTTGGTTTAGGTGGAGCTGTGGAAGAAAAGTAGCAATAATTAATTATAAGCCATTTACATTATACTTCTGTACTAAGATCCTAGTCTATTAATATCAACATTAGGTTCAGTTATACAGCCCAATATATGCATAATATGTATTATTTGATACATACGTATCACACATGCATTTTGTGTAACTGCTGCATAGGACTTTTTACTTCCTGGTATCATTAGAACAACATCTTAGCACCAAATCCTCCATTTCCTGAGACCACATTCCCAGATGTTTATGTACATTTAAAAAGGCAGAGACTGATAGCAAACATAGTTTGGTGTAGAGGAAATCCCATTCCACTAATTCAGTTGATTTTTTTGCGGAACTAACTAAGAATGATGAAGGCAAGGTGGTAGACATCATTAGCAAGGTATTTGGTAAGACCCCACATGATATGCTGGTTCAGAAGTTTAAGACACATGGGATCCAGGGTAAACTGGCTAATTGGGTCAAACATTGACCATTGATGTGAAGCAGAGAGTGATAGTGGAAAAATGTTTTTCTGACTGGAAGTCTGGAACCAGTGATGTACCACTGGGATTAGTGCTGAAACCTTTATGGCTTGTAATATATCAATAATTTGTGTGAAAATGTTGGCAGAATGACTGGTAAGTTTGCAGTTGAGACAAAAATTAGTGTTGTTATGGAAAGAGAAAAATTGTTTAAAGCTACAGCTGGATATAGATCAGATGAGAGGTTGGACAGAGTGTGGGCAGATGGAATTCAATGCTGACAAGTATGAGGTGATGCATTTTGGTAAGTCAAATATGGGTAGGACATATAAAGTAAGTTGTTTGTTGTTAGGAAATGTTGATGAACATGGGGACCTTGGGATTCAAGTTCAATGATTCTAATGGCAATATAGGCGAATAGGGCAGTAGAGAAGGCATTTGACATGCTTTTCTTTATAGGTTGGGGCAAAGAATATAAAAGTTGGGAGTTTATGTTGTGATTTTATAAATCACTGTTTAAACTTCACCGGGCATTGCATGCAATTCTGGTCGGCAGACAAAAGGAAGGATGTGATAGGCTGAAGGGCCTGACTACGAAATTCCACGACACCTACTACTACTTCTTCACTTTTCTCAGGACAATTCCTAAAGCCAGCTGCTTGGTTAGGCATTCTATGAATAGCATGAATCACAATTAAACATTCTTCCTTGGCAAACAGCGCAAATGAGAAAATAAACAGGGAGAAGGAGGTGGTGAAGAATACATAGGAGTCCTAGCAGGAGACCATATCAAACCAGAGATTTTAAGAGGTAATTGGATCTGAACTTCAATGAACACCAATGTTTGTGACATCTGTGCACCTGCACCTTCTAAAACTTAGCTGTTAAAATTGAGTGTGGCGATAAACATTTATTTGTCTGGGTCCTTCCACATCGGAAATCAATTCATACAATGCCATTGTCACTCATGTGGAAATATACAGTAAGTAGCATGTTTAACTGTTGAAAGTTGAATCTGGTTTGGACCCTTTGGTGTGCAAGTCATATTGATCAACACTACTAGGCTACAGGGGATGCCATTATGGCATGTGAGAACCTTTGTGACGTGATTTTTTTTCTCAGGTGTTTAAAAGCAGTAAGTATTTTAGTTTAGAAATTATTTTTGAATGAAGGAAGAGGTTACGTTCATGGACACAACCAGAGGAAGCTTCCATTACGGAACAAAGCAGCAGCCATCCATCTCCGATTCTACGTAAATCAATTCCCAGAGGAAGATGGACAAATGAAAATTCGTAGTCAGTTAATCTGACAGCCACAGACATTGCAATCGTTGTCCTCCTCTGAAACTGTTTTTGTGGTTGTGGCTGTGGCAGGTGGCAAATTTCAGTGAAGATATGTTTTTCAAAGTTCAGAAATGTCATACATCGGGTAGAATAAATGTAGGATGATACAATATTTGTATTAGTTGACTTACAACCCAGTACACTGTGTAATTTAAATTCAATGTAAAAGTTAAATGACATTGGTAAAGACCACAAAACTACTGCTTTGTCACCTGGTTTACCAATGTACTTCAAGGGAAGAAAATCTGCCATCCTTACCCAGACTGGTCTATATGTGACCTCAGACCAATGTGGTTGACTCTTCAGTGTACCTCTGAAGTTGTTATCTAAATCACTCCATTGTAGCCTAAGAACTGTGTGAAGCACAGACGGAATAAGTCAAGATGGACCACATGCCTTCAACCCTGGGGCTGAATTCAGGCATGCTTATTCTGCACAAATATTTTTTGTCACAAAAAAACACTAAATGCCATTAATGATCCAGATTGTTTACCTGGAATGTTTGAATTTGTTTCATTCAGCATGTAGCTTCTTATCATTGTCACTTCTGCTTTCTCGGTCATTGACATTATTGCGATACTTGAGAAGTAAATTAATTGGAATCTGAGGGGTAACGTTTTCACACAAAGGGTGGTGGGTGTATGGATGAAGCTGCCAGAGGAGGTTGAGGCTGGGACTATCCCAACGTTTAAGAAACAGTTAGACAGGTACATGGATAGGACAGGTTTGGAAGGATATGGATGAAATGTAGGCAGGTGGGACTAGTGTAGCTGGGCATGTTGGCTGGTGCGGGCAAGTTCAGTCGAAGGGTCTGTTTCCACACTATATCACTATGACTCAGTGATTCTAAATCAAAAATATCATAAAGATTACCTTTTACATCCATGGTTACTATCTGTTCTGATGTCCGGGGCCCAATTCCGGCTCCATTAACAGCACGGACCTTGCAAAATTAGGATTAACATTTAAATAAACAGAAAAGGAAGTTCACTTAAGGCAGATAAACCTTAACTAATATCAAACACATTCTACTGCTAGAATATGATCTCATTCAATGCCATAGCCCCCTTCTAAGGATTATTGCACAATAATGTAGGGGAGCTTAGCAATGCTCACTAAAGCAACCTGATATTGTGAAATACACTGTCCAAGTCATCATATGCTCCACTTTCAAAAATGGATCAAAAACTTTAAAAGTATCATGTTTCTGAAGCATTTCAAAATTGTTGTCACATATATTTTCTCTTCACAAAAGAACATTAAAAATAACCTATTTTGGAAATACAAAACACAGTAAACAGCTCTCCTGTTATGAAAACAAATAAAATCATCAATCATTTACTCGGCCAGTATCTAAAAACATATTTTATTCAACTATCATTTCATATTGAGAGCAGCTTGAAATACAGAGGAAAATGATTGCCGTGTTATTCAGTATATGCCCATTCGCTGTAGGAAAACATGTTCACAATTCTCCAAGAGCCGTCTAAATAAAGTTTTATTTAAGCTTATGATAAATTTTCTCCTGTTCTTTTCTGTCCCTTTGGAAATGGAGTTCAATGCTTTGTTTGCTTGGCCTTATTAACTATCAATATGTCTTGGTGATTTGTGAATCGGCATCCTCACATCCCGCCATGTCACAACAATCGAGACAATTTTCCAATTAGAATGTGGCTTGCTAATTACCCCTCCAAAAAAATAATTATAAGAACAAACATATATGCTTTACATAATATTCTGGGTGTCTCCAACGTTTTATTCATATTATAAATGATTCTTACCCATATGGTGTATGTGTTTCCACCTTTTAAACCTTCTATGACAGCAATGAGTGATTCCTTTTCATCCACAACCTTCAGATTGTTTACTCTTTCAGACAGTTCTCCTTCTTTGTGAATGACAGCCTGGTATTCCTGAATATTACCATTCGGTATAGATGGTGGCAGGAAAGATGCAAATACCTTTGTCACTTCATCTGGTATCTTTTGAAGGGTAAAATTCTGTGGTGCATCTTCAGGCACTGGAAAAAAAAAAAGGGTATTGGTGAGTTACTTTGGCAGCTCAGGATTGGAAAAGATTTGGGCAGGAGACATAAATTCCTGATCTTACGCTTGTGGTGGGGCACACAGAATGGAAGTGTGGATATACGCAGTGCATGTAGTAATGGCAAATATTGTAAAGGGTTGGAAAACCATGCACAGATAGCACCTAAACGTCCATGTATGCATTCATGGCACGTAAAGCTCCTTGATGTGAGTAAAGCCACTGAAGCTGGAGCATCACAGTGAAGATACAATCAAAGCTATGTCCATGGTGCTGTGATACAGGCACTACAATCTACACTCCCATCACATGTGATAAACCAGAAAGAAAGTAGAAGACAACGCCAGCAGTTTAAAAGGTAGGTGTTCCTTTTGTTGGGAACAACAAAAAACAATGCCACAAATATGCAAACAGCAAGAGGATGCTACGTACAAATGCCTTTAACTTCATGATAATGGAAATCCCAAAAACTAGTTCCAGCAAAGTGTTACCAAAAGCTCCAGCTGCCTTCCCCAACTGAAGCTGCAAATCCCTTCAATTATCGTTGGAAATAGCCAGATTCTGCTTTAAACTGGCCAAACATGTTGCAAAGGCAAAATGAGGACTCGGGGATGACTGAAGCCATTTGAGCCTTCTTTGCACAAGTGCACAAAAGTTGATGCCTGCTTCTGGTTCGACTTCTGCCCAACCAGGATTTAATACCACCCAAAAAATCACAATATACTTCAAAGCAGCATCTGTTCCATTTTGATTTATTATTGGCTTACAAAGGACAGGCACCTGAACATAAGTGAATCCCATGCCATATGTCTGAAATAAAAACAGAGAATGGTTAAAATGAATGAATAGCAAAAGGTATTGGCAGCAGAGGTTCTATTTACTGCCCTTTACCACTCTCTATTGAACAGGTCCACTACCACTTTGCCATCCATTGCCGCTAGACCTCTACCTGTTGTAGACATTCTTCATTGTTCCATCCATTCTACCTCACTTTCTCTTTTTGTTTTATTATTAACTTTTCCCAGTTTTGATAAATGCTCATTGTGCTAAAACAATGCAGTTTCTCTCTCTGCAGATGCTACCTGACATGCTGAAGACTTTTTAGCATCATATTTTTATTTCAGACTTCCAGTATCTGTAATATTTTGTTTCACACTATGGAATGTACATCACTTTCAACCATGTAAATAAATATAAACTGCACGTCTGTAGCAAGAAATGCTAAAATAACTGAGAATCTGAGGAGAGAATGGACAAGATAGCATTTAAACAGAACCAAAAAAAAAGAATAATATTGAAAAAATAGTGAAAACAATGATAAGGAGGAAAAAACAAAATTGCAAACATCAGTGGTAAACTAAAAAGACACATACGCCGCTTGAAAGAAAATTAAATGACCAAATGATATTTATATGACAGAAAAGCTAACGAGACATTTTAGAGCAGATAAATGTGATTACTCCAAAGCCCCACATGTTTCTGACTAAAGTCCATTCTCTTCAGAATCAGTCGAGGGGTGGAAGATTGCAACCTTCACGTGGTCCGCCCTGTTTCGACTAATGCAATCAACTCGATGTGCACAAACGGAAGATCAAATAGAACAAGTTGTCCTACAACTTTAGGCTGTGCACGCCACACGAAAGAAGATGAAGAATCAGTCGAGATTTTAACCCAGCTATGCCCCCTTCACTGTTTTGGATACATAACACTAGTCATGACCACAACTTACATACTACAAAAATCCTCATTCATAAAACCTGAAAATACTTTAAAGGATTACTTGTGTTTTATGCATGAAAACGTACGAGTTTCAAAGGTCCTCACGACGATTGGTTCACTGGCTTTGCCATGGATTCGGGCTTCTTCTTCTCCTCCCGTGAATGCGATGACGATTAACGTGTATCTTGTGAATGGCTGTAAACCAGATATCTCACAGGTTTTATTCTGTTTCCCTGTTCTAACAATGGTCATATTGGTATCCCCACTATCTGTCTGTAAGGAATAAAACAAATATTGGTGAAATATGGACCAACTTACAGATGCTGTACAGGTGTTAAAACATGTACATTCAAGATTGCATACATGTGACATTTTGTTTCTGTGTTTTTAATATAACGGTGGACTTACACAACATTTTCTGTAAGTGGTTGAGCCACATGCGCTGCTGCTGATCTATGAGGAGAGAAGTTTGGCTTTACCTTGTGTGTGATGGCCCCCAGTGAAAAATGTTTGCCTGGTGCCAGCTCCAGCCATGATGCCAAGGGCTGGCACGATGGCTCTCCTGTCACGTGGTCAGTGGAGAAGGTTGGGGGGAGGGAGTGTTAACGAATTAGCATAGAAACATAGAAAATAGGCGCATGCCATTCGGCCCTTCGAGCCAGCACCGCTATTAAATATGATTGTGGCTGATCATCCAAAATCAGTACCCTGTTCCTACTTTTCCCCCATATCCCTTGATTCTGTTAGCCCTAAGAGCTAAATCTAACTCTCTCTTGAAAACAACCAGTGAATTAGCCTCCTGTGGCAGAGAATTCCACAGATTCACTACTCTATGGGTGAAAAAGCTTTTCCTCATCTCGGTCCTAAATGGCCTACCCCTTATTCTGGCTACCTCCTGGCTCTGGACTCCCCCAACATCGGGATCATTTTTCCTGCATCTAGCCTGCCCAATCCCTTAAGAATTTGATGTTTCTATAAGATCACCTCTCATCCTTCTAAATTCTAGTAAATACAAGCCCAGGCGACCCATTTTTTCATCATATGTCAGTCCCTCCATCCTGGGAATTAACGTGGTGAACTTACACTGCACTCCCTCAATAGCAAGAATGTCCTTCCTCAAATTAGGAGACCGAAACTGCACATAATACTCCAGGTGTGGTCTCACCAGGGCACCAGCACACCAGTACAACTGCAGTAGGACCTCCTTGCTCCTATACTCAAATCCGCTCGCTATGAAGGCCAACATGCCATTTGCTTTCTTCACCACCTGCTGTACCTGCATACTTACTTTCAGTGACTGACGTACAAGCACACCCAGATCTCCCCTTTTCCTAATCTGCACCATTCAGATAATAATCTGCCTTCATGTTCTTGCCACCAAAGTGGATAACCTCACATTAAGCATCACCTTTAAAAATGGTGGAAAACATTGACAGGACTAGGCCACAGCCTGTAGCCAAGCCACATTCAAATGCACCCAAAAACATTCCAAAACTAGTAAGAATGATCCAACTGTTAAAAAAAGTTAAACGTTAAAAGCATTTAAATTATTTTAAAAATGCTGCAAAATATAAGAAAATTATGGATACTAATACTTATGTTGATACCTTGGAATTTCTTTCCTGCATTAAAATCAGACAATTGCCTGAATCAAGTTTAACCTGATGCTGTAATAAAAGCAGAAAAGGTAGAAAGACTCAACAGGTCAGGCAGCATCTGGTAAAAGAGAATGAGAGTTAATGTTTCAGATTGAAGACCCTTCATCAAAACTGGGAAATGGAGAAAACTATTAGTTTTACTTTGCAAAGAGCACGAGGAACGATGGATAAAACAATGGGAATGTCTCCAACAGAGTGAGGCCAGGGTTGCCAAGATGATCCCACTGTTTACAAAACCATTTTGTTGGAAGATTATGGAGAGTAGTTAGACAGAGAGAGAAAAAAACAAAGGTTAAAGCAGTTCTTACTGTGTCCTGAAAGCAAAGGAGAAAGTTATAAATGCCCATCCGATCAACCAGCGTTTGTGGAGAGAGAAAAATCAGTGTTTATATTGCAGGTGGATACTCTCACGGCAGTTCTGATATAGATATAAAACTACAGTAGATATTGAATTGAAAGGCTGCAAAATGTGCCCTTGAGAGAGATGAGTTGCTCTTCCTCAAGTGTACAATTGGCCTAATTGGAATAGTCTAGGGTGCCTTCGATAGATAGGTCAGAGTGGGAATGGACTGGAGAATTAAAATGACAGGTAATTGGAAGCTCAGGTACACCTTATGGACTGACTGGTATTATTCCACAAAGCAGTCTTCCAATCTGCTTCTGTTACTCCAGATTAGAGGTGACCACATAGTGAGGATTTAATGTTCAATTGAATCATAACCTCACCTCTGTTCAGACCAAGGGGCCAGCACTAAGTTTCTACTTGCCCGCTTACTCTAATTCTCCATCCCTTTCCCATCTGTGGAAAGATTAATTATTCTGATGAGGCCCAGTATGAGCCTGAGGAACAGGACTCCATCTTCCACTTTATAGACAATAGACAATAGGTGCAGGAGTAGGCCATTCGGCCCTTCGAGCCAGCACCGCCATTCAATGTGATCATGGCTGATCATCCCCAATCAGTACCCCGTTCCTGCCTTCTCCCCATATCCACTGACTCCGCTATCTTTAAGAGCCCAATCTAGCTCTCTCTTGAAAGCATCCAGAGAACCTGCCTCCACCGCCCTCTGAGGCAGAGAATTCCAGACTCACCACTCTCTGTGAGAAAACATGTTTCCTCGTCTCCGTTCTAAATGGCTTACTCCTTATTCTTAAACTGTGGCCCCTGGTTCTGGACTCCCCCAACATCGGGAACATGTTTCCTGCCTCCAGTGTGTCCAAGCCCTTAACAATCTTGTATGTTTCAATGAGATATCCCCTCTCATCCTTCTAAACTCCAGAGTGTACAAGCCCAGCTGCTCCATTCTCTCAGCCATGATCATATTGAATGGTTCGAAGGGCTGAATAGCCTATTCCTGCACCTATTGTCTATTGTCTATCTGAGCACATTGCAGCCTTCAACACGCAATGTCAAATGCAACAATTTTAAATAACCCGCTTCTGTTTGTATCAGTACTGGTCAGTTCTTCTGTAACGTTATCATTGTAAAATATTACTTTGAATTCTTCTCTCTCCACAAATACTCATTGATCTGATGGGCATTTCCAGCATACTCCTTTTAGTTTCAGATCTCACCAGCAGCTCTGACCTGTATTTTACAGATGTATCGTCCCTCTATTGTTTTCTCTTACTGACTACCCTCAGCAATTTATCAACCAGAGTTCTGCAAACAGCAGGATCACCTGAGCAACCGGGGTTTTATTGAACGGAGATATTTCCTTTGCTCTATACACCCTACCTGTACTCTCTATGCAATTTGAAACTAATTTGTTTTCTCACTTTTTGCAGTACTGATGAAGTGTCTTCAAAGTGATTCAATTACTCTATTCCTCGTCCTATCTAATCTGCTGAGTATTTACAACATTTTCTGTTTTTATTTCATATCTACAGCTTCTGCAGCCGTTAAAAAAATACCTGTTGCAGGTTGTTCAAATGGATACATAAATGTAACGGCTAAGATGTGTCCTAACTGCTTACTCCACTGTCTTACTGCCAGCAAAATAACCTTTAACGAATAGCTCACACCAAATTGCGTACTTCATATTCCTAAATATGATAGCACGCACAAGTTCAATGTGTGAAACCCCAAGCTATTTCTGCCAAAATCTGTCCATTGTTTTCCTCTCAATCTTCTTCATTGACTGTAGTTGTGCTTAAAATAACATTTTTTTATTAATAATGATGCTGATCTTAATTTTCCAAAAAAATATCAAGCTCAAATATTTCTTTGAGCTGAAACATTTCGAATTGCAAGCTATTTTCTATGTCAGTCACTATCCAATATATATTTATTTTAGATCCTTGTTTGATGAAATCAGCTATTTACAAGATTCCACTCGAGCTCAAGTGCAGCTGCTGAAATGTTTGGGCAGCAAAAGCAAAGCCGTTTAATGGTGTTACATGGTACATTTTGGCAGATGTGCAACTAACCTCACGGAGATCTAGCCATGACTGAAATTAGTGATGCATTAAACCACCTTTCGTTTCTTACATTGACAATCACAATATTTTCTCCAAAAAAAAAGTTAAAATCAATCATGATGATATAACAACTGTTAGACAAAATGTAAATAAACAACATTTATGTTCCCATGTATTTAGACTAAAATTTCTCAAATGTATTCATTTTAAAGGAATTATTAGTCAGAGTTTGATTCTATAAATGCAGGTATTTTAAGAGTGATTTACCATATTTGTGAGTCTGGCTGCAAAGACTCAGAGCCAGTGGTGCAAAATCACATAATCATCACCTTTGACTTCCACAAATTAGTTGGAAAAAAAAGGGATTAAAAATTAGTTGTTTTTTTTAAACTTGGCGGCAATTTTCTGCGGCTGCAGCCAAATGATCCGTTCATTAGTTTATTTAAACCCTTTCCAAAACTCAACTATTAGGGGAAGGAAATGTAAGGTATTGGCCAGACGCCTCTTCTTATGAAAGGCTGGAAAACATTGGGGAGAAGATTCCTGGACTACATGCCCTTATAACAGTCTCAAAAATGACATGGGTAATAGTCTTATAATGCATCCTAGCCGGAGAAGAAAGTCACTACAAATTGAAGGATGTATTCATTTGAAGTTAAACAGTGTAAAACCAGCTGTTTGCTGTGTAGCAATAGCTAGATTGTCAATTATATACTGTAGTTAATTTGAAAAAAATAAACAAATTATTGTGTGCCTTCATAGGTAGATGCACAAGATGTCTCTTGCCCAGAGTAGAGTCTCTTGCCCAGAGTGAATGGAGGACAAGAGGACACAGGGTTAAGGTGAAGGGGAAAAGAGGGGTAACTTTTTCACACAAAGGCTGGTTGAGATATAGAATAAGCTCTCAGAGGCAGGCACTATCCCAACACAGTTGAGGCAAGGACGATCCCAACATTTAATAAACAGTTAAAGGGGTAGGACAGGTTTGGAGGGATATGGGCCAAATGCAGGCAGGAGGGACTAGTGTAGCTGGAACATGTTGGCTGATGTGGGCAAGTTGGGCCAAAAGACCTGTTTCCACACTGTATCACTATGACTCTATGGCAGAAATCAAATGGATTTCAGGTACTTTTTGCAACCCAAAGCAAATCTCTTACCAGTATTACATCAATAAGATAGGAAGGTGGAACTGCAGGTATTTCCCAGGCTACTTCAATAACATTATAGGATTTTACTGTAACAGTTACATTTTCTGGAGGGCCATCCGCATCTGCAGAATAAAATTATTTGTTCTCAAATAGTTCCAGATTAACAATATTATGCAGTACAATAATGATACATTGTCCACATGTTCCCATCATGGTTCGACTCAAAAATGCACTCTTAATTAAGGATTTGATACATATCAGATGTATACATTGGTATTAAAGTACCTCATAGCCCACAAGGTATAAGATAAAGTATTACAAACCAATAATTTGTGGAAGACAATGCTTTAATTCTTTAGAATATTAATTAGAAGCATAAAGAAAGGATTTGATTAAAGTTAATATTTTACCAGAACCATTTCCATCTTTGCCACAATGTACCTGGCTTTCACACTTGATCCCCTCCCCCAAACAGCTACTCAAGGAACTATGTCCAAGGATTATGATTGGAGTCAGTATTAGGTGAACAGAAATGATTCAGCGCAATGGATAAGAGGAGGTGGTCCAGCACCTATTCCTGCAGAAGCATAGGATAGGGCTGATTATAGGAGTCAGAATGCACTGGTAACTGAAAGAAAGGGACAGGTCCTGAGGATGTCCAGCAAATGAACACCGTGTCATTTGAGTACGTCATTCTCATTTGCAGCTTGGAAACTTTTGTTTTCCTTACAGTCAGCAACATGTTCTGAGACATGTATTTAGAGGAGATGTTTTAGCTTTGTTACCATTCCACTGGACCACCTATCTGTGACTCTACAGATCAATGAGGTATTTTGTCTAATGGTATCTGTTAATTTGGCATGCTCATGACTTTTGTGGTGTCAGACTAGCAAATGTTCGAAATTATCAGATGTTAATTCATCAACGCTCCAATTTACTTTTCGTTCACTTTGTTGAGGAGTTGCACAATTGAATAATACACTTTCCAGTGAACCTAGTAAATGCAGCAACAGAACGAGGTGTTTAAAGAGAGCGTGTGAATCAGAACTCCAGTGAGTAAAAGGACAGTGTAGCACCTACGGCAGCAACAAACGGATGGGGACCAAGGAAACCAGGATCCAGTGGGTTGACAGGGAATAATGCAAGCATATCCTGTGAGCCAACTGACGAACCATCAGGATTTCTGAATAATCAGATAGCGAATAGTTGAAGTTTTACTGTGGCTGGACGTGTTGAAAACTCACAGCAGATGTACAGCTAACATACTGTCAGAATCAGTTAGACCATTACCTCCTTAAAGCAAATAGGGGCTGGTTCAAACACGAATGAATCATGACTTTTCACTGCTACCATTAGAAAAGCTACCGCGGTGGTCCATAGATTGGTGGTCCAGTTGAATGGCAAATAAACATATGTATATCCATTAAACACACACCTCGGGACAACACTACATCTACAAACCTCACCAGTCTGGCCAATACAACTAGACTGGCATAATCCCACCACAAATTGAGTCCCACCGCAAATTGGAGGAGCAGCACTCATATTTCGCTTGGGCAGTTTACACCCCAGCGGTTTGAACATTGGCCCCCAATTTCAGGTAGTCCTTGCTTTCTCCCTCCTTCCCCTCCCCTTCCCAGCTCTCCCACAGCCTACTGTCTCCACCTCTTCCTTTCTTCTTCCTGCCCCCCCACCCCCGCATCAGTCTGAAGAAGGGTCTCGACCCGAAACGTCACCTATTCCTTCGCTCCATAGATGCTGCCTCGCCCGCTGAGTTTCTCCAGCATTTTTGTCTACCTTCCATTTTTCCAGCATCAGCAGTTCTTTCTTAAACAGATTGGCATAAAACTCCTTTCAGAAATAAAGTCACAAGCCAGGATCCATGAGATGTGGAAACATCAATAGAATGAGCTTACTTGACCCCAGGTATTGTCAACCATCTCCTGCATTTCGACCCCTCAGTTAACTGTTTGAAAAATACCACCATATATAAATGGAATGGCAAGTGCGAGACTCAACATGGTGACAGGAAATGAACGGATTTCAACCAATCCAATTTGTAGTAATTGTATCAAGGTAGACTGAATTTTAATTATGCTTTCTTATAAAGCAACGCTAGAGAGAGAAGTTCCATGAAGATAACTTTAAAATTGCGAAGTCCGCCAGCAAAATCATTACAAAACGAAAAGGACTGCTCCATTGTGATGTGATAAAATGGGCATTTGTTTGAGAGAGCATCTCTTCTTTACCGGTTGAAGGAAATGGAGCGGGCTGCAGAGTTCAACATAACTCTCCTTTAAATAATTTAGTAAACTGGCAGACGAATGCCCATACTGCTTCCTGGATCATGCTGCACAAATTCCTGAAAATGTTTTAAATGAGTATAGCTTTCAGAAAATTCCAGGTGAGGATATGTTAATCATCTATAGAGTTTTAAGTGGTCATCTTAAGATGAAAAAAATGTAAGCATAACATGAACTTCATCTATTTTGGTACTGATTATCTATATATGTTTATAGCTGGTAGGAAAGAACTGCAGATGCTGGTTTAAATCGAAGGTAGACACAAAATGCTGGAGTAACTCTGGGAGTAGGAAGCATCTCTGGAGGCAAAGGAATGGGTGATGTTTCGGGTCTGAAGGAGGGTCTCTACCCGAAACGTCACCCATTCCTTCGCTCCAGAGATGTTGCCTGTCCTGCTGAGTTACGCCAGCATTTTGAGTCTACCTTATGTTCATAGCTACATGGTTAGTCCAAGTTATCACGAATTGCTGAGCACCAATAATACTGGCATGTTAGTAAAATGTATGTACCAAAAATGCTTTATTATTTTAGAGGATATCCTAAAAAATAATTGGAAATTTGTCTGGTAAAATATTTTTTACAATAATTTTGGTGAACTTTGGTTGGAACTCCACAGGGGCTGTCACTTTTTATTTAAAGCAGCTTTAAATCAAGGCCAGTAAGTACTGGAAAGGGGCACTTCTATGTCTCCTCCTTATAAATCATAGTAATTTGCTGTGTAAGAATTATCTGTTCTCGTTCGCTCATTCCTAGATAAGCTGTCCACTTCCTGTTCTAAACACTGTTTCTCTGCTTTCCACAGTAATGCATTTTCTGTAACTAATAACCATAATTTCCTGATTATCATGCTTCTATTGCTGCTATGGAATTTGGGTTGTAACAAAGGTCATGGGCTGACTTTATTGCTAGGCTGCCGAATCTGGAGCTCAAACGGGTTAGTTAGAAGGTAAATCTGGATATCATATCATTAGTGACTCATCTTTACAATAGTTTAAGCAGTCTCTTATAAAGCACAGGCCATGTCAGTATTTTAGGCTCATGACCACAATGGAAATATTTTAACTTGCGTCACTAAATGCATTGTATATTTTGTATAACAGTATTACATATGGAGCATTTATTAATAAAACGCACTTACATTTTTTTCCAATTAAAAAAAAAAAATATATATATATATATATATATATATATATATATATGAGCACAGCATTCCTAAAAAAAGTCTAGTGTGGAGTACTCATTATACATAGCATTACTGCAGCATTAGTGTTTCTGCTCTGGCTTTGTTATACATAATCATTTCTGTCTACGAGACACTATACTAAAGATTTTCAGCAGAGCTGGATCTCAAAAACCCAGTCAGTCTTTCTTTTGTAAGTGGAGCCCAAGGGAAATATTATATTTTAAGAAAAACATTTATTTTTATTGCAAAACAAATAAACTATCATCAATGTACATTTTTTGATCTTATATTGACAATCAATTCAATCTATACTTACAGCCAATAGCCGTCTTTGCTGAAATCCAATCAGAATAGTTGCTAAAACCAGCATTTGTACCAGCAGCCACCCTAAACCTGTACCATCGAGATTTCTCTAAACTAGATATAATTGTCTCCAGTGTATGATTATCATTATCAATCTCATAATCTTCTGTTTTCTGAGCTTTGATGCATTCACCAGTTTCCCAGTCCATACAAGAGTCAGAGCGTAGTTGTAGGTTGATCCTGAGAAACGTTAGAAGGCCAGGTATAATATCTGGCCGATCCCACCTCAAAATAACAAAGGTTGATTGAGTATCAATTATCTTGAGATTCTGAGGAGCACTTGGGACTGAAAGATACAATTAAATGAATCATTCATCATGCTTTACCCGTTTATAGAAAATACAATATAATTTGTGAAAATAAGATCATTTCACTGTGCATCTGCTTAGCTCCATTGAAACTATAATAATTCATTTCAGATCATAGCTCTAATCCAGATAAAATGTGGTTACCACTCAATACAACCTGCTTATTCTGTCATAATATCAACCGATTAAGATTATGTTGGATAGCTATAAAAATCATGTGGTTCTTACACCTCATTGTTATTGAATGACTCATAAACCTAGACAATTTGATTACTATTTTTACTATTTTCCATTTTTAAGAACTATATCATAAATCTTCTTGTAATCACATTATTTGTATTCATTTACTGGCTGGGGGCAACACGGTCAAGGCCAACATGCATTTCTCATTCCTAATTGCCTTTGGTTCAGATCACCACCTTGTCCCGCTGCTGATCATCTGGTGAGGGGGCTCCAATAATCCTGCCAGCGAGGGAATTTCAGGATTTTGACTCAGCACAGTTAAAACAATGGTGATACATTTTAAAGTAATGATGGTGTGAAATTGCCACTAGTTACTTTCTTATGCTTCAAACCCTTATTTTTCAATGCAGCTGATGACACTAGTTTGCCAAGTGTTGTCAAATAAACCTTGACGAGTTATTACAATGTTTTTAATATTTGGTACACACTGTAGCTACAATGCACTGATGGTGTAGGGAATCAAAGTTTTTGGCAGTGGTTGGATATTAATAGCACATAGAAGAACAAATCACAGGAACATGCCCTTCGGCCCTTAATGTCTCTGTCGAACAGGACCGGGATGCCAAATTAAACTATACCTTTCTGCATGCACATGATCCATGTCCCTCCACTTCTTGCATTTCCTATCTGAAAACCACTTAAGCACCACTACCATATCTGCTTCCTCCACCGTCACTGCCAGCCTGTTCCAAGAACCTTCCACTCCCCATGTATAAACTTGCCCTGCATATTTCCTTTAAACTTTAGCCCTCCCACCTTGAAGCTGTGGCCTCTAGTATTTGACATTTCTAAATTTGGGATAAAACTTCTGGCCATCTACCCTATCTGTGCTTCTTATAATTTTATAAACTTTTATCAGCTCTCCGCTAAGCTGCAGAGGCTCCACAGAAAATAATCCAAGATTGTCCAACCTCTCGTTACAGTTAATACCCTGAAATCCAGGCTGCTTCTTGGTAAACCTCATCTGCACCTTCTCCACAGCCTCCACATCCTTCCTATAATGAGGCAGCCAGAATTGTACACAATACTCCAAATGCCAAGTAACCAAGCTTTATGCTGTATCATAACTTCCTGCCTTTGATACCCCATGCCTTGACCAATGAAGGCAAGCATACCATACCCCTTCACCACTACCTACAAATGCTGCTACTTTCAGGGAGATATGGACATGCACCACAGGATCCCTCTGTACATCAATGCAACCAAGGGTTTCAACATTAACTATATACTTCCCCCCTTACATTTGACATCCCACCGTACAATACCTTACATTTGGCAGGATTAAACTTCACCTGCTGTTTCTTCACCCATATCTGTAACTGAGCTATATCATGCCATGCACTACCCTTGGGCAGACGGCAGCCTGAAGTAGCGGGCCATGAACGCCACCCGGTTCATGGCCCGCTACTTCCCCACAGCTATGTTTCTTCGAATAACCCACACCACCCTAATCCTACTTTCAAAATCTAGAAAACCTAAACACATCCCGAGTTTTATATCATGTCAGTCAGAATACGAAATAGTGTTGTAGTTAAATTACACTTAATACAGAAATTCGGATGAACAATATGGAGATGCAAATTCAATTTCTATCAAACTGTGTGTGGTCTTCAATTTAGTTAATTAACTGAGATTTTCTATTACCTTAAGGGAAGGAATCCAGCTGCTTTTAACTGGTCTATAGACCAAATGTGTTTGTTCCTAACTGCCTCCTCAGTTCAGAAGTTAATAACATTTTATAATAAATGACAGCTTTGCTGTAAACACCCAGAACCCATGAAAAATTAAAATAAACTAATTTTAATACAATTAAATTATAATTATAGGTATACACATCATGCAGTTTTTCGTAGTGTGAACATTGTAGATTAAATATTTCAGCAATGCATACCTGCTTCTGCTAATGTAGTGATTGTACAGTTTTTGCTTTCTCCTTGGCCCAGAGAGTTAACGGCTGTTATACTGAACTGATAGGAAGTATTTGATTGGAGTTCTGTAAAAGTATATGTGTGATCTTTGGGCAAAATCTTTTGAACATTATTCCCAGATGCATGTATATAATAAGTGAGAATTCCATCTGATTTTGAGGGTGGATCCCATTCGACTATGATAGATTGCCAACTTGATACATTACATCGAAGATTTTGGATGGCATCTGGAACTGTAAAAAAATAAACCATTGTGATCCCAATTAAGACAGGAATGTATTAACAAGTTTTATCCTAGGGATTTTCTTACAAAAGTGAATCACTAATTTAAGTTCTTTTACAAAAAGATTCTGCAAGAATTTACCAGCATTGGAATTGCAACGAGAGGAGGCAGGCAATATTTCTTTTTCATTATGTGTTAGCCTTCAGTACTTGAGTAAGATCAAACCTAAACTCTCAGACCTTGGCCTTGGGGCCTCCATCTGCAACTGGCTTCTGGACTTCTGGACCAGCAGACTTCAGTCAGTTAGAATTGGTCCTAATATCTTCTCCACTCTAACGCTCAACAAGGGTGCTCCTCTGAGTCATAGGCTTATTTCTTTCCCCCTGTACACCCGTTACTATGTAGATTAGTATTCAACCTTTAAGTTCACAGATCATACCACTGTTTGTCAGTCAGGTCAACAATAAATGAATGCTTGACCAGGAAAGAGATCAGGAACCTTGCATCATTGTATTAGATCAAGAAACGTAGCCCTTAATGTCAGTAACGTTGACCCATGGAAGCCGGGGACGGGCAGCATAATTTGACTAGGCATAAAAATTGCACTCCTACTTGAAACATGCTGAAACAATGGCTAGCACGGCAGAAAAGTTTGATCCAATATTGAAAATCAAGTACTTTTGGATTGTTTTTGTTAAAATAATCTATATTAAATAGAAAAATGTGCCTATTAGATGCTAAAGATTTAATACTAGGGAATAAAATCCAATAAGGAGCAAATTCTAAAGCATGTTTTCATGCTGAAATAAATGCATATTAAACACCAAGAGTGCAACAAACCTGTTTGGTTAGTTTTGAAAATTACAATGTTACTATATTGATCTCCATTTCCCACTTTGGTAAAAGCTGATACACTGATGTAATATTCATGCAATGATTCAAAGCCAGAGAGATTTGCTTCATGAAATAATCCCGATACGTTCTTAAGACATAAAAGAGAACAGTGTTAGACTTTTTTTATAAATCACAATTTATTATTAGTATTTGCAGCATTTTCACCAATCATTTATATTTAAGCAGTTCATGATGTGGGTATAAATTATATTTTTGCCGGAATAAGCACATCATTTGAGGAGAATATAAAAATAACAATTTATATTAGTTATTAACTAATTGCCCTCAAGGGATTTTATAATTAAGCATGTATTACGGTATTTCTTTTCGTCAAATTAATATGTACATTTACACTATTTTATTCATCTATGGGCATTATTTATCAATCTATGGGTATTATTTCTGTAAGTGTAAAAAAGAGTAAATGCTAACTTTCAAATTTCTGTTGATATGATCATTGGAATGTTCATCCTTATCTTTAGTGTGAAGTAAAAAATATATATATCTTAAACAATATATATCAATTAAAGCATTAAGTGCCTTGATTGGCACACAGGAATAAAATGTTCAAATCAAAATTTCAAGTAGTACCTTAAAGTATATACTTTCATTTGTGTTGTCAATTATTTTGAAACTGTAGAGCTCCACAATACCATTTGGCAAAGGGCTAGGTCTCCATCTAACCATGACAGAATCTGCTGTATCATTTATAATCACCAAGTCTTGAGGAGGAGCTGACGGCACTGAAAATAAGTTCAAATTAATCATAAAGCTATGTACAAACAAACTGATCAACTTTTATTTGATAGATTGACTGGCAAAGTACAATGTAATTTTATATTTCAGTCACGTACATTATTTACGAACATCTATACAAACTTACCATCCTCATCAGTGTATACATCAATCAGTTCACTCGACTGAACTTCCTCTGCAAGGGTAAAGCATGCGATCATCCACAGTTTATAGTGACTGAACTTGGTCAAATTATCCAGAATCAATGACACATTTGCAATGTCGCCATTCCTGTCTTGTTCAATGTCTGTGATATTCTGAAAAACAATACCAAATAGCTACTGTTTGGTTTTGTTTCTAGCTTTTAACACCATAGAAGTATTGAAATAATTAAAAATTTATATGGTTTATGTTGAAGATAGACACAAAATGCTGGAGTAACTCAGCGGGACAGGCAGCATAGCTGGATAGAAGGAATGGGTGACGTTTTGGGAAGAGGCCCTTCTTCAGACTTCAGTCTCAACCCGAAACGTCACCCATTCCTTCCATCCATATATGCTGCCAGTCCCACTGAGTTACTCCAGCATTTTGTATCTATCTTCGGTGTAAACCAGCATCTGCAGTTAGAGTCACAGAGTCAGAGAGTGAAGGTGTGGAAACAGGCCTTTCAGCTCAACTAGTCCATACCGGCCAACAATGTCCCAGCTACACTAATCCCACTTGCCTGCGCTTGGTCCATATCCCTCCAAACCTGTCCTATCCATGTACCTGTCTAACTGTTTTTTTTAAATGATGGGATAGTCCCAGCCTCAACTACCTCCTCTGGCAGCTTGTTCCATACACTCAACATCCTTTGTGTGAAAAAGTTACCCCTCGGATTCTTATTAAATCTTTTCCCCTTCACCTTGAACCTACATCCTCTGGTCCTCGATTCCCCTATTCTGGGCAAGAGACTCCTGTGCACCTACCCAATCTATTCCTCTCATGATTTTGTGCACCTCTATAAGATCACCCCTCATCCTCCAGTGCTGCATGGAATAGAGACCCAGCCGACTCAACCTCTCCCTTTAGCTCACACCCTCTAGTCCTAGCAACATCCTCGTAAATCTTTTCTGAAACCTTTCAAGCTTGACAATATCTTTCCTATAACATGGTGCCCAGAACTGAACACGATATTCTAAATGCGGTCTCACCAACGTCTTATACAACTGCAACATGACCTCCCAACTTCGACACTCAATACTCTGGCTGATGAAGGCCAAAGTGCCAAATGTCTTTTGCGCCTGCGACTCGACCTACAAGGAACCATGCACCTATACTCCTAGATCCCTCTGCTCCACAACACTTCCCAGAGGCCCATAATTTACTGTGTTGGTCCTGTCCTTGTTCGACATCCCAAAATGCAACGCCTCACATTTTTCTGTATTAAATTCCATCAACCATTCCTCCGCCCACCTGGCCAATCGATCCAGATCCTCCTCCATTCTTTCACAACCATCTTCACTATCTGCAAAACCATTAACTTTGTATCATCGGCAAAAACCTGCAGATGTTGCCCTGTATGTTCTCATCCAAATCATCGATGTAGATGACAAACAGTAATGAGCCCAGCATTGAACCCTGAGGCACACCACTAGTCACAGGCCTCCAGTCCAAGTAGTAACCTTCCACCATCACCCTCTGCTCCCTTCCATGGAGCCAATTCGTTATCCATTCAGCTGTCTCTTTTTGGATCCCATGTGATCTAACCTTCCAGAGCAGCCTACCATGTGGAACCTTGTCGAATGCCTTACTGAAGTGCATGTACACAACATCTACAGCTCTGCCCTCATCGACCTTTTCAAAAAAATCTATCAGATTTGTGAGACACGACCTCCCACGTACAAAACCATGCTGACTGTCCCTAATCAGCCCTTGCCCATCCAAATCCCTGTATAACCTATCCCTCAGAATAATCTCTAGTAACTTTCCAACTACAGATGTTAAGCTCACCGGCCTATAGTTCCCAGCATTTTCCCTGCAGCCCTTCTTGAAAAGAACCACAACATTTACCTCGCTCCAGTCTTCCAGCACCAGTCCTGTATTTAAGGACGACTCGTAAATTTCAACCAGGGCTCCTGCAATTTCCTCTCTAGTTTCCCGCGATGTCGTCAGATATATCTGATCAGGCCCTGGAGATTTGTCTACATCCATACACGACAGTACCTTCAGTACTTCTTCGACGGTAACACTGACTGCTCTCAAGACACTTCCATTGACTGCCCCAAGTTCCTCCGTCCTACTGTCTTTCTCCTCAGTAAATACAGAGGAGAAATACTCATTGAGGACCTTGTCCATCTCCTGTGGCTCCACACAGAGGTGACCGCTTTGATTCCTGAGAGGTCCCACTCTCACTCTAGTTACCCTTTTCCCCCTTCTGTATTTACAAAATATTTTGGGATTGTCCGTAATGCTACCCGTCAGAGCTATCTCCTGGACCCGTTTTACCTTTCTGATCTCCTTTTTCAGTTTACTCCTTAGATCCCGAAACTCTTCCAGGGATGCACTTGATCCCAGTTGCATCCTTCTTGTTTTTGACCAAGTTCCCTCCTACACATATTATTTAAGTTGTAATATTAAATAATATTATACTCTAACTGCAATTTAATTTCCTGGTGGATATGTATTCAAGCTGAGTATTTAAATCACATTTCTGAACTAGGGTTGTGAACCCTCGGCATATTTATTGCATTTCCAGTTATTGAGTTCTCTATTCTCAATTTCCGCTGTATGTTGCCCAGATGATACATTACATTAGCAAAGGGCAAAGAAAATAAAATCCAAGCCTTTTTAATAAAACTGAGGTTTTGAAGATTCAGGGATAGTCCTGGAGGATGAATATAGAATTGCTTGAAGAACGGAATACTCCCAATGGCCTGTTCCACTGTACGAGGTAATTCAAGAGTTCTCCCGAGTATCCCATGATTCAAACTCGGAGAATTACGGTAATAGCCGCTTGTAGGTACTCGGGGCTCTCGTGGACATTTTTCAACATGTTGAAAAAACGTTACAAACTTTCCGCGTTTCCCCGAGTGCCTGCCGTTAGCGTTACGAGCCGCTAAGAGACGTCCCGAGCTCCGATGTACCCGCTACGTATTTACCACGAGTTTAATTTTTTTTTAAACTCGGGAGAGCTCTTGGGTAAACTTGTATAGTGGGACAGTCCCTTTATTCCTCAAACTGAAGTGTGGGGTGATGGTGGGTGGGTGACCAAAGCCAAATGTGTTACGCAAGAGACTGACATGAAGATCGCCTCTGTTGTATCTGTTGTATCAGTGATTCAGAAATGCAATCCAAGCTGGTTAAATTTCAAAAGAGTCAGTGGAATCAGAGAAGGCAATTTGCAAATTACAAAATGAAATGCAGTCAAGTGTAAATAACTGAATAACAATTGTAGGACATACACTCCTTAAATTACTCTGAAACAGTTGAAAATAAATTGAAAACAGGCTCAGATACATTTTTATATTTAGTGTTCAGCTGATACTGAGAAGCAAAATATAAAATTATGCTCTAGAAATTCCATTCTCTAGCTTAATATTTTTACACATTATACAATAGAATTTTTATCAAAATACAATTTGCAACGTTAAGCATTTAGAGGCACTTTTTCTGATATTACATTTCCTTTAGGCAGTTGGGCATATACAATTGATAAACACCATTCACTTAAATTGCAAGAACAACATTCCACTATGCGGCCAAGATTTCCAAATTGCACACTCTTCACACATTTAAACAGGTCTGAACTGGAGGCTTGAGGCCTACTTCAGAGTCAGTCAAGATTTTGTCTCCCATCCAGGAAGTGTGACGATCACAGATCTCCACATCATTACACTGCTTCCCATGCCAACCCCTACCTGTACATTTGTGGTATCCACATGAATAATGGAATTGAAGTCAACTCACTCAGGTCATCATCCCAATGCTGAATCAAACTACATTAACAGTCTGAAGAAAGGTCTCGACCTGAAATGCCACCTATTCTTGTTCCTGACCCGCTGAGTTATTTCAGCATTTTGTGTCTATCTTACACTAATAGTTTATTGCGTTTGACTTTCTGCAGGCTACTGGACCCCCTGTAGCTCTCCACTGCTCCCATGGGACATGTAAGTCCAACCTGTCTTTATACATTTACTTCTTAGTCATTCAAAAATAACAGTTCACTATTGTGTCTAAAAGCAAGAAAACGCCATACCTGTGTAAAATGACCTGAAATATTTCTGTAGTGAACAGTGTAGAATTGAACATTTCCATTTGATTTAAATGGATAATTCCAGAAGACTTGAATGGATGTGGAGCTTATGTTAACATAGTTGATAGCGCCCACTGGATTCGCTGCAAAAAAAGGTGTGCATTACATAAATATGTTCATAAGTCCGAGGGGCAGAATGAGTCCATTCAGCCCATCAAGTTTGCTCTACCATTCAATCATGGCAGATCTATCTTTTCCTCTCAACCCCATTCTCCTGCTTACTCCTCATAACCCTTGACACCATTACTAATCAAGAATCCGTCAATCTCTGCCTTAGAAATACCCAATGACTTCGCTTCCACAGTTGTCTGTGGCAATGTGTCACCTTGGCAGGAAATAATTGAACCATTGAACCATAGATTCTATAGATTCAACAAAATTCCTCCTCATCTCCTTTCTAAAGGTATGTCCTTTTATTCTGAGGCTATACCCTCTGGTCTTGGATTCTCTCACAAGTGGAAACATCCTCTTTGCATCCATTCTACCCAGGCCTTCCACTATTTGGTAAGTTTCAATGAGGTCATCCTTCATCCTTCTAAATTCCAGTGAGTACAGATGCAGTGCTGTCAAACGCTCATCATATGTTAATCCATCTGGTCCAGGTGACATCCTACTTCAGACCTTTCAACTTCTCAAGCATCTTCTCCTTAGTTATAGGTGCTTCACTCACATCTGCCCCCTGACTCTCTTGAACTTCAGGCACCTTCCTGATGTCTTCCACTGTGAAGACTGACACAAAAAAATATATTTAATTCATTAGCCATTTCTTTATTCCCCATTATCACTTCTCCAGCATCGTGTTGCAGCAGTACAATGTCCACTCTTGCCTCATATGAATATAGTTTATTTTGAAAAATAAAACTTTACTTAATGTAAACCAAACCAGGCAACATCCCAGCTGAAGCACTGAAGCCAATTCCTGATATCCAAATGCAGGATCAATTTAATTATTTCACCGGCAGGCATGGAACAACAGTCTCCTGTGCTAAATCACTCAATAATCTAATGAACAAAGAGAGTGTATCGTCTTGTTTCTGTAACAATTAATCATTAATAATGTAAATAACAGTATAAAAATAGGTTCATCTTAGATCGCATGGATCCGCAAGTGTGTTCGGCCATTAAAAGAAAGATCATACATGATCTGCATTAATTCCTGATCTCCGTTGCTAAATTCTCCTGGATTATAAGAATCCATTGATCTCAAACCTAAACTGACTCACCCACAGCTCTCCGCACTAAAGAATTTATGAGACTGACAAACCAATGACAGACAAAAATCCTTCTTTAACAATGTTTTAAGGGAAGTTAACTTAAAATAACTTTTATGTTTTAAGAATCAGGGAGGATACTCACAACTTTCAGAGGTTCGAAATGTGACACTGTTACTTTTCATTCCACCATCACCAAATTTAGTATTTGCAGTTACAAAAGCATGGTATTCAATATTATCCAAGTCCTTCAGCAGTGCAGATGTTCCCGTCGCATTTAAAACAAGTTGTGTTGTTGCACTCCTTTAATAAGAAATTGCAAGAAAGTGAAAAAAAATAACATTATTTCAGTTAATAAAGCCACAGGATAGTCATCTTCATTATTAAATGTACTAATAAACAGTCCACTATAGAATCGGATTATTTCTAAAATAATACTTTTTTCACTCTGCCCACCATAAGTCTAACTCAAGAACAATTCATCTGTCACTATTTGAAAGAGACAGATAGTACAGATATTAAGAACGAAGATTGTGAAAACATAGAAATGTCAAAAAAATAAATACAGGGAAAGTATATTATGGGGTCCAACATCTTTAACAATTGGGTTAGATAAATGAGCAAGTTGAGGGCTGTGGAAGAATGGGTGGAATGGGGTGGGTGTGGAAATGAAGTGGCAATTACTTTATTGTTCTCCAATCCTCATTATCGACAGACATAGGGCTAGAGAGCATGTAATTTGGTACCTTGTTTATAAAAGGAAGAGAGAGGGGTTAATAATTACAGGTCAGTCAGCGAACATTAGTGGTGGGAAATTTATTGGGTTGAAACCACAAGGAAATTAGCTTGTATAGGAAAGAAATGCAGATGCATTTTTTTTTTTTTTTAATTTGGATGTTTAATTATATTATGCATTCAATTGAATTTTTTTTTTCAGTTTTTGTTGATTTTTAACATTCTCACTGATGAATGCATTTTTAATTGATTGATTGATTTTAAACAGTTGGAGAACATGCAAACTTCACACAGGCTGCATTATATCAGGATTTATGTCAGAAACTTTAATGTTTTTTTGCAGATTTGACTGACAATTAAGCCAAGGGTATGTTAAATCTGGCTGATAAAGCTTTTTTTTTAACTTGTGGCCAGAACACAATTAAAGTAGTCCAACTCATATTTTATTTTGAAGATAGACACCAAATGCTGGAGTACTTCAGTGGGCCAGACAGCAACTTTGGGTAGAAGGAATGGATGACATTTCAGGTCGAGACTTTTCTTCAGACTTTTCTTCATACTGATCTCTTGCTCTTTTCCCACTCAGGTCCTTATTGGTAAGGATTTGGACTTTCCCATCTAGCAATCTCAAGCTGCTGGATGCAAACTAGATACGTGATCATAATTCACAGATCAGAACTGAGCATGGATGACTAACCCCAACATCTAGGCTACTATAATAATAATAGAATAATACTATAATAATAATCCTGTGAACAGAGTAATTGCCAACCTCACCCCACAGTCAGCCCCTAATGCGAACCCTGACTTATGGCTCTATCACACTTCCATTATTATCTGAAATGAACAGGCTTATAGGCCTGTCCCACTCAGGTGATTTTTTCAGCGACTGCCGGCGACTGTCATAATCGTAGCAGGTCGCCAAAAAAACGGCAACAGGGCCGCCCTATGACAATATCTACAACAACCTACCACCTTGTCGACGTCAAGCTATGGCAAGCGACCGACAACCGGCGATCCATTAGGACACCTACGACAACCTTCATCCACCCGCGACAAGCTACGACAAGGTACGACCCTGTCGGTGACAACTGAAGACAACTTAAGACTATTCAGCCGCCGGTTGACGTAGGTTGACATAGGTTGACGTAGGTAGTCGCCAATGGAATTGACCGAAGTCAGCACTGGCGACAACCTACGTCATCCTGGCGACAACCTACGACAAGCCAACTGTTGCCGACTTTCGCCAATTGGTGACCAGAAAAACACGACGACTTTTTGGGCGACTGAGGAGACGACTCACGACCACACAGGCGACACCCCGGCGACCGTGTGGCGACAGCCTAGTCGCCTGTAGTCGCCTATAAATTTGCCTAAGTGGGACAGGGGCTTTAGGCACACGGTTCAGCTTTTTAATATCTTTAGATCTCATCCAATCCAAACTTTTGTCTCTACAATTTTAAAACTACCCTCATTATCTTGGAGAAAACCCTAAAGGGCCACTCTTAGCACACAGGATTAGCTTTTCCAATTCTAATGCTAACATTAAAAAAAATTAAAAACTCCCAGAACGTGAAATTCCATTGCATGCAAGTCTTAAGGAATTGTGCATATTAGAACAAGCCCTGCGTGGTCCAGTTAGACTGCAGACTGCATTACGGAGGGAACATAGATGGTTAGAAAGCGTCACGTTGTGGAAGAGGAGGGGTATTCGAAAATTTAGACCTGGAGTTAGGGAGAACAATACCATGGGGAGTCATGTCAGGGTGGTTCATTCACATTATTAGCCATTTAAGAGGGGTAGGGCTGAGATGAGGAAAAACATTTTCACCCAGAGAGTTGTGAATCTGTGAAATTCTCTACACAGAAGGCAGTGGAGGCCAATTCACTTGGATGCTTTCAAGAGAGAGTTAGATATAGCTCTTAGGGCTAACGGAATCAAGGGATATGGGGAGAAAACAGGAACAGGGTACTGATTTAGGATGATCAGCCATGATCATATTGAATGGTGGTGCTGGCTCGAAGGGCCAAATGGCCTACTCCTTCAGCTATTTTCCATGTTTCTATGTTTCTATGTTTCAAGTTCAAGAGTTTAAGAAACATTTATTATCGCATGCACCAATTGGTACAGTGAGACTTGAATTACCATACGGCCATACAAATAAAAAGAACACAATACACAATAGAATTTAACATGAACATCCCCACATAGTGGAATGAACGTTTCCTTCTGTGAGGGAAGGCAATAAAGTTCAGTCATCTTCCTCTTTGTTCACCCGTGGTCGGGGCCTTAGTGCCCTCTGCATTTGCTGCAACGGCGGCCCGATGTTCAGGCCACTCTCGCCGGGATGATCGGAGCACCGGCGTCGGGACGGGGAACACTCTCAGCAGCTTGGAGTTCCGAATCGGCCACTTCTCACCGAAGTCCGTAGGCAGAGCTGGGCGGAGCTCCAACACTGGCGACACCGGCAAGGATCCCAGGCTCCGTGATGTTAAAAGTCAGCACCGCCCATGGCTGCACGCTCCGTGGGCCACAGCTCCACGATGTTCAAGTCAGCCGGCCCAACATTCCGGAGCCTCAACACGGCGATCCCTGGCACGGCATCGTCCGCTCCGTGACGGAATCCAGTGCTGCGCCGCCGCTGAAGCTCTGGCCGGTCGCCGGCAAGAAAGGCTGTGCCAATCCAGTTGGTAGGCCGCGAGGCGGGGGGGGGGGGGGGGGGGGGGCAAAGATGCGACTCGGAGAATAGATGCATCCTCGACCAGTTATTGACTGAGAAAACGGTTTCCCCCTTCCACTCTCCCACCCCCCACATAAAAAAGATTAAAGGACCTCCCAAACAAAACTTTTAGACAGACTAAAAATAACAAAAAGGATGAAAGGACAGACAGCTGCTGGCGAGGCTGCCACACGCGGCGCCCCCCGATGACAATCAGCAGCCTGTGGGAAGCCAATGGTAAGAAAACGAATCTGGTGATGAGGGTGATGTTTAACAATAGTAATATTCGTCTAGTGTAAATTGTTCAAAGGTGTTGCCCATCTGAATTTGCATATTTAGGATTGCATAGTAGAAAGGAAAATACAGGATAGAAATCAATTTCATATGTACATTTTTGATAGAATTATTTAATAATAATAGTTTACCATTTAAAAAAATCTTACCATACAGAAACTGTGTAATATAGAATCACTCCATTTGGTTCCAAAGGGGGCTTCCATGACAAACGCACAGAGGTAAATGACAATTGCTTTGCTGTGAGTGATTGAGGGGGGAGCCAGGAACTACGGATTATAGATAAAAAGATACCAGTTCTCTATGTGAATATTAACATTGAAATGTGAACAATTTTGATGTAATTCTTTACATTGTATGTTTAAAAAAAAAATGAGTACAGAATTGTTAAATCATGAACATTTGGAGAAATTGCTGAATAAAAATATTTAAGTTGTTCACTATCCTTACCACCTTCCCCAACCAAAATATACAGCGGTTGACTTTTAATTCCTTCACCCTTGCTTGTACTTGCTGATATTTTCAAAGTGTAATTTTCATTTGCACTTAAGCCTGCGAAACATAAATGCAGAAAATATTTTTATTAGAATTTCAGAATAACTATTCCAAAAAGATATACAATATCAGGTCATGGAAATACACTTACGTTTTCTATAAAATTGAGCTGCAACATGTTTTTTAATTCTCTCAGTGGGTTAAGAGCATTGGACATGCCGTCATGCTCATATCATTGCTGAAATGAGTATTGTGAGTGCAGCCCAGACCATCATTGATTGAAAGATAAAACATGGAAACTTAGCCCACTGAGTCCATCCCACCATCGATCATACGTTAACACTAGTTATACCACTTATACCACTTTCTCATCCATTCCTTAGTTTAGTTTAGTTTATTGTCATGAGGTACCGTTTTTTTTATGCTGTCCAGTTAGTGGAAAGACTATACATTACAATAAAGCTCACAGTGTGCAAATACAGGATAAAGGGAATTCCGTTTTAGTGCAATATAAAGTACAGAAACTCTGATTAAAGATAGTCCGAAGGTTTCCAATGATGTAAATGGTAGCTTAGGACCACATTCTAGTTGGTGATAAGATGGTTCTGTTGCCTGATAACAGTTGGAAAGACACTGTCCCTGAATCTGGAGGAATTTATTTTTACAAATCTGTACTTCTTGCCTGATGGGAGAGGGAAGAAGATGGAGTGTCAGCATGTGACTTGTTCTTGATTGTACTGGTGGCCTTGCCAAGGCAGCGTGAAGTGTAGATGGAGTCAATGGAAGGGAGGTTGCTTTTTGTGATGGTCTGGGCTGCATTCACAATTCTCAGCAACTTCTTGTGGTCTTGGACGGAGCTGTTCCCAAACCATGCTGTGAAGCATCCTGATGAAATGCTTTCTACGGTACATTTGTAGATGTTGGTGCAGTTGTTGGGACATGCCAAATTTCCTAAGCCTTCTAAGGAAGTAGAGGCACTGGTGTGCTTTTGTGACCATTGATTCGATATGTCTAGTCCAAGACTAGTTGCTGATGATATTAACTCATAGGAACCTGAATCCTTAGGGGCAATTTAAAGAGGCCATTAACCTACAAACCTGGAGAAAACTGGAGCACCCAAAGGAAACCCATGCGTTCTTAGGGGTAACGTGCAAACTCCACTCAAAGAGACCTGAGATCAAGTTTGAACCTGGCTCTCTGGCACTGTGAAGCAGCAGCTCTACCAGCTGCAACACTGTGGTGCCCCTTGAGGAAAGTAAATTAATTCAATCATAAATTATGTTTTGAAAGATTATTTATATGCAGTATAATGACATTGCAGTCAAACTCCAACAAAAACATTTTTGAATTTCACTGGTCAGATCAAATATTGCAAGGGTAGGAATATATTTCTGCTGTCACAACTGGTCAAGACCCTGGTACAGCAGGTAACACTATTGTTGCAGTTTTAGTGCTTTGGGTGCAGTTTCCAAGTGATTGGATGCATTTTCCCTGAATGCAATTCCCTAAAAGACATTCTAATAGTTTAGTATAGAGATACAGCACAGAAACAGGCTCTTCGGCCCACCGAGGCCGCATCAACCAGCGATCCCCAGACATTAACACTATTGTACACTAGGGACAATTTTTACATTTATACCAAGCTATCTAACCGACAAACCTGTACGTCTTTGGAGCGTGGGATGAAACTGAAGATCTCGGTGAAAACCCACATAGGTCACGGGGAGAAAATACAAACTCTGTACAGACAGCACCCATAGTCAGGATCAAGCCTAAGGCACTGTAAGGCAGCAACTCTACTGTTGCACCACCATGTTGCCCATTAATTGGTTATTGTAAAATGGCTAGAGAATTATGCAGATTTGATGGTTCTGTGAGTGAAGTTAAGGAATAATATTGATGGGAATGCTCTAAGACTGCTCTGAGAAAGTTGGAATCCAAGGGTTGAATGGTCTTGTGTCATAAGCTAATATGGTGACCATAGGGGAGTGGTTCTTGATCTATGGTGTTTATGAGCATTAAGAAGACAAGGATTGTTCGTATTTATGCTGAACTTTATGTTATCTATCAGCAATCTTTCTCAAAATGACTGGTCCACACCCGTCAGGAGTTAGCAGTGAAACAGTAAAGCCTGTGATAGAAAATACATCTCCTAATGCGTGTATATGGTGTGGTAAATCATTCCTCCCTCAAAATCTATTAATCATGCTCTTATTACAAAGGTTCAACATGTTAGATTTGTGGTCCGATAAATAATTCTTAAAATAGAAGTCAAAAGCATTGTATCTTAATTTGAGCTCTGCAGTCGCCTCCCTGAGCCCAAATATTAAACAATTTCTCCCTCAAGAGATGCTGTTTGACTGGCTAAGTCCTTCCAGTAGTTTTATTTTTATTTAGAATATTACTATCTGGCATTAAAATTTGTGAAATCTCCCATGCGTGTCCCATAATGTGTATAAATCTCCCATAATGTGTATAACATGCTTTTAAAATGAACACATCTCATTATTGTGTAGGATGGTACTGCAGATGTTGGTTTATACTGAAGATGTACACAAAATGCTGGAGTAACTCAGCAGGTCCGGCAGCATCTCTGGAGAAAAGGAATAGATGACAAGTCTGAAGAAGGGTTTCAACACGAAAAGTCACCTATTCTTTTTCTCCAGAGATGCTGCCCGATCCGCTGAGTTGCTCTGACATTTTGTGTCTAACATCCCATTATTAATGGCTGTTACCTCATATATGATGTGTATAATACAAGTAACCAGAGCATTCCATTAAAACAAATTCACAAACATGAGTATTTAATTCTGTCCATAATTACTGGATTGAACTAAACAAATTTAAAACGCCTAAATCTATAATCAAAGGTAATGATTCATCTCAATTACTTTCTTTTAACTTACCTGTTATAGTGATGGACAGATTTGTACTGTGAGCAGTGAGCTGATTACTATTATTTTGGGCTGTAAGGTACAATGTATAATACTGTATAATTCCATTAGGTGTTGAAGGTGGAAGATAGGATATTATAACATCCAGAGGAGCAATAAAGCTACATGTGATATTTTCTGGTGCATTTTCGGGAACTGTAAATAAATAATCAATAAAAAACAAATGTAAGACACTATTCAGCTATACAAGGCTAAGATATAAGAGCTTTATATTAAACTAGACCAGGTGTGGACCCGTTGGGCCCGTCCCACAACGCAATATTCCACCACTCACCCATAGCACCCAACTGCACAGACGCGGCTGACGGGTGACAGGTTCCCATTGTGACGCCAGAGATCCCCGTTGTGACGCACGTCACGGCAACCCTCCCCCAACTGCGCAGGCGCGGCCGGAAAGTGGGAGCGCGACTGCGATAAAATGGCAATAATGAAAATATAAGATCAATCTCCCTCTCAGTCCCCTACGCATCATACTCTCCCTCTTCAGTCCCCTATTCCCCATCTCCATTATCCTCCCTCTCCCCACCCTCCACCAACCCTCCTCTGCTTCCTCCACTCACCCCCTCCCTCACCTCCTTTCTCTTCCCCTCCTCTCCTCCATCCCTCTTCCTAACCCTATCCTCCTCCATTCTCCCCTCATCCCCAACACTCCCTCCCCTCCTCTTCACCCTCCCTTATTTCCCCTCTCCTCCTCCCCATCCCCCACTCCCTCCTTCTCATTTGCCCTACCCTCATTCACTCCCTCCCTCCCTCCATAACCCCTCTCACCTTCCTAACCCCCTGCTCTCCCTCTATCCCCCTGCTCCCCTACTCCTCACCTCCCCCCTATCCAACTCCCCCACTTCCCCATCACCTCCCCAACTGCCCTCCTCTCTCTCTATCCCACACTCCCTACCTCCCCCACTCCCCCCTCCTCTCCCTCCATCCCCCTCCTCCCCACTCTCCCTCCTCATCTCCCCCACTTTCCGCTCCCTCTCCCTTCCTACCCCCCTCCCCTCCCTCTATCCCCCTGCTCCCCCACTCCCCCCCCCACCCCTACCCCACCCCCACTGAAAATCACAATGTTTTTTTTAAATGAAACCTCCCTCCTATCCAACCCCCTCACAATCAAAATCTCAATTTTTTTATCCGTCTATTCCCCCCTCATCCCCCAGCACTTCCTCCCCCTCCTCTTCACCCCCCCCCTTCTTTCCCCTCTCCTGCCCCCCTCCCCACTCCATCCCTCAGCTCTCCATCCCTCCTTTCCCCTACCCAGCCATTTTCTCCCTCCAGCCATAACCCCTCTCCCTCCCTACCCCTCTCTTCTCCCTCTATCCCTCTGTTCCCCCACTCCTCACCTTCCCCCTATCCCACTCCACCATTCTCCCTCCTCATCTCCCACACTGCCCTCCTCTCCCCTATCTCCCGTTCCCTACCTCCCTCACTCCGCCCTCCTCTTCCTCTAACCCTCCCTCCTCACCTCCCACTTTCCCCTCCCTCTCCCCTCCCAACCCCCGTCCTCTCCCTCTATCCCCCTGCTCCCTCACTCCTCACCTGCCCCCTATCCCACCACCCCCACAATGAAAACCGCGATTTAAAAAAAAATAAACCTCCCCTCTATTCCACCTCCCCAATGAAAATTGCGATTTTTTTAAAAAACTGAGTTTTTTTTTAGAATAGAAAAAATCGATGATGTCGTTGTGAGGTGGAACGCTGCAGACGAACAGGGTAAGTGGAAACGTTTTTTTTTTAAAATGGTTTTTGTAAATGTAAAATGTCAATAACTTGTAAAATATACCATCAATCTGAACAAATTGTGTTTAATTTATATCACAGGACAATGATGAGTAAGGTGGGCTAAAAATTGTAGTACTATCGTGTACCGATTTTTTGAGAGAGAGAGAGAGAGAGAGAGAGAGAGAGAGAGAGAGAGAGAGAGAGAGAGAGAGAGAGAGAGAGAGAGAGAGAGAGAGAGAGAGAGAGAGAGAGAGAGAGAGAGAGAGAGAGAGAGAGAGAGAGAGAGAGAAAGAGAGAGACAGACAGACAGACAGACAGACAGACAGACAGATAGACAGATAGACAGATAGACAGATAGATAGATAGATAAACCAGCAGGTGCCTGAAATAGTCATCAGAGAAAGAGTTATAGTTTTAGGCCCTGAATATTAAAGAATACAAAGTTGCACCTAAAGCTTTAATTCTGTTTCTGTTTCCTGCCTAATCTATTGAATATTTTCAACATTTTCTGTACTATTTTAAAGTTTCTCGGTTTGATTACCAGCATTGGGAGTATTTCAGTATCGAGTAACACAAACATTCAAGTAAAATAGTTTTGTAAAGATAGCACAAACCAATTTTGCATGATTATAAAATCTACAATTACTGAATTCCACTGGTGGCAAGGCAGTCTCTGTACATGCTGTCACCTAAGAGTGCTTGCCATAGCTGAGATTCCAGGGTTGGCTTGTTTTTAATCCACACTAGCGAAGATAAATGAGCGGGATTTCCTGTTCTTAATGCATTCCATGTCACTGCCTGAAAATGCATGCACTGGGCAATTAGCCTAAAAAATGACCAATCTAAGCTGCCAGGAAAATTTAGTGAC
The DNA here is from genome assembly GCA_035221665.1 of Okamejei kenojei. Classification (NCBI taxonomy): domain Eukaryota; kingdom Metazoa; phylum Chordata; class Chondrichthyes; order Rajiformes; family Rajidae; genus Okamejei; species Okamejei kenojei. The sequence continues at coordinate 10,723,599 of CM069149.1, read as the reverse complement.
AGTTATTCAGATATCGTGTCATAGAGCATGAAAGCAGGTCCTTCGGCCCAATATATCTATGCTGAGCAAGATACCCATGTATGCTATATGCTATATCTATATTCGTTTGACCATATCCTTCAAAACCTTTTGCATCCTCCACAGCACTGCTGTATCCTCACAAGTTGGAAAGAAAAATGTATTCATTTATTTTAAGTATGGTCCAGCCAATATCCATCTGGATTTAGCATAACTTTTACCTTTAATTTCTGTCTCTCTGCAAATAAATCCAAGGCTTTGATTTGGTCACTATTCGACCTTGCTGGTCTGTGTTGCAACTTATATTTGCAATATTTGTACACAAAGATCCCTTTGTTCTTCCATCTCACCAGGAATCTCCTCCTCTAAGCAAAAATTACAACTCTCTTCTTTCTTCTTTGTGCAAACTATCTCTCCTACATGAAAAGAACCTCAAAAAAGATTTGCTTCTTTACCTTCAGGGGTTAAAGCCTGATGTTGAGCAGTTCTCTAGGCTAGATTGTTCAGATTGATGGTATATTTTACAAGTTATTGACATTTTAAACTTTACAAAAGCCATTAAAAAAAACACGTTCCACTTACCCTGTCCGTCATTATCGTTCCGCCTCACAATGACATCAGAAATATAGAGTGAGCAATTCTGCTTACAGATAATTCATCTCTGACTGCATTCACCTTCCCAGTGATATTATGAGAAAAGCATGCTGTTCCCTCTTAATGTCATAAAACACATTTTAGAAATTGTGATTCTGTTAACTGTGATGTGATATTTCCGTGGCAGTGGTGAACAGAATAAATTATAACTGAAAATCATTGTCAGAAGTAAAGTGCAGGGCTTGCATGCACTGTAGCTGCTACAAGTAAAGGGGAAACAAGAAATTCAGAGGCTAGGTAGGGCTGAGTTCTAACAACTGGAGAGTCTTTATTGCAGCAGTGTTTCTATTTAGACAAATGCTATTTGAACACAAGGTTAAAATACTTTCCCCACTGAACACAGACCAATTCCACTGGATAATGGTAATCAAGTTAAATAATACACATGAAGATAGACACAAAAAGCTGGAATAACACAGCAGAACAGGCAGCATCTCTGGGGAGAATAAATGGGTGACGTTTCTTGTCGAGATCCTTCTTCAGTCTCGACTCAAAATGTCACCAATTTCTTCTCTCCAGAAACGCTGCCTGTCCCGTTGAGTTACTCCAGCTTTTTGTGTCTATCTTCGGTTTAAACCAGCATCTGCAGTTCCTTCTTACATAAAGAATACACATGAGCAGGTGACTACTGTCGACTAGGCCAACATCTGAAAACATCCAAAAGCAAGTTATTAATTCTATTTCATTAACTCTTCAGTGGGTTTACATTAATACTGGAGTAACAACCATTGGAAAATATATTTAATTATATTGTTGGTAGACAATTGGTATTGTTGGTGAGGCCACACGCCAACTCTCAGACACCTCCTCCTACTTATCCCTGGACCATGACCCCACAGACGAGCATCAGGCCACTATCTCTAGCACCATCACTGACTTCATCCACTCCGGCTCCCTGCCCCCCCAAGCCTCCAACCTCATCGTTCCCTGGCCCTATTTTACCTTCTCCCCAAAATCCACAAACCTGACTGTCGTGGTAGACCCAGTGTCTCTGCCTGTCCGTGCACTACCAAACTTATTTCCACATACCTCGACTCCATCCTATCCTCCTTGGTTAAATCCTTACCTACGTTCGAGTCACCTCAGATACTCTCTGTCGTCTCCGGGAATTCCGTTCTCTAGGCCCCCATCCCCTCATCTTCACCATGGACGTCCAGTCACTCTACACCTCCATCCCCCACCAGGAGGGTCTCAAAGCCCTCCGTTTCTTCCTCGACCGGAGAACCAACCAATCCCCGTCGACAGATACTCTCCTCCGCCTAGCGGAGCTGGTCCTTACCCGTAATAACTTTTTGTTTGACTCCACTGACTTCATCCATTTCACCACCAATTTCCATCCGGCACTCAAATGTACCTGGACCATTTCCGACACTTCCCTACCATTTCTTGACCTCACTATCTCCATCTCAGTTGACATCCACCATAAACCGACTGACACTCATGGCTATCTAGACTACAGTTCTTCCAACCTTGTTTCCTGGGGGGACTCCATCCCTACTCCCAATTCTGCTGTCTACGCCGCATCTGCACCCAGGATGAATGTTCCAAACCAGGGCATGGGAAATGTCCTCATTCTTCAGGGAATGCGGGTTCCATTCCCCCACTATAGATGAGACTCTCACCAGGGTTTCTGCAATACCCCGTAACACTGCTCGCCCTCCCCATCCCCCCCTACTCATAACAAGGGCAGAGTCCCCCTAGTGCCATCCTGCTAGCCGTCACATGAAACAAATAGTCCTCCGTCATGTTCGCCACCTCCAACGTGACCCCACCTCTCGCCACATCTTCCCATCTCCCCCCCTGTCTGCTTTCCATAAAGACCGCACCCTCCGTAACTCCCTGGTCAATTCTTCCCTTCCTTCCCGCACCACCCCCTCCCCGGGCACTTTCCCTTGCAACCGCAAGAAATGCTACACTTGTCCCTTTACCTCCCCCCTCGATTCCATTCAAGGACCCAAGCAGTCATTCCAGGTGCGACAGAGGTTCACCTGCACCTCCTCCAACCTCAACTATTGCATCCGCTGCTCTAGATGTCAGCTGATCTACATCGGTGAGACCAAGCGTAGGCTTGGCGATCATTTCGCCGAACACCTCCGCTCGGTCCGCAATAATCTACCTGATCTCCCGGTGGCTCAGCACTTCAACTCCCATTCCCATTCTGAATCCGAACTTTCTGTCTTGGGCCTCCTCCATGGCCAAGGTGAGCACCACCGGAAATTGGAGGAGCAACACCTCATATTTCCCTTGGGCAGTTTATACCCCAGCGGCATGAACATTGACTTCTCCAATTTCCGGTAGCCCTTATTGTCTCCTCCCCTTCTCAGCTCTCCCTCAGCCCTCTGGCTCCTCCTCTTCCTTTCTTCTTCCCGCCCCCCCCCCCCCCACCCCACATCAGTCTGAAGAAGGGTTTCCGCCCGAAACGTTGCCTATTTCCTTCGCTCCATAGATGCTGCCGCACCCGCTGAGTTTCTCCAGCACTTTTGTCTACCTTCAATTTTCCAGCGTCTGCAGTTCCTTCTTAAACATTAATTATATTGTTGCTGTTATTACCAACTAGAGGTCAATCAAAAATATATGATCACTGTTATGGCCAACAGTGATATCCAATACAAAGGGCTAACATGAAAGGTGGAATACAGAGGTGAATGAATGATCAATTGCATGGAATAAGCAAAGAATGAACAGATCATGTATAATGCAGATAGTTTCAGGATGAATGTAAAAGAGAATTATGCAGGGCATTTCTTTCCTTTAATCCAATAAGAGCTCTCAAATCCACCAAAAATTCTTTGAAGTTAATATTTACAACCCCAGAATGCAACCATTTTAATCACCAGCTCAGAACGTATGTAAATTTATACATCCTTTGTGAAATATATAAAAAGCTGAATATAATTTTCTATAATGCAAATCCACGTATCACCCTCTGAAATCTATTCAGAATATTAGTTTTGCATTTCTATTTAGTGTATTGTGCTATCCGCAACAGTAACTGAGAACTGAGAAAAAGTAGAAAGATTTCACTTCTGTTTGGACATCTTATTGCTGTTGGTTTGAATGGAGTGGGGGACATTCCAGAAGTTTACTGTGCAGAATAATATAATGCCATTGGTATTCAGCGATGAATTCCATGAAACTGCTACTTCAGTGGAACTAATGCACTTGCAGATCATATTAAAACACAGACTGCTAGAAGCTGTAAAGAAATCAAGAAAAGAGTCGGAACATTTTCAACCGGAAAGATTATGGAAGAAATATTTTGCTGGTTTATTGTTAACCCTTTGCCCTCATTGTAAATGAAAAAGCAGGCCCCATTAAAATGAATAATTCATGGCAGAAAGCAGTACTCCTGGTTGAGCAAACAGTTAAAGGCATATCAACTTCCAGCACAGATGGCTTTTTACTGGATCAAAATTGTAACCCAGCTGCAGAAAACATGTTTGATGTATTTTCCTCATAACAACAGTGGGCTTCCACTTTTTTGGCAAAAAACTAAACTCTTAATAGCCTAGTGGCATCTTAGTAGTAGAGAACAGTTCTTACCGCCTTGTTCCGTCCACAGAAATGCAGTTAAGGATGTTTGATTCCCATGGCCATAAATGGTATATGCTTTCACAGAGATGTTATAAGGAGAAAATGTCTTTAAGTTTTCTAGATAGGTGTTAGTTGCAGTACTGTTCAGTACAAAGGAATCAGTATAATTGACATATATGACTTCATAATATATAATAATTCCATTTGGCTTCTCAGGAGGTGACCAGCTCAAGTGAACAGTTGTTGCTGTGACATTATTGAAGGTTACGTTTTCAGGAGGTGTCTCCGGTTCTGAATGATACAAACAAAAACATAACTGTGTTTTTCAAAAATTGTTTTTGAAGTATTTATAGTACTTAATCACTGGACTGGATATTTTAAATTGAATTCATGTAAAATGGAGAAATCGGCAGGTTCAACTGAGAATAAATCCAAAACTTAAATTTTAAGCAGCTGAACAATACAATTGCAATATTTATTACCAACATTCAATCTGAAGATCTCAAAACAACAGTAATGTCACATAACAAGTTGGATGAGTGTCCATTTGTAGATTGTGTTCCTTTTCATTATTTTTCTTCATTGTCAGAACAAAAGATGTCATTGTTAAATGAATTCTGCCACTTTTGACAAGGGGGGGGTGAATTGAAATCCCACTTTATGGGTTTAGGTCAAATATCTCAAAGCCATATCTAAATTACTTTAATCCACTCTTTCTGCCTTTGATTGGGGGAAGAGTCTGGAAATTACATGAAAAATAAAATGCCTGTAACGCAATATGAGGTTGCCATTATTTTCTCAGGAAAATCCAGAGATTTATACCGATCCATGATATTTACAAGTAAAAAGATCCAATGGAAAGCCAGTAGAATCACAATAAGTTTAATGGCCTTTACTTTTTAGTATTCAGGCAACATGGTGGTGTAGCGGTAGAGTAGCTGCCTTACAATGCCAGAGACCCCGGTTCAATCCTAACTATGGGTGCTGTCTGTACGCTCTCCCCGTGACCTGTGTGGCTTTTCTCCAGGAACTCCAGTTTTGCCCCACACTCCAAAGACATACATGTTTGTAAGCTAATTGGCTTGGTATAATTGTAAATGGCCCCTAGAGTGTGTCGGATAGCATCAGTGTCCTGGGATCGCTGGTCGGCACAAACAATGTGGGCCGAAGGCCCTGTTTCCAAACTGTATCTCTAAAACTAAAACTAAAAAAACTAAAGAATACAGTGAGGAAAGACCAACAGGTATTGGCATAACTGTGGTAAACAGATCTCAAGAGTGATCATTAGCCTGCAATATCTCCACAAGAAACATGCATGCACATTCATAATAGTGGATTCATAAATTAAATTTGGCTAAATTAAATGACCTCCCATCACTCGCTGCCCAGGTTCCCAAATGGTCACTTGCCCAAGTTAATAGAAAACAGAAATACAAGGAATCACCCCCAATTCATGGCACTGAGTATAAATAATCTAATAAAGGTAATGAGCAAAGCTAGGATTTCATTAACTTCAAGATGTTACATGATATCATAGAATTCTTATGCCACAATTGTCATGCCCAAGCCCATGCCCATGCCCACGCTATCTTCTTCTGGAACAATCCCATTCTCTTCATCTTTCCCCACAGCTGTAAAAATAACTTTCCTCGAGAACTCATCCAACTCACTTTCAAGAGCTTTGAATGATTTTACGATCATTCTGGTCATTACTATACTGCTTAACAGAGTTTTACCTCAGGTTTCCGTTTTATCTTTAAATTATCTTTTTATCTTGATGTCCTCTGACCACATATTAATGGAAACAGCTTGTCTCCGCGTACTCTTTTACTTTAGTTTAGAGTTCACGCCGACCATTGATCACCCGTACACCAGTTCTATGTTATGTCACTTTCGCATCCTACATACTAGGGGCAATTTACAGAATTAATCTACAAACCTGAGCATCTTTGGAGTCTGGGAATAAACCGGTGCACCCGGAGAAAATCAACGTGGTCTCAGGGAGAATGTATAAACTCCTCACAGATGACACCTGCAATCAGGATCGAACTCCAGCCTCTGCCGCTGTGTGGCAGCAGCCCTTCAGCTGCGACACTCTATCTAAACATTATTTTGTTTAACTCAATTACATTCCCTCCCAATCTTCTCTTCTCCAAGAAGAGCAAACACAAGGTCTTAAGTTGAACCTTCCATCCCTGAACCCATTCTCACAAATCTTTTCTGCATCCTCTCCAGCAATTTTGCAAAGTGTGCAACCAGAATTCCTTAAATGGTTGCGTCTTTTATACATATTCTTTGCTTATATACTCTACATTTCTGGTTATAAATTGCAGGTACCCATGTCCTTTATCAACCACCCTTTCTTACCATCTTCGAGAGTTCGTACAAAAACATCATCTTCTCCAGAGACGGCACTTTCCCCTACAGAAGTAGATGCTGTCACTCTCATTTTATATTCTGTGAATTTTTTCAAACCTACAAATTTAAAGGGAAAAACAAATGGAAGTTTCTGAGAGAAAAACAAACTTAGACTTGATAGAAACATAGAAACTTTGAAAATAGGTGCAGGAGGAGGCCACTCGGCCCATCGAGCCAGCACCGCCATTCATTGTGATCATGGCTGATCGTCCCCTAACAATAACCCGTGCCTGCCTTTTCCCCATTTCCCTTGACTCCACTAGCCCCTAGATCTCTATCTAACTCTCTCTTAAATCCATCCAGTGATTTGGTCTCCACTGCCCTCTGTGGCAGGGAATTCCATAAATTCACAACTCACTGGGTGAAAATGTTTTTTCTCACCTCAGTCTTAAATGTCTTATAATACCAAACTGTATAATTTCTGAGATGAATACCGTGCAACTGTAATCTGGTACTGCGTAGTAGGTGCGGGATTAGTTGTAAAGGGTCAGGTAGAACAGTCAAGGTCAGACTCATACAGTGAGCTAAGCTGCACACACTCACATGTGAAAGCTCATATATTGCACAGAGATTTACAGCATGATTAACTGTTTTCAAAATGTCAGGAGAAAGAAAGCAGCAGAATTTCCTTTCTCCTGTTAAAAATATCTTGTTTTTCATGGTAATTGAGGGTCTTGGAAACTCATATTGCTAATCACAAATTTGACTCAAGATGTGCTCAAATTTTGAATGCAAATTTTTATAATTGGTTTTACAGAAAGCCACACTATCAGCAAATAATCACCCGAAAACCCTGAATGGAACCTGAATGAAACCATGCCACTTAGTTTTTTTATCACTATGCATTGACCTGCATCCAGTTTATGAATGTAGCCACAAAATGATGGAGCAACTCACCGGGACAGGCAACATTTCTGGATAGAAGGAATGGGTGACGTTTCTAGGTCAAGACCCTTCTTCAGACTTCTGAAGAAGGGTCTCGACGGAAACGTCACTTGTTCCTTCTTCCTAGAGATGCTGCCTGTCCCGCTGAGTTGCTCCATCATTTCGTGGCTACATTCATAAACTGGATGCAGGTCAATGCATAGTGATAAAAAAACTAAGTGGCATGGTTTCATTCAGGTTCCATTCAGGATTTTGTGTCTAAACCAGCATCTGCAGTTCCTTCCAACACATACATTTTATGAATGTCCTTCCATGAAAGAGCTCCAGGCACAGATCTCCATTGCTGCAGCCTCCTTTTAGTGAAGGGAGATGCACTGCAGCTTGAACAGGACCATTTTCCTATTGTTTTGGAGAATTATATCTTACTTTTTTTTACTAGTCTTTTATGAAGTGTGTTGTAACTGGATAATTTGCCTTTATAATCATCCTAGTTAATAACTTCCTGAAGATTTAATCGGTCCTCAAAATCTGTCACCTTTACATTTAAATATATTTGCTTTTACGATATACCTGTTAGAGTAATGTTGTTGCTCGTCACAATTCTTTGGAATGCCTCATTTGAGCCTTGCTCCATGGCATACAGCGTGTAATGACTTATTATGCCGTTCAACATAGCAGGCGGATCCCAAAATATCAGCATTGATGTAGAAGTGAGATTTTTAAAAGTTACGTTCCGCACTGAACTTGGAACTAAAAATACCAAACAGATAGGTTTAGTCAACTTCAATGATTCCAAAGTATAACTTTAACTTCTGGGCCAAACACCATGGTTTGCTAAGTAACATACCATATTGCTGTGTCTTTAACGAAATGTTGCTTGGTGGTCCTTCTCCAACAATGGTGAACGCTGACACTCTGATAATGTAATCAGTATAGGGTACAAGTTCTCTTACAATGTATGACAGCTGCTCAGATGTAGGGTCAATGACCTGCAGGCTGATTTCACTCTCTGCATTATGTACGGGGGGAAAAGAACAACTTCACCATGTTAATCTCTCATTTTTAGTAAAATTCAGAAATGTTGGCTCTTGGAAACAAAATTATCCAGACAGGGAAATGAAAGGAACAACAAGAAACCCAGGAAAAGAAATCCAGTGAGAAATATAATTCACAGATATAAGCACAATTAAAATACCATAAAGTTTCCTCACAGATAGTTAATAATAGAAATTGGTTTTAAATTAAATACAAATAATGGATGATTGCAGAAGATAAACATTGTGTTTTATAAACCACCAACCTGCTGTTATTTCTTGTCTTTCTTTTGCTTTAGAAAAAAAATCAAATTTTACTCATGTCTTTAGATATACATTCTTTATAAAATACTTTGTTGACCCTGAAGAGCATGTGTATACACTAATTACATCACCATGTTACTGAGTCATCCGCACCTGTTTTAACCACATACTGGATCGGTGACCTATTTACCTTCAGTGGTATTTTGAAGGCCATTATGCCGAACCCTCCACAGAGGAAGAAATGGTGAAGAACTTGAAGGAAGGGAGATTCCACCTGCCTTGACAACTGGAATAACTGATCTTCTATGCAACAATGATCTCAGCTGGAAATCTATGTTGACTGTAGGAAGAGTCTCATGGGGCCCCGTGGGGCTGACTGTTGTGTGTTTAGTAAAGGATGCAGTGGAGCCAGCAGCAGCAGGCATTGAGTGCATTGTACTAGAGAGTGCTGTTTTGGTATAAGTTAGCGGGGTAGGAAATATCTGTTCGGGCGATGTTAGTTGCCCAAGCTGAGATGCAGACAAGCTTTTCTCTTGAATAGTAGATGTTTCAGATAGTTCTGAACTAAGAGTGATTATTTTCTCAATCGGTGAAGAAGTAGATGAAGTCACTGCATGCTCTAAAGGTGTGGATTCAGGAAACAGTTCAGCAGAGCCTTCATCAAAGTCTGTAATAATGATTGCATCATTCTCCAAAGTCAATGCATTGGATTCTGTTACCAACGTACCAGGATATATTGATTCAGTAGAGTTGTTAATTTCCTAGAATGGGAAAAGGTTCCATCAATAAACCTCTCAAATAATTTAACTGTTTAAATAGAATCAAATTAAATGGTGTGAAGTACTCACAGTAATCAAAATAATATTAATTCCAGTACTGATGTCAGAGTGGTTGAGCCATTCAACCTCTACATTTCACATATATAATATACTATTTATTTTTGGTTACCAGTGTTTTACCGTCAATTCTAATTTGATTTTTGCTGAGAATCTGGTTTAGAAATAGAATAGCAATACCCAGTACAGTTCATGGTTGGAGTTGAATCCAGAACAGACACGAAGTGCTGAGTACATCCAATTATAATCACTCAGGTGATTGCTAAAATCTGGGTATCTTTTTCAATTGTCATGTCTTATTTTCTATCATTTGTTAACAGTCACTGTTATTTCCTATATCTCAATCTAAATTCTCAATTTACCCAACAACAGTCTGAAGAAGGGTCTCGACCCTAAACGTCACCCATTCCTTCTCTCCAGAGATGCTGCCTGTCCCGCCGAGTTACTCCAGCATTTTGTGTCTATCACTGCTACCATTCTTTATTACATTGCCTATAACGCACACAACAAAACGACTCAAAGAGGTTGCCAAGCCAAGGAATGGGAACTTTGATGGCGTGTTGTTGAATCTGGTTGAAGAGATGGGTTTTAAGAAAGGAGAGTTTGAAAGAGAAGCAGACAGCTTTGTCAGAGAGTTTTCATAATAGGGCTCCACATAGCTGCTAAAGTAATTGACAAATTGACAATGTTTGGGCGGATGGAATTAGGGTTACAGGGTAGACAGAATATCTTCATCAGTGTGGAAGAAGGATTCCTGCATTATAGAGGTAATACAGTTAGAGATAGACCTGTCCATTGTCCTTCTCCATTGTAAATGGCTTGGTGATATTTAAACATGAGTACAATAGCATTGAGAGTGAAGGCAGGTTAGAAATGCAGGGTAATGGAAAACTTGGTGAGGAACAGAATGAAGGGGAGGGGGAGGGTACAATGGACAAAATATTACACTGGAGAATAATTAAATTAATTAGATTACTTGAGACAGTAATGAGATTGTCTGAGGCAGTAATGGAGGTGGTCACTATTATGGATGTAGAAGCAAGGACTCATTATAACTGGACTCGCAGTGAGTCAACTGTCCACTTCGGGTTATATAGAATATAAAGATTGTAAATGGCATGCGATCATAAATCTACCAGAACGTCATTAACAAAATCTAATTTATTGCTATCCCTCGTGTCCGGAAAGAAGGTATCTTTACAAGTCTGGCACATAAAACAATGTTGTTTACTCTTAATTAATTCTGAAACACCAATCAGTTCAGAAAACAAAATGAAGATGTATGGACTCAATTCTTAAATTGAACAAGGACATACTGTATATGCACATGGTTTGAAATAAAGCAGCTTAATGTCAATTTTTATTCTAATTTCAGAAGATGATTGCTTTGCCTTCCTTTTGGATGTTGACAGAAACATAGAAAAATAGGAGCAGGATTAGCCCATTCGGCCCTTCGAGCCAGCAGCGCCATTCAATATGATCATGGCTGATCATCTAAAATCAGTGCCCCATTCCTATTATTTCCCCATATCCCTTGATTCTTTTAGCCCTAAGAGCTAAATCTAAAGGGTCTGTCCCACTTCCATGACCTAATTCACGACCTTTTTTACTCGTGGGCATTTTCATCATGCTAGAAAAACGCCCCGACCTACTTGATGTCACGAGTACCTACGACTAGCATCACGGCCTGCTACGACCTACCTACGACCTCGTGACGACCATGATGCAAGTATGAGTCAAGGGCAAACTCGGCAGAGGTCGTGAATTAGGTCGTGAAAGTGGGACAGGCCCTTAACTCTCTCTTGAAAACATGCAGTAAATTGGCCTCCACTGTCTTCTGTGTCAACGAATACCACAGATTCACAATTCTCTGGGTGAAAAAAATTATCCTCATCTCAGTCCTAAATGGTCTACCCCTTATTCTTAAAATGTGGCCCCTGGTTCTGGACTCCCCCAACATCAGGATAATTTTTCCTGCATCTAGCCTGTCCAATCCATTAAGAATTTTATAAGTTTCTATAAGATCCCCTCTCATCCTTCTAAATTCCAGTGAATACAAACCTAGTCGACCCGCTCTTTCATCATATGCCAGTCCCGCCATCCCGGGAATTAACCTGGTGAACCTACGCTGCACTCTCTCAATAGCAATAATGTCCTTCCCCAAATTAGGAGAACAAATTTGCACACAATACTCCAGGTGTGGTCTCACCAGGGCCCTGTACAACTGCAGTAGGACCTCCTTGCTTCCAAACTCAAATCCTCTCGCAATGAAGGCCAACATGCCATTAGCTTTATTCACTTCCTGCTGTACCTACGCAGTCATGCTTACTCTCAGTGACTGATGTACAAGCACACCCAGGTCTCGTTGCATCTCCCCTTTTCCTAATCTGATATAATCTAGATAATAATCTGCCTTCCTGTTCTTGACACCAAAGTGGATAACCTCACATTTATCCACATTAAATTGCATCTGCCATGCATCTGCCCACTCAAGTCACTCTGCAGCCTCATAGTATCCTCATTACATAAAGGCCCACATGTGCAAAAATATATACATGTCCAACACAGATGACAAGGTGATATTGTTTTTGGAAATAATATCCCCAGCCCTCATTCATGGTCCGCATGCATGCTGTCTTATTTGCGGAGCATACTTCAAGTCACATAGAAATCAGAAATGGCGAGTAACATCAATGGCTTAACTGAAAAAAATGTCCATGGGTAACTAAATTTTTATTTTTATTTCCTTTAGTTATTTTTGGTCACAATTTTTACTCGACATGTAGATTTCAAAATAAGACATTGCTATATCGCTTCCTTGAAACAATACAATCAAGACCCACTTAATTAACTAGTGGTGGTAATTTTCTTTTTAAACACGGTTTTCCTCTTAATGTCATTTCACAAATATAATCAACATTGTTGACTCAATATTGTTGACTCAACAAGCTTCATTCTATCACCTTTTCATCTTTGTATATTACATGGCCTGATAACAAGAGTTTCTAATCTGAAACAATATCTCTTTTCTCTTTCCATAGATGCTGCTTAACCTACCGCGTGTTTCCAGCAGTTACCGGTTTCAACCCAAAAACGCAAAAAAGTTGCTGAGTTGTAGATGTGGCCCAGGTCCATCGCACAGACCAGATGCTCCACCATTGACTCCATCTACATTTCTGCCTCAGAAAAGCAGCCAACATAATCATGTCCAGCTGAGTTACTCCAGCATGTTGTGTCTAGAATCAAAGCTATATCCCACTCTGATCATTACTTCTTCACCCTGCTACCGTCCGGCAGAAGGTACAGACACTTGAAAGTGTGCACCACAATACTCAGGAACAGCTTCTTCCCCTGTTATCAGGTTTTTGAATGTTCTTTTCGTAAACTAGGATACTGTCCTACCCCATTGTGGACGTTGGATTTTGTCTATGGAACTGATGCGCTAAGTTGCTGAGAACTATATACTGCACGCTCCATCTTCCCCTTTCCTTTATCTATTGTACTTGAGTTTGACTTGATTGTATTTATGTACAGTATATCGGATTAGTTTGGATCGCATGCAAAACAAATCGTTTCACTGTACCTCTCTACACATGACAATAATAAACCTAACCCTAACTTCAGATTTATGGCATATAAAGTTGTTATGGTTTTCAAAGACAACCAGCCTACATAGGTTATACAACTAATTATACTAATGTAATAATTTTCTCTATATATAAGTAATAGGATATATGACAAAATATCAATAACTTGTACAGGGTTGAATGTTTTAGTCTCAGCAAAGAAAATTTGGCTCATAAAATCTGACATTAGCAGAGGTATTGTTAAAAAAGAATAAAAACATACAATATGTAACTGAAATATACCTGATGATTTTCCGTCAAGGTTATATTTTGTACCGACAGCTGAGACTCCAATAGAATGATTATGATTTGATAATGAATAATTATTCCGTTTGGTTGACGAGGCTTTCCCCATTCTATTTTTGCTGATTTGCTTTCAACTTCTGTTGCCTTTAAATCAAACACTTCTCCTGGAACTAAAGAGCAGAGTAATTATTTTTGACAAAACGTTGTGTGAAATTTGAGCCATAAATACCTATTAGACTAAAAGTCTGAAGAAGGGTCTCAACCCGAAACGTCACCCATTCCTTCTCTCCAGAGATGCTGCCTGTCAGACTGAGTTGCCCCAGCATTTTCTGTCTATCTTTGGTGTAAACCAGCATCTGCAGTTCCTTCCTACACAGTATCTATTGCAAAATTATTTTTAGTAATATACACAGTATGTTATCAGACTCCTAGTCCATGCTATGATGGTTAATTTTATTTTGTGAAGCACATTTAATTAAAGGATTAGGCATGGTGCTTTGTTGGGGTGTAAAGATTTGGTTCCAAATCCCAAACCCTCAATGATTTGGTCATATTATAGGAAGATCCAACACATGTACGCCAATGTCTCTCCATTCAGATAAAGGTTAAGCAAATGTTAATCGCCCATGATCTACCACAGGTTGATCAAAGCCTCAAGGGCACAATAGAAATGATCAGATGTCCCACTCTTCGAAGCATAAGAGATCCGCAATGTTGAAATAATCAAAATTGAGGAGAAATTTCCAAATAGAACAGAATAATTCCTCACAGATACCACAATTGTTTTATCCAGCTCAACAAAACAAAATACATGAGAAATAATAATCTTCCTGCAATCAATCTAATTTCCAGAATTCTGTAATTGATTCCAGCCATGGGTCTAAGTCCGCATGTTCGCATTTGAATGTTTCTTGAGAAACGTTATACCGGGTCAGCCTCTGAGAAGTTAGTCTGTGGTGAAGCAACAACAACTGACAGTAACTCTGAAGCTGCATCCATTAACATTTGCCCCTTTCAGGGGGCTATACATAATACAGGACAACATCTAGAACCTGAGAAGATTACTATTATAGTTCAAGCAGACTTTTCACACTTATGCTGAACTGGCTGCTAACATGTTGTAAATGAGCCCATGGTAATTTTATGTTTCAGTTCCCCAGCTTCACAGGTGCCTGCAATTAATATTCCCCATCAGCTAATCAAACATCTGATAAAATATTAAATCCTGTTTACAGTAATAATTAGAACCCTGAATACAGTTTTGTTTTAATTATCAGCACTGAGAGTAGTATTCTTTTACATGACACGAGTATTATTGTATTTTTCTTTCTCTTTGATTTCTGTCAATTACTGCCATCTAATGGTGGCAGATTAGTAATGTTTGTAATCTTACTCTGAAGGGAAACTTCAAATGCAAAGCAATCTCACAACAACAAAAATGTTGAATTGCTTTCCACTTGATAATTACACAAATTACATGGAAGAGAGAAAAAACAATAATGTAGAGAAATAAATTGTTGTCATTGATTGATTATTAGGACTGGATGTTACAATCTCTAAGATTTCACTACAATTGACATTCTTGGGTATGACCACTAGGTGAATTTTGCTAACAATCAGACACATCTTCACTTGTGTACCTCAACGTCACTGGGTGTTTCGACCTTTTATCACAAGACACCCTCAGTCGAGGCAGGCCCACCACAGGTTGATCAGACCTGGGTGTGTGTCTTATTGTTAGCTTCTAGATGGTCACGTGGCAGCCCAGACTGCATCTTTCCTCTTTCAGCCTCAGCCAGTGACTGCTCCGTTCGGCGGCATTGCAAATTCCTTTATTGCCCTCCTTTGTGCCTAGCCCTTTGACTCCTACTTCCCTCCAGGAGCCCTTGCGGTGGAACTGGCTACAAAGCCCCTGCACCCCACCTCCACTGGACCCACAACCTTACCCTCTCAACCTCTCTCCTCTGCCTCTGCTGCAAGTTTGAATATCAAAGCTTTTCCTTTCATAAGCCTGGTCCACAGCCTCCTCCCATGGGACCGTCAGCTCAATGATAAAAAAGGAAAACACGGCGACAGGAGTTGGACCAGAAAATGGAGGTCTGGTCCGCAGTTGGTAACTGTGATTTCAACTGGGAAACGAAAGCCTCTGGCCTAGGTCAACACGCATTTCCCAGTCCCTGGCTGCGTTCAGTGGCATGAGTTGAGAGGCGAGGGGTAGTCCTCCGTTTCTCTCCTTCCCAGATGAAGGATGGTATTTGTGGGAATGTTATCTGGGCATTGATAGGCATGGTGTTGGTGGTAACTCTCTTGCACTCGAGTTCAGCTGCCAAACACCTCAGCACCTGGTTGTGTCGCCAGGTGTATCTGCCTTGTGTTAGGCTGGTCTTACAACCGACCAGGATGTGCTTGAGGTTTGCTAGAACTGCACACGGGGAACAGGCTGGATCCTCTCCCAGCCAAAGATTAGGTTTGTGGGAGAGGGAAGGACGTCATATGGTGTCCAATTACAATTTTGTACACATGGTGTACAATTTTGGTCGCCTAGTTATAGGAAGGATGTCAACAAAATAGAGAGAGTACAGAGGAGATTTACTAGAATGTTGCCAGGGTTCCAGCAACTATGTTACAGAGAAAGGTTGAACAAGTTAGGTCTTTATTCTTTGGAGCGCAGAAGGTTAAGGGGGGACTTGATTGAGGTGTTTAATATGATGAAAGGGATAGACAGAGTTGACGTGGATACGTTTTTCCCATTGAGGGTAGGGAAGATTCAAACAAGAGGGCATGACATGAGAATTAAGGGACAGAGGTTTTCGGGGTAACG
This sequence comes from Okamejei kenojei, assembly GCA_035221665.1. Taxonomy (NCBI): domain Eukaryota; kingdom Metazoa; phylum Chordata; class Chondrichthyes; order Rajiformes; family Rajidae; genus Okamejei; species Okamejei kenojei. Next base: position 10,707,263 of record CM069149.1, on the reverse strand, counting down.
AGGGGAACTTCTTTACTCAGAGGGTGGTGGCTGTGTGGAATGAGCTTCCAGCAGAAGTGGTGGAGGCAGGATCGATTTTAACATTTAAGAGTAAAGTGGATAGGTATATGGACGTGAAGGGAATGGAGGGGTATGGTCTGAGTGCAGGTAGATGGGACTAGGGGAAAACAAATGGTCGGCACGGACTGGAAGGGCCGAGAGGGCCTGTTTCCATGCTGTAATTGTTATATGGTTATATGGTTATATGGTTATATGTGGCTCTGATAATGAAGCTCAACTTATTTGACTCCATGGTCCACAGCTCTCTCCATGTGATCTTCCTCCTCTCAACGCCATCCCACCTCATCCAGCGACCTTGTTTGGCTTGGGATATGGCTTTGGCACACCTGGCTGCTTCTTCATTGTATTCTATATACAATTGAAACAGCATTCTGTACTGTCCAAGTAAGAATTCCTGGAAGATATTTCAAATGAACTGCACACTAAGTGGATCAGAACACAGGACAGGAAGTTTGAAACACCGCATATACTGGCCAATATTAGCATGATCTGCCAAATGTTGGCACAACATATGCACAAGAACAAGTACCTTATCTTTCTTCCAGAATCTTTGATGCATTTTTGGCTTTAACATTGATTATAATGTTCTTATCTAGAGCTCCCATTTTTCCTCTTTTTCAAGAGGGCGAGGGCAAGAAATTAATTTTTGCTTGACACAAGTGCTTCCTGTGAATACACTGCGTTGATAGGATGGTGTGCATTCTTTTAGTGAAACGGCTTATTCTTCTACTTGGCTTCTCAGCTGCAGGAAGCTGATACATTTTACCCATCTCACCTTTTCACTGTATCTCGGTACACGTGACAATAACAAAAAAACACCATCGTCCCCTTCTATTGTGCTATTCACCAACAACATGATTTGTTTTAATATTCTGTGCCTCACATACATTTTCCATTTTATTGACCCAGTCAGTGTGCCTAATGTTGCAGCCTACTTGTATTGTCTGCTAGTCAACAGTTTCCTACATTTCATGCAGATTTTCATTCACAAAAGGACACAAAGTGCTGGAATAACTCAACAGGTCAGGCAGCATCTTTGGAGAACATGGATAGGTGACATTTTGGGTCGAGACCCTTCTTCAGACTTTTCATTCAATTTACTTTACTGAGACGTGTTTGATTCTCAACATTTTTTTGTTTATTAACGTAATGTAATTCATCTGTTGGTTTCAAGGAGTCCAAACCTCAAACCTTAACTTATCCGTTTCCTCCACAAATAAAGCCTGACTTTCTGCTTGCTTCTGCAGTTCCCAATATCAGCATCCTTTTGTTTTGCGATGTTTTCTTAGGTTTAATATTAAAGACAACAAATGTCCAACAAATGTTGGTAATTTGAGAATCGCATAAATGTCATCCCTGCAAATATCCTGGCTAGCCATGTAAGAATTTTGCACATTCAGTGAAACACTTCTCATTCTTCTAAGCTCAATAGAGTATAGGTCTAGTCTTCATTAGTTCTTTTTGGACATTTAATCCATCATTTCAGGAAACAATCTGGTTAACCATTGTTGCACTCCCTCTATTGCAAGTACATAGTTAGGAAAGAAAATGAGACACGTACACAATATTCCAAATGTAGTCTTCCAGTGCCCTATATAATTGGAGTAAGATGTTGCTGCGTTGATGCTCAAATCTTTTGCTATAGAGGTTGTTGTACCACTTGCCTTTTTAATTGTTTGCTGAATAAACATTTTGACATCGGTGATTCTTGTACAAAGATTATTTAGGACAATCTGAATACAAACACATTTCAATCCCTCATCATTTAAAATATACTTTTTTTGTTTTTATTACACCAAAGTGGATGGACCTAACATTTTCCATATAATTTCCCATTTGCCATGTCCTATTTATTTAGTTAACTGCTTATACCCTCCTGAAGTCTCTCTGTATTTGTCTCACAGCCTACCTCTTTGGTAGAAATTGCATTGTGTACAGCGTTCACAATTTACCGTTTCAGCTAATAACAAAAAATACCCATAAAGACCGATTTAATAACTCACTTTGTTATTATTACACTCCTGAAGCTCCATTTAACAATATATTTTACCATGTGGCCCAAACATTCTGCTTTAAGATTGCAGCTTGCATAAAGCAGGTATAACCGATAAAAGACAAACCGATGACTAACTGCGGATGCTGGTTTATACTGAAGATAGACACAATATGCTGGAGTAATTCAGCGAGACAGGCAGCATCTCTGGAGAGAAGGAATGGGTGACAATTCGGGTCAAGATCCTTCTTCAGACTGAGTCAGGGGAGAGGGAGATATGGAAGCGAGGTGTGAAAACAAGACATCAAAGGGATTGTGGATCGCATTTATGTGTGCTCAAATAATAATATATTCTTATTGATAACATAGGGGGGCAAAAATGAAATGTTAAAACTGCATGAGACAACGGAAGCTTTAAATGGGATGCATTGTTATTGCCACTGATTTAGTTGTGACTTTGGGAATCAAAATGATTGACTTTTCAAATGTATTTTTTATAACCATAAAAGTGAAACAAAATACGAGCAAAATAGTGTGTGTGTGACGTGGCAGGCTCCTCCCCTGAATTCCATAGAGCTGCCGACAGCTTTCGTGCATGAGATGCTCACGCTTAATTTCTAGAACATTCTGAACGTGTCTCGCATGGTTGCATTTCGCTCTCTCTGTCTCTCCCCATCTCTCTCCCCATCTCTCTCACCCCTCTCTCCCCTCTCTCTCCCCCCCCTCTCTCTCTCTCCCCCCCCTCTCTCTCTCTCCCCTTCCTCTCCCCCACCCCCCTGCCCTCCCCAACCTCCATCGCCTAAACCCCCTTCCCCCCTCCCCTCCACCCCATCCCTTCCCCACCCTACTTCCCCCCTCCCCTTTCCCTTCCCCCCCCACCTCCCCCCTCTCTGTCCCCTCTCTCCATCTCTCTCTCCCGCCCCTCTCTCTCACCCCTCCTCACCCACCCTCCCCCCCGCACCCACCCACCCTCTCCTTCTCCGCTCCACCCACCTCTCGCTCTGTCTCTTGCCCTTCTGTCTCTGCCCCCTTTCTCTCTGTCTCTCCCCATTCTCTCTCTGCTCTCACTCTCTACCCTCCCCCTTCCTCTGTAGACGCGTCTGCGAGTTGGAGGCTTTGCGTCAGCGGATAGGGCGGTTATGGGGTAAAAGGAGCAAATTAATAATATTAATATAATTTCAAGGGGGGTACTTAGCATGTGCGGGGGGGGGGGGGGGTAGTTAGTGTGTGTGACACCAGCCCCCCCCCCCCTCCGCACGGCTGTCATTTTTGGCCACCTGGCTCAGAGCCCCTCTCCCCCTTCCTGGACTGGAGGATTTTTTAGATCGATGAAAAATCAGAGAGATATTAATGTTTTTACATTTGTTGCCATTCTCTCTGCTGCCCCTACTGGTCGGAGGGGGGAAGGGACTATAAAACCAGGAAGTGGTGTGCCTCACTCAGTCTCTGCAAGATGGAGGAAGCCAGAGGGGTCACGTCTGGATAACACTAAACACATGTCTACTCAACTGTGAGTTCCCTTAATGTGGTTTGAAAATGAAAATATGGTTGGTTTGAAGTGGAAATGCACTGCAAATGGCTGTTTGGGTGGGGGGATGGGTTGAAGTGGAAATGCTCTGCAAATGGCTGTTTGGGGGGGGGGGGTTTGGGTTGAAGTGGAAATGCACTGCAACTGGCTGTTTTGGGGAGTTTGGGTTGAAGTGGAAGTGCACTGCAAATGGCTGTTTGGAGGGGGGAGTTTGGGTTGAAGTGGAAATGCACTGTAAATGGCTGCTTGGCTAAACTTGACAACCTCCTGTTTGCACTATATTGATTTTAGATAAAATGCTACCACTTACGGTTGTGACTTTTGGCCATCTTACTCAGTCCTCCTCCGCTCATCAGGTGCAGAGGATTATTCCCATCAATGTATATTAAAAGTGTTACTAGTGTTTTAAAAATGTTGAGAACCTCTCTCCTGTGAACCACACCATGAAGGCCACACCTTTTCCGGTGGAAGGGGGAGGCATTATAAAACCCGGAAGTGTGGGTGTGGCTCAGTCTCTGCATGATGGAGGAGGGAGAGGTCACGACTCTGTCTGAGCTGTGAATCAACTGAACACACTGAATGTCTACTGAACTGTGAGTGTGGTGTTTTGTGTGGTATTATGGTGGTTTTACCCTGCTTGAAATGGTATGAAACTGCATTTGAATGTGGTGTTGTTGCACCCTGCATGAAATGGTATGAAACTGCATTTGAATTTGGTGGCCTTGCACTCTCCTTGAAATGCTATGAAACTGCATTTGAATTTGGTGGCCTTGCACCCTGCTTGAAGTGGTATGAAACTGCACCTGAATTTTGTGGCCTTGCACCCTGCTCGGAGAGGTAAGAAACTGCACTTGAATTTGGTGGCCTTGCACCGTGCTTGAAATGGTAGGAAAATGGATTTGAATTTGGTGGCCTTGCATTCTGCTTGAAATGGAATTTCAAGGAATAGCCGTGAGTCTACTGCCAGCTCACCAGCCAGCACATCATGCGTGAGGGACTGAGCTGCCACCTCAAGAATCCATTTGGCCCACAATGTCCATACTAGCCCTCTGGAGACCAGTAGTCCCTGCAGCCAACATCACCCATACCAGCGCTCCAGAAAAGTGCCCCCCCCCACTGCCCACCAATATTGGAATTGGTAGAGAGGTGAAATATTGCGTCGGGGACCAGCCCTCCCATGTGAACATGGGACCCAACGGGTCCCACTTAGTCTAGTATTTAATAAATCATCAGCTATAATATTACTGGTGCAATTGAGGAGTTTAGATAAACTTGTTTGACTTTAATTGCAATAGCTAAACTAAACAAGTATACTAATTACAAAATTAATACTGTTTTTGTGAATCGAAGTAAGTTTACACCAGTTACCTTCAGATGATGTTGTGATTTTAACACTGGTCTTTGGTCCAGCTCCCACCACTGTCTCAGCAAATGCAAACACTTCATATTTTGTAAATGGTTGCAGGTTAGTAAAAATATATACCATCTCTCTGGTGCTGTTCTGGGATATTTGCCCTAAATACAAAAAAAAAATTACATTTATGAATTATCAACAAAAATAAAACTCCCTATTCGTGTTACTTGCAATATATTTAGAGCATACAATTCTATCTTTCATCTTGAATCAAATATACTTCAATGCAAAAAAACTAAAAACTAAAGAAACAGAAAAGCACAGCACAGGAATTGGCCCTTCGGCCCACAGGGTTTGTGCCAACCCCCCTCACACCTCAAACTCCATCTGCCATTTCTCTGCCCATTTCCACAGCTGATCTATATCCCACTGTATCTTCTGATGGTATTCCTCACTGTCTGCAAAAACAATTCAGCTATTGTCGGCAAACTTCCTCACCAACCCATCTACATTTATGTCTAAGTCATTTATATATATATATATATCACAAGGAGCAGACGTCCAAGCACAGATCCTTGCAGAACTCCACTGGTCACAGAATTCCAGCCACAATACCTACCTTCCACCACAACCCTCAGTTGCAGAGCAGCTGGCATGGAAAATATTTAGAGAAAACACTATTGCCTAAATGCAACATTCAAAAGAGAAAAATATGTTTCCTCAGAAACTGCTATTTACATTAATTTAGATGTTGTAAGTTGAACACACAAGTACACCTCACACCACTTACCTAATGGGTTCACTAGTTCAACTCTATAAAAGAGTCTTCCTGTAATTGTTAGTGGTGGATCCCAGTTCACCACGAACGACCTTGATGCAATCTTACTAACAATTACGTTTTGAGGTGGTTCTTCTGGAACTGCAAGTACACATTTAACACCTTTACCTTAACAATCATTGACTATTCATTGCGCAAATAGACTAAAAGACAAGTTGAGATATTTATTTGTGTCTGCGAATGTGTGGTGAGTGTTAATTCGAGTTCCGCAGCAGTGCAATTCCACTAGACATGAAATCCAAGAAATTGTGCCGAGAACAAGCCTTGCACAATTTATATTTATTTAATTCTCTTCTTCTTCACATCCAAGTGCACGAAGGCCTGATAAAGAATTTTACCAAAACGTAGGCCTGTTGAGCATTTAGAAATATTATGTAAATAAAAAATGATAATCATAATTTTAATTGCACAATTAAACAATATAATAACTCCTTTGAATTAAATGAAGTAATATCTTTATTTTTTTATATTTAGTTATTTAAATGGCAGAAACATTGAGAAATATTCAGAGTATTTTTGACAGTTTCAGAACCAGATAAGCTGATCCGACTGAGGTTTGATGTTATGGACTTCTGAATATTACAATTGTTGTCAAGTCACTGCACATCCACATAATTCACCCATTTGTATACACAGGAACCTCAGGGCATCATGCTATCCAGTGAACACAGCAATGTGCAACAATCTCCAAACTCCACCTAGCATCAACATTTCCATCTTCCTTTAATCAAGCAACCACTATATGTATATTTCCAGCCAGCATATTTCTCTCTCCTCAGTCTTTCCATTTCATCCCTTTCCATATGCACCTCATCTGGACAAATCAGGCATGATTAACAAGCATCCGCTGCCCTCTCTCAGCTGAATCCCCACTTATGTGTCCCCATCTGTTCACAGACCAAAGCATTCACATTTTTCTCTCCACCTCTCCCCCTCCTTAGGCATAAAAAAAAAGATGTTTGATTTCCAACATTTGCTAGTTCTGAAGAAAGGTCATCGTAGAAGATAGAACAGAACAAAGCACGAACTGGCACTTCTGCCCACAGTCTCTGCTGAACATGATGCCGTATTAAACTAATCCTTTATGCTTGCATGTGATCTGTATCCCTCCAATCCATGCATATTCATATGTATTTTTAAAAGCCTCTTATATGCAACTATTGTACCTGCCTCCACCACCACCCAGAGCAGCTGTTTTCAGGCATACACCACTCTCTGTGTTAAAAAAAAACTTGCCCTGCACATCTCCTTTAAAGTATGCTCACCCCACTTTAAAGTTATGACCTCTAGGTCTTAGACATTTTCACCTTGGGAATAAGGTTCTGACTGTCTACCCGATCTATACCTCTCATAATTTTATAAACTTCTATCAGGACTCTCCTGAGCTACTGATGCTCGAGTGAAAATAATCCAAGTGGGTTGCGCTTGAATCCAATCTGGACCCTCTTTTTCTCCACAAATGCTGCACGATCTTCAGATAAATCCCAGCATTTTCTGCAATTATTTTATAATTAGAAGCAACAGACATAAATGATGCCTAAAATTATATATATACTGTTCCAAACAGAAACAAACAAATACCTTGCCCAAGTTACATGCTGTATCCTTATTTTTACGTCTATGGTAATAAATCTTAATGTTTTTTATGGTCTCACTGCCTGTTCACATACATTCCCATAGCAATTTTTGGTCCTCTCTCTTTGTAACATGTACAAAATTACATCTTTAGCTTAAAATATTTTACTGGATACACAAAATCTTCATACTTCATCAACTGGTTCTTTTAAAGAAAAGCTGTAACGAATGCATGAAGAAATGCACATCTAAAATAAGAACACAAATTATTCATTATAGACTCACTCCATTCAGGGGTTCTGAATAGAGCACTTGCTGCTTGGCCTTCTCCTTCCTTTGTGAATGCAGATACCTCACACAGGTAAGTGGTGTAGGGTTTCAGGTGACCCACCACAATACTGGCAGACTCAGGTGGTATATCTTCATGCATTATATATCCTGATGTGGATGCTAAAAATACATTACTTGGATGAGGGGAAGATGAAGTCACTGATCCAGGGGTGGTACCTGTTGGACTGCCATCCTACATAACAGAAATTAATAATTAATTATACTGAAACACTCCTTATTATTTAGAGCAATTGAAAGGTTGTTAACATTTTCAGATATTGGAAAACAAAAAATCAAATTAGAAAATGCCATATATATGTGAACCATGCCCTGATGAGAAATCATCAACCTGAAATATTAACGGTTTTATTCTTCACAGATGCTGCTGGACTTGCTGTGTAGTTCCAGTCTATTCTGCGTATATCTTAAGGGCCTGTCCCACTGTACGAGGTAATTCAAGAGTTCTCCCGAGTTTCCCCTGATTCGAACTAGAAGAATTACGGTAATAGCCGTTCGTAGGTACTCGGGGCTCTCGTGGACATTTTTCACAGTGCTGAAAAAACTTCACGAGTTACCGCTGTTCCCTGCCGTTAGCATTACGAGTCGCCACGGGACATCCACGAGCTCCGACATAGCCGCTACATACATTCTACGTACTTACCACGAGTTTGATTTTTTTTTTTTTAACTCGGGAGAGCTCTTGTATTACCTCGTACAGTGGGACATGCCCTTTAATATTAATAAGTCTGATGTTCTGGGTTGCTTAATAAAGTATGGGGCAGAAACTATGTGCTACAGTTTGGGTTGTTATCATTAATCAAAAGTGGCAATCATCCATGTACATGTAAATTCTCATCCACTCAGAAAGGACCTTGTTTATTTTACTCAACCCAAAGTATGAACCAAGAACAATTACGTCTTTAAAACTGTTGGTTCATAATCCTGATGTTAATGGCTTATTAGGTAGAAATTTGACATCCATGACCACACTAAGTATACAATGCATTCTTTGCACCCGCTACTCTGTTTCTGCAGGTTTTTAGTCTATCGAGATCCAGTGTGGCAACTTCTGTATCTTCCTTCGGCCCATCATGTCCATGCCGACCAAAGATTACCCGAACACTAATTCCATGTTATCCCAGTTTTGTATCTGAAGCACTCGGGGCAATTTACAGAAACCAATTAACGTACAAACCTGCATGTCTTTGGAATGGGGGAAGAAACTGGAAAACTCAGAGAAAAACAAGCGGTCACAGGGAGAAAGCACATACTCCGTACAGACCGCACTTGTAGTCAGGATCAAACACGGGTCTCTGGCGCTGTGAGGCATCAGCTTTACCGCTGCGCCACCTTTCCGCCCTTCAGTATAACTAATTCCATTGTTTTAAGTCATGTATGAAAGAAGCTTCAAGATGGATATGCGTGCATTAAATCCATTACACCACTGGTCAAACAACTCACCCAGAATAAAGTGAGAATGTAAACTTGACAGTAAGATTTAAAGTATATCCATTCAAGGATGTTGAATTGAAAAAATAAACAATTTTATTTTAGAATACAGGCCTATAAAGGTTATTCATTATAGTTTAACCCAGGAGAAATTCATACATAATCTGCTTTGTGAATGTTGCCTTATGAGATACAAATAGACCATTTTGATCCATCAAGTCTATGCTGGCTCACAGAGCCATCCCATTCCCATGTTCGTTTTTCCTGTTTCCTTCCTTTCCCACATTGCCAACAAATCACCCTAGATTGTAACCACTACCTACACATCAAGGGTAAGTTACCATGACCAATTAACCTTCCAAACTGCATGTTTATGATGGGAAATTAGCACATTCAGTGTAAACCTACATGATCACATGGTAAACATGCAAACACCATGCAGACAATACTGGAGGTTAGGATTGAACCCACAGTGAACATAGAAACATAGAAAATAGGTGCAGGAGTAGGTCATTCGGCCCTTCGAGCCTACACCGCCATTCATCCAACTCGGAATCCCGTACCTGCCTTCTCTCCATACCCCCTGATCCCTTTAGCCACAAGGGTCACATCTAACTCCCTCTTAAATATAGCCAATAAACTGGCCTCAACTACCTGCTGTGGCAGATAATTCCAGAGACTCACCACCCTCTGTGTGAAAAATGTTTTCCTCATCTCAGTCCTAAAGGAATTCCCCCTTATCCTTAGACAGTGAAGCAATTGCGAAATGAGTTGTGCCACTTTACACCAGTGAATCATGGCATAACTATAGAGCAAGGTGGATGTAATTTAGAATAAAAGCCAGTAACATTTTCACAGAATTTGACAGGAAGCAAGTATTTGTTGTCCCCAAGTGACTGCCTAAAACAAAGACTAAGTGAAACTTCGATACAATGTGTAGGAAGGAACTGCAGATGCTGGTTTAAACTGAAGATAGACAGAAAAAGCAACTCAGCGGGTCAGGCAGCTTCTTTGGAGAAAAGGAGTATGTGACGTTTCGGGTTGAGATCCTTCTTCAGACTGAGAGTCAGGGAAAAGGGAAACATGAGATATAGACGATGATATAGAACAGATGAATGAAAGACATACAACAAGTAACAATGATCAAGGAAAGGTGGAGCCACAATGGTCCATTGTAGCTGTGGCCTAGGTGATAATGAGTTACACTGGCAGTGAAACTCAACAGGGTGACAGTGAAACTAGTATGATGACTCGGATTGGGGAGGGACAGAAAGAGGAGGGTTGCAAGGGTTACTTGAAGTTAGAAAAAATAATATTCATAAACTGCCCAAGCAAAATATGAGGTGCTGTTCCTCCAATTTGCATTTGACTTCACTTTGACAATGGAGGAGGCCCAGGACAGAAAGGTCAGTATGGGAATGTGAGGGGGAGTTCAAGTGTATGGCAGCCGGGAGACAATGTATGCAGCTTACACCTCTTTCTGATCATTATACTGTAATATCTATGTAATTTTAAGACAAACCTTGTTTTAAAATATAGATTGGTACTCTAATCAATTATTGCAAAATGTTGTGAAAAATGCAAACTATATTTTAATGATCATTTTCGTGACAATTACATATATTCTTGAAATAAGTACATGGCTTTAGCTATAAGAATATGAGATCATCTCTTCAGTCCGTTTTCACTTACCTCACATTGCAGTAATGTGCTTGGGAAAAGTGCTTCACCATTCACTGATATATTTTTTGATATCTGTCCTGTTCTCACAGACTTTATAATTATGCTGAAATGTGTAATTCTTCCATTTGGCCGGTTAGGTAAAAACCACGTCACATTGGCAGCTGTGTGATTGACTGCTTTTGCAGTAAGAGATAAAACTTGTCCAGGAGCTAGGAAACATGAGTTACAAAGTAAAAAAATGAATGGCCTGCAAATAGTTTCCTCTAATCTGACTTTTTATGAAAAACATTCTACTTCATCCATCCAGAATGAAACTAATATTTTATCAGACATCCATACATCATTGCCAAAACTCTACATTTTTAAATACATGCAATGTGAAATGAAAATATAATTGTGCTCCTATTTTAAATATGACCTCCACCCTACACATTCTTGGCAGATGAAGATCAAACTGCCTGCTCAACCTACCTGCTTTATACCAGGCTGCTTGCTAACATCTTCTCCAATGATCTATTCTACATTTTCCTTGATCTCCATTCCCTTTGTCCTATTTTCACAACTTAGAAACCTTGTCTATGTATCTCCCTCTTCCCTGAAGAAGGGTCTCAACCCGAAACTTCACCCATTCCTTCTCTTCAAAGATGCTGCCTGTCCCGCTGAGTTGCTCTAGCATGTTGTGTCATGCTTGCTAACATCGATGACTGGATAGATGTGGGAGCCACCAAATATTATAAGTAGCGAGTGGGTGGGGAGGAACCGCAGATGGTGGATAACACCGAAGGTAGACACAAAATGCCAGAATAACTCAGCAGATCAAGCTGGAGAAAAAGAAAGGATGATGTTTCAGGTCGGAAATTTCTTAATACTGAAAGATTAAGGTGGATGAGGGGGATACTGGAGACGAGAAAAGACCAGAATGAAACAGGGCTGGCAACTGACGACCACAGGAAGGTGGTGTTAATAATGGTCCATTGTTGGCTGGGGAAGATGTGCTAACAACAGGGATACATGGATGCAAACAGTAGAACTAGAAGGACTACTGGGTTTGGAGAGGGTGGAGGAAAGGAATGCAGGAGTTACTTGAAATTAGAGAAATCAACGTTCGTACCTCTGGGTAGTAAGCTGCCCAGACAAAATATGAGGTGCTGCTCCTCCAATTTGTGTGTGGCCTCTGACAGTGGAGGAGGTCCAGGGCAGAGAGGTCAGTGTGGGAATGGGAAGGGGAGTTAACATGTTTGGCAACCAGGAGATCAGGGGGGTGTTTTAACAAATGAACTGAATCTACTTCACAAATATCCTGGTATGGTGCCAAAAGTTATTCCTCTTCAAATATTTTCACTGCATCAAATCAATCATATGATCAAATATGATCAAATATCTAAGGATTCAAAAACAAAAATATTTGAAGGTAGTTATTTAAAATGTTGAACAAATGTTGGAAAATACATGGAATTAGCACAAAAGTATTCAACTCTCATGTTTGCGCCAGTGTCAAGGATAGTATCATGATGTTTTCAGATGATGTTTTGCTAATTGCCCATTCAGGGAGCCCAAGCATAATTGCCCCCCCCCCCCACCCCCCCCCCCCCCCCCCCCCCCCCCCCCCCCCCACAATACTTAAACCAACCCTCCTCTCAACAATCAGATCCAGAATAAGATCCTGGGAAATATGGATCACCTTCCATATCTTAGAAGTCATCTCTCAACCAAAGAAGAGGTCAATGACAAGACTCACCACCAATAAGACTGATAAAAAGAGTATTTAAAAATTAAGATCTCATAACTGGATAATGGTCATAAACATCTAAACAATAGTGATCCCCATCCTCCTGTACATCTGAGACATGGACTACCTACAGAAGGTATCTCAACCCATTGAAAAGGGTAGCATGAGTGCAATCCCTTAGATATCCTCCAAATCCATTGGCTGGAAGTATGAAGCAATATCAGCATCCTCTCCCAGGCAATGAATATTCCCAATATCAAGCTTCTGATCAGTCGCAACCAGTTCCAACATGCAGGCCATACTATCTGCAAGTCTGGCCATGAACTCCTTGATCCAGAACTCCATTCTGAACTCCAATACTGCAAGATATTTCCAGGATGACACCAAGATGCTGACTTATCGCCTCCTTGTGAAAATGTAATATCCTCACCAAGTCATGGGAATTCCTTGCCCATAACTTTCAAAGGATGGATGAGCAATTGGGAAAACAATGAGCATCTTGGAAGCATGCGGAAGCCATTATCAAACAATAAAAGCAGCACATACCAGTCTCACCTGTGACGTATCTACACCCTGTGTGCTTCAGCCACCTTAGAACACACAAGTCTTGGCAGCAAGTAAGTTATGCTATAGTTTGAGGAACCGAAGAAGAAGGTGGAGGAGAGAAACATGGATTGCAAGACTAAGAAAATTATGGTAAAGTTTTATGGATCATAGTTGGAGAATGTTGTCTTTTTTCTGGCCACCATTCTATAAAAGGATGCTATTGCCTTGACGATAAGACAGAAAAGATTTACCAAAATTATGTCTGAGAAAAGAACCTTTGTTACTTGCAGAGATGTGAGAAGCTTCCCCTCAAAGAGAGAAAGTTGAAGAGAGGTGTCCAAAATATGCAAACTTTTTTGAGAGAGTAAATAAGAAAAACCTGGTTCCATTGGAAGCAGGATCAGTGGTCAAAGGACCTCAATCTAAAATAATTTGCAAAGTACGGGAGGTAAAATAAGATAGACACAAAAAGATGGAGTAACTCAGCAGGTCACACAACTTCTCTGGAGAAAAGGAATAGGTGATGTTTCAGGTCGAGACCCTTCTTCAGATAGAATATAAGACTGTCTTTTAAGCAGTGGACAGATTTAAAAGTAACTCTCTAAAGGAAGTTGGACATTAATTTGACAAGGAAGAATTTGCAAGGCCATGGGTAAAGAGCAAGAAGAGACTAACTTGCAGAGACACAAGAGTCTGCAGATGTTGGAATATGGTTGAAAACACAAACTGCTGGAAGATCTCAGCGGGTCAAGCAGCATCTGGGAGGGGGGTAGAGGGTGGAAGCTCCACAGTTCCTTTTCGTCCCACAAGGATGCTGCTCGACCCCGAGTTCATCCAGTAGTTTGTGTTTTGAACTAACTTGAGACCTGCCATGTGTCTGATGACATAAATGGTCTTCTCCATTGTACCATTCCATAAATTTAAAAGGCCTTTTAAATATTATGTTTTGTTATACTTCTGCATTGTTCAATAATCAGTAGCATTTGATATCGATAATTTGAAACAGTGGTGAACTAAGGACAAAGTTACAATATTAAAATTATTGGAATTAACTCACTGGTTTCTGCAGTTACTACATGGCGAAAGGTACTAAAAGCTCCAATGCCTGCACTGTTCTCAGCTGCAACCTAATAAATGAAAAGATGTACAATTATTATATTTAATTCAATTCAAAGTTAAAAATTGGCAGCATTTATTGTGACAGAATAAACTTTGTGACAAAGGAATACTTTAAGTGCCTCATAATCTGAATCTGAGTTTGATGAAAATTAAAAATTAAAAGTTCATTGCCATGACAGAAATCAGTTTAGTTTAGTTTATTGTCACGTGTACCGAGGTACAGTGAAAAGCTTTTGTTGCGTGCTAACCAATCAGCAGAAAGACAATACATGATTACAATCGAGCCATTTTATACATGATAAAGGTAAAGCCTTAAGTCATTTTTAGATGTTTTACAGTAGAGCAGTTTGGCGGCAATAGTTGTTGCTACAAAGATGTGTGAGGAAAGGTCAGGCTTATTACTGGACTCATTTTGTAAGTGAACATTATTATATGATGAGCAAACAGTATTCAGAAGTACATGATGTCTGTACAGATAATTACATTATTTTGATGGCATTTTTATTGAAGTGGACCATACAGCTCAGTGATGTATGTCAGGCATAGTGGAGTGGTAGCCATTATGCAAAATGAACACAGCCACTGCACAAATTGTACATATCCTACCTCACTGGGCTTCATTCAAAGAAATAGAACCCATAAATTATTTTGGTACAAAATAATGTATATATATATATTTTTTCCAGACTTTTTTCAGATTATGACGCCTGCCAGAGAGCCGATGAGAAGCCGAGGTCAGAGCCCCTCGGGTCGTAGCCCAGGCCTCATGGGCCGGAGGTGGAGCCTCGCGAGTCGATGAAGCCCGCAGCCAACGGCCTCTGGGTCTGCGGAGCCCACGGCTGGGGCCTGGGTCGGTGCCACGGAGCTGTCTGGAGAAGACCTGGCAGCGATAGTGGACAGGTCGGTGTGGCAGTCTATGATGGCACCGACTGACGGATGAGGACGGACCACGTGGAAGTGAGGACTCTGCCAGAGGAAGGAACAATGGATGACCCAGCGTGGGGGGATGCCATGAGGGAGGGGGAGGGGGAGATAACAAAGGGGGACCTAGCCTGGCGGTACTTTGTAACTTTGTAAGCGCCCAAGTAAAGAATTTCACGAGACTAATGTCTATTTCATGAGACAATAAAGTATTCAAGTCAATTCAATAAAATAGACAATTTCCTGAGGCAAGATGAGCAGACCCACTGATGCAGAAACAGACAACATCTGCAACCAAAAATATTTTAATACATATTCTTTCAAAAGGAATATTCAAAGGTCAAAGCTTTTATGATTCTTTACATTCATTATGAATGGAAAGGCATTCTGGATTGTTGATTTCATATTATATTATGTTTTACTGGAAAAAAACTATTAAAACTGTGCTCTTACACTGTACTAATCAAAAGTTAACTCTCAGTTCATTCAATGGAAAATGGAGCCGTAGGATTTGATCCATTGTAGAATTCCCAATGTTATTTTTATTTGGTTTGTTTTGACCAGTTTATTGTTGCAAATTGTTCCAAATATTGATGAGTATCTGGGGATGTGTACTAATGTTCTGACTACTTGTGGTCTGTGTGAGACTCTATTTTCCTGCTTCGAAAATATATAAGACATGAAGAAGCATAATTGAATTGAGCAAACAAAAATTGTTTAAATATCATGACACGACTGCTCTTCTTTGCAACACTCAAGACACTACAAGGAAAGGAAAAGACTGGGAGTGCACCGAGAACAATGGGCAGAACATTAAAGAAAAACTGCTCTGCTGACATCAATAAAGTTTCCTCATTATTTTAAAGTAGGATCGCCACAAGGTGAAAGGACATATCTGTTTTTAGATTCTACAATCTGGTGAAATATCAGTGCAGAGGAAGACACCATAAATGTTTAAAAAGCTGCCATTGAAAGCGATACCATGATCCTTCAGTCCCTGCAAGTCCATGAGTTGGCGCTAGGTCGGTCCAAATCGTAGAGTTTTGATGAAAGATCGTTGTCTCGTAATCTTGGTATTATTTGCAAACTTACTAATCAACCTGTCTGCGTTTTTCATCCTAGTCATTTATATATATCACAAACTGCAGAAGTCCCAGCCCAGATACCTGCGGACTTTCACTGGTCACAGACCACCAGCATGAATATTCCACCATAACCCTTTGTCTTCTCTCAGTAAGTCAGTTCTGCTTCCACATGACCAAATCACTGCTAATCCTGAGCATCTTAATTTCCAGTCCACCATGGGGAACGTTATCAAATGCTTTAATAAAATCCATGTAGACAACATCCACCACTCTATCCTTATCGATCACCTATGTCATCTCCTCAAAAATCTCAGTCAAGTCATTGTCTGTCAATGCAGTCTTTGTGATAAAGATAGATTGCAAGTAATAGACAATAGACAATAGACAATAGGTGCAGGAGCAGGCTATTTGGCCCTTCGAGCCAGTACTGCCATTCAATGTGATCATGGCTGATCATCCACAATCAGTACCCTTTCCTGCCTTCTCCCCATATACCCTGACTCCATTATTTTTAAGAGCCCTATCTAGCTCTCCCTTGAAAGCATCCAGAGAACCGGCCTCTGTGAGAAAAAATGTTTCCTCGTCTCCGTTCTAAATGGCTTACCCCTTATTCTTAAACTGTGGCCCCTGGTCCTGGACTCCCCCAACATCGGGAACATGTTTCCTGCCTCTAGTGTGTCCAAGCCCTTAACAATCTTTGTAAGTAAGATTTGCAGTGACTCACTGGCGACTCCCTTTACAAAATACGGCCAAAGAAACAGTCTTACCCGAATTTTATAAGATGTGCCCGGTTTTAGATTGTTGAGAAGAAACTCTGTAGTGTCTGCATTTGTTGAAACTTGGATGAAGTCGGCTTGTTGTATAGGACAAACCTCTTTGTACTCCACCATATAGGATAAAATTCTTCCATTTGTCTGAGAAGGGACATTCCATGTCAGCATTATAGCAGTTGCACCAATGAGGCCCACTGCCAGAACATCAGGAGAGACTGCATCTGTTAAACAGAACATATTTCTCACCAAATAAGGAGCTCACAGTGTTGTTTATTTCTGAATGATAGACCATTGTCTCAACAACTTTACAACATACATTATGAGGAAGAACAGAATAACATTAAGTGTTAGAGAAGGAACAGCAGATGCTGGAAAATCGAGGGTACACAGCATTAAGGTTTAATATTGCATTATATATGTTTCCACATTATCGGAGTATTCTGTCTACCACAAAATAAAACAAAAATAGTAGTCAGATGTTTTTGTGCACTGATATACTAATACTTCCACATGGCTAAAAATGGTTTACAAGGTAGTAACAAATCATCACACAAGGAGAACTTTAATAAAGCTTTGATCTGGCAGTTCATGACACTTTTATGTTGCCTCAGATTTTTACTGCTGTAAGACAAGCCAAAACAGCACTGCTCTATATTATTCAAAGTGTCCTCTGTGATGTCAATAAACTACATGCTTTCCTCCTTGTCCTTCCCAAACTGGCTGCAGCCTTGGACACAACTGACCACACCATTTTTAGCAACGCTTCTCCACTATCAGCAGCTGGTTCTATTCAGATTTATCCATCCTCAGAGAATTATTGACAGTGATTCCTCTTCATGCATTTGCACTCTTTGTAGCTTGACCTCTTTCAATAGCGTATCTGTGTACTGCCCATTTGGAAAATGAGTCAAGACCTTGACATTGGCTTCTCCATGCAAATATATAAGAAATAGTTGGCTCCTCATTCCTCTTCTGCCATTCAACCTTTTACCTCAGTACCACTTTCCAGCACTAATCTTGCATCCCTTGATTCAATTAATATCTAAAAATCTTTTGATCTGTGTCAAAAATATACACAGGGACTGAGCCTCTTGTTCAGAGAATTCCAATGATTCATTGTCCTTATCACAATTAGATAAGTTATTGATTTTATCCTCTCGTGGTAACGTCCACTGTACAATGATGGCAAGGAGCAAATGTCATTACACTGGAGGTGGGGAATGGCGTGCCTTTAAATGTAATCTAATTCTCCACCCATTTAAAACTTTGAAAGGCAAACTGAAAAAGCTGAACAACCACATGTCACCTTTAAATATATTACATTGATGGCAGATCTGCTGAGGTGGAAAATCATAATTCAGTATTGATATTATCATGATTATATTGTCTTTAAAAGATCTTCTTACATCACTCATAAGTGACAAATAAGCCATTGTATATACCGTCCATCATTTCTACATTATGTTGGAATCTAGGGTCATATACTCTGCTAATTTGTTTGGTTTCATGACTTCAAACTGCGGAAATATTGAAATGTCAGTCTTTTTGACATCCTGTTACCCTTTATTTGGTAGGAATTGCATGTTATTATCTGCTGATTTATCTCAGCTTTTGTTTGTAACCTTACGGTATCTTGTCTTGTGATATTTGGCCCTTAATTTTTTTTAAAAACAGAATAGATATGTGGAAACATCAAAGTGTACAAGGTACGGTTTAAATAATGGTCTCCATGAAACTTTAGTAAATTAGTCAATGAATTAGGAGAAAGACTATTAGCACCTATGACAATTCACCCAAGCACAGGAATTATGAAGTCATAGAGTCATTTAGCACAGAGCAGGCCCTTGAGCCCAACTTGTCCATGCTGACCAAGATGCCTCAACTACACTAGTCCCATCTGCCCATATTTGGCCCTCTAAACCTTTCCTATTTATTTTTTTTGGTTCCCCATCGGGCAGCATGATGGAGCAGCGGTACACATGCAGTCTTACAACGCTTGCAGCGCCCGAGGCCCGGGTTCGATCCCGACTACAGGTGCTGTCTGTACGAAGTTTGTACATTCTCCCCTGTGGATTTTCTGAGAGATCTTTGGTTTCCTCCCACATTCCAAAAGACCTACAGGTTTGTAGGTTAATTGGCGGGTTTGTATATTTGGGATAACTGTCCCTAGTGAGTGTAAGATAGTGTTAATGTACAGGGATCGCTGGTTGGCGCGGACTCGGTGGGCCGAAGGGCCTGTTTCCACGCTGTATCTGTAAAAAACTAAAATTAAAACTAAATTCAAGACACAACCTTTTTTATCAAGTCTTAACAAGATAGTGTGCCATGTATGATCTAAAGTATCCTTGCTGGGATATCATTTTCATATTTTATATATCCCATGGCCCACATCCACAGTAAAGTCATTTTAAAATCTTTAAAAGTTAATACCCAAGCCCTGAGGACAAATTAAAGCATCTGTACACTTAATCTTCTGGCCACACTTGCTGCAAGCTGAGGCTTCATTGTGATATGCCCCTAGTGGCCACTCAATGCCATGACCAGCTGCTCCATAAGGTTTCCAAAGCAACATTACCCTCCTCTTCCCTTTCATCCTCCCCATGAATTTGTCACAATTCCTCTCCCCCAAGAGGGCACACCCATGTTTACTCAACTCCTTTGTAGCCTGTGGTTCTCACGGAGAGACAGAGCCTCACGTTAATTTTCTGCCAATGATTCTTTTTTCACAACTAAGTGTGTGACCGATCCTGCATCTGCCTAATTAATCATGCAAGATAGACACAAAATCCTGGAGCAACTCATCGGGTCTCTGGCAGCATCTCTGGAGAAAAGGAATAGGTGATGTTTCGAGTCGGGACCTTCTTCAAACTGAGCATCAGCCCTGATGGGTCTCGACCGGAAACTTCACCTACTCCTTCTCTTCAGAGATGCTGACTGACCCGCTGAGCAACTCTGTAGTTAATCATAATTAATCATGTAAGTCTGGTTTAAACTCTTCATAAAGAGACAGAACGGCACGGTGACCAAATATTTATGGAGGAGCTGTTTTAGCATTAATATAATTTTCCCACGTTACTACGGACCTCTTTATAATTTGTAGTTTTGGTCTCCAAATCTGAGGAAGGACATTATTGCCATAGAGGGAGTGCAGAGAAGGTTCACCAGACTGATTCCTGGGATGTCAGGACTGTCTTATGAAGAAAGACTGGATAGACTCGGTTTATACTCTCTGGAATTTAGGAGATTGAGAGGGGATCTTATAGAAACTTACAAAATTCTTAAGGGGTTGGACAGGCTAGATGCAGGAAGATTGTTCCTGATGTTGGGGAAGTCCAGGACAAGGGGTCACAGCTTAAGGATAAGGGGGAAATCCTTTAAGACCGAGATGAGAAAGACTTTTTTCACACAGAGAGTGGTGAGTCTCTGGAACTCTCTGCCACAGAGGGTAGTTGAGGCCAGTTCATTGGCTATATTTAAGAGTGAGTTGGATGTGGCCCTTGTGGCTAAGGGGATCAGAGGGTATGGAGAGAAGGCAGGTACGGGATACTGAGTTGGATGATCAGCCATGATCATATTGAATGGCGGTGCAGGCTCGAAGGGCTGAATGGCCTACTCCTGCACCTAATTTCTATGTTTCTATGTTTCTATAATGGATGTTGGTTATAGTGAATGGATCGTTCCCACAGTAATCAGACACCACTGTCTCTTTAAGAACACAGGCTGCTAGCTACACTGCAGAGGTCATTGAAATTCACAGGCAATTGCTTTGATCGACACTTGTGCAGTGATATTCTATTAAATTATGTAACAAACTGCTAAAATGTGTTTTTAACTTGCAGCAACAAAAATAATTTTTTAGCTTTACAAACAACTTTGTATTTGAAAACAGCTCGCTATTCCACAAAGTGACCGCTGGGTGATTGGAGCAAATCCCTTACTCATTTAATTCAGACAGTCGGCAATAATGGACACTATTCTCCCCTATGACCCATTAAATGAGGGTTGTCTGTACAAATATCTAAGTAAAATCCAATTGATAGACATGCCCATCACATAATGCATTGTGCAATCCAGGGTCACATCAAGTGCACAGGCAACTACAGTAATGTTTAAAAGCAATATACAATAATGTCCAGAAGAATTAAAGCACAACTGCCTCTGTTAACAAACGAATATAGTATTTTTCTAGTTTTTTTAGGAAACTAAATTTAAATTATAAATAACTCAAGTTTCATAAACAACTAACATATCTAATTGTAAAATGATCAATAAAAATTAACACAAAGCAGAAATCCACACTTTGCGCATGTAATGGTGGAGAAACTATTGGCATTGTATCAATGCGCTGTGAAGGTGACACCGGCATTTCTACACATGTGTAATTTATATGGAAATCTTGAAACCACTGTCTGTAATTCATCCCTGTCTTACAGGCTGTGCAGTTTTGAAGACTTCAGTCAGCCCATCTGATGAGAACATGAACTTAAACAGTCCCTGTGTTCCCTAATCACTGCAAAATAATCAGGTAATATCGCACAGACTTGTATGAGGTCTGAATAAGTGTTCAATAGTTCACTTAATCTTATTGGTAGATTGCAATTCCCAGACATGTACCATGTATATTTTGAAACAATAAAAATTATACCTTGTAAAAATTATGCAAGAAATTTCAATTTCTATCCTAAACTGTTTCTACCATCAAACGTTTAATTATTCTGAAGATAGACACCAAAAGCTGGAGTAACTCAGTAGGTCATACAGCGTTTCTGGGGAAAAGGAATAGATGACAAATAGGTTTGAGACCCTTCTTCGGACTGAGAGTTGGGGGAAAGGGAAACACGAGATATAGAAGGTGATATAGACACATATAGAACAAGTGAATGAAAGATATGCAAAAAATAACAATGATAAAGAAAGCAGGCCATTGTTAGCTATAGGCTAGGTGAAAACGAGTTACAGACAATAAGACTCAACAAGACACCTTTAAAGCTAGTTCAACAAATTGGGTGGGGGAGGGACGGAGATAGAGAGAGAGGGAATGCAAGGGTGACTTGAAGTTAGGGAAATCAAAATTAAAACCGCTGGGTTGTAAGCTGCCCAAGCGAAATATGAGGTGCTGTTCCTCCAAATTGCATTGGGCCTCACTCTGACAATGGAGGAGGCCCAGGATAGAAAGGTGTTGGAATGGGAAGGGGAATTAAAATGTTTAGCAACTGCGAGATCGGGTAGGCCCAGGCAGACTGAGTGAAGGTGATCAGCGAAACGACTGTCCAGTCTACGTTTGTATAAGAGTCCATATCTTGAACAACGGATACAGTAGATGAGATTGGAGGAGGTGCAAGTGAACCTCTACCTAACCTGAAAGGGCTGTTGGGGTTCCTGGTCAGTGTCGAGGGAGGAGGTATAGTGACAGGTGTTGCATCTCCTGCAGCTGCAGGGGAAGAAACCTGGGGAGGGGGTGATTTGGGTGGAAAGGGACAAGTTGACATGAGCATATCAAAGTTAACCGAATATAACGGATCTTGATGCAGGGGCTGTGACTTGGGAGGGGACACAGTCATTGGTTCGCTTAACTTGTAAGTGAATTTAGAGGATTTTGAAGATACAGCATTGATTATGTCTCTCATTGTTCTGTGGTGTGTGCTGAGATATAGGCAGCCCATGTCTCAGAAAAGCAAAGGTAGGCAGGATCATTATTGCCAAGTACACTGTGAGCTTCGTGCTGGGTTTGAGATCTTGATCTTCAAACACTCTTTCCCTCAGATGATAATAGACTGCACTAACAATAACAAGGGAATGATTAATTTTGTCACTGATGTCTTCCTTTGTTGAGTGTTTACTTCTCCAAAGGTTAGTAATCTACGTTTCCTGGATCACACCATGGACCTTTATTGGTAGGGGTATACTGCAGAGGCGAGACACGTTGGTTATGACCTTTGATTTGTGTGTGCTCAGTGGCCCTCAAATGGACAATAGACAATAGGTGCAGGAGTAGGCCATTCGGCCCTTCGAGTCAGCACCACCATTCAATGTGATCATGGCTGATCATCCCCAATCAAGACCCCGTTCCTGCCTTCTCCCCATATCCCCTGACTCCGCTATCTTTAAGAGCCCTATCTGGCTCGCTCTTGAAATGGTTGCATATCTAAGCAGACCCTTACCCTCCAGCGATGCTCATGCCCTTCTCATACGTCATTTGGAAAATAACTTTGCATGAGTGATGGTAAAACAAATTCTCCAGGTTGTTACATCTGTAAGCATGCTTAGTAGCCTCACGTGCATGTTCACAAGTTCACAAGTTATAAGAGTAGAATTAGGCCATTTGGCCCATCAAGTCCATTCTGCCATTCAATCATGGTTGATCTCTGCCTCCTAATCCCATTTTCCTGCCTTCTCCCCATAAGCCTTGACACCCATTCTAATCATGAATTTGTCTATCTCTGCCTTTAAAATATCCACTGACGGCCTCCACAGCCATCTGTGGCAATGAATTCCACAGATTAACTTACCTCTGACTAAAGAAGTTCCTCCTCACCTCCTTTCTAAAAGAGTGCCCTTTAATTCTGAAGCTATGGCCTCTGGTCCTAGACTCTCCCACCAGTGGAAACATCCTTTCCACATCCACTCTATCTAAGCCTTTCATTATTTTGTAAGTTTCAACGAGGTCCTCCCTCAACCTTCTAAACTCCAGTGAGTAGAGGCCCAGTGCTGTCAAACGCTCATCATAGGCCAATCCACTCATTCCTGGGATCATTCTTGTAAACCTCCTGTGGACCCTCTCCAGAGCCAGCACATCCTTCCTCAGGATTTGGGACACAAATTTGCTCACAGTACCCCAAACGCGGCCTGACCAGTGCCTTATAGAGCCTCATCATTACATCCCTGTTTTTGTATTTCTGTCCTCTTGATCTAAATGCTAGCATTGAATTTATCTTCCTTATGTGTTCCTTATCTGTATTCATCAAAGATGGAGGAGCAGAGTCTAATTTGAGGAAATAAGCTCCTGGCAACCAGGTACATGACTGTGCTTCACAATTAAGTTTGTAGTAAATTTTTAACAAACACATTGCGTGCTTCATAAGAGAATGTCTGTCTCACTAACTTTCACAAGCAGAATAAACTATAAAACCATTTTTTTCTGCAGACTTTATGACCATTTCTATATGCTACATTCAATAAAATACTTAAAATCTTTACACA
This sequence comes from Okamejei kenojei, assembly GCA_035221665.1. Classification (NCBI taxonomy): domain Eukaryota; kingdom Metazoa; phylum Chordata; class Chondrichthyes; order Rajiformes; family Rajidae; genus Okamejei; species Okamejei kenojei. The sequence continues at coordinate 10,683,080 of CM069149.1, read as the reverse complement.
GCTGTTGCATCTTAAATCTTTGCAAAAAAGAAAAGCACATGTAGTTTCATTTAAAGTCAGTCGGAGCTAGTAGAAGTTGGCCGGACTTATTGATCATCACAAGTCCACTTACAAGTTTCATTCGTTGTAAATGATCTGCTGACAGACTTGCTAAACGATGACGAGACTGAGGAGACGGTGGCAGTGTACTTTATACCTGGGGTAACATCGAAAACATCAGCCTAGAATAACACAAATACAAAATAAGCAATTCAATTGAAATGAAATTAGAATTTAAAAATATCTTATCAAGCTTACATTCTTCATCTTTTCCCATCCAATTTCATAAGAATATTTTTTATTCTCTCAGTTGCAACTGCTTTCTGCTTACGGGAGCTCTCAGTTTCAATAGACATTTAACCGACTATGTAAAGTACAAATGAATTGCAGAACATAAAACAGATTGTTTACTTAAAAAGAATACCTTTGTCCTTGCAGTTCCAAATATGAATGCAGTGAAAGATAAAATGAAGAGAATCGTCATTATTGCATCTTACTTATCACCTCTGTCAGACAAACTCAGCCGTGCACTGCCGACCGGATTGAGATAGGAGTCATGTCATTAAACATTTAAAGTACTTACTGGCTAGGTACGTAATTAATATCATTGTGCTGAATATTAGCACTCTGCTCTGTAACACTACACATGAATGGCTAGGAGATGTTTACAACAAAGTAAATCTTAGGCCATACCCTGCTCATTTTGACAAAATCAATAAAACTCAGTGAGGCAAACAACTATATGTTTAGTAGAGCTGATGCAATTCTACCGCTGAACATAAATATACATAAAACTCTCTACTGTAGAAATGTATCATGCTTCACTAGTGAACGGCATTGTGAAAGTCACACCTTGAAACTACCATCCCCCATGTTTGTGATATTAACAGAGCCTTGGTCAGGAATGAGATCCACTTTGTAATGAACATCATTTCCAGCGGGTCCTCTCCAATGTAAAGTAAATCCTCTGGCTGAAATATTTGAAACTTCCAACATTTGAGGGTTTTCAGGCTCTTGAAAAAAAAAAAGGAACATTTGATTATAAGATTTAATCAACATGAAACAATTGTGTTGCAATGGAAAAAATATTAGTTAATTTCTTGCGCTGTTACCCAGAGTCAAGGTTAAGTGGACTCAACAGGTGTAGTTGCACGACAGATGAAATTCCGACCATGGTATGGAAACGTATTTTAATGTCCATTTTAAAGTCAAGTACACTGGCAATTTTTTTTAACAAGGTTTTGATCTCATGTTGCGTATAGTTGATTGAAAACATTTTCAATTGGGAAGACTAGTAAAGTTGCATGTTATACAGGGAGTTCTCTGCCGTAGGGCTTATTTTTAGTAGTCACCCACCAAGTTTACATCAATAATTTACTTTATAAATGTGAACAATGGTGACTAGACTCTCTTTCACAGGGGTAGTTTTGACCAATTCTACTTGACATTCAGTTATTGCCACCATCGAATCCCCAGCTGTCACCATCCTGAGCAATATCATTGACCCAGATATTGCAGTGATACTGCAGATACCATCTACAAATGCACAACAGCTTCTACCCCTGGTTTTTTGGCAGCACCAACGAAATCCACAAACTCTATACATAGAATATAAATGTATCAGGTACAAGTGCATGTTGCCATTTGCAATTTCCCCTCCACAAAACACATATTTCTGACTGAAATATACATTCACTGTTTCATCATCTCATGGTCAAAATCCTGTAATTATTTGTTAATTAGTGACATTTTACGTGTACCATTACCCGAGGGACTGCAGTAATCCACTACTGCCATTGCACAAGGAATTTGTGTGCCCTTTAAATGCTGGCCTTGTTAACGACAAGCAAATATGAGGAAAGACAAAAAAAATTGAATTTCCATGAAAGACACCATGCTGCAATTTCTATATTAGAGGATGTAGATAATATCATGCAGCAGTATATCCAGTTTATGATTCATAAATGGGTTTTGGGATTGATCGATCAGAAACAATGCCCCTTTACGCCGTGGGACTCACAATCACATCTTTCACGGGCATCTGTAACTAACCCTACTGGACCTTCTGGTGGCTCTGAATTTTTCTGATCTGTGCCAGAATTACATCTGGATACATTTCAGATCACACCACGCCCCAGAGTCGCATTGCACAACTTTAAGGCTCAAGGATCCTGTTGGCCCACCCCAGAAAAGAGATGGAATGATCCTAACAATCCCTTTAATAAAGAGGCCACATGGATAGGAAAGGTTTGGAGGAATATGGGCCAAACACAGGCAAGTGGGACTAGTTGTTTGTGTGTGATTACAAAGTCAAGAGTGACTTTGTATTAGTCACTAGTTAGTGTATTAGTCATTAGTAATAAATTAGTCTTTTATTAAGATATAGAGAAAAATCATACACAATCGTGCATTTCAAAATCATCTTAAGTTCTGCTTGCAGTAACAAAACTGACCGGCTTCCAAGGGCAGCCCAAAACCTGGACTGGATTACTAGGTGGAATGTATGGCATGCATAATATGTGTAGTGGAGATTATATAAGCATGGATTAATATACTTAATCTACATCTTTCCTCTTAAAGAAGCAATGCATGATAAAAAAAAAATGTTTTACTTATACATTATGGAAAAGCATAAAAATAAAGTGGGTCATCCACAGTTCAGACATAGCCGGTGAATTTTCCGATTCTCGGGTTCGGCTTGCAAACACGTCCTGCACATGTACGGTAATACCCCACATCGTCCTTCACTGCAGATTGAACAGGAAAATAAAGTGGACTGGCCGGCGTTGTGGGCGAAAGCGGGGATTGTAATGGCAGCGGATGGACTGGTGAGGCGGCCGGTGAAACAATCGGACTCGGGTCAGCCGGCGGCTGTGAAACACAGGAGCAATCCCGTTGGACCGTGACGGGGTCACGGCCGGTTGGTCAGGGTATTGTCGTGGAGGTGCTAGCTCGTTAACCGGGCGGAGGTACTGGCGGGTGCGTCTGTAGATGTCAACACTGACCAGGTAGGTCTACGGTGGACCCCAGAGTGATACCCAGGCAGTCGTAGCCTCTGGGCGAGTGCAAACGGACGAATTGCCCTTTGGTAAGTGGTGGGAGCGTAGTGCTAGTCTTGTCGTAATGTTTCTTCTGGCATCTCTGCACTGCTGGAGCGGAATTGAACTGTTGTCGGTGTGCGAACTTGTGGCTGTAGCATTTGCTTAGCCATAGGTATAGTGCGAGTCTGCCTTGACAAGAGGCGCTGGGCAGGGGATCCCAGAATCGGTCGCGGGAGATGTTCCGCAGGTTAAGCAAGTCGAGAAAGACATCGGAGCCGGCCCTGTGTGATTGTTCCATTAATTGTTTTCCACTTCTTACCACACGTTCAGCCAGGCCATTGGACTGCAGGTATTTCCTGCTGATAATCTGGCGGAAATCCCAGCGTTTAGCGACATCCCTGAAGAGTTGACTGGAGAATTGACTGCCATTGTCAGGGAGCAGCTGGATCTGTGCCCTGTGGACAGCGAAGTGGTGCGTAAGTTTCTGGATGACCATGGCGGACGTTGGACTATTGAGCAAATCGATCTTAAACCACCCCGAGTATGAATCGACTAGGACCAGGTATTGTTTTTGCCGTGCCACTCAAAAATGGCAGTTGCAACTGTGGGCCAGAGTAAGTCCAGTGTAGGGTGTGAGAGAAGCGATTGTTTGGGCTGGTGCGGAGCTAGGCTGTTGCAAACCGCGCAGGCTTTGACTTTCTCACACACAAAATCGTCCATTCCAGGCCAGAAAAACATACTCTTTGCCTGTTGGATAGTTGCTTCTGCTCTGGGGCGGCTGCTGTGGACGGAATATTTGCCGCGCAGAGATTCCGGAACGACTGCCTTGTGTCCCTTCACCACAATGTTGTCCTGGAGAATTAGTTCATCGCAGACCGGGCAGAAAGGGCGAATTGGGGGAGGCAGCTGGTATTGTTTGTCTGGCCAACCGTGACGGATGACATTGGAGCGTTTCGTCCACAGCCGTTTGTGCTGCGAGGTCGTTTAAACACGCAGATGGAAGGTAAGAGACCATCATGACCCCATCGTCATCTGACAGGCGCTTCTCGCCGGTGCTGCCGGTGCCCGTGACAGGGTGACGGCTAAATTCATGTCCTTTCCCGGTTGGTGAATCAGTTTTATGTCATACCTTTGTAGTTCCATGATCATGCTTTGTAAGCGCGCAGGGGCCACTTGTATTGGTTTGTTCAGGATGCTGACCAGGTCGGTCTCAATTGTGACTGGGTTGCCAAAGATAAAGTCCTTGAAGTTCTTGCCAGCGAAGGTTACGGCTAGCAGTTCCTTTTCAATTTGAGCGTAACGCTGTTCTGTGTCAAACATGGTACGGGAGGCATAGACGATAGGTCGGGGACTCTTACCGTCGTCTTGTAGGCAGGCAGCACCCAGCCCGTACTGGGAGGCATCGCAAGTTAGGGTGACAGGCTGCTTGACATCGAAGTATGTGAGGGTGGGAGCGCAAGATATATGTTGTTTGAGGGTGTCAAACACCCTCTGTTGGTGCTCGTGCCAGGATCAGAGTGCGTCCTTGTGAGTTAGTTGCGCGGCGGGGCTGAGAGTTCGCTGAAGTTTGGGATGAACGTTCCCAGGTAGTTTACTATGCCTAGAAATCGTTGCAGAGCAGTTAGCAATGGTCCTGAACGGGTCCGGCTTGAGGCCGTTGCTGGCGAATATGTGCTCCACGTACTTCACTTCGTCGAATCGAAACCTACACTTGAGCGGGTTGAGTTTGAGATTTACCTCCCTGGCACGATCCAGGACTAGCTTTAGGTTAGAGTCGTGTTCCTGGACATTGCTCCCGGTGACTAGGATGTCGTCCACAATTATACCGCATGGGTACCCGGCAAAGAGCTGTTCCATGGTGCGCTGGAAGACCTCACTAGTTGAATTGATGCCAAACGGCACGCGTAAAAAATGATAACATCCGAAAGGTGTTCCAAATGTGGTTAGCATGGAGGATGCGTTGCTAGTGGAATCTGCCAGAATGCGATTTTTGCATCTAAGACTGAGAATACCGTGGCTTTTCTCAGGTGTGCCGCATCTTCTTCCACTGTCCGCATTGGGTGGTGTGGACGTTTGATGGCAGTGTTTAAGTCCTTCGGGTTTGTACAAATCCTTATTTCGTCTTTATTCTTCTTGTTGGCTGCAACCATGGTGAGACCCAGGCAAATGGGCCATTGACAGGGGCAATCGTGCCCAAAGCTTCCATTCTGTCCAGTTCATTTTTTGACGCGGTCCCTCAATGCTTGCGGTATTCGGTGGGTGGCACGAATGACAGGCGCGACCCCCGGGTCGGTCATGATAGTGTACTTGGTAGGGAGTTGCCCATTTTATTGTCAAAAAGGACCTTGTATTGTGAGAGGAGTTGTTGAGTAGGGCTCTGGATGGTGGACAGCTGGTGCACAGCTTTACCGAAGGTGACCAGGCCCATATCATGCCATGCATCGATGCCCAGAAGGAGGAGTACTTCCCCTCAGACAATGAAAAAATCCAGGTAGACCTGGGACGCTAGGTGCCGTTGCAGCTCTACTTTTCCGACTGGTTGAACTTGGCCTCCACCGAACGGATGCAGCTTGAAATTTGTTTTTAAGATAGGTTCATTTTTGTGAACTTTCTTGAAGTCAGATAGGGAAAGGATATTACAGCGAGCACCAGTGTCTATCTTTGCAACGACCTTGGCATTGTTGATGTGGGGCGTTGTCATGGGATCCTTGTGTTTGCACAACGGATCTGTTCAGGAATGTATGTTATGGCTGTCTTCCGGCAGCTCATGTGATGTATGTTATGTATGTTATGCGAATGTATGTTATGGCTGTCTTCCTGCAGCTCATGCGATGCTGGCGCAGCAGGTGCCAAAATGCTCACAAGGGCCTCGTCGGAAAGCGTGGCCTCAAGTGTATGAAGAGGTTGTTGTGGCTGAACTCTGTTTCCACGAGCGCGGCAGCGCCGAATAAAGTGATTTCTTTTCTTACAATAATAGCAATTTTTGTTCGAAAGCGGGGCATTTATCACGAAATCTCTCATGTGAGATGCCACAATTAATGCAGTTATGATCCATGTTGTCAGTAACCCTCCCTGGCACAGCCAGTGGCTGTTGCGGAGACCTCTAGAATGCATGAACATTGTAGGCAGAATGGGGCCCCAGCCCCAGTGATTTGGTATGGGAATCAGTTAGTTCCGCAACCCGACAGGCAGGTTCAGCTTTTTCTCGGGTGAGCTCCTCATCCCGGAGCAGTTCATTTCTCACCTTGTCATTCAGGATGCCATACACGAGACTGCCACGGATGAGATCGTCACGTAGGTCGCCAAATGGACACCTACCAACGATGTTCTTCAGGGAACAAATATAGGATTCGACTGTCTCGTCCTCTCTTTGGCTGCGAGAAAGAAGTCTGTGGTGCTCCATAATCACGTTGGTGCGCAATTGGCATAACTTCCGGAACTTTCGGAGGAGGCATACAGGGTCGTCAATAGACTCTGCCTGGGCTATAACATGGCCCGCCTGGTCAAGTTGCTCTGGGGCATAGTGGACATCCTGTGCCCGCAGAGTGGCTTCGGTGCCAGCCACATTGAGGAGGATGGAGGCCTTTACCTCGGGGGTAGCATTAAGGAGGGCTGCATGAATGAAAACTCCAAATTCCACCTCGAAGATGTGCCAACGTTCCGCGAGGTCCTCGTAAAATACCAAAGGATCGGGTTTGCGAAAAGACCCAGCCAGAGCAAGAAACAGAATCCGTGATACCAAAAATAAAACTTAAATAAACTCAGGCAAAACAAGCTGGAGAAGTGGTTCAAACATTCTGACACCATGTTTGTGTGCGATTACAAAGTCAAGAGTGAACCATTTGTCTTTTATTAAGATATAAAGGAGAGAGAAAATCATACACAACCATGCATTTCAAAAAGATCCAAGTTCTGCTTGCACTAACAAAACCAACCAGCTGCCAAGGGCAGCCCAAAACCCGGACTGGATTACTAGTGGAAGGTGTGGCATGCATAATATGTGTAGTGGAGATTATATAAGCATGGATTAATATAGTTAATCTACACTAGTGTACATGGATTACACGAATGAAAAAATAATTTTTGAATCAAATGGAAAATTGTCAACCAGAAACCACGATTATTAAGGGCCTGTCCCACTTTCACGACCTAATTCATGACCTCTGCCGAGTTTGCCCTTGATGCATTCTCGCAGCATGGTCGTCACAAGGTTGTAGTAGGTCGTAGGTAGGTCGTAGCAGGCCGTGATGCTAGTCGTAGGTACTCGTGGCATCAAGTAGGTCGGGGCGCTTTTCTAGCCTGATGAAAAATGTCCACGAGTAAAAAAGGTCGTGAATTAGGTCGTGAAAGTGGGACAGGCCCTTTAGTTTCCCTGATCTTTGATCATCGTAAAACTTTGGAATTCCATCAGCCACTTATCGACTATTTAGAATCCCCCTGAAAGTAATTCCATTACTATGATTCTACAAAATACTTGCTGTTTTCATTAGTTATCTCCAATTGAAAATCTCTACAGAGAATGTAGTGGTGACTCTTAGGACTCTCATGCCCAGGACCTTTGCACAAACCATTTGTTCGCTGACCTCCCTTTGTCCGGTGCATCAGTGAACATGTAAACCACAGCAAGGTGCTGAAACAGGAGGAGGAAGAGAGAGAAGAGATGTCTCATTGGGAAATAACATCCGCCCGGCTCATTCTGACATGAAGTCCCTGACCTAAACCAGGAATAACGTGTGGTTTGATTTTGTTTTGATAAGTAGATCCTCACCAAAATCTACCAGCGTGTTAGAAAGATCGTCATTCTCAGAACAGGGTAAAGATTGAATTGTCAACAGCTTTCAGGATGCCAATGGCGATAAACCATGAGTTCCTTCCTTCACAGAGAAGTGGACTCATGCACCAATTTTCATTTTCAAACTACAGGTGTATCTCATGCCATACTGGCTGCAAAAATCAACTCATCAACTTTGATGAATTCTTTGCCTTCCATGTCTTTGCCTACCTGGGAGCCCTGATGCAGCTTCACTCTGTGGCTGTGCCCAGCCCTACAAAGCTACAAAAAGAAACCAATTGATTGTAAATTGATTCAGGACATTTGGTATGAAAGATTTGCTTTTTGCCCAATGGACCTCTCTTGACGACGTGATTTCAGTAGCAGTACCTCAGAAATTCTTGACAACTTTTCTGAAGTTATCAGAGAGGGTCATGAAAAATCTGAGAAAATACAGCATATCATTGGTTGGTTTAAACCAGCGCATCTGCAGTTCCTTCCTACACCATGTCTTTGGTAATTGCTTGGAGGATATAGCAGAATAAGAATAATATTAAAAACTCTTACTTGTTTTTAATCTCTTTTCGATTCCTTCACTCGCATCCATGCCTTTAACTGTTTTTATTTGGAAAACGTACTCTATTCCTGGAATTAGATCTTTGATCTTGATATTATTGCCTCGTAAAGTTGTTCTGTCTGTTGATTCATTGATTCCTGGTAAGTAATAACTTAACTGTGTATAAAATAAATAGTACAATTTGGGTCAATAACACTTTGTTTTACCTGCTGTAATGTAATGATAACAATGTGATAAATGTTCCTCATTTCTGAAAATGCTTGAAATAAGTTCATTTGCCAAGTATGTAAAAGAAGGTGGTACTTCCACAAAAGGTTATCATAATAATATTCTACAGGGTGACTTGAGAAACTACCATGTAAGATATTTAGCACAAAGTCCGAAAACAAGTCTACAAATAATGTTTATATTATAGTACAGTATTTTCAGAAATGTTTATCACATAAACAGTAGGTTAAAATTAGAGATATTAACTATATGAGCAATTGGACTATATTAACAATATTAACTATTAGAGAGATATATCTCTAGATTCTGTTTCTTCTTACTGTGAAGTCATCTAAAATACCCTTCAGCTAATGGTACATAAACATGCTACTCACTTCAAGTGATCAACTGTTATCATGATAGGTAATAAGAGATTCAGTTATGAAATAAAACAAACACATTAAGATTAATGGTAATTAAAATAATTAATTAATGCATATGATGGTAAATTAGATATAAAAGCCACAATTATTCAATTAGTTTTATACTTGAAAAACATCTACAGAACACCTATTTAATTATTAGGACAACATTGCAATGTGGCTAAAGAAATATATTGTTCGATAATTAATTTTGAATGATAAGAAACTCAATCTAGGCCTGTGTAAGCCCACATTGTTAGATGAGCCATATAATGATGCTTGTTCATTAAATATTTAAATATGGCTTCATTTCCACTCAAAGATCATCATTTGTTCAGCACAGTCAGGCAACATTAAATTCACAACCATGAAACTGAAAACCCCACCTAGTAACCTGCTTTCCGTAGAATAAGTTGCATTTCAAATATTAAAATGTAGCTGAATTTAACACGTCAAAGTTGACGCTTCACTTACCTCGAATATATCAAAATCCCCTCTTGGAAGCTTCCAATATAAGTATACAGTGTTCTCATCCAGTTCAACAAACTGCAAATCTTCTGGCGGTTCAGGATCTAGGGAATACATACAATGGCTTATTTTGATAACTTATGTATTTTTGCAGAATATTCCACAATATTTCCCAAAATAAGTATGAACCTATAACAACGTCCAAATAAGCCCCAGATACTCAAATCAAATATTCAATTGTACAACGCCAATTTTGTGATACTGATCCAGGGCCCCACAGAAATAGGGATTGGTCTGATCTTGTTTAATCTAACCCACTGCTTGGCTTGGACACAATGCTTATGGTTGCCATGCATCTCCCAATGCAAGCACAGTGGGCAATGCCCAACAACCAGGCCTCCAATTGACACATGGCTGATGACAATGTGTGCTATCAAGACCTTATTTCACTGTTTTAAATACCTCTGAAGATCACAGGCAAAATTGATTTAAACAAGAAAACTTAGTATCAAAATTAATTAAAAGTGCATTAAGCTATTAACTACAGCTGCAAAATAAACAAAAGTAATCAAAAGCTTATCTAAACATATCTTGTTAATGAAGATTAGATCGCATGGGATCCAGAGAGTGCTAGCTGACGAGAGAAAATTGGCTTTATGGAAGGAAGGGAAGGGTGATGGTGGAAGGCTGGTTTTTGGATTGGAGGCCTGTGACTAGTGGTGTGCTTCAGCGATTAGTGTTGGGCCCATTGCTGTTTGTGGTTTATATCAATGAATTGGATGAGGATGTGGAAGACATGATTAGTAGGTCTGCAGATGAGTGGTATTGTAGATAGTGAAGATGGTTATCAAAAATTACAGTAGAATCTTGATCGATAGACAGAACAATGGTGAATGGAGTTTAATGCAGATGAGTGTGAGGCATTGCATTTTGGCAAGTCAAATCAGGATAGGACTTCACAATGAATGGCAGAGCTCTGGTGAATGTTGTAGAACAGGGGGATCTTGGAGCGCAGATACATAGTTCCTTGAAAGTGGTGCCACAGGTAAATAGGATGGTTAAGAAGGTTTTCGGCACATTGGCCTCCATCCATCAGCATAATTAGTCCATAAGTTGGAATGTGATGTTACAGTTGTACAAGAAATTGGTGAGGCCACGTTTGGAATATTGTGTTCAGCTTTGGTCACCCTGCTATAGAAAAGATAACATTAAGATGGAAAGAGATGGTTCACATAGGATTTAACATTTATCATTTAATCATATAACCATATAACCATATTACTGGCATTTTGTATATGTGCATAACAACTCAGCATGCAAGTAGACAATGTGTAGATCAGTTATAACAATATAGACTGATTATTAGACATTTTACTTTGGTAACAAAACTCACATGTTGTTATAGTAATTGTCGTGGGATGGCTCTTCTTTGTTGCACTTGTTGTCTCAATAGTTATAGAGTAGGCGATACCTGGCATTAACTTATCATAATGATATGTTCTGAACAATATGAAAATATATAAAATTAAATTGTTACATTCTTAAAGTTATATCCTTACAGCAAAGCGTCTGCATTGTTGTAGCTCAGTATGTTGTCCAGTTTAGTTCAATAACTTTATTTCAAAGTTAATGATCAGTATTTCCATTTGAATTCATAATCAATTAGAAGCACGTTATGAAGTTTCATGTGATATGATCGGTATCTCACAAATGACTCCAAAGCCCATTAACAATAGGGTCAATAAGATTAAACGTTCAGCAGAAATAAAATACTTATATCTCTACACATACGCTGGAAAAAGTAATTTAAAAAACAGTAAAGATAATTAGACAAAGAAACATTGTAATACAGATTTGCTATGGTAATATATTCATTTCCATCATGAAATTGGATGCAGTCTTTAAATCCTTTGAATTCTCAGAATAATGCATTTAAATCCTCAGAATAATCTTTTTCAAAACACCTGAATTACTTTAAAAACAATGAATTGCAGATGCTGATTTACAAAAGAAAACACTGAGTGCTGGAGTAGCTCAGCAGGTCAGGCAGCATTTCACAAGTTCATGGATAGGTGACATTTCAGGTCGGGACATTTCTTTCAACTGATTATAGGTGGGGGGTGGGGGGGGGGGGTGGAAAGAAAGGAGGAGTGGGATAAAGTCTGGCAGATAATAGGCTGGCACACGTATGCTCCGGTGGGGCAGCATGCCTCCGGTTTTCCCGATGTGGCCTCCTGTACATTGGTGAGACCAAGCGTACACTCGACAACCGTTTGGCCGAACATTGGCCTACAGGTTCTCGGTGTTAAAATCCATTTTAGCTCCTCTTCCCGTTGCAAGTTTTCTGAGTGTGCCAAGTTGGTTGCACTGTGGACAGACCCAAGGACCACAAATTTGACAAATTGACGGGCAACATTGTTAAATTAAATAAATGGCCTAAGCTAATAGGTGTATATCTGAGGAGATCTGTTTCTCATCCCAAAAAGATTTAAGTATTTTCTGAATAATGGGAGTGGCAAGTCCTCTCAAAAGGGGTTGAAATAAAATGAGATAGAAAGTATGAAAACGGGCATAATAATCTGGAGTAAGTCAGCGGGACAGGCAGCATCGCTGGAGAAAACGAATAGGTGATGACAAATAATATGGTTATATTAACACTGAAGCTGAGATAGAATTCTGCAATCAGTTCTGTGGACTGCATGTCAGAAAGGATACACTGGCTTCGGATGAGGGGCAGCTTGGATTCACCAGCATTACAGTGCTTAAGAAGATGAATTGACTTGATTTGGTTGCACAGACTAGATTTGCCTTATATTTGACGACAGGAAATTACCAGGTGACCTATTAAATTATTTCAGGTATGTAAAATAATATACAGGATAAAGGGAAGAAATTGTTTCCTCTGGTTTGTGATCCCGGACAACGAATTGCTACTTAAAAATCAGCATTCAGCCATTGAGGGATGATGTCAGTAAGTACTTCTTCTTCACACAGGCAGTGGGGGAAGTCAAGTTCATTCCCCAGGCTAGATCAAATATAAATTAAAAAACTTAGATTGATGATTTATTTTGGAAAGATTATTATACCATGGGGAGACAGAGTCAAGGTAGGGATCATCTGCGATGGAAGTGAGTGGCAAATTATCAAAGACCTTGACAATCCTGCTCTTATACTGTGGACGTGTAGCTGCCAACCTCTGCAAACAATAAGTGTTAAATGCAACTGATCTGGTTTGTTGGTGTTGATAGGAAGACGAACTTTGACCTTCACTCCAACAGAACATGTCATTTATCAACTCTTGCGATCTTTAATGTCCACCTGAGTGGACAGAAAGATCCTCAGCTTTAAATTTTCATCATAAATAAATACACCAGCACGTTGATGCCGTTCCATCACCAGGCAGCTAGTTTGTGCATTCGTTGACAGAGAAGTGTAAGTTCATTCATCACATTATGGTAACTATGTCATAACTTCCATAACATTTAAATTTTGAACTGGTTATATATTTTGTATTTTATCAATTTAATTTCAGATATCTGAGAAAATAACATGTTTGCATTATTAATTTTAAATAATTCTAGTTTCAAAATTGCTCTATCTTACCGTGAGCGGGTAAATGGAATTTCAACAACGTGGTGCATCGATTTGCTGGAGACTGTTAGATTATAGCCGTCAAATACATAAGCAGCTTCTGGCCAGCTGAGTGTTATTGAATCTGATGTCTTGTTATAATTCAGATACTCCACAGGACTTGGCACTAAAACAGCAAGGATGAACAATGATTGTGGGCTAAAGTGAATTCACCAAAATTACAATAGTACATATTGCCAGAATTAGGAAGGATGTGTTAAATAATGATAAATCTTTTTACTAATGATAGGGCAGTAGATGCAGCACCATTTGGAAACAACCAAAAATAATCCAGGTTTTACAAGGAGGATGGTCATATTAGCCGACTTCTGGAATAGGAATAGTGTTGTGTAAGTTCAGAAAATGCTTAAAGGACAGGTGTGCTTGTTAAACTAAATGATATTTTGTTCACTCCAGTTTTGTATATAGGGTGCCTGAATGATATCCAGCTGAGAAATGTCATGATATATCAACACAGCCATTTTAAACTATTTACTCATTGCCAAGAGTAAATAGTGTAAATCAACTTCACCCCAATTTATTGAATTAAATTAATTATGAGTTGGGTGGTCATTAAAAAATATTTTTATTGAAATGAATGAAAATTCTTCTTTATATGGTTAACTGTGGCAGTTTTTTTAGCTTTGTTTTTATACAACTGCTAAGACTGTAGACAAATTAAAACAGACTTTGGATCAGAATTGCTATCCACAATACTCCAAACTTACCCCAAGGCAAATTACTATCCTGAACATTATGCTTCAACTGAAATTTCATTCCAAGAAAAAATATCCACAAAATGTCATTACCTAGGAAACCTTAAACATCACCATCCCCAACCCATTACAGATGAGCATGATTCTCCACAATATTGGTGCCTTGTTCAGTTTCAGTTACAATTTCAGTTTAGTTTATGGTCACGTGTACCGAGGTACAGTGCAAAGCTTTTTTTTGCAAGCTAACCAGTCAGCGGAAAGACAATGCGTCATTACAATCGAGCCATTCATGGTGTGCAGATACATGATAAGGGAATAACGTATAGTGCAAGGTAAAGCCAGTAAAGTCCGATGTTTTATCCTAAGGTATTCTCTAAACCCCAGTTTCAATCCAAATGTATTCCATTTAAAATCCTCATCTTGACTTTCTACCCTATTGCTAACTTGTTTAATTTTCAGGTTAAAGAACGATGCACAACCTTTGTACCACAGACATTGCATTTTGTTTCCATATTCCCAACTGAATCCTCTGTCTTCAATACATCACCACTACTTCTAAAGCTGTCAACTACTTATACTCCACTCCTGCAAAGTCCATCATTAAATACCATAATCCACACACTTCTTAAATCTTCAAGATCCACAAAATAATTCCTTTCAATATTTTAAAGTTTGCAAAAAGAAATATAGATATAATTTAAGAATGGAAGAAAGCTCTAACATTAACATTAGCTAAAGGCTTCCGAGCATTTAACCATTTCATCTATTCCATTGAAATAACGGACAAAAATTTATAATGTATTTAAAATAGTTAAAGTGAAACCTTACATGTACGTATTAATTGTTTAATAGGAATGCTATCTTGATAGTTTTCCTTTTCTGTTCGAAGTGAAATATTATACAGTTTTCCTGGCGTCAGCTTTGTAAATACTATGTGCTCTCGTTTGACCTTTTGCACCTGAAATAAACAGATAATACAATAAATATTGCAAAATTTAAAGATTTGTAATTCAATATATCTCACATTAATAAGTAAAGATGGAAGATCTTTCAATAAAATTTTGTTTGTCAAAAAGTCAGTATTAATTTAACTGCCCAATGACATTTTATCTCAATTCCAAATTAAAATTGAAAATCTGCAGTTAAATTTATGTTACTTTACATGCAAAATATGATCAATGCTTAAATGGACCAAGATCAAAGTGAGGTTACCACAAGCTGTCTGTCACAATTTATACATATTACTTCATATTGGTTGAAATGGCCTTCTGCTTTATCCCACAGTAATTCCAGTGATGTTTCTGTGACTTTCCCTTCACGTAAATTAGTGGGTGGTACCAAACCTATAATAAAAAGAGAATCAGTAACACAAACAATGTATAGAGTCAGTGTATACAGTGTTTTTTTTTAACATTATTGGTATAATACAAATGCAAGTTTTCATGGCAGATCCCATAGTCAGGATCAAACCCGGGTCTCTGGCGCTGTAAGGCAGCAGCTCTACTGCTGCACTGTTGTGCCACCCGTAACACAGTCTACACAGATACAGCAATTCCAATTCTAGTCTATAGAAGTAACTTTTTGTTTTCTCCTATTTGAATATTGTAAGATATTGGCAATGATTACTGCAGAATTACTGGGCAGGAAATTAAAAATTCTGAAGATCAAATCCATCAGCCACAAGTTGATTAATTTGTCATCACATATAACATTATCTGAACTGAAACAGATTATTTTGCTGTATGCAGTACACCCAGGCTGCATATTTGTCTTCATATTAAGTAATGAGTTTGAACCAAGAAAAACTGAGCTATAAATATCTGCCATCATCATAATAAAGAAATAAGTAATGACCCTATTAAGAAGTGATGTTTTTGCAAAATATTAATAAACTATAAAGAATTGCTTTAATGGTAGAAACTTCTGTAACTCATGTAATTCACAAAAACTGACGTAAGCTTTGTAGAAATAAATCTAACAACAACAATTTTCAAAGAACAGATGATGAAGGAAGTATAAACAGGTCATGGACATCTCTCTAGCACTTTGAAGTTCAGAGACCAAGATTGGGACTACAAAAAATGTTAGATAGGTAAATGTCTGATATGGGTAGACTCTGGTCTATGTCCTTTTTATTTCTAGCTCTGGTTAGACTGGCGGTTATGAAGAGATTTGCTATCCTTCTTTTGATTTGGAATTAGGAGGACCATACGCTTCCACACAGCAATGTAGCAAACTTTCATATTCTAGTGGATAACTGCGGATAGCACCAGTCTATGTAATGCTTCCTAAGTCTGACCTTGTAGTAGGCAAATCAATATATCATGACAGTCATCTTAGAATAAGCCAACAAGATATTTGCTCAAAACGTCTGCTTATTGTGTTCCTTTTCTTTTTGCAGTTGCCAAATAACACATTTGTCTATCCCAGTGCGTCTTTTCGAGCTTGATATGACTTTAATTTGCTTGGTAATGTTGCTGCGTTGAATTTATGCTGCCAGGAAACAAAGTGTAATGTAAGCTGATTGACCATTCCACTTTGTCATTTAACACACTTTAGTGATAGATCTACCAACCTAACTCCATTACTGAAACTGACACCTTAACCTTGTAACTTCTGGCTTCAACGAACAAACATATCATTTTTCAGATTAAAGTCTGTCACCAGAGGAATTTCGGATGCAGTATTGCACCCTTAAAAAGTGAAATAATGTTTTCATTAATAACAGCACAGGAACAGTGATAATATTGAATAGGAATAAGCAGCCATTTATTTTTGAAGAATTCTGATGGCAAATCAGAGGAAATTCTAACTTTTAAAACATTTTTACAAAGAGTGAAATAAAGTTTGCTCTGTACATATGAGATTAATGTAAACATTGAAAAGTAAACTTTTAAAAGAAAAAGTTTATAAAAAGAATAGATGGTTGGTTTATTTATACAGAGGAATGAAATTCCAAGCAGATAAAAGCATTTTTTAAGCTGTTGTAGCTAGGCAGTAATTACAATTTCTTACACTATAAAAAGCTCAGTTGCACTTCATGCCACAAACCACAAAATTTCCAGGTTTCTTACCAAAATAATATTCATGCCACAGAGAATATTAGATCTTCAAAGGTAATTCTCCTCATAGTCAGTGTAAATGCATTTGGTTTATCACCAACTAACATTCATGTCAATGATCCTTCACCTTACTCAGGAACATTTCAAACAGGTATTTAATAGAAGTAACAGATGATTTCAGGATTCATAGAGGTGGAATTAGACCATTCGACCAATTGAGTTTACTCTGTCATTCAACCGTGACTAAGCTAACATTCCCTCTCAACCCGATTCTCCCACTTACTCCCGGTAAATTACTCAACAACCTGTCAATCTCCGCTTTAAAAATACTCAATGACTTGGGCCCCACAGCCGCCTGTGGTAATAAATTGGCTAGAGAGGCATGAGAAGGAGGACAGAAGTGTTCTGATTTAACTAAAGATCAATTGATTGGAGAAACAACTATGACTACATTCTCATGGTATTTTCTATCAGTATCTGTAAAGAGGAGTTAAAGGTCACAACCAAGTCAAACTGCATCCTCGAACAGGTGCATTAACAGTAAGTTGTGATAAATCAACCTCCTTAATCAGTGAGGGGAATGTTTGACAGTTCACCAGCTTCATCCTGAGCAATCATTGTTGGAAAACAGTATCAGGAAAATAAATTGATTTTATAATTAGACATCGCTCCAATATTTGACAAAAACACATTTTTGTGTTATTAAGTGTGTTTGATTCATTTATACCTGGTTTCTAAATGTTTAAATCATAGCTAAAAAATCCCAGTAGATAAGGCCAGATAATAACTAGTAACCTTTTCATTCATAGCATTGATTTAAATTTCAAGTTCTATCTTTCTGGCTTTACATTTATTATCTTCTGCCCAAACAAAAGACCCGTGTAACTTTCTTATTCCTTGTGCCTGTTGTCTGAGATGTTTCAAGACAATGCATGCAAGGTCAAATTAACTGTTAAAAATCACACATTTTAGGGGCGCAGTATGGACACAGTATCGAAGTTTTGTTGGGGAAATAAGAAACTGCAGAAGCTGGAACCTTGAGTCAAACACAATGTGCTGGAGATACTCAGCAGGTGAGGCTGCATCTATGAAGGGAATCAACGGGCGACATTTCAGGTCAGGACCCTCCTTCAGACTGATTGGAGAAGGGGACAGAAAGCTGGAAAAGATAGGTGATGGCAGGATCAACGTATTCTTGTTAGTTATTTTAAGTTTAGTAAAATATAACTGCATGAATAGCCTTCTCATTAATTAACTCTTTCATAAAAAGCTGAAAACTGATTAAAAATGCAAATAAAATTGTAAATTGAGTGCAATATATTTAAATTCATACTTGTTTTGAATGTTTGCTAATTGTAATCTTCAATACTTACATGTTTTCACAACAGGAACTCTGTACGTTTTGCTCTTCATATTGCCACTGCTTGAATGTACTGCAAATTTATATTCTTCACCAGGTGTCAACTTTTCTATAGTTACATTAAAATCTCTCTTAGAAGTGGGTATTCTTTTATTTTCAACTCCATATGTAACAATGACGCCATCAAATAAACCAATGTTTGGCATTACAACGTACAGCGCTGTTGAGTGGGTTTGAATATCAATGGGAAAGGCAATCACGACTGGTAGCGGTTCTGAAAAAGAAAGATGCTTTTGTCATTTCTATCTGAATAAGGAAAGGTTTACAGAGTTATAATAATAATAAATAACCATATATAACAATTACAGCACGGAAACAGGCCCTCTCGGCCCTTCCAGTCCGTGCCGACCATTTGTTTTCCCCTAGTCCCATCTACCTGCACTCAGACCATACCCCTCCATTCCCTTCCTGTCCATATACCTATCCACTTTACTTTTAAATGTTAAAATCGATCCTGCCTCCACCACTTCTGCTGGAAGCTCATTCCACACAGCCACCACCCTCTGAGTAAAGAAGTTCCCCTCATGTTACCCTTAAACTTCTGTCCCTTAATTCTCATGTCATGCCCTCTTGTTTGAATCTTCCCTCCCCTCAATGGGAAAAGCTTATCCACGTCAACTCTGTCTATCCCTTTCATCATTTTAAAGACCTCAATCAAGTCCCCCCTTAACCTTCTGCGCTCCAAAGAATAAAGACCTAACTTGTTCAACCTTTCTCTGTAACATAGTTGCTGGAACCCTGGCAACATTCTAGTAAATCTCCTCTGTACTCTCTCTATTTTGTTGACATCCTTCCTATAACTAGGCGACCAAAATTGTACACCATACTCCAGAATTGGTCTTACCAATGCCTTGTACAATTTTAACATTACTTCCCTACTCCTATATTCAATGCTCTGATTTATAAAGGCCAGCACACCAAAGGCTTTCTTTACCACCCTATCTACATGCGATTCCACCTTCAGGGAACTATGCACAGTTATTCCTAGATCCCTCTGTTCCACAGCATTCCTCAATTCCCTACCATTTACCATGTACGTCCTATTTTGATTTGTCCTGCCAAGATGTAGCACTTCACACTTAACAGCATTAAACTCCATCTGCCATCTTTCAGCCCACTTTTCCAAATGGCCCAAATCTCTCTGTAGACTTTGAAAATCTACTTCATTATCCACAACACCACCTATCTTAGTATCATCTGCATATTTACTTATCCAATTTTCCACCCCATCGTCCAGATCATTGATGTACATGATAAACAACAGTGGACCCAACACAGATCCCTGAGGCACCCCACTGGTCACCGGCTTTCAACCTGACAAACAGCCATCCACCATTACTCTCTGACATCTCCCATTCAGCCACTGTTGAATCCATCTTGCTACTCCGCCATTAACACCCAAAGATTGAACCTTCTTAACCAACCTTCCATGGGGAACCTTGTCAAAGGCCTTACTGAAATCCATATAGACAACATCCACTGCTTTACCCTCATCAATTTCCCTAGTTACCGCTTCAAAAAATTCAAGAAGGTTTGTCAAACATGACCTTCCAGGCACACATCCACAAAGTTGATTCTCCACTTAACACAAATGGCATATGCCAAGGGAGGAAACTTGTAATATTACAGAGGTAAACGGAGGACATCTTTGTATCGGTGAAGATTTGTGTTTGGGAGGACAGTAAAGGATCAAACAGAATGACAATTTGCATCAGCCTGAGAGAAGAAAATAAATCAGTGACCAAGGAGTAGACCAAATGCAATGTTATATGTGCAAACCCACAGGCTGCTGGAGGGGCTCAGCAGTCTAGGCAACATTTGCGGAGGCACAGGGGTGGTTGACATTCCATGTCAAAACCCTGCATCAGGAATGAGTGTGATGTGGGGAGATGTAATGTAAGGGTTAAACAGACTGTGAGCTGAAATGGAGTTGTCAGCTAAATTAGCAGCAATGCATTTCGAACCCTGCTTAGGAAAACAAGTAGATGTTTTCGAAGAATGCTTGGACTAATTCAAATGGACCCGTAGATCATGAGGACACCTGCGAGGTCACTGAGATAAGCTTTGCTTTCCCAGAGACATTTAAGACTAGTTCGGTGTCTGATAGGACACGTAACTCATGCTATTATGGTACCAAGGACGATAGCTAGATTGACACATAATCACCTGGTGTTCTCAGAGATAAAATTATTATATAAGTACATGCTTCTACCATGATCTTCATCTTTGGGGAGAGAAAAAAAGCTTCACCAAAGAGAAAGGGGAAGAACTTGGGTTGTGGTGTGTGCAGGCAGGAGACTTGAAAACACGGACGACCGTAAGAGTTATTCTGTATTGTTTCTTTATTGATATTTGATAGTTTTTTTTGTGTTTGCTTTAATAAATAGTTATTTATACTCTTCACCATGTGCTTCCTCTATTCACTGATCCGAATCCTTGAATTCTGCATATATTGAATTACCGGAGAAAGCTATTATAAAGAGGCAAGAGGGAGTAGTGTGGCAAGGGCGGACAGGTGGAACCAGGTGAGAAGGGAGATGATGGGTTTAGACGACCCAGGCAGAATATGAGGTGCTATTTGTATTTGACCTCACCCTGGCAGCAGAGAAAGCCGAGGACAGATAGATCGATGTGGGCATAAAAGGGAAGTTAAAATGACATGTTCAAGGCTTCCCTTCTCCCTAAACATGAAATTCACATTCTGTTATACCCTGACAATTAATGCCAATTAGCCTGGATTCTATGGATTCATTTTAAACTTTCTTCTTTTTACATTTGCAGGTACTGCACAGGCAGGCAATGTTTTTAATGTACATACGGAATATTTATACTGAATAATTATCCTTTTCAAGTTTACTGTTTGATTTCAATAGAATATTAAAACATAATAACACAAATATGGATGTCCTCTTCATACTCACCTTATTCATAAGAACCATCACCTGCTCTCGCAATCATATTCCCTAAACTTGTAATTATTTATCCTTTCTTTCTTTCTGATACTGACAATACTCCAATCACTTCAATACTGTACTCTTTTTGTTCATCGTGCTTCTCCTCAAAAATACCATTCCTTATCAGATTATTGCCACACACCCCAACTATGCTTTTAACTCTCGAAAGTCTAAGAAGCTGCTCTCTAAAATACGCCAATGGTGTCCCAGTATGTATTGTTCAAACTCTTCTGCCACAGCACCAAAACATCACCTTTCATAGTTAACGTTTTAAATGCAGCGCCCACATTTGCCTGCCCCCAAACTGCCAAAAGGAATCCACCTGCCAAATTATTTTCAAACTCCCTGCAACTTTAAGCAAAGCTGAACAAACTCATCATCCGATACATTTTCCACTATTATTATCTTATATTTATTATTAAGAAAAACAGGGCCATTTTTGCTTTTCTGTGACATCTTCTGAAAAAAAGTTACAAGCATCCATTCCTTTGTTATAATTCTCCATGATTTCAGTGGTTGTGCCGCTGAAGATCTCCTAAATGATCCCAACGAATGCTTGAGTGGAAGGATATTTCATTTTCATGGGTATGTGGAAGCAAGTGTCACTTGGCACCATTCTCCGTTGAAATTTGGACGGTCGGGCAAGTGTAACATTTCAAGCCATGGATCAATCCAGGATAAATCATCAATTTTTGTTCCTGGGTCAACAGGCAATTGGCTCTACCTAGATCCCATGGCTACAACCCCACCATGTCCTTGTTATAGTCAGCATGCTCATGTTTTACTGTATTCATCGACACCCAGCAATTGTAACCCTGGATGATATGAAATGCCTCACTAATTTTAAGGTAACAAGGACATTCATAGAAACACTACCCAGCAACTGAACTAAGTTCTCTCCATTGTCTTGAGGATTCTGTCAGTTTGCTACCACAGTGGCAGCAAAGAGTCTATGTGAGTAATTTCAAAACCACAGAATATATACTTTTGGAAAATCCTCCCAAATAGATTAAAACTAGAATAATTTACTTACTTGTAGTTTGTGTGATACATTTTGGCTTGCTTCTCTTTCCACTTCTTACTGCCATCACCTCAATGTCATAAGTAGCTCCAGGAATCATGAAATCGAATTGAAACCGTGTTGCATTTATCACCAAATACAGTTTTATTTCACTGCTTTTATTGCTCAACTGTATTTGAAGGTGGTATTCGTCACATCCTTCCAATGGTGGCTCCCAGTGCACAATCATTGTATCCTCCCAAACATCTGCATTATCAATGTAGATACTGGCAGGAGCGCTGGGGTCTAAAGTCACAATGTATGGTAAATCATTAGTGAAATATACATGCAAGAATAGCTTCAAAGTTCAGATTCTAAAGGCTTAATTTTACTCTGGTAGTTGCATCCATCTCAATACTATCGTGAAACAAAATCATTTAATTATTTTGTTACATTGTTTTAAACTACAGGGAAATATTTTATAAATGCCAACTGTGAAAATGTATTACAGAACGTATATAACTGAACATATTACAGAATGACATAGTTTTAATATAAGTTCCTATCTCATTGATTGAAAATAGTCCAGGAAGGAAATGCAGATGCTGGGTTACGCAAAAGATAGACGCAAAATGCCAGAGTAACTCAGCGGGTCAGGCAGCATCCCTGGAGAAAAGCTGACTGATCCGCTGAGTTACTCCAGCATTTTGTGGTTATCTTTGCTTGAAGATCTCTGTACCTGTACTTGCAAACAACGGTCCTTCAGCACAACTCAGTGATCCTCCCTCAGTCACTGCTTGGACATAGATTTCATAAGAGCGGAAAGGCTTCAGGTTCTGAAGTACTACAGATGTATTCTCTGTCGCGACATCTTCTGTTATTAGCTCTCTTGATTTTAATGGCATATAGCTGATGAGATAGTGATGAAAAGTTCCAGACTGTGATTTCTCCGGAGGACCCCAAAGCAGCTGTATTTCAGATGATGTTAACTCTCCCAATGTAAGATTCTGTGGTGGATTTGGCCCTATTTAAGAGAAGATTCAATTTAGTTTATTGCCATATAAACAAGGGTGCATGGAATGTTTTGTTCATATGAAGCTCACAGAATAATAAATTATACAAATGAAAATGATAAGTATGACAATAAATGTAACAACAATGCAAAACAGCAGAATGGTGCAAGACTGCAGTGCAATCTGAGCTGCTGCAAAAACAATGTTAAAATACTATAACATAATGACCAAATGAGGTAGAGTTAAGAGTAAGAGTATGTTGTAGCACCTCCAGGAAGGGGCTGTAAAAGAGATGATTCTATTGCAGCAGTCTGATATGTTGGAAGAAGCTGTTCTTAAGTTTGGATAAACAGGCTTCCAAGTTCCTGCATCTTTTCCCATAAAGTAGAAGAGAGAAAAGGGAATGTCCAGGGTGGCAAGCATCCTTGACGCTACTGCCAGCCCACCTCATGCAACTCACTGTGAAGGTGGACTGGATGGTATCAAGCCTGGGATAGACAGGGCTTTGTCCACAACTCTTTGCAGGTTCAGGCGGTCAAGAGCAGAGCTGTTGCCATTACAGGCAGAAAAGCATCCTGTCAGAACACTTTCTACAGCGCCTCTATAGAAGCTTGAGAGAATCCTCATGGATAAACCGTATCTTTTTAGATGTCTGAAAAAATAAATATGCTGGTGTGTTTTCTTGATCATTACTGTGTGAAGAAACCAGGTTAGGATGTTGGTGATTTGGATGCCTAGGAATGTGAAGCCATTGGTCAACTCTCGAGCAACTCGGTTGAGGACAGGGTTGTATTCATCTCCTCGCTTCCTGATGTCAACAATCACCTCTTTCATCCAGCTGACACTAAGAGCTAGGTTGTTGTCCTGACACATTGACACAATGAGACAACTTCTCGATCTCTTTGTGCAGGCAAGAACTACAGATGCTGGTTTAAATCAAAGATAGACACAAAATGCCGGAGTAACTCAGCGGGACAGGCAGCATCTCTGGAGAGTAGGAATGGGTGACGTTTCGGGTCGAGACCCTTCTTCAGACACTGTCCCTCTGAGTTACTCCAGCATTTTGTGTCTATTCTCGATCTCTTTCCTGTAATTCGTCTCATTGTTGTTGTTGCTCAAATCCGACAAAGCTGGATCGCTAGCAAACTTAAAGATCAAGGTGGTGTTATACTTGGCCACACCGTCATGGGTATGGTTAGCAAGGAACTGCAGCTGCTGAGGTGCTATTGTCACCATCTCCATAGCACCTTCTTGAACTTTATGGTATTACTACACCAAGTGGGATCCGTCGGGTCCCGTTCCCCTATATTCCACCACTCACCAATAGCCCCCGACAGCGTGGGCGTGGCTGAAGGGGTTCCCGTTGTGACGCGAGTCATGGCAACCATCCCCCAACTGTGCCTTGCCATCCCTATTCCTACTCGTATCCTCCTCTATTCCCCCTCTTCCCCAGCAACCCGTCCCTCTCCTCTTCACCCCTCTTCTTTCCCCTGTCCTCCTCCCCTCCCCCACTCCCTCCCTCACCTCTCCCTTCCTCTCCTTTCCCCTACCCTCAGTAACTCCCTCCCTCCATAACCCCTTCGCCTCCCTACCCCCCTCTTCTCCCTCTATCCCCCCTGTTCCCCCACTCTCCCTTCTCACCTCCCCCACTTACCCCACCATCTCCCCCCCCCCCTCCTCGCCAGCCCCGTTTTCTCCAACATGTACTTGAGGCGGGGGCTGTCGGGGGGGGGGGGGGTGAGCGTTCTAGAGCTGGGGGAGGGAGAGGCAGAGGGAGAGGGGAAGGGAGAGGCCGAGGGTACCTAGTGTGGCCTCTCCATGCCCCCGGGGGGGGGGGGGGGGGGGTGCGGTGGGGGGGTGGGGGAGTGGGGGGGGGGGAGGGGCAGAAATTAAAATGGAAGGAAACTTACCCTTGGAGCTGTCAGGTCGCCGTTGTGACGGGAAAAAAAGATGGAGGTCTGAAATTGTGCAAATTGAGGGCCCGTGGGGTGTCCTTTGTGACGCCTGTCAATTAAAAACAGCAAGTGGGGACTGGGCAAGTGGGGCAGAGCAAGTGGGGGCGGGCAAGTGGGGCTGAGCAAGTGGGGGCAGGCAAGTGTGGGCGCTGCTTTTTAAAAACGTTTTAAATGTCAATAACTTGTAAAATATACCATCAATCTGAACGAAACTTGTTTAATTTACATCACATGACAATGGTGAGTAAGGTGGGCCCAAAATTGTAGCGCTATCGTGTACCGTTTTTGCACAAATACAAAACGGGCAAACAAACGGACAAACAAACAAGATAAGAGTTTTAGTAATATAGAGATAATTAATATAAAATGTTATCTTCTATTGTCATTGTAAGAAGTTATATTGCTGATAATACTACATTATCTACCAGCAGTGCAGCACATTAAAAAACTTACTTGTTTTTACATTCAAAACTGAGGTAACTGTTCTCTGAGCACCCATGATATCGCTCATCATTAATGCAAAATAATAGTGGTGCCCAGGTTTCAGCTCAGATATGACTGCTTTAGTCTCATTTAGGAATATTTTGTAGAAATGCTGTGTTCCTTCATCAGAATTTGATTTGTACCAGATAAATAACTTGGACGTTGAGGAGAATAAATCCTGTAAGCTATCCCAGATAATAGTGGCCTCGTTTTCTCTGACGTCTTCTGATTTTAGTTTAATAGTCTTGGGAAGAATTAAGACTGAAAAACAATAAACGTTTAAAATAATTTTCTCTTTCGTATAAATATTGTAATCTAACATAAATCCATAATTAGAGAACATCTGTGGTAAACTGATACAGATTTTAATTTTTACTCTCAATGTTCAGCATCAGCTATGGAAAGTGAACAAAATCTGCCAAAGTGCAGAAGCATGGAAGATGATGCCAGGTACAAGGAACTGCAAATGCTGGAATCTTGAGTAAAACACAATGTGCTCGAGTAACTCAGCAGGTCCGTCAGCATCTGTGGAGGGAATGAACAGATGATGTTTTGAAGTGGGTCCATTCCTTAGACCCAGGCTGATAGGGATATGGTGCAGGATTCCATACTATCTAAAGAACCCACTGCAAGCTCTGCAATACAGTAATGATACCATATGCCCCAAGATAAATCAGTTCATTTGGGTGAAATTCTACAGCTGACATGGATAAAATGATGTAATTCTGTACATATTGTACATACACATACAGGTACACCGCACATCTGAATGATCATAACTATAAAACAATGAACTGCATAATTGCATCACTTCATCGCGAGTAAGACAGACTCCTTCCACATTAAGCTGAACATTTACATAGAAATCACCAAATACAAAAATATCTGAAGTTCATGCAACAACTCAGAAGCATTTTTCAAATAAATGTTTAAAAGTTTTAATTAGTAATTAAGGTTATCTAGGCAAACTTAAAAATACTGATAAATGGTTTGTGTATGGTTTCCTGGATTGATATTTATGGAAGTCATTTAGCAAGAGCAAAAGATAAATGTGGTAAGAGCAATACTTTTCAACTACTAATGGCTTTATGCATAACAAATTCTGCAAGTCTCAAAATCATTAATTATTGCCAAATTAGATCAAGCGCTCATGACTTTTAATTCCCCCACCCCATGCCATTGCAAAAGTGTCACTTTGACTTTTTTTTTCATTTAATGACAACAAATTCAAAATCAACAAATTTGAAATTAGAAAAGAGAACAACAGGCCCATAGCAAATGGAAATAAAAACCTGACTCAAGATAGATACAAAGAGCTGGAGTAACTCAGTGGATAAGACTGCATCTCTGGAGAAAAGGAATAGGTGACGTTTCGGGTTGAGATGCTTCGGTTTAATAGACTTGAACAAGGATTTGGAGTTCCATTTCCAATGATTACATTTATTTGATATAATGTAACCATGATTTCCAGTTTACACTTATTTACTGCAATATTCCTATCCTGAAAATTACTGTTATATAGAAAATGATGGTAAAGAAATTAATTGATATTTTCTACTGTTGTATAATCTATATGAGCTGTTTGATTCTACATCAACTGGGGTTGAACCCTCTCCAAGGCAGATGTAAAGCTCAACTTTTGACCTGTTTTGACAACATGTTAAATGGTCAGCTGGACATAGATTACCAAACCTACACCAAACCCAAACCTATTAGGAGCAGACGAGGGCATTCAATCCAATTTGAGATACCAGCTACCAAGACAGATGTGTACAGCAATTCATTCTTACCCCACACAATTAAGGCATGGAATAGTCTTCACCCTACCATAGTTACTCAACCAAATGCAACTAAATTTAAGGTAGCTCTTCTTCTCCAAGAATCCTTTTTTGCTTCAGTGCACCCTCTGCCAACTCCAGTTTAAATTACATTTGGAATATTTTGGAGGACCAAGAACAAAAAAACAGGAACTGTTAACATGCAGATCACTGCAACACAGACAATTTCATGTTATGGAGCCTTCTGCCATAGGTAATCTCTCTAGAATAATCCATAATATTAATTTAGATGCTGGAGCAACAAATTAAATAATAATGATCGTAAGAAATTATCATTCAACAGTTTGAAACAATCTTTGAAAAAATTAAGCATTGGATCTTCTGAATGTTTCACAATAATTGCTTCAATTTGACATTAACTTTTGGTTGCTTGGCCACCAATCCACATAAGGCAGTCTGCTCAATAGTGCAAGCAAACAAGATATTAGAAGATAGACACAAAAAGTTGGTTTAACTCAGTGGGATAGGCAGCATCGCTGAAGTGAAGGAATGGGTGACGTTTCGGGTCGAGACCCTTTTTCAGACTGGTTAGGGATAAGGGAAACGAGAGATATAGACGGTGATGTGGAGAGATAAAGAAAAATGAATGAAAGATATGCAAAAATATAACGATGGTAAAGAAAACAGGCCATTGTTAGCTGTTTGTAGGTTGAAATCGAGAACTGAGTGCGACTTGGGAGGGGGAGGGATAGATAGAGAGAGAGAGAGAGAGGGGGGAATGCCGGGGCTACCTGAAATGAGAAAAATCAAGATTCATACCACCGGGTTGTAAGCTGCCCAAGCGAAATATGAGATGCAAGATATTAGATTTGCGTTGGTCATTCAGCAAACATAGTACAGAGTTGGTGTTGAAGCAGACATCCCATGGTAAATTACCTTCATGTTCACAAATGTATGGCAAAGCCAGGAAGCAGAACAGCCCAGTCAGTACACTGTCGGGACCCACTGCATTCAATTGTAATGCGTAGCAATCACTCTCGTTTGATGGCAGAGTTTGCAGCAAGGTGGTGCTTAAATTAAAAGCACTCTTGTCAGTCCATTGAAGTTCATTTTCTATCTGAGAAATGGAAAATATTTATTGTACTATATTCGGTCACATCTTAAGTCTTTCCAATCTTAATATTTTAAAGGAGAAAATGCCATGTGGGGGCACTTCCTTAAAACTAGTCAATCTCTCATTTTGAAAACTTACTTAAACATCTGGTGAATGAAAGCCATTAAAGATGCTAAGAGGTGGTTGTATCAATAAGCCACCTGTCAACCATATCCTGAGGTCACTCCTGAAATTGAACCACACTAACTAGGGGTGGCACAGTGGCACAGCTGGTGGAGTTGCTGCCTCACAGTACCAGACGCCTGTGTTTGATCCTGGCCTTGGGTGCTGTCTGTGTGGTGTTTGCACATTCTCCCTGTGACTATGAAGGTTTCCTCTGGGTACTTCAGTTTTGTCCCACATCCCAAAGTCGTGCAGGTTTGTAGGTGAATTGGCCTCTTTAAATTGTCCCTTGTGTGTAGGAAGTGAATGCGAAAGTGAAATACCCCAGCGGTATGAACATTGACTTCTCCAATATCAGGTAGTCCCTGCTTTCTCCTCCACTTCCCAGCTCTCCCTCAGCCCACTGTCTCCGCCTCTTCCTTTCTTGTTCCCGCCTCCCCCCCCCATCTCTCACATCAGTCTGAAGAAGGGTCTTGACCCGAAAAGTTGCCTATTTCCTACACGCCATAGATGCTGCCTCACCCGCTGCGTTTCTCCAGCATTTATGTCTACCTAACATACAACTAGTGTGACCAGGCAATCGATGGTCAGTGTGGGCTTGGTGGGCCGAAGGGCCTGTTTCCATGCTGTATTTATAAACCAAACTACGTTATTGTTAACCAATCCCTGGATGAGTACATTGCGAAGGACCGAGCAGCTGAATGGATCAGCACCTCTTTTGCCGAGGAGTCTTGTACAACTGTAACAGGGAAAATGCCATTAAACTGGAAAGAGTGCAGAGAAGATTTATGAGGATGTTGCCAGACTCCAGAATTTGGCTATGGGGAGAGATTGAGCAAGCTACCAATTTATTCGTTAGAGTGCAGGAAGTGTCAGGGTGATCTTATAGAAAAGTACAAAATTATAAGGGAAATAGATAAGATGAATTCACACATTTTTGCCATGTTACCAAGAATCTGAGGGCAGCGGTATAAGGTGACCGATGTGACAGGAACATGAGGGGCAACTTTTTCACTTTGAGGGTAGTGGGTATATGAAATAAGCAGCCAGAGGAAGTAGATGAGGCAGGTACAATTAACAAAATTTAAAAGAGATTTGGACAGGTACTTGCATAGGGAAGGTCTAGAGGAATGGGCTAAATGCAGACAAATAGGATTAGTTTAGATGAGGCATCTTGTTGGCCTTCAGCCCATGTTGTCTATGTTGTTTGACTATTATCAAATGCTCTGTTTTGATGTTGTCATTTCTAAGTGTTGCTTTTGCCTTTGTATTAAATTATAAAAATAACAATATTTATTGTCTCAAATCAAATGTTTGTGTACTTTGAACAGGGGTGGTAAAGGTTAAAAATGTGATGATTGGTCAGAATGTAGGCTTTTCATAATTCTATTGATTCGGCAAGCTGATCTGAATGTAACTGGAAGTACTCCCTTGACTAATTAACTTTGTCTATCTCCCACGGAAAGGGAGGGATGTAAAGCAGCTGTCTGGAATATTCATCTGCTTCAGTCAGGAAAACAAATTTAAGTTTGTGGAACATTACAACCTATAATATATCATACAACAATAAAATCTACAATAGCGCTTTTCACACAAACTACCTAATTTAGTGCAAAATCATACTTATTTCTCTTATTGTTTCATAATCATTTTGTTTCTAATGAACTACCTACCTTATTTTCATTTAAAATTGTGAAATTTGCTGCAACATTTATTTATGATAAAAATTCTACACTCAAATCAATCATTAGACAAGGCATTTGTCCTTTTCTCAGAGGGAGACAACAGCTAAGTCTGATTTAACAGTTTTCGATACCTCCCTGGTGTTTTTCTCCAATGGACATCCTTCGTGCAATATCCTGTACACTGGTGGCGTAACAAAAATTATGATATAACATAAGTTCCAACTTACATCAATGTCATTTAGCCCAGTCCATAACATGCTGAAGTCATTCTGTGACCTCAGGTGAGAAGATATAAACTGAAATTCCTCTTCGGTATTGATGTCAACAAGGTGGATGCCATTAGTTGCTGACTTACAGAATTGAGAAGCATCTTTCCATTTCTTGCAGTCTTTTCTGATCCAGTAACAGCTATAGAATGATCCTATCCAGCCAGGAGGACATGGTGCTACCAAGGTAATTTCTGTGTTATTCATTAGTTAATCTCTAAGAGCTCCATAAATAGAATTATAGACATATTGTCTATATGATACAATCTCTGTAAGGTGAATGCAAAAAATTGCTTTTATATTTTTATGGTGCCATTAAACATTCAATGTTTGATCAATGCTCTTGAACAAATGCCTACCGAGCAAGGGGTCCACATTTATCTATGGTACAGCGGCAAATCAGTGATCATTGTACAAGAGGCCATAGGAGCAGAAAACCAAATATAATATCTTAATTTTCTTCCAAAATCAACTCAAATGGCAGAACTATTTGTGCCAGATTAGGCAATCTAATATCTGAACTAGAGAAGTTGACAAATACTCCATAATGATGATCAACCAGCTTACATACCCAATATCTAGCATTACTGGGAATATGTCCATGTATCTTCAGGTAATTCTACAAGCCAGAGCCTTAACTGATAGGATGGTCCTTGAATCTTATTATTGTAGCAACCTGAATAGTTTTAGCTGGTTTACGGACTTCAGATGGAAAGTTGTGTCAAGCATTGGCAAATAGGGTTTAATTCCAACCAGTGCAAGGTGATGTTTTTTTGAAATGAAATAGGAGCAAGAAATATATGGGAATTTGGGAGGATATTAAGGCCTTGATGAACAGAGAAGATAACGAGAGATCAAGTTAATAATTCCCTGAAAATGGAAACGCAGGTCAACAGGGTGAAGAAAAAGACATATGGCATGTTGGTCTTCATTGGCAGGGCATAGAACATAACAGATGGCATGTTATGCTCGAGCTGTGGGAGAAGCTAAAGACATGTGGATGGGGGGGGGAGAAATGGGTACGAGTACATAGAGCATTGAAATCTCCACTTTAACTAAAACCCAACCCCCCCCATCCTTGCACCTCCCTTTCTTTTCCTCACTCCCTCTCCTCTGCCCGACCTAGACTTGTGCCTACATCTCCCTCTCCCCTTCCACCCACATTCCTTCCTCTAGCTTTAGCTTTACATTTCTCAACTCTCCAATCCTTTCTCACACCATCTGTCTTTTCATCTCTGTCCTTTGTCCAAACATCTACCTCCCCTCACCTGTATCCACTTATTACTTGCTGGGCTTTGTCCTCTCTTCCAGCTTTCTTCCCCCTCCCCCCCCCCCCCCCCCCCCCCCCCCATCTACAGTCAGCCTGAAGAAGGGTCCAAAAACTTCACCTATCCATATTCTCCAGAGATGCTGCCTGATCCATTGAGTTACTCCAGCACCTTATGCCTTTTTTAATCAATATATTATGTTTGAACATCAACATAAAAATTCTCTCTAGCATATTAGTTTGATAAGTAAGACAAGCTTTTTTGTTATGCAAAATAGAATGCTTGTTTTTAAAATTCTTTAATTTGAAACATATGTTAATTGATTAGTCAACCTATCAGAATATTTCAATTTTAGTTTAAATAGCTAAAATGTTTAATACAAAACAATCTGTTTTCAAAATAGAATGATTAATTTCTTATAAATTCAACATGACTGTCCATTCATATACATTCGTTTTTCGTACCTGTTTCAATAATTATATAAAATACTTGTGTGACAGTGAGTCCAATATGATGTGATTGCTTGAATTCCAAGGAGAAATTGTACAAAGTTCCAGGCTTTAATTCATTCCACACATAATTGTTTATAGTAGGTGGTATATGGTATGAAGTGAAATTTAGGCTTATTGTAGTTAAAAATCTTCCAAACCCAAATTCACTCCAATCGAATGAAGCAGTAGTTGTTGACATGGTTGTTTTAAAGCCAGCATCTCCATGCAAACCTGAAAAAAACAAAAAAAATATTCCCCTCACCAAATCAATAATTGACATTTTTGAAGAAATCAAATTTAAAATATTTTTCTTTTACATTTACTCGATAAGATAATGTCACACCATCATACAATCTTGAACCATAAATGATTTGGAGTGCTAATAACCTAACAAATAACTTAATTAAAAACATACATTTTCCATTATTACAAGAAAAATTATGCAATAATAAAAAATGTCATGCTAAATATTTTTATTGTTTTACATAATGGTAAATAAAAGCATGCCGTAATGAACTCATACTTACAAGTAGTAAATGATTTGCTGTCTGTGATTTTCCCACTGGTCACTGATTTTATAATAAAATAATAGCTAATATCTTCCTGAAGGTCATCCAAAATGACACTTGATCCCTGAACAGATCTCTGAACAGCAGAAAGTAAATAGCAATAGTAGTTATAAAGAGAGAGTCCTTAGCTTTGGGGGAGACTATCCTTAAAAAGATCTTGTTTAATATTTGATGAGCATGAAATAATAAATTAACTAAACTCATTTTGACTACAATGTATACACAGTTGTTCACCTTTATTTGATTCCAGTCTAAACACATTTTTTATTTAACATTAATTGTGGTAACTTACATATTTTAATTGTGCATTTTTTACTGACATTCCACACTGACATTTGATGTATAATAAATATCTACTTTTGTTTTCACTTGATAGTCAATAACCTAGCTAAATCGAGATGGAAACATTGCTCTCCGATTTTAAAGTGAATGTAATGCGATTTTCTTCCTGGAATATGTGTGCTCTTGTACATGCAGCTCATAATTTCAAAGCAAAATAAGATGTTATTATGGACACAAGGAACTGGAGTGGGACTCTGGAGAGAAGAAATGGGTGATGGTTCGGGTCGAGACCCTTCTTCAGACCAGAGTCTCAGTCTCGACCCGAAACGTCACCCATCCCTTCTCTCCAGAGATGCTGCATACCCCGCTGATTTACTACAGCTTTTTGTGTTTATCTTTGGTTTAAATCAGCATCAGCAGTTCCTTCCTACACATAAGATGTAATTATGTTACTGAACTCACCACAGTACTGGAAAAATGTGGAGACAATGTTCCATATGTGATCAAGTAACTGTCTGCGTGTTTTCCATCTGGGAAATGATTCCATTCGACCAAAGCACTTAGAGCCGATCGATTCGTAGCCAACTGGCAATTTAAGCAATCCGTCACCTGAAAAATATGTTATTTGGATCTTTATCAGACGTTACACAGTGATATTTAAATATAGTTTACTCTTTTTCAACTATCTCTAATTTTGTATGAATACTGTACCATTACAACTGCATGTACTGTTCTCTCATCTTCTACCTGTGAAGCTGGATGGTACGACATGAAATGGTGCCTGATCCCATTTCATTCCACGCACTTTTCAATTGAAATTAATGAAATTGTGGTAAATTGTGCAAGACCATCTGTGTAAGAGGTCCACGTGGCTCAAAAATAGATTTAAGGTCTTCTCCAGAGCATTCAGTGGAGGTGCTTTTAGCCTGAAACTATATAGAGTGGCTCTTCACCAGAACCAGAAAGTTGTCCACACCTTTCTTGAAGTGATGTATGTGTACACACTTGAATGGTTTCAGGAACCATTACCACATTTGGCATTGTGCTTCTCATGATCATTATCTTCCAGATCCTTGTTTGTGCTGCAGGCTTCTTGGTTCCATATTAACAATATTCAATTGTTCTAAAAGAATGTCCTCCAGCAGTCCATTCCATAATCTTTCAGTGGTTATTTAGGAATAGCTGTGCTGCAATCTCATTTTGAAACGTACCATTCTGGCATGCTGGATTAATTGAACTTTACTGTATTTTGAGCAAATAATTTGAGGATAGGGCATAAAGTCTGTATTGGAAAAGCTTTAAATTCAAATATGTATTCATATCAGCCCAGCCACACAAGGAATGCTCGTACTCTTGGTTGAATACTGGATCCTACTGCATCAGTATTAATATCTCCATCAATGTCATGGGTAAATCATCCTCAATGATAACCTCCGTTTTGGTTCACCAATCTGATTAATTCATCTGCTGTCGCATTCCATTTAATATTTAATATTCAATATTGCAATAATATCAGGACGGGGGACTAGCTCTGCACTGTTCCATCATAGGAAGTGCAGATGTGGGTCCAAGAATGGTCAGTGATTATTCAGAAGCTTTTCATGGCTATTTTTTTCAAATTAACTGTTATTTAGGGAAAAGCAATAATTTACCCTATCTAAATCTTCAGAAATTTTGCTGTGCATCATCTGCCCATCAGCCTCTCCCTATATTAGGTGCTAAATCCCATGCTCTCTTCAATTTCATTCTTGATTAGTACAGGTGTCAGAGGTTATGTCGAGAAGGCAGAAGAATGGGGTTAGGAGGGAGAGATAGATCAGCCATGATTGAATGGCGGAGTAGACTTGATGGGCCAAATTCTTAAGACCTTATGACCTCTTTGGTACAATGGAGCCCCGTCTTCTGTGCTCACTTGAAACTCAGCAAGTTTCTGGAAAAGCTGTTTGTGTCCCTGATTAGTAAAGAGGGTGGAGGTGTAGGGACAGGTGTAGTTGCAGGGGAAAGTGCCTGGGTGGGTGAGAGAGGAGAGAACCAGGGATTTATGGAGAATGTGGTCTTTGCGGAAACCAATTAAGTGTGGGGAGGGGGCCAATGTGATGGGGAGAGCGGAGGGTGGTCGCATTGCAGCTAATGGAAATATTGAAGAATGAAATGTTGGATGTGAAGGCTGGTGGAATGGAAGATTAGAACCAGGGGTCTCTATCTGTCTGTGGGGAGGTAGAGTGATAACAGATGCAGATGAAGGCAACCGATCAACATCATGAAGTCCTTATTTCCTGAAGTGGATATTTTCGATGTCCTGGAGTGAAAAGCCTCATCTCGATAACACATGGAGTCGGGGTGAGAATCTGTAGGAAGTGATGATGCCCTTATAAGAGATGGGACAGGAAGAGGTGCTCTGTGACTTAGTGTGCTTGGAGTAAATATAGGGGAGAGTTTGTCTTCTGAGGTGACGACTGAGAGCTGAAGAAAGGGGACAGAGGTGTCAGAATTGGTCCAAGTGAATTTGAGGGCTCCTTACAAGAGACAGGATGGGAAGGAGTACATTCTCAGTAACTGTGGAGTCAGCCTGTTTGTAGCACCTTACAGGATGGGAAGCGGTCTATGTCACAAACAACCAATTTGTCCAGTAAATCGAAAAACTGCCCTGAAACTCATATTCGTGGCATCTTACAATGTGTATAATTTTCAACAATTATGAAGAGCAGCAGATTTATTTTTAACACGAGTAATACAAAATGACATAATCCATTATACATATCACAATCATGTTAATATTCAATACATAATAATTAGAATTCAAAAGTACATACTCTATGATCTTACCTGAAATACACTCCTTAGAATATTTAAGAATATACAAATATATATGGCTCCATCCAATTTGGTACTTCTTTTATTCTGCTCCATGTCATATTTAATTTCTCTGCTGCATGTGCGTTTTCTACTCCAGGAACATACTGTAAAAAATTAAGCACTCCTGCACAAAGATAAGCTATCTTAAAGTTCCCGGTTTTCCAAGGCAGACTATATGTAGACTAAAATACTTTGGGATGTACAACCCCTAATTATATGTAAAATTAACATCTACTTAACACACAGATATCAAACAAAGCTTTGTACTCATAGTTAAGATAGTTATAGAGTCATGGAATAATACAGCCGGGAAACAGCCCCTTCAGCCCAACTCATTCCATATACCAACCAGCCTTTGAGTGAAAAATTAAAAACAACGTTAAGTGTATTTAACAATAAACGCACACCGGATACTAACTAAACATCCATAACACTACACTGTCAACCAGTCACAATTCAGAGCTGTAACTTAAATCCTGCCCCTCTCACCTTAAACCTATATCCTCTAGTTCTTGATTCTTCTACCCTGGCAAAAATAAAACTGTGTGCATTCACCGTATCAATTCCGTTTGTGATTTTAAACACCTCTGTAAGATCACCCCTTAGTCCAAGGAATAAATTCCTAGCATGCCCAATCTCTCCCTTTAGTTCAAGCTCCCAAGTCTTAGCAACATCCTCATAAATCTTCCCTGTACTCGTTCCAATTTTGACTTCTCTGCGTTCTTTCCAGCATACAGACATTTAACAGATAAATAGTTGTTCGAGTCATAGAATTAATTGTTTGATTCTATGCACAAGAAGACTCCATTTGGCCCATTAAGTCTGCACCAGTCACAGAGCTACTGACCTTTCAGTCCCCTGCCCTCTACTCATAGTATTCACATTCATAAATATCCATTCCTTTCTGAAGGCACTGATTGATTCTGAACCCATTATATTTTGGAGTAATTGAATTCCCCATCAAACGTTTTCCATCATTTTACCCTCATATCTTTGATGTCTGAACCATACACCACTGAAAGAGCTCCTTCTGTTCAGATTCACTGAACATATTCAAATTATTAACTCCAAGTAACGTCATCGAGTATTGAATTGGGATACCGCCGTTCAGTGGATTATCTTGCATTTATTTTTTCTTTAAACATGCTTTCTCTGCTTAAATGTTTGGTGTATTAAGTTGTTCTAGATGCCTGTAATGAATACTTGTTCCATGTCCCCCGTAGAAGGATAGTTACACAGCATGACGACAACCAGATATCTGTCCTTTTTCTGAAAGATGCAATTATGTATTTTTAACTAATTCTATAACTAATCTGTTCAAGTATACTACAAATCCATCACTTTTAGTTAAAAAAAACGCTGAAGGAATTCAGGGAGTCAGGGAGTATCTAAGGAAGTGGAACTACCCCCCTACCTCCACGGATGCTGCCTGGCCTGCTGAGTTCCTCTAGCATTTTTTTTTTGTATTTTGGCTGCAGAATGCAGCATGTGCCGTATTTTGTGTCTTCCTTAATACTGGGTTGTTGGGGGGCTAATCCTTGGCATGATAAATAACGAAATTAACCCCAGGTCGCGTCCCTGTGCTGCAGTATTTACGTTGGTGTAATCTGTAAATTACTTGGCGCAGTGTGAAGTCATGTAATTCCCGAGTTGAAACCGCATTCCTGAAGTGCACGGGAAAGAGCGAACATGTTGCAAAGTCAGTGTGTTCTCTGAACACACAGTAACTTGAGGAAGATAGAACATGTATCTAGGTGGTCAGGAAGCATCACGGACTGGCTAGAAATACATCCGATGCCACACTTATAAGGGACATGACTGTACAGTTTATAAATTAAAAAAACAACGTTAAGTGTATTTAACAGTAAACGCACACCGGATACTAACTAAACATCCATAACACTACACTGTCAAACCAGTCACAATTCAGAGCTGTAACTTAGTGCCAGACTGTGTTATTACAGAATATGGAGAAAGATGCATGTTGCACTGTAGTTATCAAGTCGCAACTTTCAGTATGTTGTTTATTATTAATTCTGAGGTATTTTGGGCGCGAACATTCCACAGCGAGCGGAATAAATGAAGGTTATGTGTAGGAAGGAACTGCAGATGCTGGTTTACACCTAGGATCGACACTCGCTGAGCTACTCCAGCATTTAATGAAGGTTAGACCCAAAATGCTGGAGGAACTCAGCGGGTCAGGCAGCATCTCTGGACAGAAGGGATTCCAGCATTTTGTGTCTATCATTCGATTTAAACCGTGGATAACTCGAGGATCCTCCAGTATCTTTGATTTAAACCAGCATCTGCAGTTCTTTCCTACACATAAATAAATGAAGGTTAAACGGATTTACCTGCAACGGGGAGAAGAGTTTGCGATCGGGGACAGACCTCCCTTTCCCACGCGAGAATTGTAATGCTCCGGGTTCTCTCCTTGTCTCCGGGCCATCAAACGATTCGCAAGCACTGGAAATTTAATGGATCATCGCTGCCCACTCCTCTCTGTTCCGCAAGGATGGTGTTGCCGTGGGGACAGCGGGCTTGGCTGATACCTATGGAGGAGGGAGCTGCAGATGCTGCTTTAAAACCGAAGTTACACACAGAATGCTGGAGTAACACAGTGGGTCAGGCAGCATCTCTG
Source organism: Okamejei kenojei (assembly GCA_035221665.1). Lineage (NCBI taxonomy): Eukaryota > Metazoa > Chordata > Chondrichthyes > Rajiformes > Rajidae > Okamejei > Okamejei kenojei. The sequence continues at coordinate 10,644,210 of CM069149.1, read as the reverse complement.
GAGAGAAGGAGTAGGTGGCGCTTCTGGTCGAGACCCTTCTTCAGACTGAGAGTCCAGGGAGAGGGAAACGAGAGATTTAGACGGAGCTATAGAGAGAGAGAAAACAAATGAATGAAACATATGCAAAAGAAGTAACGATGATCAAGCTGTGGGCTAGGCGAAAACGAGTTATGGACAATGAAACTCACAAGGACCACAGTGGAACTAGTCCAATGACAAGTGTGGGGGAGGGACAGAGAGAGAGAGAGAGGATGCAAGGGTTACTTGAAGTTAGAGAAATCAATATTGCATACTGCTGGGTTGTAAGCTGCCCAAGCGAAATATGAGGTGCTGTTCCTCCAATTTGCATTTGGAGTTTGCCAGAGTGAAGCCAAATGCAAATTGGAGGAACAGCATCTCATATGTTACAGGATGATACTGCGAAGGTACCTGAAGAAAATCCTCCGTCATGCCCACGAAACCTGCCTGCGTAGCAAACAGCATGTTGAGGGTCAACATGCTTCCATTCAAGAGTCTATTTTCGTGTCATGGTGGGGATTAGTGTCCATCATTGCATAAGGTTTTCAAAAATATATATATCTTCGTGTTCTGAAAGAGTTGTTCGTTTTAAATTCAGAAAGGAGATATTGCTTGGAAAAGTGATGAGATGACAACCCTTAATATGGGAATGGTGTAGGAGGGTAATCCTTGTTTTTTCAACACAATTCCTTGTTTGCCATCGTCATATCAGCAATATCTGCCTGAATATTCTCCCACTCAGTTATGGTACTTCTGAAAGCATTTCATGTTGAAATATTGCAGCTGTGCTTAGTGTATCCGAGGAAGAAAGGATATTTCATGTATTTAGGTTTACTTGGAATTTGCATTCACATTAAATTTACTATTTTAAGAAAATTACAAAACAGTACAGAGAAATTGGGATTCACAATTCAGGTCAAAGTTCCCATTTGACTGAGAACATTGACAAGTCAGAATGTATTGCATGGTCTGAATGAAAACTATAGCTTGATCACAAAGAAAATTTTTGATCAAGTTTATATTTTGTATCAAATATTTCCATATCATAGATAGCATAGTTTAATATTCTGCCCTGCCAATGATTTGTAATGTATTAGGAGACATTTCTATTTTGACCACCATTCATCTTGGATGGCTCACTGCTTAATAGTATATAAATACACTTGGAGCTTTGTCTAACAAATATTATATTTGAACTGATGAGCATGCATTCTCCAGTTTCGTTTTTGAGTTTAGAGATACAGCGTGGAAATAGACCTTTCAGTCCACTGAGTCCGCCCCAGCCAACAATCACCCGTGCTCTAGTTCTATCCTACGCACTGGGGACAATTTACAGAAGCCAATTAACCTACAAACCTGCGCATATTTGCAATGTGGGAGGAAACTGGAGCACTGGAGAAAACCCACGCGGTCACAGGGAGAACACAAACTCCGTACAGACAGCATCCGTGGTCAGGTTCAAACTCGGGTTTCTGCCGCTGTAAGGCAGCAGCTCTACCACCACAAACTTTTGTCCTAATTTGCTTTACTTATATTTTAGTAAGTCGAGAATTATTTGGAACATGTACCCACCTCTACTTTCACTCCCAGCAAAATAAATTATCCACCAAAGACACAGGAACGTCTACATGCATTCCATTAGTTCATATTTATGGGCTTATGCCTTGAAGGCAAGATGGAAGCTACTCAAATTGATTTACAAAGAGGAAACTCAGGAGGCATCAACCAAAATTGTCAGTTTGCTTTGTTCATATTCAATAATTATAGGTTGATGTAAAATATATAGGTTCCCTCACATTCTATTAAATTGTCAAATTGATCAATTCTGTTGTTTGACAATATCACAAATTTGTACTTCAGTAGCAGTGTAGTTATATTCAGCAATTGCATTTAATTGTATAGTTTAAATATATCCCTACAGATGAAAAACAGTGGGTCACAATCCTTTTGTTCATATTATTTTTGTCATATTATGATTTTTACAGCAATATCATGTATGAAAATTGCTTTATTTCTGGTTGGAATGCCAATACAATGGTTTCTGGGTTAAATTGCAATGCTTTGGGAATACAATCAGGCACCATCAAAAATTGACTAAGCCACAAATTTCACTTGTGGAAGTACTATATTTGCTGCAGATATAAAGAAAGCTCATTTACAAAAAAGAGCCCCAATTAGTGGAATAACTCAGACGGTCAGGCAGCATCTCTGGAAGGCATGAAGAAGGGACGTTTCTGATATTGCAAACAAAATGATACCATTCCCTGTGGAATACTTGTTTAAGACATTGCCATGTGTATATGAAGCTTGTATGCTCTGGGACAATATATATATCCCTGAATACCATAATATTTATAAAAAGTATATGGATTTTTATTAGAATTTCAGGGATATCTCAATTACCAACTGACAGCCATGAAATATGACAATTTTTTAACTGACAACCAATGAAATATTTCAAATGACTTAAATGCGGGAATGACTTAGTTACCTTGGATCATCATTCAATACGATTCTGTTTTCAATTATTTTCCACCTTGTCACTTGCTGTCAATGCCTTTAATGTTCATGTTATTATATAAAATCATGCCTTCAAGATGTTTGTCTTTTGGATATGCTAATTCAGGACTGACAAAAAGTATTTGCCAAGAAAAAAAGATTGATTAACATGTAATTGTGAGAACCAATTCAGTCCAGTTTATCCTTTATGACACAATACTTGTCATCATGTTCTGCTTTCATTTCATATGATGATGCAGATGCCAGGTTTTATTTTGTTTACTTTCACATGATAAACCACTTTCAACATTGGAATGCAATACACAAGAAATCAATTTCCCTAATTGTTCCCTCAATGACATTTAAAACATTGCTAATTGTTTTAATATCTTGAGGAAATGTTGAAATAAGATTTTAAATAAATTTAAATAGCAAAGGATGTTTTTGAAGCGACATCATTTCTTGCAATTTTTCATTTTATTTGTGGAATAACTGCTTAGCAAGTAAATTATGCTACACTATAATTTACAATTCATAATGCCAGCAATAAATGAGCAATGCAATGTGTAGGCAGTCTATAAAAAGTAAACAACTTGATATAAACAATCAGAAGGTAAAGTATCTATTTAAGAAATTAATGTCATCTTCTCATAGCAAAGAAAATGCATGAGGAACTAAAATTTGTAATACAAAACATTTATCACATAGTCAAAGCATTCATTGTTATAAAGTATTGTTCTTATATAATAGCAAAAGTAGGTGAATACAAATGTTATTGGATTACCGTTACAACATTGAATCTGCTAATTTCCACAAAAAGTGACTTCATTATCTACTTAATTTACAAATGTTATTTGTAAAGTTTTAAACAAAACAATTATAAATTTGTAGTTAATGTTTTGAAATGTAGATTTGAATGTTGAGTGGCCCAGAAATTGGTTTGTCTTGGAGTGTGCCTTCCAGCAGAGCAATGCAGCTCAACAATGCGACGTGGGCCTTATATAGAGAGTGAGCTGCAGACACCTACTGGTTGGGTTCCAGCAGCTCATCGGTGAAAGCCTCCTTTTGTTACTGTGATGCCTCTTTATCTATTTCCAATAATAAGAGTGATGGGCACTCTACTACATCATGTTGAGCATATTTCCAGTAAGACAACAACCAATTTCTAGGCCATTATCCAACTCTGTGTTTGACTCGTACTTGAAGTAGATTAATTCCATCGACAGGAACAATCTGTTGGCTCTTGAAATGTAAAGTCAATCCATGTGGCATTACCCGCACAATAAAGTGGCACAATCTGATCTGTGAGGTCGACTTCTCGGCAGCATTTGCAGAATTTTGCATAGCTGTTGATATTAGTGTTGAATATCATAGCTGATGGACACCTACCATCACAAGAAGCCACAGTGACCTGAAAATAATTAAGAACCATCAGGAATTGTGTTATCTAATACTCAGGAGATTCTTCATACATTAAAGTTAAGTGGCTAACTGCTTTCCTCCAATACTACACTTCCCTGACAACTAGTAACATTTACAGTGTTTATTGCCTATCAATTGCATTCTCCGGTGTGTAATGTTCAACAATTAATTGTAATTTAGTCAGAGTTAGGTTATTTGGCAAATAGAAAATCAAAACACAGCTTCCGAACCTTTGGCAAGGAAATTTGTGAAATTGTACATTGAACCTCTGCAAGTTTTACTAAAAGCTGTAATTGGAAAAATGTGGTTTTATGGAATGAAAATAAAGCTAGGATTTTACATACAGTGCCAGTGGTACGGCAGTCATCTTTCCTAATGATCATTTTGACATCTAATTTTCGGCAAGGCCTTATATCTTCTTTGCCTAGTAACAAATGGGCACATTAAACAGTTTGAAATATCAGCATGTTACTAATACAAGTGTTCAAAATAATGCAAATGTTATTCTTATTTGTTTTATGAACATTCATGGCTCAGACCAATCTAACTATGAGCATATGTTTAATTAGTTACATCATTTTATGACAGCAAATTAAAATAATTGTCATCATGATTTCAGTTGACTGCTTTAAAATCATTTTCATACTTGTGGTGTGTTTATTCCCCAGAAGAATAACTGCTCCAATATCATACTAAATAAAATGTATTCACTAATTGACAATCCATTCATTAATTATAGCATTTTTAAATTATTGAAGAACAGGTACATTTCTAATTAGCTAATAAAATAAAAGTTACATATTCAAACATCATTTCATATAACTACATAAGATTTTGGAAACATTTGCGATGGAGATTGCCTGGTCAAATTATGGTACTGATCCGTCTAACATCAAAGGGGTCTAACAAAAGAGCCTAAAGAAAGCAGATAATATCATTGAAGACCCATACCACCGTGTTCATGCTTTCTTCTCACTGTTAGCATTGGGAAGAAGGCACAGGAAACTGAGATCCATTACCTCCAGGTTCAAGAATAGCTTCTTCTCATCAACCATTAGGTTCTTAAAACTACCTTGTTCAAACCTAACTACAACTCTATCTCACCCATGTCAATTTTACAGAACCATTACAGACTATGCACTACGATAGTTGATCTATGCACTTCTGCTTTTTGCAGCATATTAGTCTAGTTTATTTAGTTAACTGATCACTTATTGTGTATTTATTGTTGTTGTTGCATCTAATGTGCCTTTAAAATGGCAGCAAGCAAGAATTTCATCGTTCTGGTTCATATACAGTGCATATGGCAAATAAATACTTTTGGATTTTGATAAGTGAGCAAATTGATATAAATTGATTTTACACCTAAAGATGCAGTAAGATGCTCTATCAATGCAAACATTTCATGATATTCTTTGGAAGGTGATTATAAAATCCAACTAATAAGAACAAAATGCTGGCAATAATCATCAGGACAAGCAGCATTTCTTAAGCAGAATTAACATTACAAATTATTGAACCATCGTCGGTTCTGATGTAGAGTTATTGACCAGAAATGTTAACTTGGTTTCTCTCTCTGCAGACACAGTCTGATTGCACTGTCTACCAACCATTTTTTTTTTTAAATATTAGAATTTTGGAATCTGTAGAATTTTGCTTTCCAGTTTGTAAAGTTGTAAAGAAAATGTTAAATACAATTCACACCATGTTTCATTCTTTAATGCTGATTCATATGTTTTACAAAATGTGTCTAAGGTAGTGTTAATGTGCAGGGATCACTGGTCGGTGCAGACTCGATGGGCCGAATGGCCTGTTTCCACGTTGCATCTCTAAAACTAAAAAAACTAAATAAGAGTGATTAATGCAACTCTTTGTGCTAATAATGCATTCAGTTAAATTCTGGTTGATCGGCTCTTATCTCCATGTTCCATAAGAGTTACTACCTAAATAAAAATCTATAAATTTTAGTTTTGAATTTTTCTGTTGATTATCATCATATTTTGGAAGAGATTTCTAGTTTTCCTACATCATTTGTATGAAGATGCATTTCAAACGTATCTCCAGAATATCTAATTCTAATGTAATGCTGAAACCCCATTCCTATTCCCATTCAAAAGAGGAAATAGTTTCCCTATACTGTACTGCTTCTTTTTTTTTCTTCTATCATAACAATTTCTTTCAGACCTCAATCAGTTTACCTTTAATGTTCTCTGATCACGAGAACTCAATATTGGTCAATGTAATCAGTTCTGATATTTATCCCTATTCAGCCATAATGTTTTTTAGATGAATCTACACTGCAGTACTCCCAAGCCTCTACATCATTTCTGAAGTATGGTTCCATGAATCAAAGCAATCCTCAAAAAAGCAGGCACATTTCCTTTCTCAATCTCTATCAATTTGTATTTCAGACCCTTTGGGAAAATGGCCCTCATAATGCCCATCTCATTATCTGTACCTCCAGGGATTAGTAATTTGCATATAAAAACAGCCAAATCATTTTCTAATTTTTCCATTTTAGATCAAGATTTGCTAATCTTACCACAAATTCCTTTGGACACAGTCCTGGCATCGTACAAAATATATCCAAAAGGGGGACCAATGTTGTCCCATTCATCTTCTGACATATTGGCAGTAACATCATACAACATTAACAGAGTTGTTGATGTATCATGTCGATCAAATGCTGTCACTTCTTGCACATTGGACAGGTTGGGAGGTTAACAAAACCCCTGTTATGGAAACCCTTAGAAACCACAGGTCATATGCCACCTGTTTTTTCCATGCATGCAAAGCTTATAATTTGCCTTGTCTGAGACTACTTATGTAGTGTGTTATATTATCTAAAAAATCATCAACATGTGCATCTCTGGTCAGCCCATTATTCAGATTTACTGCTCTCCGAATTACTGACCTAAACATTTGGTGCTGTCACGACTATTTCAATTTCCCTTTATTTTTCCTTGAAAATAATGATGGTAATAATATGAAGCAGGGGTGGGGGTTCTAATTGCATCAAAGCTTTAATGCAAGTAAAACTTTGCAATTAATTTATTTTGTTTGATGAAATGATGATGTAAAGAGTTGACCAGTATTTCTCCGGATACAGATAAGAGCACATGTATTACATTAATGACGGAAGAAGACACAAGGGTGCATTTTTCTGCTGGAAAAAGGATGATTAAGGAATAAGGAATAAGGAATGATAAGGAATGATACGTTCTACAATGTGAAGGAGTCGATTGCTGATGTTGCTCTTAACGTATTCAGTATTAACGTATACACTTAAGGTATTCAGTCTTAACGTATACACTTCTGGGACAGAACACAGAAAAATTATTTGGGAGGTGTGTGCCCATAATCTGGATATGGCCTAATTTTCCACCCGTCAATTTGAATGCATTGGGAATCGCTCAAGTGGCATTACAAAAATGCATTGGCTTCCATCCAGTTTAGCTTCTGTGCTTTATCTATGTAAAATAATTGGTTAAAAGATCAGTAGCAATCCATAAACCTCCCACACACAAACGCAGTTCTGATAAAATGCCATACAAAGACATGTAGAGTCAGGTTTCCAAAAACAAAGATTAGGAAGAATTAACTTTCCAAGACCAGAGGGAGTTGGTAACAAGGTAAATGAAGGTGATAAGAGTGGGAGGGGGGAACGGAGCCTTATGCAGATTTTAAAAGTTAATGTGTTATTTGGACTGAATGGTTTGGTCCCGCATTGTGTATCCATGAAATTCACAGAATATCCATATTGATCACAACTGGATGCATTTTGCTTAACCAAATACTTGGTCTCAGATTTGAGTCATGCCCTTGGTCTTAGATTTAAGGCATGTTTGCATGATACCAAAATGGATCAAGGTACAGAGATACACAAAGTGAGTAGGTTTTGGTAACTATGATTTAATATATCAAGTGTGATAGTTTGCTCAGGTAAGATGAACAGAATATAAAAGAAGTGGAGGTAATGTTAACGTCATTTCTATGATTCTGTTCTAGACGGAGGGGAGGCAAGTTCCATTCTGGTCTTCAAGAGGAAACTGAATAAAGCTCTGGTAAGAACAATTTGCAAGACCATGGAGAAATGGATGGAGGGTGGAATTAGACAACAGTTCTGGTAAAGAGCCAGCATGGACATGATGGGCTAAATGGCCATCTGTGCTGTAACCATTCCATGATTCTATGAAATAGAATCCTGTTAGATCAGACTTGCAACACAGTCTGCAGTCCCTTGAAAATTACAAAACCTAAGCTGCAATACTGAAGAATGTATGGAGATAATCTTCAAGAATGTTACCAGAACATGTGGCTGCAAGAATGGCATAGGGAAAGGGAAGACTGAGGAGTCGGTAAAACATTATAAATAATTTGTTGGAGTAAATAACAAGATATTTTTCAACTTGCTGGTGTGCCCAGTACAATGGAAACTATATACAAGATATCTACTAACAGATCAAACAACAGATATGGATGGAATCTGGTTTGAGTGAATGTGACACATTCAAACATAATTGATAAAGGAGAGTGGAATAGAGAGGTATTATTGTAAGGTTGGAAGCAATAATTAAAGCGGTGTATTTGGATTGTAAAACTAATAGAGGCAATTTGGAATGAATGGTTGTTTCTGCAGTGTGAGTTCCATGTAGTCCGATACAACACAGAAGTAATTCAGTGCTTTATACATAATACCCAAACCATGCATATCATATACAATACATTTTGCTGTTGATAAAATACTGAAATTGCAAATAAAGTACATAATGGGAATAGTACCTGTGTCACAGTTAGTACTACCAGTTGGGACTACTGGACTAATGGTAAAAGGTAATAAACCCAATCCAGAACCTGGCAGAATTATCAATATCAGTTTAATATAAAATGACAGCATAAATTACAATTAAATCTTATATATCTGGCATGCATTAACTCAAGCTGGTGTAAATGTTGCTGCCAAAAGGAATGCATATGAACAGAAGCTGGTGATGAATTTGAAAGGCCATTCAACTGCACATGCTTTTAGTTTGTGATGGCATGTTTATAAATCAAAATAATGCTAAAGAATCACATGTAAGCAAGTGTTTTGAATTTAGGTGCATTCCCTGCAGCCACATCAGTTTAAACATATATAATTCTGAAGTATAACAGTTTTTGTATGCCTATGGACTATTACCTTTGGAGAGGATTTCAGTTGAAATATGATGTTTGATTTACAAAGTATATTGGAGATTTAAAATATATATTGGCCAGTTTATTGCAGCCCGTTGTATGCAATGGTTAGCTTGGTCAGGTTACCTTAGATTTCCTAAATGGCTACAAGAAAGTGTCCAGCTCCCATAGCTCTATGCTTTTCTTTGAGCAATATAGCACTAACTAATACCAGCAGCAGCAATTGTTTAATGGTTATGTGGCACGGTAACAACAGGACCTACAGGATGCACAAACCCACCACTTAAATTTGGGCACCTAACACCCATCCCAAAGGTCATTTGCCGCACCAAGCGTAGATTAGTGATCAGTTCCCATTATAACAACGTCCAAAATTTGATGGAGCAAAATGCCTGAGAGGGACTCAAAAAGCTGGAGTCACTCAGAGGGACAGGCAGCATCTTTGGAGCGAAGGAATGGGTTACGTTTTGGGTCAAGACCCTTCTTCACACTGGGAGATATAGACAATTAGGTCTCTTTTCAAATTCCATTTCATTCTTCCCAGAGTTCCAAAATACTGACTCCAAATGAATTACATTTGACAGGTTATTAAACTTGTTCAAGGCATATCTGCCAAATTGTAGTCTTTTTACCCATTAGAATTTAGGAAAATATTTAATTGTAGAAATGGTAAATCTATTAATGTCTGTAAGGCCTTCCTTTTTATCATTAATTAGATTTCAATTTTAAAATGGTGCTGCAGAGACATATGTATATTACCACATGAAAGTGATGCTACACTCTAAATTAAAAGATAAAGCCATGAAGAAACATTAAGAGGAAATAGTTAAACAAAAAAATGTTTCAAGTTAATGAAGATGAACTGGAAACTGAAAGCTAATAGAGAAAACAATAACAAACTAAAAGACTTTCACGTGAAAAATAGGGAACCAAATATTAGGAGAGAAAGGATTCAAGAATATCATTATTCTACTTCCCATCTATCAAAAGATGCAATGAAATTCACAAACTCTAATTGTACCTCTAGACAATGGTTTTGATCATTAGCAGGACAATAAAAGCCGTATAGAGTTTGTGAATATGAGTACTTGAATCTCTAACATTGTCCTTCAGAATTATGTTAAGAGTTTGAGGGAGACTGTTATCTTTGATCACTAGCGATAAATACAAAGATTTGATTGGAATGTACTCAATGGCAAAAAAGATCGAAACATGTGGTAGAACTGGCTGTCAGTATCTGTCAGTATCTGTGCAAGCATTTGGTGCTGGCGTCCAAAAATGAACTTGTTCCATTTTATTTTTAAATGGTATTGTTTCAGAGTCACTCCTTTCCTTATCAATAGTGAATGGTGAATTCCCAAACTTCCCTTTGCAGTAAGATTAGAATAAATAATTCCACTTTTCTTTATATAACAGTTATACTCCAGAATAAATTTCAAAGTAACTGTATCAGCAGCCCTAATAAGCAGTGCAACAAATAGTTCACAACTGTTTACAATGTTAACAAACTGGCATTAAGACTGATTTCATTTACTACATGCTCTTTCCACTCCATTTTCCCCAGCAATTCAGGATTGAACCACAGCTATCCAAATTCAAAGCCAAACAAGCATAATATGCAGCCTTGTTCACTTACAAGTCCTGCAGCAGCCATCCATATAAAGCTTTGTAATTCCCCCTTTCTGAAAAAAAAGTGAAATTATCAAAAGAAACAGATCACGGACATTGCATTAAACATTTCTAATTAATGTCAACTTCCAGGCACAATTGATAAGCACCCACACAAGAAGCAATTAGGAAGAGTAAAACTGTATGAAATTGGATACAACCTGGAGTTACAACATGGAAACAGGCCCTTCAGCCCACTGAGTCCATGCCAACCATCATATTAGCTCTATGTTATCCCAATTTCTCATCCACTCTCTACACACTAGGGGCAATTTACAGAGCCAATTAAACTGCGAACCTGCATCTTTTGAATGTGGGAGGAAACAGGAGCACACGGAGGAAACCAACATGGTCAGAGGGAGAAAATGCAAACTTCGCACAGGCAGCACCTGAGGTCATGATCTCTGGTGCTGTGGGATTGTGGTTCTATCAGCTACGCCACTCTGCCACAATGCAAGTTGGTTGTGTGGGAACAGACAGAAAGGTGTGTATTGTGATTGGTTATCTACAAGGAAATCTCCTGGGGTCTTAGCTTCTTAACAATGATTTAAAATACAAGTAAAGTGTATGTCCATATTTGCAAGCAGTAAATTTGGTGACACAGTCAGCAATTCTGATGAAAGCCACAACTTGTAAGAGACACAGACAGACGAAATGAATGGAGAAAATTGAGATGGATGAAGTTCTGTGTGAATAATTCATTCATTCATCATCGTTGAAAACATTAGCGACGCAGTGGTGCTGGTTTCCAACGAGAACAGTGAAGGACGCACCACACATCTCTGTCCTCCAGTTCCTGCGGACTTCTGCCGCTGAAAGTATAGGATTTTGGTGTGTGTGCTTTATCATCATTCCTTACAATGCTGTGTACAACAATGATCGCAACTTCTACTGAAGTGTGGATGGCCGTTGGCTTGCTAGAAGCTCATCCGCCCATTGACAGGTCTTGTTTTTGGTCCTGCTGGGGGTCCACAGCCCCCTCCTCACCTGGCAAACCAGGTGGGAGGAGACAGTTTAGTCATGCGTCCGACCATGGAGCAAGTAGCACGGGATTACATGGTACCCGTGCCGGGTGGAACTTCCCCCAACCTGACCTGAAAAAATTTGAGATTATCATTTTGAAAAAAGACAAATCAGAGTATTTTCAAAATGGCCAATAAACAGGAAGAATAGAGGGACAAACACAATCAGGAGTCAATTTATAAAAATCAATGAAGGCCTATTAAGAGTCGAAAAAGTATCAATGACCAATATATACAGAGCATGTATCGTGGGGTCTAGGGATACAATGGAAAACAAAAGCTCCAGGTGCTTGTTTTTGTTAATAAGACCCACCTGGAGAACTGGGTTTCACTGGAACTATAACTATCAGGCCAGCTACAGCAGTCTTGGAGAAGGTGCATAATTATGTGCACTGGTTGCATGAAACTTCCCTGTGTTTGTTGAGCATAGATTATGGAGGAATGATCTATTCAATAGTTTTAAGACTATTTGCTCTCAACTGAGAATCCAGAATAAGAGGGTATAGTTTGAAAATCAGAGCCAGGCTCAATAAGGAAGTGAGAACAAGCAGATGAGATATATGTGTCTCCGTACACAAAGTTTATTCTTCAAGGCACCAAATAATATATAGTATTTTGCTGCAGTCATCCAAAGGAATTGTATAAACAACAAGATAATAATTACAATTAGGGAATCTCAAAATCACAAAATTATCTCAAAATGCAAGGTACCAACTTGATTCAGTAAGCAAGCCCACAAGAACATTTTATAACATCTTTTCAAATATTGACTTTACATTTATTAGACAAATTAAGTAACACACTTACAAACTATTTGTACTGCTGACCAATTCCAGTACGAGTTATCTATCCTTGTCAAATATGATAACCAATTGAATCCCAACTTCAACACTAAATTCTGAGTTTGATTTTTCCCTTCATGAAATTTAAACTTCTGAGACAGCAGTTTTGTACCACAAAAGGTTAACAAACAGCCTGGTCTCTACTGTTCAAAGAACAAGTACGACTCTCCCACATTTTTCCAAATTGGGAGCAGAAAAACAGGGGGGAAAAATACAAAAGACCAAGAAACATGGTGTTGTACAGTAGATCTGCCACCAGCAGGTAAAAGGCAATAATATTTTATGTACGGCAGCCAGCCAGTTTTTGTTGGAGATATTGAAATGTGTGTGCATATGCATATGTGTGTATGCGTGCAAGCATTGATAAATGTCGATATCTGTGGGTGGCATTGCTTTTTCAAGTGGAACTCTATTTATTTGTTGCTCTATGATTCTCTGTAGATGTAGAGCTTGTTCCCTTTTGAGCATTCAAAAAGTTAGGTAGCGCTCTCCAAATTGTGTAGTTCTGTGGAGGGAACGGTATTATTATGACAACGAAAGTACAAACCTGCATGCATTCTGTCTCATTAAATGGAGGGCAGACCATTCCAGAGCCAAGCATCGTGACTCCAACAGTTGTCTCCAAACATTCATATCTGATACAGTCAGCAATCCAGGAGGTTCCAGCCTGGAGTTAAATAAATTAGCATAAATAGAATAAAACATTTTGGAAAGTTGACATATAATTTTCTAATTAATATTAATTTATTATTAATGAAGGATTTTAAAAAATCATGCAAAATTATGTACCAAGCATTTGTCAAATAAATGGTTCAATCAAACGGGAACAAAACATATCCGAAGTTTTCACCTCTGAAATTTGCCTGAAGAAATAAAATTGATGTAGATTGCTATAAAATGCTGCATGTTTTTATTGCATTTGTAGCATTTAACAAATATTGATATGTATATTTTAATCTATATTCTAATATTAATTCATATCTCATCACATTCCATGTGACAATATTTTATCAGCAACCCAAACTTTGGAAAATTAGGTAACCTTTTGTTTTCAGAAGCAGAAAATGCCAGGCAGCAGATGAACTTTTTGTATTGTCAAGCAGGGTCCTTTTGGACTAATCAGCTATCTTCGATCACACACACCACCAACACCACCCCCTCTCACCCCCCAGATCAGGCATCAAAAATGGCTGCTTATGAGATATGTGCAGTGGACATGTACTGCACGTACATGGGTGGACAGTATAAGGTCAACTTAAACCCTTTTCCAATGTAATGGAACCTATTTTTATTAGGGAAATGTCCCCACCCCAGTGCAAATTCAGGCCTTTAAAACAGGTTCACTTTTTCTTTTTTGATAAACCACTTCTGCAGAAGGGTTTTGGCCCGAAACGTTGCCCATTTCCTTCGCTCCATGGATGCTGCCTCACACGCTGAGTTTCTCCAGCATTTTTGTCTACCTTCACTTTTTCACCTATCGTTAGCTATTTCAAACTCATAATTTCGCACATTTATGATAGTTACAAATGTTCTTACATCTCTCTAAACAAATGACTTGCATGTTATTGGTAATAAATTAATAGAAAAAAAAAACTAATCGCATAACATTATACCCTGCATCAACTTACATTATGTAAAACAATGCTGCCTTCTTCCTCAAAAGGGCATGACATATTCTTACAAGTTCCACAGCAAACGTACGGATCAGTTGAAGGAACATAGACTTGGTGCTGTTGAATAATACAATCATTATCTTTATGGCAACAAAATCAAAAAAGATACGAAGAAAATTCCTATCACCTCAGTCTTGGTCAATGTTTACATAAATCACAATATCTTGCTCAACAAAACTCATCACAGGTGATGATAATTGCATTCAAATTATTTAATATACACATAGCAAAAAGCGTCCTCAATGTGTCATTATTGCAAAAGTTGTTATGAACCACAGGTTGGCAATTTGTTTTTTTAATAAATATCAGTAAGTGTTGGCATAATTTACTATGCTGTTATAAATACAATTACACATAAGTAAATTTGTAACCAGAGTAAAGAGGTAGTTTCCTCTTTTGCAGCTTCAAATAAAATGTTAAACTCGACTGTGCCTGCAATTGAATCAACAATGTACAGGTAATGTTTTTTACAACATAAGGAACATCTGGCTGAAATAAATCAGATTATACCTGGTAAGCCGCCAATCACTACCTCCACCGGTTGCGCCTGTGCTGAAGGACACCGTGACTGGCTGGCGGGCGGGCCGGCAGAAGGTGCTGAGGTGGCGGCCAGTTCCGCTGTCCGGTCCCGGCGGCCGCTCACAGTCACTTGCCTCCCCGGCCACAATGCGATGGCTCCGCGCCCAGAGCACAGAGATAGCAGTGAGCGAGTGAGTGAGTTGCTGGCATGATCCCCGGCCCCCTCCTTCTCAACGCTCCTGCCCTCCCCGCAACTTTACCCCTGGCCAAGGTAGCCAGGCGAAGTTGGCTACCTTGTGCAGCCCAGGGCGTGCTAACCCGGGCCAGACACCCACACACTGTGGAAAGTAAAGATCATAGGCCATAGTTCCAGGGTCGAAGGCGTGGCGGGTTCCGCAGAGCAGTCGCTACGAGAGTGGCATTGCTCGGTCAACTCCATTCCAAGTCTATCTTTCTTGGCTAACAACCTAACCTTCGGCCTCCAAGACACAGGTAAAAATTTGGGCCTTATGTTAGGGTAAAAAATAGCGTCTTTGACACCGGGAAATAAGGTACTTTAAAAGCATGGTGTAGAGTTAAGGGAAGACATAAAACTCAGAAGAGATGGATTTTAAAACTAGCAAACATAACAGGTTCAGCAGTAGAGGAGATTATGGCAGTATTCGCAGCATGGGAAATTTATGGCTGAAAAAACTAGGCCATTACATTGGAATGACCCAAGGTAGAAAGGAGTGGAAAATGGAAGAGAATTAATGTACATTGTGAAGAAGGAGAGAGAGTAGGTGCAGATGAGGAGCCAAGATCATAAAGATATTATATGAATTTTTTAATTTGAAGACGTGGGACGAGTAGAAATATGGGCCGAGGATAGGTTATGTAGCAGGTCCTGATGCTCTATCAGATATGACAGCAAAGTTTCCAATTACCTCAAATTTATGGAAAGTGCAGGAGTAAATCCAATAGGACAGAAAGAAAGCTTTCAAACTCAGAAATGAGTTTTCAAACTCAAAGTTAGATAGTCTGGGATATGGGCGGGGACATTGGAGGGAAAGAATATGGATTGTAAATCTCGCTCAGAATTAAACAGAACACTGAAGCTGCAAACAGCCTGGTGTTGCCAGAGTCTGAATGTGTGGAACCAGGCAGAGTGCGAGTCGACCGACGAGTGACCCCGACTTTTCACTCGCGGTCATCACGTACAATTAACGTAGCGGGAACGTCAGAACTCGAGCGCGCAACTTAGCGACTCGTGGCGCTAACGGCAGGTACCCGTGAAACTTGTTAACTCTTGAAAAAATTCAAACATGTTTGAGGTTTTCCACGAGTCAAATTTACTGCTCAAGTTAAAAATGGAAACATTTAAACTTGTTGTAATAACGTAGTGGCCCGTGCGTTTACCTTAGTAACTCGTGAGTCTACCGTGGCACCGTCAATGGAAACTTTTCATTTCCCAGGTGGGAATGGAGTTACCCGAGGCCAGACTCCAATAGTAGCAGCATTGAAAGTGACAGCAGAAGGCGGCAGCAGGAACCTTCATTTGAATTTGCACTGAGGTTAAATGGATTGTCATCCATGATCATAAAAAGTCGCACATTGGATGTAGTGGGTTTATTTACGGGTGACTGTGGCAACCGATGACTGTGACTGATCCGGGAAGGGAGGAGACACACTATTCACTTTCCCACAAGCATTTACCAAGATTGTCTAATATTTTGTTGACCTCATGTACATGCTTTCAATATTCATTTTACACCACGTATTGCGACTTTGTCAAGACCTTTCTGGATGTCCGTATTCAGGTTGTTAAGGTTTGCCCTCAGCATTCATTGCTTCACTTTGTTGTTTAACTCTAGCTTCCCTTATTTGGTTCTAATCTAGTTTTCACGGAATAATATGGAACTAGTTGTTCCTCCCAGCTAACATCAATTTTCAAAGAGAGGAAGCAATCAAATGTATACAGGACTGGGATTAATCGTAGCGAAGGGGGGCAGGCAGCATCCCTGGAGAAATGTAACAGGCGACGTTTCAGGTCGAGACCCTTCTTCAGACTGTGAGTCAGGGGAAAGGGAGACGACAGATCAATTTCCCCTCACCCTCAGACATCAGGAATCACATTGGATTAGACCTGGACCATCTCCGCTGCATGGTGGTACAGCAGTTAATGCTGCTGCCTCGTGGTCTCAGGTTCGATCCTGAGCTCAGCTGCTGTCCGTGTGGAGTTAGTGACCAAGAGGCTTTGCATCAACTGCGGTTAGAAGCGTCTGCTTTTTGAATTCCCACAAATAGCACAAGGTTTAAGTCAACATTTTAAAACCATTTTAAACACCATAGGTTACAATACAGTAAAGGATTATGTTTAACCCAATCACTGGGCGCTAGTGTTGTACCATTACGAAAAAAATTGTTAAAACGTGCTGCGCCTCTGGTCAGTGCAAGTATCTCAGAAGTAAAGCAGCATTTATTTGAAAATGAGACATATTTATACAGATTATTCCTGAAATATTTGAGGTTTATTAATTTGTAGACAATTTCTGCTCAGGAAGATACGCCAGTAAAATGGCTCTGGCTAAAATCAACACTTCACACATTAATAATAAGAGGCAAGTTACAGCAGATACTGAAAATCAGAAGATAGAGAACAGAGTAGAAAATGCTTCACAACTGAGGCTGCACAGAGAGTGAGTCACACACACACAGACACGGGTCAACGTTAATTAAACCTGAAAAGAACTGCAGCTGCTGGAAATCTCGTGAAAACAGAAAGGGCTGGAATCACTGAACAGGTCAGTGGAGAGAGAGTACTCTTTCCCCTCTGCCTTCATTGCACAAATGTCCTTGCTTGACATAAAGGGCTGCTGCATACAGCACTCGAATAAAAAACATCACCATCCTGGATTCCAATTGCCTGCTTGCAGCCATGTTTCCAAATGAGCCGATTTAAATCAAGGGAGGCTTTTTATAGTGCAAAGAAAACAGCATGACACATGAGTAACTCGGGAGAGGAACTTGGGAACGCGGGAGATGAACTTGGAACATCGCAGAAATGACAAGCAAACGGCAAACTTAGTCATACCCATGGGAACTCGGTTAAACTCTTGATCGTACACTTGGAATCTCGTACACAACCACGAGTCTTTCACTCGGGGTACCTCGTGGGTCAACTCGCACCGTGAGACAGGGCTTTCAAAGACAAGAGAAAAGGGTTTGTAATCATGAATGAAAACAATTCAATCTTCTGGCTGGAGGTTCTCGTTGAATGCGGAATATTGGATAACTGCACAGAGGCAGTGGGAGCCTGGCAGTAATAAAGATATTTGGTGGAGATATCAAATTGCATATCATTAGCATATCATTAGTAGAAGATCACATGACACAACATGAAGGTAAGCAAAGAAAGATTCAAGAACAAAAACACAGGGATTCCAGAGGATGGTGAAGGGTTGGAAAACGGAGTGGTTGCTGAAGGTGCCCTTGTCATATGTTGGCAACAATTGAACCAAGAGAAAGCCACTCCCTGTACAAGCTTGTGTATTTGACCATAGCAGCTGCAAAGTGTTCAAATGCAGAGGGAGTTGGGGAAGGGGGACCCAGTTCATAGTTGCTGGGAGACTTGGGTTAAGACCAAATTATCAAAGACAAGAAATCTTTGATACTTGGAAAGTTAGTAAGCTAGACTGAAATAATTCTGTTATACATTAATTCTTTTAGCATAATACATTTTAGCTATTAACAGACAACCTTATGTAGCATTGAAAAATGGAATAGTTTGTAATTTTCAAAAGTCAAATGACTATATTTATAAACTTACAGGTTCACATTTTGCAGAACAGTTAACTATCGACACTTCCATTGAAGGAGATTCTGTGGGTTGATCTGCACTCTGCAGACAACTTGCTATATAACATTGGTCACTTTCAAGGTGCTGAACCAGTGACTGGCCAAGTTTAAGTGCGGTGACACCTTGGAAGAGACAGACATCAGCTTTTCCTGAAACAATTAAATGCATACTCTAATTAATAATTATAGGTGCATTATCATCAGAATTATTCTGTTAAAATAACGTGTGCTTATTATTACTATTTGTTTTCAAATTTGTTATTATGCCAATTGATTATTTAACCTAATAAGGAACAATAAATAAAAAATGAAATATAAATTATATATAATTGTTTTAGTTTTTTTTAAGTTTGTCTTTGTTCAATGCTATGGCATAAATTTCAGACTATAGGCTGCTCAACCCTTGGTGCTCAACCTTTGATATTACCCCCGTTAAGTCCAAAGGGGGTAAACAAGCACCATTTTGAGTTAGTGATCCAGCAAAAATTTCTCCGCTATGGATTCCATGTCAGTACACAAAGTTTTAAAACTGTTTCAAAGCAGTATATTTTACCTATGTATTTAAAATTATTTAACATAACATAAATCTGTTCAATAAGTAAGTAAGTTTATTGGCCAAGTATTCACATACAAGGAATTTGCCTTGCTGCTCTGCCCACAAATAACTACATGACATACTGTGAAAGTTATGAATTACTCAGAAAACACTAAACATTAATTATAATAAAACATTAATGCTAAAACACCATTGATCAAGCATGTGAACCAACAAAATACCAGATCAAAGGGAGGCTACAGATTTTTGGCTGCAGATTTTTGGTTGTTGAGTAGAGCATTGAGTAATATTAGTGCATTTCTATATTATAATTCATATTTTATCGAGATGGTATCTCATCCCAATTTCACAGACATATTTTTCTCAAAATTCAGTTAAAGAAAAACTCGAGTCAGTCATGGTATTCGATTCTTCTCTGAAATCTGGTTACAAATATGGACTTGGTAAAGGGAATTAGATCTATTTTTCTAAATATGATGCATCATATTAAAAAAAATGAATTTGTGACATTTCAAAGTTAACAACAGGTCACCTCGACTATAAAATACAACTCAAACACTTGTATGATAGTTACAGTGGCTTGCAAAAGTATTCATACCCCTTGAACTTTTCCACATTTTGTCACGTTACAACCACAAACGTAAATGTATTTTATTGGGATTTTATGTGATAGACCAACACAAAGTGGTGCATAATTGTGAAGTGGAAGGAAAATGATACATGGTTTTCAAATTTTATTACAAATAAAAAACTGAAAAGTGTGGCGTGCAAAAGTATTCAGCCCCCCTGAGTCAATACTTTGTAGAACCACCTTTCGCTGCAATTACAGCTGCAAGTCTTTTGGGGTATGTCTCTACCAGCTTTGCACATCTAGCGACTGAAATTTATGCCCATTCTTCTTTGCAAAATAGCTCAAGCTCAGTCAGATTGGATGGAGAGCGTCTGTGAACAGCAATTTTCAAGTCTTGCCAGAGATTCCCAATTGGATTTAGGTCTGGACTTTGACCTGGCCATTCTAACACATGAATATGCTTTGATCTAAACTATTCCATTGTAGCTCTGGCTGCATGTTTAGGGTCGTTGTCCTGCTGGAAGGTGAACCTCTGCCCCAGCCTCAAGTCTTTTGCAGACTCTAACAGGTTTTCTTCCAAGATTGCCCTGTATTTGGCTCCATCCATCTTCCCATCAACTCTGATCAGCTTCCCTGTCCCTGCTGAAGAAAAGCATCCCCACAGTAAGATGCTGCCACCACCATGTTTCACAGTGGGGATGGTGTGTTCAGGGTGATGTGCAGTGTTAGTTTTCCGCCACACATAGTGTTTGGCATTTAGGCCAAAAACTTCAATTTTGGTCTCATCAGACCAGAGCACCTTCCTCCACATGTTTGCTGTGTCCCCCACATGGCTTGTGGCAAACTGAAAACGGGATTTCTTATGGCTTTGTTTCAACAATGGCTTCCATCTTGCCACTCTTCCATAAAAGCCCGATTTGTGGAGTGTACGACTAATAGTTGTCCTGTGGACAGATTCTCCCACCTGAGCTGTGGATCTCTGCAGCTCCTCCAGAGTTGCCATCGGCCTCTTGGCTGCTTCTCTGATCAATGCTCTCCTTGCCCGGCCTGTCAGTCTAGGTGGATGGCCATGTCTTGGTAGGTTTGCAGTTGTGCCATACTCTTTCCATTTTCGGATAATGGATTGAACAGTGCTCCGTGAGATGTTCAAAGCTTGGGATATGTTTTTCTAACCTAACCCTGCTTTAAACTTCTCCACAACTTTATCCCTGACCTGTCTGGTGTGTTCCTTGGGCTTCACGATGCCCAAGGAACATTGTTTGTTCACTAATGTTTTCTAACAAACCTCTAAGACCGTCACAGAACAGCTGTATTTATACTGAGATTAGATTACACATAAGTGGATTCTATTTACTAATTTGGTAACCTCTGAAGGCAATTGGTTGCACTGGATTTTATTTAGTGGTATCAGAATAAAGGGGGCTGAATACTTTTGCACGCCACACTTTTCAGTTTTTTATTTATAAAAAAATTTAAAAACCATGTATCATTTTCGTTCCACTATGCGCCACTTTGTGTTGGTCTATCACATAAAATCCCAATAAAATACATTTACGTTTGTGGTTGTAACGTGACAAAATGTGGAAAAGTTCAAGGGGTATGAATGCTTTTGCAAGCCACTGTATATTGACTGGTAGTGAAAGAAAATAGATCTGGTGTTAGGGCATCCAAGCAGACTACCATGGAAACATTAATGACATAATAATCAGATGCTTGTCAGATGCCAGCCCACCTAATAAATAAATGTACATGGTTACTGTATGAAAATGTGTGAGCCAGTCAGCACTGAAAGAGCATCAAATTTATCTAAAAGATGCTAACGTTCAGGTAAACGGCAGGGAACTTACTGCAGATGGAACGTGTACAGCCACAGATATCTTGAAAGCCAGGGTCCTCTGTTAGAACTTCCCCCTGATTTTTTAATTAAAACAAAATTCAACATCATAGTAAATGACTCAAGAGTTACAAACTAGGATATACTGTAGCTATAAAATAGGCGGGCAATTGTTTAAAACTGAGGTGTATAGACTGCCCAGTCCATCATCGGCTCTGACCTTCCTTCCATCGAGGGGATCTACCACAGTCGCTGCCTCAAAAAGGCTGGCAACATCATCAAGGACCCACACCACCCTGGCCACACACTCATCTCCCTGCTACCTTCGGGTAGAAGGTACAGGAGCCTGAGAACTGCAACAACCCGGTTCAGGAATAGCTACTTCCCCACAGCCATCAGGCTATTAAACCTGACTCGGACAAAACTCTGAACATTAATACCCCTCCATCTGTTATTTGCACTTTATTAATTTATTAATTAATTAGTGTATTTAAGTATATAACTGTAGTCAATGCCTACTATGTTCTGTTGTGCTATGCAAAAAAAGAATTTCATTGTCCCGTTAGGGCCACATGACAATAAACTCTTTTGACTTTGACTTTTGCCTTTGAAATGTCTCCTCTCCGAGTGTTTGTGAATCTCTGAAATTCTCTGCCCCAGAGGGTGGTGGAGGCAAGATCATTTGAGCTTTTAATCAGCTCTCTGTAGATCAGCAAATGCTCTTGAATATTAACCATATCAGAGCATACTTATAGCACACTGATTTTACTTCTGAGTCACGTGAGTGACTACATGAAGAAGCCCCGCCAGGCGCATGCTCAGCATTACAGCGACGCATGTCGGTAGGAACGGGCTGCAGATCGCAGCTCCACCAGCGGTGAGTAACAGACCCGCAGGTAAGTGGTTTTAAAACTACTTCCTGGGCGTTTTAAGCTCCATGACGCTGGCTGGCTAGCCAGGAGGAGTTTGGGAAGAAAAAATGGAGAGTACTGGGAAAAAGTCGGCGCGGGTTAAGCGCACGTCCCTGGTGGAAGCAGCTCAATTAAGATCGGGACTGCAGATAAGTACGGAGCCGGTTCCGATACCGGTAGCCATAGACCCAGCCGTAATTCAGCCTTTAGACACTCCACAGCCGCAGGCCACTGAGGGTACTCCAGTGGATAGGAAAAATAAAAGGAAGTCTGTTAGGCCCGTAATATCAGACGAGTCTGATGAAGAAGATCCTCCAGACAGACAAGCCATGTGGCTCAGGATGGACCAAATGGAGAAAATGCTCCAAACTATTATCAACCAAGGGTCCAAAGACCCAGAGTATTCCCAGGCAGCCCCTGAGGGGGTTCCATATCAAGATTATGGTGCCTTTACAACGTGGGAATGTGAACCTCCAGAGTCTTGTTTAGGTCTGGAAGAAGTCTCCTTTGAGCAAGTCTCAGGAGTACCAGGGCGGCAGGAGACTGACCCTGAAGGTGGTGTTCTGGGCATGAGTACCCACCACAGCACAAGAGTCAAACTCCAGGTGTACCGGATGTAGCACAATCCTTTGCTGTACCAGAGGGGAGCGGTGAGGCCATGGAAGAAAACCTGGCGGCCAACATTAATTATTTGGTTTCTCACCAGCTTCAGGAGACTGTCATGGTTGAGACAGCAGACCTCTATAAAACACCTGTTAATTGTGCGTCACCGAGGGTGCCGACGGTGAATCCGGCAATTTGGACACCCATGAATTCAACAATGCGAGGACAGGAAATACGGTTCCAGAGGGTCCTCAAGCTCATTGCGGCTGGCATCACTGCTTTTGGGAGGCAGGTGGAAGGGCGTGCAATGTCCAAAATCAAAAAAGACATGTTGGCATTGTTTTGTAACTCTTATTTTGAGATTAATTGTATGAGGAAAATCGCCATTCGGCCCATCCTGCACCCAAGATTTGCAGGTCTGTGTAAATCAAGCAATGTTCAAGCTCCAGATTATTTATTCGGAGAAAACCTGCCTAAACAAATTAAAGAAATCGATGAGGAGGCAAAGACTATCAGCCTCATGAAACTTTTCATATTTGGCCAAAGGAAACAATCTGGCTGGATGAGAAGGGGGTTTGATTCAGGAGCGGGAACAAGCAGAGGCAGGGGTATGGTGAGAAGGTATTATTACCCATCACAGCCCAATGTTCATCCATATGTTGGAAGGAGGAGACCGTCACGGTCATTTGCTGAGGTACAAAAACTTTATTCTATCACAGAGAAAACTTTTGGAGAACCTCCGGTTGGTGGTAGATTACAATTGTTTTATGATGAATGGTGCTGTATAACATCTGATTGGTTTAAATTAGATACTGTGTCAGGTGCTATTATAGAATTTATAGAAGGAGTTGATCCACCTGTACAAAATAAACCTAATCGAGTTTTGGTGTTTTCTGCACCTGAAAATTCTCAGGTAAAAGAAGAAGTAAAAAATGTATTTGAAAAAGGGGTAATTGAAAGTACGGGGAATCATCCGCAACAATTTGTGTCAAATATTTTTCCCAGGCCAAAGAAAGATGGGGGTTGTAGAGTTATTCTGGATCTCACAAAATTGAATTAATATGTCCAGTATAGACATTTCAAAATGGACACCTTCAACACTGCAAAGCAGTTGTTGTCCATAGGCTGTTACATGGCTACTATAGACATAAAAGATGCGTATTATTCAGTGCCAATTCATCACCATTATCGCAGGTACTTGAAGTTTAATTGGATGGGTCAGCTGTGGCAATATAAAGCATTACCTAATGGGTTAAGTTCAGCTCCCAAGCAGTTAACAAAATTATTGAAACCAGCACTTGCATTGTTAAGGGCTCAAAATCACATTGTCATGGCTTATCTTGATGATATTTTAATTGTTAATGCCACTCAGGAATCAGCTGAAGAATCAGTTTCAGCAACTATAAGCCTGTTTGAAGGGTTTCTGATCCATCCAATGAAATCTAAGCTACTGCCATCCCAAACTATTGATTATTTGGGGTTTGTCATTAATTCAGTTGCCAAGTCAGTAACTTTACCAACAGATAAAGTTGTGGATATTACAAATGCGTGTAGTTGCCTTGCTGACAAACCTTATCCCTCCATCCGAGAAGTAGCTAGGGTTATTGGTAAAATAGTAGCAGCATTCCCTGCTGTTGAGTTTGGTCCTCTGCATTATCAAAATCTTCAAAGGGCAAGAGCACAAGCACTAAAAGAACGTGCAGGTCATTTTGATAGACCCATGCAGTTGCCAACGGAAGCTTTAGCTGAATTACAGTGGTGGATTGGGAATGTTGCACAAGCTGCTAAAAACATTGTTGTTCAGCAACCTTCAGTGGTATTGCAAACAGATGTGAGTGCTCTCGGATGGGGGGCTATGGACAATTATACCAGCTGTGGTGGTGGATGGACTGTCCAAGAGGATTTAATTCTCCAAACATATGGTATTAATTATTTGGAGTTATTGGGGGCATTTTTTGGATTAAAAGCTTATTGTTCTACAATGAAGGACTTGCATGTTCAATTACAAGTAGACAATACCACAGCTGTAGCATATATCAATCACATGGGTGGAGTAAGATCAGTATCATGTGATTATCTGGTCAACCTGATGTTGCATTGGTGTGTATCTAGGAATATCTGGCTTTCAGCTATCTATCTCCCAGGGAAAGACAATGTTGTGGCAGACAACAGATCACGAACGTTCAAAGACAATACAGAATGGATGTTAAATCCACAAATTTTCAAAAAGATTGTCAGTCGGTATGGGTTACCAGACATTGATCTGTTTGCGTCCAGATTAAATCACCAGTTGCCTAAATACGTCTCATGGGAGCCTGACCCAGGAGCAGTAGCATTGGATGCATTCTCGCTACATTAGAGGAATATGTTCTTCTATGCTTTCCCCCCATTCTACCTGATTAGGCAATGTCTCACCAAAATAGAGCAAGACTCCGCCACGGGCGTTTTGGTGGTTCCAAACTGGCCTACACAGCCATGGTTCCCATTGATGCTTAGAATGATAATTGAACCATTTATGACGATTCCCAGCTCCAGTGATTTGTTGGTACAACCAGTGACAGAACAAGTTCATCCATTGCATGATCATATTAATTTGTTAATCTGCAGGTTCTGACCAGACCATTACAAGGGCTTGGACTGTCGGACAGGACCATGGATGTCATAACTGCAGCTTGGAGAGATAGCACTAAGAAACAATATATGTCTCACATAAAGAAATGGGAAGCTTTTTGTATTCAGTCAGATATATCTTATCATACTGCAAACATATCGGATGTATTGGAGTTCCTTGCTATGTTGCATTTTGATCAGCACCTCAGTTATAGTGCCATTAATAGTGCTCGTAGTGCTTTGTCTTCCTATTTACGACAATTTTCAGAACATCAATCTATCGGGTCTCATCCATTAATATCCCGATTTATGAGAGGAATTTTTAATAAAAATCCTCCCAAACCCAGATATACAGAAATTTGGGATGTCAGTATAGTTCTCACATTGCTTCGGCAATGGGCTCCAATTACGTCACTGTCTTTTCAGAAGTTAACATTTAAAGTGGTAATGCTTATGGCATTAGTGTCAGCACAAAGAGTACAAACATTGCAAATGTTACGTTTAGATTGTATGCATTTGTCTGCAGATAACATTACTTTTTATGTTTATGATCTAATCAAACAAAGCAGACCAGGGAAGTCTGGAACCAAGGTAATCTTTAGAGCATACCCTGCCGACCAAACATTGTGTGTGGTTATCTGACTCGATATATTGAAGTAACCAAGAGTCTCCGGGGTTGTGAGGCAGCAATGCTTATTACCATAAAAAACCATATAAAAAAAGTGTCAGTACAAACTATTTCTAGATGGTTAAAACAGGTTTTGGATTTAGCTGGAGTGGACACTGATGTGTTTAAATCTCACTCCACATCCGCGGCATCCACATCCCGGCGAAGGCACAGGACGAGCCGCTCGACCAAATTTTAGAGGCCGCAGGATGGTGTAAAGAAGAAACTTTTCCAAGTTTTACAATAAACCTGTTCTCATGGTGCCAGGGTTTGGACACGCAGTGTTGGGTTCTGTTTGATTGTTTGCTTTCTTTTATGTAATGGTTTCATATCTTTTGTTGTAATCTCCCCCTGGGATAGAGGGGTTATTACTTTTCTTTTCTTTTTTATTATTATTATTAAAATACTTATTGCATAATTCAAGCAATGTTCAATATTATTATTTACTCACTACTGTGTCAACTGAAGCAGTGTGTCGTATGGAATGAATCTACGGCATGAAAATCACAGAGCTTCAAAATCTTCACGTAGTCACTCACGTGACTCCAAAACAAAATAGTACGATGAAACGAGAACTTACCTATTCAAAGTTCGATCTTTATTTTATGAGGAGTTACGATGAGGGATTACGTGCCCTCCGCTCCCGACCCTCATAATCTAAACGGTCATCTGGTAGTTCTAGTCTTGTGTGAGCCTTACTATCTTACTTCGGCTATTGGTTCTGTGTTTTTCATGCCGCTGCTTTGAAGTATGCCGAGCATGCGCCTGGCAGGGCTTCTTCACGTAATCCCTCATCGTAACTCCTCATAAAATAAAGATCAAACTTCGAACAGGTAAGTTCTCATTTAATCTTACTATTAATGCAATGAATAGTTGGGGAGCCAAAAATATGTCCCCTTATGTAACACCAATGCAGTAACATCAGTGTCCTTGTCTCCATGTCAGAGAGTCCTAGAGTCATGTAGCATGGAAACAGGCACCTTTGGCCCGACTTGCCCACACCTGCCAACATGCTCCAGTCCTACCTGCTTGCATTTCGCCCACATCCCTCTAAACCCACGCTATCCATGTACCAGTCTAAATCTTTCTTAAACGTTACGATTATGCCTTCAACTCCCTTTACCTTTCGAAATAATTATACCTTTTTACTTCTGCCATTGTTTAAATAAAGCTCCAATTTACTTCCACATCTCAAAGACATGGGGTCTGTAGGTTAGTTGGCTTCTGTAAATATGTGCGGGAAGTGGATACGAATGTGGGTTAATATGGAGCTGATGTGAATGGGTGATTGATGGTTGGTGTGGACATGGTAGGCCGAAGGGCCAGTTTCCATGCTGTATCTCTAAACTAAACTTTTTCATTTGTTGGCTTAAGAATTGTTTAGAAAATAACTTAAATGTAGAATTATTTGTGGGTGCTCGGGCTTGGTGTTTCAGTTACCGGCACGTCAATGATATGGAGGTGGCACAGTGGCACAGCAGTAGAGCTGCTGCCTCACAGCGCCAGAGACCAAGCTTTGATTTAGACCCCGAGTGCTCATTTTGTGCGGTGTTTGTTCATTCTCCCTGTGACCACATGAATTTGCACAAGTTGCTTTGGTTACCTTCAACATCCCAAAGACCATACAGGTTTGCAGGTTAATTGGCATCTTAAATTGCCCCTAGTGTGTAGCATGCAAAAGTGGGATAACATAGAGCTGGTGTGTGGGTGATCGATGGTCAGCGTTGACTCGGTGGGCCAAAGGGCCTGGTTCTATGTGGTATCTCTAAACTATACTAAACTACCTTCTCGTCAACTTGTTCCATACACCCACCACCATTTGTGTAAAAACTTTACCCCTCAGGTTCCCTTTAAATCTTTCCCCCTTCACCTTAAATCAATGTCCTCTGGTGTAAACCAGCATATGCAGTTCTTTCCTACACATTAAAACAAAAGGTGTGAGACAGGAAGATTGAAGAATTGCAAATTGTGAAGCCAGAGGAAGGAATGTATGAAGAGGCGGGGGTGGGGGGGGGGGGGAGGAGGAAGGGGAGAAATAGGTGCGAGTCCAGTTGGGGAACAGGGCAGGGGAGGGGAGGGAAAGAACAGGAGGGGTCCGGGGGAGAAAGGGTTCCTTGGAGACATTATTTTATGTTCTTATTAGCTTGTTCTAATGACATACTAGATAGCGATACACTAATTCACATTGCATTATTAACATACCACTTTACACATCTTCATGGTAGTGTTTTCACAGCTGCAATCTGCAAAACAAAAGAATAATTAACTGAAGCATGGACCCAAAACTTATTATGTTCTATAAAACTAATTTCATAATTACCACATTGCCAGTCAGGACAGCAGAATCCTGAAATCTGCACTTTCACCAGTTTCATTCCAACAGCACAGGTCTTGTTGGGTGGGGAACACAAGTTTTCATCACAGACTGCATTTAAGAAGAATATAAGAAACATAAAAATCGTTAAATTATTTGAATTGAAAAGGATACCAAATTGTTTCGCTGTTCAGGTACTTTATATTATTTCTCATTTCTCGCGAAAAAGGAAGCCGAACTGAATCATCCTAACACAACCACGAGCAGTGCTGAACTACTATCTACCTCACTGGTGACCCTCGCACTATCCTTGGTCGGAATTTGCTGGCTTTACATTGCACTAAACGTTATTCCCTTATCGTGTATCTATGCACTGTAAATGGTTTGATCATATATTGTCTTTCTACTGACTGGATAACGAGCAACAAAAGCTCTTCACTGTACCTCGGCACACATGACAATAAATTAAATTGAAACTGAAGACAAAGAAATGATCTGATGGAGGTCAGTAAGGTTGTGAGAGGACGTGTAGAGACGATGTTTCCACTTCAGAAGAGAGTAGAACTGGGGCCTTGAATGGAGGACATACTAATAAATCTAATAGAGTTGTCCAGAGAAACTTCATTACCAGGTAGTAATATAATGAGGAGTCAATTACCTATGGAGTGATGAGGCAGAAGATATAGTTATTAAAGAGGAGCTAGGGAAGCATGAGGGGGAAGGAAATAGAAGAATATTTTGATATAGTTGAATTAAATGAAATGAAAGGAGATGCATGTGAAGCACAAATATCTCATGCATCTGACGGACTGAATGCTGCTGTGAATTTTTTTTTTCAATCATACATTCGCTGGCATCATCAACCATTTTGTCCTTAATTCTTCCTCAACTTAGCATTTCCATTTTAACCTCTTTACTAAAAATAAGTTCTTCCCCATTGCATTTTGAAAAGTTTGGGGAATAGATTCCCTTTATAATCTGGCCACATATGCTTGTGATAACAAAAAATCTGTGAGAGCTTTATTCCGTCAATGATTATACTATCTTGTAAATGCAAAAGCCAATATCTGAACAATGGTAATGTTAAGAAATAATTGAGCAGAAACATTTTAGCGTCTTTTAAAACGCATTAAGGAAGATCCCAAAAATGGCAACGTATTTTATTTCTCTGGAAAAGTTGATTATCATCGTTTCTATGCCAAAAAAAACCATACATACAAAAAGATTAAATATGTCACATCAATTGCTTGAAAACAGTTTGAAAAAGTGTGATATTTCACTCACCACAGTGGTAAAGTGGACAGCAACGATCAGCAGTGTTGAGATCTACTGCAAGAACATCTCCTTCATTGCACGTCGGAATTGGGTCAATGCATGATTCGCACACTAGAAAATTCAAAAGTTATTTCTGAAATCAACAGTAATTATCTCACGAACTGTGTTTTTATAAGTAGGGTTTTGTGCTGCAGCTAACCAATACCACGCAGAAAACATGATTTAAAAAAGCTGCCTAATGAAATTAATCATTTTTTATAAATATATACATTATCTACAGCTATAATATGTAACTACGTTTCATTTTTCCACAATGTAAATCAACCTTTCCTTTGAAATTAAAAATGATTCCGACTGAGAACAGTTAATTGAGTCCATCCATTTTGCTTTGAAAATTGAGTAATTCGAGACTGCCTTTCCTGTCTGATCTTGTTCACAGCACACTCGTTAATATGTAAATCAATTCCTACTTCATTAACTCACCGCATTGAAATGAGAAACAGCAAGAGTCGTCTATTCGCACTTCAACAAGGAACTGGTCCTCCCTGCATGCAGGTAGTGAACTTGTTGGACAAGCCAGAGGGTCACATTCTGTTATTTTGAACATCAAAATTAACATCATAGTAAATTAACAAAAGTAGCAATTAATATTTTGCATTGCCATAACATATCTAAATAAGTGTATTCAAATAAGAAACAATGACAAATTTGCAGTCCTCTTAAATGTAGTCTGTGATGTAAACTTACCACATCGGTACTCAGGACAACAAGAGATAGCACTGTAGCCAATCATCAATTTGTCTCCATTTTCACATGTCAGGACATCACTTTCACATATGGTCAAATTGCACTCTGAACAAAATGCAAGTAGTTAAAATGCTTGAGATATACTTTTTAAAATATTTCCAAGCAATAAATATAGTACAGTTAATTAGATATTTAGTTAAACGTCAAATGATAAGATCATTTATATGCATTTAATTGATTTAATTCTGAGATATGGTGTGGTGGAAATTTTGGAAGGTTAGTGTAGGGAGCAGAAAGGCCATTTACTCCATGAAGGAGAAATGAAAAAAAAAAAACAGGTGGAAGCAATTCTTTTTCACATTTGGCCACGAGTAAAAGCCAGCCAACACTTTGACTTAATTATCAGACAAGGTTAGCAGAATAAATAGGGAAATTGCCTATAGCTTGTGGTGGTACAAAAGATATTCCCCTCCCAATTTTCTCCCAAACCTGCACGTTTCACCACCAAGAAGGACAAGGGAAGCACAGAGGCAGCGGTACTTATATGTTCTCCAGCTAGTCACACAACATGCTAACTTGGAAAAATATTGCTGATATTGTGTAGGAAGGAACTGCGGATGCGGGTTTACACCGAAGATAGGCACAAAATGCTGGAGTAACTCAGCAAGACAGGCAGCATATCTGGATAGATGAAATGGGTGATGTTTCAGGTTGAGACCCTCCTTCAGACGAAGGGTCACGACCTGAAAAGTCACCCATTCCTTCTATCCCGAGATGCTGCCTGTTTGGTGATATTGTGGCCGGAAGTCTCTACTTAATTGTGCACAAATGTTGTGCACAATTCTTGTTCAAAAATGTGGAGACTACGGTTTATAAATGCAAAGAACTTTACACTAATTTCTAATAATGGAACTTGCTATTTGCTCATAACACATACCACAAATCTTCTTCGGACAGCATGCTCCTTCTTCAATGACATCAATAATAATCTCTCCTTCTCGTTCACAGATTGGCGATGATACTTCGCTGCATTCAGGTTCGATAGAGATGATGGTTCCATTATCCAAGCAGTTGTACATACAGCAGCCTTTATGAGATCCATTCCAGGTCTCGCCTGCCGATCGTGGATGGCCTTCATTGTCTGTGCAGGCTGGAACAAATAGTTAAAATCAACACACAAGTTCAGA
This sequence comes from Okamejei kenojei, assembly GCA_035221665.1. Lineage (NCBI taxonomy): Eukaryota > Metazoa > Chordata > Chondrichthyes > Rajiformes > Rajidae > Okamejei > Okamejei kenojei. The sequence continues at coordinate 10,612,260 of CM069149.1, read as the reverse complement.
TCACCTGATCTACCATATCTTGTCCGTAAGTCAAATTTAATCATGCATTAATTTATGTTTTTTTGGATGCACGTGCATTATTTTGTTCAAAATATAATAATAATTTTAACAGAAACTAAGAGATTCACTTTCCTTTAATATAATTGTATTACAGACAAAGACTCTGTGAAAAATGGCACCATGCTTATTCATGAGTTCATTAGTGATAGGAAAAGATTTAGGCCTTTCAGCCCATCAAGTCCACTCCGCCATTCAATCATAGCTGATCTCTCTCCCTCCTAACCCCATTCTCCTCATAACCCCTGACACCTGTACTAATCAAGAATCTATATATCTTTTCCGTAAAATATCCATTGACAGCCTCCACAGCCTCTGTGGCAATGTATTCCACAGATTCACCACCCTCTGACTAACTAAATGTATCCTCAGCTCCTTCCTAAAGGAATGTCCTTTAATTCTGAGACTATCACCTCTGGTCCTAGACTCTCCCACTGGTGGAAACATCCTCCCCACATCCACTTGACTCTATCCAAGCCATTCACTATTCGATACTTTGGAAACTTAAATTTGCCACTGTAGTTGATTAGTTGATTTGCTTAACTACAGAGTAATAATCTTTCTTTACAGATGTACCATTTTGATTTGCTACACATTTTGTAAATAATTCCAACTGCTACGATTACTAACCACATTTTTCTTCAATAATGCAATAGTTGGAATCAGGTTGATGCAGCACAGTCCCACGTGGACAGACACAACTCTCACTGATGAATGAACAAGTGGGGTCGTGCTCCAAGTAGAAGTCCTTATTCTGACACATTTTGCTTTCACAAGCTGGCACACAAGGTTGGTATTCCATGCCTATAGGGCAGCTGAGCGCTGTATGGACAACAATGGGATTAGTTAATGTAAAAATGTAGGCTTAAAGCCATCAATTTATAAATAGACATTTTACCTAGAAATATTTTATCAAACAAAATTATAAATAGCACTATTCATGAAAAACAATTTCAAATACACACCAATAGATAACTCCTGTTAATATAACTCTAAAAATTACATGCAGTTCCAATTCAACCAAAGTTGTATTCATAAACACAAAAGGCTGGAGTAGCTCGGCGGTTCAGACAGAATCTCTGGAGAAAAGGAACAGGTGATGTTTCAGGTCGAGACCCTTCTTCAGACTGAAGTAGGGTTACGACCCAAAATGTCACCTATCCCTTTTCTCCAGAGATGCTGTCTGACCCGCCAAGTTATTCCAGCTTTTTGTGTCTCTCTTTGGTTTAAACCAGCATCTGCAGTTCCCTCCAACACACATTGCATTCATGACTGTTCACAACAAAAGTTTAAGCATGGGTTCTAACTACTCCAAAAGGTTTTACACCTTACAAAGCACAAATCCTTGTGAATATGTCCTTTGTTGTGGTAACTTGCATCAATGTCCTCATTAATGTCCTTGTGGCATATTTCTGATTAATTCTCCACTAAGACAGTCATAACTTCACTTACAGTGACAATAAGTTGAAGTAACTTTTGAGTAGCTCATCCCAATGGAGCAGTGAAGAGATGTGCCATGCATTGGAAACATAGAAAATAGGTGCAGGAGGCCATTTGGCCCTTCGACCCTGCACCGCCATTCATTGTGATCATGGCTGATCATCCACAATCAGTAACCCGTGCCAGCCTTCTCCCCATATCCCTTGATTCTGCTAGCCCCTAGAGCTCTATCTAACCCTCTTTTAAATTCATCCAGTGAATTGGCCTCCACTACCTTTTGTGGCAGAGAATTCGACAAATTCACAACAAGTTTGTTCTCATCTCAGTTTTAATTGCCCCCCACCCCCCTTTATTCTTAGACTGTGGCCCCTGGTTCTGGACTCCCCCAACATTGGGAACATTTTTCCTGCATTTCGCTTGTCCAGTCCTTTTATAATTTTATATGTTTCTGTATTAGATCCCCTCTCATCCTTCTAAATTCCAGGGTATACAAGCCCAGTCTTTCCAATCTTCCCTCATCCTGCTTAAAAAGCCAAACAGGAATATTTCAGACAATGAAAACTTGTTTGGGAACTCTTTAACCTGAGAACAGTTGCCTGTTGAAAATGTACTCCTGAGAGACCAGGCACGGAAATCGCTATCAAAATATGGAGGGGACGGGGGACAGGGGACACACAATTTTTGGCGGCCGCGTGCGCGTGCACACACACACACACACGCGCATGCGCGAGGCATCGGAGGCTCAATCCAGTGCTAAATGCAGCTCAACTCTGCCTGTCTCGCCGGGTTAACCTATAGCTCTGCCTGGACTGAAGGGACACCAGCTTCTCCGCGCTGGCCATATTTCCCGCAAGTCCAGGCAGGGCTGTAGGTTAACCTGGCGGGACAGGCAGAGTTGAGCTGAGTTTAGTGCTGCTTCTCTGCGCTGGCTGTGGGCCTGGGGGTACAGCTCCCATCCGACTCCCGACCTCTCTGGCCACCCATGGGTGGTGCACTCGGCTGGGGACGGGACAGTGCCGGAGACCCGGCCGGGATCAATCCTAGCTGCGGATGAGGTGCAGGTCTGTGCCAAGAGTGTTTTGGCACGCCTCCCTCCTCCAATCACTGCGCTCTATCCTCAGTCCCACCCCCCCCCACCCCTCCCTCCTCCAATGATCATGCTGAATTATCATGTCCCGCCCCCATTGCCTGCTGACCGACGTCTCTCTCCTCCAATCGGCGCCCTCGATCAGCAGTCCCACCCCCACTGTCTCGCAGAAAGCGGAGATTTCACTGGGTTTTAAAATCCGGATTACAAAAACTTGGAGGGGGGGGGGGGATGTCCCCCACCTCTCAAAACAGAGGGGGACATGTTCCTCCTGGCCCCCCTGGGATTTCCGCCCCTGTGGAGAGACATAGCGGCTGGTTTGGTTGAAAAGTTTCGTGTGAATGGTTTGGTTTGGCCACTTTCCTTTGAATGGAAAAATCAACTTTCTGCTTCCAGTCAGAGTACAGAAAATATAAATATATGGGTAGTCAGTTTTGGAAGAAAATCTACCCTCGAGATGGGTAAATGTACTATCGGGCAAACTGAATCAAATGATTATAAAAGATAGAGCAAGGCTGGGAATAATTTGATATAATTTAATTACTCTTCTAGTTGCCAGGAATTGTCCAAGACCATTGGAGCAAAAAGAGACTTAATTACAACTGTTACTGTAGATATTCATTTGGTTTCAGTAGAGCTGTATGAAAATTGTAATATTGTAAGGACATTAATAAAATAATCTAAAGTTCGTGCTAACATATTCTTTTTTTATAACTCTTTGTTAGACTTTTTTTTAGACTTCTAATAATACACTGTAGAAACAGATATTTCAGCCCATTCAGTCCGCACTGATCAGCAATCACCCCGTATACTCGCACTATTATTAATTTTCGTTTTGTATATAAATCCAGGAAGAGTTGATAAATTTTAATTCCGACCAAACAGAATGAAAGAATTGGTTACTGGAGTTTCATGGTAATTATTTTCTAATAACTAATGATAATAGTATAAAGGTATAAATACTTACGGCAAAATTCTGGAGTTCTCCATGGAATGCAAACATTGTATTTATTGCAAGCAGCTGCATATAACGCCAAAGCATCGCACTGGTGCGTCACGTAGTGAAAATCTCTAATCCACAGCTCACAAAATATTTCTGGGGTGACCTTAGTGTGGACAAGATAGTTATGAACAGGAACATGAACAAATAATGGAACCTTTATACCCATTACCCCTTGAATTAAAAAACAAATCATCAATGCTGCTCCAAATAATTATTTTGCAGCAAATTAATTCAAAAATGTGAAACATTACCAATCACAAATACATTCTAATGGAAATCAAAAACAAAATTTCAGATGCTGGACATCTACAATAAAAAAAGGAATCAGACACAAAAATTAGCGGGACAGGCAGCATCTCTGAATAGACGACCCCATTCCTTCTCGCCAGAGATGCTACCTGTCCCACTGAGTTACTCCAACATTGTGTTTTTCTTCAGTGTAAACTTGAGATGGGTCTTTTCATTACTTACATGCTGATGACACAGGGTCCAAGGATTCTGGTTCAACATGTCAAAGCAAGCAGTACAGTTACCAGTGGTGCAATTCTGTTTGCGGCATCTAAAGCAATCTCTCTTTAATCCAGACGTTTCAACCATCCAGCTTTCAAGGAAAAGTCCTATATTTTCCACTTCTGTAACAATGGTTCCATTCAGTAGCTTGAGATCGTCAGCAGGGCTGCCATTGCAGCAGCCTGGAGTAAACAGATATTGATCAGCCCACAATGGCTCCAATAATTTCTTATAGACATTGAATTGAAGATGGCATCCCACCTATGTACATTGCCCGTGTCTTAATATAGTCAAACTAATATCTTCCAATAAATGTTAACATAATATGGTAGGAAGGAACTGCAGATGCTAGTTTAAATCAGATAGGCACTAAAAGCTGGAGTAACTCAGCGGGACAGGCAGCATATCTGGAGAGAAAGAATGGGTGAAGAAGGGTCTCAACCCGAAACGTCACCCATTCCTTCTCTCCAGAGATGCTGCCTTTCCCGCTGAGTTACTCCAGCTTTTTGTGTCTATCTTCAAAATTACATGGTATTCAGTGATGGAATTAGAAACTAATAAATAAATTGAATGATTATTTATAACACCATTTATCAATGTGGTTTTAGAATGGCAATTCATTAATCAACCATGTCAGACAGCCAATATTTTGAGCATTCTAAATGTGAAGACCAGAAAGTGGCAGGTTTGAATTTTTAATCTATGTCGGGTTAACTGATCAGTGTGGCCATTGTCGATGCTTCATTTGATTTCAAACAGCTCAGCCCAGGCAAACATCTAGTAAAACTTGCTCTCCTCGTCAAAGTTTAGCGAATTTCACTGAACGGCATTTGCAGAAATAATAAAGACTGAAATTTGCTCTTTCAGCAAATATTCTAATACTTATCCACTTATCTAATACTTATCCACAGTTTGTGTGAAGGATGATGAGCACTTGCATAAAATATAGGAGTTGTCAGTATGTATAAAATCATGAATTGTGAAAGACTTCAGGAAATAAGGGGAGAGACGGCAGTGTGTTTTCAGGTGGGTGAGTGGAGACAGGCAATCTCCTCCATTCGTCAATGAACATTTTAGGACTGTTGCATATCCCAACATGTATAGTATATATATATATCCCACACGCTCTTCTAACAGCAGTCAGAATCAAATTATTATTTATTCTCTCATATAAATGACAACCATGATAAACTTGCATTTATTCTCAATCATTTTTTGTTGTATTCTGCCTCAGAACAAAAAAAATACTTTTAGTACTGTGGAGTACAGTGCATCATTCTGGCCCCTGCATTTAAGAGAGAAATGCACTGGCATTGAAGCCATTCCAAGAGAGATTCATGAGGCTAACTCCGAGGATCAGGGGGCTGTCTTATCATGACGCCAGAAGATGTTGGATCTTTATCCATCGGTATTTAGGAGAATGAGGTATGATTGTATTGAAACATACAAGATCCATAGAGGTAGAGTAGATATTGAGATGTTTCTACTATTGGGAGAAAATGTGAGGATGCATTTACGAGATTAGGAAGAGGTGATTGAAAACCAAGATGTATAGAAACTTCTTCTTGTCCCTTTAATCCCCTTATTTCATTGAATCCCTTTAATTCATTATGTGATGGACTTTTATTAGAATCTCATTGATTTGTGCTCAAAGCATGCAAGAGGAAAGTTTTGCATGGTATATATGTTCTATGTATATAAACTGCATGGATGGTACACACACACACACACACACACACACACACACACACACTGTCAACTTTGAAAATTACAATCCCATTAAACTAGGGTTGACATCAGTCTCTTGATTTTCTAACCTGACCATCTTGGCACAACTTCTGATTGCAGAATTTACCAAGGACGTTGCCATGGAGACATGTAGAACATGTTCATTCCTTTGGGATGCTCTCTAGGGTATCCTTTCTCGCACAGGTATTTTACCTGGTGAGACGCAGGAGGAGCCGGGCTCGGAATCACCCCATAGATCCCGAAGCCTCCATGTGGTGCAACTAGTCCCTCGGAACAGTTCTCCGGAGAAGGTTCGAGTCAAATGGCCTCAGGCCTGCAAGACGGCAATCTGGACGAGGACGTTGACAAGGTGCTAGAAGCAACTGTGATGACCAAGTATGAAGAGCTGGTCATAGACTGCCGTAAGCAGGGCTGGAAGGCAAGGTGTATGCCCATCGAGGTTGGCTACAGAGGTTTTGCAGGGCAATCGCTCTACAAAGCCTTGAGTGCACTGGGCATCAACGGAGTGGCGAGGAGAAGGGCCATCAAGAACACTACAGAGGCAGCGGAGAAGGCCTCGAGATGGCTCTGGGTCGAGAGAAGGTCCATGGGGAGGAGCGAATGCCACCTGATCACAAGTCGTGGTCTGATCAACCACGGCTGGGTCACCTGGGTGAGGGTGTCTGATGTTGAAAGACCCGAAACACCCAATGACCCCAGGTTACATCACCGATGATGTGTTCAGGAGCATCTATAGATGTATTTGTATCAATTCCATCTAAGATTTTCAGGCAGTTTCATCCCAACCGTGATCAAACCTCTTTATCTCGACCTGCAATGGCATAGTATCCCACAAGATGCCCACCTATGATCAGCTGCTCCCCAACCTCTCCCCATGGTTTCCCTTAAAATCAGTCAGCCTCTTGCATTGTACTTTTTATCCCCTGAAGAATATTTACACCTCGTATCTATGGTACACTCACCACACAAGCCTTTAGTTCCTATGGTTCTGTTGGAAGGCAAACCAAATTCCAACACAATGATGCCTGTGCTACGATACCACTGAATAGTGACATCTGCTGGGGTCTTGATCAGGTACATTGCTCCAGTATCCTGTATGTGGAATCCCAATTTTGTGAAGGGGAGTCGAACAGGCCGAGAGTTCACTGTTGTCTGCAAATAAAATAGATACGTCTACAACCTTTTCAAACAATGTGCAGCCAGAGTTGAATATACACATTAATTAATTAGCTAATATAAAAATGTATTTGCAATATATTTATTTAAGGTACAATGCCATCTGGTACTAGCCTTTTAGTCTATATTTAGAAATGCTTACCGAAGCCAGAATACTACATTAGTAATTGTCCATAATTTTTTCAAGTAGCAAATTTGATCATAAGTGGCCCATGGGGAATAAAAACCTAATGCATGCAGTACTCAAAGACTGGCGGATACTGCAGGTGCTCATAGATTTGTTTGCCTTACAGTCAAAATTCAAATCTCAAAAGTGTATCAAACTTTTCCAGACCAATTGTTGTCATGCAGACCATGTCCAAGCTTTGTCTCCTCCACTGTTCACCCTCCTTCCGGCTTCAACTCTGATCATCCACCTCCCATTGATCATCGTCCTCCCAATCCTCTCAGTCTCCAGCTTCCCTATCACATCCTCCAAAATGCTGCGCTATTTTGCTCCTCAGAACCTTCTTTCCCAATCACCGCAGTCCTAATCAGCTTCTATTCCACGATGATGTCTCGAGCATCTTCTTTTCCCAGTCATTCCTTTTCCAATTACTGCACTTCTCATTTACTACCCTCCCCAGTCACCATTCTTCACCATTGTCTTCTATCCTAGTTGCCCTTCCATCTGATATCTGGCAGTTAGCCCTAACGTATTTAAATCACTTTTCCCAGCTACAATTGAATGCAATCACCTTCTTTCTCAGAACCTCCCAGTAATTGCCTTATTTCTCAGCCACCGATTTTCCAGTGTCCTGGTTGCATCCTGCCCTACAGGTCATATTTTTCCTAGTAATGACTGATTACAATATTTCCTATTTGCTCCTTTGTAATCATCTTTTCTTTCTTTATTTAATCATTATTTTCTTTCCCACCAGCAGCTCCTGTGGAATGTGTTCCTTGCCAAGTTCCACATCCCACCTAATCACGATCACACTTTTCCACGTTGTTTCCTCAGAATGGTTTACAACACAGGAGGCCATTCAGCCCATCGTAATCATACCAGCTCTATGCTGGAGCAACCTACTCCATGCCAACTGCCTCCACAACTACATTTGGCAGTGCAATTCACATCCCACCATCTTGATGTGTGAAAAAGAAAATACACATATCATCTTTGCTTCTTTTGCCAATCCCCTTCATTCTATGTCTCTTAATTTTTGACTCTTCCGCTAATGGGAACAATGTATCTCCCTTCTACCCTTCATGATTTCAAACACTTCTATCTAGCAATGTTACAAAATTTTGAGATTTTAAAAATCAAGTCTACAATTTATCCCATCAGATAAAGCATAAAAAGAAGTTTAATTTGACACCTAATTCACTTTCAGATCTTCAGTATTAAAAAGGTTATGGCCATTTTCATACTCAGAAATTAGCATCTTGTTCCCTATTGCTTTTCCATTGACTTAACACAAAAGCTGTGATCAAGGACAGTCAAAAGCCCATAACTTTCTTAAAAATTAAGAGAACGGAATGACATTTTTAGATATTATAGATTGAAGCATTCTGAAACAAATGTGAAACAATCTTACTTGGATGACCTGAAATTAAAGCATATAATTAGTTAGTTACCTAATTGTAGCTAATTACAAAATTCAATTACTACATCTAAACATCTGTCCATTTCTTAAGAAATGGTTAACATTTGTAAAAAGCCTAAGTGTCCAAATAACATTCACACAAGAATTCACAATATAACATGATTTTTAAATCTCATTGTCATGAATATATAGGCCAAATGGAAGGAATTTAGTGTTTCATTCCCGTAAATTAATGGCCATTTAAATCATCTTGCGTGTGGGATTTTGTGGAACGCGATCGATTGGAACTTTGCGGTTGCGGTGAATTTAAACCCCATATCGGCAGGAAAAATACTGCCGGTTCGTATGGGTCCTAAGTCACCTTTTTGCAACGTGAAATTTTGATTAAAGGCATCCTAAGAAGCAAGTTTATATGAAAAAATAAACTGTGTACCTTGCCTTGTCCCCTACGTGAGATCCATCCTGTTGTCGGCGTGAACGGCATTAGAAGATGATTTTTAATTTACTCCTGCTATTATATTATCCCACGTTAATTTTAATAAACTTAATGAAACGGCAAAAATCGAAGCGATTTTTCTTCAGCAACTAAACAGTCCATTCAAATTCGATTTGAATAGTCTGAAGAAAAATCGCATTTTAAACCCGCCCCCCTCTCAAAGGCGCCAAAGTCGCGCACACGGCCAGTGGCAGAACTGCAGCGCCGCTGAAGGTAAGTATTGTAACATACCTATTCTATCTGATTTACTGACGATTTCACAGTTCCAAGGGGTATCATTGCAGTTTATCCAGTCTGTCCACATAACAAAAGTTGCCTGGAATAATTTCAGGAATTCTCTTCTACACTCTTTACAAACCCTTCACATCTGTCCTAAAGTGTGGTCCAACAAAGTGCCACAATACTCAACCAAACCAACTTTTTGTAGACACTCACCATGAGTTCCATCAACCTCCCTCCTTCCCTGCCACCCTTCTCCAGAATATCAAAGCCCTCATGATGGAAAGCAGTCAAGGACTTCTCAATGAGTTCACCAGTTCCGGATTAGGTATTCTCTCTACCCAATATTGGAAGACCAATGTTTTTTGTTTCTTTTTTAATAATATTTTTATTAGAAGTAATCCATCATAACAACTTTTCAAATACACAACCAACTTATTTCAATAAGTATATGGATATTACGAATAATTCTTATAACCTATTTTTTAGAAAATAGAAAAAAGAGAAGAATAGATTTTAATCAATAAGAATAGTGATTAAATAATAATTTTGATTATATAGAGAGAGAAAGAGAAAAGAAAGAGAGAAAAAAAATGTTATATATATTTAATTAAAACAAAGTATTATATATATATTTTTAAAAAAAGATTATAGTATACATCTTAATGGTGAATAACACAATTTCAAATAACAATATCAATAGAGACATGTATACAAATTAAAAAAAGGGATTATTTTCATCTAATCTTGCCGGGTACCCATTGAGTTGTGATGCCAAGTTGTGATTCAAATATTCTGTATATGGAGACCATATCTGTTCAAAGAGTTCGTATTTGTCCATTAGGACAAATCTGATTCTTTCCAAATGCAACGTCGCCAACATTTCCACTGTCCACATTTTAATTGTGGGGGATAATGTTCCCTTCCAAAATGTAAATATTAATTTTTTGCCCTATTATCAAACGGTAATCCAAGAAATATATTTGGTTTACCGTTAATATTAAATTTGAATCCGGAACTCCTAATATTATTAATTTTGGATCTGGGTCCAGTTTAATTTTAACTTCAGAGATAACTCTAAAGATTTCTGTCCAATAATAATTGAGTTTTATACATGTTACAAAACTATGCGTTCAATTAGCTTCCAAGTTCTGACATTTATCACAAATAGGAGAAATGTTAGGATAAATTCTATTTAATTTCGTTTTTGAATAATGTAATCTGTGTAATACCTTAAATTGTATCAATATATGTCTAGCATTTAATGAGCAATGATGTATACGTTGTAGGCTTTCTTCCCAAGTTTCCTTCGTTATAGATAAACCCATTTCATTTTTCCATGTGTGTCGATATATTTCCGAAGTTGGGATTTCCCTATCCAAGATAGTATTGTATATATACGCTATTAATTATTCTGTATTTGGGTGTTTATTAAACAATTCCTCTAATAATCCTGTTTTTTTATTTTTATAGCCTTGCGTATTTGACTTAATATAGTTTCTAATTTGTAAATACCTAAATATGTTATTTGACTGCAATCCATAGATATCCTGTAACTCTTGAAATGAAATAAATGTTCCTTTCTTGTAAAGGTGTTCTATCCTTTTAATTCCTAAATCATTCCAGTGTCTAAACCCCTTGTCCAATACAGAGGGCTTAAACAAAGGATTATTCATAATTGGCAAACAAAGTGACAAATTATCCATATGTAGGGTCTTAACTATTTGTTTCCAAATACGTCGATTGCTATGAATTATAGGGTTATCACCGTACGTTTTTTTTTGTACTTCCCTTGGTGCAAAAAGAATCGAACCTACATCAAAAGGCAAACAGTCTTCCTTTTCCATCTTTAGCCAGCTTGGCTCATAATCTAAATTTACCAACCAAAAATTCATATTCTTAATCTGAACTGCCCAGAAATAATATAAGAAATTTGGGAGTGCTAGTCCACCATTTATTTTTGATTTTCATAGATGTTTTTTACTTATTCGATGATTTTTATAGTCCAAAATAAAACTATTAACCAAAGTAGTTTTTTTTTTTAAAAACATTTTAGGGAGATATAAAGGGATGGCTTGAAATAAATATAACAATTGTGGCAAAAAAATCATTTTTATAGCATTTATTCTACCGATCATTGAAATAGGTAGTGTTTTCCAATATAAAATATATATTTTTAGTTTATTTAACAATTGAGGGTAATTATATTTAAATAGACAGTTATAGGATTTAGATACATTAATTCCTAGATATTTAAATTTGTCCGTGACTATTTTAAGTGGGAATTGTTCTAATATATTTAATTTTATCCAGTTATAGGCATAATTTCACTTTTATTCCAGTTAATTCTATACCCAGAAAATGTGCCAAACTTAGTTATAACATTAAGTAGATTGGGAATACTAATCTCCGGTTTTGTGATATAAATTAAGATGTCATCTGCGTATAGAGATATTTTATTCGTTGTAGTTTTGGTATTATATCCATATATTTCTGGTTCTGATCTAATCATTTCGGCTAATGGTTCTATTACCAGAGCAAATAGTAATGGTGATAACAGGCATCCTTGTCTACAACCCCTAAAGAGATTAAATTTTGCTGATAACATTTGATTTGTTAATATTCTTGCAGTTGGATTCGAGTATATGATTTTTACCCATTTGGAAAATCTATCCCCCAGTTGAAATTTTCTGCATTATTTTAAATAAATATGGCCATTCAACCTGGTCAAATGCTTTTTCAGCATCTAAGGATATGATAGCTAGTTCAATATCATTCACTCTTTTTGAGTATATGATATTGAATAGACGTCTCAGATTATAAGATGAATAACGTTTTGGGATAAAACCTATTTGGTCATGATGTATTAAATTATTAATCACTAAACTTAGCCTCCGAGATAAAATTTTAGTTAGTATTTTTTGATCAGTGTTTAAAAGAGCTATTGCTCTGTATGACCCAGGGTCTTCCAAATCTTTATCAGCTTTAGGGATAAGTGTAATTGTAGATTCATTTAATGATTCTGGTAACTTTCCTTGTTCATAAGCATATTTATATATTATATGTAAACGTGGAGAGATCAGATCATAAAACTTCTTATAAAATTCAACACTTAAGCCATCAGGGCCTACGGCTTTTCCGTTATTTAATGATCCAATTGATTCTTCAATATCTTTTACTGATATATCAGCATTTAACAAGTCTCTACCTTCCTGATCCAAACTATTAATATGACATTCTTGTAGGAATGTTTCCATTCCATCTGATTGTCCTGCTAGTTTAGATGAGTAAAGATTTTGATAATATTGTAAAAATGTATCATTGATATCTTTTGGTAAAGTCAATATTTCTCCTTGTTCAGATCTAATTTTATGTATCATTTTCTCCTCACCTAATTTTCTAAGCTGGCGTGCCAGTAATTTTTGTGGTTTATCCCCAAATTCAAAGTGTACTTGTTTAGTCTGTTGAAAAAGTTTAATAATCTGATTTGAATATATTTTATTTAGCTTATATTTTAATGATGCAATTTTATTACTTAGCCCCTTTGAAGGGGATATTGCATTTTCAATATCTAATTGTTTTATTTCATTTTCCAACTTTTGTTGAATCTTTCGATTTTCCTTATTAAAGTATGCGTGTGCTGATATTATCGCACCACGTATAAATGCTTTAAATGTATCCCAAAGCAGTGATGGTGAAATTCCACGTTTGTCATTGTTTCATTTAATCTGTTTTTTACCAAGTAACAAGCCTTATCAGTTATGTTAAATGTTAATGGAGCATGATCCGAGATAATAATATTATGATATTTTTTACGTAAATGGGAAATCCTTCCAAATCCAAATAAATAATTCTCGACCAGAGTTATCTAGATATCCTTAACATTTGCAATAATTTATAAGTGTACTTGACTTAGAAGTGGTTTTACTTTTCATTGATGATCTATCTAAATAATTATCTAAGGTACAATTAAAATCACCTCCAATTATTAGATTACAGTAGCTTGCAAAAGTTTTCATACCCCTTGAACTTTTCCACATTTTGTCACGTTACAACCACAAACGTAAATGTATTTTATTGGGATTTTATGTGATAGACCAACACAAAGTGGCGCGTAATTGCGAAGTGGAAGGAAAATGATACATGGTTTTCAAATTTTTTTACAAATAAAAAACTGAAAAGTGTGGCGTGCAAAAGTATTCAGCCCCCTTTACTCTGATACTCCTAAATAAAATCCAGTGCAACCAATTGCCTTCAGAAGTCACCTAATTAGTAAATAGAGTCCACTTGTGTGTAATCTAATCTCAGTATAAATACAGCTCTTCTGTTAAGGCCTCAGAGGTTTGTTAGAGAACATTAGTGAACAAACAGCATCATGAAGCCCAAGGAACACACCAGCCAGGTCAGGGATAAAGTTGTGGAGAAGTTTAAAGCAGGGTTAGGTTATAATAAAATATCCCAAGCTTTGAACATCTCACAGAGCACTGTTTAATCCATCATCCGAAAATGGAAAGAGTATGGCACAACTGCAAACCTACCAAGACATGGCCGTCCACCTAAACTGACAGGCCGGGCAAGGAGAGCATTGATCAGAGAAGCAGCCAAGAGGCCCATGGTAACTCTGGAAGAGCTGCAGAGATCCTCAGCTCAGGTGGGAAAATCTGTCCACAGGACAACTATTAGATGTGCACTCCACAAATCGGGCATTTATGAAAGAGTGGCATGAAGAAAGCCATTGTTGAAACAAAGCCATAAGAAGTCCTGTTAGCAGTTTTCCACAAGCCATGTGGGGGACACAGCAAACATGTGGAGGAAGGTGCTCTGGTCTGATGAGACCAAAATTGATGTTTTTGGCCTAAATGCAAAATGCTATGTGAAAACTAACACCGAACACACCATCACCCACTGTGAAACATGGTGGTGGCAGCATCATGCTGTGGGGATGCTTTTCTTCAGCAGGGACAGGGAAGCTGGTCAGAGTTGATGGGAAGATGGATGGAGCCAAATACAGGGCAATCTTGGAAGAAAACCTGTTAGAGTCTGCAAAAGACTTGAGACTGGGGCGGAGGTTCACCTTCCAGCAGGACAACGATCCTAAACATACAGTCAGAGCTACAATGGAATGGTTTAGATCAAAGCATACTCATGTGTTAGAATGGCCCAGTCAAAGTCCAGACCTAAATCCAATTGAGAATCTCTGGCAAGACTTGAAAATTGCTGTTCAAAGACGCTCTCCATCCAATCTGGCTGAGCTTGAGCTATTTTGCAAAGAAGAATGGGCAAAAATTTCAGTCCCTAGACATGCAAAGCTGGTAGAGACATACCCCAAAAGACTTGCAGCTGTAATTGCAGCGAAAGGTGGTTCTACAAAGTATTGACTCAGGGGGGCTGAATACTTTAGCATGCCACACTTTTCAGTTTTTTATTTGTAAAAAAATTTGAAAACCATGTATCATTTTCCTTACACTTCACAATTATGCACCACTTTGTGTTGGTCTATCACATAAAATCCCAATAAAATACATTTACGTTTGTGGTTGTAACGTGACAAAATGTGGAAAAGTTCAAGGAGTATGAAAACTTTTGCAAGCCACTGTATGTTGAGTGGATATAGGGATATTGTTAAATATTTTCTTGAAGAATAATGGGTTATCAAAATTAGGACCATATATATTCATAAGGATTACTTTTTTAGAATGTAATTCACCTGTAATTATTATATATCTACCCTCAACATCTTCTATTATTGAGCTTTGTTTAAAAGGTATACCTTTACGAATAATTATTGCTACCCCTCTAGACTTATGTGTAAATGAAGAGTGATATACTTTGGAAATCCAATTTGCTGTTAATCTATACTGCGCGTCTTTTTTAAGGTGTGTCTCTTGGAATCTATTTAATTGAGCTAAAACCTTACCTCTTTTAATTGGTTCATTAATTCCCTTAACATTCCAACTACAGAAGGTGATTCCATCACCCCCAATCCTAGTATTTAAGTCATACATGTTATTATTAAGGTGGTTTATAATGGAGTAGATGTCTCAGCTCATCTAACCCAATCCTATACCCAAACCTCAGATCGATGAAATTTAATATCTGTGTCATTGTCTTATACACATGTCTCTTTAAACTAACTATATAATACCAATCATACTTAAATCTATATAATATATAATATGAAATAAAATACATAATATAAAAGTAATAATAAAAAATGTGAGTAAAGTAAGTGATGTTAGTAAAGTGTAAGGGGAAAAAAAAGTGACAACTATAATTAGTGCAGTTAGTATTAGTGTAAGCCACACTAGCATGGCTATTAATCTACGGACTTCCGTGAAAAAAAAGATGTTAATAGTTCCAGCTCCGTTTTTGCCTTAAGGGCTATATATGTCGGGGTGGGGTATTAAATTTATATACTTAATAATTAATAATACTACTAATATCAAATATAGTTAGTGTCATAGCACTATATTAGGAGAGCTAACATACATTTTTAAGGGGTAGTTAATACAAAACTATATTTATTAATAATCCATCCATCCATCCCTCCTTGACCCCAAGATAGAGTCCATGTCCATTGTTCCTCCTCCTTCCCTGCGGATCCTCCTTCAGTGTGAATCCTCCTCCTTTTCTGTGGATGGGCAGTATCATCAGGTAAGTGATCAATAATATTCAGTATTCTTCATCTTCATCTACTTCTTCCTCTTCCAGTTTCTTCTGAATGTTTCGAGCGAATTCAAGAGCTTCTGTATGTTTGGTGAAGTGGTGCTTCTTGTTATCATAAGTTACTCTTAATGTTGCCGGGTACATCAGGCCATATCTCAGATTCTCTATGTTCCTCTGGATACCTCTTGTTTCTGTAAATAAAGATCTTCTCTTGCCACTTCCGCAGGGTGGAAGACCAATGTTTTGGCCCAACTTTTGAAGAAAAGGGAAAACACAAGTGCTTCACCAGTGTAGTTTTGTTTTATCAAGTGCATCACATTTCCAGATTGCTTAACACAATAAATTAATGTGCCTGAGATGGGAAAGTAATATCATACAATAAATAAAATGAAAATCGTGAAATAGTCCAATATCACTTGAATGGTAAAAAAGTTTATTGTTTATGGATGATTAATGTCTGGTTAATACTTTACATTAGTTTTGCATTAGTAACATATTAGTAATAGCAGTCATGAGTTTAGAAAATGAATGTAAAAGAGGTTAGCAATCTTATTTAAATCCCGAGTCTCGTACTCACCAATCTTTCAAGTCGATCAATTAGAACTCTGTGCTTATGCGAGGTTATGTTCAACTTTTTAAAGCATAATCCAGAGTTTCCCCCAGGCACCTTAAAGGCAAACATAATGTGCAGAATTATAAAACAAATACCCTGCATTGATAATAACTTGAAATGAGCAGTATCAAAATTTAGTTTAAATAATTATAATTTACTTACAGGACGCCTTATAGAATTTGCACTCTGGAATTAATAAAAGTATTTTTCAGAAACATTTCAGCCAATACGTTCCAACAAGCAGTGAATAATTTTCATTAGATGATAAAAATACTATAGTTTAGAAATTAATTTAACACATGAATGCATTAATTTTGAACAGCAGTAGGTCACACAGCATCGTAGGCCTGCTCTAACATTGAATAGGATCATGGCTGATCTGATCTGTGGCTTAACTGGCTACGTTTTTCCAGTATTTTCTGTTTTTGGTAACCTATAATTCTCCTATTGATATAAACGTAACCTATTTCAGCCTTCCATTCACTCCACAGCTCTCTGGGGTAAAAAAAACTGCAAAGATTCATGACCTTCAGTTATAAGAAGTTCTTCCTGCGCATCACCTGTAATGAATGACTCCTTATTATGAAACAAGGGCCTCTAATTCCAGATTTCCCCAAAAAGGGAAAACATCCTCTCAGCATCTACTCTCTTTATCCCCCTATGATTCTTCAGTAATGTGTCTCTTTTTCTTGCAAACTATAGGTCTTGCCTATAGGTCTTTCTACATTCCAATGAGTAAGAGCCCAACCTGAACAACGTTTATTCATAATACAATGCCTTTGTTTCAGGACTCTTTGTAACCAACCTACAACGATCGCCTATCCCTCCTTCTGGAGCCCAAGCTATTTTGCCCAGGTGTGGTCCTAGTGGCAGCAAGACTTGCCTGAAGGTTTTTACACTCCATTCCCTTGCAATAAAGGTTGTTTTTTCCATTTCATGATTTATTTTGTCTACATACTTATTTCCCATGCTCCATTCACCTGGACCATTAAATTCCTCGATACAGCATCATTCTGGAGTCGCTTTCCATTTAAACACTGTTCAAAGGTTTCAACGGTCAAAACGTCTTTCATTGTCACATGTACCAATTAAGGTACAGTGATATGCGAATTACCATACAGCCATACGAAAAAAAGCAACAAGACACACAACGACATAATAGTTAACATAAACATCCACCACAGCAGATTCCCCATATTCCTCACTGAGATGGAAGGCAAAAAAGTCCAATCTACTTCCTCTTTATTCTCCCGCGGTCAGGGCAGTCAAACCATCCATCGGGACGATCGAAGCTCCTGCAGGCGGCAGTCGAAGCTTCCGCGTCGGGGCGATGGAAGCTCCCGCATCGGGGCAATCGAAACTCCTGCGGCTTAGAGTTCCCAAAATCGATCTCTAACTGGAGACTGCGAGCTCCGCGATGTTAACGTCCGCAGGCACCCGCGGCTGGAGCTCTCAAAGTTGGTCTCCAGCAAAGGCAGGCAACTCCTCGATGTTAGGCCGCAGTGCGGACGGAGATACGATACGTAGTATCGTACCACCACCCCCCCCCCCCCCCCCCAGATAAAACAAGCTAAAGAACACTACAAACATACATTTAACACATACTATTAAAACACAAAGAAGGAAAGGACAGACAGACTGTTGGCGAGGCAGCCATTGCTGGCGCCACCCGGTGGTACCTCAGGTTCTGATGTTCTATCTAAAAGATCTTTTCTTTCTTCTTGTCACATTATGCTATCAGCCACATTTCTGCCCACTCACTTATGATGCACAAAATTAATACCAATGAATAGCATGTTATTTTGGAAAGGCTGATGGCAGTTTAATAGAAACATAGAAAATAGGTGCAGGAGTAGGCCATTCAGCCCTTCAAACTTGCACCACCATTCAATAGGATCCTGGATGATCATCCAACACAGAATCTTGTACCTGCCTTCTCTCCATACCACCTGATCCCTCTAGTCACAAGGGCCACATCTAACTCCCTCTTAAATATAGCCAATGAACTGGCTTAAGCTACCTTCTGTGGCAGATAATTCCAGAGACTCACCACTCTCTGTGTGAAAAATGTTTTTCTCATCTCGGTCCTAAAAGATTTCCCCCTTATCCTTAGCCCTGCAACCTCAGGAGATGTAACACCTGTCCCTAACCTTCTACCTCAGATCCACCCAGAGACTCCAACAGTTCCACCAGGTGAGACAGAGGTTCACATGCACCTTCTCTAACCTCATCTACTGCATTGGGTGCTCCTAATGTGGCGAGACCAAGCATAGACAAGGCAACAGTTTCACCGAACACTTGTGCTCGGTCCACCTCGGCCTGCTGGATTTCCCGGTTGCTAACCATTTTAACTCCTCTTCCCATTCTGACCTTTCAATCCTGGGCCTCCTCCACTGCCAGAGTGAAGCCGCATGCAAACGGGAGGCACAGCAGCTAACAGTCCGCTTGGGTAGCTTACAACTTAAAGAGGCATGAATATTGAATTGTTCAATTTTAGGTAACTAACCAACAACAACAACAACCCTTTTGCCTTCCCCCATCAACTTTCACCTAAACTTTTCTTCTGGCTTCACATTTCACTCAGCTTTTCTCCTTATTTCACAGCCTTTTGTCTTCTTTCCATCTGTGGCCTTTATCCACTTTATCCACCCATCTGCAAATCAACCTCCCCCCCCCCACTCACCTGTTTGCACCTATCACTTGCCAGGCTTTGTCCCATCCCCACCCCTCTTCTAGCTTTCTCCCTACTACTACAATCAGTCTGAAGAAGGGTCCCAACCCAAAATGTCGCTTATCAATGTGCTCCACAGTTACTGCATAACCAGTTGAGTTAATCCAGCACTTTATGTCCTTTTCTTTTGAAAATCAGCATCTGCAGTTCCTTGCGTCTATAATTTAATGTACATTTTTAATAAAAGTTCTACCTTCAATGTTACATTCTAGTCTGAGAAAAGCGGTTCATTACCTCCCGGGTTGAACATTGTTCAATATGAGCAACAATAGTTTCTTGTGGTAACAGGGTCAATACATAGGCTGCAGCATCATAAACTCCTACATCATTGCCATCAAATGTAATGACGTGTAGGTCAGAGAACATTGAGCAGCGACCTGACAAACCAAGTTTAAAAAATAATTATTTTAATTAAAAGAATTATAACATATAAATCTAATATTTTATGTACATTGGGCTTGTCTATATTTAATGAGGGACCTGCGGTGCACAGTTTCCAGGCTAGATTTTTTTTTTTAAGTTTTATTACATCTCCAACTACACTTGATTTTTGCTGTAGCTTCCCAAAATGGCATTTCCCATGCACACCTAAACCTAAATTATGCTGGCCTAGGATGATAAAAGTATTTTGCCACCTTCTTCATATTTGACTAATAATAGTCATCCCAAATAGGTCTCTCGCTCTAATGGTTTATCGGAGAACGTGATGAGTTTTACAACAACTAACACTGAAATGTACTTTTTTTTTTAAATTACAAATGTAATTATTTTACATTTTCCAACAGCCATAGTGGGATTCAAGAACACAGACGGCTTGTTCAGTAACTTAAGCAATGCACTGCCTTCGCCTTACAGTTGTGCTCAATTTCTGATCTCGCTAGAACAAATCTAGCTGAGTGGGAAATAAATCTGGGTTTTACCCGCAACATAGAAGTGAAGTTCAGGACTGGAATTCTGAGGATGTCTACCCTCTAAAAGGCAAGTGTAACAAAAGCAACAAATGCTGGAAATACTCAGCTGGTCAGACTGCTTCAGTGGGAAGTGAAAGAGTTAACATTTCAGGTGGAAAACCCTTCCTCAGATCCTCTGAAATATTAACTATGTTTCACTTCCCACAGATGCACACCGATCTGCTGAGAATTTCCAGCATGTTTTAATTTCATTTCAGATTTCCAGCATCTGTGGATTTTCAGCTTTTCAATTTCAGGAACAAATTGACTTATTCTACATTATATTAGTGCATTTTCTTTTTGGGGTTTTGTTATGTGTGACTCAGTTTCCCATAAGAATAGTGCCTAATGTGGCACAGCACAAATCTGCAACCGGTACTCACATGGACACTCCCATTGCGGACAGCACCTATCATTATTGATCTGGACCGGCATTCCCAGAAAACCACAACTCGGCTGTGTCACATTAAAAGGGCACTGGAAGACATAATACAGAATTGAAAAGAATATCCAAAGATACATATAATACATTCACTAATCAACATGAAGTAATGCTTAGAAAGAAGGTGTCTGAATAGTGACAAATCCGTTGCAATGTTTTGTTTCAAATACAAATCATCATTTGACAAATAGTCATGGCACTTGGTTCAAAAGATGGCTGACATGAGGACTCAGTGTTCAAACCATACAAAGCATAGAATCATGAGTTTTGTCTCCATTAATAAACAGCTGTTAAGATTAATTTATAGCATCAGAAACGCCTTGGATGTTAGTACTGTATGTACTACATCCAGATTGTGTGGTGTGCAATAGAATTGTTGACTGAAGATTGAAGGTCGTGCACACATGCTCTGAGAGCTGGCATGGACTTGATGTTGACTGGCCTCCTTCAAAGTTGTGAGCAAAGCTATGAAAAATGTTATTAAATATGAACATTCAGATGGCAAAGTCTGCCATTATGTTTAATTTTCAGATCAATATATTTTTTCCTATTATCGGGATGAGAGATTTGGAGACATTTTGCAGTTCAGGTCCACAATACAGGAAGGATGCGTCAGCACCAGGGAGGTGCATAGGTAATTTAAAGGGAAGACTGCATTAAACATTTCCCCATATCAAAGATATATAAAACTAAAGAATATAAATCTGGAGTAAGGTATGACATTTAGAGGGGATCTGAGGGGGATCTTTTACACCTAGAGAGAGATGAGTGCATGGAATAACTGCAGAGAGAGTTGTGGAAGCAGGGTTGTTAGCAGTATGTAAGTGTCCAGATGAGTACATGAATTGCCTCACCAAGGAATGATATGAATCATGCTGGAACAGGATTAATACAGATGGGTATCCACTGGTAGGTGCAGATGTGGTGGGCAAATGGCCTGTAGTCATGTTGGATAAGTCCATGTGTATGATAGAGAAATTACGATTTTTCTTCTGAAGGAAATATCTGTTAACTATAATACATTATAATTTAAGCATATATAGAACATTACATGTATGTTCACATTAAAAAATAAAAAAAATTCTTGCGTATTATTTTTAATTTTTCTTATACGTTGTTTTCATTCAAGGAGGAAAGGAAAGAAAATGTTCTCCTACTGTGCATAGTGCTGGAGTCACCGATGGTGCCACGGTTTGAGAATCAGAGATTCCAAATGGAATTGCAGTTTCTGGCTGAGGACTGGTTGCAGAAAGAGGTGTTGTCCAAGTGAAAGGAGAAGTCTGTGAGGCTGTGGTCAGTTCCGATGTGGCTTTCTCCTCAACGCTCATTGATGAAGCTGAAACTGTGGGTGTTGGAGTTGTCACAAGGGTGGCAGGCACTTCTGGAGTGAGGGTCGATGTCCTGCTCGGGGTAGTTGGTGCTGCAGACTGGCTGGTTACCCCCTCTGTTGTGATTACTGCCTCCCCCACTGTTACCTGTTGACTTGTTGTAGCTGCAGTGCTTTCAGTGGTTGTGCTATACTGAGGTTTTATTACTTCTGGCTGAACAGTGGTATATGCATCATGTGTTGGGTAAATAATCACTTCAGATGTGTTGCTAGCTGATGTGGTTGAGTAACCCATGCTGGTGGAAGGAGGCATCTTTTCAGTAGTGTGTATAGAAGTTGCAGGTGGGCCTGGAACCTCAGTTGTAACATTTGTTGTACTGGTGCTCCCGACCGAAGTTAGAGTGGTCTCCGTAGAACTTATAGCAGGTTCCGTAGATGTAAAAGATGTTGTGTGAACTGGTGTAGAGGAAGTTACCAGGGGTTTAGAGGTAACGGTTGTCATCGTTGAAAGAGGTGTTGTTGGACCAGCAATGGTAGGCGTTAACTGTCTTACTGCTGACGTCATTGGTGTGGTGGAAGATCTGTATGTTGCTTCTGTTGTTGGAGATGTTGTTGGTGTTACATAAGGTAAATCAGTGGTAGTTACATTAATACCTGTTAGGAAATAAACATTGATTGTATCATTTATTGTTACTAATATCACATTCAAATCCATATTCTTTATTGCTTTCATTTTGAGTTGCCATTCATTTCCCCACTTTCATTGTTAGAAAAGGATTCTACATTCTTGTAGTTCTATTCCACTTATGAATCTAGTGACATTCTTTTCGGATAAACTAATGAAATGTACACCTTTAGACATCAACCATTTTTAATTTACGATAGATGTTAACTTCATTGCAAAAGGTATTGTAAATTAAAAGATCTGCATAGCTTTAATTAGTTTTAGCCTTGCTTCATTATGCTTGATAGCTCTATGACAATATCATGTCAATGACCTGAATCACTAATATTAAATGAACTAAAGGAAATCAGTAAGACTTGCATTTACAGAGCACAATCACATTCCATTCAGACATCCCAAAACAGTTAGAGCCATAAAGTCATAGGGTAACACAGCGCGGAAATAGGCCCTTTGGCCCAACTTACCCACACCAGCCAACATGTCCCAGCTACTCCAGTCCCATCTGCCCGTGTTTGGTCCATATCCCTCCAAAGCTGTCCTATCCATGTCTAACAGTTTCTTAAATGTCGGGATAGTCCCTGCTTCAACTATCTCCTCTGGCAGCTTGTTCCATACACCCACCAACCTTTGTGTGAAAAAGTGACCCCTCAGATTCCTATTCAATCTTTTTCCCCACCTTAAACCTATGTCCTCTGGTCCTATATTCACCTGCTCTGGGAAGGGGATTTTGTGCATCGACTCGATCTATTCCAGCATGATGTTATACACCCCTCATCCTCCTGTGTTCCAAGGAATAGAGTCCCAGCCTACTCAACCTCTCTCTATAACTCAGACCCTTGAGTCCTGGAAACATCCCCATAGATCTCTGTACCCTTTCCAGCTTGGCAACATCTTTCTTAGAACATGGTGCCCAGACCTGAACACAATACTAGAAATGAGGCCTCGTCAACATCTTATACAACTGCAACATGACCTCCCAACATCCATACTCAATACTCTGACTGATGAAGGCCATTGTGCCAAAAGCTTTTTTGTCCACCCTATCTATCTGTGACTCCAAGGAAGGTTCTCATTCATGAAGTACTTGGTACTGTAGTCATAACACAGGAATTGTGACAGTTCATTTACACACAGTGCTCACACAAATAGCAATGCAATGATGCACAAATTATCCACTCCTGTAATGTTAATTGAGTGATACATATCAGCAAGGGCACAAGGGTATCTCTCCTCCACTTTTCATTCAGTAGTGGCACCTTGCTGAACAGACAATCTCAACCGGATATCTCACTAGAAAAGTTACATCTTTGATGATAAAGCATTCCCTAAGTGCTGCACTTAAACTCAGGCCATGGAAATGGAACTTAGAGTCATAGAGTGATAAAGTGTGGAAACAGGCCCCTCGGTCCAACTTGCCCACACCAGCCAACATATCCCAGTTACACTAGTCCCACCTGCCCGCACTTGGTCCAAATACCTCCAAACCTGTTCTATCCATGTACCTGTCTAATGGTTTCTTAAACGTTGGGATAGTCCCAGCCTCAACTACCTCCTCTGGCAGTTTGTTCGAGCCTGCACCGCCATTCAATATGATCATGGCTGATCATCCAACTCAGTATCCTGTACCTGCCTTCTCGCCATACCCCCTGATTCCCTTAGCCACAAGGGCCACATCTAACTCCCTCTTAAATATAGCCAATGAACTGGCCTCAACTACCTTCTGTGGCAGAGAATTCCAGAGATTCATCACTCTCTGTGTAAAAAATGTTTTCTCATCTCGTAAAAGACTTCCCCCTTATCTTTAAACTGTGACATTTGTTCTGGACTTCCCCAACATCGGAAACAATCTTCCTGCATCTAGCCTGTCCAACCCCTTAGGAATTTTGTAAGTTTCTATAAGATCTCCCCTCAATCTTCTAAATTCTAGCGAGTACATGCCGAGTCTTTCTTCATATGAAAGTCCTGACATCCCAGGAATCAGTCTGGTGAACCTTATTTGTACTCCCCCCATGGCAAGAATGTCTTTCTTCAGATTAGGAGACCAAAGCTGTACGCAATACTCCAGGTGTGGTCTGTACAACTGCAGTAGAACCTCCCTGCTTCTATACTCAAATCCTTTTGCTATGAATGCTAACATACTATTCGCTTTCTTCACTGCCTGCTGCACCTGCATGCCTACTTTCAATGATTAGTGTACCATGACACCCAGGTCTCGTTGCATCTCCCCTTTTCCTAATTGGCCACCATTCAAATAATAGTCTACTTTCCTGTTTTTGCCTCCAAAGTGGATAACCTCACATTTATCCACATTATACTGCATCTGCCATACATTTGCCCCCTCACCCACTATCTAAGTCACCTTGTAACCTCCTAGCATCCTCCTCACAGCTAACACTGCCCCCCAGCTTCATGTCATCCGCAAACTTGGAGATGTTGCATTCAATTCCCTCATCCAAATCATTAATATATATTGTAAATAGCTGGGGTCCCAGCACTGAGCCTTGCGGTACCCCACTAGTCACTGCCTGCCATTCTGAAAAGGGCCCGTTTACGCCTACTCTTTGCTTCCTGTCTGCCAGCCAGTTCTCTATCCACATCAATACTGAACCCCCAATACCGTGTGCTTTAAGTTTGCACCCTTTGTGTGAAGAAGTTACCCCTCAGATTCCTATTAAATCTTTACCCCTTCATATTGAGCCTATGTGCTCTGGACCTCGATTCCCCTAGTCTGGGCAAGAGATTCTGTGCATCTCCCCGATCTATTCCTCTCATGATTTTATACATGATACAACTTAAAACTCAGAGGCAAGAATACAACCAACCAAGCCACAACAAAAGTAACACAATCGTTTCTTGTTCTGGCCTCACTTCTAAGTGGATTGGCATTGAGAAGGTGAAGTAGTCTGTGTAAATAGGGGAGACAATTCAAAGCGTCAACCATTAAACTCTCATATAAATGGCCAAGAAATAATCAATACTTATTAGTTTTCCATTGTGAGTTTCATCCTTCATCTTAATGAGAAAATTAACATTTTTATATATAAGAGTTATACAAATTGAAACACTCACAATCCTCTGGATATACGCATCTGAGTGTGACTTCATCAAATAGCATGTTCTTTGGGCAATGTGCCATACATCCCTCTACCCTGCATGATAAAAATATAAAAGTTTATTTCTTCTCCCCTGAGAATAAGATCTTAAGAAAATAGAAGCAGATTAGACTACTCTGCTAGTCTAATGGTATTGAGAATAGCTTGTGCTGCTATTCAGTATGATCATGGCTGATCTGCCCTAAGTTCCCCCCCCCCCCCCCCCCCCACCCCCCAACCTTACCAATTCTCAATACCATTTCCTCAATCTCTCAAAAATTGATCTATCTTCTCTTTAAATACCTCGAATGATCTAGCCTCAAGATCCCTTCAGGATGGAGAATTCCAGAGATTCACCACCGTCTGTTAAAATTCCCACACATTTCATCTCTAATTGACCAACCCCTTATCCTGAAACTATGTCCCCTACTTTTGGAAATATCTCAACCTTTACAACGTCAGGTCCCTTTAGAATAGTATATGTTTCAAATTATCCCGTCTCATTCATCTAAATATTGGTCAATGGGTCGATTATATCTACAGCCAATTCCTTTAATACCCTTGGATTTAAGCGAGTGGACAAGAGTGACTTTCTCTTTGATCTCTCCAGACCAGACACAAATCGCAGGCGAGTGAGAAAGGAGGTGATTAATCCACTGGTTTGCTTCAATTATTTGCCAACCCCTGTAAGGTCAAAGGTCTCGGGGACATGTTTCTCTTCCACGTTTCTTCAGGGGTATTTTGCCTCTGAGTATTGCGTATTTCCCTGCAATAACCACCTGAGATTCAGAAATTCCAAAGAGTGCAACAGCCCACACATGACTAAACCATGCATTGCAAACTGCTCCTGTGAGCCAACGTATCCACCACCTTCAGAGTAAAGATATAGTTCATGATTATTCCTCCATAAGGTGAAACAGTAATGGTTATGTAAATATAGTAAATATTATGTAAAATACAGTTATTCATCTAAGGTTAAAAACAGAACATAAAGGAAAAAATTGGCAACATTTGTGGAGAGAGAAACACAGAGTCAACATTTCACAGGTTCCATTGACCTGAAATTTGTTTTCCCTCTTCAAAATTCTTACCAGATTCACTAATTATTTCTATAATTATCTGTTATGGTTCCAGAATTTTAGACTTGCAATATTTTGTCTTTAGATATACAATTTGTTATTTTGCCCTTCTAATAGGCAGTGATAACTAGGTATGTACTTTAACTTATTACATTAATTTGTTGCTCTTCCTTGAGTATAAAACGTCATCTTCATATAACAGTGGTGCAGAAGGTGGCACGGTGGCACAGCAGTAGAGTTGCTGCCTTACTGCGCCAGAGACCTGGGTTCGATCCTGACTATGGGTGCTGTCTGCACAGAGTTTGTACGTTCACTCTGTGAACACGTGGGTTTTCGTACGGGTGAACCGGTTTCCTCCCACATTCCAAAGATGTACAGATTTGTAGGATGGCTTCTATAAATTCTCCCTAATGTGTACGCGACTGTTAATCAGCGTGGACTTGGTGGGTCGCAGTGCCTATTTCCATGCTCTATCTCTAAAACTAAAAGTAAACTAAATAAGGATATGAATCACAACATTGCA
Source organism: Okamejei kenojei (assembly GCA_035221665.1). NCBI lineage: Eukaryota > Metazoa > Chordata > Chondrichthyes > Rajiformes > Rajidae > Okamejei > Okamejei kenojei. Next base: position 10,584,829 of record CM069149.1, on the reverse strand, counting down.
ACAAAATGTGCCATCTGGTGGTAATGTAACAAATTGCATGGCTTGTGAAAGAAGGAAGTGCAGAGGCTGGTTTACACACGAGAATAACACATAAATCTGGAGTAACTAAGCAGGATGGGCAGCATCTCTGGAGAAAAGGAATGGGTGATGTTTCAGGTCGAGATCCTTCTTCTGACTGAGAGTCAGGGGAGATGGAAGCCAGCCTCAAAAAGACTGCCAACATCATCAAAGACCCACACCATCCTGGCCACACACTCATCTATCTGTTGCCATCAGGTAGAAGGTACAAGAGCCTGCTCTCTGGTACATCCAGGTTCAGGAACAGCCTCTTCCCCACAGCCATCAAGCTACTAAATACAACTTCAAACACACTCTGAACTATAACAGCCTATTGCACTTTATCTGTTTATTTATGTGTATATATATGGTCTGTGATATATAGACACACTGATCTGATCTGTATTTATGCCTACAATACTCTGTTGTGCTGCAGCAAGCAAGAATTTCATTGTCCTGTCTGGGACACATGGAGAGGGGTCGCTATTTAGTTACAGGCAGTCGAGGGCAGCCGTAGGCAATCTCCTTCGCTGACCGGGCATTTTGATTGGCTCATTGGAGTTTTCAGGAGCAAGGAAGACATACCGGTAGGTAAAATGCCCGCTAAACTTTATTACACTTCTTAAACGTATCTCCACTCCTTCTCCCCCCCCCCTTCCCCCCCCCCCCCCTTTTCTCCCATTCTCCCCCCTTCTCCCACCCCCCCCCCCGCGCTCTCTAAAGGACTTACCGTTACTGTGCGGCGTTTCACCTTCTTCATCGCGGGTGTGATTTTCAGACAGCGCTCCCCCGCTTTCCCTGGCCCCCACCTAAGTGTTGTGTATGTGTGTGTGTGTGTGTGTGTGTGTGTGTGTGTGTGTGTGTGTGTGTGTGTCTGTGTCTGTGTCTGTGTCTGTGTCTGTGTCTGCGTCTGCGTCTGTGTCTGCGTCTGTGTCTGCGTCTGTGTCTGTGTCTGCGTCTGCGTCTGTGTCTGCGTCTGTGTCCGCGTCTGCGTCTGCGTCTGTGTGGTCGATCCAGCTCACGGTTTCAACGCGGACGGTCAATCCAGCTCGAGGTTTTCCAGGTGAGTGCCCTCGAGCTTCAAGGTCGAAGACACTCTTCTGGACTAGCCGATTAGGTCGCCCAAGTGGGACAACCCCTTTAATCATCAAAGTTTGGCTTCACTTTACCACTGCTCTCAAGATATGGTAAAGGTTCTTGCCATATCATGACATTTTAAATGGTCTTGCCATGAATCTTTACTGTTGGTGGGCAATGTAACGAGAGGGAGAGGATCTTTGTCTTGCAGATATTGAGGACTACCCTCTTGTCATTAAGTCAATACTAGCTTGGAGCGTTACCTCTGAGCAATGCACACACACCCAGGATTAACTGCATTGTTAAGGGCCTGTCCCACTTGCGTGACATTTGCCCGTCATTTACGCGACAGGCCGGTAGTGACTGTCGCACGACCGTCATGCAAAAATCGTCTAGCGTAAGCAGTGACGTGCGGTAGCGCGCGGCGCCCCAGGATTTTGTGAGGCCCAAAATCCTCACACGCCACCTGCGTGACTTATCCATTGCGCATGCTGACGTACTAATGGCATACGCCGAGCGTGTGTAGTGTAGCGCGTGGTGATGCATGGTTACACACGGTGATGCACGAACGTTGTCTATGCTAATTTACTGTGTGTCACCGTGCGTCAACATCCATAACCAGGCGCCGACCGTACGCCGACGGTGCGCCATTTGCGCGTCATTTGAGAACCGCATCACGTGACCACCTGGGTATAAAGCGCTCGAGATTTTGAAAACTACACACGCTTTATCTCCTTGCCACGGAGATCGGACTAGGTACGAACGACATCGCAAATGTCTCCCAAAGGGGGCAGGGCCCTCAGGGACACTTGGAGCTAGACGATTTTTGCGTGACGGTCGTGCGACAGTCACATATGCCAGCACGCCACAACGCGCCACCAATTTTTAGCATGTCGCGTAAATGACGCGCAAATAACGCTCAAGTGGGACAGGCCCTTTAGCTTGCACTGGAATTAAATGCCTGAAATACTTGTGGGACATTTAAAACAAAGGGGCAACTTTACACAACATATAGGACAGAGCACAGAGGCACAGTTAATTAGCTGTTTCTTATCAAAGAGCTGCAACAGGCCTAATAATAAATGGCCTCCTTCTTCTACAATTCTAATATTATTTAATTTTCAAATATATACTTTGAACTGGAAAACAAGGAAATTGCAGAAAAGAAAAATCCAGGTTGGGGAATTCAAGGAAAGTAATGTTGGAGACGAGCAGGTGCTTTTCAAGACTATGACCAGGAAGTTTTAAGGGCAGCAAATGATTTGAACAGATTAGCAAGGAAGTCAGTCCTTACAGGTGATGGAGCAATTAGTTAACATGTCGGCTAGGATGGGGTATAAGGTTAAGTTGTTGGCAGATTTAGTAGGGATGTTGTCACGGGAGCCGGAGACTAATCTCAGTGTTTAGGAAGAGTTTGTGAGAAGTGGCTAAAAAACAACGAAAGGGACAAGTGCCAGATGGCACAGTTTTTTAGCTGAATGAGAGCTTTTGCATACGTGGAAAGCACAGACACAAACACAAGAACAGCATGATGCAAATGAAGGGGGGAGGAGGAGAAAGGAGGGATGAGGGGAACAGGGTAGAAGAGTGGTTGGGGAGTGAAGAAGTGCTCATATAAGCTGGTGAGTTTGAAACAGAAGATGATGAATGAGAAAGGGGCTTGCAGAACCAATGGAAACAAAGGAAATGGTGGATCAGGATTTCTCTGAACAGTGGAAATTGGACATGTTTGACTTTGGGAATGTCTCCGTAGCATAATATGAGATTAATGATGATTGGAATTATTTGATAGTTTTGTAGATCAACTTCAAGAATAATAATTATAGATAAATTACATACATCCGTAGCATCAGTAGGTAGCAGCATGTAGGATAATCTTTCAATCATTTGTAGAAATCTGTATTTGTATTGTTAAATATGTTAATAATATATTGATAGATATGTTACATATTTCATGTTACATACAATAAAGCAACTGCAGAAATAAAGTAAATCCTGAGATGTCCATATTATAAAATACATGCACTTACGGTGATAAAAATTTGCAGGCAATTGCATGAGGGTCGCTGCATGTTTTGATGCAAGGATGGGTGCAGGCTTCATATCGAAATTCACACATTGTTCTGTACGGTATAACCAGGCTGCTCTCTGAAAGAAAACCCTCAAAGTTAATATTGTCCCCTTTCTGTATTTAGAATCTCTAACAAAATAATCAATTAATTATTTTACAAAGTAAATCAAATTCCTGTGCCCTGGGCGAAAATCTCATTTCCTCACACGTTGTTGCGCTAGCTGCCACTTCGCAATGACATCGCTGGAAGGCATCACTTTGAATTCCCCAGGAACTGAGACAGGAATATGTCATGTGAGGTAACCAGTAGATGAAGTGGAAAAAAATTCCGTATGCTGGCCTGACTTAAATGGAGAGGAATGTATTAAATTATGTAATTTGTTACATTTCTCACAACTCCAGTCTCGAAACAACCACCAGCCTGAGGTCCAGCCACCAATAGCCAGGCAATGTTTGGTTAAGTTTAGAGATATAGCGAGGAAACAGGCCCTTCGGCCCACCGAACCCGCACCGACCAGAAATCCCCGTACATTAACACTTTCCTATGCACACTAGGGACAATTTTACATTTTATACCAAGCCAATCAACCTACAAACCTGTGCGTCTTTGGAGTGTGGGAGAAAACCGAAGATCTCGGAGAAAACACACCTGGTCACGGGGAGAACGTACCAACTCCAGCACGGGATGGAACCCGGGTCTCTGGCGCTGTAAGGCAGCAACTCTCCCGCTGCACCACCGTGACGCCCAATGGTGGGTAAAAGTGGGGTCAACAAAAGTGACAAAGTAAAAAATGGGGTAAGAGTTTCAACAATCAATGATTTTGCTTTTACGTGTTTAGGAAGGAACTTCAGATGCTGGTTTACACCGAAGATAGACACAAAACGTTGGAGTAACTCAGCGTGGCAGGCAGCATCTCTGGACTGAAGGAATGGGTGATGTTTCGGGTCGAGACCCTTCTGCAGACTGAGAGGAGAATTGTTGGACAGAAGTTGCCAGGAACTGCTGAGTTTAATGAGTTTCTGAGCAATTATAACATTATACAAGATGGAACATCGTAGCAGCAGGGCATGCTGGTTCGAAGCCCATGACAGAGCGAGCACACTCAATCGAGACTAGAACTTCAATAAAGGTTTGCTGTATTGTGAGAAGCATTGAGAATTTTGGATGAGGTGTTAGATAAAGTACAGTTTCGTTGCTTGGTTGAATTATTTTACAAACCCTCCTTAAAAGAGCAAGGGAATTATTTGATATTCCTCATAATTCAATACTATTTAATATAGAAAATAGAATAAATACTATTTGAGGGACCATGCATTTCTGTGCAAGTTGATGGGCATCTTACATAAAACTAAATGAATAATTCCTTCATTCTTTATGGCAACACAGAGCAAAGGAGACGCCTGGTTATTCTTAGTGTCCAGTGTTGTGGTTGTGTATATGATGTCATCAGCTAGAGGAGGAGCACAACGTATTATTCAGGGCGGGATCAGAAAAAGCTGTAATACGTTATGGTCCTTTTAATAACATGTCCTTTGCCTTGAGTCATCTAAAGTGCTTGAGGCCTGGTCTAGGGGTTGCCCCTCTGTCGCCTTTGCTCTGCCTTGCCATAAATAATGATGGAATAACTCATTTAGTTTTATATAAGATGCTCATCAATGACTTTCAAATATTTACCCATCTCCCCCTTAAATAAATCTAACGAGGTTGCCACAGGGTTGGATAATTTCAGATTCACTACCTCTGAGAGAAGAGGTTTGTATGGAGAAGGTATCATGTACAAAAAACAAAGAGGGTGAGAAAAAGCAAAAGTTATGAAGTTCTATAATGTTCTTGGTGTTATAGTATTTCACATTATAATGAATGGGGAAGCATTGCGTATGTGCATGCAAGAGGGTGTTTGCAGAGAACAAGAACACAAGATAAGAGCCTCATTAAATGAATATGTTATTTTGTCCAGAGAATAGATTGCAGTTTGGTTTGAACGATATTTTAATTCGTTTTTCAAGACTGGCAAGGCAGGCATTTATTGCCCATTCTTAGCTGTCCTTAACAGAGCCTAATGGCGATTCACTTTCTTAAGATTGCTGCTTCTCGTGAAGGTTCTCACGCAGTTGGGCTGGGGCAAGAGTTTGAATGCACTTAGACCCAGTGATGATGAAGGGCCAGCTATAATCAGCATTATTTGTGACAAGGATGTAAATATGCAGGCAGTGGTGTACTCATGTACCTACTGAGCCTGTCCTCCTTAGTAGTAACTTTTATGGGTTAGGACAATGCAGACAAAGTATCTAAGGTGGGTGTCTGCAGCACATTTTGTAGGTGATGCACGTTGCAGCTACTAAGAGGGCTCTCGTGGTGTAGGAGATTAATATCCAGTGTATTGGACAGGGTGCCATTCAAATGGGCTTGATGGTCTCAACCTTCTTCAGAGTTGATGGAGCTGCACTCCATTCGGCTGATCATCCAAAGTCAGTACCCTGTTCTTAATTTTTCCCCATATCCCTTGATTCTGTTAGACCAAAGACCTAAATCTAACTCTCTCTTGAAACCATCTGGTGAATTAGCCTCCAAACTCCTCCAGAAGTGAAAAGTACCCCATCACACTCTTGCTATGTGTCTTGTAAGTGGCAGAGAAACATTGGAGAGTTGGGAGGTAATAGTCACTCACCAGCATTTAACCTGCTCATGTAGTCATTGTTTTCCACTTATAGTCTAAACCTATTTTTATGCATAGAATGAATGCCAGAGGAGATGATTTTTCCCTGCGGTTATCAAACTGCATAACTCCTCCCCTTCTGGCATGGGGTAGACTGACTACCCTTCTCCGCCCTCCCCCCAATCTTTGCACATCCCCAATTCTGGACTTTCTACTCAGCACTTTAATTGCATGTTTCATGTATCGTGTTGTGTTTTATGGCAGACCAATTTAGCTCCTAGGATAAATAAAGTTAATTTGTATCGTATCGTAACATCTCATATAGGGTAAAAGAACATTTGGCAGATTTTTTAAACTATTTTTGCACATTTTCCCTACTTTGCTAAGATGATGGGTTTTATTCCCAGAGAAGCTGCCTGACCCAGTGAGTTACTCCTGTATTTTGTGTCTATCTTATGGGTTTCAGACTCTTGCTTTTGCTCATATTTATTTCTAATGCCAGTTCTGCTTGGATACCAACATGTCCCAACAATCAACAAAATGACTCAATAATAAGTTATAATTAAAGTTATAACTCTATCTGCATGATACATTTAGCAGCAGTGCGCTTTCCGTTTAAATGGGAAACATAACATTGTACAGTAGAAGTAAAAACTATTGTACAATGAATCCACAAAATATGGTTGCTCAGCATTTTTAGAATAATGTAATTACTATAAAAATATGAACTTTCAGAAACAGACACATTAAAATATTTTCCTTATCCGACTATGTAGACAGCTGTGCCATTTAGAAGATATAGTTACAAGCAACTTCCGTGAACAGAACAACCTTTTCCCCTTTAGAGTATTAACTGACTCTTTATATGCAGAGGGTCATGGGGAAAAACCAAGGGCTAAATCTATGCAGCAACACAGCTTGAAGAGAGCATTGTTCTGATAGTTTTTGGTTGGCTCTCTTTGAGTAGTTTTAGTTTCAGTACAATATCCCTGACTTGCAAGGCATCTCCTTTTACATTCCATTGCTTCAGGATTATTTTGCTGCTTTTGTGCCTTATAAAATACGTGGTTATAATGAACGCTCCACAGTAAGAAAGCAAAGAGGCCCAGCCTTGTGCTTCACATGACAATATCTATTTGCCATATGTGAATCCAGCCGCTATTTTATAACCTCTCTTACGTCGTAGGTGGAACAAAATGTTATTTATAAATTTGTTTCCCACAGGGATGGGATGTAAAGATAACCCAAATAAATCAAAAACTGACAAGAACATTAAAAATACATATCCACTGAAATATCTGTATATTATTTGGTATTTCTTGTGATAAATGACAATTGAAATAAATATACGTAGGAAGGAACTGCAGATGCTGGTTTAAACTGAAGATAGACACAAAATGCTGGAGTAACTCAGAAGGACAGGCAGCATCTCTGGAGAAACGGAATGGGTGACATTTCGGGCCAAGACCCTTCTTCAGACTGAGAGTCAGGGGAGGGGGAGATACAGAGATAAGGAATTGTCAAGAATAAAATAAATATATTGTTTCAAGTCATCCATTAAACCCCGTTTCCATTGACCAGAATGTTAGGAATGTCTAAAGCGTCCAAAGCCAAATAAGAGAAATGACATGATCTGGAATGTTAACATTAGCTGGAAATAAATCCTGACCAAGACCAGATATATTTGTGTTTCTCACCTCACTCTTCAGTATTGTGAAGATTCATTTCTACGCAACCACTTACTCTGTAACATGGCTACATACAAACAAGTTTTAAAAAAAGGAAAATAAACGGAAGATTGTTTGGGCATTGAAGGAAGCCAAGATTTTAGCACTTTAGCACTACTAAGCTACAACCTACATGCAGATTTGCAATTAAGTCATCTGGATATTATATTTAAGATAAAAATTTAGGTGAATTACATTATGTAATATTAATACAATAATTGTTTGTGATTCAGCCCTGGTTGGATGGTTTTATATTTCCACATCTAAAGCACCACAGGTATTTGATTTTCTTTCTCATAAGTCGTTTTCCAGATGCAATTCACACATTTTATTTGTAAGATGAAAAATACTAAGAAAACACTCGATGTGATTGCTCCATTACACTATTGTTCAGTGCATTTAATGGAATTACTAACAACATGCACTAAAATTAACTGTAGCCAGTTCATATTATATTGCCTTTTTGAATCTTCAATTGTGTATTTAATGTGTGATATTGTAACATTTAAAAGTTCTGATGAACAGATGAGTGTTGAGATAGTTGATATCAGATATGCAGCAAGGTGGGGTTGCTACAATCAGCTTCATTCTTTCATTTGTTCTATATCTCTCTCTACATAAATCTATATCTCTCATTGCCCTTTCCCCTGACAAGTCTGAAGAAATGTCTCGACCCGAAAGGTCATCCATTCCTTCTCTCCAGAGACGCTGCCTGTCCCGCTGAGTTACTCCAGCATTTAGTGTCCATCTTCAGTTTAAACCAGCGTCTGCAGTTCCTTCCAACACATTTCTTCTTCCCACACCAGGTTTTCTGCTTGATATCTCTAGCCACTCTAATATCAGGCAGATCGTAGGCAAATGTGGAAGCACTGCAAGGACAGGGGACTAAGTTCAGGTTTGTTCAGATACAACCATGTCGCTAAATAATACAATTGCTCTTTCTGCATTCAAGCTTGGTCAGATGAAAGATTGCAAGGGTGTATGGTATGCTATAATAACATCAGAAACCATTTTCAGAATTACACAAACAAAAGGGACACGGTTATTTTGAATCATACAAAACCGGCATACTTTAATGTGAATGTCATGAGTTAAATATTATTGGGATTCATGATACCAGTAAAGGGGACAGTAAAGCGGTCACGGTGGTGCAGCGGTAGAGTTGCTGCCCTAAAGCCCCTGTTCTCCTGAGTTCTCCCCTTGATTCAAACTCGGAGATGCCAGCCGTAGATACTCGGGACTATTTTTTTTTTACTCGTGGACATTTCTCAACATGCTGAAAAAACGTCCCGACTTACCTGATGCCCCGAGTACCTACGGCTGGCATAACGAGCCGCTACGATATACTTACAGACTCCTACAGCCTCCAACGGACTCGCTACGGACTTCGTATGGACATTCTCCGAGTTTGAATCAAGGGGGAACCTCGGGAGAATTTGTGAGTAAGTGGGACAGGGGCTTTACAGTGAATGCAGTGCCAGAGACCCAGGTTCGATCCCGACTGCGGGTGCTGTCTGCACAGAGTTTGTATATTCATCCCGTGACCTGTGTGGGTTTTCTCAGAGATCTTCGGTTTCCTCCCACACTCCAAAGACCTACAGGTTTGTAGGTTAATTGGCTTGGTAAATGTAAAAAAGTCCCTAGTGGGTGTAGGATGGTGTTAATGTGCGGGGATCGCTGGTCGGCGCGGACCCGGTGGGCCAAAGGGCCCTTTTCCGCGCTGTATCTCTAAACTAAACGGAAACTAAACTAAATATAGGACACGTTTTCAGGGCATTCATGAAGGAACCCCAAATGGCATTTATATTTATGACAATGACTCAAAACAGCAAAGTATCCTGAGGTAGTGTTCCTTGAAAAAATGGAACTGCACGATATGACTACTTAATTCCATAAAATAGGCACATTTAAGCATTGGGACATTTTCCACAAATAGAGTTATCCCATCACTGCTAGTAAGGCCTTTTTCAAGCACATTAATTTAGTTTCAGGAAGTTTTATAGGCCTGTGGTCACTTACCTCCAACCCTGAAGCTACTTGAGAGCCTAAATGATTCTGAATACTCATATTGAACTACTTTAACAGCTGATGTTGTCAGCGAGATGAAATATCCCTTCCTGCTGTATAATTCAAACGTGCTATAGCCTGGGATCCAGTTGCTTTGGTGATGAATGAATGAAGCAGCTTCATGGAAATGTTGGTTGTCTTCCCATTGCTCCAAGCGTAGATTATCACTTTCACCAATGTGTATGAAGTAATTTGGTCTTTCAGCAGACTCGAGGGAAACAACAGGCAATCCTGTAACATTACAACAATATATAAATCAATTTCTGGCTGCTCAACCATAACATTAGGTTAAAATTGTTCAAAATACCATGCAAAATGGTTTAGGGTCTAGCATTGAAATGTAAATATCCTGCAGCTAGAGTACCGTTATACGTTCAACATGGATATAAAAATTGATAAAAACGTTTTGTTTTCTCTAGGGCTCCATGTAAGTACAACCACACAAAATATATATGCTAACCAAATACAAACATATCACTTACATAGAGGAAAATCTTTCAAGACAGTTTTATCAGTGGGTTCGACAAAATATCTGAGAGAGATCTTATAATGTTTGTAGAATCGCAAAACCCCAATTGATAAAACAGCATCTGGCACAGATAAATTACCAACAGCTGCCAAATGAACACTTAAGAATGACCCAAGAATCATCAGTGCATTAGAGAAATTAACTTCATGACTCTCGAGTCAAAAATGATAAATAAGACAGTAGTATCTGATGTTATTAATGCTTACAGCAGCTAAATGCTGTACTATTTCAATTTTGGAATTTAATTTTTTTTTAACAAAACTGCTTTAGAATCAGTTTCTTTTTTAGTTCAATGTTTTCTTCATGTTCTCCTGGTTGGCAATTTAAACGACAACCTACTTAAAATTGTTTGTTATATTTATCCACAGAAATACTTCTCATTGACAGATTAAATACAAGATTAATTTGTTATTATAGACGATGCAATCATTTTAAATTTGGCTTCCCAGTATGATGGGAGGTTTTTTTTTAAAAAAAAATGGGACACAATAATAAAGTTCTATAAAGCTATAAATGTGAAAAAGAAAACAATATCTAATTACAGTTTATAGGCTGTCAATTTTAATGACATTTAATAACATATGATGAGCATTTGATGGCACTGGGCCTGTACTCGCTGAAGTTTAGTAGAATGAGGGGGGACCTCATTGAAATGTACCAAATAGTGAAAGGCTTGGATAGAGTGGATGTGGAGAGGATGTTTCCACTAGCGGGAAAGTCTAAGACTAGAGGTCATAGCCTCAGAATTAAAGGATATTCCTTTGGGAAGATGAGGAGGAATTTCTTTAGCCAGAGGGTGGTGAATCTCTGGAATTCTTTTCAACAGAAGGCTGTGGAAACCTAGTCGATGGATATTTTTAGATAGATAGATAGATAGATGCTTGATTCGTATGGGTGCCAGGGGTTATGGGGAGAAGGCAGGAGGATGGGGTTAGGGGAAAGAGATAGATCAGCCATGATTGAATGGCAGAGCAGACTTGATGGGCCGAATGGCCTAATTCTGCTCCCATCACTTATGACCATATGACATCATAAACCTTCAAATAGCCTATTAGCCACAACTTGTAACTTCAATAGAGACATTTAAACAAGTGAATATATGACCTTTTATTATGTTTTTATCACCAGCTAATCTTCTGAAACATCCCTTATCTGTTGATAATGAGATTGTAGAAATAATGTAACAAAAATACTTTGGGCTCAACACCATGTCATATCTGTGCAAAGCAAGAACAGCCAGATTTATACCCTTCCCCAGGTTCTCCCCTCCCTTTGTCTGTATTTATGATGCGTCACTTTATTTTTTTCTTTGCTTGATGCAGAAAAGCAATTAACTTCACCTGATCCGATGAATCCCCTCAAAACTATACACATTTACGTGAAAATCAAACCCAACAGTCAAAAGTCTCTCAAGATAAGGCTAATACAGTGCATTCGGAAAGTATTCAGGCCCCTTCACTTTTTCCACATTTGATTACGTTACAGCCTTATGCTAAAATGGATTAAATTATTTTTTTTTAACCATCAATCAACACACAATACCTCATCATAAAAAAGCGAAAACAGGTGTTTCGAAATTTTTGCAAGGTAATTAAAAAGAAATAACTGAAATATCACATTTACATAAGTATTCAGACCCTTTGCTATGACACTCAAAATTGAGCTTCAGTGCATCCTGTTTCCATTGATTATCCTTGAGATGTTTCTACAACTTGATTGGAGTCCACAAGTGGTAAATTGAATTGATTGTACATGATTTGGAAAGGCAAACACCTGTCTATTTAAGGTCCCGCACTTGACAGTGCATGTCAGAGCAAAAACCAAGCCTTGAAGACAAAGGAATTGTCCGTAGACCTCCGAGACAAGATTGTGTCGAGACACAGACCTGGGGAAGGGTATAAAACAATGTCTGCAGCATTGCAGGTCCCAAAGAGCACAGTGGCCTCCGTCATTCTTAAATGGAAGAACTTTGAAACCACCAGGGCTCTTCATAGAGCTGGCCGCACAGCCAAACTGAGCAATCGGGGGAGAAGGGCCTTGGTCAGGGAGGTGACAAAGAACCCAATGTCACTCTGACAGAGCTCCAGAGTTCCTCTGTGGAGATGGGAGAAACTTCCAGAAGGACAACTATATCTGCAGCACTCCACTAATCAGGCCTTTATGGTAGAGTGGCCAGACAGAAGCAACTCCTCAGTAAAAGGCATATGACAGCCCGTTTGGAGTTTGCAAAAAGGCACCCAAACAAGATTCTCTGGTCTGATGAAACCAAGATTGAACTCTTTGGCCTGAAAGCCAAGTATCATGTCTGGAGGAAAGCAGGCACCGCTCGTCACCTGGCCAATACCATACCTACAGTGAAGCATGGTGGTGGCAGCATCATGCTGTGGGGATGTTTTTCAGCGGCAGGAACTGGGAGACAAGTCAGGATCGAGGGAAAGATGAATGGAGCAAAGTACGGAGAGGTCCTTGATGAAAACCTGCTCCAGAGCATTCTGGACCTCAGACTGGGGCAGAGGTTCACCTTCCAACAGGACAACGACACTAAGCACACAGCCAAGACAACGCAGGGAGTGGCTTTATGACAAGTCTGTGAATGTCCTTGAGTGGCCCAGACAGAGCCCGGACTTGAACCCAATCCAATATCTCTGGAGGGACCTGAAAATAGCTGTGCATCGACGCTCCCCATCCAACCCGACAGAGCTTGAGAGGATCTGCAGAGAAGAATGGGAGAAATTACCTAAATACAGGTGTGCCAAGCTTGTGGTGTCATACCCAAGAAGACTTGAGGCTGTGATGGCTGCCAAAGGTGCCTAAACAAAGTACTGAGTAAAGGGTCTGAATACTTATGTAAATGTGATATTTCAGTTATTTCTAATTAATTACTTTGCAAAAATATCTAAACATTTGTTTTAGCTTTTTTATTATGGGGTGTATAGATTGATGATAGAAAAAAAAATGTAATCCATTTTAGAATAAGGCTGTGATGTAACAAAATGTGGAAAAGTGAATGGGTCTGAATACTTTCTGAATGCACTGTATATGAGGTATATTCTTTGGATAAACTGTCACAAAACGTCACCCATTCCTTTTTCCCAGAGTTGCTGCCTCTCCCGTTGATTTACTCCAGCATTTTATGCATCTTCGGTGTAAACCAGCTTCTGCAGTTCCTTCCTACACATATCAAAATCCACTGTTTCCAAATAAGAGGATAATTAAATCATGTCTGATTGATTTAATTAAACCATAATTAATTAAATCATCTCTGATTGGGGGTCCTTGTTCATCAGTATATGAAAGTAAGCATGCAGGTACACCAGGCAGTGAAGAAAGCGATTGGCATGTTGCCCTTTACAACAAGAGGAGTCGAGTTTAGGAGCAAAGAGGTCCTTCTGCAGTTGTACAGAGCCTTAGTGAGACCACACCTGGAATATCGTGTGCAGCTTTGGTCCCCTAATTTGAGGAAGGACATTCTTGCTATTGAGGGAGTGCAGCCTAGGTTTACAAGGTTAATTCCTGGGATTGCGGGACTGGGCTTGTACACCCTGGAGTTTAGAAGGACGAGAGGGGATCTTATTGAAACAATCTGCATACAGATAGTACCTGTAATCAGGATTGAACCCGGGTCTCTGGTGCTGCAAGGCAGCAACTCTACCACTGAGGAAGAGATTGACAACTTTATCCTGATTGGGATAGAGAAATCCAGTGCACTGTCGGAACCAACACAGGGGATACCTTATGGACTTAGTTATCCCAGTCTGCATACAAGTGCTCTCATTAATGAGCAGCACTTTATTTTATGACATCCAACTATCGGTTACATCTTTAATGTTTACCAAGCGCTGAGTGAAGGTCAGCTCTGAAGCAAGCAAGGAGATTGAAGTTAAATCACTTTCAATCTGCCATTTTTGTTGGGCAGCTGGTATGAAGGATGAAGGTGTGACCTCACACTACCACACCCCCATTGCAAATCTGTGCTCAACTCCACAGTTACACCTCTTCTCTCACGTGGTGCAAAAAACTGCTTCTTAACTTTAATATGAAACTATTTAGCTTTCATAGTTTAGCTTCAACTATTTAGCTTTAATAGTTATGTATGAACACACCAAGAAGATGTTATGGAGATGAGCATTTCCGTAACTTTTACTTAGAACCCTTGCAATAACTTCTATTAAAATTTTTATCTGATTGCAACATATAACTATTAATTTTCTTGTCCAGATATGGGCGTTACATAAAATGTCACATCCTGATGAATCTCTGGGTAATATTCCGTGTATTAACCTTTTATAGGATTTACCACAGCAAAAATGGCTGAATAGAAAAAAATCTACAGGAGACTTAATCCAAATGATACAGTGGCCACATCTCTTACTTGGCTGTTTGCCCATTTTGAATTTCGTGAGGCTGCAGTACATGGAATCTTAAACACAGATTCACTGGAATGAAAAAAATACCCTTCACCTACATTCACTGACTGTCAATAAGGCATTACCATTTCAGCAATATTAAATTTTCGGCATGTGTTTAGATCATGACCAGAGACCTTTAGTTTATTTTAGAGAAACAGCTTGGAAACAGGCCCTTTGACCCATCGAGTCTGCATCAACCATCCGTTCGTACCAACTTCATGTTGTCCCACTTTCCCATCTACTCCCTGTATACTGTGGAGCACGTCCACTACAGATGTCTTAACTGAAATGTCATCTTCCTGTTGCACAATTAGAGTGAAGGGCAAGGCAACTGGGAGTAAGAAACCCTGGATGATGAGAGAAATTGACACTGGTCTGAAAAAATAACAAGACATCGGCCAGGTAAAGGCAGCTGATACCATATGTATCCTGGAGCGGTTTAAGAGACTGAAGAGCGTACTTAAGATGGAAATTAGGAGGGTGTATAGTGGGCAGGAGATAGTTCTGTCAGATAAATTTAAGGAGCATCCAAAGTACATTAAGGGAAAGGGAGTAAACAGAGAGAATCGGGCCCCTCACAAAACAAAGCAGTTTTCTACGTGTGGACCCCCAGGAGATGAGCAAGGTCTTCAATGAGTATTTCTCCTCAGTTTTTATCATGGGGGAAAACATGTAGGCGAAGGAACTTGGGACAGTTAACGGAAATGTCTTACAGTATTATGATGGAGTGGGTGCTGGATGTCCTAGGGCGTATGAAGGTACATAAATCTCCCTGGCCTGATCAGGTAGATTAAAAGGACACCATGGACAGCTAGAGAAGAAATTCCAGGAGCCCTGGCTGAGATATATAAATCATCGTTAGACACAGGTGAGGTGCGAGATGACTATAGCGTGCTAATGTTTAATGTTTAAAGGGCTATTTAAAAAGGGCTGCAATCCTTTTGAGCCAATCGTCTGTGGTAGACAAGTAACTGAAGAGAATTCTGAGGGATAAGGTCTATATGTATTTAGACAGACAGGAGTAATTAAGGATTGTCGGCATGGTTTTATATGTGGGAGAATGTGTCTTATGAATTTGATTGAGTTCTTTGAAGAAGTAACTAAAAAAGGTTACAAGTGCATGGTCGTAGATGTTGTCCATATGGTCTTAAGCAAGGGCTTTGATCATGCTCTGGAAGATTAGATCACAAGGGATCCAGGGAGATCCAGTTGACTGAATACAGAATTGGCTTCATGGAAGGAAGCAGAGGGTGATGGTGTAAGGGACCTGAAGACTGAATCTGAAGGATCTCGACCCGAAATGCCAACCCCCACGGCAACATCATGTCCGTTATTTGACGTCGGCAGAGCGGCCATTCGGTCTTGTAAGCGACGCAGCCTTTCGGTTAGTTTGCTTTTAGGCGTCCCACCCTTTCGGTTAGTTTGCGTTTTGGCTTTGTACGCTTTCACTTAGTTGGCATTTCAGCTTCATACGCTTTCGGTTATTTGGCGTTTCGGTTTTGTTTCCGTTCGGTTATTTGGCTTCCACTTCTTTGCTTCAGCTTCTCGTCCTTCGACTGCACGTCCACACACGGGTAAAGAAAGCCTTTGATACATCAACCTTCATCAGTCAAGGTATTGAGTTAAGAGGTTGGAATGTTCTATTACAGTTTGTACAAGACATTGCTGATGCCACATCTAGAGTGCTGAGTTCAATTTTCAGTTCCTGCTTTGGAAGGATGCCATTAAGCTGGAAACAGTGCAGAGAAGATTGACAAGGATGTTGCCAGGTCTTCAGGGCCTGAGCTTTTTGGGAGATGTTGGGCAGGCTACGGCTTTATTCCTTGGAGTGCACATGGCTGATTGTGATCTTATCGAGGTGTATAACAAAAACTAGAGGGCATAAGTTTAAGGTGAGGGGAAGATTAAATAGAAACCATCAGAGCAAATGTTTCACTCAAAGGGTGAGGAGCATATGGAATGTGCTGCCAAAGAAAGTAGTTGAGGGAGATGCTATAACAGCGTTTGAGGACAACTACATGGGGTGGGAGATTGCAACCTTCACGTAGTCCACCCTGTTACGATGAATGCAATCAACCAGGCGTGCACAAACAGAAGATCAAAGAGAACAAGTTGTCTTACAACTTTAGACTGTGCACGCCATACGCAAGAAGAAGGACAACTACATGGATAGAAAAGGCTTTGGGAGAATGGGCCAAAGTGGGACTAACTAAGGGTATTTTCAGAGCTGCCAAGTTTTATCAGAGCATTTCAGTATTCTAGTACCTGAAAATCAGTATTTTGCTGAGGAAATCAGTATTTTTACGTGGTGCTATTTTGCTGAAAGTGTTATTTTTTTATTTGCAGTCATACCCATGTAATACCAATTGACGTCTTCTACGCACCTTAGTTGACAGTGCATTCATTGCCGTCTCTTTGTATACTGCTGTATGAGCGGCTGCTTCCTGCTTTTAGCACCAGATGATGATGTAGAAGCCATTTTGGAAGCCTCCCTCTCCCTCCCTCGCTCTCTCTCCTTCCTTCCTCTCTTTCCCTCCCTCTCCCTCCCACCCTCCCTACAAAATACGGAAAATCCATATTACTTGGCAGCTCTGTATTTTGTTCGGCATGGGCAAGTTGGGCCTAAGGGTCTGGTTCCATGCTATATGACAATTTAAAAAAATCAAAAATGTGCAGATGCTGGAAATCGGAAATTAAAACATAAAATGCTGAAGAAGGTTATGCTGTTGGTAGGGAAGTGAAGATGTCTGTCAAAAATGCCTGGCTTTCTGAGCTTTCCCAGCATTTACTCTTTCTGTATTAAAGCCATTTTCATTGAGTTAAAAGCAAAAAGAGGACAACATCATCTAGAACTAAAACGAAGAATAACTGGATGAAGCGTGGCCATTGAGACACAATAATGCCAAATGGTGAACTGCAAGTAGATTCATCAGCCATTTTTATCCACAATAACTAAAAATAAAGGCTTTCTACCTTGTTGAGAACTTATACCGAAACCTTGTTGAAAACTTATACCGAAAAGGTCATATATTTGACAATAAGATACAAAATCATTTGGCCATCCATTGCATTTTTCTAATTGAATTTGAAAAATGCTCACCTGATTGTTTAGCTTTGTACAGTCCAGGTGTAATCATGAAATTCATCAAATTGTTCTCTCCAGCATTGCCGATTTGCAAAGGTAAAATGCTCCCATTGATCCTGTTGCTTGCAATAATTGTGTCATTCCACAAGTAGTTTATGAACATATAGGGGCCTTCTCCAAGATCTGAAATGATTCAAGTGTAACTTAAAATACAACATCATTACAGTTTTGATGAAACTAAATGTAAGAGAAAGATACACTCAAACACAATTTTTCTCTTCTCTCCCACCCAAGGTATCCAAGACTATCTTCTTTCTTTGTTCCCACATTAAGCTGTTCCACTCCTGGATGGAGTAATCCATAGAGACATGACAGGAAAGCCCTCAAACCTTTCAGGACAGTAAAGGTTTCAGTGCCCCCGACTTTAATGTCACCCCAGTCTGTCACCTGGTGAATAAAAAGCAGAGGATGAAACGTTGACAGGATTTTTAATCATCCCTGGCGTGGGATAATTGGGTCAGCAATAGAACATATAGAATATAGAACATAGAAAAGTACAGGACAGGCCCTTCAGCCCACAATATCTATGCCAAACATGCCGCCAAGATAAATTAACCTTATTTGCCTTCATATGATCCATATCCCTCCATTCCCATGTAACTATATGCCTGTCTAAAACCCTCTTAAATGCCTCTCCCGTGTTTGCCTCCACCACCACCTTTCTGGAAGCATGTTCCAGCCACCCACTGCCCTCAGTGTATAAAAATTGCCCACACATCTACTTTAAACTTTGCCCCTCCCAGCTTAATGCCTCTAACATTTCCTCCCCGGGAACATTTCCATCCTGGGTAAAAGGTTCTGGGGCCCTACCCTATCAAAGCCTATCATCATTTTATATACTTCTATGAGTTCTCCCTTTAACCTCTGTAATTCTGGAGAAAGTAGCAAGAGATAATGAGCAGTGAAAATTAAAAAAAAACATTTTCGAAGTATCCACACCAAGTACACCACAAAATGTACCGCTGATATTAAAACTGGGATGATTATTGTGTTCATTTCCAAAACTAGAATAAATCAGAATGTTACAACTGATCACAAAGGACACACTGAGATAACTTTCCCTTCTCAATGTCTGTCTGTGAAATAGTACATGGATGCAATAGAAGGTAAAATAAAACAGAACCAGTCTGACTTTCCTTCCACCAGGATAAAATGTACTTGATGAGTTGCCCACATTTAAACACAAGAGTAATAGTAAGATTAAATGAGAACTTACCAGTTTGAAGTTTGATCTTTATTTTATGAGGAGTTACGATGAGGGATTACGTGAAGAGCCCGCCAGCCCGCATGCGCGTCAATCTTCAAAGCAGTGGTGTGAAATCACAGATGACAGTTGTTGAACTGAATATAGTAAGATGCGAGAAAGTAGAACTACCAGCTGACCTTTATGAGAGAGGGGTGGGAGTGGAGGGCACGTAATCCCTCATCGTAACTCCTCATAAAATAAAGATCAAACTTCAAACTGGTAAGTTCTCATTTAATCTTACTATTTTACTTCGGAGTCACGTGAGTGACTACGTGAAGATTTTGAAGCTCTGTGATTTCACTGCATCAATTAACCAGGGATGAGTGATATTTAATAAAGCATGACATAGATTGAAACATGCTGGTGCTTTTTAATGATGATAATAGTATTATTTTAGGTTCTATAGTTTAATCCCACTCATCCAGGAGGAATTAAACTATAGAACCTAAAATAGTGTTGGTAAATACCCCCGGTCTGGCAAATGGGTTTATTATAACACATTTGGAAATTCGCTGGTTTGACCAACCTGCAGCCACTAGGATGAGGTCCAGCGGACATTCACAACCCTCGCTGCTGATGTTGTTGCAGCCCTGGTGGAGTGAGATTTGAAATATCAGTGTTCACTCCTGCACAAGCCAACCCATTAAATCACGTGGGGATGGTCTATACTGATACCTACGTCTGAGGGTTTTTTTTATGTGTAACTAACAAACATGCTAGTTCAGAACCTCTAAGGCTTATGGTGACATAATGACTGTTGTAGATGTGTGACCATGCCCACAATCAAAGGTCCACGGGGTATGCCATGAAACTAGTTTGAGACCTGATGCTCCCGGTCTACTCTGCAAGACTAAGTCATGAACATAAAGTATCATATTATTTGCAGCTGTAACAATCCTGTCCAGTCGTAGCTTATGCAACAACTGGGCCTGTTGCGCTGAACCCAGTACCATGAGGATATCCACTTTGTAAGTGAATAGACCGAGGACAGGAATGTAGCTGGAGCCCACCGACGGCGCAGCGTCAGCAGGACATAAACATCCCATATCTCTGAGTACCTGGGCCTGGGAGAATTTGAGTTGAAGACACCCTTCATAAATCTAGATATCAGCGTGGTGTCCCGGCCCCAGCAGGAAGTATGACAACAAGGCACTACTGGCACAATTTGTATAACTCCATCTCTTGTGAAATATAGCTTTGAGAGGAATAGCAAGACATTTGTTATACGTACCGTGTCATACGATAGATTGGACTATAAACAGGACACTTACCATTCCTTGATATAGGAGATGTACTGTTTCTTGGTACTATCTCTTCAGGCTGCAGTGATTACATCCACCGCACAACCTGACAGTCCGTACCCCAGGAAAGGTCTTCTCATAGTCTGCGACCCAACAATTTGATTTGCTCATGCAGAGAGGATGGTTCTCCCCAATCAAGGGGTAAACCAGCAGATTTTGTGTTTGGGAAACAGCCATTAAAGGCTCTGTTATCATTCACAGTATGAGTGGACCCATGGCTGTGTAGGCCAGTCAGGCACTATCAAGCCTGAGGCGAAGTCTTGCTGGTTTTTAAGCAAGCACCGACTGATGAGGCAAAATGGAGGAAAGACATAACGAACATTCCTCCCCAATGTAGCGAGAATGCATCCATCACCACCGCCCCTGAGAATGGCCGCCATGCCGGATGATTTTGCAACTATTGATTGCGACTAGATGCAAACAAATCAATATTTGGTGTTCCATCAATCCATAATGTTATTAAATACTTTGTGATCCAACATTCATTGTGTTGTCATTGATTTCTGTGATGATACACTAGCGCCAAATGAGGTTAGGTAAACTATCACAGGATATTAACTTAATTCAACCCATGTGATTAAAATATGCCACCACTGTAGTGTGTCAACTTGTAGCTGAGCATGCAGATATGCATATTCACACAATAAGTCTTTAACCCATAGAATTGTTGAAAATGACCCACATGGTACTTGAGAGCTTTGCACGATGTAAGTTCTGATAATGCAAAGGCCCCAATTACGCAGCTGAAAACAACCACTAAATTGCCACAATCTCTTGCCCCAGGGCGGAGTCACAGACAATTATTGGTTAAAGGCACATCGCAATCTATAACTCTAGTTGGTATCAACTTAAATTTAACTGGATGGATGAGAAACCCCAATTTCTCAAATATGAGTTTTGTGGCTGAAACAGCTAATTTAGCAAGATTCAGCATTTTAGAATATCATCCAGATAGGGGTAAACAACCAGGGAGCTGAAGTTAGCCCATTTCGCACCACTTAACTGCTATCGTTGCCCATCCAGCTAAATTTCAAATATCTTCGGTGAACCCTGTTGAGTTCCGTTTCCGCCCTCGGGTTCTGATTCCATCCTTGATTTGGAGGATAGGACTGCTGGTGTGCGTGTGTTGCACATTTTCCCTCAGGGCCGGCTTGGGCATTGGCCTATAAGACCTCTGCCCAGAGCATCAGCTTCTGTAATGATGTGATGTGAGGTCAATACTGCTTACTGTAAATGATCTCCAGACTCAGTACGTGATTCAAATACATCTTTAATCAGCACTGAAACTTAACAGCATGAAGGATGATTAGTTGTTTGTACATCCTGGCTGCTCCAACTGTCCGTGCCGGAAAACAAGTGTTAGTATAAGTATTACAGTGGGGTGGAGTTAGAGATGCTGGCTGCTGTGTGATTGGTTAACATGCAACATCAATCTACATCCTTCCCCCTAAAGATTAAGTGTGGAAGAGCACCCATGCCATGCAGTTAAACATACTCGCCATATCTGTCTGTTGGTCTACTAACATGGCCCGAGCGCATGCGGACCAAACCCTCCCCCCCCCCCCCCCCCTCACCTGAGAGATGAGACAGAGAGCCTGGAGGCGAGAATGACACGGTGGAGGCTTGTGGTGACCAAAAGGGGAAACATGCGGTGGGTGAGGCCCCATGGTTAGTGGAGACTGCGGGACGTGGAGGGGTGCAAGGCATGCGGGGACAGGTGGTAGACATTGCAAAAGGACGGCTGGAACTGGAGTGGTGCAGCATGGGGACCAGCAGGCAGTGGTCGAGGCTCCTTAACAGCAAGCAGGCGTTGTCGACTTCTCCGGTATACCGCTCCCTCACAGTCTACCAGGTAAGACCGTGGCTTATCAGTCGGGTTGACAACAGTGCCCAGACGGGAATGTCCGGTTGAAGTTCGTAGACAGACGACCTGACCCAGAATTAGAGGCTTGAGTGGTCTGCTGGAACTGTCGTATGACCGTTTCTGGATGTCGTGCTTCTCTTGTAGACGTTTCTGGATAGTGGCGGGCTTCAGCACATGAGGGACCAGTTGCTGTTGTGCAATGGGTACCGGAGGCCTCGTCAATCTCGACATCAGTCGCTGTGCCGGCGATCCCAGGGCTCTGTCCCTGGCAACGTTTCTGAGATTCAGGAGATCGAGATAAACGTCTGACTTTGAAATCTGTGCTCGCTCCAGCAAGTGTTTGGTGCTTCTGACAGGGCGTTCAGCGAGACCATTACTCCGTGGATACTCGGGACTGCTCGTGACATGCTGGAAGTTCCATCGGTCTGTGAAAAGCTTGAACATGTGGCTGGTGAACTGCCGACCGTTATCGGTTCTCAGGCTGACGGGAGCGCCAAAGGTGGAGAAGTGTCTTTTCATCTTCTGGATGACCATCTCCGATGTGACGGAGGTCAGCTGGTCTAGTTCAAACCAGTTAGAAAAGGAGTCGACTAGAACGAGGTAGTGCTTCCCGCACCATTCAAAAATGTCCGCCGCCAGCGACGTCCAGGGCAGAGCTGGTGGAGGTTGTTGCAGAAGGGGCTGCCGCTGCTGATGAGGCGCAAGGCTGTTGCAAGCGGGGCAGGAGGCTACACGGTCCCGGATGTAACTGGCCATTCCCGGCCAGTAGAACAGACTACGGGCGCGTGCCAGTGTGGCGTCGGCTCCTGGGTGACCGCTGTGTGCCGCTTTGAAGTATACATCTCATAGCGATGAGGGTATCACCACCTTGTGACCCTTGGTGACAACCCCATCCGGAACTACCAGTTCATCGCGAACCAGGAAGAAAGGCTGCACCTCTGTGGGCGTGTTGGATTGTTCTCTGGCCAGCATGTCTTGATGATGGAGGAGAGGATTTGAAGCGTATCGTCAGTGGCGGTGTGCGCGGCCAGGGTGCGCAGTTGCTTACTCGAGACGAAATTGACACCGAGGACCGTGAAATTTTCCTGTTCATAGGGATGTTGTTCGCAAGATGCCCGAGGTGCACGGGAGAGAGTGTCAGCGACGTGCATGTCCTTACCCTTAGTGTGGGCAATAGAGAAATCGTACCGTTACAGCTGCATCATCATACGCTGCAAACGAGCTGGCGCGGCGTGGATGGGCTTGTTCAGGATTGTCACCAGTGGTTGGTGGTCCGTCTCGACCGTGAAGGTGTTGGCAAAGATGAAGTAGTGGAATTTGGAGCAAGCGAAGACGACAGCCAACAGTTCCTTTTCGGTTTGCGTGTTGTGCTGCTCCGTGTCGGTCATGGTGCGAGAGGCATACGAGACAGGTAGTAGAGTGCCCTCGGCAGATGGTTGCAAGCAGGCTGCGCCGAGCCCAAATTTCAAAGATCGTCACCGGACGTTTCAGGTCAAAAAAAAAAAATCAGGGTCGGTGCACTGGTCAGTTTGGACTTTAAAACATTGAAAGCTATCTGATGTTGCTGGGACCATGACCATGCTTGTGTCCTTTTTGGTCAGCTCCCACAGTGTGGAGCTTAATTCGCTAAGGTTTGGTATGAACTTGCCGAGATAATTTACCATGCCCAGAAAACGCTGCTGGCCTTTCTCATCTGTGGAGGCAGGCATTTATGTGATGGCAGTAGCCTTCTTCGGACCGGGTTTGAGACCATTAGGAGTGAAGATGTGGCCGACCCGGAACTTGCACTTGCCAGGATTGAGCTTGAGGTTGATCTTGCGTGCGCGATCCAAGATGAGCCTGAGATTGTGGTCTTGCTCCGTTGCGACTTTGCCATACACTAGGATATCGTCGACAATGATGGCACAAGGTAGGTCCTCGAATAATAGCTCCCTAGTTCTTTGGAAGACTTCATTGGCAGAGTTGATTCCGAATGGCATTCTCAGAAACTTGTATCTGCCGAATGGGGTGGCAAGTGTGGTGAGGTTTGATAACTCCTTGTCCAGCGGTATCTGCCAGAAAGAGTTCTTTGCATCAAGGACAGAAAATAGGATGGTCGTTCCGACCTTTGCCGCAACATCCTCGACAGCCTTCGTGGGATGGTGTGGGCACTTAATGGCAGTGTTCAGTTATTTCGGGTTGTTGCACAAACAGGTTTCATTTGTTCCCTTCTTGACTGTGGAAATCTTGGTTGGGACCCAGTTGGTGGGTCCAATTCTGGTCTCCAATTGGAGGCGTGGGTTTGAATCCCTCTTCTGACACCATGTAAATGACCTCCAGACTCAGTATGTGATTCAAATACATCTTTAATCAGCACTAAAACTTAACAGCATGGAGGATGATTAGTTGTCAGTACATCCTGGCTGCTCCAACTGTCCGTGCTGGAAAACAGCGTTAGTATAGGTATTACAGTGGGGTGGAGTTAGAGATGCTGGCTGCTGTGTGATTGGTTAACATGCAACATCAATCTACACTTACCAAGCTCCAGGTTTTCTGCCATAGGGAGGAAGCCAACTCTTCATAGAAACATAGAAAATGGGTGCAGGAGTAGGCCATTAGGCCTGCACCGCCATTCAATATGATCATGGCTGATCATCCAACTCAGTATCCCTTACCTGCCTTCTCTCCATACCCCCTGATCCCTTTAGCCACAAGGGCCACATCTAACTCCCTCTTAAATATAGCCAATGAACTGGCCTCAACTACCTTCTGTGGCAGAGAATTCCACAGATTCACCACTCTCTGTGTGAAAAATGTTTTTCTAATCTCGGTCCTAAAAGACTTCCCCCTTATCCTTAAACTGTGACCCCCTTGTCCTGGACTTCCCCAACATCGGGAACAATCTTCCGGCATCTAGCCTGTCCAACCCCTTAAGAATTTTGTAAGTTTCTATAAGATCACCGTCAATCTTCTAAATTCTAACGAGTACAAGCCAAGTCTATCCAGTCTTTCTTCATATGAAAGTCCTGACATCCCAGGAATTATGAAAGACCTGACATCCCAGGAATCCCTGCATTCCTTGCAGTGGCTCCTCCATTTGCGTGGATATCGCAACCCTTGATGCCATGACAGAGTTCTTGACCTCACGCGTGCACTCCAGTATGTTTCACGGACAGAGAGATAATGCAGCCCTGCAACAGGCGCTGCTGCAGGTCCCCGACAAGACCTGCGCTGATATGGTCCCGTCCATGGACCATATCAGGATGGAGCATCTCCTCAGTGGGATGAATGCCCTGCGGACACATCCATGCTCCACCTGGGTAAACATCTGAGGACGTACCCATGGAGGGGAAAACCTCCTTTTTTCTTCACGCAGCTGGCGTGTCGTGGAATGTTCCCTCACGACATACCACCAAACTGCGACTGCCTAGCTCCCCTCATCAGAGAGGGAGATATAAAGCAGCCCTGCACCAGGCACAGCCGCGTGCCCCTGAGACCGGCGCTTATATTATTCCCTTCCTTGGAGTATCAGGTGGAGCATCTCTCCCATGAGATGCTCTATCTGGAAAAGAAATGTCCAAAGACGTTCCCACCAAAGTTAACTGGCCTGCCGAGCCGGTACTTCTCACGGAGCCAAATTCCCCGTGGCTTCCGCAGCCAGCCGGGTTTCTCCGAGCCGGGTTTTCCCTCGCCGAGCCGGGATACCCTGCGGTCTCCGCAGCTGGGTTGTCCTTGAGCTGGGTTCCCCTCGCAGAGCCGGGATTCCCCAGGGTCTCCACAGCCGGGTTTCCCCTGAGCTGGGTTCCCCTCGCAGAGCCGGGATTCCCGTGGTCTCCACAGCCGGGTTTCCCTGAGCTGGGTTCCCCTCGCAGAGCCGGGATATCCCGTGGTCTCCGCAGCCGGGTTTCCCCCGAGCTGGGTTCCCCTCGCGGAGCCGGGATTCCCCACAGTCTCCGCAGCCGGGTTTCTCCCGCGGAGTCGGGATTCCCCGGAACGACATCCAGCAGGAACTCTGTAGAGAGCTTCCTGCAAAGGCAAAAGCACGACCTGAAAATTAAGTTTGAAACTTACCTTCAGGTTTGAAACTTACCGCTAGAGGAGCAGCGCGGGTGCCAGCCAGTCGCGCGCCATGTATTAGACGTAATTGACGCACATGCGGGCTGGCGGGCTCTTCACGTAGTCACTCACGTGACTCCGAAGTAAAATACACATATTCAACCTGTGAAAACCCACATTTTGATATCTGTTATATTCTGGATTTTTTTAACCAAGAACAGCCTGGATACTGAAAGACCCTTGCATGTCTGCACGTGGAGGTGTTTGTCATCTACAGCAAGACTTTACAATGTGTGTTACTATGAAGAAAGATGTCTTCTGTACTGAGGTGGAACAAAAACAAAAGTGGAGAGGATTGGGAAAGACAGACAGAGATGGGCTTTAAGGTGACTTGTCAAAAATAGGTAATGTCAAATCAACAAAAGAACTACTGTGTGGCAGATTTTAAAACATCGCTTTTCATTGACATTTGTAGAGAGGTTCTTAAATTCAGTTAAATAAGTATAAAAATGTACATACCTTGATTGTAATATTCACAGTCAAAAGCTGAAAGATGTCAAGAATATCAAGTAAGTGAAAATCATTCTAAATACTGTTGCTGCAATTAAATATTTCATTCAAATTGAACTGATTTGTCTTTTTTGTGTCCACGTTTAAGTCAATGGCCATAATGTAAGATGAAGGTAGTACTGACTTTAAAATATATTTAGCGGATGACTGGTATGTATCATTTTAACCAGTATTCTGCCATTTGTTTTGACTTTGTCAACATTGGAATAACTCTATCTCAATCAATGGGGTAAGGCTTACTGGAAGCTTTAATAAAATAAACCTTCCAAAATATAGTGGAAGCCTTAAGCTAATAACATAACAATTCCAATAAATGAGTTTTATGACGAGTGACTTTAGAGAGAGAACACAAATGAAATCATGAAAATGTGCTGTAAGTGAAAATGTATCTATTGGAATAATTTCTATAAGCTAACTTATGTAGTATTAGATGTTTGATTGGAGTTGCAAATGTCTTCCTACAGGCCACATTGGCTGAAGAATTCCTAAGCATCTGATCTTTTGTTTATGTACTTCCTGATAGTCAAATAGTGAGAAATGTTCAAATTCACCTATTCCTAGGAATTGAAAGCACATCAAACTGTATTAGCTCCCAAACTGTCATAAATCACAGCCTTATCAGATTGCTAACATTTCAGTAAGCCTTCTTCTGTTGCTGGAGATGAGATGTTATTTCAGTTGGCAGTGTTATTTCAGTTGGTAAAGCCCAAAAAAATGATATTTACCAGTCATCCACTAAATATACCTTAAAGTCAGTACGACCATCAAGTTACATTATATTGTGTTTCTTCATCTTTTATATTGCTGCATATTTTGAAGCATTTGTTTTTTCTGTGCGCCATTATTCCTGTGACATCGAACATAGAATGAGGAACAATACCGAACATATGATAGACCACAAAATGCTGGAGTAACTCAGCGGGAAAGGCAGCATCTCTGTCGAGAAAGAATGGGTGATATTTTGGGTTGAAACCCTTCTTCAGACCAGAAGCGTCACCCATTCCTTCTCTCCAGAGATGCTGCCTGTCCCGCTGAGTTACTCCAGCATGTTGTGTCTATCTTCAGTTTAAACCAGCATCTGCAGTTCCTTCCAACACAATACCTAACGTATGTCTGATAATACTCACGGCAAACACTAGGTGACCTCCAATGGATCGCCACTCCTTTCTGACAGCACTTGTGTGCATAAGCAGTAACACTGGTACAGAAACATTCGCAGTCCCCACCACGGTTGCAGTTACATGTGTCGGTGAGACAATTCTTGTAAAACCAGGTGACATCAACCTAGGGAAAAAAAACAATATCTTTATTACTTTCGCAGAAAATTAAAATAAAATCAGTCTTGAATCAAAGTGAATTCTGTATAAAATATATTTTAGACATTTTTATATATGCACAAGATTTTCAAGACCACCGTTTATATGACTCAACACTGCCATCTAGGGGATGTTGGATAACTAATAATAATTTGTTATTATGCCCAATGCCCTATTTAAATCGTGTTTATGAAAAACTGCCCTGAATGGAATGCAGATTAAATATTCAACAGCAGAGAATCCTTTGCTTTTATTATAGTGGTTCACAGCCCCAGAATCATAATCACATGGCTTTGTCTTTTTTTAAGTTTTTAGAGGTACAGCGCGGAAACAGGCCAACCAGCAATCCCCGCACATTAACGCTACCCTACACACACTAGGGACAAGTTACAGTAATACCAAGCCAATTAACCTCCAAACCTGTACATCTTTAGAGAGTCCACAGAGTACAGGGAAGCCATGTGCCCAGCTTGCTCATGCCCAATTGTAACACCATATTCTGCATTCCGTTTAGTTTTCCCACGTACACTACCTTGATGTACTTATGTATGGTATGATTTGCTGGACAGCACAGAAACAAAGTTTTTCATTGCACCTCAGTCCCTGTGACAATAATAAACCAAATACCACCTATTGGGAAAATGGCTCGGGCCTTCTGAGGGGTACAAACTAAAGCATGAGTTGCAAATAGGCATGCAGAGATAATGAAAACACTGGACTGGAAACAATCAGCATTTGGTCATCGTCAAGGCAAAAAGTCTAGAGTGAGGTGAGTAAAAGAAATAAAACTCACACTTACCGCATTATGACAAGGAGCAAAAATCTCACTGTACAGAATAGCACATTCTCTCTTTGCAAAAGGCTGTCTTATCAAGTCAGCCTCACATGGCCTGGTGATACCATTCCTGCTGACACACTTGAACAAAATAAGAAGGTAAAATATTAATTTTTCACCATTAATAGTGATTCAATAATTAACTCATAAATAATATTGGGAGAGGTGCATAACAGGTAGTCAATTAGATTTCCTTTGTCTCAAACCTGCCTGCTGAATTGCTGATGGTGATAAACAAATTCTCCAACACCTGCCATCCCACCCCTATAATATGTCAATACAAACGCTCTGGACTATGAGGATCAGTTCTTTTCAATGGAGGATCAGTTCTGGCTGTTCAGCTCAAATCTTACCAGCTCAGTCACCATAGTAGAGCAATATTGGACAAAAGACTGGGAAATTGTGTCATCTTTAGTCCACTGAACATAAACGTCACCATCACGTTACATCCTCAGCACCCTCCATTATGACTGGAAAATTGGATTCTCTATTCCAAGCAAAGGCAGAGATACAGACTCTATTGTAATTCCAAAGATGTTTGGAATCGCTCAGGATCAATTCATCAGTGATAGTGAGAACCAGAGATAAACTTCCTTCCTTTTGCTGACTAGGCTTTGCTATCTGCATCACATGAAGCACATGCCAAAGTCTGTGCTTTGTGATCCACTCAAGGACTATCTATGAAGTGGAATAAAACAACAAGATCTCGCAACATTCAGCATTCCCAGAACGAACTGCGTGGACAAGCCCAATCTGAAGTAGCTGCGGCAAGGGAGGGACAACCACCGTGGTAAGATATCAGTGTACCCAGGCTAAGGCCGGTCAGCAAATCAGGAGGCAGACTATGACAAGGTGCTCGCTGTAACCATGGTGGGAAGAGTTGCTATTCAAGCCTCAGGCTCTTCATCTGCAGCACTAACTGACCGACTGGCTGTCATGTAGCCCTCCATCTTTTGAGATGCAGGATGACTTCCATTCCTCTGCCAATCTTCTATCCGCAGTTGCTCACGGTAACAAGGACAAGAGTAATCCTGAACTGCTGTTCAAATTCATCTCCATTTCTCTGGCCAGTTTCTCGAGACTCCTGCAATCTACCCTGCACAAGTTAAATTTCCAGTCAAATTAACAACAATTTAAAATATCTCAACGTCACCTTAGATGTTAAAAGTGCCTCAGATGACCTACATAAATTTGATTAGTGAATCCTTACATTCACCATTGATTTCTTGCCAGCATCAAGCATGTATCCATGACATACTGGAATGGACACATTGGAATTGACTCCTGCTCTAAAAATTAAAGCAATATATAGGCCACCCACGCATTTCTGTCATAAGGTCATAAGGGATAGAAACAGAATTAGGCATTTGGCCCATCAAGCCTACTCAGCCAATCAATCATGGCTGATCTATCTCTCCCTCCTAACCCCATTCTCCTGCCTTCTCCCCAGGTAGAAACCATGGTTGGGGTGCTCTCCAGTTATTTCTGCCGGGCAGAACAGGAATGACAAGCTCCCGAGTCAGTTAGAAATTATCCACAGAACTGTATAATTATAATACCCCAATTCAGATATTGCCTATTTCAAACCAGAAGCTACTGTTGGATGGACTCAAGGTGTCAGTAAGCCGGTAATTTTTTTTGTCTCATTTCCAACTGCTGACTGACCTGCACTTCTGCATAGAACAGGCAATATGTTGGGAGTAAAATTCCCCTGCCATTTTTAAGTCAGGCTATTTTAATAGGTTTTTATTACTCAATGTTGCATGTTTCAAACAGAGGGAAGAGCTTTGGTCACTGTTTTTTAAAAAGCAGTGGTGCATGAAAAGGGTTTGAGCCAGAAAATGATTCTCCCGCTTCCAAAGTACCAGAGGCCTCAGTTTAGACAGATCTAGATTTTAACATTGAAACAGCCACAGAAGATTTACCTCCATTGAAAAGCTTTTATTTCCTTGTTGAGGTATGGAAATATTATTTGTTATCCAGAAGTGACAGAATTAAATATTAGATTATAATGTCTTACTGGATCACTTTGCAGGTCTACATTTCACCAATGTGAGAGTTTTGTCTGCTGTTTTTAATGTGACCCAAAAGATTAAAACAGCTGCGATTTACTACAACGTAATAAATCATAGACTGGCACAAAATGCCGCTCTCTTATTCTGAACTATTTTATGCCCTTATGGTGCTTACCTGTCCAAGAGCCCAGCTATCTCCAAAAGCTTGGGCATTGCTTACTTCCATGTTGTTTGATGTAGTCATGTCATTCGCTGTATTTTTGTCAAAATTTCCACACAATCCCATGACCTTACCCTGTCAACAGTTGAAATAATAATGATAATTATAACACAACAGCCGAGAATCCATCATATCCCTAACGGCACATTAGTTGGCCACTGCATGTTGATCCGAAGACTGTTTTGGTTGTAGGCTTCCATGAGGAAATTCAGTAGGCCCGAGGCCTGAGGCCCAAGTGCTGCTAATTTCACTGCCAAGAGCCTTTCCAGCATGTGTGTAGGCCATGCAAAGGTTATTGGGTAAATCTAGTGTTCCAGCCAGGGTTGTGGCCGGGGGGGAGAGGGGGGGGGGGGGGGGTGAAGATTAGGAGCAACACGAGGGTAGCGAGGGGTTGTAAATTAGTTGAACAAGACGAATGTCAGATATAAGGAATCTGAGAATCCAAACACTGTGATCAGAGGCAAGACTGTCACTCCAACTTTACATTTCACTCCTCCTCTTCGTTGCTTATTTGACACACTATTTTCTCCTTTTCACCTCCAACTTTTGTCACTTACAGCAGCCCCTCTTCCCCCCTCACACACCTGTATCCCCTATCACTGGCCTGGCTTTGTACACCCACTCTCTTTTCCAGCTTTCTCCCCCCTCCCCCTTTTCCCATCAGCCTGAAGAAGGGACCTGACCCGAAACGCTGTCTGTCTACTCTCTCGACAGACGCTGCCTGACTCGCTGAGGTTAAGTTGAACCTCCGTAAAAGACTGGCTAGACCAATAAAAATATTGTGTTTAATCTTGTTCACTTTAGAAGAATTTTTTTTTTTTTGATGAATATTTTTTTAAATTGTAAATACATATTAATAGAAAATACTTCTTACATACATTCGTAATATTATTAATATTAACATTTAAGACTTATTTATATTTCTATACTTTTTTTTATATAAGTAAGAAAAGATAGTGAAAAATAATATAGAGATAAGAAATCAAAAATAAAGAAGTGAATGGAGTATTAAAAAGTTATCCATCGTTGGAGATACATCCATGATTTGTTATACATATTTCTTCATCTATTCCATTATTCAGGTTTCAGTCAGGCTCTCGCACCGAGCCATTTTGACCCTTTAGATATTATGGAGACCATATTCCTCTGAAAAGATCCAGCATGTCCATTAGGACAAGCCTCAATCTTTCCAGATGGAGTGTCTCCGACATTCCTGTAATCCACATTGTGGGGGATGTAGGACCTTTCCAGAATTTTAATATTAATTTTTTCCCAATTATTAAACTATAATCAATAAAAATTCTTTGATTTGTTGTTATTAATTGATCTGTTTCCAGTATTCCCAGTATTATTAACTTTGAGTCAGGAGTCAGATTCATATTAACAACATTCAAAATTATCCTAAATATTTCTATCCAAAATTTTGTAATTTTTACACAATTTGTAAATGAGTGTGTCAAGTTAGCTTCTAAGTGCTGACATTTATCACATATGGCAGATACATTTGAAAAAATGTTATGTAGTTTGGATTTTGAGTAATGTAGTCTATGTAATATTTTAAATTGTATAAGAGAGTGTCTAGCATTTAATGTGTCTAGCATTTAACGAGAAGAATTGTGAAGGTGTTGGAGGGGTGTGGAAATGACGTATTGGAATCATTCTCAGGATGAAGGAATTTCATTGTTCTCATCCCAGTGCACATGGCAATTAAATTCTTGACTCTTGATTCTCTTTTTTCTTGACCTGAACACTTATAGGTGTATGACGTTCTGATGGGTTTAGGTATGATAAGTGAATAGAATCCTGATGCCATTATCAGGAAGTCAAGATGGGTTGCATAGCACAACAGCTCATGGAGCTGCTACCTACCAACCAGGTGCAATGTCCAATGTCAGAGCGAAGCCCAAAGCAAATTGGACGAACAACACCTCATATTTTGCTTGGGCAGCTTTCAACCCAACAGTATGAATATCGATTTATCCAACTTCAAATAACCCTTGCTTTCTCTTACTCTCCGCCCCTCCCCCACCCTAGTTTTCCAACTAATTTTACTGTCCTCCTGATTAGATTTTACTGATTGTATGCCTCCTTGTCACCTTCCACTTCGCTAACAGTGACCCGCTCTACATTTCCTTGATCATCGTCTGCTTTGATCTGTTGTTTTCACTCATCACTCTTCCATATCTATAGTCTCTATGTCTGACTCTGTCTGAAGAACGGTCTCGACACAAAACATCACCCATCCTTTCCCTCCAGGGATGCTGCCTGTCCTGTTGAGTTACTCCAGCATTTTGTGTCTATCTCCGGTTCAATCTTGCTGTTTGTTTGCACGTTTTCACTGAGACTACACAGGTTGCTCCCGTTTCCTCCCACATCGCAAAGACATGGAGGCTGGAACATCAAAAGGCCACTCTAAATTGCCACAAATGTGCAGTGGTGGGAGAATCTGGGGCAGCTTATGAGAATGTTGGGAAAATAAAGCCAGGCCCATGAAGCATTAATGTAAATAATGCTTATTGGTCAGCAGAGACTTGGTAGGCCGAAATACCTCTTTCCATGTGTAATTACTAAAGGATTTGAGTACTGGAGCAGGGAGGTTCTACTTCAGTTGTACAGGGTCTTGGTGAGACCACACCTGGAGTATTGTACAAAAGGAAGGACATTATTGCATAGAGGGAGTGCAGAGAAGGTTCACCAGACTGATTCCTGGGATGTCAGGACTGTCTTATGAAGAAAGACTGGATAGACTCGGTTTATACTCTCTGGAATTTAGGAGATTGAGAGGGGATCTTATAGAAACTTACAAAATTCTTAAGGGGTTGGACAGGCTAGATGCAGGAAGATTGTTCCCGATGTTGGGGAAGTCCAGGACAAGGGGTCACAGCTTAAGGATAAGGGAAATCCTTTAAGACCGAGATGAGAAAGACTTTTTTCACACAGAGAGTGGTGAGTCTCTGGAACTCTCTGCCACAGAGGGTAGTTGAGGCCAGTTCATTGGCTATATTTAAGAGTGAGTTGGATGTGGCCCTTGTGGCTAAGGGGATCAGAGGGTATGGAAAGAAGGCAGGTACGGGATACTGAGTTGGATGATCAGCCATGATCATATTGAATGGCGGTGCAGGCTCGAAGGGCTGAATGGCCTACTCCTGCACCTAATTTCTATGTTTCTATGTTTCTATGACCCTAACGATAAAGAAACAGACAGAAAGTACTTGACAAAAGGTCAGAGAAATCCTCCAGGCAACAAGGATTTCCTGGACTTCCTGCAGAGCATCCTGGACAATACAGCTCACCCTCTCCATGACCCACTGGTCAACCTGAGGAGCACCTTCAGCAACAGACTGGCTCCACCAAGATGCATGACAGAACGTCACAGGAGATCCTTCTTCCCTGTGGCTATCAAACTGTACAACTCCTCCCCCTACTGTCATGGGGTAGACTGGGACTGACCCCCCGCCATCAATCTTTGCACATCCCTCAAGCAATTCCACTCGTCATTATAATTTCATGTTTCATGTATTTTGTGTTTTTTTATGACTGTTGGCAGAGCAATTTCCCTCCTGGGATAAATAAAGTTAAATCGTACCATATCGTATTGTATTTGCAATCAGGAGTGCACCATCTGAAAACCTGCTGGATGCAGACTCAGGTGTGGCTTTCAAACCGTAATTGGATCCTCATGCTGGGAGGAAACGAAGTTGCATCAAATATCCTGGAGAATGAGTGGGGAGTAACCTAATTCCTCACTCAGCCTCCACTCGTATTTACAACGATGCTACAATTTTATGAATCAGTTTTAGAGACTTCATCAGGATGCAATCTAACGTAATAACAGGCTACTCCACAGGCCCACCAACCTCTCGTCCCGGAAAAGTGCAGTTAATGTTTCGTTTACATTCAAGAGAATTAACTTTGCAACCCACAGTGTGAAAGGAAACTAATTTCATTGACTTTCTTTCCCCCCAAGAAAAAGCAACAGCAGAGAATGCTGCAAGAAAGATTTATCATCATAACAAAATGATCTCATTTTTGTATATTTTTACTTGGACGCTCCAAAGTTTGTTTCCAGGGAATGATTATAAGTTTGACTGTCAGTGCCAAAATTTATCTCAATGTAATGCAGAAACTTCATCTGTCTACTGTTGATGGTTTCAAATGCCAATTATTGGCATAAAGCATTCCTCATATAGCATCTCACTCATGCATTGTTCTTTGTTGAAATAGATGATTCAATGATAGATTAATTGCAACTGCTTGTTATTAAATTAGCTACTCACGTGGCTCCTTCGTTTTGTGTTCGTAACAATACAATGAAAGATATTGACCAGACGTACATGTAGCAATAAGATGTGTGCGGGATCCCACAAATAACAGAAGCAACACCTGCTTACAACACACGGGCCGATTTACACCCAGATTTAATTTCTGAAGTAAAGATGGGTTGCATCATGGTAAAACAATGTTTGGCTGCAACGTTAGCATTGTTTTGGGGCGAGTTAAATCTGCTTAATTACAAGGTGTATTTGGGAAATCACCTCACTAATAAAGATACAAAAAATACACTAGTGTCGCACACCAACCACCTCATTAATGTAGATACAAAATATACACTTGGACCATAACCATGGAAACAGGCCATTGAGGCCTTCCCATGTTCCCATCAACTTCTATTACTTACCTACACAGGGGCAACTTACAATGACCAATTAACCAACCTACCTGCATGACTTTGGAATGTGGGGCGGGCAGACAGGCAGACAGGCAGGCAGGCAGACAGGCAGACAGACACGCCACAGAAACAGGCCATTCGGGGCAACAGCACGCCAACCATCCGTTCACACTAGTTCTACATTATCCCACTTTCGCATTCACTCCCTACACACGGGGTGATTTACAGAGGCCAATTAGCCTTTAAACCCGCATATATTTGAGACGTGGAGGGAGGAGATCGGAGCATCCGGAGGAAACCCACGTAGTCACAGGAAGTATGTGCAAACTCCACGCAGACAGCACCCGAGGTCAGGATCGAACCCAGGTCTCTGGCACTGTACTGAAACCAAAGCACCCGAACAAACCCATGCAGTCCCAGGGAGATTGTGAGTCAGCACCAGAGGTCAGGATTGAGGAAGCTAATAACTGCACCTCGGTGCTGTTATTTATCAATGGCACTGGCTGGAAATGCTTTACCCCTTCGATAATTGAATTCAACTGGTAGAGTATAGGGGACATGTGTCAGTTTTGTTCCTGACTTACAGACAACAGGTATAGCAGACCCAAGGCATTGTGCACAATATTACAGCTTTGATATTTTCCATTTGAAATAGTCACTGATTCCTGCTCTTTGGTAAAATAACATACATCAGTTGGGCGAGGTGAATTGAAATAATATACTTACTTGCCACTGTGGCCCAAGCTGAATGTGAATGGTTGTCTTTTTATCCCAAAACACTGTAATCTCCTGCTGTGGGTAGTGAACCACTGAGTAATAACCGGCCTTCCAAAGCTGAAAGTCATTAGATTCCCTTCTCACTCCGGACAAACTCTAGGAGCAACAACAAACCCACGGGAGAAATTACACTGTTTCCAGGTTTCTTAAAAACATTTTCACTGAAGATCAAAATTTGTATCAAGTATAATTGAAGCATTTAACGATGGATCAATTGTTCAGTTTACCAGTATATTGATAGCCATATTTTTCAAAAAACAAACTAGCTTCTGAAAAGTAACTGCAACCACTGACTTGTGGCAAAATAAGTACAGTACAATATGTTAATTGTACTGCTATTTCATTGCCATATTGTACTGATAAGCAAATAATGAAAATGCTTGATCCTATCTATTGCGCTATTCACGTAGCAGTGAGACCAGAGTAATTTTAATATAATTTATTCATTTCAGACTCAGATTACAGATAAAAGGTATTGCTTACGATAAATCACATGCCATGACTGTTTTGAAACATCAAATGTAATATGTGGAGGCCAAGGAACTGGAGATGTGGCTTTACAAAAAAGACAGAAATTACTGGAGTAACTCAGCGGTTCAGACAGTATCACTGGAGAACATGGATAGGTGATGTTTCGGCTCAGATTTTCTTCAGAATAATGTAAGATTCTTCTTGTATTGTGAATCTTTGGAGCACAACTAATTTTGGATAAATTAAGAAGTTTAAATTTAACGAGATTCTGACTGTAGAAGAATCGAAAGAGAGCAGGGCTGGGAGTGTGCTGGCTTCTGATACGGTCAACTACTGTGGCCTTCTTTCAATACTTAGCTTGAGCTGCCTGCTGCAAAACAAACCAGATTATCTCTGGAAATCACCTCCATAACTGACTGGGAAGTTCAGGACTTCTGCATTGATGATTCTATACGTTCTGTGGCTGATTATTGATACCCAGAGATCTCTGTGTTGATCGGAAGTGGCTCCCTACAGGAAGTCCACATCATGTGACTCAGTCAAAGGCAAGGTTCATTGAGTAGACACCTTGAAAATATAAACAGCTGCCCACTCAGCTAACAAACTGAACTGCAGTCTTATAAGGGTACCAGGGACTTTCAATAACCCCTCCTTCGTTCTTTCGCTCACCCCCCTTCTTCCCTGTGCCCCACCTGTACTTGCACCCAATACTCCCCTCCCCCCCCCTCCCCCCCTCCCCCCCCACCATCTACATCCCTTCTTCTGGCTTCACAATTCATAACTCTTCTATCCTTATCTTAAGCCTTTTGTCCAACCATCTATATATCAAAACCTCCCTCACCTGTGCCGATCTATCACTTACCAGGCTTTGTCCTGCACCTCCTCTCTTCCAGTTTTTTTCCCCTCCCCACCATAATCAGTCTGAAAAGGGGTCCTGACCAGAAACGTCACCAATGCATGCTCTCTAGAGAGGTTGCTTGGCCCACTTAGTTACTCAGCACTTTGTGTCTATTTTCATAAACCAGCGTCTGCAATTCATAGTTTCTGCAGTCATCTAGTCTTTGCAATGACAATAAGGGTTGCATTAACCTTCTGAACAATCCAATCTAAGCTTTTTTTTATTGATTTGTTTATTCATGGATTATGAATATTGTTAACAAAGATAGCATTTACTATTCACCCCTGGTTGTCCCTGAACTAAGGGGTAGTTGAGTCTGGAGTCACATATTGGCCAGACAGGGTAAAGATGGCAGATTTCATTCTAATGAGCTAGTAATTGTGTTTACTACAACAATGTCGTTTTATTACCATTATTATCGAGACTTGCAATTTTTTAACCCCAAATATTTTTAATTCTTGAATTTAAAATTCTTAGCTGTCACCGTGAATGTGAACTCTATTGTGTGTCAATTGTTTACATTTTAATCATTAAGGAAAATGTAATTGTTCCACCCAAGATAACAAAGTCTACGGGCTTTAATGCTTGAAGCTATAAGATTCCCTTCCATCACTTCCCCCAACATTTCTTTAAAACCTAACTGCTTGACCAAGATTTTGGTAATTTGCTCTCATTTTCCATCATTAGACAATGTGTTGCGTTAAAGCCTGAAGAAGGGTCTCGGCCTGAAACATGTCACCCATTCCTTCTCCCCAGAGATGCTGTCTGTCCCGCTGAATTATGTTTTTTTATATATCATGGTTGGCGTGGGATGAGATTAGAAGTTTAGCAGAACATGATCACTTTTTTTGTTACTTACAACCAGATCAGTTTGTGCTTAACTAAAGTGGGCACTTACTGGTTTCCCAGAGTTGTCATTGAAATAAAGATTGGTGCTTCCAACCGAAATAACAAGGGACTTCATGCAAATAATTCCACTGTCATAACAATCCACATTTTGTGCGGTTATAAGAACATTCAAATTGGAGATGCTCTGGAAAACAGATAGACAATTTTGTTAGATAATAATAATAATAATAATAATAATAATAATAATAATAATAATAATAATAATAATAATAATAATAATAACTTTATTACGGACTCAAGGTCCAGACAAGGGGCAACATTACATTGAAAATGCATTGCATCTCAAATATCATAAATATATATAAAATAAAGGTAAATCACATAAAAACATCATAATTTATATATATTTTTAAAAACTCACAATACTTAAGTTAAAAATCCAGAGTAAAAAATGATCAATGTCGCACAACGAGACAACAATACCAGTGTCTCCACAACTGGGATTCGTAGCGTGTAGTGCTAACCCTTATGTTTGTCAAGGCCACAATAAGCACATTTTTAGAGTCATTTATCCTGCAAATGAATTTATACATGTGGTGTCTTAGGATAGCTTCTAAAGTACTGACTCCTGCAGCCACAAACATATTACTGGCACTACACCATCTTGGTTGCCTTAGCAGTGTTTCTCATGGCATCGTTATATCCCACCTTTAGTCTCTGCATACTTGTCTTTAAATAGTTCGACCACAGTGTAGAGGGGTGTGCAGTATGCTCTAAATAGCGACATCTTCACCACATCTGCACACGCACCAAATTTACGCAAGAGGATATTCGCCTGTATATACAGCATGCGTCGTTGCCTATAAATATCCTCATCATCTGTCATTTGTTCTGTAATAATATGCCCTAGATATTTTATCTTATTACAGCCACTAAGATTGTTATCAGACAATTTAAAATCAGAATATTTTAGGCTTTTATCCTCTTTGGTTCTACAGACCATAACAGCACTCTTACTAGCATTATACTTAATGTCATTTTCCAAACCATACACGGAACATGCAGTAAGGAGCTGCTGGAGACCAGCGCTAGATGGACTAAAGACCACAAGATCATCTGCATACATAATATGGTTCACTAAAATATTACCAATCACGCTCCCAGTGTTACAGGCTTTCAATTGTTTAGACAGATCATCAATATATAGATTAAAAAGGACTGGGGATAAAATTCCCCCTTGTCTAACACCATTGCTAACCCCAAATGGGGCTGAGACCCTATTGCCCCATTTTATTTGCATAGTCTGGTGGGCATACCAGTAGGCCAGTATTCTCACAATGTATTTAGGCACCCCTCTTTGACGCATTTTACCAAACAGCTTTCTGTGATTAACACGGTCAATGGCTTTGGAAGCATCAATAAAGCACATAAGGATTGAAGAGTTTTTGCCTCTTTATTTGTTTACAATCTCCTTTAGGGCATATATGCATATGCAAATTTAACCAGATACTTTATGATTACATATTTTCTTTCAATACATTACAGGATATTATATTTATATATATATTTATATATATAGTCACATGCAGTAAGAAACAAATAAAACATAGGTTTTAGATACATGGGTCTATTTAATTCCAGCACAATGTAACTGAAAATGGTTTATTTCTAACATGGAATGGAATTGTAATTATTTCTGGGCTGAAATGAGCCATTCCAGAAATGTAACCAGGTACTTCTCATCGCCATAATCTCCTGCACACTTTATGTGAACTTCATTTCAGTCCCACAAAGGCCCACAGCATTGCCTCTGCAACACCTTTATATCTCATGGTCATGCTGTTCTGAGGAGCACCGACCACAGGGCACTCCCTAGAATAACCATATTTACATAATATGATTTACAAGTTCACCAGTTACAGGAGTAGAATTAGGCCATTTGGCCCATCGAGTCGACTCCGCAATTCAATCATGGCTGATTTCTGCCTCTTGATCCCATTTCCTGGCCTTCTCCCCATAACCCTTGACACCCGTTCTAATCAAGATTCTGTCTATCTCTGCCTTAAAAATATCCACTGACTTGGCCTCCACAGCCCTCGGTGGCAATGAGTTCCACAGATAAACTACCCTCCAACTAAAGAAGTGCCGCCTCACCTCGTTTCTAAAAGAGCACCCTTTAATTCTGCTATGATCTCTGGTCCTAGACTCTCCCACCAGTGGAAACATCCTTTCCACATCCACTCTATCTATGCCTTTCATTGTAAGTTTAAAGAGAGGCTCTTCCAGCAGATCCCAACCCAGCAACTAGCAAGCTGCCCCAGCTAGATTCCCTTCAACTTCTGGTCTTCTTGGATGGCTCCAGCAACACCACCTTCCCCTCTGCACAACCTTCCCAAAATTTCAGCCCCCAGTTTTCTGACGCATGCTTCCATTTCTGGCTACACCATGAAGAAACCCAGTCCCAAGTCATCACTATTGCTCAGGACTTTGTTCTCCACACCCTAAACAGTGATAAGCACAGTCCCAATCACTGGGTCCACTTTCCACCCCCCCTCCCCCCCTCCCCCCCTCCCCCCCACCCCTTCCCGAGGCAAAGTTTAAAGAAGATGTGTGGGTCAAGTGTTTTTTAAACAGAGGATGGCGGATGTTTGAAATGCACTGCCTGGGATGGTTGAGACAGATATGACAGTGGCTTGGATAGGCACATAGATATGCAAGGAATAGAGCGATATTGATTATGTGCAGGCAGTTAAGTGTTGGTCTTGGCATCATGTTTGGCACAGATGTCGTGGGCTGAAAGGCCTGTTCTTGTACTAAATTGTTTTATGCTCTAGGTTCTCTAAAATTATCGCTGATGTGTGAACAATTTTGCTCTGTTCCTTAATATTAATAAAGAAACATTTTCTGACTGTCAAGTAGACCCAAATGTTATGGTTAAACCTGAAAAAGATGCAGATCCAGTGAAAGAAACACAAGAACTTTAACAAAGAAAAATACACTAAATGGAAACCTCCATTATGTGTTTAGCTGTGGGAAACAGAAAGCATAAAATTACTGAAACAAGTTGCCCTTTGTTGTCTTTTCTTAACTTTGACCTGTTTATCCTTTGGATTTGACATTTCATGGGGTTACGTTACTGCAATCCCGTTCTAATTAAAAATGCCTCTGATTTACCCAAGATTAAAGCTTTGAAAATGTGCAGGTATCTGTTTCTGAAGGATACAACCAATGCTAGACTGCTGTAAGGTAGAAATGTCTTCTGGTTTTCATTGCGCTTTCCTCATAATTTATATTTCAAAATGATAGATGTTATGGAAATTCTACAACGCTGTCAAACAGTCATTAACGTTCAATTCAAGGAGCCAATTGTGACATTGTAAGAGCATAATGAGTATTGCTGTTTGCGAATTTGCAAGCTAACTCTATGACAAAATGCTATCCTTCTGTCTCATTCACGTTCACACCCAGGTTATCGGAGTGTGAAGGAGAAAATCTAGGTACAGTCTAACATCTGAGCGAGAATAGAAATCATAGGGTGATTGTGTCTGACCCACTTTCGTTCAAACCCTGCATACAGGCAGTATACAGTCCTTGCAGGGAACTGAAAGCATGAATACCTACCTACCTGCTTGTGGTCCAAGGAGTTTGTAGTGGGATAGTGGTAACAAAAAAGGAGTAAGATTAAGTACTTGACATAGACACAAAATGCTGGAGCAGCTCAGCGGGACAGGCAGCATGCTGTTTGTCCCACTGAGTTACTCCAGCATTTTGTGTCTACCTTCGATTTGAACCAGCATCTGCAGTTCTTTCCTACACACAAGTACATTGACATGTTCTTGGGGTTTTTTTTTGTATATATTTTATGATGCCCGAATTCACGAGTTAATTTCATAA
Organism: Okamejei kenojei; assembly: GCA_035221665.1. NCBI lineage: Eukaryota > Metazoa > Chordata > Chondrichthyes > Rajiformes > Rajidae > Okamejei > Okamejei kenojei. Next base: position 10,542,130 of record CM069149.1, on the reverse strand, counting down.
ACTGCCTTTAATCTGCCAATGACAAGAATCTCCCAGGATCATAACAGGAAATGGGGTGCATCAGGAATCTTTGCATATATGCAAGCTGGATTTGACACTGACCATTTTACAGGGCCTTGGAAAATTTTCTGCCCCATTCAGTAATCTGCCAGTGATCTGCTCCATCAACACAGGTCAATGTTTGGAGTCAGTAGCAAGGCTCTTTTACATTGTACTCCTGTGGAGCTATGTTGCGCACTTAAAATGTACTTTGCCAGCAAATTGGATGCACATTTATATCGCATAGTCTATAATTTTCATTGATGCACAATCTCCATCTATTGATTTCAATCTATTTGAATAAACAAGCATAAAACCTGCAATTTTACAAACTGTGCCAATCGAATATTTTGGTTTACCAGCTTCATGGAGTTACACCAATGTCCTTTTATTATGACGTAGATTATTTGACCACATACTGCACAAGGTGAGCAACTTTAACTGTTGTTGTTGGAGGTTTGTAGTCATCCACATTTTTGCCCTCAAATAACATTAAAATTACCTTTATGCCCCTGTCCCACTTAGGAACCTGAACGGAAACCTCTGGAGACTTTGCGCCCCATCCAAGGTTTTCGGGCAGTTCCCGGAGGTTTTTGTCCTCCGGCAACCACCTTCAACTAGCATCGCAACCGGCTTCGACTAAAAATTACCTTTTTTTATGGAAACCACTGTCGACCATTAGGGAGACTGACAAAAACCTCCGGGAACGTCCGGGAACCGCACGGAAACCTTGAGTGGAGCGCAAAGTCTCCAGAGGTTTCCGTTCAGGTTTCCTAAGTGGGACAGGGGCATTAGTGTATTGCACTGCTACGATAGAACTGATGAGCAGTATAATAGTCATTTTTGTGGCAGATTTATTTACTTTATTCATATTTCTATCAAGGACTTTCTGCTGAAAAATGATAAATGCAATTTACACCCTAGTATGTGTGGATCTACCCGCGCTTTCCACCAGAACTCTGTTGGAGTTCAGTTGCTTTCAGATATTATCAGTCTCTGATGCAAACGTGCTTGCTCTCCAAATGTGCACTAAACTTTTAGACAGCTTTTTAAAAATAGTTTTTCATGGATTTCATATCAACTTTTCTCTTTGTTTACCTTTACTCAGACAAACTGCTTTTGTATTGCGTGCCTATTTGAATGAATATTTAGCGGCAACTATAAAAATCCAACGCTTTCCCTCATTGCAGCCCCTAAACGTTTTATTCATGAACTGTGCGACCAAGCTAAATTGAGTAAAATCGGTCCGACACTGACTATCTTCGATTTCAACTCTTCCTCATTCACAACATTCACATCATTAAATTCAATGAGAAATATGTTGACTGCAAATCCATGTCTGCAGTAATTTGGACAGAACAACTGTTCTCCCTGGATGTCCATGCCGGTATATTTTGAGATGAAATGTCTCCGCATTATGATTAATTTCAGGCGATCGTTGCTGATTTTTAATTCCAAACAAACTGTGGAATAGTGAAGGGCTTGGATAGAGTAGATGTGTAGAGGATGTTTCCATTACTGGGAGAGTCTTGGACTAGAGGTCATAGCATCAGAATTAAAGGGTGTTCCTATAGGAAGGAGACGAGGAGGAATTTCTTTAGTCAGAAGGTGGCAAATCTGTGGAGCCCATCATTTGATATTTTTAAGGGAGCGATAAATAGATTCTTGATTTGTGTGTGTGTCAAGGGTTATGGGGAGAAGGCAGGAGAATTAGATTAGGAGGGAGAGATAGATCCGCCATGCTTGAATGGCGGAGTAGACTTGATGGGCCGAATGGCCTAATTCTGCTCCTATCACTTATGACGTTATGAATGTAACATAAAGTGTTAAGATGTTTAGTTTAGTTTATTATTTTCATGTATACCGAGGTACAGTGAAAAGCTTTTTTGTTGTGTGCTACCCAGTCGGCGAAAAGACAATACATGATTACCATCAAGCTGTCCCCAGTGTACAGATACAGGAAAAATGGTAGCTCACATATTTGCATCATGGTTCTTCAAATAATCATTGATTTTGAACAACTGATAGAAATGTCCTTAATGCTGTGGTTCTCCAATGATCTTTGCTGTCTCTAGTATATTCCAGCAGCTGAAATGGCTCAGTGATATTTGGCTTAAAGACCACTTAGAATGACTACATTGCATGCATGGCTAAAAACAAAGCACTCTTTCAGTGAAAAGTAATGAATGCAATGGAGTTTCATTAATGGCTGCAGAAATTATGGAATAGTGTACAATTGTTTTAGCTCAGAAGTTCCTCTCGGTTTTCCTTGATAATAATATCAACTTACTCGTAAAATAAATTAACAGAATGTACAACTGAAAAAAATAGCCCAATTGTTATATTGCTAAATTAATTAGAAAACTTGCAATAGTATTATTCTGGTTGAAATGTCCTCAACTGTAGCAGTATCCCTCTAACTTATTTTTCTAACGTTCTAACATTCTAACTTTCTATTTAAATCACATACAAAAACAAATACTTTGAATTGCTGATTGAGAAATGAATGACAAATTCAATGACAGACATGATTGCACAATTAAATTAAGTCTGCCTCGCCGTTGAAAGACAAATTTCAACTTTAATTCCAGTTCATTTCTGTTAATTCAAAATAAATGACAGAGGTAAGGCATCATTTTATTAAAGTGTCATGGCTAATTTAACCTCAAGTGAACTAAACCAGTCAAGGAGTATTCCCAATATGAATATTCTCACTTATGATCTAAGGCTTCAGGATACTTCAGAAGAATTAAAATCAACGCCATTTAATTAAGAGATCTGCTGTGATACAATACCACGCACAAATATTGCCTGTCAAGTCTATCTACTTTCCCATGAATAAATAAGTTATTAAAAGAGGTTTAAGTAACTCCACCAATAGAAACTGCCTCCCAGTGACCAAGCGAATGCCCTGTACCCCTGCAGTCAAACTGTATATGGTTGCAGTTGCAGCCAGTTATGGTCATGTGGCACGGAAACAGGCCCTTCAGCCCAGCAGCCTCCTGCTGTTCATCAAGTAATTTAGTTTAGTTTAGAGATACAGAAACAGGGCCTTCGGCCCACCGAGCCCACACCAACCAGCGATCCCCACACACTAACACAATCCTACACACACACACACACACCAGGGACAATTTACATTTATGCCAAACTAATTGACCTATAAACCTGTACGTCTTTGGAGTGTGGGAGGAAACCAAAGATCTCGAAGAAAAATCATGCAGTCACGGGGAGAACGTACAAACTCCACACAGACAGCACCCGTAGTCTGGATCGAACCCAGGTCTCCGGCGCTGTAAGTCAGCAACTCTACCGCTGTGCCACCGTGCTGCCAAGCACATATCTATACTAATCCCATCTACCAGCACTTGGTCTCCGGATTTCCATCCTTTGATAATTTATGTGCTCATTCGGCTTTTTTCTAAATGGTTTTAGAGTACCTACCTCCACCCATTTCTAGGGCAGATTACAACCAGCCTCTTGGTTTGAAAGAACTCTTCCTCCAACCCGCTACTCTTTTTAAAACCATGTCCTCTGGTTTTAGATATAGGGGGAATTTCACACTTTCTTCCAAGATGGAGCCCAACCCAGGCCACTATTTGTGTGCTACCCACAGAAGCAGATCCACAAACTCATATTACAATCCCTACTACGGCAACATTTCTCCCTTATCATATATCTATACACTGTAAATGGACCAATTGGCATCACGTATTGTCTTTCTGGTGACTGGTTAGCACGCAACAAAAGCTTTTCACTGTACCTCAGTACACGTGACAATAAACTAAACTGATCTTTGCTCTCCATAATTTTGTATACCTCTATCAGGTCCTCCCTCAGCTTCCCCCATTCCAAGGAAAACCAACTCAGCGTTCCCAATCCTTCCTTCCAACTGAAACATTCCACCGCAAAAACATCCTGATGAATCTCTTCTGCATTTACATTATCCAAGTAGTGTGGTGAACAGAACTTGACACAGTATTCCAACTCTAGACCAATCAAAGTTTTGTCAATTGGTACCGTGATCTTATATTTTTTACCCTGACTAATGAAAGCAAGCAACCCATATCCTTCATCATGACCTTATCTACCTGTTCTGCCACCTTCAGGGATTTATGGACTTATACACCGATTCCTAGTTCCCTACGATTCACGGTGTACGCCTTACCCTTCTTAGAGGTCCCAAAATGGATGACTTCACATTTATGAGAATTAAATAGTATTCATCAATGCTCCACCCAATTTATCTGCTAAACAATATTATTTTCTTATCTTATAGAGACTTACAAAATTCTTATAGAAACTTACAAAATTCTTAAGGGGTTGGACAGGCTGGATGCAGGAGGATTGTTCCCGATGTTGGGGATGTCCAGAACAAGGGGTCACAGTTTAAGGATAAGGGGGAAATCTTTTAGGACCGAGATGAGAAAAGCATTTTTCACACAGAGAGTGGTGAATCTCTGGAATTCTCTGCCACAGAAGGTAGTTGAGGCCACTTCATTGGTTATATTTAAGAGGGAGTTAGATGTGGCCCTTGTGGCTAAAGGGATTGGGGGTATGGAGAGAAGGCAGGTACAGGATACTGAGTTGGATGATCAGCCATGATCATATTGAATGGTGGTGCAGGCTCGAAGGGCCGAATGGCCTACTCCTGCACCTATTACCTATGTTTCTATGTTTCTATTTTGTAATTTATAACTCATCCTCATCAACAACATAAGAAATGTTTTGTTATCTTTCAACTCATTAATCATATCTCCTACATTTATATCAAAATCATTAGAGGATATGACAAAGAGCAAATGGCAGAATAGACTCGATGGGCAGAATGGCCTAATTTGCTCATGACTTACTTTATGAAATGGGGCCTCACCAATTTCTTCTACAACTGTAACATAACATTCCAACTTTTATACTCAATACTCTGACTGATGAAGGCCAATGTGCCCAAACTTTCTTGATGCCACTTTCAAGGAACTATATATTTGCACTGGGTACACAAAAAGCTGGAGAAACTCAGCGGGTGCAGCAGCATCTAAGGAGCGAAGGAGATAGGCGACGTTTCGGGTCGAGACCCTTCTTCAGACTGTATATTTGCACTCTTCTGCTCTGCGGCACTCCCCAAAGCTCTACCATTCACTATGAAGATCCTGCCCTTGTTTGACTAAAATGGAACACCTTGTACTAATCAATATTAAACTCCATTAACCATTTCCTCAGACCACCTGATCAAGATCCTGCTGTCATTTTTCATAACCATCTTCGTTATCTTCGATGCCACAGACTTTTGTGTCATCTGCAAACTTACCAATTGTGCCTTATACATTCCCATCCAAATCGTTAACATAAACCTCAAACAGCAAAGGGCCTAACACCACCAGGGCCGGCCTTCAGCCAATTGGGTGGAGGGGGGAGACAGGGGTGGAGAGAGAGGGGTGGAGGGGGAAGAAAGGGGTAGACAGGGAGGGGGTATGAGGGGGAATGGAGAAGGGGGAGAGGGGGAGGCGAGTCATTCCCTCGCGGTCCCGGGGCAGCGCTCCTGCCCCTCCAGTCGCCGTTAGAAAATAAATATTGTTTCACTGGTGGCTTATGAGAACACTAAAATCTGTGTTCAATTGATCTAATGGACTCAGAGAAAGTCCTCCTTAAAACAATCAGTTGCAATGGAGACAACTCTAAAATAGCATCATTCATTGCATTAAACATTTGCCATCACAATAATCTCTCTCATCGTCATACTCTCAACGCAGAAAACATTTAATATTGCCATTTTTCTCATGTAGATTAAAATTCTTCCTCCAGTAATCTCCTACCACTATCTTCTCTGGAGACATAGCATTTTCCCCAATGAGTATTATTATAGGTATGAGCTGACTAGGCCACCTGCTATTGAATATTGGGTTATATCAGAAGCTCCTTACCTTCACCAAGTAAACTTGGCAGTCACTGACATAATCATACTCCAGTCCATCAAAGCTACGATAATGCCGATCACTGTAGATGGTGCACACAGCGGGACATGGATGGTATGTGCAGTTAAAAACTCCTCGTTGACATATACTAAGGCAGGAAAGTATCATTAAAGTCCGACAAAACTGCACCATTATATTCAAATTAACGGAAGAACTATAATAATTAACAAAACGTGTAAATATTGAATAACAATCTGCTGAAGGAACTTAATAGGTTGAGGAACATTTGTGGAAGGAAAGGATTAGGTCAAACCCTGCATCCGATTTGAGAGTGGAAAGGGGAGATCTCTTAATTACCATTTCAATAACGTTCGGGCCTTGCAAGTACCAGAACAAACCATCAATAATTAGACAAAATGTGCAGGAAGGAACTGCAGATGCTGGTTTAAACCAAAGATAGAAACAAAATGTTGGAGTAACTCAGCGAACCAGGCGGCATCTCTGGAGTGAAAGAATGGACGACGTCACACATTCCTTCTCTCCAGAGATGCTGCCTGTCTCGCTGAGTTACTCCAGCATTGTGTGTCTATCATCACGAATTAGACTGGCCCATGGAGCGTCAATAAAATTTGCAAGGCAAATAAAGTCTCATAATTACACAACCTGTGAAATAATAAGTGGACAGATCCCCGTTTCTGATTTCAAGAGTCTACAGACTGATCTTTCTAGTAGCCAGACAATTGCTGAGAAGATCCTACACAGACAAAAACAGGCAATAGTGTCATGGAGAGGCAGGAACAATTCGACAATTCATTGCTGATAATTGTAAGACTGTGAAGATCTGGCATATGATGGTTCATAAATCCCATTTTTTCAGCATCCCGCTCATTTCTTAGTACTCTGTCCCTGATCTCTGCAGATCCATTATCCAGGTACCACATACTCAAAGTTAATCATGTTTCATTGGATATGTGGCCAAAGTGTGGCCCAGCCAGGGACAGTGTACAGTTTGGGGACACCAGGGGTCAAAAACATGTCTGCGACTGGTGTCCAAAGTGTCGAAAAGATGAGCAGCTGGAACAGGATCCAGAGCGCAACAAGCTGAAACTCTGCAGGTTCTATTTCCCACTTGAGGGCTTAGATTCACTGATTCACCTGATTCACTGGAAAAATTATTATACTACTGTGTACCGTGTAAGAAAGACAAATGAAATTAAAGTGTGTTGGGTAATAATAGTGCATCTAACAGTCCGAAGAAGGGTCTTGACCCAAAATGTCGCCAATTCCTTCTCTCCATAGATGCTGCCTCACCCGCTGAGTTTCTCCAGCATTTTTTGTCTACCTTCGATTTTTCCAGCATCTGCAGTTCTTTCTTAAACAGTCTGGAAAATCTGCCAGCCCAGCACCACCAGGCTCACATAGTCACAGTCATAAACTACTAGTGCACAGAAACAGGAGCTTCAGCCCAACCTGTCATAAGGCCGTGATAGGAGCAGAATTAAGCCATTCAGCCTATCAAATCTACTCCGTCATTCAATCATGGCTGATCTATCTCTCCCTCCTAACCCCATTCTCCTGCTTTCCCCCCTTAACCCCTGATACCCGTACTAATCAAGAATCTATCTATCTCTGCTTTAAAATTTTCTATTGACAGCCTCCAGTGGCAAAGAATTCCACAGATTCACCATCCTCAGACTAAAAAAATTCCTTCTCATCTCTTTCCTAAAGGAACGTCCTTTAATTACGAGGCTATGACCTCTAGTCCTAGACTCTCCCACTAGTGGAAATATCTTCTCCACATCCACTCTATCCAAGCCTCTCACCATTTGGTACATTTCAATGAGGTCCTCCCTCATTTTTCTAAACTCCACCAAGTATAGGCCCAGTGCCGTCAAACGCTCATCATAAGCTAACCCACTCATTCCTGGGATCATTCTTGTAAACTTCCTCTGGTCTCCCTCCAGGGCTAGCACATCCTTCCTCAGAGGTGCCCAAAATTGCTCGCAATACTCCAAATGCAGCCTGTCCATGGCAACCAAGATGCCCTGTCTGCATTAGTCCCATTTGTCTGCATTTGTCCATATCACTCAAAACTTTTTCTACTATGCACCTGACCAAATGTCTTGTGGATGCTATTATTGTACCTGCTTCAACCACTATATCTGGTAACTTGTTCCATGTACATACCATTCTCGATGTGAAAAAGTTGCCCCTCAGGTCACTTTTAAATATTTCAGTTCTCACCTCTAGGTATTCTCACCTCTAGATAAAGAATCTGGGTATTGATTCCTTTACCCTGGGAAAAAAGACTGTGGCTATTCACCATGTCTCTGCCCCTCATGGTTTTATACACCTCTCTCAGATCATCCCCAGACTGTGCTCCACAGCATAAACTCTGGCCTGCCCAACCCATCACTATAACACAGGGCCTCAAATCCTGGCAACATTCTCATAAATCGACCTCGCACTCTTTCCAACTTAATGACATCTTTCCTACAGGTGGATAAGCAAAACTGCAGTACACAGTGCTCCAAGTACAACCTCACCGACATCTTGCACAACTGCAACATAACTTCTTAACTCCTATACTCAATGCCCTGACTCATGAAGACCAGTGTGCCAAATGCCTTCTTCAACACCTTAACTACCTGAGACAGCACTTTCAGGGAACTATGTGCTTGTACTCTGAAGTACAACACTGTCCAAGTCTCTACCATTCACGATAAAAGTCCTACCATGGTTTGACTCCCCAGCATCTTGCACTTATCAGAATTAAACACCATTTGCCATTCCTCAGCCCACGTGCCAAGTTGATCACCATCTTTTTTTGCCGCAGTTTTTGACAACCTTCTTCAACTTTAATGATACCCCATGATTTAACACTATCTGCAAACTTACCAAGTATGCCTTGTGCATCTTAATCAAAATAGCTTAACTAAATTACCTAACTATGATTAAATTATATATTAAACCACAAAATTATATATTAAACTGGTGATTTGTATGCTGGCAAAAGAGTTTCTAAAAGTTGATAGCACCACAAATAAATGTTTTGTGAAAATATACCAATAGATAATCCATTTTAGCTTCATAGAACAGATTTGTACCCACCAAGTGTAACAAAGTGTAGAAACCACTTCTCCGGGCAAATATTCCTGCCCTTTCCAACTGCATGGACAACTTTCAGGTAGAAAGCAGTCTCTACCATGTTTGATCAACCTGGAGCACAATGGAACAAAAGCAATGGTCAAAACTTTTTAATTCTATGCATGTCCTAGAAAGTTGAGAAGATCAAATACTATTATTTTAAGAAACTATAAATAGAAAACAGCACGTAAAAAATTGACATTTGAGAAGGATAATCAGAAAGGAAAATGAAATAATGGATGCGATCACTGCAGTGATGATATATGATTTTGGCTCTGAAACTCAAAGTGTAGAATCACTTTGGGTGGAGATAAGAATTACCAAGGATGCAGGAGCAGCACAGTGCTGTAGCTGTGGAGCTGCTGCCTCACAGCATCAGAGGCCCATCTTTGACCGTGACTTAGGGTGATGTCTGTGTGGAGTTTGAACATTCTCTCTGTGACATGTGGTTTCCTTCAGGTGCTCCAGTTTCATCCCACACTCCAAAAACATACAGGTTTGTAGGTTAATTGGCTTTGTTAAAATTGTAAATTGTCCCTAGTGTTAGATAGTGCTAGTATATGGTGTGACCGTTGGTTGGCGCTGACTTGTTGGGCCGAATGGCCTGTATCTCTCTAAATTCGAAGGTGTAAAGTGCTCCGGTTTCCTCCCACAACCCATGGGCGTGCGGGTTTGTAGGATAATTGGCCTCTGTAGTTTGCCCCTGTTGTGTAGAGAGTGGATGCAGCAGTGGGATAACATAGCACTGGTGTGAATGGGTGACCAATGGTCGTTGTGGACTCAGTGGGCTGTATACATGCTGTATCTTTCAATCAATCAAAAAATGGTAACTGCTGGGATCAGTAGAGAGGCCCTTGACAGCAGCTATACTGAAGGACAGTGAATAACTCAAGAGATTTTGGGAGCTTGCCAGAAAGGTACTGAATCACCCCTATGGAAGGCGACTCCGGATTGCCAAAGCTGCCACATCCAGACATAAAACAGTTTTTATCCACGAGTAGTTGCTCTACTCAACAGCCAAAAATCTGTAGCCTCCCTTTGATCTGGTATTTTGTTGGTTCACATGCTTGATCAAAGGTGTTTTATCATTAATGTTTTATAATTATTAATGTGTAGTGTTTTCTGAGTCATTTGTAACTGTCACTGTATGTCATGTTGTTACTTGTGGGCGGAGCACCAAGGCAAATTCCTTGTATGTGAATACTTGGCCGATAAACTTACTTACTATAGTTGATTTTATTCCTCTCTGATTGAATAATAAAGGTGACTACATAAAATATATTGGCATGAATAGAGAATTGAATAGAGTCAGGATAGATGAGTCATTTTCAGATTGGCAACCAGTAAGTATTACTGTATCACGGGAGTAGAACTGGGGCCTCGACTATTTACAATCTACATTTAGGATTTGGATGAAGGAACCCAAGTCTGAAGAAGGGTCTCGACCCGAAACATCACCTATTCCTTCGCTCCATAGATGCTGCCTCACCCGCTGAGTTTCCCCAGCATTTTAGTCTCCTCCATGCACTATAACTACATTTTAAGATGTATTTGTCAGCAAATTGTGAAGAAGACCCAATGCACATACAAAATGACATAGCTTAAGTGAGTAGGCAAGTAGTTAACAGATAGAGTACATCCACATTGAAATGAAGAACAAAAAGGAAAATTAGTACATAAGTGCAGGAAGCCACAAAACATTGTAGTGTAAAGACATCTGGGGGTCCTAGTTCGTGAAACATGTAGGGTTGGCAAGCAGATATAAAATGCAATAGAGAAGGCTAATGAAACTTGGTCTTTATAGTAAGGTGTGTGGCATGTGAAGGCTGGGAATTTGTATGCAGCATTGCAGGGCACAGGTGTGATCACATGGTGTGATGACTTCAATTCGAGGCAGTGCTGACATGATTCACTAGATTGACTCCTGGGATGAGGATATTATTGTATGGAGAGTTTGAGCAGTTGGGCCTATCTATACTCATTGGAGTACAAAGGATTTAAAGGTGATTTTATTGAAACAATAATAATGCCTTTATTGTCATTGTGCTTAGAAATACAACTAAATTAGGAGAGTTACTCCTGATCAGCGCAGCCAAAACAAGTCCAAACAAGACAAAAACACATCCAATACGTTATTTAACTGCTTAAAATAGTAGCTACATTATAATTATCACACCCAGGTAGAATATTGCACTGGGAGAATATTACACCACGTACGGAGTTCTCCCTATGACCACATGGATTTTCTCCAGGTGCTCAAGTTTCCTCCCACACTCCAAAGACGTACACATTTGTAGGTTAATTGGCTTTGGTAAGTTATGAAATTGTCCCTGGCGTGTGTAGGTTAGTTACGGTGTGATCACTGGTCGGCGCGGATTCGGTGAGCCAAAGGGCTTGTTTTCATGCTGTATCTCCAAAGTCTAACATCTAAAATAATGAGGTTAAGCTTCAAAGGAATTCTCTACTCCTGAGATCTGTAGAGACAGAATCATTTAACATATTCATTGCAGAGAATAGCAGACAATGAACTGCAAGATTCAAGATGCATGGGAGAGATTAGGAAGCTGAGATCAAGATTTATCAACCTTGACCTGACCAGATGGTGGAGGACACTTGGGGATCAAGTGGACTGTCTCCACTACTGTTTTTATGTTCTTCTACTCTAAAACATTGTCTTATAAAATATTAAACCTGCTCAGCATGTCTCAGTTAACTATTATAGCATTGGTAGAGTCATACAGAATAGAAGCAGGACCTTCGGTCCAACTTGCCCACACCGGCCAACATGTCCCACCTACACTAGTCCCACCTGCCTGCAATTGGTCCATATCCCTCCAAACCTGTCCTATCCATTTACCCGTCTAACTTTTTTTAAATGTTGGGATAGTCCCTGCCTCAACTACCTCATCTTGCATCTTGTCCCATACACCCACCACACTTCGTGTGAAAAAGTTACCCCTCAGATTCCTTTTTTTCCTTCACCTTAAACCTATGTCCTCTGGTCCTCGATTTCCCCCACTCTGGGCAAGAGATTCTGTGAATCTACCTGATCTATCCCTCTCATGATTTTATTCACCTGAATAAGATCCCCCTAATCCTCCTGCGCTCCAAGGAATAGAGTCCCAGCCTACTCAACCTCTCCCAATAGATCAGATCCTCTCGCCCTGGCAACATCCTTGTAAATCTTCTCTGTACCCTTACCAGCTTGACAACATCATTCCTATAACATGGTGCTCAGAACTGAATACAATACTCTAAATGCGGCCTCACCAACGTCTTATGCAACTGCAACATGACCTCCCAACTTCTATACATTGTATATAAACTGCTTTTATAACATGTAGGCAGGATTAGTGCAAGATTAACTAATATTAGCAACAAATGGAAGAAATAACAATTATTTGATTTTTGAATATCTGCCCAATTAGTGTGGAATGCAGAATCTTTTTTTAGATTATTGTGAACTGATGTTATTATCCAGATATGAATTTATTCTGTCTTTCAGATTTCGTGACTGTGCAGACATATGCAACCCAATTGAATTCCATTCATGCTTTTAAACTATTTTCCTGGTCCTTTTTACTGATAATATTAGTTTCCACACTGTATATCAATTTATAAAATTATAAAAGGACTGGACAAGCTAGATGCAGGAAAAATGTTCCCAATGTTGGGCGAGTCCAGAACCAGGGGCCACAGTCTTAGAATAAAGGGGAAGCCATTGAGGTGAGAAAAAACGTTTTCACCCAGAGAGTTGTGAATTTGTGGAATTCCCTGCCACAGAGGGCAGTGGAGGCCAAGTCACTGGATGGATTTAAGAGGAGAGTTAGATAGAGCTCTAGGGGCTAGTGGAATCAAGGGATTTGGGAAGAAGGCAGGCACGGGTTATTGATTGGGGACGATCAGCCATGATCACAATGAATGGTGGTGCTGGCTCGACGGGCCAAATGGCCTCCTCCTGCACCTATTTTCTATGTTTCTATGTTCCTATGACTCTGGTAGAGTGTTGTCATATTTTAATACAATTGTAATACAATTTTCCTTAGCCCACAGAAGATGCTTAAATACTAAACGTATTATGTTCTTCTACAGTATATTACATTTATTTTTATTTATGTTAAATATTGTGGGAATGCATTTGAAAGGAATATTTTTGGTTCTCCAGAGATACTACATTTAAAAAAAAATAGCAATACAATATAACGACTGCATCATCTCACTGGTTCACAATAACCAGACAGAAATGTTCAGCTTGTTTCTTCACAGCGCCTGTATTGTAAATGCCTAATGATAAAGACTTTAACACCAAAGCAATGCCCCACAGCATTCCACAGTGCTATTACTGATGAAAGGTCTTGAGCCGGTAGAAGGCTAACCAAAAGCTTAATGATAAAAGTGTCTTTAATGGAAATCGTAGAGGGAAGCAGGTGGAGGTGGGTGGAGAAGGGGATTTATTGATGGGGTGGGCCAAGGGAAGTGGTTGGTGGTTTGAAGGAAAATTTCATACTGGGAATCCAAACTATCAAAATGAGAAATGAGATAGGGATGTAAAGAAGACCAAAATCAGAACGATTGCAGTAGCAGTGTGGTGCCTAAGAGGTTACAGAATTGGGAAGGCACAAGGCCAGAAAGAAGTTTCACTTACAAATTTCAGACTGGATCAGGAGCAGGAGCCAATATAGTATAATTCAGTGTAGCAAAGTGCGGAGTCATGCATTTTGGTAATAAGAATAAAGGCGTAGATTATGTCCTAAATGGAGAGATAATCCAGAAATCGGAGGTGCAAAGGCACTTGGTTGGTGCAGGACTCCCACAAAGTTAATTTGCAAGTCGAAACGGTAGTAAGGAAGGCAAATTCAATGCTAGCATTTATATCAGGAGGACAGGAACACAAAAACAGAGATGTAATGCTGGGGCTATATAAGGCGCTGGTCAGGCCGCATTTGGAGTACTGTGAGCAAATTTGGCCCCCAAATCTGAGGAAGGACGTGCTTGCTCTGGAAAGGGTTCAGGGGAGGTTTACAAGAATGATTACAGGAATAAGTGGGTTAGCATATGATGAGCGTTTGACAGCACTCGGCCTCTACTCGCTGGAGCCTAGAATGTTGAGGGGGGAATAATGAAAGGCATAGATAGAGTGGATGTGGAAAAGATGTTTCCATGGGTGGTAGAGTCTAGGACCAGATGTCATAACCTCAGAATTAAGGGCTCTCTATAGAAAGTAGATGAGAAAGAACATCTTTAGTCAGAGGGTAGTTAATCTGTGGAACATTGCCACAGAGGGCTGTGGAGGCCAAGACAGAGGATATTTTTAAGGCAGGGATAGACAAATTCTTGATTAGAATGGGTGTCAAAGGTTATGGGGAGAAGGCAGGAAAATGGGATTAGGAGGCAGAGATCAGCTGTGATTGAATGGCACAGATGGTCTAATTCTACTCCTATAATTTGTGAACTTGTGAATACAGTTGAGCAAGGATACTGTATGTCGGTGGGATAGAATTTGACCCATAGTGGATGAAGAATGAGGGGTTAGCTGCAAGAGAACTGAAATGATCACTTCCAGATAAAACAATGGATGATAGCTTCAATGATGCAGGGGCTGAGGTATAATAGAAGCAGGGATTATTGGTGAGATGGAAGAATTGTGTAAAGAGGATGAGTAGTAGAATTCTGGATAGAAGACAGCATCTAGCTTAAAAAAAGCATGGTCATTACAAATCAGCAGCTGTGGAGTCAGGCAGAAGTCAGCTTAGGTTCCAGGGTTTGCAGTGGGAACCAAGATGGTGTTTAACTGGAGGAACTCGGAGCTCCAGTCTGAAGCTAGGAACAATATCTAGGGACAATATGGCCACAAACTGCACTCTCTCCAGTGAAGAAGTTGTACCTGGTCTCAGCCAAATCCATATTCACTTCCTATCAATGCGTTGGTGAAAGAAGCAAGACTGGTGGATATTGGCTTCTGGCACCAATGCCCAAACTCCCACCAAAACCATACCTAATCCGTTAGTGTTTCACTGCAGAACGTGACTGTTTGCTCAGCAAGCTATTGCCACAAAGAAAACAGTTTCATTGAGGATCTTCACCACCTGTTCCCAAGCACAACATCCCAGTGCTCCTTTTAGATACAATCCAGTGTTCTATGATGAGTGGATATTAATAAAGTAACTCATTGTGAAAATCAAGCGTCTTTCATGACTTTAGGTCACCGTAAAGTTCCTATGCTGACAAAGGATTCATGAAGTACAGTTATTGTTGGAATACAGGAGAAGCAACAGGCAATTTGCACTCAGTAAACTCCCACAAGTTACAAAATGACAATGATCAATTAATTTACCTGAATTTAATTGTATGAGGGATGTGCATTGATCAAGAGAGCGGTAATAACTCCATGCTGTTCATAGAAACATTACCACAGGATAGATGAGGTGGTTGCACAAACCAGGCCTCAGATTAAAACCTCATCCCAAGTACCTCTGAGAGTAGAGATATCCCGCAGTACTGTGGCAGAATGTCAAGCCAGAGTTCCGTGTACAAACCTTTCGACTGAAACTCAAACCCACAAGTTTCTGCCACTGGGGCAGGAGAGCTAGCGGGTGTACCATTATGATGCTATTCCAATTGTTGATGTCTGAAAACAATGATAAGCTTTCAGATTTATGTCAGTACTTTGGTATTTCAATGCACTTACCCAGGGGAACAAACACACCCTGAAATGCAGGGTGTCATGGGTGAACAGGTAACATTCATCATTAGGTTTTCACAAGTGACCTCACACGCTGCCCCTGTCCAAGGCAGACCAGGCTGGGGATCTCGACAGTCAAAATATCTCTTATTGTGCGGACAGTCCCCTGGTTCAGGTTCTGCATAAAACGGAAATTATGTTTGTTTTAACGTTGCTCACAAATCAAACGGATAGTTATGATAACAAATTACTTTGTCCAGCTGATCGAAACATTAAGAATAGGGATGATTTTTTTATTTTATGTTTAGAATTAAATGCAGAAACTATCTTCATTATATATCATCAGAGTTGATGTGAAACAAGTTGAAGATTTGCATGCATTCCCCCCCCCCCCCCCACTTGGATGAGGATCAGATTGCACGCCGATTTGTCAGTTTGTCATTTGACTTTGTCCAAAGCACAAGTCTCTCCCATGGACAAGCCACACTTAAAAAAGGTTTCAAGGGGACTTCAAACCAGAACACCCGGTACTACAGCGATAGAGTTCAGCTCAGGGCAGTCTGCTTGTGGTTTAGATTATCTTTCAGTAACTGAAGGCTGCCATGTCGAAGGATTGTTCCTGCTAACACCTCATAAACATCCTTGTGCTTAGATATCCATCCAACACAAATGCCAGTAACTGAGAAGGAAGACTCATGTACAGGCCTCCTGTCTCACCTTCATAATTGTTCTTTGATTTTACCTCAGCCAAGTCCACAAACTCTGCCCTGTTCCTTTCTATTCTACTTACCCAGGCAAAGGAAGCTGCATTTGTGAAGAGTGGTGAGTCTCTGGAACTCTCTGCCACAGAGGGTAGTTGAGGCCAGTTCATTGGCTATATTTAAGAGTGAGTTGGATGTGGCCCTTGTGGCTAAGGGGATCAGAGGGTATGGAGAGAAGGCAGGTACGGGATACTGAGTTGGATGATCAGCCATGATCATATTGAATGGCGGTGCAGGCTCGAAGGGCTGAATGGCCTACTCCTGCACCTAATTTCTATGTCTATGTCTATTTCAACTGAGTCACAAGATCTAGTTACAGGAATATCATATTAGTGATGTGTCTGTTTTTAGTTCTCTAAACTGTAAACCTAAATCACAAATACATGTAAACATCTACAATTCAGGATATATTTGTGTGAAGAACAAAGTCTGATGAAATGTCTCGACCCGAAACGTCAACCATTCCTTCTATCCAGACATGCTGCCTGTCCCGCTGAGTTACTCCAGCATTTTGTGTCTATCTTCAGTGTAAACCAGCATCTGCAGTTCCTTCCTACATATATTTGTCCAATATGAGTTTAAGAATGGTAACAGGAGAAAATTTCTTGTAAATATGATTAATCTTCCAAATGTATAATTGCATAAAATGCAACGCAAATGATGACAAATTGTATTGTACCTGATTCTCTGGAGACACAGTTCACTCTTCCATTCCTGCACAAGCTAGAAAATAAGGAACATCCCATTAGCTCTGCTGGAAAACATTTGCCTTTCCTTTATAATTATCTTAGAATTATTACAACCAATGTGAAATGTTGTATGTTGTGTCCACTACAAACTGAACAAAAACTAATAATTAGATCTATATAAATCTGAAAATATTTTAAACAGATCTTTATCCTGTTTTTTAAAAAGGTGCTAACTAAAAATCAAACTACATCAAGTGCACAAGTGTACTCAATAACAAAATGTGATAGCAATCCTTAGCAAGTAAACAGGGGTAATACCATGGTCTGGAGTTACTGAAAGTGACCTCTCCTGCTTGAAATATTCCTCCCATAAATTGACAGGAGCATTGCGCTCTGGAAGAAGCACAAGGGAGAAATAGAACAATTGTATTATTTATAGTAGAACGCATGAAAATGTAAAAGCTGTAACACATAAATGTCTAGTAAAAAAACAAATCGCGATGGAACTGAACCTTTGGAATAGAGTTCACTTGCATGCAGATAAACTGCAGTGTCAAACATTTCATGCAGACAATGGGGAGCATGTTCACAGCCCGTGGATTTAATGGTTGGTTTATGGCACCGGGGGTTTTGTTCAATGTTACAATGCAGCTAAAGGATAATAGTAATGTTCTGAAAATACAGTCAGAAAGATACATTTACACAGAAAAACAATGCAACTGTTTATGATTCTAATTACTCAAATGTGGGTTCAACGTTCTCAGTAAAACAGCAGCTCATGATTTCCTTGGTCTCATAATAAAATATATTTTCCCATTGACACTGACAAAAGAATATAGTTTCTGAGTACATCTACAGTAAATAAGAGAGCAGGCACGTTGTTAAGTGTCTCCTTTTTCATTATACACCATCAAATTAGACAGGATTGGGCCTAAAAATGTGACAAAGGCGAACAGGAACTGAGACTGTGGTTGGACCTTCCATTGACTTAATAAAGGTAAACTGAAGATCAAAGATATTTTGCTCCCTCCTCTCAATGCTTGGTCATAGTGACTTCTGTTTTTTCCTTTCCAATGGCAGCCAGTAGACCCTGAAACTGGTGTCCAGTCAGGAGACCGAGTCTGCGGTTATTCCCCCATCTCCATCTTATCCCAATCAACACAAAACATTAGTGAGACCAAGATCTTGGCCTGAATTGCAGGCAAAGGGTGATGGGTCATGGAAATTGATCAAGGCAGAACGCTTTAGGAAACTCTTGCCTTGCTAATGAGGAGCCCCTGAGTTTAGGAAACATAAATAATATTTTCAAGACTCTTTGGTTAACAGTAGACATACTCCAAGATCGGTGTCTGGCTTAATGTTTGGTTCTTGAATGAAGCTCCAGGTTAGTGCACTGAAGCTGGCCTGAAGGTACATGAAATATAAAATGCCAATAACACTGACACAACACCTAAAACATTAAGAATGAACAGCAGATGCTGGTTTACACTGAAGATAAACACAGAAAGCTGGAGTAACTCAACTGGTCAGGCAGCATCTCTGGAGCGAAGGAAAACATTAACACCATTTATCACTTCACAGATTCTGCCCAACCTGCTGAGTATTTCCAGCATTTCATTTTCAATGTTCAGTTTCTGCAGTATTTTGTTCCAGGATAAATAAATTACTTAGCACTGTAAAGTGAGAAAGAGTAATGCAATTGAGCTGGAGATGCTGGATTGCACCACAGTGATAAAGAACCTTTATCTAGTAATGAACATAACTGATGCATCGAGACAGATAAGTACACAAACAAAACTTACTTTGTCACACAAAGGTGTGCGATTTCATCATAAAATGTCCCATCGGGGCAGTTGCAGCCTTCAGCACAATCGTCAGTACAATTTTCATATGAAGAAAGTGATTCACAGGTGCGACCACAAGATGACGAACAAACATAGTACAACATGTTCGCCGGGCAGACCACGCCTGTGCAGAGAAAATACAAGCAGCAGATCATTACAAAAACAAAGGTATTGTTCATATCTTAACAAAAACATAGAAACATAGAAAATAGGTGCAGGAGGAGGCCATTCAGCCCTTTGAGCCAGCAGCGCCATTCAATATGATCATGGCTGATCGTCCACTATCAATAACCCATGCCTGCCTTCTCCCCATATAACAAACTTGATTAAACTGGACAGGCCTGCACCTCAAAATCCATCTCTGAGGATGAATCTTCACACAATGATCGTTATTAGATTTGAAACATATTTCTGAGTTAATCCAAGCAATTTCATTAAAATGTGCATTTTATATATTTTAATAGAGTTTTCAAGCACAATTTTATATCGTTCACTGTCGCAATTCAAATATTTCCCTTAGTAATTTATCTACTTGGAGATAACTTGCCTTTTTGATAACCATCAAACAAGTATTTATAAAAGACTAAAATATTGTCAGTAAATATGTTTCTTTTATTGATTTCCATTCTAAGTTAACTAATATTTGAATATTCCAATAGCTTATGGTAGTATAACAGATACAAATGCTATATTTTTATTGTAGATGTTTTCATTGATCATAACTTAAAGTGATGAAATGTATCATTACTTGACACAGCTCTTTAGACCAATAAGCAAGAATTTTATAAAGTGTCCCCTTATTTTTGCCTTTCTCCTAAATTTTGTTTCAACTTTCCCCTATTCAAGTGTTATTTAAATGTAGTGCCAAACGCTTTCATAGTTTAATGGTCCTTTATTGTCGCGTGTACTGAGGTATAGTGAAATTTGATTTGCCATACAATCATTCATAAAAGCAACAAGGTACATAACTACATAAAGATTAAACATAAATTTAAACAGCCACCACAGTGCCGTGTGAGAATCCCCAGGGCACACAGTATAAGCGGAGACCCACAGCGCATCAGTTCAATGTCCGGGCCACACACACGCTCATTCACCGTAATGTGACCAGAGATGTATTGACTGCTGTCACTCTCTCTGCAGTCCCTGTCTCCCCGAACAGTCAGAAAGCTGTCCACACTCTGGGATGTCCTTATGGAGCCATGTCACTGATCACTGCACTCACGGCATTCCTTCCGAGTCCCCACCAGTGCAGGCAGCACGTCCACCTTGTTTTTTCAGTGATCTCACATTCCCCACTGTGATGGAAGGCGAATAACATATACCTTCTTTCTTTTCTCCTATTGTCGGGGCAATCAAAACCTCCGCAGTAGGGGCGATCGAAGCTCCCGCAGTCGGCGATCAAAGCCCCCGCATCGGAGGGATCGAGGCTCCCGCGATCGGGGCGGTCGAACCTCCTGCGGTTGGAGCTCCTGAAGTCGGTCACTAACAAAGGGACCGCCAGCTCAAGGATGTTAAGGCCACAGTGTGGACGGAGATACGATACGGATAAAGTTTCTCCAACCCCCCCACATAATACAAAAACTAAAAGTACACTAAAACATACAAGTAAGAACAGACTAAAAATAACAAAAAAATAAAGCGACTAGACAGGCTGTTGGCGAGGCTCATTCCTTCAGTGAAAAACCAATTCACAAGGCAATTGAATGGATGTGGACAGCACTATCATTCTCATTCACCCTAATCTGGAACATGTATAATAAGAGTGTGAAGTTCTATTCAGCAGCTCATTGAGAAATGGAGTAAATAATAATTTTTTTAAATGACCCAAGTGAATCATGTGACAGGGTATTTTTGCTTATTTTGTTCTAACCTAACAGCAAAGGCTGTTTTAATCTCGGTATCAAGACTAAAGTAAGTAAAGGGTGGCATAATCTTGCTCACATTTCTGTTCATCATATAAAACTTACCGCAGTCTGACACGTCTGATCTGAAGTCAATGAAAATCTTGTGTTTGGCACAAAGATAGGCATAGTGGGCAAGGGCAGTGCACATGCATAAACGTCCACATTTGCAAGCATCATAGCAGCACTGCTGATAGTAGACACTGGGGTTCACAAAGGTGTGGCACGGTGCAAAGAGGTCTTGATTGAGAAGATCACACATTGTGGATGAGTATAAAGCTGGATTTATAGATAATACAAAAGGAGACTTAAATTACGAATTTTTCTGGTCAGAAGTTTACAATTAAAAATGAGTTAATGAAAAAATACATATATTACACAAACTGAAATAGGTACCATTTTGTTGGTTGGTATCACAGGGATCAACCAAAGGGATATTTACTGGAGTTATGCAAGCTGATGAAATCTTCCACGCATTAGCGTGTAACTGTGGCGTACCTTCAATCATACCTACAGGGGAGCTGCAAGTGAAAGGGAACGGTTAGGACATATTCTCATCAATATATAAACTGATAATCCAAGATATCTGAAACAATCAACTGGACAAATCTCATGCACTGAGATCTGAATTGTACTGACAAGTGTTTTGAAGAATTATTCACATTATTATAGACGTCATATTGTTTAATTGTTCAAATGTTTAATGACAATACTTGAACAGCAATGAGCAAAACTTTCATTTATACCATTTTGAAAGGTTACGCTTTTTTGTGTAGCTCTGGACCAAAACATGATCATCTCTGGCCGCTGGTTCTGTAGGGAACTGTCAGTACCTTCGCCTTTCAAGTCTGTTTTGTCTCTGACTTCCGCACCTACGTAGCGAAATGCTGCAGTCACAGATGAACAAGACGTTCAGCCCTGGGTCCAGGAACTCGGCGCACAGATACCGAGCTGAGCAGCCAAATGCGATTCGCATCGGCCGCTCATCTTTATCCAAGGAAGGATGCAGATAAGCACAGCCGAGTAGCTGGATCACTTCTATTAATTTCACATTCTCTGCATGTTCTAAGTTCGTTTCTAATAGATTAATTCATCTGTAAGTACATTTTTTTTTAGTTTTCTCAAATTTTTTTTTTTTTTAATTATATTTATTTGAACTGCTCTCAAATGTTTAATCTAGTCATTATTTTATAACTTTTTTAAAATGATGAAATATATTATTCACTTGTTTCACGCCAATAAGTAAGTTACATCTGTAAGGATTAGCCCAATGTTTCCTTCTGCAAACCAGATTCTCCACTTGAAGTCTATTCACCATTTCACTGTGAATGCCAGGCCTTGAGCTCCAGTTTAGTTTAGCTTAGTTTAGAGAAGCAGCGCGGAAACAAGCCCTTCGGCCCACCGCGTCTGCGCAGACCAGCAATCCCCGCACATCAACACTATCCTGAACACACTAGGAACGCACTCTCCTGCAGCTCCACTACATTCAGTCTGAAGAAGGGTCCTGACCTGAAAAGTTGTCTATCCATGTTCTCCAGAGATGCTGCCTGGCCCGCAGAATTACTCGAGCAATTTGTGTCTTTTTTTTGTATCTACAGTTCCTTTTGTCCACATTTAACACCACTGTCCAGGGATGAATTTGTGGGCACATTTTATATTATTTTGCCTTTATATTTTGGGGTAAATAAAGTATCATTTTGAATCAGCAATGTGCACTCACTGAAAGTCATCCCGTAAATTTCCATTATACGTTCCACACAGACCCATAGTGTTTCCCTTCCACCTGCTGTCAACCTGGAGATACAGCCTTCCACCTTCATTGTCAAACTTCATTGAGAGACCAAAGGTTGTCTTCACTTGTACAAATAAAGATGACAACCTAACGATTTCAATTATTCCTGCAGGTAAAAAGATATAAATGTTTACAAAATGCACTTTATTTTAAGCACTGACATTGGACACAACCAAACTAAACAAGACACATTAAGGTATAACTGCAATATGTATGGAATAACTTCTCACAGCCTAAGCTCAGTGAACATAATGTTCAGATCTCTGCTGGAAACTCATTGCTGGTGGGCAGAACTAAATATGCTCCATGAAATGTATCACACATTAACAGCAGCTTCCTGTGTACAATGTGTTGGTGCTACTCCAGAGCAGTAAGCACCACTGACTTGAACACATTTCTCACCTTTTAACTATTCCTGGAAGGATTTTGAATTGTCAACGAGCATGATCATGCTATGAAAATCCAATTAGATGGATACTAACCAGAAAGCTTCATTATGGTAAAAATCTGTCATCAAGCTAATTGCTCTATCTTTGCCCAAATAGACGCAAAAATACAAAGACTATTACAGGTATAGGTAATTATTATAGGTAATATTGATAGGTAAAATATAAAAATGTTCAATGTAAGTTTCTCAGATGCATGTACTGCCCTTTTTTGCATCCCTTTGAGGTTGTGGGGAAATAGCAGCATAAAAGAGATAGGAGCCTGATGTAAATATTAATGCTGATATGGGGATATGTTCCATGCCATTCTTCAGCAGGAAGCTAAATCACTCATTACATAAATGTAAGCTTCATCAGTACATCAACCAGTTACATTATATGATAAGGAAATACATAGATAATCAACACCTGATGTATCCCATGAACGTAGACATTCTCACACCATTTAAGAAGCTCCTTGAATCACCCATTGAAGGCGACAAACCCAATGCAGATAAATGGCATTAGTGTAGATAGGTCAAACGTGCAGCATTGACATTGTGGGCCAAAGGGCCTGTTTCTGTGCTGTATGACTTCATGGCACATGTTTATAGCCGTTACGCAACATCTTTGCAGTGCCAAGAAGTGCTGTGCACCGGCCGTTAATGAGACCTGTATTAACGATGCAGCTGACGAGGGATAAACATCAGGATGAAATAGAAGAGAGACAAGGTGCGGAAAACACTTGGGAATGTCTCAGGGTGTTTACCAGGATAAAGAATTGTTCAAAATAAGAAATAATCAGACAGTGAAAAAATGCCATAGATTTTAAAGCTGCATTTGAAATCCATAGGCATACAGGCATCTCGCATTTCATGTGTTTTTCAAATAATGCGGTTTAATTAATGCCAAAACCTAGTTTATGTGGGGTTTAAATAATGCCCTCAACTTTACGTCTGTTTAAATGTACATGTTTCATATACACGTTTTTGAATTACCTACCGCTTTTCTGGAAGGTAACTCCCGTGTGCAGCGCGAGGTGTCCATATATTTGAATGCACACCAGCAATAATTAAAATTGATGAGCTACAGATGCAAGTCGCTCTTTAGCAATGGAATCGCTATAATAGTGACCTTGCTTAAAGAAGGGGAGGACCACATATGACACCTCTTTGTAACAATTTTTTTTTTTCACTGCATTCATTTAAAAAAATCCTTCTAATACATTTGCACTTTTAGTATGTATTCTGTTTATTTGAGATGCTGTGATTTGCACGTTATTTTGGTAAATGAGATGCATTCGCTCATCTGGAATGCACATAATTCTCCTTTTGCAGGTTTCTGTAATAGTAATACCGTTGTTATAAGGCAGGCTAATTGCCTGGTGGATGCCAAGGTGGATTTCCCCAGTTCTGCTTAAGGTTACTTGGTTACTTGTATCACCTTCTGTCACCAGGGTTACTGACTGAATGCAACTGTGATCCAGATTCTGCAAAAAAAAAAATTAAAAAATGATGTTAGACTCTGCGGGATAATCTTGATGTTAGCTTTACATTGTTTTACTTTGTCATGTTATGAGCTTATGGGATTCAGCTGCAGCCTAGAACATTTATCTGCACAATGTGCTGCAGAAATGTGATTCCATTGAGTTTAGTATCAGAGCACAACACACAGCCATTCTGTATAGAACACGTTAGTGTTTCTGACTGTTGCGTTTCTAGGCAGCCATGTCACCCAGCACTTCCAACACAGAATTCAGAAAACAATTGGTTTAAATAAACATCTTTTTATTGTAGAATATCCTGTAGTACATTCATTTATGGACATTTTACAAAACCCATGATTAAATAAAATATTATTCTGGAGCACAATGTAAAATATCAAATGTTCCACATTGAATTCAACCCACTTAAGTTTTTTAAATCCATGAACAATATAGACTAGAAATCCATTATACATAATTACATTTCTTGAAGGGAAATGCACATTTTGGGAGAAAGTATTTCATCAGAACAGATGTGGAAAAGAAAAACATTTTCTTATGCAGTACGTTGGAAGTTTCCTCTGAAAATGATTTCATCAACTTCAATGTGCATGACTGAGGATTTCTCACAGACAGTTCTGGAAGATTCAGGAATGGAGACAGAGGCGAGCATTTGAAACTTTAATCTGGATTTAGTTTCACAAATGATTGGAAACTCACACCGCTCCCATTCCTGTTTTAATTTCAGATTTCTCATGTCCAATTACAAATGAAAAATCAGCAGTAGGATTTTATGCGGATGTTTATCCTCAATTGCTATGGCTTCGTGCGAGGGACGAAGAAGCAGCCATTGGTTATACTCACCGTAAGTGTGAAGATTGAATTCAGCACATAGAATTGAAAGGTAATGCAATCTGGAAGGGTAAAGAAGGTGAGGGAATGCATGAGGAATGATAGAATATTATGAAGTGTGGAGGAATAGAGGAAGCATAGAGTATGTATAGGAGCTGCAGAAGATAGACACCAAGCACTGGAGTAATTCATAGAAATTAGGTGCAGGAGCAGGCCATTCGGCCCTTCGAGCCTGCACCGCCATTCAATATGATCATGGCTGATCATCCAACTCAATATGCCTTCTCTCCATACCCCCTGATCCCTTCAGCCACAAGGACCACATCCAACTCCCTCTTAAATATGGCTAACGAACTGGCCTCAACTACCTTCTGTGGCAGAGAATTCCACAGATTCACCACTCTCTGTGTGAAAAACGATTTTCTCATCTCGGTCCTAAAAGACTTCAGAGGGGCATGCTGCATCTCTGGATAGAAGGGAAGGGGCGACATTTCAGATCGTGACCCTTGTTCAGACAGAGAGTCAGGGGAGGGGGAGACACAGAGATAAGGAAGGGTAAGGTGTGAAAACAAGAGCAAAAGAGATGCAGATCAAGGAACGTAGAATAGATAATTGTTTGCTAGGACAAGGTGACAACAAAGCATAAAGAGATAAAATGTAATTGGGGACAGTCAAACTGGTCGGAGAACTGGGAACGGGTAGGGATGGAGAGAAAGGGAAAGCAAGGGTTACTTGAAGTTAGAGAAGTCAATGTTCATACCGCTGGGGTGTAAGCTGTCCAAGCGAAATATGAGGTGCTGTTCCTCCAATTTGCATTGGATCTCACTGACAATGGAGGAGGCCCAGTACAGAAAGGTCAGTGTGGGAATGGGAAGTAGAGTCAAAGTTTTTAGCAACCGGGAGATCAGGTACGTTTAGGTGGACTGAGCGAAGGTGTTCAGCGAAATGATCACTGACAGTGTACTTGGTCCGATTGGGTAGATCCCTGAATGTAGCAGGTCAGTAGATAAGAGGCAGTATGTTTTGGTTTGTGTCTCTTTTTTGCCTAGTCTACTGGAGCAAAAACAAATTGCTGGAGGAACTCAACAGGAGGCACAGGTATAATCGACATTTTAGGTCAAGACCCTGCATCAGGACGATAGGTCGGCAGATAATCTGTAGCAAGCAGAATGGACATATGCATTAATTGGCTGAGGCAGAGAAAATGGAAGCAGGGAGAAGATTATACAATAACTGTACAAAAGATTTATTAGGCCACAGCTACAGAAAGGTTCTAATAATACCAGAAAGGGTGCAGATGAGATTTATTAGAATGTTTTCAAGGTTTAGAGAATAGTATCTATGTGGTTGCTTTTCTTCAGCATACTGAGGATGATTTAATTAAGAAATGCGGAAAATGAGTGAGCAGAAAGGACTGACTTTGCCCATCATGGAGGCCATAGCAAAACTATTTGAATATGTCATTCATTGGTGGGGAATTCAGATGGAGAACATTTATTTTCACCCAAATCTGGAACTTACTGCTTAAAAAGATGGTTGAAGCAGAAACCTCCTAATGATATAATCTCTGGAAGAACACTCAAAGATGCATCAATTTTAAAGGCAAAGAAAAGTGGCCATTCATTTTGGCTGGCATGGACACCATAGGCAAAATAGTCTCCTTGTCTGATATAAGCTTCTGTGATTCAATAAAAATAAGTGGGCTATATTTTCACATGTGCTCAACACTGTGGATCAAAGAGAAATTTCACACCCAGGAACTATGGTTTACAACTATTGTAGAGAGCATTGTTGCAATCTCTACAGCGTTAGCTTCATAGTTTTCAGCTGTAGTTTTATCTAATTTACTAACATTATTTAAACCATAAGTAAATCTAGCAGAGTAATAGAATTCGTCATTGAGGAAATTAGAAATTAATCTTTCATGCTCTGGCTAATCTTATAATTATTTTGATCTGTGATACTTGTCACTTTAGATTCAGCTAAGGACAGAAGGGCATCAAGTGATACAACTGTTAAATACACAGACCTTAATTCCAAGGTACAACATATAATTTGAGAGACGGTGAACAACTATTGATTATTGTGTTTTACAATAATCATTGTCAGCTTTAAGAAAATGGATGACAAACGGATGAAACTTTTCAAGATAGCGCCAAAGCAGTTGACCCTTTGTGTGCTGGTCCCAGTAGTGGATCCACTATCATTTATTACAATTGCTTCCTTCTTTTAAATCTTTATTTCAACAGCAACTTTTCTTATTCTAACCATGCTCTTCTTAATCTCACTACATGTTATTCCTGTTATCCTGAGTCAGCACTGTGGGCGATTTGATTATAATCATGTATAGTATGTTCGCTGGCTGGGTAGCACGCAACAAAACAGCTTTTCCACTGAACATGTGACAATAATAAACTAAACCAAAACTGAATCAGGTGGACTTGTACCATTGTGTTAACCTGCAAATGTGTTTAGATTATGCATTAACATGCCGTGATTTTAAGAAATCCTTAGGTTCTGAACATAAATAAATGAATAAATGAACACCAGAGATGTACTATCTGCTTATAATAGACAGAAAGTGCTGAAGTGACTCAGCGGGTCAGGCAGCATCTCTGGAGGAAAAGGATAGGTGACATTTCGGGTCGGGACCCTTCTTCAGACTGAAAGTAGAGGTGGGTGGGTGAAGAGCTGGAGCTGAGAAACACGCCTTTTTCTCGCCTCCAACTATTCCGCCCCCTTCCTTCCTCACCCCTACTTTTAGTCTGCAAAAGGGTCTCGATCTAAAACATCACATTGGTATAAACCAGCATCTGCAGTTCTCTGTTTGTACTATCTGCTTATCTGAACCAGATACTAGAACCCTCTGTATAGGAATGAGAGAACTAAATAAAATGGAAATTAATTCTTGAAATTTTCACCTAGAAGTTCACAGAGTATGAACTTAGTAGTTGAAGTTGGTGACAGTCAATTAGGGATAAACTGGAAGTCAAAAGAAATGGGTGCAATAGGAGGGCAAACGTAACCACGGATACAATACTGTATTGTTAAATGAAGCAATGGGTTGAAAGACCTATGTGATGGGGCCGTATTAGGTCTCACATTATGTAACAAGTAGGAGATGATGGAGCAGGTCAAAGGCAGAGCAGTCTTGGCACAATTACAGTTTAAGATATGCCTTGTTAATGGGAATAGTTTATAGCATAATAGAATCATTCAACTTCGGAAAGTCAAATTTTGAGGGTTTAGCCAAGAAAACCATTCTGGAATTCACAATTTAAAAGGAAAATGACTCTACCCGCAACCATCAGACACTTGACTACTACAAATATTAGCCAAACTATAAACTTTCTTGGTTGCACTATGGACTTCGGTATTGTTGTACTAATATTGTTTTTTTTAATTTATTGGATTTTTTTAAAGTATTATATTATCTATGAGTATTGTGTTTACAGGCCTGTAATGCTGCTGCTTGTATGATTTTCATTGTTCCATTGTCAGTACATTTGACAATTAAACTCTCTTGAGTTGAAATAGATTCACAGTTTTGAGTTTTTAATTGACTTAGCTTGAACAGCTTATTGGAACATAGCTACAGATTTCAATTACAAGAAGGGGTTGAAGAAACTCAGATTGTTTTCTCTGGTTCATTTAGGGGAGACCTGATAGAAGTATATAAAATTGTGAAAGGCATAAAGAAACGGCAAGAAACATTTTCTCAGGATAGAAATGTGAAAGACTAAAGAGCATGGGGTTAAGGGGTCAGAGAGGGAAAGTTTAAAGGAGATGAGCAGAGTAAGTTTACACAGAGAGTGATGGGTGTCTGGAACAACTGCCAGGAGGGATGAAGCCAGCAGATACGATAGTGGCGTTTAAATAGTCACACGGATATACAGGGATTTGAGGGATATGGATCGCAAGAAGGTCGAGGAGATTAGTTTAACTTGGCATCATATTGGCATAGGCATTGTAGGCCAAAGGGCCCGTTTCTGTACTGTCTTCTTCTGTGTTCTATGTTCTAATGGGTTCTAAGGAGTGTTTCTATTTGAAAAATATCCTGTCTGTACTACAGTTTATATGTTGATCAGTCCATAAATACTGCAGCTACAAAAGCAGGTCAGAGGCTAAAGATACCCTCCAGTAACTCAGCTCCGGATAACGCAAATTTACCACTATATACAAAACATGTTAGGTCTCCGCTTGCTTTTTAACAAATTCAATGCTAATAACTCTCAAGAAGCTCCAGAGAATGAAGCAGCCTCCTTTATTAGTATCCCATCAACCACTCTAAATATTCATTCACCCCCACTGCCAATGGTTGCAGTGTGCACCATCTACAAAATGCAGACCTGCGACTCCAATGGCACCTCCAAGCCCATCATCTCTAGCATTTAGCACAAGAGCAGCAGGTACAAGGAACACCACCCCCTGCAGGTTGCCCTCCAAGTGGCACACCATGCTGAACCAGAAATATATTGTAGTTCCCTCATCATTCTGGAACCTCTTGCCCTACATCACTGCAGGCGTGTCTTCACCAGAATCACAGAGGTTCATTAGTTATAGGAGTAGAATTAGGCCATTTGGCCCATTGAGTCTACTCCACCTTTCAATCATGGCTGATCTCTGCCTCCTAATCCCATTTCCTGCCTTCTCCCCATAACCCTCGACACCTGTTCTAATAAATAATTTGTCTATCTCTGCCTTAAAAATATCACCATCTTAATTCGTCAGGCCTTAATTCACCATCTCCATCTCAAGGGATTGGTAATAAATACTGGCCCAACCAGTGCCATTCCACTCTGAAAAATTAATAATTGAAAATAACTTCCAGTCTGAAGAAGGGTCTTGACCCAAAACGTCACTTATTCCTTCCCTCCATAGATGCTGCCTCAC
The DNA here is from genome assembly GCA_035221665.1 of Okamejei kenojei. Taxonomy (NCBI): domain Eukaryota; kingdom Metazoa; phylum Chordata; class Chondrichthyes; order Rajiformes; family Rajidae; genus Okamejei; species Okamejei kenojei. The sequence goes on along the minus strand of CM069149.1, from coordinate 10,511,707 downwards.
CCACTGAGTTTCTCCAGCATTTTTATCGATCCATGATATCCTGTGTGCTTTACCTTCCTGTTTCCAGTTTGCACTTACAGGGAAAATATATATTTTAGCCAAAAGCTGTTAACAGATTACAGCAGACTTTGGTCTTCTTTCTTTCATGAGCTCTATTTTCTCTGGAACAAATCATGGATTGTTCACGAGACCTACTGCTCACAGACCTTTTGTTGGATAGAAGCATTGTTTCCATTTTCTGGTTATTTTTTTCTCTATCCAGTCATAGTGTGGCCATGCCCACGTTCTCTAATATCGTAGGATTTATGCTGTATCCCTCCAGCTTCAGATCTCAAGATAGACAATAGACAATAGGTGCAGGAGTAGGCCATTTGGCCCTCCGAGCCAGCACCGCCATTCAATGTGATCATGGCTGATCATCCCCAATCAGTACCCCGTACCTGCCTTCTCCCCATATCCACTGACTCTGCTATTTTTAAGAGCCCTATCTAGCTCTCTCTTGAAAGCATCCAGAGAACCTGCCTCCGCCGCCCTCCGAGGCAGAGAATTCCACAGACTCACCACTCTCTGTGAGAAAAACTGTTTTTTCATCTCCGTTCTAAATTGCTTACTCCTTATTCTTAAACTGTGGCTCCTGGTTCTGGACTCCCCCAACACCAGGAACATGTTTCCTGCCTCTAGTGTGTCCAAGCCCTTAACAATCTTATATGTTTCAATGAGATACCCTCTCATCCTTCTAAACTCCAGAGTGTACAAGTTCAGCTGCTCCATTCTCTCAGCATATGACAGTCCCGCCATCCCGGGAATTAACCTTGTAAACCTACGCTGCACTCCCTCAATAGCAAGAATGTCCGTCCTCAAATTAGGGGACCAAAACTGCACACAATACTCCAGGTGTGGTCTCACCAGGGCTCTGTACAACTGCAGAATTACCTCTTTGCTCCTATATTCGATTCCTCTTGTTATAAAGGCCAACATGCCATTCGCTTTCTTCACTGCCTGCTGTACCTGCATGCTTACTTTCATAGACTGATGTACAAGGACCCCCAGATCCCGTTGTACTTCCCCTTTTCCCAACTTGATGCCATTTAGATAGTAATCTGCCGTCCTGTTTTTGCTACCAAAGTGGATAACCTCACATTTATCCGCATTAAACTTCATCTGCCATGCGTCTGCCCGCTCCCCCAACCTGTCCAAGTCACCCTGCATTCTCATAGCATCCTCCTCACAGTTCACACTGCCACCCAGTTTGTGTCATCTGCAAATTTGCTAATGTTACTTTGAATCCCTTCATCCAAATAATTGATGTATATTGTAAATAGCTGCGGTCCCAGCACCGAGCCTTGCGGTTCCCCACTAGTTATTGCCTGCCAAGATATGATAAGCTGCTGCCCACATGTTTCATCCTAGTAAACTGTGCTCAGATGTGCAACCGATGCAAAGTAATGTTGCCTGCCTTCACTTTGGTTATCTTTAGCTGTTTATTTTCCTGTTGGTGGATTTGTTAAAAAAGGACTACCCAAAGTCAATGTGGACAGATGATATGGAAAATCTCAAGAGAAAACTGAATATGTTTACGATGGATTGGCCAATGCATGGAGATTTGTAGGAAGAAACTGCAGATGCTGGTTTAGACCGAAGATAGACACAAAAAGCTGGAGTTACTCAACAGGACCGGCAGCTTCTCTGGAGAGAAGGAATCAGTGACGTTTCGGGTCGAAACCCTTCTTCACAGAGATTTCCTGTAGTTTACAACTCCCATACCTGTGCATGTTATCGGGCCTAGATAAACTGAGAGGGTTGTCAGCATTCAGGGAGATCAAAACTGAGTTCCATCTAATGCCTGCATTTCAATGAATCAGATATTTACCTCTTTCAATCCCTTCATCAAAAGATATATTCTTTTAATATAATTTGTTTGGAATGTTTTAATTTCCAGCCCAAAGGTTTCAAACACATTCCTGGCAATGTAAGTACACTTTGAAAAATGGTCATCATGAGTCATCAGCTCAGAGTACAGGAACCACAACAATTCACCTTACAATTATTTGAAATCGACGACAGCTTTGGTGTCTTGGAAAGCACTGACTGACCAGATCACAAAGTGCTTTCGTGAAACTGGAGACGCTGTTGCAAAATGTACCAGCTGATTTCGTATTGTTCATTTTACATGCCGACATTTTACTCTCTCATTACTGACAGTCAAATTATAAAAGAACCAGCGTGTAATTTAAATATCAATAGAATTTTTAATGCTACATTTCAATCTAAAAAAGGATACGTATTGTGTTACCTGGCCACAAGGTGCATTCTGTAATGTCACAGTGAACTTGTTATTTCTGTGGCTCTTTGCAAAGATATACTGGCATGTGCCAAGGAATGTAAAAATCCGACCGTCAAAGGTGGTAAAATGCATGTCTCCTGTGACTGAGCATTCAGCTAAAAGAAAAGAGTGTTTGTTACGTTTTCATTTTGAAGTTTTTCATATCCTCAGGCTATTCCAAACTATTTGGAATAATATAAACTAAGTAGCTGAGAGACTAACTTTAGAACGGAGAACATAGAGCTGTACACCACAAGAACAGGCCCTTTGGCCCGAATGACTCGACCCGAAACGTCACCCATTCCTTCTCTCCAGAGATGCTGCCTGTCCCGCTGAGTTACTCCAGCTTTTTGTGTCTACCTATGATGCCAAGACTCACTTATCTACTTGCATATAATCCATATCCTTCCATTCCTTGCATATGCATATCTATTCAAAAGTGCCTTAAATGCCACTAACATATCTCTTTCAACCACCAACCTTGGCAGCACGTCCCAGGCACTCATTAGGTCATAAAGAACAGGAGTAGAATTAGGCCATTTGGCCTATCAAGTCTACTCTGCCATTCAATCATGGCTGATCTACCTCTCCCTCCTAACCCCATTTTCCTGCCTTCTCCTCATAACCTCTGACACTGCATGCCACTCACCACCCTCTGTGCAAATAAAATTGCCCTGGATATCTCTTTTGACCAAGACCACCTTTTTCCTGGCACACCTCACCATGACCAGGAAACCACACCAACACCTCCACTTCCTTAGAAGACCTAGGAAGTTTGACATGTTCCCAACAACTCTCACCAACTTCTACAGATGTGCCGTAGAACGCATTTTATCGGGATCTTTCACAGCTTGGTTTGGGAACAGCTCCATCCATGGCCACAAGAAATTGCAGAGAATTGTTAACACAGCCCAGCTCCTCACATAGACCAACCTCCCTTCCATTGACTCCATATACACTTCACACTGCCTCAGCAGGGCCACCAGCATAATCAAAGACAAGATTCACCCCGGTCACTCCCTCTCCTCCCCTATCCCATCAGGGAAGAGGTACAGAAGTGTGAAAATACACATCTCCAGATTTATCAGGCAACTAAACCACTCTATCCACAACCAGAGAGCAGTACTGAACTACTATCTACCTTATTGGAAACCCATGGACTATCTTTAATCGGAATATATTGGACTCTATTTTGCACTAAACATTATTCCCTTTATACGCTGTAGATGGTTCGAATTTAATCATGCATTGTCCTTCTGCTGACTGGTTAGCACACAACAAAGGCTTGTACACATGACAATAAACTCAAATTCAGCTTCAAACTTTGTCCCTCTCACCTTAAAGCCATATTCTAGTATTTAATTTTTCTATCTTCCAAAAAAAAGGTTCAGTTTCTTCTCAGCTCTTATCAGGCAACGGAACGGTCCTTTCATCAAGTAGAGTGTTATCCTGAACTCCCAATTCCTCATTAAAGACCTTTGAACTATCTTTAGTCAAACTTTATCAGACTTTATCCTACACTAAATAATATCACCTTATCCTGTATCTGTTAACTGTAGAGGGCTTCATTGTATTCATGTAGGGATTCCACCTATGGAGCAATTCCTCAGTATAGTTCTGGACTGTTAGCATAGATCACAAGATCAAATTCTGGAGTAAGAAATGTTAATCTTCCAACTTCTGATTTGAAGTGAGAATGTGACTGAAACCATCAATCTTATGTTGAGAAAAATCAGAATCTTTCATTATCAAACTTAATAGGATAGTTTAAATACATTATTCGCCTTTAATCTACCCAATAAGGTAACAATTGTACTTTATTCTGAGTTGAGTATATTATCAATATGTTAGATTTAATTAAAAATTGTGATTAAAAACTGTACAAAGGACATATATTACCTGGGCAATCGCTGTTTGTACAATTCCAAACACCGCCTCTGCAAATGCTGCAAACATTAAACATTCCAGTTTTGTTAACAGTCTTGTTAAAATTGAATAACTATGCATGACTTACAATATATCAATATACCAAAATAATCATGGACTAGTGAGTAAAAAATGGATGAAAATATTTAAAGTCTGTAAAACAATTAAGCATAACTCGCTTAAAAGCTGCTAAACAATTAAAAGATAAATTGCCGCTTTTTATTTTTATGATGTTTCACATTACAGTATGCTATTTTCTATGCTGAGACATACCACATATTGCAGCCCTCCTGTAAGTGAGATCCTATTGGGTAGGCGGTGCCATGGTATACACATGGACAATCAGACATAGATATACAAGTTCCATTTTCCATGACAAGTCCTAAGAAAAATGAGAAAAAAAACACACAAAATAATTCCGTTGTCTTAAAATGACATGGTGAATCAGAAACATAGAAACATAGAAAATAGGTGCAGGAGGAGGCCATTCGGCCCTTCGAGCCAGCACCGCCATTCATTGTGATCATGGCTGATCGTCCCCAATCAATAACCTGTGCCTGCCTTCTCCCCATATCCCTTGATTTAATTTAGCCCCTAGAGCTCTATCTAACTCTTTCTTAAATCCATCCAGGACTTGGCCTCCACTGCCCTCTGTGGTAGGGAATTCCACAAATTCACAAAAGTTTTTTCTCACCTCGGTCTTAAATGGCTTTCCCCTTTCTTCTAAGACTGTGGCCCCTGGTTCCGGACTCGCCCAACATTGGGAACATTTTTCCTGCATCTAGCTTGTCCAGTCCTTTTATAATTGTATATGTTTCTATAAGATGCCCCCTCATCCTTCTAAACTCGGTGAATACAAGCCTAGTCTTTTCAATCTTTTCTCATATGACAGTCCCGCCATCCCAAGGATCAATCTCGTGAACCTACGCTGCACTGCCTCAATCACAAGGATGTCCTTCCTCAGATTAGGAGACCAAAACCGTACACAATACTCCAGATGTGGTCTCACCAGAGCCCTATACAACTGCAGAAGAATTCTGATGGGAATTCTGCAAAAATTTCCCTGTGCTCATGTTTAGTTGCTAAATGTTTCATCCCAGGAACAATGACGAGTGCAAACACATGGCAAGTAAGTTACTTCCATAAACTACACTACACTGTGTTTCTCTGCACTGGTGTAAATTTGATAGAGGTACTAAAAAGGTTCAATGTATGATTACATTCCAATCACTCTTAGATTTACCTTCAGTTTAACAAAAAGCTATTTGGCTTGTCCTTATAGTTCACTCAATCTTTTATTAAAGTATAACATCAAAACATGAAATCTTAACATTCACATCAGTTTCATTAACATTCAGACGCTTTTGATTACTTAAAGGGGTAGCTGAGCTCAGCACCGTAACTCAATAAGTACCCTGGTGTAGGATTAGATGAAAAAAAGTATTGGGATCTGTATACATGTCTCAATAGATATTGTTATATGAAACTGTTCCATTCAGTAAAGATGTATTCCTTTTTTAATTTTTTTTAAAATTATATAATTGTTTTTATTTTATTTTTTCTTGTTTATCTTTATTCTTTTTTATTTTTTATTTTTTATTATATAATCATTATTATTTAATCACAACGTCTTGATTATTGATTTATACTTTTACTTTTTTTTTCACTCCCTTACCTTCCCAAAAAAAATCAAAAACAGTGGCATATATAAATTATCCCGTAATATCTGTACAACGTTTGTGATTTGTATTTGAAGTGCTGTTGTACCTTAGATAATATGCAATGCTTCTAATAAAAATATTAAATTAATAAAAACATTCAGACGCTTTCTTTGTGGGTAGAAATGATGAAAAAACTATAAATTGCATAAAAATGTATGCGTGTGTTGCAAAACAAAATGTGCCAAAATTCTATCTTGACCAGGCAGCATTTTAGAAGAAACATCTTTTTTTTTTAAGTGTTTCTTTAAGAAAGTTTCTTATATATTTAAGCATGTAAACCAGATTGAGTTTGATTAAAACAGTTGAAGATACATTCATCAAAAAACCATCGCAGTGTCAATCTACCATAACTGAGAGAAACATGAATAGGACTTTTAAAAATTATATAGAACGCGTTATGTTTCTTAATTAAATAGAACTATATTAGTAAGTTTCCAAGAATATTTATAATAATATTTAAAATCTATTATACCATTCCTTATGCCCAAGATATATATATTTTTTAAGCTTTTCAAAGACTAGTGCAAAAAGGTAGAAACTGCCTATAGTGTTTAGATAATTCTGAGGACATACTCAGTTCTGAGGACAGTCCCAAATCCACGTATAATATGTTCTCAATTACAAACATCAAGTTGAGAATGACTTGGACTTTCTGTACTGATTTTGACAAAATAGAGATCAATCCAGTTTATTGGAAACCAAGACCCCATTGTGTATTTTTACTGCTTCAAGTTTTCAGCTGGGATAAATCCTACATATGAAAGCGTAGAGTGGAGTTTATCGCATAGAGTACATTGAAATTAAAACTGCAGCTTCTCCCTGGCTGTATTTAGGGAATAAAGTTACCAACACTAAAATAATGTTACATCTGTTGAGAGATGGAAAATTTGAAATAAATCCTCCTAGTTAATGTTACCATTGCATAATATCGCTATTGTAAATTCAATCTCTTAACTTGTCCTATGGCAAGTTCATTTATGCCTCTAAATATATTTAGAGAGCAGTAAACTTATACACTGGGAAAGTACAAAGTCACTCAAAGTGACTTTCTCCCAATTTCAATACCAGACATAGGCAAGTGAAGTACTTGGAAAGAGATTGTTCATCACATTGAAAAACAGAAACTTTATTTTTAAATTGACATTAAAAAACTAAATGAATGGTCTTACCGTCGGGGCAGTAACAACCATCCAGGCAGTGTAGGCTACTCCCCAAACACTCCTTTTCAAATGTGCAAGTCGGTGGACAGCAACTAATACAGTCACGATGAACAAAACTATCTTCACACTGATTAACTGAAATATAACAATATTTCAATACAAATGTTTTGATGCAGCACAATTTACAGAAAATAAAGCATTTTTTTAAGAAGAGGGTGACTGACTGGCTTATATTGATGTAGCATGTATCACTACAGTGTAAAAATGAATCTATTTATTATGAATAACGGTAATGCAAGTGAAATGGTGCACAATTCATCTATTTTTTCTCTTTATTATATAAAGACATTCTTCCTTTATGAAATATATATCAATCTCTGCCGTAGAAATATTAGTTTGGTGTTTCCTTGGGAATGTGTTTCCAAGGGAAGAGAGTTTGGAGTGAAAGTGATTTATCAAACTATTACAATGGTAGATCACTTTCATTATGTATTCTCAAATGAATTGTGGCAAAGTGGATACACATATGAAAAGGTTAAACCATCAAACTCTTGCTATTGTCTGAGATTGTTACCATTCATTGTGATGTTGTTACAAAGCAGATTACAACTGTGCCCTACTGCTTCAGTCTGTGTCCATCCAAACAGATGTACAGACGGTTTTCCAACATTAAAGCTAGAAATCAAGTGTTCACCATTATTTGACAAATTAGTAAAGATTTAAGGAAAGATGCACCCATGAAATACCTGATTTACAAATTAACCTTTCAAAACAGTGCACACAGTTCAGTCCCAGAACAAATAATCCTCAAATCAAGACCTTTTTTGTTTCTGGAGAAATAAATAGTTCTGGTAAGTGGACCCATATGTCTGGGCCTATGGTGACAGAGATTCATTGTTGGCCAAACCAAGAAAACTGAGTGATGAATATTAGTCTTCAAACCACATAGACGTTAAGTGTATTTGAGCACTGGTATTAGTGCTTGGCCGTTGCAAGGCACTGGAGGGTCATTAAAACAGACTACATTGTGGAACCTGATTACAACTGCAGATAGAGAGTTCAGACGACTCCTCAGCTCATCACCAATGATGAAACAAAAAGGGCTGGAGTAACCTGGCAGGTCAAGCAGCCTCTTTGGAGGACATGGTTAGGTAGTGTGTCCTGTCTGACCTGCTGAGTTACTCCAGAACATTGTCCTTTACTCAAATTTCTAGCATCTACAGTGCCCTGTGTCTTCATGACTGATGGTTTTTGGTAGATTGTTTCCATGGGCCCCCCAAAGTCGCACAACATTTAAAGTCTGGACAATCACCTCACATTGAGGTGCCAAAACCATGCCCCAAAAATTGTTGCGAGGTATTACAAATTAAAGCCCCCTACATTAAATTAAAGGATTAGGGAAAATCTACTCCTTTTACAAACAACCCACACTTTTTCTGCAATACTCTCCTTGTTCAATGGATCAAGAAACTGTTAGAGGTCATATCTTGTTTGTTGTTTTCAAAGTCAAAAGCAATTCCGTATAAAATAACAAAAAAACAACTTACTGCAAGCAGGAAAATCATCTCTCCAGTCTATTATGGGATTGCCTGCATGAGCACATGCCCTGGCATACTCTTTTAAGGCACGGCATAGAGTTTCAGTGTCATCCACCCTGTGCAATGGAACAATATGCTTACTCACCAGTAATTTGCATATTTAAATTAACAGTAATAAATTTGGTTAGGAAAGGAGCACTTACTTGCACAGGTCATTAATACAGCTGGCTACATATGAATTATGGCTGGATATTTTCACGACAAGTAAAAAATGGGAATCCAACCAGAACTTCACATTTTGCAATGATATCCTGAATTAAATTGAAAAGAACCACACTGAATAACTATTCCGCAATTTTTTTTCAAAGCACCAGCACAGAAATTATGATTGTACTTTTCATATCACCTAGTTGTCAAGTCAAATGTTGTGATCAGACTGTTGATTGTAAAATGTAAAGTAAAATCGCCATATATTGGTAAATTATTCATGTGTAGTTGAATGCTGGTTTACACCGAAGATAGACACAAAATGCTGGACAGGCAGCATCTCTGGATAGAAGGAATGGGTGGCATTTCGGGTCAAGACCCTTCTTCAGAGTGAGAGAGAAATTCTTCTTCTTGTTTTTAATTTTTTTAAATGTTATTAAGATTAAAATGTTCCCATTCGCTAATTCTATCATATACTAATATCATGTAGAGTCTGACTGTAAATTGTCTCCTGGTTGGCTTGATACACCAGCTCAAGTTGTGGGTACATAATCTTGAAGTCAGAACCGAGGTTTTCGGAGTGAAATCGAGCAAAATATTTTCACTCGAAATGTTGTAAAATTGGGGCAAATGAAATTTCACAACCAAAAAAATCAAAATACCTTTCTCGGATCACGAAATCAATAAATATCAGAGAATATCAGAGAAAACAGACTGAATAAAATACAATTCAAAGGTGAAACAACTGTTCAATAGCTTTAACTATTTTCTTCATCAGAAGGTTTATCCCTCATAATCTAAAATTAATGTACATTAAATTAATTCTGAGCCTTTCTAATACAGTATTTGTTCCTCTTCTTAATTCTAGCTACCTTTGTCATCGTATTAATCTCATAAAGGACATAGACATATCAAAACCCCACAGTATCATTAACACCAGTGCTGCAATTGAACTATAAACCACAGAATCATAGATATTTACAGTAAAGAAGACATTTAGGCATTTCCGTTTAGTATTTCAATGCAGTTTTTTCACAATTCCTATTCAAGATTTTAGAGTCCCAAACATTTACAATGATAAAGTAATACAGAAGGCACTAACGTTAATTTCTGCTTCTTTGTGCCGACATGGACTAGGGAAATCAAATGGAACAGATTCACACGGGGAATCAAAGGGAGCTTGTGACATCCAACTGTTTCCAAAGACTGCAACATCCTCAGTCACCATATCTGAAAAAAATATATGTGAGTTACAGAAGGTTAATATGATGCATTCTATTTTACTATGAGGAGGGTCACAGAAAATACTGACAAACTCTCTTTCATGGCCATATATGCTCACTGTACACTGAGCCTGTGATAAAATCTGCTGACACTATGAAATATTTAAGATCTGTTGACCCAAATATACATAGGTCAAGGTTATTTAAAATGGTGCCAACATGTTTGTCATGTCTGAACTTGTTAAGCACTGCTATTACACAGATGCACACTAAATCAAATATCTAGACCAGCGCTTCTCAAGCGGGATTCCCCAGAACACTAGGGTTCCGCGAGAGCTCGCTAGGGGTTCCGAGAGAAATAGTGATAAATGGGCTAATCATGTGTAAATGCATTTTTGACTCGTTTATGTGTTTAATTTCATATTTGTCATTTTATTATACACGTACGGCATATTCTTGGAAAATTCTTGGGTGTTATAATAAAGTCTTCAACCTGTTATATCATTTAAAAGTATAATAAACATAGGGAATATATTTAGCGACAGTGTGAAACGGCCTTTAGTGGTCAGTGGACAAGAGCTGTCAGTTGACGGATTTATGTATCATCAAGTGACTCACTCGAGGACAGCCTGTCCTGTCAGTCCTGTCTGTGCCTCCTGGCGTGCAGGTACTGTCCCTCATTCACCCACGTTATTTAGTAACTTTTATCTATCATTTAGGGATGTTATATGAATTTTAATAATTTAAGTATGTTTATTTTTGTTACTTTATCAAAAAATTATTTATGTGTGTTTGTTAGTTTATGAAAAGTCTCTCTCTCTCCCTCTCTCTCCCTCTCCCTCCCCCTCTCTCTCAAGGTTAGTTCTTCTGTTTGCCTTTGCTTCAGTTTTGAACAAGCAGTTTGTTTTCTGTTTTTTTTTGCATTGTCAATAACTTGAGAAAAAAGTAAGTTATTTCTTGCTTAAACCAGTTATCAGAAAAATATATTATGTTTGCTTTATGAACTTTAAGTTTATGAAAAAGAAAGAGATTAATAAATATGTAATAATTTTTATGTAGGAGTTCCCTGAGATGAAAATTATTTCAAGGGTTCTGCAAGGGTAAAAAGGTTGAGAAACGTTGATCTAGATCTTCAAAATAAATCTATAATATAAAACTAGAATTTACATTTATATATTAAAAAGATCATTCCACAGCTATATGTTTCTACAAGAGCCCCTCACATCCTTCTAAATTCCAGTGAATACAAGTCCAGTCGACTTTCATCATTTGTCAGACCCGCCATTCCGGGAATTAACCTGGTGAACTTACGCTGCATTCCCTTAATAGCAATAATGCCCTTCTTCAAATTAGGAGACCAAAATTGCACACAATACTCCAGGTGTGGTCTCACCAGGGCCCTGTACAACTGCAGTAGGACCTCCTTGCTCCTAAACTCAAATCCTCTCACGATGAAGGCCAACATGCCATCAGCTTTCTTCACTGCCTGCTGTACCTGCATGCTTACTTTCAGTGACAGATGTACAAGCACACCCAGGTCTCGTTGCAACTCCCCTTTTCCTAATCTGACACCATTCAGATAATAAACTGCCACCCTGTTCTTGCCACCAGTGGATAACCTCACATTTATCCACATTATATTGCATCTGCCGTGCGTCTGCCCACTCACCCAACCTATCCAAGCCACCCTGCAGCCTCATTGTATCCTCATCGTAGCTCACACTGCCACCCAGCCTTGTGTCATCTGCAAACTTGGAGATGTCACATTTAATTCCCTCGTCTAAATCATTAATATATATTGTAAATAACTGGGGTCCCAGCACTGACTCTTGCGGCACCCCACTAGCACTGCCTGCCATTCTGAAAAGGCCCCGTTAATTCCTACCCTTTCCTTCCTGTCTCCCAACCAGTTCTCTATCCATGTCAATACCCTACCCCCAATATCATGTGCTCTAATTTTGCACACTAATCTCTTGTGTGGGACCTTGTCAAAGGCTTTTTGAAAGTCCAGACACACCACATCCATTGGCTCTCCCTTATCCATTCTACTTGTTACATCCTCAAATAATTCCAGAAGATTTCATGATTTCCCCTTCATAAATCCATGCTGAATTTTCCCGATCTTGTCACTGCTTTCCAAATGCGCTGCTATAACATCTTTAATAATCGACTCGAGTATTTTCCCCACTACCAATGTAAGGCTAACTGGTCTATAATTCCCCGTTTTCTCTCTCCCTCCTTTCTTAATAAGTGGGGTTACATTGGCTACCCTTCAGTCCATAAGAACTGATCCAGAGTTTAGAGAACACTGGAAAATGATCACCAATGCATCCATGATTTAAAGGCCACCTCCTTGAGTACTCTGGGATGCAGACCATCAGGCCCTGGGGATTTATCTGCCTTCAGTCCCAACAGTTTACCTAACACCATTTCCTGACTAATGTGGATTCCCTTCAGTTATTCCCTCCCACTAGATCTTCGGTCCCCTAGTATTTCTGGGAGATTGTTTGTGTCTTCCTTAGTGAAGACAGAACCAAAGTACTCCTTTATCTGTTCTGCCATTTCCTTGTTTCCCATTATAAATTCACCTGTCTCTGATTGCAAGGGACCTACATTTGTCCTCATTAATCTTTGTCTTTTACATATCTAACAAAACATTTAGAGTTTTTATATTCCTCGCACGCTTTCTTTCATGCTCTTTTCCCCCCTCTTAATTAACCCCTTTGTTCATCTCTGTTGAGTTCTAAATGTTTCCCAGTCCTCCGGTTTGCTCCTTACTCTGGCCAATTTATATGTCTCTTCCTTGAATTTAACACTATCCTTGATTTCCCTCATTAGCCACGGTTGAGCCATTCTATTTTTTCGCCAGACAGGGAAGAACAATTTTTGGAGTTCATCCATGCGGTCTTTAAATCTTTGCCTTTGCATCTCCTCAGTCAACCCTTTAAGTATAATTTGCCAATCTTTCCTAGCCAATTCCCACCTCATACCTTCAAAGACTCATTTATTTAAGTTCAGGACCCTGGTCTCTGAATTAGCAGTGTCACTCTCCATCCTAATGCATAATCCCTCCATATTATGGTCACTGTTGCCCAAGGGGCTCTGCACAACAAGAGCGCTAACTAATCATTGTATAGTACCCATCCTGGGATGGCCTGCCCTCTAGTCGGTTCTTCTACATATCGGTTAAAAAAAACCATCCCATATACATTCCAGGAAATCCTCCTCCTCAGCACTGCTACCAATTTGGTTGGCCCAATCTATATGTAGATTAAAATCACCCATGATAACTGCTGTACCTTTGCTACATGCATTCCTAATTTCCTGCTTGATGCTATCCCCAACCTCCCTACTGCTGTTTGGTGGTCTTGTTGTTTACATGCAAAAGAGTAAAGCGTTACAACGTATTTGATCTTCAGGCTTCTATTCTAGGCCTTATCTACCCTCAAACGCGGACAGAAAACTATCCCTGGCACAAGTCAGAGATAAACAGAGCAGTTCCCCTGCGATCCATCCCGCAATTTATACTTCAAACGACATTCCTAAAATAGATAACCTGGGCATTTATCTCATTAAACTTCGGCTAATATTTCTGTACACAAAATTTGCACTAATATTTTTCTATGTAATGATAATCAAGGTATCAGTTGCTATGTTCTTCAATTCCTGGGAAGCACTTCCTGTGGTTATGAAGGTGCGATGTTAATGGAAATATTTCTTCCATTTTACAGCAGGTGGTTTTTAGCTGTACTCATGTTAAGCACAGACCTATGAACATGGTTTTAATCCATGTGCCAACTGATTCATTTAATATTACATTTTTTCCCTCAAGACATATTGGGTTACAGGTGACGACACAGAGAATATTTTGAGCTGGAGGTAGGATACAGAGGAGATAATTGATTCATTTCATGCATCAGTCTGTGAGAACAGAGACACATACTTGGCAAGACATGTCAAACTTCAGTAATAAAATTGAGGACAATTTCATGGAAATGTGTGGTTTTCTAGATGAATACGTTGAGGAACTAACCAGTGGGAAGATCTAGTATTGTATAAAACAAAACCAAAACACAACTCTGCTTTTGGAAGTTGTAAATAATGAGAAATGAAGAAGAATCCACATAAAGACGGAGGCGAAAGTCTATCATGATGTTGTCATGCCCACCTTATTCCATGCTTGAGGGACATAGACAGTATACATGTCAGACAGATTGATCACCTTCACATGACCCATCTGCAAAGAGTGCTTCACATCAAGAGGCAAATTAAGATTCCAGACACACAGATTTTGTCCCAAAAAATCTCCCCAGCAACTACATATTATTGAATGAATCAATGGACAGCATATGTCAAAAGATTGATGACAGAACACCAAAGCTGCTGTTGTATAGAGCTGGATGAGGGCAAGCAATCACATGGTGAACAGACAACAAGATTCAAAGGCTTTCTCAGAGTTGCAACCTCGACACAAATTATCGGGAACAAAAAGCTGTGGATCGTCGTCTACATAAAAAGCAGTGTTCACTCATAAGAAGGTAAAAGAGAGGAAGCAACATTAGATGGAGAATCTCAAAAAACAAGAATCACTGCTGCTATAGCATCTTATACCTCTGTCCCCTGTGTGAAAGGAACTTTTGAGCCCAGATTGGGCTAATCGGCCAACTCCGTACATATTGCAACACTGGGGAGAATAGATGTATTAGTCTTTCTGGAGAAAGTGGGATGGACAGCAATAAAAGTACAAACTTCACAGGCCCTCAAGTGCAGCTAGGGTGATGGGTATAGCACTGCAAGGCTTTTGCTAAACCAATCCTGGAAGCAAAGTACTTAACACTATTCACATTTTACAAATGTACAAAGGCACAACCTACAAGCAATACCAAGACATTTTAAGAATCTCATTAAATCATCCTATTGTGAAAGTTTCTGTCTTTAAACAAAATGTTCTTTGACTATCTGAGGAAAGAGATATCAATGATATCTAGATTAACTATATTCACATTTCACATCTTAATTCATACAGTATACTGCCCGTTTATTGTTGGAGATTTGTAGTTCCACATTATGATCTCTTTTCGACTACAGATATCAGACCAGTTACCATAATTCTGAGATATGGGTTTATGCCCAGGAAGAACTAAGTATTTTTTATAAAAATTATATATATATATATATATATATATATAGCCAGTGTTAAATGCTCTAATTTAGCAATATCATGATTTAAACTATTTTTTTCATGTGATAAAACCACAGAGTAAAACAGCTTTCCTATTAATGGTGGGTGAAATGCCATCTTGATGCCTGTCCTTCATCCATCGCTGACCTCAAAGCTTTCTCCTGCACTTTCCCCAAATACTGAGATCAAAACCTTCATCAGTCTATCAGCCTATTTTCTGCTTAAAGACCGAAAGGAAGTGATTAAATCTCCTGGCTATACATCCTTTGTGAATAAAATGCAAGTTATGGAGTTTTTAAGACATGTTAAAAGTACAAGTCTTCCACCATCACAGATTTCCTAGCAGCCAACTCAAGAGTAATCACTCAATTTACGTTTATCTTCTGTGAAAAGTGTGTGGATGCAACCATGGGCATTACGAAAGGCAAAGATAACTAAAAAGCATTACTTACTATAGCTTGCATTTAAATCATCAGACATATCTCCATTGTAGTTACCACATAGACCACACGGTTTGCCTTTGTGTTCCTCTGTGAGCTTAATATAAACACCAGAGAACCCATCCCATGCCAAGGAAAATCCAAATGTCGTTTTCACAAGTATATAATCAGCAAGACGTTCAAAGAATGCGTGCCCAATAGTCTGAGGCAAAGGCAATCTGAAAGGAAGATATTAAAACATTTACAGTATTTGTATAAGAATCATGATGCTAATCTAAAGATTTGCAGGCATAACAATACTCTTTGAAATTAGTAAACACACAATTCATCTGAAGATGCATTTGGTAAAATCTACATCTTTTTATTCATAATCAAGATACTCATTTATTAATCCAATTTGGTGCAGCGGTAGAGTTGCTGCCTTACAGCGCTCGCAGCGCCGGAGACCCGGGTTCGATCCCGACTACGGGCGCTGCCTGTACGGAGTTTATACGTTCTCCCCGTGATCTGCGTGGGTTTTCTCCGAGATCTTCGGTTTTCTCCCAAACTCCAAAGACGTACAGGTTTGTAGGTTAATTGACTTGGTAAATGTAAAAAAAAAAATGTTCCCTAGTGGGTGTAGGATAGTGTTAATGTGTGGGGATCGCTGGTCAGCGCAGACCCGGTGGGCCAAAGGGCCTGTTTCCATCCTGTATCTCTAAACTAAAATAATGTTCCTGTGTTCAAATGAGTGGTGTACAAAGGACTAATTAAGGTCTACATTTGGTCTATCATGTCCGAAATGGCACATTAAATTTTAGTTCAGATTCCCACCATCAACAGTTTATTTCATTTTCATTAAGTTACTGGACTTAATATTCAGAGACCTGACCAGAGAATGGAGTAATTTTCATCCATTATCAGTTTATTAGTATACAAAATAGTCATGTTGATTATTTTGATATTTTATTTTATTATATAGTACTGTAAACCTTCTTTATAACAGACTATGGGGGAGTGGGGAGGGGAGTAGAATGGTGTCTGTATTAACTGAATAATGAATTATCATTTTAGGTAGCACGAACAAAGAACTGCAGATGTTGGTTAATAGTGCTGGAGAAACAGCAGGTCAGGCAGCATCTCTGGAGAACATGGATAGCAGTCGTTTCAGGTCAGGACCCTTCTTCAGACTGATTCAGTCTGCTGACTTATTCCAACACTTTGTGTCGTTTCACCTCAAAGCGAGGTGCCGATACTGTTAGTCCGCTGCCATCAACAGCATATGCACTGTCGGGGTGGGACTCCCTCCCCATCTCACCAGCTGCCACTTCGTTCTGTTGACCATCACTTTGTCCGATCCGCCCACCACCACCGCCTCCTCTTCCCCCTCCTGTCGCTTTGCCACTCCCTCCTTCACCACCTCCTCCTCCTGCTTCTCCCCCACAGTCGCCAGCATCCTCCAAGGTGAAGGCAACTCCGTGAGAGAAGGAGGTGATGATGGGGGAGGGGGAGGGGGAGACAAAGGGGATGGGTGGACAAAGTGCCAGCCAACTGGAAGAAGTGGCAGCTGGTGAAAGGGGAGGAAACCCAATGGTGAAGAAAACGCTGTCAGCCAAGGGCTACAACGTGAGCCACAACAGTGGCGTCAACCTGACTAAGCAGCAGCTGGTGAAGAAGGGCCGGGCATGGCGCCAGTAGCCAGGGCTGTAAGTGGGTGAGGAAACCGTGCCAGCGTGTGCGGCGTTGGAAGTGTGAGCCGTCCGCTATAACCAAAATCCATTATAAAGATGTCTGTTAAAACAAAGTATAGTAGAAATTTGCTTCTGTCAACGAGCGTTGTTTTTGCTAAGATATGCACCTGATTCTTCCTTTTGTAACTGAATGGCCAAGAATCGTTATTTCCTCTTCATTTGGAAAAAACAAGCTTAAAGTCCTCGAGCAAGAGTACGGTGAAGATGTGCATTCCTCATTGTTGTGGACCTGAATAAACAGAAGCAAAACAGTGAGATAAAGGCAACTTTGTGACGCGATCAATGAGTGGTCAGTGCACGCCGACAATTCATACCTCCACCATATACCGGGGCTCCGTTGTCCTACAATCTTTTGCAAGAACATATGAACATTTTCCAGGAAAATAAAAGTAAAGCCCATCGAATGTCTCAAAATGGTATTGGCCCCATGACTTGCATGTTCCCTCTCTGTCCACTCCAAGATTTGGAACTAAAGAAATGAAAAATAAAATGTTTGAGTATAGGTTTGCTGAAAAGTAATTTCTGGCCCTAATGCAAGCTATTATTTCTTGGATTGAACAGTTTCCCTGAGTGCAAGTGGTGCAAATAATTGATTCAGACACCCATTAAACAAACAACCACCAATAAGTAACTTATATAAATTAATTATGTTATAAAAACAAAGACATAAATATGACTGAACTGACGTGACAAAAAAATTCTTTTTACTAAACTTGTACAACTTATAGATAAAGGAGTCTATTTTTTTGGCTTCAGGAAATTGTAAAAGTTTAGTTGAGTTTAGAGATACAGCGCGGAAACAGGCCCTTCGGCCCACCGAGTCTGCGCCAACGAACAATCCCCACATATCGAAACTATCCTACACACTAGCGACAACTTACAATTATACCAAGCCAATTAACCTATAAACCTGTACGTCTTTGGAGTGTGGGAGGAAACCGGAGCTCCCGGAAAAAAACCCATGCAGATCCCGGGGAGAACGTACAAACTCCGTACAGGTTGAACCCGGGTCTCTGGTGCTGTAAGGCACCAACTCCACCGCTGCGCCGCCATGCCGCCCCTTAAACTTCTATATCTCCAGAACGTCCTCTGCACTGACCTGTCTGACAACGGCTCCCATTAGCCTGGCGCTCCCTGCAGTCACATGTATCATCCCCACTGCAAAGGCCACCGTTGAGACAATCGTGTGAACAAACACCTGGAAGTCCAAAGAAAAATTGTCATTTTGCAGAAATGGCCATGAAATAAGTCAAGACAAAGACTAACATCGCAAATTACTTTTAAATTATTTTTATAGACTTTTTCCTAATATTTCTCCTATCTGCGACAAATGTCAATATTCCGAGGCTACGTTAACCCATACCTTTGTAAAATTGCATAAAAATTAAAACATTTTGGGTGGATATTTTTAAAATTATTTCCGTAGTGATTAATATTCAATTGGAGCCCGATCCTAAATTAATAATATTGGGCATATCTGAACAATACCTAAAACTTACAATAAACCAAAGAAATTTCCTTGATTCTAGTATAATAACTGGGAAAAAATTAATGTTAACATTTTGGGAAAACCCTGCATCGCCCACAATTAAAATGTGGATTATGGAGATGTCGGAGACCTTAAATCTGGAAAAAATTAGATTTGTCTTAATTGATAAACCAGAATTATTTACCAGAATATGGTCTCCGTTCATAGATTATTTGAAGGGGTAGAATGGACCGGCGCTGATACCTGACGGAAGCTTGAACCCAGGACTAGATGAATAGTTATGTTTTCTTACCTACGGACCTATCTCCTAAGTTGTATTATGGATAGTTTATTCTATTTTTCTAATTTTCTTTTATTTTTCTATATTTTTTCTATCTATTAAAAAAAAATAATAATAATTAGAGTCAATGTTAATATGTAACCGATAAATGAAGACCCCAGCTACATTGGTAGCGGAGTCCCTGGAATCCTGGATATTTAATATGTAACCGTTTAACAAAGTTTGTAGTGGCTCGGACCAGGATATGTACATGCCTCTAATAAAATTTAACTTAAAAAAAAAAATTATTTCTATAAATTGCTTAAAGTGTTTGGCAAATGAGATAGCATATATATATATATAAAGAGAAATTGAGTAAGTGTTCAGGTCAATGATCTTCCACTTTAAACTAAGACATGAACTCAGTTTCTTCCTCACAAACAAGGAACTGCAGATGCTGCTGTATGCAAAAAGACACAAAGTACTGGAGTAACTCAGCAGATCAGGTAGCAACATGATCTCCAGAGATGCTGCCTGACCTGCTGAGTTACTCCAGAATTTTGTGTCTTTTTGAGTGTTATCTACACTTTTTGTTTTTTATTTCACTCCTGAAGAATTTGCCATTATGACTTAGATAATGCCCCGAGACTTAGAAGACCGAAATAGTCCACTCTATTAGTTTCTTCTAATATTTTCAAAAAAAAAATCAGACTACAATCTTCTGAATTGTGAGGAAGATAAACCTAATTTCTACAATTTCCCTTCATAATAGGAGTCCAGTGCCATCTCCTCGTTCCAATCATTAAACTTGACTCCAACGATACACAGAATTGCCCACAGATGTTTGGTAGTGGTTTAACCAGGACTTTGCATATGTATGAGAATAAATACAATCCCATGAATTTTAGTCGATATATTTAATGCACACATAATTAAATAAATAAATCATAGTCTGAGAAGACTACGGTTCGAGAGCTAAGAATTGGGCTTTAACTTAAAGTTGATTTTGGCTGTCACGAGGATGAAGGGCTGAATAACCTCCTTCAGTGCAACTCGTGATTCCATGATTCTATGTCATGATATTTGTTTCATAGCTTCAAAACATTTCATTTGAAAAAACATTTATAATGTGAAAAATAATCTGTTTGATGCTGTATTTCATTTCATACATGCAACTTGCACATCAGTAATATAACTGCTAACGTTTAATTGACACAATAGACAATAGACAATAGACAATAGACAATAGGTGCAGGAGTAGGCCATTTGGCCGTTCGAGCCAGCACCGCCATTCAATGTGAACATGGCTGATCATCCCCAATCAGTACCCCGTTCCTGCCTTCTCCCCATATCCCCTGACTCTGCTATTTTTAAGAGCCCTATCCAGCTATCTCTTGAACGCACCCAGAGAACCTGCCTCCACCGCCCTCCGAGGCAGAGAATTCCACAGACTCACCACTCTCTGTGAGAAAAAGTGTTTCCTCGTCTCCGTTCTAAACGGCTTACTCCTTATTCTTGAACTGTGGCCCCTGGTTCTGGACTCCCCCAACATCAGGAACATGTTTCCTGCCTCTAGCATGTCCAAGCCCTTAACAATCTTATGTTTCAATGAGATCCCCTCTCATCCTTCTAAACTCCAGAGTGTACAAGCCCAGCTTCTCCATTCTCTCAGCATATGACAGTCCTGCCTTCCCAGGAATTAACCTAGGCAGATGTACCATCAATATAAAAAGCCAAGCAATGTCCAGGACAAGCACAGAGAAGGAAATCAAATGTGTGATAATTTGCTCCTCTTCCCACAGCTACATTACACCAGTTTTCGAGGAAAAGTAAAGAACATCATTCAAGGCTTGACCATTTGCCTTTTCCACCATTTAAAGAGGTAATGGCTGATCTGTGATTGAACTTCACAAACATAACATTTTGCCATGTCCTTTATTATACTGGTTAACATTAATCTACAAATCTGAATTTCCCTGAGGGGATCAATAAAGTGTTTATTATTATTATAAATCAGAGAGTTAAAATTAGCAATTCATCAACATGTGCAGCAGTTTGCAATTCATCAACATGTGCAGCAGGGAACAAGCAAGAATATATTGGTACATGTGGATACAATAGTGACCCTTAAAAAACACTTGAACACATACATGGCTAGGAAAGACTTGGACGGAGATGAGCAAGTGGATTAACTTGCTTAAGCAACTTGGTGGGTATAAATGAGTTGGCCGAAGGATCTATTTCCATACTGCTTCACTTTATGACTATGTGACTCTCAGAAAAGATAGAGAGCACAAATGAATTTAAGAGTAAAACAGGATATAAGGTGTTAAAAAAACAAAAAACTATAGGCTTTATATCAAAAGGTACAGAATTCAAAACAAATGAACTGCAAATAGAAATAAGTTTGATATGGTAGATTTACAGATACAATACTACAGGGGGATGGAGATATGGACCTGAATAGGAGAAGAGTGTACGGCATTTAAGGACAGGAAGTTAGGTAAAGGTGGATGAATGGCTTTGCTAATTAATTATGCAGTTCGTGCAGTTGAGAAGGGTTACCAAAATTGAAGAAACCAGGATGCAGAAGTGATTTGTGTGGATGAGAAATAATAAGGACAATTCGCTTGTGGGAATGATTCAGGTTTAAAATAACCACATGTAGGACATGAGCAGATGGAAGAAATGGGAGGAGCTTGTCAAAAGGTGTTGCAAAAGCCCTTTAAGATTTTAATCTTTATAGAGACCAGAAAAATCAGATGCTGTCTAGAAGAGGAGTTAATAGAATGTTGGTAGGATGTTTTCTTAGAGTGAGCTAAGGAGTAGGCTAAAATGAACTATTGTGTAATGGGCTAAGGATTAGTTAATAACCTCATCAAGATGTATCTCAGGTAACAACAATATTAATATGGCTGAATTTTCCATTCAGTGTGAGGTGGCAAAGAACAGTTTCAAGATAAGTAATTTACTTCTAAAGAAGGGTTCTTTTCAGGAGCATTGAAATAGAGTTAGCTAAACTGACCTGGCAGTTTAAGTTAATGGATCATTCGATCAAGATGTGCAGGTAGACATTTTAGAGTGTCTTTCAAAATACACAGACTTGATACATTCCAGTGACAAAGCAGATTTGAGCAGTTGAGTACCGTACTTCTGCTCCTAGTTAATATGTTCATACAAAACAGTGGTAAATCTAGAACTGAATTCAAACTTTTGCATGCACATTTGATCGCATAACTCTCTTTAGTTTTACTTCATAAACAGAACAACGTTTGATGAAATTCATATATCAGCGTGCCAATAGCTCAAAAACAACATGAAAATAATTATTGCTTTCTGTCATACCTTCAGAGTATGTGGAATTGTAGGTTAAACTTGCCTGTTGCACAATAGATCCACTATGATCCTGTAAAGAATATAAAAAGTATGGGGTCAATCGAAGCATTGTGACTGTGTAACTTCTGGAGCGATGATTTTCATCTTACAATGTAGCCTCATTCAACTCCTAATGAAATGTCCATATTTCCATGTGTTTAAATTGGTTTGCAAAATGTTTGACTTTTAGCAGTTACAAATTTTAATCCAACATTGTTCAGCACTTATAAAATATAAATGGTTGTTTCAAATTGGCACAATATTTAAGTTAAAGAAAAAGCTTCTGATTAAAGAAGGTGGATTTGGTTTGCAATAAATCCTTTTAAGTGGTATAGCCACATATGCTGGGGCTTCATAAATAAATCTGCAGTAGAATCATAGGAAAAAGTCACTTCCAACATACTGGCTTTGATGGCCAAATCTAATACTATTTAAATAATTAAACTGACGTTGCACGAAAACTAAAACAAAAAATGAAAATATAAGGCAGATATGTAGTAGATCAGAACAAGAAAGAATTAAGATAATAAATTCAAGTACAAATGACTGTAAGAAACAACTTTTAAATCGCATATAAAAACAACCTTTTGTTTTCTTACTCAAACTGCTGGGTAGTCACAGAATTTTTTTTTATTTCTGACAATCTTTCATACAGTTTTAATATAATCTATATAAACTTTGGGACCTCATGCCTCAAGTGTTAAAAGGAGCAACTAAAACGGGGGGGGGGGGGGGGGGTGCAGTGGAGAAGGAGGGGGTTTTCTGAGGGGTTCATGTGCACCTCCTCTAACCTCATCCACTGCAACCGATGTTCCCGATGTGGCCTCCTGTACATTGGCCAGACCAAGGGTAGATTTGGCAACTGTTTCGCCAAACACATGTATTTGGTCCACCAGGGCATACTGGTTGTTAACCATTTTAACTTCCCTTCCCATTCCCATACTAACCTTTCTAGTCCTGGACCTCTACCATTGCCAGAGTGAAGCCACACACAAAGTGGGTGAACAGCATCCCAGATTCCACTTGGAACCCAATGGTATGACCATTGAATTCTCCAAATTTCAGGTAATCTCCCAGAACCGACAATCATTCCAACAATTATTCAAACTAATAAAACATTAGTTCAAAGACTGATTACAATAACAGCAATTTCAATTTTATTTTATATTTTTAACTTTTTTAAACTTTAAAAAAGTTTAACTTACCTCATGCACCTTTCTTCATCCAGAATTTTTAAGTCTATTCTTACAATTGTGAAACAATCTGAATCAATTAATGCACTGCAACATATACCAGTTTATAAATTAATTTGAATGGTGGCATTTCATCACATGAAAAGATATTTGATTTCAGATGGCATTTCCAAATAACAGAAAATTAGCAACCAAGTATTATTAAAATCCCTGCATTGAGTAGAGCTACTGAAACTCCATCTTTTAAAGCTTTTATTGCTGCAAGCAACACAATGAGTTCTTTGTGGCGACAGAATTGTTTTAGAGTTCACTTTCTATTACACTTTAGCATACCTCTACCGCTAGGAGATTCCGTTTCTGGAGAACTGCATCAAATCTGCTTCTGTGGAAAAAAAAATTAGCATTCAATACCTCGAATTCTTCTTCAAAAATACAAGATACTTGGCTTGGAGTGTTAGAATTAACACTATCACATTCCGCTATCTAATTCTACTTCAGCTTCTCTTAAAATTAAAGTCAACAGCTTTGTGACTTGCCTTTTTGATTGGTTTTGCCCAGGGCCCGTGGTTTCACAATGAGATCCTGTTAAAACGATATGAAATAGTTGGTTAAGTCCCTTCTGACCGTGTAAACTAAATCAGGTTTAAGGGTTGATTCCCTGTTAAATTACAACGTCTCAAGCGTACAATTGTTCACAAAGGCTTAAGAGTTTTATTTGTTGAATATAACCAGAACCTTGCAGTTTTATGAAGAAGACTGCGCATTGCAAATCCACCAGCAATTATTGGTATCTTGTCTAGAATGGAACAAAGTTTTCGGAGACGTATTGGAACGAGGCGTATTTGTTTCACTGGACATTATTTTCCTTTGCGCCACTATACTGACTGATACATCCTTGAAAATATTTCCAGAATTTCATTCACATTACGTTTCGCATTCACTATTCAAATTAAATCAGGTACTTTGTGATTAGCATTTAATGAAAGCAGGCAACAAGGAAAAGAAAGGTTTCCAATCATTAAATCCGTCTCCTTTACATTCTATATATATATGTCCACAATGCTGGCTCGCTCGCATTTTACTGCTAAAGCAAATGGTTCCAGAAAACATATCCAGTTTTAAAAGATACTGCAGCGTACGGACTTACCTTGAAATAATTGAAGAAGTGAATAAAAGACGAACACACTCCAGGGTACCATGAATTTAAGTTTCCGAGCTATGTTCATTTCAATAGATTTCTGCTGTGAACGAGGAAAGGAAAGATTCATTCCAATCAACGGAATTTCAATGTCATTTTAGAATAGACCAATTGGTTTACCAATTTTTACATTTTCCTTGTTTACAAAGAAAGAAAGAAAGAAAGAAAGAAAGAAAGAAAGAAAGAAGGCGAAGTATCGGTTACAATTAAATGCTCAACTCCTTGTGGCGACGTTTTCTGCGCCTGGGCGTTCATTTGCAATGTGTGCTAGAATGGAACAAAGTGGGTTTGTTATCGGAGGCAGATGAAGGAGTGACCTCGTAGATACACTGTAACTCTACTCAATTCCTTTGGTTCACTAAATTACGCAAGCTATATAAAACAACCCTTGCTTGTCCATCGCAGGTGTAAACCAAAGTAATGAGCGAAATGGTCTATTGAGAACTCGCAGTTGAGATTAATCCATCTCTATTCTTACATCGAGATAGTGAATTAAAAAATCCTCAAACCCTTTTACGTTTTCAATGGAAGTTACCTAAATAGAGCAGATCTTATGTCGGTTCTGAGCTGACAGCGTGGGTTCTCCGCGCCTGGTCTGATCAGAGAGAACAGAGCTCGACGTGGGACATTTCCAGAAGGAATTTGCCGAGGGCGACCAACATAAATTCTGCAGCATCACTCCTTGTAATTTTGGCGAGGGAGGGATGATTTGGTAAATACCTGGGGGGGGGGGGGGGGGGGGGCGGTGCATACAAATTAAAATGCGATGCTTTGGACGCCTAACACTTTTTTAGGAAAAGCATTACATGGGAGTTTTGTGCTTGAATAACACATTGAATCATTTGCTTTTGTTGAGTTACAGATTAATGTAGAACCTAGTTTCACTGCTCTATCACGGTATATGAAGACTCACCCCATTGAACTTTCTCACATCCCTGCACATGTCCATTTGTGGCCAAAGTTTGGCAGAAACAAGGACTTTTATATTGCTTCCCAAAATTTTAATATACCGCAAGCGATGGTGTAGTCCCAATCTCCCAACCTACCTTGTTAAAGAAGGAACTGCAGATGCTGGAAAATCGAGGGTACACAAAATGCTGGAGAAACTCAGCGGGTGCAGCAGCAACTATGGAGCGAAGGAGATGGGCAACGTTTCGGGCCGAAACCCTTCTCCAGACCTATCGTGTTGCAGACATTGGATTTTTGTCCCTGCAATTGTAACGCTACAATGATGTAAACTATATTCTGCATTCTGATATTTTTCTCCTTGCGCTACCAGTTGTACCTGTGTATGGCATGATTGTTTCCATCGTAGTATTATCTGAATTAATTGGATGGCATGTAAACAGAAGGTTTACATTGTATCTCAGTGCATGCGACAATAATTAAGAATACCAAAACCAATTAGAGAATGTGTGTACATAGATCCTTGGGATTGGCCTGACAGGTTAATAAAATTGCGAAACAAAATAAACATATGGCGTCGTTGACATTATAAGTAAATTAAAAATATTAAGAAGATTCACTGTTTTTTGAAATGTGCTCATAGTGTCATCCATGCCAGCCATCAATAGACAAGAGACAAAAGACACATAGACAATAGGTGCAGGAGTAGGCAATTCGGCCCTTTGAGCCAGGCTGATCATCCCCAATCAGTACCCCATCAAGTGTCTATCATGCTTCTCACTGCTTCCAATACTTGGCCCATAGCCTTCACTACCAGGTGTTCCAAGTGCTCATCCAACTACTTTTTAAATCATGTAAGAGTTAATGCACACACCTGATTTTATACAGTATGTTCTATATTTCAACCAGAAGTCATGGTGGAAGAAGATATGCTAGCGCGTATGCAGCTTTTAGATAAGCATGTGAATATACAGGGGAATGGAGAGACATGGAGCTTGTTCAGGCTGAAGGGATTAGTTAAGTAGGCATCATGTTCCTCATAGGCTGAAAGGTCTGTCCTGTACTAATGTCCCTCAGGATGTAAAAGATTCTTCTTGAGTCATCTCTAAATCTCCTTTCTCTTACATGAAACCTATGCCTACTGGTTACACACAACTCTGCCATAGGGAACAGTTTCACGCCATCTAAGCCCCTCATAATTTTAGATAGTTCAATCAGATCCCTCCTCAACCTTCTACACTCCAAGGAAAACAAGCCCACCCTATCCAATCTTTCCTCATAGCTGAAACCTTCTATGTCAGACTACATTCTGGTAAAGGCCTACTCCACCCTCCACAGTTCAACCATGTCCTTCCTATGTTGTGGCAAATTGAACTATTTGCCACATGATACTCCAAATGTGGTCAAAACTATGCCTTAAAAGGTTGTACCAAATTCTCCCTGTTCTTGCATTCAATGTCACAGGTTAAAGGCAGGTTCCCAAATCCCAACTGAGCTGGTTTGCTTACCCTCTGGGAGCTAGCTCCTGTGGTGCACCTCGTATACTTTCAATCACAACAACTCTTGACCGTCATCCTCTGGCTCCTCTCACCCAACCAATGTTGGATTAAATTTGCAAATTCCCTTGGATCTGAGGGGTTTTTACCTTCAACAGTTGTTACCCGTGTAGGATGGTACACAAAAAGCTGGAGAAACTCAGCGGGTGCAGCAGCATCTAAGGAGCGAAGGAGATAGGCGACGTTTCGGGTCGAGACCCGTGTAGGATCTTGCCAAAGGCCTCACTGAAGTCCAAATAGACTACAACTGTAACACCCACACGAATGACACTTAGAAACTTCTTCAAACTCAAAGATCTTCTCTGCCTGTTATCCCAACCATATCTAACAACATTTATTTCACTAGAAATAACTGAATTATATTATGGTCATTCATATTTACATACGGCCAGGTAAGCTGTTATTTGAGGCAACTTAAATGGAGAATTGCATCGAGGAATCACGTTTGAATAGGGGAGGCTGAATCCTTCGCATTCACATAGGCGGGCGCGAATTGAGGCATGGTGCATGGCACATTCAAAATAATGACTTTACAGGACTCCTGCGGCGGAGCTCTAGTTTCCGGCGTTTTTGCTAAAGGCACAACCTCCCGATTCAGAAGTTGGTGGCGAGTACTGGAACCCCCAACGACCTATCCAGAACTAGTCAACACTCTAGGTTAACTAGGATAACACATGGATTCTACTCAATCAGATGTGAAGACCATTGGAGTGCCATGCCGACCTGGCCGATTACTTAATCTCGTTGTGTAGGAAGGAAGCTGCAGATGCTGGTTTAAACCGAAGATAGTCTCTCAGTCTGAAGACGGGTCTCGTCCCGAAATGTCACCTATTCCTTGTCTCCAGCGTTGCTGCCTGCCCCCTTAACACATTCTTTGGTTGACCACAAAATTACACTTTTTCCAAGTCCTAGCTCCATCATTGTGCTTTGGGCCGTTCCTGACATGTTGTTTAGAATCTGAAAGGAACTTAAATTAATTCTAAACTTGTTCATGAAGGGTTGTCTTCCTTCATTTGCTTAAAAATGTACATTATTTTGCATTAGCGCAAGATCAATTTCCCGTTTTGAATTAAAGCTTTGTTTCAACCCAGTCTTCGGTAAAACGCATTTTACATGCGCAATATAAATGGTAGGTCCGAATCGGGTTTCCCTTTTTAAAATGTAGTTACTATCAGATCTGCGAATAAATATGTTTTTATTTATTATGCGAAAACTTTCAAATGGACTAAAGTAACAAACTAGACAACATTGGAGCAAGCAAATTTAAAACTCTGGCCTTTGAAAACCGCCTTTCAATATCCCATCAAAGTAGATAGAATGGCAAACATTAACCAGACCTGCAAAACGGAGATGAGATTAAACGAGGTTCAAACGTGGAAGAAGGATCTCGATCCGAAACGTCACCTATTCCTTTTCTCCAGACGTGTTGTCTGACCCGCGGAGTCGCTCCAGCTTTTTGTGTCTATCTTCTGATGCAAATTGGGTCATCGCACATCCCAATATCTCGTTTGACAGAGTTGTTTGCATTTAATAATCGTGTTTGCTGGAAGTTGTCGAGAATTTCCATCCAAAAGAGGCAACTATTGGATTATTTTATGTGATAAGAGGTCGTGTCCTTCACGAGGCTGAATGAGGCTTTGTCAGAACGAACAATCTCACCTTTAACTGAAGGTTGAACTTTCGTCACTTTATTTGTCGAAAAAATACCTTTTTCATTCAGATGGTAGACAAAAATGCTGGAGAAACTCAGCGGGAGAGGCAGCATCTATAGAAGGAAATGGGCAACGTTTCGGGTCGAGACCCTTCTTCAGTAGCTCGACCCGAAACGTTGCCTATTCCCTTCGCTCCATAGATGCTGCCTCACCCGCTGAGTTTCACCAGCATTTTTGTCCACCTTCGATTTTCCAGCATCTGCAGTTCCTTCTTAAACATTTTTCATTCAGATGATTATTTTGTCATACGTTTTCTTTCCGTCACTGACACAAATTGTTCAATAATGCTATTCGTGATTAACCCGATTCTAAACATCTCTCTGCCAATGTTATTGCCAGACAGTCAGGGCCTCTCGAGATACACTGTATTGTGCAACTAATGACGCCCTATCCGTTACCATTGTTGCCATTTGCACAACAGACGAGAACGAGTATATAGGATGCAACTGAGGATCGAAGCAACGTGCTGTAGTAACTCAGCGGGCCAGGCAGCATCTCTGGAGAAAAAAAGGATCTATTTTTGGTATAAACCAGTATCTGCACTTCTTTGTTTCGACATGAAGGATACAGCGAAGGTGTCTCGACCCGAAACGTCAACCAGTCCTCTCTCCAGAGATGCTGCCTGTCCCGCTGAGTTACTCCAGCATGTTGTGCCTATGAAGGAATACAACTGACCGTTTTAAACCAAATCCAAACAAAACGTTTAAAACCTGATCAAAATTGTGTTTTTGTGTTGTGTTAAAATATATTGGAGCGCACAAATAGAAGCGGGATATTTACAATTTACGAAAATATAATTGATTCACCTTGCATTCCCTCTCTCTCCATCCTGTCCCATCCTAGTTCTCCGCCTAGTCTGGCTGTTCCTAGATTACCTTCTATCTTTGTATGCTTAGTTGTCAGCTTTCCCTTGCTAATAGATCAATTGATCTACTCTACATTTTACTTGAATCTCGTCCCCTTTGATGTCTCGTTTTCACACCTTACCATATATCTGCATCTCCCTCTCCCCTGACAGTCTGAAGCTGAGTCCTTCAGCACTTTGTGTCTATGTTCTCTGTTGTATCACCGCTGCTCGTAATACCAATCTTAATCACTAACAGTTTCGTGGCTAATTAATTTCAACTTTGTCTGGGGAAGTGGAAAAATTGACATATTTTTGTGTTCTAAGTATATTTTTTGTTTGCAATTGGTTAACTTAAAATCGTTACTGTGACACCTTTCCAACGCACGCTGGCACAATGATAGTCTGAAGATGGAACGCACTTGTGGAACATCGCATCCCCGTCCTTCTAAAGTATGTCTAACCCCTCTCTGTTGTTAGACACAAAAACGCTGGAGTAACTCTGCGGGTCAAGCAGCATCTCTGGAGAAAATGAATAGGTGAAATTTCGGGTCGAGACCCTTCTTCAGACTCGATCCGAAACTATTCCTTTTCTCCAGTAATGCTGAGTTATTCCAGCATTGTGTGTCTATCTTCTGTTTAAACCAGCATCTGCAGATTTTACTATTTTACTCTTACTCTTACTGAAGATAGGTTATGGATATAAATCGGATCTTATTAACTGAATATAGCTCTTGTTTTCTTTCTCATTGCACTTAGTTTGCAGTGTTGGAGCGGGACGTACAGCTGGCAACACCCGAGTGCCATTGTTCCCTGTAAAGTACGCAAAGTTCTCGCCTTCCTCCAACACCAACAGCCTGTGTGTAGGGTGCAACCTGCCCTCTTCCTCTGTTGCAATTTAATAGATGATTGAGAGATGATGAAATAGATCAGTTTTCAATATTTAAAAGAGCTCAAAGCTCTATTGATAACGCCCTTTTGGTGTCCCAACGAATTATTCTATAGGCATTTACCATGAAAACATAGACCAGCACAGTACAGGAACAGGCCCTTCGGCCCACAATGTTCTTGCCGAACATGTTGCCAAATGAAGCTAATGCCCTCTGGTCTTTGACATTTCCATCCTGGAAAAAAAAGGTTCTGACTGTCTACCTTATCTGTGACTCTCATAATTTTATAAACTTGTAACAGTCACCCTTCAACATTCCAAATCGGTTCAACCACTGGTTTTGCTAATGCCCTTTAATCCAGGTAACATTCTTCTGCACCCCTCTCTGAAGCCTCCACATCAATCCGGAAATTAGCGAAGCGAACTGCACACAATATCCCAAATGCAGCCTAACCACAACTCATAAAGCTGCAATCGTGACTTCCTGCCGCTGATAGACATTGGTGAAGCACGTGAGTGGAAGCAATGTCTAGTCAACATGACTGGTCCCGCTATCTCAAATGTCCTCGTTGGTCAACACCTGACGCAGGAGTTATTTGGGCCACTTCAGCCTTTTTAATTTAAAATTAAAATCACGCCTGTAGCGAAGGTGCGAATATGTTGGCATTCTACCTCTTAAAATGATCCAGGCCTGTTGGGAGATTTCTATCAACATCTCTGACCAGATACATAACTTTGAACTAGTGGCTCCCATTGGGTTTTTTTTTTTTTGTTGGGGAGCGATAAAGATGTTGACCCAGCAACAACGAAGAAGCTGCGATGTCTCCATCACGGGTTGGCGTTTATGTGGGCGCGGGGTGAGGTCAAATAACCCAGCCAGGGACACTTGCAGGCGTGCAGCGCTTTGCAATCTATTGGACACTGTTCCATAGCTGTTCTACAGTGAATGAAATTATTTAGAACTGCAGAAAGTATTGTAAGAAAAGCAGCGTCTGATGTGTGCACGGCGAGCTCAATACAATGATTTGGATAACTCACGTCTTTCTGAGCCAATTGATGAGGCTTTGTTTTAAAAGCTGTTTCCAAATGACGATACCTCAAATAATGAAGAGCTTCCACAATTATACCTCTGGAGTGCCAGTCTGTGGTTTGGACTTTTGAAAATGAATGACTTGGAGCACAAACCACATTAATTTTACACTATAATGCGCTCGCCAGCTAATCTCCACATTGCGTTATAGTTAATGTCAAATAACGACCAAATGACCTACGTTGTCGAGGAAAAAATGTTATAACTCACAATGTGTGATTGGAATAGTCTTGTGAACAATAAATCAATTTCGGCTTAGGTAGCTGCATCCCAAGGCAAAGCACGGTCTTCTGTCTCAGAGATGCGACAGCTTCCAACTGACCCATTTGTTGCAACAGAACCAATTTCAACAATTGGACGCTCCATAGATGCTGCCGCACCCGCTGAGTTTCTCCAGCATTTTTGTCTACCTTCGATTTTTCCAGCATCTGCAGTTCCTTCTTAAACAATTTCAACAATTAATCAGTCTCAGCACATGAAGTCACAGATTAAAATAGAAACCTACCTGCTGGTGTCCGATATATCTCGGTTTGGCGCTGGCGTATTTGGGACCCGTCTAGATGTAGGAAGCCTTTGTACGGACCCAAAGCAATGTCATTAGAACAAACTTTTCAAGTGCGCCAGATTCGCCAAAGACGCTACGTGAAAGGAAGACTCTAAAGCCTATATTTTTAACCCTAACATGTTACTGTTTTCTTCCGCTTCAAACTGAAGTCGTGCCTGGCGGAGTCTGTAACGACAGGAGGGACAATAGTGCGCTTGTTTCACGTTTTACACTTCAGATCGTCTCTACTGTAACAATTACTTATGAAATTGCCAGTGCCTCGTATGGATATTCAAAATGGTAAAATTAAAAGTCCATATCTAGACAGGTTGCATCGAAAGTTTAAATTATCTAATGGAGGTGCGACCTTGGTGTTTCTACGTTATATCCGTTTAGAGAGCGCTCAATAGCGCGGCCGGCGACTTTGTTTTCGATGTTTTCCTCCCAACTCACCACAAGTTATATAAACAAAGACTGAACGACAGAACCCAGAAATACAACTGCGGAAAAAGTTGGAGATAACATCGGTTAATATATGCAAAGCGTCAGGGGATTGGGATCCACATTCCTGTTGTCAGATTGGTTGTGGATTTCGCACGTTTGTCATATTTTAAATTGCTAATCGACAGACGCTTCTTGTGTTGTACACAACCTCTCCCCCCTCCTTGTTTCCGTACAAACATTGATGAATAATCCTTCAGGATTAGTTTATATTCACGGGATCACGAACTACTCGGGAGGTGCAAGTCGCAGCTACAAAACGGGGACCCTCAAATATATTCCAAATTAATAATTCAACATATTTTTTTTTAATTGCAAAAATTTGCTACTGACATAAATTTCACGCCCCGCCCACTACACTTGCTAATTCCTATAACGATTATATATTGGAATATAATAACAGCCACATTAACAACCTCCCGATATATACTATATAATCGATATATAATATCGGATAAGCTGTGTCGGAAATAGTTTTGTGAAGCGGGCAACTATTTCTATTAAGCGAGTTCGAAATGCAAAAGTATCTTCATAAACAATCTATCAATTACGTGGTTTGGAGTGTTTTGTTACACACCGCAATCTTTAAAATTCTACAACTCATCGCGACCTTGAAATTAGATTTTAATCTCTTTATAAATGCTAAATACACGCTGCCTATAATATTAGCTCAAGGGCCTCAAAGAAACGTCCCAAAGTTGAAGGAGGACTGGGTGAACCAACATAAATGACACGGTGGCGCTTTATACACAGGAGCGCCTGCTCAAATCTGTGTGGAGCTGCGGGAAGATGTGGTTGCTCTGGTCATTGGAAGGAGCGTCCGATCGTTAATATACATGTTTTCCCAAACAACCAAATGTGTGGGAATCTGAATGGCAATGGTCTTCCTCAGACCACTATCATGCCTGAGGGACAAAAATCGCACCCACCCCGTAACTAAGTGCTGAAACAGGGCGAGGGGCGCTGCCTGCAAGTGCTCCGAATCAAAGACGATTTGGACTTTCTGTACTCACCTCTACACAATGCGCTCCGACCGCTCAATGAACGTCGAAAGTTACACCTGCAAATTCCAACACACGCTAAGAACGGATGAATGTGTGATGCGCACTTGAATTACACATCAATGTGACGAGCCCAATTTTCAAATGCGCATGATTTCATCGCGCAATTATTCTTGGTGCAATACGACTTGGGTCAGATCCAGTGCACATGATGCACCTAAATGTGTCTTTGTGTACATTTTCATGCAATTCTAGGCTTTGCGTCTACACGGTACCTTGCAATTTGGCAGCTCCTTCCAAATGTGACTCTGCAAAAAAAGGTACACGTGTACATCTTGTCAGTAAAAATTAGAGTGTGGAAACAAGATACTGCAGGTGCTGGTTTACAAAAATAACAGTGCTGGAGTAACAGGGTCCAGGTAATATCTCTAGAGAACTTGGATAGGTGATATTTCGGACCTGGACCCTTATTCAGTCCGATTGTAGGGGGGGGGGGGGGGGGGGAGGGGGGGGGGGGGGGGAGGGGGGGGGGGGGGGGGGAGGAGGGGGGGGGGGGAGGAGGGGGGGAGGGGAGGGGGGGAGGATAGACAAGGGGCAGGACAAAGCCTGACAGGTAACAGGTTGATACAGGTGAGGGGTTTTGTTGATAGCCAGGTGGTTGGAGGTTAAAGAAGATGCACGTCAACCTGTCTCAGCTGGAAGGACTGCTGGGTCACTGGATAGAGGTGAGGAAGAAGGTACAGGGGCAAGGGTCACATCTCCTGCGCTTGCAGGTAAAGTATCTGCTGAGGGGGAGTTTGGGTGGGAAATGAGCTGCAGATGGAGCAGTCTCCGTGGAAGATGGAAAGGGATAGCGATGGGAAGATGTGACTGATGGTGGGATCACATTGAAGGTGACAGAAAGATGGGATTTTTAGTTTTAGAGATACAGCACGGAAACAGGCCGTTCGGCCCACATGGTCCGCACCAGCCTACACCCACTGGGGACAATTGTTTTACATTTACCAAGGCAATTAACCTACAAACCTGGACATCTTTGGAGTGTGGGAGGAAACCGAAGATCTCGGAGAAAACCCACGTAGGTCATAGGTAGAATGTAAAACTCTGTACAGACAGCGTAGTCGGAATCGAATCCCAATCTCCGGCGCTGCATTCGCTCAATGCAGAGGCTGGTAGGGTGAAAGGCGAGGTCCAGGGGAACTATTCTTGTTCCACCTGGTGAGAGTGAGATGCAGGTAAAGGATCATTGTTTTAACAGCAGGGGTGGAAGCCATGTTTACCAAAGAACAAGGACATCTCGGGTGTCCTAGAATGGAAAGCCTTGTCTTGACAGGTGGGAGCTGGTAGATATCATGTAGTAGATATCAGTCGATAGACTGTCCCCTGTGATGGAGACAGAGAAATCTAAAAAGGGGAGAGTGTCAGAGATAGTCCAAGTGAATTTGAGGGATGGATGGAAGTTAGTAGTAAAGGTAATGAAAGGAGGCAGTCCGGATGTACTTGTCGATGTAGCTGAGGGAGAGTTGCGGGATGGTGCCAGTTTACGTTTGGAACAAGGATTGTTCAATGCAACCAACAAAAAGGAGAAGTTGTTGTCGGTGAGGACAAGGCCATTAGGCGAGTGTTATCAGAGTGAAATTGATTGAGTCTCTGTTTAAGGCTTGAGACATTCCTGCTGGGGGTGGAGGTGTAAAAGGACGTCCAATAAGTGTTGTTTGATCCAATTGGTTCCAGCCAGTTCCACAAGCCCTTAAACTTACTTGCACATTAAAAAAATGGTCCGTCCAGCATATAAAGATCCTTCGGCCCACTGGCTATGCTGACCATCGATCACCTGTTCACACTAATTCTGTTATCCCACTTTCTCATCCACTCACCACACACTCAGGGCATTTTATAGAAGCCAATTAACCTACAAACTCACATTATTGGGATGTGAGCGGAAACCAGAGCACCGGGAGGAAACGCGTGCCGTGACCAGGAGTGTGCGTAAATCCACATGGACAATTCTCAAGGTCAGAATCGAACCCAAGTC
The DNA here is from genome assembly GCA_035221665.1 of Okamejei kenojei. Lineage (NCBI taxonomy): Eukaryota > Metazoa > Chordata > Chondrichthyes > Rajiformes > Rajidae > Okamejei > Okamejei kenojei. The sequence continues at coordinate 10,475,665 of CM069149.1, read as the reverse complement.
TGGCGCTGTGAGACAATAGCTCTACCATTTGCGCCACGCTGACACCCACTTTTGTATCGTATTTCCCCAGCTTCTTAGAAGCACGTGTAGTATTTGCCTGAACTTCTCCATGGAGTAACACATTTTAACCTCAAACTGTAAAGTGTATTTAATGTTTTAATAAAACAGTTAAAAACTTCATTACCGTTGGATTTGTGCTTCTCATTGTAGTAATTTATGGTAATTGAGATAAACAGGTGTAAGAACGCAACAAATTCAACCGGCCATGAGCAGCTGGGGCAACACAATGGTAAGACGGTTACTACAACGGCCACAATTTCAGATCCCCAGGTTTGTTCCTGACCTTACGTGCTATCCTTGCAGTTTGTACATTCTCTCTGCAGCCACTTTGGGCCTCTAGTTTATTCCCACATAAGGCCATAAGGTAAAGCAAATTCGGAGCAGAATTAGCCCATTCATCCCACCGTCTACTCCGCCATTCAATCATTGCTGATCTATCTCTGCCTCCTAACCTCATTTTCTTGCCTTCTCCCTTAACCCGACACCCATACTAATCCAGAGTCTATCTGTCGCTGCCTTCAAAATATCCATTGACGATCTCCACAGCCTTCTGTGGCAACGACTTCCACAGATTCACCAGCCTCTGACTAAAGCAATTCCTCCTCATCTCTTTCTTAAAGGAACGGCTATGACCTCCACTCGGAGACTCTCCCACGAAAGGAAACATCCTCTCCACATCCACTCTATCCAAGCCATTCACTATTCGGTACGTTTCAATGAGGTACCCCCTCATTCTTCTAAAGCGAGTACAGGCCCAGTGCCATCAAACGCTCTTTATACGTTAACCCACTCATTCCTGGGATTATTTTTGTAAACCACCTCTGGACCCTCCCCAGGGCCAGCACATCCTTCCTCAGATAGGGTGCCCAAAATTGCTCACAATACTCCAAATGTGACCTGCGCCTTATACAGCCTCAATATGACATCCCTGTTTTTGGATTCTAACTCTCTTGAAATAAAGGGTAGAATTGCGTTTATCTTCTTTACTGCCGATTCAACGTGCAGATTATTTTTGGGGAATCCTGCACCAGCACTCCCAAGTCCCTTTGCACCTCAGATTTCTGGATTCTCTCCCCATTTAGAAAATAGTCTACACCTTTATTCTGACTCCCAAAATGCACGACCTCACACATTGCTACATTATATTCCATCTGCCACTTCTCTGCCCACTCTCCCAACCACAGAGTCCTTGCTTTCTCTGCACTACCTGCCCCTCCACCTATTTACGTATGATCCGCAAACTTGGCCTCAATGCCTTAAATCCCCTCATCCCAATCATTAATATACAATGTGAAGAGTAGCAGCCCCAGCACCGACCCTTAGAGAACCAGAAAAAGCCTCCTTTATTGCCATTCTTTGCCTTCTGCATTCCAGCCAACCTGCTATCCGCCCTTTGATGCCATGGGCTCTCATCTTCCTCAGCCGCCTCACATGTGGGACCTTATCCTAGTACATGCCTTTGGGACACATCATGGCCATAATGAGCTGAATTACCTCCCAGTCAGTATATAGTACTTCCTCTTCGAGAATACTAGAACAAAGCAAGCTTCCCCTTGCCCTTATCCCCATCCCACCCCACCAGTTACCATATTGAAGCAATCAACCTCCATCACTTTTAGGTAGACAAAAATGCTGGAGAAGCTTAGCGGGTGGGTGAGGCAGCATCTATGGAGCGAAGGAATAGGTGACGTTTCGGGTCCAGACCCTTCTTCAGACCGTCTCCATCGCTTTTAGTGTATTCAACAAGATTCTACAACCAAAGTGACCTTGGTCCAATCTTGCATCTCCATTACAATCTCACTTTTTTCATACTTCATGCATGAGCAGGAAATGCAACATCTGTCATTTGGTTTTACTTGCAAAATCCCAGTATCCAGGGACAAACACCCCCTCCTGAATACACAAAACTAATACACATTCCAACCCAGTGCACTACTTGCACACACAATGTAGTCTCTTCCACATTGCAGAAAACCAGTTTTGCACAGCACCCATATTAAGTCTACACGTTTGGGGACAGGTCCATCCAAGACAGCAAGAAATTGGAGAATTGTGGATACAGCCCAGACCATCAATCAAACCAACTTCCCTTCTCTTGACTCCATCCACACTTCACGCTGCCCCGGCAACGCCATCAGCATACTCGAAGTACGAGTCTCACCCCGGACACTCCCTTTTCTCCCGTCCCATTAGGCAAGTACAGATGTGTGAAAACGCATACCTCAAGATTCAAGTTTCTTCCCAGCTGCTATCAGGACACTCAACCATCCCACCACCAACTTGAGTGTTCCTGACCTACCATCTACCTCATTGAAGACCCTCAGACTATCTTTAATTGAACTTTATCTTACACTAAACTTCATTCCCTTTATCACATATCTGTACACCTAGGACGCTTGATTGCAATCATGTAGTTTCCACTGAATCTCCGTTCTCACTCCGCATGCACTTTAATCTCTCCAGCTTTGGCCTCTTCCAGTACCACAGAAACCCAATCAAAAGAACAGTACTTCAAATACTACCTGACTACCTCACTATCTGCAGAATGCAATTTGAATGTAATTTTAATAATCACCCATTGCAGTTTGTTAGACCGGACTAGTTCTAATGAGACAAGTGTCTCTCCTCGGGTGTTTCTTGAACCTCACGGCATTTCCAACAATATGTTCCGCATTTGTTAGAAGCAATTTTCCTCTCGTATAACAAACCTCACCACCCTCTCAGATGGCACACATAAGTCATCTGGATTCTCTTGGGCTTCACCCCCAGGCATCCCTTTAGCATCTCTTCTTGGCACCCAAAAGCAATCGCTTTCACCGGGTACCCCAAATCTTATTATAACTTAGCCATCCTAAAACATTTACTTCCCCTCCCCACCCCCTTCACAGATTAATTTGCCGTTTGCAGGTTGATGTGTCCGGATCAAGTTGTCAGTGGAGTGGCCCGCTGCAGGACCTACCGCAGCCTGGGTCTAAGATTGGACACGTTCTGCAGCGGCCCAGCAACCATGCAGGGCAATGACATCGCCTGGCATGACTTCTTCTCTCGTGTGGCGTGCACAGCCTAAAGTTGTTGGACAACTTGTTCTATTTGATCTTTCGTTTGTGCATTAGTCGAAACAGGGCAGACCACATGAAGGTTGCAATCTTTCACCCCGCCTGGCATGACCCACCCCTGCAACTCCAACCCAGTGGCACCACCAAACAAAGTTAATACTTTTAAAGCAGTTAAGACACTAATATTTTAAACAACTCTGAAATCGAAGGGTACAAGATGGCGCCAAAAACATGGCTACTCTTGTCACTACCTCAGTGTAACCTATGACTGTTATTATATTGTACTCAAGTATGATTTTGCTCATGTGTCCTATGATTTTTACCAAACTGTGTGCAAAAAATAATTTCACTGTCCGTCAGTACACGTGATGATAAAGTAAAATTGAACCAGAGATGTTACTTGGCCTGTATCCAGTATCTATTATTTACTTCTAGCATCAGTAGAATTTGTTCATTTAATGGAAGAGTTCTTCTGGAAGCAAACTTTTAAGAATTTAGATTAATCATAAAACTTATTCCCATAAATTTAAGGTAGACAAAAATGCTGGAGAAACTCAGTGGGTGAGGCAGCATCTATGGAGCGAAGGAAATAGGAAATCGGGTCGAAACCCTTCAGACCTTAAATTTAAGATTTGTCCCACTGGTATCCATGAATGAGTCATTTGCAGAGAATTAAAATTGCATCATGTGATCATTTTAAACTGCCACAAATGAACATTCTTAAACTCAAGTATTCCTATAACTTATTTCTTTGTTATATAGAAGTAAAGTCAGGTTTTAAACATGTTTTTTTTCCTTTTGTACCCCAATAACCTGTTATCAGTGCTCATGTACCTCTATAATATGACGGTAGACACAAAATGCTGGAGTAACTCAGGACAGGCAGCATCTCTGGAAAGATATGGGTGACGTTTAGGGTCAAGACCTTTCTTCATAAGGTCTCAACCCGAAACGTCACCCATACTTTCTCTGCAGAGATGCTGCCTGACACGCTGAGTTACTCCAGCATTTTGTGTCTACCCATTTAAACCGGCATCTGCAGTTCTTTCCTATCACTATAATTTGTCGCTTAGAGCCTGCAGGTCATATACTCCATCCTTTTGTCTTTTCCTCCATTATGTTGCATTACTGCACCTTTTTAAGCGCGGATTGACCATTTTAAACTACATTTCCTATCGTATTCTGGCAGTTTGCCCAGTTCATACAGCTCTCTGTGATTTGTATCAGTTCCAGCGCCGAGTCCCATCAAAACTCACCGATACTTGAATGCTAGTATTTGCCTCCACATTGAGAGAACCCATATCTTAATGGCAAATTTCAAGGGCAACTCATTCCCATTAATCAATGGGGCAGTAGTTAAAGAAAACAAATTTAAGTTTTAGCCTAAAGAGTTTAGAACTACTTTTCTTCATGTAGCAGACTGTTAAGGTTCGCAATGTTCCCCAGATAAAACAAAGGATGCAAGTTCTATTTCTTTTAAAAAGAGCGGCACGGTGATGCAGCGGTAGAGTTGCTGCCTTTCAGCTCGCGACCTGGGTTCAATCTCGACTACGGGTGTTGTCTGTACAGAGTTTGTATGTTCTCCCCATGACCGTGTGGGTTTTATCCGGGTTCTTTGGTTTCCTCCCATACTCCAAAGATGTACAGGTTTGTACGTTAATTGGCTTGGTGTCATTGTAAATTGTCCCTAGCATGCGTTGGAATAGTGTACTGTACGGGAATCACTGGTTGGCGTGGACTTGGTGGGCCGAGAGCCTGTTTACACGCTGTATCTCTAAACTAAACTAAACTAATATTTTGAAGAAAAACTTAAAGAGGCGAGAACAGAAAGACAACCCAGTGATTAGAGCAGAACTTTGTAAAAATCTAAAAACAATGACATATTAACCGATACAGTGAAACAGATCCTTTATAGGAACATCTTAAAGATATAAAAGTCTATTTGACAGTTAGATGTTTATTTGCCACAAATCAAGAATAAAACATTTAACGGTAAGATTTCTGGTAACGTGCACGGGCACCAGGTCCACCAAACTTCTTGGCCTCACACCGACGAGGATCAGCAACCAGCAGGGTCCTGTCATACTGTATCAGGATGTCTTTGATCTCCTTTTTGGAGGCTTCATCTACATCTGCAGAGCAACAACAGCACCCATGAATTTAACATTGGTCAGGGGGGGGGGGGAGAAAGGCAGATAATGTACTAGAGTAAAAAGCTGACAAAAACATACATTTCTGGTAGTAAGCCACCAATGCCTTAGAAATGGATTGACGGATAGCTGTTAAGAAAAGAAGAAAAAATAGGTTAGCCACTTTTAAAAAAAGGTTTACAAAGATCAATTACTCCAAACATTTGACCCATCTAATGTAAAGGGTATCTTGCTCTGATTTGGAACAAAGGTTCTTTATTCAATGTACATTCCCTTCTAATTTTACAACATCGGAGCCAACCCTCATCTTCAATCCCATCAGATTGAAAGCCTAGAGCTCATTGTAAATATTCATTAATGGGTCTGGGTAACTGCTGGTATTTACTGCCCACCACTAATTGTCCCAGAATGGAGGTGGTAATAAGAAATCAACTGCAGACTTGTTGGGTCTCAGAAACAGTACCAGATATAAATGGAAGATTACTGAACCTGATGTGGCTTTATGAAAATAGGCGGTTACTATACCTGATTTTACACCCCCCCCCCCCCCCCCCCCCCCCCCCCCCCCCCCCCCCCCCCCCCCCCCCCCCCCCCCCCCCCGACTCCCACCACTCCACATTTACTTAACTACTAGTTGAATTTAGAATCCCCCAGATACCAGAGTATGGTCCAGACTCAATAGTTCAGGGCACCAGTTACAGGTCCAGTAACCTAATCCATTACTCGTACAACAAATATCTTAATTAAAGAGATGAAACCTTGAATTAATGCCATGGACAGATACCCTAGCTCATCCGAAACGTAATCCGACTACATTCTATCTCTGTCCTACCCACTGCCCTGACATCAGTCTGAAGGGCCTCGACCCAAACATCACCCACTTCTCCTCTCCAGAGATGCTGCCTGCCCTGCTGAGTTACTCCAGCATTTTGTGTCTACCTTCAATTTAAACCAGCATTTGCAGTTCTTTTCTACACATGTTCTCCTTTAGGGGCAGGCAGCAATTGGCAAGAGGCAAATGCAGACACTTCTATACTTGGGGCACGATATTTTCCCCAGGCAACATGACTTGGAATTAGAAGAATTTCTGAGAACAACATACAAATCAATAGTGTTGATATTACCATAGATTTGAGCTACGTGACCACCACCCTTCACACGAACACGGATGTCGACACCAGCAAATCTTTCTTTACCCAACAGCAAAACTGGTTCCAAAAGCTGTAAAGAAAGAAAATTATGCTACTTTTAATTTATGTATATTTTCCAGTGTAAAATTTACATTAATACTCCTAATGGAGTTTTAATAACATCTTCCACAACTCAGATAGATCATAATTAATGCGGCTCTTGATTCAAAACAGTTCCTTCCTGCTCCAACAATCGCTTTCTACTTCTGAAATGGTAACATTGCATGGATACATAACAATTGAAAATAAATGAAGGTAAAACAATATTTCATATTCTGAGGGGGTCTCAGCCCGAAACGTCACCCATTCCTTCTCTCCAGAGATGTTGCCTGTCCCGCTGAGTTACTCCAGCATTTTGTGTCTACTTTCATAAGTCATTATCAGGGTGGAAATGTCATAGACCAAAGGGCAGAGCTTTTAAGTTCTGAGGGGGAATGTTTAAAGGAAATGTGTGAGGTTTTTTTTTTAAATAAGAGGGCGATAGGTTCCTGGAACACACCATTAGGGTTGATGTCGGAGGCAGATATTATAGTGGAATTTAAGAGGCTTTCAGATAAGCACATGTATATGCAGGGAGTGAAAGGAGATTGATTTTGTGCAGGCAGAGGAGATTAATTGACCATGGTGGCATGTTCGGCACAGAAATAGTGGGCCGAAAGGCCTGTTCCAGCGCTGTACTGTTCTATGTTCAACACTATAGGACACTTAGTAAATTAAACCAAAACACACCAACAATTTGAGTACTTTATATAAAAAACAAACATCATTCAAGTTCAAACAGCATCACTATTCAGTTTCTGATCAATTAGCATCTTTAATGGAAGGGCACTGACAGTCTCTCCCGCAGATGTTGCCAGCTCAGCTGAATATTCCTAGCATTTACTGGGTTTTTTAAATGATTATCAGAGTCCATAACTTCTTTGATTTGAACTAGCAAAATCTCTATTCCATCCTGGCATAACATGCAAAGCCCAACAGTGACCAAGGAACACGTTTGAGAATTAATGAAGTCTAATGGAAAGAATGCAACAAACACACAGAATACAGAACACAAAGATGTTTGTCACAGCCGAGTGACCATCAGTGCAATTTCTTGTTCCTAGGCTGCACGCGGAATGCGATGGTTCCTGCTCTATTTTTTAAAATAAGAGATGTTTAAAAACCCATATCCAATTTGATTCTTAGGAATGCAAGCCACCACAAGCTCTGTTAAGTATACCAATGCCGACCATTCCCAGAATAAAGTATAATCGATAGACAATGATGGTCCAGAATTTGAGACCAATAGCTAGATGCTTGCATTTGGCATAGATCTCCAAATGCAGTACAGACCCACCTCGTGTGACCCCACGATAAGCCAATGCAGCCAGACCCTGTACAACAACAGCACCCCCACCGTGTAATGGAATCACATGCGGTTGACTGTTAAATGGAGCAAATTACAAGACAATGCTATTGGAGCGTGGTGACTCCTGGCATGCTGGTCCCACAGGAGGATTTACTATCATCCCATTTCTACTCTTCAATCTCTTTTTTGCTACCCATTGAGTTGTTTTAATAATATTCTCTATCTATGGAACTATATTATGCACTGTGCATCTACCCCTTTGCTATAAGTAGTCAAACCCTACCTAGAGTTTGACTTGATTGAATCTCCATATGGTACCATCTAATTGGACCAGAGAGCATGCAAAATATAGCTTTTCAGTATACCTCAATACACGTGACAGTAATAACCCTAAAACCTGCAGTCAGCTAAACTATATTCTACTCTGAGGTAGACAAAAATCTGGAGAAACTCAGCGGGTGAGGCAGCATCTATGGAGTGAAGGAAACGGGTGACGTTTCAGGGACGAGACCCTTCCTCAGACTGATGTGGAGGTGGGGGTGAGGGGACGGGAAGAATAAAGGAAGAGGCTGAGCCAGTAGGCTGTGGGAGAGGTGGGAAAGGGAGGGGGAGGAGGGAGCAGTAACATTGACTTCTCCAACTTCAGGTAGTTCTTGCTTTCTCTCTCATTCCCCTCCCCTTCCCAGCGGTCCCACAGCCTCCGCCTCTTCCTTTCTTCTTCCAGCGCCCCCCCCCACCCAGTCTGAAGAAGGGTCACGACCCGAAACGTCACCCATTCCTTCGCTCCATAGATGCTGCCTCGCCCGCTGAGTTTCTCCAGCTTTTTGTCTACCTTCGATTTTTCCAGTAAATGCAGTTCTTTATTAAACATATATTCTACTCTGTATACCTTGAAAATCTAAAAACAATTAAAACACAATGAACTATGAGAAAATAAAGATTTTAAAAAATGAATAAACCCACAACTTGGGCCTCAGTCTACTCATAAACCCCAATACTACTTGTAGTAAAATGTTATTACAGCCACACAATGACCAACAATTCCCTATAAAATTCAATCAAAATCCACTCCCCCCCCCCCCCCAGAAGTCACAATAGATAGGAGACAACCTCAGAACAAATATTCTCACAGAAGAATATTTATTTTTAATTTATTAGTGAATTAACTAATGTCAGTGCCAATCAGTCCATAATATCACACCATGCCACTAACCTCCAATAGGTGGTGTTCAGTACATTTAACCTAACTTTTATGAAATTCCTGTAACCCAGAATCTTCACTGTGGCCTGTAATATTGAAAATGCTTCACTGTGGCCTGTAATATTGAAAATGCAATCACCGCAAAAGCCTTGCTACACATATTCCTACTGTTTTCCAGAGCTGAGATGATGTACCCAACTTTCATTCAGGCAGAATATGCAAACACACAAACTGCTCTAGCAGAAGCCGACATAAAGTTGAAAAGGAGACCAACAGATCAAAATATCAAATCGAGTGATTTTTCTGGAATAGTTTCACAGTTCCTCACTTTGTACACAAGAAGCAACTTTTTTAAAATATATAACCCAAATCTAAACCCAAAAGAAGTAAGGTCCATAAGTTTGTCCAAGTTGGTTAGACAGTGCCAATATTACAGGCCACAGCCTCAGCTCCATGACAAGCTGTATTAAGACTCATCATCTCAGATAAGGACAAACTACACTGCTGCAAAAACATTCTTTGGATGAGTCATCGGACTGAACCCTGATCAAAGAATCCCTGATAGGCAGAAAATATCTGAAGAATATCTAGGGTACCAAGGAGGGGTTTGCCAAATGTCTAGCAATTATTTATCTTCGTTAACAACATTACTGCTGTTTAAGGAACAATGCCATGAACAACTTGGTTTATGTTTTGCCACAATAGCAGCACTTCCCAAAAAATATTTAATGGAAAATCACTATGACACCAAATCTAAAGACGTGCAGGATCCTCTTGAGAACATTGCACTAGCTCCTTATGTCAATTCAAAGGCTACAGTTCAGATCACAGGGATAAAGCCCACATGCTTAGTAACACATCTGTTAACTCCACATTCCAAACTTAATCAAACTGGGGAACAGCTACATCAACTCTCCAAAAGCCAACAGCCCCTTTGAAGGTTTTGGGATCAGATTTTCATTTCAAAAGGACATGGACGAAACCCAGAATCATCTTGATTTGTTGGCTTATTATTGCATCATAGAAGGTAGGCAGCATAGCATGCAGCAAAGAAAAACAGATCTCCTGCAACCTCAGCATCTTCAAAAGAACACAATCCACAAAAGGAAAGCCTGCATGCATTTCAGAACACCGTAACACATCAACAATCTACTCAACACACACTCTGATAGCGCATATGCATGTTGCCACATACAGTCACAGATCCTTTCTGTATCCTGGTGAGCAAGGCCAAGCTTTCCAGCGGGCCTGGCTCACCCGCCAAGGGCAGGGGACACGCGAGCAAGGGGACCGCCGGAGAGCGAGGAGCGCTGTCAGGGAGCCGATGAGAACGAGGGGGGTGGGGGTGTGAGGGACCTGGCTGAATGGGGGCTGCTGCCACGTGCGGTGGCAGGCAGTAGATAGGACTGTTCGGTGAACTTTTGTAACTTGGTTGGCATCAAATCTTGGCCGCACTAGTATACTGCTTAGATGAAATGTAATCTTATGCAAAACAAAACATTTCACTGTAATTAGGTACGTGGGACAATAAAGTATCATTGAATCTTATGGAACTTTACTTACCTTGTACTGTAAAGTCTTTGGCTCAATCTGTTCCAGGGGCCTTCCATTTACTTTGATTAGGCCATTTCCCCTTTTGCAATGGGCAACAGCAGTTGCTGTTTTCTGTAAAGCAGAAAAATTTCAAGTTGATATTTAATCTATAGGTGAATAGCAGCATTAGGGATAGATACAATCTTAAACATTGTGGTTATGCTGAAGGAAATACAGCATAACAGAAAGCATCCTAAGAGACTGAGGGGGGTAAATCGTGACAGGCATAGATATTTTACATCACATTTCTGTAGAACATACCAGAGGACTGAAGAATGGGCATTGTAAATCTATTTTCAAAAATGGGGACATTTAATATGGGTGCAATCACATTCAGAAAATGATTACTGTTGGTGAAACTACCAGAACGTCCAAATGAACACTTAGCGTATAGATTTCAAAAGGAGGAATAACATAAAGCAAATTTCAGTTACTCAAAGCAATAGAACACATCAAAAAGGATAGAAATTCACTGGATACAGCATGCACTAGGTCCAAGACTCAATGCTTTTCCTAATGTTTATGCACCCTACATACAGGTAGTTCTGCTATCACACGATAGCTGCATTCCTATGATATTTAATGTTACAGAAAATAGTGTTATTAAAACAATGTTGTCAAGGTGGTTCGGGGCTTCAGTTTTCGGCTCCTAATATCAGTTATTCCCCACAGGATTTTCAATAAAAGACTCGTCACTAGCAATAAGTTTACATATGTTACTGCAAACAAAAGATGTTACATTGATCTATAATCAAGCACCATTCACTAGAGATCTGAGGGACTATTTCTTTTTCCATGAATGCTTCTAGGATTGTGGTGTTTTCTCCCCCCAGCATTTTACTCCAAATGCATTGTGGGGACAAAGCACAGTATTAAATGGATCAGTTAGCATAGTTGATTAGAAGTATTTTTTTTTAAGGTTTGGTATAAATTGGTAATAGAGACAGTGAAGTTTATCAAGAATTACAGAAGGATCACGATCAGTTGGGTAAGTGGGCCGAGAGATGGCAAATGGAGTTTATTTCAGATAGTTGGAGTTGTTGCACATTGGCAACGTAAAGTACAGGGTATGTCTTTCACCATGAATAACTGGGTCAATGGGAATTGTGTAGACCAGAGGCAATACAAGTACATCGTTCCTGAAAATGGCATCACGGGTAGGCAGGGTTGTGAAGAATACTTTTGACATGCTAGCCTTCATCAGTTCAATGCATTGAGTAGAAAAGTTGGGATGTTATTTTGCAGTTACACAAGTCATTGGTGAGGGTACATTGGGGGCATTTTCAGTTTTGGTCACCCTGCTATAGGAAAGATGCCATTAAGTTGGAAAAGGTGCAGAAAGGTTTTACACGGAGCAATATTTTCATACATAGGGTGGTACATATATGGAACAGATACTTTGTTATTACATCCACAATGTTGGGGGGGGGGGGGGGAACTCCACAATCTTAGAAGCATCCATGGTAGGAGAAACAGTCCCTCAGATTTGGAGGGATATAGGTGAAAAGTGGGCAATTGGGACGAGCTCAGATGGTTATTCTGAACGGCATGGACAGGTTGGGCTAAAAGGCCTCTTTTTGTATTGTATGATTCTATGACTAAAGACTTTATAGTACATTATTTAATAGAGTAGTGCTGATGGATTATTCATTAGGTGTTCATTAAGAAACAGCAGATGCGGGTTACGTCGAAGATAGACCCAAAATACTGGAGTATCTTCTTCAGAAGATGGATCTCGACCCGAAAAGTCGTATTTTCTCTGGAGATGCTGCCTGTCCCGCTGAGTTACTCCAGCATTTGGTGTCTACATTGGGTTAGTAGGTTGGCAATGAATCTTCAGCGCTGATATCTTTGGCTAATCTCGAGTAAATCGCATCTATTTGCACGGTTTATCTTTTGGCCACGGGAGGCTCTCAGACTCCGGGGATGTGCATATAAACGAATGCAGGGGAGGCTGGGTGAGTGCAGGCCGCTGCAGCCGCCGGGCTTGCTCCGCCCGCCCAGCAGGAAGAGCTGGAGCTGGAGCTCGAGCGCGAGCGCGGCCGCGGCCCCGGGCTCGGGTTCCAATTTGGAGCGTCAGCGGCCGGGGGGGACGGAGGGGGGGGGGGGGGGGGGGGCTCGCGCCGCGCTCTGGAACCGCCCGCCCGCCCGCAGCACGAGGCCCGCCCGCCCAGTCCCTTCCTCCACACAACCACCGGGACCAAAAACCTCACCTTTCGCCCGAAAACCTGAACGGACTGCAAGGGACCTTTAGCGGGCATGATCCTAAAGTTGAAAGAAAAAGGGAAACAAAGTCAGAGGGGCCACGGAAGACGGCGAGGAGCCTCTCAGTCCCGCATCGACCGAGCGCGACGTTCACCTGGTGCGGCGGCGGCGGCGGCGAGAGAGGGCGCGCGGGGTTCCCCACGCGGCAAATCAGGGGCTGCTTTTGCGACATCCACGCGGTGGACGCAACCCGCTTTACGGCAGCTGGTCAGGTTTTCATTGGTACTTGACATGTTGTTGTCCATGTGTGTTGAGATAGTGAGAATAGTGTGTGTGTGTGTGCTGTCCAGCACATCACAGCACACGGGCATGAGTACCGTCAAACCGTACATGGATCATGCAAAGAGAACGGAAACCGAGCTCAGACCATACATAGTTTTAAAGAAGGAACTGCAGATGCTGGAGAATCGGTATGAGCAACACCGCAAGCTGGAGGAACAGCACCTCATATTCCGCTTGGGGAGTCTGCATCCTTTGGGCTTGAATATTGAATTTTCTCAATTCTGTTAACCCTTGCTGTCTCCTCCCCTTCCCACCTCTCCCTCAGCCCTCGGGCCCTGACATTCCCTCCATCTCTATCTCCCTCCCCCACCCCAGTCGCACCAGCTTCTCATTTTCACACCACAAACAGCTTACAATGGCTTGTTCCCTTTATCACCGATACTTTTTTGCATATCTTTCACTCATTGTTCCTTATCTCTCCACATCACCGTCTATATCTCTCGTTTCCCTGATCCCTGACCAGTCTGAAGAAGGGTCTCGACCCGAAACGTCGCCTATCTCCTTCGCTCCTTAGATGCTGCTGCACCCGCTGAGTTTCTCGAGCTTTTTGTGTACCCTCAGACCATACATTAAATTTCAAAATATACTTTATTCAAGTGATAAATATATACAATGCATGAACCTTGCGGAAAATCCATCCGACATTTTCGGAGGCTGTACAAATTGATCAATACAGTTTAGACATTTCCTTTTCCACAAATCAGTCCCCCACTCGTGCCACTCATGTGGCACAATGGCGTGGGATACCTTCCCTTATATTGAGGGGCGTCTCCACCATACCGTGCCCCCCATGTCCAGCAGCGGAAGGACCTTAGACTATGGCCCTCCCCCACTGTAGATAGACACAAAAAGCTGGGGTGACTCAGTGGGTCAGGCAGCATCTCTCTGGAGAAAAGGAATAGGTGAGACCCTTCAGACCAAAGGATCTTTGCTTCAGACTGAGAGGGTAAAGGGAATTATATAGTCGGTGATGTACAGAGATGCCAAGTGTCCCGGATTCGCCGTATTTTGTCCCGGCGAAATAAACTTTTTACGGTGTTCCGGCAGCCAAACATGCTGTTACGGAACACCGCCGCGCCGGTGTTCCTCCCGTGGTGAACGCCGGCGCCATGTGTCCCCGGTTTGCCGGCCCGCGCGATCAGCGGCACTTTGCCGGGCCCTAGTGTCCGCGCCTGCGCAGTTGGGGAGGGTTGCCGGGCCCTAGTGTCCGCGCCTGCGCAGTTGGGGAGGGTTGCCGGGCCCCAGTGGCCGCGCGTGCGCATTGGGGGAGGGTTGCCGGGCCCCAGTGGCCGCGCTGTGCGCAGTGGGGGGAGGGTTGCCGGGCCTGGCGCCATTTCGAGCCACGCCACGCCCGGCCCAGAGCCCGGGCGGCGCCGGCCCGCGCGATCAGCGGCACTTTCTTGCCGGCAGCCGGCCGCTCGCGGCAGCCCCAACACCGGGCCTCCCCCCCCACCCCCACCCAGTGCGCAGGCGCAGACCCGCCGGCAACCTTGCCAAGTGTGCATGTGCCGCACCCGCCCGCCGGCAGCCCGCTGATCTGCACCAGTGCGCAGGCGCATAGCCGCCGGCAACAACCCCAAGTGAGTATGTTACGGAGAGAAATGCATTTAACCCCATTTGTTACGGACAAATGGGTTGAATGTTACTGTGAACTAAATTTAGGGTTGGCATCTCTGGATGTAGAGAGATATAGAACAAACGAATGAAAGATTCATTCAATGCAATAAAGTAACAGTGATAAAGGAAACTGGCCACTGTTAGCTGTTTGCTGGGTGAGAATGAGTACAGATAATGAGATTCAACAAGACGACTTTGAAGCTGGTCAACCATAGAGTTACAGTAAAAGTGCAGATTTAAAAAGTGCAAGGGCTGAAAACAGTAGATTGGAGGATAGAGAATTCCATCTTCAGCGTACGAGAGTTTTGTTCAGGACACTGATAACAGCAAGTCAAGTCAAGTCACATTTATTTATATAGCACATTTAAAAAACAACTCTCGTTGACTAAAGTGCTTTACATTTGTTATAAGAGTAGTATACACAAGCAGGCTACATACATATATACAAATAGCCCTCACTCAGAGGATGTCAGGAAAGGCTTGGGAGAACAGATACGTTTTTAGACTAGACGATGGAGGGGGCAGTTCTAATGGGGAAGGGGATGCTGTTCCACAGTCTAGGAGCTGTGACCGCAAAGGCGCGGTCGCCCCTGAGCTTAGACTGCAGGGCATTCAGCAACCCCAAGTCGGCCGATCTGAGGGACCTGGAGGTGGTGTAGTGGGTGAGAAGACTTTTAATGTCGGTGGGTGCAAGCCCATTGAGGGCTTTGTAGACAAAGAGGAGGGTCTTGAAATTAATTCGGAACTGCACAGGGAGCCAGTAGAGAGAGGCCAGGATCGGGGTGATGTCCCTTTTTCGGGTGCCCATCAGGAGTCTCGCTGCGGCGATTTGGACCAGTTGCAGGCGGGACAGGGAAGATTGGCTGATGCCAGTGTAAAGGGAGTTGCAGTAATCTAGGCGGGAGGAGATAAATGTATGGATGATCTTTTCGAGGTCATCAAACTGGTGGAATTGTTTTATTTTAGCTATCATCCGAAGCTGAAAGAAGCTAGCTTTTACCACAGCATTGACTTGTTTGTCAAACTTCAGTGCTGAGTCAAATATCACGCCAAGATTTTTGACATGAGGTTTGAGTAGTGGGGTAAGGCTTCCAAGGCTGCCTGCTATCATTTTGATTGAGTCCGAGGGGCCGAGAAGGATGACCTCAGACTTGCTCTCGTTTAGTTGGAGGAAGTTCTGGGCCATCCAGCACTTTATATCCTCGAGGCAGCGGGTAAGGTTAAGCAGATTTGATTGTTTTTTGGGCTTCAGGGGGAGATACAGTTGTGTATTGTCTGCGTAGCAATGGAAGGAAATGCCGTGCCTTTCAATGACTTTGCCTAAGGGGAGCATATACAGGGAGAAGAGAATGGGGCCAAGGATGGAACCTTGTGGAACCCCACAGCAGAGACTAGCTGGAGAGGAGAAAGAGTTGTCTATATTAGTAGAGAAACTCCTACCTTTGAGGTAGGAGATGAACCAGCTCAGAGCAGTTCCATCAATACCAACCCCGTACCGGAGACGGTCAATTAGGATGGTGTGGTCGACTATGTCAAATGCTGCACTGAGGTCAAGAAGGAGTAGGATTGCCGGAGTCAACAGTGAGAAGTAGGTCATTATGTACCTTCAACAAGGCAGACTCTGTGCTGTGGTGAGCCCTGAAACCTGATTGAAAGGTTTCCAAGATAGTATTTTGGTGAATGTAAGGCATAAGTTGACTTAATCAGGGAGCATGTGATTTTAGATTGGTATTTTGTATTGAAACAGATTAATTGGGGATGTACTGGGGGAAAATCCCTTGAATTTTCAATTTATTTGGAGGGTGAGAAGCCTGGATCTGAGACCAGAGTCCTAAGCTTAAGCAAGTGTCAAGAGTATTTATTAGTCACATGTACCGACAACCGAACAATTAAATCCTTACCTGCTTCAGCTTTACAGAGCCATTAATGCAATGACACACAAATAAAGGTACAATAATCAGTAATACAATAAATTAATAATAATACTTGATAGCCAGACTATATAAATGCAAAACTGAAGTATGCAGTGCAACAAAAAAAAGGCCACAGTAGATCATAGCTGCTGAGGTAGTTAGTATTGTGCAGTGTTCAAGAGCCTAATGGGTGCTGGGGAAAAGCTGTTCCTGGACCTGGAGGTCATGGTTCTCAGGCTCCTGCACCTTCTTCCTGATGATAGTAGAGGGAAGTGAATGTGGTCATCAATCTGCTGGGCCCAGGACAAATCTTCAGAGAGTCGGAGGGAATCTTCAGATGCACGTGGTGAGCCGAGGCTAAGCCCTCCAGCAGTCCCAGCCGGCTCGCCGCGGACGGGGGACCCGCTAGGCCCACTTGCCCATGGTAGACTATGAACTCGGCCCCAGCATTGACAGCATTGACAGGCGGGCCCCCGCAAGCAACCGCCAAGAATGAGGAAGGCTGCCGTGAGCAACCGTTGAGTGTGGAATGGCCCGCTGAGAGCGAGGAGGACCGCCGAGAACTAGATGGTGGGGGGCAAGGAGAACAAAGTGGGACCCGATGGGGGGTTGTCAGGAATGAAGGGGCGACCCAGACTCCCTCCTAAAGTCTGAGCCATCAATTTCTGTTATTAGTCCAACACTGGCAGCATCATCAGTGAAATTAAAGTCAGCATGGGAACTGTGTCTAGCTATACAGTCATGGTTATAGAGTAGAGCAGGGGGCTGAGCACACAGCCCTGAGGTGCTTCTGTGCTGTTGGTTATCCAGGAGGAAGTGTTGTTGAGGAGCATGAGGATCTAGTTGCATAGGGATGAGCAATGACACAGTTCTTTGAGTATGATAATAATTCTAGAGGGGATCGTTTGCTTGTGTGTAGCTCGCTGTTGGTTTCTGTCGTCGTCCAACAGGTCGCCGGACGCGTCTAAACAAGTGCATCGTGTCGTCGTTTTCGGGGATCGCCATTCGTAGGCTTCTGTCATGATCCCCCTGGAGGGGATGATGGTGTTGCATACCAAGTTATGGTCGATGAACAACAGCCTGACAAACGTGTTCTTATTGTCTAAATGTTCCAACGCAGAACCAACAAGATCACATTTGTCTGTCACTCTATTCTGGTGGTAGGCAATTTGTTGTGGATCCAGGTCCTTGCCAAGGTAGGAGTTGATATGCGTCATAACCAACCTCTCAAAGCACTTCAACACTGTGGATGATAATGCCACCAGTTGGTCATCATTGAGGCTTGTCATCTTGGTCTCCTTGGACACTGGTATTATTGATGTCCTTATAAAGCTGTTGGAAACATTGGACCTTAATAATGAGAAGTTGAAGATGTTTACAAAAACTGCAACCAGTTGGTCCGATCTGATTTTAAGTATAGTATCTGTTTACCACTTGTGTTGCCACTTTCAAGGAGTTGGATGAAGTGGACTGAGAATCAAATACACAGGACTAGATGTTAAGAAGTCCCTTGCGCCAGTAGGTGGGGAGCATTTCACGACATTCATTGATTGCTGAGAGTGGTCGACGCTCAACATCGGGGGGGGGGGGGGGGGGGGGGGGGGGGGGGGTACGTATACATATATCTTGGCCTGGGTAACCTTCAGGACAGTTGGGCACAGGACACATCATCAGTAGTGTACCCTTGCATCACTGGGTGTTTCGGCCTTTTATCACTATACACCCTCCACAAGGGCGGCCCGCTGCAGGATGATCAACCCTCAGCGCGTGTCCCGTGTCAAACTGCCTCAAAGATTCACCATGACGCATTTGAGGCCCAGCATGGGTCTTTCCGCTTGAGCCAAATCCAACAGCTGCTTCTTTCAGCCGCGTCTGAGAGTGATCTTATGGTCTTCCTGCAGAGCCTGACCTTGGATTCCAAGCTCCTTCAGCAGTCTGATGGTAGATGACGCAACAAATCCTCTGCATCCCACTTCAACTGGATAAACGTTGATGTTCCAGCCACGCTGCGTTGCCTCTGCTGCAAGCTCTGTGTAGCGCAGCTTCTTACGCTCATAGGCCTCCACAACAGAGTTCTCCCATGGAACTGTGAGCTCTATGATGTAAGCAGTCTTCTGTGAAAGGGACCAGAACACCAAATCTGGCCTGAGGTTGGTTGAAGCAATTTCAGGTGGAAAGATTAGTTGTCGGCCGATGTCCGCCAGCATCCTCCAGTCACGGGCCCTGCATAGGTTTCCTTCTTCTTCTGATCTAGTGGAAGGATGTTTAGGTGTTTTCTGTCCTTCTCGGACAAAGGTTGTCGCCCTTAAGTGGGAGGGGTTGCTTGCTCTCGGAGGCAAGGAGTTGGTCGCACACCGCCTGTTCTCAAGGGCTGTTGCCAGGCTTTTTAATACCTGATTATGCCGCCACGTGTATCTCCCTTGCGTGAGGCCTACCATGATGTGTTTGAGGGTCGCTGGAGTTGGGCAGAGGGCACAGGTTGGATCCTCGCCGTACCACTGATTGAGGTTCTTTGGTGATGGAAGGACGTCGTTTGAAGGGTAAGAAAGTAAATAGGGCAGTGGTGGACACTTAAGGAGATACTTCTTAAAACACAGATATGGTATATTCCAGTGTAATGGAAATTGTCCACAAGAAGTCATGTTGCAGGTGTAATAAACTTTGGTTAGGCCATGAAGTATTTGGAATGTGGTTAGGTCACATCTGATAGTAGCATTACAGGATGTTGAGGCTATGGAGAGGGTCGAGAAGAGGTTCACGTTACTGAGTAGCTTTGTGAAGAGGTTTGACAAACTTGGTTGTTTTCTCTGGAACATCAGAGGCTGTGGGGTGAACTGATAGAGGTTTAGAAAATTATGAAAGGTGCAAGAAGGGTGGATAGTCAAGAGTCTCTTTTGCAGGTTGCAAACGTCAAATATCAGTCCACGGTGTGAAGGTGAAAGGGATTAGTTTAAAGAACATTTACACACATAGTGGTAGGTGCCTGAGCTATGCTGTTAGGGGAGGCAGTGAAAGCAGAGATGATAGCAACATATAAGCAGCATTTAGAATTAACACGAAGGGGCAGTGCATGGAGAGATATAGATCATGTACAGGCAGATAAGATTAGTTTAATTTGGTATCAAGATTGGCACAGACATGCTGGACTGAAGGCCCTGTTCCTGTGCAGTAATGTAATATCGTCCTTATTATCTGGATTTGCATATTGCTGACAAAGCAGGAATTTATTTACTGCAAATGCTGAAAAATCGAAGGTAGACAAAAGTGCTGGAGAAACTTAGCGGGTGCGGCAGCATCTATGGAATGAAGGAAATAGGCAACGTTTCGGGCCGAAACCTTTCTGAAGAAGGGTTTTGGCCCAATTTATTGTCCATTCCTCATTGTCCTTAAGAAGGGGGAAAAGTGGGTGGCAAGCCACTTTAAATTGATGTCGGGGGAAGGTGGATGTAGGGGAGTAGTTCCACGGTTCACATGTAAAGTCATGCAAAGGGCTCAGCAATATATTTCCAAGTGAGAATATATTTGCCAAGACAGCCAAGCCGACGTAGTCAGGATCAAACCCAGGTCTCTGGTTCTGTGAGGCAGCAACTCTACCGCTGCGCCACTGTGCAGTTTATTTTTATTTCAAAATATTTATAATATTTCACTACATCTTACATATTTGGATCAGAGATTGATATCACCACAGGTGTCAATTATTATTAGATCTTATGAAGAACACCCAATTTCTCCATTCCTATATTAAGGAAAATTCAATGGTTAAAGGAGAGGAAAAAAAATCACTTAATCTCAGACACGAGGATAATTGGGACAAAATAGTTATGACTAGTTTGGAGCAGATATCAAAGGTAGAGACAGGAAAGGAGAAATGAAATGCAAGGTGCAATCGCCTGGTTTAATTAACATATGCTGGTTTCTCAGATTTACTCCTTTCACACAGGATGTTAGTTTACTTTAAGGATACAATGTGGAGACAGGCCCTGTGGCCCACCGATTCCCCACAGACCAATGATCACCTGTACACTAGTTCTATCCTACACACTAGGGACAATTTACGGAGGCAAATTAACCTACAGACCTGCACGTCTTTGGAACGTGGGAGGAAACCAGAGCACCCGGTGAAATCCTATGGGGTCACAAGGAGATTATACAAACTCCATTCAGACAGCACCCATAGTCAAGATCGAACCTCAGTCTCAGGCACTGCAAGACAGCAACTCTTCCACTGCACCGTTGCTATCAATCAATCAATCAGATTTATACATCACATACACAATAAAGTGCAGTGAAATTAACTTGCTAAAAAGTTAAATTATCAAAAGTTGCACAAGGGCAGTTGGGACAGCATACTGCACAAGACAAAACAACTGCTGGATTAATCCACGTGCATGTTTTAGGATATCTAATCTTACAGTTTGAGAAAACTATTTTAATTGCATGACATTTTTAAACTCAGGGGTGATGTAGGTTGGATGGGCAGAGCTCTTCCTGCATGATGAAATAATAGTGCATTGCATTATTGTAGCAGTTGAACATTTTAGATGGGTGCTGCTGTTTGCCATGTCATGGTTATCATTATGTTTATCAGACACTCTCTAGGGCATGGGAATTGTGCCCCAGGGTCCATCAGCCTCTTCACTCACCCACTTCCTTCTTTTCAGTGTCTGGTCTTTTTTTTTTTTGGGGGGGGGGGAAAAGAAAGAGAAGAGAAATAAATGGGAATAATCAATAATCTTAATGTGTGTGAACTCAGCTGTCAATTGTTCAATGTTCCTGATATTCAATACTTCCCCCCTTATATTTGAATATCTCCCATTCCAGAAAGTCTCCATCATCTAGTTATTCTGGTGGTACATCAAGAACCACTTATTTTGTGTTATCGTCCAGTGTCTCCACGCAGTGCCCGTCTGTATGGGGAAAGGACCAGCAAAGTCCTGACTCGCCCTGGCTAGATTGTTGGACCAGCAGCATTGTTACTCACCCTGGCTAGATGGGAGAAGGACCAGCAGCATTGTTACTCACCCTGGCTAGATGGAAGGACCGACAGCAGTTACGTGCCCCAGCTAGATGGGACAAGGATCAGCAGAGCTTTGCCAATAGTCAAGAATTGACATCCCTCATTTGATATTGTAATTGGATACATAGATAATAGGTGCAGGATTAGGCCATTCGGCCCTTCAATGTGATGATGAAAACACCTCATGTTAAGTCCAACTAGTACATTGACCTTCTCCAATCTCTCATGTACAGTGTCCTCCATAATGTTTGGAACAAAGATCCATTATTTATTTATTTGCCTCTGTACTCCACAATTTGAGATTTGTGATAGAAAAAAAAAACCATGTGGTTAAAGTGCACATTGTCAGATTTTATTAAACTGTATTTTTATACACTTTGGTTTCACCATATAGAAATTACAGCTGTGTTTACAGTCACCCCCCCATTTCAGGGTTCCATAATGTTTGGGACACATGGCTTCACACATTAGTAATGGCTCAGGTGTTTAAATGCCTCCTTAATGCAGGTATAAAAGAGCTCGCTGTACCCAGTCTTTCCATTACCTTTGGAAACATTTATTGCTGTTTATCAACATGGGGACCAAAGTTGTGCCAATAAAAGTCAAAGAAGCCATTGAGACCGTCAAACCAAGAATAAAACTGTTTGGAGACATCAGTCAAACCTTAGGCTTACCAAAATCAACTGTTTGGAACATCATTAAGAAGAGAGCACTGGTGAGCTTACTAATCGCAAAGGGACTGGCAGGCCAAGGAAGACCTCCACAGCTGATGACAGAAGAATTTTCTTAATAATAAGGCAAAATCCTCAAACATCCATCCGACAGATCATAAACACCCTTCAAGAGTCGGGTGTGGATTTGTCAATGACCACTGTCCGCAGAAGACTTCATGAACAGAAGTGTGGACTGGGCTGTGTAATTGCAAACTCTGGTTACTAGGTGGTGCTGCAACATTTCTTCACAAATTGCTCAAATTGTTGCAGTAGTCAAGTCAATTTTATTTCTATAGCACATTAAAAAAAAACTCTCATTGACCAAAGTGCTTTACATTGGTGCAGGTACTAACGTTATACAAACAGTGGTACATAGATCAACAATACATACATAACTACATACAACCCTCCCTCAGACGACCTCAAGAAAGGCTTGAGATATAAGTTTTAAGTCTAGACTTAAGAGTCGATGGAGGGGGCAGCTCTGATGGGAAGAGGGATGCTGTTCCATTGTCTAGGAGCTGCAACCGCAAAAGCGCGGACACACCTGAGCTTATGCCTAGACTGCGGGATGGTCAGTCACCCCAAGTTGGCCGATCTGAGGAACCTGGAGGTGGTGTGGTGGGTAAGCAGATTTTTAATGTAAGTAGGGGCAAGCCCGTTAAGGGCATTGTATACACGGAGGAGCTCAAAATGTATTCAGGACCGCACAGGGAGCCAGTGGAGAGAGGCCAGAATCGGGGTAATGTTGTCCATTTATTCGGGTGCCTATCAGGAGTCTCGCTGCGTTGTTTTGGACCAGTTGCAGGTGGGACAGGGAAGATTGGCTGATGCCAGTGTAAAGGGAGTTGCAGTAATCAAGGCGGGAGGGGATAAATGAGTGGATGATCTTTTCGAGGTGGAAGAAGCTAGTTCCAATAATCCTTATTCCAAAGCTGAGATATAATCCAAAAGTGAGGTTTAAAAAAGTTAAAATATCTTTCTTAGCAAATCTATTCACTTTTAATTGCTTTGTTCAGATTTAATCTTTGTAATAATAGTCTCACATTACATTCCATGATCTTGGTTGCAGATGTAAATTAAGGAGCGAGCCCAGTTCATGCATGCATTCCAGTGAGCAGCCAGCCAAATGGATGTTTGAACAGCAGAAGAACATGCACCTGTGGAGTGTGTAGACCGTTAGGTAAAAACCTACAATATTATCAGTGATTCAGAACGATAAAATAAATTCAGGAGATTTAGGATGGTCCTAAAATACTTACTCCTAAAATAATACCCGTGATGAAGCCAAGTTTTTCTTGGTGTGGTTCAAGGAAGCAAAAGCAATTTTCTCAAATAATTAATTTCAGGTACTTTGCGTATTGCAATATTATACAATATAGAAACAGTGGAGATAATGAAGAGGATGTAGGATGATACCAACAATGTGATGGTTTTGTATCAGGAAATAAAAATGCAAAGAGCAGTTGTCTTTGAGCAAAGGCAGCTGAAGACGAACAGAATACACTTGAGTAACTCAGGTCATGCAGCATCTCTGGAGGGAATAGATAGGGTCCTGACCAAAACTGTCACCTTTCTCAGATCCAGTAAAGAGTAAATTTTGGCTCCAAAAACACTTGAGTATACAAAACATCTGTATAGATACATTTTGGCTTAAGTAGTGGGTGGTCTGGTTTCCATTAAAATAAAGTAATTGCATAGCCATATCTACTTATTAAAAACTATTAATTTTGCTTTGAAAGCCAAATGTTTTTAAAGTTAGTCCGCTAGACGATGTACTGCGATTAAACCACGCATTTGGAAAAAAAATCAATAAAACTGCAGACAAGAGAAATCTGAAATTAAAAGGGAATGTTGCGAAATCCCCATGGATCAGAGCATTTTCAACATTAAAGGAAACTTCAAATTTGCATTTAAAACTGAAGGAACATTCCAATAATATCTCTGAATAAGATCAGATATTTTTTTTAAATGTGGTAATTTTAATACTCCAAATGCAATAATAGCTAGACAAATTGGAAATGTGTTCATTAATATTGGGAATCAACCTTCTGAAGTGGGTTCATTTTTTAAAATCCATTACAAAGCAGATTTCCAACTGAAGCCTATTATTTTTCAGCAGGAATATAACAAAATAAATGCCTGACACAAAAAGGGTTATGGTACATAGGTATTGGAAAGGGCAATATCAGAATTAACAACATTACATGCGTAGCTGCCATATTTGGTATAATTTCATTCTGGGAGCTACCTCTAAGAATGCAGAAATAATAATATTCTCAACTTGAAAAGGCACAATCTTTCAATTGGATGATGCCAACATTAAGACTCTACATTGTTTGTTAGTGGTGCAAGTGAGGGGGGTGGCAAGATTGAAAGATTCAAACTTCAAATTGTAAAGTAGTTTATTAAATAAGTGCAAGGTTTAAATTAAGCCATCATATATACACAATCTCAAAAATACAGTCAAGGGCACTTAAATCGTCTTTGGAAAAGGCATGATCTCAATTCAAAAATCCACCATACAAGTGCCTCAAATCTGAACCCTCTTATTGTTTATACAAACGGTTATCCAAAGTGCATAATTTAATCGTTTAAAAAAAGTGAAAACAGTTTCAGACTGAAAATACAGGATTTGTAATCAGTAATGCAATAATGATGTGCAAAGTTTTGAGCCCCTGCATTCAATGGCAAATCAAATGTGCATGATTACTAGCTGAAGATTTAACAAATACACCAGGCAAAAAGGCAGACCTTGGTCATCAAGCATTGCTCTTTAAACTTCACTAGTGCGCGTTAAACTTAGGCTCCGACCCTAGATGCATTGTATCAATTATATACTAACCAGTGGGAAAAAAACAGCTTAGTTGCAGTTTGTTTGCCCTTCAGATAATTTACATTGCTTCAACATACCACTCAGAATTTTAGTTTGCTCTTTTAACCATATAACTATCAAGCAAAGCCTTGCACAACAAAGTTGGAATAATCAACAATATGTAAAACAAAGTAATAATTTTATCCTTGAATATAAAGACAAGATATTCTGATAGTTTGTACAACAGTGCAGGATACAATATGAAGTGGTTAGTTTGTGTAAAACTGAACAATATGCCAACACTTGATAGACAAAGGCATTTTGATAGCCATGTGGCAGATAAAACGGATAGTGGACAATGCTGTGATTCTGGCTGCATTTTGTGAGCAATCATGAGCTACTGGGTCAGATCCTGATGTTCAGCTGGGAAGGAAAATGTGCAAGAACACAGAACCAGCAAGTTTGATATCATCCAGAAGTGGGAGACTCAAAATCCTTCAGTGCAATTTATCTAAACTGTCACTTGAAAATAATAATTTCATGCCAGTGGGATCAGGTTTTAAAGACAGAATTCTGAACCATTTCGATATTATACTCTTGAAGCACTTCAAGTGTAATAGAAAAATTAAGGGTGCATTTCCCCTTTGACATTGAATAATGCATATTGGAAATAAACTTGACAATACCAAATAAATTGCAAATGACGGCAATGAGACTGGTCAAAATCACTTATTTTCAAGGATGCAAGGAAATGGGGAGGTCAGAGGAATAGTCACAGCCAAAAAACTAAAACATCTTGTAGCCCTGGAAACAGTGGAGGTCAAGTCTGTTTATGACTTTCAGTTGGTAATGGAAACAAAATCAGCTGGGGTAGAACAGAAATAGTACCATTGTGCCCAAAACGATATCATTGTAGAGCATTTAATACTGGAGTGTGAACTCAGACAAGTGGATTCAGAATCAGATGAATTTGCTTCACACCAGTCTGACCCAAGTGTTAATAGAAAATCCCAATATTCTTCATAGTAAAATATTCTGTTCCCTTTTGAGACAGGGAATGAAAAAGGGAATAAATCTAACATGGAACCAAATTTGAGTGTTTGATCAATTATTTTCCTCCCAAGCATAGTGAAAATTCCAGTGGAACTGAACAGCCCTCTTCAAATTTCTGCTGTTTATAGGTTATTCCATTAGTTTCACATTGAAATTTGTTCAGGAGTTACATGCAAACTTAACTATTAGCACAAAGATTGTGTTATGGTGTTGAAAGATCATACAATACCCATCAGAGGAGTGCCAGTGGCTACTAGCCAGCAGATAACAATTCATGCAAGGAACCCAGAAGCTTAAACTGTCTGGTTTGGGTCAAATCTCATACGAGAAATTTATGCATTCTTTCCTTGAAATTAAAGACAATAATTCTTGCAAATAAATAGTGGTGCTGCAACAGAACTAAAAGTATTAACAAATGCCTGAATTACATTTCCATTGAGCCTTTTTTTTTTTAAAACATATGTAATATTTCAGAGGACAGGGAGGAATCTGTGATAGGAAAGGATGAGAAAAACAATACCATTTCTCACAATTTAGATCTACCCCACGGAAAAAGGAAGGTGCATATCACAAATGACAAACAGACCTCATACAATTTTATGGAAGAGCTTGGTTGCAGTGGGTCCATGATGGAACATTAGCCTTGGGTCAAATCTGTACCTAAAATACAAAATACCTTGTTAAATTGCATAATGATCCAACACAAAGTACCATTAATGTTACCAGGATAGGCACCATAAAAAACATTCAGCATACATGGATGAACAAGGTCCTTCACCTCTTATTTTAGTCAAAGACAGCAGCAGAATTAGTGTGCCTCTGTTTGTTTTCAGAGGTTTTACCTGCTATTTTGGCCCATTAAAATTGTAATGTCTCAGTTTGTTGGGAACTGGCAACTGCGCTGAAAATTACAAGAGCTAGACCAAAGTGGAATATTGTGACGAACGTTTACTTTCGGGTACTGTAACATATCAAGTAACAAAGTGGAAATCCACAATGTAAACGGGAGGGGGAGAATCTGACATTTGCAATACAGGCTACTATGGAACCTATACAGAATAGTTTCATGGAATATTACTAAGGGACAAAGTCAGTAAATATGTCAAAAGTAGGCAGTAGGAAAATGAAAGAAAATCTGAATAATTTCTCATGGAAACTGCATCCACTTTCAAAGCATGATGGTACGATGTAAATATCAAATGAAACTGATAGTTAAAAGATAAGTTGTTATTTGCACAATCAGGAAAATAGTTATATTCTGCAATACATTCACTCTGAGATCACATATACAGGGCCCTCAATGTTTGGGACAAAGACCCATCACTTATTTATTTGGGACAAAGACCCTATCATTTATTTACTCCACAATTTGAGATTTGTAATAGAGAAAAAAAAAACGGCGTTAAAGTGCAGTCAGATTTTATTAAAGTAATATTTTTTATATACACATACATATACATGCCAAAGGTGACTTTTATTGCTGTTTATCAACATGAGGACCAAAGTTGTGCCAATGAAAGTCAAAGAAGCCATTATGAGACCGAGAAACAAGAATAAAACTGAGAGCCAAATCTTAGGCTTACCAAAATCGACTGTTTGGAACATCATTAAGAAGGAGCACTGGTAAGCTTACTAATCGCAAAGTGACTGGCAGGCCAAGAAAGACCTCCACAGTTAAGAGTATCTAAACCTAAATTTTATTTGTCGATTATGTTATGACATCGGATGGAAGTTGCAAACCAATTCTTGTTGCACTTATGTGTAATGACAATAAAATATATTATTATTATGACAGAAGAAATCTCTCTATAATAAAGCAAAATCCACAAACACCTGTCCGATAGATCAGAAACACTCTTCAGGAATCATGTGTGGATTTGTCAAAGACCACTGTGCACAGAAGACTTCATGAACAGAAATACAGAGGCTACACTGCAAGGTACAAACCACTGGTTAGCTGCAAAAATAGGATGGCTAGGTTAAAGGTTGCCAAGAAGTACTTAAAAGAATAACCACAGTTCTGGAAAAAGGTTTTGTGGACAGATGAGATGAAGATTAACTTATATCAGAGTGATGGCAAGAGCAAAGTATGGAGGAGAGAAGGAACTGCCCAAGATTGAAAGCATCCCACATCTGTGAAACAGGTGGGGGTATTATGACCTGGGCATGTATGGCTGCTGAAGGTACTGGCTCACTTATCTTCATTGATGATACAACTGCTGATGGGAATAGTATAATGAATTCTGAAATGTATAGACACATCCTATCTGGTCAAGTTCAAACAAATGCCTCAAAACTCATTGGCCGGCAGTTTATTCCACAGCAAGACAATGATCCCAAACATACTGCTAAAGCAGCAAAAGGAGTTTTTCCAAAGCTAAAAAAATGGTCAGTTCTTGAGTGGCCATCATTCACCCAATCTGAACCCAATTTGTTAATATTGGCCAAAATAGAGATATAAAATGGAGGATCATTACATCTACAGAACATGTTTGGTCAATTTCTGTGCAAAGCTGAAAATCGGTACCAGGAAGTCTAGGTCCTAGATTGAACTATCAGATAAGGCGAGGTCCAGATGTCCTCTCTATTGTTAAAATGTATGAGGACTTTACAGAAGAAACCCAGAGGTGTTGCAGATGCATTAGCATGATTGGCTGGCTGCAGAAGGATTGTAAATACTGTTAATGTTGCAAGGTGTTTGTGTTACTGTATGATGATTGGCTGAAGTGTGAAGCTAGTTTGAATTGTTTATACTCCCCAGGAGAATGTTGCATTACTTGATTGATTTCCTTCCAGAAGCTTCTGTAGAAACATTGTAATGGGATGCTTTGTAATTAGGTTGGGGAACTGTCAATAACACCTTAATGTAATCAATATCTGTGATTAATTTGTAAGGGCAACCACCCCCCATGTAGATCTGCCCCACAGGGTTCGATGACCTATAAAAGGTAACCCCCACAAGGTTCGTTGTTGATCTTCTGGAGGAGCACTTGGGAATGCGCAACCTTTTGGAAGTATCTGCTTGCACGAGGCTGAAGAGCTTGGACAAGCAGTGACCAGGATCGATCCCGCTGTGTGGTTAGGTATTGTATAAGGAATTCGTTATTGTTTCATAAAATAAAAGTTTAGTGGTCCAGTGCTTGACTGTGTTTTACTGAACTAGACTAGGGGGGGGGGGGGGGGGGGGGGTTTAGCTCTAGGAACACAATTACAAATTGAGAATGCCTTTTATATGCTGAAGAGGACTAGCCTCTAAAATAAGCATAAGCTAAAGATGGCTGCAATACTGGCCTGGCAGAGCATCGCCAGAGAAGACACCCAGCAACTGGTGATGTCCATGAATTTCAGACTTCAAGCAGTCATTGAATGCAAAGGATATGCAACAAAATACTAAACTTTCATTTACATGACATTGCTGTGTCGCAAACATTATGGTGCCCTACAATTTTGGAGGGGGAGGGGGGCTATGTTTAAACACTGCTGCAATTTCTACATGGCGAAACCAAAATGTATAAAAAATACCCTTAAATAAAATCTGGCAATGGCACTTTAACCACCTGTGATTTTTTCTATCACAAATCTCAAATTGTGGAGTACAGAGGCAAATAAACAAATGATGGGTCTTTGTCCCAAACATTATGGAGGGCACTGTACTTGCATACAGATGCTATTTAAATGCTTAGTTAATATTATAAACTAGAGCAGCAAACAAAGGAAACCAACTACCTCTCACTTATTATTGGTAAGACCGCATAAAGAGAGCAACAGAAGAGTTGCATTAGCAATAGTTGTGCACTTAGTGATTATAAACATGCTTTCTTACCTTGGATCATATACCCCTGGCGTATGGCATGTTGATCCAGAACAAGACTGTAACATCATTAGACGATGGTTCATCTTCTCAAGAATTTCTTGATCAATACTCTTTGCTATGTTCTTGATCTGGTGTGGATCAGACGTTAGATTATAGACTTCCACAAAAACCTAAATACAAAAAGAAAACTTCAGTTCATGGAATTTTTGGTTTTCCTTGCTGTGATGAAAACTGCTCAACTACCAATATTGATGCTGCACTTACTACTGTAGTTAACTATGGACTGCAAACATCACTGCCTTAAGTCTCCATTGCATCCACATTTCATTATTAACTACTAATAAAAACTTATTTCCGCCAAATCATTTAAAAAAAGAGACAAATGATACACAAAACTTCTCATGCCACTGACAATTGCAAATAAAAAAAGATTAATTAGCCAGAGTAATGCCAGAACCCAGTAATAGTTATGTTAGTAGACATTTTCCAAATGCACATAATGAACACATTCACTACCTGCCACCCATCATCCCTGCCCATACCACCTACATCCTGCAATGGTAATTCTAAGGAGTTTATCAAACTGCAGGACAGTGGTAACCAAAATACAACAAATGCATTTTCTCCTTTTTAAAAAGGCAAAACAAGCCAGATTTATCTGAAAGGGGACTCAATTTAGTTCACAGAATTGAATTGACTAGTGCAGTTATGCCAATTCTACCTTCATAATCATTGTTATCCAATGCTGTCCAAGGCCCGTCATGTTAAATTTAGGTTACATTTCATGGCACCTTTTACCCTTTACACTTTCAGTAAGTATGTAAGACTAGAAACTTTGAATAATTGAGAATTGAATGCAGAACCATTGCTACTTCTTTACTGAAAGTCTAAGCAGATCAAGACTGCCCGAGTTACAAATCAGATACAAACTTTACAAATAGGCAACGAGGTAGGCCACTCAGCCCCTCAAACCTGCAGTATTTCAATAAGAAAATGGTCGATCTGATTGGAATTTCATTTCAATATTTCTGCCCTTCCCAATAATTTTTCAACCTCTTGCTTAATATCAACCCCTTCTTTAAAAATATTCAAAAGGTATGCTTTTGTTGTCCTACAAGGGCAAATGTTCCAAAGGTTAGTGACCCACAGAACCATGTAGAGTATAACATGTAGTTTCATCATGTACAATTAGAATTCCAACTGATTTCTTGCTGTAAATGTTTATTTGATTTACTCAGGTGGGGAGAAAGAAAATGTTCATCAGGACCAGTAATCTGAAGTTGGCTGCAACCTCAAACGGCCTCACAGGGTAGAATCTTTATCTTCAAAAGCTAGCCATAAACACCAATGAAATTGCTGTAGATTACATTTCAACCACAACGATAAATATCAAAACAGTAATTAGTGTTACAGTTGCATGTCAGAAGTAATCCCATAATCGTAATGATAACGGCTTATGCAGTTAAAATGGCCAAACCACAAGAGAAAAAAAATCCCCCATTTATTAAAAGGGGCAAGCAATTCTCCGTAGCACAACTGCACTCACCTCACTATCATCAAATTCACAGTACTGCAGGTCAGTTGAGCCTGCAATTGTTCTCACACATGCATAGGTGTTATTATATGCATCTTCACATACACAGTCAGGGAAACAATTCTGCAAGAAAAGGTTTGATATATTGAGGCAAGATACTGATTAACACACAGAATATGGTCAATTGGTCCAACATGTTCAATTAGCTCCCAAATAAATTCCATGCGGTGCTACAACTTACTCTCCCTAAATACTCATGAACGTCCCTTTAATGTTTTTGACACCAGTCTACACCAGGGTACAATTTCCAGCAGCCACCAAAACAATATGAAGAAAGCCAGCCTTACTCGTTCACACATGGTAAAATATATAACCTCCTTAGCACCATCAACTATTTTCAAATAAATGCATAATATCACAAGCACCACTTTTTAAAAGGATTTGAGGATTGCAAACAATCCCCAGGAAAGCCAACATGAGCAGCTGAAGTTTCTTGCATACATCATAAATATCCTTAGGACGTTTTCTCAGCGTTATCATCAAATCACAGGCTCCTTTCAGGTTTGGAAATGAACCGTTGAAAATAATTTTATAGAATTTATTGGAATGGAATAGGCCACCTGATACTGATGGCTAGGCAGTGATGGCTCTCTCTGCTAGTTCCAGCACACACACAAATTCATTCCTTGAGACCCGACATGCACACAGCAGTGCACACGTTTGGGGGATTTGAGATCCAATGCAGCTGCATCTGGATTTGACATTAAATCCAGGATTGTTATGGAAGTATGCAGCTGTGGAGCCAGAGTTACCCAGCATGGATCAGACCTTTGGCTCAATTCATCCTGACGGAAGATATCGAATCGAGCTAGTCCCATTTGCCCAGGCCCTCAAGATACCTATTGTAATTGCACCCACCTTAGCCTCATTTAACCATCACCCACTGTCCGTTAAGCCTCTTACCTGCCCCTCAGCCTATGCCAATCATAGCTGGCACACAAACACACTTCCACCAGTCTTGGATGTCTCTAATCAGACAATGGGAAACAGTGGAAAAGGCCTTTGATCACAAGGAGTCATACAGCCAGAAAAGGTAAACACAAATTGCTAAAATCCTGCTGGATTCAAGGCAACTGTTTGAAACGTTATTCCGTGAGAAATATATTTCTAGTAGGCCAGAACAGAACAGGGACGTTCTAGACAGAACAATCACACCGGCCGATGATGAACTTAACAAATCAACTCCCGATGTCAGTAAAATGGAAGATGTAGTTTGTAAATGGAGATACGGCCTCTCATATTTGAATGAGACACAGAATTACCATT
Source organism: Okamejei kenojei (assembly GCA_035221665.1). Lineage (NCBI taxonomy): Eukaryota > Metazoa > Chordata > Chondrichthyes > Rajiformes > Rajidae > Okamejei > Okamejei kenojei. The sequence goes on along the minus strand of CM069149.1, from coordinate 10,442,718 downwards.
AAATTCTAATTTCAAATGTTTAAACAGCAGAGGAAATTCAGCAGCTCTCCTAGCACATTGTTCCATTTTCATCAGCGCTGAAGTTTATCCGATCAAAGATAGTCGGAGCGTCTCCAATGAGGTATAGTAGTTCAGGACTGCTCTCTATTTGTGGCAGGATGGTTCAGTTACCGTGGCGCAGCGGTAGCATTGCTGCCTTACAGCAAAATGCAGCACCAGAGACCCGGGTTCGATCCAGACTACGGGTGCTGTCTGTATGGGGTTTGTACGTTCTCCCCGTGGGTTTTCTCCGAGATCTTCGGTTTCCTCCCACACTCCAAATACATACAGGTTTGTAGGTTCATTGGCTTGATAAAATGTAAAAACTGTTCAGTATAAAATTGTCCAACTTCCAGTGCTGAGTGATGCTCTACCTGGAGCTTTTCAGCGTACTACATCCAGATCCAGTTGCCTGATAACAGCTGGGAAGAAACTGTCCCTGGATCAGGTGTTGTACATTTTCACACTTCTATACCTTTTGCTCGATGGGAGAGGGGAGAAGAGGGAATGACCAGGGTGCGACTTGTCCTGATAAAATGCTTTTTACTGTGCATCTGTAGAACTTGGCGAGAGTTGTTGGGGACTTGCCGATGTACGCATCATGCAAATAAACCATGGAGAAAATTGCAGCAAAGCACAAACTGAAAAGTCTCGAGTCGGAAGAAGGGTTTCGGCCCGAAACGTTGTCCATTTCCTTTGCTCCATAGATGCTGTTGCACCTGCTGAGTTTCTCCAGCACTTTTGTCTATCTTGAGTATACAGTTTAGTAACTGCAACTAGATGAGTTTAAACCATGTGTAATGCAATTCCCTACTAATAACAGTGTGAAAAACAAGGAACTTACAGTCACCCCAGGCCCTAACAAGGGGCAGGTTGGATCACTTTTATTCTGTCCCTCTCCTTGATACTCCACAAGGAGGTCAGTCCTCCACGTCACATTTGCCACGTTATTCTGATGAAAGGAAAGTTAGTCAAAGTTAGGGGCCAAGATATATTGCAAGCAAATACAAATATAAAACCCAAAATGCTTATCAAGTCTTGGTTTATTATCATCCTATTTTATCATTCAATATTTGTAGCCAAAATAAAATGAACTAACAGTTGGTGAAATCAGTTATTTCACAGGAGTTATGCTTATTGATTGTAATCAGTTTCAGTTTAGTTTATCGTCACGTGTGCCAAGATACGGTAAAAAGCTTTTGTTGTGTGCTAACCAGTCAGCGGAAAAACAGCACATAGAAAATAGAAACATAGAAAATAGGTGCAGGAGGCCATTCGTCCCTTCGAGCCAGCACATGTTTGCAATAGAGCCATTTCCAATGTATAGATATACAAGGGAATAACGTTTAGTGCAATGTAAAGCCAGCAAAGTCCGATCAAGGAAAGTCAGAGGGTCACAAAGAGGTAGATAGTTCAGATACTGAAGAATTAGCCATGCAAGTAGGTAATGCATGAAAGTAGTTATAGTCAGTCAAACCTACCAGCAGAGGCACGAGAGACATGCCATCCATCCTTGTCTTGTTAACATCATAGCCAGCGATATCCAATATTGTGGGAGCCAAATCAATATTTGCTACAAGCATCTGAAGGAAAAAAATATATTGATTTAGAGTTTTGCCACAATCTTTCCAACTTAAAAAATATAAGTTGAAGAGCAAACAAATGAGCACTGGCTGTTAAATTCAGAGCTTATCAGTAGCACACAAATCAGAAGAATATGATAAAGTCTAAATTTAGAACCATGAAAAAAAAAATGCAATTAAATGCAGGACAAAACTTTTGCTGTATTATTCAAAATAAAAATTAGCTGCATGCATTTAAACAGGTTTATTGGTTTCATTGAACAAAAGATCCTTATTATAATCTCTACAATTTTCACAGGTGTATGCACTACTGACAAGTTGCTAGGTTCAAAAGTGAAGTGGGATTGTTGAAATAGTGGTTCCGAGCAGCCCACCCACAGCTGTAAATGCTCCTATTTCTATTACATTCCTGCTGGAAGGTGGTTACACTGGGGATGATCACCGATCAAACTGCCGCCACATCACAGGGCATTGGAAAACTCCTAAACTCGGCACCAGTTAATTACTTTTGCCATCAGCTATTTGAATTTTGTCAGGATTTTTACAGCCCACATGGACCACAGTATGGGAACCTCTGGTTTAATGAGATCCTGGGAAAGAATGAGGTCTCAGACTCAGCCATCCATTTGTTGATGGATAGCACTTCTAAACGAGGGAGAAGATAAGCACACAGAAACATAGTATTTTGACACCTGTCAATTTAATGAACATAATTTCAAACAGCTTTATTCAAGTTAGTGTAATTTTCCATTTCACAAGATGCAGCACATAGTAGAAAGTCAGATGGGCCATATCTACTTGTACTTTAGAGTTGTGCATAAAGGAATTGTCTTTATGACACATTCATGATGAATAAATTGTCATTTACCCGCTAGCCAATAAATATCATGTATTTTTGTCTGTTTATTGGATGGAAGGTCTTTCAACACGTTACATGTGTATTGTATTCTCTCCATATAACAGAAGCTGTTCACCATGCGTGGGAAGACCATAAAATGAGGGGCAGGGGGATCCTCAGACAAAAAAAAAGTGTGGTTGGGTATATGATCCAGAAAGAGTATTTTTTTTGCTTAGATCATTTGAAGTATTTATTAAAACAATTCAGAGGGGTATAAGATAGTTGTAGCTCAAGAAACCTGTTGCTGGAATACAAATTGTTTTTAACTCAAGGATCCTGTCCTCATCCACTCTCTCCTTAAAAGACCCTCATCTCACAAAGTGGAGATAGAGAAGCCACCTCACCATTTAATACTGAAGCCAATAATATTGTGTGATTCTACTGGGTGAAAGGATGATTTTGCTCTTTGGTTTGCATTAACAAATTGGCCTTTTTGTTTGTCAAATTAATTATGGACATCACCGTCACAATTTGTAGAAAAATACTTTTGGCATATTCTGTAATTTTGCATGAACCAGTACATTGCTTTCTTGCCACAGCTCCACTAAAGTTTGAATTCTTGAATAAATGACAAGACCATACTTAAAACAAAACTCTATGCCACATTTAACTCTTGTTATCCAAGAATGTGGGAACAAATAGATACTAAAAGGAATCTGAATGTTAGGCATTGCTTGCAAGGTTGGAGAGCAAGGTTGGAGAGTGTGGGTAGCCTTTAATGCTGGTATCATCAGCACAGACGAGGCCATGACCCCCTACATGATTTCCTATATACAATGAGGCCACCATGCAGTGTTATTTGCCATGGAGGGTCTGCTGAACAACATTGAGGGTTAAAAATTGACAAGTCTTTGCCAAACAGTCCATGCCAAGTTAAAAAAAACTGATAGCTATCCAGTTAGACATTCTGACCCTATAAATTAAGTTGCTACTCCGAAGACTGCTGTATCAGAAAAAATATTTCTTCACTACAAAATAATCACTGGCAGTGAATTCATACTTTGTTTTTTAAAGCATTGCATATACGACGAGACTGAATGAGACGTTATTTTTCATTCTCACAAGTTTTTTTTTTGTTTTTTTTACATAATCAGTGTGCATCACATACCTTATTACTAGTATTAGATTTGATTCCAGGTCCACGCACAAGCAATGGAACTTTAATATCAAATTCATACAGCTGTCGCTTGTCAATTGGCAAAGAAAATTGACCTAAAATTGATACAAAACAGGCTGTTAATGTAACAGAAAATGCCATTAAATCTAGATTGATTCATTTCATAAATATATATTTATATATAGTTTTATTTTCTGCAAATAAACACTCCAAAATAAACCTGTTCTGTTGCAAAGTCATCAACTTCTTAATATTTCTCTCATGCAGATACTGCCCGTCTGCTTTTAATTAAAGATTCATTTCACTCCCCAAAGTTTCCTTTGGCACAGAATAAAGAAATGCTGTCTCGGTGTTGTATTATTTACAAGCAGCAGTTCTGGGATGTCACTTTGATAAATGATAACGCATTGTAGACCTAAGGAACTGCAGATGCTGGTTTAGAAAGGACACAAAGTGCTGGAGTAACTCAGTGGGTCAGACAGCATTTCTGGAGGACATGGCTATGTGACGTTATGGGCTGAGACCATTCTTCAGACAAATTATAATTGTAGTTCTCACAAATATTACAGAAGTTTTAAATAAAGATGGAGAAGCCCGTTTGAACAAATTTAACACCCAGCCATAATGCAGAATTCTACCTACTTCAGTTGCAATAATCCATATCTAAACCAAAAGTTTAGTTTAGAGATACAGCATGAAAGTAGACCCTTTGGCTCACTGATCCCATGCTGATAATCAATCACCCATTCACACTAGCTCGGTGTTATCCCACTTTCACATCCACTCTACAAACCCACACGTTTTTGGGATGTTGGAAGAAATCAGAGCACCCAGAAGAAACCCACACGTCACAGGGAGAATGGGCAAACTCCACAAAGAGAGCATCAGGATTCTGGTTCCCAGGCAGCAGCTCTACCAGTTGCACCACTCTTTTCTTCCAAATACATGTTCTTTATGTGATGAGAACGCAAGATGTACCGTTTTAAAATTTCTTAGCATCAATATTATCCTATACGTAAAGTTCCACTGCAAGAAAGACTCACTGATCATTATGATACATACTTTGTCCTAAAACAGTGACAAACCTTTCCTACCAGTCTCCCATTCTATGATGCACAGTACAAGATAGTGTATATTGGGCCTGGAATCTCATTGTGCAAGAAGGCTCCAAAACAAAGCTCAGATTGTTTACCTGTGTGATAGCCATTATCAGATGTAAAGAAAATATAGGTGTTATCCAACTCTTTGACTGCATCCAGCTTCTTTACTACTTTTTCCACGAGATCGTCCACTGACAACAATGTCTGCCATCTAAAGCGGCCAAAAAAAGTCACCTGGAATTAGGAATTCATTTGCAAATCTTTAAAAATTTAGAAATAAAAGCGAGCAAAGAAACTATACCTTTTCCGAAAAGCGTTATCCAGAAAATTGATTGAAGAATTGGCCATGGGAGTCTTTGCCTGCCTGATTAGCCAATGTTTGTCCTGTGAAGAATTCAAAATAACTAAATAATTAAGATAGGACTACTCTTTAGGAAAGGTTCATAGTTAAATACAGAATTGATAGACCAATATTTTGATGTGCAGTCACCCATAAATTGAAACATTTACCTTCTCATTTGCCCTAATATTGCATAATGAATGCACAACTAAGCTTTTATGGGATGTTCCATTAAAGATATGCTTTAGCTGCCTCCACAGAAACACACCCAAAGCCAATAATGTCTTCCTTTTAGGCCATGCTTTGCTCACATTGCAGGAAGCAGATAACAACATCAATATAACATCATTAATTTACAGCCCACACTAGAAACTAGATAACTGGCTTGACAGTTAATACGATGCAAGAAATTAAAGCGAGTCACATATATAGCTAAAAAATGCCAATTTCATGACAAAATGCACTGTTCAATATTTGGTACCTTTCCATGTATATTGAAGTTATTGTTTCTTGGTGCTTTAACGTTCAAAAAACTTTTCTCATATTGTGGGGCAGGAGTCCAAGGAGAGTGAGGTGCTGGAGTGGAGATCATCATGAAGAAAGGTGCATACTTGGGTCTGTAGTCCAAAAAGTCCAATGAAACATTTGACTACCAAATAAAAAAGAGTGCATAAATTAAAGAGCACCAGCTGAAAAATTGTAAAACGTCACAGTATGTACGCATAAAGCAATACATAAATACACAGCATATACACAGTTCATTACACCACGAGATGAAATTTAGTTTAAATTTCTCCAATTACTCGAGGTTAATTATCATACTGATTCTGTGCGATGATTTACCATTTGAGTGGACCTTAGTGTATTGAAGAGACCACATCTAATTAGACTTGCAATTCATTCTTGAACAATGTCAGTGTTGATCTCACACAATTGTGTTCCTTCTCCATCCGCCTTTGTTGAATGTGATGAAAATACACAAGGTACAAGATGCAAAGCAGTAAGGAAGAAGTCAGGATAGTCAAGGTCATAAGGAATAGTAGAATTAGGCCATTCGGCCCAACAAGTCTACTCCGTAATTCTATCATGGCTGACCCATCTCTCCCTCTAATCCCATTCTCCTGCCTTCTCCCCATAACCTCTGACACCTGTACTAATCAAGAATCTATCTCTGCCTTAAGGGCCTGTCCCACTCTACAAGGTAATTGAAGAGCTCTCCAGAGTTAAAAAAAATCAAACTTGTGGTAAGCACGTTGAATGTACGTAGTGGGTACGTCGGAGCTCGGGACCTCTCTTAGCGGCTCGTAACGCTAACGGCAGGTACTCGGGAAACGCGGTAAGCTCATGAAGACTTTTCAACATGTTGAAAAATGTCCACGAGAGCCCCGAGTACCTACGAGCGGCTATTACCGTAATTCTCCGAGTTCAAATCAGGGGAAACTCGGGAGAACTCTTGAATTGCCTCATACAGCGGATCAGGCCCTTTAGGAATGTGGCGCATCTGAACATTTCACATGGAAAGGGCAATGGAAGAAACATCTTCGTTCTAGGCTCAATTTAAAAGCAACAAATGTAAATACACCTGATTGGGAAATATTAAAGTAAGAATTGTAATTTACTATATTCCTGTCAGCTTCTCAGAAACTGGAGCTCCAACTATGATAATGAATCCCAGCTGTACTCTCAGATGTAACATTACTAGACTGATATCCTGGAACATCTCAGGGGAAGTGATGCGTGGCCAAAGTTAGCTCCCTTGTCAATACAGTTTGCAAAATAAAAAGACTCTTGAACAAACATAGATCCAGCAGAGCAGATGTCCCCCAGGTGGCATCTAAAACCAATAACCTGATTATTATTTTGTTGTTATTGGAACTTTGCAGGGTATAAGCAGTTGTCATCATGTTTACTACATTGTAATTGTCCTTTGTTTGGATGGATGGCACCTTGGGACACATCAACCCTGCTGAAAGCCAGGTCATTAACACCAGTTTCCTCCAATTGAAAAAAAAGACTGGATACTGGGAAATAAAAACACACAAAATGCTGGAGTAACTCAGTGGGTCAGGCAGCATCAGTTGAGAAAAAGGATAGGTGATATTTCAGGTCGTGGTGGGGGTCCACGCGCAACAGATGACCTCGGGCATGGAGGTTCCTCGTAGACTGATTGTTGACTAGAGATGGTGTGAGCCAGAGGGATAGATAATTGTGAATTGCACAACTGATTCATGAACTTTTTGTAGAGGGTACCCAATATTTGAGAACATTCATACCGCCGGGTTGTAAGCTTCCCAAGCAAAATACAAAGTCCTGTTCCTCCAATTTTCATGTGGCCTTACACTGGCAATTAAGGCAGCCCAGGGCAGAAAGGCCCATGTGAGAATGGGAAGGGGAGTTAGAGTGATTAGCAACCAGGAGATCCAGTAGGCCTTGGAAAACCAAGCATATGTTTTCAAGGTTGCCAAGTCCATGCTTTGCCTCGCCAATTTACAGCCCAAATAGAGAACACCAGATGTAGTACATGAGGTTAGAGAAGGTGCTTGTGAAACCTCTGTCTCACCAGGAAGGACTTAGGAGTTCTGGATTGAGTTGGGTAGGGGGTGTGGGAGAGTACAAGAACAGGTATTACATCTCCTGTGGTTGCAAAGTACCTGGGGAGGGGGCGATTTGGGTGGGAAGGGATGAGTGAACCAAAGAGTCACTGAGCGTGGTCTCTGCAAAAGGTATGATTTGGGATGGGATCACATGACAGAAATGGTAGATGATGAGTTTGAAGTGGAGGCTGATGGGGTGAATGGTGAGGACCATGAGGACTCTGACCTTGGGGAGAGGGAGTGAGAGCAGAATTTTGACACAGAACAGGCATGAGTGAGGGAACCGTCTTTGACAGCCAGGGGACCATCCTGGGAAATATTGTTCCCCAAAAATCTTTTTACAGATTGCTCAGGAATGGATTGGAAGACAGAAGCTTTCCACCAAACCACATGACTATAGTTCGCTCAAGGACAATAACCTCTCCCTCATTGTCAGCAAGATGAAGGAGCTAGTTATTGATGTCAGGAAGCATGGTGGAACACATGCCACAATTGGCAATAATAGCGCCAAAGTGGAAAATGTTGAGGGAGCTTCAGTTTCCTTAGGATTAATATTACCGACAAACCACAACAATGCAGCAGTCAAGACCTCTACTTCCTGAGGAAACGGAAGAAATTTGGGATGTCTCCAATGACTTACAAACTTCTGCAGATACACCCAAGAAAGCGCACTGTTGGGTTGCACCACAGTTTGGTTTGGGACTACAGGAGTTATAGATGTAGCGCAGTCTCACTCAGAAAGCTGACTTTCCACCATTAACTTCATCTACACTCAAGGCTGCCTCAGAAAAACAGCCAAAATAATCAAAGACTTGTCCCCACCCTGGTCCTTCCTTTTTTTCCTCTGCTTCCGTCAGGCAAAAGGTACAGACGTTTGAAAGAGTGCATCACCAGTCCTCCCCTCCGTTAACATTCTTCAGAACTGTCCTTCCACAAGCTAGAATACCGTCAGATTCACCCTTTATGGAACGGAAACACCATAATGCTGATGACTATATTCTTCGCTCAGTATCTTCACCTTTTGGTATATTTTTTACTTTTGCTTGTATAGTAAATATTGGATTTATGTATTGGTAGACACAAAATGTTGGAGTAACACAGGACAAGCAGCATCTCTGGAGAAAAGGAATGGGTGATATTCAAGTCGAGACCCTTCTTCAGACTAAATGGTCGTGACCTGAAACGACGCCTATTCCTTCTCCCCAGAGATGCTGCCAGTCCCGCTGATTTACTCCAGCATTTTGTGTCTACCTTCGATTTAAACCAGCATCTGCAGTTCTTTCCTACACCACATTTATGTATGGTATGTCTGATACCATGACAAAGCTGTTCACTGTACCTCAGTACCTGTGACAATCATAAACCTAAACCCAGCTGCTGAAGTGCATTTGCTTAGTTTAGTTTATTATTATCACGTTTACCGAGGCACAGAGAAAAGCTTTTTGCTGCATGCTATCCAGTCAAAAAAAGACTATGCACAAACAATCCATCCACAGTGTACAGATAAAGGATGCAAAATAAAGTCCCACTAAAGATAGGTCAAAGATCACGAATGAAGTAAATGAGGTCAAGACTGCACTCTAGCTAGTGAGGGACAGTTTAGTTGCCTGATAACAGCTGGGGAGAAAGTGTCCCTGAATCGGGCTGTATTCGTTCCAAACTTCTGTACCTCTTACCTGATGGAAGAGGGGAGAAGAGCGAGTGGCATGATACTTGACCCAATCAGGAAACTGGTGGTCACTGCTTAAATAGTTTGTACTGCATTCTCTATTAACAAAACAAATGGAGATGAGACTTACCAGTAAATCAGTTAGATAATCTTGACTATAGTTCTGGCCATGATGCTGTAGTTTTCCATTGACAGAAAGTGAGTAGTTGTAATATTTAGAATTCTGCACCTGAAAACAAAGATAAAGTCAGCTTTGGGACGACTGACTAACTCAACCATTAGCTGCCAAACTTGTACATTAATAAATCACCAAAATAGCCAAAGGAAGTTCATTGAAAATAAATCATGCTCTCATTTCTTGAAGTTTATTGAACACATTTCTGATCCGATTAGTATCCAACCTGCTATTATTACTGAACCTCATTTGGAATCCAATTTCTTCAAAATTCCCCATATGGTTAGTTTACAGGATTATGAAAATTACACATTCAAGCAGGTGTTTTGAGGATAAATGCAAACTCATTCCAAGCACCTACCAGAGCATGCCAGTAATCCCAACCTGGTGGAACATGTTCAACTCCACCTGCAGACTTGGATCCGTACTATGGAGAAAGCAGTGCACAATGGATCATTGATTGCAATGTAGCACAATTTTATTTGCAGTGCAATTAATACTTTTGCCAGAAAATGCACAATAGAAGACAAGGAACATAGAACAGTACAGCACAGGAACAGGCCCTTTGTCCGACAATCTCCATACCGAATAGGTTGCCACTTACCCACCTGCACATAATACATATCTCTCCATTTTTTAGCACATCCATGTGCCGTAAGTATCTCAAATGCTTCTATTGTATCAAGGTTCCATCACCCTGGCAGCACGTTCCAGGCACTCACCACCTTCTTAAAAAAAAACTTGTCTCACACATCTGTTACATTTTGCCCCTCTCATCTTAAAGTTTTGCCTTCCAGTATTTAATATTGCCACCCTGGGAAATGGGTTCTGACCATCTACTCTATCACATTTCTATATACTTCTATCACGTCTTCTATCAACTTCTGGCATAACAAAGGAAAATCAAAAATCTGGATTTGTCCAACTTCTCCCTGCAGCCTCAGTCTGAAGAAGGGTCTCAACCTGAAACATCACCCACTCCTTCTCTCCAGAGATGCTGCCTGTCTTGCTGAGCTACGCCAAGCATTTTGTGTCTATCTTATAATTGAAATGTGGTGACAATGAAAATAAATTAACAATAGGGTAAAAGTGCAGATAAGGAGTTCAAGGATAACTGCATAGTTAAAGAGTATATCAGCAGTTGTTCATTGTAACAAAACTCATCCAAATTCTTTCCAGACTTGCCACATGGTTATCTGATAAAAAGTTAACATTAACATGCAACTGTTCTATTTTTGGAGCTTCATCATAACTCATCAAAACAAATAGAAACATGGCAAGGACAGCAAAAAAGAAACAAACTGTCCTACGATTAAATGTCCTGAAAACATATTGCGAGCATCAGGGAATCATAGCTTCTATTGTTCTTTATTTTTTAATTCACTAATTATGCCACACTATTTGGTGTGAATACCTCCATAAACTAAAGCACAATCTGAGTTACTCCAACTGTTTAAGTTTATCTTCAGCACAATCTCAAATTTCAATCACAAATAGAAAAACCACAAAATGCTGGAAAAAATTCTCCAGTGACAATCAGCATTCCTAAATATAGAAGCAAAAAGTTTAAAATCTTAACTTTTATAGATCAGATTTAATTTTTGTGCACCCCAGTATTTTACTACTTCACCTTACACTTTGGAAGGAATATTTAGAAAACTGCTGATTATCTTTTGAAAAGCCCACCCTGCGCTTGCAAGGGGCACTCAAAGTAATTAATGGAGTCTCAAACAGAATACGATTACATATTAAATACCAAGCACAAAACAACAGGCTTGCACTTTGTTTATTTAATCAGTCAATAAAATTGCAATCACACAAAAAACAAACATTACCTCATTCAAATATTTTCCTGCAAAAAATGTTCGATATCCACAATGATTATGGAGGATGGCTGGGAAGGTGTTTGGCTCTTGTGTTTTCTGCCATGCTATACTACTGCAGTTTCCTTCCAGTGTATTATTAAATACACGATGATTGTGTGGGTACTTCCCAGTCAGGATACTGGATCTGCTTGGGCAACACAATGGGCTGGCCACATACTGCATAAACACAAACGCACATAAGAAAATAGACCGTGATAAGTGTACGATTGCATTCTTTGATAATATATATTTAAGCCTTTGATATTATCTATTGCCAACATTATACCAGTGACATTTAAACAAAATTAACACGAGATACAAATATTTTAAAACAATAGTTAGCCAAGCAAGTTTTAACACTAATCTGCTGATTATGAGGAAAAACATATCAGAAATGCAAATCAATATTTTTAAATTGTATATCAACACAGAAAGTAGAACACTACACATTAAACATTCTTTTAAAATCAACTCACCACATTAGTAAAAGTTATTCCAAGGTCTCCAACAAGTTTCCTTGTTTTCTTCAATGGTGTCTGTAAAGGTGGGAAATATTCAAACTGGAACATACTTAATTATACTTAAAACATTCTACATTTAAAATGGCGATGTAAAGAGGCAGAGTCTCAAATTAGGACATTATAGTCACAAGCGACACTTGCAGGGATTATAATATATGGCTAGTTTCAAATGATCAACCACAACTTTAATGAGATCAGAAAATGCTGGAAATACTCCGCAGGTCAGCAGCAAGTGTTAGTTGAAACAGAATTAACGACTCGTGTCAAAGCTGCCGTGTGTTTATATTATTTGCAGAATCTACAATTTTTCAAATGCATTTTTAATTCCGGCCTACACTGCCAGCAGGCCTGAACGTTATGATAACACCAGCAGGCCCCATAGCACGGTCGCTAGCTTACTTTGAAAGAGAGCGCTGCTACTTTAAAGCACTCTCGTCCCTCAGCCCGGGGCTCTCTCTCTCGACCCCCTGCCCTGGACTCACCATTCCCCCCAGGAGAACATCCTGGTCGTCGGTCAGGATCAACACCACGTTGGGTTTCTTGGAGCTGACCAGGGTGAAAGCGGCGACGTAGAGAAACAGGAGAGTAAGGGCAGTGTGTGCCGTGGATGGTGCAGCCATCGCGCAGCGCTTCGCTCCACTCTGCTCCCACCGTAGCCTCAGCGCCGCGCCCACCGTAGCCTCAGCGCCTCGCCAGTCACACTCCGGCAAACGATCATCAGCTGATCACCAGCGCCTGGCCAGACCTTTTATAGGGCAACAACAACGAGCGGAATGTTTCATTTCCTCAAGGGTTTAAAAAAAAAATCTTTTAAGCATACACCAGCGGGCTGTACTAGTGTAGCGCTGGATTCATTTAGTTGACAATTCAATTTAAATAAAAACTTGTCGGTGGCGCTCGCTGCAATTGCAACCTGCCGGAAAGCGAAACATTTGTTTCCCTCCTTCGTTACAGCGATATATGAAGCAATGTTACGCAACTGCCCCCAAACCAATGGTTATCCCAGAGTCACGTTTTGTAAATATAGAAGGTAATCCTTTTTTGTAATTTTTGCTGAATAAAAAGCTTAGTTGACTGAGGAAAGTTAAAGGATTGTGAAATATTAATCCGCAAGTAACTGTGTATAAGGAAGGTACTCGGCTTCCTCATTCACAGACCACAGTCTGTTCCTATTGGTGGAAATGTGTCAGACTCGATAACAATCAGCACTGGAGCACCTCAAGGCTGCGTGCTCAGCCCTCTGCTGTACTCACTCTATACTCATGACTGTGTAGCCGGTCATAGTGCAAACTCCATCATGAAGTTTGCTGATGACACCACTGTTGTGGGACGTATCACTGATGGGGATGAGTCAGAGTATAGAAGAGAGATCGAGCGACTGTCCATATGGTGCCAGCACAATAACCTGGCCCACAACACCAGCAAAACCAAGGAACTCATTGTGGACTTTGGAAGGAGTAGGATGGGGACCCACATCCTGTTTATATCAACGGGTCGATGGTTGAAAGGGTCAAGAGCTTCAAATTCCTGGGCTTGCACATCTCTCAAGATCTTTCCTGGTCCGAGAACACTGATGCAATTATTAAGAAAGCTCATCAGCGTCTCTACTTCCTGAGAAGATTGCGGAGAGTCGGTTTGTCAAGGATTCCCTCTAACTTCTACAGGTGCACAGTAGAGAACATGCTGACCGGTTACATTGTGGCTTGGTTTGGCAACTTGAGCGCCCTGGAGAGGAAAAGACTACAAAAAGTAGTAAACACTGCCCAGTCCATCATCGGCTCTGACCTCCCTTTCATCGAGGGGATCTATCGCAGTCGCTGCCTCAAAAAGGCTGGCAGCATCATCAAGGCCCCACACTGTCCTGGCCACACACTCATCTCCCTGCTACCTTCAGGTAGAAGGTACAGGAGCCTGAAGACTGCAACGTCCAGGTTCAGGAATAGCTACTTCCCCACAGCCGTCAGGCTATTAAACCTGACTCGGACAAAACTCTGAACATTAATACCCCTTTATCTGTTATTTGCACTTGATCAATTTATTTATTCATGTGTGTATTTACGTATATAATGGTATATGGTCACACTGATCTGTTTTCTAGTCTTTGCCTACTATGTTCCATTGTACTGAAGCAAAGCAAGATTTTCATTGTCCTGTCAGGGACACATGACAATAAACTCTTTTGAAGTCATTAACAATAACTAAAAAGTCCTTAGGTGAATATATTATAAAGATATAATGTGTTTGTATGAGTGTGTATATGTATGTGTGTATATATGTGTCTGTGTATGTATTTGTGTGCATATATGTGTGTGTGTAGGTGGACCCACAGGGGACTAAAGTCCAGGTTAGCAGCTAACCTTGGAAAGATTAATCCTCTCACCTGCAACACAGCCAATGATAAACACAATGAAGAATTGTCCACTTCTCTGGCCACTATGGACTCTAACCTTTGCTCTCCTAGGGTTGTTTCAAGAAACAGAAGTCTAGAAGTAGTTTGTTTCTCTGCCCTCGTGTAATGGGAGATTTTTATAAACCTCTATATAGGTATGTTACAAGACTTGCCTTCAGTGGTGCTGCAGTTCTGTCACAGGCCATGTGCAGCGACTTTGGTGCCTTTGGGGGGGGGGGGGTGTTAAAATGCGGTTTTCCCCTGCCTGCCGGAGTTTTATTTTCTCAGGGTGCGAGCTTTTGCTGAAGATTTGTTCCGACTGCCGGTCTGTGAATTTTTTTTTTAATCGCCCGACAATTTCAGCGCTGAAGTAAAATAAAAATGAGCTACTAATGCCGTCAACGCCGACAACTGGGATGGATTTCACGTACGGGACAGGTAAAGGAAAGCCGTTTATTTTACATATAAACGTGCATCTTAGGATGACCTTAATCCACATTTTAAGTTGCGAAAAGGTGATTTAGGCCCCATATGAACTGGCAGTATTTTTCCTGCCGATATGGGGTTTCAATTCACCGCAACCGCAACGTTCCAATCGATCGCGTTCCACAAAAACCCACTCGCAAGATGATTTAAATGGCCATTAATTTACAGGAATTAAACACTAAATTCCTTCCATTTGGCCTTCATGACAATGAGATTTAAAATTCATGACAATGAGATTCCAAGAAATTCATGACAATGAGATTTAAAAATCATGTTATATTGTGAATTCTTGTGTGAATGTTATTTGGACACTTAGGCTATTTAAAAATGTTAATCTTTTCTTAAGAAATGGATAGATGTTTGAGATCTAGTCATTGAATTTTGTAATTAGCTACAATTGGGTTTCTAACTAATTATATGCTTTAATTTCAGGTCATCCAAGTAACATTGTTTCATATTTGTTTCAGAATGCTTCATAATAACTGAAATTTCTTTCAGTTCTCTTAATTTTTAAGAAAGTTATGGGCTTTTGATTGTCCTCGATCACAGCTTTTGTGTTAAGTCAATGGAAAAGCAATAGGGAACAAGATGCTAATTTCCAAGTATGAAAATGGCCATAACTTTTTTTAATACTGAAGATATGAAAGTGAATTAGGTGTCAAATTAAACTTCTTTTTATGCTTTATCTGATGGGATGAATTACAGACTTGATTTAAAAAATCTCAAAATGTTGTAACATTGCTACTCTATACTTATAAAACTCTGATCTTGGATGTGTATTTATTTGTGTGGTTCGTGTGCGATTCACGTCTCCTCGAAACCGCGACGGTGAAATTCTTACATATTCCGTTAGAGATTTACGTTGTGAGGTCAAACACGCCTTATCTGAAAATGTCATGCATTATTTCTCGAGTTATTTATGAAAATGTTCAAAAATTTCAAATAACTTGGAAAATAAACGAGCTGATGTCGTCACAATGGGTTTGCTCGCGCAGCCTGTGCACACTGTTTTCCACGTGCTGTGAGTTATGTCACCCCCCCCCAATTTGCAGTCATTTGGTCGCTGCCCGCTCGCCGTGGGCCCCACAGCCCGCTCGCCCGCCCGGCTCCCCTCTACCTCTCCCCACCTCCTTCTCTCCCCCCCTCGTCCTCTCCCCCCCTCCTCCTCTCCCCCCACCTCCTCTCCTTCCCTCCCTCTCTCCCCCCGCCTCTCTCCCTCTGCCCTTCCTCCCTCCCCCTCCCCCCACTATCCCAAATCTTTCCCCTCCTCTCTCTCCCTCCTCTCTCCCCTCTCTCTCCCCTCCTCTCTCTCTCCTTCTCCCCCCCTACCCCCCTCCACCTTCCCCCTCACCCTCCACCCCTCCCCCCTCCCCTCTCCCCCCCTCCCACCCTCCCTCTCCCATCCCCTCCCTCTCCCTCTCACCTCCCCTCCCACGGGTGTGTGGGGGGTGGTTAGTGTGTGGGTGATGCCGCAGGGTGCCCCCCCCCCATTTCCCCCCCCCCCCCCCCCCCCACTTGGTCTAGTAAAAAATAAACTTGAAGGAGGAAGTTTGACTTTTCATTCTTGGAACCTGCAGCCATCGTGAATGAGTATGCCACTGCTGAGACTGACTTCATCAACAAATGTGTAGTGGAGTGCGTGCTGAAGAAGACAATCTGAGCATTCCCCAACCAGAAACCATGGATGAACCATGAGGAACATTCACAGGTGAAGGTCAGGTCCATTGCATATAGAAGTCAAATGATCACGAGTGATACAAGAAAACTCACTATGATCTTTGCAAAGTCAACAAGAAAGCCAAGCGACTATACCGGGACAAACTTGAAGTCCCAGCATAATCATTTGGACACCCGCAGAATGTGGCAAGGTCTGAATACTATAACTGACTGCAAAGCGGTCAGGCTATGGGTGGTATGGCTGCTTTAGCTGATGAACTTAATGCTTTCCATGCTCGCTTTGAGCCAGAAGGCCAATAGAGCAATGACACCCGTCCCATCAGATTCAAGTGTGCCTCCTCCCAGGGTCACTGTTGCAGGAGTGAGATCGGCCTTCCTGAAGGTGAACCCACGAAACGCAACTGCCATAGACGGAGCATCTTTAGAAACTGCGTTGGTACAAGTAGCGGGAGTATTCACGGACATCTTTAATCTCTCCCTGCTCTGTTCTGAGGTACCCCACTGCTTCAAGATGACTAACATCATCCCAGTGGTGAAGAAAAGCATGATCTCATGACGTAACGACCACCGTCCAATGGCCTAGACATCCACCATCATGAAGTTTAGTTTATTTTAATGATCAGGCGTACCGAGGTACAGTAAACTGCCGTTGTTGCGTGCTAACCAGTCAGCAGAAAGGGAATACATGATTACAATTGATCCATTTACAGTGTATACTGTAGATACGTGATAAGGGACTAATGTTTGGTGCAAGTCATCGAAGTCCAATCAAGGATAGTCCGAGGGTCACCAAAGAGGTAGATAGTAGTTCAGGACTGCTGTCCACTTGTAGTAGCATAATTCAGTTGCCTGATAACTGCTGGGAAGAACAGTCTCTGAATCTGGGGGTGTGCGTTTTCACACTTCTATACCTTTTGCCTGATGGGAGAGGGGAGAAGAGGGAGCGGCCAGGGTGCGACTCATTCTTGATTGTGCTGCTGGCCTTGCCGAGGCAGCGTGAGGTATACATTGAGTCAATAGAAGGGAGGATGGTTTGCGTGATGGTCTGGGGCTGCGTCCACAATTCACTGCAGTTTGTACTTTGAGAGGCTGGTTATGGAACTCCGTCTACCAAGCAACCATTGGAGATTTCGTGCTGCCACAACAGGTCCACAGCTGATGCCATCTCCCTGGCCCTACGCTCATCCCTAGAACACCTGGATGAGAGAGACACTGACATCAGACTTCTATTCATAAACTATTTATATCAGTGGCGCCACACAATTGGCCGCCCCGCCTACAGTCTGTCAGTTTTTTTGTCTTTTTAAATTTTTTTAGTGTGTGTTAAAAGTTAGTGTAAATGTTCACCAGTTTGTTTTATGTAGGGGCAGGGGCAGACTTTTTTTTCATTTTCTTACCTTGCCGGAGATGCGATTATTTTCTGGATCGCATCTCCAGTTGCTCTGCGGCCTACCATCGATGGAGATGGAGGCGTCCTCCGACTGACCTTGAGCCCTACCAGTTAACATCGGAGTCGATCCCTTGCCCGGTATCGCTCCAACCATGGCCTGCTGCCATTGCCATTGTGAGCTCGCAGTCTCAGGAGAGACCGTGGATGTCGGGAGCTCCAATAACGCAGAGGTTCGACCAGCACCGACCCGGGGTGCGATCGCCGGCGCGGGAGAACTGATCGTCCCGATGCAGAGGGCCTGACCACCAGCTACGGGAGTCAAGATCGCCCCATCAACGGAGGCCCCCGACTGCGGGAGAACAATGAAGGGAACAGATTTGCACTTTTTTTTCGCCTTCCATCACAGTGAGGAATGTGGAGGAGTCACTGTGGTGGATGTTTATGTCAAAATGTGTTTTGTGTGTTCCGTTGCTTTTTATTTGTATGATTGACTTGGCAAATGAAATTCCTCATATGTTGCAAAACATACTTGGCTAATAAAGTATGATTGTGATTGTGATTGTGAATACCATTATCCCACCCAAGCTCATCACCAAATTCATGGGAGTTTGAGTCAGCACTCATCTCTGCAACTGGATCATCAGCTTCCTGACCAACTGACCACAATCAGTGAGGAAAGGGGACAAATCATCCTCTATGTTAATCCTCAACACTGGTGCTCTGCAAGGATGCGTTCTCAGCCCCCTTCTTTATTCATCATACACCCACAACTGTGAGCCAAGCACAAATCGAACTTACGTAATTAACAAATTGGCGGATGTCACCATCGTAGTGGGCTGGATATCAAATAATGACGAGACGGAGTACAGGAAGGAGACTGAGAACCTCATAACCTGGTGTCAAAGCAACACCCTTTCTCTCAATGTCAGCAAGTCAAAGGAGATCGCAATTGATGCTAGAAAACAAAGCTGTACACAGATCCCATTTATCCACCCATAGAGATGGATGAAAGCTTCATGTTCCTAGTTGTAAATACTCTATCACCAGCAACTTGTCCTGGAATAGCCATATAGAAGCAATGGCCAATAAAGCACACCAATGCCTCAACTTCCTTAGCAGGCTTAGGAAATTTGGCATGTCCCCAACAACTCCCACCAACTTCTACATAGGTAGAAAGCATTCTATCGGGATGCTTCACAGCATGGTTTGGGAACAGCTCCAGCCAAGATCGCAAGAAATTGCAGATAATTGTGGACCCAGCCCAGAACATCACGCAAACCAGCTTCCCTTCCAGTGACTCCATCTACACTCGGCAAGGCCATCAGCATACTCAAGGATAAGTCTCACCCCAGTTACTCCCTCTTCTTCCTTCTCCCATCAGGCAAGAGGTACAGAAGTGTGAAAACACATACTGGCATATTCGGGGCCAGTTTCTTCCCAGCTGTTAACAGGCAACTGAACCATCCTGTCAACAACAAGAGAGCGGACCTGAGCTATCATCTACCTCACTGGAGACCATCAGACCATTTCTAATGGGACTTTACTGGACATTATCTTATACTAAACATTATTCCCCTTATGCTGTATCTGTACAATGTGGATGGCTAGATTGTAATCATGTTTAGTTGTTTTGCTGACTGAATAGCCTGCTACATAAAGCTTTTCACTGTACCTCAGTGCACGTGACAATAAATAGACTAACAAACAAAAAATAATAATACCGGACGTGAATTGTACATCTTTGAACGGTGTTGCAAAGCCTTGAAAGCGTAATTGATGTTAAACTATAAAGACACAAAGTGCTTGAGTAACCCAGCTGGTCAGGCAGCATCTCTGGAGTAAATTTGCACAATGTATCAGAATTTTTACAAAAAGTTTTCTTGTGCAAATTGAATTGAGTAGATAATGCATGCTAACCCCCTGTCAGAATACAGTCAATATAGGAAGAAGCAATTTAGAATTTCCTCCTCTGAAATGGCCCAAACAACTGTGACAGGTAGCAAATCCCATCACCCAACTTTGCCAGCTGCTACTGCTTTTTGGGTTTTGATTCTTTTCCGAATGCCTTGGGTGTTCAGAAAATCTAAAATCCAAAAGACGTAATAACTAAATATTTGAGATATCAACAGAAGACTGTTTTTAAATAATTGTAGAATGTTAAAACAATTTCTCAAAATGTCCTTGCTGGTTTTTCCTATAATGCTCATTGATATATTTTGGGGGCGAAGGCTGCCGATGCCAACAGGATTAACAAACTCATAAAGAAAGCGGGCTCCCTCCAGGGGGCGGAGTTGGATTCACGGGAGGTGGTCTTGGAGGGGAGGATGCACCACAAACTGCGGAGCATTATGGAAAATACAACTCGTCCCCTCCATGACACACTGGTCAACCTGAGGAATACCTGAGCAACAGACTGGTTCCACCAAAATGCAGTACAGAATGCCACAGGAGATCCTTCCTCCCTGTGGATATCAAGCTGTATGGATATAAACTGTGGATATCCTCCCTCTTCTGCTGTGGGATAGACTAACTTCCATCCACTAACCCCCACGTCCCACCTCTCCAATCTCTGTACTTCCCTAATCCTCTCCATTTGTCACTTTAATTTCATCTTTCATGTATTTTGTGTTTTATGACTGTTGGCAGATTAATTTCCCTCCTGGGATAAATAAAGTTCTATCGTATTGTATACTATTTGTATGTTATCTCATTTTTGCATCCACTCCTTCCACAAGAGGGCAGTGTAGATAGGCCAATTAACCTACAAACCCGCATATCTTTGTGATGTGGGAGTAACCAGAGCTCCCGGAGGAAAGCCACTTACTCACAGGGAAAAATGTAGACACGGAAATCGCTGTCAAAACATGCGGGGGACACAATTTCTTGGCGGCCGGACGCGCATGCGCACACACGCGAGGCTTAGGCCGTGGGCCCCGTGGACGGTAACATCGGGAGCTGACCTGGTTGGTGACCGACTCCGAACTCCAGCAACAGCAGCTTCGTCTGCCCCGAATCGTGGAGCTTGAATCAGCTCGTTCACGGAGGCTTTCATCGGCCGGCGGGGGCTTCAACATCGGGAGCCTCGATGCAGCAGTTTGATTTTAAGCCGCGCCGGGCGCTGAAATGCCCCGCGAACAGGCCGATTCAACCCTTGGAAAGCGGCTGATAGAGTCCGAATTACAAAACATGCGGGGGTTTGACCCCCACGTCTTAAAGCGGGGGGGTGGGGCGTGTCCCCCTACCCCCCCCCCCCCCCCCCCCCCAGGATTTCCGCCCCTGCAGACATGGAACCGAAGTCAGGATTGAACCAGGTCTCCGACACTGTGAGGCAGCAGCTCTGTCAGCTGCACTCCACAGTATTGTACCGCAGACCATTCCAATGTGATGAGGTGCAAGGTTGAAGGTCAAATACAGAAAAAATTGGCCTTTTCGCAGATGATGTAACGATGTATCTCACGGAAGTAAACACCTCCTTTCCAAGGATGATGGGGATCATAGATAAACTTAATTTTTATGCAGGATATAAAGTGAATATTTCAAAAACTCAAATCCTCCTATTTAATTGTCCTCCTCCAGAAGAAATCAAACAAAATTATAATATTAAATGGGATTCAAAATCAATCAAATACCTAGGGGTACATATAACAAAAAATATATCAATGTTGTATGGGGCCAATTATAATCACATCAACCAAAACATAAGAAAGGATACAGAAAGATGGTCCACCTACCCAATGGATTTTAGTAGTAAGATAAATGTGGTGAAAATGAATATTTTGTCAAGGCTATTGTTTCAATCTCTGCCAATAGAGGTACCATTAAAACAATTCACGGAATGGGATAAATTAATATCTAGATTTATTTGGGGAGGAAAGAAGGCCAGAATTTGATACACTACACTACAGTTGCCAAAGGACAAAGGTGGAATGGCACCTGAATGGTGGAATTCAGAATTAACGGAGGTATTAGGATATATAGTCTGCAAGAAGTGTTCCATTTTATACCTGGGTAATATAACTACAGTGGTGCTGAAGGAAGACCATAACTTGGTTAAAATCCTACTCACAGCTGGCAGAAAGGCACACCCAGACTTAGACAATGGTTAGACATAGTACAGGAAATATTTGTCATGGAGAAAATGATATATTCTCTAAGAGTGAAAGAAGACGAATTTAAAAGAAAATGGGAAAAATGGATTAGGTATAGAAATAAAGACATCAACACTGTATAATTTTATAGACAATAATGTAAGTTATTGGAAAATGCTTTAATATGAAAATAGTTCTGTATACTGCATCATTAATTGTAAATTGAAACCCCCACTACACTGTTGTATGTTTCATTGTTATATTTGTGTTTTATTTGTGTATACATAAAAGCAATAAAAATTAAAGTAAAAAAAAAACAAAACAAACAAATACAGAAATATGTGCTCTTGGTATTGGATTTAACAAAAAGTTGGGCGTGGGACCGAACAAGGTCAAAACCATTCATATTACCTTTGGGGGCTGTGTAAAGTGGAAGGATTGAAATGGTGGCCACAGTACACACAGTTGCCACTCTACCTAAGAATGTTATTCATAACTTTTACTAAATTGTGGGCAATACAAAATTAAGGTGAAATATTTTTTTCAAATAATAATTGCACAGATGAAGGCACAGCTAACAACGGCAGTGCACTCATGAACTTCGACCTGCAAAGGAACTTAGGTTATAATTAGAGCATAAATGAATGAATGAGCTTTCTTCATGCTTGTTCTGACACATGAAAAAGGGAAACACTATACTTCCATACTGTATATACAATATACAGACTGAAGTACGACTGGTCATTCTGCTGTAGCTCACCTTTCTAAACTCCAGCGAGTACAGGCCCGGTGCTGTCAAATGCTCATCATACATTAACCCAGTCATCCCCGGGATCATTCTTATAAACCTCATCTCCTATGCCAACACATCCCTCCTCAGATATGGGGCCCAAAACTGTTCACAATACTCCCAATACAGTCTGACCAGTGCCTTATAAAGCCACAGCATTACATCCCTGTTTTTATATTCTAGTCTTCTCAAAATAAATGCTAATATTGCATTTGCCTTCCTTACAACCAGTTCAACTTGCCAATTCACTTTTTGTGAATCCTGCACCAGCACTCCCAAGTCTCTTTGCATCTCCAATTTCTGAATCCTCTGCCCATTTAGAAAATAGTACTTGCCTTTATTCCAACTACCAAAATGCATGACTGCACACTTTGCTACAATGTATTCCATCTGCCACTCTCCCAGCCTGTCCAAGTCCTTCTGCAAAGTCCTGCATTCTCAACACTACCTGCCCCTCCACCTATTTTTGTATCATGCAAAAAACGTGGGCACAAAACCTTCAATCCCCCTCATCCAAATCATTGATATAGAATGTGAAGAGCAGCGGCCCCAGCACCGGGCCCTGCGGAACACCACTAGTCACTGGCAGCCAACCAAAAAAAGCCCCCTTTATTCCCACTCTTTGCCTTCTGCCATTCAGACACTCATATCATCTGTCGTACCATGGGTTCTCATCTTCTTTAGCAGCCTTTTCTTTGTTACTGCAAACTAAAAGTACAGAAGCTATGGTGTTACATATTTTAATGGAGTATCATTGCACAAGTGTCAATAGAAGAAAGTTCTTGTTAATTTCAATAGTCATCCACGATTAAAGTAGCCGCTGAAGTCTGAATGTGATTGCTATCATGTAAACGTTCCCCGACTTTCCGTCAGGGTTACGTCCTGCGGTCCTCGCATAATGTGGTACTGCGCACGTATCAATTTACCATTCGATGCCGAGACCACGAGGGAGGATCCACGAGAACAATTAACTGGCTTACGGAAAGGGCCACATAACCAGTAACGCACTGTTTTCGTTACTACTGAGACACGCAACTTGGAAAGAAAGCAGTGGACTCAAAGAATTGCTGCGTGAGTGTGAGTTTACGTAGGTCGCCCATTACGTAAGTCAGGGAGGACCTTCATCTGTAATTATACCTTTCGTTCTACCTGAGGAAACGGGCCTTGTTTTCTTCTGGCCTCACCGCCAGATGTGATGCTGGAGAACTGTTGACCCTACTGGGGGATGACTGCTGGATGTTGTTTATAATTTACTGATTTATTAGAGAAAATGAAAATAAAAGTCAACGCACATGACTATACAAATACTGCAGCAGTTCCTGAGTTCAACACCACCATTTTGGCTTGAACTGAACTGAACTACTCTTGAACTGCTTAACTGTCTTGACAATAGTGTGGAACTGAACCCTCAACCAATGGCTACTTTGCAATCATTGGTTTACATTAGATACCAGCACCAGTCCTTCCACATATATGGTATCAGCCAGTGAAAGCCAGAGTATGTTTCAGGACATCCATAACCTTTAAATAAATAATTATTTTAACATTTCTGTTCATGAATAGTCTAGACTGATTTTTGTAAAAAAAAATCCGTCTAGACTCTTCTTGAACAGAAATGTTTAAATAATTGTTTATTAAAAGGTTATGGATGTCTATTGTTTTTTTTATCAATCCTAAAGGATTCAGAATATACTACATGATAACCATCAGAGGTAGTTATGCAAACAAGTTCTGGAAATTTGAGATGTGCTTTTGAGATTTTAAATATTTATTTAATTTTCACTTCACCGAGAATGTTAAATATTAATAGCATTTTCTATTTGGATTTCTTCAAATCCTGATCCTATCAGCTAATTTCAAGTTGACCTCTCCTTCAAACACAAACTGGAATCCGAGCCCAGATTCATATAGAAGCTTCTGTAAAATTCACCTCTTTTGCATAATTCCTTAATTGAACCCAACTTCTTTCTCGTACTCACTGACCACTTGGTACTGTCTGTGATGACAGTACCAAAAGACTGTGATGCCCTTTATTGTTTCAAATGTGCTGGTTTTGCAGCTAAAACATCACAAAAGACCCTAGCTTTTTCAAGTTGGACGTAGGAGCTGCGGTTGAGATTTAACCTCCAGTGTGACAGTCCCCTCTCTCTTGGATGCTGCTCTGATTCCTTTAGCTGGCAGACAGGCCAGGAAAGGCCAATCCCCAGCACTACTGGTGATAACTGGTCCGATTACCTGTTATTGGTTGGTCACTTAATCCTTGTCTACCGACTCTCTGCAAACGGCAGGCATTCAAGCGAGAGACGGAGAAAAAGAAGGGAGACAAAAATGGGATGCCTCCCTCCCATTTGTGTTCCCCTGCTGCAGGTTTGAGGAAGACTGAGGCACTGGGACAGATCTGAGACTGGACTGCGGGGTAAGCCCTAGGCGGCCCGACCACACCTCTACCTGAGTGGTTGGGGGATGCCAGAAATGATAGAACCTCTTCCTGCCCACATATAACAAGGGATTGTACACACACACACACACACACACACACACACACACACAGGCAAAGACTGGCCACCAGGATCACCAGCGTTGCCTTTTCAAGCCCAAAGCTGAGCTGCCTGGAAGAAACCTAAGCCGTCAGCACATCTTCAATGGTGAAGCCTGGATTGCCATGGCTCCTCCTTTGACCAGGGAGCCTCGTGGCGGTGGGACCACGCGATCAACCCGCGATGAATGGGGACCCGGCGTGGGGGGGATCGCCGTGAGGGAGAACAAAGGGGAGGGGGGGGGCACTCTCGTTTTAGAATCCTCTGCCCAGGGGATAAGTCTGCATTTGTTTGTTCATTTGTTCCAGTTCAGACGCCGTGCACACTGCAGCCAGCTTGTCTTTTTCTTTTTGTTTTCACTGTTAATTTCAGGTTTTCATGTACCTTGTGTGTTGTGACTATTGGCAGACCAATTTTCATCCGGGGATGAATCAAAGTTCTTATGTTTAAGAAGGAACTGCAGATGGTGGAAAAGCGAAGGTAGACAAAAATGCTGGAGAAACTCAGCGGGTGCGGCAGCATCTATGTTGCGAAGGAAATAGGCAACGTTTCGGGTCGAAACCCTTCTTCAGACTGATGAATAAAGTTCTATCGTATTGTACTGTATGTATTCTGATGCCGAGGGACGGTGCCCCCATGTGGTCGTGGATGTTCTTACCGCTGTAAATATAATATATCATGCTCGTTCACCCTACTGTGAGTGTCGGCGTGGTCACTGCTGAACCTGGCTTTGTCCTTTACAACACCTAGGAAATGTGGTTAAGATGCTTGCAGATGATTGCAAGATGTCAGTGTGGCAAAAAGGAAGGTTTAGGACAAGATAGATATCAGTGAAGAAACAAGGAACTGCAGATACTGGTTTACAAAAAGTGCTGGAGTAGCAGCGGGTCAAGCAGCATCTCTGGAGAACATGGACATGTGACGTTTTGGGTTGGAAAACCTGATGTATCCATGTTGTCAAGAGATGCTGCCTGACCCACTGAGTTACTCCTGCACTTTGTGTCTTTGTTTTCATAGATACCAGCGAACTGATCAGTTGACCAAAAAGGCTGCAAATGGAACCCAGTAGGGAAAAATCTCTGGAGGTTATGAAAGCAAAGCAAGAAAATGATCAATAAATGGTAGGTGACTAAGAAGAGCGCAGGAACAAGGCTATCTTGAGGTGCAAATCCACAAATCAATGAAGGTAGCAGGACAGGTAGATACAATCTGCTAAGTCCTTCTCATGTTCACAGGGGAACTTGAATCTAGATTGGAAGAGTTGCTCCCATAGATTAGTCAAGCCACAGTCTGACTCACAAAAGTGTATCTTATAGGCTCACAAAAGTGTACGGCAGATACTTGCCTCCATCACAGAGCCCAATATAGTTCTGTTCAACTGGAAAGTTCTGGCCCAGCACACTAGAGTGTTTGACAGAATGGTATAAGAGAAGGAGGAGGTAATCATGGGAGCCCTTGACTTTGACTACAGACCCTATGAAGATATGAGGTCATAAGGAATAGGAGTAGACTTAGGCCATTGGGCCCATCAAGTCTACTCCACCATTCAAACACCTTTACTAATCAAGGAGTCTCATGGAATCAGGTAGACATGGTTATGTCCTTCTTCAGTTTCATGAATCAATCCTCCTCTAAGTTGAACATTACTTAGAAGGAGCACTGAGAATAAGAAGATTACTGAATGTTTTAGAAGGTGGACACAAATTGCTGGAGTAAATCAGCGGCTCAGACAGCATGTCTGGAGAAAAGGAATAGGTGATGTTTTGAGTCGAGACCCTTCTTCAGAATGTAGTTTTGATCAGGTGCTTTAATGTCCATTGCCACGAATGTTATGTTAGCAACACAGCTGATGGACATAGCTGGCAGATTGGGTACTGAAGGTACAGCAGGTACTGAATGAACTAAAAGGAGAGATTAAAAATACCAAATCTTGTGCTCACCAAACTATCTGGGGAAATTCCATCTGTCCATCATAGCATTGGTAGAGTTGACCACCACATAATCCTTGTGCAAACCAAGTCCCATCTTCATGCCAAGTTATGAGGCACCAAAATCATGCCAAGCAGGATAAGCTTAGAACATATCTAGCAGATCACAATTGGGCATCATGAGGTGACATGCATTATTACCATTCTCAGAATTGTGCATGACCCTTTTGCTCCAATGCCTTCATTCTTGATGGTAAGCCAATAATGTGGCAATATCAAAAGCCTTTTTGTTGTAAGTCTTTATTTCCTACATCGTGGATCTGATCAAACAACTCTGTCAAGTTAGCTGGACCCAATTTGTCTTTGATAAATCTATGCTGTCTTTTTCTAATTAACTTGTGTTCGTCCAAATTACTGCAAATTTATTTTAGTTTAGTTTAGAGATACAGCGCGAAAACAGGCCCCTTGGCCCACCGAGTCACACACTAGGAACAATTTTTACATTTACCCCGAGCCAATTAACCCTCAAACCTGTACGTCTTTGGAGTGTGTGAGGAAACCGGATCACCCGGAGAAATCCCATGCAGGTGTCACAGGGAAAATGTAGAAACTGTACAGACAACACCTGTAGCCAGGGTGGAACCCGGGTCTCTGGCGCTATAGGGCAGTAGATCTACCGTTATGCCACCATGCCACCCTATATTCTGTCCTGATTATTGTTTCTGGAACTTTCCCCATAAATGTACATTGAGAAAATTCAGAGTGCTTCATTTTAACACTGAGAAAATGAATGGAGCATGGAGAGATGGTAAGCTGTAAACTTTATTCAATATTAAATAAAATTGCTTTTATTAAGTTCGACGGCTATGTTCCTGCAGAGATTGGTGCTTAGGTTAAATAAACCACATTCAATGAAAATGTACAGAAACTGAAGGAGGAATTTCTGGAAATTATAAGCAAATAATGAAAGATTACAATATGGTCATGCTGGGAGCCTTGCATATTGGGTAAGGGTGATGGGAACACAGATAATTTAATGGTCACATTGGAAGAGGCAGTAATTAGTTCAGGGCATTGTTTAGATAGCTGGGGCCAAGATAAGCTCATAAGTAAGCAGAGTCACTCCAGGAAGGACTTGGGTCATAATTTGTAACAAGGCATTTATCGAGCAAATGGGAAAAATGGCTGTTAGATGAAGGAGGACCTGTCCAGTTGTCAGGCAGATAGAGGCACCTCCCACAGGGATGAAACAAGGATCAAAATCTTTTTTTTTTAAAGTGGATTATGTACTGGTGAATCATTGTAAAAATGTGAAATCCACAGGTGACCATTGTAATGCAAATACTATGCGTTGCTGGAGGATCTTTGAGTTTTCACTCAAAGTCCCTCCCCAGTAGATTATGACAAGGTTTGAATAAACGGACGTTGAAGAGACTCACTGCTGCTGTATGAGACATTCTCCGCATGCTCCCCTGATCTGAGCTATAGTTATGTCGCCAGTGTTAGAATGTTAGGATCTAAGCTCACTGCTTCTTATGTAAGTAATGACTAACACACATGACTCAGTGAGTAAACATTTGAACACGGGATTGAATAACAGATTCAATCTGCTTGCAATTACTTTGATGTTTTTTTCTTCCAAGGAACTTTGTACAACCCATAAAGGTCATCACCAAGGTGAGCTGCTGTTGCCTATTGTCCTGTTAATCTAGAGGTTTGTACATTTTGCCCTCACAGACAGACTGTACTTTCAATTTCCAAATAAGATGTAGGATGATTCGATGATTGCCATGTCACAGGCACTTGGCACGAGCCAGTCTTGTACCCGGCACACCGCCATCTGGAACATTGCACCTGATGGCCAGCTCCCCACTCAGGACCACCCTTCCATTTATATATTCACGAATAGCTCCTTCCATTTCTTCCTGCATATCCACACTTATCCAGGTAAGATGCACATTGTCTTCTTCTAGTTGTCAGACTATGAACAGGAGGAGGGATTAGCCTGCCCTTTTCTATAGAACAGAAGACACTGCCTTCTGCCTGCAAAGCTCATTCTCAGTTCAATCTGGATGCGGATGTATGTTAATTGTGATCAATGTTGAGGAAGGAACTGCAGATGCTGGTTTACACCAAAGCATTGTGGATCTCAAGAGACAAGAGACATTTATTGTCACACGCACCAGTTGGAGCAGTGAAATTTGTGGTCACCATACAGTCATACGAATAAAATAAAGAACACAGAACACAATAGTCTTTAACGAACATCCCCACACAGCGGTATCAAAGTTTCCCACTGTGAGGAAAGGCACCAAAGTTCAGTCCTCCTCCTCTGTTATCCTCTGTTGTTCACCCGTGGTCGGGGCCCCCTGAGCCCTCCATAGCCGTCGTTACGGGCGGCCCGATGTTCAGGCCCGCTCGCCAGACGATGGAATTCCGACATTGGAACGGGAGAACATCCTCAGCGGCTTGGACCTCCAAATCGGCCACTTCCTACCGGAGTCCGCGGCTCCCGAAGTCCACAGGCCGAGCTGGGCGGAGATTCATCGCTGGCGACCCCCGGCAAAGGATCTCAGGACTCCACGATTTTGGTCAGCACAGCCCGCGCTGGAAGCCCCGCAAACCACAGCTCCACGATGTTGAGCAGAAGATGCCACGTTTCCCAGAACAGGGACATTTTTACTTTAGTGCCCACTTTGATTGCCGCCCTTTCACATACTTACCATCCCTACTCGACTGGAGATGTAGATGAGCTCATCACATGGACACGATGTGGGAAGGGTTGGGGTTGGGTGGGGGGTGGGGGGGGAGAGGACATTCTCGTTTAACATTGGGTCGAAGGAGGACGGCTCGGTAACAACCTTGCAGACGGACATGCTGAGGATCTGCAAATCCCTTTCATACGGATTTGTATGACAGAAAGGACACAGACAGCACCGCCTCCCAGAACTTTCCGTCCGCTATCACGGAGGTCTTGGAGGACAGCAAGCGGGAGAGTCTGGACCAACCACGGACCCTAGAGGAGCTGACTGGCTCCATCCGTTCCTTTGACTCGAGTAAAACTCCCAGAAGCGATGGCTCACCGGCCGAGCTGTATTTGGCTCTGTGGGACCGGGTGGGCCCGGACCTGCTGGAAGTGTACAATGACATGCTTCTTAGCCGGCAGCATGTCAGACTCCATGAGGAAGGGCAGCATCACCCCAATCTACAAGCAGAAGGGGGAGATGAAGGATATAAGGAATTGGAGACCCATCACATTGTTGAATGTTGATTATAAGATCCTGTCTAAGGCGATCGCCAACCGGGTCAAGTCTGCCCTGGGACGGGTGATCCACCCGGACCAAACCTGTGCTGTATCTGGCAGGAAAATCTCAGACAGCCTAGCGTTGCTGAGAGATACCATCGCCTACGTGCAGGACAGACGGGTGGATGCCTGCCTAGTCAGCTTGGACCAGGAGAAGGCCTTCGACAGGACATTGCACACATACATGAGGGACGTGTACTCCAAAATGGGCTTTGGGGAGGGAATCAGAAACTGGATCCAACTGCTCTACACCAACATCCGTAGTGAAGTCCAAATCAATGGGTGGGAATCAGACAGCTTCCCCGTCAGGTCTGGAGTCAGGCAGGGTTGCCCTTGCTCCCCTGTCCTGTTCGTCTGTTGTATTGAACCTTTTGCCGAGTCCATCAGGAAGGATGCGAGCATAAGAGGAGTGACATTGCCAGGCAGTGGGGGCACTCAGGTCAAAACCTCCATGGACGATGTCACCATCCGCAGACTGATCAGCATCTGCGACCAGTTTGAGTCGGCCACGGGAGCCAGGGTGAACCGCAGGAAGAGCGAGGCCATGCTCTTTGGCAACTGGCCCGACAGATCTTCCGTCCCCTTCACCGTCAAGCCTGACTTCTTGAAGGTGCTGGG
Source organism: Okamejei kenojei (assembly GCA_035221665.1). Taxonomy (NCBI): domain Eukaryota; kingdom Metazoa; phylum Chordata; class Chondrichthyes; order Rajiformes; family Rajidae; genus Okamejei; species Okamejei kenojei. The sequence goes on along the minus strand of CM069149.1, from coordinate 10,411,610 downwards.
GATCTGGTTCGGGGGGGCTGAGGCATGTGACAAGAATTGGCTGGAGCGGATAGCCAGGGTGGGGAAGAAACTGGAGCTGTGGAGGCAACGCTCCCTCTCCATAACGGGAAAAAATGTGGTCATCAGGTGTGAGGTGCTCTCGGGGCTGCTGTACTTGGCACAAGTGTGGCCTGTCCCTCCCTCCTACACCAGAGGGATCACCCGGGCCATCTTCCACTTCATCTGGGGGTCGAGGATGGACCGGGTGCGACGGGCCACAATGTACAAGTCAGCAGACAACGGGGGTAAAAGCGTGCCCAACGTCGCCCTCATTCTGATGGCCACCTTCGTGTGTGGCTGCATCAGGCGGCGTGTAGAGCCAAGGCACGTGGGCACCAAGTGTCACTACCTGCTGAGCTTCTACCTGTCCCCGGTGTTGAGAAGGATGGGCCTGGCGCAGGTGCCACGGCATTGTGCCAGTCAGCTGGACATTGCCGCCCCATCTGTCGTCTGTGGAAGGGTTCTTCCGGACCAACACCTTTGACCACATGTCCATCGGGCAGTGGTCAGCACAGAATGTCCTGCAGGCACTGCAGAGAAAGGACTCTATGGACCCGGTGGCGTGGTTCCCTGAGCAGACTGCCCAGCTTGTCTGGCAAAATGCCTCATCGCCAGAACTCACCAACAAGCACCAAGACCTGGCTTGGCTGGCGGTGAGGGGAGCCCTCCCAGTCAGATCCTTCCTGCACCGTCGGAACCTCACTGACAGCGCACGCTGCCCTCGGGACGCCTATGGAGAGCAGACGGTTGCCCACCTCTTTACAGAGTGTGGATTCACAAAGAGAGTCTGGAGAGGTCTGTAAGGGTCCCTGTCATGGTTTACTCCAAACAGCTCCGTCACAGAGGACTCGGTGATTTACGGACTGCTCCCAGGGACACATTCAGAGACTGACATCGAGTGCTGCTGGAGGGTCATCAACTCGGTAAAAGACGCCCTTTGGTCTGCCCGAGCATTGTTCACCACCCAGCAGAGCGAGATGTCCGTCAGGGAATGTTGCCGACTGGCCCGCTGCAGACTGCAGGAGTACGTGCTGAGGGACGCACTGAAGCTCGGTGCAGCCAACGCCAAGGCTCGGTGGGGGAGGGCCACAGTCTAAGGCCCTTCCGCTGCTGGACATGGGGGGCAGGGTGTGGTGGAGACGCCCCTCAAAACAATTCCACGCCAGTGGGCCACATGAGTGGCAAGGGTGTGGGGTAAAATTGTGGTTTGAGGAAACTATTGAATGTTTGTATAGCCTCCGAGAATATCAGATTGAGTTTTGTATGGATCATGTATTGTATATATTTATTTCTCGAATAAAGTATATTTTGAAATTAAAAATAAAACATTAGGTCGAATCTTATCCATGATAGAAAATCGTGCAATGATATTGGAGACAAAGCATCTTTATCCAATTTTGCATTACATTTCTGAACATCTTAAATAACACCTTCAATGTGTGTGCGTGTATGTGTGTGAGAGAGAGAGAATCCTGTTTAAAGCATTTTCCTTTTGTTCAAGTCAAGTCACTTTTATTTATATAGCACATTCTAAAAACAACTCTCGTTGGCCAAAGTGCTTTTAATTGGTAGAAGAATAATATAACAAACAACAGTGGTTCATAGATTAAATGCAAACATCACTACATACTGAGCTCTCCCTCAGAGGATGTCAAGAAAGGCTCTGTGTTCATCTGTCCAGATGCGTCTGGCGACGCATTTCATCGGGGCGCCGGACGTGGTCCCGGTAACATTGCTCCGTGTTCCTCCAGTGGGACAGTGGGGTTGGGGCTTGCAATGACTCAGCCGCCACGAAGCCGAGGTGAGCTCCAGTAGCATAAGCACCGTTTCACCCCATGTATTGGTCTGGCGCACCCCGAACGCCAGGCGTCCCAAACTCTCCCGGACACGGTCAAGGACAATCACCATATTGTCGGTATGAATGCCTTGGACCAAATCCAGGGTGGACATGTCATTCTTAGCCCGTGCAGAAAATAACACCAATGAAGTGTTAACAGCCCGGCTTTAGGAGGTTATAAAGGTCTTGAGCGTTTACTCCTGTTCGTGGGTATTTAAAGTCGTTTGGGGAATTGTCTCCAAACTTACAGACGTAATGGCATCCGATTTCCTGGTAAAAAGTCAAAACAACGCTGCGAGTTGCAACGCAAGGAAGCGATAGCATCTGACTCTGTGCTTAAGTGAAACACACCCAGGGGCAGACAGTCCATTTCCTGCAAGTCGCGGGCGGAAAGCTAGTGCAAGGAAAGCGCATTTGTTGCTTTACAGCAGAGAAGAAAATACTGCCCAGAGTTGATACAAGTTGCATTCCCCAACGCAATGATGTGAATGAAGCTGGGCGCTTCTATTATGCTCACGCCAATGGCCGGCGGTTTGATTATGCGGCCACCAATTACTTGAAATAACTACAGATTCCCTTGAATAAAATTGAAAGACATCTGACAAATTTTCAATTAATCTCCAAAAACAGCCGACTCTTTGTAAATTTATATTAATAAATATATATTAATAAAAAAATATATATATATATATAGGTTTTCCAGTAAATTTATATTAATATATATATATATATATTTATTAATATAAATTTACTGGAAAACCAAATTAAGATTATATTTATGATGAGGAATTTCAACAAAGAGTCGGCTGTTTTTGGAGATTAATTGAAAAAAAAAAAAAAAAATATATATATATATATATATTCAATCCAAATACTAAGCAGCGCAAACTCGAGGCTATGTGATTTATTTCATATTATTATCTAATATCATTTGAATTAATATTAATTACGGATGAATATTTAAAAAACTTATATTCATATACGTGTCGCGCAGAAGATCGTTTACAAGTGATTATTAAAACCGAGAGGTTTAAGAAGGAACTGCAGATGCTGGAAAATTCGAAAGTAGACAAAAAATGCTGGAGAGATCCTTAAAAACGAGAGGATGTGATACATTTCGGGGGAAAACATGCGGACATTTTTCTCTCAATGGTCCGGAGAAATTATTCTGGAGTTGATGTGCTATGTCCAGGTGAGCTCGGGTGAATTTCCCGACGCGAAATGTACCTGCACCAATATCATAGCTGGCGGACTGCGCCAAGGGTGTCGTGGGGGGAATGTAGATGTGCATAGTTTCGTCGACGGCCGTATCACCAGTTTAAAGTTTATCTAACATAGTCGTCCTAAAACAAAGTATTTGTTCTGAGCTGGCAAACGTGCCGTTTAGCCAGAGGGAGAGGTGTGGGGAGAGATAAATGTCAACGGCTCCGAGGCTGCCTCCCCGGTAAAGGATTGGAGAGGACCCGGAATTAGCTCCCGACCCACCTGAGCCGCCTGGTCGCCACTTGGACAAGTTGCCAGAAGCGGGCCGGGAGCGGCGGGGAATGGCCGCTTACAGTCGCGTCCCGCACGGGGAACTCGCTGAAGTCGACGTCTTCAATGGCAACTGTTCAGAAGGGGAGGGGGACTCCTTCGTCAACTCAGTTGCGAGTAACTCTGACGGGCTGCCGGGCTTCGGGGCTTGGGCGCGGAGTGCCGGCTGCCCGGGAGGAGCGATCCCAGGGCCCTCGCTTCCCAAAGACAGCGGGGACATCCTCTGCTCGCCAGCGTTAGCCCCGGCTCCACACTGGGCGAGACCTCGCATCGACCCGGGAGCGGGGGCAGTCTGCAGACAGACGTCTTCCATCGTGGACAACCTGCTGACGGAGCTGTATGTCTCCTACACGTACAGCGGCAGGAGCATCGACAGTGTCGACAGTTCCACGGAAGCCTCCAGCTCCGATGCTTTTCTGGGGAGGAGTAATTCTGGGTCCGCATTCCTGCAGGAATTTCAGGAACAGCACACGACCAAACATCAGGTGCAATACCTGGCGCAAAAAGGTACGTCGCTTAATCTTCTCCGAGTGTAGACACCAACAGCTGGAGGGACTCCGCGGGACTGGCAGCATCTCTGGAGAGGAGGAATGGCTGGCGTTTCTTTCAGGCTCGCTGCGACCTCGGCGTAAAACACCCCCTGCACCAACATAAATGATTGAGAGATCTTACAAAGGAACTGCAGATGCTGGTTTACACGGAAAGGCACAAAGTGCTGGAGTAACCCAGCGGGTCAGGCGGCATCTCTGGAGAAAAGGAATGGTGACGTTTCGGGTCGAGACCCTTCTTCAGACTGAGAGCAATTATAATTAAGACTCTTACATTAGTGTGAAGAAGCGTCTCGACCAGAATCGTCACCTATTTTTTCTCTCCAGAGATGCTGCCGGACCCGCTGAGTTACTCCAACAGAGTGTGTGTGTGTGTGTGTGTGTGTGTGTGTGTGTGTGTGTGTGTGTGTGTGTAAAACAGCATCTGCAGTTTCTTCTCCTCCTTCTTCTTTCGTGTGGCGTGCACAGCCGAAGTTGTTGGACAACTTGTTCTATTTGATCTCCCGTTTGTGTGCAGTTCCTTCCTACATCGCTGCCCAGTGGCACGGCTGAATCCTGAATGCGCGCCCACTTTGAGTACCCGAGTAATCTAAGGTCAGAGCCTCCTATTGTAATGGAACATAACCAGAAATTGCCAGAAATACTCAGCAGGTTTGGCAGCATGTGTCGGGGGACAATCAGCGCTGCATCCCGCCCCGCTGGGTTACTCCGGACTGTTGTGTCTATCTTCAGTGGAAACCAGCATCTGCAGTTCCTTCCTACACTATCAGTGCCGTTGGATTTGCCGAGTACACCCAGACCTTATACCGCTTTATTGTAATGGAAGTTGGTAACCTGGAAAATCCTGGGAAATTCTAAACGTGGTCAAAGAGGCAATTGCTGGCCTACTGACTGAGCCTTGGCAGGGTGTATCACTGACTGGCGGCGGAAAGCGCTCGTCGGTGTTTTGAAGCGTTTGTTCGCCAATGATCCCCCCACCATATAGTTAGAGGAAGAACCCGACGAGTGGACAGATTCCTTCCATCCAGAGATGCTGCCTCTCCCGCTGTTATTCCAGCATTTTGTGTCTGTATTAGGAACAGTTACCATGGCAATGAACCGAGGTAGCCCTCAGCGGACCAAACATCTATCACCACAGTTGGAAGTTGTATTTTAAGCTCTGATCCCATTTCAAGCATCACAAATAATTCAAATTCTAAAATAAACAGCATCTGCTGGAATCTGAAAACAAATCGAGAATGCTGGTAAAACTCATCAGGTCTGGCAGTATCTGTGGAAAGAGATTATGCAGTATTAAGGGTACACAAAAAGCTGGAGAAACTCAGCGGGTGCAGCAGCATCTAAGGAGCGAAGGAGATAGGCGACGTTTCGGGTCGAGACCCTTCTTCAGACTGGTCAGGGATCAGGGAAACGAGAGATATAGACGGTGATGTGGGAGAGGTGGGAAGGGGAGGAGACAACAAGGGTTAACAGAATTGAGAAAATTCACTGTTCAAGCCCAAAGGATGCAGACTCCCCAAGCGGAATATGAGGTGCTGTTCCTCCAACTTGCGGTGTTGCTCACTCTGGCCGTGGAGGAGGCCCAGGACCGAGAGGTCGGATATGGAATGGGAGGGGGAGTTGAAGTGCTGAGCCACCGGGAGGTCGGGTTGGTTTTTGCGGACCTGAGCGGAGGTGTTCGGTGAAACGATCGCCAAGCCTCCGCTTGGTCTCACCGATATAGATCATCTGGCATCTGGAGCAGCGGATGCAGTAGATGAGGTTGGAGGAGGTGCAGGTGAACCTCTGTCGGACCTGGAAGGACTGCTTGGGTCCCTGAAAGGAGTGGAGGGGGGAGGTGAAGGGACAAGTGTAGCATTTCTTGCGGTTGCAAGGGAAAGTGCCCGGGGAAAGGGTAGAGCCGGAGGGAAGGGAAGAATTGACAAGGGAGTTGCGGAGGCAGCGGTCTTTGCGGAAGGCAGACAGGGGGGGAGATGGGAAGATGTGGCGAGTGGAGGGATCACGTTGGAGGTGGCAAAACTGGCGGAGGACTATGTGTGGTATTTGCCGGCTGAAAGGTGAGGACCAGGGGGACTCTGTCCTGTTTGCGAGTGGGGGAATGGGGAGCGAGAGCAGTGTTGCGGGGTATGGAGGAGACCCTGGTGCGAGCCTCATCTATAGTGGGGGAGAGGAATCCCCGTTCTCTGAAGAATGAGGCCATTTGTGATGACCTGGTGTGGAACACCTCATCCTGGGAGCAGCAGTAGACGGATTTGATTTGATACCTAGAGTAACAAATCACTTACAGTGGGAGGAGGATGCATCTGCATGTATTTTAAGATGTTATTTAAGCTCATGCAATCATGAAGAAAATGTGCAATCTGCACACAGATAGCACCCAAGGTCATGATCAAGTCCCAGTATCTGGAACTGTAAAACAGAAGGCTTTCTGCTGTATATTGCTGTTTTCTAAAATAATATAAGTTTATTCATAAAAAGCTGGAGTAACGCAGTGGGTCAGACAGCATCTCTGGAGAAAAGGAACAGGTGACGTTTGAAGAAGGGTCTCGACCCGAAACATCACCCATTCCTTTTCTCCAGAGATGCTGTCTGACCCATTGAGTTTCTCCAGCATTTTGTGTCTATCTTCGGTTTAAACCAGCATCTGCAGTTCTTTCCCACACATAGTTTTATACATGACAGATTATGTTTTGGACTGTTTTATGTTCTCCCGAGTCCCCAAGAATCCATTTCATAATTAACCTCGATTCACATTCCTGTACTGAACTAATGATAGAGATAAAATCTTACCAATGAAAGTTGCTTTTGAACTTGTGACAGTGGAAACTCTTTTTCTTTCATCATTGCATCATCAGGTGGAAAGGGGATATTACAGTGAAGAGAATAGCATGATTATTTGAAAGAGGATTCTGATATTACTGGATATAACAGTGAAGAAAAGGGCAGCACAGCAGTAAAGTCGCTCGCTGCCTTACAGCGCCAGAGACCCAAGTTCGATCCTGACGACGGGTGCTGTCTGTATGGAGATTGTACGTTCAACCTGTGACCACATTGGGTGTCTCCGGGTGCCCCAGTTTCCTCCCTCACTCCAAAAACGTACAGGTTTATAGATTAATTGGCTTCTGTAAATTGTAAATTGTCTCTAGTGTGCAGGCTAGTGCTAGTATACAGGGTGATCGATGTTCAGAGCAAATTCGATGGGCTGAAGGGCCCGTTTCCACATTGTATCTCTAAATTCTAAAAAACGATTGAAATGTGGCATTCACAGCATTCACGAGCTTCCAAGATGGAGCCCGACCTGGCGATTATTTGTGTGCTAGCCACAGAAGCTAATATGCAATCACATATTACAATTGCTCCAGACTTTTATTCTCTATTCCTACAGTAATATTCTTCCCTTATCATGTATCCATGCATTCACAAGTTATAGGAGTAGAATTAAGCCATTTGGCCCTTCGAGTCTACTCCACCATTCAATCATGGCTGATCTCTGCCACTTAATCCAATTTTCCTGCCTTCTCCCCATAACCCTTGACACCAGTTCTAATGAAGAATTTGTCTAAAAAATATCCACTGACATGGCCTCCACAGCTCTCTGTGGCAATGAGTTCCACAGATTAACTACCCTCTGACTAAAGAAGTTCCTCCTCACCTCATTTTTAAAAGAGCAACCTTTAATTCTGAGACTATGACCTCTGGTCCTAGACTCTCTCACCAGTGGAAACATCCATTCCACATCCACTCTGTCTATGCCTTTCATTATTCTGTAAGTTTCAATGAGCGCCTTATAGAGCCTCAGCATTACATCTCTGTTTTTGTATTGCAGTCCTCTTGATATAAATACTAGCAATTAAGTTGTCTTCTTTACTACCGAATCGACTTCTTGGGAGTCCTGCACCAGCACTCCAAAGTCCCTTTGCACCTCTGATGTCTGGCTTCTCTTTCCATTTAGAAAATAATCTACGCCTTTATTCTGATTACCCGAATGCATGACTCCGCACATTGCTATCCTGCATTTCATTTGCCAGGTTTCTGCCCACTCTCCTTACCTGTCCAAGTCCTTCTGCAGAGTCCTTGCTTTTAGCTACACTGCCTGCCTCTCCACCTATCTTAGCATCATTTGAAAATTTGGCCAAAAGGCCTTCAATCCCCTTATCCAAATCATTACTATACAACGTGAAGAGAAGCGGCCCCAGCACCAACCCTTGCGGAACTCCGCTAGTCACTGGAAGCCAACCTGAAAAAGCGCAGTTTATGGCAACTCTTTGCCTTCTGTCATCCAGCTAACTCGCTATCCATGTTAGTGTCTCCCCTTCAATACCATGGGCTCTCATTTTCCCAAGTAGCACGATAACGTGCGGCACCTTACTGATGTCCTTCTGAAACATCTACAACCTTCTCTCTGTCTGTCCTGCTATTAACTTCCTCAAAGAACTCCAGCTGATTCATCAGGCAACATCTTCCCTTCACAAAACCATGCTGACGGGCCTATTTTATCGTGAACTGCAAAGTACTGCGTAACCTCATACTTTATAATTGACACTAAAGTCTCACCAACCGGCCTATAGTTTCCGCTCTTCTTCTTTGCCCCCTTCTTGTATAAAGGGGTGATATTCGCAATTTTCCAATCTTCAGGAACCACTCCTAAATCCAGTGATTCTTGAAATATCACAACTAATGCCTCCACAAACTCCAAGGCCACCTCCTTCAGAACCCTGGGGCGCAGTCCGCCTGGTCCAGGTGACATATCCACACTCAGACCTTTCAATTTTCCAGCATCTTCTCCTTACTAATTGCCACTACCTTCCACCCCCTGACTCTCTAGGATCGCAGGCACACCACTGGTGTTGTGTATTGAGTATTGTGTACAGTTTTGGTCTCCTAATCTGAGGAAAGACATTCTTGCCATAGAGGGAGTACAAAGAAGGTTCACCAGACTGATTCCTGGGATGTCAGGACTTTCATATGAAGAAAGACTGGATAGACTCGGCTTATAATCGCTAGAATTTAGAAGATTGAGGGGGGATCTTATAGAAACTTACAAAATTCTTAAGGGGTTGGACAGGCTGGATGCAGGAAGATTGTTCCCGATGTTGGGGAAGTCCAGAACATGGGGTCACAGTTTAAGGATAAGGGGGAAGTCTTTTAGGATCGAGATGAGAAAAACATTTTTCACACAGACAGTGGTGAATCTGTGGAATTCTCTGCCACAGAAGGTAGTTGAGGCCAGTTCATTGGCTATATTTAAGAGGGAGTTAGATGTGGCCCTTGTGGCTAAAGGGATCAGGGGGAATGGAGAGAAGGCAGGTACAGGATACTGAGTTGGATGATCAGCCATGATCATATTGAATGGCGGTGCAGGCTCGAAGGGCCGAATGGCCTACTCCTGCACCTATTTTCTATGTTTCTATGTTTCTATGTTCCACTGTGAATACTGATCCAAAAAGGTCATTCAATTCCTCTGTCATTTCTTGATTTCCTATTATCACTTCTCCTGCATCATTCTCCAGCGGCCCACGTCCACGCCTGCCTTTTTCTAACTCTTTATATTTCCGTAATTATTGGCTAGCTTACATTCGTACTTCATCTTTTCTCTCCGCATTGTCCTTTTAGTTAACTTTTGCTGTAACTTTAATAACATCCCAATCCTCTGGCTTCCCACTAATCTTTACAATGTTGTTTGCCTCCTCTTTCGCTTTTATGTGGTCCTTCACCTCCCTTGCCAGCCATGGTCGTCTTATTCTCCCCCTGGAATCTTCCTTCCTCTTTGGAATGAAATGATCCTGCACCTTCCGAATTATCCGCAGAAATTCCTGCCATCGCTGCTCTACTTTCCTGTCATTCCTACTAAAGCCCCTTTCCAGTCAATCTTTGCCAGCTCCTCCCTCTTGCCTCAGTAGTCCACTTTGCTCAGCTGTAATACCGACACATTCCTTTCAAATTGTAGGTTAAAGCTTATCATATTATGGTCACTACTTCTAAGTGGTTCCTTTACCTCAAGTTCTCTTATTAAATCTGGTTCATTGCACAACACTGAATCTAGAATTACCTTATCCCTGGTTGACTCCACTACAAGCTACTCTAAGAAACTATCTCGGAGGCACTCTACAAATTCTCTCTCTTGGTCCAGTGCCAGCCTGATTTTCCCAGTCTACTTGCATGGTGAAATTACCCATGACCACCATAGCATTGCCTTTCCTACACACCGATTTTATTTCCTGATATACTCATTATCCTGGTTACTGTTTTGGGGCCTTTAAATAACTCCCATTAGAGTCTTTGTACCCTTGCAGTTTTTCAGCTCTACCCACAGGCACTCCGCAACTTCTGATGCCATGTCATCCTTTGCTAAGGACTGAATTTCATTGTGAATGGCTCGATTGCAGTCATGTATTGTCTTAGCATGCAACAAAAGCTTTTCACTGTCCCTCACTGTATACAATAAACTAAACTAAAACTACATTAGTGGAACCCAAAATTCCAAGTGTACACATTTTTATTACCAGAATTGTGTATTATTCATGTGTAGGAAAGATCTGCAGATGCTGGTTTAAATCTAAGATAGACACAAAATGCTGGAGTAACTCAACGGGACAGGCAGCATCTCGGGAGAGAAGGAATGGGTGACGTTTTGAGTCGAGACCCTTCTTCAGACTCAGAATAATATGTATTATTCATCATGTTTTCATGCTTAGCAGCACTCCAATATAGTGCCAAGGCTGTTCCATATTACAATGTTCATTCCTGTTAACAGATGTGGATGAACTGAAGCGAATTGTGGAGGAGCTAAGGTACAGAATTGCCGTGCAGTCTGCCAAGCTGGTTCGCCAACTAAGGAGAAAGGATAACCTTTCACATAAACTGCAAAAAAATAGTGATATTGTGACGGCATGTCTGCAAGCAGTTTCACAGAAAAGGCGTAAGTACATTTGAAATACAGAGCATTTTATTGCCTATTGATTGTTATAATATTTGCATTTATATTGCAGTGTCTTAAACAATGCTCTGGGAGTGCTCTCATTTGGTAGGTATGCAAATATATGGATTGTTTGATATTTGCTTTTCATTTTACTATTGCACGTAAGATAAGGAAGGATATTACTTCAATGGTATATGTTTTTGTAACAGGCGGGGTATTGGTGGAATAAATTGGTCAAAATGTTTTAAATACATGTTCAAAGTAAGGAAAGGATCTTGTATGCCTTTCTATAATTTAGAAATCCAGCCACATTTACGTTGTGTATTTGCTTTGGGTAGAGCCTGTCAAATGGACCAGCAAATGAAGTGATAGTGCTTTGGTACTAGCTGTTATGTGGCAGAAGGGGAAAAAGCAGCTGATTGATTACAAATTACGCTCCATCAAGCACTTTAACTGCAATAAATGGAGGTGTCACTAATGGAAAGAGTGGTTTGTTCACTGCACTTTCAAGCCATATTCTATGCATTGGTTTCAAAAAGCCTTAATACATGTGCATTCTGAATTCTCTCTAATTACATGCCTTGCAATGTACTCCTTTCAAGACGTTTATATTTTGGATCCTCCCTTGTTATGCTTACATTAACATCCTATGAACTTTTGAAAGCATTTATGATTTATGATAACAAATAGTCAGAAAGATAAAACGCTACTGTTAAATGCATGTAAAAAAGCTCTGATGATGTCCTTCAGGAGCAGAATTACCCAAAAGCTTTAAGTCCCTTCCCTTCCTCCAACACAAATGTCTGAGTGGAAGTTGCATTTTGTTGGAAATTAGAAAACTTGGATTTGTTTTCAGAAACAAATATACAGTTCTTTCATGGTAGATTTTCTGGATATCACTTCAATTAAATATCTACCTGCACCAGTTACTTCGTGAAAATACCCTTTAACTGGGATGTCACATTTTGAATATTTCTACATGATAAATGCTATGGTTTCATTTTCCTTTTATTTGTGGAATTGTATTTTGTTGCTCTCCTCTCCTCCCCTCTCCCCTCCCCTCTCCCCCCCTCCCCTCTCCCCTCCCCCCTCTCCCCTCCCTCCCCTCCCCGCTCCTCCCCTCTCCCCTCTCCTCCTCTCCCCTCCCCTCTCCCCTCTCCGCTCCTCCCCTCTCCCCTCCCCTCCCCTCTGCCCACTTTCCTTGTCCCTCTCTCACCCCTATATATTGTATTTCCTTACTTCCTAACCTAAAGGCCCTGTCCCACTGTACGAGTTCATTCAAGAGCTCTCCCGAGTTAAAAAAAAAAATAATCAAACTCATGGTAAGCACGTAGAATGAACGTAGCGGGTACGTCGGAGCTCGGGGACGTTTCTTAGCGGCTCGTATCGCTAACGTTACTCGGGAAGACTCGCTAATGGCAGGTAAGCTCGGGAAGACTCGTGAAGATTTTTCAACATGTTGAAAAATGTCCACGAGTGGCCATTACCGTAAATCTCCGCGTTCAAATCAGGGCAAACTCGGGGAGAACTCTTGAATGAAGTACAGTGGGATAGGGCTTTAATCCTTCTCGCCTGCCCTCTCTTTCGCTCTTCTTTGCGCTCTCCTCCCCCCATTCTCTCCCTTTACTTCCCCTTCATCCCCCTCTCTGCCCCTTCCTCCCTCTCTCTCCCCTCTCGCCTCCTATATTTTATTTCTTTACCTCTCTGAAACAGGTTGCTTCAATATGGTTCATGGGTGTCAGCAGCCCTATGGTGACCTCTGTATTTATCTACTGGGCAAAAATATCCAATCTGCTTCTTTGTAGTCAGAAGAGTAATTTACATTTGTTCCAATTAAAATATAACTTCTAGATGAACTAGAAGCTCAGTAGGTGACTCGCTGACTGCTGTGCAGAACACCTTACCGTAACAAGCTAGAATCTCCAGGCATTTCTTCAGTGAGTAGCTCCCACCCTTCAACTGAGATTTTTTCTGCTGGAACTGGACTATTGAGTTGAAGGAGGCCTCTAACTGAGTGAGATCGTGCTCACTCCTCTGGTCTGGTTACTCTTGGAAGTAGTGTCTGCATGTCTGCTTTGTAAATATTAGTCATACAATCATAGAGCATAGAAGGTAGCCACTGTTCATGCTGATCAAACAAGCACACACTTACACTAATCTTGTACTAACCCCATCTTATTTTCCCCACATTCCTTTCAATTTTCTGCCTAAACCTGATCTTACTGCTAACCTACAACCAAGAGGCAATTTACAGCTTATCACTTATTCTTAAACTATGGCCCTGGTTCTGGACTCCCCCAACATTGGGAACATGGTTCCTGCCTCTAGCGTCCAAATCCTTAATAATCTTATATCTTTCAATGAGATCCCCTCTCATCCTTCTAAATTCCAGAGTGTACAAGCCCAACCGCTCCAATCTATCAACATATGACAGTCCCGCCATCCCTGGAATTAACCTTGTGAACCTACGCTGCACTCCTTCAATAGCAAGAATGTCCTGCCTCAAGTTTGGAGACCAAACTGCACACAATACTCCAGGTGTGGCCTAACTAGGGCCCTGTACAACTGCAGGAGGACCTCTTTGCTCCTATACTCCTCTTGTTAAGAAAGGCCAACATGCTTTCTTCAATGCCTGTTGTGACTGATGAACAAGGACCATCAGATCCCGTTGTACTTGCCCTTTTCCCAACTTGACACAATTTAGATAATAATCTGCTTTCCTATTTTTGCCACTAAAGTGGATAACCTCACATGTATCCACATTAAACTGCATCTGCCATGCATCTTCCCACTCATCCAACCTGTCCAAGTCACCCTGCATCCTCATAGCATTCTCCTCACAGTTCACACTGCCACCCAGCTTTGTCATCTGCAAATTTGCTAATGTTACTTTTAATCCCTTCATCCAAATCATTAATATATATTATAAATAGCTGCGGTCCCAGCACCGAGCCTTGAGGTACCCCACTAGTCACTGCCTGCCGTTTTGAAAGGGACCCGTTAATTCTTACCCTTTGTTTCCTGTCTGCCAACCAATTTTCTATCCATGTCAGCACCCTACCCCCACCAGCTCTCCCTTGTCATATTCCTGGTTACATCCTCAAAATTCTAGAAGAGTAGTCAAACATGATTTCCTCATGCTGACTCGGGCCGATCCTGTTACTGCTACCCAAATGTGCCGCTATTTCATCTTTTATTATTGACTCCAGCATCTTCCCCACCACCGATGTCTATAATATTTGAAATGTCTCACTTTCAATAATTTTTGTAAGTCGCACTTCTACCTTTTTATTCGGTGAATAATTTGACAAATTAATTCTCCCGCATACATTCTGAGGACATTGGAAAACTTGGAATTGTTATCTCAATCAAACATACAGTTCCTCTTTTGTCTTAGATTTTCTGGATATCAGTTCAACTAAATATCTTGCTGCACTTCAGTTACTTCATGGAAATACCTGTAAATTCAGTACACCATAAACTGGCATCTTAACACATGCAATTGTGCATGGCATTGAAGCAGTCTTGTGTTAAGAAATTGGAGCAAGCTGAAATAATACCTATTTGCCAATCAGTAATTGGGAATAGAAGGGTAAATAATAATATATTCTTATTCGGAAGAAATTCAAATAGGGTTTTGACTGGTGCTGAAGAATTTATGGTTTAAATAAATATGAATTGTATCATATTCATGTTTCATATTCATTATAATCAAAAAGGAACAGCTGGTTTCCAGATTATAGTTATTAGAAATAATGATTCAAAATAATGCAAAATAATAATCTCATGTTTTAGTTTGGGAAATATATTCAGTATTTCCTAAATTAACATTCAATTGTCTGTTTTGTTAACAAGCAGCATGGCTGTGCTCTGTGATAAGGTAAATATAATAGGTTTGTATAATATTTCTATGAAAAGCATGCTGGTTCAATTTTTTTACTATTCATCTATTAGTTGATCAATTTTGTCTTCGTAATAGATAGATTTTAATTTTGTTTTGTGCATGTATTAGTATACTGTTTATTAATTTTATGAACTATTATGCTGAGTAATGTAGACTTAGGAGTATTTTGGTACTCCTAAATATAAAAATAATTGTTTAATGGATCGTTTGTACATTGCATTATCCAAATGCCACTGAAATTATATGAAACTTGCCTCTAATCTTTTTAAACCAATTCCTACCATGCCTTACATAATAGATTTGAGTTCTTTGATTGCCTTTAGACCTTCCTTCTGAAACATTGCTATTTTCTATTGCTGTGATTTTCTATAATAATGATAGGAAATGTAGGACTTTTGTTAACGTGTGCTAAGATAATTCACAGCCTGTTGCACATTTTGACGCTCTGCATGGATCCCCTTGTCCAAAATATATAATGAGCATATAACTCATGCTTTGGAAACACAATGTTGTTTATTTAAAATATTTATTGTATGACAACAAATACTAGGATGTAACAGTAGATTAAAAATACAGTATTGCAATATGTTTTTTTTCACAGTGTATATTTCTGTAGGAAAAAAACACTCAGTTATTCATTGTCTAAAAAGTAGAGAGCCAGCTGGCATCAGAAAACTTTGATTTAAATACTTGACCACAGTCAGTAGACTGGAATAAATGGAGCCAACACAATGAGATGCAGCAATGTCACTGTTACACGTAGCTCTCGATGAACATAAACCTTGTTACATTGACAAGAAAGTATAATCTTTTGTGCATTTTCTTTCTACAAAAGTATTTTCTAACCACTTTTATAATTTTCTCTGTTCGAGTAGGTTAATTTTGTTCAAATAAACATTTACAATTATTGTGGCAGAAATTAATTACTAAGAACAGGCTAACAGCAGCAGCCGCATATGGGAGACTTTGGAGTGCAATTCCTAAAACGTGTGCACACCAATACAAGTTATTCAGCGTCCAATTAACGTCTGACTATTAAGTGTTCATGTTTTTATAGCATCAAGTGCTAACATGAATATTTTAAACATGTTTCAATAACATTGTGCTTAAAGCATGATTTTGGATGAAGTCTGATCTGAAACGGGACTAAGCAAATTATTGTTGATGCTTGACTTGCAATGATCACTGGCAGACTTTGTTCGTACTCAGTACTCTATCTTAATTAACTTTCCTTGCACAGTTGCAGGTACCCTTTGGTGAGAGGATAGTAGCTGGTAGTACTCACAAATGCAAGCAGATTCTTCATAAAATTGCTCATAGAAAGTCCTGGGATCAACAAGTAATTTGCATTGAGTAGGTGATCGGTTCGTCTTCTATAATCTCTCTATTTGGAAAAAAGTGTTAATCCAAAAACTGCTTCCATAAATGTCATTTTCAATTACATGTAAATCAAAATTCAAATTTACAGATGTGAACACTAGAGAAGGATAAAATATATTTATTATTCCCAGCCACATTTCTGCAGTGTAATTGTCAAATACATTCTTAATGCTAACATAAGATATTATTATGAATAGAATAGATGTGTTTATTTTCCACGGAAGCTAACCTCTTAAGGAACCAATTAAAATGATAAAAGGATTGGTTCTTGCTGCATGTGCTAACTGTAGGGGTAAAGGGACTTGTAAGCGGCATTGATGGAACAATCAAACATCAGTTACTTTGGGATAGAACGTGTTCAGGAAGACTGCACCCTGTAGAGATGAGAAAGAAGGTAGATAGCAGATAAATACAGTTGATCGGCAGAAAAAACAAGGGTACAGGATGATCTTCTCTACTTAGATTTTGTCTACATTACTGATAACTAAGCCAACAATAGAGATGTTCTACAGTGAACAAAGTTAGAATAAAATGGAGCAGAGATATATCAGTATAGGAAAATTATTTTTACAGGAAATAAAACAAACTGAGGAAACCTAGTCACACTGTGATCAAATATTGGACAAGGCAACCATGGCACAGTCTATATGAAAACCCTGAGCTCATTTTGATCTGTATCAACATAGTATGCAGTTAATGGATCAAAAATAAAAATCACATTGTCTCAATGACTGGTGCATTTTAACATTAAAATATATCTACGATCAGGACCAACTTTACTAACTTCAAACTCATAAGCTGACAAAGACCTTTCACATTAGTTCATGTTTTCTGACAGTATAGAAGGAGGCCAAAACCAAATTGCCGGAGGTGCTTGGTAGGTCAGGCAGCATCTGTCCAGGGAAATGGGCAGTCCATGTTTCAGGTTGAGATCTTTCATCTCGACTGGAAGCATAGAGGGGAGATAGCCAGTATAAAGAGATAGATGGATGCAGGTGAGGAGGGGAGGGATTGGTTGGTAGATGGAGACACGTGTGGGAGGAAATAGGGGAGGTAGTGACAGAGGCTAGGAGATGATAAGGAGATAGAATAAAGGACATGTACGGAGTTTGTTACGTTCTCCCCATGACGGCATGGGTTTTCTTCGGGCGTTTCTGTTTCCTCCCACACACCAAAGACATGCAGATTTGAAGGTTAATTGACTCGATAAAGATTGTAAATTATATTTGAGTGTAGGATGTTGCTAGTGTATGGGGTGATCGCTGGTCGGCGTGGAGTCGGTGGGCTGAAGGGCCTGTTTCTGCACTGCATCTCTGAACTAAACTAAACGAAATTATGGAAGCTGATAAGAGAGGAAGAGGGAAAAGATACGGGAGGGATGATGGACAGATGGGAACAATGGGGGGAGGAGATAAGGGACCCAGTGGGAGGAGCGTGTGGTTAATGAGGAATGCATTTTAATCTGTGATTGAATATGTACAATTTGTACACTTTTTCGCAGATAACGATTGAATTTCATTTCAAGCTAGAATAGAATAGATTCTTTATTGTCATTGTAACATGAACCATGTACTAGGAAATTTAAAAAATGTCCGCCAGTCAGTGCACCATTCAAACATTTCTAAAAGCTAACAATACATACAAGGTAAATATTAAAAAAGATAAACAACTAAAATAAATATGAAAATAGCACGCATAAACACCCAACCCTACATCCTTGTGTTGATTTCACAGTGTACCAACCACAGTCCCTGCGGTCCTTGGCAGCTACATTTAGTGCCGTTATAGCAATGGGGTAAAAACTTTTTAAGTCTGTTTGTCCTTGTCCTTGTAGATCTGTACCGTCTGCCTGACGGCAACAGTTCAAACAGGGAGTGTCCGGGGTGGGAAATGTCCGTTGTAATATTCTGGGATTTTTTGATGCAGCGGGAACTGTGTAAGTCTTCCAAGGTAGGGAGAGGGCAGCCGACAATCCTCTGGGCGTTGTCAATGGCCCTCTGAGCCGCTGTGCAGCTGGTGTACCACACGCATACACAGTATGTTAGGATGCTCTCAATGGAGCACCGATAAAAGGACAGCAGCAGTCTCCGAGTGATGTTATTCTTCCTGAGCACCCTCAGGAAGTGCAGTCTCTGCTGGACCTTTTTCAGCAGCGCAGAAGTGTTCACGCTCCACGTCAGGTCCTCCTCAATATGGATTCCCAGGAAGCGTAAATCCGCCACCCTCTCCACACAGTCCCCTCTGATGATCAGTGGTACCATGTCCGTTTTGTTCTTCCTGAAGTCTATTATTATCTCCTTGGTCTTTAAGGTGTAGAGGAGCAGGTTATTTTCTCCACACCACACTGTCAGCTGTTCCGCCTCATCCCGATAGGCGTACTCGTCCCCCCGGAGATGAGTCCCACCACCGTAGTGTCATCCGCGAATTTGACAATGGTGTTGCTGTGGTGGGCGGGGGTGCAGTCATGTGTGTAGATGGTGTAGAGCAGGGGGCTCAGCACGCAGCCCTGTGGAGAGACAGTACTGAGGCTGAGGGCCGTGGATGTGTGATGGCCCACTCTGACTCTCTGGCTGCGACCCGATAGGAAGCTATTTATCCACATGCAGGTGGAGTGTGGAAGTCCCAAGTCCCCCAGTTTGTCCACCAGTTTGTGGGGAAGGACAGTATTAAAAGCAGAGCTTTAGTCCACAAAGAGCATCCGCACGTAGCTCCCCCGCTGCTCCAGGTGGGAGAGTGCAGCATGCAGGGCTGTGGCTACAGCGTCCTCTGTGGATCTGTTCGCTCTGTACGTAAACTGGTGGGGGTCAAAGCTTCGGGGCAGGAGTGATGTGATGTGACCCCGGACCAGTTTTTCAAAACACTTCATCACCACTGGTGTGAGTGCGACTGGCTGGGAGTCGTTGAGGCTGGAAATGTGGTTTTTTTTGGGAAAGGGAACTAAGCTATAATATGGTCAGCTTTTAATTTAGTAAGTCTTTTTATATAAAGATAAATGTAGGCAGACAATATGCTAATTTGCAGTATGCCCAATTGAACTAACAGGAATTAATTTACCTTGTCATGATGTTAGTTAGTATTTTCACAAATTTTAAATGACTATTTGTAGCTATGAAAGGGAAAGCTTTCCAACTAAATGAGTGCCTGCTGATTTTAATTCATGGCTTCCAAGAAATGTCAAATGATTTAACCACATGATTGTTTGTCATGTCTACAATTGAAAAATACGATACGTTTTGACCTGAAATTTGAACATTTCTATAGTACATGCTGGTTTTTGATCATATTTCACATGAAATTCAGGGTTTACTGTCTGTAATATTGGTTTCATTAGTACAGCCCATAATTCACTGCGATGGAAAGTCTGCATTGTAGCAAATGTGAATTGTTTTAAAATAATTCAATTTTATATGTGTTGATACACAACTTCCACGATTGTTTTTGGTACGTTAATTTGTTAAATATTAACTGAGCGCAATGTTCAAAACAAGCATTGGAACAAGATGTTGAGGATGTTTACGTGTCTGCAATAAAACGTGAGGTTTGAGCAGTGAAGGTAAGGAGGAAGAACAGGGATGAACAGATGCCAGCCTAGAAATTGTCTGGCAGATTAATTTCTGCAATTACTGTGCAATAGAATGAGATGTCCGTCTCTAAGCATTATTTGTAAGAGAGAACTGCAGATGCTGGTATACATCGAAGGTAGACACAAAATGTTGGAGTAAGTCAGCGGGACAGGCAGCATCTCTGGAGAGAGGGAATGGATGACCTTTCCGGTCAAGACCCTTCTTGAGACTGAACATTATTGCCTACTTGCGGCTTTGTTCACAGAATTGTTTCTGGGCCCACTGTGTCTGAGACATTGGCGCATGGAGGTGTCCAGCCATGCAGAGTGACATCCATTAGAAATATTGCAGGACTCTTATGCAGAAGCAAAAAAATGAGCTGCTGGATGAACTCGGAAGGTCAGGCTGCGTCTACGGATGCAAAGAGATGGTCGACATCTTTGGGGTGTCAAGACCCCGCAGAAACACTGAACGTGTACAAGGGGAGACAGCCTACACGTAGAGGTGAAGGGGAGGGATGAGACAGGAACTGGCAAGCAGTGGGTGACTCCAGATAAGGATCGACCCATTGCTTGCCAGTTATATAAGCCATCTCCCCTTGTACAGATGGACAGATGGAGCTAGGTGGTAGAGAGAAGGGGTAGAGATAACACCAGATCTTGGGAGGTGATTAGTACAGATAATAAAGCGCGACATGTTACGTAATCTAATAAGAAGGCAATGAATGAAACCGGATGGGGTAGGGATGATGGGCACTGTATATGGGAACGTAAGGGTGAGCTACTGGATTGAGTGTGTGTGATAGGAGATGGAACCTTATGGAAGGGGTAAATAAATTGGGGAATAGAGGTTGGGGGAGGGGTGTTGGAAGGAAGGGTGTGTATGAAGGGACCTCTGTGGATAACAAGGAGAGAGAAAGGAAGAGAAGGGTTGCGGATTATGTGAAATTGAGGGTTGCAATGTTGATGCCAATGGGTTATAGACTACCAGGAAGAATACGAGGCGCCGTTCTACTTTGGCAACACGGTGGCAGTGGAGGAGGCTGAGGACAGACAGACTGGTGTGAGAAAGGGAAGATTAATTTAAATGGCTGACATGTGAGTGATCCAGCTAGCCTTTGCAAAGTAAGCACAAATGCTTGGCAAAGTGGTTGCCTAATCTGGTTTCATCTTGCTGATATCAAGAGAATTGAAACCAATAGACAAGGCCAGAGGAGGTGGATATGCTGAAGCAAGTCTTCACAGAGAATGTGAGACTCCTTCATTGATACTTAAAAAGTGGTCGGACCTACTTGATCAGATCAGTCTGTTGTGTCCAGCTGGAAGTGGGTACTCTTTAAGAAAGGAGGGTATATGTTAATGTACATTAGACGTTCAAGGCTGTTTTATTGCACACTCTCTGTTGGTTCTTAAGCCATGTAATTCTGAAGCCCCCAGCCACCGTGCAGTTAATCTGTTACGTATTTGCTGGTGCAGAAGAATTTCCGGGCCATTGTGCATTTTTATAGTGGAGGAACGAAGGTTTAGAGGCAGCCAATGGCTTATCTTTGGACCAGGAAATTGGGGGTAAACATCCAAAAAATATATTTCCTGCTTTTTTTTTTAACTGCAGAGTTTGCAGCCTGCAGTCAAAAGCCCTCAGTTTAAACCTGTCACAGAATGGTTTCTGGGCCCACTGTGTCTGAGACATTGATGCATTTCTTGCAAACCCTCAGTTTAAACCTGCCCGTTTATATCTTGGTCACCTCAGGCTTTTAGCAGCTTTGTCATGAGGGAAACCTTGGATTTGCTTGGATTGATGAATAGAATGTGCGAGTAGATGAAGAAGCCACCCAGAAGACAATGAGGAAGAATGTTGATATCCGTTCCCAAATAAAGGAATTATTGATCTAAATTTTAAATCTATAAATTTGTCTTTAGGAAAATTAATGGCAAGCCCTGCATTGAATTACTTTCCCAAAATTTTAGTTTAGAGATACAGAGCGGAAACAGGTTATTTGGCCCACCGGGTCCGCACTGACCAGCGATCCCCGCACATTAACACTACCCTACACACACACACACACACAAGGGACAATTTTACATTTACATCAAGCCAACCTGTACATCTTTGGAGTGTGGGAGGAAACCGAAAATCTCTGAGAAAACCCACGCAGGTCACGAGGAGTACATACAAACTCCATACAGACAGCACCAATAGTCAGTATGGAACTTGTGTCTCTGGCGCTGCAAGGCAGTAACTCTACTGCTACACCATCATGCCACCCTAAATTGACATGTTACTACACTGAAAATTGAATTCAATTGTAACACAGAAGTAATTTACATTGCAGTTTGAATCTTAAGTCCAGATCGTGCTTTCCCAATTCAAGATTGCTTGTACCATTGGTAGATTAAATCTAAATCAAAGATAAAGGAATGTGGATGGTAATCGAATGTGTAATAATGGGACCAGGGGAGGAAGAGACATCTAGAGAACCTTAAGAAATGATTGACAGTTGCATGTTGAAGTGACAGAGATTGAAAGTACAACAGGTTCAGGTGAAAAGAAAGAAAACAGAATGTTGGCAAGACTCGGTAGACTGGTGATTAGACACAGTGGCCTTTTACACATCTTTTTGGCAGTTGAAGATAAATTATTTTTGGTTGGAAAGCTGTTCTCTGCCTTTGCACAACAGCATCCCATAAATTAGCTCTGCAGATGTAGGTTTGGTTTTACGGTAACTGTTTCTGTCCCGGTGCATGCACAGACTCTTTACTACACTGCAACACCACTGTAACATTGCAGGACCACCCCAGCATCAAGACGAGGTTCAGGGGGGTGGTAGTCCAGGGGGAGGGTCTCGACCTGAAATGCTGACTGTCCATTTTCGTTCACATTTTCCTTACTAATCAAGTTTTTTTTTTTGCTCAATAGAAAAGTGCCTTCCTTTGTTGTGGTAACACCCTGAGATGCAGCCCAACTGAATGCACTCTCACCCCTTAAACAAGGCCTTGGGCTCAGGTTCCTGTCTACAGGCTCTCTGAGGTTCTCCTGCTTCACACATCTCTCTCTTTCCGTTTAAAGCATACTTCTTTCACCAAGCTTTTGAGGCAACTGTCCTTGTGTCATCGCCTTCTGTGGGATATTATCAGCCTCTTTGTTTGCCTCCATTCCTCCACGAACATTCACATCTGCCTGCATATAATCCATATCCCTACACATCCATATTGGCCTTACAAAAGTATTTTAAATGCTGCCATCTGCCTCCACCACCACCCCAGTAGTGTGTTCCAGGTACCCACCACCCTCTGTGTAGAAACAAAATAAACCTGCCCCACACATCTCCTTTAAACTTTGCCCTTTTCACTTTTACAGTTATGCCCTCATCTTTGACATTTCTACCATGGTTCCGATAGTTTATCCTATCTATGGCTCTCGGAATTTTATAAACTTCTGTCAGGTTTCCCCTCAGCCTCTGACACTCCACAGGAAACAATCCAAGTTAATCCAACATCTCCTTATTGGCTGACACCCTTAATCTAGGCAGTATTCTGGTATTCTCTTCTCTACTCTCTCAAAGACTCCCACATCTTTCCTGCAACGGGATGACCAGAACTAAACACAATACTCCAAGTGCTGCCTAACCAACATCCTCTGAAGCTGCATCATGACTTCCTGACTCTTATACTCAATGCCCTGACCCGTGAAGGCAAACATACCATATGCCTTCTCTACTACTCGATCCACTTGTGTTGCCACTTGCAGGGAGCTATGAACTTGGACCCCAACATCCCTCTATACATTAATGGTGATAATTGTCTTTCCCCTCGTACTTTATAACAGTGTACTTTCCCCTCACATACAACCTCCCAAAGTGCAGCACCTCATACTTTCTAAGCGTAAACTTCATTGTCCTAAATCATTGTCTATCAAATTAATAACAATTTTGTACTTAGGAAATGTCCGGTGGCATAATAAGTTCATAAACTGTCGGAGCGGAATTAGGCCATTTGGCCCATCAAGTCTACTCTGCCATTCAACCATGGCTGATCTATCTCTCCTTCCTAACCCCATTCTCCTGCCTTCTCTCCATAACCCTTGACATCCTTACTAATCAAAAACCTATCAATCTCCACCTTAAAAATATCCATTGATGGCCTCCACAGCCTTCTGTGGCAATGAATTCCACAGATTCACCACCCTCTGACTAAATAAATGCCTCCTCATCTCGTTTCTAAAGGTAGTCCCTGTATTCTGAGGCTATGGCCACTAGTCCGAGACTCTCCCATTAGTGGAAACATGCTCTCCACATCCACTCTACCCAAGCCTTTCACTATTCGCAGCTCTGTATCTCTCCATACAAAGGTTTATATTAAAATGTGTGAGAAAACATGATTGTTAAATAACTTTGGGATTTGAGGAGCAATTGTGCCCTTTTGCCAAGGTTTGGAAGTGCATTTCCCAGCACATGAAATGTCTTACATGCAATTGGATTCTCATTTAACTGGGGCATTTTATGAAGTGCCGCAATCTGCAATCTGGAGATATTTCCACGGTGATACATTACTGTTGGTTACTGAATACGTCAATGTTTTCAGCTAAGTCGTGCTAATTTTTTCAACTTTGCAATAGACTATTATGAAAAGAAGACGCGTGTGAGTGAGTGAGTGAGTCGTGGGGGCGGGGTTAACCCTTTGGGGCAGACCAGTTGTTATATTACATGGACCGTTTGTTTGAAAACCACATTCGAGCGAGACGTGTGTCGTAGAGGTCTCGCCCCATATTTATGTAAGGGGGGGGGGGGGGGGGGGGGGACTGGGAATGTGCTGCTGCGAGAGCTGAGGATAAATTGCGTTTTTAATTCCTGGAGGAGCTCTTTCAGAATGTGACGCCTTCCAATTAAACCACGTTAATGCATGAGATCACAACATGTAAATATTTCCAAGGTGGCAACGTTCACTAAAATGTAACGGGGGCATCGATACCAGTGCCCAGCAGAGGTACTGGTTGCTGTTTTGGGAAAGTTTATTTTAAATTACACCAGGATATTCCTGTACTCGGTTGCCGGAGCGGGGGGGGGGGGGGAGGCGCAGTGGGTCTGTGAGGAGCAACACTCGTGTAGTGTGATGCTGTGTAAAGGTGGGCGGTCACAGCGATTGCAGTGAATCCACCGTGTTACGAGTGCTGCACTGCAGATATCCCCCGACAAAGACGAGAAAGAAAGCCGCCGTCCAAACGCCACCAGTGGGTGTCTGTGCCACATCTGGGCGTTAAGCCTCAGGAGGCACAAGAGGTCGAGATGCCGAAGGGGACAGGTCGATCTACATGAACGGAATCTGTTTCCAGGGAATAAGGCGTCGGGGTTGTGCTTTGAACCAGGATACGGAATGAAAAAGGGCAAACAGTCCCCGTCTTCAGGCAAACGTATCGGGAAGTGTTTGAAAAGGCAAAGCACGGCGAGCATGACCAACATCATCAGCAACGTCCTGAAAAAGCGGAGCTGCATTGCCCGGACCGCTCCCCGGCTGCTCTGCACCCTGGAACCAGGTGAAGTGTCTTCCGTGTTGTAAACCCCAGTGCAGGGCACAGGACCCACCACCTTGTACGCCGGCTGCGCGCCCCGTTGTGTAGGGCAGAGCAGGACAATGCCAGGGCTTCCAGGTGCCGCAGCAAACTCGACCCCCTCCCCACATTTAAACACCGCCCTCGGTCTGTCCTTATTGTGGTTTCAGCGGCGGGTTGTAAAGGGCCGCGGGGGCCGCAGTGGGAAGCGGCGTGTTGGCCGCTCAGGGTTATGGATGCGGGTTTGATGCGGCCTGTGTGTGCGTGAGCAGCTTTGCGAGTGTCTGGAGGCAGCAGCATCTTCGGGCGGGGCGTGGGCTGGGGGTGGACGGGAGCGGGGAGCCGCGGCCAGGGCACCAGCGAGCCGGGAGGGCTCAGTGAGCCTGTCGGGCAGGTCTCGGTGGCCGGCTCCTGCAGGGTTGACACACAGGTGCCCGGGGCCTGCCTGGGCTACACCGGGAAGCAGCGGCCACCGGCAGCCACCTACATGCTGGAGAATCTAGGGTACACAAAAAGCTGGAGAAACTCAGCGGGTGCAGTGCAGCTCGGGAGACAATACACAGCTGCCTGAACACAACCCGCCCCCACTTAGCCCAGCGTGAAGGCGAGCAGCTTGACTCATCCCCCACTGGGGCGGGGGGCGAATTCAGCACCCGGTGCCCCGTGGACAGCTCAGTCACCGCTCCCCATCCCGGGTACCCGGGTATGAAGGGTCAGGTGCGCCTCCTCCACCTCCCTCAGCCCGACTCTGCAAGCGGTTACTGGCGAGGGAAGCAGGCCGTGGTGTGAGTGCAGGTGGTGTGAAGCTCGGCGAGAGGGCAGGGCAGGGCCAGTGAGCATAACCTGGCGGGCGGTGGACTTGTTGCAGTGACAGACGTTAGTGCAGCGACATGAGTGGAGCTGACAGTCCACTGCCAAATGAATCTGCTCCCCTGAAGGAATGGATGACGTTTCGGGTCGAGACCCCGCTTCAATAAATAATTCGTCAGCCCTCTCCGCCTTTTATCGATAACCACCCTTCCTCTCCTCCGAGGAAAGGCCTCGACCCGAAACGCCAGCCATCCCTCCTCTCCAGAGATGCTGCCTGTCCCGCTGAGTTACTCCAGCATTGTGTGTCTCTCTCCGGGTTAAACCAGCATCTGCAGTTCTTTCCTACACGTCGAATCTGCTCCTCGTCCTTGCATGCACGCCACAAGTACATTTCCCTCTGGCATTAATGTTTTCTTTGTCCACATTTAGGCGTCGATACAAAGTTGAAATTCACAATCGAGCCGTCCCTGAGCAAGCAAGGGTTTCAGCAGGTACTGAACTCCTTTTGACGTTCTTCCACAGATACCAAATATTAACCGAGTGACTAAAGTCATAATTGGGAATACAGGAAGGGTGGTGGATAACCAGACAGACACAAAATGCTGTAGTAACTCGGCGGGTCAGATAGCATCTCTGGAGAGAAGGAATAGGCGACATTTGGGTCGAGACCCTTCTATAAGAAGGGTGGTTCTGGATATGAGGTAGAGAGAGGGCTTGCTAATTATGTCAACCCACTGACATTACTGCTGGATGTCCTTGTGGTAATCCTTCTGTTATGCACCAATAACTTTCCCTTCATCAGAGGATAGGTAATGGAGTAATTGATGATTGCGAGGGGGTTTGCTCATTTGACATTTCTTCAGACCATGAAACAGTCAGAGCTTCCAAACATTTATAACCCTGGGTTTTTATGACTGAGTGCTAAACAACATTCACAGCAAACAATGACCATTTCCAAAAATAGGGAGATACCGAGACAAAGGCAACATATCTTAGATGCTGAAAAGCTAAAGTAAATACCCCGACATTATACTGCAAGAGGGATGCTCCCTTGACATTTAATGGCATTCTACAGAAATTCACCAAACCAGCTTATAACAGGCAGGGTTTTCATGGTAATCCGTAGTAAGTAGTTGACCTCCTAATACCTTAAAAGGTTATGTTTTTATTACCCTCCCCCAGTTAAAACAAGGACAGAGTTCCCCTAGGCCTTACCTTTCACCCACCAGCCTCTGAATCCAACACATCATTCTCCAACGTTCCCTTCACCTTCAATGTGATTTCATCACCACCCACATCTTCCCACCCCCACCCCTTTCTGCTTTCTACAGAGACTGCTTCCTCCGCAATTCCTTGGTTCACTCATCCCATCCCACCCAGACTACGCCCTCTTCCAGTACTTTCCCCTGCATCTGCAGGAGATGTAACACCTGTCCACACATCCCTCCCTCACATCCATCCAGAGACCACATCAGCACTTCCAGTTGAGGCAGAGGTTCATGTGCGCCTCCTCTAACCTCATCTACTGCATTTATGCCCAAGATGATCTTCTGTACATGCAGACTACACAACAGTTTTGCCCAGGCCTTCTGGATCTCCCAGTTGCTAACCATCCTAACCCCCATTCCACCTACTTCCTCTGGCTTTACATTTCATTCCTCTTCTCTCCATATCTTATTCCCTTTAGTCTCATCTGAGCCTTGTCCACTCATCTGCCTATAACCACCCCTCCCCCTCCCCCCCCACCTGCATCTATTTATTAATTGCCAGACATTGTCCAACACCCACCTGCTTTTCTGCTTCATCTCTAGCCCCCAATCCGTCTAATACAAGCCACCTATCCATGTCCAGATGCTGCCTGACCTTTGTGCTTTTGTTTTCGTGACAATGGCCTCTTTGGCAGCATTTTCCAAGCCTGAAATCTCCATGACTACTAAAAGCATGGCCAAGGGCAGTGGCTACCTGGGAATATCTTTGTTCTTTTCCAAGTATACACCATCCGACTTGCATGTGAATCAATGCACGTTCATTGTTAGCTGAGTCAAATTCTGGATCTTTCAAACCATGCATAACGTGAGGACTCCTTCAACAAGGAGCAGAAACAAAAGGACAGCCAATGCCAACAGCTATAAGGCAACAAAGAAGGAGCAATAAAAGAATGAGTGACTACATCAGAGAGCAAAGTCTTTAACAAGAATCTCTGAACTACCAGTTGCTTGAAGACAAAGTGTCATAACCACTTAAGACTTTCAGACCCCAATCATACTGTGGCCACTGATGTCAGACCCTGCACTGTAGTGGAGTGTCCATGGTTGAAGAATGGCCTCGACCCGAAACGTCACCCATTCCTTCTCTCCAGAGATGCTGCCTGTCCCGCTGAGGTACTCCAGCGTTTTGTGTCTATTTAAGGAGAGCAACTGGGTCTCAGCATAGTCAATGTATTTCCTACTGTAAAATTTCACAGTTACATATTGCGCTTGACCAAAGTGCTTTGATTTGTCAACCACTTTTAAGAACACAATAGCTACATTCACGGAAAATTGATAATTGCACAAAGTCTCACATGGCTACCAGCATGAAAGGCCATCTTCACCAGCATCAACAGTAGCTTTTAAAGCACAGAGAGAGAATCTCCGGGGAAACATTTGACTTCAAGCTGAATTGCATTTTCAGTGATTATTACAGCAGGTTAAGTTAATCTTTTTTGAAACTGCTTTTGCTGAATTAACCCATGGT
Source organism: Okamejei kenojei (assembly GCA_035221665.1). Classification (NCBI taxonomy): domain Eukaryota; kingdom Metazoa; phylum Chordata; class Chondrichthyes; order Rajiformes; family Rajidae; genus Okamejei; species Okamejei kenojei. Next base: position 10,382,797 of record CM069149.1, on the reverse strand, counting down.
TATACCTTGTTTTCAGTGGTATGATGCTCTGAAAGCTGTCGCGAGATTGCCAACAGGAATTCCGAAGGATTGGCGGAGAAGGGTAAGTGGTTTCTGAGTGTATGAGATCTTTATGTATTGTAGGGGCTCGATTGTAATCATGTTTTGTCTTTCTGATGACAAAAGCTTTTTGCTGTATCTTGATATATGTCACAATAAACTAAACTAAACTATTATATTAAGTCTTTATTAATAACAATGTTTACAGAAATATTTTTATCTTCAAAGTGGCTATATTACACAATGTGGCATAAAGTATTTAAAGGGATGTCACGTGTAGTTATCGCAGCTTCTGTAGATACAGTGCATTCATCAAGTTTGCTGAGAATTGTTTTCTGTGCTTTACAACTTGTAAAGATGATGTAGAAATGGTATTTAATTCAGATCTGTAGGATACTATTATTCCACAAGCGCCTGGAAGAATGAGTAACTGAATTATAAACGAAAGTCAACTGCATTTTGCTTTTGTAGCGGAGACCATTTCACTAACAATGATTTGGAAGGAGAGTAATGGGCCTGTCCCACTTAGGCGGCTTTTTAGGCGAGTGCAGGAGACTCTGCGCTCGCCACATGGTCGCCACATGTTCGCTGGCTGTCTCTGGTGAGTCTCCTTCATGGTCGTGAGGAGTTCCCGCATTCTGGGAACTAGTTGCTGCCTCAGTAAGGTCGCTGCAAATTTTTCAACATGTTGAAAATTTTTCTGCGACCAAAAAGCAGTCGCCATGGAGAAAATCGATAATTCTGTAGTCATATGTGCAGTTGTAATGGGGTTGCCATGTGGTTGTAGGTAGTAGAGGTAGTCGTAGGTCATTTTAGTTCATCGCCTTTGCTAACCGGTCATTTTCAATGGCTCATTGGGGGAAAAAAAACGTAAGCAAGAGTTTTCAGAACCAAGGATAACCGACCGGTAATGTTAAATGTCCGCTGAACTTCACAGCTGTGTATCTCTGGCTTATTAAAAGTTGTCTGGCTTCTTAAAAGTTGCCTCCACCCCTTCTCCACCCTTCTCCCACCCCCCTCTCCCCCACTCTTTTGAAGGATTTCCCGTACACTATGCTAGCAGTCTTAATTTCCTGTCCATCCCGGTGCCGTGTGAATTTAATTACAGCTCACCCCCCCCCCTTGCCCTGGCCCCTGCCTTTGCGGTGTGTGTGTGTGTGTGTGTGTGTGTGTGTGTGTGTGTGTGTGTGTGTGTGTGTGTGTGTGTGTGTGTGTGCGCCAGTTGCCGGCAGTCCACTGAAAGATCGCCTAAGTGGGACAGGCCCATAAATTTGTTGTTTCACATGAGAATAGAATTTGGGACACTGGATGGAGGGTAGGAAATACTAAAGGAACAGTTGCATCTCCTGCAGTTGCACAAAGGGGTACTGTCGGAGAATGAAATTATGTTAACTTAGCCGTGGAAGTCAGTAGGCAATTGAAAATAGTCAATAGCCAATTCTTGGAAATGTAGGAAAATAAATTGAGGAAGGGGATGAGAAAATAGACCAGAAGGCAAGGAATACAAGTTGCTAATGTATAGAGTTTGGTGAGACCAGATAAGCATTCATAAGCAAAAGAGATAAGTGGAGTGAAATTAAAAGTTGGTGGGCAGTGGGGTTCACGTTGTGGTGGGGATAGGGAGAGAAGAGGCAGTGGGGTCGGGGAAATTTGAGTTCAGACTAGAACATTTATATGTCGCGTATATGACACAGAAAAGATTCAGACGCATGATAACACAAGGACGGTGTAAGACTTCTGTTTAGAATTGTGTTTATGGAAAGTCTTTAGAATATTCTCTTGAGGCTGAGAAGTGTTGGGACTGGAACTTCCACTCTTTGCAGATGTCAGCCTGAAAGTTATGTCATGTAGCTCAATGTTTCTTTAGAAACATTGCAATGGAACTTTAGCAAAGGTGTGTATTACTATCTGGGCATGTTCCCTGAAATTAGACCGGGGGCCTCTGGGCATTTATAGTGACGTCAAGTGGCATTCAAACTTCTCTTTGATATTCCTTGTGTGGCATCATTTGCAGAGATGAGGCCTGCGAATGGCAGAGCATGCCTTGAACATGGTAAAAATGCCAAAGACTAGGGCGTAACTAATGTGAAGGGACAAAGTTTAATAGAGATGTGCGGGGCAAGTTTTATTTCCACAGATGATGGTGGGTGTCTGAAATGCGCTGGTGAAGGCAGATACAATAGTAACATTGGAGAGGCTTTTTAAACAGACAGTTGGATGTGCAAGGAATGGAGTGATATGGATATTGTGCAGGCAGATGACATTAGTTAAGAATAGTATCATGTTCAGTATAGACATTGAGGGCCGAAGGGCTTGTTCTTGTGCTGTACTTTTCTATGTTCTAGTAATGGTGATTTACGGAGAAAGCATTTGAAGTGTTAGATATACTCAGAATTTTGTTGTGTTACTTTTTTTGAAATAACTGAAACTAGAGACTAAACATGATCTGAGAGTATGGAGAGTAGTGCGTTCGGTCGAACGCACTATGGGAACTACACTCGCCCCCCCCCCCCCCCCCCCCCCCTGCAGGAACTATACATCAGAAGGTGCAACTCCAGAGCCAACAAGATCATGGGAGACCCCTTCCACACCAGCAACGGACTGTTCCAGCTGCTGCAGTTGCCATGCTGTGAAAACGGAGAGGATGAGAAGGAGGCCATTAGCACTGTGAACTCCTATCTCACCAGGGACTAACTTTACTGTACCATTCTACTGTTGTGTGGTGTCTTTTTAAAATTGCTGTTTTTTTCTTTTTTCGTCCCACAAATATGTAATATGTGATTATGTGATTCTGTTCCATTTGTTTTGTAGTTTTTTTGGGGGTTTTTAGGGTTTTTTTTTGCATAATCCGCGAGCATTGCCACTTTTCATTTCACTGCACATGTCGTATGTGTATGTAAACTTGACTTGACTTGATGATCTCTGTAGAAACTCTATTTTTAAACCCCTAATGCAAATGTTTGTTTCATTTTTGAAAATGTTCATCCACTTTGATCTGGATAGTTCCAGAATATCAGCCAAAACTGCCTGTGTTTTGAAAGACTGCGTGTCCTTTAATAAGTACATCGAGGAAGGTTAACTATCTAATGTTTATTGTAATATCTTCATAGTGGTATAATCTGAGTTTGTTTGTACTGTGCATTTGCTTCTAGGTTTGGTTGACACTCGCAGACCACTATTTGCACAGTATCTCAATTGATTGGGAGAAGACAATGCGTTTTGCTTTTAATGAAAGGAGCAATCCTGATGATGATTCCATGGGTATTCAAATAGTGAAGGTAAAGCCTAATATAATTAGTACAAGACAAAATATCTTTAGCTTTTCCTGCTCTTGTGCAGCAGAAATGCATGCAGTCTATGTCCGTGCAAAATTACTTTACAAGTGCAAGTGCAATGCATCATCACTGGTGGAAAGTTTCATTTTCCAGCTTATTTTCTAATCATTTTTACATTTTTTCATACATGATAGTGGAGCAGAAGCTGCTAGGAAATGCCAGCACTTTCACAACATACTAATGAGTTGGGGAAAGTTTGGCACTCCTGCGCTAAAGCATAATAGCCCTGTCCCCAGTAATTGTACGAGTTCTTTCAAGAGCACTCCCGAGTTTAAAGAAAAATCAAACTCATGTTAGCACGTAGAAAGTACGTAGCGGGTACATCGGAGCTCGGGGACGTCTCTTAGCGGCTTGTAACGCTAATGGCAGGTACTCGGGAAATGCGGTAAGCTCGCGAAGACTCGTGAAAATGTTTCAACATGTTGAAAAATGTACACGAGAGCCCAGAGTACCTATGAGCAGCCATTCCCCGTAAATCTCCGAATCAGGACAAACTTGGGATAACTCGTGAATGAACTCGTACAGTGGGACAGGGCTTTAAGACACAGAATTGCTGACTATCGTGTCTTTTCCAATTTGGGCCTGGTATTTGGACGTGAGAGCTTTCTCCAATTCTCCAGCAGCTATGCCGATGCATCTGCCTGGTGCTCCTCACAATGAAATGAGCTTATTCATTGCAGTGAGGAGGAGTGCCAATGAAGAAGATGAGTAAGTGTGAGTTATTTGTTATCTTTGCAAAGAAGTAAGTTCAATGTTTTTGTGTTTGAATAATTTTATTTCAACCATTTTAAAACCAATGTTTAATTGTCCAATGACTTTTAATAATGCAGAAGGAGGCCATTCAACCCATCAGGTTCATGCTGGCTCCTAGGGATACAATCCCACTTGTCCTTTTGTCCCTCTCCTTGCTTCCTAAAACAGGTGGATTTGTTCTCTCTCAAGAAGGGTGAAGAAGGGTCTCGACCTAAAACGTCTCCCATTCCTTCTCTCCAGAGATGCTGCCTGCCCCGCTGAGTTATTCAAGCATTTTATGTCTATTCTCTCTCACATATGCCCATCAACTCTTTTTTTCATTCTCTTTGCCATGAACCTGCTGTATTCGGGAATTTACAGTGGCCAATTAACCCATCGTTAAGGTGGGAGGCCTCTCAGAGCTGCAGAGAGGTCACACGCAGTCATGGAAGTTCAGGTTCAGCAGGGACAGCACCTGAGGTCAGGATTGAACTTGGGTTGCCGGATCTGTGAGGTAGCACTTGTAGTTTGTACAACTCTCAAAGTTTTCTTCTGGGTTGTTCTGTGGATGGAGCTCATTCTGGCCTGCCTGTGTGACAGCATCACTCAAGGCCCTGTGTCTGTATTCAGCCTTGCCACTTCATAGTGGTACAGCTTTTGTCAGTACATCAAAATCATTAAATGCAGAAGAGGCAGGTTTGTCCCTGTTGATTTGGAAGCCCACTACAGGTCAGGGACGTGCAGTCAGGGGAGCCATACTCCCAATGAAAATAGCGGTTAAGAAAAGTAAAGAAAAAATAATAATAAAATAAAATAAATATAAAGACTTTTCCACTGATCTGTGTTATAAATATAATTTCTATATGAATCTAATCATTTTTTATAGTCAAAATCGCAAAATTTTCGCAGCTCCGCTGCAAATAGAGAAAGATGAGAGGTGAGGCAGCGACCAGCTGAGCCTCCCCTCTGATTGCGCAACCCCTCAGAAACTGCAGGGAGCGTGGGCAATAAGCGTGTGCCTGTTACTATCTCTCTGTATGTCACCAATGTAATGTTTGTAAACCCCTTCATTACATGTCTTTACTTTCCATAGTCCAGGTGGCTTATTTCACATGTAAAGATATTAGATTTGTGCTCGCTGGCCTCACATAAAACTGCAATGGAAAAGCTCCAGGGGAGGCTGCGATCACATCTGCCTCACAAGGGGGCGTGTCTTGAGCCCAGTGGAGGAAGGTCGAGCGTTAATTACGTAGGCTCAGCCCACGTAATTGACGCTACTCGCTCTCCCTCCACGTTAGCTAGCTTCAGCAGTGGCTGCGCAGTACTGCATTCCACCCGCAGGCGGTGCTGACTTTCCAGCCGCGGGCGGCGTTGACCCGTTGAGCTTAACATCGCGGGGGTCGCCAGCGTTGAATCGCGGCCCAGCTCAGCCTGTGGAAGCCGCGGTCTCTGGTAGGGAAGTGGCTGATGCTGGGGCTCTGGGCCGTAGCGGCGACTGCAGAGGTCTCAATTGGCCTCTGATAAGGCTAATGATGTTAATAATATAAGAAATATATTAAATGGATTTCTGGGCTAGATTAGAAACATAGAAACATAGAAAATAGGTGCAGGAGGGGCCATTCGGCCCTTCGAGCCAGCACCGCCATTCATTGTGATCATGGCTGATCATCCCCAATCAATAACCTGTATGCATGTGTTGTAAAGAATGCTGATATGAAACATACGGTAGTCATTGTGCAACCTGCCAATTAGATGGTGAAATTAAGCTACCGCTGTCGTGTTCATATGTGTGTAAATCTGCCTCTTATACTAGCCAGTGCCTCCCCAGCCATTGACCTCACCGCATGTCAATGCTGCAGATAGTATATGCTAGCCCAATAATGGTATAATGGAATAAAAAACTGCAATGAAAGACAATAGACAATTGGTGCAGGAGTAGGCCATTTGGCCCTTCGAGTCAGCACCACTATTCAATGTGATCATGGCTGATCATCCCCAATCAGCACCCCGTTCCTGCCTTCTCCCCATATCCCCTGACTCTGCTATCTTTAAGAGCCCAATTTAGCTCTCTCTTGAAAGTATCCAGAGAACTGTCCTCCACTGCCTTCTGAGGTAGGGAATTCCACAAACTCACAACTCTGTGTGAAAAAGTGTTTCTTCATCTCCGTTCTAAATGGCTTACCCCGTATTCTTAAACTGTGGCCCCTGGTTCTGGACTCCCCCAACATCGGGAACATGTTTCCTGCCTCTAGCGTGTCCAAACCCTTAATAATCTTATATGTTTCAATAAGATCTCCTCTCATCCTTCTAAATTCCAGTGCACAAGCCCAGCCGCTCCATTCTCTCAGCATATGACAGTCCCGCCATCCCGGGAATTAACCTTGTAAACCTACGCTGCACTTCCTCAATAGCAAGAATGTCCTTCCTCAAATTAGGGGACCAAAACTGCACACAATACTCCAGGTGCGGTCTCACTAGGGCCCTGTACAACTGCACCGACACTCAACATGTGCTCTTGTACATTATGGAAATAATAAGCAACACATCCAACTATCCCTAATTTATGAACAACTAGAAGCCACCTTTATGTTGGTTTTGCCATGGTTTGATAAATAAGGATGCATTCACTTTCACAATAGTTTTGTAAAAGAGTTTGCATTTAACCTGCCATCATTTATAAATTAGCATTGACCGCATTCATAAGTAGCTTTATTGCATGTGTTCGTGGTCTTGTCAGGTGCCCTTGTAAGATATCAATTTGTACAATTTTCATTTAGAATCCAAAATTCTGACAAGTAATAAGTGATTTACTTCACGTGACAGTAACAAGTGGGCATTAATCAAACAGAGTATTGAGACTGTCGATCAAGCAGAAACATAATCTATGTCCAAATAATTTTGTCAATGGATAGGTCAGGCCCTTACAGTGATCAGTACTTTAATTACATCCACCCTATCTTGCAGCTCAACTGCCCAATGAGGAGGAATGGTGCACCATCTCTCTGGTATACAACCAACCCAAGAGATAATCCCTGGAACCATGGTCCTAGATAGGACCATGAGATAACTAAATATTTATGACTCCATCGTCTAGTTATTAATTATTATACTAATGCCCCAAGCTTGTTTTCTGAACTGTGCATGTGTGAAAAGAAAACTTGTGCAGATCAACGGATTCAGATTCAGTGTCCTCACGGTAGTTTGTGTGGGTCCAAATGGCGATTGGTAACCATTATCCTGCTTGGATCCCTATATCTTGCACTAATGCTCTCCACCCCCTCTCCCCCCCTCTCCCCCCCCCCCTCCCCCCCCCCCCCCCCCCCCCCCCCCCCCCCCCCCCCTCTCCCCTCCCTCTCCTTGTTACAGTGACACTGAGATTCTCTCTATACCAGCCTCACAATTCCTTTAGGTAACTGGGTACTTCTGCAGAGGGGTCATACTGTGAGAGCAGCGGTCTCACCAGAAATGTAACTGATCATCGGGCATTTGATGGGCTGAAGGCAACTCCTGCATTGTTTTTTGAAGAACTGCACAGTAAACACCAGAGCCAGTATTTGGGACATATGGTGCAGGCTGCAGAACATTGCCATTGTGTGACCAGCCCAGTACCACAACGTGGACAAGAGTAGGTACAACTGAGGGAGGTGGAGGAGAAGCCAGCATGAAGCAGGCAGAACACTAGCATCGAGCTGCCGAGCTTTGATATCTGACATAAACCCAGTGTACCAATAGGCCTACAATCTAGTTGTCACAGTCCTTGCAATCCATTTATTTTACTTCACACTACATCCAGAACCACACTGAACTTTTAACAGAGAATAATGGAGAATTGTGAAAGTACGTGGCACTTAGTTAACGATCCTGTAGCTGCCTTGAACCAGAGAGCTAATGAATGGCAGCAAAATCGAGTTCTCCGCAAGGATTTCATGAGCTATCTGGGACCACATGGACAAGCATGTACAGTGTGTTCCCACCCTGCCCTTGCTCCTTGTCAGGTACAATCACGTTGCCACACAGTCACCTTTCCATTATAGGAAAATATAATTATAATTTCCAACAGCTGTTTATTCTGATGAGAACAGATCATTTCATGGTCAATTCAAATCCCTAGTATTCAACTCTAAACCTCTCGGCTTGTCTTGCTGTGCTTTTTTATTCAGCTGTCAAAATGTAATAGTTTTTCTTTTGTTCTTGACGGTAAGCTGTTAATGCCTTCAATCTGTCCAGGATCCTTAACTGGTAACAAAACATTTACAGGATGTCAAAGTGTCCAGACAACACTCCTCTGATGTGACGTATTACAGTGGCTACTGTTCTGACTTGCAGATTACTAATCCACAAATAGTATAAATGTTGATGGGATACTCGAGCTGTATTGATTTGGCATTTAGAATAAGCGAGTTCAGTATTTCAACTGTGCATGCCCAGGTCATAGGTCACTGGAGATAAACATTCTTGGCGGCTGAATTACTCCAGATTTTTGTGTCTAACTTCAGTGTAAACCAGCATCTGCAGTTCCTTCCTACAGAAATGTTTTTACTGTTCTGTTTATTTGGGGAATTGCAATGGCGTTGCTCTGCTGAAGTTACCTTCTTCCTGATCTGAAGAAAGGTCGTGATCTGAAACATAGTCTGTCCTCCCTCCACAGATGTGTCGCATGACCCGCTGATATCCTCCAGCAGTTGGTTTTTCACTCTCCCCCTCGCTGCTTACAATTCCTCCCAAACGCTCAACCACAACTTCACAGTGCCTTATTGTTGAAGATCATTTGGTGGGTTCCGTTTCAGACAGTTTAAGGCACCTTGCACTTTTTGTACCGAAGATAGACACAAAATGCTGGAGTTAATCAGCGGTAACTCAGGCAGCACCTCTGGATAGAAGACCCTCCTTCAGACGTCCTACACATTAGCCTTTTGCGCTGTGGTTGGGATGGATGGGAGCGGGACTTTCAGCGGGCGCAAAGAACAAATGACCTAAAGTTTGTGTTGCGTGAAACTGAGTGTTCTTAAACCCCTGTCTCACGGTGCGAGTTGGCCCACGAGTGACCCCGAGTTTTCACTCGTGGTGATCACGTACCAGGAACGTAGCGGCAACGTCGGAACTTGCGCGATCAACTTGTCCACTCGTGGCGCTAACGGCAGGTACCCGTGAAACTTGATAACTCGTGAAAAAAATCAAACATGTTTGATTTTTTTCCACGAGTCAAATTCACTGTTCAAGATAAAAATTGAAACATTTTAACTCGTTGTAATAACATAGGGCCCGTGCGTTGACCTTAGTGTCTCGTGAGTCTAACGTGTTAACCCGTGGGCACTCTTAAATCGGCAGCTGGACAGAGTAAAAAAAAGGTGAGTAAAAAAAAGGTGATTTCAAAAAAAGAACATGACGATTTTTCAACACGTCATCTTGCCAGAACGGGCCACATTTCCACTGATCCTAAAATTGGTCGGGTTCATGCCTGGAACTCACTCACTGCTGCCGCGGCGCTCCGGGCGGGGAGCTACTGCATTGTGGCCGGGGAGGGAAGCAGCTCGCGTGGCTACGAGCGGCCTCCATCACCGGACAGCGGAACCGACTGCCATCTCAGCGGCTTCTGCCGGCCCGCCCACCTCTGGCAGTGCTCTCCGTCTGAACAGTTAGGGGACCAGCTCAAGAGCAAAGATCATAGAGCAGAGTGGGTCAGTGGGTGATGGATAACATCCCAGCGGGCGGTGGAGCTTACTCCTGTGTCAGCGCGATCAAGGGATTAATTGAGTTTACTTCGCACTGACATATGGAGTAAGCTCCACTGCTCGCTGTCCTGTTATCCATCGCCCGCTGACCCGTTCTTGTGCTGGATGACCCTCTCCCCAGAGCCCCTGCCCGTCCCGCTGAGCCACCACAGACAGGGAGTTGAACGTAGACACAGGGGGGTCCACCTTCAACTTCAGAGCCAAACAAAAAACACTGGAGTGCTGGAGGAACTCAGCGGGCAAGGCAGCATCCGAGGAGGGAACATATCAGTTATCAGGAGCCGCCACGGGCCAGGACTCTTCCCCCCCAACAGAAAGGAAGCGCAGATGCAGCCATCACTGTAGCATCTCTGTCCCTATCTTCCAATTCCCACTTTGAAATAAAAAATTCCCACTTTGACAAAAAATTCGCAATTGTGATGTACTGTATCTTTTAAAAAAAACTACATCAACCAGGTGTGAAAATTACACCGAATCGATGATTGACAATGCGTGGGAATCGGCGAATCGCGATCCTGCTGCGAAATGTTCAAGTTGAAAACTGTATTTTATTTCAAAATGGAAATTTGAAGATAGGAACAGAGCAGTGGGGCAGGGCTTTAGGCAGCATCTATGGAGCGAAGGAAACAGCCGGGTCTGAAGAAGGGTTTCAACCCGAAACGTTGCATATTTCCTTCGCTCCACAGATGCTGCCTAAAGCCCTGCCCCACTGTGCGACTTCACCCAAGAGCTTAAAATCTCTGTGTAGCATCTCTGTTCCTATCTACAGATGTAAATGTAACTAAACATGTAAATTGACCCTCGTGCGTAGGGTTGTGCTAGTGTCGCTGGTCGGCGCGGACTTGGTGGGCCGAAGGGCCCGTTAGAAACACTGTGTCACTTTTCAGGAGACGTTGTCAGCTCAAGAGTACGTCAGGAGATGAACTTGGTTAACTCTGGAGACAAACTTGGAACATCGCAGTAAACGGCAAAATACCATACCCGTGGGAACTCGGTTCAAACACTTGAACATCAACTTGGGATCTCGTACACAACCACGAGTCTGTCACTCGGGGTCACTCGTGGGTCAACTCGCACCGTGAGACAGGGCCATTACCGTCCTCGTCCTCGCCGTGCCACCGGCGTTTTGTGAGAGTGCTTGGATCCCATCTTCAGCTCAGCCAACATGGGTCACACTGTCCGGACAGCGGGCGGGGGACCAGGAGCTGATGTGAGGTATCGGCGACGCTCTGGAATCCTAGCTGGCCGCCGAGCCGTGGGGTCGGGGAGTAGAGGCGTCAGTTCTTCCAGCGGCGTGCAGAGGGGCACCAGCTACCACTGGCCGCTCACCGGCCACTCCAGCGCTCGCCACCTCTTCCAGAATAACTTTTCCAAAGCAAAAGCCTTGTGGGTCTTCTTCGCTCAGTCCTACCCTAGGCTGGCAGGCTCCAGATGGCGTTTCCTAGTTGCTCAGGATTCAGCTGAAGAGTTCTCTGTGCAGAGAGTCGCTGGCATCACTGTGTCACCATGGAACCGTCTTGTTGTTCATCTGTGGGCGGTACACATCTTTACAATCGTTCGTTTTTTGGTGTTCGCTAGGAGCTGGAAATTCAGTTGTACGTGCCTCAGAAGAGACCAGTTGCAATGACGTTTATCTCATTGCTGCCTCTCCTTGCGCTCACTGGCTTCAGAATAAAGCCGTGCGGTCGAGACGAGGGGGTTCTGACGTTGCATTCTCTCGATTGAGGACATATTCTCGGCTCTCCCAGAAGCAACGAGCCATGGCTTTACAAGTGGTTGCCTGTCTAACTAAAGCCTCTCTCTTGCCTTCCCATGCCCGTCTTTCACCGCCCTTCTCTCTCCCCCACCTCTCACCGTCTCTCCACCGGTCCAGTCTCTCCCCGTCTCCCAGTCGCATCTGTCCCCTCCCTCTTGCTGTTACACCCCGATCTCCCGCTACCTGGCACCCCCGTTCACTTTTTTTCCTTGAATGACCTTTGACAATTCCCATAATACCTTGCATTTTTCGGAAAACCGAACATGCTTATTGGTATTGTATTGGATGAAGGCTAAATGAACACACTGACATTAATAAATAAATATAAACAGACAACTTTTTATCTTTTATGTTTGCCTCAAGGTTAGAAACTTAACCATAGATATTAAATCTACTGTTCCAGTCATCATGTCTGATATTGTCAAGCACTGTTTATTACTTTCCCTCCTTGCTCTTAAGACATTTGAGTCAGCCCGTGTATTTTGGACTTAAACCATCAGCAGGAAGTTGATAAGGTTGGATCTCCACCCATTGCAGTTGATTTGCAATGTCAACAGGACAGACAGAGTGAATGCATACGATACAATATATGGTATTTCCCGGCAATGAAGACCCTATTTTTTACCCAAAAATAAGGCACAGAAATTCACTCACTCACCGCCTCCGCTGCGCTCCGGGCGCGGAGCCACCACATTGTGGCCGGGGAGGGAAGTAGCTCGGGTGGCTGTGAGCGGCCGGCGGGACCGGACAGCGGAGCTGACCGCCACCTCAGCATCTTCTCGCCGGCCTCGCTCATGTCAGCCGCTTCTAGCAAATCCTTAAATTCCGACTGCCGCCGGGCGCAGGACATGGCCTCACTTACTGCGCTGGGTGACACTGCATGGCATTCACTGCCCGGTCCATGTCTTTCAATGTAGACCGGACAGTGAGAGGACCAGCTCAAGAGCAAAGATCATAGACCGGAGCGGGTCAGCGGGCGATGGATAACAGGACAGCGGGCGATGGAGCTTACCCCTGTGTCTGCGCGAGTAAACTTAATTGGTGTTGTCATTCAATAAGATCACAACTGATCCAACTTCTCCCGGTGTGCTCCCATTTTTCCCGCCATCTCTCCACCTGCCATCACCCTCCACCCCCCACCCATTCAGTAATTAGGAATGGAGGAGATCTGGAAGCTTTGGGCAAATTGAATTGTAACTTTATTTATGTATTTATTTATTTATTTTGAGCGTGAGAAATTCTATGTCCCGCCAGCCTTTTTTCAAAATTTGGGGGTGTGTCTTCGATGCAGGTGCGTCTTCATTGCCGAGAAATACGGTAACTTTATTTATCCCAGGAAGGAAATTGATCTGCCAACAGTCATAAAAAACACAAAATACATGAAACATGAAATTAATGTGACGGATGGAAAGGCTTGAGGGATGTGCAAAGATTGGGGACGAGGGGAAGGGGAGTCAGTCTCAGTGTACCCCACGACAGAAGGGGGAGCACTCACAGTATTGTTATGGTACAGTAAGGGCCATTTGACCCAGTGTTTCCTCTGACTCCTAGTAAAAGAACCTCCTCCCCTTTGTCCATCCCACCCTTTGTTCATTGTTCCGACAACTCTTTGTCAAGTACTTATCCAATACCTTTTTGAATTCAGGTAGTCTGTGGAGAGAGGGAATAGAATTAGTTGAAAACACAGAAGATAACCTTGTAGTAGAACTTGCCAGCCCCGGTACAAACAGGAAAAGTGAGTTATCTGAAATATTGAGCCCCAGGGCTGCAACGTGCCACAGCAGAAGAGGAGGTGTTCCTCAAAGTTACATTTGCCTTCATTGGAACAATGTAGGAGGTCACAGACCTAAGGGGCACTTCAGAAACAGTACTGGGCCACAGTTATTGACAATTCATATAAATGATTTGGCTAAGAAAACTAACTATCATATGTCCATGTTTGTTAATGCAAAACGTGATGGGAATTTCAGGAAGGAGGAGGATCTAAAGGGCGGTATGGACAAACTAAGTGAGTGGGGAAAAAAACATGGCGGATGGTATACAGGAGGCCACAGAGAGGCTGTGTGGTGGGGCTCATGGGTCAACGGTGGTCAGTGCGGCGGTCGATGAGGGCAGCGACAGTCGAGGAGGGGTCATGTGGGAGTCGGAAGACACGCCGCTGGGAATAAAGGGGAACCTGGCTTGGGGGGACTGCCATTAGAGGGGGGGGGGCGGGTGGGAAGAATAAGGAGGACCTAGTGTGGGGGTACTGCCGTGATGGGGGGAGAGGACAAAGGAGGACCCGGTGCGGTGAAGGGGGAGGGGATGGGGAGAGGGGGCGGAGCAAAGGAGGTCCTGGCGTGGGGTGCGCCATTTATGGGCGTCGCTTTGCATACCTTGGGTACGCAAAACAGAGAATTTCACTGTGACGCGTCATGTGACAGTGAAGTATTCATTCCTTCATGTGGAAAATTGTGAGGTCATTCACTTTGCTAAATAAAACAGAAAAGTGGTGTACTTTTAACATGGGGGAAGACAGGGGAACGGTGGTGTTAAAGGAAGCGAGAAGATCCTTCTTGCGCACGTCACAGGTAGATGCTGCAAGAAATAAGGGAGGAATATTATATGTTGACCTTTAGTTCAATAGCATGTGACTGCAGGAGTAAATGTGTAACACTGAAATTAAATAGCCCCTGTTGCAACCACACCTGAACTGTTGTATGCAGTCGTCATTTTCATGCCTAATAACAGGATGTACTTGTTTTAAAGGAAATGCAACAGAAATCCACCAACCTGTTTCATGTGAGGCGGTTTGCCATTTAGGGGAAGATTGAAGCAGATTGAATGGACTGGATCAGTGCTCTTCACAGTAGAGAGATTTTTAAAAATTACAACATTTCTATGGGGCTTGATGGAGTGGATGCAGGGAGGGGTTTTGCATTGGCTAAGTTTACAGTTTCAGAATCATGTGAATGCCATTTGGGACTGAAATATTAATTCAGATTCTTTATTTAGACAATGGTGATCTAGGGGGTTGTGGAGGTGAGGTCATCAGGGGAGTATGGCTGTTAGTGCTCCAATCTTACAGATTCCGAGACCTGAGTTTGATCCTGATCTCGGGTTCTGTCTGTGGGGAGTTTTCACATTCTTTGTTTTCGAGATACAGCACAGGGACAGCCCATTGGCACATTGGGTCCCGCCGACCAGCGATCCCCACTGTACATTAGTACAATTGTCCTTACACACAAGGGACAATTTACAATTTGCAGAAGTCAATTATCCGACAAACCTGCATATCTTTGGATTGTGGGAGGAAACTGGAGCACCCGTAGTAAACCCATGCTGCCACAGGGAGAACGTAGAAACTCCGTATAGGCAGCGCCCGTAGGCAGGATCGAATGCAGGTGGCTGGTGCTGTACGGTAGGAACTCTAACACTGTGCTACTGTGCTGCCCATTCTTCCTTTATGGGTTTCTCTCTGCTCCTGGTAGAATGTCCTCCCACATCTTGGAGATGTGCTGGTTCAATAATTAGACCTGCAAGTAGATAAGTAGCAAAATAATAACAATAGGCAAGATTTATCATGAAAAGGTGAGCAGAAAAATAGGAGGAATGGGTCTGATGGGATAGCAGAAACCTGCTGTGCTTTCATAGCCTTCTATGTTACATAAGCTCATTCAAAACCGGGATTGATATATTTCTGGATATTAAAGGATATGGGGATAGTACAGCTGGAAGTAAGGTGGAAGATCAGCCTACATTTGGTCCTGCTTCTTATATTCTTGCTGTTCTAATGCAGGTAGGTGAGTGATTAATTTGTTAGAGTCATAGAGTGATACAGTGTGGAAACAGGCCCTTTGGCCCATCTTGCCCACACCGCCAACATATCCCAGCTACACTAGTCCCACCCGCCTGCGTTTCGCCTCGAGACATTGTTATATTTTGACAATATGTGCACCGTTTCATTTTCCGGAAATATATATCATGACGTGCGATTTGAAAATCTGTAAATGCCAATACAGCTGCTTATTCATCAATCAAACGTTACATTTCGTTTCAAGACATCACTCAACTGTTAATACTGTTGTGTCTTAATTCCCATGAGGTTCATGAGTATTGCCCCAAAATGGCTCAAAAATGAGGTTCTAGAATGTGAATATTGAATGACTTAAGCTTGCAATTGTTTTTTTCAAGGACCTTCACAGAACAGGTTGTAGTTCTTACTGTGGGCAGGAAGCTGAACAGGATCGTGTGGTGTTGAAGCGAGTTCTTCTGGCCTACGCTCGTTGGAATAAATTTGTTGGCTATTGCCAAGGTTTCAATGTCCTTGCGGCGCTCGGAGATGCACTTGGAATCTGTGGATTGCTTTATTACATCCATGGGAAGTAATATGTTATAGGAGGATGTCAACAAAATGAGAGAGTACAGAGGAGATTTACTAGAATGTAGGGTTCCAGCAACGGCAAAGGTTGAAAAGTTAGGTTTGACTTGATTAGTTCTTTAAAATGATCAGAGATATGAACAGTTACATCTGTGGATTGCTTTATTACATCCATGGGAATTGTGTTTTCATTGATCAATATTTGCTCTTAGGAGCTCCTAACAGGCATTCTGCCATTGGGATATGAAAGCGTTCGGATTTGAATTTTGACTTTTTTCAAAAGAACAAGTTGAATAAAGGAAGGAAAGTTTGTATTCATTCATTGCCTTTCACATCCCTTTCACCCATAGCTCTTCACCCCTTCCTGTTCTGATGTAGCAAACCAAGTTGTGTCTGTGGCGAGTTTCCATGAACAACGATGTGATAATAATCAGATAGTCTATCATTAGAAAAAATATTTGGCCAGACTCTGGGATTAGCTCTTGCCTTTCTTTCAAATAAAGCAGAGATCTCTTTTGCTCACCTGAGAGACTTGATGACACTTCAATATACATATCACCTGAAAAGCACCACCTTTCATTAACAGTGTGAAATCTTCCCTCAAAGTCAGGAGAACCGTCCAGCATTTTTAGGCTTCAGCCTTTGGAGTGGGACTTGAACCCACAAAGTGAGACCAGAGCAATAATGCATTTTTTCCCCATCTTCCAAACCTTCAATTTCCTCTTGTCATTTCCTATTATCTCATTAATCTATTTCATTTAGCTTATTAGCAAAATCACAATAGTCTGAACTAAATAATGTATTGAGTCCTGACGCAGGGTCTCGACCCAAACTGCTGCCTTTGCCTCCACAGATGCTACTTGGCCCGCTGTGTTTCTCCAGCAGTTGTTCCTCCAGGTTCCAGCATCTGCTGTTTCTTCGGCTGTTGTAAATTAAATACTTGCCTTCTTGACATTTTAGTTTTCATAAATAATAGTGGGTGTCAATTTGCTGCATTTTGTAATTGTTGATAGATTACAATTTGAGATTTTACATAATACAATAATATTAAACTTCACCATTGTATTTACAGAAACACAATGATAAGCTTATTTAATTAAATTCCAGCTCAAACTTTCTCTAAATATGCATTGTAAGCTGTGCAATAGGACTTTACAGGAGGAACGTTTAAATGTGTTAAACATGGGCACATAGAATATGGGTGCAGGAGAGACCATTCGGCCCTTTGGGCCAGCACCACCAATCAGTAAGATCATGGCTGATCATCCAAAATTGTGATATGGCTTTCACATGGTTCTGTACCTTTTATCTTTTTTAATATGCAGATAATGATTTATTTGATTGACAAAGTGCTTCCTGAGAGCTACTTTGCCAATAATCTACGTGCATTATCGGTGGATATGGCTGTTTTTCGAGATCTTCTCCGGATAAAACTACCTGAGCTCTCCCAGTATCTCGATGATCTCCAGAAGGTTGCCAACAAGGAAAGTGCAGGTACATTCTTTGTTTTATTATGAAATTCCTCTTTTAGGCTTTTAGGCATGTTTTTCCCTGCAGCTGAGGACTTTTATTGTTTATAGTTTCCAAGATTTCAGAGGAGGATTCTATGCTGAGAAAGGGATGTCTTTTTTTTATGATAGTACCAGATCTGACGTGGCATGTACAAGATCAGGAGAGCGTTCAGCCCATCTAGTCCATGCTGACCCGAGTCTATTCTCACCTGACTTCAGTGAAGGTTTGCAGCCTCTCCGTCCATTCCTTTCATTCTTACCCACCTTTGCCAGAAAAGCACCTGTCATTGGTGGCTCTTATGGTAGTGAATGTGACAATTCAATAATCCTCTGGAAAAGTATTTTTCCTGACTGTTCCCATAGATTTATCGGTGGCGGGCTTTGATATATGGCTCCAAGATTCAGTCAGCCCCATTTGAGGAAACATCCTCTCGTCATTCAAATGAAAATGCTCATTGAAAATGCTCCACAGATCGCCTGTAATTAGTGCCTTAAAAATTGAATCCTGAGAGCTGCAATGTGCTTTGACAGAAGATTAGACTTGAGACTTTAGAGATACAATGCAGAAACAGGCCCTTCAGCCCACCAAACCTACACCGATGAACAATCACCCCTACAAATCTTTACATCTTTGGAATGTGGGAGGAAACCAGAGCACCCGCAGAAAACCCACGTGGTCTCAGGGCGATCATCCAGGCTCCATATAGACTGAACCCGTAGTCCGGATGGAACCCAGGTCTCTGCTGCTCTCAGGCAGAAACTCTACCATTGTGCTACTGTGGTGCCATGGAAAGACAAACTACCTGAAATGATTGCATTCAGTATTGGATCCCAAAAGCAGTAATGTGAATTGCCAGAAGATGAAGTGCAGCTTCTTGAACTGGGCATTTTGTGGGAGTGTAACATGTAGGAGGCCAGGGACCGAGTGGGATGGAGAATGGGAGTGAAGAGAACAGTGGTGTTCGACAAAACAATCACCTAATCTGCTTTGGTTTCCCCCATGCAGCGGTGATCCCAGCGTGAGGACCAGCGAGGAAACTGGAAGAAGCACAGATTAATTATTGCTTCACTTAAATACATGCTCGGGTCCCAGAATGGTGAGAAGGGAAGTGCTGAGAGGGCAGTTGTTCTAAGGCCTGCAGTTGCACAGGACGTTCAGTGAGAAGTGGAGTGGTTTGTGGAAAGTGAATCAGGGAGTCATGGAAGAAATAGTGAGCTCGGTATGCTGAAAGCGGAAGCGAGCGGACAAAGTATCTTAATGAAAGTGGTGGACATGATGGATGATATGCTGTATGCGGAAACTGTGGAGAATTTACTGTTCATACAAACAATTCATAACCAGTTACTGGCAAGGTCTGGGGCAGTATTTTTCTCTATGCACAGATTTTAATGTGGACATGGCCAGGAGTGAATTCCATTCTTTGCACCACAATTAGTGAAAGGCAGAATATATCCCCTCTGGTGTAATGGTCTTTTCACTTCTGTGGTCTATTACATCCTCAGATGACAAAACTAAATGACCAAACATCTTCATCACTACCAAAACCAGAAAATGCCATATTTTTGGAATGCTCGACTGACCCCGAATGCTAAATTAACACATTTTGGAATTATGTACCATAGACAACTGTTAACTTCAACATTGCTTCTTAAAGTTTATTTTTGCCATTGTATTGTTTATGTTGAAATGAGTATTGATGTTATCAGAGGGCCAGCCCTGAAGCGCAAACTAACTCAACAATGTGAGCAAGCTGGAACGGAGTCTGATTATCGAGAGTTTATCTGCTTGATATTCAACATTTCAACTCAAAGCCAGTTTCCATAAACTCTGACAGTAAGCACCCACATGGGAATAAACAAGCACATTGCAGTAAATAATATGGATTGATGTTGCGGAGGTACTTCGGGCAAAATCATACTGTCAAAGTGCTTTAATTTTCAAACGCTAATTGGCTGTATTTATTACCAGATATGCTGTCATTTGATCATTGTTTCTCCATGCATCCACGCTTACATTTGATAAAAAGCTGAATGATGTTGCAGTATTAAGACGGAACGATGAACGAGAGCGAGGGGGATGGGAGGGGTTGGGGAGCAGAATATAAATCTTTGCCTTCAGTGTGATTACATGTATTCTGATCAAACTCAATGTTATCTAATTATTTGACAGGTAGTTATGAGCCTCCCCTGACCAATGTCTTCACCATGCAGTGGTTCCTAACTCTATTTGCCACGTGCCTTCCTAATCACACTGTCCTCCGAATCTGGGATTCCGTGTTCTTTGAAGGCTCTGAGGTGATCCTAAGAGTTGCCTTGGCCATCTGGGCTAAACTTGGAGAGTAAGTTGTGCATTCTAATTATTTCTCTGACATATTTTGTATTGGTCAATCTTAATCGCGTGATGTGAACAGAAGACATTTTGAAAATATTTGTGGAAAAATCCATTTCCTTGGTGTCATAACAAGTCATACAGCAAGTAAACAGGCCTTTCAGTCCAAAGATAGACACTGCTGTAGTAACCCACAAACATACATATTTTTGGGATGTGGGAGGAAATCAGAGCACCCGGTTGGAACCCACACGGTCGCAGGGATAATTCTATTTTTATTTATATTTCAAATAAAGAACTATTTATCATTGAATACGCAAACTACACTAGAGTCTGGAATGAGACTGGATTACTGAAGCTGTGAGATGGCAGCTCTTTCAGCTGTGCCACCCTGCTGTCCCATTTTGTGGCCTGTCTCCCCTTTGTGAAAAGGCCCATTTGTTCCTCTGTCTTCTCAGTTTAGCAACCACGTATGGACAAATCCATCTTCCCCACATAGAGTGGAAGCATGTTGGTTGCTCTTCCCTCCTCCACAACTTCCCTGTCATTGGCCACACCTTGTATGCTTCCTGGAAACATTTGCTTTCCTCACTCTTTTAGTTTTTAGTTTAGTTTAGAGATACAGCGCGGAAACAGGCCCTTCGACCCACTGGGTCCGTGCTGACCAGCGATCCCCATATATTAACACTATCCTACACACACTTGGGACAATTTTTACATTTACCAAGCCAATTTACCTACATACCTGTACATCTTCGGAGTGTGGGAGGAAACCGAAGATTTGGAGAAAATCCACGCAGGCACGGGGAGAGCATACAAACTCTGTACAGACAGCGCCCGTAGTCGGGATCGAACCCGGGTCTGCGGCACTGCAAACACAGTAAGGCACTGTGCCACCCTTACCCTTCCTCACACTTCTTCAAATATCAACACAAGCCAGTGTGAAATAATGGAAAAGAGCAGCTCTGTTCATTCACTGCTGTTAATATGAATCAATTGTGTTTGTTTAACATGAATCAAAATAAACATTCATCAAACAATTCTGGTACCCTAAGAAATAATTTGCTCAAAGGATTCCTACAAATGTAGAAAATATTGACATACTTAAGCAAATTCTGCACTGGTTTCCCACTGAATACTTGTGGATAATTGATCTGTAATTTTAGACAGTTAACTAGAATTTTGATGGGGTCATTATCCTCCCGGCATGTTTCAGATGCGCGATTACATTTTGCAGCAACTTCCATACAGTGATCTAAATCCAGGCTGCATGGAGCTTGCAGAACATAAAAGAATATCATTTATATTGAACTACATGGCCGCAGTATACAATTTCCATTAACAGTTCGATTTCCACACCAATTTTATTTTTATTTATTGAGCTCTCACAGTTACTACCTGAAACTTGCAAAAAAATGTTTTAATTCACTTGAACCCTGTTCACAATTTACATTCTGGATTATAGCTTCCAATTCTTAACGTATTACTGCAGCGAGAGCACAGTGAGAGATTAAAATATAAATTTTAAAGAAGCTTGGGATTAAACATTATAATAAAACCTGGAAAGTTGAAGAATTCCATTCCCTTTGAATAAGCAATGAATTCTTACAGAGTTGTATGGAGACACAGCACAAAAACAGACTGTTGAGCATAAATAGTCCACAGCGAACATCAAGCAACCATTTATAAACTCACCATATCCTCAACTATTTTATTTCTGCACGTTCCCATCAGTTACCCCCAGTTTCGACAATTCATCTACATATTGGGGCAATTTACTGAGGACAATTAATCTACCAATCCATACATTTTTGGGATGTGGGAGAAAAACAGAGCGCCTGGATGAAACCAGTGTAGTCACAGAGAGACTATGCAAACTCCACACAGACAGCACAGAACCCGGTCATAAGTCCTGTTACCCGCTGAGAATTATGTAATCCTCCAATTCTGGATTCCTGCTTATCCCTCAATGTAATTGATGCACCATTGTCAGTGAGACCTTCATCTCCCAAGACCCAACTTTCTGGCATTCCCTCCACAATCCCCAGTTTAATTTATTCTTTAAGACTCTCTAAAACCGGCCCCTCTCCACCTCATATCCAGAACCACCCATCCAATAGTCTGAAGAATGTTACTCCAGCATTTTGTGTCTATCTTCCTTCCTGCGTATCTATAGTGAGACATTTTTTTAATCTATAATGGAGATGTCTTAAACCAGAAGCCAAATTACCTATCTGATGTGCAGTGCAATCAGCGAACATTTTGCAAAGGCAAAGGGCCTGTTTCATTGTTGTATGTCGATGAATAAACCATTACTCATTATTTACCTTTTCGTATGCCACAAGCTTGCACTTTGACTGTATATAAGTGGGTGACTCTTATCAGGTTTCTGTAAATACCACTCTCTACCTTGATGTTTCACCGGTCTCCATCGCTGAGGCAGTCAGCTTCCATTTGATGCTATTTATAGCCAGGCAGCTGGGGCTGGAGATACATAATTCATGTGGAGCCAAATTGCATATCTGATGTGCAGTGCAATCAGCCAACACTTTGTCCCAGAGTGAAAGTAATGTCGTTTGTCATGTTCATTATTTTAACAGAAGAATCAAAGGCTGCCAAACTGCAGATGAATTTTACAGCACCATGGGTAGACTGACTCAAGAGATGCTGGAGGATAGTCTAATTGACTGTAATGAGCTGATGCAGGTCAGAGGCTTAAGTACTTTGTGTGTGTGTGTGTGCGAATTTCTCCAGGGACATTTGCAATAACATTATCTTCTTCATGAAGGTTTTATCTTTTTTACTATTTTTATGATAAGAGTATGTTGCCCATTTCAGTGGAAGTAGCAAGCTGGAAAAATCGTAATGAATATATTTGCATACACTAAATAACTAGAACATTTTAACTACAGGTGTAGTCTAGAAGAATTTTGTTAATAGTGTATCAATTTTTGGGTGTCCTTCTTAATGGCAGAGATAAATAGTTTTGATTGAACTAGCAGTCATTTGAGATTTTCTGAAGAGGATCTCTAGAATCATTGCTGGCGTGGAAATTCTTTTGCTAGCATAATTTCAAAACAATCTAATATCCAGTCGCTAATGGTAATTATGTCTTTGTGCACAACATCACAGGATTACAATATTTATTTTGCTGCATGTATGCATGGAGATAGCAATTAATACTCAGTGATACCACATAGCATGCAATACAAGTTTTAATTTCATAAGCAATGCAGGCCCTCATACAGAAGCAAAATTACCGATGGGCACGTTTAAGATGCTCTTATTATAGATAATATCTTTGTAGGCCACTAACTATTGTGTGATATTAAAGCTGGCAGTATGTACAACATTAAATTAATATCAAAATCTACTCGCCATTCTTTAGGTTGTAGGAAGGAACTGCAGATGCTGATTTACACTGACGATAGACAAAAATGCTGGAGTAACTCAGCGGGACAGGCAGCATCTCTTGATAGGGAGAGAATTGATCTCTCGTTTTTCACACCTTACCCTTCCATATCTCTCGTTTCCCTTTCCCACGACTCTCAGGTGGTGGGGGGGGGGGGGTTGGGGCTGTGGGGGGGGGTGTGGGGCTGTGGGGCAGGGGCGGGGGGATGTGGGAGGGGGCGTCTGGGAGGAGGGGTGTATGGGCTGGGGAGATGTGGGCGCAAGGGGAGGTATGTGGGCGGGGGTTGTGTGTGGGCTGGGGGTGTGTGTGTGTGTGTGGGCGGGGGTGTGTGTATGGGCAGGGGTGTGTGTGTGTGGGAGGGGGGGTGTGTGGGCGGGGGTGTGTGTGGGCGGGGGGGAGAGAGCTCGGAGAAAAGAACAGGGTTGTGGAGGAGAGGGGGGTATTGCAGGGGAGGGGGGCAGGAGCCAGCGAGGGGGACCAGAGGGGAAGGGGCTGGAGCTGACGATGCGATTGGGACTCACACCGAGTGCTGGTCGCTGGTCGTTCTCCTCCGCCGGGATCAGATTCTCCGATTTCCGTTTGGCGACATTTCCCGCGCTGGGCTGGGGCGCTTCTGGTCACTCTGAGAATTGTGTCTGGTTGGAAACCTCCGCCGGCCATCCTCAGCTCCAGTAAAGACGTGATGGCGCAGGAAGGGGCGGACCATCCCGCGGAGTGACAGGAGAAATGACCAATCCACGGCAGGAGAGGAGATTGATCTGCGCACGCTCAGTTTTTAAGATTTTTAAACCTCGCCAACTTTTACATTAGACCACCAATCGGAATGAAACTTGGTGCAATCGCAGCACAAGAGAATGGTGAGTGAGCTGGCGAAAAATCGTAGTGTTATCGCGTGCCGTTTTTACACAAATAGAATGACCGCGCCAACCGGAAGATAACAAGATCAGAGCTTTAGTTATGTATACACGTTATTGTCATGTATACCGAGGTCCAGGGAAAAGCTATTGTTGCTAACCTGTCAACAGAAAGAAAATACATGATTACAATATATGGTGACATTTGACAGAGGAATGATCATGCTTAATCTGGATGTCCACTGTTACAGTATTTGACTAACCTATCAACACAAGTGTTCAGGTGCACCAGTGCACATTATAAACACCAGTGAGCCCCTGTTACCCAGGTATCACATCCTTGTACAAATCATGACCTTCACAGAGGCTGAAAAGAGTAATGAAGAAACAAAATCTTATGAAATCCAAATGTTTCACAGTATAAGCATTGGCTATGATCATAAACATGCAAAAATGAAACAAATGCTATTTTTCTTCTAAATAATGACTCTCTGGTGATTTCTGTCCCTGGGGTTTGTCAGCAATGACGACGGCTCCATTACCAGTCTAAAGCTAACCATTCACTGCCTGAAAGGAAGCAGTGCTTCCTGAGTAGTAAATGCTAATGTTTCCACAGAAAGCAGATGTCCGAACCCCTGTTGAGCTTTTGGAGCAGCTAACTATTTATCAGCTTCTGATTGTTGTGTAAAAAAGCGAAAAAGCTAAATCATGTGCCAGTGTGTAGCTCAAGCCATAACAAAGATCAAGTTTAACTTTTCAACTGAGGGATTTGTTGTTTATGCTAACTTTCTGCATTTGGATAAACAATGATAGTAACTCAAGGATATGGGAAAGTGCAGGAAAGGTGGTAGAAAGTGGATCCATTTCAAAATATATTTAGTGCAAGTACTGAAAAATCTGCGTTAAGTTACTGAGTCACATCCTAATCTCCATTAGTAGATGACCACGTCCATTATCATATTTGTTGGTGTTTATTCAAAAGACACCATGTGACGAGGCCATGCTCAATGCCTGGAATGAGTTCCCCCCTAACACCTACCAGTCCCTGTCTCACCCTTCCCTCTCATCTCTTTATAATGGCTTTATTCCCACTGCACGCCTAGTTCCAATGCAGGGTCTTGACCCTAAACCATCATCCATATCTTTGACCACAAAAAGCTGGAGAAACTCAGCGGGTGCAGCAGCATCTAAGGAGCGAAGGAGATAGGCGACGTTTCGGGTCGAGACCCTTCTTCAGACTGGTCAGGGATCAGGAAACGAGAGATATAGACGGTGATGCGGAGAGATAAGGAACAATGAGTGAAAGATATGCAAAGAAGTATCGGTGATAAAGCGAACAAGCCATTGTAAGCTGTTTGTGGTGTGAAAATGAGAAGCTGGTGCGACATAGAGGGAATGCCAGGGCCCGAGGGCTGAGGGAGAGGTGGGAGGGGAGGAGACAGCAAGGGTTAACAGAATTGAGAAAATTCAATATTCAAGCCCAAAGAGTTTCTGCAGAAATTTGTTTCCTTGCTCCAAATTTCAGTATCAGCAGTCTCTTGTGTTTAGCCGGGAATAGCAGTTCGCTGCTACAGGCATATTAATGTGATGGGTTTAAAGCAACTCCTGTAAAGATTGGTTACATTGGTAGTAGGTAGAATAAATGGATAGAATTTGAATTTGACATGAATTGAAGTATTAAAGTTAAATGTGATTCTTCTCTACAAACTGAATGCTTCCATTCATGTGAAAATACTGTAATTCCTTTAATGTATGGCAGGCATGAGCACTAATTTGATTGTCATGGAATTTGATCCCAAAAATATTAGCCAAAATGTTGCAATCTTTTAGAATTAAAAAATCACATTTGTTCTCATCTGTTTATAGCATGCTGAGCAAAATTCAGATGTTGCTTACTAAACAACCTTTTCACTACTGCCATCTTAATGGGTCCAAAGGAACTATATTAACTTTTAACTTTTACCGCATTTCTTGCCAATCTGTATTATTGGTAATCTGGGTTCTGACACACAAAGCTGTGTGTATGTTGGAGGAAACACTTCTACAAGGCAGTAGAAGTGTTATATTTTATCTACGCTTGGCTTGTCACAGTGGGAAGCAACTTGATGAAGACTGAACACATGTTGAATTATTTTCTTGTATCTTCATCCCCTTAATATAGCCAGTAGTGCACGTTGTGGATGAGATGGTAGAACCGATTCACCTGTATTAACAATCTTGCAAATTAAATCAATTCATTGTGCAGTATTGAATTATTGAGTGAGCATCTTCATTTACACAGCATCTGCTCTGTGCTTAATAAACTGTGAGACTGCAACATTTTATTAGTGTGACAAATCTGTTTTCAGTCACTATTTCTGAGCTCATCAGCTTTCACCATCTGAATTCCATGTTTTCCTTAAAACCTGTTAATCTATCGCTGCAATTCTTTACACAATGTTTGCACAGTTATCCTTTTGGTTATTGACAGGAAGCTCCATGCTTGAGTTGGGTCATGACCGGAGTTCTGAGTACAGTCCTTGTCACTATGTCACAGGAAGAGTGTGAAGATACTGATGAGGATACAGGGGACATTTAATAGGGTGCAGCCAGGGCTGAATAAACTTATAATTGCAAGGACTGGTAGTTTTATTTGGTACACTGGAGGGTGGAGATAAATTTGAGGCACTCAAAGCATGAGATGGGCCTTTGGTTGGTACAAATATTTCTCATCTCATAACTTCAAATCTAAATCATCTGGTTATTGTCTTTTGTATTTGAGGAACATTTTTATCACCCAGGTTGTGGATGGGAGTGGGTACTCTTACCGTTGGCAGTACTAAAATAGTAAAAGAATTTCTGATCTGATATATCAGTGCTAAATTGTATACAGTGCAATGTGGATTTAAGGTCACCCTGGTGTATTGTGTTTCATTCCTTCTGTTACAGACACTGTATTCAATGGCACCATTCCCCTTCCCGCAAATGGCTGAGCTGAGAGAAAAATACACTTATAACATCAATCCATTCCCAATCCCTGTGAAGTTGTCGGAATCGCAACGGTGAGGGATATTTTTATTATCCAGATTATCATAAAAACAGTTATATGCACTACCTTGGATAATTAGATGGTTCTGCAGATAGATGTCATGATTAACATTTGGCGATTCACTGGGTTAATGACTGAATATTACAAATAGTTCAAAGTGTAAAAAAGTATTCTTGTGGTTTACAGAAATTTTTTCTGCCTTCACTTAAAAAGTTGCCTAGTTTTGCTTCTCCACTGTAACTTTGAACAATCAATTCTAATTTAAAACTAATTAATAAATGCGAGCTGTTCTGAAGTAAAACAACACACACTTTGTGTATGGAACTGATGCACTACAATGCTGCAGACTATATTCTGTATGCTTTATCTTCCCATATCGTACTTAAGTTTGACTTGATTGTATTTATGTGTGGTATATCTGATTTGTTTGGATAGCTTGCAAAACAAAGCTTCTCATTGTGCCGCAATATGCGTGGCAAGAATAAACTGAAACCTAAAGCTGTCTAATCTAACTCTTTCTGTGCTATTTGAGAGTGAGGTATTTGTGAATAACCCGTGTTTCTGTAGAATTAAACTTTACATCATACCCATAATTCTCACGACAGAAGTCTCAGTAAAATAAAAGACAGTGATGAAGAGATTGATTTGGACGATGAAGACGCCATAGCTTCTGCTGTTGGATGCCTGGGACCATTCAGTCTTCTTGTACCAGAGTTACAGAAGTATCAGAAACAAGTCAAAGGTAACCTTTGATGTAGCATCGCTCTTTCTGTTAACAATGATGATATTTTGTTAGAATATCCCAAAGGGGTATTGTTCAGGAAAGGGAATGGGTCTGAAGAGGGGTCTCGACCCCAAACGTCACATAATCCTTTTCTCCAGAGATGCTGTTGGACCCGCTGAGTTACTCCAGCTTTTTGTGCATATCTTTGGTTTGAACCAGCATCTGCAGTTTCTTCCTATGGTAGGTTCTGTTATTGGTACATGTGGCTCTAGTATCTCACAACCGTAAACCAGTAAGTGTTTGCTGCTATTTTTTACCGTTGCTGGGATCAGCTTTAATTTTGCACCATCTGGTGGCTCATGCCAAATACAGTATATTATTTCTTTTGGCTAAACAGCCAGCTAGAAAACCAAAAGTATTCACCATATTTTGATCGGCTTGCCAAGCATAACAGCAGTCTGAAGAAGGGTCTCGACCCGAAACGTCGCCTATCTCCTTCGCTCCTTAGATGCTGCTGCACCCGCTGAGTTTCTCCAGCTTTTTGTGTACCCCCATAACTGCAACAAGATCTATTGCCGTGGGAAGTATTGTCCAGCTAACTGATTCGAACTGGTCATGTTGGACTAAGCCCACAGCCTATCCATTCCTGCACTGACCTGGGTTAGACAAGGAGAACTGTCCTCCATACACTTGAACTCACTGTAAAATAAAGTTTAAAACAAACAAGTTCAGCATCACTGCACATTTCAGCCCAATTCAACATGATCACAGCAAGTGTCACAGCATATATTGTAAGATTGTATCAAAGGCCAGTCCAGATCACACTCGACAGACGTGACTTTACTGGAAGTCGGGCAGAACCGTGCTAATGTACTTAGTCCAACGTGACCAGTTCGAGGCAGTGAGGCAGGATTTCCACGACATCTGCAGCTGATGGACAGAATCAGCTCCGAGAAGGCTCCTGGCCCACGTCTCCAATGATCTAAACAATGTAAAGGTCATTTCCAACAGTTATCACCAAGTAAACTTGCCAAGACGGATGTGAAAGAGTTCTGACAAATCATGGCCAATTTACCACACTGGAACAGGTGAAGAAACTAAAGGTGTTTGCGAGGCGATGGGCTTTTTGGATTTTGTTTTCAGGATGCAGGCAACACTAGCAAGCCTACAACTTATTGCCCATCCCTAATTTCTTTCAGGATTTTGAGCTGCTGCAGTCTCTCCGTTGATGTTACTTGGTAACCCGTGTGCAAGCAAAAATCTGCTTGTGCTGATGCTGATTTTTTTTCAGCATCAATATACTGTACTGAGAGTGAAATTTCCACATAGTCTGATGATTTCTAACACAAAGTGCTTAAACATGCACTACTAAAACAACTTGATATTTTATGTATGAGATTTGCTTTCAATCTTGCTAATTCAGCTTTCTTACAAGTACCACCAACATTAGATACGGTGCATTTATTTATCTGCAGTAATGTGGTACAAGTAATCACAGTAACCCAAGAGCAGCTAGAGAGGATTAGTCAGACCGTTATCAAACCCGCCGACAAGGGAGGTGCCGTGGTAGTCTGGCGCGTCGATCTCTACAAAGCAGAGGCCGCGCGCCAACTCTCGGACACCCTGGACCATGACCCCATTGACGAACACCAGGCCACCATCTCGAGCACCATAACCGACTTCATCAGCTCCGGCTCCCTACCCCCCCGAGCCTCCAACCTCATCGTTTCCCAGCCCCGCACGGCCCGATTTTACCTTCTCCCCAAAATCCACAAACCCGATTGCCCTGGCAGACCCATTGTCTCTGCCTGTTTCGCCACCTCCAACGTGACCCCTCCACTCGCCACATCTTCCCATTTCCCCCCCGTCTGCCTTCCGCAAAGACCGCTCCCTCTCTTCCCTTCCCTCCCGCTCTACCCCTTCCCCGGGCACTTTCCCTTGCAACAGCAAGAAATGCAACACTTGTCCCTTCACCTCCCCCCTCCACTCCTTTCAGGGACCCAAGCAGTCCTTCCAGGTCCGACAGAGGTTCACTTGCACCTCCTCCAACCTCATCTACTGCATCCGCTGCTCCAGATGCCAGATGATCTATATCGGTGAGACCAAGCGGAGGCTTGGCGATCATTTCGCGAACACCTCCGCTCGGTCCGCAATAACCAAGCCGACCTCCCGGTGGCTCAGCACTTCAACTCCCCCTCCCATTCCGTATCCGACCTCTCGGTCCTGGGCCTCCTCCACGGCCAGAGTGAGCAACACCGCAAGTTGGAGGAACAGCACCTCATATTCCGCTTGGGGAGTCTGCATCCTTTGGGCTTGAACATTGAATTTTCTCAATTCTGTTAACCCTTGGTGTCTCCTCCCCTTCCCACCTCTCCCTCAGCCCTCGGGCCCTGGCATTCCCTCTATCTCTATCTCCCTCCCCCACCCTAGTCGCACCAGCTTCTCATTTTCACACCACAAACAGCTTACAATGGCTTGTTCCCTTTATCATCGATACTTTTTTGCATATCTTTCATTCATTGTTCCTTATCTCTCCACATCACCGTCTATATCTCTCGTTTCCCTGATCCCTGACCAGTCTGAAGAAGGGTCTCGACCCGAAACGTCGCCTATCTCCTTCGCTCCTTAGATGCTGCTGCACCCGCTGAGTTTCTCCAGCCTTTTGTGAACCCAAGAGCAGCATTGTGGCTCAGTGGTAGAGTTGCTGCCTTACAGCGCCAGGGACCTGGGGTCGATCCTGGCTGTGGGTGCTGTCTGTATGGCATTTGTCCGTTCTCCCCGTGACCGAATAGGTTTTCTCTGGGTGCTCTGGTTTCCTCCCATGTTCCAAAGACATGCAGGTTTGCAGCAAGCAAGTACCCTCAAGCATCTGCAGTTCCTTCTTTTAAAAATTTATTATATAGCACATTTCAGCAAAAAGCAATTCAAAGTGCTTTATACAAAGCATTAAAGAGCAATCAAAAGCAATAAAAAAAGTCATTAAAAAGAATAGAAAATAAATACAAGCTAAAATAGAATAAGACAAGTATAAAATACAAGAATAAAAGTTACAGTACAGTGTAAGAAATTAATAATGATTTAATTTAATTAAAGGCAGCGTCAAACAGAAACATTTTCAGCCCCGATTTAAAAGAACTAAGAGTTGGAGCGGACCTGCATTTTACTGGAAGTTTGTTCCATATATGTGGAGCATAAAAATTAAACTTTGCTTCTCCATCTTTAGTTCTGATTCTGCGGACAGAAAGCAGACCTGTCCCAGAAGACTTCCCAGGTCTGGATGGTTCATAATGTAGTAGAAGATCAGAAATGTATTTTGGCCCTAGACATTCAGTGCTTTATGAACCAACCGTAATATTTTGAAATCAATTCTTTGACAGACTGGGAGCCGGTGTAAAGACCTCAAAACTGGAGTGATGTGATCCACTTTCTTGGCCTTAGAGAGGACTCGAGCAGCAGCGTCTGAATCAGCTGCAGCTGTCTAATCAATTTGTTAGGGAGTCCTGTGAAGACAGCATTGCAGTAGTCAAGTCTACTGAAGATAAATGCATGGACACGTTTGTAGGTATATTGGCTTGCCTAAATTGCCCCTAGTGTGTAGGATAGAACAAGTGTACAGCTGATCGCTTGTCGGCCTGGACAGTAGGCCGAAGGGCCAGTTTCCAACTGTATTTCTAAAACTGAAGCCTTCATCTCAATGGAGCATTTCCTGAAGCCACGTAATATATTGTTGATGGGTTTGTTCTTCCATTTAGCCTGAAGGCATGTGAAGTGTGATAGAGAATATTTAACAATGACATTTAAACCCTTCCATGTTCTGATTATGATTTCTGTAGAGCAACAGGATGAGCAGATCCTGAAGTCGAGCAACATTGCTGAGCTCAGCCCTGGGGCAATCGATGCAAGTCGCAGTGAGCACCACTCAGTTTTTAACAGCATGATGATGGAGCGCATGACCACTGACATCAATGCACTGAAACAACAGTACATTAGGATAAAGAAGAGGCAGCTGCAGCAACAGGCCCACTTCATCTTAATCAAAGCAGGTATAATATCACATAATAGAAACATAGACAACAGGTGCAGGAGTAGGCCATTCTGCCCTTCGAGCCAGCACCGCCATTCAATGTGATCATGGCTGATCATGCAAAATAAGTACCCCGTTCATGTTTTCTCCCCGTATCCCTTGATTCCTTTAGCCCCAAGAGCTAAATTTAACACTCTCTTGAAAACATCATTCATGATCGTGGCTGAATTTCCAGAATCATCTTCTGGAAATTCCTCCTTTTATCTTCCCTGGGGGTTCATGAAGATTTGCTTCCATTCCGGTTGTGTGTGGTTCTGAAATGGCTGCTGAGGCTAAAGTGGGGCTTGCAGATTGCCAGGGTTGGGGCAGGAGTTGCCCGGTGGGTCGGCCTGGTGGGGGGATTCGGAGGTGATGTGCTCTTCCCAACAATGAACCGTGCTGCATTTTGAATGATTGTGGGCCAGGGATTCCCATGAGTTGGAGGGGAAGCCGCAATCTTTAAATCGGGCTGTGAGAAACCATCAAATTATCTGACAGTCCCTTGACCATCTGGAGCTTGTTATGGAGTGTCTTTAATGAGAGTTTGGCATCAAGCAGGAAAACAATATAGCCTAAGATTAGATAGACACAAAAGGCTGGAGTAACTCAGTGGGACAGGCAGCAGCTCTGGAGAGAAGGAATGGGCGACGTTTCGGGCCGAGACTCTTCTTCAGACTGGACCCGAAACATCACCCATTCCTTCTGTCGAGAGATGCTGCCTGTTCCGTGGAGCTTCTCCAGCTTTGTGTGTCTATTATTGGTTTAAACAAGCATCTGCAGTTCCTCCTTAAGCAATATACCCTCCCCAACAGGACTGTCTGAACCAGGATGCTGGAATGTTGGTCATCGAGTGATACAGTGTGGAAACAGGCCCTTCGGCCCAACTTGCCCACACTGGCCAACATGTCCCAGCTACACTTGTCCTACCTGCCTACGCTTGGCCCGTATCTTGGGTTGTTCTGGGAGGACTGTGACATCAATTCATTTCTCGTGCCAAAAGATTTGGGGGACGTTGTAGAAGCAGCATTAACAATGCCTTTCCAATGCTTCGAGGTGTCTGCTGCAGGTAGTCTATGCCTCTGAAGCGTACAGGAGGCTAGGATCATTGCTGCCCAGTAGAATAAATTTATGCCAATCTAAGGTCCTTCCACCCATTTATTCTTTGACAGATAGTCACTTTCTAATGTTACATAGAAACATAGAAAATAGGTGCAGGAGTAGGCCATTCGACCCTTCGAGCCTGCACCGCCATTCAATATGATCATGGCAGATCATCCAACTCACTTGGCTTAGATATGGGCGAAGCGTAAGCAGTTATATGTTATATCAGTAAATTATTCGATTGCAAGTTTTTCATTGTTTACAAAGCAATTATTCAAGAAATATTACAAGATTTCATGCTGTATACAGGAGTTGTTTGGGTCTTTCATTTAACACATTAGAAAAACCTGGTGATTAAAAATGCACTTGGTACATCAGTTTATACTGTGCCCCATTTCTCACTATGAGATGGAGACCAATTTTCAGGTTTGGTTTGAAGATCCAATCAATGAATAATCACATTCTGACATTGTTGGACACGGCATGCTCCTTTTGCACATGTCAGATTCTAAATATCTGCCATTTTGCAAAGCTAACTAGCACTGATATGGGGGGGGGGGGTTGTTATATCACCACAAATTTATATTTAGGGATGTGTTTGTGACCTTTTAATGTATTTAAGTTTAAAAAGTTAATTAATTTTTAAATATTGTTTGAAAAAGAACCAGGATGCCTCATTTGCCATGTAAAAGTCTAAAATGTGTGATGTCCCTTTCAGATCTTGGAAATGCTCACATTTTAAAATTACATCTAATTACTTGTTTTAGCAATAAGGACATTTGATGTGCCTGCTTTTTGAAGCTGTTAGTCTGCCAGTCACCAGATTTCTCGGTCTAACTTGACAGTGTCACTAACTGATAGGAATTGCAATTATCTGTAAAAAACAACTGAATTTGTGGAAGGTGGCAGCATTTCAAATTCTTTAAAAAATCACAAGAAATAGTGTTTAATTCTCATACTGTCAAGGTTCATAAAGTTTACATTACTGACAAAAAAAGCATTCAATTCCACTGCCATCATGCCACTGTTGGCAAGAGAAGAGCTATGTAGACTAATCGCACTTCCTAGTGATCTGATTAACAGCACATTGGTTATGATGTGTGGAGACCACACGAACAGAGGTTTAATTAATTGTATTGCTGTTTTACTGGTTTTACACATGATGATTGAAATACACTTGTGTTAGTAACTTTACTGACTGAAGCAATGGTATATCTTCACCAATTACCGAATCATAGAAGGAGCATTGGTCCTGGTTTTAAGCTGGTAGACTAGGCCCTCAGTTTGGTTTGTCAAGGGCTACACAATTGCCACCAGTACTCGTGTAATGGTACATTGGCCATAGTGCCAATTACAATAGAAGTAATAAAAAGGTCAATCAGGCTTCCCACTTTTGATGGCTGTTGATTGTCATATATGATGGAAAATGCAGAATTGTGGATGAAGCAAACTTGAGGTTGAATATAATTCCTTTCATTACCTAATAGCTCGCTGTCTGGGCTTGTTCATGAAGACCAGCCATTTATATTTGTACTGGTCAGATACAATGTGGAGCGTGTTTCACTAAAGGTGGGTGATTTCCATGGATGAGAAAGAATGACAAATAGCAACAAATAAAAAACTAATTGTTTAACGCACAAATTATCAGTAAACAGAGGGTGAGGCATTTGGAACAAAGTATTTCAGAACTATAAAATGAATCAATTTTAATATATTAATGATTTCCAATCAACGTACCTGCAATGTAAATTCTGTGCCGATTATTTCATTTTGTTCAGTTTTTAAATTTTGTGTTTCTTTTATTAGGAACAGAAAATGAAATGAATCCTGGGATCATCCCAGATCCTAGGGACCAGATGAATAATGCTATTGAAAGAAGTTAGTGTATTTTGATTTTATTTTTCATTCATTGTTCTCCATCAACTCTAATGTACTGAGGCACAAAATATACTAACATCTTTGTATAAAATATTGCTTCTCTCTCATTTTAATGCATTTATCTACTGCCGCCTCCTTCCTCCTTTTTTTAGCTATGTGCTACCTTTTTTTTAGAGAATAAATCGCAGCAGTATATTGAATCTTGAAAACTACTTCCATCACTGTATTAGTTTTTGTTAAGGAGGGTCTCGACCTGAAACGTCACCCATTCCTTCTCTCCAGAGATGCTGCCTGTTAACAGGCTGAGTTACTCCAGCATTTTGTGTCTACCTTTAGTTTTTTGTTAATATCTCTTCAACTTTTTTAAGATGGTGGCCATCTCGGCTATAGACACATTGAGACCCTTACTCAAGGGGAGATAAATAAAAAAATGAAAACCGGTTCCCTTAATTATTTGTCACTTGTACCAATTGGTACATGTGACAAATAAATGTATCTTGTTACTATTAACTCTGATGTTACACCCATAGTACAAGTGATCTAATATCAATACAAGGACTCACACAATGCAAAAGGTTTAGATGGGATAAATTTGTTAGGGTTTCCTAACACAATATGTGGACAGACCAACTTGAGGAGGGACCATACTGGGCTTGGTATTGGGAAACGAGCCTGGTCAGGTAACTGATGTTGCAGTGGAAGATCATTTTGGGGATAGTGATCACAGTGTTGTAAGTTTTAAGATTATTTTGAACGTGAATAAGTCTGGCCTTGGGAGAAGGTACTAAATAGGAATAAAACAGATTACAATGTTAATAGTCAGAAGCTGGGTAGAGTAAATTGGGAGCTGTTGTTGTTACATAAGTCCACATCAAACTTGGGAGTTATTTAAATGCCAGTTGATCTAAGTTCAGGATCGGCATGGTGCTATAAGGTGGTGTGGTATGGATAGCGAAGTAAGCTAACAAGAGGTTGTAAACTTGGTCACAAAGAATAATGAAGTGTATGTATGATTTAAGATTAAATCGGCCAGAGCCTTTGAAGAATATAAAACGTTAGAAAGAACTCGTGGTCAATTAGAAGGTCCAAAAGAAGCCATGGAATGTCTTTGATGAATCAGATTAAAGAAAATCCCAAGGTTTATTATGTATACATTAAAAAAAAAAGAGGATAACCAGGGAGAAAATAGGATCACAGGAATAAATAGGGAATTTGTGCTTGGAGTCAAAGGATGTCGGCGATGTACTAAATAAATGTCAGTGATACAGTGCGGGTGCTGCAAGACGGCTGCCCTGCCAGCAGTGTGTTCGTCATTTCTACTTTTTTGTTTTTTTAGTGTGTCCAAATGTGTGTTTTAATGTCTCTTGGTGTGTCTTGTGTGGGGGATGGTGAGGGGGGGGTAAGGGGGGGAATCGCTTTCGGTCGCCTCCTCCACGGAGAGGCGACTTTTTCCATGTCGCCTCCCTCGCGGCCTAACACCATGGATTGGTGCGGCCTTTCCCGGAGACGGGCCCAGAGTGGACATTTAATTGCGGAGCGCACGGGCCGGGGTCACCAGAAGGGAGCGCTCCACTCGTTGGCCCGTGGACTGTTATAGCCTGGAGCTGTGGTCTGCGGAGCTTCTAGCTGCGACGAGGCACGGCGTCCAGAGCCTGGGACCCCTCGCTAGGGACCCCTCGCTGGAGAAGAGCACCGATCGCCGGCCGCAGTCTCCGGTAGGGAAGTGCCGATTCGGGACTTACCGTCGCGATGAGAGGGCCTGTACATCCGGCCGCCCGCAGCGGCGACTGTGGAGGTTTATGGCCCCGACCACGGGAGAACAATGGAGGAGGATTGACGGTACTTTGTGCCTTCCACCACAGTGAAGAATGCTGTGGTGGATGTCTGTGTTATTGTGTGTTCTTTTGATTGTACCCCTGCTGGCAAAACTCATTTCACTGCACTTTATTGTGTTTGTGATGAATAAATTGATTGATTGATTGCTTTGCAGCTTCACCAAGGAGAAGGCCGTGAAGGACACTGAGATCAGTGTTGAGTTTACTAATCTGCAAAGGCAGTTTGAGATCAAGATGGAGGTTGTGTTGGGGTACATGAAGAGAAATTAAGATGGATAAATCCCAGGGCCTGATGGCATCTATCCCAGGTTATTAGAAGAGGCAAGAGAGGAGATTTCACAGGCCTTGACAAAGATCTTCGCAACATGTCTGGCCGCAGGCAAGGTCCCAGAGGACTGTAGTGCAGCCAAAGTAGACTGAAGAGTAGCCGATGTTTTTATTTTGTTTAAAAAGGGAAATAGATACAATCTAGTGAATTATAGGCCAGTGATCCTCACATCAGTAATACAGAAACTGTGGGAGAGGATTTTTCTAGCTATGATTTACTCCCATTTGGAAGGGAAGGCTAATTCAGGCCAGTCAGCGGCTTTGTACATAGCAGCTCATGTCTTACTAACTTGGTCAAGTGCTCTGAGGAGGCGACAAAGATGACGGATGAGAGAAGGGCAGTGGGTTTCTGTCTGCATGGATTTCAGTAAGGCTTTTGATAAAGTCCCCCATGGTGGGCTGATCCAGAAGATCGAGATGCATGGGATTAATGGTGACATGGTCATTTGGATTCAGAACTGGCTTACTGATAGAAGATAGGGGGTTGTGTGTACAGGGTGTTATTCAGACTGGATGTTTGTGACCAGTGGAGATCCGCAGAGATCTGTGCTGGGACCTCTGTCATTTGTGATTCTTAAAAATGATTTGGACATCTGTAAACAGGTTGGTTAGTGTATTTGCAGGTGGCATCAAGGTTGCTGGCGTTACAGTGTATCAAAGGCTATCAAAGACTACAGCAGCATATAAATGGGTGGAGAAATGGCAGGAGTAATACGAGCAAGTGTGAGTTGGTGCATTTTGTGAGGTCAAATATAAGGGGGAAATATACAGTTAATGGCAAAAGCCTTGACACCGTTGATGTACAGAGGGATCTTGGAGCCCAGATAGAATGGTAAAGAAGGTTCATGATATGTTCACCTTCATTGTCTGGTACTTGAGCGGAGTAGTCAAGAGGTCATGATGCAGCTCTATGGGACTTTGGTTACACATTTGGAGTTTTGCATGCAGTTCTGGTCAACACATTATAGGAAGGACGTAGAGACTTTGGAAAGGGGGCAGAGGAGGTTTATGAAAATACTGCTGGGATTAGATGGTATTACCCACCAGGAGAGATTGGACAGCCTTGGGTTGCTTTTTGTGGAATCCCAGAGATTGATGGGAGAACTGATAGATTTATATATATAACTGATATATATATATATATATATACAAACTCATGAGATGTATAGATAGGATAGACCGTAGAACCTTTTATCTTCCCAGGGAGTAAATGTCAAAGACTAGAGAGCATAGCTTTAAGGTGAGAGGAGCAAAGTTTAAAGGAGATGTACATGGCAAATCTTTTATGCAAAAGGTGGTGAGTGCCCAGAATGTGCTGATGTGGGTGGTGGTGGAGGCAGATATGATAGTGATGTTTAAAATAGTTTTAGATAGGCACATGGTTATGCAGCATACAGAAGGGCATGGATAATGTACAGGCACATGAGATTAGTTTAATTTATTTGGCACAGATGTTGTGGGTCAAAGGAACTGCTCCTGTGCTGTACAGTTCTATGCTCTATCCCAGGTGATAGAACTCACAGACTATTCCATAAACTAGCAAATTATATCACCTATTAACAATTAACTCTTAACACATTATATTTCTTTGAATATTCATGAAAAAGATGGTGCTCTTCCCCCCCCCCCCCCCCCATTCTCAGTCGCATACTTAATGTATTTTGTGTAAGAAAATAGCCATTCTTATAATTCAGTTGCTTATAGTATGAATTCATCATTTAACTGCATCTTCTGTACAGAAGACTATTAGCTTGAAAGTATTTCTTTGCAACCTTCCTGTTCTCATGGGATATTAGATCTTTAGCCCCCTCACCAATCCAGGGCTGGTCAGAAGAGATGGGACTTTGGACGTTAAAGATACAGCATGGAAACAGCCCCACGCCCACCAAGTCCATGTCGACCAGCGATCACCCCATACACTAACACTATCACCCACATTAGAGACAATTTTACAATGTTACCAAATCCAATTAACCTACAAACCTGTAGGTCTCTGGAGCGTGGGAGGAAACTAGAGCACATGGAGAAAACCCACGCGGGTCACAGGGAGAACGTACAAACTCCGTACAGACAGCACCCATAGTCAGGTTCAACCCTGGGTCTCTGGCGCTCTATCATTGTGCCACTGTGCTGCCCTATTGATCAAAACTATAAGCTTGTCACCTTTACTGGAATTTGAATTTATGTAAACTTCAACAGAAATGAACATTCTGCATCTGTGCAATACAAAACATTTACTCATAGCCTCATGATTGCTTAACAACCACATTATTCCATTTCCACAAAGAAGAATTTAAATGGCAGTTCTCTGCAAATGCTAACTGCCTCTGACATTTTTATAAAAATCCATTTTGCCAATCCATTTTGTTTAAATGCCTGACAGGATTAAGGATAGCCTTTCTGTTAATTAGCTGTTATGTAATGGTCAAAAGGCTGAAAAGAGGCAATTATTGGGAAGCACGATGCATTAACTCCAATCCTGATTACTGGAATGTACAGTGGTTCCTGGATCTACAATGCTCGAATCAAGTCATGCTTATGAAAGAGACAAGTATTTAATCAGACTAATTTTATTATATTTTATCTTCATAGCACAATATACTTCGGGGTTAAATATCCTAACAGATTGGAGTAATATAATGTTTTACAGTGGTTTATTTAACTATATTTCACTTGTAACTTCTTATTTTTAATTAAATCTTGATTGATTTGTTCATGAGCAGCATACAAAGGCTTGGATTTTACTTGGATCACAATATTTAATTGCTAGTTTGTTTATATGTTGGTTGATAACTCAAATAAAATGATAAACATAAATAGAAAATGCTGAAAATACTCAGCAGGTCATGCTGCATCTGTGGTGGGGAAACAGAGTTATGTTTCATTTCAGGAACCATTCCTCCAAGATGCAGCCTGATCTGCTGAGTATTTCCAGCATATTGTATCTTTGTTTTTGAGTTCCAGCATCTGCACTTTTATATTTTCAAGTAAAGCTATTTTCTGTTTGATATTCTGTGATGACGGTTGTTAATGTTACAAAATGCATCTTATATTTTTTATATTCTAGTCTGATGTTAGCATTAAGGGCCTGTCCCACTTGGGCGACCTAAGAGTTTTCCCTGGCAGCATGATCAACACGAGGTCGTAGGAGGTCTTGGTAACTCTCCTTCATGCTCAAGAGTGGTCTCCGCGTACTCGAGGCCTCAGCTAGGCCGCTGCGTTTTTTTCAATATGTTAAAAAATGGAAAAAATCGATACTTTTTTTACTCGTGGGTTTAGTCGTAGTAGGTCGGCATGTTAGTCGTAGGTAATCGAGGGTAGTCAAAGGTAGTCGTAGATGGTCTTCATCATAGCCAAAAGGAGATCGAAGGAGGTTGTCTTCATTCTCCACTATTCGGTGTCCAATTTTCCCGAAGTTAGTCGTAGCTAGTCGAAGCTGGTCTTCAACATAGTCGAAGGAGGTGGAAGGAGGTCTTCAACATAGTCGAAGGAGGTCTTCAACATGTCATTTTTTCAAACTCTTCTAAACTCTTCTAAACACTGCATATCTATTCCATAGGCTAGACTTGCATTGTAGCTCTTTCACCTCTGCCTCAAACGCAAAACAGCTTCATAAAAATGTGAATATTCTCTACTACACTTGTGACCTCTGAAGTGTGGCTGCCAAGTTGTGCTAGACTACAGACGACAATGTGCAGTGGACCCGTGCCCACCAGGATCTAAGTTAAAAGTGCTCAGCCTTTGTGACAACATGTAGTCAAAACTCACCAAAATCGTACAAAACAGGTCATTTATTGCCATTTTTTTAATCTGAGTTTTCAGTACGAACATTGTGTCCCAGCACTGATTTATTTTGAACACTTTGAAAGAGGATGTGAATTTCCCTGTTGTTTATTAACCAGTTTAATTTTTTTTTTAATTGTGTGTTCTTTAGGTGAAGGAACTGCCACCACCATTCTGCCTTCACAAACCAATGAAACTCCAATGATGAATCACCTGCTCCTGGGCAAGAAGCTGCAAGTCACCAACCGGATCACAAGGAATGCTGTCCTTCACGTGGCCGGATCAAGGGCCCCACACGACGACACAAAGTCTAAGCTGAACTCGCCGTGGCGCACGCACATTCGTGTCCACCGCAAGAACCTGGCAAGGAGCAGGAACCAGCTAAGCTACAGTGACACCATCGGGCTGATGGAAGAACAAGGGCACGTCACGAAAGGAAGAAATACAAAAGCAGTGGAAGAGTCTTCCCTCAGCTCTGGCGAGTGTGCAGAAGCCGGCACTGAAAGTGTTGAGGAGCGTGTACAGGCACAAGGAGATGGGGAGTCCTCCATGCCAGTTTACAAGGATGCCAATGACAACGTCACTCGGATTCAGCACCAGCTAAAACTGTTGGATTTAACCCAAACCGACACAACTGCCGAGGAGCCTCCCAGCCCGTCACCAAGCCTGCGGCGTTCCTCTGATTCTTCGGATTCTGACAAAGGAATTCCAGAACTCGGCCTCAGGATCAGCGCGGTGAAGTCTCAGACATTTTGCCCATTTCCTAGCATTAAACCTCCCAGAAAATCAGCAGCAGCGAGAA
This sequence comes from Okamejei kenojei, assembly GCA_035221665.1. Lineage (NCBI taxonomy): Eukaryota > Metazoa > Chordata > Chondrichthyes > Rajiformes > Rajidae > Okamejei > Okamejei kenojei. The sequence continues at coordinate 10,341,196 of CM069149.1, read as the reverse complement.
ATTTGGGTTTATATGGCCCAACTGAGAACTCTCCGACTGTCCATTTTCCCCATATGAGGAAAGGTTCACACAGTTCTGGAAGCAGCAAAGTTAACATCACCAGGAAGGAGTGAGGCAGCCACAGACGTTTGGTGATGACCACTTTGATATAATTTATTCTTAAATTAAGATGTTTAAAAACACTTTCTATCATGTGCAATGTTACAAAACCTACAGTATGGAAACAACACTTTAAAAATTAACCATGGTCAAATTTTGAGGTATTGTTGGATTAAAACCATTTATTGAAATTACGGACCAATATTAGAAGCACTGTCATCTAATATTAATGGATGATTTATGGCAAACCAAAAATTAATGGTGGTAATTCTTAAACTTGTCACTATTATTGTCCTATCTATAGCTATTGTATGAAGTGACAATAAACACTACTGTTTACAATTTTAACAGCAGATTCTTTTTCACTATTCACTTAAGGGAAAGATTAAAATCTCACAATAATTATGGTTTCATACCTGTTACCAAACTTACCCAATTGCAGTTGCATGAGAAATTATGATTCCTAGAGAAAATGTGGAACTATTTTAAGAACCCTGTACAGCCTGTACACATTTAGATATTTCCAGAGACATTACCTTCTGAACCTTCTGAATGTTGTAGTCGGCAGGGCAGTGCTCTGCATATCAAGCCACATCAACCTTGGCTTGATATTTTCTTTGGAGGTTGAACTGTTAAAACACATTTCAGCCTGCAATACCATTGGATGAATGCAAACAGCCCTGTAGCAATCGTTTAGGAAGTTAACTGGGATCCCGACAATACTTGTGTTTTTGATTTACGTCACATTTTTAAAAAATGATCTGGTTATTATCATCTTAACGTTTGTGGGATTATGCAAATTACCTGCTACATTCCCTACGTCATATCAAATGCTTCATTTCTTTTTACCCTCCAACATCCTCTTGTCCATAACACTGCTGATTTTGCACCAAATTGCAGTTCCAATTGCGTAGGAAGGAACTGCAGATGCTGGTTTACACTGGAAAGTCTGAACAAGGGTCTCGACCCGAAACATCACCCATTCCTTCTGTCCAGAGATGCTGCCAGTCCCGTTGAGTTACTCCAGCATTTTGTGTCGAGTCTCCTAGCTAAACAGTTTAATTTTGAATGTTCCTCATTCATGTTTAAAAATCACTTAATTGTCTCAGTCCTCATTATCTCTGTTGTCTCCAGCCTCATGAGTCATTCACTTGGCCTTGTGAACGTTCCCGATTTTGCCTTTTCTAAGTTAAGATTCCAATGCCCTTTGTTTTGGAGTTCTTTCCTGAAACCTCTCTCCTGTTCCTCACCATCTTCTGTTATTTAAAAGTTCATTCAATCCTTCCTCTTATGCCAAAAATATGGTCATAATTTTTTAATATATTTAAATCCGTGTCAAAATGTGTTTGCTATATCACCTGTGAATCACCACTCCTAATGATCTAACTCAAGTACAAATGTTGGATATATTCACTTAACATGCAGGAATCGGGCTGTTGTGTGAAAGTTTACTGGGTAATTTATTGAGGTATTTAAAGAGAAATGTGTCCAATTGCACGGCTAATTGTGCAACCTAGCAGTGACTGTGCATTGTATTCCAACTCTCAAATTCGATTCCATTGACTTCAATATTGCAGCAACTTTACAGCATGTTTAGTGATTATGAACAAGAATCATTTATTGATAACTGAGTTTTATCGAGCAAAAAAGTTCCAGGTTAAATCTTCTTTCTGGAACTGAGTGAGCCAGTGGTAGGTCCACTGCTGAATTGGTACATCATTGGTGATAAAGCAGGACTTAGAGACTCTAAAGGCAGCAAATCCTATTTAATCACTCTTCAATTTATTTGGTTGCAATGCACTGCAACATTTACAGATTTTGGCAAAAGAAAGCTGATTCGTTTTATTATTGAAAAACATTTTATTTCAAGAACATGCAACGTTTTCTGCCTGGCTACAGTTTTGATTTGTGTGACATTTCAGGTTTCACATTGTGTAGGTGAATGAGAAAGTGTTAGACTGTTGTGTGCTTATTTCCTGATCTAACAACTGAATAATGACATTCTACATGTTGGTTGAAAGTGTTAAGCCAGCCCACATAGTGCATCCATGTAAAGTATTCCAGTCTCACCATGTCAACCATATCAGATGGCCATGAAGCAACAATTATGCATGTTTAACCAACCGCAATGAACTAGATCAATCTGAATAACAGAATGAGCTGGATCTTTCTAACCCAGTCTTCCCATGTAGTCTTCCAGTCTATGGTTGTCCCACTATGGGACTTGCCTGATCCAAATGAGACTTCAGATTCTTGAACAAAACAACAAAGTGCCGGATGAACGAAACAGGCCGGACAGGTGCTGCCTACCTGCTGAGTATCTCCAATTGAAAAAGACTTATTGTGTTTGTGCAGATATCTGCAGGATCTGGACACCAACAGGGACGGTGGTGCAGCAGTTGGGTTGCTGCCTTGCAGCACCAGAGACTACAGGTGCTTGTCTGTACGGAGTTTGTACATTCTCCCCAAGATCTGTGTGGGTTTTCATCGGGAGCTCCGGTTCCTCCCACACTCCAAAGATATTCAGGTTTGTAGGTTAATTGGCTTGCTATAATTGTAAATTGTCCCAAGTGCGTGTAGGATAGTGTTAATGTGCGAGGATCACTGGTTGGCATAGACTCAGTGGGCCGAAGGGCCTGTTTCCGTGCTGTATCTCTAAACTAAACTGAACCAAACCAACAGGGACTTTGACCGGCTTTGTCAGCTTTAAAACTACAAAGATAATTGTGGTTGTTAAATATCCCAGATATTGATGGAGGTCCCGAGCAGGGCAAACAGAAAGATTTGGCGTTCTCCCAAGTATGCCTGGGGCTTCCATGTTTGACAGCGTGCATGCAACTCTCAGACTTGTTGCCACTTAGAGCCTACATCACAGCAATTCCTTTAGAACCACCAGCTTCATTCACTAGGCTTGGATAGAGTGGATATGGAGAGGATGTTTCCACTAGTGGGAGAGTCTAGGACTAGAGGCCATAGCCTCAGAATTTAAGGACGTTCTTTTAGGAAGGAGATGAGGAGGAATTTCTTTAGTCAGAGGATGGTGAATCTGCGGAATTCAATGACACAGAAGGCGTTGAAGGCCAAGTCAGTGGATATATTTAAGGCAGAGATAGATTGATTCTTGATTAGTACGGGTGTCAGAGGTTATGGGGAGAAGGCAGGAGAATGGGGTTAGGAGGGAGAGATAGATCAGCCATGAATGAATGGCAGAGTAGACTTGAATGGCCTAATTCTGCTCCTATCACTTATGATCTTATGGTTTAAGAATAAGGAGTAAGCCATTTAGAACGGAGACAAGGAAACACTTTTTCTCACAGACAGTGGTGAGTCTGTGGAATTCTCTGCCTCAGAGGGCAGTGGAGGCAGGTTCTCTGGATGCTTTCAAGAGAGAGCTAGATAGGGCTCTTAAAAATAGCGGAGTCCGGGGATATGGGGAGAAGGCAGGAACGGGGCACTGATTGGGGATGATCAGTCATGATCACATTGAATGGGGGTGCTGGCTCGAAGGGCCGAATGGCCTACTCCTGCACCTGTCCATCTTATGAACAAGATCCAGCCCAGGTGTTTTTGCGGTTATCGTACTTACCCTTTCTTCAAATGTCCTCATTGCCTTGCTCACACCTACCTTGGTAATCAAGTTATAGTTTTCTGTTTATAGACCTGAAAAGCTGGAGTAACTCAGCAGGGCAGGCAGCATCTCTGGAGAGAAGGAATAGGTGACGTTTCGAGTCGAGACCCTGCTTTACATCTTGTAGTTCGCACAATTCTTGGATTATCTTCCAAAATGTTCCAGTTCCTCTATTTTTAAGACACGTCTTAAAATCTCTCATTTATTAGGCCTTTGATCTTTTTGTCCTGATAATGCGATTTTGGGCCATTTCGCAAGGTTCTGACGTTGTGCATTTTCATGGGGCATCCTACTCCAATGCTGTTTGTCCTGTATGATATCAATGCACCCATTCATGCACAGAACCACATAAATCTATAAAACAACTGCTTTGTGTGTTCACTGAGTGTTCAATTAGATAGAAATTGGTTACCATTGTATGAGTCATATTTATCCCCCCAAAATATTGCTTGATATTTTTTATTTTGTATCCAGGGAATTCTTGTTTCCCTGAGTTGCATTGACAGGGAAATGAGGCTAAACATGTTCCGTGAGGCCTACCCCTCATTTGCATTGTTCACAATTCCCGACACGGCCAGATCTGTGTGAGGACGGACATTGCATTGTAGATGTAGAAATAAATTGCTGAATTGCTCACTTTTTTTTAAATCTGTCTGCATCAGGAAGGTCACATTTCATGAGAGTTCAAAGATATTGGCAATGGGGTTTGCGTACGAGTCTGCCTCAGATCAGTCCAAGGAAGATAAGGACAATAAGGGTGCCACATGCAGCAAACATATTCATTCATGTGGCCTACAATTTATTATTTAAATCGAAGACAACCAAGCTGCTTCAATAATACTCAAGCTGCTCCAAGGACCTGGCCCACTATATGTCGGGTGCGCTCTAATGCCCACCAGTTTGGTACTAACGGAGGACGGAAAAATTCCAGATCTATAAATCTAAGGTGGCTTAGTTTTATTTTAGAAAACTAGAATTATTTAAGGTGCAGGACAGATTTTTAAACTGAGTGTTAATAATTTATTGGCTGTGAAGCAAAGCATGAGAATTTTCACTGTTATTCCTTTCCATTCCAAACCATTACTCATGAAAGAAGAAGGTTAATTTCTTCCTGATTCAAAAGAGAATGCAATTATGTAGTTATATAAGCTAGCTATTTGTATGCTCATTATTCATATCTATGATCTTCAATCTATCTTATTGTGACAGCATAAATGTAACCTCTCCACTGCCATGAAAGCTCTAATTTTGTAACAGTACCTTGGACAATGATCCGTTAATGACCCATTAAATATTAAATCATTCTGGAAACTGGTACAAACAGCAACATTCGAGCAAAAGAGAAACACTCAAAGGTCCCGACACAAAAGGTCACCAAACTATTCCCTCCGCAGATGCTGCCTGACTGCCTGTGTACTCCAGCACTTTCTGTTTTGCTCAAGATTCCAGCATCTGCAGTTCCTTGTGTCAAGTCAAAGTCGTCAAGTCAAGTCAAACAAACTTTATTGTCATTTAGAAATACATTGATATATGCAATTCCAAACGGAATTCCGTTGCATTTGGCTCCCCGTGCAACACAATAATAAACAGAAGGATAAAATGGATAAAAGGATAAATAGACCATGGTGGCAGCCCATTACTTGGCATTCAGGAGTCTGATGGCTCGTGGGAAGAAGCTCTTGCTTTACAGTCCCCAAACCAGACCGAGATACAGCTGGTCAAAATACTCTCTAGTGCCCCTGTAGAAAGTGATGAGGATGGGATGGGGGAGGTGAGCTCTTCTCATCCGGTGCAGAAACGGCTGCTGCGCTCTCTTAACTGTTGACGAGATGAGATGAGATGGTGTCTACACTCCAGTCATTCTTTAATAACAAATTAATAATGAAGAGCAGTCATGGTTTACCTAAATGCTAAAACAAGGTAGAGAAGCAGGAAAACTGATATGGAAATAGCACACTTAACAGGGTTTAAATTCTGTTTAGGTGCTACTTCTGTGGTGAGTGCACAGATTTTCAATCTCCTTTAGAAGATGTGGAGAATGTTTGAGATCAGTTTACAACTAGTTTTAAATTTCCAAATTTGTGTAGTCACCCAACTTTACTTGCTTGAGAAGAAATTGCAAGCAACAATCCTTCAGCAAATAAACTGTAAAGAAAACGTTTATTAAACACACTGAAATAAAAGGAATTTACTTGCAATGTTTTAGGAATTAACTTATGTTAAGATGTTTAACAAATCAAAAAAAGTTTGTCCTGTAACTCTAAAGCCTAGCAGCTATGTTAATTGAAAAAAACAACTATACTGCTGACCTAAAAAAAGAGAATGATGGACATTCACAGTAAGTGTTTGAATGGGATAAACATACCGCTGTTTTAGGCTTACACTCAAACCGTAGACCAACAATGAGTTAGGACCAGGGACAGGGAGGCAGAGCCTCACCTGTCATACTCCCAATGAAAATAGCGGTTAAGAAAAGTAAAGAAAAATAATAATAAAATAAAATAAATATAAAGATGTTTCCACTGATCTGTGTTATAAATGTCATTTCTATATGAATCTAATCATTTTTTATAGTAAAAATTGCCAAATTTGCGCAGCTCCTCTGCAAATACAGGGAGAGATGAGAGGTGAGGCAGCGACGAGCTGAGCCTCCCCTCTGATTGCGCAACCCCTTAGAAACTGCATGGAGCACGGACAATAAGCGTGTGCCTGTTACTATCTCTCTGTATGTCACCAAAGTAACATGTGTAAACCCCTTCATTACATGTCCTCGCCTTCCATAGTCCAGGTACGTTATTTCACGTATAAATATATTAAGTTTAGGCTCGCTGGTCTTGTCATAAAACTGCAATGAAAAAGCACCAGGGGAGGCGGCGATCGCACCTGCCTCACTGAGGGGGCGTGTCTTCAGCCCAGTGGAGGGAGTGCGAGCATCAATTACATAGGCTCAGCTCACGTAATTGACGCTATCGCACTCTCCCTCCACGTTAGCTAGCTTCAGCGGCGGCGCACCACTGGATTCCACCGCTAGCGGCGCTGACTTTCCAGCCACGGGTGGCGCTGACTGGTATGTTGATTCGTTGACTTGTAGCGGCCGATTCGGAGGTTCTGGGCCGCTGAGTGCTCCCAATTGGGTCCCGCGCTGGAGTAATGCACTCTCGGCTCGGGTAGACCTATCCCGGGTGGAGAGAGGAGAGAGGGGTGGAGAGAGAATAAAGGGGTGGACGGAGAAGCAAGGGGTAGACGGGGAGGGGGGTGTGAGGGGGAATGGAGAAGGGGGAGAGGGTGAGGTGGAGGTGGGTCGTTCGCTCACAGTCCCGGGGCAGCGCTCCCGCCCCTCCTGTCGCCGTGCTTCACGCACATAGCCCCGGCTCCACCCCTCTCTCTCTCCAGGGAGACGCGGTGAACAATACAGGGAGGGCCGGGCCGGGGTTTGGAGCAACGTTTACAAATCTCGGCCTCAGCTCACGAGCGTTAGCCCGGACCCCGGCATCCGCTCCCAACGCCGGACCTCTCCCTCTCTTCTCCTCTTCCCTTCCCTCCCTCCCTTCTCTCCTTCCCTCCCTCCCTTCTCTCCTTCCCTCTCTCCTTCCTCTCTCTCTTTTCCATTCTCACTTCCCTCCCTCCGTTCTCTACTTCTCTACTTCCCTCACTCCCTTCTCTCCAACTTACACACACACCCCAAATTAGGATGGGGTAGAAGCCCAAAGGGTAGGATGGGGCTGAAGCTCACAATTTAATCTGCCGGAAATAGCAGGGGACCGGGGGTCAAATAAGATGGAGGAACTGAGTGAAATCCAGGTTAGCCGGGAAGTGGTGTTGGGTAAATTGAATGGATTAAAGGCCGATAAATCCCCATGGCCAGATAGGCTGCATCCCAGAGTACTCAAGGAAGTGAGTATAAGGATTTGAGTATAGGAGCAGGGAGGTTCTACTGCAGTTGTACACGGTTTTGGTGAGACCACACCTGGAGTATTGCGTACAGTTTTGGTCTCCAAATCTGAGGAAAGACATTCTTGCCATAGAGGGGGTACAAGAAGGTTCACCAGACTGATTGCTGGGATGTCAGGACTTTCATATGAGGAAAGACTGGATAGACTCGGCTTGTACTCGCTAGAATTTAGAAGATTGAGGAGGGATCTTATAGAAACTTACAAAATTCTTAAGGGGTTGGACAGGCTAGATGCAGGAATGTTCCTGATGATGGGGAGGTCCAGAACAAGGGGTCACAGTTTAACGATAAGAGGGAATTCCTTTAGGACCGAGATGAGGAAAACATTTTTCACACAGAGAGTGGTGAGTCTCTGGAATTCTCTGCCACAGAAGGTAGTTGAGGCCAGTTCATTGGCTATATTTAAGAGGGGGTTAGATGTGGCCCTTGTGGCTAAAGGGATCAGGGGGTATGGAGAGAAGGCAGGTACAGGATACTGAGTTGAATGATCAGCCATGATCATATTGAATGGCGGTGCAGGCTCGAAGGGCCGAATGGCCTACTCCTGCACCTATTTTCTATGTTTCTATGTGAATGCCTGGATTGGTTTTTCGCCAGTAGTTGTTGGTTTGCCAAGATCTATTTAATTAAATCACTTTTTTCATTTCACTGTCACTAAAACAAGTGGTATTGTAACTATGTACTTTTCGGAGGTGATCTACACATTTTGTTTGTTACTTGTAGGCTTACATGTATGCAATTTTATATTAAAATGTAGCTTAGATCTGTTTGGTCCATTAAGTTGCATGCACTTTTTAAGCGCACATTTTCATTACTTTCCATTCTACCATAGAGATATAAAGTCTATAATAGACTTTATTTGTATTTCTATGATTCTACAGACCTTGGCTGGGAACCTGGGGCTCACCAAAATTGTTCCCAATTGGGCCCCGCACCTCCTAAGGCCGGCCCTGGATATTAGCTAGTGCCTCCCCAGTCATTGACCTCACCGCACGTCACTGGTTAGGACATATCAACAAAATTGTTATTTGGTGGATTGCTGTATTCTCTCTAATTACTTCTGAATAAAAAGAGAACAAATCATGCCGATTTTGCAGTATAAGGTTTCGAGTCATTAGTTGTTAGTGATCAGGTTCCATTGATGAGCAGGATTCTTTCTAGATTAAATGGACAAGTTAAATGAAAATCATTTTCTTCTTGACAGGAGATTTGTACATCCTGCAGTTTTGTGCTCTTTCTCTTGCATTCCTGCCAATCTGCCACCATAATTATAGCTGGGAACAGCTCCAAGGAAATTCCATCTCTACCTGATACATTTGAGTCAAACAAGATTAACTCATAGTCTTATAAGCTCACTATGAACCTGCATCTGACAGAAAGACTTGATTGCATATTTGTGATGTTAATCACGCCTAATAGTGGTCTGAATGTTCTCAATAAAGGGATTCAGTGTCTGAAATTTGTGTGAATGGTGCTGTTACCAGGGAATTAATAATAAAATTCCCCTTGAAATGTCACCTGGATATCCATGTTTTTTGGGATGACATTGCGGCTGATAGCAAAGCCTGGGAAATAAAGCAAGACTGGACACAGTTTTCGACTAGTAGAGAGCTTAAGATTCAGACCCTGACAGTGTAGACAACATGATCTATGTTAAAATAGCTTTTTCTGTGATTCTACGAATGTGACTGGACAAAATTTCAGTATTGGGATTTTTGTGGATATATTACTCATCATCCGACTGAACAGTGATTAGACACAGAAGCGGGCTGTTTACTCCTTTCCTAGACAGTATTCCAGTCATTATCCCTGTTCAGTCAGATAGATGAGTAATATAATAAGATGAGATCACTGCAAATGCCTAGACAAGTGCTAGTGTGAGTCTACCTATGAGACGACTGTCTGAGATACCATGGTCAAATTGTACATCTTAATCAGCACAATCACCAGTGAATGGAAATGTAGTATTTGTTATATGATAAATAAATATTTTAAACCAATCTCCAAAAAAAAAGTTTGTAATAAATTTATTTTGAGATTCCTAGTAGTTTCATTTGCAGATAAGATATCAGAATAACGTTTAAACAATCAACAAGTCATTCTGATAATTCCAAAGCCTCTGTAGTGCTAGGGGACTAAGATCAAAGTGCAGATCTGTTGCCAGAGACGTTACGAATTGTGGCTGTGAGTTTAGCTAAATCAAAAGTCCAGTGTCAATCCTATTGACAAAGTCGGATTAAAAGTAAGATTCATCTTCGATTCATCTAGCTAACATTGATCTATTCTACATTTTTCCTTGATCTCCATCCCCTTTGAACTCTCGTTTTCACACCCTAGCCTTCCATATCTCCGTGTCTCCCTCTCCCCTGACTCTCAGTCTGAAGAAGTGTCTCGACCCAAAACGTCACCCATTCCTTCTATCCAGAGATGCTGCCTGTCCCACTGAGTTACTCCAGCATTTTGTGTCTATCTTCGGTGTAAACCAGCATCTGCAGTTCCCTGCTACACATTAAGATTCATCTACATCGATGGGTGTGGAGTCAAGTATAAGGCAGACCAGGTAAGAATAGTAAGATTAAACGAGAACTTACCAAGTTTGAAGTTTGAGCGTTATTTTATGAGGAGTTACGATGAGGGATTACGTGAAGAAGTCCCGCCTGGCGCATAATCGGCATACTTCAAAGCAGCGGCATGAAAAACACAGAACCAATAGCCAGAGTAAGATAGTAAGGCTCAATATAGACTAGAACTACCAGATGATCATTTATTTTATGAGGGTTGGGAGAGGAGGGCACGTAATCCCTCATCGTAACTCCTCATAAAATAACGATCAAACTTCAAACTTGGTAAGTTCTCGTTTAATCTTACTATTTTACTTCGGAGTCACGTGAGTGACTACGTGAAGATTTTGTAGCTTCTGTGTTTTTCATGTCGTAGATTCATTCCATACGACACTCTGGCTCAATCAACACAGTAGTGAGTAAATAATACATATTATAAACATTTCTTTAGTTTATGTAATAAGTCTTTTCATAATAAAAGAATGAAAGTCTATCGTAGGGGAAGACTTATAACCAAAGATATAAATTGATAATATAAAACAAAGCACAATGAAAGAGAACACAACACTGCGTGTCCAACCCTGACACCGTGAGAACTGGTTTCTTGTACACTTTAAAAAATTTATTTTACATCCTCCTACGGCCCCTAATTTTTTGATCGAGTGGCCCATCCTGTGCCTTTGCCATGGATGTACCTACCTCCCTGGTGGAGTGATTTTTAACATCTCAATGTCTACTCCTGCTGAGTCCCAAAACCTGTTTTAACCATCTAGAATGTAACTATCTAGAACCATCAGTTTGTATTGATACTTTTATGTGTTTTTTTGTGTGTAATAAATAGTGCTGTCTCACCACCATGGAGACTCTTGCCTACTTCAACATATTGAGTCAATGCTTATCCACACACAATTTTGGGTCGACAGGATATGCTTTAAAATTTACCTTGATTCCAGCTCCTCCTGGTCTGCTTTGTTTGGTTAAGTCATAAACATATAAGACAATGTTATCTGTAGCCACATGCATACAGTCTAACGTAACATTTGCAACGTTTGCACTCTTTGTGCTGATACTAAAGCCATGAGCATTATTACTTCTCAAACCCCTCAGGGCCTGCCTGGGAATATTCTGGGTTTTTAGACCCTTGGTTGAAAATAATTTGGAGCATTTCTCCATTTAATTTATTCTGAGCCATAAGGCTTTCTTGTCTGGGGGCCTTTCCTTATTAAAATCATTTAAAACCACGGCCTCTCAGACTTCTTTATTTTCCTCCTCACTGGAGATTCTTCCCGTGGCTTTTGTTTGTGGAGCAACTAAATGCTCCCTACGGTTAGTTTTAATGGCCACCGGTATCGGAACCGGCTCCGCACTAATCTGCCGTCCCGATCTTTACTGAGATTCTACCCGGGACGCATTTTAACCTCCGTTTTTCCTCCGGAGTATTTCCTCTTTTCCTTTCAACTCCTGCTGACTCTGCACGCCAGCACCACGGAGTTTGAACACGCCCTGTAAAATAATTCAATCTACTTATCTGCGGGCCTGTTCCTTGCCGCTGGTGGAGCTGCGCTCTGCAGCTCTTTGCCTACCGACAGCGTCGACGTAATGCCGATCATGCGCCAGGCGGGACTTCTTCACGTAGTCACATGACTCCAAAGTAAAATAGCTCATTTACTCTCCTGAGAAACAAGGATTCTTTCCAACAATCATAGTAGTTTTGTGGCCATCTTTACATATAAATGTTGTGATAATGCAAACTGTTTCCAGCATTTTCTGTGTCAAATGTCCTTTTGCAACATTTTTAATTTTGATTTACTAATGATTATTCAACACAATTGTATAGTGAAGATGGTTGTGAACAATTGCAACAGGGTCTGGATCAATTGGCCAGGTGGGTGGAGGAATGGTTGATGGAATTTAATACAGAGAAGTGTGAGGTGTTGCATTTTGGGACATCGAACAAGGGCAGGACCTACACAGTAAATGGTAGGCCTCTGGGTAGTGTTGTAGAGCAGAGGGATCTAGGAGTACAGGTGCATGGTTCCTTGAAAGTCGAGTCGCAGGTAGATAAGGTGGTCAAAAATACTTTTGGCACTTTGGCCTTCATCAGTCAGAGTATTGAGTATAGAAGTTGGGAGGTCATGTTGCAGTTGTATTAGACGTTGGTGAGACCGTATTTAGAATATTGTGTTCAGTTCTGGGCATCATGTTATAGGAAAGATATTGTCATGCTTGAAACAGTTCAGAGACGATTTATGAGGATGTTGCCAGGTGTGAGCTATAGGGAGAGGTTGAGTAGGATGGGTCTCTATTCCATGGAGCGCAGGAGGTTGAAGGGAGACCTTATAGAGGTATACAAAATCATGAGAGGAATAGATCAGTAGATGCACAGTCTTTTGCCTAGAGGGGTAACTTTTTCACACAAAGGGTGTTGGGTGTATTGCCAGAGGAGGTAGTTGAGGCTGGGACTATCCCATCATTAAGAAACAGTTGGACAGGTACATGGATAGCGCATGCAAAGTTGGACTAGCGTAGCCATTGTTGGCCGATGTGGACGAGTTGGGCCCAAGGGCCTGTTTCCACAATGTATCACTCTATGACAATTATTGATTTATTATTGCTAATATATAGTCATAGGGAGATAGAGCACAGAGACCATCCATTGGTCCAATGAGAGTACACTGACCATCAAACACCCATTTCACCAATCTTACACTAATCTTCTTTAATTCTCCCCACATCTACTCATCTGGATTTTACCACTCACCACAGTAGGGGCAATGTACAGTAGCCAATTGACCTGCTAACCTGCACATCTTTGTGATGTGGAAGGCAGCTAGAGCATCCAGAGGAAATCCACTTAGTCACAGAGAGAATGTGCATAGACCACACAGGCTGTCGTGGAGGTCAGAGTTGAGCGGGGTTGCTGAACTGTGAGGCAACAGCTACATGAGCTGCACAACGGTGCCACCTACAGGCTTTGGTCTATTTTAAACTATCCTATGCTCAGACTCAGAGGCTGTTTCAAGATTCAAGAGAGTTTATCGTCTTGAGTCCCAGCTGGGACAATGAAGTTCTTGCTTTGCTTCAGCACAACCACAAGAGTAAGTGTGAAGTCATGTTTCAGCCAAACCAGGTAAGAATGGGTGATGCATTAAATATTGGTCTTTAATTTTTTGGTTGCTAAAACAAACTTGGAAAGTGACAGAGATTTGTGAAGGGCCATGCATGCAAAGTAAATTATGGAATCCGCACCTTTCCGTATTCACAACTCTTGTTCAGCTTATTGTTGAGGCAGTCTGTTAGCTATTGATCGTATTCTGCTGGTTTTCCTGATGAGCAATTTAACTTAAACGTCTCTAAATGTTTTTGAATCGCTCAATGAACAATGTATACCAAAAAGCAATGAGACGTTGGCACTGATGTCACCGACAATAACTGGGAGGAAATCCTGTTGTGAGCATCAGATGTTTTCATTAAAAAATTGGTAATCATTTAATAAACTCAGTGGGGACAAAAAATGTTTTTAGATAGATGTGACTGTATTCATAAGTGGAGGTAGACACAAAATGCCGGAGTAACTCAGCGGGATCAGCATCATCTCTGGAGAGAAGAAATAGATGGTGTTTTGGGTCGAGACCCTTCTGCGGATTAAGTTTCTTTGGGTTAGAAATCCAGGGACAGGGTAAAGAGAGTTATTGTTCAGTTTGGTTTTTAAAGAATAGCTGGAGGTACTGACTGTCTTCCACCGTGTTGCTTTTAGGTTTGTGTAGCTGTTTTGTCTTTTGGGACAGGCAGCATCTCTGGAGAGAAGCTGCCTGTCCTGCTGAGCTACACCAGCATTTTGTATCTACCTTCGATTTAAATCAGCATCTGTAGTTCTTTCCTACACATGTTTTGTCCTTTGTTCTCTGATGGAATTAAAAATCCCATCCCTTTTCGAGAGTCATCATAGCTCAGCAGAGAATTTATAATTGTGCAATAAATTGTACTCCTCCAGCAGTAGCAGGTACTCTGGAAACTGCGGGGCGGTTTGTGAAGGTGCCGGTGACACTGGTCACATATTTTCTGTCAAAAAATCTGCTAGTATGAATTTATCAGCAGTGCTCGATTTTAGAGAAAATTCTCAATTTCTTCTATAGAAGGAAATAGTCCAGCATATTGAAGGGTGCAACTGTTTGTTGGGGGATAGGCCTGTTGTTCATGGATCTTCGACAGGTAGGAAGAGATTCACTGTCATAGGATGGGTGTGTATCAGATTGTGTGTGATTGCATGAGAGAGTTTAACATGGGGAGGGTGAAATGGGAGGTGAGGTAAGGCAAGGACAGGGCAGATGCAGTGATGTTTGCAAGTAACAATAACCTCTCTTCTTAGACAAGAAGCAGTACAGTAAATGTATTTATTGATTAATACTACTCTAATGCCCACTTCCATCCTCCAGGTGGTAAAGTGAAAAAGCGCAGCCTGTTTTAAAGATCAGCCTGTCTTTTGCCAGTGAGTTGGTTTTCAATTATTGACCCAGATGTACAAGTGGAAGGTGCTCAGTTGAGCAGCCTTCACAGAGAGGGAAACACAAGGGATGATGGCCTTTCATTTACAGCATTTTCTCTTTTTATTGTTATGCTGTGAGTTAGGATTGGGTCGCCCCTTTTCTTAACCAGTCCACCAGCTGAGGTGAGGGATTAAAATGCTTTCAATGTCCTCTTTCCGGATTTTGCTTTTGTGAACTTCAATATTGTAGCACAGCACCACCTGTCGGTTGGATGATGCCGACTGCGTCAAAATGAATTTTTACTCTGTCTGAAGAAGGATCTCGACCCGAAATGTCACCCATTCCTTCTGTCCAGAGTTGCTGCCTGACCTGCTGAGTTACTCCAGCATTTCGAGTCTATCTCCAGCTATTTCCTTTCCATCTGTAGTTTGTCTCTCCACTCTTGATGATGCCATTCTAGGGGTGCATTTGTACACTTATTTCCAGTTTTTGTGCACCGTTTTAATGTAGCAATTAGTTACATACGTGGTCATTGCGTGTTCCCTTTCCCACGTGCCTGACCTGTTGCGGGATGCGAGCAAGCAAGTAAAAGCTGAGCCCAGTGCTGCTCTAATCTAATGTTCACACATCTGGTAAGCTGCAACCGGAGGAGATGGTGTTCCTTTCCATGCCTGCAAGCATTAGTCCACTTGTAGTTTCCCACTGGACTCATTTCAGTTGCAACCATGAAATTTTAAAGGGATGACAACAAATGCAAGAATCACTGCGATTCAAAGCCTGTGAATAATTGATATGCTGGGACCATTTCTGTTTGTTAGATGTGAAGGTGGGAGGTATGATTGATAAGTTGCACATGACATAAACATCAGTATTGCAGTTTTGTGGATATTGAGAAGGATGTGACCTTTGCGAGGACCAATAAGGTAAATGGTATGGTCTTAGAGAATATCGAAGAACAGAGAGAACTGTGTGTACAAGTCCAAAGATCCCTGAAGGTGGCAGCACAGGTAAATAAAGTGGTGGAGGAGGCATATGGGATACCTGCCTTAATTATACCGAGAATAGTTTTAGCTTTAGTTTTAGATTTAGAGAGTCAGTGCGGAAACCGGCCCTTCGGCACCGAGTCTGTACTGACCCGTGATCCCAGTATATTAATACTCTCGTATATACACTAGGGATAATTTACATTTACACTAAGCCAATTAACCTACAAACCTGAGATAGACACAAAACGCTGGAGTAACTCAGC
Organism: Okamejei kenojei; assembly: GCA_035221665.1. NCBI lineage: Eukaryota > Metazoa > Chordata > Chondrichthyes > Rajiformes > Rajidae > Okamejei > Okamejei kenojei. The sequence goes on along the minus strand of CM069149.1, from coordinate 10,325,220 downwards.
GGGACAGGCAGCATCTCTGGTGAGAAGGAATGGGTGACGTTTTGGGTCGAGACCCTTCTTCAGACCGACCCGAAATGTCACCCATTCCTTCTCTCCAAAGATGCTGCCTGTCCCACTGAGTTACTCCAGCTTTTTGTGTCTATCTGCGGTTTAAACCAGTATCTGCAGTTCCTTCTTACACAACCTACAAACCTGTACGTCTTTGGAGTGTGGGAGGAAACCGGAGATCTCAGAGTAAACCAATGTATGTCACGGGGAGAATTTACAAACTCTGTACAGACAGAACCTGTAGTCGGGATCGAACCCGGGTCACCAACATTGTAAGCACTGTAAGGCAGCAACTCTACTGCTGCCCATAAAATATTAGAGCAGGGAGTATATGTGACTAACTTTATAAAACATTGGTTAGATCACTGCAGGGAAACCATCTACAGTGCTGGTGACCATGCTATAGAAAGCAGGTACTATAGAAGGAACAGGGGAGATTCATCAGGATGTTTGGGATGGGGAATTTCACTTACGAGGAGAAGCTGTGTAGGCTGCTGTGTTTGTTTCCCTCAGAGCAGTGGAGTTTGTGGGCAGGGGTATGTGATAGATGCTTACAAAATAATGAGGGACATGGATAAGGTACATAGTAGGAAGGCTTTTTCCAGAGCACAGATATCTAAAACAAGATAGCATCTGTAGCAGGTAAGGGGAAATGGTTTTACAGGGGGTCTGTGGAAGAGGATGGATGGAATTTAAAACACAGTGCCGGTGTGGCTGGTGGCGTTAGATACTTGGAGCAGAAAAGGTTAGGAGAAACGTGGACAATTTGCACACATCTAGATTAGCACTTGAATCATCAAGGCGCGATAGACTATAGGCGAAATGGTGATAAATGGGATTGGTACAGATACTTACTTGAGAATCAGCATGGACGTGGTGGGCCCAATGCCTTGTTTCTGTCATGTATGACTCCATAACGGTATTAGTATAATTGTTCGCAGTCTGGGGTTGTGAGCCAATTTAGTGTTATAAATTTGTATTTAATGGTGTTTTATAAAATATTTGACAATGGAATTTTACTTTGATATTTTTCCATTAACCCTTGGCATCTTTTGAGCTTGTAGAAAATATAACATTTTATGATTATGCTCAGGAAAGGGTTGAGAAGAGGTGGAATATTGTGTAAATAACGCTGAGCTTGTGTGGGGGTTACACAAAATGCTGGAGAAACTCAGCGGGTGCAGCAGCATCTAAGGAGCGAAGGAGATAGGCGACGTTTCGGGTCGAGACCCTTCTTCAGACTGGTCAGGTGAGCTTGTGTGGTTGGGTCAGTTATTTCTGCCTGTAGATGGCGCTGTTTTAGCTGTGTATTCGCTATCGATCAGACAATTGTCACCCAGAATATCGCAGTAAACTCTAAACTTACCAATTGACGAAAACTGAGTTTTATGGCATTTTCTGTCACTAATTGTGAGTCGTTCAACAACACGGTGATGTGGTGAGATCCAAATTGCCATGTGTATCTGTTGGTGAAGCAGCAAATGAATATGTCAGTAAGAAGATAGGACAAGAAATGCAAAAAGATGACAAGAGATTGCAGATGCTGTCATCTTAAATGAAAAACAAACTGCTGGATGAACTCAATAGGCCAGGTAGCATCTGTGAAAGGAAAATGACAAATGGTGTTTCAGGCCAGGATCCTCCTTCAGTCTGTGTAACTATTTAAACAAATATTATGTGTTATTTTATATTCTCATGATTGTAATAGAAGCCTTTTGGCCCATTGAGCTCATGCAATCCCATCAATCCAATTCCTCCATTTATTTCCATGTGACCGGGAAACAGCCTCAATCCAAAGCCTCAACTGTCCATCTCCTTCCTCAGATACTGCCTGACTTGCTGAGTTCCTCCATCAGTTAGCTTCCGGTATCTACCAGTTGCTTCAAGATTCCTTTATCTGCAGCGTCTTGTGTCTCCCTGGCACACGATTCTCCCAGAATCTCCTGCCACCCACCTTCATTGGATGACCAGTTAATTAACCAACCGGTACATCTGTGGGATGTGGGAGAAAATTGGAGAAACTGAAGAAAATACATGGTCACGGAGAGATATGCTAATAATAATAATAATAATAATAATAATAATAATAATAATAATAATATATTTTATTGTCATTGCACGTAAGTGCAATGAGATTTGGTTTGCAATTTCCATCCGATTACATAACTTAAACGACTAATAAAATGTAGGTTTAGATAACCCGAGAACAAGGTTTGTAAAAAGAACATTAGAACAGTAAAACAGTCAAAACAGACTAAAGTGCAGATGTTTCTGTGTGACGTGACCATCCGAGGGAGACGGTCCATGGGGGTGGGGGAGGTACTCAGCAGGGCCGGTTCAGAGCCGCTATAGCTCTGGGAATGAAGCTGTTCCTGAGTCTGGAGGTGCGGGCGTAGAAGGCCTTGTAACGTCTGCCCTAAGGGAGTAGTTCGAACAGTCCTTTACAAGAGTGAGAGGAGTCTTTATGGATGCTGACGGCCTTCCTGAGGCACCGTGTGTGGTAGATGCCCTCCAAGGCTGGTAGCGGTGTCCCAATAATCTTTTGCGCTCTGTGGACGACGCGCTGAAGAGCTCTCCTCTCCGCCTCCGTGCAGCTGAGATACCACACAGAGATGCCATACGTTAGCATGCTCTCTGTGGTGCAGCGGTAGAAGGTCGTCAGCAGCTGTTGGGGCAGACCAGTCCGTTTCAATGTTCTTGGGAAGAACAGTCGTTGCTGTGCCTTTTTGACCAGCGCAGCGGTGTTGGTGGACCATGTGAGGCCCTCTGAGATGTGAGTGCCCAGAAACTTAAAGCTGGACACTCTCTCCACACTGTCCCCGTAGATGGAGATTGGGGTGTATTCCCCATTCTGTGACCTCCTGAAGTCGATAATCAGCTCCTTGGGCTTGGAGGTGTTTAGTGACAAGTTGTTCCGTGAGCACACGGACAACACCATAGGTCAGGGTAGACCCCAGGTCATTGGAAGTGCTGGGTCATTGGATTTGTAACAAGCAGGCAAATTGCATTAACAGTTCTTGGCAAAGCCTGATTCATTGAGTTCCTCCAGCATATTGTTTTTTTGTTGCAGGAATGTTTGTGCCTTTGAAAAGGACACAGCCGTTTACCAGGGTGTTCATCAATGCTTACGCTCAGCTGCCCATTAGGGTGCAGTCCAATATATTATTATAAAAATAAAAATAATAACGAGTGGCACATACTTTGGGAATCTCTTGACGTCAGCACATTCCTCTTGCATCCGAGCGTGGGTGGGGCAGCACCTTCCCATTGATCTGTGTCCTCTGGTGTTTTGGGTTGTGCTAAATGGCACCAAAGAATTCTCCATTATCTTCACTGTTTTTTCTTCCTGCCTGATCACCAAGGCTGTTTAAAAAACACTTTGCCCTTCAGCAGGAATGAGCTAGTACGAAGGAAATGTTACAGAAACCTACCTTGGTGCACTTTATACAATGTACAGCTGCCAGCCTCAAGTTACGTGCAAATAAGTGACTTTACATGAGGTGAACCATCTCCAACATTTTAAGGATATCACTACCTGTTGAACCATAATTCTGATGCATTCCCCCTGCACTGGCATTTGTCATTTGACAATCTGTATCAGTACTTTAAAAGGATAATATTATGATGCTGGAAATCTGTAATAACACAAACAGTACATGTTGGAAAGTCTCTGCTACTCTGGCAGCATCAGTGGAGATAGAAATAGGAAGGTAGTAATTCATTTTGTTTCTCTTGTAGGTTATGCCTTACCTGCTGAGTATTTCCAACATTTTTAGTGCCTTTAAAATGGTTGAGCTGCCTCGCATCACCGGAGACCCGGGTTTGATCCTGACCTCGGGTGCTGTCTTTGTGGAGTTCACACGGTTCTTCCCAGTGGATGCATGGGTTCCTTCCGGATGCTCCAGTTTCCTCCCCGCATCCCAAAGACGTGCGGGCTTGGAGATCGATCGGTCTCCATACAATGATCCCTAATGTGTGGAGAGAGTGGTTGAGAAAGTGGGATAGCATGGAACTGGTGTGAGCAAGTGATCAATGATCAGGCTGGATTCAGTGGGCCAAAGGGCCTGTTTCCATGCTGTATCTCTAAACAAAATCAGATTAAAACCATGGCAGGCCTACAACTCAATGTTAATCAATGTATAAGATTTTCTTTTTTCTGTGTGTTTATCAAAAGCAGAAATAAAAACCTTTAAGTCTTTGTTTCACTCGTGGTCAATTTTCTAATTATATTCTGCGATCAGAGGTCAAGATAAGGCAAGGAAACAGAATCTTATGTGCACATTATCTTTTCCTTCCAACGTTTAAAAGGCCTGCACCATGTCCTATCTGAATCCTATTTAAACCTCAGAAAACAACTGTAATCCTGTCAGTTTATCCTCAGGAAATTTTGGGGAATTCTGGAACCGCGATTATCCTTTGTTATTTAAAATCTCTTAGCAATGATCATTGGAAGACAATTAGTTAAAAAAATAATTTTCCAGGTGAAAAGGAATGCGCTGTGGCATCCAATTTGGTTTCTGAAGGCAATACTTGCCATCTCAGTACAAAGCCTCATATTGAATTGTATATCCAGGCCACACGTCAGAACTATTTAAAATCATGATTAGTCAATTTAAGTAAGGCCCTGTGCTCATGATAGGACATTTGTTATAATATTTGTCAGTGTCACATGATAAAACCGACCAACCTACATTGTGCCAACAAACAGGAAGAACTTTCAACAATCAACAAGATCGTGCGCTGATCATCGTAATTACTTCAAGCAGCGAAGGTGCAGTGAATAACAAGTTGAACCTTGGGCAATGCAGGTGAATTCTGGAGCTCTCTTATTAGTTTAGTTTAGAGATACAGCGTGGAACCAGGCCCTTTAGCCCACCGAGTCCGCGCCAACTAGCAATCATCCAAACATTAGTCCTATCCCACACACTAGGAGCAACTTACAGCAGCCAATTAAACTACAGACCTGCACATCTTTGGAGTGCAGGAGGACCCGGAGAAAACCCACACGGTCTCTTGGAGAACGTACAAACTCGGTACAGACATCGCCCGTAGTCAAGATTGAACCCGGTCTCTGGCGCTGCGAGGCAGCAACTCAACCGCTGCACCACCGTGTCTTGTATCAGTCCATGGAGAATTAGATCTAGTTATTCGACCTGTGTGGTGAGCCGTCAGCGCCTGCTGACTGACAGACATCTTCTCAACATTTATCGCCCGACTTTCTTTCAGATGGATGCCAACCGATTGTGTTATTTTGTGTTCACCCATTCTTTATCTCCAGCTGCCTGTCCCGCTGAAATACCCCAGCACTTTGTGTCTAGTATAGGTAGGGAGTGAGAGGAGAGTAGAGGTTGGGACAATTAGTGAAAACAAAGAAGGCACCTATGTGGACGTCAGCAGATATTCTTCAGAAGGGTCTTGACCCAAAACGTCAGCCATTCCTTCCCTCCAGAGACGCTGCCTGTCCCGCTGAGTTACGCTAGCATTCTGTGTCACAATATGCTGATTTGTACTATGCTCTTGCTCTGTTAGGCTCAACCACCACATGAGACAAAATGACAGACGCATGTCGTGCTGACGTAACCCAGAGAAACAGAACTACTCGATCTTAAATTGTGTTTGATTCTAATTTGCAGCAAAGTTACATGATTGAGGCAACCGGTGCTGTAAAGTCTTGACATGAATATATATGATTTCATTCAGTGATCTTGAGACGGCCAGCAGGGGGAGCACCAGTCCTCCCCTGGAGGAAAGGAATAGGTGACGTCTTGAGATTAGACCCGATTTCAGACTGAAAAAGGGTCTTGACCTGAAACGTCAACCTATTCCTTTCCTCCAGAGATGCTATCTGACTCGCTGAGTTACTCCAGCAACTTTTGTCTATCTTCGGTGTAAACCAGCATCTGCAGTTCCTTGCCCAAGAGGGTTAAGGGCCTGTCCCACTTTCCTGAGTTACTCACGAATTCTCCCGAGTTTTCCCCTTGATTCAAACTCGGAGAATGTCCGTAGTAAGTCCGTAGGAGGCCGTAGATATATCGTAGCGGCTCGTTATGCCAGCTGTAGGTACTCGGGGCATCAGGCATGTCGGGACGTTTTTTCCAGCATGCCAAAAAATGTCCACGAGTAGAAAGATAGTCGGGAGGAGGAGTTCGTAGATCACAAAAATCTGCATTTTTTATTTAAGGACCTTTCAACTCAGCAGAGGACTCGGGAAAGTGGGACAGGCCCTTTAGGCTGGAGAAACTGGAGCAGAAAAGGTTGGGAGAAAGTTTGACGAAGGTGCACAAGGTCATAACTAGTTTAGAAATTGTCAATAGAAGGAAGCTTCTAGTGGAATAATGGAATCGTTTCAATTAATCAGTAGTTCAAAGCCCATGAGGTACAAATTTACCATTTTGAAGGAAATATATGAGGGGGATGCAAGCGATAAATGTTGGTACACAGAGGGGAGTTGTGACCTGTAGCTCACTGCTTTTAGGGATGATGGAGACAGAAGCAATCAGGACGATTAAGGTACTTAATAGAAAATAATTTGCAGGGATATGGGGAAAAGAATGAATCTTATAGGACATATTTGTTTGGCCATAACCTGCATGGAATCTCCATTGTGCCCTTTTAGCATCAGTAACAGGTTTGCAGATGTTTAAGGAAATTGATTACAGCTCTGTGGGGAGCACGGTGGTGAGGCGGTAGAGTTGCTGCCTTACCGCGCCTGCAGCGCCGGAGACCCGGCTTCAATCTTTTCTGCGGGGTGCTGTCTGTACGGAGTTTGTCCGTTCTCCCCGTGACCTGTGTGGGTTTTCTCTCAGATCTCGGTTTCCTCCCACACTCCAAAGACATACAGGTTTGTAGGTTAATTGGCTTGATATAAGTGTAAGTTGTCCCTGGTGTGTGTAGGGTAGTGTTAATGTGCGGGGATCGCTGGTCGGTGCGGACTCGATGGGCCGAAGGGATGTATCTCTAAACTAAAACTAAACCACAAATGTTATGATAAATGGCAAACCAGTTCTGACAAGGGGATGTCAAACAACTGTCGTGACGTTATTTTCTTGGGCAAAAGGTTGAATATCTGTTTCATGAATGCAGCCCAGGAAGGTGTTGCAGAAACTTTCACCAATAGGGCAGGCAGCCTGCTCCACATATAGAATGAGCATCCACATGCTACCCTTCACGTTGGCTCCTAAAGAAGGATGGATTAGTGCAGAGGTCTGAAGGGCCAGCGCCCAGCACCCAGGGCCCAGCGCCCAGCACCCAAGGCCCAGCACCCAAGGCCCAGCACCCAGCACCCAGCACCCAAGGCCCAGCGCCCAGCACCCAAGGCCCAGCACCCAAGGCCCAGCACCCAAGGCCCAGCACCCAAGGTCCAGCACCCAGGGCCCAGCACCCAGCGCCCAGCACCCAAGGCCCAGCACCCAAGGCCCAGCACCCAAGTCCCAGCACCCAGCACCCAAGTCCCAGCACCCAGCACCCAGCACCCAAAGCCCAGCACCCAAGTCCCAGCGCCCAGCACCCAAGGCCCAGCACCCAAGGCCCAGCACCCAAGACCCAGCGCCCAGCACCCAAGTCCCAGCGCCCAGCACCCAGCACCCAAAGCCCAGCACCCAAGTCCCAGCACCCAGCACCCAAGTCCCAGCGCCCAGCACCCAGCACCCAAGGCCCAGCACCCATAGACAGGATTGAACCGGGTCTCCGGCACTGTAAGGCAGCAACTCTACCGTGCTGCCCTAAAGGAACATAGATGGGTAACGGTTTGGGTCAGGACCCTTTCTTCATCCCAATGGGAAGTTGGTGGAGCTGCTGGGGATGTGGATTTGCTTCCAGGTATATCTGACATGGAAATACAAATGTTTGTCCCATCTAACTTTGGTGCACGACTAATTTCCCCACATCAACAAGAAAGACAAAGGCACAAGGTAATCAAACCTCCATTTAATGAGATAACTGTTGTTGTCATTCTGCACTTAGTTACGTGTTGAAGCTGCTAATGAAGTCTAGAGGTAACAGAGTACTATCCCAGTGGGCACAAAACTCTAACTGGCACTTATTGCATTTCAAAACCTCTTACAAACGTCTGAATATAGAATGATTCTTTAAATGACTCACCCTCCCCCAGCCTCCCTCCCAGATCTAACCCTTATTAGAGACAGGCACAGGCCTCGACCCGAGACGTCACCCATTCCTTCTCTCCAGAGATGCTGCCTGTCCCGCTGAGTTACTCCAGCATTTTGTGTCTATCTTCGGTTGAAACCAGCATCTGCAGTTCCTTCATACACATGTAAGTGAACAATGGTTATTGAGGGGAGAGGGGAGGGGGCAGGGGGGAAGTTTGGCCAACTTCCTGACTTGGGGGAATGGGAAATGTTTCTCACCATGAGAGGAAATAGGAAGATATGAACATTAAATTTTCAAACACTCTTAGCTTTTATGCCTTTGTTTCTGAATGTCCTCAGGTGTTGCCTTTGGAGTTTCTATCAAATGTAACATTGAGAATTGTGGGGTTGTCAACGAAAGGTAAGATTTCAGGAATGGGCAAACTGAAGAATTCAGGATTATTGCTTCTTTTCCCTCTTTCATTGATATCATTTCATACAAAGTTTTATTCAGATCAAACGGAGATTGGAGACTTAGACCACCTCATTTTATTGTGAAGTTGAACATCTCTGCGCTGCCACTGCAGTTATGGGCAGGTAAAGTCTCGGGGAAATCATTTGATTGTGCAGAATTTGATTTGTTTCATCTGCTAAGTTTTGAAATTCAGATGTCCCACTTTACAAAAAAATCACTCTGGATTCATTGCAGTTGCAGATTTAATCTTCCAATTTAAGTGCGCATCCCACCGAGAGAATATAGGGTACATTTGGGAGAACAACCATGAGTTTTCAATCAGTATTTTAAATTGGATACCATGAACTGTGGTCTGGTGTACGCTTGGGTAAGTAAAACGACCTGCCAAAGGCAAAATTGGTAAGTGATTTATTAAAATGCCACCAATCTATCTGTTGTTCAAGGGGAGATGAAAATCGTTTCCATCTGATATGATTATATATATATATGGAGTATGGTCAAGGTAATCTAGCACAATTTCGAAGCTTTAGAATCGTTTTTCTCTCAATTACCCAGGCAATAGATGGAATTCCTTTTCCATTTCATGAACTGACTGAGATCATCCATTTGTGCACAATTCCAGATTATGGCAAGATTTTCCTGGATAACACTTTGTGCTGAATCCATATAGGATAGAAATCAGTTCAATTCAATTCAATTCAATTGCCCTTTATTGTCATTCAAACATTATTTGAACACAATTTTGTTCCTGCAGTCATAACAGCAAAAAAAAGATCAAAACACACAATTAACACAATTCAACATAAACATCCATCACAGTGAATCTCCAAACACCTCCTCACTGTGATGGAAGGCAAAAGTCTTATCTCTTCCCTGTCCTTTGTTCTTCTCCTGCGATCAGGCAGCCAAACTGCAACGTCGAGGCGACCGGGGCTCCCAATGTTAAAGCCCCCGGCGAGCGATGGTAAGTCACGCGACCGTTTAAACCGCGCCGGGCGATGTAAGGCCCTGCTCTGGGCCGATTCAAACCCTCGATTCGGGCGGGAGAAGTTGCAAGGACACTTAGATGGTGACAATGACTCAGGAAACACCTCTTATTCAAACATATCGTCCAGCGTGCTTCCAATCTGTGATCAGCTTCTGCCCTGAGACCAATTTTCCCCTGAATCACCAGCAATAATTTTGGATAATCCCTGGAATAGGTTCAAGGGCAGCTGCTGCAAAGTTTCAAATGTTTCATTCATCCCAACTTGGTACTGAATCCATTTGTAAAACCCCCATGGATTTGAACATGTAAACAGAATGTTGATGTTCAATTGAACAAGTTATGTTTGGACAAGGAGAAAGTGTGGATGCCAACAAAGCAACGGACCACAAGGGTTCAAGTCTTCTTGTATTGCAAGGATATTGTGTTTAGCATCTTTGAATTAATGCACCAAATTAAATACCACCAAAGTTGCTCCACTGCTTCAATATCCATAAAATACATTAATTTCTTATGTTGGCAACTTTTTAATCAACTTTTCTTTAAAACAAAAAAAAAATCAAATAACAAAAGACATTATGTGTAGGAAGGAACAGATGCTGGTTTAAATCGAAGATAGACACAAAATGCTGGAGTAAATCAGCGGGACAGGCAGCACTTCTGGGGAAAATGAATCTCTCCAAAGGTACTGCCTGTCCCGATGAGTTACTCCAGCATTCTGTGTCTAACAAAATACATTTACTTGATGGAGTGAAGCTTCTAATTGGTCAAGCATAATTTGGATGGTCATAGATTTGAACACTTACTTACTCAACCTATTTATGAAAGGAAAGAAAAACTGATAAAACTGCCAATATTTCTCAACAAACAAGAAATGATCAAGAAGATTTCAGGATCTACATTATTCCAACCTGGACTATTATTCACATGGTGTCAGTAGTACAGGGATAATCCCAAGAGTCAAGAATGCTTAATTATCAGATATACTGAAACAGAACAATTAAATTATTACATACAGCATCGTAACAGGTCTATAAACACAAAATATAGCATAACAAGAAAAACGTTTAATAAATAAATTTAAAGTTTAATAAACCCAAAGTGCAACAAAGACGTTTGTAGTTCAAAGTTTAGTTGGATTTTGTAGTGTTCAATCCAGTGCTTCTTTAACTGGTGAATGGTTCACCCAAGGGTGAATGAAATTATTTTAGATGAATGTTAATTTATGTTTTTGGATCATGTGACAAAATCAATTGTATATAAAATTATAGATGAAAATTGCCAAAAAACAAAAGAAAATTTAGTCGAGGGTGAATGAAATTTTGTGATTAAAGACTCAAGGGTGAATGACACTGAAATAGTTTAAGGCATGATTTGTGCTGAAAAGAAGCTGTTCCTGAACCTGGATGTCACGGTTTACAGACTCCTATACTTGACTGCTCCTGATGGCAGCAAAGAAATGAGAACGTGGCTAGTGTGGTGTGGGTACTTGATGTTGCTGGCTGTGTTTATGAGGCAGTAGCTCTTATAGATCGCTTTGATAGTGGGGATGTCAGTACCCATTATGGAGTGGGAAGTGTCTGCCGCTTTTGCAATCTCCTTCATTCCTGGGCATTCAAGTTAAACCTCCAACATTTTCACCACCTCCAACGGGATCTCACTACTGGCCACATCTTTTCGTCTCCATCCCTTTCTGCTTTCCGCACAGACCGTTCCCTCCGCAACTCCCTGGTCAACCCGTCCTTTCCCGCCCAAACCACCCCCTCCCCAGGTACTTTCCCCTGCAACTGCAGGAGGTGCAATTACTGTCCCTTTACCTGCCCCCTCGACTCCATCCAAGGACACCAACTCTCTTTTCAAGTGAGGCAGAGGTTCACTTGCACCTCCTCCAACCTCATCTAATGTATCCGCTGTTCCAGCTGTCAACTCCTGTATATCGGCGAGACCAAGCGCAGGCTCGACGATCGTTTCGCTGAACACCTCCGCTTAGTCCATCTTGACCTACCTGATTTCCCGATTGCTCAGCACTTTAATTGCCCCTCCCATTCCCAATCTGACCTTTCTGTCTTGGGCCTGCTCCATTGTCAGAGTGAGGCCCAGTGCAAATTAGAGGCTCAGCAGCTCATATTTCCCTTGGGTAACTTATGCTCCAGTGGAATGAACATTGACTTCTCTAAGTTCCGATAGCCCTTGGTTTCCCTCACTCTCCATCCCTTCCCCCTTTCCAGTTCTCCCATCACTTACTGTCTCCGACTACATTCTATCTCTGTCCCGCCCACTCCCCTGACATCAGTCTCCACCCGAAATATCACCCACTCCTTCTCTCCAGAGATGCTGCCTGTCCCGCTGACTCACTCCAGCATTTTGCGTCTACCTTCGATTTAAAGCAGCATCTGCAGTTCTTTCCTACACATTCAAGTTAAACCCTTTGATGTTTTTGTGTACATTTATGTTGATAGTCTACAACCCTGATCCTAATCATATTATTTTCCATTTACTTTAATTGTCACACCACTAACTGCTTTTTCCTAACTGTCTGCATTAAAAATATGGTTCATGTATATAGTTTCTTGTAAGGAAAATACCTCCTCTGCAGTGTTGCTGAAGGTTTGGCAGGGTACTCCTGTCCTCCAGCACACTTCAAAAACATTTTGACTGCAAGCAGATGAAGGCAAGCATACGAATCAGCTCTGTAACACAAAGGACAGCTGGATACAAAGCAACAAAAAGGATAAGAATGTCCAGATGCTGGTTTTTTTCAGACTAATTGTTTGGTTTTTAACACAAAATGTGACTGGGGCCCATGTCCCACACACACACACACACACACACACACACACACACACACACACACACACACACACACACACACACACACACACACACACACACACACACACACACACACACACACACACACACACACACACACACACACACACACACACACACACACACACACACGGAATTCCTGGTACATTGTAAAAGATTCACACAGCCAAGTGCATATCATTTCACATTATGCACAATAATTCCACATTATTTCTCAACATGTTTTGAATCCAAAATGTCAGATGAATTGATGATGAAGAGGTATAAAACGGACAAATATGGATTTTGCTTGCCATAGCACTATCCTTAGTAATGGACATTTTTTAGGAGAAATCAGGTAAATATCAATCAACAAGTTTTAAACCTATAATTTTGTCCTGCACATATTACTCTGGCAGTGTTTAATATTGCTTCTTAACATTCATTGTACTAATATGAAAAATGATATTCTTTAATAGGATTGAACATCAGACTGGTTCCACAAAAGTTGTTTTTTCTTAATGGGACACAAATCAATTTTGAGTTGAAATTTGAACTCAATCCATTTAATTAGAAAAAGCCAAGCATTCGGTAATGAGAAGAATCATTACTGTTTACTACAGTGTGGAAGCAAACAACTGCACAACCTGAAGACAGCCAACTGAGAGAACTTGCAGCTTTCTAAACCGACATCGTGGAGTTCAGAATGAGACCTTTAAAAAGCGGCCAGGAGCTTGACTTGCAATGCTTCAACTATTTCACTGTAAGAAAACAATGGTTGTGTCACTTGGCAACGCGCAGAATCTGGTGAATGCTGAGTGAACTGATTGGGAAAGGTCGAGATAGGATTTGGTAACAAATGGAGATTGGCTGTCCAAAGAAGGAGCTTTCGAGAATGTTTGAATTGATAACAACAACCATTTACGGTTGCCTGTAAAATACGAAAACATTCTGAGATAGGAAATATATAAGGGATCAATGAGCACTAACCCCAAAAAAAGGGTTTCTTGGAAATAAATGGTTGGAAGGTTTGGAAAGGAGCTGGATTTTAAGAAGTAAAACATAGAAAACAGAAATAGGCACAGGAGCAAGCCATATGGCCCTTCGAGCCAGCACCGCCATTCAATGTGATCATGCCTGATCTTCCAAAACCAGTACCCCATTCCTGCTTTCTCCCCATATCCCGTGATTTTGTTAGCTCTAAGATCTATATCGAACTCTCTCTAGAAGGAAAGAGGGGGAAAAAACAATGAAGAAGGTTAAGGATAGAATTCCAGAACTAAGGGCGGAGGCAATTGAAGATAGAGCTATCTATATATTACACTGGGAGGAAGAGTGGACAATAGCTAAAGGGTAAAAGTCATGAAGATGGTTACAGAAGGTAAAGGAAAGGACGAGCTGTTGATCTGTTGATCTGCGGCACCAATAGATCAGGGACAATATAACTAATTTTGTGGGGAGATGTCAGCAGCTCCCTGCATAAGTGCTGCCTCATTCAGGATTCCCATGCACATACAGAAGTTCCAAATCATAGAAACATATATATAAAAACATAGAAAAATAGGTGCCTTCGAGCCAAACCCAACCATTCATAGAAACATAGAAACATAGAAATTAGGTGCAGGAGTAGGCCATTCAGCCCTTCGAGCCTGCACCGCCATTCAATATGATCATGGCTGATCATCCAACTCAGTATCCCGTACCTGCCTTCTCTCCATACCCTCTGATCCCCTTAGCCACAAGGGCCACATCCAACTCACTCTTAAATATAGCCAATGAACTGGCCTCAACTACCCTCTGTGGCAGAGAGTTCCAGAGACTCACCACTCTCTGTGTGAAAAAAGTCTTTCTCATCTCGGTCTTAAAGGATTTCCCCCTTATCCTTAAGCTGTGACCCCTTGTCCTGGACTTCCCCAACATCGGGAACAATCTTCCTGCATCTAGCCTGTCCAACCCCTTAAGAATTTTGTAAGATTCAATATGATCATGACTGATCATCTAAAGTCAGTACTCCATTCCTGCTTTTCTCCCATATAACCATATAACCATATAACCATATAACAATTACAGCACGGAAACAGGCCCTCTCGGCCCTTCCAGTCCGTGCCGACCATTTGTTTTCCCCTAGTCCCATCTACCTGCACTCAGACCATACCCCTCCATTCCCTTCCCGTCCATATACCTATCCACTTTACTTTTAAATGTTAAAATCGATCCTGCCTCCACCACTTCTGCTGGAAGCTCATTCCACACAGCCAGCACCCTCTGAGTAAAGAAGTTCTCCCTCACGTTACCCCTAAACTTCCGTCCCTTAATTCGCATGTCATGCCCTCTTGTTTGAATCTTCCCTACCCTTAATGGGAAAAGCTTATCCACGTCAACTCTGTCTATCCCTTTCATCATTTTAAAGACCTCAATCAAGTCCCCCCTTAACCTTCTGCGCTCCAAAGAATAAAGACCTAATTTGTTCAACCTTTCTCTGTAACATAGTTGCTGGATCCCAGGCAACATTCTAGTAAATCTCCTCTGTACTCTCTCTATTTTGTTGACATCCTTCCTAGAATTAGGCGACCAAAATTGTACACCATACTCCAGAATTGGTCTCACCAATGCCTTGTACAATTTTAACATTACTTCCCTGCTCCTATATTCAATGCTCTGATTTATAAAGCCAGCACACCAAAGGCTTTCTTTACCACCCCATCTACATGCGATTCCACCTTCAGGGAACTATGCACAGTTATTCCTAGATCTCTCTGTTCCACAACATTCCTCAATTCCCTACCATTTACCATGTACGTCCTATTTTGATTTGTCCTGCCAAGATGTAGCACTTCACACTTATCAGCATTAAACTCCATCTGCCATCTTTCAGCCCACTTTTGCATATGGCCCAAATCTCTCTGTAGACTTTGAAAATCTACTTCATTATCCACAACACCACCTATCTTAGTATCATCTGCATACTTACTTATCCAATTTTCCACCCCATCATATAGATCATTGATGTACATGACAAACAACAGTGGACCCAACACAGATCCCGAGGCACCCCACTGGTCACTGGCTTCCAACCTGACAAAACAGCCATCCACCATTACTCTCTGGCATCTCCCATTCAGCCACTGTTGAATCCATCTTGCTACTCCACCATTAACACCCAAAGATTGAACCTTTTTAACCAACCTTCCATGGGGAACCTTGTCAAAGGCCTTACTGAAATCCATATAGACAACATCCACTGCTTTACCCTCATCAATTTCCCTAGTAACCGCTTCAAAAAATTCAAGAAGGTTTGTCAAACATGACCTTCCAGGCACAAATCCATGTTGACTGTTCCTGATCAGACCCTGTTTATCCAGATGCTTATATATATTATCTCTAAGTATCCGTTCCATTAATTTACCCACCACTGACATCAAACTAACAGGTCTATAATTGCTAGGTTTATTCTTTGAACCCTTTTTAAACAATGGAACAACATGCGCAGTACGCCAATCCTCCGGCACTATTCCCGTTTCTAATGACATTTGAAATATTTCTGTCATAGCTCCTGCTATTTCTACACCAACTTCCCTCAATGTCCTAGGGAATATCCTATCAGGACCTGGAGATTTATCCACTTTTATATTTTTCAAAAGTGTCAGTACTTCCTCCTCTTTGAATCTCATAGTTTCCATAGCTACTCTACTTTTTTTCCTTACTTCACATAGTTCAATATCCTTCTCCTTGGTGAATACCGAAGAAAATAAATTGTTCAATATCTCCCCCATCTCTTTTGGCTCTGCAGATAGCTGTCCATTCTGTCTCTCTAATGGTCCAACTTTATCCCTCGTTATCCTTTTGCTATTAATATAGTTGTAGAAACCCTTTGGATTTACTTTCACCTTTCTTGCCAAAGCAACCTCATATCTTCTTTTAGCCTTCCTAATTTCTTTCTTAAGATTCTTTTTACATTCTTTATACTCCTCTAGCACCTCATTTACTCCATACCTCCTATAATTATTGTAGATATCTCTCTTTTTTCGAAACGTGTCCAATTTCCCTTGAAAACCATGGCTCTTTCCAATTTTTACTATTTCCTTTCACCCTAACAGGGACATAAAGATTCTGTACTCTTACAATTTCCCCTTTAAATGTCCTCCATTTCTCTTCTACATCCTTCCCATAAAACAGAGTGTCCCAATTCACTCCTTTTAAATCCTTACGCATTCCCTCAAAGTTAGCCTTTCTCCAATCAAAAATCTCCACCCTAGGTCCAGTTCTGACTCTCTCCATAATCCTCTCCAAATCTCCACTCTATCCCTTGATTCCTTTAGCCCAAAGAGCAAAATCTAACTCTCTCTTGAAAACATCCAGTGAATTGACCTCCACTACCTTCTGTGGCAGAGAATTCCACAGATTCACAACTCTGGGTGAAAACTTTTTTCCTCATCTCAGTCCTTATTCTTAAACTGTGACCCCTAGTTCTGGACTCCCAACACCGGGAACATTTTTCCTGCATCTAGCCTGTCCAATCCTTTAAGAATTTTATATGTTTCTATAAGGCCCCCTCTCACCCTTCTGAATTCCAGTGAATACAAGCCCAGTCGACCCATTCTTTCATCATATGTCAGTCCCGCCATCCCGGGAATTAACCTGGTGAACCTACGCTGCACTCCCTCAATAGCATCACCATCCATTTAATAGTGAGCAACACTGGCAGATCATCAAAGTGGGCATTGCATAACTAACATATTTTCAAATTGATGTAGCTTTATTGCTTGTTTTTATATGTTTAAAAGACATTTTAAAATGTTGTTTTTATTTTTCATTTTTTAATACTTATTGTTTGTTTTCAAAATCCTTTAAATGTATCTGAATGCCAGAAACTTGCTCTGCCCCACTCCTGACCACAATGATATTTATTATATCACACAAAATGGCTTTGACGAGTCGGATTAAAGCAAATCCAAAGCGTTTTATGCCTATATTAAAAACAAGGTAACCAAGGAGAGGGTAGAGCAATTTCCCTCCTGGGATAAATAAAGTTCTATCGTAGAGTATCGTATCGTATCGCATCGTATCGTATCATATCGAGAAGGTAGGACCACTCAAGGTTAAAAGAAGGAATTTATGCTTTTAGGCGATGTATTAAACAAGTACTTTACGTATATCTGTTTTCACCAAGGAGAAGGACATGGAGGACAGTGAGGTCAATGTGGTGAATATTACAATCAGAATCAGAATCAGAATCACGCTTTATTCGCCAAGTATGTTTTACAACATACGAGGAATTTCATTGGCCAGGTCAGTCATACAATTAAAAGCAACAAATCACTTAAAAACACATTTTAACGTGAACATCCACCACAGTGACTCCTACACATTCCTCACTGTGATGGAAGGCGAAATAAAGTTCAAGTCGTTTCTTATGTTCTTCCTCGGTCGGGGGCCTCAAGCCTCCGTTGACTCCTGTAGCCGGCGGCGTTCTGGCCCTCCGCATCGAGGCGTTCAGCTCCTGCATCAGAGGAATGTCAGCTGGGCAGTTTGAGATCAAGATGAAGGAGGTGTTCTCTTCAAGAGCAATAAGGTGAATAAATCTCCCAGGACCTGATGGCATTTATCCCAGGTTATTGAGAGAGACAACAGAGGAGATTGCAGGAGCCTTGACGGAGATCTTTGTGACTTCTCTAGCCAGAGGCTAGGTCTCGGAGGACTGGAGATTAACTAACATTGTTCCTTTATGGAAGAAGGGAAATAGAGAGAATCTAGGAAATTATAGACAAGTGATCCTCTTATTAGTGATGGGAAGCTATTGGAGAGGATTCTTTGGGATAGGATTTACTCCAGTTTGAAAGAGAATGGGTTTATTATGGACAGTCAACATGACTTTGTGCATGGCAATGCGTCTTACTAAATTGATCGAGTCTTTTTAGGAGGTGACAGAGGTGATAAATGAGGGTGGAGCAATGATGTTATCTACATGGATTTTAGTAAGGCATTTGATATAGTCCCTCATGGTGGGCTCAGCCAAATTAAGAGGCAGATTAAAATGGGATTAAATGATTTGGTCACATGGATTCATAACTGGCTCACAAATAGAAGAAAGAGTGTTCAGGAGGAAGGATAATATTCAAACTGGAGGTCTGTGTCCAGTGAAGTTCCGAAGAGATCTGTGCTGGGACCTCTGCTGTTTGTGATATATATATCTATTGCTATACTAAAAGTCTCATCTTGGCCACTTCCTGTCTACGTTGTAGATAAATTTTAGAAAATTTTACGCTATGATTTTTTTTGCCATCTTACTCACAGTCCTCTAGCGCTCCAGCCACCCCAAGGTTTTCCGATCGCTGAAAAATAAAAAAACTTATGAATGTTAAAAAAATCATGAGATCAGCTGATTGGTCCTCTCGCCTGTCAATCACCATGATGAAGGTAACACCCTTTGTGGGGGGGGGGGGGGAGCAGGAGTATGAAGCTCCGGAGGCAGGACATGAGTCAGTCACTCTGGAAGATCGTGAGTGAGTCCACAACTATGATTCTACGAATTATCGTTAGTCAACTGAACTGTGAGTCTACTGAACAGTGCCTACAATGTGCTTGCAATAAATGATTTGTTAGCACTTAATAAAATGAAATGTTACTTAATGAAATGAAATGTTCCATTTCAATTTCAATGTGCTTGAAATTGAAATGGAAATGAAATAAAATGAAATGAGTTGTTTGGCCTGCCCTGTACTTGAAATTGAAATGGAAATGGAATGAAATTAGTTGTTTGGCCTGCCCTGTGCTTGAAATTGAAATGGAAATGGAAATAAAATGAAATGAAATTAGTTGTTTGGCCTGCCCTGTGCTTGAAATTGAAATTGAAATGGAAATGGAAATGAAATGATATGAGTTGTTTGGCCTGCCCTCTGCTTGAAATTGAAATGGAAATGAAATGAAATGAGTTGTTCGGCCTGCCCTGTGATTGAAATTGAAATGGAAATGGAAATGAAATGAGACGAAATGAGTCGTTTGGCCTGCCCTGTGCTTGAAATGGAAATGGAAATGAGTTGTTTTGCCTGCCCTGTGCTTGAAATGGAAATGGAAATGAAATGAAATGGGTGGTTTGGCCTGCCTGAAACCACTCATTTCGGCCCACAAGGCCCCTATTAGCCAGGAAACCAGTCCCTTTCCCCCAAAATGCCCGTATTAGCCCAGGAGGAGCATTTTGGTCCAAAAGGCCCATGCCAGGCCAGGAAAAGTGTCTTTCACTGAGATTTCACTGAGATTTTTTTTTAGTCCTTTGGCCCATCAGTCCTGTACTAGCCCAGGGGGAGTCCCTGCGGCCCATCAGTAAGTATTCCCCCTGCAAGTATTAAACCTCACCCCAGGTTTTTTTCTTCCTCCCTTCATTGGCTCTCTGTGAGACCCAGGCCAGGATAGACTTTCTTCCTTCATTGCTGTGATCTGCAGAAAAATATGAAAAATGTCTAATATTGATTCTCCACCCTCTCCCCCTTCTCTCTCTCTCACAGTCGCTCACCTGTTCTGGGCAGAATATCTGGCAGTTTCTGAGCTGCCAGCCCACCAGGCCTGAGTGACTGAGCTGCCAGCCCACCAGGCCTGAGTGACTGAACTTCCAGCCCACCAGGCCTGAGTGATTGAGCTGCCAGCCCACCAGGCCTGAGTGACTAAGCTGCCAGCCCACCAGGCCTGAGTGACTGAGCTGACAGCCCACCAGGCCTGAGTGACTGAGCTGGCAGCCCAACAATCTATTCGGCCCACAATGTCCATACTAGCCCTCTGGAAACCATCCCTTTCGGCCCACAACACCCATACTAGCGCTCCAGAAAGCCCCCCCACTGACCACCAATATTGGAATTTGGAGAGGTGGAATATTGTGTTGGGGGAACCAGTCCTCCCGTGTGAACATGGGACTCAACGGGTCCCACTTAGTCTAGTACATATGTAAATGACTTAAGCGTAAGCATAGACGGGTTGGTTAGTAAATTTGCAGATGACACCAAGCTTACTCGGGTCGCGGACTGTGAGGGAAGCTGTCAAATATACAGTGGGATATAGATCACCTACAAAAATAGGTGGAGAACTGGCAGATGCAGTTTAATCTGAGCCCGCGTGAGGTGTTGTACTTATGGAGGTCAAATATAAGGGGAAAAAATATACAATTAATGGCATGACCATAACAGCATTGATCCCAGAGGGAACTCGGGGTCCAAGTCCATAACTCTCCGACAGTGGCAACACAAATCGATAGAGTGGCAAAGAAGTCAACAGAATATGCTTTTCTTCACAATTTCAGGGCTTTGAATATAAGAGTCAGGAAGTCATGATGCAGCTTTATAGGACTTTTGTTTGGCAGCATTTGGAGCCTTACGTGCAGTTCCGGAAAGACGTGGAGGCTTTGGAAAGCATGCAGAGGAGGTTTAACAGAATGATGCCTGGATTAGGGGGTATTAGCTCCAGGGAGAGGTTAGACAGACTCGGATTGTTCTCCCTGGAATGCCGCAGGTTGTGGGAAGACCTGATAGAAGAATGTAACATTTTGAGAGGCAGGGGTAGCATGGACAGAACCTTTTTCCCAGGATGGAACAATCATAAAAAAGAGGGCATAGCTTTAAGGTGAGAGGGGCAAAGTTTAAAGGAGATGTGCAGGCAATATTTTTATACAGAGGGCGGTGAGTGCCTAGAATATGCTGCTGTCGGCGGTGATACAGATACAATAATGGCATTGAGCAAGAGACTTTTGCATAGGCGTATGGACATGCAGTGTATGGAGGGATATGAATTATGTGCAAACAGATAAGATATGATCTTGGCATCATGTTCGGCTGAGGCATTGGTCCAAAGGTAGACACAAAAAGCTGGAGTAACTCAGAGGGTCAGAGCCAGTGCTGAAGGGCCTGTTCCAGTGCGGTACTATTCAATGTGCTTTGTTGGGGCATTGCTGCATGTGGGGGCTGCGAAATTAAGGATCAGGTTTGGGATTGCAAGTGGAAAATAGTGGAGCCATGCGAGCAAATAGCAAGAATAGGCAGCTCACTGTCAGCAAGAAATGATGTGTCAATATGTATCAACGAGAACAAGGCCAATGATTCAGTGGCTCTTGATGCAGCAAAACATCGTTACGGCCTTGGGTGGAAAGCCCGAGACTAGCCAGAGACCTAATATTAATGGTGAGACCCTGAGTCATCAACTATAATACAGATCGTTAAATACTGAGACTTCTCCATCATGCCTTGATATGCAGATCTTGATCCTTGCAAGCAACGTTGCATCTTCTCTGAGTTGTCTTTGTGGTGGGTTGTCCTCTCCAACGTGACCAGGCCAGTAGTTTAGTTTTAGTTTAGAGATACAGTGTGGATACAGGCCTTTCGGCCCACTGAGTCCATGCTGACCATCGATCAGCCGTACACAACTTCTTTAACCTCCATACATTTGCAGAAGACAATTAACAGTTTTTTTAACAAATATTTAAGATGAACAGCAAACTGCTGAGTTATTTGAACACTATACCTTGCGGAATCCATCCAAGTCACATCAATGAATTCTTTTAAATCCGTGCCTCTAAAATGATTGCACAATGACAAGTACCTCGAGAAAACCCATGCGGTCACGGGGAGAACATACAAACTCCACACAGACAGCACCCACACGATCGAACCAAGGTGCCTGACGCTGTGAGGCAGCTGTTCTAACGCTGCGCAACTGTGCCTTAATAGAATCCCAGATTGTTGCTGAATGATGCCATTATGTCACCCCTCTCGTAACAGATATACGTGACACTGTGTAGCGACTGTATATGCGGCCTGTAACAGAGAAAATATAAAAAGGTAGAAAATAGAGTAATATATGAAGCATAACTAGCAATGGTGGTGCAGAGATAGAGCTACTGCTTTACAGGGCCAGAGGCCCGGGTTCAATCCTGTCTACAGGTTCTGTCTGTGCGGAGTATGTACGTTCTCCCCGTGACCAGCGTGAGTTTTCTCCGAGATCTTCGGTTTCCTCCCACACGCCAAAGGCGTACATGTTTGTAGGTTAACTGGCAGTGCTACTAATGTGTAGTATCTAGTATCTAGTACCCATAATACAATGTAATGGGTGGCATGCATATATGTGTAGAGGAGATTATTAATGGCATGGATTAATAAGGGTTAATCTACAGCTTGGTATAAATGTTAAAAGAATTATCCCTAGTGCGTAGTGTAGTGTTAATGTGCAGGGATCACTGGTCGGTGCAGACTCGGTGGGCCAAAGGGCCTGTTTGCGCTCTGTATCTCTAAACAATAAACAATAAATGATAAGCAGTGGAGTTCTGAAAGGCAAATGCTTTTCACTGTTTACATTTTTATTTGCGGCATGGCAGTTTCGTGGTAGCGTAGAGGGTGGGGGTGATTTCATAAACCAGTTTTCTTCTTTATTTTCTGCCGTCGCTGTTCCCTTACTCTTCATCTGGAATGTTATTTTCCAACTCATTAGACCTCTCCTGCAACACTTGGCGAGGGAAGGGGAGGGTAGGTGTGTGAGAGTGTGAGTGACATACACCAGAGTGACTCCTAAAGCAGAATTAACAATGCCAGAGGTCAGGGTTAAATAATATTCCCCTAATCCAATGTCTTCCCTGGCACATGACTTCCTTTCAGTTCACAGTGTCTTGTATTCACCAGCCAGCATTCCTCCAGCAGCACATTTCCCCTTATATCCGCTGAAAATATTTTAATTTTCTATGTGTTTTTGCCAAATGACAAGTGCCAAACGCAGGGCAAATTTGAGACAAAATATTCAGGGTTCGGATACATTCTTATATTCTTACATTCTTATATGTCCTTCTGTTTCTGATTTCATTTTCCCTTTCTCCTTATGAAGTATTTGTGCTCTCTGAAGTTGTTTGTTTCCATGGTGTTTCTTTCTTCCCCTGGGTGCCCACAAATTCTCTTGTGTTTTTTTCCCCCAGCTTCTATCTATGATGTTCAGCTCACTCTCCCCTTTGATGCCTCTTGTTCGTTTGCCAAGGCCTGGATCTGCCTTACGCATGAAGCCCTCAGTTCATGCAGAGGAATTCTGTTTTAATGCAATCCTCGCCCCTGGCTCTCCCGTCACCAGACTGCAGAGGAATGAACGCTGCTGCCACTCGCTTTTCATGTTTTACTCATTACTCCCTGCTCTCCCGACGACGTGCCTTGCAGAGCATACGTTTAAGGGGTCGTTGCGGTGAGAAGCTCAGGAAATATGGGAATGCACGTTATGATGGGAGCTCAGCATTCAGGGCCTCCCCCACTGAGATCATTTCCCTCCTGTGTATGAAGCGGAACTATTTACTTGTTCAAATTGCCATGTGTTTGTCTTAATAAACCACTGGATTTCAGCTACAAAGGGCTCATGCAATCTAACTGCAGCTTGGGGAGCGAGAATTGTGGTAAGTAGTAGAACTGGGGATGCGAGGAAGGCGTTTCATATCGAGCAAAATGACTTTCATTAAATAGCTTTCTTCTCCTGGAGCTTCCTGCTTTCTCTTATTACCAATGCCCCACAATAATATCCGATCTGTAATGGTGTGACAGTGTTCAAGTTGTTTTATTGTTAAAACGTGACGAAGAAACAGTTCCGATGCAAACTCTTGACCTCTTCTCCCTCATCTGGGAAGAGGCGAGCATGCCAGGGGATCTCAGAGACAGCATAATTGTGACCATCCTCACCACAGGAGACAGCTCCACTTACAGTATTTACAGAGTGGTTTCTTTGCTGTTGGCCACAGGATAGTCAACGCAAGAAGTATTTTGCAATCCTCTCCCTCTCCTTCCAATGTGCACAGATCCTCCCACAGTCACAATAAATACACTGTCCTATTAAGAATGGAATCCTCCCCGTGAAAAGAATCCAAGAAAAACGAAGAGAGCGGCATCAATTTTTTGTTTTGTGTATTAAACTCTTTGAATTACAATGAGCACCTTTTTCATCAAATCTCCACAGCAGGAAGCAATGAAGAGGCTAGGGTTAAACAGAGGAAGGAGGACACACCAGGCCAATCTGCCAACCCACCTGGCCCATCACACAGCTCCCTAGCACAGATCCCACAGGGCAGACACAGTGCTGAAGTAACTTAGCGGGACAGGCAGCATCCCTGGAGAAAAGGAATAGGTGACGTTTCGGGTCGAGACCCTTCTGCAGACCGAGGTCTCGACCCGAAACGTCACCTATTCCTTTTCTCCAGGGATGCTGCCTTACCCACTGAGTTACTCCGGCACTTTGTGTCTAGCTTCGGTTTAAACCAGCATCTGCAGTTCCTTCCTACGGATCCCACTGGGTACTCGTCAGGCACCTTAGAACCCGCGGAACTGGCGTGGGAGGAAGCAGTCCTTATCCTGGAGTTATTACCCAAGAAAGGTGTTCAACATAATTCAGGGAGCTTGATGCACAGAACAGAAATCTAACATAAGATGGCTGTCTTTTTGGTTCCACCTTTCAAGCAATGAGATTGAAACGTTGTAACGTGTTTCCAGGTAGCATTGTTTTTTTTTCTATAGCTTACTTTCGGGTTGTTAGGGGAACCTGAACAATAGCAGGTGAAAGGATATTGGGGGAAGGTGGGAATGTGGAGATGAGGTTACAATCAGGTCACCCGCGACCTTTTTAAAAGGTAGAACGGTTGAAGGAATTGAAAGGCCTGCTCCTAATTCATGCATCTAATACCAATGGCAATGAGAATTTAACCTTGCAATTTACCGTCAGACGCATATATTCTTCACAACACCCAGAGAAACAAACTGTCCTTGGCATAATAATTCTGTAAATTTTGTCAGAGTTATATTTTAATCATTTTAAACAAAACCATGTGAGAGGTAAGATGACATAGTTTTAGTGAGGGAAGTACGGTAAAGGTGCTCAAGTTAAAGTTATGAATTCTGTTTCTTTGCTTTGCTGAAACACACCACACAGAAGGAAAGTAAATCAATTGAGTTCTCCTTTCATTGCCTAGCCGAGCGTTAGTGTTTGAAGTTCTCCTCCTGAGCGATAAGCTCACACTCAATAAACGTACCAACCGTGCGTAAAAAAACCTCCACCACAACCTATCTCAGCTGGAAGAGAAGAGACCTAAAATTCCTTTTAAAATTCCAGCAGAGTTTTAGAAATCTTTGCCAGCTTTGAGAAATTCCAGATGGATTATCCTAAGCCTTGATCTTTGTGAAATTTTCCCCTCAGATCTTCGTACTTGTTTATACAGTAGATGGAGGGAGGGGCAGGTGGCTTTAGTCACCTGCTATGTGGAAACTCTTGATAGCAGATTTCTTAACAAAGACATTGCAAAACTTTGTCACTGACTGGAAATGTTTGATATCGAGTAGCGCTTTTCACAAAAAAATACATCACCTTTTTTGTTGAAGCTGTTGCTTTGACTAGTCCGAGGCAAGTTTAAATTCTTTAGTGTCCTCAGGAAATGACCCTCACCTGCTGATTGAAACCTCTCCAAAGTCACTCGAGTTCTTCCGAGAGTGCTTGTAAACACATCCTTCAATCAACTTAATGGATGAACAGTTTTGTCTTCTTGACACTGAAAGCAACTGATGGAAAAGCTGAAAGAAAAACGTGCATTGAATAGTAGCCCTGAGCAATGTGGGGGGGAATCTCCATTCTAAAGATTCAGCTGCTTTTACAAGCTTTGTATTCATCGATTAAACAAAGCATTGAATGTATATCACTAAGCTTGAAGTATACATTTTTGTAACAAATATTGAAGATGAACAACAGCAAGCAGCTGTGTTATTTGAACATCATACCTTGCGGAACCCATTCAAGACACATCAGTGAAATTTTTATTTTGATCTAAAATCTGTGTCTCTGAAATGCTCGTACAATTACAAGTAAATTTGATAATCAAAACCAGAAATGTTGCAGTTTCTGTTTTAAATACTAAAAAGTAATGGTACAGATGCTTGTCAAAACATATAAATATAATTTCATTTTAATATATTTTTGAAGTATATTTGAACAAGGTGGGCATGTGATGGCCTTACTTAAGGCGACGGCTTCTGTGATCAGGTTTTATATTTTCCTTCCTTTTTTCAACGTTCACTCCTCTGAGAACGTGCTGGGGTGCAGCAGCGTGGATGGTAACTGCTAATGACCCATCACCCATGTGACAGGCGTGCAAGCGCTGGTCTCAACAATCACGTTCAGCAGGTTATTCCATTGTGGCTGTAAGTGATTTTGCAGCTGAGTCCAGCACCCCTCACACACAGAGGAAGTGAGAATGCGGGGTGATTTATTTTTGTTCTCGTCCCTTAACCCCCCCCCCCCCCCCCCCCCCCCTAAACTGTGGTCAATTGCAGGGCCCCTGCTGTGACCCCAGCTGAAAGCAGTTAACTCTTACAGGTCAAAATTGGACCCCAAATACTCTGAGCCTGCAATGTTCACAAACAAACCAGACAGCATATTTATCAAACTCAGCTAGCAGAGAGAAATCTTTAATCATTCTACAATAACAACATGAAGATGTAATTAGGTTTCTGCGGCTTTGTTGCTGTGCAGAGTTGAAAGGACAATGTGCCAAGTGTCAAGAAAGAGAGCTCTAACCTCCGGCCTGATTATGCTGTGGGTATTATAATGTTGCTGGAAATATCGACTGTACTTATTCCATAACTGCTTCAGTTTAGCATTAAAAATGGGTTTAATTAGTGCAGGTTTTCACTCCTGACAGCAGCCATCCTTCTAAATTCACTCCACACAATCTTGGTGAAATCCCAGTTTGAAATTGTACCCCAGCATATAAGGTGCGAATTGCACCAATTAATAATGTCACCCAGACAGAGCACAGAAAGATTAGTGTGCAAAATAGAGCAGTGTCAATGGAACTGGACGGGACAGAGCAGAAGGGATCTTATTTTGGATCAGAAACTCTTAACCTGGGATGCTGGATGTCTAATAATCATGAATTAATAACATAGATATATAAAAAGACCTCAGGTTTGGGCATCTTTGCTTGGGATTAGTTTGCTGGGGATATGGGAACGACTTAAAGAACATAGAACATAGATTGGTACAATAGAAACAAGGAACTACAGGTGCTGGTTTACATAAAAGGACACAGTGCTGGAGTTACTCAACAGGTCAGGTAGGATCTCAGGAGATCATGGATAGATGATGTTTCGGGTCGGGTCTGAAGCAGGGTCGTGACCCGAAACGTCACCCATCCTTTCGCTCCAGAGATGCTGCCTGTCCCGTTGAGTTACTCCATCTGTTTGTGTCTTTCTTCGGTTTAAACCAGCATCTGCAGTTCCTTCCTACATATAACAGTCCTCATAGATTTCAAATATCATAGAATCATAGAATCATAGAAATTAGGTGCAGGAGTAGGCCATTCAGCCCTTCGAGCCTGCACCGCCATTCAATATGATCATGGCTGATCATCCAACTCAGTATCCCGTACCTGCCTTCTCTCCATACCCTCTGATCCCCTTAGCCACAAGGGCCACATCCAACTCACTCTTAAATATAGCCAATGAACTGGCCTCAACTACCCTCTGTGGCAGAGAGTTCCAGAGACTCACCACTCTCTGTGTGAAAAAAGTCTTTCTCATCTCGGTCTTAAAGGATTTCCCCCTTATCCTTAAGCTGTGACCCCTTGTCCTGGACTTCCCCAACATCGGGAACAATCTTCCTGCATCTAGCCTGTCCAACCCCTTAAGAATTTTGTAAGATTCTATAAGATCCCCTCTCAATCTCCTAAATTCCAGAGAGTATAAACCGAGTCTATCCAGTCTTTCTTCATAAGACAGTCCTGACATCCCAGGAATCAGTCTGGTGAACCTTCTCTGCACTCCCTCTATGGCAATAATGTCCTTCCTCAGATTTGGAGACCAAAACTGTACGCAATACTCCAGGTGTGGTCTCACCAAGACCCTGTACAACTGAAGTAGAACCTCCCTGCTCCTGTACTCAAATCCTTTTGCTATGAAAGCTAACATACCATTCGCTTTTTTCACTGCCTGCTGCACCTGCATGCCTACTTTCAATGACTGGTGTACCATGACACCCAGGTCTCGCTGCATCTCCCCTTTTCCTAATCGGCCACCATTTAAATAATAGTCTGCTTTCCTGTTTTTGCCACCAAAGTGGATAACCTCACATTTATCCACATTATACTGCATCTGCCAAACATTTGCCCACTCACCCAGCCTATCCAAGTCACCTTGCAGTCTCCTAGCATCCTCCTCACAGCTAACACTGCCCCCCAGCTTAGTGTCATCCACAAACTTGGAGATATTGCCTTCAATTCCCTCATCCAGATCATTAATATATATTGTAAATAGCTGGGGTCCCAGCACTGAGCCCTGCGGTACCCCACTAGTCACTGCCTGCCATTGTGAAAAGGACCCGTTTACTCCTACTCTTTGCTTCCTGTTTGCCAGCCAGTTCTCTATCCACATCAATACTGAACCCCTAATACCGTATGCTTTAAGTTTGTATACTAATCTCTTATGTGGGACCTTGTCGAAAGCCTTCTGAAAGTCCAGATATACCACATCCACTGGTTCTCCCTTATCCACGCTACTAGTTACATCCTCGAAAAATTCCACAAGATTCGTCAGACATGATTTACCTTTCGTAAATCCATGCTGACTTTGTCCAATGATTTCACCACTTTCCAAATGTGCTGCTATCCCATCTTTAATAACTGACTCTAGCAGTTTCCCCACTACCGATGTTAGACTAACTGGTCTGTAATTCCCCGTTTTCTCTCTCCCTCCCTTCTTAAAAAGAGGGGTTACATTTGCTACCCGCCAATCCTCAGGAACTACTCCAGAATCTAAAGAGTTTTGAAAAATTATCACTAATGCATCCACTATTTCCTGAGCTACTTCCTTAAGTACTCTGGGATGCAGCCTATCTGGCCCTGGGGATTTATCGGCCTTTAATCTATTCAATTTACCCAACACCACTTCCCGACTGACCTGGATTTCACTCAATTCCTCCTTTGACCCACAGTCCCCTGCTATTTCCGGCAGATTATTTATGTCTTCCTTAGTGAAGACGGAACCAAAGTAGTTATTCAATTGGTCCGCCATATCCTTGTTCCCCATGATCAACTCACCTGTTTCTGACTGCAAGGGACCTACATTTGTTTTAACTAACCTCTTTCTCTTCACATATCTATAAAAACTTTTGCAGTCAGTTTTTATGTTCCCTGCCAGTTTTATTTCATAATCTATTTTTCCTTTCCTAATTAAGCCCTTTGTCCTCCTCTGCTGGTCTCTGAATTTCTCCCAGTCCTCTGGTATGCTGCTTTTTCTGGCTACTTTGTACGCATCATCCTTTGCTTTGATACTATCCCTGATTTCCCTTGTTATCCACGGATGCACTACCTTCCCCGATTTATTATTTTTCCAAACTGGGATGAACAATTTTTGTAGTTCATCCATGCAGTCTTTAAATGTCTTCCATTGTATATCCACCGTCAACCCTTTTAGAATTAATTGCCAGTCAATCTTGGAATTGCCAGTCAATCTTGGTCCTTTTGATGTTTCTTTGCTAAAAATGAATTTCAAGTAACTGTTTCATGGTGGAATCATCAAGTAATAGGTAATTTCCATATTAGCTGCATACCGGAATGGTGATCACAAAGTTAATGACAATAAAGAAACTATTGACCATTGAAGTAACCACAAGGCAGTAACAGATAGTGCAGCTGGTGGAGTTGCTGCCTTGCTGCTTTCCTGCATCCTGGGTACAATCGGTTTCCAGGACCCACTGCATTGTTTACTCACTTTCTCCATGAACAAGTATATTTTCTCCGGGTGCTTTAGATTCTTCCCAGATCCCAAACACATGCATCTTAATTGTCCATTGTAAATTGTCCCTAATGTGTAGATGAGTGGTAGTATCTGGGGGGAATTGATGGTAACGTGGGGAGAATGAAATGAGATTAGTGCAGGATAAGTGCAAATTGATGTTTGATGATCAACACAGACTCTAAGGGCCAATTGACCATATGACTCCATGGTACAGTTCACAGCCTGGAGGATCTCGGGAACCAAGGATGTTTCGTTCATTTGCATGTAGATGTGAATTATACCCTTAATGTAATTCAATGGCAGTTTCTCTCTGCAAGAAATACTGGAGGATGTTTTAATTCTCGCTGATGGGCTGGAAGGGAGGAGGCAAACAGCTGAACTTTGATTCGTCACCTTTCCAGCTAGTCTCTAATAATTATTCAGTTTTTTTTGGACAAATGCAAATGGGAGCCTCATTCGTAAAAGCTGATCAGATCGCATCAAGTGGCTTCCCATGACTTCATTAACTGTTGGGGGGAAGTCACTGTTTAGTCATCAAGGCTAAATCAGCTTTACAGCTTGTGAGAAGTATACGGGGATACTCAAGGAAAGGGAATGGATTCATTTGAGAGACCAGGAGAACATGAATGCTTCTCAATCATTTCTCAATCCTCTTGAAATTTTTGAAGAGAATGTAAATGTAGGCAAAGAGTTAAAATTTCACACTTTTAAAAAATATTTCAAAAATGACTTTATTCAGGTAATAAATATATACAATACATGAACCGTGCCAAAAATTCATCTCACATCTTTGGAGGCTATACCAATTATTCAGTACAGTCTACATACATTGCTCAAATTTATCCCCCACCCTTGCCACTCATGTGGGCCACTGGCGTGGGATCCCTTCCCTTATTTTGAGGGGTGTCTCCAACACACCCTGCCCCCCATGTCCAGCAGCGGAAGGGCCTTAGACTGTGGCCCTCCCCCACCGAGCCTTGGCGTTGGCTGCACCGAGCTTCAGTGCGTCCCTCAGCACGTACTCCTGCAGTCTGCAGCGGGCCAGTCGGCAACATTCCCTGACGGACATCTCGCTCTGCTGGGTGGTGAACAATGCTCGGGCAGACCAAAGGGCGTCTTTTACCGAGTTGATGACCCTCCAGCTGCACTCGATGTCAGCCTCTGAATGTGTCCCTGGGAACAGTCCGTAAATCACCGAGTCCTCTGTGACGGAGCTGTTCGGGATAAAGCGTACCAGGGACCCTTGCATTTTTCTCCAGACTTTTAGCAAACCCACACTCTGTAAAGAGGTGGGCAACCGTCTCCTCTCCATAGCAGCCGTCCCGAGGGCAGCGTGCGCTGGCAGTGAGGTTCCGACGGTGCAGGAAGGATCTGACTGGGAGGGCTCCCCTCACCGCCAGCCAAGCCAGGTGTTGGTGCTTGTTGGTGAGTTCTGGCGATGAGGCATTTTGCCAGACAAGCTTGGCAGTCTGCTCAGGGAACCACGCCACCGGGTCCATAGAGTCCTTTCCCTGCAGTGCCTGCAGGACATTCTGTGCTGACCACTGCCCGATGGACATGTGGTCAAAGGTGTTGGTCCGGAAGAACCCTTCCACCGACGACAGATGGGCCGGCAATGTCCAGCTGACTGGCACATTGCGTGGCACCTGCACCAGGCCCATCCTTCTCAACACCGAGGACAGGTAGAACCTCAGCAGGTAGTGACACTTGGTGCCCACGTGCCTTGGCTCTACACTCCGCCTGATGCAGCCACACACGAAGGTGGCCATCAGAATGAGGGCGACGTTGGGCACGCTTTTACCCCCGTTGTCTGCTGACTTGTACATTAAATTGTCTTTTTTTTTTTTTTTTGCACACTTACTTAAGGTCCATCTTCCCAAAAGACACTCGGGTTTAAAATTGCCCCACCGTCTGAACACTAACATTCAGGCACACACTTCAGCACAGGGCTGAGCGGGTATGATGGTTTTATTTGGGTGGCGAACACAATCATCATACCCATTTAAACTCATCATTATCACATTGTTGGTCATGGCCACACTGGTGCACAAATTGTCTGCCACTCCGCTCAGATGATTATAATGACTGGACTTTAAGGGGAAAACACTGCTTTGCATGTCAATCATTTGAACACCCTGAGACCATGAAAGAAGTTATATAAATGCAAGTCTTCAGTTTCGTACAGCAGGTTTATTCTGCTTTGATTACATTTGTGCTGGCAATCACCTCTGGTGCAGAGGCCAACTGGCAGGGTGCTCTAGCTCTTTGATGTCCAAACACATTCAAGCTTATTGGGAAATAAAGTTTATCATCATGATTGATATCCATTACGTCTGCTTTGAACCTACAATTATTGGATCACTTATGTATGATTTTGTCCACAA
Organism: Okamejei kenojei; assembly: GCA_035221665.1. NCBI lineage: Eukaryota > Metazoa > Chordata > Chondrichthyes > Rajiformes > Rajidae > Okamejei > Okamejei kenojei. The sequence goes on along the minus strand of CM069149.1, from coordinate 10,292,656 downwards.
TGCCTGATTTTTATAGGTACAACCAAACTCTTTAATATATATTGGAATAATTCCATTTATTTTAAAAAGTGCATTCCAGAGTTACTGCTATTTTGTCTTGTTAATTTAAGAGTACTATTCCTTTAATTAAAATTGTGGGTCATGGCTAAGAAGCATCCACAACACTTTAATTAGTGCCTGGCCTATTCTTGTCTGCATGTTATTTATTTCTCAATTAAAAGTTATATTTACACTCCGAGCAATTATTCTAAATGTTGCTTGAGGCGGTTTAGCCACAAGAGATGATACACATTACTATTCTAAAGAATTCTTGAATAATATTAACAGATCATAGAAATTTATGGTGCAGAAGTAGGGGCCTCAACCCATTATATCAGACTGTTTATCTCCTTTCCTATTAGATCATAGTCTAAGCAAAACCTTTCCTATTAGATCATAGTCTAGTGCAAAGTAAAGCAAGGAAGGTCCGATCAAGGATAGTCCAAGGGTCATCAATGAGGTAGATAGTAGTTCAGCACTGCCCTCTGACTTTGTGGTAGGATGATTCAGTTGCCTGATAACAGCTGAGAAGAAACTGTCCCCAAATCTGGTGTTGTGTGTTTTCACACTTCTATACCTTTTGCCTGAAGGGAGAGGGGAGAAGAGGGAGTGGCCAGGGAGTGACCATGCTTAAGGCGGCTGAGAGTGAAGCTATCATTCATAAACTCAGTTGCTCATATTAGATCACCAGCCTGTGCTTTAATCCCTTCATGCCCACCTGATTACAGTAACCAATATTTTTCCCCTGATGCCCGTATATGTAGTGACTTACATTTGAAATTAAATTTATTTGAAGTCATGATCATTAACATCGTTATTTTATCTCTTTTCATTTTCATTTCTTCACAAAGTAGAACATAAACTGTTCATGAGAAAAGTTGTGGTAAATCAGATAATGTATCTTTTTGGATGGTCCTGGAGTCTAAATAGTTAAAAGCTAGACTGTCACAAAGTGCTGGAGTAACTCAGCGGGTCAGGCAGCTTCTCTGGAGAACATGGACAGGTGACATTTCAGTTCGGGGCCCTTTTACAAGGACTTTGTTCTCCAGAGATGCTGCCTGATGTGCTGAGTTACTCCAGCACTCCATGTCTTTTTTTGTAAACCAGCACCTGCAGTTTCTTGTTTCTACAAGAACGAGACTGTCTTTTGACTGGAAGTTTTCTTTTATTAGAATCCTGTAAACCTGCTAGAAAATAACAAGTATAACTTGTTAAAAAAAAGACACTAAATGATGGAGTAACTCAGCAGGACAGGCAGCATCTCTGGAGAACCTGGATAGGTCGACATACTTCTTCAAACTGTTTCTAAACTTGTGCCTATTTTGCCTGTCTTATTACTAAATTAGATTGCCTCTCGTTAATTGAAATTGCTGTAAAGTGACGTCAATTGTAGACAATATTTTTTTTTCTTTGACAAATAAATGATGTTGCCTCCATTCTTTTCTTTTTACTTGGTTAAAAGTTAATGGGTTTTTCAACCCTTCATCTCTTGGTCCTGTGCTCACTTCATACTTTCATTACAGCACCATCAACATTACAGCCTTCCTTTGAGGTTGGTGGAGGACTGATGTATTATTAATATTTGAACGATCCAACTGTCAACAAAGCATTCCAAGTACTTTTCTCCCCGATTTGCAGGCTTTTGATCATTGAACCACTTTGTTATCTTCTGGTCGATAAATCACAACTTTAAATCATAGAACTGGCTGTTCTACCCAAAGAAACTGCAGATGTGGAAAGCAGTCACAGGGTTTTATTCTTCAGTATGAATTGCATGTGTTTGATTTATTTTATCACCCTTTAGTAAGCAAAGAAGAACTGTGGTAGAAACTGATGTAAAATTAGTTTGGTAAATATCGTCACAGAACGGTGGTACTAATGTCGCTTAATTAACAAGGGCCATCCAATATTACACTTTCATATATGCGGATAAATCCAACATCATGCTGCCTGCTACAAATATCAGGGAGGGTCACAGTTAACGAATAAACACCAATGCAGTCAATCACATCTGTATCCCATATCCCACGTCTCCTCCATTCTGGAGAGAACTCTGTGTCCTGCCGTTCTCTTCTATGGGAATGGAATTAAATAAATTGAACAGTGCAATGTGTTTTTATGCTGTGTTCCCATAGAAGGGAGAATGAGAACGTGTTAAAGAAGGAACTGCAGATGCTGGAGAATCGAGGGTACACAAAAAGCTGGAGAAACTCAGCGGGTGCAGCAGCATCTAAGGAGCGAAGGAGATAGGCGACGTTTCGGGTCGAGACCCTTACTTGGAGAGGTGTGCTTCACAGCGCCGGCGATCTGTCTCATGGCTGCACACCATCTCGAGCTTGGCTTTGCTGTCAGCGTGGAATTTTCACATTCACCCCAACGTAGCAGGAGTTTCCCAAGAGTGCTCTCGTTTCCTCCCACTTCCCAAACATATTAATCATCAGTGAATTACCTAAGGGAAGGTTGGTGGCAGGAGAATTAAGTGCGAGGGGGGTGGGGGGGAGCACTTGGAGTCATAGAGTCAGAGCAATACAGCGTGAAAACTGGCCCATCAGCCTAACTTGCCCACATCAGCCAGCATGTCCCATCTACACTAGTTACACTAGTCCGAGGGTCTACAAAGAGGTAGATAGTAGTCCAGCACAGCTCTCTGGTTGTGATAGGATGATTCAGTTGACTGATTACAGCCGGGAAGATACCGAGGGCAGATGCAAAATGTAATGCTGCTGTACATTACGTCCACAGTGTGCACAGTGGCAGAGATAGGGTTACAGAGATAATCTGATGATTGGGGAAAAGCACCACAGAAGTGTTACTGAATTGATTGCCCATGAGACATACTTTCCACATTTCCTTTCAATAGACCAGACTCTGGGACCTTGTAAACCTATGTCAGTTCGTTAATCCTCTGACAGTTTTAGTACATGGCTCCACAAAATACTGACTCCAGGAGAAAAAAAAAAATCTTACATACTTGTTCAGAAAAAAGATGTTTGACAGACCATTCGATGACATAAGGACAAGCGGTTTGAAATCGATGCCACATTAGTATGGAACTTAGCCGATTCCTTCAAAATCTCCCCGCCTGCTTTCATCCTACCCATCAAGAGGGATAACATTCAAAAACGGTCAGAATGCTAAAAGCTCTTAAGCTCCAAGCAGATGATGTGGAAGGGCACCTGTCTGCAGTGGTGCTGAATGCTTTGGAGTGGGGTGAACTACAGCAGAAAGTAAGCCAGCATCCCATCGTACAATTATATCCGACCGACAGCTGTGGGGCTTAATGTCCCCACAGCTGGTTTGCTGATTGCTACTCACTGCCACCTGTTCTTCATTTCCCACATTTCATTTCAGAGTCGCTTTTCGAAGCCAATTAGTGGATATTACTTTGACTTTAAAAATCCCGTGGCAAAGGGCTGGGATTCCAGCTGGGCACTTGCCTGCGAGGAGGGACAAGGCTCGCTTTGGAACGGTACATTTCCGACCTGGAGCAGGGCAGCTGCTGCCTCCCTTCACCCACTCGTGGAGTTGGCCAGTGTCAGCTCACTGCTGCCCCATCACATCCCCAAAATGAACAATGTACAAGCCAGCCAGCAAGGCCGAGCTCAACAGGACAAATTCAGAACCACTGCCTATATTTTATGTCAAATTCTTTCCACATTGACCATTTGAGTCTCAACTAAAGGTATCTTCAGTGCGGGGATTGAATACTTCTCCTGTTTGGGTACTCTCTATTTAAAAGCCAATGTGATAACTCAGGAATTGCCCAGGAGAAAGTAATTTATTCGGTAAGAAGCACTCTGGTACATACTACGGTTGTGAAAGGTGTTGTCTAATGTGCTTTACTGTTACTTTTCTAATCGGATACAGAATAAAGATCTGATTGCCTCTCCAAACAAAACTGTCAGGCTCCTGTTTGAACTAAAATCTCCTCTGACTTATAAAGAGTTATAGAGTAGAGTTATAGAGAGTCATACAGTGTAGAAACAGTCCCTTTGGTCCAACTTGCCCACACCGGCTAACATGTTCCATCTACTCCAGTCCCACCTGCCTGCGTTTTGGCCATATCCCTCCAAACTTGCCCTATCCATGTATCTGTCTAACTGTTTCTTAAACCTTGGGACAGTTCCTGCCTCAACTACCTCCTCTGTCAGCTTGTTCCATACACCCACCACCCTTGCATGACTTGCCAATGAATTTCATTGGAATTCTATCACCATGAGAGAGCCCGATTTAAACGTGACTCTAGTTCCATGCTACATTTTGACAACTCATGGTCCATAAGCATTAGAAACACTATCATCACACACAGTGTGCCTTGCCAGTGCTGTATGCAGTCTGGGTATAAAATCTGAAAAAATAAATATTCAATATCAAAAGTTACCAGAACTCACTAAGAGTAAGTATCTGAAAAAATAGTCAAAGAGCTATACACCTTGTCTATGCTGACCAAGTTGTCTAACTGAGCTAGTCTCAATTGTCGCTACCTGACCCATATCCCTCCAAACCTTATCCATCCACATACTTTTCCAAGTGTCTCTTAAATGTTGTAATTGTTCTTACCTCCACCTAGTGTCATTCACAAACATACTAACTATAACACCTATATTCTCATCAAAATTATAAATAAATGTAACAAGCAACAGTGGATTGAGTACACATCTGTGTGGCACACCACACGTTAGAGGCCTATATATTCTGAAAGGCATCCCTCTATTATCACCCTCTGACTCCTATCTTCGTCAATTGTATTCAGTGGCTAGTTCGCCCAGGATCACAAGTGATTTAACCTCCCACGCCAGCCTTACTATGCGATAACTTGTCAAAGAGTCCATGGAGACAATGTCCTTGGACTTTAGACTTTAGAGGGACAGCGTGGAAATGGCCCTTTGGCCCACCTTGGTCCACGCCGACCAGCGATCCCCGTACACAAGCACTATCCTACACACCAGGGACAATTTACAATTTTACCTAAGCCAATTAACCTACAAACTTATTTGTCTTTTGAGTGTGGGAGGAAACTGATGCACCCGGAGAAAATCCACGGGGCGACAGGGAAAAGGTACAAACTCCATACAGACAGCACCCACAGTCAGGATCGAACGTGGTCTCTGGCTCTGTAAGGCAGCAACTCTGCTGCTGCACCACTGTGTGCCACTTCTTGGTCACCTTGCTAAAGAAAAACATATCCATGACTTCACATACAATAGAAGTAATGCCGGGTAAACAAGGGAGATCTGAGGTAATATCCCTGTTCAATATTAAGAATGCTTTTTGTCGACCACCTCACGGATATGTACTCAATCCACTGTTGTTTGTTACATGTATGAGACAGGAATAAAAGTTTATACTTCTCTCAAGATGGGTAGGATAAACATTCAACTGGGTTTTCATATCCTGATTCCTAAAAAATGTAATCTGATTGAAAGAGTGTGTACGTAGGCTGATCTATGGTCCCACATATGCCTGTATATGGACTTGCTGGATGCCATTAAGCTCAATGGGATTTGGAGTTCTTAGTACCACTTTTCTATTATAAAATATGTCCGTCCAGTGAAAAGAAATATTTAATTAAGTCATTTCTTGATTTGCAATACTACCTCCTTTTCTTTGAAGCTATGCGTATTCTGAATATAGCCTTACTAACATTAATCACTTGCAAGCTTAGTTTTTTAAGAACTGTTTGATTAGCTAAGTAATAAAACTATTTGTACTAAGAAGTTAGTCTAATGTAGACCAAAGCCAAAACAAACTAGTAATAATATAATGATAAGGACCTCATTTTTTTTCACAGTTTTTACTCATCTCAACAATATCTGTTAATGTTGAGAAAATTGAGAACCTGTCATTTCAAACTTTGTTTGTCATCTTAACCACAGTCCCAAAATGTCACTCACAGCTAGATCTTTCAGCAAAGTTCTTTAATCTCTCATTGTTTGAAGTGGTTCCAGCATCTTCAAACATTCGGGCAGTTCAAACTCCCTAATACTTAAAAGGAAATAGTTCAGAGTCAGATAAAGTGATCATGTTGTAATCAATTATCACAACAAAGAAGGTTTGCCGGGTAAATAGGTTATTGGATTCACATTTGGAATACTTATTGGTGACCAGTATCCTTTTCATGGTGAAACACCAAAAAGGTGCTACTTACAATTATTATGTATTTATAAAGGGACTAGAGAATTAATGTAATAAAAATCAAATTATGATTTAGTTTTCTTAAATTATCTTCAGTAGAAATATGATCCGTCCTCATCTCCAATTTAACATGGGTTCCTGATATAGATGATTCTATGTCATAGAGTCATACAGCATGGAAGTAGGCCCTTTGGCCCAACTCACCCATGCTGACCAAGATGCTCATCTAAACTTATCCTTTTTACCCTCATTTGACCATATCTCTCTTGTTGTTTTCTATCCATACACCTATTCAATTGTCTTTAAATGTTGTTATTGTACCTGCATCAACCACTTCCTTGGCAGCTTGTTCCATATACAAAACACCCTGTGAGTAAAAAAGATACCCCTCAGGTGTGTTTAAATCTCTTCCATCTTAACTTAAACCTATGCACTCTATTTGTTAATCCTCCAACCCTGAGGCAGTAACTATATCTATGCCCACCATGATTTTATACACCTCTAAAAGATCATCCCTAATTCTTCTGTGCTCCAAGCCTGCCCAACCACTTGCTATAACTCAACCCCTCGAGCCCTTGCAACATTCTCATAAATCTTCTCTGCACTCTTTCCAGTTCAATGGCAAAATTGTGACCAAAACTGAATACAATAGTCCAAGTGTGGCCTCACCAACATCTTGCAAAACAACACAGTTTTAACACTTATTGGCAAAACCAATTTAAGTTGATGAGATTTGCTAAGGCCAGAAGTAAAAAATACAGAGAAAAATATCCCGAAGACATGTCCATTCCTTCCGAATGCAACATCGTCATGCTGGATTATGGTGGAGCCCCAAACCGTACCCTCGTGGCCACTGCTGGAGCTGGTTCCAAACTGCATCACGGCAAAGTTTGTTCTGTCCTCACCTGCGTACCTTTCAGCAAAGGTCACTGCCAAGCGAACGGTGGCAGGAACTAAGCCAGATTTCTATCCGCTGCTCAGTTCTGGGCCTTCAAAGTCATTTTTGATTAAATCAGGACTTTCCTGGACACAGGTGGTCCATGCGTCAGAGTAGCTGTTTGTGTTGGTTTGTGCAAATATACACAGCTCTAGGATATGACTAATTTCATAATCGCAGCATGATATCATTCTCAAGTATCCATACGAGAAGTTTTAAATTAACAAGTATATGTGGGTTATAATACTTAAATGATATTTATATAATGCAAATCTAATGCAAATGTGCTATAGTAAACATAGGTTTCGTAAAGTCAAAACTTTACATAGAGCTGGATCAGCAGTTAGCGACCATAAATTTTCGAAAAAATGTGTTTCTTTTCCCTAAAAATGGCTGGGAAGTATGATGGAAACCACTTGCCCTCTCAAGTTCTCTGTAATCTTGCCAACATGCTTCAAACACTGGCTATCCTCACCTCAATCTTTTTCAGATGGTTTGAACTGTGCAACGAAGAGTTTAGAAACTTCAACTCTGACAGGCACATGACTGTGCGTTAACATCGGGTATGCTAAACCACACTATTGACTTCCCTCACTTCCAGGACTAAAGCTAAACAACATAGCAGTAATATGCTTTTCATCTCCAATATTATCATAATAAACAGTGTACGTCTGATGATTTCACCAAGTAAAGAGAGCACTTGTGTGGGGGAGTTTAATTAAACAGCCTGCCTTTTCAGGCTGAATTGCAAGATTGCAACCCACATCCAGATTGTGATTATTTGTCTTCACATTCTTTAATTAACAGATAGGCAGGTCAAGCTTGCAATAGCAATAAGTTCGCAGGCAGGACTGTTTAAGTAAACATTGTAATGACGCCTGATGTTATTGGATCTCTTTTTCAAAAGCCTGAATTTTCATCTCACTTAAGTTGTCACATTTGTCTAATGTACAATAGACACCGAATAGACATTTCTTTTGCAGTTATTGAAAAAAATATCTTATTTTAGCGTGTGTCAAAGTGTCTGATTCACATTTTTGAAGTGCTTTATTTTGAAAGGCGTTAATGCTCTCTTCCAAATTTATGAACTGGAAAAGTGAGTCCATTGGGAAAACGTATTTATTTTTAGAAGATTTTGGCTGTTGACAGATTGCAGAGCCTGTGGGTTTGTTTTAGTCACACTTTTAAGTTATTTTCTTGCTTTTCGTTAGATGTCTTTTGACCACATACTGTAAAATTGGTCAAAGGCACAAACAAGGCAGCTTTTTGGCCAAATCTATTAATGGCCAGTTTTTGAAGCAACCACAAGATGTTGCATAACACTGAATGTCCTCTCATTTTGTCTTTTGGCCTTCTCTCCACACTCTCCCTTGGTACAAGTATCGGGACTGGGAACGAATTATTAGAAATTTTTCCTCTGGTTTTCTTGTGTGACGACATTGTAAACATTTCCCTAAAGAACTGAGCGTAGGTTTGTCTTCGCCCTGCTCGGCAATTTCATTGAACAGATTACCCAATGTTTTGGAACCTTCCCAAATTTCAATCTGAATTTTCCGACAGCACAATAATCACAAAACACTTTAGAATAGACTATAAAACTGCTTCATCAAATAATTACCCACAATTTTTAAGTGATGTTAACATTTTATTCCATTCCGTCTATCAAAGAATTTTCCTTGCATTGTCAAGAAGCAAAAATCTAACTACAGCAAGTAGCAAGGATCGAGAATCTTCTCTTTCAAATTGCACTGCTTTCACGGCTGAACACCAAATAAATACAAATTATTATTATTTACAATTAGTGCTAAATGTTCCATGTTTTATCGCATTTTAATTTAATCTATACTTCTAAAAAAGTGTTCACGTAATCCCACATAAAAATCACTTGTTAATGGACACACTTATTTAAGACTAGGCTGCATTTTTGGTTAGTAAGAAAAGATAGTTACACAATATTTCACAAATACGTAAGTGAATTGTGGATCAAGTCTGTCAGAGGAGGAAACAGACCAGCAGCATGTGCCAGCTATAAATGTTGGAATAAAATGCTAACATTGTTACTTTAATTTTGTTAAAGCATTTAAATGTGTTTATTTAGTTGTCATATACAGCGGATGTAAATCAGAACAATGAAAGTCTGGCTTGCTGCGGCTTTACAGCCTCATTAGAAACAACAGCTACAACAAATAAATGCACCATAATTCTCGTTATTCTATTCAAACCAGATCATGATCGTGAAAAATATTCCAATCTGTTGATGATAATATAGTATTATAAATAAGGTCACTTAGCAACAGAACAGTGGCTTCAGGAATTATCTGGGCATGGTGGTGCAATTCATCTTATCCAACAAACCAATAGACAATCTCTAAGATACACCTTCAGGGTATTGCTGACATTTTCCAAGCAACATTTTGGCTGTTGCTTCTCTCTGCGCTTGATATATTCAAAGTGACAGTTGATCTATGTTCGGCAAACAAATTAATAACAAAGTCCAAGAATTGTCCCGTTTCACCACTTGAAGATTTTGGGATGTCCGTTAAAAATTGCGAAAACTTCATGCATACAGTTCCATGTTTTATTGGGTTTGATGTTGATATTGTTCAGTCGTGGCTTGTGTGCAGCTAAACAGAAAAGCAAACAGATTATGACATTTCTAACTTTCCATTTACTTCTGGCAGATGGCTGGGTCCGTTCTCTTTGTTAATGTCTGCTTAGATTGCTTTCTTATAGAAAATTATTTCACCCTACAGTGCTTATTATAGATGGCAGTAAGTATCTTGGTCGCTGTGTGGCAGAAACCCGGGACAAAGACTTCATTTTCTGCTCAGATGAATTCTGAGCCATTGCCATAAATGCAAGGACTTGTCAAGCAGTGGCAAGGTAGCACCCTATAAATGGGAGGGCTGGAACGAGAAGAGGGAACTGTTTGCTAGACTGCTTTCACAGGTTTCCTGGCACCTAACGAGGAATGAGTAAGGACCTGCCTGGGAGCAGACCACATGACCTGGCCATTAAACAACAGGAAATGGGTTTCCTGGGGAAGAACAAAACTGAATTAAATAAATAGGGCAATAAAATGATAAAAAGTATTTAAGAAATTATTAAAATTTAGGGCTAGCAACATAAATAAATCACATTGAAAGTTTAGGTGATCAATTATGGGCCTCAGATTTAACTCTTTGTGCTGTACAGCTGTAGTCCATTAACAACTTCTAATGGACCAGATGTTTTTTGAAGAATCTCCATGTTTGTTACAAGGTGAGATTCATATATTTTCTTTTGATGCTGTGTAATTATTTGGATCATGGAAGCTGCCTGGTTACAAAATAAAAGTGAACTATGCAAAACTGATCCCAAACGTCTCAACCGATAAAAGCAAACAAACCTCTCACACACACACACACAAACTTATGCGTCCACACAGACAGGACATGGATGCAGACACACACAATCGCACACATGCAAACTCACGCACACATGCACAACCATGAATACACAAACTGGTGTGTGCGCTCACACACAGACATGCACACATATAAACACTCATACATGCAAACTCATATATACACACACATATAATATACACACAAACTCATATGACCATTCATACATTGACATACACACACTTAAACACACTCATACAAACTCACACACATGCACACACACACACACATCGCACAAACCTTTTGGTATCATTGCTGTTTAGGTGTATCATTAGATCCTTTTTTGTTTTGTTTCTGATTATGTCTTTCTGCCTAAAATTGTACTAAATCAGTTTTGTTTGTTATGGTACCTACTGTCTAAATGGTATCTAGATCTGGATTAAATTGGCTGCACAATAATATTTAATAAAGTGATGCAATTGAATGATGTAATTCACTATTTATTGGTAAATGTTTGCAGTTTTAGACAATAGACAATAGGTGCTGGAGTAGGCCATTCGGCCCTTCGAACCAGCACCGCCATTCAATGTGATCATGGCTGATCATCCCCATTCAGTACCCCGTTCCTGCCTTCTCCCCATATCACCTGACTCCACTATCTTTAAGAGCCCTATCTAGCTCTCTTGAAAGTATCCAGAGAACCGGCCTCCACAGCCCTCCGAGGCAGAGAAATCCACAGACTCCCAACTCTCTGTGTGAAAAAGTGTTTCCTCATCTCCGTTCTAAATGGCTTACCCCTTATTCTTAAACTGTGGCCCCTGGTTCTGGACTCCCCCAACATCGGGAACATGTTTCCTGCCTCTAGCGTCCAAACCCTTTATAATCTTATACGTTTCAATGAGATACCCTTTCATCCTTCTAAATTCCAGAGTATACAAGCCCAGCCGCTCTATTCTCTCAGCATATGACAGTCTCGCCATCCCGTGAATTAACCTTGTGAACCTACGCTGGGCTCCCTCAATAGCAAGAATGTCCTTCCTCAAATTAGGGGACCAAAACTGCACACAATACTCCAGGTGTGGACTCACTGGGGCCCTGTACAACTGCAGAAGGACCTCTTTGCTCCTATATTCAACTCCTTTTCGTTTCAATGAACAAATACGTTGTTCATTTCAGGGTTATTATGAAATAAAGAATGGTGCTTTCTTTTTTTTTTTTGTTTTAGTTTACCATTTACATGCATGCAATGTACAGTGAAATGCTTTTTATTGCGTGTTATCCAGTCAGCAAATCTTTTGAAATGTTCCCTGTTCTTTAGGAATTTAGGAATTATAAATTCAAGCTCCCATTTTGTGAAAAAGACATAACTTAGTAATAACTAACAAATTTCTACCCCAAGGGAACAAGAGTAGAGTTTCAGCTCATCTTGCCATTCGATGAGATAACAGGTGATTTGTGCCCCAACCAGACATTCATAAAACATTCTACTCTGCCTTCACTTTCCTCCCATACTCACCTGCGAGATCCTTGTTATCTCTTCTACCCTTCCCCTCTCATCCCTGAACAATCACTTCTTAGCAGTGGTCTTTCACACGCAAAACAAGCATAAACAATAACATTTGTTTTAATTCTCCACCATATTCTGACCCCTCCATCTAGAGACCACTGAATCATTCCAATGAATCTTAATGTAACTCCTCAGGCCGGCACTCACATTACTTTCCTTTGGTGGAAACAGATAACGATCCTCCTCCCAGTTACATCTCCTCCAGACTCATCTTACGCTTCATTATATTTTCCTATTAACACCCTCTTTTGCCTTGCACTCTCAACGATTTTTGTCATTTAATCTCCTTAACCTTGCATCCCATTATCGGCCCTTCCTGCCATTCACTCCTCCTCTCCCCTGTTCCTTTCAATAAGTCTATTTATTTTAAACATTTCCCATTTCTAATGAACGGACTTTGAATCTCTCTCCCCAGATGTTGCCCAGCCAGCTAAGTATTTGAGATATCAAAGCTCCATGATCCATCGTTTCATTTGTTCCCTCTTTGCAGCATTTGGTGCTGCGACAAATGATTAATGTCCATCTTCTTTGATGTCAAAGATCACAAACTTCAACTGGCTTTGAATTCCAATACTGCTCGGGATTTCTCTCCACAGTTCCAACCCCTGCTGTATTTTCAGTATCACATCTGATCTCGCATGCTCTGATCCCAAACAATCATTCCTCAGAGAGTGGCCTTAGCTTTCACTTGCTCCTTGTATCCACGTCTCAATGATTTCCAAGCCTGACCTGATGTTGAACTCTTCTTCTGCCACCTCTGCTTTCATTTCACCTCCTCCCCCGGCCTCATACCTTCACTAGATCTATTCATTGCTAAATGCTGACATGACATTGACCTCTTGACCTGTCCACTCCCCTTATTCCCTCTCACCGACCCCCTTTTTGGACTCACAGCACTCCATTCACTTAATATCAATCCTGATATCAAAGCTAGAATTGTACAGCACAAGAATAGGCCCTTTGGGTCACAATGTCTCTGACGAACATGATGCCAAGACCAACTCTTATCTACCTGCACATAATCCATTTACCTCCATTCCCTGCATATCCATGTGCCTATCCAAAAGTCTCTTAAAACCACTATTGTATCCACCTCAACTACCAGCCCCAGCAATGCGTTCCAGACACTCACCACCCTCTGTGTAAATAAACCTGCCCTGTGTATCTTCTTTATCCTATGCCCTTGAAGCGATGCCCCCTAGTATTTGATTTTTCCATCCTGTGATAAAGGTTCTGACTGTTTATCCTATCTATGCCTCTCATAATTTTATATACTGCTATCGGGTCTCCCCGCAAACTGCGGCATTCCAGAGAAAACAACCAAGTCTGTCCAACCTGTCCTGTAGCTATTACCCTCTAATCCACATATCACTCAGATAAATCTCCGGTACACCCTTTCCAAAGCATTAACATCCTTCTTGGAATGGGGTGATCAGAACTGCGTGCAATACTCCTAACCAAAGACCAATAAAGCTGCATCATGACTCCTGACTCTCATACTCGCTGTCGTGACTTATGAAAGCAAGCATACCATATGCCTTCTTTACCACTTTATCTACTTGTGTTCTATAGCGAGACACATGTTGCGAAACAAAGTGATCTTTATTGTGTTAAACAGAGAACAGCTTGCATGCCACTGGGGAGGGTTCTCCCAGAGTTGTACATCTATATTACTAAAAGTCTGATCGTGACCACTTCCTGTTGTTCTGTATATTGATTTTAGAAAAAATGCTGCCACTTACGGCTGCGATTTTTGGCTATCTTACCTTTATAGTCTTACTGGAGAGCCCCCCTCCGCTGCGCAGGACAAAAGGATTTTTCCCATCGATGAAAAATGAAAGAGTTATTAGTGTTATAAAATGTTGAGATTCTCTCTCCTGAAGGCCATGCCCCTTCCAGAGGGATGATAAAACCTGGAAATGTTGAGCGCCTCAGCCAGTCTCTGCAAGATGGGGGAGCGAGAGGGTCACATCTCTCAGTCTGAACTGTGAATAACACTGAACACATGTCTACTAAACTGTGAGTGGTTTTATTGACCTGTCAGTGCCCTTAATGTGGTTTGAAAATATAGTTTGGAAATGCTAAAGCTGTGCTGCCTTTGGTTTGTAAATGCTAAAGCTGTGTTGCCTTTGGTTTGGAAATGCTAAAGCAGTGTTGCCTAATTAAAGTTGCCTTGCTTAATTAAAGTTGCCTTGCCTAATTAAAGTTGCCTGGCCTAATTAAAGTTGCCTTGCCTTCTATATAGTTAAAGGTCTAATCTTGACCACTTCCTGTTTGCGCTTTATATTGATTTTAGAAATAAACGCTACCCCGTACGGCTGTGATTTTTGGCCATCTTACTCAGAGTCCCCCTCCGCTCATCAGGTGCCGAGGATTTTTTCCCATCGATGAAAAATAAAAGAGTTATTAGTGTTTTAAAAATGTTGAGATTCTCTCTCCTGTCAATCATGCCATGAAGGCCACACCCCTTCTGGTGGGAGGGGAGAGGGACTAAAACCAGAAGTGTGGGCGTAGCTGAGTCTCTGCAAGATGGAGGAGGGAGAGGTCACGACTCGCTGTCTTTAGTGCCTTGCACACTGCTTGAAATTGTATGAAACTGCACGAATTTGGTGGCCTTGCACCCTGCTTGAAATGGAATTTCAAGGAATAGCCGTGAGTCGACTGCCAGCCCAACAGCCGTGAGTGAGTGAGCTGCCAGCACAACAGGCTTGAGTGACTGACACTCAAGAATCCTGTTGCCCACAATGCTTGAGTGTCAGTCCTTAGCCCACATCTAATCTAAATCAGGACACACCCCTAAGCCATTCGATGACTTCTTCCCGCCAAACACAGTCAGGTGTCCCTGCCAGTTCTAGGGCCGAGGGTTCGCCTAGTAAGTGGCCTTACCTCCAGGTGGTGCACATAGGACCCGCTCCCCCACCCAGAACCAGAGGCACGAAAACAAAATGGCAGACGAATGAGGTGCTGCCCCCTCACATCCACCAACAGGGATTGAGCCCGGATGAAATTAGTACCCAGCAATGGCTGGGAGACATCGGCAACCATGAACGGCCAGGTAAAATGGCAGGAGACAAAGATAAGTGGGACCGTGCGAACCCCATACGTCCGTATGGAGCTGCCATTTACTGCAGTTCCTTCTTGAACATAGAAATGGACTTTACAGATTTGAGAGCATAAAAGTCTGGGAGCTATGAAAAAAAGATACCTCAAAGAAATGAGATCCATGACTGTCTGGGAGGCAGTGGGCTGATGTCCAATTGCAGAGGTAGAAATAAGGAAGGGCCTGGGAGCTGATATTTGGTTATTGCTTGCCAGACTGTGTATGTGAGTTTGATGAGGATCGCAGATGAGATTGCTGGGATTGTCATCTTTGAGGAAGGCTGTCAATGTATTCGGTGGGATATAGATCAGCTCCAGAAATGAGCAGAGAAATGACAGATGGAATTTATTCCGAGCAAGTGTGAGGTGTTGCACTTTGGGAGGTCAAATGTAAGGGGAAAATATACAATTAATGGCATGACCCTTGCAAACATTGATATTCAGAGGGATCTTGGTATCCAAGTCCATTACTCCCTGAAAGTGGCAACTGTGGCGCCACCTGGAGGTTAGGTCACTTATTGGGTGAACCCGCGGCCCTAGGACTGGCAGGATAACGTGTTTGGTGGGAGGAAGCCGTCACGTGGCTTAGGGGTGTGCCTTGATATATAGAACTCTGGGAGAACCCTCCCAGTCGCGTGTGAGCTGTTCTCTGTTTAACACAATAAAGATCACTTTGTTTCACAACACATGTCTCGCTATATCGGTGACCCCGACAATCCAAAACGGCTATTTTGGAGTTGAATAATGGATGCAGTAATTCTCAACCCGAAGTTGCCGTGGATCCGACCAAGCAGAACGCTGTCGCTCTTAAGCTGCCCGTGTTCCGGACATCGCAGCCCTAAGTGTGGTTTCAGCAGGCCGAGGCCCACTTCCACATTCTGCAGATGCTGGAAAATCAAAGATAGACAAAAATGCTGGAGAAACTCAGCGGGTGCGGCAGCATCTATGGAGCGAAGGAAATATGCAAAGTTTTGGGCCAAAACCCTTCTTCCGACCATTTCTATCTTGTCACCCAGAGCAAAGCAGACAGGTTATGTTAATTTCTCAACGTGCTGATGCCCCACTGACATTATTTCGCCTACACCTCCACTCAGTCTATCTAAACCTACCTCATCTCCCGCTTGCTCAATGCTTTAACTTCCCCTCCCATTCCCATACTGACCTTTCTGTCCTGGGCCTCCACCACTGTCAGAGTGAAGCCCAGCGCAAATTGGAGGAACAGCACTTTTCACTTGGGCAGCTTACACCTCGGTGGTATGAATATTGACTTCTCTAACTTCAAGTAGCCCTGGCTTTCCTCTCTCTCCATCCCTCCCCCTTCCGAGTTCCCCGACCAGTTAGACTGTCCCCTTGATTTAATTTTACCTCTGTATGCTTCGTTGTCACCCTCTCCTAGCTAACGATGAACTATTCTACATTTTCCTTGACCTTCATCCCCTTTGATGTCTCGTTTTTACACCGAACACTTCTTTATCTCTGTGTCTCCCTCTCCCCTGATTCTAAGTCTGAAGTAGGCTCTTGACACAAAACGTCACCCATTCCTTCTATCCAGAGATGCTGCCTGTCCCGTTGAATTACTCCAGCATGTCTTATTTCTTAGGCTTTCTCTCGTAGTTCATACCCTTTCCATTTAGATTTCTGACACTTCTGATAACCTCTGTCACTTTGACAGTTTCTAATTTCCTGGTCCCAACTAGCTCATCTTTACTATCCCTCCATCACCCACTAGGACAGATCTGCACTGCCTCCTCAAACAGGGAATCCCAATCACTTCCCATCCACGAACAAACTCATTCATCAACTTCTCTATCGCCTACAATGACTTTCTCCAGATCAATGCTGTAACTATCTGAACTCTCACTTATCTTTTTGTAGGACACAAGAAACTCTAAGACTTCAGTCCTAAACCAGTCACGTCCACCAACTCTTTTACCAGTACATCAACAACTGTATCGGAGCTGTTGCTTCCTGCAATCCAAAATTCCATTATTTTGCTGCCAATTTTCCACCCTGTTCTCTCACCTTCAAATGCTCCAACTCTGGCATTTTCCTTCCCTTTCTGGGTCTCTCTGATTTATCCTAGGCGATAGCATCCATTAAAAACCTAAGGACTCGCACAGCGAACCTTCCTCCCATCCTATCTGACAGATCCATTCTCCCAGTCTGTTACATCTGCTGTTATGATGAGAGTTTCGCAGCAAGGCTAAATGTTAACTTGAGGAAGAGCACCTCATTATATGTTTGGCCACATTACAGCCTTTTAGAAGAGGAGAGAAAGAATGCAGAACAAGATTGGAAGGACTAATTTAAGTAGGTTGGGCAAGAACAGATTGAAACATTCAATAATTTCAGGCAACTTTCGTTCTCCATTTCTATCAGAAGCGACCAGTTCTACAGTAGGTCCATCTGCAATATGGACACTCTGTTAACAAGAACCAAGCTGCTCCCCACCATCTAAGGCTCTGTTTTAAATTATTTTTTTGATGTTCCTTCTCTGTAACGGCATTCATTTCATAGCATAACTTGTTATTTTATTCATGTCCACTGTCCCCAACTCCTCCCACCCCCTTAACCCAACAATCATCAATAGTTATTACCCCTGACAAGCTCAACTCACCTTATCAGAGATATTCCCTTTCTTTTATCCACCCCTCTCCCATCAGCTCTGCTTTAAATCTCATTTTATTACTTTCCCAGTTCTGAGGGAGGGTCTTGAAGCTGAAACATTTTTCTCTTTCCTCAGCTGCTGGCTGCCCCACTAAGTGCATCCAATGTTTTCTGTTTTCATTTCCAATTTGCAGCATCACCAGTTTGTATCTTTGATTCTCATGTCCAGCATTTATACATTTTATTTCAAGATGTCATTAGCCACCTATGTCCCCTCCTATCTTTGGTTAATACAAAACTCTTTCAAATGTGCCGTGAAGTGATTGTACAATTCTTGCTGTACTTTGCCTAATGGTAAAATTAGCTCAACCTCCCTACCCACCAGTCTCATAACGGCCAGCATTCTGCTAGACTTTGATTAACGTTGTACTTGTCCATGCCACTTACTGACCATAATATTTTTGAGCACACATTGGTTCTGAATTTGCACCTTATACAAAGATCTCTGACCCATTTTTTTTTCAACCTAAAGCATATGCCTTCCTTCTTCAATACACAGATATTCATTGGTATGTGGCCTTCCCATTCAGTGTATTTGTAAATTTATGCTTTCATCCACATAATTTACACTCTCAGTAAGCTTGTGTCCATGACTTTCCACTCAGCCGTTTAAGTTGTTGATCAAATTGATTAATTGAAAGATACAGGATACAGCCCTATGGCCCACCTAGGCCACAGCGATCATTGATCACCCGTCACTTTCTCATCCATTCCCAACCCACTGGAAGCAATTTACAGAGGCCCATTAACCAACAAATCCAAACGTCATTGGGATGTGGGAGGAAAGCAGAGCACCCATAGGAAATGTACGCAGTCACAGGAAGAACGTGGAAACTCCACACAGACAGTAGCCAAGGTCAGGATCAAACCTGGGTCTTTGGTGCTGTGAGATAGCAGCTCGACCTCCTCTGCCACTGTGCTGCCCACAATACAGATCTCAGTGGGACACCACTAGCCATCCCCAGCCAATTTGAACCCCTTTCCATTATCCCAATTTCCTTGTCCGACATTATTCCCATGCATCCGCTGCCCTTGCTATGTGAGGAGCTTGTGGGATTGAGAAGTTTTGGCAAGTTGTTATAGTGCAAACGACAGCTGGTCACATAGGACCCATCTTTACGGCAGTGATGGAACGGTTAGATTTTTAAGCTGGGTGGGTGAAGGAATTATCCAACAAATGGCTTCGACCTACCTCGATCAATCCTTTTGAATGTTGTTGCAGCTGCTTTGATGTAATGAACATTTAATCAGACTCTTGACTTAAATTCGCATTTGCACGAACATAGGAATGAATATACATCTGGAACTGGTCTGCTTTTCAATTAGATAATGGGTGATTAGTATCTCTGTGCCAGTTACCTAACCCTTATTCCTTGTTATCCTCAAGTAACACAAATCTATCAATCTTAGTCTTAAATATTTCCATTAAGCCAGCAGTCAAAAGCTTTGAGGAAGTGAATTACATTTTTTCCAATGGAAAGATTGCTTCCTCATTTCAGTGCAAATGGCCTAACTTTAATCTTAAGTAACCACAAGTACCTCTGTTCAATCACCTCGAAACCTTCTACACTCGAGCACACATAAGCCCGATACAACTCTGTACAGTTCAGGTGAACCTGCTCCCTAATGGTAATATCTATTACCCAAGTCATTGGGTTTTTCAAAGCAGGGATTAGCTAATAGGTTCTTGATTAGCAAGGGCGTCAAAGGTTACAGGGAGAAGGCAGGAGATGGAGTTGAGAGGGGAAAATAGATCACCCATGATCAATACAGAAGTTAGACACAAAAAGCTGGAGTAACTCAGTGGGACAGGTAAAGAAGGCAAATGGTATGCTTGCCTTCATTGCTAGAGACATTGAATATAAGAGTCAGGAAGTCATGATGCAGCTCCATAGGACTTTGGTTAGTCCACATTTGGAGTATTACGTCCAGATCTGGTCACCCCAGTACAGCAGAGAAGTGGAGGCTTGGGAGAAGATGCAGAGGTTTACTAGAAAGCTGCCTGGATTAGAGGGGTTCAGCTACAGGGAAAGGGTGAATAGACCTGGATACCGCTGGGGTGTAAGCTGCCCAAGCAAAATATGTTCCTCCAACTTGCGTTGGGCCTCACTCTGACAATGGAGGCAGCTCAGGACATAAAACTGGAATGTCGGAGATTGATGGGGGACTGGATAGAAGTATACAAAACTATGAGAGGCATAGATAGGATAGACAGTCAAAACCTTTCTCCCAGGGTGGAAATACCCAACACTGGAGGACACAGCTGTAAGGTGAGAGGGGAAAAGTTTAATGGAGATGTGCGGGGCAAGTTTGTTTATACCGAGAGTGAACACACTGGCAGGGGTGGTGGTGCTGGAGGAGGCCGATACAATGAGGCATTTTGGAGGTTTTTAGTCGGCACATGGCAGCGCAGGGAATAGAGGGATATTGATCATGTACAGTTTAACAAAACATCATATTGT
This sequence comes from Okamejei kenojei, assembly GCA_035221665.1. Lineage (NCBI taxonomy): Eukaryota > Metazoa > Chordata > Chondrichthyes > Rajiformes > Rajidae > Okamejei > Okamejei kenojei. The sequence continues at coordinate 10,272,364 of CM069149.1, read as the reverse complement.
GGGCTGAAGGGCCCATTCCTGAGCTGTACTGATCCATGTTCCATATCAGAATAGAGCAGGGCAGAGAATTCATTAACAGGTGACAGAAGGTTCCGGCCCAAGCTCGTTGGCTGATTCAACATGCTCCATAAACACACATATGGATGGAATAATGCATTTAATGTTTTTAATAATCTGATCAAAAATGCTCAGACATCATTAAAGATATGATTATGCAATCATCAGGGTCTTTCTGTTCATCTATAGTTTAAAAAAAAATTACATCTTCTATAGTGTAAAGTGGCCAGGAATTTAGATTATGTGGCAGCCAAAAACAAATTGCTGGAGGCAATCCCAAACTCAGTGGGTCAAGCGGCATCTACAGTACGTTGCTGGGATCTTGAGCCAAAAACAAACTGCAGTCTCTCGCATCACCATCGTAGATTATGTGGTGTTGTACAGGAAGACACGATCAGCTTAACTCGGCATCATGTTCAACACAAGGGCCCCTTCCTGTGCTGTTCCATATAAAGTAAAACAAATTATCACTGATAAACAACTCCCTTCACATAGGGATCAGTTAAACTAAAACTTTAATCTCCAGAATTTTTTTTACTATAAACATTTTGAATCCAAAATGTCAGAGAAGTGTTAATAGATCCACATGGGTGATAAGGTAGTCACAAAATGCTGGAGTAACTCAGCAGGACAGGCAGCAACTCTGGCTCGAAAGAATGGGTGTTGCTTCAGGTTGAGACCCTTCAGACTGAGAGTCAAGGGAGAGGGAGACAGGAGACAGAGATATGGAAGTGTAAGGTGTGAAAATGAGACATTAAAAGGGATAAGTCAAGGATAATATAGAACAGATCATTGTTAGCTAGGAGAAGGTGAAAGCAAAGATAAAATTTAATCAGGAAGACAGCCAGACTGGTCGGAGAACTAGATGTGGGAAGGAAGGGGCGAGAGGAAAAGCAAGGGTTACTTGAAGTTAGAGAAGTCAATATTCATACCGCTGGGGTGTAAGCTGCCCAAGCAAAATATGTGGTGTTGTTCCTCCAACTTGCGTTGGGCCTCACTCTAATAATGGAGGCAGTGCAGGGCAGAAATGTCAGTGTGGGAATGGATGGGGAAGTTAAAGTGTTTATCAACCAGAAGATCATGTAGGTTTAGGCGGACTAAGTGGAGGTGTTTAGCGAAACAATCGCCGAGCCTGTGCTCGGTCTCACCGCTGTATAGGAGTCCACACCTGGAGCAGCGGATACAGTAGATGAGGTTGCAGGAGGTGCAAGTGAATCTCTACCTCACCTGATAGGACTGTCGTGGTCCTTGGACGGATTCGAGGGAGGAGGTATAGGGACAAATATTGCATCTCCTGTGGTTGCAGGTGAAAGTACCTGGGGAGAGGGTGTTTTGGGTGGGCACAAACCAAGACCATGAATTCCTGTCAGTTGCATCTATCCTGCTCTTGCACTTGTAATGTTGCAAAGGATACATTCAATCGCATTTTCACTCGAGGAGGAGCAGTTCTGAAGAAATTCAGTACCCTTTTGTTATATGGAGAAATGGCTAGAATTATCTATAGACAATGAGCCAATTAAAAAAAATGTACAATGTGAAAATAACATGAACATTATTTCATACAGATTATAATGTCGGTTACAATGCTCTGAAAATAATCACAGATGCAAGATATATTTCTATATGTCCAACATCATTGCTCATCCCCGACTAACTCATTCATGACTTTGTCTTCAAACTCCTCAATTCCTCCCGATTCCATGTTTCTTTAAATGTGCACATACCTGCGGGGGATCTCTGCTCACTCTTCCTCCCACTCTGTTTATCTTAGTTTTTTTAATGCGACACTGCTGCTTATCACCATCCAACTTAATTTTCTGCAGTTGCATCTATATTCAGGGGTGCAGGATTCCTACTTTATGTTCTATTTGTGTTCAGTTCTACAAACTTTTGTCTCTATTTGCTTCTCGATTCAGTGCCTCCGGTGAGATCACTCCCTCTCTGTTTTGTTCCACCCTTTCCCTAGATATTCTGCCATGTGTGATCATCGTCTGACCAGTGTCCCTCCAGTGTTCATTTGCCAATTCTTCCTTTCTCCAACTCGAGAGGTTTTTTTGTGGCCAGTCGAACTTGAAAATGAGCAGTTTGCCTTTTCGTGGAAAACAGTTAGTCAAATGTTTAAGTTGACAAAGAGAAGGATAAAAGCACATTCAGGTGCAGTTCAAGTGGTTATGTCTGCAGTGTTTGTCAACTTGAGACTAACATCAGAACCGCATGAAGCTGGAGTTTCATTGATTCCTAACTGCATCCTCACTTCAGGAGCACCGAGGGTTGAATAATAAATGCTGGTACTGTGAATGAATAAATAACATTGATGCCTCAAGTGGCTGGTATCTGTAAGGAAACTCCAAGTATCTGAGTATTTAAATACAATCCCTTTGGATTAATCTGTCCAAAAAAAAAAAAATCAAATGTGAACAAATTGTTTCAGGAAATAAAGGCAATACTCACTATATACAAATAAAAAAAAATCATGCTTCTCACCCATGCTTCCTTTATAGGCCATTTTATATTTGATGTCTTAATTTGCAGTGTTAAAATATCATTCATCTCCGTGCCAAACACTAGGTGGCAATGTAATGAAAATTCCAATGGTAGAAGTTGTATAGAAAATTGATGATTATTGCCTTACAAGGTTGAGATGACCGCCTTCTCTCCACTAATCACAATGTATCTGGTAAATGATTAGTGTATCTTCCTCTTAGTAATTGTCAATTAGAAGATGGTTTAAAATGTTTTTAAATCAATTACCAAATTGCTTATCTATTGAATATTTCTGAAAGCCTTCAATTACATTTTCTGCTATATTTGAAGGGAAGTGTTGGCAAAGTACTTTTCACACAGGTCACTAGTCCTGCAGTTCCAATTTGCAAGAATCACTGTAATTATCCCTGGCCCTGTGGTGGCCCAATGTTAGGATGCTTTTATGAGTTGCGAGACAACATTTGCTGTCTTCTTCCTTGTTTTCCTCAATGCATTCTGTGCATTTCCTAAATAACTAGGCATTTAAAAAATAAGACTCCAAAGCAAGATAATCCGCACCAAAATGCACAAAAACAGAATGCACCTAACAATGGCCAATTTTCTTTATCATTGTCACTTTTTTGCATATCTTTCATTCACCGTTCTTTATCTTTCTGTGTCATCGTCTATATGTCTCGTTTCCCATATCCCCCAACGTTTCGGTCGAGATCCTGTATCAGAACTCTGCTTACAACCTCAGTGCCAAGTGGGGGAATTTAAGAACCTTTGATTGCAACATAGAAATGGAGATTAAGCGACTGAAGTATGCGTGAGTTCAGCTCACTGTCACGGATATATGATTGCAGCTGAACTGTCTTGCAAGTTGCAAACAAGGACATTTATGAAAAAGATCACATTGCATCATGTTATTTAATACTTTTGCTGAATCCGCATTTTAAAAACACAATTCCATGAATTACAAAGCCTTTATTTTTATGCAGTTGTATATAGCATTCTTAAAAATTGCCATGAAAATTAACTTCTAGCATTTGCAAATGAAAAACATTAAGCATATAATCAATTTTAAAGAATTTGTTTTAAGATGGACTGTTAATAACGTTACACAGGAAAAAATGCACTAATGCCAATGCATTCACTCCAACATCATTAGAATCATTTTGGGGCTGTTTTTCTATAACTATTCAGACAAAAATATGTGTTATATTTTCATGTGATGGCTTTAAACTAAGATATTTCAGTACACATATCAGTCTATTATTACTTCAAACAAATTGCAAAATTATTTGCAGGAATTATATCAGAACATGAACAGCATAGACATGGGATTTTGTTTGTTTGCATTGAACCCGGCATAACTGTAAAATAGGTCATTTTATTTGAAGATTTACAGCAAAGAAGCAACCAACACTGCCCCACAACAACCTGCAATTTAATCTGCAGCTGAGGGTTCAATGCTGATGTAAATCTAGGAATTTCTGTCTACAGTATTTAAATCATTCAATATGTATTTTGCTTTCATGTGTATATACATATTTAAATATAATAAACTGACTTCCCTTGTTGGCTGGCATGCCGTTCCTCCAACAAGTAGTAGATGCTGTGTATAAATAATTCTTCTTTGATATTTATTGTTGCATGAAATATAACTATTGTGTAAAAAAAGGTTTATTAATTTAAATTCATGATGATGCATACATATTAAAATAACTGGGCTAAAATTACTTAATAGCTCTGCTATAATGCAAAAGATAAAAAGGATATTCTCAAGTAGTTAGAGGGCTACTCCAACACTATCGTTGTTCCCAAGATAACATGGCAAAGCAGACAAGTGGTTTTTCCATTACAGACTTTGTTTTTGAACTTGGTACACAGCTGGGTTAGTGGAGTTGTAAACTGTATATACAGTAAAAGGTTTCAGATGTTACCCTTTACCAAATGTAATTAGAGTCGGGTGGTATGTGACTCTCAATATTCTCCTTGGGTATAATCGAATGCTGCCTGTGCTTGAAGCCCGCTGACCTCAGGGTCTTCATTAGACTGGCTCCATGTCCTTTTAAAAAAAAAACAAGAAATATTGCAAACAACTGACTGATACATCTCCACATCTGTACAGCTTGTGATTTTGGAATAGTTGCAAGGCAGATGGTGAAATAATTCTCTTACAGTAAACAGCAGGAATATGTCAACAATCTACGCTAAACTTTCAGAATTTCAAAAGATCTGTTCTGCATTCAATTTACAGCAATTAGCCACACTCTGCATTTAATGATTAATTGATGTTCTGCTGAAATTAGGTTTGTAAGGGAAACCGAATACAGCATTAAAGCATGAACTTCATTCTGCTGGTGATTTATTGACTGGATACATCTCTGTTAAACACTGACAAAGAACTACAGTAGGACTTCAGAGAAACTGTCTCAGGGGACTCTCCACCTCAGAGGCTTGTGGATGCTCCCGCATCAAGTGTATTTCACAGATTGATATGTTTTATGATACTTAGGAGATATGGGAATAGGGTGGGAAAATAAACAAGGAGCAAGATTGGTCTTGATTCTGTGGAATGGCAGAGCCAGCACAAAGGGCTCTATTATCTACTGCTGTCTCCATTTCTTTTGTAATAATTAGTTAAAAGATATCAAATTGCCTTGGATTTAATACACTCTTAAGATCAAATACATTGCCTGGATTATTTGGCCAAAAATAAGGCTGTGAAAAAGATCAGAACTGCTGCATACCCTTCTGTTCCCACTTACTCTTGTTACAATGTCGTCCGTGCCAGCCTTCCCTGCATTCACATTTGTTGGGCTCAATGCAGGATCCATGTGCTCCACAGTGAGGTTCACAAACAGCTGCAAAGTAGTAAAGCATGAAATTATAATTTTTCTCTTTTTCACAGGATTTAAAATACACTCAGTCTCTCCAAATATATTGAGCCTTTTAAAGTTGTGGATAATATGGTTATAAACCTTTGGTCTGGCAAATGCATACATTTTTTTAAATTCTAAACAAACATTCCACTCATCTTCACCTCTCTAATTAATATTAAATTAGCTTTTTAGGCAGAAGTTAAGCTACCAATATTTTATTTCGCTTATAACAGGCACATTTAAAAAAAAAAGAAATCTGTGGCAAATTATAATTTGGACTTGAATGTTTAATATTTGCATTATTAATGTATCAATGAATACATCATTAATTCTTATTTAGATTAGAGCCATCGTTCCTGTTAATTTTGCCCTCTCTCCTTCTCCCTTCTTGAATGGTTTGGCTCCTTGCTCTTTTCAAAATTACTTCAGTGACACAGTTATTATGCGTGCATGAGATCACATGAGACCGGTTATTTACTCCATTAATTTATTTTGTTTTCTAAAAGATACTGATTTTTTGATGAAGTAATTCAGACAATAGTTGCACAAGTACCATAGAGCAAAACTGCAATAAATAAATTCTCATCTTTCACAACACCAGTTCCAGCTCTGCTCTTCCTGCCCAATGTATTTACTCAGCACAGAAGCATTAAGCACAACAGACATTGGAAATTAAAGATAGAAGCAGGAAATGCTGGAAACACTCAGCAGGTCAGGCAGCATCTGCAATAAGAGAAGCAATCAACGTTTAATTTCATTAACAAAGGGCCTGCTGAGTGTTAACAGCATTTTCAATATTTATTGATCCACACAAGACATTATTTCACAATGACAGCAAACCCTTCAGAATCTCTAGTATCCTTCCTATCGATGTTATCCTGGCAATATTATTTGAATGGAATGAAACTCTGGCTGGTTAGTAACAGAATGGGAAACTACTTGACCATCTTTCCTCGCAAGCAATAAATGTGACTATCTAAAGATATGGGACAAAGGAATTGTATCCAGCTAGCACCATTTATTTAATCACTTAATCAATATCAAAGTGGCCAAAGGGATTCTTCATCCGAAAAATGGAGTGCACAATATTAAATGAGCAGACCCTTTTACACTGCAATTAGTTCTCTTTTCCACTGCCTTCAATTCGATGATTAATCCCTCTGTTCCAAATTAGTTCAGAAACCCACCAAAGTATTTGTGTGAGTTTCAACAATGAGATAGGTTATTTACACCAGCACTTTAAATTCTCTTTTCTAAAGATACTGCATTTGTTGGAAGCCCCAGAATGTGTTGTAAGTGCAACATATTTCACAATTCAGTGCTATGTGAAATCAATTCCAGGTTCACCTCTGATGTCAAGGAATTCTTAACCTTGATCTGTATGGCCACGATGCAATTTTCAGATACCAATGTATTCCAAAAACAAATATAGTTTATTCACGCTGAAACAATTGGAGAAATAAAAACCAAAATGTTCAGAAAGTTAAATCTCACTTTGACTATAAAATTAGCTAAATACTGGGAAGCTCGTAACCAAATATTTTATTTGCTTTTGAGAATTCTTTCAATAAAACCGAGCACACGACAATCATGGCCCTCTATTTAAATTTAGGAGGAAGATACTTACGCTTAGAACACAGGTCACCTTGGTAACCTTTAATACATTTGCATTTGTTTCTCCCAGTACATTTCCCTCCGTTTCTGCATGGCTGTCGACATTTACCTGAAACAGAAATTCCCACACACGAGTTCATACTCCTAACGAACCAACAGTCTTCAGTCACTCCACAAACAAACGTTACACCAAGGTGTAGCTAAACATAAATCAGTTTGAAAAATATTTTCAATACAGGATGCTATATTAAATGTTCCAGAATTTGAAATATATTTCACACAATAGCCTCAGGATGAAGCAACTAATAGGTATGCATGACTTAAGGACTTGCTCAAAAATGCATCAAACACTTCTTTTAAATTTTAACCCAGCATCAACCAGTGGATCTGTTCAGTGGACTTACTGTCTAGAGTAGTGGCAACTCTTTGAAAAATCAATCACAGAACAAGGCTAACACATTGCCAATGCTAATGTATTGCCCACCGCTGGCAAAGGACAGCAGATCTATTAATTTGAAGAACTTTAGGGAAACAAATTGATTTTCATGACTACCCATGGTGACTGTCACAAATCTAATTTTCAGAACATTCCAGATCAATGTAATAGTTTAAATTCCCCAGCTGCCAACTTAGGCCTCTGTGTCAAAGTTATAAAGCACACCACCTTTAACACGGCAGAACAAGGTGCAAATTACTTCAACAAAAAAACAAATCAGGCAGTACGTATTTCGTGCAATTTGAGCACTGGAAAGGTCAAAGTCATGGTTAAGGTACATTAAGAGGGGGAAACTTTAGTCTCCAAGGTCGTGAAGGGAACCGAGACAGTTGCCTGCATTCAAAGGAGGTGACGGTTAAGCGTTCAGTAGCTTATTAAGGGAGGGTATGGCAACAACTTACTAGAAATGTGTAAACAGGAGAGAATATTGAAACGGGTGCAATGGGGTTGGGTGCAAGACCAGGCAGTGTTGTGGGTTATTGGTGGGTGTCATTGCGTTAATGGGAAAGCAGATCGATTATGCATGGGAGATGATGTATAGCACGAGGAAAGGAGAAGCCTGCTTTATGAATTTCAGTGATGAAAACATCGATTGAATCCATGTCCATAACATTATTGTGGGAGGTTGGCAATTTCCACTGCCTTTTCTGGAATCTTCTTGCCTTCAGCTGGAAGCAGCTTAGTCTTGTCCAAGGCAAGAAGACAGGCAATCAGACAGCACTGCAATGGTTACATAATGAGAGCCAACCAGTGCAGAGAGCTAAACTGCGTGCTGCTCATACACTGCGCTTTCCATAAAGGCGCAACATGTACATGTGGCATGAGAGAACGAGAGCGGGCGTACACAGGTGGAGGTTGAAATAAATTGTTATAGAGTAATCATCTATGGCTGGCTGAGGATTCCCAAGAGCAAAGGTTTATGGTGCAATGAATTAGCATGTAGCAAGAGCTTAATTGTGAATCAGAGGATTAAATTGTTGAATTATTGGTTGGAAAACGTCAGTGTACATGAACTTTGTTCAAACAAGAGTCGACTCAAAGAATAGAAAGAAATAAGAAACTGCTGGCAGGTTAGAAGGTAGGGAACGGGGACATGGCGAGTGCTGTAGAGATGGGAGGGTGGAAGTTCGTGGGCTAACTTTACAATAGAGTTAGTATGCACATTTCTATTAGGAAATTGACTACAATGAACATGTACAGTGCATATGACAGATAATGAATGTTATCTTCTGATGCTGAACAAGCTGATGTGTGAAGAGACCACATTATGGGACATGGAAGGTAGAACCACTCTAATATGATGAATAGTCAGCAGATGATGCAACTGCCAATGTCTAAAAGGAGGCACCAAGGTTCAGACATGCTCATGGGTTCATTAAATATAAACCCATAGGTGGGAAATGGACATTGCAAACAATTTTGATGGAATGGAGGATCGTAATTAGGCTGGAGAAGGGAAGGAATGAAAACTCCCAGTAGAAATTCAGGTGCAGGGAGACTCAAAAACAAATTAGCAGAGTAACAGCTACAAACCTGGAGAAAACCTTGTGGGATTGTGCACTCTGCCTTGGAATGACTGGGCAATGTTAAAATTTAAAAAATCAGAACAAAAATGGGTGATGATTTTAAAAGGCTATAAAGTCTTGATCTGGATGCACATAATACAAAGTAAATAAATGCTTGTTTAAACTTAAAGGTTGATTAATGAAACATTTTATCTTGGTAAATTCTACATAAAAAACACAAGTTTCTTAAATTGTCTTGAACTTCAAGATATTGATAAATGAAACTTCAAAGTGTCAATGAAATGATTGTTAATTACTGAAAGATGAAAAAAGTACAATATTGCTAAGAAGAGATACCATATTTCTATACAATCTATTACTTTTTTTAGAGATAAAGGGGGAGCAGAGTTGCAGAATTGGGAAAAGGGAGCAGGAAGTCTATGCAGTTAAATTTAAGATTTTTTTTGTAGGTTCTGCAGTAATGGAGAACAAATGTAATGGGACTTTGTGAGTTAGAAGCCAGTCAAAAGAGTTTTGGATAATATCAAGTTAAAAAGGGGCCTGTCGGAAAAGTGTTGGAATAGCAATCTCTGGAGGTAATGAAGGGGCAGAATTAAGAAGAAAGCTGTTGTGCTAAACATAGCCTTGGTTAGGCTGTTTTATAAAAAGGACAGAAAGCAATTAGAAGGTTGAAAAAATTACAAGTATGGTACCAAAAATAGGCTCGGGTTTCCTTTGCATGATGGGAAAAGCCTATGATGCATGCAGCTGAATGTTTTATGAAAGATTTGGGAAGAGTATAGATTATTTGTGCTTCAGGTGAAGAGCTGCACTAGGGGCAGTCAGTCTACAATCATCACCCAGAAATTGATTATGGAATTGAAAAGCCATTTATCCATTGAATGAGAACAATTTGAAACTCGCTCCCATGCAAAGTGACTGACACACCTGGTGTGCATGCATTTAAACAGAGGTAAATAAGTACATGCGGGAGAAGGGAACAGAGGAAGAAAGGCTGATACTAACTGTTTTCACACAGATCCCCTTCAAATCCCGGAGGGCAGATGCATTTGTTTGGATGGAAACAGGTTCCACCGTTGTAACAGGTTGAGGTACAGTTCGCTGAAATAAAATCATATTAAGAGTAAGATGTATGATTTAATGCTTAAGGCAAAGTATTACATCCGAGAAAAAAAAAATCAATTTTCAGAAGACCGTGCATCAAGTATGGGGGTATCATCAGGGACAAATTTAAAACCCAATCCAAATACAGACATTGCAAACTTGACCAAGGTGGAGTAACTGCCCAAGCTGAATCTAGAACAATCAGAGCAGGTTATCCATTGACTGTAATACTAATTAAATCATCTGACCTAGATAATATACTGAGCCACACCAAATTCATCGCCACAACATGCTTCTAAGTTAAGTACCGATTGAACCAGAGCCCTACATGTGCAGATGGGTGCCATTGGATTGGGTTGGACAGCTGGGTTCTAGATTAGTGTCCAGAGGAAAGGTGTCAACTAGAAACATTGACTGTCCATTTCCCTCCACGATGCTCCTTGCCCACTGAGTTCCTCCATCACTGCTTTTTCTTCTTCTCCAGATTTCAGTGTCAGCAGTCTTTTGTGTCTCTTATTTAAGTATTTGTTTGTTATAAAGGTTCAGCTCTTCAATGCATGAAAAGTATTCCCAATATCTTTGATATAACTAATGGGCTATGGTAAGGAAAACTTCCAAAACTTATTCTTCTCTGCCCAAGTATGAGCATGTTCTCAAATAACTCTTTTGAGCTGCCAATTATTAAATGTATTGTTCACTTTCTTTTCGGCCTAAATTGGAGAACACTCTTCTACATTCACTGAAATTCCATTTTGCACAAATTTGCGCTCTTAATTGTTTACAATGCTACTTTAGATACTTGGTTTCAATCCCCTCTTCCTAGTGGAATGCCACTGGGCATATTTGCCAATTATTCCAACAGAAGATAGACACAAAAGCTCAGTCTGAAGAAGGGTCTCGACCCAAAACGTCACCCATTCCTTCTCTCCAGAGTTACTCCAGCTTTTTTCGTTTATCTTCAGTTTAAACCAGCATCTGCAGTTCCTTCCTACACTATTGTTCCAACAGTCTGTCTCCCGTTGCACGGTCAATTTCTGAACCAGGTCAATGAACACCCTTTAATATCAAGAATTTCAAACTTAGCTTTTTGAAGGACTTCACCAAATACCTCCCGGAGATACATATAAAAATAATAACAATGGACATTGCTCTGCGCAGCACTTTAACAAACCCTTGAATAGTCGGGTTTGTGGGAATTATCTATTCTATTATCCATGTTGGCTCTCTTTGATCAACTGAAACAGTTCTAAGTATTTTGGTCACTATCCTTGATCAAAGGTGAGCAATCTCTGACGACAGATGCAGGGTTCTTTCCATGCCCCTTTTTTGCAGTTTTTGTAAAACTGTTTGCGGTTTTTGTAGTACTCTTCCCATATCAGGGCGTCTAGTAGTATTTCTATCTATCTATCTACGGTTTTTCTTTTGGTTTCTTCTTGTTCTTTAACTCTGCAAGGTTTAGCATCTGGAGTTATTGCCGCTGGAGTTATAAACTGTTGTTTATCATTGTAAATATCTAAAGACATGCACTGCAGAAATAATCTCCAAGAAGATTTGACCATTTGGCTCAGTCATGGCATTGAAGTCGGCCTCATTCACATGGTCATGTTCCTCCCCTTTTGAACATTGCGATATATATATGCTCACATTTTCACTGCTATTAGATTAATGTATGTACACGGCGAGACCGTTAACTAAATCTGCCTCATTGCTCAATTCTAAATGTTATACACGTCCTACTTCCTCAGAAATTCTAGGAAATATTGTTGCAGTAAACAGTGCAGACACAATCCAAGAATGTGCTACTTTCCAGCCAACAACTGCTTCCCTTATCCCAGTCTATATGAAAGTTGATATTCCCATGTTAAAACTATTTTAATTTGACCACATGTTTGTCTACAAACTTAATAAAATGAGGAAATATGATAAGCAACACGTTTTACTTTTAACAAACTCCAAAAAGTATAGAGTACCATCTTAATTGAAACTTGCTGGGCTTCTCCAGCACATAAACGTTATGCCAAGTCCTCTCACTGACTCTAATCCAGGCCGGCGCTACTGACTTTAAATCTCCGCTCCCTGCATCAGCTCTGTTGCAGCAGCTGCCAACTTTAAATTGGGAGTCACGACTGCAACTGGGAGCAGGAGGGAAGGTTGGTACGTAAGTGTCAGAACTGAGCTGGAAGAACTGAGTAACTATTGGAATGCAATGCCTTTTCAAATGGATGTAAGTATCACTTTTCCTCCGGTGACTGTTCATCAGATTGTCAGTGCATGACATGAGTGTTAAAACTTGACCTGATGGTGTTCACTGATTGCTTGACAGAAGTGTTCTGCTCTCCAGCAGAACAGGCCTAGTGGTGTAATGGATAAGGCACTGGTTTTCCTAAGCCAGAGATTGTGGGTTCAAGTCTCATCTAGGATGATAAAGAACGTTCCTTCTGGCTCATGTAGCGGATGCCAGAGTGAGAAGGAAGGTTGGGCAGTTTTCCTTCAGCCAGCTGAATGGCTCCTTATTTATCAGGTGGCATGGTGGCGCAGTGGTAGAGTTGCTGCCCTTGCAGTGACTGAGACTCAGGCTCGATCCTGACTACAGGTGCTTGTCTGTACGGAGTTTGTACGTTCTCCCCATGACCCCTGCATGGGTTTACTCCGGGATCTCCAGTTTCTTCCCACGCATGTTAATTGGCTTGGCATAAATGTAAATTGGTCCTAGTGTGTGTAGGGTAGTGTTAAGGTGCGAGGATCACTGGTCAGTGTGGACTCGGTGGGCCGAAAGGCCTGTTTCCGCGCTGTATCTCTAAACTAAACTAAATGCTAATTATGAGTATGCATACACACAAAAAATAGCAGCCAACTAAAGGTGGATGTTCATCCATTACCTTTATCGCAATTAATACCAAAGTATCCAGGAGGACAGATGCACAATCCTGGACTGACACACAGTCCTCCATTCAGACATCTGGGGACGCACAGAGCTAACAGAATGAAGCAGATAGGAAGGTTAAATGTATTTATGCAAGTATACAGAGTTGGTGACTAGCATGCGCTCAAGCCCTTTCATTACTTGATATGTTCTTCTCAAAAACTTTATTTTAAAGACATATACATCCCCCCACATCTTGTGCCCCCCAACATAATTCTGAAATCATTTAGGAGATGTTAAACCGCGGTCCCATCTGTTCTTTCAGCTGAGACAGAAAGATTCCATGTCTCTATTTTCCAGGCCAGAGAGCTATCATAATATTTATCCTCGCCCAATCTTACTCAAACTGATTACAACATTGCTCTTCATTGGAGTTTGATGTGTGAAAATTGGCTGCTCCATTCCTTCCATTGCAACAGTATCCACTTTTCAAAAAAAACACTTAATTGATTATAAAGGCCCTTAGGTTATTCCAAGTGATGAAAGATTCTATACAAATACCAATTATTTTTCTAACTGAGGCAGCAGGTAAATTGTTCCCTGGATCTTGCCAACCATAAGTGGGCTGCAGAGCCAAAAGTGTCTTGAAAGTGGACTTGATGTGATACCTTTTGAAAGAAAGAACCTATGGCAGCCATAATATGGCTGACCTTTAGCTGTCTTTAATTGTGTTCACCTGAATCATATTTGGTCTCCCCATGTTTATCTAGCTCACAAAGCCAGACTAGTAGAACAGTTTATGTTAATCCTTTTTCTTGATCTAACGCAACACATCAAGTTGAATCTCCATTTTATTTCTCATCCCTCCCCAGCCGCTGCCAACCACCAACCACCACCCTTCGCCAGCAGAAGTTAAACATCAGTGTTCCCGATTTTTAATGTCCAGATCTAGGATCTGTAAAATTAAACCCGGTCCGTTTTCAATCTGTACATCTAAAAGTAAAAATTGAAAGGATTGCTATTTCATAAACTTGCATAATGTTCCCTGCTGCATAAGGCAGAAACCCTGAAAGAGCATAGTAGTTGTTAGCATTTGCTCCAGCATTCAGTGAAATTGCGGCTGACGTTTTACTCACTTTACCTGCACAAACACCCTGCATTCCCTTAACATCTACTGTGAAACTTCCAGAGTCTTGCTGGGTTCTGAAGATTCACTGCTCTATGGGTGAAGACATTTCTTATCTGCTGTGAACCCCATCACTGAATGACATTCCAGGTGATGGTGGTATCAGATTTCACTGTTGTGCTTAAGAGACATTTAGACAGACCTTAAACAGGCAAGGCTTATAAGGAACTTGTTTGAATAGAGGCAAATGGGATTAGTGTCAACAAAAAGGTTGACAATGACATGATAGACAAAAGGGACAATTTCTGTAGTATATGACTTTATATTTTGTGATTTGAACACATGGTTCAAGATGCCAGCCAGGGAACTATCAACTCCACTTCTGAGCTATGTAGCAATTTTGACCAGAGGTTTGAAAAGTTAGGTTGTTTAAAATTTGTGCAGGATTTGGTGGGGTTCTACCTGCGACATAGATGAGTTAGTGCTTCACCTTCCCATTTTACACTCCAATGTGCTTGTTAGCTGGATGGAGGAGACATGTCTGAAGAACGTGGATGGTCCTTCATTTGCCACCCAGGCTTGAAAAGATCCCATGACTAGTCCTCCGTTTTCATCAGTTCAAGATGCTGCCAGGGGTTAGGTCGCTGGAAGGAGCTGAACATTTTATACGTTATATCTAGACCAACATTTTCTATCAGGAGCACTGCCATCATAGTAAGGATGGGGGAGAGGCGATGGGAGGCAAGCAAGGGAAGGGATATTCAATCTGAAATGCCCACATTATTACAAATGAGTAAATTAATGCAAAATATTCCATTATTGGGCTTTGTGCATTAATACCAAAAAAATAGAGGATTAAATATGATGACCAAAGTGAATATAACTGACAAAATACATTCTATGCATGAATTCAGATTATCAGAATTTCAAAATTAAATTTGCACAACTTTGCAAATCTTAGAATTTTTCTTTGAGTGAATGTATTTTTTTAAGGAATATGGATGACCTATCAAAGTAATCAATATTATTTCCTCGAGGACAGCTGTATATATCTGTGAATTGTTCCAATCTGAAAGAACTGGCGTACGGCTACCAAGACAGTCTTCCAGTTGCCCACTGTTCATTCAAAGTAGTAGGGCTGCTTATTTTTCCTTACAGGATATTGCTGGAATTGAAATATTTTCTTAACATAATATTACATTTTAATCCCCTCTTTTGGCTTACAAAATAGCTGAAATAGTTTCAGTTTAATTTGTTTATTTCTTTCCCCCAGTTTATTCTCCACCTCCTTTAATCTTCTCACTTCTGGAGGCATTCTACACCACGTCCTTGCCAAGAGACCAAACAATACAGCTCTGTGACGGTTGCTAGAAAGTGTGCAAAGGCTGCCAGGTGATCTTGCTTGCCAACTTTGCCTGCCTTCCCTGGGTAGCTTGAAGCAACAACTCAAAGGGAAAAAAAGCTCACTGTCTCAGTGAACAGAAAGCAGCGTATGAGTCGCGGAACCGATCAATCTTTGACAGGTACAAAAAAAAAAATCTTTATTCATCTTTTTACTGAGTTTAAGAAAACAGTTCAATGACAGGCCGTTAGCTTGTTTTTTCTCAACATTACCTTTTTCACAATGCGGTCCATAGAATCCATCAGGGCACTCACAAACCTGCCTCTCTGTGCAATAACCTCCATTGCGACATCCCCCTGGGCATTTGGCTTTGATCAAAATAAGGTTGCAAATATTAAATGCCTCATGCTGATATGATTTTTCGTATCATTTATATGTTATATTTATACAACATTTCTGAGCAATCATTCTATAATTTGTCTATACAGATTTAATTAGGCTGCATTTTCCCCAAACGTACAGCCAGACAAGATAGCCCTCCGCGCTTAAAACACGGTTTCATCATTAGCAGGCCTTTCTATTCCACCCCGTGTATTTGGGCTGCATTACAGGAGGTTTCATTTTTAATTTGTAGTACCAGCCTATTATTAACATATGCAGACTTTCTTTAACAATTCCCTGTTCAAAACATCCGTAATTAACACAAACTCCAATTCAGTAAGAATGCCAACCATCCCATAACGGGAACGCTTTACATTTCCTAGGGACATTCAGCAACAGAGTTGTGGGGAATGATAATCAGGAAAAGCCAGATTCAATTTTATCCACTGTTATCCAACACTGTAAAGGTAAAGACACGGCACTTTGGATAAGCATATTTAAAGAGGGCCTCACATTCTTCTTGCGACTGTCCTACAAGCATGCTCAAAGAAGTGGGTTAAATCAGGAAATTGGGGAACCGCAATGGGGTCAGATGGGCGGAGTAGCAGGTCCCATTTTAATTACTCACCTCACCTCCAACTATCTGCGTGGTGGAGTTTGGATTAGACCCCAAGTTTCAGTGAGAATCCTCAATTGATAGTAAATATACATTAGACCCATCATTCAAAACTACAAAGGTAGACATAAATACTGGAGAAACTCAGCTGGTGAGGCAGCATCTATGGAGCGAAGGAATAGGTGACATTTTCGGGTCGAGACCCTTCTTGAGACTTCAAAACTACAATGTTATCAAAATCAGGTCATTAATTGTTAAAACAGATGCCGGTGTAATGATGCTCAAGTTAAGGGCCTGTCAGACTTGGGCGTCATTTATGCGTCACGCAGATGGCGCACGAAGATTTTGTACATCCCAAAATCCCGGGGCGTCGCGTGGGACCGCACGTCACTGCCTACGTCACCACGCACCATGCGCGCGTAATGTGCGCCAGGGGCGTCACAACGTGTGCGACGTGCGTCGTGACGCGTGAATGACGTTGTGTAAATGACGCACTAATGACGCCCAAGTGGGACAAGCCCTTTACATTCCACTTTGAAGAACTTAGTGCCAATGAAGAATGATTTTTTACAACTTTCATCAAGTGGTATATTTTTATGTAGACAAATTTCTAGAAAGATTATTTTATCATGAATATAATTTTTAATTTTACACTAATCCATATTTGAAAAGTAGAAACAAGGAACTGCAGATGCTGGTTTACATCTAAAAGGACACAAAGTGCTGGAGTAAATCAGCGGGTCAGGCGGCATCTCTGGAGAAAATAGATAGGCGTCGTTTCAGATTGGGATCCTTCTTCAGACTGATTAAGATTTAAATCTACTTGTTTTGGTTTGTCAATGATATGGGCACAGGACAGACAAAAATGACTTACCTCTTTGGCAAGTTTTGAAGAATATTGCATTGTGAGGGGTTCGCAGTACAACATTTCCTTCAGCATCCATAATAACCACAGTGACTTCAAAAGCTGCTACCCCAGCCTGGCCACCAAGACAAGGAAATCCAATCTGCACAACTAAATGATCACAACGGCACAATAAGAAGAAATTACAAAACAATTCAGCATGTGAAAATCTTAACATTTCTTGATATTCAAATACTTGGAATATGTAATAATATGAGGATGCAATGTGTAGGAAGGGACTGCAATGCTGGTTTACACTGAAGATAGACACAAAATGCTGGAGTAACTCAGCGGGACAGGCAGCATCTCAGGAGGGAAGAAATCACCCATTCCTTCTCTCCAGAGACGCTGTCTGTCTTGCTGAGTTACTCCAGCATTTATCGATGATCCAAACTCATCAGTCCTCATACATTAGTTAATACAGTACACTCCCACACTACAATGGTTACATTCTTAGTAAATAGTCTGTATCACTATTTTCTGTAACAAAAGTCGACAACATTTGTTGCTTCTCTTACATTTGTGCTTTAGTTAATACTTCTCACATTGAATCTGCAAGAGCATTTTTTAAATTCTGCAACCCATTTTTTTTTGGTGGGGGATTTGTGAATTCTGTAAGGGCGAATATTTATTTGCCAAACTGTAGGAAGATGTATGTACAAACAATTTACCAGAAACTATGCTGGGTTTCAGACTTCTTCAAGGTCCACTCCTGATCTATAGGACTTTGGGGCTATGTCTTGTCAAAGGTCTATAAACACTGAGGTGATCTTATAATCGATTTCCATCTCAACTACCATCACCCCATGAGAATAAACGTTTTGGTTCTGGGATGTAGACTGGGGCAAAAAGACTGGTTGCCAGACAATGGTGGTGAGGGCTGGAGGAGGGTCCCTCGGCCACCTGGTTGACACAAGGTGCTTTCAAAAGAGTGAGAGAAACTGTAAAGTTCCAGACCTCAGTAAAAGAAAAACAAGCTGCTCCT
The DNA here is from genome assembly GCA_035221665.1 of Okamejei kenojei. Classification (NCBI taxonomy): domain Eukaryota; kingdom Metazoa; phylum Chordata; class Chondrichthyes; order Rajiformes; family Rajidae; genus Okamejei; species Okamejei kenojei. Next base: position 10,253,999 of record CM069149.1, on the reverse strand, counting down.
CTGCAAAAACAAGCTGCGACTCAAGAAATAATTATGCAGAATTGCCTTTCAATACACTTCAGATCTCCATTCATGGATTTCACAGTTATTTGCTTGCCACGCTTAAGAAATCATGGCCAGAAAACTAGCAATGAATTCATTAAGGAAATGCAACATTCCTACCGACTCTTAGAAATTCCTTAACCACACAAAGTGGAGAAGGAGCATTTGGGATGGTTTTGAGATTCTTGATCCATGCATCAGGAGCACACGAAGCCCTGCATAAGCAGCTGAAGGAGCCCACCAGCTTATAAGCCACCCACCCATTCTGTGGCAATGTCTGTGAGTAGCACTTTGACCTCGATCAGTTGCCTCGGAACCCACAAAATCACAATGGAAACAAGTTATCCTTGATTGCAGGGAGAGGACAGGCTATTCTACTGAAAAATAAACAGAATAGGGCGACACGGTGGCGCAGCGGTAGAGTTGCTGCCTCACAGCGCCAGAGACCCGGGTTCGATCCTGACTACTGGTGCTGTCTGTACAGAGTTCATACATTCTCCCCGTGACCGTGTGGGTTTTCTCTGAGATCTTCGGTTTCCTCCCACACTTCAAAGACGTCCAGGTTTGTAGGTTTAAGAAAGAACTGCAGATGCTGGAAAAATCGAAGGTAGACAAAAGTGCTGGAGAAACTCAGCGGGTGAGGTAGCATCTATGGAGCGAAGGAATAGGTGACGTTTCGGGTTGAGACCCTTCTTCAGCCTCACCTGCTGCGTTTCTCCAGGACTTTTGTCTACCTTCAGGTTTGTAGTTTATTGGCTTGGTATAAGTGTAAATAAAATTATCCCTAACGTGTGTAGGATAGTGTTAGTGTGCGGGAATCAGTGGTTGGTGCGGACTCAGTGGGCCGCTGTAAGCATGCCCTCACAACAGAAGGGAAATCAGGCTGTTCTGGCCATGATCACACATTGCTTTGGCAGCTGATGTTAATTTGCATCATCACTTCAGCTACCTTGCTAAAGAAACATCATGGCATTAGCAAAACACATTTTCAAATGAATTCAGCCAATATACAGCATTCAGTCTTACAAAAGGTACAATATTTTAAACGTATAATGTTCTTGGATATTATTTCCTCTTAACAGCTATATCCACGGCAACTATTCAGAAGTAAGCCTGACTTTATTAGCAAACAATCCTGTAAAGCTAATATCTATGGTACGCAAAAGGCTGGAGAAACTCAGCGGGTGCAGCAGCATCTAAGGAGCGAAGGAGATAGGCGACGTTTTCGGGTCGAGACCCTTCTTCAGACAATCTATTTCTGCATGGCATTATACCCAACCTGATTCGTGTTTAACTCTGGATATTATTTAAATACTCCTTTTTTATTTCAGAAATAAAAATTCAAATTGAAATTCGGTAGTCACAGCATTTAAGAAAGAATGAGATGCTGCGCTTAGGACTGGATGAATCACGGAATATGGGGTGAAAACTGGACAAAGGCACAACATTTGGATGACATTGAACTGTAGAGCAGGTCCATGGGTTCAATTGGCCGACTGGCTTTCATTTTCTATCCTTGCATGTTTACCAGGAAACTGCACTGCTGAAGTATTGATAAAGTGGCCCAAACCTACACAATTATACAAATGAACGTCACGCTAGTAAACCAATCTTATTATAAATGTGAGTTTACCAGTATAAAAATGAGGAAGCATCACTTCATTACTGGTTGTTTTGAAGAGATCCATTTCAATTGCTTGGGGCTTAATTTCGTAAGCATAGTAAATGTATTGGGATATATTAATTTAGTACTACTAAATTTAAACAAATGTCATCTCATTGAAACACACATTTTAAAAATTGGAGCAGAAAACAAATGCAGTAAACATTTAATAAAATGCCAGGATTTAATTGTTTTGTTTGTAGCAACAAACAAACACAAAAGTTTTATCCCCCATCTTGCAATGCCAAAGAAGACAATCCTGCAGGACTTTGCATGTCTACGTGTGTGAATCAGAGCCCAGGTTGGATTGGCAGTGGGATCGTTATATGGAATCCAGGACTAGAAGCAATGGCGCAGTTATACCCTCTCATCAGCTGGGGCCAAGAGAGGTGCTCAGCTGCTGAGCAAATCCAATTCATTGCAAACTAGGGGATCAAGCAGTCAGTGTCTTTAACAACCTCCACTTAAACCTTTGCAAGAACCAGAATCTTTTAAATTTAGCAGTGATCAGTTACAGACTAAACCTGGACAACAAACATGTTACATGTTACTATTTTTACAGACGATCACGTCGATTTTGTCCATTATGTCAGAAGGTTCACACATCCATCACAATATGGCACCTTATCACAACAGTATTGAAATGAGTGGTATCAAAAGCCCAGAATACTAATAAGAAAGGACAATTACTAAAAGTGGAGAGGAAACTAGATCTACCAATTGTAAAAAGAGAGTCTTTCTGTATCACAGAGGCATAGTGATACTGTGTGGAAACAGGCGCTTTGGCCCAACTTGCCCACACCAGCTAACATGTCCCAGCTACACTAGTCCCAACTGCCCGCGTTTCGTCCATATCCCTCCTAACCTGTCCGATCCATGTATGTACATCAGACTTTTCACTTTAATGCTATTATGAGAGTCTGTATACAAGAATATCTGTAAGAGAGGCATTTGTAACCCTGGCACGGTCTGCACTTGTTTCACTGTTAATCGTGTTCACAACTGATTACATTTGTACACATGAAGCACAATACGAGCTGCCTCCCAGAAGGGTTCTTCATTGTGCAAGTGGGCAGGTGGCAGTTCAAAAGTTCAGACATTTAAAAGTAATCCGTTCAACGTGGAAAGGAAGTGAGGGACACAAGGTTTACTGACCTGTGGCCTTGTGTGAGATGGTTGCCCGCAGTGGAATGTTCACAGTTGGGTCTCCCATCACATCTTTATCCAGTGACCGAAGAGATTGAAATTCATAAAAATACACAGCCTGTAAGGGGCAGTTATAGAAATTGCATTAATCTCCCAACATTTAATTTTACGTGAACTTCCACAAAATAATTTCTTCAAAACAATTTGTTGGAAGCTTGCCTGCAATTTTCAAATCCGTAAAAGGATCAGGATTGAGTGTTTAAAATATGTAATGATGCTTGTGAAATTTCAGGTCGCGAATGCCACCTGTTTTTTCATCTAGATTTGTGATAATGTGTAAGTTTGGGTCGCAGAGAACCGATCAAGAGGCTGTCGTGCTTGACAGCGTACCGGCTGAGCTTGAAATACCAACTGGAGTGCCACTTATGTTTATCTCAGCATTATTAATATTACTGCTAAAAAACAAAAAATCAGTTGCGTCTCACCTCTGATTGCTATCGCGCAACTCTTGCCAGACTATTACGCTGAAACCATCATGTGTAGGAAGGAACTGCTGATGCTGCTTTACTCCAAAGTTAGGCACAACATGCTGGAGTAACTCAGCGGGGCAGGCAGCATCTCTGGAGGAAATAAATAAGTGACGTTTCGTCTGGAGAAAATTAGTAGGTGATGTCACTGGAGAAAAGGAGTAACAGCACCTCTTATTTTGCTTGGGCAGCTTACAAACAAACCAGCACTACAGTTACCGCTGGCTTGTAAGCTGCCCACACAAAAATGCAAGGTGCTGTTACTCCTTTTCTCCAGTAACGTCACTATCCATTTTCTCCAGAATGAAACATCACCCATTTCTTTTCTCTAGAGATGCTGCCTGACCCGCTGAGTTACTCCAGCATTTTGTGCCTTACTATAACCACCAAGCAGTTTACCACAATTCACTGTCTCTGCTCACATATAACTGTGGTGTTTGGTACTGTATCTAAAGCAAGCACGTCAAAGCACTGGACAGGTACCATCAACACTGTCTCCACAGAATCCTTCAAATCCACCAATAGGATAAGTAGAACCCCAGCGTTCTCTTCAAGGCCAACCCAGGCGCTGGCCACACTCCCAAAACTTCATTCGAAGTTCCATTATGGAACGAGTTGACAAGTGGGTAACAAAAATACACCAGGGCCATTCTTCAAACCTCCTTGGAAAAGAATGCAACATACTCAGAAGCTCATGGACTTCCAAAACTAGGGCTGATGAGAATGATGGAAACAACATCCAGGAAGGCAATGAGAAGCTCAGTTCTTTGTTGGAAGCACACAGAGTGACCCTGCAGAAATGGTGGAAGCAGCACATTGTCCATCTACCATCCCTCATACACCCATCTCCACCAGAGGTTGTGTCTGCAGCCCAAACAGGGTTAGGTTTGAGGATCATCCATCTCAAAACAATGAATTCTTAAACTTTTAACCAAAATAATACTGTGAAAAGAGTGAAAATAAATCTAATTAAAAGTTGGTTTGTACAATATTATAAAATTAACAAGACGGACTAATTTAAAACCGTTAACAAGAGTTATTGTTCATGGTTTAGTACCTCCCACAATGTTTATATTAATGCTAATGCAACTTCAACAATTAATTTCAATATGCATTCTAAATTTATAAAACTAGATTGTCCTTTTTAAGAAAAGTAAAAAGATGTTACCAGATATCTGCCATCACCAGTTTTGTGAGGAACATGATTTTCAATTAAAGTCTATTAATAGTAATTATAGATCATATTTAAGGCAAAGCAAAAACCCTGAATTGTTCTGTGCTGCCGCACACTGGCCATCTCAAAGAATGCACTTTAATTTGCATGGAAAAATTAAAAAAGATATGGACAAAGAGTTTAATCACCTTTCACTTCCCCAAAATGGGAATGTCTAATTCTGGGTGGACGCAGGTCTTGGAAGCACTTCTTTCTCTAAAAACAATTCTATTCTTACCCTCAACTCTTCCACTGAGGGAGGGTAGTTTTAAGTCATGTGTGCAGTTTAGATCTCCTAATTTGAGGAAGGACATTCTTGCTATTGAGGGAGTGTAGCGTAAGTTTACACCGTACGATCCAAGGTTAATTCCCGGGATGGCGGGACTGTCATATAATGAAAGAATGGAGCGACTGGGCTTGTACACTCTGCAGTTTAGAAGAATGAGAGTGGATCTTATAGAAACATATACAATTAAGGGATTGGACACGCTAAATGTAGGAAACATATTCCTGATGTTGGGGGAGTCCAAAACCAGGGGCCACAGTTTAAGAATGAGGGGCAGGCCATTTAGAACTGAGATGAGGAAAAACTTGTTCACACAGAGAGTTGTGAATCTGTGGCAGTGAATTCACTGGATGCATTCCAAAGAGAGTTAGATAGAGCTCTTAGGGGTAGCAGAATCAAGGGGTTTGGGAAGAAGGCAGGAACGGGGTATGGATTGTGGATGATCAGCCATGATCACATTGAATGGCTGTGCTGTCTTGAAGGGCCAAATGGCCTACTCGTGCACCTATTGTCTATGTATCTATGGATCAATGGAGCTCTGGTCTCTACCTCCATCATTGCCGTATTACATCAGAAAATGGTTCAACGCACAGAGAAAACACCCAATGGACGTGGCATCAACAAAGCAAAGATAGACTCATTAAAATGAAGCAGACAAAATAGGTGAAGAAGCAAAGGAATATTGGAGAGGTTGTGGGAGCATGTGCACAGAAACGATCCAAGGTTGATGACAGAAATGTCTCTATCCTGTTAGCACGATGGCACAAAACATTTGTTTAATTTGTTGCGGATGAACGCAAAACTGGACAGTCACCTACTGCCCTTTCCCTAAATCTACACTGGATTGCTGTCCGGCACTCCAGTGTCAGATTGAAGTCAAGTGTAGACGAAACATCTGTGAACCAACTGTGTTTTGCAGACAAACCAGCAGCCTCTGATGTTCATTTCCTCTGATCCCAGCCAACAAATTACTGGATCTATCAATTTCACAGTTTGGTGTGGTAGGATCTAAACTCAGGATCTTTGGGCGTTTAACAAACCAAGATGGTAATCCCAAGATCAGAATGGCAGGTCGAGAAACAGAGGTATGGATGGATAGGGTGGGTGTAGAAAGAGCGGTGTAGAGACAGATATTGTGGGCCAGAAGGAACAGATTGCAGTGAAATACAAGCAAACTAACATTAGAAAAAATTAACATCACAACTTTAAAGGTTGAAGAAAAAATATAGATAAATAACCTACAATTTTAATGTAAGAGGTTCTGAAGAAGAGCCTCGATCCGAAACGTCACCCATTCCTTCTCTCCAGAGATGCTGCCTGTCCTGCTGAGTTACTCCTGCTTTTTGTGTCTATCTAAGTGATTAGGAAAGCCAGCTCTCCATGAATTTAGATCAATCTCTCACACCGGGAAGACACATGACAGCAGAATTAAAGAAAATGTGTGTGAGCTCCCCCCCACGCCTCCCAACCCCACACACACCTGTTTGGATTAATCTCCATTAGTAATTATAAAAATATTAGAAATTGAGAAAAATGCACCTTTATTAAAGTGAGGAATCACAAATAAAACACTGAAAATATAGTTGCTTCAGCACGTGGTGTTGGGAGTTGAAGGGTGGCTGGACAACGTGGTCAAGTGATGCGACTGTCCAAAATAGATCCAGGATTGGAAACAATGACAAGGACCACAAAAAAGGCAATTCACACTACATGCTAAAATATTTGAAGAATCGGACCATCTTCAAAAACAGGGAAAAGGGACCAATGGCTCAAAGCAAAGTTGCAGTGGGCTTGGGTGTGAAAACGTAACATAAAATTAATATTTATTGGATATCTTTCTTTTTAACAGTGTTGGTCTTTGATATCATAGCAAATACAGGTACATGTACAAGTAAGCCATGCGGCCCTTAGTCTCTGCTTCCCCAATCTAGATCATGTAAGATCGTATTCCTCATCTACCTCAATCTACCTCAGTCCTTACTTTCCTTGATTTCCTTCTTCACCAAACATCTTTTGAACTCTTCATGATCTTCCGTTTCCTCCCACACTCCAAAGACGTACAGGTTTGTAGGTTAATTGGCTTGATATAAATGTAAATTATCCCTAGTGCGTGTACGATAGTGTTAGTGTGCGGGGATCGCTGGTCGGTGTGGACTCGGTGAGCCGAAGAGCCCGTTTCTGCGCTGTATCTCTAAACTAAACTAAACCTCAGGCATAATACACCATACACATAATGGAGCAGATGGACAAGAGGAGCAATGGATGATTAGTAGCAGCATCACTGCAAGTTTTTATCAAATAGCAAATACCATTACTTCGTTCATAAGTAGATTTATACAATTGTGCGGGTGAAATTATGAGATCTATGAAACGTATCAAACCTTTCACCCAAATGTATGCTATCTGCTACAGATGGGGGGCACAGTGACACTGCCTCACAGATCCAGCAACCGTAGTTCAACACAGACCTCTGACGCTTTTGTGGAGTTAGCACGTTCTCTGTGCAAACCCCCCCCCAGAAATGTGCATGTTTGTAGAATAATTGCAAATTGCAACTATCATTTGCTCCCACCTTAGGTGGGTGGTGGGAAAATCACGGAGAGTTGCACCAGATGGAAGTATGAGATAGAGGTTTCAGGGAAATACATGAGAAAGTTGTATTGAGGCCGTTCTGAGAGCTGGCACTGACTCAATGGTTCAAATGAAAAGAAAAAGAACTACAATCTTCTCCACGTAGAAAACATCAAGGAATAATCGCCATGCATCAGTCATTTAGATAGCAAAGCAGACCATTTGAACCCTTATTAATGAGAATATCTTCTGGAAAATAACTTCATACACTTCTTTAAAAAATCATGCACTTTGTAAAGCTGAAATAGGCCATTTTTCATATCTGAAAGTCTCTGATCTTCTGCCCCAAAAGATAGCTTTGAAGTGCAGGATGAAATTTTGTTAATAAGCCAAGTAGCTTTTTTTTTAACTCTCTGATTATAATCATATGGAACAATGATCCATCACTATATTTTTTGGCTGGAAGAGAAACGATACTTTCGGCACAAGTCTTCAGATATTTAAAGTTTACATTTGCAGCAGAATGTAACACACACTACCTGCAGTTTATTACAATAATAGAAGACACCAATGTCAGTATGTAACCTGGGAGAGGATGAATGCGATGTTCACAGATGACAATAACCCAGCTGGAAACCAGGACCACCGTCCTTCACTAATGTACTAATCTAATCATAAGGGTGAAGGTTATAGGTTACTTCTTTTTGCTGTTGGAATTAATAACTCTGAATACTTGCACCAGAAACCATTTCTTGAACAAAGCCAAGAACTTAAATTCCAGGCTGAAACAGAAAATTGGATGCAATTACTTAGGTTACGACACTGGACACCTGAAAGGAATGCGTGAAAGTTAAAGAAACAACATTTCTCTTGATAGGTGGTTTTGAGTTTTTTTTTTATTTGAAAGCAGTACTTTCTGTAACTTGTGCTACAGTAGACATTATATGGAATACAGTAATTATTTCAAGATTGGCTGTTTAACGCTATTCATTTCACACCCAGTAGTTGCAAAATTGAACTTTAAAAAGTTCAACAATTATTGTCCGATGTTGAATGACTTCTTTAGCTTTGGGGGTCATTTGACTGTTTTGTTAATTTCCTGACCCATTTTCTTCATATTACAACTATGTTAATATTTTGCAAACATCCTTAATCCATTGGGAAGGCAGGTGGCAGACAAGACTATAGAGTTTTTAAAACAGATGGTAATTAATACTTGTGAGTAATGACAAAAAGCAACACCACCAAGGAATTTATGACCACATGAATCCTAAAAATACACGATGCCCTTTAATCATGCATTTGGGTGCAATTGCAGTGATTTGACTGTCGCCAATCCTCTTATTTCCAATAGGACTATTTTGACTAATGCCAAAGATCACCACGTTCCCTGTTTTTATGACATGATGCTCTCTATACTGAAGAAATAATGATTTCTTTGCAATTACTGAGATTTTACCAAGTGCTAAGTAGGTGCTAAGTAATTGTGTATTATTTTGAGTTTAAGTCCAATACTAAAACCCACAATGCCATTCTTTGATCACCCTTAAACTGAAGACAGTCATAAAAGCTTGACTGCCATATAAACAGTAGCATGCTTAATTGGAATTTTTATTCTTTGCTATTTTATTTTCCTTTTAGCGTGCTTGTTTTTCCTGTTTTGATAGCCTACAATGCAGCTACAATGCTGGACACATAAACACCAGGTTTGTGTCTGAATGATGTACAATCGCAGTTAAACCAGATGTAGACCACAAGATAACTATCAAACCTTCTTCTTTAGGCAATAAACTCAAGTTTGGCAGAAGTCTGAGAAGTTTATCACTTATTTTCTGTTAATAGATGGAACAGATGGTTGCCACGTGTATATTCTACAAAATAAAGTGGCATCTCCTGGTCCCAATGCTTTAATCTAGGTTGGCATGCACAACACTGGGATGCAAAATACCACATTGGAACATGATAAAAATATTAAGACTTCAAAGCAGCTCATTTTCAACAAGAGCCACTTTCTGCAAAACAAAGCTTACAAGCTACAGGCAAAATTCACATCCACCTTCAAGCTCCGCTGGATGTATGCCACAAACAAGAGATTTCTTATGTATGTTGAAACCATAGCTGAAAGAACCAAGTAGTATTGGGATGGAGAAGTGAAAATGATAAAGTTAAATGACAGGCTAAATTACCACCAAGTATGAAACACAAGGCAATATGAATACGTTTACAAAAAAAATCACATACTGATTTATATAAATAACAACATTAAGCGATCTTGCCATTTTTAATTGCACGAAGATAAATAATTTCACAGATAATGCTCATACTTTCAAATAAACTCTTTATTTGAAGCATCAAATTGTTAGGAATTTTATTTTTGAAGGATTGTAATTATCTATAACAATATGATGAAATCTGTAAATACCTGCACCACCAAAAATGCAAGAGAAACATTCGAGTCACCAATGAGAATAAACCTCCCATAAAGGTCATGTAAAACTGAAGGGGATACTTTACTGGGGTCTCAGGACTCTGTCGTTGTACAACCCAATATTAATAATGCATTCGGTCCATTTCAAAAAAAAAAGAATGCTTTGACATTTGGTGCATAACAAAATCGAATTATTTTTCCCAGCAACTGACAGCTTAGATGAAAACATAAATTTCCTGCCATTGAAAATGCAAAGTTTGCAGGCAAAGCTTTCAGGCATAATGAAGCATTTAATTGAACATCTGTCATGAAACCACGTTGGCTCGGATCCTTACCTGTCCCGTCGCCTGCCAGGTGAAATTGATGGCCTGGATATTGACTGGAATAGCTGGCATTCTCTGCTGTGCTTTCCTGAAATCGTGAGTGAACGGAGCCATTTTACCGTCGGAAACGATAAGAATATCCTCTTCAAAACCTGTAAGGTGGTCAGTTCAAGATGGTAAAGGCCCTGTGGCTTCAGTTTGAGGAGTTCGTTTCCCCCCCCCCCATTAAGTCGCATGAAACACCACATCGTGAAACGTACGCGTCAGTTCAACATATTCTCACTAACTGTCAACGTGGTCGTTGTTTCGATAATTGAACAGCAACAATTCTCGAATTCTTTACTGCCACGGAAAATGTGTTTGATCTGACGTTATTAAGCCGTCATCCCCCCTCACTTCTATTAAACAATCGGGCGCATAAACCTCTCGCAGAAAATGTCATCAAAGTTGCTTAGTCCCAGATGCCCCCACGTGCGTTTATTTTAACCTTCAGTCTGTTGCTGTAATATTCAAATAATCTCAAGTGGGAGTTGGTGGATTTGATTAAGGGACGGGGATAGAGGTGGCGAGCAACGTGCCGCACACGAATAGTGGACGAGAAGATATTTACCAATAGCCAGTGGAAGGTTGCGCTTGGATAAGCGGCGGAGAGGGTTGGACGCGTGTACCACTCGCTACCCATTCATTTAGTATTTGTTCCCTGGGCATTTTAGTGGAGTTGAGTGGTCCCATTCTTAAACTCGGGCTAACCCGCTTCCCGGGACTGTCCGCACCAAAAACAACCACATTCCTCGTGTATTTTTGTTTCTGTTTTTAGGATGAAAATGCTTCCAATCAATGTACATTCTTCTAATAACCTTTAAAACGCAGCCATGCCGCTTGCACACAGAGGGGAGGGGGTAAGCCTGCACCGGTCAATGTGGTGCTCACTCACCTATGAGGACTCTGGCTTGTTGGGCATCTATCCACATGTTGAGGCTGCCTTCAGCAGGGCTGGCTTCGCTCAGCAAGATGAGAAGTTTCACCGAAAGGCACAGGTTCACCGCCCGCGCCAGTGCCCGGGAGTGCCCCATTCTCACGCCTTCCACCCACCCCCCCCTTGCAACCCCCGCTTCTCCTTCCCTCCGCGTTGTGGGGCTGGCGATGTGGTGAGATGAGATGCGGTGCAGTCCTTGTCCCGCTTGCCCCAGCTCTGTACTCGGCGGCCACCAGACTCAACGCGACTGAGCGAGGACGAGCGCCCAGCGCGCCCCCGCCCGGCGACCGGGGCATCGCAACGGCAGCAGCAGCCGCAGCCCCAGCCTCCCGCGTCCCCGCCTGCCCCAGTCCCACGTCCCGAAACCAACTGGTAGCACACCTCGAGCTTCAACGTGAGTGTATCTGGTCCAAATCTCCTGCTGCAAGCTGTCATTATTATTATTTTTTTTAAAGTACATTTTCAATGCAGAAAAGCCACGACAAGGTTCAAAGCTGCTGGAAATACTCAGCAGGTTAGGCAGCATTCGTGGAGGGCGGAGCGTGTTACATTCAGGTAACTCAGCAGTCTTTCCAGGTGAAACGGGTTCACTTGCACCTCTTCAAGCCTCGTCTATGCTCCGTATATGGCCTTTACATCAGCAAGACTAAGCCATCATTTCGTTAAATACATTGACACTCTGTATGTCTAGACCTGATGGATCTCCTGGTTGCTAACCATTTAACTCCTAATAATTCATAACTCCTCTAATTCTTGATTAGTCCGGGTGTCACGGGTTATGGGGAAAAGGCAGGAGAATGGGGTTCGGAGGGGGAGATAGATCAACCATGATTGAATGGCAAAGACTTAATGGGCCAAATGGTCATTGATGGAGGTTTGCGAGGTTAATTGTTTAAGAAGGAACTGCAGATGCTGGAAAATCAAAGGTAGACAAAAGTGCTGGAGAAACTCAGTGGGTGAGGCAGCATCTATGGAGCGAAGGAAATAGGTAACATTTCGGGCCGAAACCATTCTTTAGACTGTTGTAGGGTGGGGGGATGGGGAGAAGAAAGGAGAAAGGAAGAGGATGAGCCAGAGGGCTGAGGGAGAGCTGAGAAGGAGAGGAGACAGCAAGGGCTACCGGAAATTGGAGAAGTCAATGCTTATGCCGTTAGGGTGCAAACTGCCCAAGCGGAATATGAGGTGCTGCTCTTCCAATTTCTGGTGGTGCTCACTCTGGCCATGGAGGAGGCCCAGGACAGAAAGGTCGGATTCGGAATGGGAAGGGGAATTGGTGCTGAGCCACCGGGAGATCTGGTTGGTTAATGCGGACTGAGCGGAGGTGTTCGGCGAAATGATCGGCAAGCCTACACTTAGTCTTACCGATGTAGATCAGCTGACATCTAGAGCAGCGGATGCAATAGATAAGGTTGGAGGAGATGCAGGTGAACCTCTGTCGCACCTGAAACGACTGCTTGGGTCCTTGAATGGAGTCGAGGGGGGAGGTAAAGCGACAAGTGTAGCATCTCTTGCGTTGCAAGGGAAAGTGCCTGGGGAGGGAGTGGTGTGGGAAGGAAGGGAAGAATTGAACAGGGAGTGGTCTTTGCGGAAAGCAGACGGAGGGGGGAGATGGGAAGATGTGGCGAGTGGAGGGGTCACTTTGGAGGTGGCTAAAATGACGGAGGACTATTTGCTGTGTGTGACGGCTAGAGGGGTGAAAGGTGAGGACCAGGGGGACTCTGCCCTTGTTATGAGTGGGGGGATGGGGAGAGAGAGCAGTGTTACGGGGTATTGAAGAGACCCTGGTGAGAGTCTCATCTATTGTAGGGGAGGGGAACCCCTGTTCCCTGAAGAATGAGGACATTTCCGATGCCCTGGTGTGGAACACCTCATCCTGGGAGCAGATGCGGCGTAGATGGAGGGGATGGAGTCCTTACAGGAAGCAGGGTGGGAAGAAGTGTACTCTAGATAGCCGTGGGAGTCAGTGGGTTTATAGTGGATGTCGGTCAGAAGTCTATCACCTGCGATGGAGATGGTGAGGTCAAGAAATGGTAGGGAGATGTCGGAAATGGTCCAGGTGTATTTGAGTGCTGGATGAAAGCTAGTGATGAAGTGATTAATGTGTGGGTGCAGGAGGTAGCATCAATGCAATTGTCAAGTTTCCTTCATATTTTATGTTATATTTCACAAGTTATTGATATTTACAAGTTTTAAAAAGCCAACTTTGAGAAGAATAACTGTGACTCTGCTCTGGCAGTTGCAGCCATGACGGCACAATGGGATCTCATAGTCCCCCGACATTTGCAACAATGTTGCCATAATAGAACACTTAGTCGTGGTCCTGGCAGCACAGGAGGGGGAGGGGCAAGGGAAAGTGCTAGGGGAGGCAGGGAAGTACAATTGGATTTTTTTTTTTTAGTCCAGTGCTGGGGGAGGCAGGGGAGTGGTGGAATCTTACGTTGGGGAATGGATTACATTGGGGGATCAGGCCTCCCTCAGGGGCTATGGGTGGGTTCCTTCCTTACTTCCTTCCTCCCTCCCTCCCTCTCTCCCTCACTCCCTTCTTTCCATCCATTACACCAAAATGGCACACAATAGCGCTAAAATGTTTGCACCACCGTACTCACCATTGTCCTGTGGTGGTCTGTGTCAAGTTTCGTTCAGGTTGATGTTATATTTTACACGTTATTCGTAATTTTTAACTTTAGAAATTCAAGTTTAAAAAAACTAGACTAAGTGGGACCCGATAGGTCCCAGTTACACGGGAGACCTGGCCCCCCCAACACAACCCATTCCCCAACGCAATATTCCACCACTCACCCATCTTCCCAATGCACCCTGTTCTCCCATCGCAATGTGTGGGGGTTGATGTGGGAGGGGGGTTTGTGAGGGAGGGGGGATTGTGGGGGAGGGGGGTTTGTGGGGGAGGGGGGGTTGTGGAGTGGTTGTGGGGGGTGTGTGGGCAGGGTGGGGGGGGGGTGTGGGCGGGGGAGGGTGTGGGCAGGGGTGTGTGTGGGTGTGTGGGGGGGGTAGGGTGTGTGTGTGTGGGGGGGTGTATTTGGGAGTGTGGGTGGGAGGGGTGTGTGTGGGCAGGTGTGGGCAAGGGGCTTGTGGGGGGGATGGGTGTGTGGGCGGGAGGAGTTGTGGGGGGAGGGGTGTGTGGGTGGGGTGGGAGTGCGCTTGGAGAAAAGACGGGGAAAAGCCATGGGAGAGAGGGGGGCATCATGGGGGGGGAGGAGCCAACGAGGGGGACCAGAGAGGTAGTGGCTGGAATTGGCAGTGCAATGGGGACTCACAGTGGGCGCTGGTTGCTGGTCATTCTCCGCCGGGATCAGTATCTCCTCTTTCCGTTTGGCGACATCAACAGCATCTCCGACTCCGGGCTGGGCTGGGTCTCCAACTCTGGGCTGGGCTAGGTCTCCCACACTGGGCTGGGCTGTGTCAGGTCTCCGACGCTAGGCTGCAGCTTGGGGTTGGGCTGCTTGGGGTCCCGCCAAAAGTCAGGTTGGAAACCTCCGCCGGCTACTCTCAGCTCCAGTAAAGACGCGATGGCGCATGAATGGGCGGACCATCCCGGGGAGTGACAGGGGAAGAGACTAATCCGCGCGGCACTGACCGATCTGCGCACGCGCGGTTTTAAAGATTTTTATCCCTCGCTAACTTTTACGACATTCAACCGATTGAACGAAACTTGGCGCACTCGCAGCACAGGAGAACGATGAGTGAACTGGTGAAAAATCGTAGCGCTATCGTGAACTGTTTTTGCGCAAATAGAAAGACCGCCAAACCGGAAGATAACAAGATCAGAGTTTTAGTTATGTATAGATAGATTTAGCAGCTAAAACCTTGCTGGCCCAGCTGGCAACATAGTTGCAACAAATTTGCAATCGAGGAACACAGTCCTTCCAGCAAGTTTTTAGCTGAACAGGAGGGGCGAGGGCAATTACATTTTTTTTTAAAGTCCTCGAAGCAAGAGGAGGGGGAGGCAGTGGCAGTGTTGGGGGATACACCCCTGCAAAGTTGGGGTCTATGGGTGAGTGCTGGAATGTAGCGGAATGGGTGAGTAGTGGAATATGGCATTGGGGAACAGGTTGCATTGGGGGAAGCTGGTGAGTGGTGGAATATTGCATTGGGGAATGGGTTGCGTTGGGGGAGCAGGCCTCCCAAGTGACAGGGACCCAACGTGTCCCAGTTGGTCTAGTATATTATTGAAACTCTCATCTTGTTTCTATCGTTCTATCTATCTATGCGTGTGATTTAATGTGATCCTGAAATTATGCCAAAACGATACACGATAGCACTAAAAAATGTTCAACAAAGTTGCAATCAAGGAACACTCCGTCTGGCTAGCAATAAATACAATAATACTAGATGTAGTTTTTTCTTCCTTTGTGCACTATATAACCTCTTAATCTATCCTCTCTTCTTTTCTTTTATAAACTATTATTGGGTTTTTTTTTTCAGTTTGAATGGAGTTATATATTGGATCAAAGGAGATATACACGTGAGAGACATTCACGGGACTTAAAATTCATCTATTCGGTGTTCGGGTGTTAGGTCAGGTCTGTCGGGCTGAACCATCAGCTCTATTACAGATCCCCATAGACAAAAGATGCAAGACTTAAAAATGAATATGGGGAATGAAGGAATAACATTTTGTAGTTGGAACGTTAAAGGTATTAATGAACCAATTAAGAGAGGTAAAGTATTAGCACATTTAAAAGCAATTAAAGCTGATGTAATTCTTATTCAAGAAACTCACTTAAAAAAAGATGCTGAGCATAGGCTGAAAGCTAAATGGATAGATAAAACGTATCATTCTTCTTTTACGCATAAATCAAGAGGTGTAGCAATATTATTTCGCAAAGGCATTTTATTTAAACATACATCAACTATAACTGTTAACGATGGCAGATACATTATTGTAATAGGAGAATTAAATGCACAAAAAATGATTTTTGTTAATGTATATGGACCAAACTTTGATAGTCCATTGTTTTTCAAGAAAACATTTAACAATATCCTGGAATTAACACAATGTAACCTAATAATTGGAGGAGATTTAAATTGTACACTAGATCCTTACTTAAACCCCTGTCTCACTGTGCGAGTTGGCCCACGAGTGACCCCGAGTTTTCACTCGTGGTGATCACGTAGCGGGAACGTCGGAACTCGCACGAGCAACTTATCGACTCGTGGCGCTAACGGCAGGTACTCGGGAAACTTGTTAACTAGTGAAAAAAATCAAACATGTTTGATTTTTTCCACGAGTCAAATTAACTGTTCAAGTTAAAAATGGAAACATTTAAACTCGTTGTAATAACGTAGTGGCCCCGTGCGTTTATCTTAGTGTCTCGTGAGTCTACCGTGGGAACTTTAATAATATGTTCTTTTGCTCGAGTAAAGACTGAACCAAAGATAGACACAAAATGCTGGAGTAACTCGGACCAGGCAGCATCTCTGGAGAGAAGGAATAGAGTCGAGACCCTTCTTCAGACTTACCCGAAATGCCACCCATTCCTTCGCTCCAGAGATGCAGCCTGTCCCGCCGAGTTACTCCAGCATTTTGTGTCTATCTTCGGCCTTTCTGCCACTTGTCCTTTATTACTGAGGCGCCTGCCCCGTGGCTTCAGTCTGTCTCAATGAACGGCTTAAAGACCTGCCGAAGGGGCAAGTCTGGGGTGGTGGGTGGGATGTGTCCACGTGTGATGCTCCATCCACCCCCCCGGGGCCGAGAGTGTGGGATTGGGAAGGAACTGCAGATGCTGGTTCACACCGGAGATAGACACACACAATGCTGGAGTAACTCGGCGGGACAGGCAGCATCTCTGGAGCGAAGGAATGGGTGGCATTTCGGGTAAGTCTGAAGAAGGGTCTCGACTCTATTCCTTCTCTCCAGAGATGCTGCCTGGTCCGCTGAGTTGTGTGTGTGTGTCTCTCTCCCTCTCTGTCTATCTGTTTGTATCTGTGTGTGTGTCTGCTGCCGGGTCCCGGTGGCCGCTCAAAGTCACCCGAGCTGCTTCATTCCTCTGAAGTGGTGGCCAGCTGCTGTCTGTGTGTATCTCTCTCTCTATGTGTGTGTGTGTGTATGTGTGTGTGTGTGTCTCTCTCTCTCCCTCTCTGTCTATCTGTTTGTATCTGTGTGTGTGTCTGCTGTTGGGTCCCGGCCGCCGCTCAAAGTCACCCGAGCTGCTTCCTTCCTCTGAAGTGGTGGCCAGTCCTGCTGTCTGTGTGTATCTGTGTGTGTGTGTGTGTGTGTGTGTGTGTGTGTGTCTCTCTCTCTCTCCCTCTCTGTCTATCTGTGTGTGTGTCTGCTGTCGGGTCCCGGTGGCCGCTCAAAGTCACCCGAGCTGCTTCCTTCCTCCGAAGTGGCGGCCAGTCCTGCTGTCTGTGTGTATCTGTGTGTGTGTGTGTGTGTGTGTGTGTGTGTGTGTGTGTGTGTGTGTGTGTGTGTGTGTGTGTGTGTGTGTCTGCTGTCGGGTCCCGGCGGCCGCTCAATGTCAGTCACCCGAGCTGCTTCCTTCCTCCGAAGTGGCGGCCAGTCCTGCTGTCTGTGTGTATCTCTCTGTGTGTGTGTGTGTGTGTGTGTGTGTGTGTGTGTGTGTGTGTGTGTGTGTGTGTGTGTGTGTGTGTGTGTGTGTGTGTGTGTGTGTGTGTGTGTGTGTGTGTGTGTGTGTGTCTGCTGTCGGGTCCCGGCGGCCGCTCAATGTCAGTCACCCGGGCTGCTTCCTTTTTTAAAATTATTTAAAATAGAGATCCATTGCAAAAAAGTATTTAAAAACATAAAACAACAAGAAATGCTTGGTTACTGGAGGATGCGCATTTCCCATTGTAGGTCATATCAATAGATGCCGCCGCGCTGAAATAACTCAAAACCACAGGATGGAGATGTATTTTAACATTGTTGCTTTATTAAAACATACCTTCATTCACGGTTGGCTCAAGAGTAACGGGAGAGGAACTTGCTAACTCGGGAGAGGAACTAGGAACATCGCAGCAATTACATACCCGTGGGAACTCGGTTACACACTTGATCATAAACTTGCAGTCTCGTGCACAGCCACGAGTCTGTCACTCGGGGTACCTCGTGGGTCAACTCGCACAGTGAGACAGGGCCATGAGACAGATCTACAAGACAAAGGAAAACCAAATCACATTCCAGTGACTTATTAAATGCATATATGGAAACTACTAATATTAAAGATGTTTGGAGAGTATAAAATCCCACTGGATGAGAATATTCCTTTTATTCGCCGGTACATAAAACCTACACACGAATAGATTACTTTTTGGTCGATGCCAAACTTATTTCACTCACTTATAATTCTAAATATCACAATATTATAATTTCAGATCATGCACCTTTAACATTTAAGATTAAAATAAATGTAAAACAGAAACACGGGGACAGTGGAGATTTAATCCACAAATTTAAAAAAACAAAATAACTCAGGAATATATTACAGAACAGATTAAGATTTTCTTCGAAACAAATGATAAACCGGAAATATCTTGTTCCTTATTATGGGAAACGTTTAAAGCATATCTCCGGGGAATCATGATTTCCTCTCAAGCATTTTATAATAAAAAGAATCGAAGGGATCAACAAGAACTGGAAAAGGAGATTAAACAATTAGATATAGAGATTGCAGCTAATCCATCCATAATATTACATAATAAAATTGCAGCATTGAAATATCAATTAAATAAAATATATTCAGTTCAGGTTGTAAAACTTTATCAACATACTAAACAATTACAGTTTGAATTTAGAGATAAACCTCAAAAATTATTGGCTCGCCAATTAAGGAAGATGGAGGCAGAAAAAATAATCCACAGGATTAAATCACATAATGGCAAACTTTTAATACAACCTAAAGATATTAATAAGAGATTTATGCAAAAACTTATACACTGCTAAAACAACAGAAAACAAGATAGGAATAGAAGCATTTAAAAAAAATGTAATCTGAAGGAGTTGGATTCACAAAATAGAGAATCATTAAATGCTGAAATTTCAGTAAAAGAAATCCAAGAATCTATTAGATCATTAAAAAATGGTAAAACACCGGGACCAGATGGTATTGGCTCGGAATTTTATAAAACATTTTATGATCAGATTGTACCACGTCTGAAATCATTATATGAATATATATACACACAGCAGAAATTACCAGAAACGTTAAATAAATCTATTATAACACTTATAACCATATAACCATATAATCATATAACAATTACAGCACGGAAACAGGCCCTCTCGGCCCTTCCAGTCCGTGCCAACCATTTGTTTTCCCCTAGTCCCATCTACCTGCACTCAGACCATACCCCTCCATTCCCTTCACGTCCATATACCTAAAATAAACAAAGATCTGGATGAACCAGGATCATTTAGAGCTATAGCTCTTTTAAATACTGATCAAAAGATATTAACTAAAATATTAGCACAAAGGCTAAGCAAAGTTATTAATGAATTAATTCACCCTGATCAAACAGATTTATACCAAAACGATATTCCTCATATAACTTGAGACGGTTATTCAATATTATATATTCGAAAAGAGGTATTAAAAATGATCTAGTAGTTATTTCGTTAGATGCAGAGAAAGCCTTCGATCAGGTGGAATGGTCCTATTTGTTTTCGGTTATGGAAACTTTTAAATTGTAAGAGAAGTTCATTACTTGGATCAATTTATTATATACTAACCCAACAACTGGAATAATAACAAATCAAATGTTATCAACTAAATTCAATTTATCTCGAGGCTGTAGACAAGGTTGCCCTTTATCCCCCCTACTGTTTGCACTTGCAATAGAACCGTTAGCTCAGAAGGTGAGATCACATCCTGAAATATATGGGTATGATACTAGAGATACTAAAAATAAAATTTCCTTATACGCGGATGATGTATTACTTTATATCACAAAACCAGAAATTAGTATCTATGCGTGTGATTAATTAAAATTAATAACTGAATTCGGATCTTTTTCAGGATATAGTATCAATTGGAATAAAAGTGAACTTATGCCAATAACGGTAAATAACATACATATTACAACAATTTCCTTTTAAGATAACTAATGAAAAAATTAAATATCTTGGAATTTATGTAACAAAAAGATTTGATTCTTTATTTAAATTTAACTTCCCACTATTTTGAATAAATTAAATAAGAATATTTTATATTGGAAAACTCTACCCATTTCAATGTTAGGTAAAATTAATATAATAAAAATGATTTTTCTTCCACAATTATTATATCTTTTCCAATTAATTCCAATATATCTTCCTAAAAAATTTCTTTAAGAATGTGGACTCCCTAGTTACTAACTTTATTTGGGATTATAAGAGCCATAGAATAATAAAAAAACATTTATGTAAATTAAAAATAAATGGAGTATTAGCACTACCAAACTTTATGTTTTATTACTGGGCAGTTAATATTAAAAATATGAATTTTTGGTTAGAAGAGACAGATAACCAACCAATTTGGTTAAATATGGAAAAAGAAGATTGTTCTCCTTTTGAAATCAGTTCAATAATATTTGCTAATATTAATTTAGGTAAGAAAACCTATAGTGAAAACCCGATAATAGAAAGTGGAATACGTATTTGGAAACAAATAAAGAAAACATTAAAACTGAAACCTTACCATTGTAAATAATGTTACATTTAAACCTTCAAGGGTGGATAAAGGCTTTTTACAATGGAAAAAACAAGGGAATTATTAAGATGGGTGATCTCTACATGGAAAACTCTTTCCTTTCATTTCAAGAATTACAACAAATTTATGGATTACATTCTAAAGCTTATTTTAGATACTTACAAATCAGAGACTATGTAAAAGCAAACACACAGGAACTTAGAAATAGAAAGACAGAAATTTTAGATGAATGTCTAAATAAACATCCGATCACAGAAAAATTGATTTCATATATATATAATATCCTATTGGAAAATGATGTCCCATCAACAGAAATATATAGACGATCTTGGGAAAACGAATTAGGTCAAATTATAAGACCAGAAGTATGGGACGAAAATTTACAACATATACACCATTGTTCATTAAATGCTAGACACTCTCTTATACAGTTTAAAATACTACATAGACTACATTATTCAAAATCCAAACTACATAACATCTTTCCAAAAGTATCTTCCATATGTGATAAATGTCAACATTTAGAAGCTAATCTGACACACTCATTTACAAATTGTGTAAAAATTACAAAATTTTGGATATAAATATTTAGGATAATTTTGAATGTTGTTAATATGAATCTGACCCCTGACTCAAAGTTAATAATACTAGGAATACTGGAAACAGACCAATTAATAACAACGAATCAAAGAATCTTTATTGATTATGGTTTAATAATTGGGAAAAAATGAATACTAAAATTCTGGAAAGGTCCTACATCCCCCACAATCAAAATGTGGAATACAGAAATGTCGGAGACACTCCATCTGGAAAGATTGAGGCTTGTCCTAATGGACAGGTTGGATCTGAGGGATATGGTCTCCATATATTGAATATTTACAGGGTCAAAGTGGCTCAGTGCGAGGGCTTGACTGAGACCTGAATAATAGAATGGATGAAGAATTACGCATAATAAATCGTGGTTATATCTCCAATGACGGATAATTGATTAATACTCCATTCACTTCCTTATTCTCTATATTATTTTTCTCTATCTCTTCCTACTTTATAAAAAAAATTAAAAAAGTGTATAGAAACATAAAGTTTTAAATGTTAATATTAATATTAATAATATTATGAATGTATCTAATAAGTATTTCTTATTAATATGTTTCTACAACTAATAAAAATATTTATCAAAAAAAAGGAACACTCCGTCCTTCCAGCAAATCTTTAGCTGAACAGGAGGGGGAGGGGGAAGGGGCAATTGCATCTATCTATATATTACTACATCTTGTTTCTATATTTGCCGGTTTGTTTGCCAGTTTGTTTGCAGATATATTTGCACAAAAACAGTACACAACCACACTACAATGTTTGCACCACCTTACTCACCATTATCCTGTGATGTCAATTAAACAAATTTCATTCAGATTGATGGTATATTTATAGAATATTGACTGGCCTTGAGGGGGATACGACATATATTGCCTGAAGTAGATTCATATTGCCCGAGTCAAAGACGAGGGCAATATGGATCTAGTGAGGGCAATATATGTCGTATCTCCCGAAAGAGGACAGTCCAATATTGTTATTATTACCCATTATCAGACATCTAGAGGAAAATCTGAACATCTCATATGATATGAATGTATCTATACATTTTGCAATATGCATTGCAACATTGTAAATAAGGGTACTAAAACCATTCCAACATTGTAAATAAGGGTACTAAAACAATGTAACATTTATGTTTCATTTATGTAATTTATGTAATTCATTTATGTGACAATGTGAAGGTCGAACTTTTAAATCGCGAACCTCTTCTCGCAACCGGCAGCCATTTTTTTTTTAAGATAAATTTTAAATTTTGCACGCAGCGTCACGTTGCCGTCACGCAGCGTCACGTTGCCGTCACGCAGCGTCACGTTGCCGTCACGCAGCGTCACGTTGCCAAGTTCCCGGATGTGAGACCAGGGGAATATAAGACTATATTCCCCGCTGTTTTAAACAGGTAAAGTCCATAGGCGTTCGCTAGAAAGGGGAATATAAGAAAATATTCCCCTGTTAGCGCTGCTGGCAGTAAAAAGGAAGGGAATACAATTTCGTAAAAGCATACCTCAGATGGATGATATGGGTAATAATTTATGTTATTGACATTTTATTTTTACAAATCTTTTTTTAAAAAAGCTCTTATCCACTTGCCCTGCTGGTCAGCAGCATTCCACCCCAGCGTTCCACCTCACAATTACATCACAATGGGATTCCAAATTTCATTTACGTTTAAAAAAAACTCAGTTAAAAAAACAAACAAGATTTTCATTGTGGGGGTGTGGGGTGGGATGGAGGGGGGTTTCATTTTTTTAAATTACCATTTTCTTTGTGGGGGGTGGGATATGGGAGAGGTGAGGAGTGGGGGAGCAGGGGGATAGATGGGGTGGGTTGGGATAGGGGAGGTTTCATTTAAAAAAAAACATTGTGGGGGGGTGGGATAGTGGGGAGGTGAAGAGTGGGGAGCAGGGGGATAGAGGAGAGGGATGGGGGAGGTAGAGAGTGGGGGATAGAGGGAGAGGAGCGCAGTGGGGGAGTTCGGGAGGGAGACGGGGTGGGATAGGGGGGAGGTGAGGATGGAGAAGGGGGTAGGGAGGGAGAGGGATTATGTCAGTAGGGAGGGAGTGACTGAGGGTAGGGGAAAGGAGAGGGAGGGATAGGTGAGGAAGGGAGGGGAGGAGGAGAGGGGAAAGAAGAGGGAGGGTGATGAGGAGGGGGATGGAGTGATGGGGATGAGGGAGAATGGAAGAGGTTAGGGCTAGGAAGAGGGATGCCGAGGTGCAGTTGGGGAGGGTTGCCGTGATTCGCATCACAACAGGGATCTCTGGCATCACAACGGGAACCTGTCAGCCTTGCCTGCGCAGATGGGGGCTATGGATGAGTGGTGGAATATTGCGTTGGGGGAACGGGGCCCAACGGGTCCCACTTGGTCTTATATATATTACTAAAACTCTCATCTTGTTTGTTTGGACCTGTGCGTGTTCCCAAAAACTCCGTCAAAATAGTACACGATAGCACTACAATTTTTAGCTGAACAGAAGGGGGAGGGGGAAGGGGCAATTGCATCTATCTATATATTGCTAAAACTCATCTTGTTTCCATATTTGCCGGTTTGTTTGCAGCTATATTTGCACAAAAACAGTACACAAAAGCACTACAATTTTTGCACCACCTTATTCACCATAAATACTGTGATGTCAATTAAACACATTTCATTCAGATTGATGGTATATTTTACGTTATTGACATTTTAAACTTTACAAAAACACGTTTAAAAAAAGCTCTTATCCACTTGCCTTGCCGGTCAGTAGTATTCCACCTCAGCATTCCACCTCACAATTACATCACAATGGGATCCCGAATTTCATTTACGTTTAAAAAAACTCAGTTAAACCCCCCCCACAATGATTTTTTTTTTTAATGAAACCTCCCCTATCCCAACCCCCCCTCCCTCTATCCCCCCTGCTCCCCCACTCCTCACCTCTCCCCTATCCCACCCCCCCACAAAGAAAATGGTAATTTTTAAAAAATGAAACCCCCCTCCATCCCACCCCACCCCCCACTACCCCCACAATGAAAATCTTGTTGTTTTTTTTTTAACTAAGTTTTTTTTTAACGTAAATGAAATTCGGGATCCCATTCGGGAACCTTCCCCTAATCACAATTGCTCCCTTCCTCATTCCAGACATATACACACACGCTCTTCCCAAAAAATCCAGCCCATTCCCCATCCCAAGTGCTTTCCTCAATTGCAAGCCACCCATGATGTTTTATAAATCCAAGTTAAATGTTGCTGTTCGAATCACTTTTTGCAAACTCTTTAATCCATGGCACAATGTTCATCCAAAATACAAATAATAAATTTTGGAGGCAGGATATTCCAACAGTACAAAAATAATTATTTGTTACAAGAAAATAGGTGCAGCATTATGACCCCTGCCACTTAAACCCTGCTTTACCATTCAATGTGATCACACTTGATACATGTTGCTTATTCCTCTTCCGGTTCCCCATAATTCCTTAATTCCTTAATCTTTCACAAAAATGATCTAATTCTGCCTTAAATATGTCTCATAGTCTAGCTGTAAGTATGTACAGTATGACTGTGTACAAATATTGATGTTCAAATGCGTCTCATAGTCTTTCAGTTAAAAGTCGTGGTTAGTTTACATAACTACAAGGAACCTTTTTGCCCTCTTCACTTTCCTTAAATTTGAAAACTGAATATTGTGCAAAATTTGTTGATTTCCTTAACTTTACCACTAACTTCCACCCTGCCCTCATATCGACTAACAGCTCTCTGCCCTTTCTTGATCTTTCTGTCACCATCACAGGGGACAAACTATGGACTGACATACTTCACAAACCTACCGACCCCCACAGTTATCTGGACTACACT
Organism: Okamejei kenojei; assembly: GCA_035221665.1. Lineage (NCBI taxonomy): Eukaryota > Metazoa > Chordata > Chondrichthyes > Rajiformes > Rajidae > Okamejei > Okamejei kenojei. The sequence continues at coordinate 10,228,751 of CM069149.1, read as the reverse complement.
TCCTACCACTGTATCTCTTGCCAAGACGCTATCCCCTATTCTCAATTTCTCAGGTTCCACTGCATCTGCTCCCAATATGAGGCTTTTCATTCTTGTGTGTCCAAGATGTCCTTGTATTTTAGTAAACATGGATTCCCTCCTGTTGTCATACCTGGATCCCTCACTTGTATCTCTTGTTTCCCATAGTTTTGCTCACAGTCCCTCTCCCCTCTGACGGAACAGGGATAGAATTCCCTTGGTCCTCACCTTTCACCCCTCCAGCCTCCGCATCCAACACATCATCCTCCGACATTTCCATCACTTACAAAGTGATCCCACTATCAGTCACATCTTCACTTCCCCACCCCTTTGTACCTTCCTCAGAGACTACTCCCTCCACAACTCCTTGGTTCACTCATGCCTTCCTACCCAACCATCCCCTTTCCAGATACATTTCCCTGCAACCGCAACCAATGTAACACTTGTCCCTGTACTTCCTCCCTCATGTCCATCCCGGGACCCCAGCAGATGAAACAGCTGCCCCTAGATCTCCTCCCTCACATCCACCCAGGGACCCCAAGAGTCCTTCCATGTGAGACAGCGGTTTACATGCATCTCCTCTAATCTCATCTACTGCATCCAGTGTTCCTGATGTGGTCTCCTGTACATCAGTGAGACCGTGTAGACTCAGCGACCATTTTGCCGAATAGTTGCGCTCGGTCTGCCAAGGCCTATAGGATCTCCCGGTTAAATAACCAACTGGAGATTGTGATTACTCGGCACATAGAAGGGACAGATATTATCTGCAAGTAGGGATCATCGCTCTCGAATAGCTATTTTTGTTTCTAGAAATCTACTTGCTATTTTAAAATCGTATCAGTGAACGTTAAAATGAGAAATTATGGGTAAATATCCCTTGATAGTCTGATCAAGTGAATGGTTTAGTAATGTGCAATAGACCGTTTAAGTAATGATATACCTATGAACAATAAAATTGCGCAAAAAAATTAATAATAGTATATTGTCATGTCTTTTTATTAGGTTTTTCCATTATAAATTATTGTCCAGGTTTGTATTTAAATTACCTTTAGAAATCTTTCATTTTGTAATTTTAATCTCTTATTAGTCTGGCGAGGTGCTTCAGTATCAGCTCCTCCATCTGTAATGAAGGGAATCACTTACATTTTGCAGGTTAACTAGAGATAATTGTAAATAAATTGAAGTATTATTGAAAATGCCAGTTTATTTGAGTTAAAATTGGAAGTGACTTGGATCTACATTGCTGTGTAATGACTGATTATCCTATATCCCCACTGAATAATATATATGGCCTGAATAATATATATGGCGTTGTATCTACACATGAAATGATACAATCGAGCAATTATCCCAAATGAAGTATGATGAATAGTGGATTATATGTCAATATTGGCTTTAATGTTATTAATGGTAGCATAAAGTCTTTGATTTATTTAATATTATTTTTTAGAAATGATATCTCTTAAAATATTCCATGACCAACTTCTGTTGATTTTACAATGTGCCTTTCTTTATCTCCTTTCTGAGAAACATTGAACTGTTGCCCCATCTGCTCTTTCAGGTGCATGTATCAGTTGTCACAGTGTTACTAACAGGTTACTCGACTTACCAGGGATGGGTGGCAATGGGGAATGTGGAGGCAAGGAAGCATGAAGACTCAGTGCAACCTTGTCGTCAGTTAGCATGCATTGTTTCCAGCAGTAGTCATAGGATAGCAGCTGGCACTTGGAACCCCGAATCTTGCGCATCCATGGCTAAGGATAATCATAGCCACCTACCAATACTGCACCCGGTAACAGCAAACTAAGTATGGGTCAGAATTGAATGTGGGTGCTTCCTAGTTTATGACCTCCTAACACACTCAATGTTGGATTGCAAAAGGAGAGATTGGCACCCTTTTTGACTGATGGAATGTGAATGAAATCAAAGAGATGCTGCCTGTCCCACTGAGTTACTCCAGCATTTTGTGTCTATCTTTCAAATTGGAGAGCCACAGAGTGATACAGTGTGGAAACAGGCCCTTCGGTCCAATTTCCCCCACACTTTCCAATATGACCCAGCTACACCTGCCAGCATTTGGTTCATATCCCTCTAAACCTGTCCTATCCATGTACCTGTCTAACTGCTTCTTAAATGTTTGGATAGCCCCAGCCTCAACTACCTCCTCTGGCAACTTGTGGTACACCCACCACCCTTTGTGTGATAAAGTTACTTGTTCCATACACCCAGCACAATTTGTGTGATAAAGATTTAATTCACATTAAATTTTTCCCCCTCACCTTAAACCTGTTTCCCTTTCACCTTAAACCTATGTAAATTATATTCTATTGTAAATATACAATTTGTCCAATGTCTCCTTGCCAAATATGTGATCTCTACATTCCATATAATATACCTTGCCCAAAATGTTGCCAATCTCTTTACTAGGCTTAGTCCTATTTGCCACTATTCACACCTTTGCTAATCCCCAGCAGAATGAATTGAATATTCTCATCATGTGCAAATATCTCCATGGCCTCCTGCTCTCCTTAAACATTCAGCAGGCTTTTTGCTCCATAGTTGCTGGATTCCTATGCTTCTCCCAACCTCTCTACTCTGTTCAATCTTTCAGTAATGTTAGTTCATCGTGCCTTCATTTCCTAAATACCACTTCTTCTGTTCCAACACTCTGCACCCCTTTCTTTCAACCTTCAGAAAATCCATTCTTTCATTCAATTTCTAATTCGATTTGTCACGTCCTGATTTGTTCTCTTCTGCAAACAGAAAATTAATGTTTATACTCACCCAATCAAACCCTTTAATAAGCCTGTAAATGCCCGGAGCTAAAGAAATAGCAGGGTCCAGACTGTTTAATCTTTCCTATTATTTAAAACCTCACAGTTTGAATCTAATTCAAACATTTTTTGCACGTTTCCCCACTGCCTGTTTCATTTAAATCACATGGGAATCATATCTGATTACAATAATCCAGAATCTTGTGTCAATGTTCACAAGGTTTGTTTTGGACAATAGCATTCTGCTCCTGAGATTGAAGATGTTAAGGGCCTGTCCCACCAGCATGCGATTGCATGTGTCTAGCGCTACCAAACGTGGTCGTTTGAGGCGTAGGGCCACGCGGGCTGGTCCCACTTCGATCGCCGGAGGCATATGGAGTTGTACGGGGATGGTCTCGACATCGTGCGGGGCTCCGAAAACCTGCACTGTTCGAAAATTCCGTGTGCCAACGGCCTGTTGGCCCGCAGGCGCATTGACGTCGTATGCAGCGTCTTGACGGCGCATGCCTAGCGCGTGGCGTTGTGCAATGACGTCACCGCCCGGCGTGCCGTTGCATGATGATGTCACCGCCCAACGCCGTGCGACATCCAAATTCACTCGGCCCGCCTCCTGCCCAGCTGATTGGTGAGTATGATGGGACCAGCCCCACACAACTCCATACGCCGCCGCGATTCGAATTGGGACCGGCCACGCGCGGCCGTACGCCTCAAGCGCGCGCTAGACGCATGCAATCGCATGCGGTCAGGCCCTTAAGGTTCAATTCCATTCTAGCAGATTCTTGATTTTAATACTTTATTGAGGTTGCATTGGCGGAGGTGCTATCGTTTGGATTAGACACTACATTCTCAGCTGGTACTATTCTGAAATAGGCAAATAGTATTGCTGTAACTGATTAAATTGAAGCATTAATTTACATTTTACTTCGGAGTCACGTGAGCGACTTCGTGCGCATACGCGACAAATCGTCGACCGCATGTGAGCGACAGGCAGGGAGGAGCGTTGCTCCTCTACTGCAGGGACCTGCAGGTAAGGAAACTAACCTGCAGTCCTTTTTCTTTTCAGGTGACTCTGCTCAGGGTCTCCAGGCCGCCTCGAAAACTGCCGCGGGCACAGACACCAACAGAGTGGAGTCGGGAAGAGCCCGTTCACCAGGAGGGTCCAGGCTCACACACTCGGCAGAGGCAGCCCGACTCTACACCGCAGCCCGCAGGACACTGACGGCAGGAGTACGAAGCGGCAGCCGACTCTACACCACAGCCTGCAGGGATACTGCGGGCTGTCTGCATTAACCAGGTAATGGGACAGAGCGAAGTGGGAGTGTGCCAGCTGGCTGGGAACTGCCCAAGGGAACTTTTCAAACTTTACACCTTTTCCAACCTCTTGCCTGCCCGGAAGCCAAGGAGAGGCAAAATTAAAGGTATTTTTCATTGTGTAATTGTCATGTTTCTCCTATAGGTGGAAAGAATTTAGAAACCCCATGATTTTACCATGTTTATTAATTCAGTACTATTATCCTTTCAACTTCGTTCAAAACACGCTACCCGGAACGTCGGGAAAGCCCGTGATCCAGGAGGGTCCGGGCTCGAGACTGCCAGTGTGCCGCAAGCCGCAGGAATCGGACTGACTAAGACAGAGCCGGGCCCGCCCATCATCGCGAAAGGCTTAGAGGGAGCTGATCAGGCAGAAGGTCGCTGAGGGTAAAGCAGTGGCTGTTGTCCTTTGACGATTCACGCCCCCCGGTGACCTGCCTCAGACGAATACAGAGAGATTTGGGCCAGGCTACATCTTGGCAGGGGACCAACGAGGGATCTAGGCGAATCAGCCCTATTCATTTTGGTCGCCTAGTACAGAGGAGATTTACTAGAGCCAGGGTTCCAGGTTCAACAAGTTAGGTCTTTGTCTTTAAAATGATGAAAGGGATAGACAGAAGTTGACGTGGATACGTTTTTCCCCATGACCAGCCAGGAATTCAGGGAGATCTAGGGGAAAACAAATGGTCGGACTGTGCTGTAATTGTTATATGGTTATATCATCCGCATATGCGGTGGCGGTCGCATGGCTCGGAGGAGCGTATCCCAGAGCACAATCTCTGCAGCTGGACCAGATGTCCTCCAGTCCAGGAGACATGCGGCTGGGCACCCAGCATGTCCCCGTCATCGGTGGGGAATGCCACGGATCAGCAGCTGGCTGACACGTAAGACGGGCTGGAGCAGGAACCTACAGTACCTGAGAAAACCCAGGAGGAACTGCTGAATGTGGTCTCCAAGTTCGCCCAGCCGAAGCACTCAGGTCAGCCTTTGCAGCCCAAACCAGTGGCCAGCATAGACTACCTCACCACACACCAGCTGCAGGAACAGGCCTTTACCGAGGTGATCAACATATACCAGGCCCAAGCAGCTGCATATCGTTGAATGTACCGACAGTCAACACGCCCATCTGGGGCAACATCAGTCTGGGGATAAGGGCACAGGAGCTGAAGTTCCTAAACATCCTGAAATTGCTGACATCGGGGATTATTGCCTTTGCCAGGTCGGTTGACGGCATGGAAATGACGGCAGAACAGGAGGATGCTCTTGCGATATTAGTCATGAAGTTAACGCTTCCCGGAGTATCGCCATCAAACCGACTCCAAACCCCATATTTGCGGGGTTGTACTAGGCATCTGCGACGCCACCACCGAGACAGCTGTTCAGCGAGGACCTGCCAAACAGGTCTAGGACCTGGATTAGGAGGCGAAGGCAGACGGGTTGATGAACCCACCTCCCTCCAGCAGGCCGGCAGTGCGCAGACAAATACCATATGCAAGACCTCGGGGGCCACCTGAAAGACCAGTAAGGACCTACACGCCGGCAGCACCTCAACACAATTCAACGGAACACCAGGAACCAGAACGTCAGGCCCGCCGGTAACCATGGAGGTAAGGGGGTCTGGTTCTCTTGGAACTACTGCATGTATAACCTCACAAGTAGGAGAGCGGTTATATACATTCTGGGATGCAAGGGAGCTGATTGTCACTATCCCAGGGAACAAAGCTATAGACATAATAGAGGCATGTAACAGCCTTGCTTGCGCCAGGAAACCGACTATTAGATATACTGCTAAAATAATTGGTAAACGTGTAGCTACATTCTAGCTACATAATTGGGCCGTTATACTATCAAAGCTTGCAAAGAGCAAAATCTCGGCATTAAAAGCGAATGCTGGACATTTTTACGGGCCTCTGCAGCCGCCAATCAAGGCATAACTTGAACTACAATAGTGGATTAGCTATGTTTGTGATTGTTAAATCCCATCATTACATCAAACCCATTAGTCGTGTTACAAACCGCCGCAAGCGCCAAGGGCTGGGGAGCTACCGACATCATTCCAGTTGGGGTGGTAGATGGGATTTGCACGAGTCTACTTTTCTTCAATCACAAGGTATAAACTGTTTAGAAATGCTGGGAGCATGTCACGGGCTACGGGCCTAATGCACTAATCTGCAGCATACGCATGTCCGTCTTCAATAATACCACTGAGGTGGCGTATTTAAACCTTATGGGTGGTATCAAGTCAATATCTTGTGATGAATTGGAAAAATTAATTTGGCTCTGGTAGATTGAAAGAAATATTTGGATATCAGCTACGTACCTTCCGGTTAAGCTCAATACAGTGGCGGACACCAGGTCACAAATATTTAATAACGACATCAAGTGGATGTTGAACCTCCAAATATTTGCTAAAACTATAGCCTAATATGGAACACCAGATATTGACCTCCTTGCGTCCAGGTTGAACCATTGGATACCAACATATGTCTCTTGAGAACCAGATCCTGGGGCAGTGGCGATGGACGCGTTCTCGCTACATTGGGGGGAAATGGGTTTTTTATGCTTTCCCCCATTCTGCTTATCAGACAGGTGTTGCAGAAAACGCAACCAGATTCTGCAACAGAAAGGACCATGGACATCATACAGCAGCGTGCAGAGAGAGTCCACTAGGAAGCAGTACCTCACCCACATAAGGATATGTGAGGTTTCTATAGTCGGACCTAGGCCACCTACATATCTGCTACGATCTCCAATGTGCTGGAATCCTCCCGAGCCTGCATTATGATGAGTCCCTCAGTTACAGTGCCATATACAGTGCCAGGAGTGCACTGTCATCCTATCTCAACATTGGAGTGCGTTCTCACCAGCTGGTATCCACACTGAAGGGTATGTTCTATCCCTCCCCGACCACAATATACTACCAGAGATATAGGGGTGGTGTTGACCCTACTCAGGAGCTGGTCGCCTTTGGCGGATTTACCACTGGACTTATTCACCTTCAAAGTGGTGATGGTAATGGCACTGAAGACAGCACAACGGGTCCAAACTCTACAGGAATTACCTGGATAGAATGGTTTCGACCCACAGTAAAGTGACTGCATTATAGAAGAGTTGCTTAAACTACACAGACCTGCGACTACAAGGTCTGAAAATGGGCATCAGGAGATGGCTCAAGGGGGTATTCGGTGCAGCAGGTAAGACACAAACATTTTTAAAATGGCATTCTACCAGGGCTGCATCCACATCAGCGGTGAGGACCATGGAGGTGTTCATGGATTATGTCCTCGCAATAGCGGGCTGGGCCAGTGAAACTACATTTCAGCGGTTTTATAACAGACCTGTGGCCCCTCCCGCAACTTTGGCAGATTCAGTTTTAAGTGCTGTTCCCTAAACGTTTGTCCCCGAGTTCAGGGGTTTATTGTTATATTAACAAATGTTATTATTTTTCAGCTTGTTCAAGTCTGAAATACGTTAAAATACTTCCTCCATCAGTACTACGGCAGTGTGTGAGCATGGACGTGATCCAGGGCATGTAATCACAGAGCTTTGAAATCTTCACGAAGTCACCCACGTGACTCCGAAGTAAAATAGTAAGATTAAACAAGAACTTACCCGTTTGAAGTTTGATCTTTATTTTATGAGGAGTTGCGATGAGGGATTTCGTGCCCTCCGCTCCCAACCCTGTATCATAAGGTCAACTGGTATATTCAAGTTCTTTAATCTTACTATCTTCAGTCATTGTTGTTATCTGTGATTCCACGCCGCTGCTTTGAAGAATGTCGCGCATGCGTGCCTGGCGGGGTCTTCACGAAATCCCTCATCGCAACTCCTCATAAAATAAAGATCAAACTTCAAACTGGTAAGTTCTTGTTTAATCTTACTATTAAACTATCCTTGACTCTTTGCATTAATGGGCAAAATAGTCTGCATGGATGGAAGAAAATGTCTGCAGATTTATTCATCAGATCCGCCTCCATGTTTTAAACAGATTGCTTTCTGAGAAAATTGACAATTTTCGCAGTATTATTTGCTGTAAGCCTTGTCCTGATTAGCTGACTTAGTGTTGTCATAATAAATGCTGTTTAAAGGACTGTTGCAATGAGTATTTTCACACAGGAGCAATGTGAAAAGATTAAATTACCCCAAATAACACAACGCAAAACAGACCACTGCATTTAATCAGCATCCAGTAACCAAATGTTTTATATGGACTTTGTTCAAACCACAATGGGAATATTCAGCTTACCAAATAACTTGGAGCTTAATATATTCATAATATACCGAAAAATTACACAAATATCAATAAATTTACATTTAAATAAAAATCAATTGAGTTGTTACTGATAAAGTGAATTGTCTAGCATAATGTTAGATTTAAAGAACGTAGATCAGAGGAAAACTTTCAAAGTAAAAATAGCCTTTGAATCCCATTGCCAGGGAGCTGATCCAATGTGAATATGCCTCTGGTGTGAGGGAGCCCTCTGCAGGGCATCAATGTTTTCAGAATGTAGACACAAAATGCTGGAGTAGCTCAGCAGGACGCTGCATCTCTGGATAGAAAGAATGAACTGCAGACTGAAGAAGGGTCTTGACCCAAAATGTCACCTATCACTTCTATCCAGAGATGCTGCCTGTCCCGCTGAGTTACTCCAGTATTCTGTGTCTATCTTCAGTGTAAACCAGCATCGTATTTAATGAGGTTAAAGTAATCAAAATTAATTATCTTTCAATTAATATTTTTTGCGGTTGCTCAGGTAGTTCACGCATGTCAGCATTTTGAATCCAAACAGAATATCAATGGATAAATTCTGAGGTTTGGTAGTCAGACGCGCTGGTTCAGGCAAACATTTTCAAATTTGCTAAGCGGAAAACCATATGGAAATATGTAAGCAAACACGAACAGCTGGAGGGGCTCATTGGGTCAGGCAGAATTTGTTAAAGGAAATGGGCAGTCGACATTTCGGGTCGGGACCCTCCTTCAGATGCTGAAGACTGTCTGACCTGCTGAGTTCCTCCAGCAGTTTGCTGTTTACGTTCAAGATTCAAGATCTGCAGTCTCTTGCGTCTCCTTGGAAATATGTGAGATGGAATAACTAATACCGTTCATGCTCATTTACTGAAAGTATCCCACATATCACGTGGTCAGCTGCATATTATGAGCTGTTGGGGATGAGTCAATGGCTGAACCCATCTTGCCTTGGCTGGCAAACTGAAGGAGAATATGTCATGGAATAACACATCTAGCAATGTAATTAAGACACAAGGAAGTGCAGGTGCCGAATTACAAAAAAGACATAAAGTGCTGGAGTAACTCAATGGGTCAGGCAGCATTTCTGGAGAACATGGAAGGTGACATTTTGGGTCAAGACACTTTTCCATACATTATTATGGGGAATAAAGCTGCAAGAGGGGTGGGGTCAGGACAACCTCTCCCACCCAAACCACCCCATTCCCAGATGCTTTCCCCTGCAACCGCAGGAGATGTAACAACTGACCCTATACCTCCTCCCTCATATCCATCCAGGTACCCCAGCAGTCCATCCAGGTAAGAGAGGTTCATGTGCATCTCCTCCAACCTTATCTACTGTGTTGGGTGCTCCCATTTTGGCCTCCTGTACATCGTCAAGACTAAGTGTAGACTAGGCACACACTTGCTCTCGTTCTGCCAAAGCCTGTTAGATCTCCCGATTGCTTATCATTTGCTGTCCACTTTAACTCCCCTTCCCATTCTGTTACCAACCTTTCTGCCCTTGTCCTCCTCCATTGCCAGACTGACCACAGATTGGGGGAGGAACTCAGCGTGTCATCTGTGGAGGGAATGGACCAGGGGTTGGACAGGCTAGATGCAGGAAGATTGTTCCCGATGTTGGGGAGTCCAGGACAAGGGGTCACAGCTTAAGGATTAAGACGGGAAGGACTTTCTTCACACAGAGAGTGGTGAACTCTCTGCCACATGAGGCCAGTTCATTGGCATGTGGCCCTTGTGGCTGTGAGAGAAGGCACGGGGATGATCAGCCATGATCTGTGCTCGAAGGCTGAATGGCCTACTCCTGATGTTTCTAAACTGCAGACGCTGGTTTAACTGAAGATAGACACAAAATGCTGGAGTAACTCAGTGGGACAGGAGGCAACTCTGGAGAGAAGGAATGGTGACGTTTCAGATTGAGACCCTTATTCAGACTGCTTTTTGTGTCTATCTTCGCAGGAATTGACTGATGACATTTCAGGTTGGGACCATTCTACAGACTTAAGAAGAGTCTTGACCCTAAATGTCATCCTTCTGTTCCCTCCATAGCTAATGCCTGACTTGCTGAGGTCTTCCTGCACTTTGTTGGTTGTTTAAGATTCCGGCATCTGCAGTTCTTTTGGCTCCTTTAGTATTTCTGTATGCGTTTGTTTTGTTTCCCTGGTTCCATACTTAATCTGTTCAAAGTTAACAATGATATTACCCAACAGTGCGACAAGATTGCTTCAGAAAAATGTGGACTTAGATAGAATAAGTTTTGGTCCCATTCTGTTGTTGAATATCACAGCCATTGATCCAAGCAGCATCAAGATCACTGGAGGTTTCCCTTTTGTTACTCAGAAAGCCTCCCATAGTTACATAATCAGGAATCTGGCAAGGTACAAAAACAATGGCACCTACAGTTTTCGAAGATACATTTGTACAAGTTAGGACTCAGTATACTGATTGTTGGACCCAATAACACTCCCACCCCCTTAAAATCCCTTGAGAAATCTCCCAATTGTTTTAAAGACAAGAAAAGAGGCCAGTATTGAAACAGGAACCCCCGAGGAGAGAACATTTCTATCACCACTGCCCCTTTCAAGTAACATTCTGGTCCCTTGCTGGGCTGCGGCAAAGGAATCTCCTGACCACGGAATAATTTAAACCTCCTCTTGGTCATATGGTCCTCTCCAGTCTCAAGAGGAGTCCCGAACGTAAACATCATCCATTCATTTTAATTTTAAGATCATGTAAACGGGAGCAAGTTCTCTGTGACATGGTACATTGACATTGTAAGATGTATGATGGTTAAATGAAATGAGGTCAAAACTGGTTTTGCGCCTTTATTTCTTGAGTGTATTTAATGCTGCACGGCATATTGGTGGCCGTTGTCACTTCCTCCCATTCACTAAATGTACTTTTGCTTTTTCCCATTTAGGGCCCTAGCTTGGACTCACTTGAAGCACTAAATATCTACATTTTCATTTCTGAAACAAGACATTATTGGACATACAGCTTTTCTTCCGGTCATATTTTACTTCACAAATGCCTTTACAATGACATATGCCTCCCAGAATGAGTACTCTTTACACAGATGTGGGCTTTCAACATGCAGTGGAGCAGGGTTTCTACCCCACACAACAATGATCTGTCAATAACAGATGTTATTCAGATCTGGAAATTACAGAGGGTATTATAAATGACTTCATAGGTTCTGGTGAAATGAGCCCACCCATAGTTAAGAGCATTAGAATGCAGCCCAATTCTGGTTTATATCTGACCAAGAAATCCTATCCCATCGCATATTGTTCCTCTCTGAAGTGAGGTAATTTTGTGTGACAAATTATGGAATGTTTTCTGCTCTCATCCACCTCCAAGAACCAATTTTAATCTGAATCAGTTAACCTTAGCGGAGTTAATGACCTATAGCTTATAGCACGAGTTTTTCAAAACCATAATTTACTTGACAAAATGCATTCTTACAAAGGTCGGTGGCACAGCGGTAGAGTTGCTGCCTTACAGTGCTTGCAGCGCCGGAGACCTGAGTTCGATCTGTTATGAGATGCTGTTTTTGTACGGAGTTTGTACATTCTCCACATGGCCGCGTGCGTTTTCTCCAAGCTCTTCCGATTCCTCCCACAGTCCAAAGACGTGCAGGTTTGTAGGTTAATTGGCTTGGTATAATTGTAAATTGTCCCTCGTGTTTGTAGGGTAGTATTAATGTGCAGGGATCGCTGGTCGTTGAGGACTCAGAGGGCCGAAAGGCCTGTTTCCACATTGTATCTGTAAACTAAACAAAATTAAAGGTGATGAATTGTAAGAATGAGTCAGGATTAATAATCCCTCAACTCATTCCACTTTAACACCGTTGAAAGGTGAAGAAATCTTTCAAAAACTTCTTGAAAAATTAATATATCATATTTCAACCAATGTACCAATATCACATTGTTTCCATGTCATTAATGCACACCTGAACCCTCCGGTTGTACATTGTTCAGATTTCATTATTAGGTTTGATTCTGCAGCTTTTCTATTGTGCTTCTAAGAAGAATCAGTAATTTAAAATGTTAGATGTTCAATTTATTGAAAGGATTTGGAAAAAGTTTGTTCGAAGACAGTTCAGAAATAGTGAAATGACTATTAATGCCACAGGAGAAAAAATACTGTGGTCAATTTGTTCATTTCTTGCTGCACAATCAGAGTGTATCCCTTGCACCTTCCAAAGGCGTCAAAAATACGAGACCCAAAGAAACGCAAGGCTTGGGAAAAGATGAAACTAATTTGTATTTTCCATTCATATCAACAACATTTGCAGCAGATATTGTCTCAAGAGCTCCAGGGCAGCACAGTGGAGCAGCTGGTAGAGTTGCTGCCCCACAGTGCCAGAAAACAGGGTTTTAATACTGACCTTGGGTGCCAACTGTATAGTTTGCACGTTAGTTTGGTTTAGAGATACAGCATTTTTAATTTTTTTTTTAAATTTCAAAATATACTTTATTCGAATGAGATACAGCATGGGAACAGACCACCTAGTCCACACCATTGATCACCATCCACACTTGTTCTATGTTATCCCACTTTTTCATCCACTCCCTACACACTAGGGACAATTTACAGAGGCCAATTGACCTACGAACCCATGTGTCTTTGGGATATGAGTTAAAGGTATTTGGTTCTAACATAGTATTAAAAATGTAACTAATATAAAATGAACGCAATACATGATGCATATTTATATATCCTTGTATGGAAACAGGAACAAATTTCAAATTATGCAGCCAATGAAAACCTTGTAGTTAAAATCGAACAAGTGATTAATCCATTGACATACAGCTTGAATTCAAATAACTTTAATTTTAACATGCTGTTGCGATCAGCCAGAAGGTCATAGAGCAAGATCAGGAATTTCTATTCATATGTGTATTTCTGTATAGAGTTATAGCCTGTAACTTAATTGGCTGAGAATAAGCATCCTCAGCAGGTGCAGGCTTTTCTTTTGAAAGTTCACCTTTTTATGTTTTTATTAAGTTACGTCAGAGAAATAGAGAGTCGTAGACTCTTTGGCCTGTTTCCGTGCTGCATGGCTCTGTGTCGCTATGAGTCTCACTCTTCCTTTTAACCAATGGAAAAAACACTTGTGGTAGCTGATGTGGGAGCTAACTGTGGAAGACACGGTGGCGCAGCGGTAGTTTCTGCCTTACAGCGCCAGATCCCCGGGTCCTGGGTTCGATCCTGACTATGGGTGCTGTCTGTACAGAGTTTGTACGTTCTCCCCGTGACCTGCGTGGGTTTTAGAAACATAGAAAATAGGTGCAGGAGTAGGCCATTCGGCCCTTCGAGCCAGCACCGCCATTCATTGTGATCATGGCTGATCGTCCGCTATCAATAACCCGTGCCTGCCTTCTCCCCATATCCCTTGACTCCACTAGCCCCTAGAGCTCTATCCAACTCTCTCTTAAATCCATCCAGTGATTTGGCCTCCACTGCCCTCTGTGGCAGGGAATTCCATAAATTCGCAATTTATTCACAATCTCAGGGTAAAAAAATGTTTTCTCACCTTAGTCTTAAATGACCTCCCCTTTATTCTAAGACTGTGGTCCCTGGTTCTGGACTCACCCAACATTGGGAACATTTTTCCTGCATCTAGCTTGTCCAATCTTTTTATAATTTTATGTTTCTATAAGATTCCCCCTCATCCTTCTAAACTCCAGTGAATACAAGCCTAGTCTTTTCAATCTTTCCTCATATGACTGTCCCGCCATCCCAGGGATCGATCTTTTTTTCTCCGGGTTTTCTCTGAGGTCTTCTGTTTCCTCCCACACTCCAAAGACGTACAGGTTTGTAGGTTAATTGGCTTGGTATAAATGTAGATTGTCCCTAGTGTGTGGGGATTGCCCAGACTCAGTGTGGGCTTGGTGGGTCGAAGGGCCTGTTTCCATGCTGTATCTCAAAACTAAACTAAAAAAGCAAAAAAATTTAAAAATTTGTTGCAAGCAATTTCTCAAGCAGTTGCTGATAATTTCCTTTATGTGCTGCTGACCTTTGGTAATTTTCACATTCACTGACATGGCATTGATAGGTGCCTGTTTATTCCTGAAAAATTGCTATTTGCGAGTGTGAAATTTCAGCCATTTGGTAGTAAGTGTGACTCATAAAAATAAATAATAAATAAACTTTATTTCGGACTCAAGGTCCAGACAAGGGACAACATTATATTAAAATACATTGCATATAAAAACATCATAAAATACATATATTAATGTCCTAGTCCATACCTGGTCGGAAAGGCGGCTTCCCTCCGAGCTGCTTCTTTGCCCCTTCCTCGCGGCCCAGCATCGGACTGGAGCAGCGTTTCCTGTCATGACCGGCCGGGACTACAGCTTCGGCGGCGGCACAGCGCTGGGGCACCATCAGCGAGCGGGCGATGCCTTACCCGGGTCGCCGTGCGGTAAGCTCCGGAGTGCTGTGACCGCCGACTCCAACATCGAGGAGCTGTGGCTGCGGGCGTCCAGCCGCGGGCAGCGCTGGATTTAAAACACCGCGGAGCCCGGGATCCGAGATCGCCAGAGTCGGAGCTCCAACCAGCGTGGCCTGAGGACTACGGGTGCCGCAGTCTTCGGGGAGGAAGCGGCCGCTCCAGACATTCCAAGCTGCTCGATGCCTTCCATCTTCCCGGCAAGAGGGCCTGAAGCATCGGGCTGTCGTAGAGGCGACTGCGGAGGCACAATAGGCCCGATGATGGGTGAACAGGGGACGGGACTGGACTTTGCAATTTTACATTTCTGCCTTCTGGGAGTTAGGGATTCTGGGAGTTAGGGATTCTGGGAGTTAGGGATTCTGGGAGTTAAGGATTCAGTATTTAGTAGTAAAGTTTAAAGGATAAGTTTTTGTGTTTTTTTAATATTTAATACAGAGTAATTTGGGAGTAAGGTATGGCAGTAGAGATTGGCCCCGTGGTTTGTTCAGCCTGCAACATGTGGGAGATCAGGGAGATGGTCGGTGTCCCTGGTGACTACGTTTGCAGGAAGTGTGTCCAGCTGCAGCTCCTGGCAGACCGCATTGAACGATTGGAACTGCGGCTGGATTCATACTGGAGCATCCACGATGCAGAGAAAGTCGTGGATAGCACGTACAGTGAGTTGGTCACACCGCAGGCAAAAGGTAAGAGGACAAAAAGGGAACGGGTGGCCAATAGCCAGCAAAGCAGTAGGCAGGTAGTGCAGGAGTCCCCTGCGGTCATCTCCCTCCTAAACAGGTATACCATTTTGGATACTGTTGAGGGAGATGGCTCATCAGGGGAATGCAGCAGCAGCCAAGTTCATGGCACCATGGGTGGCTCTGCAGCACATGAGGGGGGAAAAAAGAGGGGAAGGGCAATAGTAATAGGGGATTCAATTGTCAGGGGAATAGATAGGCGTTTCTGCGGCCGCAAACGAGACTCCAGGATGGTATGTTGCCTCCCTGGTGCAAAGGTCAGGGATGTCACTGAACGGCTGCAGAACATTCTGGAGGGGGAGGGTGAACAGCCAGTTGCCGTGGTACATGTTGGCACCAACGATATAGGTAAAAAAAGGGATGAGGTCCTACAAGGTGAATTTAGGGAGCTAGGAGATAAACTTAAAAGTAGGACCTCAATGGTAGTAATCTCCGGATTACTACCAGTACCACGGGCCAGTCAGAGTAGAAATAGGAGGATATTGCAAATGAATACATGGCTTGAAAAGTGGTGCAAGGGGGAGGGATTCAAATTTTTAGGGCACTGGGACCAGTTCTGGGGGAGGTGGGACCGGTACAAACAGGACGGTTTGCACCTGGAATGGAATGGAACCAATGTTCTTGGGGAGTGTGACATTGTTAATTCAGAAACAATGGTTCTGAACTTAAAGAAAGGTAACTTTGAGGGTATGAGACGTGAATTGGCCAAGATTGACTGGCAATTAATTCTAAAAGGGTTGACGGTGGATATACAATGGAAGACATTTAAAGACTGCATGGATGAACTACAAAAATTGTTCATCCCAGTTTGGCAAAAGAATAAATCGGGGAAGGTAGTGCATCCGTGGATAACAAGGGAAATCAGGGATAGTATCAAAGCAAAGGATGATGCGTACAAAGTAGCCAGAAAAAGCAGCATACCAGAGGACTGGGAGAAATTCAGAGACCAGCAGAGGAGGACAAAGGGCTTAATTAGGAAAGGAAAAATAGATTATGAAAGAAAACTGGCAGGGAACATAAAAACTGACTGCAAAAGTTTTTATAGATATGTGAAGAGAAAGAGGTTAGTTAAAACAAATGTAGGTCCCTTGCAGTCAGAAACAGGTGAGTTGATCATGGGGAACAAGGATATGGCGGACCAATTGAATAACTACTTTGGTTCCGTCTTCACTAAGGAAGACATAAATAATCTGCCGGAAATAGCAGGGGACTGTGGGTCAAAGGAGGAATTGAGTGAAATCCAGGTCAGTCGGGAAGTGGTGTTGGGTAAATTGAATAGATTAAAGGCCGATAAATCCCCAGGGCCAGATAGGCTGCATCCCAGAGTACTTAAGGAAGTAGCTCAGGAAATAGTGGATGCATTAGTGATAATCTTTCAAAACTCTTTAGATTCTGGAGTAGTTCCTGAGGATTGGCGGGTAGCAAATGTAACCCCTCTTTTTAAGAAGGGAGGGAGAGAGAAAACGGGGAATTACAGACCAGTTAGTCTAACATCGGTAGTGGGGAAACTGCTAGAGTCAGTTATTAAAGATGGGATAGCAGCACATTTGGAAAGTGGTGAAATCATTGGTCAAAGTCAGCATGGATTTACAAAAGGTAAATCATGTCTGACGAATCTTGTGGAATTTTTCGAGGATGTAACTAGTAGCGTGGATAAGGGAGAACCAGTGGATGTGGTATATCTGGACTTCCAGAAGGCTTTCGACAAGGTCCCACATAAGAGATTAGTATACAAACTTAAAGCATACGGTATTAGGGGTTCAGTATTGATGTGGATAGAGAACTGGCTGGCAAACAGGAAGCAAAGAGTAGGAGTAAACGGGTCCTTTTCACAATGGCAGGCAGTAACTAGTGGGGTACCGCAGGGCTCAGTGCTGGGACCCCAGCTATTTACAATATATATTAATGATCTGGATGAGGGAATTGAAGGCAATATCTCCAAGTTTGCGGATGACACTAAGCTGGGGGGCAGTGTTAGCTGTGAGGAGGATGCTAGGAGACTGCAAGGTGACTTGGATAGGCTGGGTGAGTGGGCAAATGTTTGGCAGATGCAGTATAATGTGGATAAATGTGAGGTTATCCACTTTGGTGGCAAAAACAGGAAAGCAGACTATTATTTAAATGGTGGCCGATTAGGAAAAGGGGAGATGCAGCGAGTCCTGGGTGTCATGGTACACCAGTCATTGAAAGTAGGCATGCAGGTGCAGCAGGCAGTGAAAAAAGCGAATGGTATGTTAGCTTTCATAGCAAAAGGATTTGAGTACAGGAGCAGGGAGGTTCTACTTCAGTTGTACAGGGTCTTGGTGAGACCACACCTGGAGTATTGCGTACAGTTTTGGTCTCCAAATCTGAGGAAGGACATTATTGCCATAGAGGGAGTGCAGAGAAGGTTCACCAGACTGATTCCTGGGATGTCAGGACTGTCTTATGAAGAAAGACTGGATAGACTCGGTTTATACTCTCTGGAATTTAGGAGATTGAGAGGGGATCTTATAGAAACTTACAAAATTCTTAAGGGGTTGGACAGGCTAGATGCAGGAAGATTGTTCCCGATGTTGCGGAAGTCCAGGACAAGGGGTCACAGCTTAAGGATAAGGGGGAAATCCTTTAAGACCGAGATGAGAAATACTTTTTTTCACACAGAGAGTGGTGAGTCTCTGGAACTCTCTGCCACAGAGGGTAGTTGAGGCCAGTTCATTGGCTATATTTAAGAGTGAGTTGGATGTGGCCCTTGTGGCTAAGGGGATCAGAGGGTATGGAGAGAAGGCAGGTACGGGATACTGAGTTGGATGATCAGCCATGATCATATTGAATGGCGGTGCAGGCTCGAAGGGCTGAATGGCCTACTCCTGCACCTAATTTCTATGTTTCTATGGTTTCTATGTTTGCTGCCTTCCCCCACAGTGGGAACCATTGTGGGGGGATGTTTTTATGTTTATTATTAAATTCTTTAATGTTGTGTCTTATCTTTATTCGTTGGCTGCAATGGCAAGTCAAATTTCACTACACCAATTGGTGTATGTGATAATAAATGTCCTTTATATCTTTGTATAAAATCTTAGTACATCACATAAAAGCATCATAAATCATATATTTTTAAAAAACAATACATTATTTCAAATCCAGAAAAAAAGAAACATCAGTATCCTACAACGAGACAGCGATACCAGTGTCTCCACAACTGGGATTCGTAGTGTGTAGTGCTAAACCTTATGTTTGACAAGGCTATGATAATTACGTTTTTAGAGTCATTTATCCTGCAAATGAATTGATACATATGATTTCTTAGGATAGATTCTAAAGTACTGACTTCTGCAGCCACAAACATGTTGCTAGCACGACACCATCTAGGTTTCCTTAGCAGGGGTCTCATGGCATCATTATGGACCACCTTTAGTCTCTGCAAACTTGTCTTTCCGTAGTTTGACCACAGATGCGCAGTGTAGAGGGGTGTGCAATATGCTCTAAACAGCAACATCTTCACCACATCTGTACACGCACCAAACTTACGCAAGAGAATATTTGCCTGTACATACAGCATATGCCATTGCCTATAAATATCCTCATCATCTATCATTTGTTCTGTAATAAAATGCCCAATATATTTTACCTTATTACAGACACTAAGATTATTGTCAGACAATTTAAAATCAGGAAATGTTAAACATTTATCCTCTTTGGTTCTACAGAACATAACAGCACTCTTACAAGCATTATATTTAATGTCATGTTCCAAACCATACACAGAACATATAGTAAGGAGCTGCTGGAGACCAGCGCTAGGACTAAAGACCACAAGATCATCTGCATACATAATATGGTTCACTAGAATATTACCAATCATGCACCCAGTGTTACAGGCTTTCAGTTGTTTGGACGGATCATCAATATAAAGATTAAAAAGGACTGGGGACAAAATCCCCCCTTGTCTAACACCATTGCTAACCCCACATGGGGCTGAGACCCTATTGCCCCATTTTATTTGCATAGTCTGGTGGGCATCCCTAGTAGGCCAGAATTCTCACAATGTATTTAGGCACCCCTCTTTGACTCATTTTAACAAACAGCTTTCTGTGATGAACACAATCAAAGGCTTTGGAAGCATCAATAAAGCACATAAGAATTGAAGAGTTTTTGCCTCTATATTTGTTTACAATTTCTTTTAGGGCATATATGCATGTCAGTGACATGTTTTGCTTTAAAAACAAACTGGTTATCGGTGGAGTTAACAAACTCATTTATTCTATCCAGCAGAACTCTTTCTAAGACTTTTGACAATATGCTGGCTAAAGCTATAGGCCTGTAATTATTTAGGCTGCCTACATTACCAACTTTGTCAATGACCAGCACTAACAGAACAGACAAACATTGAGTCTGGTAACAAGCTGGGGTGGGAGATTGCAACCTTCACGTGGTCCGCCCTGTTTCGACAAATGCAAGCAACCTGGCGTGCACAATCAAATAAGATCAAATAGAACACGTTGTCCTACAACATTAGGCTGTACACGCTATACGCAAGAAGAAGAAGAAGAAATAACAAGCTATGAATCATAAAGCCAGTAAAACAAATAGCTAGAAGAGGAGCTATCCTCATACTCACATTCTTAAGATGTTCAGCAGAGATACGATCCAAGCCACTTGCTTTGTTGTTGGACAGCTTGTTCATGGCATGACACACCTCATGTGACATAATCACCATCGAGTCATTACTCTCAATATTGTCCACCCTATACAAATCACCTTGGACACATTTGAATAAGGTGCTATAATGTTGTCGCCATAACTCCGCGATATTAGCTCTTCCTGAGATTCCATCTACAGTGCATGGTAGAGATGTTTTGCAACTGTTAAGAGCTCTCACTTTTTTCCAAAAATCAGTGGCATTGTTACTTAGCAGCTTCTTAGCCATAGAATCAGCCCTCATAGCTTGGTCATTTTTACAGATGAAGCGAATAGCATACATATCTTGCATTAGTGAGCTTCTTGTGCTCATAAACTGTATATTTTTGAAACAAGGCAGAGCATATCAAAACTTCAACTGTTAAGGAAATTAATCCATGAAGGAACCAATGTTACATGCTTGACATCATCTGGAAATTGCACTGAAAGAACATTGATATATTTAAAACAAACTATGATGTACTTTCATAACTTGCTTGTTTAATTGTAACATTTTCAGTTTGGATTATGGAAGTAGTAAGGCTTGCAGACAACAAACTATTTTGAAGGTATTATAAAACTGCCAAATGTGGTAGTTATGTTCTGGATTACTTTTCTGGAAACATGAATTTGAAACCCACCAAAGTAACTGGAGAATTAAAATTCCAGTAATTAAACAAATGAAAAGCCGCTGTTAGTAATTCATACAGTCGAACAACTTGATCCCTCTCTTGTCTGGCCTATATGTTACACAGGTCCCATCAATGTGGCTGACTCTTAACTCCATCTGTTCAAGACATATTCGGATGGGCAATAAATTTTGACATTATCAGCAATGACCACATTTCAGAAACAAATATACAATTAAGTAAATCTCCAATGACAACCTTGCCCCCAATGTCAGCAAAGTGAAGGAGCTGGTTGTATTTTCAGGAGGCGAGGTGGTGTACGTGTTCCAGTCAGCATCGATGGTGTCAAAGTGCAAATAGTCAAGAGCTTCAACGTACCATCATCACCAACAATTTGTTCTTGACCAATCACATTGCAATTGTAATTGCAATTGATTTTATTAGCAAAATAAGTATGTAAATCATACGAGGAATTTGATTTCCCGTACAGTCGCACCAAAAAAGCAACAAAACACGCACACACATAAAAAATGAACATAAACACCCATCACAGAGGCTCTCCACGTTCCTCAGTGTGATGGAAGGCAATAAAGTCTTATCTTCTTTCCTCCTTTTTCGCCCCTGGTCGGAAGGCAGCAACTCTACCACTGCGCTGCTGCGTTGCTCTTCTCGTATACAGTATGAGTTGACTGGATAGAACACGAAGGTTTTCAATATATCTCGATACACGTGACAATAATTCCGCAACAACAAAAACCAATACCAAAAATCACCATAATGAGTGCACACACAAAGATAGCTAAAATAAACAAAAGTGAGTGATTCTTGTATTATTCTCATTCCTATAGTAAATGCCATTTTTTTAAATATTAGACTTGATGGCATCTAGCAGAACAAAGATATTTGCTCATTAGTTGGCAAATGTAGTCTGTATCAGGAAAAAAAACCATAAAAGGTTCACAAAAGGTTGTGTATTCATAAAACTATAAATGTGGCCATGTAGTAATGCTCAGGAACTAATGGTCTACTTCTGGTGGAATTTAGGCAAATGGGAAATTGAAATGAACAAAGTAACTTGTCCAAAGTAATTGGATCTTGCTGTCTTAATTTTATCTTGCTCTTCTAAGAAACAGAAAGGGCAACCCCATGCGGCTGGCAGGTCGTTTTTAAAATGTGTGGATGTTATTTTGGAATTTCACTATTTTTAGATTGACATACGTGCGGAAGTTATTGTGACTTTCCCACCATCGAGACAAAAAGTGGAAGAGGTCAGGGAAAATTAGGCTCGTAAGTAAGTGTTTCACTTACCTTTTGAGACCAGTGAAAATGAGAAACAATGTCAGCATGTGGCCTCGGAAAGTAAAAAGTGCACCATCAGGCTCTTGAATTCACTCTGGTAAAATTGAACAATAAATCTCGAAAGCAGGTCATGAAACTGACATTTAACCGTGTGAAGTGAATAGGAATAAAAACAAAAAATGCTGGAAACACTCAACAAGTCGGGAGGTATCTGCAGTTTTTTTTTAAAATGTTCATTTGATGTGAATAGAAATAAGCTCTGTACTGTGAAAAAGCAGAGGAACCAGAGGATGTGGGTTCATAAAACATTAAAGCAAGTTCCTGAGGCTGGTTAAAAAAACACTTATGGAATGGTGGGTTTTATCACAGATGCAACAAAAACAAATCCAAATAATGATCCTATTTAAAAATTTTAAAAGGCCTACATTATTATGCTTGTGTAATATAAGGCTTTACATCATAGGAAGTGTATTACAGCTTTAGTGAGAGTGCAACAGAAATTCACAAAGATTCTTCGTTTTTTTAGTTGTAGTTTTAGAGGTACAACGCAGAAACAGGCTGCTTGGACCAGCAAGTCCACACCGACCAGTGATCCCCGCACACTAACACTATCCTACACACGTTAGGGACAATTTACACATGCACCAAGCCGATTAACCAACAAACCTGTACGTCTTTGGAGAGTGGGAGGAAACCAGAGATCCAGGAGAAAACCCACACTGTCATGGGGAGAACGTACAAACTCCATACAGACAAGCACCCGTGGTCAGGATCGAACCCGGGTCTCTGGCGCTGTGTGGCAGCAACTCTACCGCTACACCACCATGCCGTCCTATTCTGCCTAAGGAAATGTGACCACAAGTACTTGGAAGAAAGGTTCCGTTTGGCTAATAATAGTAATTAATTTGATGTGAGACTGATCACTTTTGTCAAGAGGCTTGCTTGTTCCATTTTGAGAAGACACTTATTTTTTGTGCCACTTATACCAGTATCTCGGTGCCATTCCATCTTGTTGCAGAGTTGCAAGAGAAGCTCCGCATGTGTGCAGTCCTCTGGTGTGAATTAGAAACTGTGGTCATGTAGACAATCCTATCTCCTGGATTTGGGGCAAGTCTCCCATCTGGATCTACAATGGGATTTTCATTGGGATGGGATTTCCATTGCAAAATAACTGTAATAGTGGACTAAATCTCCAGGAATTTGAAGGTGTTTATGATTATTAACTGAGGTAAAGAACCTCCATAGTACTAAAATAATATTTGTTAAATTTTGTCACAAATACCACAGACATTCTTCCCATCTGAGTTGGCAAATTTCAGGTAAGTATGCAGTGGAATACTTCTCCATTCCAAGGTAGAGCTTTCATATCTGCTTCAGTGCCCAGTGGCTCTGAGGTACTGTATTTAACCTGTCATTGTAGCTGCAGGTTAGTTCCACTTGGAGGATTCCCCAGGCAAATAAGAAGAATTCGTCCTGAAATAATGCATCCTGTGGTTCATGAATGAAGAGAGCAATTCTGAATCCCAGCCCAAGAAACATTGCATTTCATCTATGGCACTCAGGCAGGCCACCAGTAAAGCAGTCCCTCAAAACTAGGATACTGTTTACCACATTGTCTTACGAGTTATGCAAAAGTATATGAACTTAAATCTGAATGGCAACTGCAAATGGCAACTCCAGCCCAGCATGTACAATGGAACATCAGTCTTGTAACACCACGGATACCTAACTGTCCGAACGGTTGAAGGTTTTCTCTTGCATTTCTAAAAAGATCCTTTTAACTGGACTGCTGATGGGGAAGCCAGCACCAAGGCAGCAACCTGATATATGTTGGCCCACAATATATGCTCTCTGTGGATTCCTTCATCCAACAAAATCTGTTTTGCAAACGTGTAGACTGTCACACATGTGAGAAAGAGCTCACACAATGCAGGAGTAACTCAGCGGGTAAGACAGCATCTCTGGAAGACATGGATAGGTGACATTTTGGGTAGGGAAACTGCTTCAGGTTGATTGTGGTGGGGGTGTGGGGGGGGGGGGGGGGGGGGGTAGAAAATTGCAATAGGGAAGAGGCAGGACAAAGCCATAGAGAGTATCGGTCACATCTTCAAAATTCCACCTTTTTCTGTAGAGACCACTCCCTCCACAACTTGCTTTACTCATCCTTTCCCACTCCCTCCAGAGGAACTTCCCCTGCAAACACAGGGGATGTAACACCTTTACCTCCTCCCTCACATCCATCCGGCGACCCCCTGAGTCTGTCCAACTGAGACAGAGGTTCATGTGCACCTCCACTAACTTCATCTACTGCATCCAGTCTTCCTGATGTGGCCTCCTTTACATTAGCAAGATCAAGCACAGACCATTTCACTGACCACTTTCGCTCGGTCCGCCAAAGCCTACTGGATTTCCCGGTTGATAACCATTTTATTGAATGAATGAAGGAATGAATGAATCAATGCATGAATGAATGCTTTATTGTCACGTGACACGTCACAGTGATGTTCTTTGTTTTGCATACCCAAGGTATGCAAAGAGTCCCCACATAAAGGGCACCGACAAAGTACCCCATGCTGGATCCTCCTTTGTCCTCGGTGATGCGTCCTCCGGCTCCCACGTGACCCGTCCTCGACCGCCGGCACCATCCTTGCCCTCAGCCACTGGCCCGACCTCGCTAATCGGTGCCCTGGGTGACCATTTTAACTCTCCTTCCCATTCGCATGTTGGTCTTTCTGTTCTGAGCCTCCTGCATTGCCAGAATGTGGCCACACGCAAACTGCAGGAACAACACCTCATATTCCACTTGTGTAGCTTATAATGGTATCAATAATGAATATTAATAATGGTATCATTAAATTCTCCAATTTTAGGTAACTATCCTACAAACCCTTCCCTCTTTCTCCCCACCCTTTCCCAATCTCCTCTCTTCCTTGTGCCCCATTCCCCTCTCCCCCTCCCATTCAACCTTTATTCCTAACTTTGCTTTCACAATTCATACTTCTATCCTTATCTCACTCCTTTTGTCTTTTCATCTCTGGCCTATGTCCAACCATCTGCCTATCACCAGCCCCACTCCCCCCCACCCCACCACTCACTTGTATCTACCCATCACTCTCCTGGTTTTGTCCTATCTTTAAGCTTATCCCATTTATATCAATGGGTCGATGGTGGTCAATCCCGTTTATATCTACAGGTCGATGGTGGAAAGGGTCAAGAACTTCAAATTCCTGGGCGTGCATATTTCCGAAGGTCTCTCCTGGTCCCAGCACACTGATGCAATTATAAAGAAAGCACATCAGCGCCTCTACTTCCTGAGAAGATTACACAGAGTCGGTATGTCAAGGAGGACTCTCTCGAACTTCTACAGGTGCACAGTAGAGAGCATGCTGACCGGTTGTAACATGGCTTGGTACGGGAACCTGAGCATCCAGGAATGGAAAAGGCTGCAAAAAGTTGTAAACACTGCCCAGGCCATCACCGGCTCTGACCTCCCTACCATCAAGGGGATCTATCGCAGTCGCTGCCTCAAAAAGGCTGGCAGCATCGTCAAGGACCCACACCATCCTGGCCACACACTCATCTCTCCGCTGCCCTCAGGTAGAAGGTACAGCAGCCTGAAATCTGCAACACCCAGGTTCAGGAACAGCTTTTCCCCACAGCCAACAGGCTATTAAACACAACTTCAAACAAACTCTGAACTATAACAGCCTATTGCACTTTATCTGTTTATTTATGTGTATATATATGGTCTATGGTATATAGACACACAGATCTGTTCTGTATTTATGCCTACAATATTCTGTTGTGCTGCAGTAAGCAAGAATTTCATTGTCCTGTCTGGGACACATGACAATAAACTCTCTTGGCTTGACTTGACTTGACTTGAGCTTCAACCCCCCACAATCAGTCTGAAGAAGGGTCCCGACCTGATATGCCACCTATCTCGGCCTTCCAGAGATGCTGCCTGACCCACTGTTTTGTGTTTTGTCCAGCACCTTGTGTTTTTCTTTGGTTGGTAAACCACCATCTGTTTCTCCATTAACATAAGATGTGTATTTTTTATTCAAGAGTTTAACATTCTGCAACTGCCTTATATTGTAACAGCCTGAAGACAATCGGTCACAAGACATGGTCCTTAAAGAAGTAACAGCATTAAACCAACTATTATTGGTCAAAGCCAAGCTTGCACGTATTAACTACAGCTGGATGATCCCAAAATTATTCCGGTTGGGTAATTTTTTTCTTGATGGGGCCTCTGACCATTTTTGGAAACTGTGGCTTTAAGAGCTCATGGCACGAGATTGCATGCCAGAATTTGCACCTCTCTTGTGAATTTGCTGTTAATGCACACTTTATGTGTAATTATGCACAGAAAGGTGGGATTTGTGATGCTAACACATACAACGCATTGCATGCAATGCATCTTAAAATGTCACTTCCCTTTGCCCTCACACAAAATCGTTGCAGGTTCACTGCATAAAGTCCATTTTACATGTGCTTTTACATGCATAAGTATTTCTGGGCCTCTGCATTTTTATGAGGTGCTATACTTATGTCATCACAGCCAGCATGTGCTTTTACACATGTAAATTATTTGGCAAACACATTGGAATAATTTAAATTATGATGAGACACTCAGACTAAAGAAACGTACAGCATAGTGCAAGGCCATTCAAGTCATCATACCCATACTGGCTTTATGTTTGAGCAATCTAGCACTAATGTCACAGTATTGCACACCACACAAAGCATTGCAATGCACGGTGCCCAAAGACAATTTTCCCAAGATTGTCGTGTCAGTTATTATAAGTGCTCTGAATTTAATCCTTCCACTTAGAGCAACTAATGGCCCTGGAGTATAAGCTTATAATGAAAACTCATAATCACATAGACTTCAGGATCTTTGGCAAAAAAAATCTTGAATCGCACAATGCTTTTGTGCATATATAAGTGAAATTTAACCAAAATCAAAATGTAAAAGGCAATTTTGCACTTTGTATTCCAAACAAAACAGATGAACTAAGAGACA
The DNA here is from genome assembly GCA_035221665.1 of Okamejei kenojei. Taxonomy (NCBI): domain Eukaryota; kingdom Metazoa; phylum Chordata; class Chondrichthyes; order Rajiformes; family Rajidae; genus Okamejei; species Okamejei kenojei. Next base: position 10,201,589 of record CM069149.1, on the reverse strand, counting down.
CAAGGAACTGTAGATGCTGGGATCTTGAACAAAACACAAAGTGCTGGGGAGCTTGGTGGGTCAGACAGCGTCCGTGGAAGGAATGGACAGATGATGTTTCAGGACGGGACCCTTCTTCAGACTGAACTGAAATGAACTGAGAGTGTAAATTGAAATAAATAAATGTGATCTAATAGTCATTACATGGCTGCAGAGTGGTGTAGATTGGGAACAGAAATACTGAAGGGTATGTAGGAAATACAGGAAGTTAGGCAAACAGGGAAGAATAGCTGTTAATTATTGATGGTTTTAGCACAATAGAGAGGGATGGCGTACACTCAGGAAATCAGGGTGTAGAAGCAGTCTGAATAGAAATGAGAAATAATAAAGGAAAGGAGTCACTGCATGAAGTGGTGTGCAGTCCGCTAATCGTGACCAATCGTAGGTAAGAATATATAGCAAGAAATGTTGAGAGCTTCTCTTAAAGTATAGTGTAACCATGGAGGGTTTTAATCCGCCCATAGACTGGAAAAATCAAATGAGCAAAGGCAATCTTGAGGAAATTATAGGGTGTTTTCAAAATATTTTCTTAGCTTAGTCAACTAGATCATGCTATACTAACCCATTATTAAGCAATTACATCAAATTAATCCAGTCTGCTTCCATGAAGATCAAGATATCCATTGATTTGCAGGTTGGTGTTCGTTTGTACTTTTTTTGCAAAATCTCAAGCCCCTCATTCAACCTGCTGCTAATATCCTCAGTGCCTTCTACTGGACCCCAGCCCATAATTACGTGTCAACATCTTTACATTGACCCAGAACACAATCTAATCATGCATTGTTCGTTTCCCAGTGCCCCATATCCCAAATTGCAAAGCTAAGGTTAAATCAAAGCAGCTCAAAGTGAGCATGATCTGCAAGTCTCATTCATATGGCCTTCTGGACACAAGGAAGTGGTCAAATCAAGACAATAAGGAAAAAAAAGTTGCATGGGACCCCTTGTTCACTTTATGCTGCCTTTCCCAGCACAAAATAATTTCTAGTCCATAACTTTCAAGAAACACATAATCATTACATCATGGCAAATTTGGTACTTTATTAAGAAGTATTTGATCCAAGTAATAAAGCTAAAGTCTAGATTATTTGACATTTCATACTAATTGCCGCTGTGGTTCTCAACATGTTTAACTTCCCGGAATCATCATGTAGTGACGTGACCACCTTTGTGAATTTCACTTACTTTTGACCAGTTATGACAGCGGTGTGACAACCTATGCGGTGTAAGGTTGAAGGATGAGCCCAGACATTATGTTTAGACTGGTTTCCATAAAATTAATTCTGCATGTAACAGATTAAAGGTGATACGAGCAGAATCCGTCAGACATAAATATTGTACTTGCAAAGCACACACCGATGACATGAGGAGCAATAAGAATCATCTGATGATCCTTGAAACAAATCATGAATAAGGATTACGTTCCCAGAATGCTGCTTCCTATCTGAATGAGAATGAAATTCAATTAAATGTAAATTAATTTTAGTCAGCTTTTATCATGTAAGGTATTGTGAAGTATCAATGCAGTATCTCGGTAGTCAAAGTAAATCAAACCATCCACTGCAAAAATACATAAGACATCGACAAGTGTACAATATTGTTCTGAAACCTGATTGCAGGCAAGGACACTACCAAAATAATCATCGAATTCACATAATATCATGTATCTGGGAATCATTGGAGAGTACAGATGAAGTGGAGGCCCTTCATTTAAATGAATCTGCACTGGCCCTTTCAAAAATTTCAAAAAATGGCCCATTTTCCGATTTTTCCTAATATATCCTGTAAATTTGTTTTTTTCTTCAGTTATGTTCCCAATCCTCTTTTAGATGCTAACATTGAATCTGTATCCATTATTCTATCACGCAGTATATTCAAAACTGTAATCAGTTGTCGAATAGTTTTAAAAAATCATGTTGCTAGTTCTTTTGCAAATCACTTTTGATTAATGCCCTTTTGCTTTTTTATTTCAAAAAATAAACTTTATTCAGAAATCTGCCTGACTCGTCTTTACATTCAGAGTATCAGTAAACCACTATTTGCATGGCACTAGTGCTATTCATGTGGTGGCCTCTTTAACTAATACACCCATCAAGTATTTGAGAGGTTGTTCTACAGAACGCTGGCAACAAGACATTAGGTTTCAGTTTTTCCCTTTATGTTGCCTAAAGCCTTTATTAGTTTAGTTTAGTTTAGTTTAGAGATACAAGGCGGAAACAGGCCCTTTGGCCCACCGAGTCCGGGCTGACCAGCGATCCCCGCACACCTGCACTATCCGACGCACACTAGGGACAATTTATAATTATACCAAGCCAATTACCCTACAAACCTGTACGTCTTTAAGGTGTAGGAGATCCTGGAGAAAACCCACATAGGTGACAGGGAGAATGTACAAACTCCATACAGACAGTACTCATAGTCAGGATCGAACCCAGGTCTCCGGCGTTGTAAGGCAGCAACCTTGCCGCTGCGCCACCGTGCTTTATGTTGGTTGCATCGAGCTACAATGCATCCCCTAGCATGTACCCCTGCAGCCCGGAAGGTACCTGTTGTACTGGACGACCAACAAATTTCAGACAGAGCAAAGTGAGTCTTTCACTAAGTTGATGATCTTCCAGTAGTGGCTGATGTTTGTCTCAGTATGTGCGCTCAGAGATTGTCATCAGAGCTAATTCTTAAATTTACTACATTTAAAACCTTTCAGCTCTCTATCAAATCTACTTGCAACATTAATAGTTATCCATCCACATAACTGCTTCCTCAGTTTGAATTCATTCTCCTGTAGGTTTGGTGCCCCAAATTGGAAACAATGCTCCAGATGAGTTTGAACCAGTAGCTCAAGTGACAGTGATGCATCACTCCTGGACAAACTCAAGGCTTTCTATGCTTGCGTCGAAAGGGTGAACAACAATGTACCGTCACAACCCCCTGGATCCCCCAATGACCTCTGATCAGTCTCTGAGATCAACGTCAGAAGATCCTTCGGGAGAGTGAACCTTCGGAGAGAGTGTATCTGGCTGCATTCTAAAAAACCTCCATGGACCAACTGGCTAGTTTCCACAGACATCTCCTACCTCTTACCACTGTGGCCTGAGGTCCCCACCTATTTTAAAAGGACATCCATCATACCAGTGGCCAAGAAAAGCAAGGTGCCTTGCCTCTATGACTACAGACTGGTGGCACTCGTGCCTGTTGTGATGAAGAGCTTCAAGAGTTGGTCATGAAGCACGTCAATTCGTGCTTTAGTAATGAACTGGCCCCGCGTCTATTTGCCTATCATCACAGCAGATCGACAGTGGATGTGATCTCACCGGCTCTCCATTCTGCACTGATCCACTTGAACAGGAACACGTACATCAGGCTGCAGGCCATTTACTACAGCTCCGCGTTCCACACCAGCATCCCTTCCAAACTCATCATTAAACTCAGAGAACTGAGTCTCTGCTCGTTGCTAAGAAACTAATCCTTGGCTTCATCATCAAACCTTAATCAGTGCGAATTGGCAGCAACATTCCTCCTCACTGATCAGCTCAGGGTCACCTCAAGGCTGTGTGCTCAGTCCCCTGCTCTACTCGCTCGATACCCACTGAACATGGAGCCAGATTCAGCTCCTATGCCATCTTTAGATTTGTCGATGATATCACCATTGTTAGACAAATAATTGGTAACAATGAGTACAGATGGGAGATCGATAATCTAGCTGAGAGATGCCAGAACAACAAATTTCCTATCAACATTAGCAAGAACAAGATGAATGTGGATTTCAGGAAGGAAAAATACAGGATCCATTAAAGTGGAGAGAGTAAATCGCTTCCATTTCTGGACGTGCATATCTCCAATGATCTGCCCTGTGCCCAGCACACTAAAGCAATTACAAAGCAATCTCATCAATGCATCTACTTCTTGAGCAGTTTGAGGAGATTCGGCATGTTCTAACGTACTCTATCGTACTTCTACGGGTGTATGGGAAGAGAATTCACAGCAGGTTTGGTGATTTGAGCACAGGAGCCAAGAAGGCTGCAGAAATTGGTGGACATTACCCTATCCATCTGGGTATTGATCTCTGCACCATCCAAGGGATCTACAGGAAGCGTTACGCACTGCCTCAAGAAGGCAGCTAATATAATTAAATAAACACACTATTCATGCTCTCATCTCACTGTACCATCAAAAAGAAAGTACAGTAACCTCAGAACCATTGTCTCCAGGTTCAAGACTAGCATTCTCATCAAACATTAGGAACCATCATGGACAACCCTAACCACAACCTTACCTCAACACTGAACGACTATGGACTTTGTACAATTAAGGTTGGTTTGACTTGCACAATGTTTAAGAAGGAACTGCAGATGCTGGAAAATCGAAGGTAGACAAAAGTGCTGGAGAAACTCAGCGGGTGACTGGCACAATTATGGTCTAGTTTATCCAGTAAAACTGGATATTTATTTATTGAGTTACTGCATGACATATACTTGTAAAGCTGCAGCCAGTAAGAATGTCATTGTTCTGGGTCTGGTGTATATGACAATTAAAAACTGTTGACTCTCTGACTCGTACTTTATATAGGCTTAGCAATAATATCACAGTCCTTTTATTTACAAAAGAAAGCGACACTGGAAAATCACAAGTTTAACACCATATTTTTTTCAGTGTTACACACATGTGAAAATCAGTTATTTGCAAAGGCAACACGATTATGCTGATTTATGAGTGGAATTAGGCATTCCTCGGATTCAGATCATGGATTTCAGCTTGCAAATCACATTGGCACTGCTGATCTGATTTCTTTGTCATGGAATCCCCCTTTCAGCACTCCTTTATAACATTACACAGGGAACTACATCAGGCTGTTCTGAGGTGCACCTGTTATTGCACACTCTTAAGATAACAATGTTCTAATTGTAAAATTCCCTGAACAGATCCCAGCTGGAGACTGGAGTTGGGATTCCCTTACGCACCTCTTATTTTCACCAATACTTGTTCAGTCCTGATACATTCATCATCCCCCTGATACTACTACCATCCCCCTCCAACCCCATCTCCCCAAACACTCCCTGACTCTCAGTCTCAATTTTGGTATTGCATACATCTCAACCATCCTATCTTTGCCTGCTCTGGATCCAAGATCCTCATCCAGCTGTGACCCTGATCGAATATTCTCCAGACTCTGGTCTCAGTCTAGGACTTTGCCTCAGATTTTCCATTAGGCCCATAAAATTGTGTAAGTGCCGTATTCTAGTACACTATATTATTGATTTCAGCCAATGCTGAATTTTGCTACATGGGTCCTTGTTTGTTATTATCATACCACAAATAGCCCTGAAACACATCTCGAATTATGCTGTTTAATTCCTAGGCCTTTATCCCATTTGTTTTATTAATTATTCTGTTAATCTGTGGGATCAAAGTTTATGCTGAACATCCCAGGGTTCTCTGTTAAAGTGATACTATTATTGTAGTCCTGCCTCCTTCATTCTAATATTATCACCCTATGTTTTTTTTGTGTGTTGAATTTCAGTTACTCTGTGTCTCCCCATAGTGATTGGACATGAATATGTTATTAAAGAAATAAAAGATATAAAGATGCGGCAAATTGAAAAGGGAATAGTTAATTCATCACTAACTGTGAGGGAACAAGAGGGAGACTGGAGAAAAATGGGGAGGGAAGGACAAGCGAGAGGGAAGGGGATGAGGAGGCACACCTGGAGTATCGTGTGCAGTTTTGGTCCCCTAATTTGCGGAAGGACATTCTTGCTATTGAGGGAGTGCAGCGTAGGTTTACAAGGTTAATTCCCGGGATGGCGGGACTGTCATATGCTGAGAGAATGGAGCGGCTGGGCTTGTACACTCTGGAGTTTAGAAGGATGAGAGGGGATTTCATTGAACCATATAAGATTGTTAAGGGTTTGGACACGCTAGAGGCAGGAAACATGTTCCCGATGTTGGGGGAGTCCAGAACCAGGGGCCACTGTTTAAGAATAAGGAGTAAGCCATTTAGAACGGAGACGAGGAAATACTTTTTCTCACAGAGTTGTGAGTGTGGAATTCTCTGCCTCAGAGGGTGGTGGAGGCAGGTTCTCTGGATGCTTTCAAGAGAGAGCTAGATACGGCTCTTAAAAATAGCAGAATCAGGGGATATGGGGAGAAGGCAGGAACGGGGTACTGATTGGGGATGATCAGCCATGATCACATTAAATGGCGGTGCTGGCTCGAAGGGCCAAATGGCCTACTCCTGCACCTATTGTCTATTGAGGTACAAACTGATCATGAGGTAAGCTGGAGTTGAAGGTTTGGTGAGTGCGGCCAGCTGAGACAATGGGGATAGGTAGAAGGGAGGGCGAAGTTTGTTTGAGGAGCTGGATTGAATGCCTGTTCTCCTGTCTTATAATAAATTAGCTGAAAATAATTTAGTCTGCAGGAACCCCTTGTAGCTGGAACACCTGGCTGGCAACTAAGTTTTGGTTCCCATTTAGTTGCAAGGTACTGTCAGTTTAAGCGCAAAAACTTTAATAAAGTGTCTCTCTTTTCCAAGAAGGGAAGCAACTGCGTGTCACTATTGGAGACACAAGAGACATCAAATGCTGATTCCTGGAGGCAAAAACTGACTGGAGGAGCTGAGTGGGTTAGGCAGCATCAGTGGCGGAAAATGGACAGTTGCCGTTACGGGTCAAGACCCTTCATCTGAACAATTTGTCAGTTGGTACCATTAATATCCGCAGCAGGAACACACGTAGAGAGATACATTGTAATAATTTAATGTTTTAATACACGCTTTCCTGTTGTTGGAGAAATGGGGAATGGAACTCCTACTGCTTATTTGTCTTAAAGGTTAGGCACCGAGGGTGTATATAATGTTAGACAAGCCCATTGTGAAATGCTGTGGTTCATTGTCTGCTTCAGTTTGAGGCAATGAGACCTGATTGACTCATCCTTAATTTAGTGAGCCAGGACGAGGCTTATTCATTTTAAGCATTTCAATAGTCGGTTTTGTAAGACCCATACCTCCAGGGGAAGGAAAGGTAGCCACATCTATTGAATTCACATACTGCTTAATCACGACACACGGAGAAAAATCACAGGAACAGCCCTCTAACTCATAGCCTATGCAGACAGAACAGGAGAAAATAAGAAACATGGGCAGTTAGCCAGCTCTTAAAACAGGAGACAGTTTGGTGCAGTCGTGGTTCTGGAGCTGCAAGATAAAGTGAAAGAGGTCACATTTTGAATATAACCTTAAGATACAGCCAAAGATAATGTTAAAATTAAGCAGGCTGACCCATGAACAGGGTTAATATGTGGTTTATTACCTTTTTAAATAAAAATTCCAATGACAGAAGTCTGAAATTCATAACACCAAACAGCAGTAGGGAGGTTGGGGATAGCATCAAGCAGGAAATTAGGGATGCGTCTAGCAAAGGTACAGCAGTTATCATGGGTGACTTTAATCTACATATACAGTAGATTGAGTCAACCAAATTTGTAACAGCGCTGAAAAGGAGGATTTCCTGGAATGTATACAGGATGGGTTTTTAAACCCATATATAAAGGAACTGACTAGAGGGCAGGCCACCCTAGACTGGGTATTGTGTAATGAGGAAGGATTAGTTAGCGATCTTGTTGTGCACGGCCCCTTGGGCAATAGTGACCATAATATGGTGGAATTCTGCATTAGGAAGTTTAATTCAGAGACTAATGTTCTGAACTCGAATAAAGGAGACTTTGAAGGTATGTGACGGGAATTGGCTGGGATAGACTGGCAAATAATACTTAAAGGGTTGACAGTGGAGATGCAATGGCAAAGATTTAAAGACCGCATGGATGAACTTCATCGCTGTCTGGCGAAAAAGCCGGAACGGGGTAATGATTTTGTATGAACAGCCATGATCATATCGAATGGCGGTGCTGGCTCGAAGGGCTGAACAGCCTACTCCTGCACCTATTTTCTCTGTTTCATATAATTATCTTAGTATTTGTCATATCATTGAAAACAACATTTCCTCAATGGCTAATTGTATTTATATTCACAAATAATGGTTGCAGACTGAGTCCTTTACTTATATTTTGGTTTTTATTCCTGTTCTCTTAAACTTTCCTGAGTCTTTCCTCCCCATTCATGTTGAATTTTATCATTCTCCGTTTGCATAGTTTGTACCACTGTGCAGTTCCACTATCTCCCATCCCCTGCTGTCATTATCTATCTATATATTACTCAAAACTCTCGTCTTGTTTGGACGTCTGGCTGCGTACGTGCATGTGAGTGAGTTCAAGGAACTACGCTAAAACAGTACACCATAGCGCGACAATTTTTGTACCACCTTACACGCCATTGTCCCGTGTTCGTTTGTATAAAGTTTCATTCGGATTGATGTTATACTTCACAAGTTATTGACATTAAACATTTTTAAAAAGCCCACTTTAAGAAGAATAACAGTGACTGTGCTGTGAGAGTTTTCTAGCAGTTGCAGCTATGGGATCACAATGGCATCTCACAGTCCTCCAATCACAATGGCATCTCATTTACGTTCACTGCCATGAACATTCTGCCACCCGGCAATGACATCACAATGGGATCTCAGCGACCACCCACCTTACTCACCTTTGGCCCTATTCTCTCTCTAGTTATTCTATTTACCTCAATGTACTTATACAATCTCTGGATTTTCCTTAATATTATTTGTCAGAGCTATCTCCTGCCCCCTTTTTGCCCTCCTGATGCTCCTCAGTTCCCAAAACTCCTCCAGGACTTATACATGATTTCAGCTGCCTATATCTGTTCCATGCATCCTTCTGTTGCCTGACCAGAGCCTCAATTTATTTCATCATCTAAGCACCCTAACTCCCAACTGCCTTGCCCTTCACTCTAACAGGAACATGCTAGCCCTGAACTCTCATCATCATACTTTTAAAAGCATTAACTTTCTAGACATACCAAACAACCTAATCCAATCAACTTTAGCAATTTTCCGTCTAATACCATCAAAGTTGGCCTTGCTACAATTTAGAATTTTAACTTGTTGGCCCATCCTGTCTTTATCTACAGTAAAACTATGTTGAAGCTAACAGAACTTCGATCGCTGGTTCCACTGATACTTCAGTCATTGCCTTCCTAAATTTCTATGGCTAGATCAAGCTTTGTTCCCTCCATGTACAACCCTCTATATATCGCTAGAGGGAACTTCCCTGAACACATTTGACAAATTCCACCCTCTCTTGGGACAGATGAGCAAGCACACTCCCTTTTGTGAGGAGTTCCAACCCGTATACATCAGGACAGTTTCTCAGTGGACCTGAAATGGTGACTGTTTTAACATGTTCCTATTTCAAATGCTCCTCCTTTCTGCAGCAATATACCAACCAGTGCATTAGCATCATTTCACCAAGATGATATGGTGAGAAGAAAGTATAGCAAAAAAAAAAACTGCTGGAGAAACTCAGCACCTCTGGCAGCATCTATGGAGGCCAAAGGATGGTTAAAAAGAAATAATGGCTCATTTCACAAGCCACCATCATACTCAGCATCAGCTTCAATCTCTGTGTCTGAAAAAGCACTTAACAAAGCACCTAAATATAAATAAAACAGAATAAGTGGAGGTGACCACAGAGATGCAGGAACAAATTAAACTGAGGATTATGTTGGAAATCCTTTGAGATCTGTTGACCTCGACTGGGCTCCAATTCCAGATACGTGTTTCCGGTGAGCAGAGCAATTTTCCAAGTATGTGCATTTGTACATTATTCATTTGAGCAACAAGGCCTGGGATATAGTTATTGTTGATGTCGATCAGGACTTCCTGTTCCTGCTGAAGTTTTCCTCATTGTGAAATCCTGGAATAAGACAGATGAATTGGAAGTTCCTTTGTCTGTACCTGCTGTGCAAACAAAATATCCACTTGCAACTAAAGTTACCATCCAAACTTCCATTAAACTAAAATTTCTAATGTGATCCTGAATCCTTTTACTCACATTTAATGTTTTATCCACATTTTTCTGTGCTCTTGTCTGGAATACTTCCTACTGGTTCTTTAATGTTCCAAACACTGAATACCCCAGTGGAATTACTTCTTTATGTCAAATCTAGCAATAAAGATGTTATCTCAAGCTATTATTAGTTATTAACTATGCTCTACTGTAAATATATTAATTGTTTTTAGATTCAGAACTTCAATCCTATATTTTGATTTACATTATGCAATAAATGCATTTTATACAACTTGTAAAATAAAACGTATGGGGTTTTTTTCCCATTGTGTATTTATTCCAAGTTTAGCAAAATACCCAAAGAAGTACAGTTTCAGTAAAGTAGAATGCATAGGATTCAAGATGCAATAATATTAATCCACTATAATCTAAATATTTAAATGCACAGCGAGGGCATTTCATCTAGAACGTGATCACTTGCTTTGTGAATTGGTTATGTACGTCTGAAAACATGTGTTAGGTCTTCCAGGTTTATGACACAGATGGCCACAGAGGAGATAGTACAGGCACATAAAGCGTGCAGTGCTCAACCCATGCTCTTGCACACCTCATCATGTAAAATCTTGCATTAAAAATGTTATCTCAAACTATTATTAGTTAAGCTGGAAACATTGCAGAGATGATTTATGAGGATGTTGCCAAGACTTGAACTATAGGGAGAGGTTGGGCAGGCTAGGACTGTATTCCTTGGAGTTCAGGATGAGAGGCTGTCTAAGGGAGGTGGATAAGATCGTGAGGGGTCTAGAAGAGAGAGTAGATGCACAGAGTCTTTTACCCAGAGCAGAGGAATCAAGAACCGGAGAACATAGGTTTAAGGTAGAAGGGGAAAGAATAGGAATCTGAGGGGCAACTTTTTTACACAAAGGGTGGTGGGTATATGGAATGAGATGCCAAAGGAAGTAGTTGAGGCAGAAACGATAACAATATTTAAAAGGCATTTGGACAGGTACATGGATAGGAAAGGTTTAGAAGGGTAAAAGCAAAATGTGAGCAGGTGGAACTTGAATAGATGGGGCACCTTAGTCAGCATGGGCCAAAGGGCTTGTTTCCATGCTGTATGACTCCGTGACTCCGACAGTTTCCCTACCATTGACTAGTGGAAATCACGTCATATCTGTCTCTGTCCTTTGACTCCTGACCAGTGAAGCTCAATGTAAAATACAAATTAACGGAGGAACTCAGCAGGTAGGCAGTGACCCTTCCTCTGGACTGAAAGAATGGAGGGGAGGTAGCCAGTATAAAGGGCTGAGGCGGTTGGAGCAAGAGCTGGTATGTGGTCAGTGGATCCAGGTGAGAAGCTCAGTATAAGCTTGGAAACATGAGTTGACTGCAGTGTTTGTATTTGACACCACGTTCAGCAATTTTGGATAATGATGCTGCTATTCCCATGTAGACCTCTCACTTTTCATTGCTTTACCTCTTCCATCACCACTCCTCTACTTTACAATTCTTTTGATCATTTAGTCTCCCCTATTCTTTCCTGACTCCCCCCCCCCCCCCCCTTCGGCATTTTGGATCTGAATTGGGGCTAATCAATTCCCATTGCTCTGAATAGTCATTGATTTTATGGGTTAACCCTCCAATATTGCTGGCAGGACTGCTGAGTTGTTCCAGTGTGCTCTGATTTGTCTAATTCTTTGACGTAAATGTAATATTGCATTATACTGGGTATAATTTTCAATTATTCCAAATTTTACAGATCTAATGCTAATATTTTAATTGTAACTAGACCAAGATAAGGGGGGGTGGGGTGTCAAATGGGATAGTCAAGACCGGAGTTAAAGGGAAAATGAGTAAAGGGGCAGTTAATGACCCCAGAATTAATGGGAAAAAAAGCTCACAAAGGGATAGGAGAGTATGGCCAAGTATAATAGGGATCGATGTGAAAGGTGAGATGCGTAAGGAATTAAAAGTATAGTATATGAATGCGCGAAGTATAAGTAAAGTAGATGAGCTTGAGGCTCAGTGAGGGGTTTGTGGATATGACATTGTGGAGATTACTGAGATGTGGCTGCAGGAGGATCGGGCATGGGAACTTAATATTCAAGGTTATAGATCCTATAGAAAGGACAGGCAGGTGGGCAGAGGAGGTGGGGTAGCTCTGATGGTGAGGGATGGAGTTCAGACCCTTGCGAGGGAAGACATAGGGACTGACGAGTCACTGTGGATTGAGTTGAGGAATTGCAAAGGCAAGAAGACACTAATTGGTGTTATCTACAGGCCCCAAATAATAGCCCGGATGTAGGGTGTAAGCTGCAGCAAGAGTTAAAACTAGCATGTAACAAAGGTAATGCCACTGTGGTGATGGGGGATTTCAATATGCAGGTAGACTGGGAAAATCAGGTTGGTTCAGGACCCTAAGAAAGAGAGTTTGTAGAATGCCTCCGAGATGGATTATTGGAGCAGCTTGTAATGGAGCTGACCAGAGAAAAGGCAATTCTAGATTTAGTGTTGTCCAATGAACCAGATATAACAATATGTACAAAATGAACTAGAGGTAAAGGAACCGCTTGGAGGTAGTGATCATAATATGATTAGTTTTAATCTGCAATTTGAGAAGGAGAAGGTTAAATCGGAAATGTCAGTGATGCAGTTAAACAAAGGGGACTATGAAGGCATGAGGGGGGAGCTGGCCAAGGTAGACTGGAAAGGGATCCTAGCAGGAATGACGGTGAAACGGCAATGGCAGGAATTTTTGGGCATAATCCGGAAGACGCAGGATAATTTCATTCCAAAAAGGAAGAAAGATTCTAAGGGGAGTAGGAGGCAACCGTGGCTGATATACGAAGTTAGGGATCGAATAAAACAAAAAGAAAATATGTACAACACAGCAAATAGTAGCCGGAGGCCAGAGGATTGGGAAACTTTCATATGACAACAGAAGGAAACAAAACGGGTAATACGGGCTGAAATGATGAAGTACGAGAGGGAGCTGGCCAGGAATATAAAGAAGGACAATAAAAGCTTATTTAGATATGTTAAGGGAAAAGGAATAGCAAAGTCAAATGTGGGTCCGTTGAAGGCAGACACGGGTGAAATTATTATGGGGAACAAGGAAATGGAAGAGTTGAACAGGTACTTCGGATCTGTCTTCACTAAGGAGGACACAAACAATCTCCCAGATGTACTGGAGGAGAGAGGATCTAAGGGGGTAGAGGAACTGAAATAAATTTTCATTAGGCGAGAAATAGTATTGGGTAGGCTAATGGGACCGATGGATGATAAATCCCCTGGGCCTGATAGTCTGCATCCAGGGTCCTCAGGGAGGTGGCTCTAGAAATAGTGGACGCATTGCTGATCATTTTCCAATGTACAATAGATTCAGGATCAGTTCCTATGGATTGGAGGATAACTAATGTTATCCCACTTTTCAAGAAAGGAGCGAGAGAGAAAACGGGGAATTACAGACCAGTTAGCCTGACTTCCGTTGTGGGAAAGATGCTGGAGTCAATTATTAAAGAGGTAATAATGGGGCATTTGGATAGCAGTAAAAGGATTAGTCCAAGTCAGCATGGATTTATGAAAGGAAAATCATGCTTGACTAATCTTCTGGAATGTTTTGAGGACATGACAAGTAAAATGGATGAAGGGGAGCCAGTGGATGTAGTGTATCCAGTCTTTCAGAAAGCCTTTGATAAGGTCCCGCACGGGAGACTGGTGACTAAAATTAGAGCACATGGTATTGGGGGTAGGGTGTTGACGTTGATAGAAAATTGGTTGGCAGACAGGAAGCAAAGAGTAGGAGTGAACGGTTCCTTTTCAGAATGGCAGGCAGTGGCGAGTGGAGTGCTGCAAGGCTCGGTGTTGCGGCCGCAACTGTTTACAATATATATTAATGATTTGGAAGAGGGAATTAGGAGCAACACTAGCAAGTTTGCGGATGATACAAAGCTGGGTGGCAGTGTGAGCTGTGGATGGAGGTTGTTGGGTGACGTGGACAGGTTGAGTGCGTGGGCAGATGCGTGGCAGGTGCAGTATAATCTAGATAAATGTGCGGTTATCCACTTTGGCGGCAAAAACAAGGGGGCAGATTATTATCTCAATGGGGTTAGGCTAGGTAAGGGGGAGGCACAGTGAGACCTTGGTGTCCTTGTACACCAGTCACTGAAAGTTGGCGTGCAGGTACAGCAGGCAGTGAAGAAAGCTAATGGAATGTTGGCATTCATATCAAGAGGATTTCAGTATAGGAGTAAAGAGGTTCTTCTGCAGTTATAATAATAATAATAATAATAATAATAATAATATCTTTTATTGTCATTGCACATAGGTGCAACGAGATTTGGTATGTAGCTTCCATCCGATGTCATAACTTAAACAACTAATAAAATGTAGATAAAAATTTAGATACCCCGAAAACATCATTTGTGAAAAAGAACAGTAAAACAGTCTAAAGTGCAATTAGGTCTGTGTCTGTGCCGGGTCGATGTGCGATGTGACCATCCGAGGGAGACAGTTCATGGGGGTGGGGGGCACTCAGCAGGGTCGGTTCAGAGCAGTTATAGCTCTGGGGATGCTGTTCCTGAGTCTGGAGGTGCGGGCGTAGAAGGCCTTGTAACGTCTGCCGGAAGGTAGGAATTTGAAGACTATTACAAGGGTGTGAGGAGTCTTTGTGGAAGCTGACTGCTTTCCTGAGGCTCCGTGTGTAGTAGATGCCCTCCAAGGCTGGTAGCTGTGTCCCAATAATCTTCTGCGCTCTGTGGATGACTCGCTGAAGAGCTCTCCTCTCCGCCTCCGTGCAGCTGAGATATCACACAGAGATGCCATATGTTAGTATGCTCTCTGTGGTGCAGCGGTAGAAGGTTGTCAGCAGCTGTTGGGGCAGACCAGTCTTTTTCAATGTTCTCAGGAAGAACAGTCGTTGCTGTGCCTTCTTGACCTGCGCAGCGGTGTTGGTGGACCATGTGAGGTCCTCTGAAATGTGTGTAACCAGAAACCTAAAGCTGGACACTCTCTGTAGAGGGCTGTATAGGGCTCCGGTAAGACCATATCTGGAATATTGTGTACAGTTTTGATCTCCTAATTTGAAGAAGGACATCCTTGTGATTGAGGCAGTGTTGGTTCACAAGATTGATCCCTGGGATGGCATGACTGTCATATGAGGAAAGATTGAAAAGACTAGGCTTGTATTCACTGGAGTTTAGCAGGATGAGGGGGGATCTTATGGAAACATATAAAATTATAAAAGGACTGGGCAAGCTAGATGCAGGAAAAAAATTTCCCAATTCCCTTCTATCCCCTTTCACCGTCCACTCCTTCCCTCACCTTCCCCTAACCGCAGTCAGCCTCCATAACCCCTCTCCCCTCCGCTCTCCCCTCCTCCTCTCCCTCTATCTGTTTAAATAACATTAAACAACAATTATCTTCTCGTCCCCCGCCCCCCCCACTCCCTCCCTCTCCTTACAACAATGTAACAAATCTCTCATTGCACTGGGAGTCCTGTCTTTGTTAACATTGAAACATTAGAACACTGTTGACGGGCAGTTTATGTAAATGATATCCCATTGATTTCATATCTGCTAACTTCCACTGCAACTTTAAGTGTTTTTTTTCTCAAACTGGATTCTGTAAAGTTGAAAATGTGAATAACGGCGAGGGGCTGAGGCAGCGAGGCTGCGATGCAGCGTGGTGGCAAGCGGGCGAGCGTCGACCAAAGGACCGCGAGTGTTCAGCTATGATCTTAAGTCTTCAGTCCAGGGCCTGACTTCATCTCCTGCTGCATCTTTTGAATAACGGGAGGCAGGAGCGAGGGGTGGGGGGGTGACGTCACTAGCAGCACGAGGAAGAACGGCACGCAGACCCATTGTGACGTCATCAGCGAAAGGCAGTCGTTTTTAAATTCAAAGTTTTGTCAGATTTTTGAACATTTTCATTAATAACTCGAGAAATAAAGCATGAAATTTTCAGATAAGGCGATTTTGGACTCCAGGGGAAAAATATCTACTGGAATATGTAAATTTTTTACCATTACCGCGTCAATTTTTTGGAAAGATGTGATTACACACAAACGCACACACAAATAAATACACATCCAAGATCAGAGTTTTATAAGTATAGAGATATACTAGACCAAGTGAGACCCGTTGGGTCCCTGTCACAGAGGAGGCCTGGTCCCCCAACGCAACCCACTCCCTCAACGCAATATTCCACCACTTGCCCGTTTCCCCACCACAACCCATTCCCCCAAAGCAATATTACACCATTCACCCATAGCCCCCAACTGCACAGGGGCGGCTCATTTCCCCTCATATCCCAGCACTCACTCCCCCTCCTCTTCAGCCTCCCTGTTTTTAAGTTTTGAAAACTTGCTGGCAGGACTCAGTGTTCGGTGATTGCAACATTGTTGCGGGGAGGGCAGGCAAGGATTTGGATCCCATTGTGATATCATAGCTGTAACTGCCAGTGTGCAGATGGAAGAATTTTTCTCAAACTGAATTTTGTAAAGTTAAAAATGTGAATAACTTGTAAAATATAACATCACTCTGAACGAAACTTGTTGATAACACACCACTGGACAATTGTGAGTAAGGTGGTGGAAAAATTGTAGCGCTATCGTGTCCCATTTTGGCGAAATTTCAGGATCTGACTCATTCAATCATTCACTCACTCACTCACTCACATGCATACATCCAAACAAACAAGATGAGAGTTTTCGTAATATGTATAGATGTATGTTGTTGTATGTAAATGTTCCACTGTTACATGCCTTAATTCATGTTATTTGGCTGTCAGATAAAATCTGATGAGAATGTTGGCTCAATGCCTTGTTAGGCTGTTTGCGACATTGTGTTTGTACTGTAGATTTAATCAGAATTAACCAAATTGAAACTGCTGTTAGATCAAAGAGCAATCCTGGGAATAAACATTTCAGAGCTGTCCCACCCTTGCTTCAGTAAAAGCCTGAATGAAGCACAGTGAATCAATTAAAATATGTGCATTAATGCTCAAATAATTCATGCATTGACTATGTCATGAAGAATAAGGCTGTTTTTTTCTTTGGAGAGGTACTATATTAGCCAGTTCTGGTCGGGAAAATACTGTCTAGACACAAGGACTGCAAATGACAGCTTACAAAAGACACAAAATGCTGGAGTGACTCAATGGGTTAGACTGCATCTCTGAAGGACATGAATAGTCAACGTTTTAAGTCAGTGCCTTTCTTCAGACTGACTGTAGTAGGAAGAAGGCTGGAAGAGAGGTGGGACATCCAAAGCCAGGCAGGTTTTAGGTAGATACAGGTGATCGAGGTTTGAATGGCAGATGGTTGGACAAAAGCCAAAGATGAAAAGGCAAAAGTCAGTGAGATAAGGAGAGCAGAGGTATGAAATGTAAAGCTAGAGGAAGGAACAGGTAGAAGGGGATAGTGGGGGGAGGGGGCTGGATTGTGGGCAAAATCGGTGCACATCCAAGTGGTGCACAGGGAAGAGAGCAGTAAAAGAGGGGTGGGGGTGGGAGGGGTGTATGTTTGTTGTTTAGTTACCCAAAATTGGAGAATTCAATGTTCTTACCATTGGGTTGCAAGCTACCCAGACGGAATAAGAGGTGCTGTTCTTCCAGTTTCCATGTGGCCTCACGCTGGCAATGGAGGTCTATGACAGAAAGCTCAGTAAGGAAATGAGGAGTTAAAATGCTTCGCAACCAGGAGATCTATCACACCGTGGCGGACTGAGTGCAAGGATTAGGCAAAATGGTTGCCGTGTCTATGCGGGATTCACCAATGTAAAGAATGCCACATTAGTAGCACCAGTAGATGGGGTTAGAGGAGGTGCATGTGAACCTCTGTCTCACCTGGGAGATCTTCTGAAGACTCTGGATGGATGTGAAGGAGGAGATGTAGAGACAGGTGTTACATCTTCTATGGTTGCAGGGAAATTACCAGTGGAGGGATTGGTTTGGGTAGAAAGGATAAGTGAACCAAGGAGTTGTGAAGGGAGTGGTCACTGCGAAAAGTGGAAAGCACGTACTTTCCTTGCGGCTGGGATGGTGGGGGGGAGGGGGGGGGGGCTGACTAGAATGTATGTTTAATCCTTGTGAAAATGATTCCAGATTGATATATTCAACAAGTTCTACATTTTGCTTTTGTTACTGGTTCTATCCACGTATAAATCTGAAAATGCCAGAAATACTCAGCAGGTCAAGCTGCACCTATGGGAAGAGACAGAATTAATGTTTCAGGTCGAGGACTCTTCGTGAGAATTGAGAAAAGAGAAAATAAACGTATTAAGGTGCAAGGTGAGTGGGGGAGGGGCTGTTCTGAAAGGGTAAAACCTATATGACCATGAGGATAAGCTGTAAACAATGTTACAGAATCATAGAGTTGCAGAAATATATATCATGGACACAGGCTTTCGGCCCACCTTGTCCATGTTGACCAAGTTGCCATGCTGGGCTAGTCCAAATTTTCCTGCACTTGGCCCATATCTCCTCAAATCCTTCCTATTCATATATATGTCCAAATGTTTTTTAAAAGTTGTAATTGTATCACTCTCACTTCCTCCATATCTGCAAGAATATGAATCCATATTTTAACTGCATTGGCTATTATAGATATTATAGTTAATTTCTAATCCCATACTTGCAAGAGCTGTGACATATGCACATGCAACAAGATGAAATCGTTTCTTGGTGTGTTAATGTTCAATTACATTTTGCAGGCACCCCTTAAAGTATATATTGGCAAATATATCAAGAGTTCTTTTCAACAACATGTATCCCTTGGTACCATCAGATTAGTCCAGATTACCCATTTTTAAATGAAACATGTACTGACATGATTTACATTGATAGTGCAGTCCATAATTTAAAAGCAAGCAGCAATTGGCTGTGCTGGAAGTGAAAATTTCGAGGACATTGGGGAGTTTTAAGCTATGATTACAGAAATCTTGTTTTAACGTCACAAGATTTTAATTGCCATATGAAAATAGTTGTGTGATCAAAAACAAATCTGTCCCAAATAAAATTTCCTAGACTATGTCTGACTCTGAATTGAGTCATATGAAAAAAAACTAACGTGCAAACAAAATGCAGTATTGAAACAACTTAACTGCTGTAGTTATGATACAGCAATAGTAAAATATGTGGCAGAAGGCAACAGTACCATTTTTATTTCGCAACATTCATTATTTGTAGATTACTAGCATGAGTTCTACTGCTAGACAGTGAAAAAGGATGTGGTGGCTTTGGAAAGGGTGCAGAGGAGGTTTACCAGAATGAAGCCTGGATAGAGGGGGGAATTAGCTACAAAAAGAAATGTTGGACAAACTAGGATTGTTTTCTCTTAAAGACTTGAAGGTTGAGGAGACACCTGATAGACGTATATAAAATGAATAGAGACATGAATAGTTAGGCAGTTAGAACCTTTTCTCTAGACTGGAAATGTCAAAGAGTGGACGGCATAGCTTTAACGCAAGAGGGACAAAATTTGAAAATGTGCGGAGCAAGTTGCCAGTGGGTGCCGGTTGGTGGTTGAGGAAGATACAATAGTGCAATTTAAGAGGCTTTTAGATAGGAACATGCGTATGTAGGGAATGGAGGGATATGGATCATGTGAAGGCAGATGAGTACTATATTTTGGGATCATGTTCGGCACAGACATTGTGGACCGAATGACCGGTTCCTACTCATCTCCTCCAACATCATCTATTGCATCCGCTACTCTAGATGTCAGCTGATCTACATCGGTCAGACCAAGCATGGGCTTGGCGATCGTTTCGCCGAACACCTCCGCTCGGTCCGCAATAACCTACCTGATCTCCTGGTGGCTCAGCACTTCAACTCCCCCTCCCATTCCGAATCCGACCTTTCTGTCCTGGGCCTCCTACATGGCCAAAGTGAGCACCACCAGAAATTGGAGGAGAGCACCTCATATTTCGCTTGAGTAGTTTACACCCCAGCGGCATGAACATTGACTTCTCCAATTTCCGGTAGCCCTTATTGTCTCCTCCCCTTCCCAGCTCTCCCTCAGCCCTCTGGCTCCTCCTCTTCCTTTCTTCTTCCCGCCCCCAACCCACCCTACATCAGTCCGAAGAATGGTTTCCGCCCGAAACGTTGCCTATTTCTTTCGCTCCATAGATGCTGCCGCACCCGCTGAGTTTCTCCAGCACTTTTGTCGACCTGTTCCTATGCTGCACTTTTCTATGTTCTCTGATCTAAGAGAAAATATTTGATTGGAATTGAAAAATAGTTCATTAACACATTGCGATGCTAATTCATTCAGGGTTGTTTGTTTTTAATATGAATTAAATACTAAAAACAAACAACCCTGAATGAATTAGCATCGCAATAAAAATAAACAACAATTAGTGATTGATTTTGAAATAAAATAGACGTAACAATATGAATTTAACAGGTCTCTCAAAGTCAGCAAATGTGCCTGTCCAAATAACCTTAATGTGAAAACAATGAACAATGAAACTTAATAAGAACATTTTTGCAATGAAGGAAAACATTATCTCAGTTTCGTACTATTATCTAATCTTTTACCTGAACCTGAAATATGCTGTGTTGGCATTTTCCTTGCACGTTTCCAACATTTTAATTGCTTTCTCAATATCCGTAAATTAGCTACAACGAAACAAAATTTCGGAACAAGGTACTTTCAATGCATTCAGATATACAGAGTGCCAACAAAGTGACCAGGTTGTCACAGTAGTCCCAATAATCCCACTTCGTTCTCAGCTGGCCCCCTCCTTCTCCCATGCTGGGTCCCTTTTTATTTTCAGTGCCCCCCCCCCAAGTCCGTCTCATTCTCGGCGGCACGCTCTCTTAGAATGCTGCTGTACTGTAACAGTGCCCTCAAAAGCACGTCTTATTACAAAGATCCGCCCGCAATGGATAATTTCTTTGCTCCTGCTTTACTGGTTACACTGCCTCCACTCAACTTCTTCCATCCCCCCAACAGGCATCTACTTTTGGCTGCATTTCACATTGTTTCACATGCAGCTGCCTAACTAGATCATCTAAAGACAAAATATTGATCGCTCCACACACATTGATGGTCCCCAATTTAACCTCACCACTAACCTCTTCAACTGCTTTTAAATTGTTGCACCATTTATTTGTCTGACTTACAGGGTAAAGTATGAAGAAGTATATGCCCATCTAAAGCCACTGTTTATTATCCTAACGCAACTGTTGTTCCCTAACCAACATCTTCACCTCCTGTCAGGTGTCAAAGAAACAAAATAAGGTCTCGCTTTTTAGAGTTGCTGGTATGCTAATTGAAGCACTGGAGTTGATTCAATATGCAGTCTTGAACAGAAGCTTTCATTCTAACCTCCGTAGAGAGCTCTGCAGGTCTCGTCCTAATCCGGATGCTGATCATCTTTCTGCTTGATCTTAATTGGTTTCCTTACACAACATGATTTTAAAGACCGTTGCTTTTGAGTCCTTTCATGAAATCAGCCCCCCACCCTCATCTCTGTCTGTCCTCCAGTGTTGCAGTCTCACAGTATTTATTTTCTTCCAATTCTGATCACCCCTTGGTTTGCTGTATCAGTTGAAGCACTGTGCCTTCAGCTGCCTAGGACCTCAAGCTCTGGCTCTTCGAAAGTTATCCATCCACCTCCTTTAAGACAACCTCTGACCAAACTTTAGGCCATCTATCCTATTTCGCCTTTATGTGACTCGGTGTCAAATTCTGTTAGGTAGTGTTCATGGGAAATACCATGGGACGTTTTGGTAGATCAGGGGTGTCATGTTGGTATAGGTGTTGTTGTATCAGTTGACTCATTTGCCCATCCTCAAAAATTCCACAGATATCCTAAAATATGTCACTAAGTACCAAGGAACCAATGATAAATCTATTGAACTTTCTGGGAAACTCAGGAAAATGAAACAAAAATATTATTCTGCCATCACCAGTTATACCTTCTCCTTAAGGAAGTTCTGAATCACTTTTCCATCTCCACCGACACCCGTTTCCCTCCACATATCTGCGCATGCCATTTACTGAAATGCAGCATTTATCCTTTTGTCTCCTCTTTTCCTGCTGTCCAGGGTCTCAAACACCATTTCCAGGTACAGCAACAATTCATTTCTTCCAATTTATTCTGCACACATAATTGTCCAAGGTTATATGATGGATGACTGCATTGACAACACCTCTGCTCCGTCCATAAATAGGTCCTCAAGCTTCCAGTCATTTTGGTTCTTCATTCCTCTCCCTAATTGGACCTGTCTTCCTCCTCAGATCATGTTCCAGTGAAGCTTGGCTAGTGTCAGAAACGTCACATTTTTCATTGAGGGACATTTTCGCCTTTTAGAATCAACATCAAATTTAGCAATGTTAGTTGATCAGCCATTCTAGTAGGTAGATAGGTAGATAGGTAGATAGATACTTTATTAATCTCCTCAGGGAAATTCAGATGTCCAGTAGCCACCACAGTCAGAATGTAAAGCAGACAATACATAAAATATGGACAATACGTAAAAGCAATAAATACTTAAAAATAACTCAATAACTAACTAATAAAAGTGCAAAGCATCCCCATACAGCTTAACAGTCAGCATTATAAAATTTAATGGCTGCAGGAGTGAAGGATCTCTTGAACCGCTCCGTTCTACAGCGCAGGGAGAGGAGCCGGATGTTGTTCCGTGTGGTCCTCTGACCCTCCAGAGTTTCAGGGAGGGGGTGCCTGGAGTTGTTGAGGATGACCTGCACCTTACTCCTCATACACCTCTCAAGCATAGCCACCACAGGAGCCACTCTCACCCCCAGCACTGAGCTAGCTCTTTCCACCACCTTGTCCAGCTTCTTGCTGTTTTTATCAGTGATGTTGTTAAACCCAACAAACAACAGCGTAGAAGATGATACTTGCAACAACAGTATTGTAAAACAAGTACAGCATTTCATTGCACACATTGAAAGATCCGAGCCTTCTGAGGAAAAAGAGACTGCTCAGTCCTTTTTTGTAGAGGGCATCGGTGTTGACAAACCAGTCCAGTTTGTTATCAAGGTGCACTCCCAGATATTTGTATGTCTGCACCACCTCAATGTCCACCCCTGCAGTGTTAACCGGCTGAAGGGGGAGCCTGGACCTGCCAAAGTTAACAACCATCTCTTTAGTCTTGGTTGTATTCAGGATGAGACAGTTCTCTTTACTCCAGACACAGAAAGCTCTGGTCAAGTCCCTGTATTCTTCCTCATGTCCGTTCCTTACACATGCAAGAATCGCTGTGTCGTCAGAATATTTCTGAATGTGGCATGTGTCAGACTTATATCTAAAGTCTGCAGTATACAGGGTGAAGAGGAACGGGGCCAAAACCATTCCCTGTGGGGCTCCAACATTGCACACCACTGTCCCGGAAACACAGTCCCCCAGCGTGGTGGAAGATTGCAACCTTCACGTGGTCCGCCCTGTTTCGACTAATGCAATCAACTCGACGTGCACAAACGGAAGATCAAATAGAACAAGTTGTCCAACAACTTTAGGCTGTGCACGCCACACGAAAGAAGAAGTCCCCCAGCTTAACAAACTGTGGTCATCCCGTCAGGTATTTGTGTATCCAGGAGGTAAATGTGGAATCCACCCTCTTCTTCTCAAGCTTGTCTTTCAAAATCAGGGGTTGGATGGTGTCATATCTCCAGCATTCACAGTACTTTCTCCTCACTCTTTTTCTGGCAGTTCAGATTTCACACCTCTCCTGTAATTATACCTCCTCCAGGCACACAGTTATTCACAAGGCGTTATCACCCGCTTTCAACTGGCTCCAACTTTTCCAATCTGATCCTCCCCCTCACTTTTCTTCTCTTCAAACTACCCGTTTTCTAATCCGGGCTGAAATCCTGGGGGACGGGAGGTGGGGGGATTGTCCTCCATGCTTTGAGAGGTGGGGGACAATCTCCCCCCATGTTTTGTAATCCAGACGCTAACGGCTGAATCGGCCCGTTCGTAGGGCCTTTCAACGCGGCTTAAAATCAAACTGCTGCATCGAGGCCATCGAGGCTCCCGATGTTGAAGCCCCCGCCGGCCGATGAAAGCCCCCGTGAACGGGCCAAATCAAGCCCCACAATTCGGGGCGGACGAAGCTCCTGTTGCTGGTGTTCCGAGTCGGTCACCAACCTGGTCAGCTACCGATGATACCGCCCACAGGGCCCACGACCGAAGCCTCGAGTGTGTGCGCAAGCGCTCGCACGGCTGCCAATAAATTGCGTCCCCGCCCATGTTTTGATAGTGATTTCCGTGCCTGATTCCAATTAAAGCTTGCATAAGCTGTAAATGTTCCCATGTCTAAATGATAACATTGTTTCTCCTTCTATCGATGCTGACTGACCCACTGAGCATTTCAACATTTTTAATTTAATTTCTAGAGAAGAAAAAAAAGGTTGGAGCATTGTATGAATTGTGAATTAATTATTTATCATTTGGTTATAAGATTCTGAGTTACATTTGTCTGTGTCATTTCTTCTTGTCACATCTGTAGGAATAATTGAATGTAGATTTGAATGTAACAGGAGAAACCTTAAAAATAACATACTTTTAATAAAGCAAACACATGAGAGACAATAAAGTTAACTCACTTTGTTTTATCTGTGATTATGTTTACTAACATCAAGGGGGGCACTTGCAAAACAAAATGACGAGCAAAAACACACATATCAGAAGGGTCCCAACCTGAAACATCATCTATCCATGTTCTCCAGAGATGCTGCCTGACTTGCTGCAGCTACTCCAGCACTTTGTGTTTTTTGCTTAAGATTTCAGCATCTGCAATTCCTTGTGACCACTGTCTGACAAAAATACTTGCATTTATACCATCGTTCCAAGTCGGCAAGACGTCAAATCAAGTCAGGTCGAATTTATTGCCATTTGCACTAGTACAGTAAGGTACAATGAAAATCTTGCTTGCAGCAGCATTACAGATGCATAGACTGAGACAACACACAAAATGTGAATTATACAAAGCTGTATGAAAAAAAAATTGCAAAAAGCAGCACAGTAATGCAAAATACACAATTATAAAACAAGTCTGTGGGAGTGTAAGAGGAGCGCAGCATTCCATTACTGATGTACAAGATCTTTTAGTCTTTTTCCAGGAAAGAGGATTCTAAAACTAGAGGGAATAGGCTTAAAGTGAGAGGGGTTATTTACGAGAAACCATAGGGGCAATGTTTTCACTCAGATGGTGGTCCACATCCGGAATGATCTGCCAGAGGAAACCACGGAAACGGATACAATTATGACCCTCAAAATACTTTTCAACAAACCTATGGCCAGGAAGAGTTTGGAGGGATCTGGACCAATGTAGGAACATGGGACTAGTCCAGAATGCTAACTTGGTCATCATGAATATGTTGAGCCAAAGAGCCTGTGTCTTTATTGTGTAACTCTATGACTCTATGGAACAAGAAAAGGGTTTTCAGTTTAATAATGTGGTGGTTGTAGCTGTTCCAGAACCTGGTGGCATGGGACTTCAGGGCTTCTGTCTGTCTTGCCCAATGCTGGCAGTGAGAAGATGGCTTGATCCAGATGATGATAGATGGTAGACACAAAATGTTAGAGTAATTGAGTGGGTGAGGCAGCATCTCTGGAAGGAAGGAACGGGCGATGTTTCGGGTCAAGATCCTTCTTCAGACTGATGTCTGGGGGCGGGACAGATAGAATGTAGTTGGGGACTGTAAGACGAGTGGGAGAACTGGGAAGGGGATGGAGAGAGAAAAGAAGTGCTATCTGAAGTTATAGAAGTCAATGTTCATATCGCTGGGGTGTAAATTACTCAAGCGAAATGTGAGGTGCTGTTCCTCCAATTTGCGCTGGGCCTCACTCTGACAATGGAGGAGGCCCAGGACAGAAAGATCAGGTAGGTTAAGTCAGACTGTGCATTGGTGTTCAGTGAAACGATCGACAAATCTGCGCTTGGTCTCGCCGATATAGAGAAGTTCTCACGATGTAGAGGCTCTCACTAGGGTCTCCTTGATATCCCGCAGCTCTGCTCTTACTCCCCCTCATAACAAGGACAGAGTCCCCCTTGTCCTTACCTTCCACCCCATCAGCCGTCACATATAATCCTCCAACATTTTCACCACCTCCAAAGGGATCCCACTACTGGCCACATCTTCCCATCTCCACCCCTTTCTGCTTTCCGCAGAGACCATTCCCTCCGAAACTCCATGGTCAACTCATCCCTTCCCACCCAAATCACCGACCCCCCCCCCCCCCCCCCCCCCCCAGAACTTTCCCCTGCAACCACAGGAGGTGCAACACCTGTCCCTTTACCTCCCCCTTCGACTCCGTCCAAGGACCCAAACAGTCTTTCCAGGTGAGGCAGAGGTTCACTTGCACCTCCTCCAACCTCATCTACTGTATCCGCTGTTCCAGGTGTCAACTTCTCTACATCGGCGAGACCAAGCGCAGGCTCGGTGATCATTTCACTGAACACCTCTGCTCAGTCCGTCTTAACCTACCTGATCTCCCCTTTGCTCAACACTTCAACTCCCCCGCCCATTCCCAATCTGACCTTTCTGTCCTGGACCTCCTCCATTGTCAGAGTGAGACCCAGCACAAATTGGAGGAACAGCACCTCATATTTCACTTGGGTGGTTTACACCCCAGCGGCATAAACAATGACTTCTCTAACTCAGCTAGCCCTTGCTTTCTCTCTCTATCCCCTTCCCTTTCCCAGTTCTCCAACTAGTCTTACTGTCTCCGACTACATTCTATCTTTGTCCCGCCCCCTCCGCTGACATCAGTCTAAAGAAGGGTCTCGACCCGAAACATCACCTATTCCTCTCCAGAGATGCTGCCTCACCCGCTGAGTTACTCCACATTTGGTGTCTATCTTCGACTTAAACCAGCATCTGCAGTTCTTTCTTACACATGATGATGATAGCCTTCTTGAGACAGTGCTAATGTAGGTGTCTTCATTGGTGAGAAGGATTGTGGCTGTGATAGACAAGGCCAAGTCCACCACTCTCTGCAGTCTCTTGCATTCCTGTGCCTTGGAATTTTGTCAGATCAGGCCATGGTGCAAGCAGTCAGGATACTTTTTACATTGCATTTGTCGAACTTTGTTAGACATGACAAATTTCGTTAAACTTCTAAGAAGGTGGAGGGACTGGTGCGATTTCTTTATTATTACGTCTTTGTGCTGGGTCCAACTCATCCAATATATTAAATCCTGGAATTTTTAATCTGAACTACAGTCACTGTTTAACCCATGAAATAATATAATCAATTTGTCCTCAGTAATTGCACAGACTGCAGTGTGGTCATTATTTTGTGTTAGTGTTGTTGATTAAGTCTGTGAACGTTGAAATACTCCCGTTGTTTGAAACGTTGCAATGTTGTGTTTTTCACATTCAACTAAGAGAATAGACAGGGCCTCTATTAATCAACTCATCTGAAAGATCACACTTCTGTCATTCATGAACTTCCTCAATTGGTGTATCAGACTAGATTTTAGTTGCTCAAATTTCCAGACTGGGATTTGAACCCACAACTTTCTGGTTCAGAGGCAAGGGTGTGAACAATGGAACCACAAGCAACACTTTAGTCATGAATATCCTCCAGATGTCTCACTTTGCTTGGATCCAAGCCCAATTCAATCTTAATGTTTAATTTAATTTGTCTTTAGGCTTTAACTTAAAGTTCAGCTATAATGTGCCAATGTCCTTAGATAAAGGCCCAAAGCTGTCTAATAGATTAGCTAGACACAAAATGCTGGGGTAACTCAGCGGGGCAGGCAGCATCTCTGGAGAGAAGGAATGGGTGACGTTTTGGGTGAAGACCCTTCTTCAACTTTTATAGATTGGAATGTCTATCTTTTAACAATATGACTCGGGCAGAAATTGACTCAAGGCGAGCACCCAGTTTGGCATGCTACTATTTGGAGATTCTTTGCAGAGCAGAATTTCAGTCGTTCTAAGTTGTTACAAATTTGATCTGTTCTGGTTGTGATTAAATTTAATTCAAATCCCTCATCTGGAGACCCTCTCAGGAAAACACAGCTTGTGGTCACCTTTGTAAAGTGATCTGGAGTCTGGGAAACGGTTTGCAGTTGTGGGTGGCTAAGTATATAACATTTTCCAAAGTCTTCTTTGACTTACTAAAGTGACCTGGAGTCTCACTTTGGGAAATGGATTGCAAAGCAGTTCCCCTCTCCTAACACTCTCGTCTAACTGGAGGAACTCGTCATCACCCTCAACTTCTCATTTGACTCCTCGAACATTTTTCAAATTAAAGGTGTAGCCAGGAGCAATCGCATGGGTCCCAGTTATACCTGCCTTTTTTATTGGTTACATCGAACAGTTTTTGTTCCAATCCTAGCACCATCCTTCCAATCTTTTCTCTGCTACATCGGGGCTATCTCGGCACCTTTGCAGAACTCATTGATTTCTAACAACTCTCTCGCCTTTCATGATTTCTGTCTCCATCACCAGCAACAGACTATCGACTGACATCTACTATAAACCCACTGACACACAGAGTTTTCTGGATTACACCTCCTCCCACCCTGCCCCTTACAAATACACATCCACTACTCTCAATTTCTCTGTTTCTGCTGTATCTGCTCCCAAATGGAGTTTTCAACTCTAGGACATCCAAGACGTTCTCTTTTAGTGAATGTGACTCCCCCTCTGCTGTCATAGATGGATCCTTCACCTGTGTTTTCTATGTCCCTTAATTCTAGTCTTGCTCCAGCTCTCTCCAGTTGGAACAAAGCAAGAGTTGCCCTGGTCCTTGCCTTTTACCCCACCAGTCTTGGCATTCAACACATCATTCTCCCACATTTCCACCATCTTCAATGGTACTTTGTCATGTGTATCTAAGTTCTTTTTTGTATCATTTCAATGACACATCAACTATACATCAAGCACAGTCATACCAAGTGCAAGAGTGTTCGATAGTAGACCATAGTGGTAGTAGTACACAAGTTGCCACGTTTCAGACGCCATTTTGTACTCTTCAAGTCCAAAGTTTTAAAAATTGTTAAGAATCTTAACTTGGCCGTAAAGGTGTGTTGTCCTGGCAGCACACTGCGTAAGAGTTCAAAGTGTTAACAAAGAAACTGCAGATGCTGGAGAATCGAGGATTACACAAAAAGCTGGAGAATCTCAGCGGGTGCAGCAGCATCTAAGGAGCGAAGGAGATAGGCGACGTTTCGACCCGAAACGTCGCCTATCTCCTTCGCTCCTTAGATGCTGTTGCACCCGCTGAGTTTCTCCAGCTTTTTGTGTAACCCGCGTTAAGAGTTCAAAATGTGTCAATTTCCTCTATCAGTGCCTGACCACTCTATGTCACTGCAGGCCATATCCTTTCTGAGTGCTTGGCCACTTGGAGTGGCGCTTGATTTAATGGAGCCTCAGGCTGCATCAGGGCATTTAGAGGCACATTCTGTTGAGTTGACTACTCCTACGCCTCAACATAAGCCCATGAATATGCCATCCCTCACCTCTGATGGGCTTTGCTCAGCCTCCATGTCCCAGAGTGCCTCCGAGCACCTCTGAGGGCTCCAGAGGCAAATCCCCAACCCACTCACTGGCATCATTATTTTCCTTCGTCTGCCACTACCATCCTGAAAGCATCAATGTGATCGTACCATCAGGCGCATCTTCGCAACCACAGTCCTTTCTGCAGAGACCACTCTCTCTGCAACTCCTTGGTTCACTAATCCCTTCCCACCCAAATCGCCCTCTGCCCAGGTACTTTCCACTGTAACATCTGTCCCTACATTTCCACAGTGACATCTAACTAGGAAGCCCAATAGCCCTTTCAGATGAGAAAGTGGTTCACATCCAACTCCTGTTACCTCATCAGCTGCATCCAGTGTTCCCGACCTGGCCCCTTGTACATCAGCAAGATGAAGGGTGTACAAGGCAGACATTTCACCAAATAGGCATTATTTCCGCCAAGGCCTGCTAGATCTCCTGGTTGCTAACCATTTTAACTCCCATTCACAAAGAGACCTTCAGTCCTGGGTCTCCTTCATTACCAGAGTGAGACCACACATAAACTGCAGGAACTCACATTCCATTTGGGCAGCTTACAACCCAATGGTATAACGGAATTCTCCAATTTTAAGTAACTAACCAACAAATCAGTCCCATCAGTCCCCCACCGACCCCCCCCCCCCCCCCATATCCCCTTTTCGTCTTCCATGGACCCCACCTCGATCTGCACCATTTCTCCCACTATCCTGCCTCTCTTTCCCCTTCCTCTGGCTTCACACATTTCACACCTCTTTTCTCCTTATCTCACAGCCTTTTGTCTTTAGATTTTAGACTTTGGAGATACAGTGTGGAAACAGGGCCTTCAGCCCACCGAGTCCGCCGGCCAGGTATCACCCCATATGCTAGCACCATCCTACACACAAGAGACACTTTGCAGAAGCCAATCAACCTATAAATCTGCACGTCTTTGGAATGTGTGAGGAAACTGGAGAACACCATCACAGTCACAGTGAGAATGTGCAAATTCAATAGAGAGCACCCATAGTCAGGATTGAACCTGGGTCTCTGGCACTGTAAGGCAGCAACTCTACCTCTGCGCCACACCAAACAGTGCTGTCATCTTGTCAACTCTTGGCTTTTTTCACCCATCTGCCTATCAAACTCTCCTTACCTGAATCTATGTATCACCTTTGTGGTTTTGTGCCACCCCATCTCTTTTCCAGAATATGTTTATAGAAACATATAAAATTCTTAGAGGATTGGACAGGATAGGTGCAGGAAAAATGTTCCCGATGTTGGGAGAGTCCAGAACCAGGGGTCACAGTTTAAGAATAAGCGGTAGGCCATTTAGGACTGAGATGAGGAAAAACATTTTCACCCAGAGAGTTGTGAATCTGTGGAATTCTCTGCCGCAAAAGGCAGTGGAGGTCAATTCATTGGATGGTTTCTAGAGAGTTAGATTTAGCTCTGAGGGCTAAGGGAATCAATGGATATGGGGAGAAAACTGGAACATGGTAGATTCTGGATGGTAGACACAAAATGCTGGAGTAATTCAGCGGGAATGGCTTACTCCTGCACATATTTTCTATGTTTCTCCTCCCCACCACGATAATTCTGAAGAAGGATCCCACCCCACAACATCACCTATTCATGTTCTCCAGAGATGCTGTCTGACCCCCTGGGTTACTGCATCACTTTGTATCTATTTGATAAATTTTAATCATATATTCTTTATTTCTTTATTTTAACCAGTCAATCTGTTTCCACTGATATGTATGAGCTGTTGTACACTGTGGCATTCCTGATATTTGCTTTCTCTCATTATGTTGGCATTCAAAACACCATTTACAATATAATGGATAAAATAAAAAGATGTGGCTTTGCATTCACCAAATTCCTCGGCAACAGTTGAACTGTTAGCGTGCAAACTCCATACTGAAATACAAACCACTACAGTAAAGCTCCAAAATCATAACACAATGGAATGAAGAACAGATGGAAGACAATTGAAAAGAATCTCGGCAATGTGCAGACATCTGCTAAGACTTCTCAAAGAGTGCATCCAGAGGAAACAGGCATCCCTTACTAATTGTTCCAGTGTAACAGGCCAGATCTGTGTTGCGCGCTATTCTGGACGGTGTCAGTGCTCAAATTAATGGTGTCCGAATCAACTTCAGTGTTCTGATATCATATCCGTGGCAACTGTATGTACTTTGTAATAATATTTTTATTAGAAGTAATCCATCATAACAACGGTATAACAACTTTTCAAATACACAACCAACTTATTTTAATAAGTATACGAATGTTACGAATAATTCTTATAAACTTCTATTTTTTTAGAAAGTAGAAAAAGAAAAGAATAGATTTTAATCAATAAGAATAGTGATTAAATAATAATTTTGATTATATAGAAAGAGAAAGAGAAGAGAAAAAAAAATGTATATATTCTTGTTATATGTATTTAATTAAAACAAAGTATTATATATATATATATAAAAAGAGAGATTATAGTATACGTCTTAATAGTGAATAACACAATTTCAAATAGCGATATCAATAGAGACATGTATACAAATCAAAAAGAAAAACAGAGAGTTATTTTCATCTAATCCTGCCGGGTACCCATTGAGTTGTGATGCCAAGAACAGCTACCTCTTCAAATATTCTGTATATGGAGACCATATCTGAACTGTGACCATATCTTTGCATTTGAAGTGTATTTGTGTTTTACAATGAAAACAGATAATGCTGAAAATAGCAGGATAGGCAGCATCTCTAGAGTAAAGAATGCTTCAGGTCATTGACCTTTAAGTTTTCATTTCAGATTTACATAGAGAAACTAAGTAAAGATAGACACAAAAAGATAGAGTAACCTAGTGGGACAGGCAGCATCTCAGGAAAGAAGGGTTAAAAAAAATATATTTCAAAATAGACTTTATTCAAGTAATAAATATATACAATACAGGAACTGTGCAAAAGATTCATCTGAAATTCTCAGAGGCTGTAAATTCAATACTGTTTACACACATTGCACAAATTTATCCCCCACCCTTGCCAGTCATGTGGCCCACTGGCGTGGAATCCCTTCCCTTATTTTGAGGGGTGTCTCCACCATACCTTGCCCCCCCATGTCCAGCAGCGGAAGGACCCTAGACTGTGGTCCTCCCCCAAAGAGCTTTGGCGTTGGCTGTACCAAGCTTCAGTGCTCCCCTCAGCTCGTACTCCTGCAGCCGGCCAGTCGGCAACATTCCCGGACGGACATCCCGCTCTGCTGGGAGGTCAACAAAGCTTGGGCAGACCAAAGAGCGTCTTTCACCGAGTTGATGGCCTTCCAGCACCACTCAATGTCAGTCTCTGAATACGTCCCTGGGAACACAGTCCAAAAATCACAGAGTCCTCTGTGACGGAGCTGTTCGGAATAAATTGTGACAGGGACCCTTGCAAACCTCTCCAGACTCGCTTTGCGAATCCACACTCTGTAAAGAGGTGGGCGACCGTCTCCTCTCCATAGCAGGCGTCCTGAGGCATGGGTGACGTTTCGGGTTGAGACTCTTCTTTAGACTGGTTAGGGATCAGGGAAATGACAAATATAGATGCTGATGTGGAGAGATAAAGAACAATGAATGAAATATATGCAAAAAAGTGACAATGATAAAGGAAACTGGCCATTGTAAGCTGTGTGTAGGGTGAAAATGAGAAGCTAGTTTGACTTGGGTGGGGGAAGGGATAGAGAGAGTGGGAACTCCAGGGCTACCTGAGGTGAGAGAAATCAATATTCATACCACTGGGCTGTAAGCTGCCCAAGCGAAAAATGAGATGCTGTTCCTCCAATTTGCATTTAGCCTCACTCTGACCATGGAGGAGACCGAGGACAGAAAGGTCTGTGTTGGAATGGGAAAGAGAATTAAAGTGTCCAGCAACCGGGAGATCAGGATGGTTCATGTGGGCTGAGTGAAGGTGTTCTGCGAAATGATCGCCCAGTCGGCGTTTGGTCTTGTGGATGTATAAGAGTCCACATCTTGAACAACGGATACAGTCGATGAGGTTGGATGAGGTGCAGGTGAACCTCTGCCTAACCTGAAAGGACTGTCGGGGTCCCTGGACAGAGTCGAGGGATTAGGTATAGTGACAGGTGTTGCATCTTCTGCAGTTGTAGGGAAAGGTACCTGGGAAGGAGGTGGTTTGGGTGGGAATGAATGAGTTAACCAGGGAGTTGCGGAAGGAACGGTCTCTGCGGAAGGTGGAAAGGGGTGGAGATGGGAAAATGTGGCTAGTGGTGGGATCCCGTTGGAGGTGGTAGAAATTTCGGAGGATTATGTGTTGTATGCGACGGCTGATGCGGTGGAAGGTAAGGACTAGGGGGACTATGTCTCTGTTGCGACTGGGGGAGGGTGAGCAAGGGTAGAGCTGCGGGGTACCGAGTAGACACGAATGAGAGCCTCATTTATGATGAGAGAGGGGAACCCCTGTTCCCTAAAGAATGAGGACATCTCGGATGTTCTAGTATGGAACACCTCATCTTGGGCAGATGCGGCGTACACAGAGGAATTCGGAGTAGGGGATAGAGTCTTTACAGGAAGCAGGGTGGGAAGAAGTGTAGTCGAGATAGTTGTGGGAAACAGTAGGTTTGTAATAGAAGGTACACAAAAATGCTGGAGAAACTCAGCGGGTGCAGCAGCATCTATGGAACGAAGGAAATAGGCAACGTTTCAGGCCGAAACCCTTCTCCAGACTCCGAAACGTTGCCCATTTCCTTCGCTCCATAGATGCTGCTGCACCCGCTGAGTTTCTCCAGCATTTTTGTGTACCTTTGATTTTCCAGCATCTGCAGTTCCTTCTTAAACAAACGGTTTGTAATGTCCGTCAATAGTCTATTTCTTGTGATAGAAACTAAGTTAGTTATAATGAGAAATAGACTGAAGGAAAGGAACTGGAGGGCAAGAAGCAGAAAGACTTTGAATGTATGCATTATATTCAAGACATGTAAACCGGTCTGGTAGATAAGATTACTGGCAGACTTTGTCTTGGTCCTCCTCTCTTCCAGCCTTCTCTCCCCACCCCTCCCTCCCAATCAGTCTGAAGAAGGGTCCCAACCCGAAACGTCACCCATCCATGTGTCTGTGTGTGTGTTTGGGGTGGGGGGGGGGGGGAGATTAGGAATGATCAGATTATACAAGAAACAATATACTCAATGGGCCAAAATGCCTCCTTTTATGTGGTTGACATGCATTTGATAAACCAGGGAAGACATAGAGTGATGGAGTAACTCAGCAGGTCATGTTCTTCAGAGATGCCACCTGACCCGCTAAGTTATTCCTCTCGTCCCTTCCCACCCAAACCACCCCCTCCCAAGGTATTTTCCCCTGCAACCACAGAAGATGCTCCCTCCCATTCCCACGCTGACCTTTCTGTTCTGTGCCTCCTCCAATGTCCTCTAGTGAGTGAATTAAGCCTAGCACAAATTGGAGAAACAGCACCTTATATGTCGCTTGGGCTGCTCATACCCCAGAAGTACGAACATGGACTTCTCTAACTTCATGTAACCCTTGCTTTCCCCCTCTCTCCATCCCTCTCCCTTCCCAGTTCTTCGGCCAGTCTGACTGTCTCCGACTACATTATATCTCTGTTTGCTTTGTTGTTACCTTCTCCCATCTAACAATGATCTATTCGACATTTTCCTTGAACCGCATCCCCTTTGAGCTGTTTTCACACCTTACGTTTCCTTCTTTGTATCTCCCTCATCCCTGACATCAGTCTGAAGAAGGGTCTTGACCCGAAGCGTCACCCATTCCTTCTCTCCAGAGATGCTGCCTGTCTCGCTGAGATACTCCAGCATTTTGTGTCTATTTAAGGATATACATAGAAGGACTGAGCCATCTGGAGCAAAATGCTCCAACCTCCCTGAAGACATCAATGTGATCAGTTTAAACCAGCATCTGCAGTTCCTTCTTACACACTTATTCCATCACTCTAGGTCTTCTCAAGGGGATTAAATGTATTTTAACCACATAAAAGATGCCATTTGGCCCATTGAATCTATGACGTTGTTCCTATAATCCTACCATTAATTCTCCACCCCCGTCTCCCTACACTTTCCCCCTCACCCTACCCAACTCAACTCCGACCTCCACTCCCACACCAACTCCCACCCACCTCACAACCCTCCACCACCCCCCAACCCGACTTATTGCGACCTATTTTCCCTCACCTGCCCACCATCTCCGTGGGTTCACAGGGCTGCGGGCGGGCATGTCCCCTTAAGGCGTCCTTGGGCCAGATTGCGACCTATTTCTCCCCTCACTTTGCCCCCACCACCCCCCCAATGGGTGCAGATGGACGTTTTCCCTTTAAGAGGCCCTCGTCCCACAGAAACACCACTTATTGCGACCCGTTTTCCCCTCACATACCGTGCAGCTCCACGCCGGCGGGCGGGCGGGCCGCTCTGAGGCGGGTCGGGCCGGGCCGGGCCGTCAGCCCGCGCGAGGGGGGCGACCGGCCCGCTGACGTCACATCCGCCAGTCTCACGCCTCGCGCGGTAAGATGGCGGCGCAGTTAACGGACGCCGAACTCTGTTCGGAATTGAAAAAATTCGGTTTGGCGCCGGGCCCGGTGACCGAGAGCACCCGCCCCGTCTACCTGAAGCGACTCAAGAAGCTGCGGGAGGAGCGGGGAGCGCGGCCCAAGACCAGGAACGGTGGCGGGGCAAGCCCGGGACCGGGAGCGGGAGCAGCGCCAGGCCTCGGCGCCGGCCTCTCTCCTCCCCCCGTGCCTGCGGCCAAGCTGCTGGGCTTCAGCTCGGACGAGTCGGACGCCGAAGCGAACGGGAGAAGCGAGGGCGGCAGGAGGGCGGGCAGGACGGATAAAGTTTCTGGCGATTACCCCCGTCCTCGGCCTGGGAACAGCAAAGGGAGGAGCGCAGCGCAGAGAATGGTGAACAGCAGCAATAACGGCGGCGCCGGGGTCTCCGCCGGCAGAAGCAACTCCACCCCCTGGTGGGGGCCGAGCCCGAGCCGAGGCTCCCAGCCGGCGCCGGAGGGAGATGCTCAGCCACCGGGAACCGAGCTACACGCCTGCAACAACAGTAGCGGTGGCAGCGCCAGCAGGGTATCCTACATCAGGGACGGCAATTACTCCGACTCCGAGGATGAACGAG
This sequence comes from Okamejei kenojei, assembly GCA_035221665.1. Lineage (NCBI taxonomy): Eukaryota > Metazoa > Chordata > Chondrichthyes > Rajiformes > Rajidae > Okamejei > Okamejei kenojei. Next base: position 10,165,032 of record CM069149.1, on the reverse strand, counting down.
AGGAGCGAAGCCGGAGGCCGAACTCGAGACGGAGCCAGTCTAAGAAATTCTTGGCCATGTCGGGCACGGTTAATAGCAGTGATTCGCCAGGGACGGCGGAGGACAGCGTCGCGGGCAGGAGAGGCGGCGCCAGGCGGACCCACGACGTCGCCGGCGGCCCTTACTGTCTAGACACAAGAAACCAGCTGGAGGTGGAGGATCAGAGGGAGAAGAACGCCACAGAAGAGCCCACCATGTTATTGCGGTTCCGTAATTCCTCTTCTAAGAAAATTAACCCTGGTGTTCTGGGAGCAGAGAGGGAGAGTCTTTATAACAACACCAGAAACAACAATCACATCAGTCCGATTGGACCAACCATTCACAACAGCAATGTTGTCGCCAGTAGAAGCGGGCCCTCGTCCTCCCTTCTACTCGATGCTAATCACTCGAACCATACAGGCATTAACCAAACTTACAGTGCATTTAATCGTAAAAGCCCGAGGGAACCAGAGGAGGAACTATTACAGCAATTTAAACGGGAGGGCGGTTCGGCGAACGCTGGATTCAGTGCACACTACCTATCCATGTTTCTTTTGACTGCTGCTTGTTTATTTTTCCTTGTATTGGGACTAACATATATAAGAATGAGGGGCTCGGGAGGATCAGAGGAAGGAATTCTTAATGGTAAGTGTTTTGCTGCAAAAGTATTAATTTTCTCCTTATTAATTTGTGCCAGACGTCACCTGACTATGTTGAGCCGATATTAGTCGTTTCATGGTGATAATTACCATAATTATAACAGCACATAGTAAAGAGTAAAAAAAGATTGTAATGTTTGATCAACATATTTAATTTGATGCACCAATTCGGCCTAGAAGCTTTAAATCTGTAATTCCTTTTGTGCTATTTGTACTATCTGAGTTCCAATGACATTCCCCATTTATCTCTGAATTCTTTGGTCTAATTTCAAATGAGTTTCATACATCTCAAGGACAAATGATTGCCACTTTCCGTAAAACACTGTGTACCACAATTGCAGATAATTGCTCAGTTCATATTAAAATCACAAGAAGAAACTACTTGGACAGTCTGAGAACATTAGGGAAATTTGTGGGAAAACGATCTTGATACAAATTGTTTGTAATGTGTCCTGTCTGTTTCTGTTATTCAGATTATTGTGATTGTGATTATTATGGCCCCATTGTGGTTTACTTATTGGGTAGTTATTCTCTCCCCCCCCCCCCCCCCAAAAAAAAACCTTTTAATTTTGAGATTATTTCCACCCTATGGCAGTCCTACACAAATTAGCTTTTTAAAAAGGCCACTGAGAACATTTTAATGATCAGATAGAAAAACATTTCAAACTAGATCCATTTTAATAAAAGTGCTCTGGGGGGGGGGATAAGATCAAATGTTGTCTCCATGCTCAACATTATTCGCAGGCTTCACAATTTTTTGTTGGTTTCTATCAGCATATTATAAAATTACGTCTACTTCATAATCAAGTTGTGTTTTAGCTGTGATATAGTTGTAGGTTTTATTATAGGGTAGATCAGAAAATTCTCAGATCCATTTCTGAACTACCAACTTCTAATACCACATCTACTTGTCTCATGCTGTCAATTACAGTACAAAGCTGTCAGAAGATGTTATGGATCAGTATTTGGTAGAGGAATGCATGTTTCTTGATTTAAAAAAAAACTTTCCATGTTGATGTTGACCATGATCTTGGAGTACAGGTACATTGTTCATTGAAAGTGGCATCACAGGTAAATAGGGTATTCAAAAAGGCTTTTGGCACATTGGCCTTTATCAGTCAGAGCATTGAGTATAGAAGGTACACAAAAGGCTGGAGAAACTCAGCGGGTGCAGCCGCATCTAAGGAGCGAAGGAGATAGGCGACGTTTTGGGTCGAGACCCTTCTTCAGACTGGTCTTGAGTATAGAAGTTAGGAGGGTATGTTTTAGTTGTATAAGACGTTGGTGAGCCAACTGAATATTGTGTTCAGTTTTGGGCGTGATGTTATCGAGCTTTAAATGGTTCAGAAAAGATTTACGAGGATGTTGCCAGGACTAGAGGGTCTACAGGAAGTTGAGTAGGCTGGGTCTCTATTCCTTGGAGATCATGAAGGAATAGATTGGGTAGATGCACAGCATCTCTTGCCCAGAGTAGGGGAATCAAGGACCAGAGGACATAGGTTCAAGGTGAAGGGGAAAAGATTTAATAGGAATCTGAGCGGTAACTTTTTCACACAAAGGGTGGTGGGTTTATGGAACAAACTGCCAGAGGAGGTAGTTGAGGCTGGGACTATCTCAACGTTTAAGAAACAGTTAAACAGGTACATGGATAGGACAAGTTTGGAGGGATATGGACCACGCGCAGGCAGGTGGGATTATTGTAGCTGGGACATGTTGGCCGCTGTGTTCAAGTTGGGTCGAAAGGCCTGTTTCCACACTCTATGACTCTAAGCTGGGAAGGGTGCAGAGAAGATTTATGAGAATGTTGCCAGAAAGCGAGGGCTTGAGCTATAGGGAGAGGTTGAGCAGGCTAGTACTCTATTCCGTGGAGCGCAGAAAGATGAGGGGTGATCTTATAGCGGTGTACAAAATCATGCGAGAGAGAGAATAGTTCGAGTAGATGCACAGCCTCTTGCCCAGAATCAGGGAATCGAGATCCAAGGACATAGGTTTATGGTGAGGGAGTGAAAATATAAAAGGAACTTGAGGTAACTTTTTCACACAAAAGGTACTAGGTGTTTGGAACGAGCTGAGGAAGAGGTAGTTGAGGCAGGAACTATCGTAACGTTTAAGGAATATTTAGACAGTTACATGGATAGGACGGGATTAAAGGGATATGGGCCAAATACAAGCAGGTGAGACTAGTGTTGATGGGACACATTGTACCAAAGTGGCTGTTTCCATGATGTAAGGCTCTACGACTCTATGTAGTATGTCAGAGATCCATGTGAACTGAGCAACCCCTGGATTATCTCCTTGTCCAATGAAACATACCAATTTGAAATAGATTCAGGCGGGATGAATTTACCTACAAGCCAGGGAAACAGATTGGATTGAAGGGGTGCAAAATGGGTGGTATGTGCTTTTGTCAGATTTACATATCTCGTCTCACCTGCATAAAACCTGAATTAATGACACTTGCAATGGCTAATATTTCGTGCCAGTGCGTTTGATGGGCAGCTAGTAGCACTCATCATTAAAGAGTTTGTTCCTGTAATGACAAAGATTTTCTGTAGTCATATTAATGGGGAAATACAACTGGATCATTTATTTAATTAACATGGAGACTAAAGACAAGATTCCAAATTTGGAAAGTGAAATATTTAACTATGCATCCACGCCTTGGCTGAAATTACCATACCACTGATTTACATTTTGGGTCCACTGAAACTAGGAATGATGGAATCTTCCTCTTTCTAATTGTGGCCTTTTCTGATCTTCCAACTCCTAAGTATATCATTTCTTCATTACTGACAACAATGATTTCAGTTCAAATTCCTCTCCAAAGAAGTACTTATTTTCCTATTAAATTCTCTTTTGGCTAAATCTTTTGTAATACTGTTGACTTACTGTGGTTTTCATTTAATAATACTTTCGACCATCTTTTGAGAGCCACCATCTAGGTACAATATCCTTGTTGAACATGTAAACTTTGTGTTCAAACTGTCAATGATCAAGATAGTCTTTGCACTCCTTTATATCCTGCTTCCCCAGGACACATATAATAAGTTGTCTGAATTTAGATATTCTAATGACAATTTCTCCCAAATTTTATGAATACCAAAACAGAAAACACAAAAAATAGAATGCGAGACATGTTAGTTGTTTCTTTTATTACGGAACATTAAACTGATGCCCTAAATTGTTACCAGGGTACCTATTTGTTTTGAAAAAAGAGAGATATCTACAATAATTATAGGAGGCATGGAGTAAATGCGGTACTAGAGGAGTGTAAAGAATGTAAAAAGAATCTTAAGAAAGAAATTAGAAAGGCTGAAAGAAGATATGAGGTTGCTTTGGCAAGAAAGGTGAAAGTAAATCTAAAGGGTTTCTACAGCTATATTAATAGCAAAAGGATAATGAGGGATAAAATTGGACCATTAGAGAGCCAGAATGGACAGCTATCTGCAGAGCCAAAAGAGATGGGGGAGATATTGAACAATTTATTTTCTTCGGATATGAGAGAAGGATATTGAACTCTGTGAGGTAAGGCGAACAAAGTAGAGTAGCTATGGAACCTATGAGATTCAAAGAGGAGGACGTACTGACACTTTTGAAAAATATAAAAGTGGATAAGTCTCCAGGTCCTGACAGGATATTCCCCAGGACATTGAGGGAAGTTAGTGTAGAAATAGCAGGAGCTATGACAGAAATATTTCAAATGTCATTGGAAATGGGAATAGTGCCAGAGGATTGGCGTACTGCACATGTTGTTCCATTGTTTAAAAAGGGTTCAAAGAATAAACCTAGCAATTATAGTCCTGTTAGTTTGACGTCAGTGGTGGGCAAATTAATGGAAAGAATACGTAGAGATAATATATATAAGCATCTGGGTAAACAGGGTCTGATCAGGAACAGTCAACATGGATTTGTGCCTGGAAGGTCATGTTTGACAAACCGCCTTGAATTTTTTGAAGCGGTTACTAGGGAAATTGATGAGGGTAAAGCAGTGGATGTTGTCTATATGGATTTCAGTAAGGCCTTTGACAAGGTTCCCCATGGAAGGTTGGTTAAGAAGGTTCAATCTTTGGGTGTTAATGGCAGAGTAGCAAGATGGATTCAACAGTGGCTGAATGGGAGATATCAGAGAGTAATGGTGGATGGCTGTTTGTCAGGTTGGAAGCCGGTGACCAGTGGGGTGCCTCAGGGATCTGTTGGGTCCACTGTTGTTTGTCATGTACATCAATGATCTGGATGATGGGGTGGAAAATTGGATAAGTAAGTGTGCAGATGATACTAAGTTAGGTGGTGTTGTGGATAATGAAGTAGATTTTCAAAGTCTACAGAGAGATTTGGGCCATTTGGAAAAGTGGGCTGAAAGATGGCAGATGGAGTTTAATGCTGATAAGTGTGAAGTGCTACATCTTGGCAGGACAAATCAAAATAGGACGTACATGGTAAATGGTAGGGAATTGAGGAATGCGGTGGAACAGAGAGATCTAGGAATAACTGTGCATAGTTCCCTGAAGGTGGAATCACATGTAGATAGGGTGGTAAAGAAAGCCTTTGGTGTGCTAGAGAAAGGTTGAACAAGTTAGGTCTTTATTCTTTGGCGCGCAGAAGGTTAAGGGGGGACTTGATTGAGGTCTTTAAAATGATGAAAGGGATAGACAGAGATGACATGGATAAGCTTTTCCCATTGAGGGTAGGGAAGATTCAAACAAGAGGGCATGACATGAGAATTAAGGGACAGAAGTTTAGGGGTAACGTGAGGGGGAACTTCTTTACTCGAAGGGTGGTGGATGTGTGGAATGAGCTTCCAGCAGACGTGGTGGAGGCAGGATCAATTTTAACATTTAAAAGTAAAGTGGATAGGTATGTGGACGGGAAGGGAATGGAGGGGTATGGTCTGAGTGCAGGTAGATGGGACTAGGGGAAAACAAATGGTCGGCATGGACTGGAAGGGCCGAGAGGGCCTGTTTCCGTGCTGTAATTGTTATATGGTTATATAGTTGTCCTCTGTATAGATGTAAATACAATCTCGTTTTGATTGTATTGACTACTTGGAAAGGTAATAATATTCGTGTAAATGGTTAGTTTAATCTTTGACATCATCATAGGTGCTATGAAGAGTTGGTAACGTTATCAATCATGCCTGCATCCCACTAATTATACAATGTCATTGATTCATTTCCCCCATTTGAATAGCCCGTGTGCAGTTTGGAGTTGATTACTTTGCTGTGAATGTACAATGACATTGAGGTACGGATTGTTGATTTCCTGCTTAAGGCTGTCAAAATACCAGGTGGATTTTAACAACAAATAGTCATTTTTCAATTATTGCTTTGATTCTAGCTTTTTGTTATGCTTAATTTTGTTATGATTTGAGATTTCTCATGTAATCTGTATTATTGGGATATGAGCATTATCTCCAGCAGGAAAATAACTCATCCTATGTAATAGTTCAATAATTTAAGCACAATATTTGTTTAAACTAAAATGTCAGTGAACAAGAAGTATAAAGCAAAGTTTATGCAATCCTCAATTGAGTATTCAATTTGTGATTCTATAATTCAGCCCCATACTGTGACAATGGGTGCTATTATTGGTACCTGCCCTTGTAAACCCTCAAATGATTACCATTGTCTCCGTGGCATCTGTTCATCTAAATGCAAAGTGCTGGGTATATCGGAGGGCCAGGCAGCATTTTTGCAGGGAATGGATAGGTGATGTTTTAGATTCAGATCCTTCTTCAGATGGATTATAGTATTGTCAGAAATCTGGGGAAAAGGTGGGGTTAGGACAAAGTGAGGGGGGATTTGATTAGTTGATTGGTGCAGTAAGTGACAAAGGTCAGAGATGAAATGGAAATAAAAGGGTGTTGATACAGAGAGAAGACGAGTGAAATATAAAGACACAGTGAGTTATACAGTGCCCTCCATAATGTTTGGGACAAAGACCCATTTATTTATTTGCCTCTGTACTCCACAATTTGAGATTTGTAACATAAAAAAAATCATGTGGTTAAAGTACACATTGTCAGATTTTAATAAAGGCCATTTCTATACATTTTGGTTTCAGCATGTAGAAATCACACCAGGGCACCATAATGTTTGGGACACAGCAATGGCAAGTAAATGAAAGTAGTTTAGTATTTTGTTGCATATCCTTCGCATGCAATGACTAATTGAAGTCTACGATTCATGGACATCACGAGTTGCTGGGTATCTTCTTTGGTGATGCTCTGCCCGGCCTGGATTGCAGCCATCTTTAGCTTATGCAAGTTTTGGGAGCTATTTCCCTTCAATTTTCTCTACAGCATATAAAGGCATGCTCAATTGAGTTCAGATCGGGTGATTGCCTTGGCCACTCAAGAAATGGCCATTTTATAGCTTTGGAAAACTCCTTTGTTTCTTTAGCAGTATGTTTGGGATCATTGTCTTGAACAATAGACAATGGGTGCAGGAGTAGGCCATTTGGCCCTTCGAGCCAGCACCGCCATTCAATGTGATCATGGCTGATCATCCCCAATCAGTACCCCATTCCTGCCTTCTCGCCATATCCCCTGACTGCTATTTTTAAGAGCCCTATCTAGCTCTCTATTGAAAGCATCCCGAGACCCGCCTCCACCACCCTCTGAGGCAGAGAATTCCACAGACTCACCACTCTCTGTGAGAAAAACTGTTTCCTCATCTCCGTTCGAAATGGCTTACTCCTTATTCTTAAACTGTGTCCCCTGGTTCTGGACTCCCCCAACATCGGGAACATGTCTCCTGCCTCTAGTGTGTCCAAACCCTTAACAATCTTATATGTTTCAATGAGATTCCCTCTCATCCTTCTAAACTCCAGAGTATACAAGCCCAGCTGTTCCATTCTCTCAACTTATGACAGTCACGCCATCCTGGGAATTAACCTTGTAAACCTATGCTGCACTCCCTCAATAGCAAGAATGTCCTTTCTCAAATTAGGGGACCAAAACTGCACAAAGTACTCCAGGTGTGGTCTCACTAGGGCTCTGTACAACTGCTGAAGGACCTCTTTGCTCCTATATTTGATTCTTGCTGTAGAATGAACCGCCGGCCAATGAGTTTTGAACATTTGTTTGAACCTGAGCAGATAGGGTGTGTCTTTCCGCTTCAGAATACATTATGCTACTACCATCAGCAGTTGTATCATCAATGAAGATAAGTGAGCCAGTACCTTCAGCAGCCATACATGCCAAGGCCATAATGTCCCCACCACCGTGTTTCACAGATAAGGAGGTATGTTTTGGATCTTGGGCAGTTCCCTCACCTCCATGCTTTGCTCTTGCCATCACTCTGATGTGTTAATCTTTGTCTCATCTGTCCACAAGACCTTTTTCCAGAACTGTGGTTGCTCTTTTAAGTACTTCTTGGCAAACTGTAACCTGGCCATCCTATTTAGCGGCTAACCCTTAACAGTGGTTTGCATCTTGCCGTGTAGCCTCTGTATTTCTGTTCATTAAGTCTTCTGCGGACAGTGGTCATTGACAAATCCATACCTGACTCCTGAAGAGCATTTCTGATCTGTCAGACAGGTGCTTGGGGATTTTTCTTATCGAGAGAATTCTTCTGTCATCGGCTATGGAGGTCTTCCTTGGCCTGCCAGTCCCTTTGCGATTAGTAAGCTCACCGGTGCTCTCTTTTTTTCTTAATGATGTTCCAAACAGTTGATTTTTGTGAGCCTAAGGTTTCGCTGATGTCTCTAACAATTTTATTCTTGTTTCTCAGTCTCATAATGGCTTCTTTGACTTTCATTGGCACAACTTTGGTCCTCGTGTTGATAAACAACAATCCAAAGGTGATGGAAAGACTGGAGGAAAGATGAGGTGCTGAGAGCTCCCTTGTGCTTATCTCTTACAATATATAATATATATTTTGAGCACGCAATTAAACACACCTGGGCAATTACAAAGACCTGTGAAGCCATGTGTCCCAAAACATTATGGTGCCCTGGGGGGACTAAGGGGGGGACTATGTATAAATGCAGCTGTAATTTCTACATGGTGAAATTAAAATGTATAAAAATGGCCTTTAATAAAATCTGACAATGTGCACTTTAACCACATGTGATTTTTTTTTAAATTACAAATCTCAAATTGTGGAGTACAGAGGCAAATAAATAAATAATGGGTCTTTGTCCCAAACATTATGGAGGGCACTGTAGTTGGAAAATAAACTGGAGGAACACTTCGTGTGTAGCTTCACTCTGGCAGTGGAGAAGGTGCAGGACAGAAAGGTCAATATGTTAAAGTGGTTAGTGACAAGGGGATCCAACAGGCTTTGGTGCACTGAGTGAAAAGGTTGGCAAGTTTACGCTTCATCTCACTGATTGACAGGAAGCCACATTGGGAGCTCCAAATGCAGTAGCCGCGGATTGAAGAGGTGCATCGGAAGCACTGTCTTGCCAGGAAAGATTACTGAGGTTTGTGGATGACGTGAGAAAGGAGCTGCAGGGACAGGTGTTGCATCTCCTGCAGTTGCAAGGAAAAGTACCTGGGAAGGGGGACGTTGGCGTAAGAAGGGAGTGAACCAAGGAGCTGTGGAGGGAGTGGTCTCTGAAGGGATGGGAAGATGTGACTTGTGGTGGGATCATGTTGAAGGTGGCGGAAATTTTGAGAATTGTGTGTTGCAGCACCTCATATTCTGCTTGGGTAGCTTGCAACCCAATGGTATGAAGGTTGAATTATTTAATTTTAAGTTACAACCCTTCCACTCGCTCTCTGCTTCTTGTGCCGCCCCCCCCCCCCCCCCCATCTCATTTTAGTGCGCATCCACTTCTACCACTACACCCACCTCTTCTTGCCCCCTTCTTATCTCTCCCTCTTGCTTTACGTGTCACCCTACTACTTATCTGACACCCTTTTGTTTCATTTTCATCTTTAGGGGCCTGTCCCACTTGGGCTATTATTTAGGCGACTGGGCTGTTGCCACATGGTCGCCAGGGTATCGCCTGTATGGTCGTGAGTAGTCTCCTCAGTTGCCCAAAGAGTCATAGCGTCTTTCTGGTCGCCGCTGGATTTTCAACATATTTCCAAATATTTTCGGCGACAGTGGGTTGATGCCAATTAGCGTGGCTTGACTTCTCCTGACGTAGGTGCTGTCTTAAGTTGTCACCTGGTGACGTAGGTTCTCGCTGGTGCTGCCTTTGGCGACAGGTACCAGAGACTGAATTGTCTTCAGTTGTCACCGACAGGGTCGTAGCTTGTCGCAGGTGGATGTAGGTTGACTACGGTTGTCGTGAGTTGTCGCCTGTGTGGTTGTAGGTGGACGTCCTAATGGGTCGCCAGTTGTCGGTAGCTTGCCATAGCTTGACATCGACTAGGTAGTAGGTTGTAGCTTGTCGTAGGGGGGTCCAGTCGCCTAAAAAAATCGCCTAAGTGGGACAGGCCCTTCAGCCGTTGCCACTTCACCCATTTGCCAATCATACTCGTTTCATCTGTATCTGCCTATCACATGCCAGGAAAGGGCACAAGGTGCTGGAGTAACTTAACGGAGCAGGCAGCATCTGTGGATAGGTGGATGGATAGGTGACATGGATAGGTGACATGTTTGGCCACCCCCGCCTCTTTTCCAGCTTTCTCCCCCTACTACAGCCCGTCTGAAAAAGTGTCCCAATCCAAACCATTGTCTATCCATTCCCTCCACAGATGTGCCTGACCCACTGAGTTAGTCCAGCCCTTTGTGTTTTCATCAAGTTTCCAACATCTGCAGTGCATTGTGTCTCCAATCGAAAATCCAGCCATAATTTACAATTAAATATTAGATGTAATTGACAAGGATGTCTTAAATAATGATGGAGATGTGAGTATCCCATCCATCATTCCCCCTGATTGCCCCTCATTGGCAAACCTAAATATGGAGCAATTTTCACCACTTCATTTATTTGGTATGTAAATGTGTATTTCTGGGCGTGTAATATTTGGCACACATTATTTACTATATAGTTTCAAGTTAACAATTGGTGTGTTTACTTGATATCTATGATCTCTGGCATCCAGCATTTAATTCTTTAACGTACAATTCAATATTTGATTGGGATTCCAGTAACACATTAAATGCTCATGTTTGTATGAAATGTTGGTAACTTCTGAGTGAACTGCAAAATCATGAGTACAGTTAAATAGATAATCCTTCAAAGCTCGGGTGTGCTTTGAGAACATTCAGAGTTTAATTATCGAACTTCTGTACCTCGAGCCATGAGGTACATTTCTTAAATACAATCACAAAAGTATACAGCAAGGGATCTAAATGTTTAGAGACGGAGATCTGACAGTCTCTGACGGTCTGTGTGATAATTACTAGTGGATGAAGGCTCGTACAAAATTCTACCACAAATAGAAGGCATGTGAGAATGCTGAAGCAAGCTTTAACTAGTGGATGGATGCCTGCTTAGGTTTGGTTGAAAATTGCCCAAATTCCTGTTTCACTGCAGCTAAGTTCAAGCCATCCAATCCCCTCAGTAGTTGCTTAATTTGACTTCCTACTGTATTGGCATCCCACCTCAATCGCTACCAGTGCAATCTTCAATAAATCCACATTTTCCATTCCTACCACCTGTCTCACTTCCACAACTACTGCATTTAATTTTGAAAGAGCCTTCCTTTATATAAATAATTGAAAGAAAATCCTACATCTAGCTACATGTACAAGACACCTTGTCACTTGTATCTTTTCAAATGAAACACTGCTTTGTCATTTCTGAACCTAGCCTGGCTACCACACTGTAGAAAAACAAGAATGTCCCCAATGTTCGTTGCTCAACCAGTAGTAATTCAGATTATTCTTATTTATAGAAGTTTGGCAACTCTCGTTGCATACAAAATGGCATTAACAAAATTTTAGTGATTGAATTACTTTTGAAGTGATTTGGCATGTTGAGGTTCAAAAAGATAGTTTATTAACATTTAAATATGGACAACTGGAAATTCTTAAAATATTTCTGTGGGGTGAATTACACATGATAAAACGTTCAAATTCATTTTTATTTGAAATTTTCAGGTAATTTTTGCTCAGATAAGCTTATTCGTAATGCCTGAGACATTTTGTGATGCAGTATAAATTGGCGTCACTCCATGTACAGAGTATTCAAAGCTTCAATTTTTAAAAGCTGTCAGTGATATATGTAAATATGTGAAAGTACATATTTTATTACTTGCTCTTGTTGAATTAAACTGCAGTGTGTTTCTATATTGAAAGATGATACATTCATTTAATTTCAAGCCAGCTGACTAACTTTGTATGTTGAGGGTTTCTGTGTTTGCATAAATTCTTTTTGAAAATTATTGGTTTTCCGTATTGAAAATTTCTGTTATGGTACATTTAATCTATGATAAATTCTCCTGCACTGTTTTACTATTTATTTTTTGATGGAAAGGCTATAATATTAGACTTCATAACATTATAAATCTCCTTGGCAGTTTGCACATACCCAGGACAGGTGTGGCTTCTTATCGGAGTTCTTCCTTCCCCGTCGCCAATAAGTCTAGACAAAGGATCCCTTCAAAACCGCCCAGAAAAATTGCTCACTCTTCAGTTTCATACTTATTTCCTTTTTCCTCTGAGAAACTGTTGCCACAGTGACCAGATTATAAAGTGTTGAAGGTTTAACTGCACGAGGTAATTTTCAATGTAATGGAAAATAATTTTTGTTTTATGATTATGTGAAGCTTATTGAGCTGGATCATCCTGGATATGGGCTTTTGTCCAAACTTTCTGCCTGGTTGCACTTACTATTTACTGATCGGGAGGCAGCAGAGGTTACTCACTGCAAAGTGGAGTGTAAATGATAACGAGGCTTCAGGTGCTTTGATGGCCTTATCACAGTTGCTGCCATCAAAGGATTTAGTGTGGTTTTGAATCTCTGATACCTATTATGATGCAGGAGATCGTGCTGCATCTCAACAGAATATTCCCATCAGTTCCATCAATACTCTAATTTCTTTACACTTCAGCAACTTCTCTTTCAAGAGCCAGAATTTTTCTAACCAATCAAATAGGCTTTTTTTTTTGTAAGTCCCTTATCCCCAATTCCTTGTATTTCTCCCTTCTGCCTCCCTTCAGGGCTTTCACAAACTGGCTAATGTGTCCATGGGACAAATTTTCTTATACCTTCTAAGTTGTCCTGCTCGACTGTCAGTTAATAGTACAGTATCTAAGCCAACACTATCAAAACTACACGGTACATTCTCACTTCTTGTATCTGGCACGACCAAAACAAACGTCTGTCAATGTTGCATGCAACCTTTGACCTAATTGATCAAATCCACTCTTCCAGCATCACCCATTTTTCTAATTAGACTACGCTCGTCTGGTTCCATTCTTGTATATCAAGCTGTAGCTCGAGAAATGCCTGCCGTGGATTGTCTTGCTGCTCCGACACTATTGCCATCCCCAAGAATTATGCTAAGCTCTGAGATGCAAATAAAACTGCAGAAATTGGAAAGTTTTTTTTAAACCACAACAACACTTGGAGAGGGAAATGCTTGATATTTCAGTCTGATGTTTCATTGGACCTAGGAAAAGTTTAAAATTGAACGTGTCTTGAAAAGATCGAGAAGACAAAGGAAATGTCTGTGATCGTGTGAGAATATGCAAGTGAATGGCATAAGTCGTGATGGTGCCGGCTTGGTGAGGTTGAAGGGTTTATTAGTCATGGCTGTCTAGAGGAGATATAATTAGAAGGAAATGATTGGGAACTGAGAAATACAACAGCAAAAGTGAGATACGAAACACTGTATTTGTTGGCAATCTAAATCAAAGCTGATATTTATTATGCATATTTGCATATGCTCATTTGCCAATGTAATGTGAAAATCCAATGCTAGTTTCCACATATAAATAGTTAGTTTGTTTCACTAACGCCCTGTAGTGATGGAGCAGGAACGAGGTCTGCCTATATATTGGAAAGACTGAAGCCATTATCTTTGTTAGACACAAAATGCTGGAGTAACTCAGCAGCACAGGCAACATCTCTGGAGAGAAGGAATGGGTGACGTTTTGGGTGGAGACCCTTCTTATTTAACTGTTTCCTAACCTTTGGAGTCCTACTCTGCAAATGTCTTTGAGGTGGAAACAGATGGTACATTACATGACATTTTTACCTTTAACTTCATAAAACTCTTTTTCGTTATTCATCTCCTAATCACCTCTTCACATTCAAACCTCCTTTGCTGTATCCTCTGAACTTGATGCTGAAGAAATTGATTCAGCCAGTTAGTTAACACTAGGGTGACAAATGAAGGGGACTTGGAATGAAGCAGGATGCCAAATTAGAAATATTACAACTTGAACCTACAGAATGAATTTCTTAATTTTAAAACTTTCATCTTTGTTTTCAAATCCGATCTTGACTTCTTTTCCTTCACCCAGATGGGTTCTACATAAGTAGAAGACCAGAGCGTTGAATAAGATCGATCTGGACTCTGGAATATGGAAAATCTCCCTTTTTGGCCTACTTAGATTGGTAATGTACAGTGGTCCTATTATTACTGTACAAAAAATTTAAGCAGTCGCTGAAAAGCTTTGTGTAGTTATGGGTAGCAAAATTATAGGAAGGATATTAAATTTATATAAAATTTATAATGTTGCTAGATCTGCAGAAGTCTTAATTATGTAGAAAGAACTGATTTTTTTCTTGGGGTTAATAATTAGGGGGCATTAATTCACTATCAATTTGCATAATCAACTCGTATCTGAGAGGATGGCTGAAGATAAAAATTACTCATCGCATGTTCTTAATGGCACTGGGTGTACCATTAACCTCAAAGCTATAGTGTGCCCAAGTCTGGACTTTCAGAAAGCATTCGATAAGGTCCCACATAGGAGATTAGTGGGCAAAATTAGGGCACATGGTATTGGGGGTAGAGTGCTGACATGGATAGAGAAGTGGTTGGCAGATAGGAAACAAAGAGTAGGGATTAGCGGGTCCCTTTCAGAATGGCAGGCAGTGACTAGTGGGGTACCGCAAGGCTAGGTGCTGGGACCGCAGCTATTTACAATATATATCAATGATTTGGATGAAGGGATTCAAAGTAACATTAGCAAATTTGCAGATGACACAAAGCTGGGTGGCAGTGTGAGCTGTGAGGAGGATGCTATGAGAATGCAGGGTGACTTGAACAGGTTGGGAGAGTGGGCAGATGCATGGCAGATGAAGTTTAATGCGGATAAATGTGAGGTTATCCACTTTGGTAGCAAAAACAGGAAGGCAGATTACTATCTAAATTACGTCAAGTTGGGAAAAGGGGAAGTACAACGGGATCTAGGGGTCCTTGTACATCAGTCAATGAAAGTAAGCATGCAGGTACAGCAGGCAGTGAAGAAAGCGAATGGCATGTTGGCCTTTATAACAAGAGGAATAGAATATACGAGCAAAGAGGTCCTTCTGCAGTTGTACAAAGCCCTAGTGAGACCACACCTGGAATATTGTGTGCAGTTTTGGTCCCCTAATTTGAGGAAGGACATTTTTGCTATTGAGGGAGTGCAGCATAGGTTTACGAGGTTAATTCCCGGGATGGCAGGACTGTCATATGCTGAGAGAATGGAGCAGCTGGGCTTGTACACTCTGGAGTTTAGAAGAATGAGAGGAGATCTCATTGAAACATATAAGATTGTTAAGGGCTTGGACACGCTAGAGGCAGGAAACATGTTCCCGATGTTGGGGGAGTCCAGAACCAGGGGCCACAGTTTATGAATAAGGAGTAAGCCATTTAGAACGGAGACGAGGAAACACTTTTGCTCATAGAGAGTGGTGAGTCTGCGGAATTCTCTGCCTCGGAGGGAGGTGGAGGCAGGTTCTCTGGATGCTTTCAAGAGAGAGCTAGATAGGGCTCTTAAAAATAGCGGAGTCGGGATATGGGGAGAAGGCAGGAATGGGGTACTGATTGGGGATGATCAGCCATGATCACATTGAATGGCGATGCTGGCTCGAAGGGGCTGAATGGCCTACTCCTGCACCTATTGTCTAGTCTGATCAGCTGTTTGTGGACATGATGCAAATGGCCTATACCAAAATCAAGGGTTTCTAAATCTGGCAATGGCATTTAAACTTTACATGAAGGCTGGAAACATCACAAAATTGCTCAAATATATTAAGATGCACCGACTCCCAAGATTTTTTCCACAGATATGCTCCAGATGTTTTCTTATTTTCCTGTCAACGAACCAAATGTGTTGACTGTTGCAACTGGATGTTTGGAGGCTATTCTGTTGAACAAATGGTTAATGAGTTACTGCTGAGAGGCAACAAGAACATTAAAGAATTTAGTTGCTGAAATGTATTCAGTGCTTTTGAATGAATTCCAGAAGTAACAAAGAAGGTTGAAGAGAGCAGGTCTGTAGACAGTCTATATGGACTTCAACAATGTCTTTGATAAAGACATAGTAGGCTGTAGTAGGATAAAGACATCATAGTTATGCGTAGTAGGCTGCTCCGGAAGTTTAGAATGCATGGGATTTAGGGAGAGCTAGCTAACGACACAGAATTAGCTCCATGGGAGGAAGCAGAGGGTGGTAGTAGACGGGTATTTTTGAATTGGTGGCCATTGACGAGTACTGTCTTGGATTGATGCTGAGCCCATTGCTGTTTGTTATCTATATTAACGATTTGGATGAGAATGTACAAGGTATTATTAGTACTTCTGCAGATTACACAAAAATAGGCGGTATCATAGACGGTGAAGATGGTTATCAGGAATTATGGCAGTTGAGCAATTGGGCCGAGGAATGGCTAATGGAGTTTAATTCAGATTTGTGACTGTTGCATCTGGGCAGGACGGTCACAACGACGTGTTGGGTCTAGGGTGTTTTGTAGCACAGACGGATCTATGAGTACATATTTATTCCTTAAAAGTGGCATCGCAGTTCGATAGGGTCATGAAGAAGGCTTTTTGCCCTTCATCAGTCAGGGAATTGAGTATAGAAGTTGGAGGCAAATTTTACAATTGTAGAAGACTTTGAGGTTTCATTGTCCAGTTAGATGTTATAGAGGTGTGCAATATCATGAGGGGAATTGATGGGGTGTACGTTGAGTTTTTTTCCCCAAAATCGGGGAATCGAGAACTACAGGAAATGGGATTAAGGTGACATGGGAAAGATTTGCATGGGTATATGGAAGGAACTGCCTGAGATTGGACACTTAAAAGCAAAAAGGCACGGTGCTGGAATAATAGGTGGGTCAGGCAACATCTCTGGAGAACACAGTAGGTGATGTTTCAGTTCGTGACCTGTTTTCAGACTGAAATGTTACCTGTCCATGTTCTCCAGAGATGCTGCCAAACTTGTTGAGTTACTCCAGCACTTTGTCTTTTTTTTGTAAACGAGCATCTGAAGTTCCTTGTATTGACATCTAAAAGACATTTGCACAGGTACCTTGAGAGGTTTATAAGGACAATGGACCAAATGCAGGTAAATGGGGCTAACTTAATGGGACATCTTTGTCGCCATAGATGAGTTGGGCCGAAGAGCCCGTTTCCATGATGTATGGCGATATGACTGAATATTTATCAATTAGCTCACACTTGGGGTTTTTTTCAGAATGTTCATTGTGAGTTAACAATCATTTATGTTCCACAAACTTGATTGAAATCTCCCAAATACCCATTTGGGGGGGGGGGGGGAAACACTCAGAATTTAGAGAGTGCAAATGTTGGAATGTTTCCTCCATACATGCTGTCTGATCTTTGAGTTCCTCCAGCATTATCTACCCAGTGCATTAATTTGTAATACTCCCAGGGACAATGAATATTCCCAGCACTCAGCAGGTCAAGCAGTAGTGGCGAGAGAAACAGAGTTGATACTTCAAATCAGGAGCCTTTCCCAGAACTTGAAATGGAGTAAGCAGTTTTATTTTATGTTGCGGAGTGGACATAGGGAGAATGCATGAAAATTAGCCCAGCCCTGCATTGTTGCCTCCATTTGTTTCCACAGATGATGTCTGACCCACAGACCCTCCAGCAACTTGATTTTGCTCAACATGTATGGAGCAAATTGAGAAGATCTGTGGAGGGAATTTGGAGTCGGTCCATTCCCTCCATCGATGTTGGTGCAGTTGTGCATCATGTTGATATGTTAAGCAATGCATGTGTTTTCATTAAGATCCTAGACTGACCAATTGTATTAAAAAACTACCGACTCCTGCCATTATCTGGACCACACGTCCTTGAGCCCTGCCCCTTGCAAAGATGGTATTCCCGGCTCTCAATTCTTCCACCACCACTGCATTTGCACCCATGTTGAGACTTTCTATTCTAAGGCATTCAAGGTGTCCTCTTTCATTAGTAAATCTGGTTTCCCCCTTCTGCCATAGATGGATCCCTCACCCACATCTCCTCTGTGTCCCGCAGTTCTGCTGTTGCTCACTCCCCCTCGATGGAGCAAGGACAGATTTCGCCTGGTCCTCGACTTTCACCCCATCAGTCTCCACATCCAACATAATACAGTGCAACAGGCAGCATTTCTGGTGAGAAGGAATGGGTGACTTCGGGTCGAGACCCTTCTTCAGACGAAAGAAGGGTCTCGACCCGAAACGTCACCCTTCCCTTCTCTCCAGAGATGCTGTCTGTCCTGCTAAGTTACTCCAGCTTTTTGTGTCTATCTTCGGTTAATTCCAGCATCTGCAGTTCATTTCTATATAATATAGTGCAACATTTCCACTATAGTCACTGCACCTACCATTCCATGCATCTTCCCATCTCCATCCCTTTCTGCCTTCCTCAGAGACTGCTCAATCTACAACTCTTTGGTTCTCATCCCTTGCCACCCCAACTACTCAACCTCAGATACTTTCCCCTGCAACTGCAGGAAGTGTAACAGCTATCCCTATACTTCTTCCCTTGCCTCTATCCAGGGATCCCAGCAGTCCTTCCAGGTGAGACAGAGGTTCACATGCACTTTGTCTATCCTCATCTACTTACCTATGTGGCCTCCTGTACATCCTGTACTACTGTTCCCCATGTGGCCTCCTGTACATCATCGAAGCCAAGTGTCGACTCGGCGACCGTTTCACTAGATCTACTGGTTGCTAACTATTTTCACTCCCCTTCCCATTTGGGCTGCCTCCATTGCTAGAGTGAGGCCGCAAGCAAACTCGAGGAACAGCACCTTGGGTATAAACATTTAATTTTAGGTAACCTCTCTCAACGGACTCCCCCCTCTTTCATTCTCCCCTCTGCGCCTCACCTGGATTCCCACCTACATCTCACCTCTACTCACCCACACCCCCTCACCTCCTGCTAATTTCCTCCCTCTGGCTTTACAATCTGCAATCTTGAAACCTGCATCATACCTTCCTTATCTCTGGACTTAAGAGCCCTATCTAGCTCTCTCTTGAAAGCATCCAGAGAACCTGCCTCCACTGCCCTCTGAGGCAGAGAATTCCACTTTTCCACCTTTTTCTTCTCCCCTCTTCATCTCCCTCCCCATCTACAATCAGTTACAAGGGTCTCCACCCGAAATGTCACCTATCCATCCATGTTCTTCAGGGATGCTGCCTGAGTTACTCCAGCATTTTCCCCTTTTGGGCGATGCTGCTCCTAGGAAAGCGCATGAAAACGGCATTCCTCCAAAATTAATGCCTCCCAACTGCCGACTACGCTTTAAAAGACAGAAAAACAGTACAAATCAACCTTGATCATAAATATTTGTATAATTAGTTTGAGGTATAAAAATTGCAGTTTGTATTTCTGAAAAATGTTTTGTTTTGTAAAGCATTTGCCAATTCTTTGTCCATGCCCTATAATTATTATTTTTCCCTTACAGTCAAACATCAAACATTCAAAATAGATGAGAAGGTGAGTACTACTTATATTTATGAATACAGGAGCCATAATACATTTTTTGTTTAGTCATATAAAGTAATTGAAGTAAATTTAAAAACAATTGTTATTTCTCCAGGATGCTGAGCATCTCCAACATTCACGGTGTATGGGAAAGCAAAGTATTTGCCCTGTAACGTATTTAAATTGACAGTTTTAAGCTGCTGAGTAGATCTCAAATTTTATTTTGTAGGGAAATCAATATACAGTTTGTTGTCGAGACGGATTCTGACCAATGATGGCTTATATAGAGTACGATGGAAATTATTAATTGAAGTATTATTTTAATGTTTAGAAAAAAGCAATGCCTGCTTAAATTAAAACCAAAAAAAAATGTTTGTATGATTGGTATTTCAGCTCTTCCAAATTGAGTCCGTTGGAGATGGGACAATATTAGGTTGCATCATACAAAGAACAAATTGCAGTATAAAAGGTTCCCCCCCCTTCTATCATTCTCCCTGTCTCCTTAATGTATTACTACAGGGACACAAATTGCATGTCATTCTTTTAGCTGTGGCCCTGTAGCACTTTTGGCATGAAAAACTAGATTGAAGTCCCAATGTACAGACTTGAGTACAAATGACTAAGTTGTCATTCTGATCACTGGAGCAGTGCTACATAGTGGGATGTTCTATGTATATTGGAATCAATGATAATTAAGGCCCTCATCCACTGCAGGTGGATGATGACCCGAAACGTCACCAATTCCTTCTCTCCAGAGATGCTACGTATCCGGCTGAGTTACTCCAGCATTTTGTATTTATTCCCATTTATCCTTTCGTTTTGAAGTGCGGTTGGTTTCTCTGCCCAACCACAGAAAACAGATAATCAATTGATTGAAAGATATAGCATGGAAACGGGCTCTTTGGCCCATGGAGTCCACAGTGACTATCGTTCACATGAGTTCTATGCTGTCCAGCAGAAGCTCACGTGGTCACAGCGAGAGCCTGCAAACTCCACACTGAGGTCAGGCTCAATCCGGATCTCTGGCACTGTGAAGCAGCAGCTCTATTAATTGCACCACTGTTATGACATTTACTGTTTCAAAAATGTTAATTGCCTGAAAAGTGCTATGGAACCTGCAGGTTATTAAAGTTATAAATGCAGGTCATTTAAAAAAAAACTTTCATAGTTTAATATGAATTTTATGTTCATACTGAAGAATTGCTTTTCTCACAGTATAATCAAGTATAATAGCTTTTGCTTGTGCATATTATTTTGAAATGCTACTTTCCGTAATTATTTATCTTTATTAAATGCTAAGCATAAATTATTGCAGATATTAATACTAAGAGGAGGATAAATAAATATAAACTTATATTCTGACTGCGCAGAATACAGACATTTAAAACAATGTTTTTCCTCTATCCTAAATTTCTGTAGAAAACATTGTGTGATGTGGTTGCATTTATTTTGCCAACTACAGATGATGACAGAAGATGATAATTCTTGCATTGTATTTCATTTAGGTTGAAGAGGGAAAGATCATTTTGATTATTCTTCATAAATTACACAGTCACCTGGCAAAAATAGCAGGTGAGATCTTGTTTTCTAGTCTTTATTTGCATCAGTTGATGCACGGACTGTTGACACGTCTATTTTTACCTACAGTCGACCAACCAGCTAGACTTCCAGGTACAATATACGGATGGAGAACTAATGAAATGAGTGCTTGTTTTTGTTTCAAAGCTATTACTTGAAATTATTGTTTAGACTTAATGGGAGAAGATTTGGTTATAAATGATGCTTGATGGCAATGTTTTGTTATAGAGGATCTTTGAGAGTTCTTCAAAAGCTTGTTTATTTAGGGTAATGTGTATATTTGCAAATATTCTTGTACCATAGATTTTTACAGCCCTGCTACACACGTACAATGTTAAATCACTTTCCCATAATACTTAAGTATATGACCACATCTTAGTTTTCACTGATTAATCTGATTTGAAATTGGTGCCAAGAAAATGCTGAAAAAAATAAAATTTACATTTCAAGGTAATATTTCTGTTAATTATAATATCTTCAGTGTGCCCCAAATTGCGATTAACTCCCCTCCATCATATTCTTATCTCCCATCCGCCGGGCTCCCATTTCCCTTCCTCTTCCACCTCTCTCCTCTCCCTGTTCCCTTCACCTCTATCCTTCCCTGCCACTGCATAGTTCACTTGCCTTCTTTCCTCGTCTGACACTATTTTTTGCCTTCTGTTCACCTCTAGCCTTTGTCACCTATCCACCCATCTGCCGATTAGACCTTTAGTATAAGCATATGGAAAAGGTCCTTTTCCAACGGCTTAAATTGTGCTGCTGTGGAATTATGTAAGGTGTTAAGACCACCTTGGGAATAGGACAGTGAATTAACCAGCAGGCAGTCAGAAGATCAAGATCATGCCTGCAAGACTGGAGAGTTTTGCTGCACATTGGCTATTCGATCTGCTTTTGTAATCTCTCCTAGATTGGGACCATTGTAATTAGTGAGTGCAGTTAATTCTGTTTCTCCCCACATGTGTTTCATAGAACAGAGAGTACAGTACAGGAACAGGCTCCTTGGCCCCCAATGTCTATGCTGAATGATGCCAAGATAAGATAACCTCATCGGCCTGCACATGATCCATATCCATCCATTCCCTGCATGTGCCTATTTAAAAGCCTCTTAAATGCCGCTATCATATTTGCCTCCACCTCCACCTCTGCCGCTGTGTTCCACTGTGTAAATAAATAGCTGCCCTCCCATCTCCTTTATGCTCTGCCCCTCTTGCATTACAGCTATATCCTCTAGTCTTTGACATTTCCATCGTGTGAAAATGGTTCTGACGATATATGTATGTGTCTGTATGTGTTTATATTTAAAAAAATAACGTATTTCTATCAATTTGCCCCTAATACTTAGGCATTCCAGAGAAAACAATCCAAGTTTGTCCAACCTCCCCTTGTAGCTAATACCACCAAATTTATTGTAGTAAACCTCCTGCACCATCTCCAAAGTCTCCACACCCTTCCAGTAATGTGGCAACTGGAACTGTATGCAATATTCCAAATGTGATCGAGCCAAAGTCTTGTAGAGTTGCATCATGGCTTCTTGACCAATGAAGGGAAGCAGTCCATACACTTTTCCAGTAGATCTACTTGAGTTGATATTTTCATGGAGCTATGAAGCTGGACTCCAAGATCCTTCTGCACATCAATGGTGTTTGGTGACTTGCCATCATTCGTATACTTGAGGGCCTGTCCCACTTGGGTGTCATTTGCGCGTCACGCAGGTGGCGCGCGAAGATTTTGTGAATCCCAAAATCCTGGGGCGCCGTGCGCGACCGCCCGTCACTGCCTACGCCATCACATCTCACCACACGCGTAATGCACGCCATGTGCGTGTCACGTGTGCGTCACGCGTAAATGATGTCGCAGCGTGCGTTGTGACGCATATATGATGTCTTGTAAATGATGTGCAAATAATGCCCAAGTTGGACAGGCCCTCTACCCCTTGCCTTCGTCCACCTAAAGTGTGAAGGGCCTATCCCACTTGTCGATTTTTTTTCGGCGACTGCCGACGCCATATCAGTGTCGTCCAAAAATGTTGAACATTTCACAATCCAGCGTCGGCAAAAAAAATGTTGCAACACTTGAAAAAACACCGTGCGTCATATGTCATCACGCCACAAGTTTTGCGGTGACCAGATACGTCAGTCAATGATGCCAGCAGTTGCCAAAAAAATAGCCAAGTGGGACAGGCCCTTAACACTTCACACTTGGATTAAATTCCATCTGCCATTTCTCCGCCCATTTCTGTGTTGATCTGTATCCCTTCCTTTGTCAACCCTTCTCACTGTGCACAACTTCAGCCGTCTATATACCCATCTATATATCCAATTTGTTTATATTTACACAAATGAGGTCCCAGAACTGATCCCTGGTCAAAGATGTCCAGTCAGAATAACAACTGCTTCTACGACTAAGCCATTTCCAAATCCATTCAACTAAATCATCTTAATCTTCTGGATCAGTTTGCCATGGGGGCTAAATATTCATTTAGTACCTTGCCTGCAACCCATGATTACAAGTGCAAATTCTCGCCTGTATCCTTGAGTGGTCCTACCTTCTCCCTGGTTACCCTCATGTTTTAATGTACATATAAATATTCTTGGGCGTTTCTTTAATCTGAGACATGTCAGGGCCCCTTTTGACCTTTCTATTTGCCCACTTGATTTTCTTTCCTACTTGCTTTGCCTTCCTCAAAAGACATGCCTGAATTAATCTTCTTAAACTTTACATATGTTTTCTTTTTACCAAACGTACAACCCTTTGGTCATCCAAGGTTCCCTTGCTTAACAATCCTTATTCCTTTTCCTTACTGGAACATGCTTGAACTTTGATCAACTGACCTTTAAATGACTCCCACATGTCAGGTGCATTTTTCGAAATACCGAACTGGCGTATTGTCACGCGTAACTGATGTCGCAGCGTGCGTTGTGATACGCAATACGCCAGTTCGGTATTTCGAAAAATGCAAGGAATCGGGGGATTTTTCAAAGGTCATTCGAGAATTTAAAAAAGCAAACAGTGTGACTGGTAGCGGGGGAGAGCGGGGTGTAACAGCTAGAGAGAGAGGGGGTTTAGATGCGAGTGGGAGACAGTGAGAGGTAGGGGAAGAGATGTTTCAGTTAGAAACACAACCACCGGTAAAGCCTTGGCTCTTTGCTTCTAGGAGAGTCGAGAAAATGTCCTCAATCAAGAGAATGCAACTTCAGAGCCCCCTCGTCTCGACCGTGCTGGAGATATACGCGGGCACAAGGAACAAATGACCTAAAGTTTGCATTGAGTGAACTAAGTGTTCTTACTGTCCTCGTCGTACACCGACGTTTTGTGAGAGTGGTCGGATCCCAGGATCGAGGAGTCGGCGCCCGACAGGTGAACGGCCCATGGTAGCTGGTGCTTCTCCGCTCGCCGCTGGAAGAGCTGACACCTCTACTCCCCGGGTCGGGTGCTGCCTCCTTGACCCCGCTGCTCGACTAGAATTCCAGCGCATCGCCGATGCCTCACATCCGCTCCTGATCCCCCTCCGCCTGTCTGGATAATGTGACCGATGGTGGAGCTGAAGCTGGGATCCAACCACTCTCACAAAACGCTGGTGTACGATTAGAAAGATAAGAACACTCAGTTCACTCAATGCAAACTTTAGGTCATTTGTTCCTTGCGCCTGCGGAAATCCCTGCTCCCATCAGAATCGGAATCGTTTATTGTCATTTGAACATTTAAGTTCAAACGAAATTGGGTTTCTTTAGTCATCATCAAACACAAAAACCAAAACACACAATTCCACACAAAACATCCATCACAGTGAATCCCCAAATACCTCCTCACTGTGATGGAAGGCAAAGTCTTATCTCTTCCCTGTTCTCTATGCCCATTCCTCTCCCGGAGTCCAGCAGCCAAACTGCTGCATCGAGCCGATCGAGGCTCCTGATGTTAGATGTTCGGGCCCCCCGCGGACGATGGTAAGTCCCACGGCCGTTTAAGCCATGCCGGCCGATGTAAGGCCCTGCTCCGGGTCGATTTAAACCCCTCGATTCGGGCGGACGAAGTTTGCCGTTGTGGGAGCTACAAAAAGCGGTCTCCCACCAGGGACCCGCGAGCTCCCGATGTTTCAACCACGGCACAAAAGTCTAATGTGTAGGAACTCTGAAGGAGGGTCTTCTATCCAGAGTTCGGCCCAGGTCCATAAGCAGCGCGGAGGGGAGGCGCCGGCCCCAGCTCGACTATGCCTGTCCTGCCAGCGCCCCGCCGGGACAGGCAGAGCCGAGCAGGAGCCGACGAATACCCCCCCCCCCCCCCCCACCCCCCCCCCCCCCCCCCCCCCCCCCCCCCCCCCCCCCCCCCCCCCCCCCCCCCCCCCTCCGCGGCTCCCGACCGGCCTGGAGTCGCCCCCGGACGGGACACTCAGGAGGGGCCGGCCCAGCAGTGGCTGGATTGGGACGAGATGCAGGTTTCACCCATGCAGCAGCACGAGTGTTTAGCCCGAGCAACCTATGACCTGTGCATGCGCAGTCGGAATACCGAACTGGCTTATTGCATCCAACTTATTCTCTCAACTCCTACAAAATAAAGATGTAATCTGCCTTACTTCAATTTGGTACCTTCCCCTTACATCCAGAATTATCTCTATTCAAAACATACGAAAGTTTATAGAGTTGTGCTCAGTGTCCCCAAAATGCTTTTCCACTGGGGTATTTTAAATGCTGTTCCTCCTGAGTATATCCAGTGTCTGCAGCATTTTGCTTTTGTGTAAGGATTACTGCTCTACCAGAGGTTAGCAGATTTAAAATAGACAACTACTTAAATGAGAAACCTCTTCTCTAAATGTTTTATAAAAATAACTACTAATTAAACTAATGCAGGGCTCGAAAGTAACAGTTGCCCAGGTGCCAATGGCCATCTAAAGTCCCGCCGGGCAAGCTAAAAGCCGTGTCATTTTGCCCAGCTTGGCAAGCGAAGGAAAGCTTGGCTGATGTGGACAGCAGACGGCCTGATGCAAACTGTGCCAGCGTTTCTCAGAGAGCTCCTGCCTTATCCTTGTGCCCTGCGTTGCCCTGTGGCGTTGCTGCTTGTTTGTGAACCAGCGGCTCAGTTAGCGGATCGGCGCTCAACACCGCTGCAAATTGCTCTGTTGCTGTTGTTCCCTTAAAAGGCCTGTCCCACTTTGTGATTTTTATCAGTGACGGTTTTATAGGGCGTCAGTCAGTGACGCTCCGCAGTTGCCGAAAAAAATTGCAAAGTGGGACAGGCCCTTTAAGGGAACAACAACAACAACAGAACAATTTGCAGCTGTGTCGAGCACCTGAGCCCCTTCTTCCCTTCCTCCCTTCTCCCCGCTCCACTCTTCTTCCCCATCTCCACTCCACCCCACCCCACCGCTCACATCTCATTCTCCCCCCTCTCCCTCCCTTCTCCAAATTCCCCCCCCCAACTTGTGGACTCGGCCTGCGACCAACGATCCCCGCACACTATCCCACACACGCTAGGGACAATTTATACAAACCTTTGGAGTGCGTGAGGTAACCCTAACCCTAATGGCCCTGTCTCACGGTGCGAGTCCACCCACGAGTGACCCCAAGTGAAAGAAAAAGAACAGACTCGCGAGTTCCCACGGGTATTTCTGCGATGTTGCAAGTTCCTCTCCCGAGTTACCAAGTTCCTCTCCCGTTACTCTTGAGCCAACCGTGAATGAAGGCTTTTTGTTCAATGGGCTGATTATTCCTCGTGGACATAAATCGTTTTAAAGCCGGTCAGAAAATAGACGAGAGAAAGCAACAAGTGAAATGACCACTAACCGCTGACTGACATTTGCAGAGGATCGGCGATTGGTGCGACTGTTGCAACATGAAAGATTAAACATCTATCTGAAATGAGATTTATAGTATTATGACAGATGTTCGTTTTGACAACAGAACTCCTTTTTTTGTGGCTCGGCCAATAAGTTGAAATGCGCTGAAGCATGTTTCCCCTTTACCGCCGATAGCCAGCCTCGCAAAACTATTCCGGACAATTCATCTAAATTGCTGCTGAGAAGGAATGCGGCCTTTAAGTTAACTCGACTTACAAGATATGCATCAGCTTTTTTATGTTAATAAAAGTACGAATTATTGACAATGCAAGCGTTTTAAATGTACAAAGCTCCGGGAAAGTTCACGGTAGTGATATTTTTAAAAAAAATATACGGCCAACATGAAACATAACAGAAACCCAAATTAACAGAGACTTGTGGTGCAATGGTAAAGTGACTAAATCAGTCTCATTCTGGTATCTATAGCGTGCAATGTTCGGAAGGCAGGCTAGACTTGAATTGCCAGCGGCACCTCGCATTGAACTTCGTGAGAATGAGTTTTACGTGGGATTGCAATAAGCGTGCAACGATAAGATCTGCATATGTTCAGTGGGATCCACGTGGAAAAGCTTTGTGATCCAGCAGCCGCTGACCATACTCTAGTGACACTCAACACATTGGTGTTCCCGTGCAGCTTTACACCAGAATAAAACAACTGGAGTAACTCAGCGGGACAGGCATCATCTCTGGAGAGATGGAATGGGTGACATTTCGGGTCGAGACCCTTCTTCAGTGTTTTGTTCTGGTGTAGAGCTGCACGGGATCACCAAAGTGGTGAGTGTCGCTAGAATATGGACAACGGCAGCCAGTCCCGCTGAGTGGCTCCATCATTTTG
Source organism: Okamejei kenojei (assembly GCA_035221665.1). Taxonomy (NCBI): domain Eukaryota; kingdom Metazoa; phylum Chordata; class Chondrichthyes; order Rajiformes; family Rajidae; genus Okamejei; species Okamejei kenojei. The sequence goes on along the minus strand of CM069149.1, from coordinate 10,137,334 downwards.
CGTCTATCTTCGGTTTAAAAGCAGCATCTGCAGCTGCTTCCTACAGCCTGACACCAGGTTGGCCCGAGGATGGTGCCCTATCTATTGTGTATCAGATTAGAAACCCGACGTTCATACTATATTGTGCGGGAAGGGAACTGCAGATGCTGGTTTACACCGAAGATAGACACAAAAAACTGGAGTAAAACAGCGGCTCAGGCAGCATCTCTGGAGAAAAGAAATAGGTGAGGTTTCGGGTTGGTTCTTCAGACACTATACCGTCTTATCTCTTTCATGTGTGTAGTTCATGTAGTTCAGACACTATACCATCTTGTCCCTTTCATGTGTGACTCGGGTCCCTGGCGCTGTGAGGCAGCAACTCTACTGCTGCGCTGCCAATGTGACAATCCAATTTTTGAATGAAGTTAGCCGCTTCACCGAGGAGCGGGTGCAGTAGAACGAGAATTAAAGGATTTGCCAGCGGTGACATTGCAGAGAGGGGAACAATGAGGACACAGAAGTTTAGTGGGGAATCTCATTGGTTATTATGTGGGAAGGAAGTCCAGATGCTCGTTTAAAGATAGACGAAATGCTGGAGTAACTCAGCGGAACAGGCAGCATCTCTGGGTAGTGGTCTAAGGAAGGGTCTTGACCCGATACATCATCATTCCTTCTCTCCGGAGATGCTGCCTGTCCCGCTGAGTTACTCCAGAAATGCGTGTGTGAGAGAGTTACTCTAGCATTGTTCGTGTGTGTGTGAGTTACTCCAGCATTGTGTGTGTGAGTTACCTTAGCATTGTGTGTGTGTGTGTGTGTGTTACTCCAACATTGTGTGTGTGTGTGTGTGTGAGTTACTCCAGCATTGTTCGTGTGTGTGAGTTACTCCAGCATTGTGTGTGTGTGTGCGCGAGTTACCCCAGCATTGTGTGTGTGTGTGTGCGAGTTACTCCAGCATTGTGTGTATGCGCGTGCGAGTTACCCCAGCATTGTGTGCGTCACCCCAGCATTGTGTGTGTGTGTGTGTGTGTGCGAGTTACTCCAGCATTGTGTGTATGCGCGTGCGAGTTACCCCAGCATTGTGTGTGTGTGCGCGAGTTACTCCAGCATTGTGTGTGTGTGTGTGAGTTACCCCAGCATTGTGTGTATGTGTGTGTGTGCGAGTTACTCCAGCATTGTGTGTGTGTGTGTGAGAGTTACCCCAGCATTGTGTGTGTGAGTTACCCCACATTTGTTTGTGTGTGTGAGTTACCCCAGCATTGTGTGTGTGTGTGTGTGAGTTACCCCAGCATTGTGTGTGTGTGTGTGAGTTACCCCAGCATTGTGTGTGTGTGCGTGAGAGTTACCCCAGCTTAGTGTGTGAGTGAATCATGAATTGCCAAGACACAAGGCACTGTAGATACAAATAATGTCATACACAAGAAAGGGCAGATGCTAGTTGAAAAAAGTGAACACATGTTGATGGAGAAATTTGGAAATGTCATCCCGTCACCCATTCCTTCTCTCCAGAGATGCTGCCTGCCCGCTGAGTTAAAAGAGTTCCCACGGTAGACTCACGAATCACAAAGGTAAACACAATGTCACTAAAACAGATGATGTGGAGTGGACTTTGCACAGTATTATTAGTGGGTTCTAGCTGTCACAGGCTGGGTCCACAAATGGGCGGCGTCGGGGAGGGGGGGTTGGAATATGGGAGGAGGGAGAGGAGGAGAAGGGGATGGGTGGAGTGGAGAAGGGGGAGAAGAGTGGACTGGGGAGGGGGAGGAAGGGAAGAAGCGGGGGAGAGGAGAAGCGTAGCGGGGGGGAGTGGAGAAGGAAGGATGGGGGGAAGAGGGTGGTGGAGGGGAGTTCAATCTACACTCATTGAATCCATCCTTGTGAAAAGCTAGAGACGGTGATTTGCATCTGGAAGCGGACCAGTACAAAATAAAACCGAACGATTCAGAAATCTTTTCGTTTGCACAATTGATTTTATTGTATTAATTTTAATATATTAATGTTTCAAATCCATGTATTGAAGGAAGAATATTTTACAGCCCGTCCCTAACCCCAAACCTAACCCTAACCGGGCGTCACCCGCAGGGCAGCATACGTCGGCTTGTGACGGTGCACAACATGATGAGACGCCCAAATATCGCCCCTGGATTTTGAACATTCCAAAATCCTGGGGCGACGGAGACACCGCGAGTCACGGCCCGACCACGACGTGACAACCTCTTTTCAAGCTGTAGCTGAAATTGTCGCCCAAGTGGGGCAGGCCCTTAAATCCGTCACCCCATGGGAGGGGGAGAGACCCTGCAAAGCCACCTGCCCGCGTTTGGTCCATATCCCTTCAAACCTGTCCTATCCATGTACCTCTCTGTCCCTGTCTTTCTATCTGTCTTGTCTCCATCGCTCTCCACCTGTGTCTCTGTCTCTGCTCTATCTCTCTCTCTCGCTTACCAGTCCTCCCCCACTTTTTCATCAGCAACCCACCCTGAAATTTGGACATTGAAGCTCCCACTAATGTTCCAGTGTAGTGCCAAGTAACAGCCATGTTGCTAAAAGGGTTGTTGTGATATAGCATGGTGTTCCCGAAGTCCCACACCAGATGAGCTACCCAACATCTGCACTCTCCTTCACCCAGACCTTGTCCTTATCATACCGGCAAGTTCAGCTGAGGCTCAGCGAGGCTTCAGCCTGTTGAAGCAGCTGAAGACCGCTATCAGAAGTTCCCTCCAGGGCGATCAGGTGACGGACCAGCTCCTCATCATGCTGCATGCCAGTGACATCAAGGACCTTGATCCCCTGCCAGCCATCAGCTTGTGGCATGCAGGAGGGATGAGGGCAAGGAGGCCCGATACGGGAGAAGACCCAGCTGCAGCATCTGTCTCGGGACCTCACACTGACAGTGACAAGTCTGATGAGGAGGATGCTCTGCTTAAGAGCGACTCGGATGACAATTAAAGTGACTTTTAGATGCATTTGAACAGCTCTGTCTTTACTTTGCTTCTCAGGATATGGTTAGAATATCAAGCAGAAAAGCTACACAAGCTCTCACAAATATGTTTCTGTTCATTTAAAGTTGATATCTTCCCCCCCCTCCCACTCCAGCTATTTTATTGCCCTTCTGGGCAATCTCACTTGCCAAATTCCATGATTGATTCAATATAGTCGCCTACTTCCATGACTCATCTTCTGGGTGAGTGGGGAGTGGGCACAGAGTAAAAGAGGTACTATGTACATTCAAAAGTATGGTATAGGTCTGGTCAGATAATAATACAGTAACAAGAATGTTACAAGAAAAAGAAAATCAAAGTACACTTCCATTCTCTTTATTTTTCAATTACAAAATCCTAGAGCAGAAGGGATATATTATGTGTCCATTTTTCCCCTTTGGATGTTGTTACCGTGTCTACCTTCAAAGGTGTCAAACGGATCGATTCAATTCTTTATCAACTCGTCTTGCTGTGACTGGGCACAACTGAGATTGATGTTTGAAGATTCAAGAGGAAAAGACTCGTGCTAAGGCCATGTCATGATAATTTTCAGTTATGCACAGGAAACATGCTTGCATCAATCTGTGGTGTGCATGGTTAAGCATATATGTGACCATGGTCCTGGATTTATTGACACAGGGTGATCATACGCTGAATAATCGAACCACATTTTTGTTTGGAAGTGAAAAGAAATAATAGAAATTGCATTCATTGCAACGTGTAAAAAGAGTTGAGATATTGTATAATTTTGGTGCATGTTATTGTGGTATATATCATGGCTTGATTGGTGAATATGTTTAGTTTGTGACTTTATTTGGAGCAGAAATAATATGTGACTGCTTCATTGAGCATATTTCCGACTGGTAACTACGCACTTCTTCCGAGCGCATTATCGCATGCGGTCATGCAAGCCGTCTTAAATGACCACCTAAACTGTCATTTGGCATCCTAAAAAGCTGCCTAAGTTGCCTGGCTGGCAACAGCGAAAACAAGTTGACAGCCCTGTAATGAGAAATCATACAATTTAATATTAAATTGTGATGTAACTAGAGCTCGTGCTAATTCACTTTTGGCAAGTAAACATTTGCTTCAGCATGTAACGTATTTGAGTAATTGATATTATCTGTCTATGAAACCGTTTTCAAATACATTTAGCTTGGCATTTGAGATTGATGCCACGCCGGCCCAGATTTAACCAGGCAGATAGTATCTGGGTGCATATTTTGTAAAATAGATACCATTTGCTTGTGGCGTTCATTTGGCAATTTGGAACAGGGGAGTTTGTTGCAGACTTAGTTTACCATCTTGCAAATAAATGTAGCATTTATACAGGATCATTTGAAAATGAAGCTGCAAATTCGATTGCAAGGACATACAGCAGAGTGAAATATGACGCGACTGTTAGTAGAGGATTTAAAATGTCACCAATCAAATATATGCCTGGGCTGATATGGATGACCAGAAGGCTAAGCTTGCTACTCTTATGTTTCTGTTCTTGAGAAGTCTACAGAAATAATGAACGTTTGACAGCATGATGTTAAAATCAGTGTACTTACATGGCCTCAAAAGTGTGCTTCAAATTTTGAGTATTTTTAATCGCTGCATTAATTTTAAGAAGGTTCTTTATCATCATAATTGTTTTGGTGATGTTCTTTCTCTAATTCTAGGAGACTATGACTGTGGCGACCATGTCCATTATAAAAACAGAAGTCTTTCTGTCCAAGATGCTGCTGATTATGTAACTGTAAGCTATTTCAAGCTTTGTTTAGCATTTATAAACTGCTTTAACTAGTTTCCACCTATAGAATGTTCCATATTTCTACAGACAAGAGATTGCAGATGCTGTGATCTGGAGCAAACAAAAACTGCTGGATGAATGCAGTGGGTCAAATAGCATCTGTGGAGGCAAAGGAATAGTTAACATTTCAGGTTGTGACCCTGCATCAGGAGTCGCTCCATGTGATTTGGGTCTTGAAGCAGGGCCTCGACCCAAAATCTCAAGCTTCCATTTGCTGTACAATTGCTACTTAGCCTGCTGTGTTCCTCCAGCAGTTTTATTTTTGCTTCATATTTCTAGAGTTGTTTCATTGCTGCTACGTCCCATGTGTCACCCTCTCCCCTGCCTCTCTACTGCTCTTGGTCCTGCTACCAAACTCTCGTACTCTGGTTTGGATTGTCAGTGTTGAGTGAGGATCTCACTGTGATTATAAGTACGACTATTCTGTAAGAAAGATTTGTGCAACGTCTGACCCATGCAAGCAGAATGCAAGTTCTGGCATTGGTTGAGGAGTGTGAAGAGGCACACAATTGAATAGCCTTGAAACATTCATTGATGCAATTTACTGTTAATTCTGGGTATTTTCATGCCCAGTTTTTTCATGTGCATTTGAAATTTCAAGCAGATTATATCGGGCATTGATGAGGCACATCTGATGTACCATGTATTTGAGTAGAATCCGTATTTAAACGAGTGTCCGTATTTAAGGATGTCACTGTGGTGAAAACTGTTTAGGGAAGGTTTGATAAACTGATTTAAATTGCCAGTTATTTCTAACATTAAGCAGTTTCATTATTTTTGCTATCCATTGGTGTGTATCCTGTAATTTATTATTTTGCAATCAGATTGTTCTTTTCTGTATAGACCAGTTAGCCTGACAACGGTAGTGGGGAAGATGCTTGAGTTGATTATTAATAGACAATAGGTGCAGGCGGTGGTCTCCTAATTTGAGGAAGGACAATAGGTGGTCTCCTAATTTGAGGAAGGACATCCTTGTGATTGAGGCAGTGCAGCGTAGGTTCACGAGATTGATCCCAGGGATGGCAGGACTGTCATATGAGGAAAGATTGAAAAGACTAGGCTTGTATTCACTGGAGCTTAGAAGGATGAGGGGGGATCTTATAGAAACATATAAAATTATAAATGGACTGGACAAGCTAGATGCAGGAAAAATGTTCCCCATGTTGGGTGAGTCCAGAACCGGGGGCCACAGTCTTAGGATAAAGGGGAGGTCATTTAAGACTGAGGTGAGAAACTTTTTCACCCAGAGAGTTGTGAATTTATGGAATTCCCTGCCACAGAGGGCAGTGGAGGCCAAGTCACTGGATGGATTTAAGAGCGAGTTAGATAGAGCTCTATGGGCTAGTGGAGTCGAGAGATATGGGGAGAAGGCAGGCACGGGTTATTGATAGAGGACAATCAGCCATGATCACAATGAATGGCAGTGCTGGCCCGAATGGCCTCCTCCTGCACCTATTTTCTATGTTTCTAGGAGTAGGCCCTTCGAGCCAGCACTGCCATTCAACGTGATCATGGCTGATCATCCCCCATTCAGTACCCAATTCCTGCCTTCTCCCCATATCCTCTGACTTCGCTATCTTTGAGAACCCTATCTAGCTCTCTCTTGAAAGTATCCAGAGAACCGGCCTCTACCGTCCTCTGAGGCAGAGAATTCCACAGACTCCCAACTCTCTGTGTAAAAAAGTGGTTCCTCATCTCTGTTCTAAATGGCTTACCCCTTAATCTTAAACTGTGGCCCCCGGTTCTGGACTCCCCCAACATCGGGAACATGTTTCCTGCCTCGAGCGTGTCCAAACCTTTAATAATCTTGTGTTTCAATCTACCATGCATCTGCCCACCCAGCCAACCTATCCAAGTCACCCTGCATTATCATACGATCCTCCTCACAGTTCACACTGCCACCCAGCTTTGTGTCATCTGCAAATTTGCTTATGCTACTTGTAATCCCTTCATCTAAATCATTAATATATATTGTAAATAGCTGCGGTCCCAGCACAGAGCCTTGCGGTACCCTATTAGTCACATTCCTGCCATTCTGAAAGGGACCCGTTAATCCCTACTCTTTGTTTCCTGTCTGCCAACCAATTTTCTATCCATGTCAGCACTCTACCCCCAATACCATGTGCTCTAATTTTGCCCACTAATCTCCTATGTGGGACTTTATCAAATGTTTTCTAAAAGTCCAGGTACACTACATCCACTGGCTCTCCATTGTTCATTTTCCTAGTTACATTCTCCAAAAAATTCCAGAAGATTAGTCAAGTGTGACTTCCCCTTCGTAAATCCATGTGGACTCTGACTGATCCTGTTACTGCTATCCAAATGTGCCACTATTTCATCTTTTATGGTTGAATCCAGCATCTTCCCCACCACCGATGTCGGGCTAACTTGTCTATAATTCCTTGTTTTCCTTCTCCTGCCTTTCTTAAAAAGTGGGATAACATTAGCTACCCTCCAATCCACAGGAACTGATCCTAAATCTATAGAACATTGGAAAATGATCACGAATGTGTCCACGATTTATAGGGCCACTTTCTTAAGTACCCAGGGATGCAGATCATCAGGCCCTGGGGATTTATCAGCTTTCAGTCCCATCAGTCTATCCAACACCATTTCCTGCCAAATGTGGATTTCCTTCATTTCCTCCGTCACCCCCCTGGCCACTAGTACATCAGGAAGATTGTGTCCTCCCTAGTGAAAATGGATCCAAAGTACCTGTACAACTCATCTGTCATTTCCTTGTTCCCCATAATAAATTCACCCATTTCAGTCTTCAAGAGTAGCTTACCTTCATACCTCATCTTTTCTCCCCGTATTGCCTTTTTAGTTATTTTCTGATATACTTTGGACGTTAGCCAATCCTTTAGATTCCATCTCATCTTTGCTTTGCTATACCCCCCCACCCACTATTTAGATGTAATAGCAGTGCATTTGGAAAGCAGTGACAGCTTCGGTCAAAGTCAGCATGCATTTATGAAGGGGAAATAATGCTTGGCTAATCTTCTGGATTTTTTTTTGAGCATACAACAAGTAGAATTGATAAGCTAGAGCCAGCGGATGTGGTTTCAGTTGATGAACTTTCAAAAAGCCCTTGACAAGTCCTACACAAGAGATTAGTGACAAAATTTAGAGCACATGGTATTGGGGGTAGGGTATTGACATGGATAAAGAGCTGGTTGGCAGACAGGAAACAAAGAGTAGGAATTAACGGGTCCTTTTCAGAATGGCAGGCAGTGGCTAGTGATCCCAGTTATTTACAATATATATTAACGATTTAGACGAAGGAATTAAATGTAACATCTCCAAGTTTGCAGATAACCCTAAAATGGGTGGCAGTGTGAGCTGCGAGGAGGGTGCTATGAGGCTGCTATGTAGACTTGGATAGGTTAGGTGAGTGGACAGATGCATGGAAGACGCAGTATAATGTGGGTAAATGTGAGGCTATCCACTTTGGTAGCAAGAACAAGAAGGCAGATAATAATCTGAATGGTGTCAGATTAGGAAAAGGGGAGGTGCAACGAGACCTAGATGTCCTGGTACATCAGTCACTGAAAATAAGCATGCAGGTACAGCAGGCAGTGAAGAAAGCTAATGGCATGTTGTTCTTCATAGCGAGAGCAAAGAGGTCCTACTGCAGTTGTACAGGGCCCTGGTGAGACCACACCTGGAGTATTGTGTGCAGTTTTGGTCTCGTAATTTGAGAAAGGATATTGTTGCTATTGAGGGAGTGCAGTGTAGGTTCATCAGGTTAATTCCCGGGATGGCTGACTGACATATGATGAAATAATGGATTAACTGGGCATGTATTCATTGGAATTTAGAAGGATGACGAGATCTTATAGAAACATATAAAATTCTTACTGGATTGGACAGGCTAGATGCAGGAAAAATGTTCGCCTTGTTGGGGAAGTACAGAACCAGGGAGTCACAGTTTAAGGATAAGGGGTAGGCTATTTAGGACTGAGATGAGGAAAAAGAAATTCAGTTAGAGAGTTGTGAATATGTGGAATTCTCTGCCACAGAAGGCTGTGGAGGCAATTCACTGGATGTATTCAAGAGAAAGTTAGATATAGCTCATAGGTCTAAGGGAATTAAGGGTTAGGGGGAGAAAGCTGGAACAGGGTACTGATTCTGGATGGTAGACACAATGCTGGAGTAACTCAGCGGGACAGGCAGCATTCCTGTGATGTTTTGGGTCTAGACCCTTCTTCAGACTGATGCCGGAGTGGGCGGGACAGAAGTAGAATGGAGTCGGAGACAGTGAGACTGGTGGAAGAACTGGGAATGGGAGGGGATGGAATGAGGGAAAGCAAGAGCTATTTGAAGTTAGAGGTCAATGTTCATACCGCTGGGGTGTAAGCTACTCAAGTGAAATTGTGTGTGGCTCCAGTCTGACAATGAACAGAAAGATCAGATGGGGAATGGGAGGGGGAGTTAAATTGCAGAGCAACCGGGAGATCAGATATGTTAAGACGGACTGAGCGGAGGTGTTCAACGAAATGATCGCTGAGCCTGCTCATTCTTTCCTACTGATTCTGGATGATCAGCCATGATCATGTTGAATGGCGGTGCTGGCTCGATTGGCCAAATGGCCTACTCCTGCACCTGTTTTCTATGTTTCTATTTATTTTAACTACGATTGAGAAAACTACTGGTGGCTTTTTGATGACAAATTTTTGCCTTCAAGGAAATCCTTTTTATTAATAACATTAAATGTATTTAATTTGAAGAGCTTCATTTCTGAATTCTTGTTTACCATTGATTTATACAGGTTCTTGATCCCAATCATGAAGATAAATTTAATGGATCACTCAAGTGGATTTTACAAAGTGCAGATGACTTGGGCATAAAGTGAGTGAGTTTGTTCACAGAAAGTGGATTTTTAAGTCAATGTCAATGCAAAGTACATCGGAGCAACCGGACCTGTAATAATTAGTTACTGTCTTTAATGCATAGGTTGCTTGGCAACGACTCAGATGTAGAGGTAAATGATGTGAGTGAAGTTCTGTACCTGGAATCTACCCATCCACAGATGTCTTTCATTTGCCGCTTCCGACGTGCATTTTTAACTGTACTCCACAGAATGTTCTTATTCCTTGTTGGTGAGTTTCACACTTATATTTTATCCAATAAGTAGAGCGCACAAAAACTCAACTTTTAAAATAGCACGACATAGAATAATATAAATCTAATATTGGAAGTTGCCTGCCTGATATTCTTTTAAAAACAAAAGCATTTTAAAATCACTTAATTTCCTTTTAATACTTGATTTGTGTTTAAACTACCTTGAGCAAATTACAGAAGTAATCATCAATTTTTGCTGCCAAGTGTATTGATTTACCCCCCCCCCCCCCCCCCCGTCCATTTCCTCTCTCCAGTCCATAGTCTGCAGAGATGGATTATCAAGTTTTTGCAAACTTCTCTGATCAGTTAACGTGATATAGAAATCAATGCCTACTCTCGCTGTCCTCATAGCCCTCCAGTGTTCCCAAATGTTCCAATTTTTTAAAGTTTATCTTTTTAATTATATTGTTATTGGCCCTTGGCAAGAGTTGCTCTAGTATTCTTAATTTCTGAAACTATTCCATTTCCACTTCTGGAAGTAGAGGACTTCAAAACTTAACTGGGATAATTCTGGAGAAACTCAGCGACTGAGGCAGCATCTATGGAGCGATGGAAATAGACAGCGTTTCGGGTCGAAACCCAAGGGTTTCCCCAGCATTTTTGTCTACCTTCAATTTTACAGCATCTGCAGTTCCTTCTTAAACAACTGAGATAATTCTTGATGCTTTACCGCCCCCCCCCCCCCCCCCCCCCCCCTCCACTGCATACAAGGACCCAAGCAGTTGTTCCAGGTCCGACAGAGGTTCACCTGCGCCTCCCCCAACCTCATCTATTGCATCCGCTGCTCTAGATGTCAACTGATCTATATCGGTGAGACCAAGCGGTGGCTTGGCGATCGTTTCGCCGAACACCTCCGCTCGGTCCGCAATAACCAACCTTGCGCCCTCCCATTTTCGGTGGCTCAGTTTAGCATTTTCCTTTTTCCCTTCAAACTCCCCCTCCAATGGCACCTTCCCCGAATACTGTCTGTCCAGCAGGGAAGGGCCCTGTGGCCCTCCTCCAGCCTTGGCGGCCAGCTTCAGTGTCCCTCAGCACTCCTGCACACCGGCAAATTTGACGGATCTTGCTGGGTGGGAACATGCTCGGGCAGACCTCCTTTCCGCTTGGGAGTTGCATCCTCTTCGCATGGGAACATCCGAATCTCTCAATTCGGGTTAATGACCCTTGCATTTTGTCTCCTCCCCTTCCTACCTCTCCTCAGCCCATTGGCCGTCCTCCTTTTTCTGACTGGGAGGGCCCCCCACCCCCAAGCCAGTCTGAAGAAGGGTTTTGGTCCGAAACGCGCCTATCTCCTTCGCTACATAGATGCTGCTGCACCCGCTGAGTTTCTCCAGCATTTTGTGTACCCTGGGATAATTCTCTTTACTTTCCACCAATCCTATTCCTATCCTGTCGAGTTTATTACAATAGCAGATAAGTGTCAAACCTGTTGGACATCACGAGTAGAACCTGTTTGGGAAGAATGGAACATGGAAATATTTTCTTGTGCGATCAGCTGAGAGTTATAAATGAACACTGCAATTATGTGCCAGAAAGTAAATAATTTCCTGTGCCCTCTTTTTCACCCCCTTCCCCACAACCCCTACTTCCACAATTTCATCCTCTGCCCTCCACCTGCACTCAAATTATTCCAGTTTTGCTGGCAGCCATTGAAGCATATCCCTGTTTACAGAGAGGGAATGTTCCATTGAGTTGTCACTTAAATATTGAAAAATGAATTCGCAGTTTGGTTAAATATTTTGGCTTTAAAAACTTTCCAATCATTGATATTGTAAAAAGAGAATAATTAATTAGCAAAGTAGTTTTTCTTTTTTAAAGTCTAAAAGCACAACCCAAGAATCTTGTTCCCAAGTCTGGAATTCATGAGGAGCAGAGCCTGCTCTGCCATTTAATAGAATCACAGCTGATCTGATTGTAGACTCAACTTCGCATTCTTGCCTACCCATGGTAATTTTCACTCACCTTGTTTATTCACAATCTACCTGTGTTTAAAAATACCCAAAGACTACCTACTTATGTTTAAGAAGGAACTGCAGATGCTGGAAAATCGAAGGTAGACAAAAATGTTGGTGAAACTCAGCGGGTGAGGCAGCATCAATGGAGCGAAGGAAATAGGCAACGTTTCGGGTCGAAACCCTTCTTCAGACTGAAGAAGGGTTTTGCTCCGAAATGTTGCCTATTTCCTTCGCTCCATAGATGCTGCCTCACCTGCTGAGTTTCTCCAACATTTTTGTCTTCCTTCAGGGACTACTTACATCATTAGTGAAGAAATACATCACCCGTAACCCTTGTGAAGGAGGAGAAAAGGTCTTAAAACCCCAACTCCTTAGTTGCAGATTCTCCCACAAGAGGAAAGATCCTATCCTTTCATTTTCCTACCTTTATGTCATAATTAAGTTTAACATCTGTACCTTTTAGTGCTTTTATCTAAGCTATTTATGTAAATTACAGAAAGTTCAGACTGCAGCATGGTTCCCTGTTACACATCACTTTACATCTTGTCAACTAGACAAAGACTTTTTCAGTTTCTGTTTCTTTTCAATCTACGTTACCTGACAGTATCATTTATGAGCTTCACCCTCCTGATTTCCATTGTAACTTGGGATTCTTTCTTCTTGGGTCCAGCTATGATATCATTACGTGCCATGTGGTCTTAGCTCTCCATGGCTCTCGCCAAGCACATTAGGATATATTGTTGTGTCCAAACCTAGCCAAGTCTGCCTTTGCATAAGATAGAATTGATGAAATTGGTACTTTGATGTTTGTGTGATGCTTTCAGGTGTGGGAATTGTTTGGGGAGTGCATTATTACATGAAATATCGTTGGAGGAAGGAAGAGTCGGAGACCAGACAGATGTACGACATGGTGGAAAAAATCATAGGTACTTGATGTTTGTTTAGGAAATATATTGTTTATACTGGCGAAGGAAATAATTAATTAATTGAACTGAGGCCTTTTAAATTTCTTAATTATCAATAAGTCCATGTAAATTGATAGCCAGGCCCTTAATTGACTGTCCAGGGATGACCTGTATCTTTACTGCTTCCGGTTACTGATTCATGTGTACACCCTTTAATAACATGCCCAATATTTCAACTTGCCAGACCCCCTGCATAATGCTAACACAGTACGCAATGCCTTTCAGTTGCCACACTTGAGAAAATTGCATTGAAGAAAGTTATTGTGAAACCCAAATCTATTAATCTATTCTCTCCAGAGATGCTGCCTGTGAGTTGCTCCACCATTTTGTATCTACCTATTATCCTGGTCTAGAAAATAAAAATCCTTTAAGTTAGCAGGCTATGCCAATAGATCACCTGTGTAATTTAAATGAATGAATGTGTATCAATTAAACAATAAAATTTTAAAAAAAGCGTTATCCAGGAAGGTTTTGAAAGTGATTAAGCTTCATCTTTGAATATGAATTTGGCACGATAGTCATAGATGGTCCTCCCTCAATGTCTTGCCTGAGGCCAATGACTTCAGAGGTTTTCCCACCCTCATCAGCATTGAAATCACTTACACCGAGGCTGGCCTGGATATATCAAGGTTGTAGATGCAGTTGACTGTTTGATATTAACAGGAACCAGCAATTGGTGGCATAGTAGACTGATGAAGATTGTCTACAGTCATAATAGGATTTAGATCAACTGGGAAAGCGGGCAAAGGACTGGCAAATGAAATGTAACTCGGACTAGTGGGAAATATTGCCTTTTGGGAAGATAAACCAGGACATGACGTGCCCAGTGAATGGGAGGGCCCTATGTAATGTTAATGAGCAGACAGACCTAGGGGATGAGTAATTAATTCACTGAAAGTGGCAAAGCCGGTTGACCAGGTGGTGAAGAAGGTGCATGGCAAGCCTGCCAATATCAGCCGAGGCATTGAGCATAAAAATTGGAAAGAGTTGGTTTTCAAAATGTTGTTTAGACAATAATTCTAGTTGCCCCACTACAGAAAAGATGTGATTAAGCCAAGCGGTGCAGAAAAGATTCACACTTGAATTGGAGGTTTTGAATTATATGGAGAGGCTTGATAACTGCGGATTTTTTCTTGGAGCGAAAGAGACTGAAGGATGACTTCATAAAGTATATGAAATTATGAGAGGCACAGAGAAGGCATCGGCATCTGTTTACCTAGGTATGGGTCTGAAAATTATAGGCCATTGGTTTAAGGTGGGAGGGAGAAAGTTTAAAATGGATCTGAGGTATAAAGAATAGTTAGTATTCGGAATGAGCAGATGGGGTGGCAGAATAAAAGAACTATTGAACTATTGTAGAGGCATCTGGACAGATACTTGAATGAGCAAGGCATAGAGGGATATGGAATGAATGCAGGCAAGTTACACTCCATGCTCCCATCAATGAAGGTAAGTCAGGAAGTCTTGTTGAAACTATAAAATTTTGGTTGTGTCCTTTTTGGAATATTATGGAAGGATATGCAAGTTTTGACTGCCAGACTGCTATTTGCCAGAATGCCAGCTCACCAGAATGCTGCTTGCATTGGATAAAGACTTTGTATCTACTTGGATTATTTTTGCTGGGGAATCGTAAGCTGAGGGGTGACTTCATAGATGTATATAGAATTATGAGGCTTTTTTTCAAAGGTTAAAATGTGAAATAGAGGACAGGGTTAAAATAAGTGGAGGGAAGTTTAAAGGAGGAGTGCGAGACACATTTTGCACAGAGGTATGTGCCTGGAACATGCTCCATGAGGAGGTGGTGAAAACCGGGTAGAAACATTTAAGAAGCATTTAATTAGACACATGAACAAGCAAAGAATAGAGGGAGTGGGCCATGTGCAGGCAAATGGAAGTAGATTAGATTGGCATCATGGTTGGTGTTGCTGCAGTAGGCTGAAGGGGCTGCACCTATGCTGTACTGCTGTATTTTCAAAGTGGAATTAGTATGGATGGGCATGATTCGTGGTCAGCCAAAGAAAGGACCTGTTTATGTGGTACATTTGTAACATTGTAACAGATGAAGGACATGAGCAGCTAGCCACATCAAGCAAAGATAATGAGGAAGAAATGGAGCCTGCTAAGGAAGCTCTCACTGTTAAAGGTGTTCAAGGATTCGAAGTAAAGCTCTAAATTGGTCAGTGATCATGAATCCTGATCCCACCCGTGTGCCGGTTCCACGTAATTGACCAGCAATACAAAACAATAGAGACTTTCCATTAACCCTCAACCTGCATCTCCAGATGAAATTAATTTAGAACTTCCCAAAATTGTAATTTTGAGTAAAATGTTTTGAGCTATAAATAATCTTGCTTCACACGTTTGTGAAGTAGGATTATCAGCTCCCTATCCCCTATTTTCTATTGACATTGCTTTAACTGATTTCAAGTTGGAGTTTCCAGGAAGGTTTCCATGGTACGACTTAGTGTTCACTAGATTTCCACTTACTAATCAAATTGTGGCTAACACTCATTTTCTTTCTTGTTTTTAGATGTTTTAAGGCGGCATAATGAAGCCTGCCAAGAAAACAAGGACTTGCAGCCCTATTTACCTATTCCTCATGTGCGTGATTCTTTAATATCACCTCAGAATAGGTAAGACTTTACAGACCATCCAGGTAACCTTCCAGTCATACAAAGGTTCCAATATGCTTTCACTGTCTCTGCATTAACTCTTTTTTTGTATGGGGGAAATTTTGCAGAAAAACGATGAAAAAGGCATGGGAAAGAGCTGTGGATTTTGTTGAAACCAACGAGTCCCGTGTTCGGAAAGAAACTCAAAGAATAGGAGGAGGAGATTATTTAGTTTGGAGGTGGATGCAGCCTCCTTCAACTTGTGACAAGATTACAGTTGTGCCATCAAAAGTATGGCAAGGAAAAGGTATGAATTTGGTTTACAAATCCCCATTTGCACTTTAAAAAGTAGTGAACAATCTAACTTTTTAATAGAAAACGGCAGTAAATTGAATGTCAGGTTCAAGTTTGTTTCACATGGTTTATGTAACTGATCCAACCATTCTGGTCTTTTAGACACTAATGCTGCTTCAGCAATTTCACAATGATTACAGTGCATAAGGTGTCCGTTCAAACTTTCACATCCATACTGGCTGAATGCAGGAGAAATCCATTCCATCTTCCTTTCCCTAAAGCTATGTGAATTCTTTGCAAATAATTTCCCAGCTACCTTCTGAATGCTGGTTGAATCTGCCTTCAGCATTGTCACAGCCTGACTTCAACATATTGACAAGTTGTTTAATTCATATAGACTGTAGTGGATAGTGTGTCCCCTGTGATTAAGACAGAGAGATTGAGAAAGGGGAGAGAGATTGTCCAAGTGAATTTGGGTGCCAGGATGGAAGTTATTAGTAAAGTTGATAAAATCGATGGGTTCTGTGCAGGAGACAGCTAATTCAATTGTCGAAGTAGTGGAGAAGGAGCTGGGGAGGGGGACCACGGTATGTTTGACACAAGGAATTACAGAAAGGATGTGGAAGCTTTGAAAGGTTGTGGAAGAGGTTTATCAGAATGCTGCCTGGATTAGGGGGTTAGCCACAAGGAGAGGTTGAACAAACTTGGATTGTTTTCTCTAGAACATTGGTGGCTAAGGGAAGAGTTGATAAAAGTATATAAAATTAGGAAAAGCATTGGTAGAATAATCCATCAGAAACTTTTTCCTGGGTTGGAACAATCAAAGACCAGGGAGCATGATTTTAAAATGAAAGGGGGCAAAGTTTAAAGGAGATGCAAGAGACAAGCTTTTCTGCCTGGAATGTGCCAGGGGTGTTGGTGGCAGTTTTAATAGTGGCATTTAAGAGGCTTTTAGTAATGGAACAGGTAACCAGTTTTTTTTTGTTTTTTTTTTGTGGGCGACGCGACTCGCGTTGCAGCGGCCCCTATCTTTTTTTGTCTTTTTTTGTTTTTTGTCTAGTTAAATGTTGTTTGTTTTTTTTTGTATTGTTTTCTAACTGTGTATATGTGGGGGGGGGAAGGGGAAACATTTTTAATCTCTTCCCTGCACGGGAGACCTGACTTTTTCCCTGTCAGGTCTCCGTTGTCGTTGGGGCCTGGTGCCGTGTAGCGGCCTCCAACCGGGACGACCTGGGGGCTCCAGTCGTGGAGCTGCGGACTTGCCATCGTGGGGCTGGCCGGCCTCGGAGCGTGGGGAGCGGTGGTGGATGGCCGCTGCGGCCCGACTCCGGGGCTCCAGCTCCGGCCCGACTCCGGCTCCGGCTGCGGCCCGACTCCGGGGCTCCGGCCCGACTCCGAGGCTCCGGCTCCGGCTCCAGCTGCGGCCCGACTCCGGGGCTCCGGCTCCGGCTCCAGCTGCAGATTGCTGCCGGCGGGCTGTTGGGGTGTCGGGAGCTCGCGGGTCCGGGTGGGAGACCGCTCTCCGGAGCTCCGCAACACAACTTCTCCAGCCCGTGTCGCGGGGCTGGGACGACCCGGAGCGGGGCCGAGCATGGCCCGGCGCGGCTTTAATGGCTGCGGGACATTCCAGCGCCCGCCGGGGGCTCCAACTTTGTGACATTGGGCCTGGAGCGGGGCCGTACATCACCCAGCGCGGCCTCAATGGCCATGGGACTTGGCACCGCCCGCCTGGGGCTTCGACATCGGGAGAGAGATGGTGCGGGGGAGAGAGAAGAACTTTGCCTTCCATCACAGTGAGGAGGAGATCCACTGTGATGGATGTTTGTGTGAATTTAATTGTTTGCGTGTTTTTTTATGAATTGTTCTGTTTGTTTGTTTGTATGGCTTGTAGAAACGGTGTTTCGTTCGAGCCTCTCTGAGGTTCGAATGACAAGTAATAAAATCAAATCAAACCAGCACAAAGAGAGACTTTGCACAGCTAAATGGGTTCTTCCATGTTATCCAAATCCAGATCACCCTGATATTATATGAAACATTAAATTTTTTCTGGAACGTCGAAAATTCGGGCAAGACCCGATAGAAGTATATACAATAGTGGTGGCGCGACTGTAGAACTGCTGCCTCGTAGGACAGGAGACCTGGGTTCAGTTCTGCCCCCACGTGCTGCCCGTGTGGAGTTTGCGTGTTCTTTCTGTAACCATGTGGGTTTCGTCCCGGTGCTCCATTTTCCTCCCACCTCCTGAAGATGTGCAGATTTGTAGGTTAATTGGCCTCTAAATTGCTCCTCGTGTCTCTAGAGCATAGGTGACTAAGGGAAGAGCTGATAAGTATATAAAATTATGAAGTATAGATAGAATAGTCAGACTATCATTTGCAGAGTGTATGAGAATGTGCGATAGCATAGAACAAGTGTAAACAGCTAATCGATGGCCAGCGAGGACTCTGGCTAAAGGGCCTGTGTCCATGCTGTATCTCTAAACTCTACTGTACAGTAAACCCTCGCTTTAACAAACCCTTTTATAACTGATTTCAGTTAATGGGGAGGGACCGGTCAACCTGTCCCCAGCTTGCACCGTCTCCCCGGCCACTTAGAGCCCCAGCTCCTGACATCACCCCCGATTCGCAAGGTGCACCAGTGACCCCTTCACCCACCGCAAATCCGTTGACCCAGATGTTGCTACTCGCATTGCAGCCCCTCACAATCCGTTGACACAGATGTTGTTGCTACTCACATTGCAGCCCCTCACAATCCGTTGACACAGATGTTGTTGCTACTCGCATTGTAGTCTTCAGTTACCGCTACTTACAGGACATGCTCGGTTACCGTGGGGCTCCTTCCTCTTTCTTCTTTCCCCACCCCACGGAGTCAACGTCATATTCCACTTTGGAATCAGCAGCAGGTGAGAGGGGCAGGAGCCCCACGGTGACAGTGCATCCAGTCAGTGGCAGCGGCATGAAGAAAGCGGGTCCTGTCTGGGGCCACAATATGAGCCTCACCAACAGCTGCATCAATGGTGAACAAGGGTTCACTGGTGCAGACATGCGGCATCGGCGCCTAGTTTAAAGGAGAGATACACAAAGCAGACTGAATCAGTTCTGAAGAAGGGTCCTGATGTCACATATTCAGCGATGCTGCATAACCTGCTGAGTTACTCCAGCACTTTGTGTCCTTTTGTTTATTTGCATTGCACTTTAATGCACACCATTTGCACTTTAATTTAGTTTAGAACACATCGCGGAAACAGTCCATTTGGCTCACTGAGTCTGCATTGTTCCCCACACACTAAAACTATCCAACACACAGCAGGGACAATTTACAATGTTAACAAGCCAATTAACCCACAAACCTGTACACCTTTGGAGTGTGGGAGGAAAACAGAGCTCCCGGAAAAAACACACACAGGTCACGGCGAGAACGTACAAACTCCATGCAGACAGCATCTGTAGTCAGGATCGTACCTGGGTCCCTGACACTCTAAGGCAGCAACTTTACCTCTGCGCCACCTCTTTGTTTCAACTACATACAAAGATAACACCTTACTCGGTTATAAAGGACAATCGGCAATAACGTGTGCCATTCTCCCCCTCACCCTCTTTGTGCTGCAAGCCCTCGGCTATTTTTTTTTTTTGACCTGTTATACGTTAGTGTTTTCATTGGTGGGGAGGGGAGCTTTTTCCTTGGCGAGGATTACTATCCCTACGAGTGACAAAGATGGAGTAGACAGATCCATTTTTACAGGGTGGAAATGTCAAAGGCTCAAGGGCATAGGTTTAAGGTGGAAGGCAAGGTTTAAAGGAGATGTGTAGGACAAGTCTTTTGCCTGGAATGTGCTGCCAGGTGTGGTAGTGGAGGCAGATGTGATAGTGGCGTTTGAAATGCTTTTTAGGCACGTGAATATGTGGGGAATGGAATAATATTGATCATGTGCAGGCGGAGGAGATTTGTTTAATTTGACATCATGTTCAGCATGGATATTTTAAGCCGAAGGGCCTGCTCCTGTGCTGTACTACTGTGTTTATGTATTTGATTTGGAGTAATTTTGTGACTTTGAATTGTTCTTTGAGATTTTACTTGTGCTGCAATCCCTCAGCCACTTTTTTTTGGTCCCGTTGTGTTATATGTTAGTGTGTTTCATTGGTGGGGAGGGGGGCTTGTTCCTTGGCAATTATTATTATTTTTTTTTAAAATCCAGTTTAAAGTCAAAAATTAACTTTGAGGTCCAGATCCAAAAGGATATAGTGGGCGACTACCATCTGGTATTGTTTAACTACAACGTGATGTAGAATACTTTTGTGTACCCTAAGTAAGTTCTAGGGGTCACTGAAATTTTAATTTAACATAGTTAGATAAAAGTTCCAAGAATTATGTACTTCAGCCTTTATTTTCTTAGCTCCAGAAGATATGTTAGACTACAGTCATCACTTTGTCATCTTGTTCTGATGGGTATTCCTCAAGTTCCGTAACAGAAGCTGCTTTGTGAAATAGTTCTTGCTTGTTAATCCTAATGGCAAGTGGCTACAGATATTTTGCCAATGAGCTGTAAGAAACAATTGGGATGACTTTCTTCTGTATTCTTAGATGCAAACAATTATGTTGTGCAGTAATTAGGAGTAAAAAGTTTCAAAACTCTAATGTTGGTTGAGACTGCATGCAGTGGTTTATTATCATAGTGACAACCAGTGTTAACTGGACAGCAGTCTTTAGGAACTCATCTGACAGTACATTTACCCATATTCATTGAAACATGCATTGTAAGCAACAGTTTATTTTCCCCCTAATCAAATTAATACCCATAATAAATTAGCTGATTTGAAAATGTTTCCTTTTTAAATAGTTTGTAATATCGTGACGGGTATGTTGCAGAAATTTATTTTAAGAAGCTATGTACTTTTAGTATACCATTTAAATTATGCGTTTTTCTTGCATAGCTTTCCATCTTGATGGCAGAAACTCTCCACCTAACAGTTTGACGCCCTGTTTAAAGATCCGCAACATGTTTGACCCAGTCATGTAAGTATTTGATGCATTAGTTGTTTTACTGATTGGTGTTCAAGTGAGCAGAATTGCATCCAGATTTTTCAGGTACATATAGATAGCCAGTTTTATGTAGAATGTTTTATCAACATAACATTTTTATTGTTTTATGTAGATAAAATTAAAGGCAGGCAAATCCTAGCTCAAAAGCTTTATCTTTGTAATTGGGTTGACAGTTTTTGAAGTTGATCAATTTAGAGTTCAATATCAAAGCCAATGTGAGACGTTGAGTATTCTGCTGTTGGGTTAATGTTGTTTCAACAATTTATCTGATATTGCCTTGCAATGTCATTTACATTGGAAAGTGGGTTTGTGGCTATGTTAATGACCATTTTTGCATGGGGGTGGGGTGGGGGGAAAGGAAAGGGAAAAGGATGGGTGCTTATAGTACACTCATGTTATAGTACACTCATTCGGTCTACAAATGAAAAAACAAGTGTTCCCACCACTCATGAATATTTACCAGTTACTTTTTATTCTGAAAATCATTTTTTTTAATTCCAGTGTTTATAATTTCTGTATTTTGCAGGGAGCTTGGAGATGATTGGCATGTTGCGATCCAAGAAGCAATTCTGGAAAAATGCAGTGACAATGAGGGAATTGTTCACATTGCAGTAGATAAAAACTCACGTGAGGTGTGTACCATCTTTTTAACAAACAGATAATCTCATCTAATTTTCATGTCTTGATTGTGTGCCCAACTAGTTTACCTAAATGTTTTCTTATAATTGATATGGTTTCCTAGTCTTTGTTCACATGCTATAATTTCCTCTGTGCTCCCTATTACAGGGTTGTGTCTATGTAAAGTGTCTCTCTCCAGAATATGCTGGCAAGGCTTTTAAAGCACTTCATGGCTCGTGGTTTGATGGTAAGATGTTTTAAAATCGCTTTCACACATTTAAGTTTCACTTTTTAAGTACAATATACAGCAGAGTAATTACAAAGGACATTTATTGCCCCATGCACCAATTGGTGCAGTGACATTTGAGTTATCATGCAGCACACAAATAAGATAGACACCACACTTTAGCATTTAACATAAAACATAAAAAACATCCCCCCCCCCCCCAGTGGAATCGGCGTTTCCCACTGTGAGGGAAGGCACCAAAGTTCAGTCTCGTCCTCTGTTCACCCGTGGTCGGGGCCTATTGAGGCCTCCACAGCCGCCGCTACGGCGGCACGATGTTTTCAGGCCCTCGAACGGAAGAATGCTCTCAGTGGCCCGGAGCCTCCGAATCGGCTGCTTCCTACCGGAGACCGCGGCTCCCGAAGTCCGCAGGCCGAGCTGGGCAGGTGTTCAATGCTGGCGACCCCGGCTAGAGATCCCAGGCTCCGCGATGTCACGAATTAGTGCCGCCAGTGGCTGGAAAAGTCAGCGCCGCCAGCGGCTGGTAGCTCCGCAGCTCCACAGTGTTAAAGTTGCAAGTCACAGCACTCCGGAGCTCCAACACGGCGATTCCCGGCAAGGCATCGCCTGCTCCGCGATGGAATCCCGTGATGTGCCGCCGCTGAAGCCGAAGTCTCCAGCAGGAAAGGCCGCGCCAATCCAGATTGTAGGCCGCGAGGAGGGGGCGAAGATGCGGCTCGGAGATTAGACGCATCCTCGACCAGGAAGTGACTAAGAGAAACGGTTTCCCCCTCTTTCCCCCCCCCCCCCCCCCACCACATTAAGGACTCCCAAAAACAAACTTTAAAACAGACTAAAAATAACAAAAAGGATGAGAGGACAGACAAGTTGTGAGTAGTGGCTGAAATTGCACCACATGTTGCCATGCTTCAAAAAGTGTGTTGCACATTTGTTTATTGTATTTCAGCTATATTGGTTGCATGGAAGTGCAGTGTAGAAAGGACTAGTTTTTACAAATGAAATCGGGATTGTACTGTACTGTGGAACAAATATTACTTTTGAAATTGTTTCACTCTGCTTTTTCCTTTAATTACCATCAATGAGAAATTGTATTTTGTATTTAATACTTGATAAAGGTAAGTTACATTTATTTGTAGATAGTGTTTTTTTGATTTTAATAAACAAAAGCAGAGATGGGAAAGCATTTTGTAGTCATTTATTGCTAAGTATGCAGAATGTTGCTCTTTTGTGCGCTAGGTTTTTAGAAACTTGTTTGAAATTTTATTTAAGTAACTTTTCTTTCTCTTTCAGGAAAGTTAGTGACTGTAAAATATCTGAGACTAGATCGCTACCATTATCGTTTCCCTCAGGCTGTCCATTGCAACACTCCATTAAAACCGTCAAATAGGTACATGAATTCAATGTCACATCTGCGACTTCTAACCAACACAGCTAACTCCCAAGGACCCTCGTGAGACCCCACCTACTCCTGCCAGTATTGCTATGCTGTAGCAGGAGAAGTCTTGCTTGAATGCTCTGTCTTCCTTTTTATTGCTTTTATATGTACACTTTTTGTATTATAAGGACTGCATCTTTTGTGTCAAGATGCCAAGAAGCTGAAGAAAATTTCCAAAGGAGCTATCTGTAGCATTGGTATATTGGCATAAAAAATAATTGTGTAGACGCAACATGAGGCACGCCTCTCGTACAATGATTAATTCTTGATCTTTCGACTGGGCACAAACATTTAATTTACTGAAAGCTAAGAATTATGTTTTTAGGTACATTAAATATTAATCATGTAGATTAAGTCCAAACAGTATTTGACCATGGTTATATGAAAGGACCTCAATAGGTTTAACTTGACTACTCAAAACTTTTCCATTTTGGAGTTTTGATTTGCCTGTGGTTCCAAGTAAATCCATACAAGTAACTTAGCACAGGATTGCCATCCAACAACTACCGATAGTAAAGTAGGGAGACTAGTTGAGTAATGATATGGGGAGAGTACACAGAAAAGCGAGGGCGCATTTCAACAGTTTTAAGCAAACGTGAACACCACTAAAATTAGCTTTATGATGTAGCCGTTTGCTTACCGATAAGATCTGATTTTTATTTTGTACACTAAACATGTCTGGATTAAATACGGATAAAAATAGTACTATCATGCCGAAAGGAGAAAACCAGCAGTGTCATATAATGAGTATAAATTTGCAGAATGACAGAAGATTACTGCAGAATAATGCACATAAGATAGTTACTTATATATTTTGATTAGCTAATCAGTCCCTCATTATTAGGTAAATAGAAGCAGCCTATATGATGGAATAATTTCCCAAAATGAGCGTAGTTTCACATATTACCTAATCCTGCTTTTATTTACTTTTATTCTGAGTTTGGTTGTAATCTGCAGTGAAGAGCGTGGAATTGCACAAATGCACAATGTACTCAGAGTAAAGATGATGCACACTGCCTGCAGCAGAGCCTCACTGTGCCTTACCTCTGTGCTCGAACAGGAATGTAGTCTAATCCCAGTTTTAAAGTGTTCCACTTAAAAATCTGAAGTTTCCATACAGCTTTTGTTGCACTTTGGTTAAAAAGAAGTTGTACCACAAATAAAGCAAGGAAACTTGCTGTTCTATGTGTGCATTGTGTGATGGTGATACTGTTCATGTTGGGCCAATCCTTGATGCATCTGATTGTTGATCTGTTGTAAGAGTGAAAGTATGTGAATGTGGCACATTCCATTAAGGGCCACTACTTGATACAGATGCATCTTTGAATTTTCCAGCTTCTCTGATGTATTTCATTTTATGTAAACATTGTACATTTATATATTGTAATATGTACCATTATCCATCTTATTTTGCTTATAACTGTTAAAATTGACAATATCCCAACCTGCAAGACAGATTGGAAGGTGTATAATATCCAGAAGTTCAAACAGTTCAGATGTTTAATGTAATTTGTCATTTGTCTTGTAAAAACAACTCTAATTAAAGGTTTACTAGGGGTTTTTAAAATGCCGGTATTTGTGTATATTGCTTGCAATCTTTGTTTTAGTTACAACCTTCAAAGTAAAACATTTCTAAATTATTATACAATGATTGCTGAACAACTTTTTTCTAAGAAAAAAAAATCAGAGAAATTGCACCTCAAAGCACTTCATAACCAATATAATTACTTTCAACAAATCTGTTTGACCAAATGTAACAGGCAACTTTTGTATAGCCATGTCTCTAATACTGTTAATGACTAAATTACCATGCATTTCTGGAGGTAACTGTGAAAAGTCTGTTGATTGGGAGAATTTAATACTTTGAATAATCATTGAACAGGTCACATTGGACATTAGTTACGTTATAATAAGATCACTGCTGATTTTTCTAATTTCCAGTGGACATAAGGTCAAACTTTCCTCATAATACAACCCCTTTTATCCCAGTATTCAGCATAGTGAACACTGTAATATTCCTCCTTAAATAAAGGGATTAAAACTATGCTCTAGATATGGTTATGCCATATTTTTTCCATATATGTCATCCCTCTTTGACAATAAAGTTTCATTCCTTTTTGCCTTCCTAATTATTTATTTCGTCAGCCGGCTAATTTTCTGTTTAAAGTAGGAGGAAACCACATCCCAACAGCTTTTTTGAGTTTTGCAATTTAATCTATATATTTTTTTTTATCATCTTTCCAGATTATGCAACATCTCTAAAATGTCTGCCTATTTCCTTCTCTACATTAATCCTTTGAAAACTGCATCTTCCTTCCTCTACTGTCTTTGTATTATTAACAATTTTTTTGCTGCTGTGGAAGTTATGTTCCACCTACCCCTGTGAAAGACTGATGTTATGCAAATTGAAACACAAGTGCTACAGTGCACATGTAAATTTGTCATTTGAAGCGGAGACCACTTGGGAGCTCCACAGCCCAAGGTGTAGGTGGGCTAAAATAATTGCTTTAAGGAGTTACTTTAAGAATTGCTTTAAGAATTGGCAATATTTGTATCAGGATATTTTAGATTCACGCTGAGCCAATGTTTAGCAGAATAACTGCAAAGTTGTGCTGTGTTGGGGATCTCTTTGGAAGTAGAATTCGATTATACAGTTATCAGTGAAAATATCATAGATGGGAATTTTAGTTTTGTGCGCTTAGCAGTATGTGTTCATTGCAAAGATTGCCCATGCAGTGACATCATTCGACAAAATGTTTGAGAATGTTACAAGGCAAACTGGAGTCACGTTTTCTTGCTTAAAAAACATCATTGGTTCCTCACATCAGAAGCATGTTTTTGGCAACTCTCCATTGAAGCTACATTGTTTAAAGACTCGCTTCATGTGTTCTGCTACGGACCACTCTGGGCAAGGGCCTGCCTCTTATCACTGTAGTGTCTGGTTATCACTTTTCTACCGTGAATGATTCAGTGCTGATTCAATTGATATGCTGCTGATCCTGCAGAGCAGAAATGTCTAGGCACGTTGAGGAAGGAGGACATGTGGAGTTGGAATTTGTAAACCATAACCAATATAGCATATAGGGATCAGGCTTCTATCTCATTCTCCAGGAAGCTTTGTTCACTGAGGCCCTTGTGGCTGAAGGTGATCCCTTTATGGAGTATGGAGAGAAGGCAGGTACAGGATACTGAGTTGAATGATCAGCCATGATCATATTGAATGGCCTACTCCTGCACCTATTTTCTATGTTTTCAAAGTGGGAACTGACAAACAGTTCTCCATGTTGGTGCCCATGTTGATTTCCCCGTGCAGATCGTTGGCATGATCATCTTCTGAATCATTTTATGTACTTCTGGTTGATCCATGTTGTATCTGAGTTTGCTGTCCATTACAGCAATAAGAAATTGACTTTACTATTTATGCAGTGCATGGATTTGTAAATATTTTTTACTTTGTTGGACTGAATATTAATTAGTTAGTGGCACAATGCTTCGTGTTCTCATTTTCAGTTCAACTCTTTATAATTGGAAATGTTCGTGCAGCTTGAATGTATAAATTGTGGTTGGGCATTGGGAAAAAATTTCTTGTGGTTAATTCCTTTTTGTTCATAGACATTCACAGCAGTGTTCCTTCTCATCTGTTCTTGTGTCAAGCAGGTTAAACAATACAAAGCATTTGAACCTGGCTATGCTCCCTAATAATAAACCACTGACCAGTCTTCAGGGGAAGATCCCTACAGTTAGCTGGCTTCTCTCTGCATGCCTTCTTGCTTGTACCAGATGAGTTTCTACATGAGGTGTCCCCCTCCAACCTAACGTTAGCCATTGTGGTGCTAGTATTTGAGCTAGACTAAGTGGGACCCGTTGGGTCTCAGCTTCACACGGGTGGGCTGGTCCCCCAACGCAATATTTCACCTCTCCACCAATTCCAATATTGCTGGCCAGTGGGGAGGGGGGCTTTCTGGAGTGCTAGAGCATGGGTGTTGTGGGCCAAAGGGACTGGTTTCCAGAGGCTAGTATGGACATTGTGGGCCAAATGGATTCTTGGGCTGGCAGATCGGTCACTGAGGCCTGGCAGCTCGGTAACAGGCCCGGTGGGCTGGCAACTCAAACTGCCAGAAATACTGCCCAAAACAGGTGTCCGACTGTGAGAGAGAAGGGGGAGAGGGCGGAGAATCAATTTTAGACATTTACATCGTTTTTTACAGATCACAGCAATGAAGGAGGAAAGTCTATCCTTGCGAGGATCTCTGGAGCGCTAGTATGGGTGCTGTGAGCTGAAGGGACTGGTTTCCAGAGGGCTAATATGGATATTGTGGATTGAAACCATTCTTGGACTCTCAGTTCAGTGAGTGGGCTGGCAGTTCACTAAGTCATGGTTGGTGGGCTGGTCACTCACGGCTGGTGTGGTGGCAGTTCACTCAGTCACCCCTTATCTCTTCACCCCCCCCCCCCCCCACTCATGTGCACGCGCACACCCTCCACCTCTCACACGTTCACGCGCACACACATTCTCCACCTCACACACCCTCTCCACCTCTCGCACGCGCGTGCACACATCCTCCACCTCTCGTGCGCGCACACACCCACCTCTCTCGCACGCGTGCACACATCCTCCTCCTCACATACACTCACATGCATACACACATACTCACACACACACAATATGACAGTAAACTTCTACTCACAAGGCTGAGCGCGGCCACTCCACTGTGGGGCTTCCGCAATCAGCGTGACCTCTACACTCACCGGAAATTACGTAATCAGTGCGGAAATCACGGAATGAGCGGGACCTTTGGACTAATCACAGTCGGACCTAATAAAGCATTTATTCCTTCCAAACACAGTTGGACCTAACAAAGCATTACAGTTTCAAACACAGGCAGGGCAGCAGGCCAAACAACTCATGGCATTGTCATATGGACTAACAAATCATTTATTGCAATTATGCTGCAGACTCACAATTCAGTTGATTCATAGCTTAGAATGACAGTCGTGGCCTCTCCCTCGCGATCTTCCAGAGTGACTGACTGACTTCCAGGCATCCGGGGTTTTATAGTCCTGCCCCCCCCCCCCCCCCTCCCCGCAGAAGGGGCATTACCTTCATCGTGGTGATTGACAGGCGAGAGGACCAATCAGCTGATCTCAAGATTTTTTAAACACTCATAACTTTTTCGTTTTTCATCTATGGGAAAAATCCTTGGGGCTGCTTCAGCGGGGGTGGGCTGTGAGTAAGATGGCCAAAAATCGCAGCGGTACAGGGTAGCGTTTATTCTAAAATCAATATACAGCGTAGACAGGAAGTGGTCAAGATGAGACTTATAGATGGTGCTTCATGGAGTTAGATACAATGACACATTTAGCTTGTTCTTCCAGAGTCACTTGCTCTAGAATACCTAGTCTCCAAAACTATTCTTGTAGCCACATTATTATCTAGTTGACGATCCATTGGGGTTTCTACTGAATGGACATATTGATAAAAGGGGAGGGGGGGGGAGTAATGGTCATGTCAGGCAAGAGTTGGTGGTTAGATTTAATTTTGCCTTGGTGTCACTGTCTGGAACATTGTGGCGTGAATGTTGTATGACACTTATCAGTGCCTGTAACCCGTGTGCCTCGGGGTTCGGTGCTGGGCCTGTTACTGTTTGTCATGTACAATCAACATCAATGATTTGGATGAGAGCATACAGGGCAAGATTAGCAAGTTTGTTGATGATACAAAAAGTGAGTGGTTTTGCTGTTGGTGAAGATGGTTGTGAAAGATTGCAGCAGGATCTGGATCTATTGGCCAGGTGGGCTGAGGAATGATTGATGGAATTTACACAGAGAAGTGTGAGGTGTTGCAACTTGGCACGTCTAACAAGGGCAGGTCCTACACAGTGAATGGTAGGCCTCTGGGGAGTGTTATAGAGCAGAGGGGTCCAGGAGTGCAGGTGCACAGTTCCTTGAAGGTCAGGTAGTTCAAAAAACAATAAATTATGCTTCATTTGCTATTTATTTGCGTTCATATCTAATATTTTTTTGTTCTTCCCTAATTTCTCTTAAACCAAGTGGCTTGCTGGTGCAGTTAAGAGTCAAGCCTGTGGATTTATACCAGACTGGATAAGTGATGCAGACTGCCTCCCCTGAAGGAATGACATGAATGAACCAGATGGGTTTTTAATAAGAATCCAGTAGTTTTACAGTCACAATTACTGACATCAGCTTTTTAATTCCAGATGTATTTAGTTATTTGAAGCTAAATTCCCTGTGCTGATATTTGAACTGATTTCTCCAGATTTAGACCTCGAGTAACTGAATCATTAGGCTTTCATACTAATCATGTCTGGGCTAAAGATTGTACCTAACAAGCTTCTTTTTAAAAAGAATGGGAATTTATCTTATTTCAAATGGTCCTTTTATAAGGCAGACGTGATATTTAAAGATAATTGGAGAATTGTATTATTTCAAATAACTAAATACATCTGAAATTAAGAAGCTGATATTTGCAGAGGAACCTCTTGTTAAAGAGGATTAATCAAATATGATTTATGTTTTAAAGTGAGGCACATTAATATTGTAGGCAGTTCTTTGATATGCAGTGCCAAATTCCACACAGTAAAATCTGGTATAGCATAAAGTAGTTGCAGAGTGCATTTTCCTCCATCACTTTGCACCCACAAACAGGCATAATTGGAGAATTGTTATTCCAGATTGTCTCATTAATTTTTTGATATTGTACAATGGCCATAGGTGAAAATAGTGTGAGGTAGACAAAAATGCTGGAGAGACAAAGCGGGTGAGGCAGCATCTATGGAGCGAAGGAATAGGTGACATTTTGGGTCGAGACCCTTCTTCAGACTGATGGGGTGGGGGGCGGGAAGAAGAAAGGAAGAGGCGGAGGTGGGAGAGCTGGGAAGAACGGAGAAAGCAAGGACTACCTGAAATTGGGGAAGTCAATGTTCATACCGCTGGGGTGGAAACTACCGAAGCGAAATATAAGGTGCTGTTCCTCCAATTTGTGGTAGGACTTACTTTTGCCATGGAGGAGACCAGGGGCAGAAAGGTCGGATTCAGAATGGGAGGGGGAGTTGAAGTGCTGAGCCACCGGGCGATCAGGCTGGTTAGCGCGAACTGTGCGGAGGTGTTGTGCGAAGAGATCGCCAAGCCTGCGCTTGGTCTCACCGATGTAGAGCAGTTGACACTAGAGCAGCGGATGCAATAGTTGAGGTTGAAGGAGGTGCAGGTGAACCTCTGCCTCACCTGGAAAGACTGCTTAGGTCCTTGGATGGAGTCAAGGGGGGATGTGAAGCGATGGAGTCAAGGGAGGAGGTAAAATATCCTGCGGTGGCAAGGGAAAGTACGGGGGGGGGGGGGGGGGGGGGGGGGGAGGGGTTGGGTGGGATGGGAAAAATTGACCAGGGAGTTACGGAGGGAGCGGTCTCTGCGGAAAGCCGAAAGGGGAGGAGATGGGAAGATGTGGCCAGTGGTGTGATCCCGTTGGAGGTGGCGAAAATGGCGGAGGATTATCTGTTGTATGTGACGGATGGTAGTGTGGAAGATGAGGACAAGGGGGACTCTGTCCTTGTTACGAGTGGGGGGGATGGGGAGTGAGAGCAGAGTTACGGGTTATAGAAGAGACCCTGGTGAGAGCCTCATCTAGTCGAAGAGGGGAACCCCTGTTCCCTAAAGAATGAGGACATCTCCGATGCCCTGGTTTGGAACGCCTCATCCTGGCTGCAGATGCGGCGGAGACGGAGGAATTGGGAATAGGGGATGGAGTCCTTACAGGAAGTAGGGTGGGAAGAAGTGTAGTCCAGATAGCCCTGGGAGTCAGTGGGTTTGTAGTATATATCGGTCAGTAGTCTGTTACCTGCGATGGAGATAGTGAGGTCTGGAAACGATAGGGAGATGTCGGAAATAGTCCAGGTGAACTTGAGTGCCGGATGGAAGTTAGTGGTGAAATGGATGAAGTCAGTGAGTTGTGCATGGGTGCAGGAGGTAGCACCAATGCAGTCGTCAGTGTAGCGGGGGTAGAGTTCGGGGATAGGGCCACGGTGCACCTCCAACAAGGATTGTTCGACGTATCCTACAAAGAGGCAGGCATAGCTGGGGCCCAAGTCAAAGGAAAAGTTGTTGAGGGTAAGGACCAGCTCCGCTAGGCGGAGGAGAGTATCGGTAGACGGGGATTGGTTGGTTCCGCGGTTGAGGAAGAAAAGGAGGACTTTAAGGAGGGATTGGGGTCCTGGAAAACGGAAGTCATGGAGGAGACGTAGAGCGTGTGAGGTGTCTTGGACATAGGAAGGGAGGGATTTGACCGGGGGGGGATAGGATGGAGTCGCGATATGTGGAAATAAGTTTGGTGGGACAAGAACAAGCAGAAACAATGGGTCTGCCAAGACAGTCAGGTTTGTGGATTTTGGGGAGAAGGCAAAATCGGGCCGTGCGGGGCTGGGGAATGAAGAGGTTGGAGGCTTGGGAGGGCAGGGAGCCGGAAGTGATGAAGCTAGTGATAGTGGTGAGATAATTGCCTGGTGCTCGTCTCTGGGGTCATGGTCCAAGGATAAGTAGGAGGAGGTGTCTGAGAGTTGGCGCCTGGGCTCAGACTTGTAGAGATCAGCGCTCCAGACTACCACGGCACCTCCCTTGTCGGCAGGTTTGATCA
Organism: Okamejei kenojei; assembly: GCA_035221665.1. Taxonomy (NCBI): domain Eukaryota; kingdom Metazoa; phylum Chordata; class Chondrichthyes; order Rajiformes; family Rajidae; genus Okamejei; species Okamejei kenojei. The sequence continues at coordinate 10,105,650 of CM069149.1, read as the reverse complement.
CCCAGTCTGGGTTGTTGCAGGGCTGTACGTTCAGGGGGGGGGGAAGAGGTTAGAGTGAGAAAGGGAGTGGAGAAGTTGGGGCGGTTGATGTCCCGCCGGCAGTTTAAAATAAAAAGTTCTAAAACGGGTAGATAGCCATGAGGGGGAGTCCAAGAGGAGGGGGTCCGTTGGAGATGGGAGAAAAGCGCTTGGATGCGGAGGCGACGGAAGAAGAACGCCACATCATGGCAGATGCGGAACTCATTGTGGGGACGGATGGGAACCAAGGTGAGGCCTCTGAAGACAGACCATTCGGCATCAGAGGGGGAGGTCCGGGAGGGGGGGGGGGGGGGGGGGGGGATTGTGAACACACGGCAAGGATGGGGGTTGGGGCCGGAGGAAGGCAGGTGAGTGAACGGAGGCCGAGGCGATGTCTGGTAGGGGGGGTGGTGGGTGGTCAGGGAGGAGGGGGGTATGAGGATTATAGTGTGGGTGGGGAGGTGCTGGGGTCACATGGTACAAGGGGGAAGGGGAAGACCCAGTTGAACACCCACTGAGGTTTCCTGTGTTGGGGGAGGGGGAGCACTAGGACCCAGCATCCGTAGTGTGAGAGTCTGCAGCGTGGAGACTTCAGGCCCGGTGCTGAGTCTAGGACTCGGGTAAGGCTGCGGCCTACTGGTGAGCTGTGGAGTGGCGAGGGTCGGTAGAGTCACTGGTGGAGGCCTGCTGGTGTGAGATAAGAAGTGCTTCTTCTATCCTTATCTCACACTTTTAGTCTGTTCATCTCTGGCCTTGGTCCAACCATCTGCCATTTAAAAATTCTCCTCACCTGTAACCACCTATCACTTGCTGGACTTTGTCTTGCCCCACCTCACTTCCAGCCTCCACCCCTCCCCCACACACAACCAGTCCGAAATCCTGACCTGAAACTCCTCACATCCTTGCCCTCCAGAGATGATGTCTCACCCACTGTTACTCCAGCACTTTATCTTTTTTTTTGTTGTAAACCAGCATCTGCAGCTCCTTCTGCCTCCAAGTGAGAAATCAAGTGACCTTTGAGTTGATAAATATTGACTTCAAGCTGCAGACGGACAACTTTGCAACAGAACCACCAGTTTCATTACTGACGAAAAAGTGTATTATTTGAAATTGTTGCATTGGAAATTAAGGCCAGAAGACTCTGACATGCCTTGATAGAAGATTGTTCCTCAAGATTATATTGTGTTTTATTGTGACAGTATAGAAGAACACAGACAGACAGGTAAAGGTGGGCGTTGGGTGGAGAATTAAGGATATCAGGAAATTCCTGCTTGGCAAATGGGAGAATTTTCTTTTTTTTTCCTTTAAACGGCATTGAGATGGTTCAGTTTGGTGGTAAGAGGGTGACATCTGAGGGGAGCTGTCAAATGCAGATTTATATCATGTCATATTTATAATACAATAAATGAGGGGGAAGTAAAAGGAAGGGTATGTGTGGATATTTAAGGTGAAATATGTCACAGGAGAAATTCAAATAAGAAACGGACAAGAAGTTTAAGAGGATGGATACAAGATGACCATGAAGACGGTTTTGTAGAGATTTGCATAGAACTTCATGTTGCAAGAACTTGCCACAGACTGGATGCAGATAAACAGTGTGTTCAAGAGCAGAGTTTGAGTTGCATAGCAGAAACAAAGTTCAATAATGTAATGAACACATCAAAAAGCAAGCAGCTTGTTTCAGGATTAAGCTCTGGCAGTGTGATGAATAAAATGGTTTCAATTTAGGGTATCAAATTAAGAAGTGCATCACAGAACATGTGTGCCAAAGTGTTTTTGTTAGAAAGGAAACAAAGTTTAGGTTCCAAATAGAAGCACATTTTTGTGGCGCAGAGCTACCAAGGCGATGCAATTCCTAGTCATTGTAATTGCAAACATGACCACTATGGGGCAACAAAGAGCTACATTTTGTTTTGAAGTGTGAATGGATGGTAACTAATTCAAACATTTTTTGTCATAATTTCTTCCACTTCCCCTCACGTTCTTGAAGTGCAGTGCCGCATGTGCCAACTGACCTGTAGCATCGCACTCGATGAGAGTTTTCAGTCCATAAAATATTGAGTGTGTCTGAAGTGAAAGCAAGCATCCTATCCTTGCTTGCAGGGTTTCCCAGTAGCAGGAGTGTATAATGCTAGATTGTTTTACTCCTGAGCTTTTTATGTCAAATGTTTAATTGCCTCTTTTTGAAATCGACAAATAATGTGCAAAGCAGGCTTGAATTCTGTTGCATCAATAAACAGTTCTGTTAAACATGCAAATAGGAGATGAGCATTTTTCCAGTGCAATGCTGTTTTGGTTTTTCATTCATAATTGCCCCATAGATCATTCTTTCACATAAGCACATTTGAAATTTGTATTTATAACATTCCTACATTTGCCTTGCCTCTAGAAATAGGGTCAATTGACTGTCAATGTTTTACAATAAGCTGCATTATTATTTAGGCAGATTTGTTTTCCCTATACATTTTAAGGTTGGGAATGGAAAGCCTGATAAACTAATTTTATTCTGATATATCGATTTAAAGCGATTACAATCAAATGTTCAACCATTGCTAAGAAAATTTAGCGTGTCATATTACTATTGATGCCAAGAAATTATGTAAATGGGTCAAAATTGGGTAGTGACAATATAACAGCATAAAACATACTGTTTATACTGTGATGTCTTGTCAGGACAGCTTCTGCTTCCATCTAATCTGTTTGTCGTCTGCACATGCTCGTTCTTTCCTCTGCTGTCTATTTATCTTTCCATACTTCTATAATTGAAAATATTTTCCTCTCTCAGGAACTTCAGTCCCCCTTTGGGGATATTCTGCAATAGCCATCCTTTGGTTGCAGTTTAGTTTATTGTCAGGTGTAGTTTTTTTTTTACAGGGAAAAGTTTTTGTTTGTGTGATATCCAGTCAAAGAAAAGACTATACATGATTACAATCAATCTGTCCACAGTGCGCAGATAAAGGATATAACATTCAATGCAAGATAAAGTCTGATAATGTTTGATTAAAGATTCAAAGGTCTCCAATATGAAAAGAAAAAAACCCGATATCGAATCTAACTGTGCCACTGTAGAGAAGTCGGCAAAAGGTCTCTTCTTTGATGACCAAGTTATCTTAAGAGAGAACTTTTCTTTTCGAGTTTAGACTTCAAACTTCCCAGCATTGAAGTGATAAAATGAGAGCATTCCATATGTCACAAATTGTATAGGTTAGAATTATAATTTCAGTCTGTCTTTTCGTTAATCCGTTGATTTTACAATATCCTTGTAAGATGGGCCATTGGTAAAGGTGAGCAAAGGCAATGTGTTCACATGGTCATGGAAACATACTGTACAGAAACAGGGCCTTAGACTCATCAAATACCCACCTATACTAACCTCATTCACCAACACTTGGTGGCCCTTGTGGCTAAGGGGATCAGAGGGTATGGAGAGAAGGCAGGTACGGGATACTGAGTTGGATGATCAGCCATGATCATATTGAATGGCGGTGCAGGCTCGAAGGGCTGAATGGCCTACTCCTGCACCTAATTTCTATGTTTCTATGTTTCTATGTTACCAACACTTGCTATAAAACCACCTTTAATTTGGCGATCCAAGTGTTTGTCTAAATACTTATTAAATGTTATGACATAGACTATTTCTACCATGCACTTTGGAGAGAATGTGTTTAATTCTCAAAATAGGATTGATTTTTCATGTACTTTATACCCATGATGCATTTCATTAATAGTGGAGGAGAAACTCCATGGTCAATTGACTGAAACGTAGCTCCCTGTTGTACTAATGGAGTAAAATGACAGTAGACCATAACTTATCCTTGCAAAATATCCATGCCAGTATAAAGTTGGGCACATTAACTGGACAATAATCAAAAGTGTAATAAGATGCCTTGACTTTCGGAGGGATGGCATCGTAAATAAAACCTCTGCTGCCCCGAGATCTTGAGCAAGATTTAAATGTTGAGCTATTTTGCACAGGACTGCATCAGTATCGAATAGATAAAAGCATTTATGGGGTATCGTGTGCAGCTTGTATGTGTTAATGTAACAGACTTTTAAATGAAGAGTTGTGGCACGTTGACACGGACAAATTTAATAAACAATACCATATTTTCAAGTTGACTACTGTTGTATTTCTTAAATTGAAGATTCGGATTCCTGAGAATTTATTTTTATTATTAGGAGCAGAAGTAGGCCATTCGGCCATCGAGTCTACACTGTCATTCAATAATAACATCTATCTTTCCCTCTCAACCCCATTCTCCTGCCTTCTCCCCATAACCTTTGAATGTGTTGCCGGGTATAAAACACAACATCCATTCTCATATAATTTATTTTCATTGGAATATTAGGTCAATGTGCATCCTTCACTTCAAATGGCCCTACTCGTACAACATTTCAATCTAAGTTACATATTTTATTGACGGGAAAACGTGTTTGCAAGAGTTTTTAGTCTAAAAATCCAGCTTATTTTGGAAACTTGGTCCACTGGAATTGAACTTTACAAAGCACGCTCCTCTGGAAAATTACCTACGATGAACTTTATGTCAGTAAACATAACCTGAAACAGGGATCACTTTGTGTCTAATAAACACAGTACAGGGCATTTACTTTTTGCATTGGTACTAAAATCAAAGACAAATTCCGGGTCTCCTTGATCTATTAAGCAAGCAGTGTGTGATAGTAGACATTATCAACGGTACTGTGCAAACAACGACATGAAAGTGAGTTCACTGACTTCTTGGTTTCTGAACTCGTACCCGATTGCTGAAAAAGACTTGCTTCTACGTCGCATCAACCCCTTGCTCTCTGACACACTGATGCTGCTTGCCTGCTGGCACCACTGAAAATAAATGTACTTGGCTGAATAATGTTAGTTCCGCCGAATATCCTGATCTGCCATTTTATTCGTTCAACATTGAATCTGGAGGAGTATCAACTTCAGTCTCAAAACAAAATTACGTCAATACTTTTCTGGAAAACAAGGAAGGATCAAAAAGGGTGGAGGTAGATGGAGTTTCTGATTATCTCCATTCTGCTCTGAGACCCATTTGTATATTGTCCATGCATAAGCTCAGCAGTGGCAGGTTATTCAAACTGAGGCTGTCCCTCTTCAGATTTAAAAAAAACACTTTATTCTGAATAATATATATATATATACATATACCAATTAAAACAATTGCACAAAAAATCTCCACGTATTCTCAGTGTTTCCACATTCAATAATGTCATATTTAGTAATGTTCTCGTTGATCTTTAAACAAAATACTCTTGCCAGTCATGTATATGCCTCCCTCCCTCCCTCCCCCCCCCCCCCCCCCCCCCCCCCCCCCCCCCCCCCCTTGAGATGATATCCATAGCCTTATTTGAGGTTTGTACCCTCTGCACTATGGTCCTTTCCCACTAAGCCTTCATGCCTAAGTGGCAGTCAGTCCCTCTTATACTCCTGTAAGCTGTCATTTACTCCTGGCAGCAAATATTCCTGCAGTCTGGAGTGACCAAGTCGGCAACATTCTCCCTGGCAGATATCTCACTGTGCTGGGAGACCAATAGGTTTGGGGAAGACCAAAGAGTGTCTTGCTGTTTGAAGACCTGCCTTTCATTAATTACAGTTTCCTCCACTCAAATATGAGGCAGACCAAAACCCTTATCTTTGACTCCCTTCAGATATTCCTTCCCTTAAATCAATTCTAATTCCCTTCCTTGGATATGGAATATTCTTTTCACTAGATAGACACAAAAGATGGAGTAACTCAGTGGAACAGGCAGCATCTCTGGCGAGGAGCACCCATTCCTTCTCCCCAGAGATGCTGCCTGTCCCGCTGAGTTACTCCAGCTTTTTGTGTCTATCTTCAGTTTGAACCAGCATCTGCAGTTCCTTTCTGCACACTATTTTCCTTAGGTTAATAGACTATGCAATGTTGCCACTGCATGCTGACATTGGGTCGAGCTTCCTATCTCACAGTGACACAAACAATATTTCCATTTCTGTAATTTCATCCACCTTACACCATGTCTAGGCGCATCCATTATTGGAACCCATGGTGAGGCTTTAACTGGGTGGTAACAATGCTAAAGCCCTCAAACTGAGTTGGATGGACCGATTAGCCAGATAACTTTAAAGCTCCTACCATTGAGATTTTGATAAGAGTCCTTTACAGAGCAATGAAAATTTCCCACACGCCCACCCCTTCATTAGTTCCAGCATTGCTGATCCAATGATTTCTGATCAGCCTTCCTAGTTCCATTCTCTCTAAACCTCAGCTCATCCACAAATCTCTTCTATCTGATAGCTGTTCCTAATCATATAACCATTATCTACTTGTCGTTGGCTCCCCCAAAAATTGTAATCGCCATTTACAAATACTCTGTTTAACCCATTTCTCGTTCCTTCTCCGTTGGACATACCCCTTAAATGATTCATTTGTATAACACGAGTCTCTTGTGCAGCCCTCAGCCTTGCCATTTGTCACAGGACTGTCAGGCTTCATTGTTTTTTGTCTACTCACTCCTTCCATGGCATTCCTGTTTTTGTATTATTGTGACTCTCAAGTGCCTCAGGATATTTGGTGTTATTTTTGGCGGCTATATTCCGAGAAAAGTAATGAATTTGGTAAACATTTACAGATCCTTTTGAAGCTGATGGGGAAAGCCAATCATGGATCTTTTCAAGAACAGACTTTTAATTTGTTGTATAGCAACATTCAAATACATTCCTCCCAAATGAAAAATGTAATTTAGTGATTTTTGAAAAGATAACAGTCCCAACAGAATAACCTTTTTTATGAAACTTGCTGATAAATATCCACTTTATCAAAACAACGTTTTAAGGGTTGGAATGGAATTTTTCTTCCAAAAAAGGACACAAAGTGCTGGAGTAACTCAGCAGGACAGGCAGCATCTCTCGAGAACATGAATAGGTAACGTTTTTAATCCCGACTCGTCTTCGGATTTTGTAAGGGCGAAGAAGAAGGCTGGAAGAACCACAGGAAGCAGACAAGTGGGTCACGGTTAGGAAGGGCAAGGGGCAGAGGCAGGGGCAAGAGAGTACCCCTGTGACCGTACACCTGGAAAATAGGTACTCGGGTTTGAGTACGATTGGAGGGGACAGCCTACCTGGGGGCAGCAACAGCGGCCGGGTCTCCGGCACAGAGACTGGCCCTGATGCTCAGAAGGGTAGCAAAAAGAGGAGGGCAATTGTAATAGGGGACTCTATAGTTAGGGGGTCAGATGGGCGATTCTGTGGACGCAGTCGGGAGACCCGGATGGTAGTTTGCCTCCCTGGTGCCAGGGTCTCGCATGTGTCGGAACGTCTCCAAAAGATTCTGAAAAGGGAGGGAGAGGAGCCTGATGTGGTACACATAGGGACCAATGACATAGGCAGAAAAAGAAACATGGTCCTGAAGGGAGAATTTAGGGAGTTGGGGGGAAAGTTAAGGAGAAGGACCAAAAGGGTAACGATTTCAGGATTACTGCCTGTGCCGGGTGACAGTGAGAGTAGGAATGGAATGAGGTGGAGGATAAATGCGTGGCTGAGGGACTGGTGCAGTGGGCAGGGATTCAAGTTTCTTGATCACTGGGACCTCTTTTGGGGAAGGCATGATGTGTACAAAAAGGACGGGTTGCACTTGAACCCGAGGGGGACCAATATCCTGGCAGGGAGATTTGCAAAGGAGACTTTAAACTAGAAAGGCTGGGGGGAGGGACTCGGGTAGAGGTGGCTAGGGGACAGGGTGTGGGGCAAGAGGCAGAGAAGGGAAGCACTCAGACCCAAAATGTAGGCGAGAAAGAGGAAAAAGATAATAGACAGAGAATAATGGATGGTGGGTTTCTAAAATGTGTATATTTTAATGCTAGGAGCATTGTAAGAAAGGTGGATGAACTTAGAGCCTGGATTGACACCTGGAAATATGATGTTGTGGCAATCAGTGAAACATGGTTGCAGGAGGGCTGTGATTGGAAACTAAATATTCCAGGATTTCGTTGCTTCAGGTGTGATAGAATTGGAGGGACCAGAGGTGGAGGTGTTGCATTGCTTGTCAGAGAAGGTGTTACAGCAGAGCTTTGGCAGGATAGATTAGAGGGCTCGTCTAGGGAGGCTATTTGGGTGGAACTGAGAAGTGGGAACGGTGTAGCAACACTTTTAGGAGTGTATTATAGACCGCCAAATGGGGAGCGAGAATTGGAAGAGCAAATATGTAAGGAGATAGCAGATATTAGTAGTAAGCACAAAGTAGTGATTGTGGGAAATTTCAATTTTCAAAAAATAGACTGGGAAACACATTCTGTAAATGGGCTGGATGGTTTGGAGTTTGTAAAATGTGTGCAGGATAGATTTTTGCAGCAGTACATAAAGGTATCGACCAGAGATGGGGCAGTGCTGGACCTCCTGTTAGGAAATGAGGCAGGTCAGGTGACGGAGGTATGCGTTGGTGAGCACTTCGGGACCAGTGATCACAATACCATTAGTTTCAATATAATTATGGAGCGAGTCAGAACTGGACCTAGGGTGGAGATTTTTGATTGGAGAAAGACTAACTTTGTGGGAATGCGTAAGGATTTAAAAGGAGTGAATTGGGACACTTTGTTTTATGGTTAAGGATGTAGAAGAGAAATGGAGGACATTTAAAGGGGAAATTGTAAGAGTACAGAATCTTTATGTCCCTGTTAGGTTGAAAGGAAATAGTAAAAATTGGAAAGAGCCATGGTTTTCAAGGGAAATTGGACACTTGTTTCGAAAAAAGAGAGATATCTACAATAATTATAGGAGGCATGGAGTAAATGAGGTGCTAGAGGAGTATAAAGAAAGTAAAAAGAATCTTAAGAAAGAAATTAGGAAGGCTAAAAGAAGATATGGGGTTGCTTTGGCAAGAAAGGTGAAAGTAAATCCAAAGGGTTTCTATAGCTATATTAATAGCAAAAGGATAACGAGGGATAAAATTGGACCATTAGAGAGCCAGAATGGACAGCTATCTGCAGAGCCAAAAGAGATGGGTGAGATATTGAACAATTTCTTTTCTTCGGTATTCACCAAGGAGAAGGATGTTGAACTCTGTGAGGTAAGGGAAAAAAGTAGAGTAGCTATGGAAACTATGAGATTCAAAGATGAGGAAGTACTGACACTTTTGAAAAATATAAAAGTGGATAAGTCTCCAGGTCCTGACAGGATATTCCCTAGGACATTGAGGGAAGTTAATGTAGAAATAGCAGGAGCTATGACAGAAATATTTCAAATGTCATTAGAAACGGGAATAGTGCCGGAGGATTGGCGTACTGCGCATATGTTGTTCCATTGCTTAAAAAGGGTTCAAAGAATAAACCTAGCAATTATAGACCTGTTATAGACGTCAGTGGTGAGCAAATTAATGGAAAGGATACTTAGAGATAATATATATAAGCATCTGGATAAACAGGGTCTGATCAGTAACAGTCAACATGGATTTGTGCCTGGAAGGTCATGTTTGACAAACCTTCTTGAATTTTTTGAAACGGTTACTAGGGAAATTAATGAGGGTAAAGCAGTGGATGTTGTCTATATAGATTTCAGTAAGGCCTTTGACAAGGTTCCCCATGGAAGGTTGGTTAAGAAGGTTCAATCTTTGGGTGTTAATGGCGGAGTAGCAAGATGGATTCAACAGTGGCTGAATGGGAGATATCAGAGAGTAATGGTGGATGGCTGTTTGTCAGGTTGGAAGCCGGTGACCAGTGGGGTGCCTCAGGGATCTGTTGGGTCCACTGTTGTTTGTCATGTACATCAATGATCTGGATGATAGAGTGGAAAGTTGGATAAGTAAGTATGCAGATGATACTAAGATAGGTGGTGTTGTGGATAATGAAGTAGATTTTCAAAGTCTACAGAGAGATTTGGGCCATTTGGAAAAGTGGGCTGAAAGATGGCAGATGGAGTTTAATGCTGATATGTGTGAAGTGCTACATCTTGGCAGGACAAATCAAAATAGGACGTACATGGTAAATGGTAGGGAATTGAGGAATGCTGTGGAACAGAGAGATCTAGGAATAACTGTGCATAGTTCCCTGAAGGTGGAATCGCAGTAGATAGGGTGGTAAAGAAAGCCTTTGGTGTGCTGGCCTTTATAAATCAGAGCATTGAATATAGGAGTAGGGAAGTAATGTTAAAATTGTACACGGCATTGGTAAGACCAATTCTGGAGTATGGTGTACAATTTTGGTTGCCTAATTATAGGAAGGATGTCAACAAAATAGAGAGAGTACAGAGGAGATTTACTAGAATGTTGCCTGGGTTCCAGCAAGTATGTTACAGAGAAAGGTTGAACAAGTTAGGTCTTTATTCTTTGGAGCGCAGAAGGTTAAGGGGGGACTTGATTGAGGTCTTTAAAATGATGAAAGGGATAGACAGAGTTAACGTGGATAAGCTTTTCCCATTGAGGGTATGGACGATTCAAACAAGAGGGCATGACATGAGAATTAAGGGACAGAAGTTTAGGGGTAACGTGAGGGGGAACTTCTTTACTCAGAGGGTGGTGGCTGTGTGGAATGAGCTTCCAGCAGAAGTGGTGGAGGCAGGATCGATTTTAACATTTAAAAGTAAAGTGGATAGGTATATGGACGGGAAAGGAATGGAGGGGTATGGTCTGAGTGCAGGTAGATGGGACTAGGGGAAAACAAATGGTCGGCACGGACTGGAAGGGCCGTGAGGGCCTGTTTCCGTGCTGTAATTGTTATATGGTTATATGGTTATATGGAATAGGGGGGAAGGACAAATTGTGGCAGGTGATAGGTCAACATGGGCGATGGGGGGAAGGGGGGTGGTTTATTGTAGGCAGATGGTTGGAACATAGGCCAGAGATAAGAAAGGAATGTGCGGGGCAGGTATAGACAGTTGCGGATTGTAAAGCCAGAGGGAGGAAAATAGCGGGAAAGAGGAGAAATAGATGGGTGTCCAGGTGGGCCATTGGGGAGGAAAGGGGGGAGGAAGAGAGAGGGAGAGGTGCGGCAATGGAGAAGGCCCAGGACAGAAATGTCAGTGTAGGAATGGGAAGGGGGGTTAATATAGTTAGCAACCAAAAGATCAGGTACACCTTGGCAGACCGACCACAAGTGTTCTGTGAAACTTGGTCAGCCTATAACTTTCTGAGATCTCTGCCCTGCTAACACTGGCATAAATTCTGGCCTAATCCACAGGCTTAAATGTAATCACTTCATTAGCCTTGGAGTCCAGAAGAATAACAATCGGATTTATTCTTTTGTCAGGCATGTATCTCTCATCTCCAGCCATTTCCTTGAGGTTGGCTAGTTATCTCAGTATCCAGCTCTGGTCTGATAGTTTGGTTTCATATTTGAGCAGCGCAATTTCTGTTTGATCACTTTCATTTTCAAAACATTTCAGAATCTGCTCTGAGTCTACTACCCAATGGCACTGTAGTCGTTAATATTTGGTATAAATAATAAGTGAGTGGAACTGATCTTTTGACATTTAAAAATCGATGCCTCGTTTAGTTATCACTCAGGTATAGACTTTAATGCTACCCGTTGCCATGAAAGGAGAATTATTCCAATGTTTCAGTGGGGACAGTCATCTGAATGGACAATCTTATTTTGGTTCAATACGCCCCATGTTTATCAGTAGTCTTGAGACACTGACACCAACTAACACCAGAACTGACCTCACCATTCTTAAAAGGAATTTGTTTTATGGTTATAGCCCTTTTTAATGATGTGACAATAACTCAATAAAATGAAAATGTCAACAATATATATGTATTATCTAATCTGTGCAAAATTATTGCTTCTGCAACCATAACTTGGTATTGAAACTAAACTTCAGCAGTTTCTTGTGGCAAAGATTAATTTTACTAGTTCTTGATTTCTAGGTAAAGGGTCACTTGTAGTAATCTTGCTGGTTTCCCACTTTGTTTCCTTTAAATGAAAGGTTTGGATTGATACATAAAAATAGAGTTTGGATATACTCTTTAAATGGGGTCATTGGATGTTACATAAACAAAACCAGTACCATATTGTTAACATCAATCTTATTTGTTTAAAAAGCTCAAAATGTTCTGAGCATTGACGTTGGTGAAGTTTGAACAAGAAAAATATAGTATCAAATTGCAAGTGATTCTAGTTTTGGTAAATTTACCTGAATTTTCAGTGGCCTTCAACTTCTTTCCTCCTATAATTAAAAATCACAAAAACATTAGTGACTTTAACATGGTTAACCACACAAAATCAATTCAGTTAGTGCCTATGTTGCTGAATAAGCACGATATTTGTATAGTAATTGCAACAATTGGTCGAAAATTAAATTAAAATTCTTTCAAAGGCAGTTTCATCTCACCTCTTTATGTTTGCTTCTGTAAAGTGGGATTAGGTCTTTGAAATTTTAATTGTAATTTCTTGTTCAAAATCTGTACACCAGATGTTACGTTAATGTGGACACCTATTAGTTGTACACGGCTTCTTAAATATGTCTGAAACAGACACAAGGCTCCATAAATGTGAAAAATCAGCATCCCACAGTGTTTATACAAATTCAAGGCCCTTGTGGCTGAACTAGCAATGTTTAGAGGCATTGTTGGTATCTGCTCATAAAACACCACACAGAATCTTTGGATACATAAAAACTAAAACATTTATTTTATCATCAAAATCCAACCAATTAAACATTCACTTTTGGCTTATTCACTAAGTGTGCATATCACCAGTATTCACATTACCGACTGAAACACATTGACCAATTTGGACATTACAGGGATTACAATCTTAAAATGCTTCAAGAACTGTTGCCCCTTGACAGGCTTAATCCACAGTGTGGAATGGCAAAAATACCAATTGGAAACCTGAGCACAAGAGACTACAGATGCTGGAATCTGAAGCAAAATCGGTCTTGAATCATCGACTGTACATTTACCTCCACAGATGCTGTACAGATCATCGACTGTACAGATACCTCCACCTTTGGAAACTATCGAGTTTCCGCTGAAGCTCTCCATTTTATGGTCTGTTTTATAAACTTTCAGTATGTGATCTTGTAGTTTTAATTTGTAGGCGTTTACGTTGCAAATGATAACATTCCCATTTAATTATTTCATTTAATCTTTCATGTAGGTCAAATTGATTTCAATGTTTCATATTTTCAAGAGGAATTCAGCATAATTGATGGGGTGGGAGATTGCAACCTTCACGTGGTCCGCCCTGTTTCGACTGATGCAATCAACTCGACGTGCACAAACGGAAGATCAAATAGAACAAGTTGTCCAACAACTTTAGGCTGTGCACGCCACACGAAAGAAGATTATGATTGGACTCAAATGGAAACCTACCTCCTGAATTTTGCAGATACTGTTGATCTTCATCTGAAGGAAAGGAATAGTGAACACTTCAAAGGAAAAAGACAAAGTTTAATTGTTTATTCACTGCAGTTTAAATTTGTTCTAAATTGCAGATTGAATATTGTGAACATGCTTCGTGATATAATTTACATTTAACCCAGCTGTGGAAGATAGCTAGGGGGGGCTGTCATTGATTCTGATGTATTTTTGAATGAATGAATAAATTTATTGGACAAGTATTCACACACAAGGAATTTGCTTTGGTGCTCCGCCCGCAAGTGACAACATGACATACAGTGACAGTTAGGAATGACACATACAACATTAAACATTAATAATAAAGCATTATTGATTAAACATGTGAATTAAATAAAATATCAGAGCAAATTGTTGGTTATTGAGTAGAGCTACTACTCATGGAACAAAAGCTGTTTTTATGTCTGGCTGTGGCAGCTTTGACAGTCCGGATTCGCCTTCCAGAGGGAAGTGATTCAAACAGTTTGAGGCCAGGGTGAGAGGGGTCAGAGATGATCTTACCCGCTCGCTTCCTGGCCCTTGCAGTGTACAGTTTGTCAATGGAGGGAAGGTTGCAGCCAACAACCTTCTCAGCTGATCGGACGATTCGCTGCAGCCTCCAGGAGTCGTGCTTGGTGGCTGAGCCAAACCAGACCATGATGGAGAAGGTGAGGACAGACTCTACGATGGCCGTGTAGAATTGGACCATCATTGCCTTTGGCAGATTGTGTTTCCTCAGCTGCCGCAGGAAGTACATCCTCCGTTGTGCCTTTTTTACTTGAAGACTTCGAAATATATGTATTTTTAAAGAATGTGCCTATATTTACAACAAATATATGGCCATGCCAACACACACATTTGAACCTCCTATTGGAAGCTGGTCTTCATGGAGTATAATTGTCAGAGAAAAATACAGAAACACCATGTAGGCCATGTAATAAAGTCACAGAAAAGCATCCTTGGAATATGGGCCTTGGAAACATTACCATATATCAGCCTACGGAAGTGTGGAAATGGTGGCTTGAAAAGATGCTTCATTCAGGCTTTTGGAATAGCATAAGCACAGTTATCTAATATATTAAAGAGGAGAAAACGCTTATTCAACTTTGGACGCTCCATTTCATGTTAAAGTTGTTCTGTATTTATGAATGTCTCAGTGCTTCCTTCACCTCCAGCTGAACCCATCCAGTATGGCATGGATCCTACTTAGTAGGAAGGCTTAGTCAGCATTATTTGAAGGGATCATTCAGTACTTAAGGAAGTTAAGTTGGTTTCATATTTCAGGCTAGCTGGTTGACCTTTGGACATCTTTTGGTGTGTCACTCTTCAAAGTTTGCTTGCCGTAAACAGAGACTGATTTTGCTTGTGTTATACTGGTTGTCCCTGCCCCAGAAAATAATCAGCCTGCAATCATCAGTAGTATATTTGTACTAGCGTTAAATGAGGAACAACAGATAAAAAAGATTGGTCGGTGGGAGCGCTGCGAGACGGCTGAACCTGCCCGCAGCGTGTCCGTCATTTCTACTTTTTTTGTTTTTTTAGTATATCCAAATATGTGTTTTAATATCTCTTGGTGTCTTGTGTGTGTGTGGGGGGGGGGGGGGGGGGGGATGAGGGGGGTAAAGGTGGGAAAGGAGGGAAAGGAGAGAACCGCTTTCGGTCGCCTCCTCCACGGAGAGGCGACGTTTTTCCATGTCGCCTCCCTCGCGGCATAACACGATGGATTGGTGCGGCCTTTCCCGGAGTCGGGTCCGGAGCTTCAGCAGCGGGCGCAGCGTGAACTTTTTTCATCGTGGAGCGGGGCGAACCCACGCCGGGGTCGCCAGCAGGGAGTGCTCCGATCGCTGGGCCTCGGCCTGTTACAGCCTGAAGCCACGGTCTGCAGAGCTTCTACCCGCGGGTGCGGTGAACGGAGCCTGGGATCCGTCGTTGGGGATCCCCGGCGAAGAGCTCCGACTGCCAGCCCGTGTGTATTGTGTGTTGTGTGTTCCTTTTTATTGTACCACTGCTGAAAAATTCATTTCACTGCACTTTATTGTGTATGTGATGAATAAATCTGATTGATTGATTGACACCAGAACAGGAATGGTGCCAGAAGAAGGAAAGCACAAGGAAAGTAGCGGCGGCAATGCGTCACGGGTCGACCCGTGGTCGACGGTCGATGAGAGCGTGGGGGGACTGCCGTGAATGGGGTGGGGGGATAACAATGGACAATGGGGAGGGAGGGTGAACAAACGACAATGGGGAACCAGTGCGGGGGGGGGGGGGGGGCTTGGCAGAGGGGAGGTTGGGGGGGGAGGGGAGAACAAAGGAGAAGCCGGCGTACTTTGAAACTGTGTCAGTGCTGTAGGTGGCTGCTATTTGTCTACATTGGGTATGCAAGCAAAGAATTTCACTGTGCCATGTCACATGTGGCAATAAAGTATTCCATTCCAATGTAGGAGAGATAACCAAGAGAGGGGATTTAAGAAATGCTTTTCCTGCATTAAATAACTTTACTTAAGGGCCTGTATCACCAGCAAGGTGGCTTGAGGCGTATGGCCTAATGGGGCCGGTCCCACTTCCAACCGCAGAGCCGTATGCAGCTTGTCCCGACATCATGCTCACCAATCAGCTGGGCAGGAGGCAGGCCGACTGAATTTGGACGTTGCAAGGCGTCGGGCGGTGACGTCATCACACAACGGCACGCCAGGCGGTGACGTCATCGCGCAACGCCACGCGCTAGGCGTACTCCGTCCAGACGCTGCGTACGTCCTCAATGCGGCTGCGGGCCGACAGGTCGTTCCCACGCGGGAATTTTGAACACGGTCAGTTTTTCAGAGCCCCGCGCGATGTCGGGCCAGCCCCGCACAACTCCATACGGCTCCGGCGATCGAAGTGGGACCGGCCCCGCGAGGCCGTACGGCTCAAGCGACCACGTCAGGTCGCGCTCGCCCGCATGCAGTCGCATGCTGGTGGGACAGGCCCTTTAGGAGGGACCTCTAATGTGACTTGACCAAAGCTCTACAATCATAGCCAGAATCAGGACACCAACTATAACGTGCCTGTGGCCGTTAAAATTATTGCACCTGCCTCACTTTTCTTCCAGGCAGAGGAAAGGAGGACAAAAGAGAATTAGATTTCTCATGAGTGATAGGAATGGTAATCTGGTGACCACACCCGCACTGCCTTGTCAAACAAACCCAGACAACATTAACCACTGCACCACCATGCCACT
Organism: Okamejei kenojei; assembly: GCA_035221665.1. Lineage (NCBI taxonomy): Eukaryota > Metazoa > Chordata > Chondrichthyes > Rajiformes > Rajidae > Okamejei > Okamejei kenojei. The sequence goes on along the minus strand of CM069149.1, from coordinate 10,089,093 downwards.
CAATCAAATCTACCTCCATCGGTTACCATTTAGGAGGTGGTTTGTTGACATTCTACCCAAGGCAGTCACTTCATTTGACAAGCGGTTGTTGGCAGAAGGAATAAAGCAATTCTTGCTGCATAAGCTCCAATTAAATAATTACATTTTTTTCCAGGCAAATAACAACTGTTCGCTTTAGACGAGCTTTATAACTTCTTCTCACTGACTCCTAAAATGATCCTTGGATGGCTTCCTTAAACTTTAGAGAAAAGGAATATCAGCCTGCCACATTCTTTGTGTGCACCCCCTCCCCCCCCCCCCCCCCCCCCCCCCCCCCCCCCCCCCCCCCCCCTCGGCATTTAATACTCAAGGCATGATCATATTTCTGCAAAAATGAAATCTCATGAGGTTATTAACTGTGGAAAAAACAAGCCTTCTTTGGTTTTTCTTTCAGAGAGATATTTCACGTCCTTATTTTTATTGTGACCATTTATTAAGAACAGTAACTGATATTCAAAATTTAGATATTCATTCCATGTACAAATTGCTTTTCAAACAGTTTCATCAAATGAAAAGGGAGTTGATAAATGCATTTTGTTTTAATCAATCTGTCCAAGACCAAAATTCAATAGCCACTACAATTCGCAGGAATAAACTCTTTTAGTTACCTACTACCACACCTCTTCAGCTTGGTCTTAACCACTTCAATAGATGACAGATCTGCAGTTTCCTGATTTTGTAACAAGGCAATCATCTTGAGCTTTGTCACATTGCATCTTGAAATCTATGAATAGTCATTATCATTGACAAACTCACGGAACTGCCACTGTATTAGCCACTATGCTCAGTGTAGAGACCTATCAATGTCTCAGTGTTTTCAGATTTGATTGAAATATATTCTTTCACTGCCGTGGAAAAAAAGAGAAAGATTGAGATTTAAGATAATTGCCTAAGGTTGACGCGACAGTCATTCTTCATGTGTAAGCCTAGACAGGAAGTGTTGGCACTTATTTCACCATGGGGACAAGTCATATCTCAGATCGCTCCTGTTCTCATCTGATGTCCTCCCTCCCTGAATGATCAGATACCACCTTGGGTCATATATTTCCGGACAAAATGATTGGGAGAACTAATGGGAGTCATTTAACAGTAAAGCAAAGTATTTCAAAGTGCTTAAGAAATATTGAAACATAAGAAATAGGGAAATGGCAATATCTTATTTTTCCATGAAATGACATATTTTGAATGCTCCATTTGTCGTTGAAATCCCAAAGGAAACACCCATAAAACAGGCATCCAGCCAAATCAGAATGTCTGGAGGTGACGTGTTGTGTTAAAGAAGGAACTGCAGATGCTGGAGAATCGAGGGTTACACAAAAAGCTGAAAAACTCAGCGGGTGCAGCAGCATCTAAGGAGCGAAGGAGATAGGCGACGTTTCGGGTCGAGACCCTTCTTCAGACTGGTCAGGGATCAGGGAAACAAGAGATATAGATGGTGATGTGGAGAGATAAAGAACAATGAATGAAAGATATGCAAAAAATTATCGATGATAAAGGGAACAAGCCATTGTAAGCTGTTTGTGGTGTGAAAATGAGAAGCTAGTGCGACTAGGGTGGGGGAGGGAGATAGAGATAGAGGGAATGCCAGGGCCCGAGGGCTGAGGGAGAGGTGGGAAGGGGAGGAGACAAGCAAGGGTTAACAGAATTGAGAAAATTCAATGTTCAAGCCCAAAGGATGCAGACTCCCCAAGCGGAATATGAGGTGCTGTTCCTCCAACTTGCGGTGTTGTTCACTCTGGCCGTGGAGGAGGCCCAGGACCGAGAGGTCGGATACGGAATGGGAGGGGGAGTTGAAGTGCTGAGCCACTGGGAGGTCGGGTTGGTTTTTGCGGACCGAGCGGAGGTGTTCGGCGAAACGATCGCCAAGCCTCCGCTTGGTCTCACCGATATAGATCATCTGGCATCTGGAGCAGCGGATGCAGTAGATGGGGTTGGAGGAGGTGCAGGTGAACCTCTGTCGGACCTGGAAGGACTGCTTGGGTCCCTGAAAGGAGTGGAGGGGGGAGGTGAAGGGACAAGTGTTAGCATTTCTTGCGGTTGCAAGGGAAAGTGCCTGGGAAGGGGTAGAGCGGGAGGGAAGGGAAGAATTGACAAGGGAGTTGCGGAGGGAGCGGTCTTTGCGGAAGGCAGACAGGGGGGGAGATGGGAAGATGTGGCGGGTGGAGGGGTCACGTTGGAGGTGGCGAAACTGGCGGAGGACTATATGTTGTATTTGCCGGCTGGTGGGGTGAAAGGTGAGGACCAGGGGGACTCTGCCCTGTTTGGAGAGTGGGGGAATGGGGAGAGAGGGCAGTGTTGCGGGGTATGGAGGAGACCCTGGTGCGAGCCTCATCAATAGTGGGGGAGGGGAATCCCCGTTCTCTGAAGAATAAGGCCATTTGTGATGACCTGGTGTGGAACACCTCATCCTGGGAGCAGATGCGGCGTAGACGGAGGAATCGGGAATAGGGGATGGAGTCCTTACAGGAAGCAGGGTGGGAGGAAGAGTAGTCCAGGTAGCTGTGGGAGTCAGTTGGTTTGTAGTGGATGTCGGTCAGGAGCGTATCACCTGCAATAGAGACGGTGAGGTCAAGGAATGGTAGGGAAATGTCGGAAATGGTCCAAGTGTATTTGAGTGCCGGATGGAAGTTGGTGGTGAAATGAATGAAGTCAGTCAGTTGTGTGTGGGTGCAGGAGGTGACACCAAAGCAGTCGTCGATGTAACGGAGGTAGAGGTCGGGGATGGGGCCCTGGTACGCCGAGAACAAGGATTGTTCGACGTACCCAACAAAGAGGCAAGCGTAGCTGGGGCCCATGCGTGTGCCCATAGCTACGCCTTGTGTCTGGATGTGACTGTGGGACATACAAATCTGGAGATTCATTTACGAAAATAAGGTAATGCTGGGTCATCAAGCGCTCCCTACCTTTGCCCCTTTAAGACAGGGGGGGGTGGAGGGGGGTAGGAAATTTAATGAGCATACTCCAATAAAACTTGGAGACATGTAGGAACATCATTACACACCAACATGTCACTTTGAAATCAGTACAAAGTGCACACATGATGCACTGCTTGACTAGAGCTTGCGGAGAATATTTTAATATTAGAGGAGTAGATATGTTTGCTTTCCACATCACTATAAATTTACAAAGAATTTTTAAGTGTCTGGGGAATTTGAATGGACTGCGTGAACCACAGAAATATGTGCTGAGCTGGATTTACACCACATCGAAGATGAATCTAACTGGATGTGCGATAGCCTTTTAGCATCCTTTCAACTATTATGTTCTTAGTAGTTTTAGCTCAACTTGACTTGCGTTTGAGTTTAGTTTATCGTTATGTGTACCGAGGTACAGTGAAAAACTTTTGTAGTCAATATCAGTCAGCAGAAAGTCAATAAATGATTACAATCGAGCTATCCACAGTGTACAAATACATAACATGAATAACGTTTAGTGCAAGATAAAGTCCGGTACAGTCCAATCATAGTCCGACGGTCTCCAATGAGGTAGACAGTAGCTCAGGACAGCTCTCTAGTTGGTGGGAGGATAGTTCAGTTGTCCGATAATAGCTGGGAGCAAACTGTCCCTGAATCTGGTCATGTGCGGTTTTCACACTTCTATACCTCTTGCCTGAGGAGAGCAGAGGGAGTGGCCACTGTGCGACTCGTCTATGATTATGCTGGTGGTCCTGTCGAGGCAGTCAAGGACTTCTAAGGTTCACTAGCTGTTTTCATTTGATGCACACTCAATATCACTTTGTACCATTAGAAGCTCAATAGAACAGAGCATATTCATTCCCTCGGTATTTAATTAGATCAAGGATGATCTGTGACCTAACAATACTTTTCACTTTTATAAATATATCAATCTTATATTTAAATTTACAATTGTCCTGTCATCAATTGCCATTAGTGGAATGACTTCATAAACTGTGCCCTTTGCATTGAAATGTGCACAAATCACTTCTGAAAGGCCTGCCTTGAAATTTTAGACCTAGATTCTCCAAGCAGCGGAAATAGTTTTACTCGGTCTACCCCTTCAGTTCCCCTTAATACCTTGTAAACATCACTCAATTACCAAAGTGTTGCTTGCGACTCCCGGCGTGTGTCATTTTTCCGATCCTCTTTGTGCAGTTCTTACCAACCAGAAGAAACTTGGTGGGACACAGTTTACACTGATATCAAGGTCACTGGTGTAATATGAAACAAAGCATTTTCCTGCCATTAAATTAAGATATGATCATTAAAAGAAATAAAGGGGCATTGACATATTACTTTCCTGAGCAGAATGCCAGAAAAAGAGATTGCTTTACACATCTGTGTATTGTTCAGATTGTTTCCAGCATGCAAAACAATTTGTCAGCTCTGATTGCTAACATATTTTTTGTTCATCCAACTTTTATGATAACTTCATTGGAATTTGACAAGGAATTGGAGTCTAGAACTCTCATTAGAACCTGCAATTACCCTTCTTACATTCTCCCCCCAAACCTTCGTCTTGCAAGGTACCAGAAGGACACTTCTTGATGTTATTTTGTACAAGGTATTACGTTTTTTTCCTTTCTCTTACCTAGTTAGACACTTTCATAATTTTAACATGAAGCAAAAGTTATGGCAGGAGTTTGATTTATGCCTGGATAGGGCACCATTGTACTGCAGCTGTTAATGCTCATGCATCATAGTTCCAGGAGCATGGTTTCCATCCTGTCCTGGAGTGCCATCTGTTTGGAGTTTGCATGTACCATCTGGGATTTCTCCCGTATCCTACAAACATGCTGGTGTGTAGATTATCCCCACAAAGGTTAAAATAATTAACAAAGAATTGATGAGGATGTATGGAGAGAATAAGTTTTCGTGGCATCAGGTAATAAGGAGGGGTGAAATGGGACTAATGGGATTGCTCTCTTGGGAGCCAACATGAACCCGATGGGCTGAATGGCTTCGCCGTGTCAAGGTAAGATACAAGATGTGAACCGTTGTGATCAAGGTAAGATACAAGACGTGAACCATTGTGAATGTGAATTAAATAAAATCTTACTGTTAAGTGTGCATCACTCTTTGAAGGTTCACACAGTCTCCGTGAAAATATATATACACCAAGAAATGTTCTACCTTTCTTTTCTTGAGCCAACCTAAAAATGAACTGAGTGGGTGAGTGGTCTTGAAAGGATCTTCAAAGCAGCAAAGTACTAAAACTTCTTCCAAGAAAGCAACATTATAGTTTCTCTTCATGTTCAATATTTTCTCCACTGATTAGACATTTCATTCCTTTTAAATAGTCTTAAAAACTATCCCATTTATGAATCTAATAGAATTGAAACACAATTTTAATAACTTTAAAAATGATTTGATCCTAGCAAGAAATTGAATCTGAATATTTTGTGAACTTTTTTTCAAAAATGGCCAATGATCTTTCTTGTGATATTCAAATCAAAAAGTCCCAATAAAGCAAGGAAAGCTGCTGGGCATTTTTGAAATGTTCAGGCTAAAACAACGTACTCAAATGATGTTTGTGATTGATCACCCCTGACTCTCAGTCTGAAGAAGGGTCTCGACCTGAAACATCACCCATTCCTTTTCTCCAGAGATGGTACCCAACCCGCTGAGTTACTCCTGCATTTTGTGTGTCTTTATCTGATATCTAGATACTTGAGCTCTCAAGTAAGAAGCTATGGATAGCAATCAGCAGAATGGACTTCACCTTAGACCATGTTTTGCTCAGATGTACAGATATTAATTATAGATCTATTTTCCCTTTTCAAATTAAATTAACATATAAATTAAATAATTTGGATATAGTCTAATGGATGAAAACACTCAATGATGGCTTTTTTTAATGCTTATGCCTAGCTCCTGCTGTGCACATTTTACTACATTTGTGGTGTGTTCCCACCAGCAGTAATGCAATAGTTACTGCTGCTGTGTTCTTACCACAAACAAATAAATCTTGCTGTAATAAAATGCCACACATTGACAAAAAAACAATTAAGCCAATTATTGAATGCTGGAACTGACTAAATTAAGACAGACTGGTATTTCCTCCCAACTTCTATGATTGATCAGTCTCTTCACACTTGAGAACGTTGCGTTTCCCCCTCCCTCTTTTGGTTATGGTGATGCTTACAGAACAGAGGTGGTACTGTATGTTAATATCTGTTCCTGCCTGTCTTAATGCTTCTCAGGATGTGATCTCCCAAACTGACTTAGTCTTGTTCTATCCAGATTGCGAGTTTCATGAGACATTGCAATTTAGCTTGACTGCTAATTCAAATATACCTGTACATTAAATGAATTAGGATTTTCTGGAAAGCATCATTTGTTCTCTGTAAATAAAATCACACCAACCTTTGCATTTAAAAATTACAACAAAAAAATGCTCAGGAGAGAATGTATGTCAAATAAAGTCACATTATCATCTACATAAAGCACAATATCTTACGTGTTACTTTTCTTTATACAACACAGAAACAGGCCCTTTAGCCCACTATCACATTAACCATTAAACATCCATTTACGTCAATCCTACATTAATCTCATTAATCTCAGCCCTTAATGTATTCAGTGACTACATGCTATTATTGTGTGATGTACAATGGGTCTTATGGTTTCTACTTCTCTCAAAATGTTATTAGCATTTCTGTAAGCAGCAACCATACTCTTAGAGAAGCATATCATATAAATTACAGCATCTTATTTCAGTTACAGGATCATAGAAGGCAATTTGGTCCATTGCATTCACACCAGGTCTCACACTAGTTCCACCCTCCCTTCTGTACTCCACTGATCACCATATATTTAACCAGAGGTAGACTATATCTTACTCTTTTACTTTTGAGTGGACTATGCTAATATCATTATTATACAAATTTCCTCCAGAGATGTTTACATTCTGTCTTGGTAGTAAGATCTATCATTGCTCCTTTTTGGTCTATTCCAGGAATTCTAACAGTTGAAGGGAGGTGGTGCGTGTGGGGGGGGGGGATTTTAAGTTTCCCTTTTCAATTAATTGCAATTCCTTTTCCAATTTAAAAACAGAATGGTTTTAACCTGCAGGCAATATTTCCAGCCTCTGCATGAAAACCATGTTCAATATAAATTCCACGTAGCTCATTTCTGGCAGTCATGGTTAAATTTATATATTTAAACTTAACTCACTAATGGATGGTTAATCTACTGCTGATGATACTTAACACATGGCAAGGACTTTTCAATGATAAGTATGGCACTTTGCAAATATTTACTGCCACAGCCCTTTAACACCAACATGGAGGACAAGCACATTGTTAATTCTTTAGTAGCAGCTGGCACAACGTAATAAAGGTAACGTGCACTGCAGTTTGATACTATTCATATGCCCAATTAACCTTCTTAACAGGCAATCATAAAGGAAAAAAAATCTTCATTGAGAAGAACTACAGTAAATGGTGTACACGTCGCGTTTCTGGATATTTGTTTGAAGGGGTAAAAATTGTAGGTGGACATATGTTTGTGGGATTTACACAGTAAGGGTTTATCGTATAACATTATGTTTGGAAGAAGTCCATGTTCATTTTTCAAAAACTATTGATTGATTTTTGTATTTTCAAGGCTGTTCATACTTTAATAAAGTTGGTGAAGCAATAATATTGAAAGGTACAACATAATACATTACTGAAGGAATTAAAGGAAGTGATATTTTTACACAATTGACCAAAAATATATAGGGAAATGTCTAAATATATTTTAAACCCAAGATAAGTGCTTCACCAAAAGTTTCTAAAGAGCAAAGGTATGAGTTATGCACTAGATTTTTTTTAATAGTATTACTTGTTAATGTCCATGCTTGGGGTTATGCAGGATTCTTAATTTGAAACTATCACATACAGTGAATCAAAAGAATTGTTAATGGATTTACAAAGAATGAAAGATTTTAAACTACATTATAAACCACGCCACTGCTTCAAACTATATAAAAGATTATTGGTTTGTTTAACAGAAGGCACTCAGTATGCCTATTATTTCAGTTTACAGCAAGAAATTAGTTGTTGCATGATGATGAAAAAATTGAAATACACATGGTGAACATTTTAGACTGTGACGCATCTTCAAACATACCCTTTATTAAGTGATCACCGTGTTTAACCAGAGAGCCAGCAGTGTATAAAAGTCTTCACTTTTATTTTAATTGGTACTCGACGGATAATCGAAGCAACATAATTTCAAATCGAAATGAGAGCAATCAATCATTTCTTAGTTCTAAAGAATGAAATAAATAATACTGTTACTGAAAAGTTCATACATCAACGTGTGATTCATAAGATCAAATAGAAAAACTTGAACTGATAAAGTTACACTTTCATTTTTATAAGATCATTTAAAATCTTTTAATAAGATCATAAGACATAGGAGCACATTAGACCATTCGCCCAGGGAGTCTACTCTGCCATTCGATCTATTTGGCTGATCTATTTTTCCACTTAATACCATTCTCCTGCCTTCACCCTGTAACCTTTGATGCCCTTTCTAGTCAAGAACCTATCCATCTCTGCTTTAAAAACACCCAATGACTTGGCCTCCTCCTCTGGGGCAAAGAATTCCACAGATTCACCACCCTGTGTTTGCCTCGGGCGCAGAGAAAATTTTACCTAAAACATGGTCACTATAAGCATTAATAGAATGCTGAGACACAATTGAATGAGAACAACATTTGGAATTAAATCTTGCCGAGCATAACCTTTTCCTGAGATAAAGAAAAATGTGTCTATTTTAGAATGAAAAGGTTTTATTTAAGATGACTGTGGCCTTTAGACAGAATCTATCTATCTGCGTTGGATTAAAATTATAATGACAGATCCATATGTTTTGCTGGACTGAAGAAAAGTGGAAGAAGAAATCAAAGATACAATTAAAAGGTCCTTCAAAGAGCTTTGCAAGGTCCCAAAATCAATAAAATTAAACGCAGTCAAGCGGATCCTTTCAACATATCTGTCTCGCTCGTCTAAGTATTTTAGTCTTACATTCATTCTCTGGATCATCTTGAGGCACACAATTTATCATTCTTTGAGCACTTAAATAGCATTAGTTAGTTGCCAATAAAGCAATCTGTCAAATTAAGACAGTAAATATAATTAGAGGCACTCCTTCTTGTAGCACCTGCACTATTTAATCAACATAATTTGTTGATCAAAACAAATATTCGGGCAGTTCTTCATTAGGAATGCAATTTACAAATTATAAATAATTTTCCTGTTAAGATACTTGGCATTTTTTACTACTAATTGAGCCATCCATTTTCAGAATTAGTTATGAATTGCAGTGGGTGGCAAAGCCAAGGAGCAATTTAGAAACAAGTTTGAAAATATAACAGTGGAAGAACAAATCTACATTAACAAGCACAGCAAGGATGATGAACTGAAGAAGCACAGGCGAGGACGCACACACAGAATTTTAGGTGAGCTCAGGAGAGAGGGTTTATGCAAAATGCTGCATAGAAACATAGAAAATAGGTGCAGGAGTAGGCCATTCGGCCCATCGAGCCTGCACCACCATTCAATATGATCATGCCTGTTCATCCAACTCAGTATCCCATACCTGCCTTCTCTCCATACCCCCTGATCCCTTTCGCCACAAGGGCCACATCTAACTCCCTCTTAAATATAGCCAATGAACTGGCCTCAACTACCTTCTGTGGCTGAGAATTCCACAGATTCACCACTCTCTGCGTGAAAAATGTTTTTCTCATCTCGGTCCTAAAAGACTTCGCCTTTATCCTTAAACTGTAACCCTTTGTTCTGGACTTCCCCAACATCAGGAACAATCTTCCAGCATCTAGCCTGTCCAACCCCTTAAGAAATTTGTAAGTTTCTATAAGATCCCCCCCTCAATTTTCTAAATTCTAGCGAGTACAAGCCGAGTCTATCCAGTCTTTCTTCATATGAAAGTCCTGACATCCCAGGAACCAGTCTGGTGAACCTTCTCTGTACTCCCTCTATGGCAAGAATGTCTTTCCTCAGATTAGGAGACCAAAACTGTACGAAATACTCCAAGATCCTGTACAACTGCAGTAGAACCTCCCTGCTCCTATACTCAAATCCTTTTGCTATGAATGCTAACATACCATTCGCTTTCTTCACTGCTGCTGCACCTGCATGCCTACTTTCAGTGACTGATGTACCATGACACCCAGGTCTCGTTGCATCTCCCCTTTTCCTAATCGGCCACCATTCAGATAATATTTCCTAATTGGCCACCATTCAGATAATAGGTAAGGGTTTAGTGAAAATTCCTTATTAAGCTTCAGTGGATTGAAAATGAAGAGCCTGTCTTCATCCCTCTACTGATTTGGGGCGAATGTATGCACAAGGTTGAAATTGCAGAAAAATTAGGGGCACATTGGACATACAACTTTCATGGTGAGGCCATTGGACGAATGATAATTCTGACCAAGCCGGAGGCTGAATAAACTAGACACAAAATGCTGAAGTAACTCATTGGGACTGGCAGCATCGCTGCAGAGGAGGAATGGGTGACTTTTCAGGTCAAGACTCTTCTTCAGACTAGTCAGGGGAAAGGGAAACGGGAGTTATAGATGTTGATGTAGATAAAGAACAATGAATGAAAGATATGCAAAAAAGAAATGCTGATAAAGGAAACAGACCATTGTTGTTGGGTGAAAACAAGAAGATGGTGCGACTTGGGTGGGGGATGGATAGAGAGAGAGGGAATGCCGGTGTTACGTGAAGTTAGAATAAAGTCTCATTAAAAACACAAGAGGCCCATGCAAGGAACTGATGATCATTTTGTGAGCATGAATGTGCGAGTAGTCACATAAAGATCAATGTTGTTGTTTATTCTAAAATATTTAAAGGCATGCTGCTTGAGGAGCAGCTCAAGCTGAACATAATTGTTTATAGGGTGGCAAATGGTGCAGTGGGGAGATGCTGCCGCAGCGCCAGAGAGCCGGCATCCATCCTGACCTTGGGTGGTGTCCGTGTGGAGTTTGTACAACACATGGGTTTCCTCCGCTTTCCTCCCACATCCCAACGTCGTGCAGGTTTGTTGGTTAATTGGCCTCTGTAAATTGTTCTCAGTGTCTAGGGAGTGGATGAGGGGGTGGAATAACATTGTCCTAGTGTGAACGGGTCATCAATGGTCTGCATGGACTCACTCTGAAAGGCCAGTTTCCATGCTGTATCTCGAAACCCAACTAAACATGATTGTTGCAATTTTCCATTGTGCGTCAGCTTTCGTTGGAATTTCACTCCTGTACACACAGTACAAAGACCAATTGTTACCAACTCCATAATAATGTTTATTTTTATCCTACCTCAGTCTATCTGGAGAAACCATGGGTTTGTTATAATAAGCCTTAATTATTCCAATACTCTCAATGCTGCTTTATCATCTTTCAATAGACAATAGGTGCAGGAGTAGGCCATTCAGCCCTTCGAGCCAGCACCGCCATTCAATGTGATCATGGCTGATCATCAGTACTCCGTTCCTGCCTTCTCCCCATATCGCCTGACTCCTCACTTGAAATTATCCAGAGAACCGGCCTCCACTGCCCTCTGAGGCAGAGAATTCCACAGACTCACAACTCACTGTGAGAAAAGGTGTTTCCTTGTCTCCGTTCTAAATGGCTTACCCCTTATTCTTAAACTGTGGCCCTTGGTTCCGGACTCTCCCAACATCGGGAACATGTTTCCTGCCTCTAGCGTGTCCAAACCCTTAATAATCTTATATGTTTCAATAAAATCCCCTCTCATTCTTCTAAACTCCAGAGTGTACAAGCCCAGCCGCTGAATTTTCTCAGCATATGACAGTCCCGCAATCCCAGGAATTAACCTTGTAAACCTACGCTGCACTCCCTCAATAGCAAGAGTGTCCTTCCTCAAATTAGGGGACCAAAAATGCACACAATACTCCAGGTGTGGTCTCAATAGGGCCCTATACAACTGCAGAAGGACCTCTTTGTTCCTATACTCAACTCCTCTTGTTAATAATAATAATAATAATAATAATAATAATAATAATAATAATAATATATTTTATTGTCATTACACATAAGTGCAATGAGATTTGGTTTGCAACTTCCATCCGATAAAGGCCCTAACATTCACTAACAAGTTCATCCAAAACTCTGTTACTAACCTGTGCTGATCAGGTGCTATGCTCCCTTTGGCTGTTGACATGCATTTGCTCTTAGATGATGAATACTTCAAATGTGAACATTTTCATCCTAATGTTTAAATTACTCCTTAAATTGCTCCTCAGCCTTGTCCCATTTGTGTGACCTCCTCTAAATCTGCATCTTATGAGAACACTGTAATTCTCACATTGTGTCCTCTTGTATCTCTTTAACCATTTCATCACACAGTGGTAGGCGCCTGGAACACGCTGCCAGGGGTTGGTGGTGGAGGCAGATACAATAGTGGTATTTAAGAGGCATTTAGAAAGGCACATGTAAATGCAGGGAACGGTGGGATATGGGTGGATTTTGCAGAGGAGATTAGTTTGACGGCGTCATGTTTGGCTTGGACATTGTGGTCCGAGGGACCTGTTCCTGTGCTGTCCTCTTCTGTTCTATCTGCCGTTACTGTTCACACTATTTGAATATTCAGATACCACCATGTATCCATGAACGTCATCCTTATAGCATTTTTTATAGTTAGCTTCTGCTCTAGGATTCTGTGCACCTGGTCTAATGGATCCTTCTTTGGCATGGAACCAATTCTTGCCTTCACTGCGAAAGGCCGTGGGATGGCAAAGCTGCTACAGCAATGCAAGTTATTACATGATTTTTAAATCATAATGCTGCCTCATGGAGCCATACTTCTCCAGGATTCATTGCAACGTCCTCAAAATTGAACTCTGAAAATAGCCGTTCCAAACACCAGGAACTTGCAATGACCTTAATTTTGCATTGCTTAAATTTGGGTTTATGTTTTTTAAAAAAAGTTACGCTGCCTGCTGTAATTCAAAATTAAAAAAAAACACTTAAAAAATTCAGCAACAAAAAAAACTGTATACACCAGATGGGTGAAGGAAGGACTATCTACAGCTTGTTTGCAGATACTGCAATAAGTCAAGCCAGTTGCAAGGTATCAAGGCTCAATCCTCTGCAAATTGTGACCAACAAACTTTTTAAACAACATTCTATGCCAGAGTACTTCAGCAGAACCTTGGCAAAGAAGAGAGATACTGACGGTGACTGGTGGCCAATGGTCATATTTGGAGTTGTTGGGCAGAGGAATTTCCCACAGTGCTTCTCGACGTGTTATCTAAGCCACGGAGGAGGAACTCAATGAATCGGAGGGAGGGCGGCCGCCTTGATCCATTTGTCATCGTTTTCCTGCTTCTGACCTTGTTTGCACGACGGGCGCCAGGTAAGCGGTCCCGCTGAGATAAGCCACAGACAGGGGTGGGTGTGGGTGTGTGTGTGTGTGTGGCGAGGGCGGGCTGGCGGCGGCGGCAGAGCTCGGACCCAGGCTGCCCGCCTCCACAACATCAACACCGTGAGAGAGACGGGGGGAATACAGCCGGGCGGCGTTGGAGACGTGAGAACACATCTGCAAGCGGCTATTTCCCCCTCTCGCTCTCTGTCATGACACGAAAAGTTTCTAACTTTCACAAGGGCATTCGCCCCGCAGTTAGAGGAGGGCCGCTCGGCCGCTTCAGCCATCCCGCCCTGACCCTGGCTCGGTGGGACGCGGCCGGGCCGGGCCGGGCTCAGCCAACTGCGCAACGCGACGGGAAGGTCGCTTCATTGCGCTGGATGTGCACTTATCAAACCGCAGACAGCCACTGCAAACTTGCTGCGATTGTCAGAAGTGGCTACTAACACTTTTGTTTTTGCACACTCGTCCTTAGCTGATATAAAATCTCTTGCATTTTTTGTTAACACCCATCATCCCCAAGCAGCGTTTTATTATTAGTTGCGCCCGTGGGTTCAATACCGCCTCCTCATCCAAAGTATTTAAATATGTCACCGAAAACGATTTGGGGGGGGGGGTCTGGCAGAATTGCAGCAACGATTCCTCACCTTCGTGAGAAGCGTAGTTTAGCTGTAAAGTGTTTGAAATTCAAATTAATTCTTTTTGGATTTTTATCTTTAAGCAGACAGTTTGAGTTAACAGCCAGTTCCGCAAAAGGACACACAGTGCTGGAGTAACTCAGCAGGTCAGGCAGCCTCTCTGGAGAACTTGGATGGGTCACATTTCATGTCGAGACCCTTCTTCACGCTCGCTTTCTCACGGCACCCCCTCTGATATTGTTTCGTGGGCCCCACTCTCACTGCCCCTCCTCTGTGATATTTAATTCTCCTCCCCTCTGACAGGAGATTTGTGAGACCCTTACTCATTGCTTCCCCCCTCTGTGATATATTTGTTCCCATAACATGTTCCACATTATTTAGTCCTACTTGGCAACAATTTTACATGGAGGGTGATGAGTATATGGAATGAGCTGCCGCAGGAGGTAGATGAGGTGGATACTGCATCAATATTTAAAAGGCATTTGAACAGGTGCATGGATAGGAAAGGTTTAGGGAGAGAGATGGGCCAAACACAGCAGGTGGAACTAGTGTAGATGGAGCTTCTTGATCAGCACGATCAGATTGGGCTGAAGGGCCTGCCTCCATGCTGTATGACCTCTGCTTATGTACTGCAGCTCAACAACATAATACCACCGAGAGACTTTAAAGGGTGAGAGCGAATGAGATCATATAGCTGTAATCTGATATGTTAACCACAATTCAATTGTTAGTAAAAGAGTGTACCGACATTTTTAATTTGCAAAGGTGAGCCTATTGTCAGTAATATTTTTTATTCAAAATCAGTTTATTGTCGTATGCACAAATGCAGTGAGATACAGGAACTGTGAAAATATTGCTTGCAGCAGCATCGTAAGCACGTAGACTCGGACAACACACAAAAACATCAGTCATACATAAATTATACAAAATCTGTAATATAGCGAAAAGAAAAAGACTATGCAAAAAAAAACAGGACATTAGTACAAAACACAATTAGAAAGCAAGTGGTGGTGTGAGGGATGCTTCATAGTGTTCCATTGCTGAGGTAGGATTAGGGTTGCGCAGGTCAGTTCAAGATGATTGTAGGAAGTACCTGAAGCTGGTGGAGTGGGGCTTCAGTACTTCCTACTCGATGGTGACAACAGGAGGAGAAGGTGCCCTGGATAGTTAGGATTCTTGATGATGGATGCTAACCTATTGAGGCACTGCCTCATGTAAGTGCTTTCTGTGGTGGAGTGAGCTGTGCAGTGGTGGCATAGCGGTAGAGTTGCTTGCTGCCTTATAACACCAGAGACCCAGATTTGATCCTGAGTATGGGTGGTGTCTGTATGGAGTTTGCACCTTCTCCCCGTGACCATGTGGGTTTTCTCCAGGAGCTCCAGTTTCCTCGCACATTCAAAAGACATACAGGTTTGTAAGTTAATTGGCTTCATGTAAGAATTGTAAATTATCCCTAGTGTGAAGGATAGTGTTAGTGTATGGGGATTACTGGTCAGCGCGGATGGTGGGCCAAAGGACCTGTTTCCGCACTGTATGTCTAAACTAAATTACATTAAACTAAGCTAATGGACCAGGCAGAGTCCATCACTCACTGGAGCCTCATCCCTTCCTCGCCAACCATGTTGCAACCAGGCAGGATACTTTCCTCAGTACATCTGTGCAAGTCTGTTAGGCTGTTGGGTAGCATGCTAAATCTCTTTAAACTTCCAAGAAAGCAGAGGTGTTGTGGTGCCTCCTTCATGATTCCATCTACGTGCTGGGCCTAGGATAGGTCATCGGAGATGCCAAAAGTGAGTGGTTTTGCAGATCGTGAAGATGGTTGCGAAAGATAGCAGCAGGATCGGGATTGATTGGCCAGGTGGGTGGAGGAATGGTTGATGTAATTTAATATAGAGAAGTGTTGGACGTCGAACAAGGGCAGGACCGACACAGTGAATGGTCAGTCTCTGGGGAGTGTTGTAGAGCAGGGGGATCTGGGAGTACAGGTGCATGGTTCCTTGAAGGTAGATAAGGTGGTCAAAAAGGCTTTTGGCACTTTGGCCTTCATCACAGATTACTGAGTATAGAAGTTGGGAGGTCATGTTGCAGTTGTATAAGATGTTGGTGAGACTGCATTTAAAATATTGAGTTCAGTTCTGGACACCATGTTATAGGAAAAATATTGCCAAGCTTGAAAGGGTTCAGAAAAGATTTACGAGGATGTTACCAGGACTAGAGTGTGTGAGCTATAGGGAGAGGTTGAGTAGGCTGGGTCTCTATTCCATGGAGGGCAGGAGGATGAGGGGGAATCTTATAGATGTGTACAAAATTATGAGAGGATTAGATCGGATAGATGCACAAAGTCTCTTGCCCACAGTAGAGGAATCGAGGACCAGAGGACATAGGTTCAAGGTGAAGGGGAAAAGATTTATTAGGAATGTGACAGGTAACATTTTCATACAGAGGGTGGTGGGTGTATGGAACAAGTTGCCAGAGGAGGTAGTTGAGGCTGGGACTATCCCATCTTTAAGAAACAGTTAGACAGATACATGGATAGGACAGGTTTGGAGGGATATGGACCAAGCGTGGGCAAGTGTGACTACTATAGCTGGGACTTTGTTGGCCAGTGTGGGCAAGTTGGGCCGAAGGGCCTGTTTCTACACTGTATCACTCTATGACTCTATGTCAATGCCCGTTGAATCTGAAATTGTGAAAATGGTGGCCAGTATTTTGCTGCCAGTATTGGTAGTGATTTCAAGGAAAGCTGCTTGTCAAGGTTCGAAAATCTCAGTGATGTGGATTTCTCCTCTCTTGATGTTAATTTAGTACTTTGCCAACAATGGGGGTTCTCTAGTTCCAGCCACAGTAATGTCACCAAGCACACAGGACAGCCAATTAAATTTAAGAATTAAGCAAACCAGGAAGAACAAGCTGTTTTACTAGACATTTGCTTTTACAAGAAAATGCAACAGAGATTGGGGAAACGCATTAGTGGAGAGAGAAGTGGAAACACCATTAGTCGACTTTCTTATGACTTAAGAAAGTGTGAACATTTATCATGGAAAAAATAAATTTGGCGTCTCACATATATGAAATCAGTTTTTCAGATCTAAGGAGTTGAACAGTAGTGACAATAAGTTAACATTTAAATCTGTTACGTGTTATCCAATAAGGACTTTTAACAATGAGAGTACAGGGTGTATTAAATGTTCTTGTCAATTCACTTTACTTTAAAGAGCTTTCCATGTATGTGTGCTTGAGTATTCCAGTGGAAGAGCTGGATATCACTGCAAACATCTTTTCGATTTCCACATTTAACTAGCCTTGCTCAGAAAGCAAAGTTGCAGTGACACAAACATTACAACTGCAATAACCAGGTTGTCGATATTTATAGAAACAAAGAACTGCAGTGGCTTGTTTCCGAAAACAGATACAAAATTCCTGTGTGACTCAGCGGGTCAGGCAACATCTGTGGAGAATACAGATAGGTGACCTTTTGGGTCAGGTCCCTATCCAGACTGACTGGGGGATGGGGGGGGGGGGGGGGGGGGGGGGGGGGGGGGGGGCGAGATAGTAGGGAGAGAAGAGTTATAGGTGGATACTGGTGAATGGGACTTTGATAGGAAGATGTTGGACAAAGGCCAGAGATGAAAAGACTGGGTGTGAGATAACAGGATTGAAGAGTTACGGTAAAGGGCAAGTGTTTGGAGGTTACACATTCTCCCAGTGACGGTGTGGGTTTCCTTTGGGGCCTGTGGGTTCCTCCCATAATGGCAATTGGCCACTGTAACTTGACCCTCGTGTAGGTGAATGGGGGAATTTGGGGAGAAATGATGAGAATATGGGGAGAATAAAATGGGTTTAATATACGATTAGTGTAGAGCGGTGATTGATGGTCAGTGTGAACTCAGTGGGATAAGGGCCTGAGTATCTCGTATCTGCCTCCCCTATATCGCTTTGCAACTCTGATGTTATGAACAATAATTCTTTGTGTCATGCAGCTCTAGTTTAGGAGAACAAAGGCCATAATCTAACTACTTAATGTTTCCATTAAAACGTCCTTGTATGAAAATTTCCTTCATCGGAACCTGGAACAGTACAACACAGGAACAGGCCCTTCAGCTCATTATGTTCAAGCTAAACATGATGGCAAGTTAAACTAATCTCCTCTGTCCACATATGACCCATATTCTTCCATTCTCTCCATAACCATGTGCCTATCTAAAAGCTTCTGAAATGTCACTTCCATATTTGCCTCTACTACCTATCTATCTATCACATTACATTTTATTGACATCCCAGTGTTTAGTTCAGAGATACAGCGCAGAAACAGGCCCACCTGGTCCGCATCGACCAACCCCCCCCCCCCCCCCCCCCCCCCACACTAACGCACACTAGAGACAATTTACATTTATACCAAGCCCATTAGACCTACAAACCCGTATGTCTGGAGTGTGGTAGGAAACCGAAGATCTCGGAGAAAACCCACGCATCACCCTTAGTCGGGATCGAACCCAGGTCTCCGGCGCTGCAAGCACTCTATGGCAGCAACTATACTTGCATTTGGAAAATGCTAATCACACACGCGCGGCAAAGGCCCAAGTTCTACTTGCACACCAGGATATGATCCTACTCGCACTCTTCAGAAGATGAGGCAGTCCAAGCCTGTGTGAACAAGTCCTGGGCAACATTCGGGCAAGGGCTGACTCGTGGCAAGAACATTTTCGAGCCACTATAGTAGCTCCTCCGTCGACATGTGACTCATATCCCTCAATTTCCTGTATATCCATATGCTTATCTAAAAGTTTCTGAAATGCCGCTTTAGTATCTGCCTCCCCTATCCTGGCATCCATCACATTACACCCATGACATTCAATATCGTTACCATCACAAAGGCAGAAGCATACGATCTGTCCATGCTATGCTTGGTTATTAAATTCCCTATTTGCATCAATCCCAAAATATCCGGCACAATTTAGCAGGCCTTGCACATCAGATATTGCAGAATTAGTTGAGGAATTTGTGTACGGGAAGGATTATTGCTGGTAGCCTCATGTGCAACTCAAGATCGTACTTGAAAGGGCAGGGAGAAAAGCCACTCAACGAGAGTTCCTGCATTTAATCAGTGATTAATACTGATAAATGAATATGCTGCATGATTCGTCAAGGCTGTATTGAACTTAAGGCCTACAAATTCTATAAAATAGCAAATACAATAAAATTCTATCTATAAGCCAAATCAAGTACTTATTATACGAGACTCCATCCTACTTCCAGACTTTTATTCCTATTATGCACTTGCATATGATGATACTATCCATGGATAGTGGCACCCAACAACATTCAAGTGAACATTTTGGATATCGCCATGGATGCAGAAGTGGTTTGGAGTCTCAGAACAATCAAACCTCCATTGTTCATAGGAGCAGAATTATGCCATTCGACCCATTGAGTCTGCTCTGTCATTCAATCATGGCTGATCTATCTTTCCCTCTCAACCCCATACTCCTCTCCTCTCCCCGCAACCTTTGACACCCTCACTAATCAAGAACCTATGAATCTCAGCTTTAAAAATACCCAAAGACTTGGCCTCCCCAACCATCTGTGGCAATGAATTCCACAGATTTGCCATCACTGGGCTAAATAAATTCCTCCTCATCTCCTTTGTTAAGGGACGTCCCTTTATTGTGAGTGTGCCCTCTGGTTCTAGACTTATCCACTAGTGGAAACATCCTCTCCACATCAAATGCTCATCATATGTTAAGCCAATCATCCCTGGGTTCATTTCCGTAAACCTCCCGTGGACCCTCTCCAATGCAGCACATCGCTGCATTGTGATGCAGATATGGGCCCAAAACTGCTCACAATGCTCCAAATACTGTCTGACCAGCACCCTATAAAGCCTCAGCAATGTATCCCTGGTTTTATATTCTAGTCTTCTCAAAATCAATACTAACATTGCATTCCCTACCCGAAAAGTCACCCATCCTTTTTCTCCAGAGCTGTTGCCTGACCCGCTGAGTTACTTCAGCACATTGTGTCTATCTTCGGTATATATCAGCATCTGCAGTTCCTTTCTACACAAACATTGCATTTGCCTTCTTTACTACTGATTCAACCTGCAAATTAACTTTTTGGGGATCCTGCACCAGCGCTCCAAGGTCCTTTTGTACCTCCGATTTCTGAGGTATATTTCTGTCCCCATCTAGAAAATAGTCCATGCCTTTATTCCTACTACCAAAAAGCATGACTGCACACTATGTTGCCTTCCATCTACCACTTATTTGCCCACTCTTCCAACCTGTCCAAGTCCTTCTGCAGACCATGCTTCCTCTGTGCTACCTGCTCCTCCACCTATCTTCGTATCATCCGCAGACCTGGCCACAAAGCCATCAATTCCATCATCCAAATCATTAATATAGAATGCAAACATTTGCAGATCCAACATCGACACATGTGGAACACCACTGGTCACTGGCAGCAAACGAGAAATAGTCCCCTTTATTCCTATTCTTTGCCTTTTGCTATTCAGCCAATCGCAATATCCATGCTGGTAGCTTCCCTGGTATAAACCAGCATCTGCAGTTCTTTGTTTCTATATTTACTGACTCTCCTTTGTTTATCCTGCTATTTATTCACTCAAAGAATGTCAACAATTTTGTTAGGCAAGATCTCCCCTTCACAAAACCGCTGACTTTTGCTTCTGTGTAATCAGAAACCCCATCCATAATAATAAACTCCAAAATGTTACCAACCACTGAAATCAGACTAACTGGCTGAAAATTTCCGCTTGCTCCCTTCTTAAACAGTGGGGTAACATTTGCAATTTTCCAGTCATTTAGAACCACTCCTGACCATGAAAGATCACTACTATTGCTTCCACAATCGAAAGCTACCTCCTAAATAACCCCTGGGGTGTGGTACATGTGGTCTTGTACATGACTTAGAACAATACTGCAGAGAGTCATCAACACAGCCCAGAAGATCACCAACAAATACCTGCCTGCCCTGGAAGAGATCTATAGCTCTCGTTGCCTGCCCTTCTGCCCTCAGGAAAGCATTACAGGTCCATCAAATCACACACCACAAGATTAACAAACAGATTCTACCCCAAGGCCATCACCACTCTGAACTCTGCACTGAACACACAGCCCCCATAGCCTATATTTTGTACTGGCACAACACTATACTGTGGAATTTTGCACATTCTGATGACGTTTTTCTTGCCGTTTTTGTTGTTTCCATTGTCTGATACGTCGGAGCTCCACTCGGGCAGTGCGCCTGGAATATCATTGTGTTTATTTACAATGATAATAAAGTATTATTATTATTATTATTATCTACCTACGATATGATAGAACTTTATTTATCCCAAGAGGGAAATTCATCTGCCAACAGTAATAAAAACAAAAAAACACAAAAATACATGAAACAAACAAAATACATGAAACCTTCTGTCCTTTCTCCTTCCCAAGCACTTCTTAGTCACAGCAACTCCACTAACGTCTGCCCACTGACTTGGATACCTGGCATCTTGCTGGTTCTTCTGCTATGACGACTAATGCAAAGAACCTATTCAATTCATCTTCCATTTCTTTATTCACCATTACTACTTCTCCAGTTCCATTTTCCATGTGTCCACCATTGCCTCTCTTCTACTCTCTGTCTCGGAAGAAATGCAGATGTCTTGGGGAGTTTTCCTGATTTGAATGGCCATTATATTGATTTGGTGACATGACGATTAACTAAAAGAGATAATTTTTTCTGTAAAATAAAGAGGCAGTTTAAATAGTTTAAATGTCAGATGACCGCTTTGGGCAAAGAGGAGTGGGAATCTACTTCTCTCTTGCCCCAAAAGCTTGGACAAGCTCTATTTTGAAAAAAAAAAAGACCAATTTTATTTTTAGGATACAGGACCAATGTTGGTAAATGCATTAAGGCATAGTTGAGACATGACCTGATTGGCAAAACAGACTTCAGAGCCTGATTGATCCACCTTCGTTGGTTGATTGTATTGTCATAATGGGCTGTGCCAGCTGGCTAGATTGTAGGGATTAAATGTTGAAAGTAAAAGGGTAATGACTGCTCTAAGGCTTTTACCCCTTTTAAGCATCGTGTCTGATGGTTGACATCTTCCTTTGCTTGCAATGTTATTTGTAGAAACTCTCAGAATCAGTCTGGAGGAGCCGTTGGAGTAAACAGTCACCATTAATGGAGTTCTTGACTCTTACTGAGTTTATTTAATAATTCAAACAATCATAAGACAAAGAGCCCTGATACTATCTGAGATATCATTTTACAAAACAGTTTGGACTAAGTTCTGAGTTACTTATCATACAAAATGGCTGAAATGGGTTTCTTTTATAAAAAGATGAAAAGATTACTGAAGAACCACACACTTATTTTTGAGCTTCTCTGTTCCACGAATGAATTAATAATGGCCTGTGATAGTTATACTGGTGTTTCTCTAAAAGAATAAAAGCATTTAACGCTGTCTGCAACTCGGGTTTAGTAGTAAAAAGAAAAAGCCTTTATTTTATGTATTTTTTGCCTTTAGTTTAGTTTGACTGTAGTGATTTTAGTGCCCTAGTTCCCAGCCCTGTCCCTGCTGATATTTCGAGCTTTGGTTTGTAATGAGAAGGGATTCATGGTACAATTTCACCACATATGATTCAGTCTGGGTGGGTCAGGTTACACCTACATTACAGCTGGAACAGTCATGTGCTGTCTGGCTCTGCTGTTGGATTTTCACCAGCAAAACAATGACAAATTAAAGTGCTTCTTAAAGACTGTGATAGTCAAAGCACTATCAACACCACGTGTTTGCTGAAATGGAGCAAATCAACAGCAATTTCAATTTCACTGCATCACTTTTCTTTTAAACATTTAATTAAGAGCTCACAATCTATGTCAGTTTATTCAGAGGGATGGGCCATAACCTGCCAACATCCAGTCTTATTTTTCTGATAACAAATTTAGTGATCATATATTTTTATGCAAAATAAAACAACAAAATGCTCTCACATGACATTTGTTTTCCAACGTTACAACAAATCAAATAGTGTAAGGACATAGATGGTAACTGTTCCCTAGGGCGCTGGAAGGACATTGAGGTTCAAGCCTCTACTTGCCTGATAGTGGCAACACACGTAGATAGGCTGGTGAAGAGGACACGCTTGTCTTCATAGACAGGGCAAAGAATATAAAAGTTTGGATGTTATGTTGCAGCTTTACAAAACACCCATTAGACCACACTTGGAGCATTGTATGCAGTCCTGGCTGCCACATTGCAGGAAGGATGTGGTTGTGATGGGGAGAATACAGAGGAAATTTGCCAATATGTTACCTGGATTGAAGGACTTTAGTTGTGGGAAGAGATTGGATAGGTCAGGTTTGTTTTCCCTGGAACAAAGGAGGCCGAGGGGTTACCTGATAGAGGTATATCAAATTCTAAGTGGCATAGATAGGGTAGACGATACCCAATCGTAGGGATATCAAAAATAAGACAGTATAGTTTTAAGGTGGGAGGAAGGAGTTAAAAAGGGTTATTTGAGAGAAAAAATCTTATATCCAG
Organism: Okamejei kenojei; assembly: GCA_035221665.1. Lineage (NCBI taxonomy): Eukaryota > Metazoa > Chordata > Chondrichthyes > Rajiformes > Rajidae > Okamejei > Okamejei kenojei. The sequence goes on along the minus strand of CM069149.1, from coordinate 10,065,512 downwards.
CTTCACATTCCAGAGAGTGGTTGATATGTGGCACACTGCCAGAGAAAGTGATGGAATTGGATGCAAGGACTCTGCTAAACATAGATGTGGACAAGCACTAGAATAGACAATGTATAGACAAATACAGACCTAATGTAGGCAAATGGGGTTAATGTTGATGGGCAAACATTTCTGTACCTGATAGGTCGAAGGATCTGCTTATCTGCTATAGTACTTTCTGACGCTATTACATAATTGTTCTGTAAAACAGAGACATAAAATACCATTTGCATAGCAATGAACAAAAATGTTTTATAAGATAGTTTCTCCATCTTTCAACAAAAAGACTGATGAAACTAAGCTGGAATGATGCACTGTTGTATAATGCCCTGACCTTGATTTGGCACTAAACAAACTATTTAAACAAAAATGGACACAAATCGGAGTAACTCAGTGGGTTAGGCATCCCTAGAGAACATGGATAGGAGGCATTTTTGGAAGATCCAGTGAGCCTCAGCGGACAAGTGTTCGACAAAATGGTCGCCAAGTCTATGCTTGGTCTCACCAATGTAAAGGAGGCTGCAGTGAGAACACTGCACGCAGTAGATAAGGTTGGAGGAGGTGCACAAAAACCTCTGCCTCAGGATGCTGCAGACCCTTGATGGAGGTGAGGGAAGAGTTCATAGATTCATAGAGTGACACAGTGTGGAAACAGGCCCATTGGCTCAACTTGTCCACACCAGCCAACATCTCCCAGCTACACTAGTCCCACCTGCCTGCGTTTGGCCCATATGTCTCCAAACCTGCCCTATCAATGTACCCATCTTAAACGTTGGGATAGTCCCTGCCTCAATTATCTCCTCCGGTGGCTTGTTCCATACACCCACCACCCTTTGTGTGAAAAAAGTTACCCCTCCAATTGCTATATATCTTTTGAAGAAGGAACAGCAGCTGTTGGTTTAAACCGAAGATAGACACAAAAAGCTGGAGTAACTCAGTGGGACAGGCAACATCTCTGGAGAGAAGGAATGGGTGACGTTTCGGGTCGGGACCCTTCTTCAGACTGGTTAGGGATAAGGAAAACAACAGATAGACGGTGATGTGGGGAGACAAAGAGCAATGAATGAAAGATATGCAAAAAAGTAACGATGATAAAGGAAACATGCCATTTGTACTGGTGAAAATGAGAAGCTCGTGTGACTTGGGTGGGGGAGGGATAGAGAGAGAGAGAGAGAGAGAGAGAATGCCATTTTCACCCTACAAACAGCCTACAATAGCCTGTTTCCTTTATCATCATTACTTTTGGGCCAAGGTATACACACCCAAGAACTTGAATCTGTTGACACAAAATGCTGGAGTAACTCAGTGGGACAGGCAGCATCTCTGGAGAGAAGGAATGGGAGACTTTTTTCAAGTCGAGACCCTTCTTCAGAGATGTTGCCTGTCCCACTGAGTTACTCCTGCATTTTGTGTCTACCTTCGATTCAAACCAGCATCTGCAGTTCTTTCCTACACATTGATCCTATTGACTTTCTCCACCACTATCTTGTCAATGAAGGCAGGTTCATGGATTCCCAGCTGTCCCTCCTTGGTCAACAATCAGCACATTGGCAATAGCCCAGTGGGCTCTTGATCTATCCAGGTATTTTCATGCACGTCATTCTTTCCCTTCCTCAACCCCCCCCCCCCCCCCCCTCCTCCCCCAGTCACTCAACTCCTTTTCATTCCTCCTGCAGCCCATCCAGTCTGAGACCTCCATTTTCCACTCCACCTGCACCACCCTCCTGTTCCCATCCACCCCCATTCCTCCCTCTGTTTCTACCTTTTACTTCGCATCGCCTTTTTTTTAATGAGATTCCATTATCCACAGCCTTCTGTCATCTTCACTTATCCACTCCAATCTTCAGGGGATATCCCCATCCTTCTCTCCACCTCACACATCTCTCATCCTCCCTAGCTTGATCCATCCAGCACTTGCCTAACCCCTTCCGCTCGCCTCTTTACCAACTATCTCCCGTCTATTCCAGTGTTGAAGAAATATTCCCATTCTAAACCTTGACTGTCCATTTCTCTCTGCAGATGCTGACCCACTAAGTTCCTCCAGCAGTTTAGATACAAAATGCTGGAGTAATTCAGTTGGGTTAGGCAGCATCTCAGGAGAAAAGGTATCGGGTTGAAACCCTTCTCAGTCTCTGTCCCACTCTCAGTCTGAAGAAGGGGTTCGACCCGAATCGCACCTTCCTTTTCTCCAGAGATGTGTCTGACCTGCTGAGTTACTCCAGCATTTTGTGTCTACCTTGAGTATAAACCAGCATCTGCAGTTCCTTCCGGCACATTTTGTCTCCTCCAGCAGTTTGTTTTCTTGCTGAAGATTTCAGCATCTACAGTCTCTTGTGTCGCCCATTTAGCACATTTGCTCGGAAGTTATTCTTAACATGAATGTTAATGCCCAGATATCTTAGCAATGACCTTGTCTGTGTGGATGAGGTCCCATCACAGCTTGGTGAGGCTCTTGAAACTTGGGATATTTTTAACACCGAGTCATTCTGTTCATAACATTTTATAACAGGAAGTTAAAGTGGCCTTTGAAGGGGAAGGAAGGTTAATTGTGCTTTTATGAATGGAGTAGAACACCTGATTCATTCATGAGACCGTTTACATGTTCTCAAAGAGTTTAGATAAAGAATTCTGATTTTTAATGATGTTACCATAAAGAAAAATTACAGTAGATCTTATCTTCCTGAACTTCCAATGTACATTTCATATATTAATGGTATCCTCCTTCCTGGTGGAATTTGTGTGGTGTCCTGAGAATGGACTATTCTTTTGTCTGTTTATAAAATAATACTTTACAATACAATAATACTTTATTAGCCAAGTATGTTTTGCAACATATGAGGAGTTTCATTTGCCAAGTCAGTCATACTAATATATATAAAATGCTTATATGTAAAATGTAGATGTCAGACTTCCTGTGAATGGATTTTGTGCATAAAATATTGACACCATTTAAAGTAATTTTTAAATCGATCCATCTATTCTAAGACCTCTCCTGCCCAATAATATATTTTTGCATTTTATCTTGGTTACTATAATATCACCAGGCAACTGAAAATTAAATTTTGTGTGGAGTGCATGAACCACCAGGATCATATAAATGCAAGCTGGAATGTCAAAGTGCAGCTTAACATCGACCGAGCTTAACTATCAGTACTTTGCGAGTGATGATTTAAAGGTTGCTTGTTGAACACTCGTAAAAGTATAACGTATGAGGGGTTTCTAGCCATTCCTTTCTGTGGAAAAATTAAAGTCTTAATAGGTGACAATAAAGGCTGCAGAAAAGGAGGGGGGGGGGGGGGGGAGAGAGCTATTTACTCTCCAATCCAAATGACATCTTGATGAACCTCTTCAAAGACTGCACCTCTTTCCTGCATTGTGGTGAACAGAACTGCACACAATACGCCAAATGTGGCCAAACTAAAGTTTTTTGATACAGATTTTCGGGAGAACAAAATCATCAGTTTTAGATACCAACAAACAATCCACATGGCCATTCTCAAAAACCAACCATTGCATTGAAGTTTTATACAGTCGCATCGTATATGGTTATGTGTTTGACGACTTTGTTTTAAACTTTTAGTGATCATTTAAACTTCGTTTTTTGAGTTGACTTTCTCCTTCAGGACATTAGGGTCCTCTTTGACGGATAGCAAAGATGGAAGCATAGCTTTCTTGCATCACAAGAGTGTCCTCTGCATTTTGTAGTGTGTGGGGGGGGTTCTGGCTTCACACAGCTGGAATGATGTAAAGCCCTGACATCACGCAGGGTCTCAGCATGATCATGCATCCTGATGGACAAAGGGCAAAGTGCTCATGGGACATTCACATATCCTGGGGGAAATGCAAGTGACAAGGCACGCTTGACACGTTCCTGACCAATAACTCTCCATCTGGCCTGGTGTCAAAATTTGTTTGATAGATTATTTCTGCTCATAGTAAAATTTGTAAAAAAAAATCTGATTTCTATTTCCTATTTGGAACCATATTGACCTTTTGGAATTGACACATTTTAGCCTTTTGATTATAGGAGAATGTTATGAATGACAGCACCGCTGGTTGGTGTCACTTTAGATATATTCTTACTGTTGTGTCTCAACATCTGACACAACATTTTACGGCTGCCTTGGGAATAGAGAAATTATAATTTTGACTAAATACTGTCAAGGGAATCTGAAGAAATATGGTGCCTTTAGGTCGTTTTTAAGGGTTTTAATTTGAAAATTATTAGTAAGTAATCTTTCAATTGCAAAAAGACAAACTACTTTGTTGAATATTCTTGACAGATTGTTCTGTGGCTATATTTAGACTGATCTGAATTTTCTACCACATTGATCAATCATTCATTTCCGTATAGCGATTTTGGCCACAACTTTATTTGATTATTCAGGAATGCCCTTATAGAATATTAGTCATCGGGAGATGCAGCGGAGAAGCAGATTTGTCAGCCTACCAAGTCAGTGCTGACCCCCACCACTCATTTACACCAACCCTATGGTATTCCCATTCTTTTAATCACACTCCATTTTCTCATCAACCCAATCCTCCCGCCAGACTCTTCGACACTGTAGAGGCCATTTACAGTGGCATTTTGTGTCTATCTTCGGTTTAAACCAGCATCTGCAGTTCCTTCCCACACAACCTACCAACTTGCATGTCCTTGGGATGTGGGAAGAAGACCAGTGCATCTAGAGCGCATCCCATGGAGTCATGGGAAACTTGCAAACTCAACAAAGACAGCGCCAGAGGTCAGGACTGAACCCTGCTCTTTGTTGTTGCATTGCAGTGTGCTCTACCGGATGTGCTATTGGTGCACAGCTGCTAAAACATGTAACATTTGCCTTTAATTTCAACACAGTTAACAAAAGTGATACAAAATATATCATCCTGTTTCCTGTTCTTGGAACCTAAGGTGAGTGGGATAGATTAGGGCTCACATGGGCATAGGTAGAGTTGTAGATAAAACGATTCTGATTATAGGGTGGCCCGGAACAAACTCAGGATATCATTTGCTGTTGGTGGGAGAACATGGAATAATATTAGCAAGAATTGTGGTTGAAACTAAGGTAACGTTTGAAAAGGTTTGTTCTCATTTACACGAATATGACACATTTAGCAGCAGTGATATTTGCAGAACTAGAGGACATAGGTTTAAGGTGGCAGAGGAAAGATGTAATAGGTGGCTGAGGTGCAACTTTTTCCACACAAAGGGTGGTGGGTATATGAAATGAGCTGCCAGAGCAGGTAGTTGAGGTAGCCTCAATTAATTAACCATCGCAACATTTTAAAAGACATTTGGACAGGTAAATGGATAGGAAAGGTTCAGAAGGATGTGGGCCAAATGCAGGCAGGTGGGACTGTTGTAGATGGGGCATGTTGGTCAGCATGGGCAAGTTGGACCAAAGGGCCTGTTTCCATGCTGTATGACACTGAGTCTATGAATCTAAATCACCATGATTTGATTAAGAATGGGGGTGGAAACGGATCAGGGTCAAAGAGTTGGGAAAGCAGGAATATCGAACAGCAAGTTATGAAAGGGTTAAGGTCAAGACCTTTGTAGTTGTTGCTTTGAAGGATTGGAGGACAGTCCAGGACTGGATTGACACAGCAGGACTTCAGACAAGTGGGGACAACATGGACAATGGAAACCAGTCTTCTTCTTTCGTGTGGAGTGCACAGCCTAAAGTTGTTGGACAACATGTTCTATTTGATCTTCCATTTGTGCACGTCAAGTTGATTGCATTAGTCAAAACAGGGCGGACCACGTGAAGGTTGCAATCTTCCGCCCCATGGAAACAAGTAAGATGGATGCCATTGAGTCTGGATGTAACAAAGCTGTTTATCAGGATTTCTGAGATGGAGGTGGGCAATAGTCACAGAGTGTTAAAACATATAGCACTGGACCAATATGGGATGTGAGACCTGGCTGTAAACTCTCATCCTCAAGTTGAGAATTATGTGGATTTTGATGTCTGCTAACTTTGGAGGAGGATCTAAAACAGGCGTTGCAATACAGATCTAATGCTCTCATGGTGCAGCAGTTTGTTTCAGCTAGGCTCTGTGGACACCAGAAGTTGCTGTTTTTTCAGCTCATTATATTTGCCTGTTCAGAGCAGACCCAGCAAAACAAAAGGTACAGAAAGGCAGTAATCAATACTCTCTGCTCCACTGAAACGGAACAATTCCACTTGTTGTCTTGTTCTGACAGTTACATCAAAAGTTCCATTAGCTATACCTGCCATGCAATAGCAGCACACACAGTGTTTACATTAATAACTAATGAGCAAGAGAACCATAGAATCATACAGCATGGAAACAGGCCCTTCGGCTCAATTTGCCCATGCTGGCCCACATGCCGCATCTACACCAGGCCCAGCTGCCTGCATTTGACCCGATTATCCAATCCATATACCTGTCTGAACGCTTTTTAAGTGCAGTGATTGTACCAGCCTCATCCACCGCCCCTGGCAGCTTGTTTCATATACCCACCACCCTTTGTTGCCCCTCTGGTTGATATTAAATCTTTCGCCCCTCACTTTAAACCTATGTCCTCTGGTTCCTAATTGCCCTACTCTGGGTAACATACTCTGTGCATTTATTATATCTATTCTTCTCATCATCTAATACAGCTCTATAAGATCACCCCTCATCCTCCTGCGCTCCAAGGAATAAAGTCCTAGCCTGCTCAACCTCTCCCTATAGCTTAACCACTCCGTATAGTTCAACCACTCCTTCTATAGCCCAACCAGTCTCTACAGCTCAACCACTCCTTATAGGTCTACCTCTCCCTTTTGCTCCACCACTAGCTCAGGCTGTTGAGCTCTGGCAACATCCCAGTGAATCTTCTCCGTGCCGTTTTCAGCACTAATAACACTTAATTATTTGCTGCATTCTCTGCTCTGAATCATACAAACACAGCTTTTATTTAGTGTTCCAATCTACAATAGTTACCCGGTTCTGAGAGTTTATTTTCAGCTGAAATAATTTGCATCAGTGAACATTATTCGTCTGCAATGGCCCAAAGAGGCCACACGGAACCTTTGCCAACTCTGGCATAGAATGTCAAAACACACTCCACAGTCAGCAGTATCAGCCAAACGTTGTGTGGGTCACATTGTATAATCATTGGTATTTAGAATGGTTGCCTGCTAATGCTGATAGGAACTCTTGAATTTTCCTTCCTCTATATATAAAAAAAAAACTGGTGTCCATGTAGGAATTCATGTTGCCAACCTGAATTTAATATTTCCAAACTTTTACAAATGGCCAGTGGCTCACATAGGAAGTTGTAGACCATTTATAAAGTGTGTGTTACTGTATGCACTGTATACTGGGGGCAGTGCAGTGATATTTGGGATAAAACAATTGACTCAATGCACTGAGTCTGAAAGTGATTTGCTGCTGTTTAACCATTTAAGCAGTGGTACGTCTAAGATTTCCTGTCAAATACAAAGTCGCAGACCTGCTGCCCAGTTTGAAGCACCGTATCCACAAGAAGCATGATGGCAGAGTCCATTCTTAATGCAATTTCCTCAGTATTTATGTTGCGGCATTTCCTCTTGGAACTTGTGCCATGTCTAACCTGGCACAGGATCCAAAACCTTATTCTGTTAAATTATTTAGTTGTACCAGTTTTTAAATGTCTCCAGAATGTCGGACTCACTTGCAAACAGTAGAAATTGGCCAGATTTCATAAGGCCATGTGTCGGAAAGAACTGCAGAGGCTAGTTTAAATCGAAGGTAGACACACAATGCTGGAGTAACTCAGCGGAACAGGCAGCATTTCTGGAGAGAAGGAATGGGTGACGTTTCAGGTCGAGACCCTTTTTCAGATTCTGAAGAAAGGTCTCAACCCGAAAGGTTACCCATTCCTTCTCTCCAGAGATGCTGCCTGTTCCGCTGAGTTACTCCAGCATTTTGTGTCTACCTTCACACAGACATAATTGTTCTGGCTTGTTCTACGCTTTAGGGGCAGCTACGGAGGCTGCCCTTCATTAGCTGCAGCTCAGGCCATGTTGCTAATGCCCTGGGTGGTCCAAAAGGGGGCCTTCTCCCTGCGGATCAGGTAAGATGTTGGGGAAACACTACCGGAGCCCACAATATTTGACCTTTTATTTTACAACCTTCCATTCACAAAAGTTGTTGGATGTAAACTTCTTGAAGAAAAGATCACACTGGGTGAAGCTGAAACTTAATATTATGAGTTTAGAAGAATGGGGAAGTCTCATTAAAAACAGATAATGAAAGGTGGATAGAGTGGCGATGGAAAGGATGTTTCCGTTAATGGGAGAGTCCAGAACCAGAAGACACAGCCGAAGAATAAAAGAATGTACCTTTAGAATGGAGATGAGGAAGAATTATTTTGTGGTGAATCGGTGGAATTCATTTAAAGTGGAGATTGATAGGTTCTTGATTAGGAAGGGTGTCAAAGGTTACGGCGAGAAGGCAAGATAATGGGATTGAGAGGGGAAAAATAGATCAGTCAATGGCAGATTAGACGTGATGGGCTGAATAGCCTAATTTTGTTCTGAAGTCTTATGATCTTAGAAGAATTTGGTTTACATGAGGAGATATTGGAGCACAGAATGTCACGGGGAATGGGTCTGAGTGCATCTTTTAGGGGAAAATTGAAAAAATATTTGGGTCTGTGACAAAGTATAATCATTTGGGAATTTGACACGAGCCAGATGTAAAACTTATACATACATTGGCTTATCTCCCATGGCACTTTCCATGGTCATTTGGAGGTCTTGCTTTTATTTAAAACGTAGCACATTTCTGCTGTAAAATAGAATCTTGGATGCTTTTTAAATGCTAGTTTAAAAACAAATGAATTAATGCAAAATTGATTCCAAATGGATATGCAATTTAAAATTTGAAATTAAATTTGTTTTATTAATTAGAAAAAACAGATTGTATATAAAAGTAGACATACAAGAGTAAAAGATTGTATATAAAAGACATTATTATAGATTAGAAATTAAAGAAATATTCATTTGAGATTTAATTTAAATAATTTCTATGAACAAGAGCTACATTTAATTTAGAATATTTTGCAAAATTCCACAGTACTCTGTTTCAGAACTTGCATGAGGCATTGGCACAACCATTTATATTGTAACTGTTGGTGGACAATCAGGTGAAGAACCTGGTTTGAAGGGAGGTGGAATATGATGGCTCCTCTGGGCTTCGTAGTCAGATATGAATAGCCTTCAGGTGACTGCCTGCGACAACCCTGCTTGGCTGTATGCAGACCTGGATTTCCTGAACACAGCTGGTCTACTTCCAGTCAACCATGTCAGTAACGAAGGAATCAAATAGGCAGCGGGCCCCTTATTGCACGAGGAAACTGACAAACACAAATCCGATCTCCAAACCCAACCTTTGCACAGGGATCCCACCAGGCACAGGCAACCTCTCAATGGTGAGTGTTTTCAGGCTGCTGGATAGTGAGGGGCAGAATAGGTCAGCCTGGTCCTGCATTCACCTACTCTTCACATACAGGATAGTGAGAGAGATCCATGGCTGATTTCACTCTTCTGCCTCACACATAACTTTGAAACACTGCACCTCTGTTGAAGCACAACGGGCTGTTTTTGCCTAGTGCATGTTACCTCGTGGCATGGATCTGGGAGGCAATTTACTCACAAATATGTAATGGAAACCAAAGGTCCTTCAGTTATGTCTCTCAACTGCCCTGATGATATTCATGACAATATTAGCAACAAAGATATTGTAAGAAGAAAATGTAAGAAGAAAAAGTCCATTTATGAAAGCTTAATAGGCTTAAGATTAGTTGTAGAGTTTGAATATGTGTGCATCATTGATGATATTTATGCAAAACTCTCCTTTTGCAGTTATTAGACATTTAATAGGAACCTGAGGGGTAACTTTTCTACACAAAGGGTGGTGGGTGTACGGACCAAGCTACCAGAGGAGGTAGTTGAGGCTGGGACTATCCCAACGTTAAGAAACAGTTAGACAAGTATATGGATAGGACAGGTTTGGAGGGATACGGATCAGGCGCGGGCAGGTGGGACTAGTGTAGCTGGGACATGTTGGGCGGTGTGGGCAAGTTGGGCTGAAGGGCCTGTTTTCACGCTGTAAGACCCTATGACATTTGCAAAACTAAACTCTTGTGAATTGACCCATCCTGCTTTGCAGTGCTTGAATCGACCAGTAGATGGCAGCTGTTTCACTAGCTGCATGAGCGTTACATTAAACATAAATCACACAGTTCAACTATGCTGGAGCCCCAGTACTGACGCACACTGCCTTTTAATTAGAAAATACATCCTTGTTCTTTGCCTGACCTGCAGAGTGACATCACTGCCTCTCTTCCTGTTGCACTCGAGCTGCCTGACCCAAAGGCTTGACACAAGCCAGATGGCTTCGATTGGTAGGCGCACAGGCTGCCTGGTACTGCAATTGATGATACCGAATAGGAAGACCTTTTATGATCAGCTGCGCGGACTGAGTAAGGATGCAGCTTTGCTAGGTAATTGGACATCACTGAACACTCTCATTTTCATAACAAGCTCTGTGAAAAGTGACAAGAATATCTTCTTGTACAGCTTTCCTTTTTATTTTTATATGTTATTTCTGTTGGTTAATAATGAATGGATTTCCCAACATGTAATCGCCCTCTATGCCCCTTCAGCACATAGTCGTTTTGAAGTTGACATGTTTACTTTTACTTAATGGTTCGTTGAGACTGTTCGTTGTGACACTTAATTTTGTTTCCTTTTTTTCTCCTTGTAAAAACAGGAAAAATTGTTTTGGTTTTGCAATGTCACTTTTAAGATGTCAAAGTTTTACATAAGCATATTTCTTTCAGACACACTCCAGAATGACTGCTCACTGTATAAATCATTGTTTTGCTCTTCAGAAGGTGCTGGCTCTCCTGAAATGCTTTTGCTGCTTGTCTGTAAAGACACAAGAATCAATGGTGCTTTGAAGAGTCATTTGCTTATGAATGATACATGTTCAGTTTTACTACCTGTTTATATCAACTTGATCCAAAGTCATATCTAAGTAATAAACATCATTTGCGTGGAAAAAATAGTCAACTGGAGATGCATTAAAAAAAAAACCCAGTGATTTAGCTCCAAATTACGTGCTAAGGTTTTAAAATGTTAGAAATTTCAGAATATTGTTTTACACAACCTGCACGCTGTCAGCATTTTGATGTTTAACGTGACTTTCTTTTTGTTTCCCTACTTAGCTGTTGTTCCCTGCTTCTTGCCTCTTGTTTCTTGGTGGAAGTCCCCCAGTGATGTCCGCATTCAACCTGCTGCATTTGGTGACAAAGAGCCAGCCAGCAGCCCTTCGTGCTTGTGGGCTTCCCTCAGGTTGAATGTGTGCTGCATGCTGTGTGTCTTGCCTACTTCTGTGCTGTTGGCAAAAAGGAGAAGGTGACTGCTGCAGAAAAAAATTCCAGCTTGGTGTTTTGACACTGACCCTACTTTTAATTTAGCAGAGTTTGACTTTGAAGGCGGAAGTTAGCAATAAATCACTGCTTTAAACGTGTACATTATCGCTATGTTAAAAAAAAAAATCCAAAGTAACATTTACCAGCAACCCTCTTGTCTATATTATCTCCCCATACTATCTAACTGTTCTGTGAAACAAGGACAGTTCTCAGATCCTGAGAAAACATAATTGTTATCATCTTTGCTACTTGAGATGCCCGTCCCTATCCTACCAGCATCGTGACTGTGTTAGCATTCTCATTTTAAAGTGTTGGACACCTGTACATTGAGATTGCATAATGTCAAATGGCACGAACAATCGTTTATTAACGAATCTGCATGTAAAAATATAAGGTAGACAAAAATGCTGGAGAAACTCAGCGGGAGAGGCAACATCTATGGAGCGAAGGAATAGGTGACGTTTTGGGTCGAGGCCCTTCAGACTGATGTGGGGGTGGGGAGTGGGGGGGGGGTTGGAGGGAAGGGGGAATCACAGAGGGGGGGGGGGGGGCAGTGTAAAAATATAAAATTATTTACAGTTCTACAAAGTTAAAATCTTAAAATAAGTTTTGAGTTTCTATGTTTCACATCAGTGTAAACTAAACATATACATTCACTGTCGCAAGGTACGCTGAACTCAACTCATTACTAACAAAAGCACTGTAATATCCAGTTTCTGTACTTTTGTGCAGGGTTATGCTAAATCCTCATCAAATTGAGTGATTGCGACCAACATTGTCCAATTTTTTTTTAGTAAGGAATATCATCATAATAGTTCCTGTAATTTATGTAAAATAATATTAAAATGCACTCATTTACTTAAGTTGCTGGTAATACTTTAAATAATTTCTGAAAATTTGGGATGTGTGCGTGCGCATCTGTGTGCGTGTGTGCACATGCCTAATATAAAGGCAAAGAAACAGCTTTAATCATCTTCATTTGTGCATGTGCTATTTGTCATGTCACAGCTTAGGAATTATTCACTGGAGGTAATTTGATGCAGTCAAAAGTATATTTTGTTCCACTGTAGAGAATGTGAGCAGTTTCAGTTTAAGTAGCAAAACAAAACGAGGTAGCAGATTTTTAAAACCTGTGCGCAAAAATAATAATGCATGTCCAGTACCAAAATTAATTGAAGCATTTGAATACTAGGGGCTTTAAAAATCTGGAAGAAAAGCTGGAACCATTCAGCAGGTCAGACAGTATCTGGGGAGATGGCAGACGAGACAGTTTGGGTATGAACGTGTCCTTACCACGAGGAAATTAAAATGTGTGTTCTCACTTAAAATAACAGGCAGAAATTGATTTTAGCAAAACACAAAGGTAAAACTGGCCCATTAGTGCAGCCCACTGATTTGGAAGAACACACACATGCACAGGAAATATTCAAAATCAGACACGGACAAGCACTAAGATGCAGTTAAGGATTCCTGCTCGACACAGACTAACAGGGTTGTAACCCGGGGATATTCTTCTCATTCCCAAACATAGTTCAGTGGCATTGACTGGTCAACATGCTAAATATGATCTAATTATCTCATTCCCCAAGTTGAACTTTGGCATTTTAATGCACTTTCCATTCCTCCTGAATAGTGCAACTTTCGAAGACACCAGTGGCCACATGGAGAAAGGCAAACACAGCAGCAAACTGTACAGTCAGGGCCACTACCTAGACTCGAGTTGTTTGGTTTATGTATGACTTCATTTCATGCACTACAACCACAAGGCCAAGTGAAATGTAGAACTCCTGAAGAGTTTTAAAACTCCTAGACGCATGTTCCCATGACAACTGAATCCAGCCCTGCTGTGTGAAAGGTTCATTCTGCCCAATATCCACCCACTCCTCATTTTTTTTGCAATATCTATATGATCAGACATAAGGAGAATTAGATAGAGGGAGAACTCCCATTGGGGAAAGGGAAAGTGAAAGTAAAGGGTGCTCTTCTCACCAATGTGTGTTCTAACCAGAGGAAATAGCTTGTCTGAAGAAAGGTCCGACCCAAAATGTCACCCATCCTTTTTCTGGACAGATTCTGCCTGACCTGTTGAATTAAGGGCCTGTCCCACTTTCATGACCTAATTCACGACCTTTTTTACTCGTGGACATTTTTCATAAGGCTAGAAAAACGCCCCGACCTACTTGATGCCATGAGTACAACCTCCTACGACCATGCTGCGAGTACGAGTCAAGGGCAAACTCGGCAGAGGTCGTGAATTAGGTCGTGAAAATGGGACAGGCCCTTTACTCCAGCATTTTGTGTCGATCTTCAAAATAACTTGACAACCTGTCTTCCTTTGATTTGACTTCCTTGGTCCCATGAATTTTACACAGTGTACAGTTCCCTACAAATCTGGGCTCAAAAAACTTAATTTTTAAAATAGGACACCTGCTTACCAATCAGTTACCTGGAGCCAAAGACTTGCCATGGACTCGTTTATGCGAGTTCAAAGGCTTCTAGGTGCTAACGGATATCCTGGTGCTACCTATTAAAATAAAGTATCAGAAAAATAATTGCAGCATTTCTTTCACTTGCCTTCTTCCATCCCATCACCTGTGGAACTGTTTGGAACATGGGCAGATAGTTATATCTAAGGCATTCATTAAATACTATAATTTTTTCACATGTAATTTCCTTTTTTTGGAAGGTCAATTTATTTCAGCCTTTTTTTCCCCCCAAAAGCACTAATGCTGTTTGAGTCAATTTCCAGGATTCAGTAACTCCTCCAAGGGGCTATTCTTCATGTTAAATGTGGACAGCGAGTCTTGGTAAGACGTTTGACTTTGAAACCAGCGCAGCTGATCCAGATTATGGTCTCATTTAAGGGCCATGAATTTACCAGCAAGGATTACTAAATGGCGATCACAAGGTGGAACCCAATTTCCTGCCCCTCCCGCCCAGGGGATATTAAGGCTAATTATAGAAGCCACTACTGCTGCTCTAGCAGATTTGCACAGACTGGAAATTGAACCCATGACATTTCTGAACCTTTGATTCAGCAAACCGCTGGCTTAACCAACCGATGCGTCAAGGGAACTACTATGCTGTGCTTTAAAGCTCATGGGTACATTGACCTATATATTATCATAAATGGCAGCAATACAGAGGTTTGCTTATACAATCAACTCCATCCAGTGCATATCACGTTACAAACAGTACAGTAACTGAGTTAACTTTAAACTTCACATTATCTTCTGCATTCCTTCACTCTGATCACAGCTTCCAATTAAATCATTGTTGGTCAATAATGCATTCCAGGGCCATACTTTCCAATCTCATTCTTAATTAAAAATGTTGTCCCACGGAATACTATGTTGTAGATTTACATTTAACTTATTAAAGCAAAACAAACGTGTATTTTTTTGATCCGATGAAACTTTATCAAATCCAGCAGATGGCGCATGTGATTATGCTCAGTAAATATTATCGAATTCAGGAATATTAGTTGAGATTATTTAGGCATTTATCAAAAAGTAGTTGTTCATTCCAATGCACAGTAAATATAAAATAAATGGATTGGAATGAGCTCCAGTGACAAATTGCAGCATTAGAATGATTTGGAAAATAGTAGACATTCAACCACTCCCAATAATTTACTACCGGTTTTTATTTTCTCATTGTTGTATGAGCTGCTATCTTCAATTACCATCACTAGTCCTAAGAGTACTTCTATTTGATTTCTGTTATGCCTCAGTTTGTTATCTGTGTTCAAGTCATGCATTGAGGAGAGAGAGATGAATGAGTAATATGACTAAATTATTATGATACAAAACACATTCTTTGTGGGGAAAGTAATACTTTACAAGAATGTAGCCGTAGTCTTTGAGCACATAGTAGCAAAAAATGCGTTGATCAGTAGTTTGAATCATTAACTTTCCAGCAAGCCGCTTTCAATGTTGGAATCGTTAGTAGGCTGCTAAAAGGAAACACCACCTTGATCTAAACTCAGAAGAGTTCAGTGAAGGGAAGTGAACACTGTAAAGTTAGTTTGAAGGATTTTCTGCAGCAGTCTGACCCTGCTGTAAATGCAGTGCTGCTTAATTTGCTTTTCCTATTTATTATGCTTTGCTTTTACAATTATCTCCAGTCATTTGTTAAATTATTTACTACTTTGATATTCTGCTAATGAATTGCATGCTGCCATTGGGAACACCCGTTTCCTCGTATATAACACTTTGCACAGAGAATTTAATATGGTGAGCAGTCTGTTAGTGGGGAGGGGAGGAAAAGCAAAGTAAATTATTCATAAAAATGATTTGATAATTGAATCTTTGTCTTACTAACATTATAAAATTAATTCTCAAATGACCCTTCTTTTTTACACCAGGTAAACGGCAGGCACATAAATTTTCCTCAAAGATGTTTCTTATTAGATTTTTCAAAATCCCAACCTTTATCTAAACAATCAACTTCCTGTAACCTCGCATTTGTCTGGACATTTTGGCATTATATTGTAAATACTAGTCAATGGGCACATGAACTACTGCACGGTAAAAGAGGCAGAATGGTATTGATGCTTTGCATTGCCTGGTTTTAAAACTATTGTAATTAGCGGTTAACTTTTTCAAAATGCTGCATTCTGCAAAAAAAATCATCTTTTTAATCTTTTGAAATTATATACTTTTGATTTAAATCCTCCAACACAGAAGCTATTTTTTATGCTTTTAATTGCAAAGCACAAAATGGTTCTCCATTGTGGAAACCTTCAATCTGCAGATGCATATTGTTGAAAAAACTATGACTGCTTATTGGTACTTTGAAAGTCGCAAATGATCCTGTGTTTCCTCTCCAAACTGTGACTATCTTTGAAGCTGCTTTACACAAATGTTCATTGAAGAGCAAGTGTTGCCTTGAAACATTCCCAATGGTTTTGACCAAAAAATGGTTTGTTTTTTGAAAATTGTTTGACTTCTGTGGTAAATAGGATTGCGTATAGTTGAGAAAGTCAAGTAAGTTTATTTATAATAGTTTCTGGAAAGATACGGTTGGCTTGGAGTTGAAAGTATAGGGAAAAATCACTCTCTACACATCACAGTTAACAGAAATATGCTAACTGTCTGTAGCCAAGTCTTCAAACAGTCATCGCCATGCTCAATGATATTTGAAATAAATATTTAATAAACATGGTGAAACAAACTAATAAATAAAAACAAATGTTATTTATAATATTTTTTTGTTTATCTCGCATACTTAGTGAGGATTAGCTCCCTCACACATTGCACCTTGCGGCCAGGTGAGTTCAAGAGGGTAAACCTTTTTGAAAACCAGGAGAGATTAGTTCCTCTTTTGTGTTGTTCTTTAATAAAATGTTATTCTTGCAAGAAATTGTTTGAGGGTTGTTTAACTTAAGAATTCCTGTGCTCACAACAAAACTTCAGTACTTGCATAAAATCAAATCTTGTCAGTATTTTACTAATTAAGGGGGGAAACCTTGGTTAACCTTGTTATTGACCCAGTACTATAGGAATGAATAAAAGAGGAAATGGGCTTTAGGTGATTGACAAGGTAATCTGCTTCTTATTTATGAAAATATGTAAAAATGCTTGAACATAGGCAAAAAAATCAATCTTTATCTATATGTAAACCAAAAAATAAATGACTTTATTTGGTCAGACGGTTAGAATGTTGTACGCAGAATTGACTCTAGAAATTTCAAACCTTTATGCTACGCTGTGACTAAAGAAGCAGTATTGTTAGAACGGCAAGGTCTGTTTTTCTTTATATAACCCAAATGGCCTGTTTTCTCTTTGCTCTCCTCTCAACCTCCCCCCCCCCCCCCACCCCCACCTTCTTCTCCCACCCTAACAGGTTTTCAATTTCTTTGTAAGACGGGTAAATTAACAGAATAGAACTTCTGAGTATTCCATACCAGAAACTGATATAGGGATTATGAAATATTTTGACAATAATTTGTTGCTTCATATTAGTAAGGATAGAGGGCTTATTTATCTCTTAATTAAAAAAAAAAGAAGTAAATGAAGTTAACAAAAACTTAATAAATTAAGGCTAATTGGATTCCTTTAGACAGTCTAATTCATTCTTGTACAGTCAATCCACTACGGTTTAACCAAGTAGAAAGTTGTTTTTGTATGTTTAAAATTCTAAAATGTTGAAGAAATTTTGCTAATTAGAAACTGATGTCTTACAAATGATTTGTTCTCAACACATTTAAAGCATGACATGAAGCACATTCTGGGAAAATTGTGCGATTATTCATTTAGTAGTTCTTGTTAGACCAACAAAGAAACCAAGAATGAAATCTTTATTCCTTTTAAATAAGACTGCAGATAGCAAAGATATATGGCAGTGCTCTTTCAAAGCCTGGTATATAAATGAAGCAGTGTCACAGTGAATGCAAACATTGGTCAGAGCAGCAGTCACATCAAAAGCATTTGTACAAAATTTAGAGTGAATTTAAAGCCCATTTTTCCAGTGAGACTTTAATGGTTTCAACTTCAAAATCAAACTTTGTAAAACAAACCTTTTATTCTGGTCAATGAATATTTTGGTGTTATTCAATGCCAAACAATGTGACTTTAAAATAAGAGTCCACATTCCTTAAATGAGCTGCCAGTAACTGTGTTTGGAGCTGTTTTTATGAATACTTTGTAGTAATGACTCAAGGTAAAAGTAGAAAAGCATTCAATGTTAGGAAATTGCAATCCAATACCATGTAATTTAAACCTGCAGTTGCTTCTCTTGCGGTAAATGACATACAGATGGGCAACTGGTTCTTGTAGCTTGTGTGCACAATTGGCCTTTTTATATAAATACACATTTCTCAGTAACAAAAGTATTATTTGACACAGTTTTATTTTTGTACACCTTTCCCTTTTTATACATGTTTTGCTGATGCTAATTTTTGTGCAAACTGCCTCTGTCACACAATTTGTGCACATGTTAAAAACTTCTACAACAAATAAAATGAGAGGAAAATCAAACAGCTTTCTTGTGTTTACCTTCTAATTTTACCCCTGAACATTTCCCCACTCCATTTTGACAAGGCAGAATTTCGGATTTTCTTGTGACTTGATAATGTTGGGTCAGTTAGTATCTCACCAAAATCCTGACATTTCTATGCACTAATATTAGCCAATTATCAGGCTATTGTACTATAGTGGTCATCACAGTCAAACTGGATTAAAATATACATACATCAGTTTGTGAACAGGGTGGGATTCCTGCTGTTTATCTTTGGGTTCTCCCTAATGGGTGTTTAGACCAATTCCAACACCCTGAGCAGTCTTGCTCAATTAAGTGAACACATTCCAGGTTTCAAATTTGGGATTTAATTGATCAGTTTAATAGCAAATTAAATCATAAATGTATGTGCCAATCTATCCTGTAGTCCATAAGATTGTTTTGGGATATGAATATTGCATGATAAATTTACCGTAACAGACTATAGACCTGGGAATATTTGATCAGATGGTTATTTTTTGGTTGTGTTCAGAATTTCATTGCAAGGATTTATTAAAATTATATATTGCCAACATTGGAATATGTTGGCAATTCTAATTCTAAAATGGAAAATTCTAAGTGGGCCCGATGAGTAAATGTTACATTCAAGGCTTTATTTAGTGCAGTTTGGTTTATTGTCAAGTGTACCGAGGTACAGTGAAAAGCTTTTGTTGCGTGCTATCTAGTCAGTGGAAAGACAATACATGATTACACTCGAGCCATTTACAGTGCACAGATACATGATAAAGGAATAATGTTTGCGCAAGGTATAGCCAGCAAAGTCCGATCAAGGATACTCCGAGGTCACCAGTGAGGTAGATAGCAGTTCAGCATTGCTTTTTGGTTGTGGTAGGATGATTCCGTTGCCTGATAACAGCTGGGAAAAAACTGTCTCTGAATCTGGAGTATTCTTTACAATTCTATCAACTACAGCGTGTGGGCATATAAAATATCACAAATTACTATGGAGAAGAAATATATTGAGATATAAAAAACAGCTTTGTTTTGAGCCGATTCATTTAGGTGTGTAATTATCTTGTCTATTAGCTTCTGAAACATTGTAAAGTAAGTTATCAGATAACAAACTAACTATAAAATCCTACTGTGTTTCACTCATTCTCACTGTTAAACCCATTGACACCTGTTGGAAATTTGTCTGCCTCAAATGACAGTTTATTTTAAAGTTAATATTGGCATAATTCTTATGTTATTTAGAACGCATATAAGAACTAAATTAAAACATCCAAATGATTATGCTTATAATGCCTATTTGTTTTCCTCATTTCTCCCCCCCCCCTCATACACATATCCTTCGGACAAGTTTAACACTTATTTGAAGCTTAGCTTCACCCAAGGAATGCTGCAGGATTGGGTAGGAGTTTGAGAGGCTAAATTGCCCAAAGTGGGAACTGGAAATAAAGAGGGACATGGTGTAAGGAAAACAGAATATATTAACAAAAACATAAATGTAAATGATGTACAAGTCTGTGTCGTCCCAATTTCCCTCTTTCATAAAGTCGTTCAGCATTGAAATAGGTCCTTTGGACCAACTCATCCATGCTGACCCTAATGCCCCATCTAAGCTAGTCCTATTTTCCCATATTATATCCATATTTCTCTAAACATTTCCTATCCATGTACCTGTTCAAGCCTGCTCAAGTATATTTTAAATGTTGTTATTATACCCGCCCTCACTAATTCCTCTGGCAGCGTATTCCATATACCAACCACTCTGTGTGAAATTATTGCCCTTCAGGTTCCTATCACCTTAAACCTATGACCGCTTGTTCTCTATTGTCTGCACAGGGATAAGGTCTGTATTCATCCTATGTATTCTCCTTGTGATTTTATTCACCTCTATAAGATCACCCCTCACACTCCTGCGTTCCAAGGAGTTAAGTCCTAGATTGTCGAGTGGTGGTGCCGTTGAGTAGGGCTGCACCGCCTGCAACTGTCCGTCCTTCCACCCTTTTTTTAATTTTTAGTATGTTCTTTTTTCGTGTGGCGTGCACAGCCTAAAGTTGTTGGACAACTTGTTCTATTTGATCTACCATTTGTGCACGTCAAGTTGATTGCATTAGTCGAAACAGGGCGGACTACGTGAAGGTTGCAATCTTCCACCTCTTTAGTATGTTAAAAAGTGTTGTTTTGTCTTTTTGTGTGTGGGGGTGGGGAGAGGGGGAACTGTATTTCTGCCCCAACCTGGTCGGAGATGCGTCTTTCCTCCGAGCCGCATTTTCGCTCCCTTCCTTACGGCGCTGACTTTTAAACACCGCGGATCCTGGGATCTTTCGCCGAGATCGCCAGTGTCGGAGCTCCGACCAGCACGGCCTGTGGTCTTCGGGAGCCGCGGTCTGTGGTAGGAAGCAGCCGTCCCAGACACTCCGAGCCGCTGAGAGTGTTCCTCCGACGCCGGAGCTCCATCATCCGGCGAGAGGGCCTGAACATCGGGCCGCCGTTGCGGCGACTGCGGAGGCCTCAATAGGCCCGACCATGGGTGAACAGGGGACGTGGACTGGACTTCGTGCCTTCCCCCACAGCGGCAACCATTGTGGGGGGATGTTTATACGTTTGGTGTTAAATTCTTCTTTAATGTTGTGTCTTATTTTTATTGGTGTAAATGGCAACTCAAATTTCATTACACCAATTGGTGTACGTGACAATAAGTATCCTTTGTCCTTTGTCCATCCTCTCCATGCAGCTCAGGTCTTTGAGTACTGGCAACATCCTCATAAATCTCTGCACTCTTTCTAGATTAACGATATCGCTGCTGTAGTAGGGTGGTAAAAAAGTGCAGCCACACCAACACTTCGTACAACTATAACATTTTCTCCCAACTTTGCTCAATTCCTTGACCGATAAAGGCCATTGCGCCAATAGCTTTCTACCATCTACCTCTTTCTACCATCTGATGCCACTTTCAGGGAACTATTTATTTGTACTCCTAGATATTTCTGCTCTACAACACTCCTCAGGAACTTACCACTCACTGTGGAGGTCCAGCCCTGGTTTGACTTCCCAAAATATAACACCTTGCACTTGTCTGAATTAAACTTAATTAGCCATTCTTATTGCCTACTTGCCCAGCTGATCAAGATCTTGCTGTAATTCTTGATAACTATCTTTACTGTCAATGATACCATCTACTTCAGTATCATCTGTAAACTTACCAATTAACATTCTCATCTAAATCTTTGATATAGCAATGGACATTGCACTAAACCCTGAGGCACACCATTAATCACAGGCCTTCAGTCCATAAAACAGCCTTCCACCGCTTCCTAAAGTGAGGCCAATTCACTATCCAGTTACTAGCTCTCCCTGGATCCCATGTGAACTAATATTCCAGAGTGGGTTACCATGTGAACCTTATAATGGCTTGCTAAAGTTCAATTAGACGATATCTATGGCCCTGCCCTCCTCAATCTTCTTGGTCTGTAACTTTTCAGGCTGGCATCCTTTTCTGTATGATCAGAGGTTTCTTCCAACTAAATATCGAAATAGAATGGAACCATTGTATTAAGTTCCCAGTAACAATCTCTGCTTCCTAAACAGTGACTCCATATCTGCCTGGTAAATTGAAGAAGGCCTTAGCATCAAATCTGTGCTTTTGCTAAGGTCACCTCTTAGGATCTGGCCACAACATTACCTGTTTGCATACCCACCTTATCTGAACTGCTGCTGGATTGCTGACTCGTGACTTTGCTACTTTGGACCAGACTGTTTCAATGCATTTTTCATTGACCTTGTTCTATACTCCATAAACTTGATCATCTAAAGCTCTGCTGTCCTTTGCCCTAGTCGATATCACTTGTGTGTTTGGTGATGTGTTGGTACTAGTTAAGCAACATCTCTCAAGCTTGATAGAGTCATACAGTGTGGAAATAGGCCCTTTGGCCCAACTTGCCCACGCAGGCCAACATGCCCCATTTATGCTAGTCCCATCTGCCTGTGTTTAGCCCATATCCCTTTAAACCTATCCTATCCATGTACCTGTCTAAATGTTTCTTAAATATTGTGTTAGTACCTACCTCAACCACCTCCTCTGGCAGATTGTTCCATACATCTGTTACCCTTTGTGTAAAAATAAAGTTGCCCTCAGGTTCCCATTAAATCTTTCCTCCTGCCCTCTGGCTCACGATTCCTTCACCTTGTGCATTCACCAGATCTCACAATCCACCATGGAGCATTCTCGTTATGATCTCCAGACTTTTACCCAAGTGAGGCGTCGCCTCTTCAATTATGTCTGAGCATTCCTAAATGTAATTGTTCCATACTGGTTAGCCTTGCCTTCAGCCGTCAAGGTCCTGACTTCTAGCATGTCTTCCCTAATCCACATTTGCTCCCTCTTGGTCCATTATGAAGCGACTCCAATTAACTTCTGTTCATTCTTTCCTGACATCTCCTTGCATAGACCTATTTGGTAACTTGAGACACACCAACAATCTCCAGTCTTTCCACCACCACCCCCTGCTTCCTATGGTGAAGGCTATTCTATATCCAGTTAGCTACATATCTGTGGATCCCATTTGATCTACCTTTTTAGAGCTGCCTACCGTGCAGACCTTTATCAAAAGATTTGCTGCAGTCCGTATAGATTACGCCTCTAGCCCTGCCCTCGTCTACCTTCTTGGTCTGGAACTTTTCAGACTGGCAACAACGTCATGACAATTCCGTCCATTAAAATCTCAATGTGTGGAAAGTGGTGCCATGGTTTTTTGATAGTGTGTTCAAGGAGCAGCATATAGATAAGTAGAAGGGATCAAGGGATACATTTTTGTTTTACCAGATGTTACGGTGCACGGGGTGAGAAGAAAAGTAATTGCAGATTACTCAGTCCATGATCACTTGGGAACAACATTATTGACAAAAAAATGTCATTTGCAGGAAATGTGTAGTTTCTTCCCTAAACAGTAAAATATTGTCAAGTCAGGCTGATGAATGCTGCTTTTTAAGGAAAGCACTCTGCTCCAGGATCATGGAAAATGAATGTGGGGTTTGACTGCAGGCCATAGATCAATATGATTTTTTTTCCTTCATACTTTCCCACAACTTTGAATACGATTAGGCATTTTAATATTTACTTTTGTGAACGTTACTAATATTATCAAGTATCTCTCTTTGCTTCGCATCGTAGAGCCTTGACTTTAAAGCAGGAGTTCACTTTGGAGATGTGTTCAAAACTTATTGTCTTTTTGACAATAAATCAAGTCTTATTGCCAAATGCACCAGTGTGCATTGAGCACAGGTGTATATTGCTGTGAAACTGGATAGGATCAATTATCGCTACGTGGAATGATTTCCGTAGCCACGTATATGCAGTTGGACTGAGAAAAGCTGGAGAAGATGATAAATTTGGCAACAAGATTGAGGGTAACTCCCATTCCACCTGCAGTTGATATTGTGGAAAATGTCAGGATAAATTCTTGAGGGCATCATGTTGGCGCAGCAGTAGAGCTGCTGCCTTACAGCGCCAGACAGAGACCCAGGTTTGATCCTGACTACGGGTCATGTCTGTAGGAGTTAGTATGTTTCCCCACGTCCACATGTATTTTCCCAGGGTGATCTGGTTTCCTCCCACACTCCAATGATGTACAGGTTTGTAGGTTAATTGGCTTTGGTAAAACATTGTAAATTATCCCTAGTATGTAAAATAGCGTTGGTAATCGAGGATCGCTGGTTGGTGCGGACTTGGTGGGCTGAAGGTCCTGTGTCCATGCTTTATCTCTAAACTATTCGTGACTGTCACTGTAGGTCATGTTACTTGTGGGCGGAGCACCAAGGCAAATTCCTTGTATGTGAATACTTGGCCAATAAACTCACTTAAACTAAACTAAAATCTCGGAAGATAAACACCAAGTACTGACTCAGTTACAAAAACAAATACTTTTAAATTTGTTTTTTCATTCCCTCTTATATTAAAGAGATGGGCCAAGCTACAATTCTTGCATACTTCATGTGGAAACAAGCAGAATTCTGAAAGTACCTTGAATGTTACCTTGAATAAATGTGATGTAGACATATTTTGGGTGTATCTAAATTCAGAGTTTCATGCAGAGAAGGAAGGTCTGCCTAGTTAATAATAATAATAATAATAATACACTTTATTGTCATTGTAAATACATACAACATTTCAGGCGCACAGCCCGAGTGGAGCTCCAACATGAGCTACGAACTGAATATTTTTTGTTTTCTAACTTTCCTTCAGCGATCTATTTCAGCAACATGATACATCATAAAGTAATTACAATTATTTCAATGCATTCATAGAAATTGTGCCATTTAATTGCATGTAAAATACAAGATTGGGAAACTGACATTTACAGTTAGAACTCAATAATGGCTGGTTTGTATTTTTCATAGTAATTCAGATTTGGATAAGTTTATTGCCGTATATCCCAGGGTGCAATAAAATTCCCTGTTTGGATGTAGTTCGTAGTCCACAGCATACATGAAAGTGATAGATACCACAATAGATACAATGATGGGTCAAAACAGCACAATGGTGTAAGGATTGGAGTGCAATCTGACGTAGCATGATATTTCAAAACTTATGTTTTCTTTACTGTAGTTCAAAGTTTTCTTTTCTGCATGTGAGTGTTTGCACTGATCAGTGCTGTAGGATTCACTAACTTTCTGTTTGCCATTTAACATGCATTGTCAGTAATGGCTATTTGGGGAAAGGCCAGCCAGAATTCAACCAGGGTTCCTTGTACAGCTTGCTAGTCAGTAGCCACACTATGAAGGTGTATGTGGTTTGGATGGGAAGAGAATTGGACGCAGTTAAGTGATGCACTCATAAATGAATAGCCAGAGAACATTTTATTTCATGAGAACTGACAATTTAACATTGAAAGACTAGCAGTGCAGATGGACCAATTGGAATTATTGGCTTAAGGAGAGTTAGAATAAAAATAGAACTTGGGACAAGATATCTGAAGGAAACATTTGTTTAGTGTGACTTTAAGTTGCTGTAACTGACTAAGCTCCTTTTCAATCCTTGTCTATATATCATTCTGTCTGCTAGGGTGGCCTGATGCAAAGCACATTTGTGTTCAAACATATTGTTATTGCTGAGTAATTGGACATGAAGTTTCCCACTGGATATAATGTAGATGATGGTTGTATGTTCAGGTAGTCACATAGCAGTAATGGACATCGCAGTTCAAACAGCCTGCTTTCAACCAAGTGAGCTCCACTTTCATGAATTGTGGATACAAGCCGCATTATTTTTTAAATGTATCCCTTTAAAGGCCACTTTAAAAGTACGATTTGTAGTGGGTCAGAAATATTCCCAGAATAATTGAAGCTGCAGGTAAAATGAACAATTTTTGAGGCCAAATGTATGTTGAAAGTGTGTGGAGGAGGTGGACCATTGTAATAAAACAACTTCTCACTATTAGTGTATGGAATCTTAAAGGCACCATACAAATAAAAATACTACTTGGATGATGACCCTGCCTCGTTGCAAAAATAGTAGATTTAATTTGGTGGCATTAGAATTTCAAGGTCTTGTGGTTCTATATATAATCAAGCAAAAATAGAAGAGTGTGGCATTGATGCTTCTCTTGGATGAGATTTGTTGACATTTCTGCATGGATTAAAAATTGGTGGAAATGGGGGTTCGCAGGCAGCATCCTAGGCAAATCCAAAATAGATGAAGTGGACTAAAGAAATATTAGGACAGAAGCAGGTTATAATTGAGATTTTATCTGTTACATTAAAAAATTGAGCCAATTCTTTGTGTTATTATCAAAAAACAATGAAATCCCAGGGAGAATTATTACAAATTAGAATGACCATTATCACTTTAACATTTTTCTGTCCTTTACTGCTGAAACTTAAATGTGGCAGACAGAAATTGAGAAAAAATAAAGACCACTGTTGTTGGTTTGGTTTATACCAGATTATGAGGTAAAAAGGCAGCTCAGAAAGCTTTGGCTTTAGTGTTAAGCAGCTACAAAGATTTATTCAAATAGTTTAATGGAAGTAAATTATAACTTCATATTTATGGTATAGGATGAACTATCTCTATTCATTACAAGCTAATCATAAAACTACAAGGAATATGTTTCTTTAATATTTTGAACAGTTTTGTATTATGATATGCCTGCACTTTTTAAGAAATGCCCGCAATCATTCTGCCATTGGGATTATTCTGTGTGGTGTATCATTTGCCCATTGACCTGTAATTTGACTGAGTTATTAAATATGTAAAGTTGGAAGCATTGTTTTTATCTAATGTTCTGTGTATAAACCTAAAGCACCTACGCACTGCTCCCAAGTTGCTTGGTTGGTTTCCTAAATGGAGGCAGAGCTGTTCTGCAATCCAAGCTGAATAATATACATTTTCCATTTACCTTTCTATCCAGTGGGAAGCTCTCGTGCTTGCTTGACCAGGAAAGTCCAATTCTGTGATGTTTTGTTCAAACTCACTCAGTGAGATCTGGCAAGATGCTGACAGACAATGTCACGTGACACCATTATCCCATTTGTGTCTTAATTTCCACAAGGATTGATAAATTTGAAATATTACCATTAATCCATTTTGTCTCACCTCGCCGCAACACTTTGAACTCATTATTTTGTACCAGCCTCTTCAGGGACCAAGACACGCTTTGGTGGTTTTGGAACAAGGAAGTTAAAATAGTCTGCTTACAACCAAGCGAGCTCCACTCTTTAATTTTAATGTGTAGTTCACAGTTTTGCACTGTTGTTATATTCTCACGCAAGATCAATGTACACACAGCGAAAGCTTTGGCTGCTACACGTTGTCACAACACTGGAATCACCTCGCTCTTTTGCAGCAGCCTTGACTTGTAATTGAAGAATAACCAACAATGTTCTCCTGCTCAACTTAGCATTGCTTTAAGGACTAGTTTGGCAATTGAAAAATGAGTGCAGACGCTATGCTGTGGCCATTAGCCAAAGTCATTATTCAGCTTTTAACCTGGAGCGCTCCTTCTCCCACATCCTCCCTCTCCAGGTTCATGTAGGGATAAAAAGAGCTGCAAGGTGGCCTTCCCACAGCAGGAGTTGAGGAAACGCTTGACAGCCCAGCAGTACCACGTGACTCAAGAAAAGGGGACGGAGAGGTATGACTTAACAGAGTGAGAAAAATGTAGAGCTGAATAATGCGGTGTCTGTATTTTGAGTGATTAATGGACGCTGAAGGGACCAATATGGTTTGACCACTTCCATTTCACATTAGCTTGAAGGTATATGCCGTAATAGATAAATGCAGCGCAGGAAAAGGCCCTTTGGCCCACAGTGACTGTGCCAAACATCATGCTAAAATAAACTGATCTCATCAGCCTACACATGATCCATATCTCTCGATCCCCAGCATATCAATATGCATATTTAAAAGCCTCTTAAATGCCACTGTTGTATCTGCCTCTGCCAGCACTCCTGCCAGTGCATTCCAGACTTTCACTGCCCTCGATGAGTTTAAAACATGCCCCCTACATCTCCTTTAAACTTTGCCCCTCTTATCGTAAAGCTATGTTCTCTACTCCCTCTACAAATCTGGCATCTAATCAATAGTTCCAATGTTTGTAGGCATATGCCATGTGCACCGTAGTCTACTTACTCAAGTAAACAGCAGACAAACTTCTAACTCTGTAGATACAGCAACCAATATATGCTCTTCCTGACTTCACATTAAACTATGGGGTCTCGGAGATCAACACTCAATCACTTCAAGATCTTTTTTCATTATGTACCCACACCTTCCCCAACGGTACAACTAACATTCATCACAAATGGCCTCATTCTTCAGAGAACGGGGATTCCCCTCCCCCACTATAGATGAGGCTCGCACCAGGGTCTCCTCCATACCCCGCATACCCTCTCTCCCCATTCCCCCACTCACAAACAGGACAGAGTCCCCCTGGTCCTCACCTTTCACCCCACCAGCCGGCAAATACAACACATAGTCCTCCGCCAGTTTCGCCACCTCCAACGTGACCCCTCCACTCGCCACATCTTCCCATCTCCCCCCCTGTCTGCCTTCCGCAAAGACCGCTCCCTCCGCAACTCCCTTGTCAATTCTTCCCTTCCCTCCCGCTCTACCCCTTCCCCGGGCACTTTCCCTTGCAACCGCAAGAAATGCTACACTTGTCCCTTCACCTCCCCCCTCCACTCCTTTCAGGGACCCAAGCAGTCCTTCCAGGTCCGACAGAGGTTCACCTGCACCTCCTCCAACCTCATCTACTGCATCCGCTGCTCCAGATGCCAGATGATCTATATCGGTGAGACCAAGCGGAGGCTTGGCGATCGTTTCGCCGAACACCCCGCTCAGTCTGCAATAACCAAGCCGACCTCCCGGTGGCTCAGCACTTCAACTCCCCCTCCCATTCCGTATCCGACCTCTCGGTCCTGGGTCTCCTCCACGGCCAGAGTGAGCAACACCGCAAGTTGGAGGAACAGCACCGCATATTCCGTTTGGGGAGTCTGCATCCTTTGGGCTTGAACATTGAATTTTCTCAATTCTGTTAACCCTTGTTGTCTCCCCCCCTTCCCACCTCTCCCTCAGCCCTCGGGCCCTGGCATTCCCTCTCTCTCCATCTCCCTCCCCCACCCTAGTCGCACTAGCTTCTCATTTTCACACCACAAACAGCTTACAATGGCTTGTTCCCTTTATCATCGATACTTTTTTGCATATCTTTCATTCATTGTTCTTTATCTCTCCACATCACCGTCTATATCTCTCGTTTCCCTGATCCCTGACCAGTCTGAAGAAGGGTCTTGACCCGAAACGTCACCTATCTCCTTCGCTCCTTAGATGCTGCTGCACCCGCTGAGTTTCTCCAGCCTTCTGTGTACCCTCGATTCTCCAGCATCTGCAGTTCCTTCTTTAACACATTCCATCTATATCCGCCTGGATGGGGTGAGTGTGGAGAGGATGTTCCCACTAGAGGGAGAGTCTTGTACCAGAAGCCATGGCCTCAGAATAAAAGGACATCCCTTTAGAAAGGAGATGAGGAGGAATTTCTTTAGTCAGAGGGTGGTGAATCTGTGGAATTCATTTTTACGGAAGGCTGTGGAGAACGTCAATGGATATTTTTAAGGTCGAGATTGATAGGTTCTTGATTAGTAAGGTGTCAAGGGTAATAGGTAGAGGGCGGGAGAATGGGGAAAGATAGAGCAGCCATGATTGAATGGTGTAGTAGACCTGATAGGCTGAATGGCCTAATTCTGCTCCTCCAATTTATGAACTTATGGAACTGCAGATGCTGGAGTTACAAAAAAAAAGAGTAAGTGCTGGAGTAGCTCAGCAGGTTATGCAGCTTCTCTGCAGAACATGGTTTTGGGTCATGGCCGTTCTTCCATCTGCACGTTTTGGAGGACAACTGAATATTTGCGCCCAGTTGATGTGTTTAACATCAGCCTTTTTCCTCTCCATTTTAATTTGATGGTTTAAGCGCAAAGTAGAGAGCGAATCAACTTTTAGAATCATGTTTCCAAGTCTTTTCTATTTTGAGAATGTCCTCCGCATTGTTTTTAAACCTCTTGTACACGAAGCACTGTAGTAGTTTGACTGCGTCTTTGGAAGTCTCTCTCTAGATACTAGAATAAACTAAACACTGGGGGAAGTGGACCACTGCCAGAGCAGTTTGAAGGTGATCATTGTGTGTTCAGAAGCTGGGCTGCCAAAATAAGGTTGTGTAATTAAGACTTTTTTTTGAAGCACATATGGAGAAAGTATTTATTGGCTCATTTGCGGTTGGAATGTCAAAAATGTTCAATAACTGCCCTCGCATGTCTTTAGTCCCTGGAACCTAGTCCTCAATGTGTTTTTTTTTTTAAAAACCTTCCTCTCTTCCAAGACAGTATTTGGAGAATAAATGGAGCCTCTCAGCTGATTTTTAGTGCTGAATTGACATGCCAAGGATAACCCTTTTGTCAAGTTTGTACAGTACACCCTGGCACATGCCTTCAGGAACAGTAAATCCAAATTTATTAGTGATGTAACTGCTTGTTCCCATTTAAAAAAAAAACTCTTTACAATGCATGGGGTCCCAGTTAATGGGCTATACTTTCTTCCTGTCACAATATATGATTTGAATTTACTGAAAGTGAATCATCGACATAGTAAAGGGGCTGTACCATTTGGGTGACCTAATCCGTGAGTTCTGGCGAATTTGCCCTCAACTCATACTCGCAGCATGGTCGACACGAGGTCGTAGGAGGTCTTCGTAACTCTTCTTCATGCTCGAGAGTGGTCTCCGCGTACTCGAGGCCTCAGCTAGGTCGTGGCGTTTTTTTCAATATGTTAAAAAATGCCCGTGAGTAAAAAAAGGTCGCGATGGAAAAATCAATACTTTTTTTACTCGTAGGTTTAGTCGTATTAGGTCGGCATGTTAGTCATAGTTAGTCGAAGGTAGTCGTAGATAGTCTTCATCATAGTCGAGGGGAGGTCGAAGGAGGTCGACTTCACTCTCCACTATTCGGTATCCAATTTTTCCGAAGTTAGTCGTAGCTAGTCGAAGCTGGCCTTCAACATAATCGAAAGAGGTCGAAGGAGGTCTTCAACATGTCATTTTTTCAAACTCTTCTAAACTCCCCAATTAGGTCGCCCATGTAGGACTCCCTCTCAACTCCACAAGTGCATTGGCACTGGACCTTAACATTTACTCTCGGGTTCTCGGCCAAATGACATTATGACACACAGCAAACTGGCAGAATGATTCCGTACAAATGCAAAGACTTCCAGGTATTTTTAAAATCTATTTGTAAAATGGAAACCAGCAGGAGAGGTGTGGAGAAAGAAACAATGGTGGATGCACGTATAGCTTTTTCAAATCAAATGTATACTTGATTGTAATAAAATAACATTTTTATTCATTCACTATATTTTCCCTTTAGTGCATTTGCAGGAGAGTACACTCTATACAAAGACAAAGGGACCTACAATTGTGTTGTTTGTGGGACTCCCCTATTTGCGTAAGTACAAAAATGTACCTATGTTGCCTTTATTAGGCAAATTGATTATTTAAAACCTTACTGTAAATTTGCACCTTGTGATGAAACCTACAATTACATTGAAAGATAGATAGAAAATGCTGGAGTAAATCAGCGGGTAAGGCATCATCTCTGGAGCAAAGAAATAGGTGACATGTTGCTGTGTTATTCCAGCATTCTGTGTCTATCCTCGGTGTGAACCAACATCTGCAGTTCCTTCCCACACATTACATTGAAAGGTTATGCAATGATTGTGCTCTTTTATGTTACTCTGATCCCACATTCAGGATGATAGCTCAGAGAGAAGCTTGGGAGATAAACACACAAATACATAAATGTAACACACATACATAAATACATTCAAGTGAAACACGTGTAATAGAGAGAGCAAAGGGGAAAATATAGTTCTCAGTGTGGTAGTGCATCAGTTCCACAAAGCCCAATGCCCACAATTGGATAGTGGTGAATTGGAGAGTACCCTAGTCTATGGAAGGACTGTTCAGAAGCTTGTTAATGGGAAAGGAGCTGTTCCTGCATCCGGTGGTGCAGGCTTCCAAACTGCAGTACTTTCTGCCAGATGGGAGCTATGAGAAAAAGGAGTGATTGGAGTGGGATAAATCTTTGATTATGTCGGTTGCTTTATCGAGTCAGAGTGAAATGTGCATGGAGTTAATGTTGGGAAGTCTGGTCTGTGTGATGGATTGGGCTACATAAACAACTACCCGCAATTTTTTGCGCTCTTGGGCAGAGCTGTTTCAAAACCAAGATGTGATGTGACGGAACAGTATACTTTCTATGGTTTGACTACAGATGTTTGTAAGAGTCATTGGAGACATACTGAATTTCCTCCGTCTCCTCACGAAGTAGAGGCATTGGTTTACCTTCTTGCTGTCGCAAGACTCCTGTTTATTGGCCATAGCTCTGCCGACAATCCCATAATCTCATCTAATCTCATCTCCAAACTGCTGGATCTAGGACCTGGACCTTGTGGTTGGTTATTTTAATGCAGGGGACTTGAAACTCTCAACCTATTTCCACTTCGGCCCCATCAATGCCGATTGGGGCATAATCAGCGCCTTAATCTTGTTGACATTGAAAGAGAGGTTATTGTTCTGACACCATGTTGCTATGTTCTCTGTCTCCTTCCTGAACTCTATCTTCTCATTGCTTGTGATTCAGCCCACCACAGGTGTTATCAACTGCAAACCTGGAGATGAAGTTAGACATGAATTTGACCTGTACAGTCCCGAGTGGTCTAATCTGAGGAAATACATTCTTGCCATAGAGGGAGTACAGAGAAAGTTCACCAGACTGATTCCTGGGATGGCAGGACTTCCATATGAAGAAAGACTGGATAGACTCGGCTTGTACTCGCCGGAATTTAGAAGATTGAGGGGTGATCTCATAGAGACTTACAAAATTGTTATGGGGTTGGACAGGCCAGATGCAGGAAGATTGTTCCCGATGTTGGGGAAGTCCTGAGGACAAGGGGTCACAGTTTAAGGATATGGGGGAAGTCTTTTAGGACCGAGATGAGAAAATCATTTTTCACACAGAGAGTGGTGAATCTGTGGAATTCTCTGCCACAGAAGGTAGTTGAGGCCAATTCATTGGCTATATTTAAGAGGAGTTAGATGTGGCCCTTGTGGATCGGGGGTACGGAGAGAAGGCAGGTGCAGGATACTGAGTTGGATGATCAGCCATGATCATATTGAATGGCGGTGCAGGCTCGAAGGGCCAAATGGCCTACTCCTGCAGCTATTTTCTATGTTTCTATGAGTGTGTAAGAGGTATGAGAATGCATACTTGTGAGGCACCATGCTGAGAATTATTATGGAGAGGTGTTGTTACCTATCCTCATTGATTGTGATCAGTGGGTCAAAGTCAAGGATGGAGCGGCAGAGGGAGGTGCCGATTCCTAGATCCAGCAGCTTGGAGATGAGGTTAGATGAGATTATGGTATTGTAGGCAGAGCTATAGCCAATAAACAGGAGTCTGACTGGGCAATCGTTTCGCGGAACACCTTCGCTCAACCCACGTGAACCAACCTGATCTAGCGGTTGCTGGACACTTTAATTCTCCTTCCCATCACTACACAAACCTTTCTGTCCTAAGTCTCCTCCATTGTCAGAGTAAGGCTAAGTGCAAATTGGAGCAATAGTATCTCATATTTTGCTTGGGCAGCTTACAGCCCAATGATATGAATATTGATTTCTCTCACTTCAGGTAGCCCCGGCATTCCCTCTCTCTGTATTCCTCCCCCACCAAAGTCACACTAGCTTCTCATTTTCACCCTACAAACAGCTTACGATGGCCTGTTTCCTTTATCATCATTACTTTTTTGCATATCTTTCATTCTGTTCTTCATCTCTCCACATCACCGTCTATATCTCTCATTTTCCTTATCCCTAACCAGTCTGAAGAAGTCTCGACTCGAAACGCCACCCATTCCTTCTCTCCAGAGATGCTGCCTGTCCCGCTGAGTTACTCCAACTTTTTGTGCCTATCTTTGGTTTAAACCAGCATCTGCAGTATTTTCTTACACAAATAAGAGCCTAATGTAGGAATCTTGCTGTGTGGATGTTACAGAGATGTGTTTTGGGCCAGGGAGATAGCTTCTGCTGTGGGCATGTTGTGACGATACTACAAGTTAACAAAATTATATATTAAGAAATGTTAACGCTAAACAAAAGCGGGCAAAGGATGCAGTATTTACCGAGTGTATCTCCATCTGCTTCTCAAATGCATGGATCAGTTGAAAGGAATGTTATAGGTTGAGAATAACACTGTCTGGATTATCGCTGTTTCCCCTTTCAAATAGTAAGGGTTCAGCAGCAAGAGTTTAATCAATATTGAAAGTTATCTTGATTTAGTAATATATAGAATCTTTTCATTTAAAAGCACTTGGCCTTTAGATTTTAGCTGCACTCTGTATTCACCAAATTTGCTGAGAACATTTATCAATCAAATAATATGGAGATGCAAGGAACCGCAGATGCTGAAATCATGAGCAAGATATAAAGTGCTGGAGTAACTCAGCGAGTCAAGCAGCATCTGTGGAAGGGATAGATTGGTGATGTTTCTGATCGGGACCTTCTTCAGACTGATTGGTCTGATTCATCTATGGTTGCTGCCTGACCTGCTGAGTGACTGCAGCATTTTGTAGTTTGCTCAATTAAATAATATGCTTGTGCAAGAGTAATGTTTGTGCTTTGGATTTGATATACCCAACTTTTGACTCGACCTTTCTATTATGTTTGCATAGTACCAGCAATGAATCAGCCACTTCTTCTGTACGATCTTCATGTATGCTTCCATTTGAAAGTCATCTTTGGGATCATGAATGCCCCTACGTTTTTTGGGGGGTGGGGGGGGGGGGGGGGGGGGGGAAATATGCCAAGTGTCCCTGGAGCTCCATAAATCTGCACACTCACATGCGTGGTATGATTTGCACCACACGTTGTCTGGAATGCTCTTTATCAAAACGAAAGATTCCATTAATTTACGTTTTGAGCTGGTGTATATCCATAGACATTGGGTCCAGTAGCTCGCTGCACTGTACATTAGCAGCAGTCCTGATGCCTTTATGTATGATTTAAAAAAAAACACTGTACCAACCAACTGGATCTGAGGTATCACAACATACTTAAAGTTGGTTGAGGGATGGCAAAGATTCTCCTTTGTGGAATCGGGCGAGACAGACACACATGCAATCGCAGGCACGCACACCTGAGTATAATGATATCAATTTTGTGACGTGCCAAAAGATATAGCTGATTAAACAATAGCCGATTGGTATGGTGTAATTAAGTTAACAAAAATGCTAACTTTACTGTTTTCCTGTAATTAATGATTTGCCGAAACCTCAATTAAGTTACTATGATTGTTTTGCAGTTCTTCATTATGAAAATAAAAATGCAGCAAGCTTAATTCTAAATTGCTGTTCCCAACCAGAATCTAACATCTGATATATTTTCAGTGATACAAAGGCATAAATTATTATTTGAATTTGTAATAATAACTGCCCAAATATTTACATTTCACTCTGCAATGCCACATGCTATCTTCCATCAGATTTTAATGTTGATAAGTATTTTACTTTGTTCCACGTCATTATTCCTCAGGGCCACGAGTGCAGATAAGTGACCTCCACAGCCAAACTTCTCATAACTGCTTGTGTTATGAAAGTTTAAATGCAAGATAGACACAAAATGCTGGAGTAACTCAGCGGGACAGGCAACATCCCTGGAGAGAGGGAATGGGTGACATTTCGGGCCGGATTCTTAATGGGTCTCCACCCGAAACGTCACCCATTCCTTTTCTCCAGAGATATTGCTTGCCCCGCTGAGTAATTCCAGCATTTTGTGTCTACCTTCCATTTAAACCAGCATCTGCAGTTTATATACCTTTTATTCATTGTTCTTTATCTCTCTACATCACCGTCTATATCTCTCATATCCCTAACCAGTCTGAAGAAGTCTCGACCCTTATACAATCGCACAATAGTTAAGTTACAGTACTGGTCCCATTAATCCAGAGGTGCAACTTTGAATCTCCCCACAGCATCCGATTAAACATCTCTAGACTTGTTTTTTAATAGCTAGTCTTATTGTGTAGTCTTATTGGTAAGTAATTGGGGGGTGTGCAGTAAATGACAACTTCATCCTGTGAGCAACTAATTTCTTAAAATGCCTCCTGATCAACTATTAATACCCCAAGGATATTCATCTCCCTGCTACCTTCAGGTAGAAGGTACAGGAGCCTGAGGACTGCAACAACCAGGTTCAGGAATAGCTACTTCCCCACAGCCATCAGGCTATTAAACTTGGCTCGGACAAAACTGAACATTAATAGTAAGATTAAACGAGAACTTACCAGTTCGAAGTTTGATCCTTATTTTATGAGGAGTTACGATGAGGGATTACGTGAAGCCCCGCCAGGCGCATGCGCGTCATACTTCACAGCAGCGGCGTGAAAACACAGAAACCGATAGCCGAAGTAACATAGTAAGGCTTTGAGAAGACTAGAACTACCAGATGATCCTTTCGATTATGAGGGCCGGGAGCGGAGGGCACGTAATCCCTCATCGTAACACCTCATAAAATAAGGATCAAACTTCGAACTGGTAAGTTCTCGTTTAATCTTACTATTTTACTTCGGAGTCAAGTGAGTGACTACATGAAGATTTCAAAGCTCTGTGATTTCATGCCGTAGATGCACTCCATACGACACACTGCTTCAGTTGACACAGTAGTGAATAAATAATGTATTGAACATTGCTTTGAATTATCATTTTTTAAATAACAATACAGTAATAACCCCTCTATCCCAGGGGAAATCACAAATGAAACTTATAAAGACAAAGCAAATCAAATCAAACCGAAATCAAAACAGCATGCCCAAACCCTGGCACTGTCAGGACAGGTTTAACATAATTTTAGAAAGTTGATTCCGTAGACCATCCTGCGGCCTTGCTGCGGATGTTGATGCCGCCCTGGTGGAGTAAGATTTAAATACATGAGTGCCTACTCCAGCAGAATCCAAAACCTGTTTTACCATCTAGAAATAGTTTATACTGACACGTTTTATTAAGTTTTTTTTTGTTTTTTGGGGTTTTTTTTGTGACTGATGAGCATTGCTGTCTAAGAGCCTCTGAGACTCTAAGTTACCTTGAAATATTGACTCGGGTAACTAGTAAGTTACCTTGAAATATTGACTCGGTAACTACACATAACTTTTGGTCAACAGGGCATGCTTTAAACCCTGTACGGGACCCAACACAGCGTGCCCAAACCTTGGTACTGTAAGAACAGGTTTATCATAAAACGTAGAAACGTCGATTCCTTAGACCATCTTGCGGTCCCGAGGATTTGGTCTACCTCCCAATGTTGGGTTGTTGTTGGGCTGCACTGGTGGGTAATATTTTTGCCCCATCGGCCTTCCTCTGCTTGGCCCTGCCCCGTGATCCGACCCACTGCGCATCGAACCTAGATGACATCCTGGGAGCAGGGATGAATGGTTTCATAAGCCCTATTGTCTTTGCCTCATCGTCAATGTCCCTAATTTGCTTGATGAGGTTGTCGCCGAACAAGTAATCCGGTGCTTGAATGTTGCGATCCAGCAAATGTTGGTTGCAATGTTGGCCGAATGGCAATTTTCCTCATACAATTAAGTTCAAAATAGGCATCGCAGAACAACGCAAGCATGTCCTTTTGAGTTTTGAACATTGTCGACCCTTGTATGTGTTTCCCAATACAGTGTTGCCTGCTGATATCAGCTTGAGGACATGCTGGAAACACATTTCCTGCCCTCGCATCTTTGCACTCATGGGTGCCCAAATTGCAGATTTTACTGCTGGCACCCTGAGCGAGGCACAATTGCCGGGTGTTTTATATATTTCAGCTGTTTCAGTCACAATAGTTCTTGATGAGAAACCAATTAATGTTGGCCGCCAGGTTCTCTTCCATAGACTCACCAGTCCATTCCGGTATAGCAAAACTTATTGCTACACCGGGAACACCCGGAGCGTGGCTCTTGTGCTCCGGTGTATACACATAAGTAGGGACACCAGCTTCAGGGTCAGTCCCCTCCTGCCCTGGTACTCCCGAGTCTTCCAGACCTAAACAAGGCACTGGAGAGTGATATTCCCATTCTTGATAGGCACCATACTCAGTGTATGGAACTCCTTTGGAGGCTGCCTGGGAAATCTCTGGGTCTTTGGACCCTTGACTGATTAAAGTTTGGAGCATTTTAGTCTTGCTCTAGGGAGACCTCATCCAGACCTAAACAAGGCACTGGAGAGTCAGATTCCATTCTTGATAGGCACCATACTCAGTGTATGGAACTCCTTCGGAGGCTGCCTGGGAAATGTTTGGGTCTTTGGACCCTTGACTGATGAAAGGTTGGAGCATTTTCTCCATTTGTTCCAGTCTCCCCTTCATTCTTTTCCGGTCTGGAGGCGAGTCTTCTTCTTCCTCAGACCCGTCAGATAAAACTGGTCTGACAGACTCCTTTTTTTTTTGTTCTTTTATCTTTTAAATTTTATTTATTTATTTATTATCAGTTAAAATGTATTTATTTATTTGTTTGTTTTTTACTTGTTGCCGTGGCCTCAGTGCCCTGCGACACTGGAGCAGCTGGAGGCTGTTCAATCACCGGGGCAACAGCCATTGGTAGCAGAGCCGGCATTACCGCACTTAGCTCCCGACTGGAACGCTGAGATGGAACCGCACCACTGCGCGCCACACGCTTCCTGCGAACCGACTCTCTCCCAGCACTTTCCATAACCTCTAGCTTGCACTCCAACTGCACTACAGGGAAAACTGCCACCGATTTACTTAACAACAGTAGCTACTTCCCGGATGGAGGGATATTGTTTTCCAGTAAGACTGGTACAGACCTCTCTGATCTCCACAGCCTTGGCTGTAGGCAGTCACTGACATATGCCAAAGAAACATTTTTTTAGGATGGCTCTAACTTGGATTTAGTTGGATCGGCCAGGAACTCTAACCTTTCTAATATGTATTTGGTTGATGAAACCGATTCTTCAGCTGTCTCTTATGATTAAAATATAATCTAGATAAGCCTTTACCAATTCTGGGCCCAATGTAGTGCCAGCACTGGTTCACACAATTTCTTGACTAGCCTAGAACTGAGGTTAACTCATTGGTAATGCTTTAAATTGCCGCAGCTGTCCCATCCAACTAAATTTCAAGTATCTCCGATACTGATGATGAATTGGTACTGAATAATATGCATCTTTCAGGCCTATAGTTGCTATATAACAGCCTTGTGATAACAGCCGTTTCACAGTATTGAAGGTGTCTATTTAAAAATGCATATACTGCACATAGGAATTTAACTGATTTAGGTCCAGAATACCTCCAAATCCCCCATCTTTCTCTGTCTGGGGAAAATATTGGACACAATTGTTGAGTATGGTTTATCGTCCTCAATTTCCCTTTTTTGGGACAACCCGTAATTTATTCTTTTACCTGCTGAGTTTGTGCAGAAACCCCCAATACTCTATTAGGCATATTGTGTACAGGCGAATCAATTGTTGACATAAACTGTATTCGAGTTTGAGACAGTGTGTGGTATAAACTGATGAGATGCTATGCAGCATCCTTCATCATACCCAATTGCAACCTACCCCCAACCGGAGGTCCCAGAAACTATCCTGGACAAAATGAATCTCCTGTACCTCTACAGTCAGCCTTTACTACTTCTGCCCATATTGGAGTTGTAGCTGGGATGCACAGGTGAGTAATACCTTCGTCCCACTGGCCCCACTGTGCTTGGCCCTGCCCCTGGATCCATCACCTTTCGCGCTGAAACGAACTGCGAGACGGCATCCTGGCAGAAGGAACGTATGTCTTGCTGAGACGGATTGTTTTGGCATGTTCCTCCAGGCCCTTGGCTTGTTGGAGGAGGTCCACCCCAAATAAATAATCTGGCTTGGATACTGGTGGACCTACATAGAGCGGCAACTTCGGGTTCAACATAGGCGTTGCAGAACAGGCCCCAGCATATCTTGTTGAATAGCAACAACTTGGGGATGCGTTGAAATCTCACTTTTTGTCTCCTGCATCGTTGCGCTCATTTGTGCCTTTGCCGAGTTCACGATGAACATTTTGAGTGAAGCACAGTTTACAGGTGTTTTATAACTTACGGCAGTCTTCATGAACGTATTCTGGAACTGGTGAAATTCTGAAACCATGTAATTTACATTTGGCGGCTAGAGTTTTCTCGATAGCCTCACCAGTCCCTACCGGGTTTAGCGAACTTTAACGCTACGTCCGGGACACCTGGAGCATGGCTCGTGTGTGCATATAAACAGTGACGCCAGCTACAGGGTCCGATTCCTCCTGCCCTGCTTCTCCCGAGTTATGCTCTAGGGGGGTCTCATTCAGCCCTAAACAAGGTGCTGGGGAGGATGATTCCCACTGCTATGTATAACAATGTTTTCTTCTTTGCTATATGGACCTCTGCGAGAGGCTATGTGGGGATCCTAGGGCATTTGGCCCCAATTGAAATGTTTTTTTTTCTTTTTTTTTTCTTCTTTTTTTGCCCCCCCCCCCCCCCCATGGCGCTTTAAATTTGGAGTAATTTCCCCCCCATTGGTTGAGCCATCCTCATTCCTTTAAATTAAAAACGGAGGGAATCTTCCATATCATCAGACTCATTTAGTGTGGTATTTCTAAGTGCCTTGAAGCACTGGAAATTGATGGAGGCAGTTAATAAAATTAGTATTTCATTTCATTTTATTTTATTTCATTTTATTTTATTTCATTTTCATTTTACCTGCCTTATATAACAGTAACGGGTATTGGAGCCGGCATTTAGTGCAGCCGTTATCTCCAAACCCGAACTAAATAGTGGTAATAGTGGGAGCCGGCTTTAGAGCAGCCCTTATCTCCCGACCCGATCTAAAAGCGGTAACCGAGGTCCCTGCGCGTTCCACTCCATTACCGCAGTTTAAATATATATTTTTACAACTCTAGCTGGCTCTGCGAGCCAGACTTACAGAGTTTTAAAAATTTAACAATATATATGAGCAACTCTAGCTGCCTCTGTGAGCCAGACTTACAGAGTTTAAAAACACTCGCAGGAAGGTTTAACAGTAACTTACCTGCGGGTTACTACTTACCGCTGGCGGAGCTTACCAGCCTGTCGGTGCGACATGCGTCGACGTAATGACACGCATGCGCCTGGCGGGGCTTCACGTAGTCACTCATGTGACTCCGAAGTAAAATACCCCTTTATCTGTTATTTGCACTTTATCAATTTATTTATTCATGTGTGTATATACGTATATAATGGACACACTGATCTGTTTTGTAGTCAATGCCTACTATGTTCTGTTGTACTGAAGCAAAGCAAGGTTTTCATCCTGTCAGGGACACATGACAATCAACTCTTTTGACTTTTACTTTGACTTTTGAGGAGGAAAGGAATTGAACTCAATTAAATTTGGAAACCAATTCGGCTTCCAATTCTCCAAAGTAATAGATCAACCACAGTGGCTGTTACCTTTCATTCCAAATGCCGATTAATCAATGTGGGTTTCCATTGGTTTTTAGAATGAAATGTTCTACTTTCTGAACTTCTTGTATCGTGATTTTAGGATGACACATCCCTATGCGATATAACTTTTAGAATATCTTAGATATATATTGCTGAGTTTGTTTGGTCTGGATCCACACACATTTCAGTTGGAGAGCACGTGCGTCTTTTCCTGTGTTTTCAATATGTTTCAAACTCATTAGCTAGCTATCTGTTATTCTTTCCATTACAAACCTATTTACCCACTTATAACTATCTAAGCACAAGTCAAAACAAACTCCAATCACTTTATCTCAAATCTTGTCACTTGGGATAAGACAGGCTTCTAAATATAGTAAATGGGAAGGAAATGAGATTGAAAAGCCTGCACAGACAAAAAACACTTTTGCC
Source organism: Okamejei kenojei (assembly GCA_035221665.1). NCBI lineage: Eukaryota > Metazoa > Chordata > Chondrichthyes > Rajiformes > Rajidae > Okamejei > Okamejei kenojei. The sequence goes on along the minus strand of CM069149.1, from coordinate 10,023,625 downwards.
ATTATTGATGAAGATTTGTTGCACAATAATTGCAAATCTGTCAGTAGAAATAGTTGTCAAAGATTGTTGAGGACCCCATTAAGAATCGAGGGCTGGGAAATTACAGAAATACTTAATGAGGATTTAACCTCGGTTTTATTTTGCAAAGGAAGATGAAAGAGATACTCATTTTGACGATTGCCAAGAAGCAGACAGCAGCGGGAAACTAACAACCGATACATGTTGACAGGTTGCTGGTACTGGGTGGCAGGAGATCTATGCTGGAGTCATTCTTTATAATTTATAACATTTATATTTATCTACAAGTAGGCAAGATTACTTGTGTTAGTATGAACATTGTCTGTAGGTGGAAAATTCATATGAGTATGCATTAGGGATTGGTAGATAGTTTGGGAGGAGCTGCAACTGGGGAACTATAAGCTCGTGAATAGTACTATGAAAGGAATTGTGTCCATGTAAAGTGGCGATATCCCTATGCTTTATCTGATATTTATTCTTTAATCAATATCACTAATATAGATTAGCATAGAATATTATTTACTCATCATTAGAGATAAATTATGCCGTGCAGTTAAGCCTTGACTTAGACAGTAGATTGCATGATTTTCAGGTGTTTAGGTGCCCATTGAGAAATTTCACTCTGCTTCCTTTCCCCAGTGTTAAATTCCCTCCAAAACAGCTCAAGAGTATTGCAATACAGAATATTGTCTGCATTGAGTTTTTCATTGTGTTGGTTTGGGAAAGTACAGTTATTGTATAGAGCAACAAAACTATATCATCCCCTTCAAACACCGCTATTTAAAAGATCGGTGCTGGGGCTGCTTTCTTTGCTGGGATATGTGTGCCTAAACTACTCTGTCTGCAGAGGTCAATGTCCAGGTCACAAAGCTCTCTACGCTTGGCTTCTTGCAGGCTGTTGCTGCTGCTGATCTTTCCATATCCCAGTTTGCTGCTCGCCACTGCTTTAGTGAGGGCATGCAAACTCAAGGAGAGAAAACTCCACCTCTCTATCTATCTATCTATCAGGACCAGGCAAAGGCATTTACCTGCATGGCAAGGTCCACAAAAACTCTAGGCATTGGCAGATTTCCCTTGTTCCTCTACAAAGACATATCTGCAAACCTCCTGCTGGGAGTGCCTGACTCTAGGTGTAGGGAGGAACTGCAGATGCTGGTTTACACCGGAGATATACACAAAGGGGTATCTCAGCAGGTCAGACAGCATCTCTCGAGAAAAGGAATAGGTGACATTTTGAGTCGAGAACCTTCATTAGACCAAACATCACCTATTCCTTTTCTCCAGAGATGCTGCCTGACCCGCTGAGTTACTCCAGCATTTTGTGTCTATCTTATTGCACTGTAGGTGTTGGGGATCTCCATGACCCTACATCTCCAACATCTCTAAGTTTGCGGATGAAATAGCTGGGTGGCAGCGTGAGCTGCAAGGAGGATGCTATTGAGGCTGCAGGGTGATTTGGATAGGTTGGGTGAGTGGGCAGATGTATGGCAGATACAGTATAATATGGATAAATGTGAGGTTATCTGCTTTGGTGGCAAAACCAAGAAGGCAGATTAATATCTGAATGATGTCCGATTAGGAAAAGGGATGGTGCAACAAGACCTGGGTGCCCTTGTACATCAGTCACTGAAAGTAAGCATGCAGGCACAGCAGGCAGTGAGGAAAACAAATGGCATTGTAGCCTTAATTGCAAGAGGATTTCAGTATAGGAGCACGGAGTAGTTGTACTGGCCCAGGTGAGACCACACCTGGAGTATTGTGTGCTGTTTTGGTCTCCTAATTTGAGGAAGTGCATTCGTGCTCTTGAGGGAGTGCAGCGCAGGTTCACCAGGACTGACTTTGGTGGGACGGTGGTGCAGAGGGTCACAAACCTCAAATTGCTGGGCATGCATATCTCTGAATATCTGAAGGGCAGCCACTGTGGCGCAGTGGTGGAGTTGCTGCCTCACAACGCTTGCAGCGCTGGAGGCCCTTGTCCGATCCCGACTACGGCTGCTATCTGTTCGGAGTTTGTAAGTTCTCCCCATGTACAAATGTACAAACTCCGTACAGACAGCAGCCATAGTCAGGGTGGTATTTGACCCTCTCCACCACCGTCCCACCAATGAAGACACGTTGTGGATGTACCAGTTCAAGGTCAATGGAGCACATAAATAGCTAAAACATGGTGAAAGGTCCTCTTTTAGGACTATATGATTCACAATTACAAGAGAAAGGAGTCCAATGGATTTGCATGCTTTGAAGGAGGGCCCATTGTACTAAAATACAGAAACACGCAAGGCACAAATATACAAGACAGCACCAGATGTTATGTTCAAAATTTGGCTTAAGCACACAATTTGGTGGTGGCTGATTCTTGGATTGCGCTAAGGAGAGTACACCAAAATAAATTTTTACAAAGTTTGGTCTATTGGAGTAGTTTCCTGGAAGTACTGAAAGGAATGAAAGAATTAAATGAAGAAAGTGTTAGTGTTGGTGCCGGCAAGAAGAAATGAAACATCAGTGACAGTAACAAGGGAAAATGTAAAGGTTCCTTGAAATGCTATGTTAACCATGGATCATCACCTCTGATTATTTGACCTTCTGCTCAAATAAATACTATAAAAAGTGGAAGAGAAAGGTGATTTGATTCTTCCAGGCATTGCTGCAAAAAGAGGCCACATGCCTGGTTGAAATTCACCGCTTTGCACTTTCCATTTAACTTTGGAAATGAGCTATTTTGCCTGGTTGTTTTTGCACACATCGCACATCCCAGAAGTATTGTGCTGAAGAAAACCAGTGGCATGTATTCACATTTCCAACCTCGTATCTGACAGCTTGGTCAATGATTCTGAGAAATTTGATAAGGGTTAGGTAATTGGTGTGGCTTGGGAAAGGAATTTCAGAATCTGGTACACAGTTGACTCTCAATATTGGAGTAAAGTCTTGCACAAAAGAAATATAAAAGGACCGAAACATAAATCCTGCTGGTATTACGGAACTCTGTGGTTATTTTGAAGGTCCTTTTCTAAATTTAGTAAATGTAGAAAAAAATTCAGATTTAAAATATGCATATCCATTTTGAGTTTTCTCTAGGAATGTGACTTTATGTGTGTTCATTTCCAACATGGTAATGTACTGTATCAAAATGCTTGGTTTGAGCTATTGTTATGCAGTTCGATTAAATTTGTGCTCCTGGTAACTATTAAATATTTTCTCCAAGATCTTTAATAATACATCACTTGATTTTAAAAAGGCAATTTTATTACATTGTAAGTGGAGATGCCATAAAATTGTGGCAAAGTTGGACTTCTGGAAATTAATCCTGTTATTTTTGCTGTAGATCAGGGGAAAAAAATAGGTTGGCTGAAACTCAAAATTTGTATGGAATACTATTATAACCTTTGAATGCACTCTGGTTTTATCTATCACTGAGGGGAAAGGAGGTTAATGCCTCATTCTCAGGTAGTTTAATACATTTTATTGAAAAGCCTTTATGCGTGTAACATCCTCTAACTGGGTTCCTGCTGAGCAATTCTTGTATCTTGCTGTGGCAGCTGTGGACAGATATACAACTGAGCGTTAATGTGTGATATAAATCTGACCAGAGCATGCTCACTAATTGGTTCGAGAGTCTCATACAGACAATGCTGTCTTATAACAGCTTGCATGGATAGGCCTAGTCTGAGGGTTAATTCTGCTTGACAGCACATCAGCAGCATCTTGAGTGTAATTACCCAACAGCAGTTTTCCCACAGCTGAATGGAGAGCTTCAAAGACTCCTGAATTTACAGCCAGTATTAACTTATATCTGAAACATGATGTTCCCACAAGGGCAGAATTTTTTTTTTAATGTATAAATTGCCTAGCCAGTTAACCATGCAACAAGTAGTGAGGGGGTTGGAAATGACATCTGGTTTTGAGATACTGAGTTTCAAGATACAAAAATTCTTAACATACTCAACTAATTAGCAAGTTTTCAGAGGGTTTGTGCTCGTAGTCTGATTTTAACCTGCAGTTCACTAATGTATCAAAATAACAGTTAAAAAATGGATCAACAATATTGTATTGTCAGAAGTGGAAGATGACAAATGAAAAATAGTTATACAATGAAATTATAAACTCTATGGAGTGGATGAAGTTCAAGGGAAATATTTGAAAAAGACAGTGGCACGATGGCACAACGGTAGAGTTGCAGCCTTACAGCGCTTGCAGCGCCGATGACAGCGGGTGCTGTCTGTACGGAGTTTGTACGTTCCCCCTGTGTGGGTTTTTTCTGAGATCTTCAGTTTCATCCCACACTCAAAAAAACGTACAGGTTTGTAGGTTAATTGGCTTGGTGTATGTGTAAATTGTCCCTAGAGTGTGTGTAGGATAGTGTTAATGTGTGTGGGGATCGCTGGTCAGCGGGGACTCGGTGGGCCGAAGGGCCTGTTTGTGCTGTATAAAGTGTGTGTGTATATATATATATATATATAATGTGTGTGTGTGTATATATATATATATAATGTGTGTGTATATATATATATATATATAATGTGTGTGTGTGTATATATATATAATGTGTGTGTGTGGATATATATATAATGTGTGTGTGTATATATATATGTCTGTGTGTGTATATATATATATGTGTGTGTGTGTATGTGTGTGTATGTATGTATGTATGTGTATATATAGATAGATATATATATATTGATTAGTACGTAGGTGTTACGGTAGGAGAATCACATCATCAAATCTTGCTTTTAAATCTTGCCAATTCATTCTCTCAGTGGTATCTTGTAAGGATGTTGGTTGTTACTGGGATTCAGTGCTATGAGCTTAAGACAACCATGATGTCACCATGGTATGAAAACTGATAGGGGATCTGTCCAATCTTCTATTAGTTTTCATTGTACTACCAGTGAAAGTTGAGCAGGTAAAGAAAGGTATGTTTCATTGAATGCAGTGTATAATGACAGCAGAAAACTCATTTTCACTCCCTTCATGTGAATTAGCTGGGATGTGAATAGATGTGCCACAATTGACTAGTGGCTGCCTGCTGTTCCTTTCCATAATAGAACTTGTGCAACTACACTGGCCTATGTTTTGTTGCCAGCAGGAATCCTGTGGAAGAACAGAGAAATCAATGGCATTAATTTCTGAGTTTCCGCAATTAAATGTGCATGTGTGCATTCCATAGGCTGCTCTCACCCCGAACTTCTGGCCATTGTACACATATTGAGACGTGCATATAGTGTTAATCTTTGAAAAATAAAGTTTTTTTTTCATCTTGCAGGTCTGAGACCAAGTTTGACTCTGGGTCCGGTATGTATATTTTTTGATGCTGTGAGTCAATGTCAATTTTATTCTTGTCCAAACTAGAAAAAAGCAAGACAGTGAAGCTTTGCAATAACAGGCCACAGGGAGGAGGGGAAGGGGGGTTGTGTCCATTATTGCCACTTGTCCACTATAACCAAGTGAGGGGGTTAAAGTTTAATCCAAGGCCAGGAAGGAATAAACAAAGCATTGGAGGTTTTGGGGTGTCAGACAAGCGGAAATTCACAAGCTGCAGAACCCCCGGTTTCACACGTGGCGCGCCAGGGACAGGCCCGGTACTCACACCGTCTTCATATAGAGATCTGTTATTGCCAGGATTTACTGTAATATTTAAACATTTAAAGCATTGGTTTTTTGACGTACAAAATTGGGTCAAACATTCAGCCTGACTGCTGCTTTGTATAGTGTTGGCTAGATGTCACACAAACGTTTATCTCTTTCAAAGTAAGTAAAAACAGCTGTTGTACAGTCATAATCACAAAGGGCCCAAGTTTCCTGGTGTCCCACACTGCTGTTAGAAATGGTACAGTAGGACTTCTTTGTGGGAATTTTTAAGAGGGGTATATAGCTATCGCATAATCAGGATTTTGTGGTCAAGGTTTAAGACGATGAATTCTATCCATTTAACTTTATTCCATTGTCATTGATATTGTCGGGAAAGATATCAATGTGACATACTTTGCATTTTATTTGGTATAATTTTGTCCAATGAGTGCAGATGTGACATCAACATGTTTTTGTGGAAGGCAATAATATCGCCTCAAATTTATTTTAATTGCCACATTTCACTTAGCCTCGCATGAAATATATATATACTGTTTAAATGTGGCAGATTAGGATAACATAATTATTCATCCAGGGTCCTTTCATTTGTTTTGGAAGTGTGAAAGTACACCGAAGAATCCGTCTGCAGAATTTGAAATGCTTACGCTCAGTAATCTCTTTTGCAACTCTTTAATTCCACATTTGCTAATTGCTGTAATATAACACAAAAAAAATTGTCACAGTATCTTAATGTGTATGTTTATAAATATACTAGCAGATATCATGTGGTGTTGATGATTATGTCAGAGTTCACAACACATTATTCAGTATAGTATTGCAGCTTATCAGAGCTACTGAATTACAGTCAGTGAGTTGAGTTGATCGTCCTTTGCTACTGATGTGCGAAATTCAATCCTCCAGCCTAATTTAATCCTTCCAAACCCGAGCTGCACTAGAAAAATATTTAAATGCGTTGACTCCGAACCATTGGACAAGGGCTGCCAATTGATGTCCAGCCATACTTTTGTTTAAATGAATCTCATTCACAAAAAAAAATAGGAGATAGGCCAAAAAAAGTTACTTAATGACTTTTATCCTTCTGAATTGTGCGCAATTTTACACTTATTAAAAAGTTTCCAAATCAACAAATCGTTAATAAAATCATGACTGATGACTGCACTGAAAACATGACACAAGCTTTCTGGTCACATTTCAAATCTACTAATGTAACTAGTACCTCAGTTAATTCAGCAGAGCTTCCAGCTTTGCAGATGGAGTGATGATAATTAATTGCATTAATATTTTGACCTAATTAATAGAAATATCAGCATATTCCATCATCAGGATCCTGCACAGTGATCTCAAAATGTCAGCGATTGCAGTGATAGAATGCTGGATGTTTTGTTATGTATTGCAGTTGTAGTTGGAAAATCCTGTTAAAATGAACACTTCCATCTAAGTTCTGATGTAAGTTCATGCCCGAGGGGAGACATTTTCTGAAACGCCAACTGAAGAAGGGTTTCGACCCGAAACGTTGCCTATTTCCTTCGCTCCATAGCCTCAGCCTCACCCGCTGAGTTTCTCCAGCATTTTTGTCTACCTGAAATACCAACTCTTTGGCTTGGAGAGGGCAAACTAAATTTAGTAGAACACAGTCAGGAGCAGGCATTCAAAATCATTAAAGATTTGTGCCCGAAAATTCAAATGGTTTGTGTTTGGAGCATGTGGATCTTTGTTACACAGTGCAGCTGAACTGAATGATTTCAACGTGCTAGGCCCATGGTTTTAGATCGTTTACTGAGTTCTATAGTGCAGGGCTCGAAGAGCTTCCACGAGGCAATGCTTCCATACAAGTAAAGTATCGCAGGCCATCATCTGACTAGGCAATTAAATTGTTCCTGTTTGAATATCCAGTTAGTGCCTCTGCCCTACTCAGGCACTAACACTTGTGCTGGATGCTGTTCCCTAGTTTAGTTTTAATTTAGTGTAGTTCAGAGATAGCGCAGAAATAGGCTCTCCGGCTCACCGGGCCCATGCCAAACAGCAATGCCCGCACATTAACGCCACCCGACCACACGAGGGCCAATTTTACATTTCTACCAACCCAATTAACCTATACCAAACCTGTATGTCTTTGGAGTGTGGGATGAAAACGAATATATCGGGGAAAAAACCCACGCAACTCACGGGGCGAACGTACAATCTCCGTACAGACAGCACCCGTACAGACAACGGTCTCTGATGCTGCAAGCTCTACCGCCCGCCGCACCGCCATGGCCACCTTCTTCTTTTACTCCATGGCATCGTTAAGGTGCAAAGCTGACTGGTTATGTTGTGCAGGTGTGTAGCAGGTGATGAGCGTGGAGGTATACTTGGAACGTCCCACAGTACACTTCCAGACCAGTGTAGGGAGCAGACTGAGCCGGCCAATCCTTGCCGATGTCCTGGTATTGCTGTGGATTTCAACGCAGCATTGCTGAGCCAGAGATGACGGAGCATCACCACGATTCAACATTGAGGGAGCAGCAGGTAGCTCTTTTCCTGAAGGAGCAGCACCAGCCCACAGGAGGGCTGGCAAAATGCTGACAGTAAAGGGGTGATGTTGAGCATCCTGGGATGCTGGCATTGGACCACGAGCAGAATCTTCTCATGGCAATTATGACTGAATTGTTCAAGGAGTAGAAGCCCAAGTGATTCTTGAAGGTTATTGAATTATGAAGTGCCACATGAGAGCACTGTCCCATTGCTTGAACTTTAACTCTCAGTATTGACAATTCCGCCCATTGGATCAGCCTCATCTTCTGTTTCGTTTTTTAGTTTAGTGATGAAGCGTGGAGGCAGGCCCTGCGGCCCACCGAGTCTGCGACGACCAGCGATCGCCGCACATTAACACCATCCTGCACACACTAGAGCCAATATACATTTATATCAAGCCACTTAACCTACAGACCTGTACGTCTTTGGAGTGTGGGAGGAAACCGAAGATCTCGGAGACAACACATGAAGGTCATGGGGACAATGTACAAACTCTGTACAGACAGCACCCGTAGGCAGGATCAAACCTGGGTCTCTGGCTCTGTAAGGCAGCAACTTACCACTGCACCACCGGGCCACGCTGCTGTGCTGAGCTTCCTAGCACTGTAGAGAGTATGGTACTTACCAGGCATGGCTACCTGGAATGGTACGGGGTGAGGAAGTTGACTGTAACATTTAGTGCAGTCTAAACATGAGGTCTGTCTTCATAATATCTCTGTAATGAGGCAAGAGGGCAGTATTCCATCTTATTATTGACTTGCACCTTGCAGATAGTGGAAACGTTTTGAGGATTTAGAAAGTGGGTAACTCGTCATAGAATATTCATGCTTGTAGCCAAAGTAATTATATGCCACTTACATTAAAATGGTCAATGAAGATCCCCTAGTTGTTGTTGTTGAAGGCTAATTTGGCATTGTTAATTCCATGGAGAGGTGGTAAGACTCCCTTGTTGCTCATGGTAAAAGGTTGGAACCTGTGTGCCCGTTCGTTACTTGCCAGTTATCAAATCAAGCCTGAATATTCTCCAGATCTTGTAGCATTTACGTGGCAAATAGGCTGCCATCAATATCTTGGGAATGATCATTGAACAAAATCTCAACAAAATGAAAAGCATGGCTTCTGGAGTAAACCATAGAGTAGATTTATCACACCAAATAGCCTCAGAATTATCCAGAGACAGTGGTCTGCGTGCTTGGCATTTCATCCTCTATTCTAAACATCTACCTTTTCCATTTATGTGTTGCCATGACTATTGTCTGCACTCTTTATAAGAAAAGCTAAAGCAATTCAGCTCTTACTGCAGTGCCTCTTAAATATATGACTTAAAAGACAAGGGCAGCAAGCTTGTATGGAGCTGTTGCTACCAAATCGCTATCTAACAGGTCAGATCATGCTGGGACCAGCCTGTGAGCCGCCGTACGTACTTGCTTGCACCAACTCACTTCATGCAGGGAAGGGTAAGCCAAGTCCTCCTCCACATCTGAAAACTGTTCAGTAAAGTGGAATGGACCTCGTTTATCAAAAACAGAGCCTTTGTAAAACTGTTTGAGTAGACTTAATTTTTTTTTAAATTATCTGTATATAAGTACTAATATAAGAGTATTTTTTAAAGGTACTTGAAGACAGTAGTTGAATCTGCAATTAGCTTTTTAATCAGTGTCGGCAACACCGTTTGACGGCTGGTGTAAAGCTAAGGTTGGGGTGGGGGGAGGGGGGTGCACTTGGCACCCAGTTCCCACACTTCCTTGCATCTGTGATCAGCTGCTGGAGTCTGTGGCATCTCCAAGAGCAGATCAGGAAGTCCTCTTCAGGGTCCGCTCAACTCTGACTGCCACTTTTCAGTGCATTGCTGCGGAAATTGGAGACGAGCGGAATAGGGAATGTAGGATGCAGGACCAAGGTGAGCACAAGCGGGCCCAGTACCTTTATGGAAGCATCTTCACCAGGGTGGACTACAGTGGTTTCACAGGGTTGCCCACCACGATTTTCTCAAAGACAACTAATCTTGAGCAATTTGTGACATGGAATGTAGGAGCAATGTTTATATAAATGCACGTAGATAAAGCAACTGCAGATAAATATGTAATCATTACAAATTTGCATAACTTTATAGTTGTCACAACATGTGAGACAAAATTAGTATTGAACCAGAGGTGCCGTTCTCCAGATTATCTCAATGTTTACTGTTGCTCTAATGAGGCTCTTGTGGTTTCCCGGTCAGGTAAAAAATTCAGCTGTGTTTCTTATACCTAGTCCTTTATCGCCCTGATTTTGCAGCTATTAAGCTTGATATTTGCTCAAAATATATGAATCTATCTTTTGAATTGCAATATTTTATGTGACGGGCGACACGGTGGCTCAGCAGTAGTGTTGCTGCCTTATAGCACTTGTAGCATCTGAGACCCGGGTTTGATCCCGACTACAGGTGCTGTCTGCATGCAGTTTGTATGTTCTCCCCGTGACCGCGTGGGTTTTCTCCGAGATCTTCGGTTTCCTCCCACACTCCAAAGACGTGCAGGTTTGTAAATTAATTGGCTTCGAGTAGTGTAAAAATTGCCCCTAGTGTATGAAGGGTAGTGTTACTGTGTGGGGGTCGGTGTGGACTCGGTGGGTCGAAGGGCCTGTTTCCACGCTGTATCTCTAAACTACACTAAACATAAACCACTGACTCCAATATCGCAGCTCATCAGATGAAAGCACTGCGAGGAACTCCTGTGGGAGAGTACTCTGGTAGCAAACTGGAAAGTTTAACTTAATTTAAAGTTTATTGCAAGCCTGAAGTGCCTGTGTGTAAAATTAATTTTCACATTATTAATCATCAGTTTGGCCCTTCAGTATTTCAAACATTTGGCCGTTCTTCATATGCGAGTCTAAACAAGGAGTGAGAGTAGATTTTGCATTCAAAGAGAGAATCACAATTGATTTCAATCTTGTCTGCATGTGTACTTTCCAGAGGCCAGGCAGGGGTGGCGGAGGCATGGGGGTCAGTGGATGTGGGAAACACAGCTGTTTTCTCCCCTCAGTCCTCTCTAACTCAGTAATACTGAGACTAATTGAGGGGCATCTATTGCTGCACAGCTGATAGCACCCAAAATTGAGAACGAATTAGCCTGCATAACTTAGAAACCCACCAAATATTTCCCCTCTGTATTATCTCCAAGGGAATATAACAAGCAAATAAATGTGACTCTGAAATAACAACAAATTGAAAGAAACTGTTCAGTATTTCAAGTCTTGCATACTGTGGAATGCAGTGCAATAAGAACATTTTGTGGTCATTTAGCTCTGGGTTTCTTTTGATTTGTATTTTACTGCCTTGGTAACATGACTATCTGGAAGATAACTTTTTGATCTTTTTATCAATAGTAATAGCTAATTATACATCCTCAACAACATGCTCACAAAGGTTTAATGCGTACGGTCCACTTAAAGTTTTATGAGGAATAAAGTAACTGTAGTAAAGAATGAGTCAGTATATCTTTAAAAAGGAATAACAGGATACAGGAAAGCTTTTGATATGTGTTCACTGACCTTTTTATTCTAGTGCAGGGAGGGTTTTGGCATTCCCAATCCCATTAGATGTTAAAATGTACAACTTAATGATATTCCCCTCCTATGTATTAGTTCAACAGTCATGACTTGGGTTCCCATACTCCGACTCTGGTACATTATCGACTGCCTGGCTCATGTCACCATGCCCACCATGGATTTGGGGAGAATTGCCCATTTGTATCAGCTGAGGTGGGAAAAGGAAGGGGGGGGAAAGTTTTTTTTTTTAAACTCCTACGCTTCTGAATTGTCTTTTTATTTCTATTGCAGAAATTCCAAATCATGTAACTGATCTTTAATATTGGACCCTTTTTCTTGAGCTCAAAAAATGAACTCATTATCACCCTTTATCAAAAGGCAAAACTAAATAGTTTTTTCTCCGTGATGGCAATTTTTTAACCAAAGTTTCTATTTTTAATGTTAGTCCCTTCACTAACATTAAAGAACATCCAGAACATCCAGATATAAGAGCTTGTTCCCCACGGGCATAAGAGTCCTGAACCAATCACCTCTTTGATTGAAGAAGGGTCTCAACCCGAAAAGTCACCCATTCCTTCTCTCCAGAGATGCTGCCCGTCCCGCTAACTTACTCCAGTTTTTTCTGTCTATCTTCGGTTCAAACCAGCATCTGCAGTTCTTTCCTACATCACCTCTTTCAGTTTAGTTTATTGTCACATGTACCGAGGTACAGTGATTAGCTTTTTGTTGTGTGTTATCCAGTCAGCAGAAAGACTATGCATGATTGCAATCGAGCCATCCGCAGTATACAGATGCACGATAAAGGGAATAACATTTAGTGGAAGATAAACTCCAGTAAAGTCTGATAAAAGATAGTCATACACCAGTGCCAGAGGAGCTGCAACATACTCTTCCTCTTAACTCTACCTTATTGGGTTATTCTGTGACTGTACTTTAATATTTTTATTGCATTACTGTGGATTGCAAACTTGGACCATTCTGCTGATATGCATTTGTCCTGATTATCATTGCTGTAGGTATTCTGTTTATTTGGTGAGCTTCTTGTGAACCAGGAATTTCATTGCACTCTGGTGTATATGACAATAAACTAATCTGAATCTGAAGTACTCAGCTTAGTAATAATGACCTATTCACCCCTGAACATTATAGTTTGGTTTATGATTGTCATGTGTACCGAGGCACTGTGAAAAGCTCATGTTTGCATGCTCTCCAGTCAAAGACAAGACTATACATGATTAAAATCGAGCCATCCACAGTGCATGGATAAAGGGGACAACATTCAGTGCAAGATAAAGACGGATAAAATCCGATTAGTTCAAAGGTCTCCAATGAGGTAGATGTGAAGTCAAGTCCACACTCTGACTGATGAGAGGACCATTCAGTTAACAGTTGGGAAGAAACGCTCCCAGAATCTAGAGGTATGTGTTTTTCAAATTTATAGATCTCTTGCCTGATTGGAGAGGGGGAGAAGAGGGAATGACGGGTGAATCTGGTTCTTGGTTATGCTGGCAGCCTTGCCAAGGCAGCATGAAGCGTAGATGGAGTCGATGGAAGGGAGGTTAGTTTGCATGATAGTCTGAGCTAAGTCCACAACTCACTGCCATTTCTTGCGGTTCTGATTGGAGCTGTTCCCAAACCATGCTGTGATGCATCCTGATAAAATGCTTTTAACGGCACATCTGTAAAAGTTTTTGAAGATTGGTGGGACATGCTGAACTTCTTAAACCTTCTAAGGAAGTAGAGGCATTAGTGTGCTTTCTTGGCCAAAGCTACAATGTGGCTGGTCCAGGACAAATTGCTGGTGACATTTATTGTTGGAACTTGATGCTTTAGACCAAGTCTGCTTCAGCACCATCAATGTATAGAAGGGTATGTGTACAGCTTCGCTTCCTGAAGTCTCCTCAATATCCTCTGTTCAGCTGACTATTTAGATTTTTCTCAGCGGTATACAATTCTATTGATGCCACCATTCTCTAAAATCTCACACAAGTGGTGATTGTTCATTAAAAAAGTCAATAAATTAGTGCTCTCTGCACCAAATTGCTATGTTCCAACCATCTATACTAATTAGCTGTGATCTCATGACACTATTACTCAGATAAGTACTGTATTAGATAAATTTGGAATCTTCTCAAGATAAACTCCCAAACCCTTGTAGGCTATTAAGAACGTAGAAATATGGGTGGCAGTCCGAGCCTGTATCTTTTGGAGCAGTAGGGGATCGAATATACAATGGAAACTTGGGAGTTATAGATACATAGATAATAGGTGCAGGAGTAGGCTTCGAGCCAGAACGGCCATTCAATGTGATCATGGCTGATCATCCACAGTCAGTACCCCGTTACTGCCTTCTCGCCATACCCCTTGATTCCACTAGCCCTAAGAGCTCTATCTAACTCTCTATTGAATGCATCCATTGAATCAGCCTCTACTGCTTTCTGAGGCAGAGAATTCCACAAATTCACAACTCTCTGTGTGAAAAAGTTTTTCCTCATCTTAGTTCTAAATGGCCTGCCCCTTATTCTTAAACAGTAGCCCGTGGTTCTGGACTCCCCCCAACATCGGGAATATGTTTCCTTCATCTAGTGTGTCCAATCCCTTAATAATTTTATATTTTCTAAAAGATGCCCTCTCATCCTTCTAAATTCCATGAATACAAGCCCAGTTGCTCAATTCTTTCATCATTTGACAGTCCCACCATCCCGGGAATTAACCTCGTTAACCTACGCTGCACTCCCTCAATAGCAAGAATGTCCTTCCTCAAATTAGGGGACCAAAACTGCGCACAATACTCCAGGTGTGGTCTCACCAGGGCCCTGTACAACTGCAGAAGGACCGCTTTGCTCCTATACTCAACCTCTTATTATGAAGGTCAACATGCCATTAACTTTCTTTGCCACTGTCTGTTGTACCTGTATTCTTACTTTCAGTGACTGATGTACAAGCACACCCAGGTCTCATTGTACTTCCCCTTTTCCTAACCTCCATTCAGATAATAATCTGCCTTCCCGTTCTTGCCTCCAAAGTGGATAACCTCACATTTATCCACATTAAACTGCATGCATCTGCCCACTCACCCAACCTGTCCAAGTCACTCTGCATCCTCATAGCATCCTCTTCACAGTTTACACTGCCACCCAGCTTTGTGTTATCTGCAAATTTGCTAATGTTACTTTTAATTCCTTCATCTAAATTATAAATGTATATTGTAAATAGCTGCAGTCCCAGCACCAAGCCTTGTTGCACCCCACTAGTCACTGCCTGCCATTCTGAAAGGGATATGTTAATTGTTTACTACTCTTTGTTTCCTGTCTGTCAACCAATTTTCTATCCATGTCAATACCCTATCCCCAAAACCACGTGCTATAATTTTTCCCACTAACTCCTGTGTAGGACCTATCAAAGACTTTCTGAAAGTCCAGGTACACTACATCCACTGGCTCTCCCTTGTCCTAACATTAGCTACTCTCCAATCCACAGGAACTGATCCAGAATCTATAGATCATTGGGAAATGATCATCAATGTGTCCACAATTTCTAGAGCCACCTCCCTGAATACCCTGGGATGCAAATCAACAGCCCTGGGGATTTATCTGTCTTCAGTCCTGTCAGTCCACCCAACACCATTTCCTGACTAACGTGAATTTCCTTCAGTTCCTCCATCACCCGAGATCCTCTGTCCCCCAGTACATCTGGGAGATTGTTTGTGTCTTCCTTAGTGAAGGCAGAACCAAAGTACCTGTTCAACTCGTCTGCCATCTCCTTGTTCCCCATAATAAATTCATCTGTTTCTGTCTTCAAGGGACCCACATCTGTCTTAACTAATTTTTTTCTCTTCACATACCTAAAGAAGCTTTTACTATCCTCCTTTATATTCTTGGCTAGCTTACCATCTTACTTCATCTTTTCTCCCCGTATTGCCTTTTTAGTTACCTTCTGTTGATCTTTAAAAGTTGCCCAATCCTCTGGCTTCCCGCTCATCTTTGCTATGTTATGCGTCTTCTCTTTTATTTTGATATACTGTCCTCAACCTCCCTTGTCAGCCACGGTCGCTTCTTACTCCCTTTAGAATCTTTCTTCCTCTTTGGAATGAAATGACTCTGCATCTTCTGGATTATTCCCAGAAACACCTGCCATTGCTGTTCCACTGTCATCCCTGCAAGGGTCCCTTTCCAGTCAACGTTGGCCAGCTCCTCCCTCATGCCAACATACTCCCCTTTGTTCAACTGCAATACTGACACTTCCAATTTTACCTTCTCCCTCTCAAATTGCAGATTTAAACATCATGTTATGGTCACTACCTCCTAATGCTTCTTTTACCTTGAGTTCCCTTATCAAATCCGGTTCATTACACAACACTAAATCCAGAATTGCCTTCTCCCTGGTAGGTTCCAGTACAAGCTGCTCTAAGAATCCAACTCTACACTCTACAAGAGGCATTCTACAAACTCCCTTTCTTGGGGTCCAGTACCAACCTGATTTTCCCAGTTTTCCTGCATGTTGAAATCTCCCATAACCACTGTAGCATTACCTTTGTTACATGCTAATTTTAACATGCTGTTATCAAGGTTATTATTCAAATTAGTGAGTTATGATGGATTGCAGGTGAATAACAAGTAAGCTTTGCAATATACCACTCTGGCATCGGAGGAGAACGTGGAGGAAGTTATCATATTCCTCCTGTGACCACGTGGGTTTTCTCCAGGTGCTCCATTTCCCCCCCAGTATCTTAAGTTTTTTTTGTTGCTTTCAATACAATGCCATATAAATTCCACTGAATAGGTTGTTTTCATGAAAGTTGTCAATGTTAATTTTAGATCACTCAGAGATGAGGTTGCCTTCATCTTCTATCTGCCCTCTATAATTTACAGTAAATAATTAATTTGTAAATGATAAAATGAGACTTGCCCCTAAAACCCTTCAGCGAAAAGATTATTTTCCCCGAACAACTGCTGATGGGAATTCAGACTTTAACGAGTCCTGTTTCCTAATCTTTTCAACCTTGGTGTTAGGCTGTGCTTTGTCCCATGAACTCTGTTTCTCAGAGTTAAAAGCAGGAAGGATGTATTATTTTCATCAAACTTTCTATAATCATCCAGATATGAATACAATGATGAATGTTGGTAGATAAATTATTGTCAATAAATCAGTTTTAATATAATTATTTGAATTTACTTTGATAAACTTGTCAAAATATAAAATGTTACAACAGGTTTGTGTTCCGTTAATCATATGGCATCTCTCTTTTGCTCCATAATAATGACATTAAAACAGCTTTATCAAAAAATACTGGCAAATCTCAGCTAACAGGTAGCAATCAATAAACAATTTTCATTGCTCAAATAATGCACTGCTTGAGAAACTGAAATGTCATTTTCTCTTAGCAAAAAATGTATTCTTTCAGTTTTTGAAATTGTTCCGATTTATATTTATTATCCACCTTTTGAATGGATTCTTGAAGCAATTACTATAAGAATGCGATTATTTTTTCCACACCAATAAATATATTTTTTGTTCGTATTTCAAGATGCATAGATTTCCCTGTAAGATGGCTGGAAAGGCCAAACACAGAAAAAAGAATGGATATCGAGTAACAATGTTTTTCTTTGTATAAATGAAATCAGATTTTTTAGTAAGGATTTATGGGTTATAGACGCAACTTAGCTATTCACTTGATTGCCCCTGAATTGCATGGCACTGCTGCGGACTGCTTAAAGTTGAGCACATTGTTGAGAGTTTGGAGTCGCATCAGGGCAAGATTTCCTTCCATTGAGGACATTGTACCAAAAGCGTAATTGCAGATTTGAAAGTTGATTTCAATAGTTGGTATCATATCTTCCCAACAGATAATGTGTCAATGATCCTCTGCTGTAATGTTTAGCTAGGTGTTGCAATAGGCTCTTTTTTTAAATGAACTGACGTATTTTACCTTCATGGCTGATGATGCTGAGATACAGCATTTGATTATGAAAACAGGATTGTTTTTCAGTATCAGTAAAGGAGACTAAAAGGAGAATTACTTAAATATGAGAGGGCTTACTTTCATTGTGCATTATTTAAAACATTTTTTAAAATTTGATACGAATATTAAAACTAACAATTTGAAAGAACATCTGTTATTGGTAATGATGGTTTCATTGAAATATCAAATATATTTGTAAACTGATACAAATTTGGTGACTGGATGTGCTAAATTAAACTTGCAATTTAAATCTCAAGTATTATTTTTTTAAATGCTTCCATACATATTTATGTGGCGCTTTTAGTTCACAGTTGCTAATTATGAGTTACATTTCACAAGTGTGCCTCTGGGAGTTGGGATATTGAAATTGTAACATTGTATCCTTACATGCATACATACAAATATGCATCCTCCTTGATTAATGTGTGGGTTCAGGATGAAAGACGCTTGATATCTTTAATACTAAACAATGTCACATTTGTTTTCTGAAACCATTTTGATGCCACGCAGCAAAGTTTCCTCCATGACATTGGCAGCACTTAACCATTTATACTCAGAACATGGTTGTGCATTGTCATTGGAGTTGGAATCTTGGCGAGTAGAATTTAATCCCCAGATGAGGTTACCATCAGATCAAGCACGATCTTATTAAATAATAGAGCATACCTGAAGGGCCAAAGGGCCCATCCCTACATTTAATTTGTAGGCTCATATGTTGTGTAATGTTGTCTTTGAGCCTAACTGTGCAGAGCAGCAGTAGGTTATTTAGCCCTTCAAGCTTGCTAGATGATGGCTGATCTATGACCCAGGACCTAAATCAGCCTTTATTGCTTACCCCACAATAATTAGGCTTTAAAACATATCTATGATTCATGGATTTCAAATGAGCATTTAATCCAACATCACTTTTCATTTATGGAAAAGATTCCCAATCTTCCATCAGCTTTTTATACGTGCAAGTCTTTCTATACTGCAGTTCTGTTTAAATTATTAAAAACGTTATAACTTTTTGTTGCCTTTCTGATTGATTTTCACACTTGTGCATGTCATAAGAATCGATCCACAAACATGGACTCCCAAGTCTTTTTGGAGTTTCGTGTGTTTTCATCGTTTAGAAAATACTGCTCTGTCCAATTCTTTATTGTTGTTATTGTCCATTTGTTTCATTTCGTCATACATTTTCACAATTAAGTGCATCCAACAATACTGCATACATTGTAATATAATTACAATATCATGTAATACTTTCCCCGATTTCTTAAGTGTGCTTTTCCAATTTGACAGCTTAATGTACTGTTAATAAGATGGAGAATTAAGAAGCAAAGAGGAGAAATGATTTGATAATTTTGTACTTAACACTTAGTGAGTGGGACTGCGGGGTGGAAGAGGTTGTAGAGTCAGAGAAATTTTAAATAAGTAAATGCCATCCCTATTCAGTTTGAAGCTGGCTTGGTAATAGGAATTTTCCCTCTATATCTCAGGAAGGAGGAAATCGCCCAGACTCATGCACTTGATTATAGCAATGGCCTGAGAAAGCACATGTGGGAGGAAATCCACTGAACTTGGTTACAATTTCCCCTGTGATCAATGAGCTTATCCACACTTGTATCTGGGTTTACCAACGTAGATGAACCCGTCTGTGTAAATAGTCACGGCCCTTGACATGGGGAGGAAGAGCAGAACAACTAGCTGATTTTACCTGATGAAGTAAAAAAATAAATTTTTCTCTTTAACTTTTCTACTCAACTAAACGGGCTTTTAACTTGATGAATGCACATTCTTGACCGCAGTCTCTGGATTGCATTATGATTCAAAGCCCTGGCCCGATCTGTCTCTGAACAGGGCTCAGGAAAGCTAAAGCAATTCTAATATCCAACTTCAATCCCAGAGATGGCCCACAAAGCCTTCTATGGAATAAATAAGATTTTCCCTCCATTTTTCAGCTAAAGATGGGAATGAATGCAGGTTGTTCATTGTTCAGAACCATTGGCATCTTTGGAAATTAAAACAACAAATTAAACACACACACTGCTAAGTGGCAATATTTGTGCCAGACAATGACCATTTAGAGTTAGAGGCTCCTAGAGTCTTACAGCGTGGAAACAGGCCCTTCGGCTCAACTTGCCCACATGTCCCATCTACACTAGTCCCTCCTGCCTGTGTTTGGCCCATATCCCTCCAAATTGGTCTCATCCATATAATAGCCACTTATTCTCACATTTAACTTTTTTAACATTACCAAACTCTACACCATCAACACCCTTGGAGAGACTTGAGGGATTGGTCAGAGGGGGGAGGAGTGGTGAATGGGGATGTCCATTGACCAGAAACTCAATTGAACTAGACCAATAAGAATCTTGCCTTCTATCTCAGGCCAGAGACCTGCTGTCCTGGGGTATGACTCAAACTTTGACTGGCTCCGGTGAGTCAAAAAATGAGTAATTCTGCAGGACATCAGGTGTCTTTTTGCCTGTCCCAGTGCTCAAGTCAAAATTCCTCCCATGGATGAGTGCAGCTCCAACACCAGTCAAAAGCCAACATCATGCTAAACAGCAGTACTACCTGTCGAGCTTGTGTGTGGCTTGATTTGTGTTTGTGTATAGCATGATCTGATTTAATTGGAAAGCATGGAAATTACTTTTGCACTCAGTACATCTCAGTACATGTGATAATAATTAACCAATACCATACCAGTTGGATCACCTCACAGACCCAGATCTCATGGGTATCATAGAAACATAGAAACATAGACAATAGGTGCAGGAGTAGGCCATTCGGCCCTTCGAGCCTGCATCGCCATCACAATATGATCATGGCTGATCATCCAACTCAGTATCCCGTACCTGCCTTCTCTCCATACCCTCTGATCCCCTTAGCCACAAGGGCCACATCTAACTCCCTCTTAAATATAGCCAATGAACTGGCCTCCACTACCCTCTGTGGCACAGAGTTCCAGAGACAATCAGCCAATCATTCTCCTTCTTCACAGTGTACAATTCTCTCAAGCTCAGGATTCACTATGCACCAACTAGTTGAGTACATCATAGAAAGGTAAGCTATAGAGGGTGCAGAAAAGATTCACAAGGACATTTCTTGGACGTGGGCTTGGGTTATGAGGATAGGTTAGATAGGCTGGGACTATTTTTTTCCTAGAGCAAAAGAGGCTGAGGGGTTAGGTTGTTGAAGTTTATATCGGGGGGGGGGGGGGGGGGGGGGTACAGATGAGGTGAATGGTCACATGTTGTTTCTCAGGATACTGTAGTCTAAAGCTAAAGCGCATAGGCTTAAACTGAGAGGGGAAATATTTAAAGGAAGCCTGAGAGCCAGTGGGTACATGAGCCGCCAGAGGATGCATAGAGTTGGATGCAATTACAATGTTTAAAAGACATTTTGACAGGTGAATGGATAAGAAAGGTTTGTAGGGATAGGGGACAAGCACAGTTATGCATCTTGGTCAGCATGGCTGAATAGGATGGGAGCACCTATTTCTATGCTGTATAACTCTATAAAGTGACTGGGTTAATTGGCACCTTGTCCATTATGCCTCAGCATGGCTGCAGTGTGGACTAAAATTGTGGCTAACAGAATTGCTCAAATTCATAACTTATATCATAAGTAGAATGAGGGCGTCAGGTGCCTGGGAACTCCTGCAGGTTCTGCTCCAAGTCACATCATCCTTCCGTGGAAATCTATCACTTATCCTTGTTTAAGAAGGAACTGCGGATGCTGGAAAATCAGAGGTAGACAAAAATGCTGGAGAAACTCAGCGGGTGAGGCAGCATCTATGGAGCGAAGGAAATAGGCAACGTTTTGGGTCGAAACCTTTCTTCAGAGTCTGAAGAAGGGGTTCAATCCGAAACGTCGCCAATTTCCTTCGCTCCATAGATGCTGCCTCACCCGCTGAGTTTCTCCAGCATTTTGGTCTACCTCTGATTTTCATTGTCACTGCGTCTAAATGCTGGAATTTCCTCCACAAAAGCATGATGAGAGTATCTTCACCACGTGGGCTGCCATGGTTCAAGGACATTAAACATTAGCAGGCTAATTTATGTGCACTTTAACGGCCAATATAATTTAAATTATTAAAGAAAGTAATCCCGTAAATAAAGGGTTCTAAAAATATTTGCAGTTCTTGCGACATGGCTGGGATTATTTTTATTCTAGAATATGATTTTTAAGGCAGATCAATCTCCAAGGCATTTGCAACCACTGACTTGGAGATACATTAATAACATTTAATGCATCTGCAACATTGCTGCAGTTACAGATTACAGCTTTTTGCGCATAAATCGTTCTTTCCGAAACTTGTTTTTTATATTTTATCTGACAACAATTCAAGAGCTGCGTATTTCTATCAAAAATTCTAATGCAGTTTAAAGAAAAATACACAGCCTAGATTTGTGTAGTCAATTCTGCCAACGTTACTCCAATAAAGACCTCTCAGACCAACCTTCATGCAGAACACAAAACTCGAAGAGCCTTTTAAAATAAGTTATATTTATAAAAAGCTTTTGCTGTTATCACATTTCTACATTGTGGTTTATTTATGTAAGACTATTGTAAAATTAATGGGTTCCAGGGACTGGAGTAATAGGAAGTGATAACAGTCATCTTAAAAGCATTCTGAGTTAACCTAGACTGTAACAAATGACTACACATTCCAATAACTGATGATGAGGAAGGCAGTGAGGTGGGGGGTAGTGGGGACGATTAATAGGTTATTGAAAGAATCTGACATAGTAGAAAGATAATTAGGACAATGAAGAAATCTAAAATAGTGTTTTTTTAATAATTAGTAAGAAAAAAATAGACATTTAAGTCCCTGTCTTGCGACGACTTCATTCTGAAATAATAATGTGACTTTGCAATTCAATGAGTGATTGATTGAAAATCATAAAATTCCCATTTTTTAAAATGTTTGAAAGCAATGGATGAAAATTCAGTAACGGAAAAATATGCTAACTGGCCTGCTTGGTGTTTTGCAGAAGAGTGGCTTTTACATACAGTAGAGGAAATTCGGGAATGTTCGTTTAAACTGACCAGACTTAACTAGCCCTAATTGACACCCGACCTATAGGTCATTTTGCAGATTGAGTCCAAGAAAAATCACATGTATTAAATAATCCAAGCACAGGCCTGGTCTGTGGAAGAGATGAACATGAGCGGGAGTATTGGTCGGAGAAGGTGACATAACTCCTTCACTTCCTTGGAAAACCTTGAGGCTCTGGGCACGTTGCCACTCAGGGAGATAGGAGCATGGTTCCAGGTGGCTCTTGGCCCCTCTATATCCTTAAATAGACACAAAATGCAGGTGTAACTCAGCGGGACAGGCAGCATCTATGGAGAGAAGGAACGGGTGACATTAAAATTACATGAATACATTACAATTAGCAATGAGGAAAGATAAAATAAGAAACTAAACTAATGCCATGCCTTTCAGAGATGGTAGAGCAGCTGCCTCACAATGGTATAAAGCCAGATTCAATCATGACCTTGGCTGCTGTCTGTGTGAAGTATGCATGCTCTCCCTCTGACCCCATGGGCTTTCTCCGGGTGCTCCGGTTTTCTCCCACATCCTAAAGACATGCGGATTTGTGGGTTAATTGGGCTCTGCAAATTGCTACTAGTGTGCGAGAAAGTGCGATGACATAGAACTCGTGTAAACAGGTGGTGAGTGGTCGGTGTGAATTGATGTTTTCATGATGTATCGCTAAACTATAACAGCATTCATACCATTAATTCTGTAAACATTTCTTGGCTGCAAGAGAAGAAAATGAACTCTGAGCAATCTCCCAAATGCAAGCTGAGTCCATTTTGCGTAAGCCCCACAACTCCAGCGAAGGCAAAGAGGTAGAACTTCAAACTGTGTAGGAAGGAACTGCAGATGCTGGTTTACACTGAAGATAGACACAAAATGCTGGAGTAACTCAGGAGATGACAGGCAGCATCTCTGGAGAGAAGGAATGGGTGAAGTTTCTGGTCGAGACCCTTCTTCTGACTTCAGAGACCTTCAAACTGCTCTGTTTGATAGCTGGGTAGTAACATTCAATTTTAAACGGTGCAGCGACATTTTATGTACAATCAGAATTAAACCAAGATGACATTGCAAGTCGATAAATGGTGGAACGATTAGAGAGTGAAATTGAGAGGAAGTTCAAATGGTGTAAAGAAAGAAAATGGTGGCTCAAATACAAGGTGGCTTCATAAACGGTTCAAATGATGCCTGGCATGGTAGATGAATTATTCACATCTAACATGGAAAGAAGAAAGAAGCTTGGCAGGGCTTCTTATATTATTGAGCCAGAGGTCATTGCTGAAAATTGCATGCATTGGATATGGCAGTGACAGAGCATAAGAAAGCAATATATTACTCTCGGAAATCGTCTCCGATGTATACCACACACACACACACACACACACACACACACACACACACACACACACACACACACACACACACACACACACACACACACACACACACACACAGCAGCACTACAGGAAGTTATAGATTTCTCATCTGCATTGGTAGTTCAGAACTTGGCAGAATATTTCAACCATATGGTATTTGAGATTGTGGAGAGCTATAAACTGGCCACATGCAGTCAGGAGCACACAAGGGCTTAAATGATGGTTCCTTCAAGATATTGCTCTGTTGGTGAGTTTTTCATCATGTGCTTGGAGACAAGATCATTTGTGGCCTTACAGAGTGTGAATACAGTTGAACCGCTTATTCCTTCATATCATCCTACTTCCAAAGGGCAGCAGAGATAATAGTCAATGTTTGCAGTTGCCACCTGCACGAGTTTCCACTATCTTTTTACCTATTTCAGATTTTCAGCATCTATAGTTTAAAAACATTTACTTTTCCAGCAGAATAGATAAAGCTGATTTAAATAAACATGTCAACACACTTTATGCATACTGTAATTAGTACATAGAACTGAAAGATGTTTGCATTTGTTTTCCTCTAAGGGAGAAAGCAGTGTAATGAAATATAACTATTGTTATGTAAATGTTACATGATCAGGGGCAGTAGTATCATCATGTGGTACTTAAGTAATATGTATGTAGGGAGAGAGTATCTTGTAGAGAACATTTTTTAAAACCCTGCAGATTCTGGAGTTCAAACCCAGCAAATACTGAGGTCAGACTATAGGGTGGGGGGTGGGGGGTGGGGGGTGGGGGGCAGGGGTGGAGTGGGGGGTAGACAAAATTATGAGGGGCCTAAAGTAGATAGTAAGAACGATTCCCCATAATGGAAGATTCTAAAAGTAGAGGGCATAGGTTTAGGGTATGGGGTAAGATGTTTACCGTGGATCTGGGGAAGATTTTCTTTTACCCAGATGATGGTTCCAGTCTGGAGTGGATTGCTTGACGGGAAGATGGAGGCCGCTATCTTCACGCCATTATGCAAGTATCTGGATCTAAGGAGGACATATCGGGAACAACGGATGTAGTCAGTAGACAAGGTGAGATGAGGTTCATGTGAACCTCTGTCTCACCTGGAAGGACTGCTGCGGTCCCTGGATGGGTGTGAGGGAGGAGGTTTAGGGACAGTTGTTGCATCTCCTGCAGTTGCAGGGGAAAGTACCTGGAGAGGAGGTGGTTTGGGTGGGAAGGAATGAGTGAATCAAGGTGTAGCAGAGGGAGCAGTTTCTGCAGAATGTGGAATTCTCATCTATTACATCTAATGTTCCTGATGAGGTCCCCTCTACATCAGTGAAACAAGCGATGACTAGGTGACCATTTTGCCAAACTATTTTGTTCGGTTTGTCAAGGCCTGTGGATCTCCCAGTTGCTAAGGATTTTATTCCCATGCTGATCTTACTGTCCTGGGCTTCCTCCATTGCCAGAGTGAGGCCACATCTAAACTCATATGAGAAGCGTCTGTTATTTCCTTTGGGTAACTCACAATTCAATGGTATGAATTGAAGATAGATGCAAAATGCTGGAGTAACTCTTGTAACATACAACTGTAACATAACATCCCAACTTCTATGCTCAATAAACACAAAATACTGGCGTAACTCAGCGGGACAGGTAGCATCTCTGGAGAGAAGGAATGGGTGACGATTGGGAAGGGTCTCGACCTGAAACATCACCCAAGAAAATATCACCTATTCCTTTTCTCAAGAGATGCTGTTTGACCCAGTGAGTTACTGCAGCTTTTTGTGCCTATATCTTAGGAATGGAGAACTGTATCATTAGGAAAGATGCACAAAAAGGTTTGCGTTTTAAATGCAATGCAAACTATACTCAATAATCTTGCATACCTTCCTATTTGAAAGTTAATGTGCAGTTGCAGCAAGCAACAGTACTTGTAAAAGGACACCCAGGTCTCTCTGAGCACCCACACCTTTCCATTTCCACAATTAGTTTTATAAAGGAAATTGATTAACACAAATAACAATCTGCCCATTGGTGTAATTAATCAACCGAAATATAGGAAAGGAAAGGATTCCTTTCTTTCACTGACCAAAGTAGCAGGAACTAAAAAAGGCAGCATGATATCTCTCCCATCATTGACTGGAAATTATAATGTCCCCTGAGGTGGACTTTGGGTACATTTTGAGTTCTGTTAAGTTCTACTGTTATAATTTAGAAGACAAGTTTTCCTTATCTTAACACAATCAGTTATTCCAGCACTGTGTGCATGTGCGTGTGTGTGTGCATGTGTGTACGTGCGTGTGTGTGCGCGTGTGTGTGCGTGTGCGTGCATGTGCGTGTGTGCGTGCGGGTGCGTGTGTGCGCGTGCATGCTGGGGCATTTACTCCAGCGTTTTTGTTTGTAAATTAGCATCTGCAGTTCCTTGTGTCTTCATTTATCTCAGCTAGGACTCCTGCAATTTCTTCTCTAGCTTCCCGCAGTGCCTTCGGATATATCTGATCAGGCCCGGAGATTTATCTACTTTCATACGCCTTAGGGCGTCCAGAGCCTCCTCTATCTTAATATGGATTTTCCTCAAGACAACTATTATCTGTCCCAAGTTCCCTGTAACCTTGTCCCTAGTTTACAGTAAAACAGGAGAGACATACTCATTGAGGAACTGTTATTCTGTTGGTCAGGGCCATGTGTTCCTGGATTGTACACGTCCAAACTGGAGAAATATGATGGGCAGCTTCTGAATGTTTTTATAAAGGTACGGACATGTTGGGCCAAAGGGCCTGTTTCTGGGCTCTATGACTCTAAGACCTAGTAGGAGGATATTCAGCCCAAGTCCATGCCATTGTCAGAGAAATCCTATCAATCCCATTTTCCCACTTGCTTCCCTCTTTCAGTCTTGTTCCTATAATCTTGTTGGAAAAGCATGAATATGATATTATTGAATGTTTCTAGTTTATTCAATTGTCAATTGAGCCCATGGAAAGTCAAGTCCTTGAAATTTATAGTCATACAGCAGTGAAACAGTCCCTTTGGCCCAGCTTCCCCTTGCGACCAATGTGCTCCACCTACACTGGTTCCACTTGTGTGCGTTTGGCCCATATCCCTCTAATCCTTTCCTATCCATATACCTGTCCAAATGTCTTTTAAATGTTGTTTATAGTTTCTGCCTGAACTGCCTCCTCTGAGATATTTGGGCCATATAGCACCATGTCTCGGGCTTGAAGTAACCTCATCATAATCCGGTATGTGCTGAAAATTATAATATTGTGGGCCTAGATTATGCAAGAAGCAGAATATTTTACTTGCTTCTGGGGCATGTAGTAAAAGCAGGAACTGCTGTAAATCCTCAGCAGGTCAGGCATCATCGGAGGCGAGAAAAGACAAGTTGACATCTCAGTTGGGGAATATTGCTTTTGTAGGAACCACTTTCATCATTGCATATGGCCCAGTGCACTATTCACAATGTATGAAACCTCACCGCGTGGCATTAACTGACAATAAGATGCCTTCACCAGCCACTATTTAATGGGATCATGTTGTTTTTACGGAGTAATTGCAGTAATTTAATTCAGCATTGGCAGTTGCCACAGTCATCTCTTTCTCCTGTCATGTGTGACCTCCTGCAGGAAAACTAGACACGATTTATGGTAAACATTTGTGATGTTTAGAGCAGCTGGCCACAATGTGAAAATAACTGTCACTTAATGAGAGAAGGGGTTGCAGCAACAGTGCAAGAATTGGGAGCATTGAGATCAGCGAAGTGTGGTGGAGGGAATGCAGGAAGGCAAGTCAGTAGATCAGTAGTCAGAATGATAATGATGACACAGGATGACCCAGCCAAAATGCCACAGATGCTAAAGGTCTGAAATTGCTGCGATGGAGGCCATTGAACTTTTCCAAAATTGGAATCAACCATGTCCTGGGCCGCCTCCATTGCCAGAGTGAGGCCACACAGGAGGAGCAGCACCTCATATTTGGGTAGCTTACTGTGTAAGAACATTGCATTTTAGGTAACCTTGACACACTTTTACCCTTCACTTTCTCCCCCACCCCCTACTTTCTTCCCTCCACACACAACCCCCCCTCCACACCCCATGCCCCATTTGGACGATCAGGGACACATGACAATAAGCTCTCCCCCTCCACCCACGCTCCTTCCTCTGGCTTCTGAATTCGCAACTCTTCAATTTGTTTATCGTTATGTCTCATACCTTCGGTTTTAATCTCTGGCCTTTGTTCCAACCATTTACCTATCAAAACTCCCCTTGCCTGTGTCTGCCTATCACCTGCCATGTTTTGTCCTGCCTCTCCTCTCTCCCAGCTTTCTTTACCACTCCCCCCACCCCCCTCCACAATCAGTCGTAAGAAGGGTCCCGACCCAAAAAGTCACCTATTATTTTCCCCAGAGATGCTGCTTGAACCGCTGAGTTACTCCAATGCGGTGTATTCTATTTTGTAAACCAGTCTCTGCAGTTCCTGGTTTCTACACTTACAGTGCCCTCCATAATGTTTGGGATATTGACCTATCACTTATTTATTTGCCTCTGTACTCCACAATTTGAGTTTTGTAATAGAGAAAAAAATCACGTATGGTTAAAGTGCACATTGTCAGATTTTAATTAAGACCATTTTTATACATTTTGGTTTCACCATGTAGAAATTACAGCTGTGTTTATACATAGTCCCCCCATTCAGGGCACCATAATTTTTGGGACACAGCAATGCCATGTAAATGAAAGTAGTCATGTTTAGTATTTTGTTGCATATCCTTTGCATGCAATGACTGCTTGAAGTCTGCGATTCAGGGACAACACCAGTTGCTGGGTGTCTTCTCTGGCCATCTTTAGCTTATGCTTGTTTTGGGGGCTAGTCCCCTTCATTTTTCCCTTCAGCATATAAAAGGCATGCTCAATTGGGTTCAGCTCAGGCGATTGACTTGGCCACTCAAGAATTGACCATTTTTTAACTTGAAAAACTCCTTTGTTGCTTTAGCAGTATATTTGGGATCATTGTCTTGTTGTAGAATGAACTGCCGGCCAATGAGATTTGAGGCATTTGTTTGAACTTGAGCAGGTAGGATGTGTCTATGCACTTCAGAATTCATGATGCTTCTACCATCAGCAGTTGTATCATCAATGAGGAAAAGTGAACCAGTACCTTCAGCAGCCATACATGCCCAGGCCATAACACCCCCACCACCGTGTTTCACTGATGAGGTGGTATGCTTTGGATCTTGGGCAGTTCCTTCTCTCCTCCATAATTTGTGTTTGTCATCCGTCTGATAATAGTTAATCTTCATCTCATCTGTCCACAAGACCGTTTTCCAGAACTGTGGTTGCTCTTTTAAGTACTTCTTGGCAAACTAACCTGGCCATTCTATTTTTGTGGCTAACCAGTGGTTTGCATCTTGCCGTGTAGCCTCTGTATTTCCGTTCATGAAGTCTTTTGCGGACAGTGGTCATAGACAAATCCACACCTGACTCCTGAAGAGTGTTTCTGATCTGTCGGACAGGTATTTGGGGATTTTTCTTTATTATAGAGATAATTCTTCTGTCATCAGCTGTGGAGATCTTCCTTGGCCTGCCAGTCCCTTTGCGATTAGTAAACTCACCAGTGCTCTATTTCTTCTTAATGATGTTCCAAACAATTGATTTTGTAAGCCTAAGGTTTGGCTGATGTTTCTAACAGTTTTTTTCTTGTTTCTCAGTCTCATAATGGCTTCTTTGACTTTCATTGGCATAACTTTGGTCCTCATGTTGATAAATAGCAATTAAAGTTTCCAAATGTGATGGAAAGACTGGAGGAAAGACTCGGTGCTGAGAGCTCTCTTAAGGAGGAAATTAAACACACCTGAGCAATTACAAATGCCTGTGAAGCCATGTGGTCCCAAATATTATGGTGCCCTGAAATGGAGGGCCTATGTATAAACACAGTTGTAATTTCTACATGGTGAAACCAAAATGTATAAAAATGTCCTTTAATAAAATCTGACAATGTGCACTTTAACCACATGTGATTTTTTTCTATTACAAATCTCAAATTGTGTAGTACAGAGGCAAATAAATAAATGATGGGTCTTTGTCCGAAACATTATGGAGGGCACTGTAAACTCCTGGCATTCACATGCTCCGCGCGTCTCTCTTCTGGAGGGCTATCTACCTCTGGGGAGAAAGAGGATGTCTTTCCTCCTATCCATTCTAAGCACAGAGCATCCAAAAACAAGACCAGACCCTGTTTCCTATTCCCAATAATTTCCGATCTTAAAGCTGCCTGGATGCTAATAAATCAGTGCCCCTGCACATGTAAAAGCTTTGATTTACTATGAACAATAACACAGATGATCTGCTAGTCATTGTAAATATATTACAAATTAATTAAAATATTGTGGTTAACAATTGCACAGTAATAAGAGCAGATTTGTAACGTGGCCCTTTTCAAGCATTGGTCTTCTTTCAAATAGTCCTGTAATTTGCAATGTGTGCAATCACTGCAGAGCCAAATTCCTTTCTCTGAGTTAGATTGCCATTTATTCTTGTAAGCAGCTGGAGTAAATGGTTCCTCGGTCTCTTTAATCATTTTCAAAATCAGCAAAAATTAAAATTGAAAATTGAAATACCTCTTTACCATCGTGAAGGTTCCAAGTGCTTTGGAGTTAAAACTGTCATGTTATGGTTCCAATTGCAGTCCTTGAAGACTGAAATCAAAGGGAATACTTCAGCTTGAAGTTATTTTACAAAAGAAGGGCCCATAATGTATGACGGTTGTGGACAATTAGCTTGGATGAAGTACAGGCAGAATTATTAAGTTGTGAGAGGAATTGCCTTGGGTTGGAGACAGGTGAAATGTTACTATCCCACGTGCATCTACCTTGGAGCATCCACATTCAAACAGATACATAGATTAATATTTGTCACCATGTGCTTCTTTAGAGGGTGTAAAAAGCATACAGAATATTATGGATTTGGTTCCAACTTCTTTCATGTTTTTGAGGATGCTAAATGCATAAAAGATGCAAAAGGAACAGCACACTGTTCGGTTCTCTTTTCTGCCACGACCGGTTAACATTTTTCAACATTTTTGATTAACCTGGAGTAACTCATTGGGACAGGCAGCATCTCTGGAGAGAAGGAATGGGTGATGTTTTGGGTCAATACCCTTCTTCAGACTGGGTCTGAAGCGTCTCGACCCGAAACGTCACCCATTCCTTCTCTCCAGAGATGCTGCCTGTCCCAGCCGAGTTACTCCAGCTTTTTGTGTCTATCTCTGGTTTAAACCAGCATCTGCAGTTCCTTCCTACACATGAATGATTAACCTATCAGCTTTTCTCCCAAGCATGCCAGTGAGGCTTTTGTTATTGATTGTGGGGCGTATAATCCCTGAGCTCTGCATAATCGCAGTGAACTGAAGCCTTCTCTCCCAGCTGCTGTGAGTCACAGCACTTTTGACAGTTCGGTAACATCACACATTTTGTTGTATTTTTAACATAAATATTTACTATTTTAAGTGGAGTTCACTATTGCACTAAATTAGGAGGATACAACTGATATGTGGTGAGCTTGAAAACCTCCAGTAGACTAAGCACAGCTTTGTTCAAACCAAGTTTTTTTGTGTGTCCTGTTTTGTATCTCATAAACGAGTATACACAGCGATCACCCAGCAGGCTTTGTTTAGTTCTGTTTGGTCATTTGTGTCTGACTTTACCAAAAATAACCCAGTCCTGAATATTTATTTCTCTAGCAGCGTATGGCATTAGTTATTTGCTTCTCATCGTATACTCGATGTACTTGGTTCTGATTTCACAAATCGCAGGCAGTAATTGCAAAAGGCAAAGCACATGTTGAATCGTATCTCTCCCAAGCTTTCATGTTTTATTTTTGCCACAGAAATGTTTTTTTTCTGTCTGCAAGTAGTCTGCTTCAATAACATGACAATTTGGTGAATCAGTAAGCAAGATCTCTACAGCAGTTTGGTAAATATACGTTAGCAGGATTACTGCTTTTTTTTTTTTGCCAAAGAGCCCCCTTGCACAATGCAAGAAAAAACATTTTCTGTACAGGTCTGCAGAGCAAATGACAGGAGGCTTCCACCCAAACAGCTAAAAATGTAATGTGGCTCGGATTTGTCCAATTTCCTGTTTTTTTTTTAGCCCTGCTGCACAGAGTATAAATTTACCTCACAATGTTCATGGTGACAATACTTCGTTACAGTAATTTAGTCAGTATTCATGAGGATTTTAATCTTCTGAGTCATAGAATTCCTTTATTCCCTGAAGAATTTCCTGTGTCTGACTGGAATTTCAAGTCTTTGTAGTTTTAGCTGAATTCCTTGAAGCAGTTACTTCTAAATGGCCATGTTCTTTTGGGTTGCACATGATACCTGGATGGCTGGGTCACTTACCAACTCCTGGTTTTCAAGAAAATTAATCTCTTTTGAAAACTGGCTACAGTAACTTTTTTCTAGTTTAAAACAATGTTTCCCACTTTCTTTTCGTCATTACTGTTCTCATGGTCAACGTGGAAAACAGCTGTCGATTAAGCAATATTTGTCTCTATCTTTATATATGTTTATGTTTCTTTGATTCTTTCTATTCCGTGGTTATTTGCTTGAAGGCTGATCCATCAGGTTTTCATCACATTCACAGAAGAGGAAAGGGGGATAGAGTTACTGGTATATTGGCCCATTTAGCAATTAATAAGAATATGCTATTGGATATCTTTTTGGGGGTGAATTTTGGGATATAGTAGAATTCCAGACATTTTGTGATCCTGGTTTAAATTGAATTTTGGTAAATTGAAAAGACTTTACGTTTATTTAGTTATTCTTTTTAATTAAGTGTTATGCAATGTGCATTAAACCAGTGACGATGTCTAGGAAGTCTGGCTGCCTGCTTTAATTATTCTTTGCAACATTTTTGTAAAGCGTATTGGAACGCACTTGCAGAAGAATATGAGAACTCAGTGTGGCATATTTCACTTTAATGAGAAATATCATTTACCCATATGCTTGCAGTTTGATAATACTATATGCTGCTTAAATCAGTGTGGTTTGGTGACATCCATAGTGTGTGGTATGATTTATTGATTGCTCTGATTATAGTTGTGTTGCTGAAATCTAGGACAAGATTCCGGTGAAACATTGACCATTTTTTGCCTTTTTTAGATAAAAATCCAGGAATTAAAATTTTATTTTGTTTGTATTACTAAGGATTGCCTGTGTGAATTGAAATAATTTTCAGATCGATAAGGATTTTTTGGATCATCCAAAAACTTGGCAAGTTTATTCGATGAAAAGTAAAATCATGCAACGCAGATTCAATTCCAGGGAGAACGTGAAAACTCCACACAGACAGCACCTGAGGTCAGGATTGAACCCAAGACTCTAGCGCTGTGAGGCAGCAGCTCTACCAGCTGCACCAGCGTGCCACCCACATGTGCTGCATTTTAACCTTCTGCCGAATGCCCTGGACTCATTCTGCAGAACATCAGCCCTGTTTCTATCAGTGGCATAAATACCAATGTGTACTACAGCTCCAAGCTGTTCTTCCTCCCCCTTCAGAATGTCGTGTGCCTGCTCTGAATCGTCCCTGACTCTGGCATCAGGGTCCCATTGGAATCTCGCTCATGGCTACAGAAATGTCTGTCTGTTCCCCTCACTGTGCGTTCCCCCACCCTCCAAGACCGATCCCTCCTCTGCTGCGCAGCAGAGCCAACTGCAGTAAATTTGGCTGCTGCTGTTGCTGCTGCTGCTTACTTCTGAGAGGACATCCCACCAAAAGTAGCCAACACGGTGTACCTATTTGATAGAGGAATTACTACAGAGAGTTCCTGATCCACCTCACTGCATTTACTGCCTTTCCTGCCAGTCACTGTCTTCTTTCTTACTGTGCCTTCAGCGTGTCTATTACCCAGTAAACATTCTATCTACAACATTTTCTGAGTCCTGGACTCTCTAAAGCAGCTCCAACTGCTCTACGCTGTTCAACGCTGTACATTTGGACACACAGTAGAAGTCACCAGCGACACGAGAAATGTCCCTGATCTCCCACATCCTGCACTGTCTGAGCTTCAAATGTTTATTCCCCGTCCCTCTTACCGAGCAAGAGAAGAAAAAAACATCTTGTCTGATCGGTACTCCATGTTCTCACAATAATTACACCGAGTAACCTGGTGTAGCACAAGAACATAGGAACCCATGTCAGCCATTTACCAGTAATCGTTCGAACTCATTCATTGTTCAAAGGAATTATAGTTGTTCTGTCAGAAAACACTGAATACTGAAATACCTTTTCTACAAGTCAATTTAAATATTTGCTTAACAAATAAATAACAGTTAGAAACAAAGAACTGCTGGTTAATACACAAAAGGACACAAAGTGCTGGAGTAGCTCAGCAGGCCCAGGCAGCATCTCTGGAGAACAAGGATAGGTGACGTATCGGGTCGAGATCCTTGTTCAGATCGGAAGAAGGTCTGAAGAAGGGTCTTGACCCGAAACATCACCTACCTGTCTTCCCCAGAGATGCCGCCTGACCTGCTGAGTTACTTCAGCACTTAGTGTCCCTTGATATAACATTGACAGTTGACCTGGAATCACCAAAGCATGCACTCTTTCACCGCAAAACTTCGATCTCACAGCCCTTCAATGGCCATTCCCTTTCTACCTGCCTCTCTTTCTGTACAGGTCCTTCCCAGGTTCCGCCAGTGTTCCACCAGTGTTCCGTTCCTTAGAACTGTTTGTATCCTCAACAGTTTGCAAGTCAGAAACACAGCTACAACCCGAGTTCCCACATGGCAGAAGATCCAGCTCGCCAACCTCCCAAATGCTCATTCATGTGTAGGTGTTCATAAGCCAAGCGATCTTAAGCTGGGGAGGATCTGTACCTCATACCATTGTTAATGTCCAACTTCCTTTCCTCTGAAGCTACCATTTTCCGAGTTAAAACCTTGCTGCTGTTGCAATCAACCGGTAACAATCAGTTGATATTTTTTCTGCCAGTTTAGGTCCACTTCAGTCTGTTTCACCCTCATGTTTTGGCATTGGCCATTTGAAAAGTCCAGGAGCTGGTGCCTAAACAGAAGTTTAAACCTCATTTTGAATTTCATTGCAAATCATTCATTGCAAATCTTCCAGCTGTTTCCCAACAACTGATATCAGATCAATCCTGAATCTTTTTTTGATGTTCATTAACTTAGGATTGCTTAAAATTTGGATTGTTATAAGTGCAGGTAATTTTGCCAATAACAAAATTCCTTGTTCCTTGCTCTGAAGGAGCCTTGGACAGATCCTGGCTCGCTACCAAGTGAAGCTGTCCTTAAGTGTATGCCTTTGATTGCTGGCATGAATCGCTTGAAGGATCCATAAGGTAGAAGTGGGCTTTCTGTTGACCATTTTGACCTGCCATTTGGCAGACGCTGTTGTAACTGCTGATCTTTGCTTGGGCCTTGGGTTAGGAATTAGCTGGAGCGGTGAAGGCACTCGCCGATCACCAAACTACTAATCTTCCCAACTGCTCCGTGCAACGATCAAATAATTCCCATGCCAACTCGCCAAGGTTTCACCACTATTTTCTGACCTTCCACCAGTGGGATCATTTTTTCCCCGTCAGACCAATTCACACCAAATAGTGGGGAAGGGCACACAGCTTATTGTGCTGCTGTCTGATAATTCAGTAGCATTGGTATCAAGCACTATTTTGTATTTATCGTAAGTACAATAACGACGTATGTGTCCTTTGAATTAAGAAAATATTTTTCAATGGTCCAATGGTGTTTTATTTGTCACTTATTCAACTGCACAATGAAGTTCCTTTTGCATATTTACACATGTGGGCGCCTCTAAGTTTTGTGCTCTATTTCCCAAGTCCAAAGTACGGTCTGCCTGCACGTTTGTGCATGAATACTTTAAGATTATAATTTTGCAATAAATTATTCTGGGTTTTGCGTGCTTCTAAATTACTCGTAATGTGAAATGAATCCGATCTGAAAGAATGAATTTTGTAATAATAGATGATCTCGATTAAAATGCATATCGTTAAAGATCATCATAATAATAGTTAAAACAAATAAACGGAGCACAGAATAGCACAGAATGTAGGGACCTGTACATTCCATTTAATCATCAGGCTCGAGGGGGTTATGGTTGCACTAATACTGAATTGGTCCTTTTTCTCTTTGTCCCTTATAGTCAGCCTTAACTTTAAAAATAAATAACAATTTGGGATATCATGTTTACAACATATAAAGTTTACAGATGAAACAATTACAGTTCACAGAATCAATTGCTATTAGAAACATAGAAAATAGGTGTAGGAACAGGCCATCGGCCCATTGAGCCAGCACTGCCATTCAATATGATCATAGCTGATCGTCCAAAATCAGTACCCTGTTCCTGCTTTCTTCCTTGATTCCGTTAGCGCTAAGAGCTATATCTAACTCTCTCTTGAATAAATCTATTTGTAGATTAGTTCCGAATTTCCACCTCTGTCAGCAGGCAAATGTACTTTCTGACTTCAATGCGGAAAGACCTGGCTCTGACGTTTACACACTGCCAATCTGGCTCTTTAGACTTTAGCCTCCAGAAGCAGGGATAGCTTTGATCAGCTCCCCACCAGAACATGAGGATATGTATTAATATAAGGTAGATTTTCATTTATTTAACTATTACAGCAGATGCATTAACTGTGCCTAACACTAGTTTAGATGAGGAAGTGTGTAAGTTTGATAGACACAAAATGCTGGCGTAACTCAGCGGGACGTGGGGTTTGGTGCGTCTGACTCCATTTGATGTGGAGTCAACATCAAGTATCCAAACCAAGTATATAATAACACCGTCTTAAAAACAATTGTTTCATTTGTGATTTGGTTATATATTGACACTGATTATGGTATTTGAATTGCTTAAATATTCAGAACTTCTGCAACATGGACTGATATTTAGGTGGGGATCGGGAAGGCCAAAAATAACCAAAGAATGTTAGATAAAACTGAGGACAAGAAAAAAAAAACAAGTTAATACTGAAATTGCAGTGGCTTATATACCAAAGAAGCAAAATGGTAAGAAGTTAAATCTGTTGCAGAAGTGCTGGTGTGGTCTTGGTACTATTGGGTAGGGAGTTCCATGATTCCACCGGGTGGCGCCATCAGCGATGGCAGCCTCGCCAACAGACTGTCTGTCTTTTCGTCTCTTTTGTTATTTGTAGTGTGTTTTAAAAGGTTGTATTAATGTTCTCTGGTTTGTTTTATGTTGGGGTTGGGGGAGGGGGTCAGGGAAACAATGTTTCAATCTCGTACCTTGCTGGAGATGCGATTGTTTTCCGGATTGTATCTCCGGTCGCTCTGCGGCCTAACATCTTGCTCGGGACTGACTTTGAGGCCCACTGCGGGGCCGTGGACTTGCCAGCGGAGCTGATCCCTTGCCTGGGATCAATGCTCCAACTGCGCCCTGCAGGTTTCACCATTGAGGAGCTCGTAGTCTCGGGTAGAGAACGATGTCGGGAAGCTCCAAACGACACAGAAGGTTTCGACCAGCCCTGATCCTGGGTCAGATTGCCCGGCATGGGGGAGCTGGGATTCCCCCGCCCCGATGCAGGATCTTGATCGCCCCGACGCAGAGGGCCCGACCGCCGGCCAGGATCCCATCAACGGAAGGCACTTGAGGCCCCCGACCGCGTGAGAACAAAGAAAGGAAGAGATTTAACTTTTTTTCCTCCTTCTATCATCCAGTGAGGAATGTGGAGGGGTCACTGTGGTGGATGTTTATGTTAAAATGTATTTTGTGTTTCTTGTTGCTTTTTATTGGTATGACTGTATGGCAAATCACATTCCTCGTATGTTGCAAAACATGCTTGGCTAATAAAGTTTGATTACGATTATGATGATTTAGATCCAGCGACAATAAAGGAATGACAATGCCTTTCCAAGTCAGGATGGTGTGTGAATTGGAAGGGAACCTGTGGTTTCCTATGTGTTTGCTGCCCTCTTCTTTCCTGGTAGTAGAATTTAAGGGTTTGGGAATTATCGATGAAGCAGTCAAAGAGAGTAACTGTGGATCATTTTTATTGGATGCAAGATCTGTAACTTCTTTTGCAAGCTGTTTTGAAACTTGGAAATTATGTAGTTCACAACTGGGCTAGCTGATTGGAAAAGATGCCTGATAGAAATCAAGACAATTGCAATTTTGCATGGGCAATATTCAGCATTCACCTTGAATCAGTAATTCAGACTTTACTAGACTTCATCTTGTACTGAACGTTATTCTCTTTATCCTGTATCTGAAAACAATAGACGGCTTGATTGTAATCATGTATAATCTTTCCACTGACTGGATAGCATGCAACAAAACAAAAGCTTTTCACGGTACCTCAGTACATTGCTAATAAAAAAACTAAATTAATTCCATAATGCATCTGCCTTGTGATTGCAAAGTGGGTGGTGCTGCTTGAGAAAGTGTTGTGCTCACCCCAGCTTGGCAAGGTGAGCCCAGGCTCTCTCCGTCAACACTTCACGCCCCACTCTCTGTGAACCAGATACGAAACGTGGAGAGAGCGGGCAGAATGGTTGGAGCCCACCAAGAAGCCCCCACTGTTGACCTGCAGGAACGATGGGGCAGGTACGACTGACAGATGTCCTCACTGGTTGTAAAGGAGCGCTTCAGCTTCTGGCCTGGAAGAAAACCTTTCTGAATAAATTAGGCTTCATTATTCTGGCTGTTCCAGGCCATAGTGTTCCTTCCACTCTCTGGTGCTCCTGCTGAGACTGCCACAATGTGCAAACACACAGCTTCCAGCTAAGTCAATCTAGTTTTAAATGCATCATCAGGATTTGTGTTTAAATGTAGAGACAGCCTTCATCCAATGGCCAAATGCCCCTGTTAGAAAGATCCAGGGTACATATATGGGTCGTGTGCATGAAATGCTGCCCCTATTTTCAACCCGGTGCATCCTGATCGTGATTGAATACCTGGGTTAAAATCGGGACTGCAGTCGTTGCCTTGTGATGGGACAATGGGGTTGAGAGAAAAGTAATGCCCAGCATTGCTTTTTCAGTGCTCAGTCGATTGCACCTATTAACTTGCCTTGTGTCGGATCTGCTGACAGGGATTGCCCAGGTTTGCTGAGATAAAACATAACTGTGAATTAAGTTACTCATGCTGTAGTGTGTATATAAATATCTAAGGAAACGATACAAGAGCTTTGTGAACTTGGCAATTGCAGTGCAATAAAGATAGGCAAAGATAAAGAATATAGGAACTTTGAATAAACTTTGAAAACATTAAGGCTGTCATATTTATTGATGTGGTGTAGCAATTTTGTGGTAGGCCTTAGAGGTTTGACAGGGGATGTTTCAGAGGAAATATTTTGCAGACTTACTTCCTGTAACCTTAAAGTGACCATTATGTCTGGTACATTGAATAAATAATGTTCTACATCGAATTAAAAGGAAGATTGCCTGCTTCTAAGGAAAAAAATAAAGACAAGAGTTTTATGTCTTTATTAGCTGCACCATTATGTCTGGTGCATTGAATAAATAATGTCCTCCGTTGAATTACTGAAGAGATTGTCCGATCCTAAAAGGAAAAGGCAGGGTTTTATGCCTTTATCAGCTGACTTTAGCAAGACTTTATATTAATTTAGTCTGCCGTTTACTGCACTGATGTTTTACCGGTTTACAAATGAAGAAGAAAAGATGCCCAATCATGAATTTGGTTGCTTTGCTATTTTAAACTTCTAAGTCTGTGGGGAGCAATTTTCAAGTTGCATGAATATTGGATTGACGAATTGCTTTGTCTATTACAATTTCCATGTGAGAACCCCAAAATATATGTGTGGTCAAAGGTTTCAATCACTTTCTTGGTCCTTCTGCTGAACAACCGGAGTGCTCTGCTGTAACTCTGCGGCAGTGGCAATGACTAACAACAGCCGTATGTTGCCCATCCTCACGGGACCTGCACAAGCACTTCACTACTTGCCGGTCAGACAGTAAGCCGAGAGGCTACCACCTGCAACTGGGCTTGCTCCTGAAACCTGCAGAACCTCGGTCATCTCTCGAGCCCATGTCTGAGCCACAGTGTTCTTCTGTACACGGTGACCAGCCTTTGTGGAACAAGCCGCAACAGCACAAGATTAAGAGTACAGGTGTGCTCCAGAGTGAGCAGTATGAATGATTTGTTTGAGGAATTTGGAAAGCTAAGATGGATATTACATTATGTGCTCAGGATGTGACCAGCATCTATCAGGTGGCTGTGCAACATTTAGATGGCACTGTATAGGAAGGAACTGCAGATGCTGGTTTACACCGAAGATAGACACAAAAAGCTGGAGTAACGCAGCGGGACAGGCAGCGTATCTGGAGAGAAGAAACGGGTGACGTTTTGGGTCGAGACCCTTCTTCAGACTAATGTTCCATATTGGCCAATAAGTAGGTTGCTCAGTGGACGAAGGTCTGACAGGGAGAATGTTTGACATAGATGTGTAGGAAGGAACTACAGATGCTGGTTTACACCGAAGATAGACGCAAAATGTTGGTGTTATTCAACGGGACGGGCAGCATCTCTGGAGAGAAGGAATGGGTGCCCTTTTGGGCCGAGACCCTTCTTCGGACTGAGGATCCCACTACAAAGAAGCAGGCACGGTTTAAGTGATGTTCTCATCAATGATTAGCTGCTCAGATCCTCAAGCACCAGGATAGTTTTGAAGACTGAAAGGCAAACACAAGATATAGAAGAAAGAACTGGCTCAGTCATCCCGCAGAAAAGCGAGATCTGTTTCTCTGAATGCCTCCAGCATTATCTGATATTATTTTAAGTTTTGAAGCCCTCGAACACAATAACATTAAGCTCATCATGCTCAGTTCAACTGAGCATAGTATTGCGATGGAAGTGCGGCCTCACAGCCGAGACATCTTCACTTCATCAGTCTAATGTTCTACTTGGTTGATAGTACTTGTGGAGATGTGGTATTGTGTTGCAACCTGTACCAGAGAAGGTTGTACATGAGTTGTATATGTGAGGGGTCATGTTTGTTTTGTCCAAGAGATTACCATCAAAAATTAAACAGCACAGAGTTGAAGTAACCTTTTCACATATGTTATCAATTGGTTAAGACCAAGATGACAAACAGTAGAGTTATGGTGAGGCATCTCCAATGGGTGGGATGATACAAATTCAGGTTTTTCACAGAAGCCGTGGTTTTTTGTTTCCTGTGTTTCAAATACTTCGTCAAAGAGAAAGGAAGTTGAGCATCACAGGTTGCAGAAAGGTAACGCAATGATGGGCAGAGGCCGCGTGTACCAAGGGAAAATATATATCAATGAAACGGCAAAACCAACGACAGGTAGAGTTTGAGATAGTGAGAGGACAGCCACACTGAATGCAGGAAAGTTAAATCAATGTATTTCCTCAATTGTGAAAGAGCAGAAGTCACAGGAACAAAGTTTTGAGGATGCCCATGAACACAAATGTCTCCAACTAGTGTGAACGGGGGATCATTGGCCGGAACTGCAGATGCTGGTTTAAACCGAACATAGAGACAAAATGCTGGAGTAACTCAGCGGGACAGCAGCATCTCTGGATAGAAGGTATGGGTGATGTTTTGGGCTGAAGAAGGGCCTTGACCCTGGCCCGCTGAGTTACTCTACCATTGTGTCTCTATGATTGATAGTCCGCATGGGCTTGGTTGCCCAAAGGGCTTGTTGCCATGCTGTATCTATCAATCAATCAAAACATCAGCCAACTCTAACCCTGCCTCACACTATCCATTGTGGAAACAATCATCCATGATTTTGTTACGTCTAGACCTGTCTCTTCCAATAAATTTCGAGTCAGTGTTCATCCTGCTTTTCTAGAAACTTAAGATTACATTAACTCCACTATCTGTATCCCAACCTTTTGAGCTTCTCATTATTTTGTTTAGGACTCATTCCAAGTGTGTTAAGCAACACCATGCAAACATGCGGTAATACAGCGTAAAGGTGCCTAAAGTGTTGCATAATATGAAAAATACTGACAGGCAATACGATGACACCACTGCAATCTGGATTTGTACTGACTTTCGTAAACGTTTGAAGAAAACCTTTTAAAAAAAATAACAATTCAAATGGAGTACATACTTCTGAAGAAGGGTTTTGGCCCGAAACATTGCCTATTTCCTTCGCTCCATAGATGCTGCCGCACCTGCTGAGTTTCTCCAGCACTTTTGTCTCCCATCATGGAGCTGGCAAAACTACATTGTTTCCCATTAAGTCATGCCTCGTTCTTAAAACTCACACCATTGTTTGAAAATACCTCCACGATCTTACCTCTCCTCCAGTCCTCTAATTGCTCAGATGTCGGTGCCGCTTTTAACCCTGCCACCTTTCTCATCCTCAAATTTAGAGACACAAGGAGTTGCAGATACTGGAATCGTAAGCAAAGCACAAAGTGCAAGGGTAACTCAACTGGTCAGGCTGCATCTGTGGAGGCAATGGAGAGGCGACGTTTCAGGTCGGGGCACTTCTTAGTCTGAAAAAATCCAAAATCCTGCCTATTCATTTCCTCCACAGATGTTGCCTGACCCACTGAGTTATTCAAACACTTTGCGTGTTCACTAATGTATTCTCTCCACCCGCAGTACCCATAGCTTCAGCTGTGAAGATAAACAAATACTACAATTCAATCCCGACACCTCACCACCTTTGCTTCCTCTAAAATCCACTCTTTCAATTCTACATCTCTTGAGCAGGTTTTTTGGTCTTCTGCACTAATGTTGCCTTACCAGGCTCAGTGTAAAAATGTTGTCAATACATCTGGTTGAGCACCTTGGGGCTATATACGTGAGTTGTTATTATTATTATCTGTTGGTAATGGGTCTAACACCTCCATGTCCTGCATAATGCAAAGGAAAACCAGGTGATCATAAATAAAGTGCTGCATAATATGAAAAAGTACTGACAGGCAATACGATGACACCACAGCAATCTGGATTTTTACTGACTTTGGTAAACTTTTGAAGAAAACCTTTAAAAAAAAAATTCAAATGGTGTAGATCAGCAGTCTATTTTCCTCTATTGGGTCATTTTAAGCATGTAAATGGCTATCATTTAGATGTTATCATCATGCCAAAGCATTGATATTACATTTGTATTTTCATGGATTTCATATAAAGTATCACTGCTGGCACCTTTGCGCTGTATTACCGCATGTTTGCATGGTGTTGCTTAACATACTTGGAATGAGTCCTAAACAAAATAATGAGAAGCTCAAAAGGTCACGAGGCTGTCATGGTGAACCACAAGTATTTCAACTGCTTTTGTTGTTGGAGAATAGCAAATTTATTGGCAATTACTAAGCTAGACCTGTGAGGGGAGAAAGTGCTTATGGCTGATTTGTATCTCTTTGTGGTGCACTGTGGTAATGGAAGGTTTTAGATTGTTAGGTGAAGAAAAAATTACAGTGCATGAATTGTAAAAGACACAGCTACTGTTATTAACTGTGCACAGCCTGTGCCAAATGAATGCATAAGCATTGTTAAGGATATAGAAAAATAAATTGCTAGATAATTTCCGGTGAAGGGAAGCCAAACGGTTGCTGTTTATGTTGTTGCAATACCAAAGAGACAAAATATATTCCGCAGTGTGCTGTTTGCAATTTAACTCTTTAAACAAGTCAAATTCATCAACTACACCGTTCTCATTGAAGATCTAAATGAAATGATTATGTCAGCCACATGGAATTCCTATTATTCAGCAGGTAAAGGATTACAATGATCTTTTATGAGCACTTTGCACTTGAAATCTGAGTTGATGTCTAGCCTGTTTAACATTTAATAAATTAAAGCTTTCTTCTTAACCGCTGGCTGAATAATTGTCACATTGAGTAGTCTGTACAAGGGATACTATGAATGGAGGCATTTCTATGCGCTCACCACAAAGTAGCGCTATACTTGTTTTTTTATTTATATATTAATGTCATTGTGACCAATTATCCGTTTAAGGGAATAAAACCAAAAAATGTTGAAAACAATCAACAAGTCAGGCCGCATCATCAGGAAGATAAATAGACAAAGGGTTTCAGAGTTTAAATGTTAAGGGTCGGTCCCACTGTACCAGGTACTTCAAGAGTTCTCCTGAGTTTTCCCCTGATTCGAACTCGGAGAATGTCCGTAGTGGGTCTGTAGGAGTTCATCGATGTCTCGTAGCGGCTCGTAATGCGGTACTCGGGAAATCCGGTAAACTCGTGACGTTTTTTCAACACTGCAAAAAATGGCCACGAGTAAAAAAATACTCGTGGTGAAATTTTAAAAAACTTTTTACTCGTATGAGCCGCTACGAGACATCCACGAACTCCTACGGACCCGCTACGGGCATTCTCCGAGTTTGAATCAGGGGAAAACTCAGGAGAACTCTTGAATTACCTCGTACAGTGGGACAGGCCCTATAGCCCCGTTTCACTTTCCACAGATACTGCCTGTCCTGCTGAATATTTACAGCATTTTCTGTTTCTCAATTA
The DNA here is from genome assembly GCA_035221665.1 of Okamejei kenojei. NCBI lineage: Eukaryota > Metazoa > Chordata > Chondrichthyes > Rajiformes > Rajidae > Okamejei > Okamejei kenojei. The sequence continues at coordinate 9,979,151 of CM069149.1, read as the reverse complement.
AGATTTCCAGCATTTTCTGTTAAAAAAAAATCTTTTATAAGATTTCCACTGCAATCTACTATGTAAATATTAGTTTAGTTTAGTTTAGTTCAGAGATACAGCGCAGAAACAGGCCCTTCAGCCCATCGTGTCCACGCTGACCAGCTATCCCCCTACACTGGCACTATCTATCCTACACACTAGAGACAATTTACAATTTTTACCGAAGCCAATTAACCAACAAACCTGTATATCCTTCAAGTGTTGGAGTAGGCAATAGGTGCAGAAGTAGGCCGTTCGGCCCTTCGAGCCAGCACCGCCAATCTATGTGATCATGGCTGATCATCCCCAATCAGTACCCCGTTCCTGCCTTCTCCCCATATCCCCTGACTCTGCTATTTTTAAGAGCCCTATCTAGCTCTCTCTTGAAAGCATCCAGAGAGCCCGCCTCCACTGCCCTCCGAGGCAGAGAATTCCACAGACTCACCACTCTCTGTGAGAAAACGTGTTTCCTCGTCTCCGTTCTAAATGGCTTACTCCTTATTCTTAAACTGTGGCCCCTGGTTCTGGACTCCCCCAACATCGGAACATGTTTCCTGCCTTTAGTGTGTCCAAACCCTTAACAATCATATATGTTTCTATGAGATATCCTCTCATCCTTCTAAACTCCAGAGTGTACAAGCCCAGCTGCTCCGTTCTCTCAGCATATGACAGTCCCGCCATCCCGGGAATTAACCTTGTAAACCTACGCTGCACTCCCTCAATAGCAAGAATGTTCTTCCTCAAATTAGGGGACCAAAACTGCGCACAATACTCCAGGTGTGGTCTCACTAGGGCTCTGTACCTCTCCTTACGGACTGCACCCGTAGTCAGGATCATACCCAGCTTTCTGTCACAGTGAGGCAGCAACTCTACTGCTGTAGCACTGTTAAAGAAATCACTGTGACTAATCACTGCTAAAGAAAATGGTTTTAAAATAGAAGTTAAATGACTAAAAACCCACACTTATACAGATCAGAGCAAGTTAACTACTTCTAAACTATCTTAATTAAATTAAGCATTGTGTTCCATTCTAACAGCAGACAATATTTCCGATTGAGTTTAGTGGGTGCACTGTACCTGTGACTGGCTAATCTGCAGTAGCTTCAATGGATGGAGTTCCCAACCTGAGAACCAGGAAATTTGCAGAGGTCCACACTGCCCTGTTGAACTCCAGGGCAGGAGCGTGTGGTCATTGCGCAGCAGAGCAGAAAGCCACCCTCCAGCTTCAGTGCTGGGATAGCTGAGTTAAGGGCACATCTTTTTCATTCTCAGTAACAGATTTGCTGCACTATATACTTTTAAACGTGGCAGCGTTATGAAGACGACTGGAGCTGTTCCGTAAAGCAACATATAAGGCAATTCTCAGCGGCATGCTTTAGACCAATTAAGAGTGGGCTGCAGAGGACATTCACTGAAATGGTTCCAAGAAGTGAAGGGTTTTGTTTGCAGGGAAACACAACAACATCTGGAAATGTTCTTCCCAGACCATGAGCAGTTGAAGATAGGTTTGATAAAAGTGTTCAAAAATCTCTGAGAATTTCAATCTCATTTGGGAGAAAATGTTGCCAGTTTTGGAAAGACTGGTGGGTGGAGAGACACCAAAGATGGTCACAAAATGCTGGAATAACTCAGCAGGACAGACAGCATCACTGGAGAGAAGGAATCGGTGACTTTTCCTGTCGAGACTGTCTGAAGAAGGGTCTCGACCCGAAAAGCCACACATTCTTTCTCTCCAGAGATGCTGCCTGTCCCACTGAGCATTTTGTGTCTATCTTTGGTGTAAACCAGCATCTGCAGTTCCTTCCTACGCAGGCAAAGAAGACACGTTAAGTTAAATGGTACTAATACCACAAACAACGTGAGGATCATGTTGTGGTGATCTGGAATGCAGTGCATAAAGGAGTGGCAGAAGCACTTTCAGTAAAGTGGACCAGCCAGGTGCTTGAAAGGAAAAAATACGTTCATGGCAATTGGAAATACCAGCGACTTGCGACAGAGGGAATTCCTCTGCTACAAATGCACTGGGCCAAATGCCCCCACCCCCAACGCGCCAACATTCCACCTTTCTGCGAGAACCTTACATTAAAATCTGATTTGCCGATCTACAAATATCATGTTGCAATGTGTGATGTCATTATTTGAGCAGACTGCTGCGGGGGGATTCAAAACTTCAGAGCCTGCGTTGGTGCAGTAGTCTGACAACTGGAAGGGTTAGCACAATATGATATTTATGATTAAAAAGGAGTCTTGGGCTGATTGGAGGAGAGCCAGAACGGGCATGTGTTCTTTTCAAAGATGACAGACTCATGTTGCCACGATGAACCGTTTAAAAAAAGTACAACCATATCACATCAATTCTCCTTAAGAAGTCGGCAAAAAGGCCAAGGATGATTAATTTTAAGCAAGTTTCTTTCTTAAGCAGTGCAGAGACAACTTTCATTGGAAGATGATAATCTTTAGCAAAGATGTATTGTTTTCTCTTGAACATTGGTGGCTGAGGGGAGAACCTCAAGTCAAGTCAAGAGAGTTTATTGTCCGGTGTCCCAGATCGGACAATGAAATTCTTGCATTGCTGCAGCACAACAGAATATTTCAGGCATAAATGATAGAAGTAGATGAAATTATGAGAGGTATATAGGAGGTAGACAGTCAGAACCCTTTTCCCAGGACAGCGGGTTCGATTCCCAGAATCGCCACTCATTTTGGCATGGCCAAGTTAGGCCGTAGGGCCTGTTCCCATGTTGTGTAGCTGTAATACTCTTATGGTTAGTGAGCATAGTTTTGAGAGGGGGGAGGGACAATATTAACTGGAAGTGTGCAAGTATTTCCCACATTCAGTGGTGGGTGTGTGGAACAAGCTGCCAGGGACGACGGTGGTCTCAGATACAGTGGCGTGCAAAAGTATTCATACCCCTTGAACTTTTCCACATTTTGTCACGATACAACCACAAACGTAAATGTATTTTATTGGGTTTTTATGTGATAGACCAACACAAAGTGGTGCATAATTGTGAAGTGGAAGGAAAATGATACATGGTTTCCAAATTTTATTACAAATAAAAAACTGAAAAGTGTGGCGTGCAAAAGTATTCAGCCCCCCTGAGTCAATACTTTGTAGAACCACCTTTTGCTGCAATTACATCCATCTTCCCATCAACTCTGACCAGCTTCCCTGTCCCTGCTGAAGAAAAGCATCCCCACAGCATGATGCTGCCACCACCATGTTTCACAGTGGGGATGGTGTGTTCAGGGTGATGTGCAGCGTTAGTTTTCCGCCACACATAGCGTTTTGCATTTAGGCCAAAAACATCAATTTTGGTCTCATCGGACCAGAGCACCTTCCCCCACATGTTTGCTGTGTCCCCCACATGGCTTGTGGCAAACTGCAAACGGGACTTCTTATGGCTTTGTTTCAACAATGGCTTTCTTCTTGCCACTCTTCCATAAAGGCCCAGATTTGTGGAGTGCACGACTAATAGTTGTCCTGTGGACAGATTCTCCCACCTGAGCTGTGGATCTCTGCAGCTCCTCCAGAGTTACCATGGGCCTCTTGGCTGCTTCTCTGATCAATGCTCTCCTTGCCCGGTCTGTCAGTTTAGGTGGACGGCCATGTCTTGGTAGGTTTGCAGTTGTGCCATACTCTTTCCATTTTCGGATGATGGATTGAACAGTGCTCCGTGAGATGTTCAAAGCTTGGGATTTTTTTTATAACCTAACCCTGCTTTAAACTTCTCCACAACTTTATCCCTGACCTGTCTGGTGTGTTCCTTGGGCTTCATGATGCTGTTTGTTCACTAATGTTCTCTAACAAACCTCTGAGGCCTTCACAGAACAGCTGTATTTATACTGAGATCAGATTACACACAAGTGGACTCTATTTACTAATTACGTGACGTCCGAAGGCAGTTGGTTGCACTGGATTTTATTTAGGGGTATCAGAGTAAAGGGGGCTGAATACTTTTGCACGCCACACTTTTCAGTTTTTTATTTGTAAAAAGATTTGAAAGCCATGTATCATTTTCCTTCCCCTTCACAATTATGCGCCACTTTGTGTTGGTCTATCACATAAAATCCCAATAAAATACATTTACGTTTGTGGTTGTAACGTGACAAAATGTGGAAAAGTTCAAGGGGTATGAATAGTTTTGCAAGCCACTGTAGATTATTCACATTTAAGAGGCTTTTTGTATAGGAAGGAGTTGGAACAATATGGATCATGTGCAGGCAGAGGAGATTAGTTTAACTTGCCATTGAGTTTGGTGCAGAATTATGGACTAAAGGGCCTGTTCCTCTGCTGTTCTGGTCTAACAAGTTGTTCATTGCATCATCGTTTTTACTATCCACCTTAATCATTGAAATATGGACAAAAGCTCTTCAAATTCTCCTTGTTGCACCATAATTGGAAGGATGTCCATTAATATTGGACTGGCATGGTAAATAATTTTGGAAAAACAACCAACCCCATGGAATTTCCAACATTTCCAAGAGTATTATTTTACTGGTATTTATGGATTAGTGTGACATGGAAATACACATGAGAGGTTCGTGGCCTAATCCGATGTGGGAATATATTGTGCCCTCTCACAATAGACAAGAAATGCCTGCTTAAATGAAGCCCAGGTTAAGATTTGACTGTGATTGTGGACACTGACACAGGTGGTTGGAGACCATCTGGCTTTTTCTCCTGTTGTTTTGGGCCACTACCTGATGTACAGGGAAATAACATCATAAGTAACTGAAATTGGCCCCTCAGATCCACACTTCTGCTCCATTTTTGGTGACAGCTGATCTTCCACCTCACTATCCACGTTCCCTGTACAAAATCCATATCCCTTGATTCCCTAAATATCCAAAGTTACACTACTAACCTCTGGGTAAAGAATATTCTTCTCATCCCGGACTTGAATAGCTATTCCCTTTTTTTGAAACAGTGATTCTTTATTTAGACACTCCAACCAGGTAAAACATTGTCATAATTTTGTACGCCTCATTAAGATCACCTCTCACTTTACTAAACTGATGTTACTATAGACCTAGTAAAACACACAGAGCTGGAGTAACTCAGCAGGTCAGGCATCATCTCTGGAGAACATGGATAAGTGACATTTCGGGTTGGGACGCTCTCCAGACTCCATCCCCATGTTCTCCAGAGATGCTGCCTGACCCACTGAGTTCCTCCAACACTGTTTTACTCAATATTCCAGCATCTGTGGTTCCTTGTGTCTCTCTTAGTTAAGACTCAGTCATCGTAATCCTTGTTAGATGATTCATTCTATCTCAGGAACCAAGGATTCAGGACATTTTATTGTTCTCAGGTGATCACATATTACTTGCTTCCTTACAAAAGTCAATTATTATACTAGCTGCTATAGGTCCAAGTCCCTATATAATTTTAGGAAGGTATCTTTTCACTTGTACTCTTTCATTTAAGGTCATTTACTTTCCAAATTCCTTCCATAACTGCATGTTAAATTCTTGTGTAGGAAGGAACTGCAGATGCTGGTTATACACCGAAGATAGACACAAAATACTAGCGTAACTCAGCAGGACAGGCAGCATCTCTGGAGAGAAGGAATGGGTGACGTTTTGGGTCGAGACCCTTCAATTCTTGGTTCCTCTTACACTTTTCAGTCTTGATCATTAAAAATTCCCTTGCTCCATATTTTCTATTGAAGTGGATGATTTCACTTTTCACCCATTATTTTCCATTAGCCTGGTTCGTACCCATTCCGTTGATGTTTCTCTATGAATTTGAGTCCTCTCTGCATCTTCTTTACATTGCCACACATTTTATATTGCTGGCAAACTTGGATATATTACACTCTGCCCTGTCCTCTAAATCACTGATAAAGATCTTGAACAACTGAGGCCCCAAGGTCGATCCCTGTAGCAATCTCACACGTTACAAGCTTCTAACCCCAAAATACCTGTTTTTAATCTATTCCCTGTTTTCAAAAATATTGATCAATTTCAATTATGTTAGTATGTGATGGCCACACCCAACTACCCTAATTTAGTTCAATATCCTCTTGGAGGCACTTCATTGAAGGTTTTCGGAAACTCTAAATATACTAGATTTCTGGTCCCCTTTTATCTATTCAGCTAATTACAAATTCAAAAAAGTATTTTCAAAAACTGTCAAACATGTTTTCCCTTTTGTAATGCCATGTTGAATCTTCCCAGTATAATTCTCTAAATGCCCTGTAACTACTCAGTAATAGATTCCAGTGTTTTCCTTATTACTGATATTAAATTGATTCATCTCAAGTTCCCCATTTTCTCTGCCCCTCATTCAGAACTAATGAGGTTATGTTTGCCACCTCCCGGTCTTTTGGGGCTATTCTAGAATCTATACAACTTTGGAAGATAAGAACCAGTATCCATTACTTCCATTGGCTTCTTTTACAAAAGTTTGGGATGCATGTCATCTGGTCGAAGAGAGTTGTTGGTTTATAGTCGCATAAAAATTTCCAAAATCATTTTTATCAAATTCTTCAAGATCTACCTACCTGAGACCAGTTCTCCATTTCATTGTTTTGATCCCAGTGCATAAGGCAATTAAATAATCTTGACTGTATTAAAAAAAAGTTGGGAACGATCCATTGTTTCTATCAAGGGTTTTGGAATGAAATCACATGTAACTTTCATTACTATCATTAACAGAATTAACTAAAGCGAAGATTGCTAGGTTCCTGATTAGCAAGTGTGTCCAAGGTTATGGGGTGAAGGCAGGAGAATGGGGCTGAGAGGGAACAATAGATCGGCTATGATTAAATAACGGAGCAGACTCGATGGGGGTAATGTAAGTGTGTAATGACAGGCAACTTGAACATGCAGGCGAGCGTGAGACCGGTTATTTTACTTGATTGATAATATTTCAGTATTTTACTTATATTTGCTTTAATAAATAGTTATTTGTGCTCGTTAGCATGTGCTTTCTCCATTCATTGGTCCAAATCCTTGAATCCTGCATACATTTTGTTACAGTGGGCTGAATGGCCTAATCATTCTGCTCCTGTGACTTGCACTAAGCCATTGCAGCAGATATTATTCTGCGAATGCAAACCTCCACCAGCATATCGGCTGTGCAGGTATAATCAAGCTATTAATGATGATCTATCGCTGCACAGGTTGGCCCTCTTTCTATGATGCGCTGGAATCTGGAGCAATAACACTGGTGGATGACTTTTCCCATGGAATGCACAGGATTGAGACAAGCTGCAGCAATGTAAGTTTATTAACTGTCACTTGTATTACATCGATACTGCTACTGAATGTTATTACTCTGGAACTAGTTAACTTTTTAATCATTTTCAGTTAAGCTGATTCCCAGTGGAGTTAGCAGTGATTACTGTGTTGCCAATCGTATAATTAAGCTGCCATTTGGAAATCACATATTCTAGCAGGTCTGAAGAAGGGTTCCAGCCCGTAATGTCACCTGTCCATTCCTTCCACAGATACTGCCTGACTCAATGAGTTCTTTCAGCACTTTGAGTTTGGCTGTATTTATAGTCTGTTAATTGGTTCCAGTGCACCAACTATTATTTACGTGGGTCAGAAGATGGAAATGCGAAAAAGCATATCTTGAATTACTCTCTGAGTTTATTCAGTGGTGGAGCCGTAGAGAATACGAACATCCCAGATCAGACATCTGGTTTACGCTTGGTTGATCTCAGTGAGGCTGGCGGTAAGAGAAGTCTCGATTTAGCCTCGGTGCCTCTGGTTTAACAATTCCTGCTGACCAACAATCCACGGTATATGTGTGAGACTGGACTTTGACTGGGTTATATTATCACATTGGCCACAAAACCTTTATTTAAAGATTTGCTATACTGTTTTGACGGTGTGCATCGGTGAACTTGGCACTTCTGGAGATGCACCCAGTAAGGGTTCTATATTGCAGTCTAAGTGGAAGTTGATACAAAGAACAAAGAAAAACATACTTTATTCACAAAGGAATGTACAAGTCTTCAAGACTGCACCTCCAATTCTCCAATAAATTATATAAAAAACTTGATTTATCTATGCATTTAATACAAAGGGATCCATAATGTGACTTGATTGTCCAGGAATTGTAACATTTGAGTTCAAATATTTATTAGACTCGAGGATCAGAATGTTAAAGCTGATCTAGGAATTCTAGTAATACTAGGAAATAGTGGAATCTTTGTATCCTTGGTAGCAAAGAGAGGATTTAACCTGTGCTTATGCTGGAGTATACAGAAGATAGACACAAAGTGCTGGAGCAACTCAGCGGGTCAGGCAGCATCTCTGGAGAAAAGGATGGGAGACTCTTCGCCTCGTGACCTCTGAACACTCAGCATCTGAAGAAGGGTCCTGACCCGAAAACTCAATCAACCTTTTTTCTCCAGAGATGTTGTCTGACCTGCTGAGTTACTCCAGCACTTTGTGTCTATCAAGAGGATTTAACTTGTCAGGCTGCTGATGGTCCACACTGCTGACAGGGCCACAGTAGCATAACGCGGTTTAACAACACTGCGCCATTGTTTTTCACCGACACACAGTCTGATCTCAGCATGCGGTGTGCACGCCATGCCTCGACAGCACCCCCCCCGCCCATGCGCATACACAAGCAGAATCTTTAAAACGTGACTTTTATTGTTCCTGTGGAATTGGTCTGTGGTCTTCGGTGTAAAATAATCATTCCTTTTGAAATCTTCTGAAATTGTTAAGTGCAGCCCCGGTGGGTGTGCGGGAAGCATAATTAATATTTCTGAATCTGCATCACTTTATCAAGTTGCTGGGAAAGTACTTTTTAACCGCGGTAAATAGCTGCTATTGATGGGTGAAAGGTTAGATCTGAACGAATATTTAGATGTTATCTCAAGTTTACTACCTTGTGATGAATGATGTCGACTGCAACAGCAATCTAAAATATCCATCTTGCTACAAAAAAGCAATTACTTTTGCTATTTTATTTCAGTGCGGAGCACATCTGGGACACGTCTTTGATGATGGGCCCCGTCCAACTGGTAAACGGTATTGTATAAACTCTGCCTCATTATCCTTTATACCCACGGGCCAGAGCTCCACTGATGAAGGCAGCGTTCCTGCCCCATCTGGCAAGACGGAACTTTAGGCTACAGAAGGCTGATGAATGGGGTTATTACTTCACAAGCCTGGGCACCAACGACAAACATCTTTGTGCATTTAAAGTAATAAAATAACAAGTTATTTAAATACACACGTAAAAGCTCTACTGCATAAAACATTGAACTTAGCGTGGATAAGAGAATCCTTGTAATTTTTTCCCTCATAGGATGTAGATTGTCGCGGAGCAAGTCAGTGTGGTTGGGTTTTGTAAACTGTGGGGGTGCTACCAAGCAGCATAGAAAATCCATTGTACTCTCCCAGAGTAGCATAGCCTGGCACAGGGCAGTCAGGAAAAGCAAGGCATTAACAGTTTCCTCATAATGTAATTTGGAGACTGCCAGGAATGCTTGACAATGAAATGCAATGGCAGGAGAAAGAAAAGTTCAAGCACAGGTCATAATGTCCTGAGCAGACAAAATCAGGACAGCTGCAGCATGTTTGAAATCTATGTATTTTACTTCACTCTGAAAAATTATTTTGTCGAAATGGACATGTAAATTGCTCATTTTCCTATTTCTTTCACTACGAACTTGTTTGTAAAAAAAAAAAACTATTGTCGAATAAAAAACATTACTGATTTAGTCCTTAAAATGTGTGTGTGTCTTGCTGGCTGACCACAGGTCACTTGGTTCACAGCTGGAGTATGTCAAGGGCAGCTCAGTGTACCTGGTCCCATTACTGACAGTCTGCATTTTGTATATAGTACTTCCAGCACTTTATCTCAAGCAGTCTCCTGAATCAGGGGTCAAAGCAGTGGGGCATGCTCAGATTCCCTCCATACACTCATTCCTGGGAAAATATTTGAGGGGTTTGAAATCTAATCAAGAGGAGGCAGACATTTATAGAAGGATTCAACCTTCACCTTTACAAACTCTCCACCTTTAGCATGTGCTTGTGAGCACATAAAATCTAATCAATGGATGTGTATTTAGGAGGATGGGAGTAATTTCACTGGAATTTAAGAGGGTTTTGAAGATTTTCAAGAAGAATTTGTCATCCTGTAGTGTAATGATTCTTCTGGAATGCTCTGAAGGATCAGTGACTACAAAATAAACCTTTGTAGTAATTTATTGTAGTTGTCTTAGTTTCATAGATCATCCCATTAAAAATGCTGCAACGCATTCCACGGTTTTGCCAATTTAAAAAAAAAACGTTCTTCTAGAAATTCCTAGATTTCTTAAATGAACAGACTCTGAGTTTTACATCTGATCTAATTCAAGAAGTACGTTATCGTGTATTTTGCAAAAAATTGAGAGATCAATCAAAGTAAAGCATTAAAGAATTAATTAAGGTAAAGCATTTGCGAAACACTGCTTTCGACCTTCCTTCCACTGTATCCTGATAACCAATACATCATTACTTTAGCGATAAAAGAAAATGTTACCCATATTCTTGGAGAATATTCTCTTGTTATTTAGGAGTGTCTAACTGGATATTTTAGCGTTATCGTTTATTTCACTACTACCCAAACAAAACAATGTGTTTCATGTGCAAATTGCCCTCTTCCTATCTTTGCTAGTTGCCTCACGCCAGACAAAGGCATATGCATGCCATTTGTCAGTGGAACAATGTTTGCAGGTACTTCAATTTAAAAGAAACATTGCCTGGTCTGCAGCCAACTCTTCACAGGCTTGGCATTGCCAAGGCCTGTCAAGATCAAAAGTACCAGGTTATGAATGGGGATAACAGGAATGTTAGCTGAACAACCATATGTAATTTTCTTAAAGTGACTGATGACCAGTTTGTTTTGGGAGAGATTTATCCCCATTCCCCTACAAAAGCAGCAAGCTATTTATCACAGTGGCAACATTTCTGAAGGCTTAAGAATTACAAATCACATTTATATTACCTTATATGCTCCCTCATAGTGCCAAGATCTATGTGAATATTAAAGGATTCTAACTGATCGACACATTTACATCAATACGTTGATTTTCAGGTGGCTGCCGCGCTGCCTATTTTACTGGCAGTCCACCTTCCCTCCAATGTAACAAGTCCCAGTAGGCAAAAGAGCCCCTGTCCCACTTAGGAGACCTAAACAGCAACCTCTGATGACCTTGCCCACCACCCAAAGTTTCCATGAGGTCACCGGAGGTTTTGGTCACTCTCCCTAATGGTCGAAAGTGATTTCCGCGTGGTTGAGGCTTCATCTAGGTTCTGCTATTTTTTCATCATGATTAAAATCGGCCTCAACTAAAAATAAGTTGCCGTTTTTTTAATCGATAGTTTTTTAGTCACAGGTCTAGTCGAGGAAGGTTTTCAAGAGGTGCTAGGCGGTTGCAGGTCACCCTGACCTTGATTTTGTTTTGGGTGGCGGGCAAGGTCACCAGAGGTTGCTGTTTAGGTCTCCTAAGTGGGTCAGGGCAAAGTGAGTGGCAGGAGGAACTCAGTAGATCAGGCAGCATCTGACTTCCCCTCCACAGATGCTACCTGACCGCTGTGTTCCTCCAGCTGCTCTCCTGTTTTTCCAAGCGTGATTGCCAGGATTTGGAGCTGAAGGTGCCGGCTGTTGAGCTGTATGCATTCCACTGCAATAATGGTTGAGCATGCATTTGCCATTTTGAAACAGGATTTCAACAACCTGGACAGAGCTCAAGTCTCAACACAATAAAGGTTCAATGATCTTTGATGGGTCTAATAGCAGGTGTGCTGCCTGCATGCGGCATAACTTTGTCCTGCAAAGAAGTCTTGTCACAAATCATTGAAGGGTTTTTGAACAGTGCAACTTGGAGAAACGGTGAAACAAAAAACAATGCTAGTTGCAAGCGTTAACCTATTGGGTTAAAAATATGATTATTATATCTGAGCATTTGCCCCAAACCTTCCACAAACATGCTTTTATTCAAACAGCTCGGAAATTCTCCCTCTACAATCAATCTGAAGAAGGGTCCCAACCTGAAACATCGCCTATCCATGTTCTCCAGAGATGCTGCCAGACCTGCTGAGTTACTCCAGCACATTGTGTCCTTTTGTGCATTAACCAGCATCTGCAGTTCTTTGTTTCTACCTCGAAAATTCTCTTCACACTACAATTCAGTGCAGTTGGGGATTTTGCATGGAATGCCTTGCATTGCTCTCAATGGAAAGGACAATGCCTCTTCCATCATGGATGTACCGTGACTTTGATGGAGCTATGAGAGCTCATTTGGCAAGATTTGATAGACCTGCTTTCATCTGGTGCTTACCCCTGACTCCCAGTGGCACTGTGTGCTGATGCCAGCCTGCCTGGGAAATCTCGTCTTTTCCAAACACCCACCAATTCTGCAGCCTACGAGGCATCCACAGTTCATTGGTTTGATGGAAGTGAAACTCAGAGGCCAATTTCGACACCTAGGCATAGTATTGCTCTCTTTTCCTGATACAAAACCACTTTCTGCACATTATGGGAAGGGTTGCTTTTACACACTCGAGGTCACCAGGCTAATCAGCTCCAGCTCCACTTTATAGAGCCTTTCCTTGGGCAACTGGAACATCTGCCTGTTTTAGGCAACTGATCTTTTAATTTCATTAAATCTTTTACTTGCACTTCGCCTCTGTTTGCAATTTTCCGTCACATATTGATGGCGTGAACTTAACCCCTTAAGTCTTGACTCTGAAACAAGTGGCCCTGTCAAATATGAGCAAACAAAACATTTGCCAAGAGTGTGGTGTGGTTGAAACAGAAAGCACTGGTGCCCTTACAGGATGCTTGATGGTCACATGGAGAGGAAGAGAAGAGAGGGATAGGGGACAAGGTGGCAAGGGATGATTAAAATGGGAATATTGGCATTGAGTGTAAGAACAATGAGCCAAATGGTAAGTCATTATTTTGCTGCAGGTGTCTGGGTTATGTTGCCATGAGGCAGATAATCGCTGCATTTTGATGCAATATGAGGCATATAGAAACATAGAAAAATAGGTGGAGTAGAGCCAGCACCGCCATTCAATATGATCATGGCGGATCTTCCAAAATCAGTACCATGTTCCTGCATTTTCCCCGTATCCCTTGATTCTAACCGAACATAGATCAATGAGTCAAGATGTCACAATGCAGGTCCTGACACAGCCTATGAACATTCTGTAGGTGGGCTGTTCCTCATGGTTGCAAGCTCTGAGGGCCCATCCATCAGCCAGACCAGTGTGCGAGCCTTCCTGTCTGGTGAGCAGTTAACCGGTGAAATTAAAATAAGACTACATTCAAAACAGCTCAACTCCCTTCATTCACTTGACAGGATCTACTGATTGTACATTTTTCAAAAGGAAAATGGCTTCTCATGGTTTGTAGTCTAAACACCGGGATATGAAAGTATGCGAGACAAAGTTTGTTGTCAGCCCTATCAGGTGCAGTCCGTGAGATGGGTTGCCGGAGGGTTTTGGTGTGTCGCTGTATTGAAGCTGTGCATCAACTTCATTATGGTTCCATTAATTCCCCACAGCGTGACAACAATCCCAACAGCGCTCCTGCTCATGTCAGAGAAGATCCCCGTTCCCATAAATCAGAGTCGCTGAACACTCCATGAAACGTGTGCAGGTAGAGAGGTCACTAACTGCATCACAGCCTGGTTGGATAATTCAAATGCCCGTGAATGTAAGCGGCTGCAGAAAGAGCCGATCATCGCTGTCACCATCACGGCTATTGACCTTCCCACCATCGAAGGGATCTACAGGAAATGCTGCCTCATAAAAGCAGCTAATATAATGTAAGGGCTACACCACCCACTGAGAGCCATGACCTCCAGGTTCAAGAGCAGTTTCTTCCCAACAATCATCAAGTCAAGTCAAGTTTATTCGTCACATACACATACGGGATGTGCAGTGAAATGACAAGTGGCCATGCTCGCGGAAGCTCTTGAACCACACTGAACATACTTAACCATAGCTGCACGACAACCTACCACACCCCCACTACATCCCTACTGCATTCCCGCTAAATCCCCACCACAAGGCCATCTCAGCACAATCTACAATGGGATTTTCTTTTAGTTGCATTACATACTTTGTTTTGCACTATATTGGTCCAGTTACCTTGCATTGTTGACTATTCAATATTTATTTGTTGTGTTATTGCTTTAATGTACCTGTAAAATGATGGCAAATAAGAATGTTATCATAGTGTTCCCAGTGTGTGTGATAACATCCTGAGCTCTGATCTGCATAGGGAGCAGTACTCTGGCAGTGAACACTGGGTTCATTATTAATGTAAGGAATTATTTCCCTAGACAGCAGGTTAAAAAAAATGTTTTCACTGACAATAATACCCCAATACTAATACTAGGACATGAGCTACTTGCCATGACTTCCAGTACTTGTGGCAATGCTCAGATACAGGCATATATAAAAGCAGGACTGTGAAGTCTGGGATAGACACAAAAAGCTGGAGTAACTCAGCGGGACAGGCAGCATCTCTGGGGAGAAGGAATGGGTGATGTTTCGGGTCGAGACTCTTCTGACTGGTTTGGGATAAGGGAAACGGGAGATATAGGTGGTGAGCAGCGAGAGAGGATGTTGCAGATCTCTCATCAGAGAGAAGAGGAAAACTTCTTCAAAGTAAGCATACCTTGAGGAGATTTTGCAGTGGAGCAAACAAAATGTGTAAGAAGGGTCTGACGAGAATCTATCTTTTGTGTGTATCTTTGGTTTGGACCAGCATCTGCAGTTCCATCTTACACACTATGACGTCTGGGACCCTGGCAAGCAAAGGTTAGCACCTTGAGATCAACTTCCCTGCCCACTGGGGAATCCTGTGTTTATCCTGGTTAACCAAGTCTTCTCTCTCACTGCCTGGCACCACTCATGGTGATATGGTTGAGGGACAGAATGAGCGACAGTGTGTATGCTCACATCCTGCCATGTTAAAATGCATTCAAATCTTGCTCAGTTCCTCTTGCACATGTGAGATGAAATATTCCAGATTCATGTCGTCAACATTGTAACAATTCATGAAGAAAATGTGGAGTATTGTGTGCAGTCCTGCTCACCCCATTGGAGGAAGGATGTGGAAAGGGTCCAGAGGAGTTTACCAGAATGATGCCTGGATAAGATGGTATTAAATACAGGGAGAGGTTGAACAGTTGGATTGTTTACTCTGGACTGCTGGAGGTTAGGGGGAAACGTGATAGAGGTATATAAAACGATGAGAGGCATTAATGGGGTAAGCAGTCGGAATCTTTTTCTCATGATAGAATAATCAAACACTAGAAGACATGGCTTTAAAGTGAGAGTGGCAGCATGTAAAATAAATGTGGGGCACAGGGTTTTTAGGTGGTGAGTGCTTTCAAAACGCTGCTGGGGGTGGTGGTTGAAGCGGGTGCATTAGTTGCATTTAAAAGACTCTCAGATAGGCATACGGATATTCAGTGAATGGAGGGGTCTGGGTTATGCGCAGGCATACACAAATGCTGGAGAAACTCAGTGGGTGCAGCAGCATCTATGGAGCGAAGGAAATAGGCAACTTTTCGGGCAGAAACCCTTCTTCACTTTGGAGGGAGGAGGAGAACTTCTTCAAAGTAGGCACACCTTGAGGAGATATCACAGTGGAGTCGTGTTTAAGAAGGAAGTGTAGATGCTGGAAAATCGAAGGTAGACAAAAGTGCTGGCGAAGTGCAGCATCATGTTTTTTCTACGCTCTATGCTCAATGTTCTGTGATGTCACCTTCCCCTCCGCTAACAATGAACCATTCTACTTTTCCTTATCATCATATGTCTGATCTGTTGTTTTCACACCTCACCCTTCTATATCTCTAGACTCCCTCTCCCCTGAGTCTGAAGAAGGGTCTCAACCCGAAACGTCACCCATTCCTTCTCTCCAGAAATGCTGCCTATCTCGCTGAGTTACTCTAGCATTTTGTGTCTACCTTTGGTGTAAATCAACATCTGCAGTTCCTTCCTACACCTTTTACCACATTCTACCTACCCTTGAGCTCTCGTCTCTCCATGTTTGTGCTCCCAGATCTGAAGGCATAGGATATTCACCAGCATGCTGAATAAAAAAACACGAGTACTAATGGTTGTTCAACCATGTGATCCTTCGATTTCTGCCTCTGGGGAAATCGGCGTCAATATTATTTCTTTATCAATGAAGACAAAAATTCAGGTGAATTTCAGATCTTAAATTTAGAATTCTACTATGAACCGAAAAACAATTGAAGGACCAAGAAGACAGGGACACGAGGAAGTGCAGATGCTGGAATCTTGAGCAAAACAAGAAGACAAAAACTGGAAGAACTCAGTGGGTCAGGCAGCATCTGTCAGGAACAGACGACATTTTGGGTTGGGACTGGAAAAGGATCCCAAGCTGGAATGCTGCTGGTCCATGGCCTCCATGGCTTTTGTCTGACCCGTTATATTCCTTCAGCATTTTGTGTTAATTGAAGGACATTGGGATATTTTATATGGATGAAGAAAAGAATAAGAACACCTAGAGATGGAGAGAAAATTACAAACTATTGTGTAGGAAGGAACGGTAGATGCTGGTTTACACCGAAGATAGATAGATAGACAAAATGCTGGGGTAACTCAACGGGACAGGCAGCATCTCTGGAGAATGGGTGACGTTTCAGGTCGAGACCTTCTTCCGACTGGAACAATGAGCTCTTGATGGAAGAAAGCCTTTGACTGGAAATTTTAATTCTCCTTCTCTCTGCATTTATACTGTAGCATTTTCTGAATTCATATGAGATTTCCAGCATATTTTGTTTTGCCTCATGATTCCAAAATTAGTTTAAAACTAAGAGCTCATGTAACTCCTCGCAAAAGAGGTATTCCTGAGTAATTTCTAGGTCAAATATTAATGTGTATCTTGTAAAATGAGATCAACAGAAGGCAGCAGGATTCAACGTGTTGGCTGGCAGGAAATAGTATTTTCCAGTCGGCAAGACGTATTGAGTGATGCACCACAGCAACAGTATTGGTGCCTTATCTTGTTACAATTTACATAAATAACCTGGACGAAAGATCAGGTAAATTTTCTGATGATATAAGGATAGGTCGGAGAATAAGTTGTGAAGTGGACATTAGGAAGCTGCAAAGTGTTATTGGTAATAAATGAGTGGGCAAGGTTTGTCAAATGGAGAATAATGTGGGAAATTGTCCACCAGTGTTGGGACCAATGACAAAGTATACTATCTGAATGGTGAGATGTTGCAGCGCTTGGAAACCCAGAGGACTGTGCATGATTTACAAAATGGCCAGTGGACAAGTACTGCAAATAAATAGGCAGAGTGTTATTGGTTTTTTTTTGTTAAGGGAATTAAATACAGAAGTAACCAGTTTATGCTTCAGTTGGTGAGACTACAACAGGAGTAGCAAATACAGTGACAGGCTCCTGATCTAACAAAGACTTCACATGTATTAGAAACAATTAAGAAAATAGTTACCAGATTATACCCATAATTGGCAAGTTGTCTAATGTTAAAGAGGTTGCACACACTGGAGCATTAAAGAGTGAGGGGTGACTTGTTCCGCTATCCAATATTCAATGGTGGGTCTCTTTGTAACCTTAACTAAGCATCCCTTTAGACTTTGTATTCTTTCACCCCGTGCTTATCAAATATCTATCCACCAGAGTCATGGAAATATTCAAAGGCTGTGCTTTAAGGGTGGCCTGGTGGTGCAGCTGTACAGAGACCTGGATTTGATCCTGGCCGCAGGTGCTGTCTGCGTAGAAGCTGCACGTTTCTCCCTGTGACCGGGTGGGTTTCCTCTGGCTGCTCAGGTTTCTTCCCACATCCCAAAGACTTGCGGGGTTGTAGGTTGATTGGCTGGTGTCGGCTTCATTGAGTGTGTGGCGAGAAGATGTGAAAGTGGGATAACATACGTAGAACTAGCGTGAATGGGTGATCGATGGTCGGTGTGGACTTGGTCGGCCAAAGGGTCCGTTTTCTCACTGTATCCACTAAGCGTACACAACCCTTTGAGAGTGAATGATTCAAAGATAAATGATCCTCTCAGAGATTTAATACCAACTGCCTTTAGTGGATGATCCCTTATCTTTAAGCAATGACGAGTTCCAGATTATCTCTGAAGAAAAAGCATCCTCTGCACGCCCACTCTATAATGACTCCTCACGATCATATACGTTCAAATCAAATCCACTCTGATGGAGTATTTGCTGTATAGTTTTGAGCCATCAGCAGAGTGATTATATGACTTATAAACAGGTAATGTTGGGAATAAATCACTGTATCATTCTGGCAGAAGTTTCCATTTTTGCTCGAAAGAAACTCAATCCATGCCGGTTTCATCAAAAGATGGGTCCAGCGTTGCGTTCCGACAAAGAAAATTATGATCTATTCTAAAGATAGACACAAAAAAGCCAGAGTAAATTAGCGTCACATGCAGCATCTCTGGAGAGAAGCAATGGGTGACGTTTCAGGTCGAACCCTTCTGTATTCTAACCAGAAACATTGGATGAACAGGGAGATTGATTCTCTGCTGATGTCAGATCAGAGGCTTTCGAGAAGGATGACCCTGTGTTGCACAAGAAGACTGTGTATGATCTCCATTATGCTTTTGTTTGGAGATACAGCATGGAAACAGGCTCTTCAGCCCAATGAGCCCACGCCAACCAGTGATCACACATTCATCTAGTTCTCATCCTATAGCCTCATCCACTCCCTAAACAATTTTTGGGGAGACCAATGAACTTACAAACCAGCACGTCTTTAGGATGAGGGAGGAAACCGGAGGTAACCCACGTGGTCACAGGGAGAACGTGTAAACTCCACACCGACAGTACCCGAGGTCAGGATCGAACCCGTGTCCCTGTCGCTGTAAGGCAACGGCACTACCAGCTGCAGCACTGTGTCGCCTCCTGCCATCAGGGAAGCTGAGAGAATCCCATAAAAGATAGATGTTCAATTCAATCAATGGGGATGCCAGGGGACTGGAGCAGGCCCTGAACACCATCACACACAACTCTCTCTCGCAAGGACTCGTCTCTACCAGGTGAGCTCAATGCCTTTTACACCTGCTTTGCTTTGGCAAACACCAAAGTTCCTCTGCTGGTTGATGCCCCATAAATCTCGGTTACAGAAGTCAGACCTGATATCAGGAAGATAAACTCTTCCCGTCTGAAGAAGGGTCTCCACCCGAAACGTCACACATTCCTTCTCTCCAGAATGCTGCCTGTCCCACTGAGTTATTCCAGCTTTTTGAGTCTATCTCAGGTAAAGTCTTGGGAATGCAGGCTGTCTGGATGGAGTCCCTGCCTGCCTGGGTTCTGTAATCATCCATAAATCAACGACATTTGCCAACAGTTTCCACTTCAACTGTCTATTGTCCCCATCAGCTTGAGGGAAACTTCCATCTTTCTAGTCCCCCCAAAAAGTAAAGTGACATGTCAATGGCTATCATCTAGTAGCGCTAATGTCAACCATTAAACAATTGGTAATGGCCCATATCCGCTCCAGCCTTTCAGACAATCTAGACACCTTGCAATTTGAGTATAAGAAAAATAGGTCTGCAGAAGATGCCATCCCCCCTCTGGATCATCACCTTGACAATATGAACATCTATGTCAGGATGCAGGTAGATCGGACGGTCAAAAAGGCTGATGGCACATAGTCCTTCTTCAGCCAAAGTACTGAGTGTAGAAGTTGGGAGGTCATTTTGGAGTTGTATAAGAAGTTGATGAGGCCACATTTAGATAAGTGTGGTCAGCTCTGGGCACCATATTGGAGGAAAGATGTTGTCAAGATGGAAAGGGTATAGTAAAAATGTACCAGGATGTTGCCAGGACTAGAGGGTGTGAGCTATAGGGAAAGGTTGAGTAGGCTGAGACTATATTCCTTGGAGCGCAGGAGGATGAGGGATGATCTTATAGAGGTGTATTAGATCATGAGAGGAATAAACCAGGTAGATGCACAGAGTGCCTTGCCCATAGTACGTGAATCAAGGACCAGGGGACATAGGTTTATAGTGAGGGATAAAAGATTTAGTAGGAATCTGAGGGGTAACTTGCCCACAAAGGGTGCTGGGTGTATGGAACAAGCTGCCAGAGGAGGTAGTTGAGGCAGGGACTATCCCTGTATTTAAGAAACAGTTAGAAATGTACATGGATAAGACAGGTTTGGAGTGATACGGACCAAATGCGGGCAGGTGAGACTAGTGCAGCTGGGACATGTTGGCGATTGTGGGTAAGAAGGTTACACAAAAGGCTGGAGAATCTCAGCGGGTGCAGCAGCATCTAAGGAGCGAAGGAGATAGGTGACATTTCGGGTCGAGACCCTTCTTCAGACTGGTCAGGGATCAGGGAAACGAGGAGATATAGACAAGAACAATGAATGAAAGATATGGTATCGATGATACATTGTAAGCTGTTTGTGGTGTGAAAATTAGTGCGACTAGGGTTGGGGGAGGGAGATAGAGAGAGAGGGAATGCCAGGGCCCGAGGGCTGAGGGAGAGGTGGGAAGGGGAGGAGACATGGTAAGAAGGGCCTGTTTCAACACTGCATCACTCTATGAGTCTACGACTCTATGATTGCAGCTCAGCCTTCGACAACACAATACCAAATAATTCTTGGACCTTGGCCTGGGTGCATAAATCTGCAACTGGCTTCTGGACTTTTTGAAGGCAGAGCTCAGTCAGTTTGAATTGAATGTGCAGTAACATTTCTTCCACCCTGACCCTCTCCACTGGTGCTCCTCGGGATTGTGTGCCCTGCCCCCTGCTCGACTCCCTGTACACCCGCAACCGAGTGGCCCAGTATAACGCCAACTCAATCTTTACTGTCACTAATTATACACTGTGGTCTGATGGATCAACAACAGTGATGCAATAGAATACAGGAAAAAGATCGGGGACCTTGTGTGTTAGATTAGATTAGATGAAATACTTTTAGTGACAGGCCACTATGAGATCACTATCTCCATCGCAGGTGACAGACTACTGACCGACATCTACTCTGAAGAAGGGTTTCGGCCCGAAACGTTGCCTATTTCCTTCGCTCCATAGATGCTGCTGCACCTGCTGAGTTTCTTCAGCACTTTTGTCTACCTTCGATTTTCCAGCATCTGCAGTTCCTTCTTAAACATCTACTATTAACCCACTGACTCCTATGGCTATCTGGACTACACTTCTTCCCACCCTGCTTCCTGTAAGGACTCCATCCCCTACTCCTAATTCCTCCGTCTACGCCGCATCTGCACCCAGGATGAGATGTTCCAAACCAGGGCATCGGAGATGTCCTCATTCTTTAGGGAACAGGGGTTCCCCTCTTCTACTATAGATGAGGCTCTCACCAGGGTCTCTTCTATACTCCATAACTCCGCTCTCACTCCGCATCCCCCCATTCGTAACAACGTCCCCCTTGTCCTCACCTTCCACCCTACCAGCCGTCACGTACAACAAATAATCCTCCGACATTTTCACCACCTCCAACGGGATCCCACCACTGGCCACATCTTCCCATCGCCTCCCCTTTCGGCTTTCCGCAGAGACACCTCCCTCCATAACTCCCTGGTCAATTTGTCCCTTCTATCCCAAACCACCCCCTCTCTGGGCACTTTCCCTTGCAAACGCAGGAAATGCTACACTTGTCGCTTTACCTCCCCCCTTGACTCCATTCAAGGACCCAAGTAGTCTTTCCAGGTGCGGCAGAGGTTCACCTGCACCCCCTCCAACCTCATCTATTGCATCCGCTGCTCTAGATGTCAGTTGCTCTACATCGGTAAGACCAAGCGTAGGCTTGGCGATCGCTTCGCCCAACACCTCCGCTCGGTTCACAATAACCATTTAAAAAAAATTTCAAAATATACTTTATTCAAATGATAAATATATACAATACATTAACCTTGCGGAAAATCCATCCGACATTTTCAGAGGCTGTACAAATTGATGAATACAGTTTAGACATTTCTTTTCCCCAAATTTCCACAAACCAGTCCCCACTCGTGCCACTCATGTGGCACAATGGCGTGGGATACCTTCCCTTATATTGAGGGGCGTCTCCACCACACCCTGCCCCCCATGTCCAGCAGCGGAAGGGCGTTAGACTGTGGTCCACCCCCACCGAGCCTTGGCGTTGGCTGCACCGAGCTTCAGTGCGTCCCTCAGCACGTACTCCTGCAGTCTGCAGCGGGCCAGTCGGCAACATTCCCTGACGGACATCTCGCTCTGCTGGGTGGTGAACAATGCTCGGGCAGACCAAAGGGCGTCTTTTACCGAGTTGATGACCCTCCAGCAGCACTCGATGTCAGCCTCTGACTGTGTCCCTGGGAACTGTCCGTAAATCACCGAGTCCTCTGTGACGGAGCTGTTCGGGATAAAGCGTACCAGGGACCCTTGCATTTTTCTCCAGACTCTTTTAGCAAAACCACACTCTGTAAAGAGGTAGGCAACCGTCTCCTCGCCATAGCAGCCGTCCCGAGGGCAGCGTGCGCTGGCAGTGAGGTTCCGACGGTGCAGGAAGGATCTGACTGGGAGGGCTCCCCTCACCGCCAGCCAAGCCAGGTCTTGGTGCTTGTTGGTGAGTTCTGGCGATGAGGCATTTTGCCAGACAAGCTGGGCAGTCTGCTCAGGGAACCACGCCACCGGGTCCATAGAGTCCTTTCCCTGCAGTGCCTGCAGGACATTCTGTGCTGACCACTGCCCGATGGACATGTGGTCAAAGGTGTTGGTCCGGAAGAACCCTTCCACCGACGACAGATGGGGCAGCAATGTCCAGCTGACTGGCACATTGCGTGGCACCTGCGCCAGGCCCATCCTTCTCAACACCGGGGACAGGTAGAACCTCAGCAGGTAGTGACACTTGGTGCCACGTGCCTTGGCTCTACACTCCGCCTGATGCAGCCACACACGAAGGTGGCCATCAGGGTGAGGGCGACGTTGGGCACGCTTTTACCCCCGTTGTCTGCTGACTTGTACATTGTGGCCCATCGCACCCGGTCCATCCTAGGAGGGAGGGACAGGCCACACTTGTGCCAAATACAGCAGCCCGAGAGCACCTCACACCTGATGACCAAATTATTTCCCGTTATGGAGAGGGAGCGTTGCCTCCACAGCTCCAGCTTCCTCCCCACCCTGGCTATCCGCTCCAGCCAATTTTTGTTACATGCCTCAGCCCCCCCAAACCAGATCCCCAGCACCTTCAAGAAGTCAGGCTTGATGGTGAAGGGGACGGAAGATCTGTCAGGCCAGTTGCCAAAGAGCATGGCCTCGCTCTTCCTGCGGTTCACCCTGGCTCCCGTGGCCGACTCAAACTGGTCGCAGATACTAATCAGTCTGCGACCGACCCTGGATCCGAGCAGAAGACAGCAACATCGTCCATGTACAGGGAGGTCTTTACTTGAATGCCCCCACTGCCTGGCAATGTCACTCCTCTTATGCTCGCATCCTTCCTGATGGATTCAGCAAAAGGTTCAATACAGCAGACAAACAAGACAGGAGAGAGAGGGCAACCCTGCCCGACTCCAGACCTTACAGGGAAACTGTCTGATTCCCACCCATTGATTTGGACTGCACTATGGATGTTGGTGTAGAGCAGTTTGATCCAATTTCTGATTCCCTCCCCAAAACCCATTTTGGAGAGCACGTCCCTCATGTACGTGTGCGAAATCCTGTCGAAGGCCTTCTCCTGGTCCAAGCTGACTAGGCAGGCATCCACCCGTCTGTCCTGCACGTAGGCGATGGTATCTCTCAGCAGCGCTAGGCTGTCTGAGATTTTCCTGCCAGGTACAGCACAGGTTTGGTCCGGGTGGATCACCTGTCCCAGAGCAGACTTGACCCGGTTGGCGATGGCCTTAGACAGGATCTTGTAGTCTACATTCAAGAGTGTTATGGGTCTCCAATTCTTTATGTCCTTCATCTCCCCCTTCTGCTTGTAGATTAGGGTGATGTTGCCCTTCCTCATGGAGTCTGACATGCTACCAGCCAGAAGCATGTCGTTGTACACTTCTAGCAGGTCCGGGCCCATCCAGTCCCACAGAGCCAAATACAACTCGGCCGGTAAGCCATCGCTTCCGGGAGTTTTATTCGAGTCAAAGGAACGGATGGAGCCAGTCAGCTCCTCTAGGGTCAGTGGTTGGTCCAGACTCTCCCGCTTGCTGTCCTCCAAGACCTCTGTGATTGAGGACAGGAAGTTCTGGGAGGAGGTACTGTCTGTGGTCTTTTGGTCATACAAATCTGTGTAAAAGGATTTGCAGATCCTCAGCACGTCTGTCTGTGAGGATGCTACCGTGCCGTCCTCCTCCCTAAGGCTGTTCATCACAGAGCTCCCCCTGTGAACCTTATGGAAGAAGAAACGTGAGCACGTCTCATCCTGCTCCACATGGCGGACCCTAGATCGGAAGATGATCTTGGAGGATTCAGAGGTGAAGAGCTGAGCTTGCCGGTCCTTCAACTCTCTAAGTTCCTCCCTCACATCCACCCCGCCCGACTGCAGAAGGAGCAGTTGCTGCAAATCTGTCTGGAGTTGGCACAATTCCCTCTGACTTTGTCTTGCTCTCTGAACCCCTTTAATTATGAAGAACCTCTTAATGTTCTCCTTGGTTGCTTCCCACCATAGTGTGGGGGAGTCAAAGAGGGGCTTCACCGTTCTCCAACATGCGTAGTCCCTCTTTAGCTCCTCGACATTCTCTGGGGTCAACAGTTTCGTGTTTAACTTCCACGTCCCTCTGCCTGCCTTCCGGTCCTCCCGTAGGTGACAGGAAGCCTGAAGGAGGCAGTGGTCGGAGAAGAACACTGGCGTGAGGTCAGTGTGTCTCACCGTGACGGCCTTCGTCGTGAAGACAAAGTCTATCCGAGATCGGGCTAAACCGTCCGATCTCGACCAGGTGAACCGCGGCTGGGACCCGCCTGCAGGGTCGCTGAAGGCGTCGCGCAGCTTTGCGTCTTTTACCATCTCCATCAGGAACTTGGACGTGCTGTCCAGTCTGCTGTCGGCACTGCCGGATCGTCCAGCCGCATCAATGATGCAGTTGAAGTCACCGGCCAGGACGAGCTGCCGGGACGTGGCCAGCAGCACTGGGAGCTGCTGGAGAACGGCCAGCCGCTCGCTCTGCGTGGGTGAGGCATACACATTATATCAGCCGGAGCGGAGAGCCACGGTACATAACGTCCACCACAAGGAGACGCCCTCCAACCACTTCCTTGACCTCAGTGATGGTGAAGTTCCCTCCCCGCAGCAAAATCCCCAGGCCGGAAGCACGACAGTCATTTCCCCCCGACCACACCGACAGTCCGTGGGGCCACCATCGCGACCACCTCCGATAGCAGCGGAGGTGTGGCAGCCCGCACTCCTGAAGAAAAGTCACATCTGCCTTGACCTTGGCCAGGTACTGTAAGGCATTAACACATCGCGCAGTGCTCTTTATACTGTGCACGTTTAAAGATGCCAGTTTGAGCTCCATTGTCTTTAGAGTCACTGACCATTTCCATGTCCCTCATTCCCACCACTTCGGTGAATTGCCTCAGCTTTCCTGGGCTCAGGAATCCAGCGGTGAGGTGAGTTTCAGGTGGCGTAACCAAAGGTGTCGTTGGGGGGGGCCTTCTCGTTCCACCCCCTTTTGGGCATGCCGCTTCATTTGTCTCCTGTATCTGGGGCCCAATGGCCTCTGTGCTGCTCCCGGTCGCCCAGAGCTGGGGCCCAATGGCCGCTGTGATGATCCCTGTCTCCAGGGGCTGGAGCCTCTCGACCGCTGCACTGCTCCCGATGTCCTGGGGCTGGAGCCCCTCGGCCACTTCTCTGCTCTCGGTCTCCTGAGGCTGGGAGGTGATCGTCGTGGCCCTCTCTTTTCCTCCCCCGTTTTCTTCCTCTGCCTCCCTCGTTGGGACTTCCCGGTCGTCTCATCCACCGACGAGGAGGAGAGCTTGCTGCCTTCTGTAAGAGAAAGACACCTTTTTTGTGATTTACTTTTTGACTTACCACTCCTTTCCGGCCTCGGCTCTTTGGGCTGACCCCTCTTCTTGTACTTCACCATTGTCCATTTCTCCTGCTGTTCCCCCTCCTCCATCGATTCTCCCTCCTGGGCAGGATGCTGGGCGTCTCCTTCTGGCACTTGGGGCCTCGAGGTGGTCGGGCTGTCCTCATCCGTGTTCCCTCTTTCTGCTGGGGTCTTGGCAGTGGTGGGGGGTGCCTCACCCCCCTTTGGGGTGCTGGCAGCAGCCCCTCTTGTCGCCTGTGCGTAGGTGCAGGCTCTTTTAGGGCAAGCCCTGTAAAGGTGGCCTGCCTCCCCGCACAGGTTGCAGTTCTTGCTGGCCTGACAGTCCTTTGTCTCGTGGCCCTCCGTCTTGCAGTTTTTGCAGACAACTGCAGTGCATTGGGCCATCACATGCCCAGGCTTGTTGCATTTCCTGCACAGCCTGGGTTGCTCTACATAGCTCAAGTACCCTCGGTTTCCTCCCAATCGCAAAAACCGAGGGGGGGGGGTGGACGATTTCTCCATCCTTGTCCACCCTCAGCTTTACCTTGACTTGCCGCTTGCTAGTCCAAATCCGTGCATGTCCTTCACATCCACACAGTCTCCTGTTCCCTCCACGTAAGCGAGCAAGGAAGGTGAAGACATCCACTACGGGCACATGTGGGTTAAACATGTGCACCGTAATGAACCTTTCCTTCTGGGTGGGGAGGGTGAAGAGCGGCTGCACTTTCAGCAGCGACAGCGGAGCTTCATTTCCCCTCTCCCGGAAGACTTCCATCACCTTCTGCCATCCCGTTGGATACTTGAAGGTAACGTCAAAATATCCGTTACCCGGGAAATCCTGGAGGCAGTAGATGTCCTTGGCCTCAAATTTGCAGGCCTCTAGCAAGACCTTCTTCACAAACAGGTCTCGTGAGAAGGGGGTCCCCTTGCTGAGGTCCTTGACGCTTATTCGCAGGGTATTCCGAATACCCTGCACTCCTGCTCCTGCTGACATTGTGGCAGAATAAGGTGTTAGGTTGGTTTCCCAACCAGCATGGATCCACCTCTAAGCCTGCAGCCGACCGACTTCTCAACGATTTCGCTCCGCAATCCACGGCCCTTGTCCCCAAGGAACCGCCAGAACTGTTCTAATAAGAACAGACAGTCTCTTTCACTCAGAACAGATAAGAACAGATACTACACTTGATCTTAGCCAAAAGTCTTCGCAATAACCAACCTGATCTCCCGGTGGCTCAGCACTTCAACTCGCCCTCCCATTCCAAATCCGACCTTTATGTCCTGGGCCTCCTCCATGGCCAGAGTGAGTCCCACCGTAAATTGGAGGAGCAGCATCTCATATTTTGCTTGGTTAGTTTACACCCCAGCGGTATGAACATTGACTTCTCCAATTTCAGGTAGTCCCTGCTTTCTCCTTCTTTCCCCTCCCCTTCCCAGCTCTCCCACAGCCCACTGTCTCCGCCTCTTCCTTTCTTCTTCCCGCCCTCCCCACCCCCACATGAGTCTGAAGAAGGGTTTCAACCCGAAACGTTGCCTATTTCCTTCGCTCCATAGATGCTGCCTCACCCGCTGAGTTTCTCCAGCATTTTTGTCTACCAGCCACTATGAGATGCTTTGTTTTGCATACCTAGGCATATTAGTCTTGCAGTCAGAATAACAATTTTGTCCTTAATGTTAGCAAGATAAAAGAGTTGGTTGTTGATCTAAGGAAGCGAGGTGTGAAAACAACCCTGTTGTCTTCAATGGATCTGCCAAAGAGATGGCTGACATCTTCAAGTTCCTGGACATTCAAGGACAGCAAGCTAACCTGGTCACTTCACACTGATGCGTTGATCAAGAAAGTGCTTCAATGTATTTATCTCCTTAGGTGTCTGAGAAAACTTGGCGTGTCCATGGGGAATCTCTCAAACGTCTCCAGATTCACTATAGAACATATTGTGTAGGAAGGAACTGCAGATGCTGGTTTAAACCGAAGATAGACACAAAAAGCTGGAGTAACTCAGCGGGACAGGCAGCATCTCTGGAGAGAAGGATCGGATGACGTTTTGGGTCGAGACCCTTCTTCAGAAAATATTGCGATTAATATTCGGTCTGGTCTCTGCTCTGCTCTGCTCTTGACCGCCTGAACCTGCAGAGAGTGGTGAACATTGCCCAGTCTATCTCAGGCACATCAGTTCCTTCCATCCATGCCATCTTCTAGATGTATTGCATTGGGAAGGCTGGACGTAGGGTCAGGGATGCCTCCCACCCTGGTCATTCCCTTTTCACTTTTGTACCTTCTGCAGGAAGATACAGGATCTTGCAACCCCTGATGTCCAGACAAACAATAGCTTCTTCCCCACTGCTTTCAGTCTCCTGAACCATCACCTATTTTGAACTCCCTTCTAAGAGATGTTGGCATGCACCCTAACTCGTTCCTCGACATTATTCTGCCGTTGCACTTCAATATATGTTTGCACTACTCAGAATGCACAAATATCTTTGCATAATTTATTCATTATTCTGCTGCTTTGCATTTGTCAAGTTTTAGTTGCATCTATCATGTTGTACCTTGCGTACTCTTTGAGATTCATGCAAACAAAGAATTTCATTGCACACTGTTGTATATGACAATAAACTAATCTAATCTAATTAATTCTATTGAATGGATGTTTTTGGTATGACCTGCGTGAGTTTCCCCCGGGAGCTTCAATGTCCTCCCACACTGCAAAGACGTACACGTTTGTAGGCTAATTGGCTTTGTAAAATTGTAAAAATTGTCCCGAGTGTGTGTAGGATAGTGTTAGTGTTAGTGTTCGGGGTTCGCCGGTCGGCACAGACTCAGTGGGCCAAAGGGCCTGTTTCCGCACTGTATCTCTAAACTAAACTAAACTAAACTAAACTAATTTCAATTATATTATAGAAACTTCAAAGACCAATTATAATAATTTCAAGTCGACCCTGGTTTTCAACATGGTTCTTCAGATTATGGGGAAAAGGCAGGAAAATGGGATTAGGAGGGAGAGATAGATCAGGCATGATTGAATGGTGGAGTAGACTTGACGGGCCGAATGGCCTAATTCTGCTCCTCTCACATGATCTTAAGATCATCAGATCTTCAGAAATTGCCCTGGAAAACCAGTTATATCTTCATTTCCAGTGTTAAAATGTTCTAAGAGTCTGATGCACAGTTGGTTCAAATGCCTTTTGTTCCACATTGCTCTTATTTCAATGCATGATCTGACCTAGACTCACGTGGGGTTTCTTGATAGCTCAGATAATTAAGGTGGCATGTGGATGATCATTTAGTACTAGGAAGGTGCAAAGTTTGCCCAACCTTAGATCAGAAAATGATAAATATACTGCAATTGCTTTAACAACCTGCCAGGGTTTCACTCCTGATTGCTGTTCAGTCATTTCTGCTGAAACTGCATGTGTGAATGATTACAGGATTACTTTCAGCGGTGATATTTGTTGCAGTTAAATATTCTGTTGAGACATTGTGCATGCATGTGAAGACTGACCAGATGGTACCTGAACAACTAAACACCAAGGACAAATGAAATCCCTTCAGTAGGAGACTAGGGGACTTGGGATTTAAAAAACCCAACTATACCTTTCAATATAAATTCACCAAGCTTATTAGGCAGAGAAGCAATACCATGCTTTTATTATCTCAGCCCTCAATACTAGGGCAGCACGGTGGCGTAGTGGTAGAGTTGTTGCCTTACAGCGCCAGAAACCCGGGTTCAATCCTGACCACGGGTGCTTGGCTGTAGGGAGTTTGTACTTTCTCCCCGTGACCTGGGTGGGTTTTCTCAGAGATCCGCAGTCTCCTCCCACACACCAAGAAGGTGAACAGGTTTGTTGTTTAATTGGCTTGGTAGGAATGTAAAATTGTCTCTAGTGTGTGTACGGTAATGTGCGGGGATCGCTGGTCGGTGCGGACTCGATGGGCCGAAGGGCCTGTTTCCGCGCTGTATCTCTATACTAAAAACAAAACTACTTCTGATATACGTATGCACCAATGAAAGTGATCCACACTAACTATAGGCTTAAATCTAGATCTTTGGGGAGTACATTCACTAGTTAGCCTTTCACCCTACCCCGCACCACACAGTGCAGAAACCAGAGGAAAACTCATAGTTTTGTCTCACTAATCCCTGAACCAAATCCCGCTCTTGCAAAATGAACATGTACAACATCAAAGACTGCATTTAATTCAGTAATCAAACAATTTGTTGATGCACTACATTTGATTTGAGATGTAGTTTAGCAGGTGACTATTCTGTTTAGTAGCTTCCAGTTCTGCTGCTGTTCCTATCTATGCCCCATTAACTCTTCTCCATTCTCCTATCATGAATGCTTTTACGCCTTTTAGGCCAGCACCAGGCCCCTGCTGGTGGAGCCGCTACCTCTTATCTCCAGCAACCTGAATTCAATGCTGACAGTGGGTGCTGTCTGTGTGGAGCTTACTCATCCTCCCTATAACCGCATGGGTTTCTTCCAGGAGCTCTGGGTTCCTCCCACATGCCAATTGCCCTAGTTTGTTAGGTGAGTGATAGAAGCTGAGGGGAGTTGTTGGGAATGTGAGGAGAATAAAATGGCACTGGTGTGAAGGGATACTTGGTGGTCGAGGTGGATGTAACGGGCTGAAGGATTGCTTCCATGCTATATGGCTCTTTGGCTTAATGACTTGTAAAACTACACGCCCAAAGGAACAGGGCAACTAAAACACCTTGTTGAAGTAGTTACCAGTGAGTCTTGGTAAGATGTTCTACTAAATGAGGCTTCACATCTGAGTACAATCCTTAACCGACATAGGGAAAATTGCATAGGAAGGAACTGCAGATGCTGCTTTTGACCGAAGATAGACACAAAATGCTGGAGTAACTCAGTGGGTCAGGCAGCATCTCTGGAGGAATGGAATAGGTGATGTTTTGGGTGGAGAACCTTCTTCAGACCAGAAACGTCACCTATTCCTTTTCTCCAGACCGCTGAGTTACTCCAGCATTTTGTGTCCATCTTGTAGGGCAAAATGCAAATGGAACCAGCACTTCCAGAAAGGAAGAAACAAGGAACTGCAGATGCTGGTTTACTCAAAAAGGACACGAAGTGCTGGAGTAACTCAGCAGGTGAGGCAGCATCTCTGAAGAACATGGGTGGCATTATTGGTATGAAGAAGGTTCTCAACTCGAAACATTGCCTATCCATCTTCTTCAGAGGTGCTGCCTGACACACTGAGATACTCCAGCAGTTTGTGTCCCACTTCCAGCAATGGTCCTGGCATGAGCAAGTGCTTTCAGTTAAAAAGGGAAGATGTTTTAAAACCTATTTAAAAAACATTAAATTATGATAAAACAAACCAGTAGTTTGCTTTGTACATCTCTGGGGATAAGAAGTAGTTACTGATCAGCACAAAGGAAGAGGTTGGGAGGGGGGGGAGAAGAAATGAAGTAAAAAGATCTGTGAGCATCCATGACCCAATCCCAAACAAAAATAAATATTTTAAAAAGCCGAGCCAAAAAGAAGTTCACGGGCGTTTGACTTAAGTTGGCCTTACTTATACCCAAGGGACCAAAATACAAATTTACAAAGTCTAGCATTTCTATTGATCAGAGTCATTTGTAAGATTTGTACAAGAACAGAACAAAGGTACCAGTGTCAGG
Organism: Okamejei kenojei; assembly: GCA_035221665.1. Classification (NCBI taxonomy): domain Eukaryota; kingdom Metazoa; phylum Chordata; class Chondrichthyes; order Rajiformes; family Rajidae; genus Okamejei; species Okamejei kenojei. Next base: position 9,947,532 of record CM069149.1, on the reverse strand, counting down.
AAGGAGAAGTTTGCTTGGAGAGCTTTTTAAAACTAATTATGGTGATGCCATTTTGATTTGTTTCTTCAGCATTAGATCCAGATACTTCCTTTGCATCATTTCTTGTGGCAGTAGGAGAGGTTCCTGCAAGCAAATATTCCTTTATTCAAATAAACAACAAGCCTAATACATATAATCACACATGAAGGACATCTCTCAGCAGCTCTTTGCAGCTCAAAATGTATATAAAGAAACATCCGAGGGAGAATTATATTCTTCAAAAACAGTCCAAAGACATTCTAACTCTCAAAAGGCACAGGTGAGTACAATGCAATGTTTACAACAACATTATGCTGCTAAAATGTAAAAGATGTTTTTATGTTGGTAAACCGCCAGACTTTTTCTACCAGATGCAATGTATTTCAGCATTTTCTAAAACATAATTAAGTGGATTATTTTGCTTTTTCATCATAATATCAATAGAAAGTGCCTAACGATAGTTGATTTTACTCTATTTTTCCCCTCAGTCCCATCTCTCCAATATGCAGTACATGTAGGTCAAATGGTCATCTTCACGAGTAAACTGAATCAGCTGTTTGATCTGAGAGGGCAACATAGACAGACCTGATCCTACTCTCACCTGATGCGAACATACATACAAACACACAAATTAGGAGCGGGAGCAGATTTCCCCAGCCTTTTGTGTACCCTCGATTCTCCAGCATCTGCAGTTCCTTCTTTAACAATCAGGAGCGGGAATGGGTCACTTAGTCCCTAAATAACATGTCATAAGTGAGAGGAGCAGAATTGGGTCATTCGGCCCATCAAGCCAACTCTGCCATTCAATCATGGCTGATCTATCTCTCCCTCCTAACCCCATTCTCCTGCCTCCCTCCCCCCCCCCCAATAACCTCTGACACCCATACTAATCAATAATCTATCTGTCTCTGCCTTAAATATGTCCACTGACTTTCCCTCCAAAGCCTTCTGTGGCAGAGAATTCCACAGATTCACCACCCTCTGACGAAAGAAATTCCTCCTCATCTCCTTCCTAAAAGAACGTCCTTTAATTCTGAGTATAATTCACTGGATGTATTCTCTTGAATACATCCAGTGAATTGGCCTTCACTGTGGCAGAAATGTCCACAGATTCACAACTCCCTGGCTGAAAGAGTTTTTCCTCATCTCAGTCCTAAATGGTCTACCCCTTATTCTTAAACTGTGAACCTTGGTTCTGGACTCCACAAACGTTGGGAATATTTTTCCTGCATCTAGCTTGTTCAATCCCTTAAGAATTTTATATGTTTCTATAAGATCCCCTCTCATCTTTCTAAATTCCAGTGAATATAAGCCCAGTCGATCCATTCTTTCAAGATACATCAGTCCCACCATACCAGGAATTAACCCGATGAACCTATACTGCACTCCCTCAATAGCAAGAATGTCCTTCCTCAAATTAGGAGACAGATGGCAGATGCAATATAATGTGGATAAATGTGAGGTTATCCACTTTGGTGGCAAAAACAGGAAGGTAGACTATTATTTGAATGGTGACCGATTGGGAAAAGGGGAGATGCAGCGAGACCTGGGTGTCATGGTACACCAGTCATTGAAAGTAGGCATGCAGGTGCAGCAGGCTGTGAAGAAAGCGAATGGTATGTTGGCATTCATAGCAAAAGGATTTGAGTACAAGAGCAGGGAGGTTCTACTGCAGTTGTACAGGGTCTTGGTGAGGCCACACCTGGAGTATTGCGTACAGTTTTGGTCTCCTAATCTGAGGAAATACATTCTTGCCATAGAGGGAGTACAGAGAAGGTTCACCAGAATGATTCCTGGGATGGCACGACTTCCATATGAAGAAAGACTGGATAGACTCGGCTTGTACTCGCTGGAATTTAGAAGATTGAGGGGTGATCGCATAGAGACTTACAAAATTCTTAAGGGGTTGGACAGGCTAGATGCAGGAAGATTGTTCCCGATGTTGGGGAAGTCCACGACAAGGGGTCACAATTTAAGGATAAGGGGGAAGTCTTTTAGGACCGAGATGAGAAAATCGTTTTTCACACAGAGAGTGGTGAATCTGTGGAATTCTCTGCCACAGAAGGTAGTTGAGGCCAATTCGTTGGCCATATTTAAGAGGGAGTTGGATGTGGCCCTTGTGGCTGAAGGGATCAGGGGGTATGGAGAGAAGGCAGGTACAGGATACTGAGTTGGATGATCAGCCATGATCATATTGAATGGTGGTGCAGGCTCGAAGGGCCGAATGGCCGTCTGCACCTAATTTCTATGTTTCTATGTTTCTAAAACTGCACACAATACTTCAGGTGCGGTCTCACCAGGCCCCTTACAACAGCAGTAGGATCTCTTTCCTCCTATACTCAAATCCTCTCGCTATGAAGGCCAACATGCCATTTGCTTTCTTCACTGCCTGCTGTACCTGCATGCTTACTTTCAGTGACTGACGTACAAGTACACCCAGGTCTCGTTGCACCTCCTCTTTTCCTAATCTGACACCATTCAGATAATAATCTGCCTCTTGCTCTTGCCACCAAAGTGGATAACCTCACATTTATCCACATTATTCTGCATCTGCTATGCATCTGCCCACTCATCCAACCTATCCAGGTCACCCTGCAGCCTCACAGCATCTTCCTCATATCTCACACTGCCACCCAGCTTTATGTCATCCAAAAACTTTGAGGTGTTGCATTTAATTCCCTTGTCTACATCGGTAATATATATTGTAAATCACTGAGGTCCCAGCACTGAGCCTTGCAGCACCCCACTAGTCACTGCCTGCCATGCTGAAAAGGACCAGTTAATTCCTACTCTTTGCTTGTCTGCCAACCAGTTTTCTATCCGTGTCAGTACCCTAACCCCAATACCATGTGCTCTAATTTTGCACACTAATCTCTTGTGTGGGACCTTGTCAAAGGCTTTTTGAAAGTCCAGATGCACCACATCCACTGGCTCTCCCTTATCTATTCTACTTGTTACATCCTCAAAAAATGCCAGAAGATTAGTCAAGCATGATTTCCCCTTCATAAACCCATGCTGACTTTGACCAATCCTGTCATTGCCTTCCAAATGTGCTGCAAGTACATCTTTAATCGTCGACTCGAGCATCTTCCCCAATGTGCTAATAAACAGCTTGCTCTTACAGCTGGCAAGGAAGAGTTGGTCCCATTCAATGCTTGTTCAATTGTAACATATAAGTACAAAGAGTGATAGGGGTGTCAGACTTCGGCTCATAAACTGGGCAATGAAAGCAAATGGATCTTCATGAATGTTCATGAATGTCCTGCTTGCTATGATGATGGATGTGGACGTGCCGACACTTGGTGCCAAAGAAACGATTGTTTGAATATATCATACATTCCAAATCAATGCATCTGAATTTGTTGGTGTGTTATTAATTAAATATCATATGTCTGTCTCAATAATCCTCAACGCTTGCCTCCGTGTTATTAATTCTTTAAAATTACAATGGCTTTTTGAATTAAATATTAATTTACTCTTATTACATCCTATAGACCTCTGCAAGGTGATGAACCTCTCATCAAAGGTGATCCGTGTTTGCTCTGACCTTAAATACGGTAATTTCAGATTTGGACGAATATCTTGGTCACCAACTTTGTTCAAACTTCAATGTTGGATCATATCACCTATTAATATTTGATCAATAGGAAGAACAATATGTTTTAGTTAATTTAGGTCTAAAAAGGTCAAAAGGAATAGGAGTAGAATTAGGCCATTCGGCCCATCAAGTCTACTCCACCATTCAATCGTGGCTGATCTATCGCTCCATCCTGACCCCATTCTCCCGCCTCCTGCCCATCACTTCTGACACTTGCACTGATCAAGAAAAAGGAGCTGCTGAGCTGCTTCTTCACCAGTTCTGAAGATAAATTTGACCAAACCATGCTTATAATCTAGAATTGGAGATTGCACAATCTCGATGGGCCAAATGACCTCCATAGGTGCCACATCAGTCCCAATGTTTGTGATGATGAACCAAGGGATGAACATTGGCTGGCCACACACAGTAGGATTAGCACTAATTTGGTCAAGAATCCTTCATCTTCTTCGCAATAATGCGGAAATGAACCCCAATATGTTGAGTTAATAGATGTGTTTTTTGCCTGCAGTTTTGTAGGTTTATAGTCTTCAAGATGTTCCAGACAGGCCAGTTGGTGCAGGAAAGACACTAGAAGATCAAACTGTCCATTGGACAAAATTCACAATACTAAGGAAATTGAGCAAAAAGAACAAAGAATGATATAGAAGTAATCCGATTCTCAAGAAAGAAAAATCCAACGAGGAAATACTTTGTATATTTTTGATGCACATATTCAAAAAATAGCTTTTGAATTTAAGTGGAACACAGTCCACAAGTCTGAAGAAGGGTTTCGACCTAAAACGTCACCCATTCCTTCTCTCCAGAGATGCTGCCTGTCCCGCTGAGTTACTCCAGCTCTTTGTGTCTATCTTCGGCTTGAGCCAGCATCCACAGTTCCTTCCTACACAGTCCACAAGCATGTTTCTAAAATGACACCGTCATATTAAATGTCAAAATATATCCACGATTTGTTTGCATCTGACACATCAGCAAAATGATGCACTATATTTTGAGTCTGGTTTGGGTGAGGTAGGGATGGGTTGATGAAGGGACAGGATGAGAGTCTTAACCTGGAATGGTCTGTCTGCTCTGGCAGTTAGCTATTCCACTCGTTCAAGTGCAGTGTGTGACCCGATTTCTAATCTGATCACATAGATTCCCAAGTATAGGCATTAAAAGCCACTCGGTTTCTCTCTGAAAGCAGTATTGTTCTTTTTTAAATCAAGGTTTATTGTATTCTGTTGAAAATCACAATGCTTTTAAATCTTCCCAAGTTTGGCCTGAAATAAATATATGGCTGTGCCACTCAGATTGACAGTGTAAACAAGAATAGTTAACTCTTTCTATCCTTTGGCACTTGCAAACATTCATTTTTTTCTGAAGGAAGGTTTCATTTTTAAAGGACTTAAAATCTGATAAATGGAATGCTTAGCATTTTTATTAAGTTAAAATGTTTGTTATTGCTTTCTCTTTACGTTGTACATAAATGTAAACTTGACCCTCAAGAGGTTTAAAGTTCCCTGTGCCTTTTAGTAAGCAATTCATAGCCCATAATCTGTATCTTTAACACTTTGAAGATGTAGATTGTTACACCACGGAAAAGAAGTCTCACCCTGGTAACAAAGTGCATGCTATCCTTCATGTGTGGTCTATGTACCAATGGTTTATTTGTGGTTGTTTGTTTTCCACCTGGAAGTGATTTCTGTGACATCACATGACCTCAGACCACTTGGGGTAAGAAACATCGGCACCACTTTAAACTTATTAATATTCAGCACTTTTGTTTCTCAGCCACATTAACCTGTGATACAAACCAGATATATGGTTCATGAGCTGCGGCCTTTTTTTTCTGTAAAAAAAAATAAACAAACTTCAAAACAGGGGAGCTCAGTAACCCACAAATCCTTCACACTGTGGCCTGTGTTCCTTCTGAGATCATTCATTGCTTTGTTCATCAATAAACCACAGTTTGGCATTGTCCTGAACTGAGGCTCTTTGCAGAAAAATATGAGCACTACGAAAACTATAAAGAGCAACACTCGGTATAAATCACGGTTGGTATGTTGTTTTTTCTGATTTGGGGATGTGTGCATTTTTACTGCTCACTTCACATTCCTCCTTGGCCGTCATTTGCAATACATGGAGCGGGATTGTATCAGGGTCAGCTAGACATTTCTTCCTGTGAGAAACTAATGGTGAAAACGTAACTTACTTTGTATTTATGCTCCAAATGTAACTGAAACCTTTGAATGCGACCAACACCAACACACTAATGCAAGGTAAATTTGAACAAGTCATTGTAATTTTAAACAGGGGCCTGTGTAACTCTCTTAATGTCATCAGTCCTCCATTACCAACACATACGTTCCTCTCCCCCTGCTGGCTGAGAGTGCACCCTTCACCACGGCTGGAATCAATTTCACACTGTGGCTGACAGGTAGTTCATGCATGTCTATGAACCGAAGCACTGACCTAACTCCGAGCTTTTCCTTTTGGGATGGTGTGGTCGACTGACTACTGCTTGGAGATTTTATCAAATGTGCCAGTCAGAGGCATATTGGAATCACTCAAGTTCAATCAACCCACTTGGACGTTTTAGAACGTTTCTGTGTTTCTGTGACTAATCTGTCATTGTATTGATACGGCATAATCAGCTCTTTAGTACTTGTTACATTACGGTCTATTTGCGAGTTCATACTCCGCTCGGTCTGCATTAACCAACCCGACCTCCCGGTGGCTCAGCACTTCAACTCCCCCTCCCATTCCGTATCCGACCTCTCGGTCCTGGGCCTCCTCCACGGCCAGAGTGAGCAACACCGCAAGTTGGAGGAACAGCACCTCATATTCCGCTTGGGGAGTCTGCATCCTCTGGGCTTGAACATTGAATTTTCTCAATTCTGTTAACCCTTGCTGTCTCCTCCCCTTCCCACCTCTCCCTCAGCCCTCGGGCCCTGGCATTCCCTCTCTCTCTATCTCTCTCCCCCACCCTAGTCGCACTAGCTTCTCATTTTCACACTAGAAACAGCTTACAATGGCTTGTTCCCTTTATCATCGATATTTTTTTGCATATCTTTCATTCATTGTTCTTTATCTCTCCACATCACCGTCTATATCACTCGGTTCCCTGATCCCTGACCAGTCTGAAGAAGGGTCTCGACCCGAAACGTCGCCTATCTCCTTCGCTCCTTAGATGCTGCTGCACCCGCTGAGTTACTCCAGCCTTTTGTGTACCCTGGACGTTTTAGAACATGGACAGACAGCTAGAGAGACCAACTCTGCTCCATTGCCCCAGACAAACACACAGTCTTTACTTTTGCTAATGTATTATTGTTTCTGTGACTAATCTGTCATTGTATTGATACGGCATAATCAGCTCTTTAGGACTTGTTACATTACGGTCTATTTGCGAGTTCATATGAATTTCGCTTCCTGTCGTTAGCATTTCCAATCCTTATTTGAGAGTTGATTTGCATCCGGTGATATAGAGCATCGCAATTAATGTAAATTTCTTAATGGATATGGGAAATACAAAATGCATTTTCCCTGTACTCTTTGAAAACATTGCTATCCCACAGGTGAGAAAAGCCTTTTAAAAGTGTAACTTAAAAAAAAACTATTTTCACGGCCCACTCCCCCTTAAAAGTAAATGGCTATAGTATCAAAAATGATTGCCACTTTTTGACAGGTGCCATGAAATTTATTTAAGCTATAATTTGTGGTAGTGAAAGATTGTGTCTATGGAAACATGTTTAGGGCATTAAGTCCCATGTGTCCTTGAAAAGTAAATAATAAATAATCTAGTGTTTGCCGTAAGCACAATGTACTCATTGTATATTTTTCTCTTATATGCAAGTAATCCCACCCCATTTGATCTTTGCATTTGCAAACAAAATCAATTAGCTTTTATTCATGCTCCTTCATACTTTGAAAGGGAATAAGATCTTTGATGGTTGCAGAGGGCTGAATACCATTTGCAGTGTATAAGAACAGGCAAGCTCATGTGGCTATCTCTGTGGTAGACAATCTAAGGCCACAGATAAGGATGATCAAACACCCTGCCTTCAGTTAAAAAGCCTGTAGATTAGTACGTACCTCCACGTCACATTTACAAAATGTCTTATTGATTGAAGCTTTTGTGTTTGACGCAGAGTGGGCACTAAATTAACTTTTTCACTGTGTCTGTGATAGTTTACCATTAACCTTCCCACCACTCACGGACCATACAACCGTACTCTGAATAGCACTGATTTTATTTTGGAATGAAAATCTGTTTTCCCACCTGATGTTTCACAAAGAAACTGTAAAATCGAATGAATTTGTTAAACTGTGAAAATGTTTGTTTCGATTAATTTCCACTAAGGGTTTACACCTTGAACAGATGTAGGGATATTGAGCACTTTTGAACCTTTACCTTTCTGAAAGTTCCTGGAAGTTCACTAAATGAGCTTCCTGGGCAAACTAGGTTTAGGGGGGATAAATTATACAAAAACATAATCTCTTGTTAACTTTTACATAATTGCCTGAATATTAACATTCCATTAACAAAAGTTGGCAAAGCCTAATAAATCTGGTGATTGGAATTTTAAATAATAACTAGTATTTTGGCATTTTGTTTGTAATTTAATATCTATGGCACCAGATTTAAGTGAAAGTTTTTTTCAGTTTACCAATGAACCAACTTAATGAACATGGCTCTAATATTAAAGTAAGACATATACTAAGGCATTTCTAATGGATGGACATATCCATTATTACAGAACTGTAATAGGTATTTATGAAGTACCTTGGAAATAAATCTGAATACTGCCTTGAGAAGTAAATCAATCTGGCAGATTTCATTTTTACCAAGAACATAATATTAACAATGAATATTAGACTAAATTATGCTTGTAATGTCTTGTGGAGACTCTGAATATAAAACCATCACTAGTGCATTAAGTTAAAATCTTTTGGGGAAACTTAAATTAAATTTGTAACGTAGGACTAATTCTATGTAGAAAGTAATTCCCTTTGCTCCAGGGACACCATCTTAGAAATGGAATTCATTAGATTGCATAACCAAACTGTCAGGTCTTGCTCTTTTGAAAAGTAAAATAGTCCAATTTTAAAACCAAACGATAGCGAGATTTCATACCATATTTGATATGTAAAATAATGCTGTGAGGTTCAAATTCATCTGACTAACACCTTTTAAGACATAAAAATTAAAGTTGAATCTTGTGCAAGGAAAGGAATAATATGCCATTGATTCCTTATGTTCGTGTGATAAAGTACAAATATCAATCTAACCGGGTATTTCTTTGTAGTGTTGTTTTGGCAGGGATACATATAACCATTGTAAGAATATGAATATACATGCCCACATCTAAATTAAATTGAATACATGTTATGCTGCAAATCAGGCAGCTGGCATATTTGACATATTCCTATTTACAAAAAGTCAGATTTTTTAAACAATAATAATTATAGAGGCAATTAAGTGGCAAAAGAGACATGGGGCAACTATTGAGCAGTGAGAGCATTTATGAAACCTGAATAAATGTGTCATGTTGCAGTTCCCATGAGGAGTGGCAGGGAATGTTACTGAAAGGACATGATCATAACCAGGCAGCTTTTGCTTCTAACAAAGGTATTTAGTGACAAGAGGACTGTGGATTTTTTTTTTTGTGCATTTGAATGAACTGACTGTGGGTGGCTTGAATTAACATAGGGCTTCAGCAGGGGACTATCAAACATCACTGCTACCAGCCCAAATCAGATGCATTAAAATTCCTTCTTTGTATACCACCGCATTCCAAACAATCTGCAATGCAAAGGGAATGCTATATTTTCCATCAATATTTATTTAAAGCTCAATGCTCAGTCATAACCAAGAAGTGGACAAGGCTGCTATAAAAGGTTGTTATTTGCAGCCTTTATCACTTTGCTCTCTGTCTGACACCAAACATCTCCTCTGTGCATAAACACATTGCCAAAGCAAGTGGCTATCAGCTGCTGTTCTCACAGAGACCAAGGCTACGGCATTCCTTCAGTCAATGAGGTCCATCACATAATTTATCCCTTCATAAGGGACTCTTGGTGCACTACAACTCATTGTGAGTTCACCACCTCCCTTGCACTTGCAAAATGCTCCAGTTACAAATTCGATGAATGAAATGAATACTTAATGAATTACTTAAATGAATGAGATAAAGTTGATCATCATACTATGGCACCAAGTATATTGATTTCAACAGCGTAATAAAACTGAACACTATTTCAGTAAACTCTCTATTAATATAATTAACCACTGAAAGTGTTCATTAGCAAAAAACATTGTGAAACAGATTTTTGCTGCAGGGATATAATATATAAAATAATGATTCATAGCCAAAACACTTTCACTGGATATTTTACTTCGGTATACTTATTATGAAGCCTCTTAATTTATTTTACCTAGAAATTGAATCACACCATTTGAATAACAGGATAATCACAGTTTTATGATGCAAACAAATTGCTAAATTATCAAACCTGGAATTGAGTACAAAATCTGGTCATTAATTTTATGTTCAATGCAATTATGCTTCTGAAATTTGAAGCAGACCTTCCAGCTAATTAACAATTGATTTAAGAAAAAATGTAATAACCCCTGTTTTAGGAACTAGTCATTAACCGCACATACTCTATCTCCTTAACATGACTGAAGTTATCAGCTGGTGATACAAGCTCTTAAAGTACAAACTCAGAAGCCTTATGCCCACTCGCAATTAAAAAATAAATCTATGCACTTTAACAATAATGATTGACTTTTATCCAATTTTTAAAAGTAAAATCGTAAAGTGTTTAAGATGGCCCTTGGGCTGACTAAAAATGTGACAAAATGGGCTTTAAAATGTTCGTTTCGTTCTCAATTCCAGCTGGATTGCAGATGATAATTGTTTTCATCCTGTGGCTCCACAGCCAATGGAAGATGTTCAGCCAATGAGGAATTTATAAATCAGAGCATTGAATATAGGAGTAGGGAAGTAATGTTAAAATTGTACAAGGCATTGGTAAGACCAATTCTGGAGTATGGTGTACAATTTTGGTCGCCTAGTTAAAGGAAGGATGTCAACAAAATAGAGAGAGTACAGAGGAGATTTACTAGAATGTTGCCAGGGTTCCAGCAACTATATTACAGAGAAAGGTTGAACAAGTTAGGTCTTTATTCTTTGGAGCGCAGGGGGACTTGATTGAGGTCTTTAAAATGATGAAAGGGATAGACAGAGTTGACGTGGATACGTTTTTCCCATTGAGGGTAGGGAAGATTCAAACAAGAGGGCATGACATGAGAATTAAGGGACAGAGGTTTCGGGGTAACGTGAGGGGGAACTTCTTTACTCAGAGGGTGGTGGCTGTGTGGAATGAGCTTCCAGCAGAAGTGGTGGAGGCAGGATCGATTTTAACATTTAAGAGTAAAGTGGATAGGTATATGGACGTGAAGGGAATGGAGGGGTATGGTCTGAGTGCAGGTAGATGGGACTAGGGGAAAACAAATGGTCGGCACGGACTGGAAGGGCCGAGAGGGCCTGTTTCCGTGCTGTAATTGTTATATGGTTATATGGTTATATGGTTATAATTAATTCTCAACCAAGGATCAGATATTGCTCTTATTCATGGTTAATTCCCTAACTAGGTAGCACTTCAAGAGCAGCTGGTCGAGCTGCTGCCTCACAGCTCCAGAGATCCGGGATCGATCTTGTCCCCTGATGCTGTCTGTGTGGAGTTTGTACAATCTCCTTGTGACCTCGTGGGTTTCCTCCGGGTGCTCTGGAGTCCTCCCACATCCCACAGACGTACAGGTTTGTAGGTTAACTGGCCTCTGTAAATTGCCACTTGTGTAGGGAGTGGGAAAGTGCGATAACATAGAACTAGTTTGAATCGGTTATTGATGTTCGGCGTGGGCTCGGAGCGCTAAAGGGCCTGTTTCCATGCTGTATCTCTAAACTAAATTAAACTATTGCTGTGACATTGTGAGACAGATTTGATTACTTGCAAATGTCACAATCGTTTCGGAGTAAGAACATCTTGACACTGAGAAAAGATCCTTATTATCAAAACTGGAATTTTGAAAATCTATGGAACATTTTCAGGCACGCAGACTAACTCTTAAACCTATGCAAATCCTCTTATGGATCCCAACAAAAGTGGAATTTAAAATAGGAGGAAGGCACTGACACAAAGAATTAAATATCCAACTTAGACTTCCACATTAGCATGTCCATGAGCACGCTGACTTCCTGAGATCCTCTAGGTATATATTCTTTTAATGCTTATAACAATTCCCATTGGTTCCCTAACATACAATATGTCTTGGTTTGTATTCTCCAACTAGGATTGCCAACTTTCTCACTCCCAAATAAGGGACAAAAGGTTGGCAATTCGTTGACCGACTCAGCCATGGCTGGATGAATGATGAGTTGGCCTGGGTGCTGGACTGCACAAAAGCCCAGCCGGCGGGCCAGCTGAGGAGTTTTGGCCCGTGCAACGTCGCGCGCAATGTCCGGCACTCCATCCAACTCATGAACCGATGATCGGCCATGAGAAAGCGGGATGGTGGTGACGGCATTAAGCGAATGTCCAAAGGTCGGACAGCTGGCCGGGCTGCCGCCCGACGGAGCCACGGGCGAGGCGCTGCTGCTGCTGCACTCCATGGGCTGCACTACGTCGGGACGGGTGAGGCGGGCCCGAACGCGGCTCTCCGGCCCGACAGTCCCCACGACCCGAGTAGTAGCAGTCAAATATGGGACAAGGGCGGTCCTGTATGGGACAAACCAATTTAGCCCAATATACGGGATGTCCCGACTAATACGGGACAATTGCCAACCCTGTCTCCAACCAGCAGTTGGAGAATAAGCTCTTCATTTAAGAATTAACCTCATGAGAGGTCTAAACTATTGATGGCTTACTGTGCCATTCCAATGCAGTCCGCCTGCACATTCTAATTCCCTCTAATAAAGCTCTTTTTCCTTTAAAAGGAAATCCACACAGAACAAACTCTCTATGAAAGAACAAACCAAGAGTGGTACTCAGTAAATTTTGTTTGCATAACAGATACTTTATGTGAAAGAGATCAATTCTAAAGGCAAGTTGAAAGAGTGACTGTGTGGAGAGAGAGAGGCAGTTAATGTTTACGTTCAACGATCTTTGTTCTGATGAAAGATCGGTAACCAGAAACATGAGGTCTGTTTTTCTGTCCACAGAAGCTGCCTGAACTGCTGAGTGTTTGCAGTTTTATTCTATTTTAATTTTCAGATTTCCAGCATCCAGTTTTTCTTTTACCATTTCAAGTGACTCCATAGCCTCCATTAATCTGCCATAACAACTAATTTCCCATTGGAATAAACTAAAATGTCCTAAGGAGGTAAAGGTCATGATTCAAAGGTCATGATTTATGCCACATTTATGGATGTGGCAGGAACCTTTTGCACCAGGAGCTTAGAATGGTATATAAAGTTTGAATGAAAAATATAATAATTTGATATAATTTGGCAGTGAGGATATCCAACGCTTTAGGTTTGAAAATTATAGAAAGGCCCACCACATTAAATCTATTTAAATCATTTTTTCACATCAAGGGCAGCAGAGTGATGCAGCTGCTGCCTCTCAGCACCGGAGAACCAGGTTCGATTCTTACTTCGGGTGTTGCCTCTGTGGAGTTTGCACGTTCTCCCTGTGACTGCGTGGGTTTCCTCTGGTTGCTCTGCTTTCTTCCCACATCCCAAAGACGTGTTAATTGACTTCCGGTAAAGTTGCCCCAGTGTGCTGTATCTATCTCTAAAGTTAAATCTAAAGACAAAAACTATTCTCCGTGTTTCATCTGCACACCTCAAACAAAGACGATATTAACATTAAATAAATATGAATTCAAATAATACAGAAAAAAACTAGTGTCAGTAACAGTAACCATGGAACTACAGATGAGTTTTTATGACAACCAGATTGTCATAAAAACTCATCTGGTACACTAATACTCTCAGGGAAGGAAATCTATTATCCTCCCCAGTCTTATCCATATGTGATTCTAGACCTGTAGCAATGTGGTAGAATCTTAACTACTCTATGAAATTACCCAACCTGTCATTCAGTTACATTAAGGTCGTTATGTTAAAGCTGCCTTTTAAAACCAGACAATTGATCCAGCACCGAATTCCATCAGAGCAAAATCGCTGACAGTTCACTTGATCTTGAAAATTCCTTCCCATGAACATTGTGGAAATCCTGCCTGGATTTGAAGAGTTGTCCCACCCACTAGTCAGGCGCAGCCCAACATAATTGCACAGGAAGGAACTGCAGATGCTGGTTTAAACCGAAGATAGACACAAAAAGCTGGAGTGGAACAGACAGAGTGAAGAAGGGTCTCGAGCCGTAACGTCACCTACTCCTTCTCTCCAGAGATGCCATCTGTCCCGCTGAGCTACTCCAGCTTTTTGTGTCTATTTTCAACATAATTGTACACATGTTGCAGGCAGTGCTGTAGACCTTTTATCACAATCCCTCACTATCAGTTCAGTCAATCTGGGCGATCAACACTGACTCAATGACAAGTGAATGGGAGCAGCATCAATTCTATCTAAAAATGAAGAGCTAATCTGGCAGATTGCAATATAGGGCCACACAAGCGCCAAGCAACATACAATGACAGTTAAATAAATTAGATTGTGGCTCCACCAAAGCATGAATGATGGTAGATAATTAATGTGCACCATGATATGTATCGGCAGCACTAGAGGATTGCCAGATATCAGCAAGTTGACAGGGGACATCAATGACCCTTTTTCTATCAAGAGCGGTTAATTGACATATATACCAACAATGGAACAATGAAAATCTTACTTGAAGAAGCATAACAGGCCTGTAAACTCAATGCTCGTATATAACAAATATTCAATAAATACATTTATTAATTCAATAAATTAATAACCCTAATAATAGTGCAAAGATACAGAAATACATAGTGCGACCATAGATGGTTCATAGTTTAGTTAGCGTTTTATAGTGTTCAAGAACCTGAAGGTTGTTGGAAAGAAGCTTTACTTGAACCTTGTGCTCTTGGTTTTCAGATTCCGATCCCTTCTTTCTGATGCTAAGAGTGAAATGAGAATGTGTCAAGCGTGGTGTGGGTCTTTGATGATGCTAACTGCCTTTTTGATGCAGCGTCCCCTGTATGTCCCTTTGATAGTGGGGTGGTCAGTACCCGTGATGGACCAGGCAGTGTCCCCCACGTTTTGTAATCTCGTTTGTTCCTGGGCATTGGAGTTGCCGAACCAAGCCCCAATGCAACCAGTCAATATTGCCCCTGTCACACATCCGTGGAATTTCAAGAGAGTATTCCCGACATGCCTGATCTCATCAATCTTCTAAGGAATTAGAGTCGTTGATGGGCCTTTTTTACAATTGCTTCCATGTGCTGGACCCAAGGGGAATCATCAGATAAACAGATCCATGAACTTGAAGTTGTTGACAGGGATCAATACTTTTATTCCCCCTCTTTCCCCCTCATTCCCCTCCGACTTGACCCCTTCCACCACTCACCTGTATCCACCTATCACCTTCCAGGCTTTGTCCCATCCCTTTATCCCACCACCTCTCCTTTACAGCTTTCTCTCCACTATTCCATTCAGTCCAAGGAAGTGTCGCAACCCGGAACGTTGCCTGTCCATTCCCTCTGCAGACACTGCCTGATCCACTGAGTTCTCCCAACACTCGTTGTTGAAGCTGGAAAGTAAGTTGTGCAGAGGACATAGAGAGGTTACGAAGGGAGTTAGAGAAGTGAGTGCATAGGAATCTGGAGACAGAATATATTGTGGCTAAAACTGGGACCAGTCATTTTGGCAGAACAAATAATAAAGAAGCACATTACTAAATGGTGAGAAGTGGCAAAACTCTGAGATGCAGAGGGATCTAGCTGTCCTGGTGCAAGATTCACAAATACAATTGGCAAGCACTAGTAGGAGAGTTAGGATAATTCCATTCCATTGCAACAGTCGAAAAAGAAGACTTCCATCCCTGCAGAACCCAGATAATATTCAGGCATGGGCTGATAACTGGCAGGTGGAATACATGCTGCACTGTAGATAGACACAAAATGTTGGAGTAACTCAGTGGGACAGGCAGCATCTCTGGAGGGAAGGAATGGGTGACGTTTCGGTTCAAGACCCTTCTTCAGATGCATTGTATCTTCAACAAGAGCGGGTCCACCCACCTGCATGTGACATTCAATTACATTACCATTGCTGAACGCCTCACAAACCATGTCCAGGGTGAGAGCATTGGTCAGAAACTCAAGAGAAGCAGCCACGTAAATAATGTGACGACAAGAGCAGCTCAGAGACTGGGTACCCTGCAGTCACTGCCTCATCATTTGGCTCCAAAAGCCTTTCCACCATCTACAAGATATAAGTCATGAGTATAATAAAATACTTTCCACCTGCGAGGATGGGTGCAGCTCCACTCAAGAAATTCAACATCATCGAAGCAAAGAATTCCAATTGAGTGGGAACCTTTTCGCCGTGCTAAACATTAATTCCCTCCTTCACCAGCTCACAGTAGCTGTAGAATGTGCTTGCTGCAAAATGCACTCAGTCAGACACAAAATGGTGGAGTAACTCAGCGTGTCCGGCAGCATCTCTGGACAGAAGCAATGGGTGACGTTTCGGATCGAGACCCTTGTTCTCTGTCTGAAGAAGGGTCTCGACCCGAATCGTCGCCCGTTCCTTCTCCCCAGAGATGCTGCCTGTCCCGCTGAGTGACTCCACCATTTTGTGTCTATCTTCGGTGTAAACCAGCATCTGCAGTTCCTTCCTACCATTGCAGTAAAGTTACTCGTCAAGGTTTCTCTGATAGCGGCTCCCATACTGATAAACTTTAGTATGAGAAAAGACAAAGGTGTAGGCACATTGCAACAGCACTTCTGCACATTCTTTTCCAAAACCAAGCACGATCCTGAGCTGGAAACATATCACCATTCACTTTTCATCTCCGAATCTAAAGCCTGCTATTCTCAATAACCAAATTCATCAGCATTTTGCAATGTGTCTTTAGCTGGTCATTTTCTAAAGTTCAATTAGGGTCAAGCCTTACCAGCAATGCTCACATCATAGGCAATGACGTTAAAAAATTGGCCGCTGAACACCAATGTTGTACGCATCGCAATGATGATAATGCCAATATGGCAATTGAAATTTATAATTCGAACACAACATTCCTCAGATCTATTGTACATAAATACAAACCTTTCATTTGACAGGAGGTGAGTAAAGGTTTTGCACGGAAAGCTGCTTCTTCTTTTTAACATTTCGCAGCTTACAGAGTCTATTGTATTCAAGTTTATTTAACAAAATTGCATTATTTATCATGCATACTTCACTTTTTTTTTCGAAGCATTTAACAAGGAGGCATTTGAAAACTATTCGCAGAGATTAGTAACAATTATAAATAAATAGATAGCTGGATGCCCTATTTGTAATAATATTTTAGTAGTTCACAGACCAAAAAAAATCAGTTTGAAAAACAAACACGTCTAGATGCTAATTTGCATTATGAAAAAGGAAGTGAAATTTCCTACTGTTACGTTTTTTCATGTTTGCAACCAGAATCTGTTTAAGTATTTCTTTGTGATAAATAAATGCTCTCAATAACATGCCATGAAAAATCTAAGCAATTGTATAAGTAATTATAACATTCTCTTTCTTATGCATCTCAGTATAATCATCCTTTTCACTTATTAACTTTCTCCTTCTCACTCTCAAAACACTTAATAAACAACTATCAGTGGACCTTTCTTATTTTTTTTCTCTAAGTTATCCCAAGCATTATTCTACAAAGGCTACATAAAGATTAATCAAATCCATGTCTTTGCAAGTGATGGTAAGACTTACCAGGGCTGCTAGCTATTCCAAGATAATTCAGAACGCAAAAGACCCTTCAAGCAACTGACTTCCTTGGCAGGTTAACAGGCCCAGTCCCAGCAGGTTCTGGCCATCAGTGAACTAACCCTTTCCTGAGGCATTGCTTTCCAGCTGAGAAGGAATTCAGTGCAAGAGCAGAGGTCACGGTTAATGCCATCTTGCTGGAGGGATCCAGCCTATTCATAGAACAGTCCTCTTTGTAATCATAACTGAGTGAAAAATGAAGTCAATATGAACTGAAAGCATTCAGATTGTTTTTGTTGTTGTTGTATTTCTTATTTAAATAGCAGCATGGCAGTAGTGTTCATTTATTTTAATTGCAAATACATTGCTTCCAAAAATTGATGTTTGGATCCTATTTTCAGCGAGTTTCTGGAGAACAGTATGTTTTGTCATGCCTGAGCAGGGTGACTTGCTGTAGGAATTTCACTGAAGCAGTACAGCTGCACGTTAATTTGTACGGAACCATATTGATTAACGGCTTGTAAAATGAATGATTTTTATTCACTGCCTTTATCAAAACAAACCTTAAATTATTTCCATTAAATAAGGGGTTTGTCATTTATTTATTATTAGTGGAAGTTAAAACATTTGAAATACAAAAATAAACCGTTTTGCTCACAAGTATTGCTTTTTCCAAATGACCACTCACACTGACACATGCTGTAATCCAAAAGACTGGATAATTTCGAATAAATCAGAAATAATGGTAAAAGAAAATCTGATGCCTTTACATTAGAATGTGAAACATTTGCTTTGCGATTAGATCTCCCAAAAGCTTTACAAAGTCAAACTCTTCAGATCCTGACGTGGAAAAGGAGATTGCTGTAATAGGCTGTGCAGTTGGGATCATGTATTAGACCATTAGAAATTAAGTTTTCAACATGGGTCTGTTTAAATTGCTTTCTGCATCTTTAAAAGTCTTTGAAAAGAGAGGGTCCACCTTCTACCCAGTTCCATTTTGGATTGTTGCAGAATTTCCACAAGCCAAATAGCTTACTGATGCCGAATGAGCTGGGTGGTGTGGAACGAGGAGGAAATGCACAGTTCTCCTCACTTCCCTGCAGTTTCCCCGAGACTCCCCAGTGCACCTTCAGCTGTGTCTCAGTGATAGACCATGTGATTGATCAGCATTTCCCCTGAAAAGATGGCGTGGGAATACATGGAAGGGACAGTCCCAGCCAGCGCACAGGCAACAGGATTTCGGATGAAATCAGATGTGTGGAAGGTAGAAAAACAGGAAGGTTGGCTAAAAATGTATGGAAATAGTCAAGACTCCGTGACAAACATACAGGTGAGGTTTCAGCAACAGATGAAGTTGAGAATGATCCCAGGAAAGAGTGGGTTAACATATGATGAGCGTTTGACGGCACAGAGCCTTTACTCGCTGGAGTTTAGAAGGGTGAAGGGGAACCTCATTGAAACTTACTAAATAGTGAAAGGTCTGGATAGAAGTGGATGTGGAGAGGATGTTTCCACTAATGGGGGAGTCGAGGACCAGAGGTTATAGCCTCAGAATTAAAGGACATTCCTTTAGGAAGATGAGGAGGAATTTCTTTAGGCAGAGAGCGGTGAATCTGTGGAATTCATTGCCACAGAAGGCTGTGGGAGCCGTCAATGGATATTTTTACGGCAGAGATAGATAGATTCTTGATTAGTACGGGTGTTAAGGGTTATGGGGAGAAGACAGGAGAATGGAATCAGTTATTTATTTTTGCATAACAATGTAACCTATTTGCATTTGATCAAAAGATAAAGATTAAGAGAGAAAGATAGATCAGCCATGATTGAATGGCCGACTAGACCTGATGGGCTGAATGGCCTAATTCTGCTCCTATCACTTATCACATATATATTGCCCATTCCTCATGACCTTTGAAAGGATGTTGAGCCATCTTATTGAACCACAGCAGTCACTCTAGTGAAGGTATTCCCACCATTTGAATGTGTAGGGAGTTCCAAGATTTAGTTTATATATGAGCAGCAGAAAAATGTTTCAAGTCAGAAAACTGGGTGACAACAAATTAAACCTGCCTGCTGTCTTTGACGTTTTGGTGTCTTGAGGTCACAGCGTTAGGTGATGGTGTCGGGGTGGCCAGTGGGGTAATTGCACATTGCAGCCACGATCTACAAATAGTGGACAGAATCAATGTAAGGATGCCCAAAACAAAAGCTGCCTTTACTTCAATGGTGATGAGCTTGGTCAAAGAGACAAAGAGCCATTTTGCCCACCAAGACTATGCCAACCATCAAATACCCATCAATACTCATTCTGTATCGATCCCCATTTTATTCGCCCCAAATCTTCAGTGACATCCCCAGATTATACTATTATAATATCTGAATTCTATTAACCAATCGGGAATAGTGGGTAAATAGTACGGGTACCTTAATTGGTGCATGTGACAAATAAGTTTGAACCTTGAACCTTGAACCTTGAACCAGAGGAAGGAGTGAATGTGGTCACTATGCCAACATTTTGTGTCTATCAGAAGGAGTGAATGGGATGGTTTATGGAAGTAAGGTAACACAAGTCAGGTACATCAGTAAACTGATCCAGGAAATACACATCCAGGAAATACACTTCCAGAGTGAAAAAAAGTTGCAAAATCTAGAGATATGCTGAAGTTAAACTGTAAAACCGAGATAACCAGTAGAGTATCGATAGTCAGGTACTGTAGTAATTGGGGAATGGTTGTCAACTGATCAGAAGTGAAACCATGGCCATCCAAAACACAGCTGAGTCTTCTGATGCAGTCTGAAAAAAATACCATGATGAAATGTAATCTTGATGTCCAGAAAGCTTTGGGATTTTTGGAAAACAAATTTGAGAACAAAATCGAATTCTCACTCAAAATGAAGTGAGTAATCAAACAGTGTCCATTGTGGAGTGTGGTGACATGGTCCTGATGTCAGGGGAATGCAGGAGTTGCAAAGTCCTGGTTGTACATTGGTTTTGTGTAGGAAGGAACTACAGATGCTAGTTTACTTGGTAGGGTAATTTAAAACTTCAATGTAAAGCTATCTTAGTTCTCCTTACAATCTTACCAAATTTGTCAGTATAGAACCAAATGCCAGACAACAAGGTTACTAGATTGTTAAAGAAGGAACTGCAAATGCTGGAGAATCGAGGGTACACAAAAAGCTGGAGAAACTCAGCGGGTGCAGCAGCATCTAAGGAGCGAAGGAGATAGGTGACGTTTCGGGTCCAGACCCTTCTTCAGACTGGTCAGGAATCAGGGAAACAAGAGATATAGACGGTGATGTGGAGAGATAAAGAACAATGAATGAAAGATATGCAAAAAAGTATCGATGATAAAGGGAACAAGCCATTGTAAGCTGTTTGTAGTGTGAAACACTAGGGTTTCACTAGGTCACTAGTGAGACAGCAAGGGTTAACAGAATTGAGAAAATTCAATGTTCAATTTTCCCAATTCTGTTAACCTTTGCTGTCTCCTCCCCTTCCCACCTCTCTCTCAGCCCTCGGGCCCTGGCATTCCCTCTCTCTCTATCTCCCTCCCCCACCCTAGTCGCACTAGCTTCTCATTTTCACATTACAAACAGCTTACCCAATGGCTTGTTCCCTTTAGCCTTTTGTGTACCCAACAGTATCGATAGCTTTTTTGCACATCCCCACTAGCAACTAGAAATTTCATTCATCGTTCTGCTAGCTGTCTGGAATCGCAAGATGAATGGTCTCTTGGTTGAAGCAATCCATGGTATCTACAGGTAGGAGAACATTGATGAAAGAAATGGAACTGAGTAAATCATGCTAAAAGGGTGTACAAAATATTGGTGAAACTTCCTCATGTAAACAAATTTGAGACAGCAGAGATCGAACTGAATGGCTGTTTAAATCAGGGGGACTTTGTTTATTTTAGTGGAAAGATTTTTTTCTACAGTGTTTTAAATCAAGCCATTCAATGATTGACGCCCCTTTTATCTGTTAAAGTTCACGCACATAAATCATGGCTATTTGAGTGAGGTATCGGAGAATGATTAGAGTCCACAATGCATCCAGGGAAAGTGAGTTGGGTACAGAAAATTACTTTCTCAAATTAAATAACAGGTTTGTGTCGAAGATAGACGCAAAATGCTGGAGCAACTCAGCGGGACAGGCAGCATCTTTGGAGAGAAGGAATGGGTGACGTTTTGGGTCGAGACCCTTGAAGGAGAGTCTGAAGAAGGGTCTTGATGCAAAATGTCGCCCATTCCTTCTCTGCAGAGATGCTGCCTGTCCCGCTGAGTTACTCCGCCATTTTGTATCCATCTTCAGTTTAAACGAGCAACTGCAGTTCTTTCCTACACAACACGTTTGGATTCATCATTTCCCAAGCTTCTGTTTCTCCACACATTAACACTATCCTACACCCACTAGGGACAATTTTTCATTTACCAAGTCAATTAACCTACAAACCTGTACGTCTTTGGAGTGTGGGAGGAAACCAAAGCTCTTGGAGAAAACCCACGCAGGTCATGCGGAGAACGTACAAACTCCGTACAGACAGCACCCGTAGTCGGGATCGTACCTGGGTCTCCGGCGCTGCATTCACTGTAAGGCAACAACTCTACCGCTTAAATATTTATTCCATTGTTGTTGGTCTCACTGTTATGGGAAATTGTTTCCTCCTACTTATCTTTCCTCAGGCTCTCAGAGTCTAATTAATTCTTCCTTCAACAGATACAACTTTAACTCTGCCCCTGACACCCAGATGTAGAGGCGATAGTCAATGCCAAAGAGGACACATTACAGGACATTAACCAACCAACAGAATGGCTAAATAAATGATAATACGTAGAGAAATGTACATTTTGATCACATTACTTGAAAGCTCCAAGTATAATTGACGTAGAAGAACAAAGGAACAAGAATTGAATTGAAAAGAAGAGAATTCTCATGCTTGTATAAAATCACGGTAAAACTATATTTAGAGTTCTGAAAGACACACAATGCTGGAGTAACTCATTGGCTCAGGCTGCATCGCTCGAGAACATGGATAGATGCTATTTTGGGTCAGAACCCTTCTTCAGATTGATGTTTAGATGCTTTAGAGTTCTGTTCACAAGTCAGAAGTGCAGCCGTGATTGAGTTCCCACACAACAGATAATGCCTGCAGCCCCACAGAGCTGGCAAATCTACCACTCTCCCAAATGCTTGACATAGCCAAGTCAGGTGTTCGTACACTGGAAGGGTCTATATTTTAGTTATTCCCAGGCAATTATTATACATACCAAATTGGCCTTGAGATGGTAGTGAGATGCAGTCTACCCGATGAGATGGCAGTGAGATGCAGTCTACCCGATGAGTGCTCTTGATGGAGACTTTTAGAATTTAGTTCCAGTGATGATGAAAGAACAGCAGCACACTTCCAAGACAATGAATAGTAGTGTTCCTGTGATCTGTTGCCTTTGCTGATAGAGGTTGTGGGTTTGGGAGGAGATGTTGGGAGAGCCTGTATACATAAATGTCATGAATCGTGGAGATATTATACATTGCAGTCGGGAGTTTCTGTGGAGCAGGGAATGAATATTCAGTGTGAATAAGGTTGCAATCAACCGGGCTGCTCTGACCTGAATGATGTCAATCTCCGAGTGCTGTTGGAGCAGAAATTATTGAGGGAAAAGGAGAGTATTTGCTGTTTTTTATTTCAATTTGGTGGTAACTTCCTAGAACTCACTGAGTGGTGCTATACTTTACCAGTGTACTGTCTCATTTGTGTCAGGAGTTATGGGGAGAAGGCAGGAGAATGGGGCTAAGAGGGTAAGATAGATCAGTCATGATTGAATGGCAGAGTTGACTTGATGGGCCAAATGGTCAAATTCTGCTCCTATCACTGATGAATTTATGAATATTCGTGTCATGTTGTTCCTGTCCTGCAGATAAGTTCATCTCTGGGCAACAAATGTCCAATGACCAGGATTTGACAATCAGGGCATCAAATGCTTGATTATTCAATGACCGTAAATATAAATTGAAACTTGCCTGTTGCAGATTGGATAAGATGCAGCCAGCAGGAGCTCTGGGATCCTTTGGGGGAGTCCAGCATGAGGAGCCCATTCCCTGACGAAGCCTTCAATAGAAACATAAAATGCTGGGAATACTCAGCAGGTCTGGCCACATCTTATCTGAAGAGAACTAAATCAATGTTTCAGATTGAAGATCCTGCAACAGAACTGGGGGGGGGGGGGGGGGGATGTCTTCGATTGAGTTAAACCAGGGCGACCATGGGGATAAGCTGTTAAACAAGGTTATCTGGCAATTGAATAAATGTTAGCAGTTAGAGGGTAATGAGCACAAGGACAAAAACATTCACTTGTATTTATTGCACTCTAGTCTACTTTGTTTGGTGAAGCAAAAACTGCAGGTGCTCATTTATTTATTTTTAAAAGACACAGTGCTGGAGTAACTCAGCGGGTCAGGCAGCATCTCCAGAGAACATGGAGAGGTAAGGTTGACAAAGTAAGATGGAGCCAAAATAGAACATGGAGTGAAAGTGAGGGAGTAAGAGAGAGTGTGCGGATGGAAGATAGGGAAGAAGGGGGAATGGGAGAGATTGTCATGGAAACAGAGGACACGGAGAAAAGGAGGAAGGAATGAGGAACTGTAAGGAAAGAGAAGAAAGGAAGGACTGCTGGAGAGGGAGAGAAGGCAAAGGAGAAGGAAGCAATGAGATAGTTAAAGAGAGTTTGGATGAAAGGAAGGCGGGGAGGGAAATGGGAGGAAGGAGAAGGTGGGAATTAAAGTGGGAGAAAAGTGAAAAATTGAAGGAAATGAAGGTCGTCTAGGCAAATGAAGCTAGGAGGAATGTTTAAAGAGAGGAGTGAGAGAGAAAAGAGGGAGATATAGGGAGAGGATGCTGACCCTGGCTGTGGGTAAGAGATCTCCTTTCATTGGTTAATTACATGGATTTCTTTGGCCCTCCCCCAACTCATTTTCCAACTTACTCCCCACATTCCAATCACTGAATAATGTCCCGACCCAAAATATCATCCATCCCCTCCCTCCACATACGCCAGAGTGAGGCCACACACCAACTACAACAGCGCCTCATATTCCGATGGATAGCCGAAACCCAACAGCGTGAACATTGAATTCTCCGCTTTCGGGTAACGCAACTTTCCTCTCCTCCATCTTCTTCTTATGCTCATCGTCCCATTTCCACCTACCCCTCCCATTGCTACTCCCTACCTCCCTGCCTCCCTCCCTCTCTCCCTCTCCTTGGCTCCACGTTTCACCTTTCTTTCTTATCAGAGTCCTCCATGTGCACCCTTTCTCTTCTCCACATCCAATCTTCAGCCGTGATTACTCTCTCACCCTTCTTTCCGACACCAGATTCATCTGCATTACCTGGATCCACCTGTCACTTGCCCCACCCCTTCCATTCACCTCTATTTGCCAGCTAGCTCCTCTCTACTCCATCAGCCTGAAGAGGGGTCTGTCCATTTCCCTCTACTGACCCACTGAGTCCTTCCAGCTTTTTATTTTCTGCTCACTGGCACTCGTTGGGGGTACAATTCTGTTGCCAACAGTGGAACCTGTTCTCGTGTTTTCCTTTCATAACATACAGTGTGTACCATCTCTTTTTTAATCCAAATTCTTTTTATACTTCAGAAAATTACAAATGTTGTCCGTAAATTAATTCAAATGTGAACTAAGTAACATAGTCCTTACCTCCTGAGCTTATACGGTACTTTGCAGTTGAAGGATGGAGTCTCCCCTTCTTTAATGCCTGTACAGACATTCACAAGGGTCCCTAATGAACTCAAGTGAGAACCACCAGTTATTTTGAGCTCTTGTAGTAGCGAGTACCTCATTAAGTCCAAGGGGTAAGGAATGGACATTGGTTGTTGTCCGAAGGCTACCAAAGACCACTGGACCAAACCACACCATGAGCTTAACTCACCAGAGACAACTAGGAGCAATGAAAGCTGAGGACACACGAGACTCCTGTGCTTGTATCTTGAGGGAAAAAAATATGGAGGAACTCAGTGGGTCAGGGGACATCCATGGGGGGAAATGAACATATGCTGACCTTATAAGAGACATCCACACCCTAACAAAAATTGCAATTGAAACATTGCCTTCAAAAGAGGTCATGAGAATAACTAAACAACACGAATAATGGCCAACATCTATTTTCCTGAAAAATATGCATAATTTGAAATTTCCAAGAATTAAAATAATACATTTGTCTCAAAAGCTTATAATTAGAATAATTAAAAAGGTGCCTGCATAACTTTGGCTATTATCAGGCATACGTTGCCACGAACCTCAGTATTTATTATTAATGTTGCCAAACAAGAAGACAGTTGAACTGCAGTTTCAATATTTATTTAAACATACTTTAAAATGACTGTAATGCGACAACTGATTTAAATCCTGAGCTGCATGTCAAAGTACGCTACAGGCATGCTTTGCAATATCTCGTTCTGATTTATGGTAGGTTTGAATGACGTTCTTGGGACTGTGCCAAATAGGTACATTGTTTCTTTAATGTGGTTTTGTTTTCTGAATGGTTATCATTTTTCTAGAGGAATTATTCTCTTGGCAATGGGTGTAGTGTTTCTTACATCCTGAGAAACACAAGTCGTATCTTGAAAATATACTCTTTGGTTAATCCTGTTAAACGTGCCCTGTGGAATCCTTGAATCGATCACTGGGAAGCCATCGTAGATTCAGACTAGAAAATAATGCTATTCAAAAGTTAGGATTATTATAAGATCTTACAAAGATCTTTACACGATGAATTTAAGGGAGTCCTAGCTCAATTGAATTAAAGGACCCAGTGAGGTCAAACCTGCACAAACTTGTCTGTTACGTGTTTGAACTGCATTGTAATGGTTATGAACATTAAATAAATGTTGTACAAGATAATCGCCGTTGATGATAGTGTGGAAAAAATGCATCTTGGATAAAGAGGGCTATTACATATTTAAAGGAAACCGCTTCAAACTTTTCAAATAAACAAAACATTTTATTAGTTTATAAAACATTATGTTTCCTTTTATTATAGTTATGTGCACTGAGGTGCCGTGAAAAGCATTGTTCAGCATTCTATCCAAACAGATCAGATATGCCATACATAAATACAATCAAATCAAACTGAAGTACAACAGAGCAAAGGGGAAGATGTAATGTTCAGAGCATAGCGTTTCTAGAGCATCAGTTCCATAGACAAATTCCAATGTTCACAATGGGCTAATATTGATACCAAGGAACTTGAAACTCTCAACCATTTCCACTTTGATACCATTGATGCTGATTGGGGCAAGTAAAACATCATGATTCTTGAAGTCAATAACTAGCTCCTTTGTCTTGCTAACATTGAAGAAGAGGTTATTGTCCTGACACCATGTTGTTAAGTTCTCTATCTCTTTCCTGCACTCCATCTCGTCATTGTTCATGTCTCAGCCCACCACAGTGGTGTCATCTGCAAACATGTGGATGGAGGTAAGTACAGAAACCCAGACCCGATTGCTCTACTGTGCTAGTTAGCTGGTCTAGAGTAGCAGAGTACAGTCAATAAGCTTCAATCTTCCTTGCTGGAGGTCCCCTTTCTCGTAACATCCCTCCTTTTACCTCTTTCCTTCCCCTTATCTTTGCAACCCAATATTCCTTCCAGATGAAGCAGCAATTTATTTGGAAGACAGACACAAAATGCTGGAGGAACTCAGCGGGACAGGCAACATTTCTGGAGAGAAGGAATGGGTGACATTTCGGGTCGAGACCCTTCTTCAGACTGAGAGTATGGGAAAAGGGAGACATAGAGAAATGGAAGGGTAAGGTGTGAAAACACAGATCAAGGAAAATGTAGAATGGTTCATTATTAGCTGAGGGGAAGGTGACAACAAGGCATACACTCAGTAACATTTATTTGCACATTTTCCAAATGACTTGATGCTCACAATGTTGTCTCGCTCACAACAAAGAAGCAAAATGAGGAGTGGGTGAGCACTTTGGAGATCAGCTTGTTCCGTCCCTAAAGTGTCTCTGAGTTTCCCGTTGCCTTTCACTTCAATCTCGGGGACCATGACAGAAGCCTCCTCGTGGTGATCCCCGGAAACGATGACACGATGTACTCTGTGACGTGTCGGGCGACCAATTCTTTCAACATGTTGGACGACGACAGAAGCCAACAGCGAGCTATACGTCGACTGACACACAAGCGAACGAACTTCAATCTCCATCACACTTCCATTCTGATCTTTCGATTGTCTTTCACTTCCAACACAGTTTCAGTGAAGCTCAAGGTAAACTTGAAGAGTGGGCCTCATTGGTATTGAGTCCTGAAGACTGCGGGGACCTAATTGTTACAGTTTTCATGTCTTAATTCTTCAACATTAAATTCAACTATTTTTGATAAGTCTTCCATCTCATATTTCTGGGATGTATTTTGTTGTCCTCTCCTGCTACTTTGGATTTCATTTGTCCCCACCTATTTACAATTCCTTCTGACTTTCTTCCACTGCTTTCTTCCGGCAAACATCGGCACATTTGTGCCATTCATTTGCTACTCAACCCACCCATCAGAGACCTTCCCTTTGTTCTCTCTGCCCCCCCCTTCCCTTCCTCTGCAATTTTGCTTCATTTCAGACTTGTTTCTAGCGCCGGTGAAAGGAAGAGCCTTTGACTAGAAACATCCATTTTGTTAATGTCCTGATGCAGAGTCTTGACCCCAAGCATCAACATGCCTTTGCCTCCACAGATGCCGTTTGACACAGTGAACCCTTCCAGTATTTTATTATTTGCTCCAGATTCCAGCGTTAAAAGTCTCTTCTGTCAACCTTAACTCTTCTTCTCTCTCCACAAATGCTGCTTAACCCGATGAGTATTTCCAACCTTTCTGTTTTTATTTTAGCTCTACCAAACCTATGTGCCTCAAGCTGAAAAATGCAGTCAAGGTGAGATTTTAACGGGCAGCCTGGTGTAGAATGAGTGAGTATGGTTTGCAAATGCCATCACCACCATTTTCACCATGTGTACTTCTAGCAGCCAAAGCACCACCTTGTTTCAACCAGTTCCTATTTTTAAATGTAGGAGGCGATGATAAAATGCAGCCATGTTGGGCGGGGTAATTGAAATATGCCAACAGATGAACAAACACATTGCATCAATGCATTTTCCTGGTCTCAATACAAAAATCTTATCTTATATTCATAAAAGGACTTAGTTGTGAAAAGTCTACACTAACCCTAATAATAGAGTAAATAAATGAGATGGAATTGAAAAGAAGATTGCTTGCAAAATGAGAATAAACAATAAGGTCATCCAAAAAGAGGAACAAATCACTGAATGATTTTACTATCTTTTGTGAACGGGACATGAAGCAGCAAAAGAATCACAAATTAGTAAAATAGTAAGCTCATTAATTTTTTCGATGCCTAAACCAGTGTAAGTTCTGGGGAGGAAAAAAATAGCTTAAATTCGTTCTGCAGTTTTTTATGACATAACCCTTTATTTCTATTCAAATGAGAAGAAAGCAAAATGCCGCTATCATCTGGCCAATTTCTTTTTTCTCTCCTCATCTCTCCAGGAATTGACCCATGCCAGGTCTGAAGAAGGGTCTCAACCCAAAACTTCACCCATTC
Source organism: Okamejei kenojei (assembly GCA_035221665.1). NCBI lineage: Eukaryota > Metazoa > Chordata > Chondrichthyes > Rajiformes > Rajidae > Okamejei > Okamejei kenojei. Next base: position 9,918,414 of record CM069149.1, on the reverse strand, counting down.
CTTTTCTCCAGAGTTGCCGCCTGTCCCGCTGAGTTACTCCAGCTTTTTGTGTCTATCTTCGGTTTAAACTAGCATCCGCAGTTCCTTCCTACACATGCGAGGTCAAAAGAGTCAGGTACCATTCATTGCCGTTGCTCATATTTGAAGCATGACAAGTATGCTTCAAATCTCGGCCACTCACAACTTTTGGTGGGCGACCAGCAGAAAAACTATTTAGGCTTCCATCCAAGATTTCTTCAAGGTAGCCTTGAGGAAATTCTCTGCACAAATCACAGCAGGTTATTTGACAGCAGGAGAAATAACAGTGAATAGCTTCCCTCTTTCCTTAACCAACAGAAGCCTCTCACAGTGGGAAGCAGAAAGCTGCTCTGATTTCACCCTGATAGCCAAGTTAGTTCATCCTTGCTTTTCCAGACCAGCTGGTTGTGGGCATTTTATGTGACCTTGATATTTAACCATATCTCAAGAACAAATTTAAAAAAAAAATCAACATATTATTTCGATCGCAAATATGAATTGCACATTTACATGTCATTTTTAATGCTGCTTATAACAAACGGTTTTAAGGTGAGGAATTACAATGATGGGAAGAAAAGATCGGATTTCATCTTTTGTAACTCCATGACCTATTGCTCCCATGTGCAGGATTAAAAACGATGACATCTGCATATTGCTTACAATATCGCCAGATGCCAAGTTATAACGCCAGCATGACAGTTCCATTTCCCACAACTTCTAGCCTATGGCCTCTCTGAATGAGATTGGTAAATTAGTGCCAATTAGTGCCAAATTATGGGTAGTTTTGTGCGATTGACTTATATCTACTGGGAACTATTTGTGTCTGCCAAGTTAATTTTATTTCGAACCCTTAACAGCCATCACAAGAGAGAAGCCTTTTGTCCCATCTGTTTGGGCTGAACTTGATCTCCACTGCCAGAAGTAAAAAGAAGGCATTGTATCTCACCACACCACCCAGAGCCTAGAGATCATCAATTAGAAAATTAAAGATGAAGCCAGTGACATCAGAAGAGAACAACACTTTTTAAGAGTTAAAGCAGCAGTGTACAATTTGACTGGGCCAATCGGAGGTCTATCACGAGTGAACAGTTGTATCCTGTCTTAAGAATTATTCTACACAACTTATGAACTTCAACAAAAACATTAACGTGACACTAATGCATTGGCTTTATTAGTTCCATAGTAATCGCATTTCAATTGTGAAGCAGTGTTAACTTGGACTGTAAAAATGTGGCTCAGATATATAAACCTCTTTCACTTTAGAGTACTGGAGGTTACTCGGCCCATCAATCCTCTGCTGGCTCTCCACGTATGTAGATGGAGCAACAGAACTATCAGTTTCCCTGACTTTTAACCGCAATCTTTTAAGGTTTTTATTGTTTCGAATATTTATTCATTTCCATTCAAAAAGTAAAAGTGCTTCTTGCTTCATTTCATCGGGAGTAAGTTGATATTTGGCACTTTGGACTTTTAACATCTGTGTCCTGTGTATTTGTAAACTTTGTTATATAAAAGTCAGACTCCTGCTGCTCAAATAGCCACAACTTTGTTGAAAGCTCAACAGAAGCCACATTTACAGGGGAAAGGAATTCCCACCACTTTGCCAGTAAGGTTATAATGGTACAGTGGGAATAACTACAAGCAAATACTTGGAACCCCAGGTTTATGTCTATTTATCTTACCAATTACTTCAGCAGTGAAAATAGTTACTGTTTTCTTCGCCATTTTAAGCAATGCTCTTCTTCAATGTCTATGAGGGAAATGAACCACCTGCCTGAGTGGTGCCGCACCACAAACTCTTAGTCATCGTCAACTAAACCAAGGCTTTAATCATTGGCTTCACAACGGGGAAATCGGGAGACCCTGTTCCAGTTTTCACTGATTGGATGGCAGTGAAGAGAGTTAATAGCTTCAACTTCCTGGCTGTTAACATCGGGGGGAAAAAACTATCCTGGACTCGGCACGCAGGTGGAACCATGAGGAAGGCACGCCAGAAGCCTGAAGAAATTTAAAGAGATGCGGCGTGTCACTGAATGCTCTAACACACGTCTCTGGATGGGATTCTGGCTAGATGCATCATGTGCTGCTATGGCACTTCCACCACGTGGGTATGCAACAGGCTGCAGAGATTCAGCCCGGCCCATCACGGGCACAGCCCTCCCCACCACCAAAAGCATCTAAATGAGGCACTGCCTCAAGCAGGTGGCATTTATCATTGCGGATCCCCCCACCATCCATGCTATGCCCACTCCTTGCTGCTACCATTAAACCTTAAGTCTGCCCCGCCAACAGCCTGTCTGATTTTTTATCTTTTTTTTTTAATTTTAGCGTGTGTTAAACGTTTGTGTAAATGTTCTCCAGTTTGTTTTATGTGGGGGGAGGGAGAGGGGGGAAGGGGAGGGGGAGAGAGGCGGGGGAGACGTTTTTTCAGTTTCTCACTTTGCCGGAGATGCAATTGTTTTCCAGGTCGCATCCCCGGTCGCTCTGCGGCCTACCATCGATGGAGCTGGAGGCCTCCTGGGACTGACTTGAGCCCACCGTGGGGTGTGGACTTAACATCAGAGCCAATCCCTTGCCTGGGATCACGGCAACCACGGCCTGCAGACTTACCATCAAGAGCTCGCAGTCTCGGGAGAGGCCGAGTCAGGAAGCTCCAACGATGCAGAGGCTCAACCAGCCCTGACCCGGGGTCCAATCACCGGAGCTGACATTCCCCCAATGCAGCAGCTGGGGGAGCTGACATTCCCCCAATGTGGAGGGCCCAAACACCGCCGGCTACGGAAGTCGAGATCGTCCCGTCAACAGAGGGCTTGAAGCCCCCGACTGCGAGAGAGCATAGAAGGGAAGAGGTTTGAACATTTTTTCTCCTTCCATCACAGTGCGGAATGTGGAGGAGTCACTGTGGTGGATGTTTATGTTAAAATGTATTTTGGGTGTTCCGTTGCTATTTATTTGTATGACTGACTTAGCAAATGAAATTCGTCATATGTTGCAAAACATACTTGGCTAATAAAGTATTATTGTGATTGTGATTGTGATTGTCCCACAGCAACAGGTTTAGGAACAGCTACTTTCCTACAACCACCAGTTTCTTGACACAACCTGCAGTTCCCTAAACTACTCCTCCCCAGACACCCCTTACACTAACATGGACCTGCTTTATTGTGTATTGCACTAGTCTCTTGTTTTTTGCAGACTTATCTTTCTCACTGTTTTGTATAATTAATGTATAAATTCATGTTTTGTATGTTCTATGTCAGAGATGCAAGATTTTCATTGTACCTGCTCCTTACATAACTTGTGCACATGTCAATAAACTCAACCTAACTTGGCTTGTTCTAATAATAAAATCAATAACTTTTCCCTTTGTTCATCAGAACGTAATTTTCCCATCTCTGCTGACTAATTAAAGACACAGCTTTGGGGGTATTGAGCATTTGTCTGTGAATTGAAGCTGGTCCCGTTTGAATTAAGTAGATTGTAACATTACACTGATATTTCCAATTTTAACTTCTTTCCCTTCGGGTGAAGAAGAGATCATTCACAGCTTTATCTTCTCGGGACCTGTGGTTATTTAGTTCTCTTTGGAAATTAAATAGTTTGAGAAGAAACCACCAAAGGGAAGGGATAAATTGAGTAGCAGTCTAATGAGCAACATAGGGTTTGATTTTTGGCTTTTACCTAAACAGTTTGAAACAGGGAAAGGCAAAGGATTGAACGTTGCTACAAAGGAAGCTGCAATGGGGATGATAGTATGATAGTTATGGAAACACAACATTAGGCAAGGAAATCCATTCATTATTGTCCACTGAGGATGGCAATTAATAATACACTCTAATTGACCAAAATATAATTTATAATCTCATTCGACTGTGAGGAATCTCTACTAAGATTGTTTAAATGTGAAGTATGATTTCAATTAAGGTCACTTTTGTGGGAGACCTGCAACCCAACGTCACATAATTGGATAGCAAAGACAGTGCAAACTGCACGTTATCACCACAAATATATAAGAAGGACTTGATTTCACCTAAAATTTTAGTCCTTTTGGCAAAGGATCACGTGCTGTGCGGTTCCTTCTCATACATATTTGTTTTAATCCGAGCCTGGGGACAGCATGAAATGAATCGGGGAGTTTCTGCTCAGATTAGTGATTTATTAGACCCATTTATAACAATATAATCGCACTATATCTTATTGACATCAGTTGGAAAACAAATTGGACTAGATTGAAGCAACTCATTTACTTAAGTAAACAAATCTATACCTGTCTTCTTTTGTTGGAAGGAAGTTTTAGTTTCTTTTTGGCTATTTTCCCTTGTTTCCTTGGCTTATGTTGCGAGATTTCCTTCTCAGGTTCTTTTCAAGAGAATAACGTTTTCATCTTGCCCCAATTTGTACGCCTTTGCATTTCCAGTGTTACCCTGGTAAACCTTCTCTGTGCTTCACGATGGGCACCTGTATCTAAAGCTGCAAGGAGATTAAACACTGCAATTGCTTCCCATTTTTCCATCTCTATACCGGTTCGTCTTTAAGACGCCACATTAGACCTACTTCCCACTTCCAGATTACTGCAGAATCATCTGTAGTAAATTCTCCTATGTGGCTCAGTTATAGTTGGTCAATTTTGTATGATAACACTCTTTTGATGCACCTTGGGGCACATTTGGGATACAACATAAGCTCACGTTCCTCTTCTTTTCAAACGGATCTAATCATCCGTGAGCTATAACAGTGGAATTCACTCCCATCCTGACCCAACACCTCCACATGTTTGCTTTCCAGAAGAGGTCATTCGCATAGTAAGTGCTGTAACTGTGACATATAGCCCCAGGGACTGTAGGCCATTACTCAGCTGAGACTTTCCATTCTGTTTTGCTAAGGATAGACACAAAATGCTGGAATAACTCAGCAGAACAGGCAGCATCTCTGGATAGAAGGAATGGGTAATGTTTCGGGTCGAGACCCTTCTTCGGATTGAGAGTCAGGGGAAAGGGAGACACAGAGATAAGGAAGTGTAAGGTGTGAGAACGAGACATAAAAGGGGATAAAGCACAAGGAAAATGTAGAATAGATCATTGGTAGCCAGGAGAAGGTGACATTGAAGCAAACAGAGATAACATTTAATCAAGGGGACAGTCAGACTGGTCAGGGATCTAGGAAGGGGGGGGATGGAGAGAGAGGGGGAAATCAAGGGTTAATGGAAGTTAGAGAAGGCAATATTCATACTGCTGTTGTGTAAGCTGCCCATGCAAAATATGAGGTGCTGTTCCTTCAACTTGCAATGGGCTTCCCTTTGACTGTGGAGGAGGCCTAGGACAGAAAGGTCAGTGTGGTAATAGGAAGTGGAGTTAAAGTGTTTAGCAACCGGGAGATCAGGTAGGTTTAGGCGGACTTATCGGTGTTTTGCGAAGGGATCTCTTGGGTGCTTATTTTACTCACCGGGACTAAAGGAAACACTAGTCTCCTTCATTAGTTACCTTCTGCCACATAGTGTTTCTAACTCAAACGGGCATCTGAAGAGTGGCACTGGTGAAGTCAGTACAACAGGCTAGCTGTGTTAACATTACAAATGCCACTCTTCTCAATCATAATCAATCAATCACAATCACAATAATACTTTATTAGCCAAGTATGTTTTGCAACAAGAGAGGATTTCATTTGCCAAGTCAGTCAAACAAATAACAAGCAATGGAACACACAAAACACATTTTAACATAAACATCCATCACATAGCCTCCTCCACATTCCTCTCTGTGATGGAAGGCGAAAAAAAGTTCAATCTCTTCCCTTAGCTCTTCCACGGTTGGGAGCCTCGAGCCCTCCGTTGACGGGATGATCTTGACTCCCGTAGCTGGCGGTGAGCCCTCCGCATTGAGGAGATCAACTCCTGCATTGGGGCGGGGGGGGGGAGATGTCAGCTCCCCGCGCCAGACAATCGAACCCCACGTCGAACCTTCCGCGACGTTGGAGCTCCCGTCATCCACGGCCTCTCCCAAGATTGCGAGCTCCCGATGTAATGACCGCAGACAAGGGATCGACTCAGATGTAAGTCCACGCCCCGCGGTGGGGCCCAAGGTCACTCCAAGGAGGCCTCCAGCTCCATCGATGGTAGGCCGCAAAGCGACCGGAGAATTAATCGCATCTCCGGCAAGGTAAGAAACTGAGAAAAAAGTTTCCCCCGACCCCTCTCCCTCCCCCCACATAAAATAAACCGGAGAACATTTACACGGACATATAACACACACTAAAAATTTAGTGGGGCTGCCAATCGTTCGCCAACCTGGTAGTCAGATGCCCGATCAGAGACTTTCTCATGTGGTTATGGATGATACGGACTTAGAATATGCCCTCTAGATACTTGGGAAGCACCTGAACTCTGCTCAGAGTTCACAAGAGGGCACTTACTTACTTACTTACTTCCTTACTTACTTACTGCCCATTATGCCTCCTGGCATGTTGGGCAGCAACAAAGGTCCTTCACTCCTCTCTATTCTGGGCTAACTTCTGGACACTACCCCAGGTCCGGTCCATTGTTTTCATTTCTGATTAATATTTTTTATTAGTTGTAAATACATATTAATAAAAAATACTTCTTACATACATTCATAATATTATTAATATTAATATTAACATTTAAAACTTTATGTTTCTATACATTTTTTAAAAATTTTTTTATAAAGTAGTAAAAGATAGAGAAAAATAATATAGAGAATAAGGAAGTGAATGGAGTATTAAACAATTATCCATCGTTGGAGATATAACCATGATTTATTATACGTAATTCTTCATCCATTCTATTATTCAGGCCTCAGTCAAGCCTCCGCACTGAGCCACTTTGACCCTGTAGATATTCAATATATGGAGACCATATCCCTCTGAAGAGATCCAACCTGTCCATTAGGACAAGTCTCAATATTTCCAGATGGAGTGTCTCCGACATTTCTGTATTCCACATTTTGAGAATTTCCAGAATTTTAATATTAATTTTTTCCCAATTATTAAACCATAATCAATAAAAATTCTTTGATTCGTTGTTATTAATTGATCTGTTTCCAGTATTCCCAGTATTATTAACTTTGAGTCTGGAGTCAGATTCATATTAACAACATTCGAAATTATCCTAAATATTTCTATCCAAAATTTTGTAATTTTTACACAATTTGTAAATGAGTGTGTCAGATTAGCTTCTAAGTGCTGACATTTATCACATATGGCAGATACTTTTGGAAAGATGTTATGTAGTTTGGATTTTGAGTAATGTAGTCTATGTAATATTTTAAACTGTATAAGAGAGTGTCTAGCATTTAACGAACAATGGTGTATATGTTGTAAACTTTCATCCCATACTTCTGGTCTTATAATTTGACCTAATTTGTTTTCCCATGACTGTCTATATATTTCTGTTGATGGGACATCATTTTCCAATAGGATACTTAGGAAGCACCTGAACTCTGCTCAGAGTTCTCAAGAGGGCACTTACTTACTTACTTACTTACTGCCCATTATGCCTCCTGGCATTTTGGGCAGCAACAAAGGTCCTTCACTCCTGTCTATTCTGGGCTAACTTCTGGACACTACCCCAGGTCAGGTCCATTGTTTTCATTTCTGTAGATTGGTTTATGCACATAGTAGAATAGCATCACTAACCCCACCCTACTGTACGATTTATACTAACACCCACTTCCTGATCTGCTCAGTCTTGGAAGCGGTTATGATGTTCTAGCAACTAACAACCTGCTGTACCGCTATAGTTTGAATACTGATTAAAGATGATCTTGGATTTCAGATTGAATGACTCAGTTGTTTACATGGTGTCAGTCAGCTTGGGGTGACCCACTGCTTCTGTATATCGGGTTTTATTTTCTTTTTATCAGTTTGTTTTCTGCTTTACGATGGCTCAATTTTGCAGAAAGCCTGCACAGCTTATCTTCGATTCCGACATCGGCGAGCGATGGCTGACTTTTGAGATTGATTACCAACACCACATGAACATCGTCCACCGAAATGAGCCAGATGCTGTCAAACTTCTCTTCTACTTAACCTTGCGGGTCCCGATGCCATGATGAGGGCTCGGACTTTTGAATACGCCCCTGCAGTTCTCGACGCCAACGACCAGGTAGTTACACCTGCAGAATCTGTAAACAATCCTAATGTTTTGCTGCGTAAATTTAGTGAGATTTGTGACCTGCCATCAAACCACATTTTAGAAAGAGACAAATTCTTTGCGAGACGCCAGCTTCCTGATGAGCCGGTGGAGAAATTCATTTGTGATTTAAGATACATGGCCCAGAGGTGCTGCTTTGAGACAATGACTAACCAGCTGATAAGAGACATATTGGTGTCTAGGATGAATGATCAAAAGCTACAGTTAGTTGCTGCGGAATCCTAATTTAACACTTGATGAGGCCACGCATGCCTGTCGTTTGACTGAGCTTGTCGGCCCATTAAGCGAGCAGCGTGACACAGAAACAAAATCTATCAATTTGACTGGGTTCACCAGACCGCGGGCACCGACAGACAACAGAAGATTTACGACTGGCCCCTCGACTGACTAATCGGGGATTTGCTAATGAGCCTCCCAGGAGATGCCCTAACTGTAACTATCTACAATAAGCAAGATACATGCCCAGCTTATGGGAAGTCTTGCAACTACTGCAAGAAAATGAACCATTTCTCTGCCTCCTGCAGGGCCTGTAGGAAGAGACCCTCTAGTTTAAAACCTAATCTACACATGTTACAGCAAGACGTAACAATCTCTGCTTCTTAGTACCAGCTCGACTCGGCCCCCGAGGACAGTCCAAGTAACTCACAAGGGGAGTCAACCGTGTATTCACTCCTGCACACAGCTGGTAAGATTCTCAATTCTACAGTTCTGATGACAGTCAATAATGAAAGTTTCAAGGCCAAATTAGACACGGGAGCAAAAGTGAATGTAATGTCTGTAAGCCTTTACAACAAGATAAGAAATAATGAGGCCTTGATTAAAGGCAACTCTACCCTGCATGCTTACGGGGGGGAAGTTCTGATTCCACTGGGAAGAACCACTTTTAAATGCGCGCTGAAAAAGATCATTAGGAATCTGACCTTCTATGTTTTGAACTCTGTGACTCTGTTGGGCATCCACGCATGCCAGGATTTGGGGCTGATTTCCTTTGACCAGTCGGTCCACAAGCTACTAATATCAATGGACTCGATAAAAGAATACCCTGATCTGTTCGATGACAAACTAGGCGAGCTGCCTGTGGCCTACAAGATATCCATTGGCCCCAATGTTGAACCTGTCGTCCGTGCACCACAGCGTGTGACACATGCCATGAGGGACAGGATTGAGTCCGAACTAAAAAACATGGTCTCCTTAGGCGTGCTAGAAGAGATCAGTGAACGCACTGATTGGGTCCCCACCATGGTTGCTACTTTCAAGAAGGGTAAAGACGAGCTCCGTGTGTGCATTAATCCGAAAGATTTGAACTCTGCCATCAGGCGCCCTCACTATCCTATGAGGGCTGTCGAGGACGTTGCGGCACAGATCGGACGAGCTACTGTTTTTTCCGTCTTCGATGCAAAGAGCTCTTTCTGGCAGGTGCCGCTGGACGATGAGTCATCAAACCTCACCACATCTGCCACCCCATTTGGCAGATTCAAGTTTCTACAATTCGACGCCAGGTGGTTTTGGGTCTCCCTCTTTTCCTTTTCCCTTCCGGTGTCCAGCGCAGGTCTATTCTTGGGATGCTGTCTGGTTCTCGTCTCAGTGCCTTTCACTATTGACATTCATCCTAGCATCTGTCGATAGCCTTGGAAGTCCATCACGCCCTGTAGTGTTGATTCCTTCTGTTGCTGTTTCCGTAACATATTTGTTTGTACGAGACAGGGTTGTTGGCCCTGTGCTCAACCTCCAACCTGGTGGACCAGTGGATCGCTCTTCGTCTCGCCTCTACTCTTCGACCTGTCCAGCACGGGAGACCCTAACAGGAGATGAATCTCCCGCTGGCATAGCTCTAGGGGTCACTGACCACTGACCACAAGCTCCCCGACCACAACAAGGTTGCAATCCAAGAGGGCACTGACTATCACAAATTGTCAACCACCATTCTGCCTTTGGCTTTTTCATGTTACCTTTCATTACAAATTGAGCTCCTTTATCCAATGGGGAATATTTTCATTCCAACTAGCAAATGGCATTTGTTTACACAAAAAACGTATTGTATCTATATGATATGCCATTCTGCATCTGGGAACGTCATTTTAAAGTTACTCCAAAAATGACATGTTTAGTATAGTTTAGTTTAGTTTAGTTTATAGTCACGTATACAATTTGGAATCCAGAATGCAGGAGCTAACCATTTTTCAAAGGTTCATTTGTTAAATACAACATTTAAAGGACATTGTCAGTCTAAAAAAAAATCTTCTAGTCCTCATCCCCTCCTTTCATGTGCTATTAAGTTCCAGTATTTTCCTTGTAAGTTATATGCCCAGTCTTTTAAACCTAGGAATTCAATCATTGAAATGGCAGGCATTGCAAGTAAAGTCATCTCTTCATCAACGCAAGCTGCAGGGCAAGAAATAAAACATTTTCTGCTTACTGTGATCATTTTTGGGCCTTAGTTTCACATAGTAGGGCATCTGTCACTGGTTAGACTTGCCTTTGCATGCTTAAGTTTTTAATTGTCTTGGGTGGCAACTTGCCTTAAGTGCAAGAAGATTACAGTACAGGTAGGGAAACAGATATCCGGGACCTAAACTCCCCAGGAAAAAAACAATATGGAATCAGATACGGAAAGTGAAATAAAGGGAAGGAAAGATAGATTCAACAAGACAAGAATGGGACAAAGAAAAAGTTTTTAAAAGTTAAAATTAGGTTTTGCTTTCTTTTAATCTCTAATAATAATTAGTACTGGCAGCATTGAGACCACATCCGTAATAGGTCACACGACAGTAATTCACACTTGTCTCATTCAAATAGCAGGAGTTTAATTTCTATTACACCAGTTTCTTAAGGGCCTGTCCCACTTGGCAGTCATTTGCGCGTAATTTATGCAACATCATTTACCCGTTACGACGCGCTGCGCGCATGGTGCGCATTACGCGCGCATGGTGCGCGATGACATAGGCAGTGACGCGCGGCGCCGCAGGATTTTGTGATGTACAAATCTTCACGCGCCATCTGCGGGACGTGCAAATGGCGTCCAAGCGGGACAGGCCCTTTACTGTTAAAATGCATTTTAATTGTGAGGCAGAGAGTGAGATGTTATTGATAAGAAGCTAGCAGCATAGCTCATACGCAACTCAAGCAAAAATCTGCAGTCGTTCTACTAATTCAGAGGCTGGACTAATCATCTGGTGATAGAGTTCACTTCCTATTATGGCAGTGTATAGTGTTTAAAGCAGGAATTTTTTTTTAACTGAAATTTGAAAACCGTTTTTAAGAATTAGCGGGCAATCCGTAAAACAACAAACACGCTCTTTTGTTCCCGATGCAAATGGATGCCTCGATTACAACAGATTTTGACTGCTGTAACCAAAATCCATTATAAAACATGTAGGAAGGAACTGCTGATGCTGGTTTAAACCGAAGATAGACACAAAAAGCTGGAGTAACTCAGCGGGCCAGGCAGCATCTCTGGAGAGAAGGAATGGGTGACGTTTTGGGTTGAGACCCTTCTTCGTTTTGGATCAAGATCCACTATGAAGAGGTCCATAATAACAAGGGCAGACTGTACTGAGTAAAATATTCCTTAACTATTTGTAAATTTCAACAAACAGAGTAAAACATATTCTCAAATTAAATAAGTGATCAAGAAAGCCTAAAATGGCTCAGGTAAATCGAGTCGCTCAACTTATTTCAGCTCTTTTTCTTGATTTGCATTTGCATACTGTGGGCCAAAATATTCAGTTTTCCCCCCATGATTATTAGGTACCTCACTAAATTCATTACAAATCCATTAACCTCAGATTGATTTATTCTAGTATTCTTACTTCTCTTTCATGTGAGAGAAATAATGATGTGATATTTCACTAAAGTTTGGAACAAATTGACGTGTCACATGAAGCAGGTACACCACAGTTCATCAGAAGTTTATCTTTTTCACAAATGCAAGATAATTTTATTCATAATGTTGGGGTTTAAACCTTTAAAATTTAATCTAACGATTTCCCGTTGATTCAGATGGAATTTGAAATGGTTATTAATGTTAAAGATATAAATTAAAAAATGAAATGATAACTGGAGATGGTTAAAATTGTCATGATATGCACCTGTTGTCATTTTGGCTGTTCAATTTGAGGAGCACCATTTAAAGTGAAAATAGCTTCAGGGAAATAGTTTGCAAGAATCAGTCTCTGTGAGCCATCGGTGTGGGTTGGGAAACAGAACGTTTATTAGTAAGTGAATTTTCCTGTCAGAGGACTTTAGATACCACATTTTCTAAAGTTTCACTATAGATCCAAACAACCTTTGTATCAACCATATCAAAGAGACGCACTTTAAATAGTGACCATCCCTTCGCAATGTTCTGAGACTGGATCATTAAAACTCCCGAAAATGGCATGGATATCTTAAGCCATTCCAGTGCTGCAAGTAGGCCCAGGAACGGCCGTTAAGGAACGCAGGCCAGCAAGGCTGTAGCTATCGAATTGGACTCTGAGCTAATCAGCCCCTAAGGCTTAGGTGCTATCGGGCCACTTGGGAGGTATCCTTAGTGACTATGCCTAAAAGGTATAAAAGTATTAAAAGAGACCTGATCAATGCTGGTAAAATGATGAGAGGTATAGAAAGGGCAGACAGTCTGGTTCTTTTTCCCAGGGTGATAATGTCAAATACCCGGGGGCATAGATTTAAGATGAGAGGGAGGTAGATTAAAGGAGATTTGTGGAGTATTTTTTACACAGAGAGTGGTGGGTGTCTGGAACGCACTGCCAGGAGTGATAATAGAAGCAGATACGATAGCGACATTGAAGAACCTTTTAGATAGGGAAATTAATTTGCAGGGACCGGAGGGATTATAGACTATGCATAGACAGGAGGGTTAGTTTATTTTGACATCATATTTGGCATGGACATTATGGGCCAAAGGGCCAGTTTCACTGTAGTACTGTTCTATAAGATAGACCCAAAAAACACAGCAGGTCAGACAGCATCTCTGGAGAAAGGGAATATGTGACGTTTCGGGTCGAGACCCTTCTTCTTGTCTAAAGAAGGGTCTTGACCCGAAAAGTCACCTTTTCTCCAGAGTTGCTGTCTGACCCGCTGAGTTCCTCCAGCTTTTTGTGTCTATCCGGTTTAAACCAGCATCCGCAATTCCTTCCTACACATTTGTACTGTTCTATGTTGTATATTTTATTGAAAGTGATATTACAAAATTTGGAATATTTATTTATAAGGATCCATAATTTGTGGAAAAATATATATGGGGAACATTTACTACAAAGCTCACACAAATTTGGTTTTGTAAGATTTAATTAGATTCTTTCATGCCTGCACCTGTTACTTTTTTCTTAGGATTTAGGAAATGTTTCAGTTGCAACGATTCTTCACTACAGAAGTAGCTTTTCAAGTCCAAAGGCAGGGACAGATTATCTTCCAACCTCATCTGATGTATTGGTTGTTCTTGATGTGAACTCCTACATATCGGCGAGACCAAGCGCAGACTGGGCGATCGTTTCGCTGAACCACCTTGGCCTATGTGATATCCCGGTTGCCAAACATTTTAACTCCCCTACCCATTCCCACACTGACCTTTCTGTCCTGGGCCTCCTCCACTGTCAGAATCAGGCCACACGCAAATTGGAAGAGCAGCACTTAATATTTTGTTTGGGCGGCTTACAATCCAGAGGTATAATTATTGATTTCTCGAATTCCACGTAATTCTAAGGCATTCCCTCTCCCTCTGCCCATCTCCTACCCTACTCGCCTGCCTGTTCCACTATTCGCATCCAAATATCCCTTTGTTATTACCTCTTACACAGCAAACAATGGACCATTGTGGGCTCCACCTCTAGTTTGTCATCGATCCTGGCTCTGATTTATTCTGAACTTTTTCCTACCTCTCGTTTCCCTCTCCCCTGACACTCAGTCTGAAGAAGGGTCTCAACCCAGAATGTCACCTATTCCTTATCTCCAGAGAATCTGCCTGACCCGCTGAGTTACTCCAGAATTTTGTGTCTATCTTCGACAGATTATCTTTGTTGGTCTCATAAGACAAATTCAATATTCATTTTATGAAAAGCTAGGATCTGATCCATGTGAACATTCCTCAGTCTGTCTGTTTATAATTATAAGCCATTGACTTACACCGACTGAATGTTATGCAGGATGCCATGATATTTACTGGCATTTTGAGTTTCAGTTCCACAATTATGTGTGAAAACTGTAATTCTGCAAACGTGTGCACTGGTGATGGTGGCTCCATGGCCACATTTGGACTAAGAGCCTTGTTGAGGTTTGGGGCAAAAATCAGTAGAAGCTACAAAATGCAAAACAGAGAAAGCAGGTCAAGCAGGAGAGAGAAGGAGTCCATGTTTCACATCAAGGACTCTTCATCAGAACAGAATAAGTGAGAAAGTGCGGGGAGCACAGTGGTAGCGCTGCTGCCTCAGAGCGCCAGAGACCTGGGTTCGATCCTGACTACGGGAGTTTGAACATTCTCCCTGCGACTGCATGGGTTTACTCCGGGTGCTCTGGTTTCTTCTCGCATTAATTGACTTCTGAAAACTGCCGCTTGTGTGTAGGACTTAGAAATAGGGTATGAGTGATCGAAGGAAGGCATGGACTCGGTGGGTTGAAGGACCTGTTTCCGTGCTGTGTCTCTAAACTAAATTAAACCAAGCTAAACTAAACTAAACAAGCACACATTATGTGTCGGAAGGAACTGCAGATGCTGGTTTAAACCGAAGATAGACACAAAAAGCTGGAGTTACTCAACGGGTCAGAGAGTATCTCCGTGGGAAAGGAATAGGTGACGTTTTGGGTCGCGACCCTTCTTCGGACCTTATGTTAAGTGGAAGGGCTGTCCCACCTGGGCGTCATTTTCGCGTCATTTACGCAACATCATTTACACGTCACGTCGCAAGACGCGAGCGTCGTGCTGCGCTCATGGCGTGCATTACACGCGCATGGTGCGTGGTGAGGCGTGGTGGCGTAGGCAGTGACCCGTGGTGACGCGCGGCACCCCAGGATTTTGGGATTCACAAAATCTTCGCACGCCACCTGCGTGACGTGCAAATGACGCCCAAGTGGGACAGGCCCTTTACAATGTTGTTCCACCAGAGATCTCTCCTGCTCCAGTTTATGTAGGGCCAGATATTGCAGAGATGACCTGGGTGGGCAGCAAATGGTCTTAAACTTAACGTACATCCAAGAAGATTTAAAATCTCACGGGTTAATCTGCAGGTTCCCCACAAATCGCGGGATGTAGTAGCTAGATTGAGCACAATGCCAGATGGCAGGACTGTCAATTGGGGATGGAAGCAATAATGATCAATACCATTAAGAGGAACCCTTCAGATGGTCTCATGTTTGGGAGATGCGTAAGACACTACTTGAAGTATAGTTTGCAGACTGAATTATCAGGTCTCCACCACAATATGTGCAGGTGTCAGAGGTTATTGGGAGAAGGCAGGAGAATGGGGTTAGTAGATAGAGATAGATCAGCCATGATTGAATGGCGGTGTAAACTAATGGGCTGAATGGCCTAATGCTACTCCTGATATCTGATTTGAATATCTGATTCGCCTCTGGTCTCCTTTTCAGACATTTCCAGTGTCCCTCCCTTTGCTTTAATGGAGATGCCAGCTCATTTCAAGACCTAAGCGTCTACATTACAGAACTCAGATATGTTGCCCATGTCAACCTGTCCCGGAACCATAGCTTTACCTTTCTCTGCAGCAGGCTCCTTGAATCAAACCAAGGAGGTACAGTGGCTTGCAAAAGTTTTCATACCCTTGAACCTTTCCACATTTTGTCACGTTACAACCACAAACGTAAATTTATTTTATTGGGATTTTATGTGATAGACCAACACAAAGTGGTGCATAATTGTGAAGTGGAAGGTAAATGATACATGGTTTCCAAATTTTATTACAAATAAAAAACTGAAAAGTGTGTAGCACCTTTGCTGCAATTAGCTGCAAGTCTTTTGGGGTAGTACCATTCTGACTGAAATTTTTGCCCATTCTTCTTTGCAAAATAGCTCAAGCTCAGTCAGATTGGATGTGAACAGCAATTTTCAAGTCTTGCCAGAGATTCTCAATTGGATTTGGTCTGGACTTTGACTGGGCCATTCTAACACATGAATATGCTTTGATCTAAACCATTCCATTGTAGCTCTGGCTGTATGTTTAGGGTTGTTGTCCTGCTGGAAGGTGAACCTCCACCCCAGTCTCAAGTCTTTTGCAGACTCTAACAGGTTTTCTTCCAAGATTGCCCTGTATTTGGCTCCATCCATCTTCCCATCAACTCTGACCAGCTTCCCTGTCCCTGCTGAAGAAAAGCATCCCCACAGCATGATGCTGCCACCACCATGTTTCACAATGGGGATGGTGTGTTCAGGGTGATGTGCAGTATTAGTTTTCCGCCACACATAACGTTTTGCTTCAATTTGGTCTCATCAGACCAGAGCACCTTCCTCCACATGTTTACTGTGTCCCCCACATGGCTTGTGGCAAACTGCAAACGGGACTTATGGCTTTGTTTCAACAATGGCTTTCTTCTTGCCACTCTTCCATAAAGGCCCGATTTGTGGAGTGCACGAGTAATAGTTGTCCTGCGGACAGATTCTCCCACCTGAGCTGTGGATCTCTGCAGCTCCTCCAGAGTTACCATGGGCCTCTTGGCTGCTTCTCTGATCAATGCTCTCCTTCCCGGCCTGTCAGTTTAGGTGGACGGCCATGTCTTGGTAGGTTTGCAGTTGTGCCATACTCTTTCCATTTTCTGATGATGGATTGAACAGTGCTCCGTGAGATGTTCAAAGCTTGGGATATTTTTTTATAACCTAACCCTGCTTTAAACTTCTCAACAACTTTATCCCTGACCTGTCTGGTGGTGTTCCTTGGGCTTCATGATGCTGTCTGTTCACTAATGTTCTCTAACAAACCTCTGAGGCCTTCACAGAACAGCTGTATTTATACTGAGATCAGATTACACACAAGTGGACTCTATTTACTAATTAGGTGACTTCTGAAGGTAATTGGTTGCACTGGATTTTATTTAGGGGTATCAGAGTAAAGGGGGCTGAATACTTTTGCACACCACACTTTCCAGTTTTTTATTTGTAAAAAAATTTGAAAACCATGTATCATTTTCCTTCCACTTCACAATTATGCGCCACTTTGTGTTGGTCTATCACATAAAATCCCAATAAAATACATTTACGTTTGTGGTTGTAACGTGACAAAATGTCGAAAAGTTCAAGGGGTATGAAAACCTTTGCAAGCCACTGTACCTAAATAAAAGTCAAATAAGTTCTTGGATCGGAAAATTTAATTGTTGCTCTTTCCACGGATGCTGCTGACCTACTAAGTATTTCCACCATTTTGTGTTTTAAATCACACCCCAAGCGTGAAACAATGATTTGCAATGCATAAGGGATATGCAATGGAAATACCGCCGACCTTTTTTAAAGGTTTTAAGGAAGTATAAAAAGTGCGCACAGAGGCAAAGCTGTTGCTTCGCAGAAACAATACATCTACTTTTGCAATTTACCAAAATTATTAGTATTAGTGTCCCACAATTCTGTATGCCTTGTCAGCAACTCATCTGCAATATGTTTATGTTTCTTCCACAGTGAGATAGACCTTAGTGATGGAGATCGCCTGGGGCAGAGTGGTTACTGCCATTCCTCTCAATACAAATAAAGCTGCCCTCTGCTGACCCCCAAATCCTCTTCCGATTTCACTCTCCTGGCATTAAAACCAAGATAGTTTCCCTGCATGAGGCTCTGGTTAAATTAGCAGTCAGGCATCTGCAGCAAGCAGTGTTGTCGACAAATACCCCCTGCTCATGGAAGTACAATGTGAGTCCCTTCAAACATCCTTCTCAGAAAGGCAGAAGATAATCACAGCCCGCAGTATCTACTCTGTTGCTGCACTAAACGCCACCCTCTTACATATCAAAACAGGTAAGAATTTTGTATCCAGGTTGTAACACCAAAATATAATTATTGACGATTTAACCCATCAAATCCTTGTTTCATTCTCATCAAATTTAATGCCCTTTGTTTTTAATGGAGATGTCCACTCATTTCAAGAGATAAGTGTCCACATAACAGAAATGGCTGTAGGTTGTGCATTTGTAAATTAAGTTTGCCTGAAAACAACTTCAAACTGATTTTTTAAAAGAATTTTTACTTTATGCTTCATAAATTATATTTTGCATCTGAAATGAACTTTGCAAAAATCATCTTTTGACATCCTGCCCTGGCTTCTGAAAATCAAACATGCTGCTTCCAAGTGGGCCAGAATTCATTCATGTGTTTACCTCTTGAGGATCTGTGCTAAATGCAGTTCAGATCAATATGATAATGTTTATTTTCTTTGTGTCTGCTGGAGTCGTACTGGAAATGAGTTTGTGGCTGGATCATATAGTTCCTACTGGGCTCAGGTTTGTTGCGGTAAACTTGCCATAAATTGACACTAATTTGACAAACTGACTTCACAGAGGCAATAAAGAGAACTGATGTGGAACATGGAAACACTGACACTAGACGCAAGAACAGGTTCCTTTTTGAGTCAGGGATTAAGGTGAGCAGGCAGGATAGACCAGTGTCAGCTTTGCACTGTTACTGGTAGCGGCTGGAAGTGACCTCAGCTAGGAATGCATCCCACTGACTGGATGCCAAGAAACCTTTCTTTCCTGGGATAAAAATAATTGATGCTGAAAATCATCTTTTTAGGCAATCAGGTGAAAGTGTTATTGTTTTCCATTGTAATAACTCCCATGGTCAAGTGATCTGCTAACCTCCATTGTGTAGGCTCAGCAATGTATAACAGATACTCACTGTATTATTGAATTGTTATGACACAGAAGGAGTCCATTCATTTCATCAAGGTTATACCAGCTCCTAATAGAACAAACCCGTCTGCCCCAATCTCCCATTTTTGCTCCATTGTCATGCTAATTATTCTATCTTTTGTGTACATCCAATTCCCTTTTAAATGCATTGATTGATTCTGTTTCCATCACCTTGCGCACACTAATGTCCAGGCTACATATGACAAACGAGGCTGCAGACAGCGGAAGACGTTACCCAGTCCATCACGGCCTCTAACCTCCCCACCATCGAAGGGATCTACGAGAGACACTGCCAATAAAAGCCAATATCATCAAAGACCCACACCTGCCTGGCCGTGCTCTCATCTAGCCATTAGCATCGGAGAGAACTGTGACCTCCAGGTTCAAGAACAGCTTCTTCTCAGCAACCATCAAGCTCATGAATGCTGCACTAATCTCAAACCTACTTGGCAATAACGATCTACCATATTGATTTGGTTGCACTACCAACTTGGTTTTTCACTATTATGATCCAGTTACCTAGTATAACTGATTATTAATTAATTTTATTATTCTCTATTATATATATGTGTGTGTGTGTATATATATATATATATATATATACATACACACACATATATAAACATATAGACTATTAAATGATATTGCCAATTAACTATTATCCATTATCACTGAGTGAAGAGGACAAAGTGGAGCAAGAGATGACTGACCAAAGCCTCAAGCAATAACTAAATATTATGCTTCATCTCAGCAGACCAATTGAATAACTACTGTCTGTCTTCACTAAGGAGGACATAAATAATCTGCCGGAAATAGCAGGGGACCGGGGGTCAAATAAGGTGGAGAAACTGAGTGAAATCCAGGTTAGCCGAGAAATGGTGTTGGGTAAATTGAATGGATTAAAGGCCGATAAGTCCCCAGGGCCAGATAGACTGCATCCCAGAGTACTCAAGGAAGTAGCCACAGAAATAGTGGATGCATCAGTGATAATTTTTCAAAACTCTTTAGATTCTGGAGTAGTTCCTGAGGATTGGAGGGTAGCTAATGTAGCCCCACTTTTTAAAAAAGTAGGGCGAGAGAAAATGGGGAATTACAGACCAGTTAGTCTAACATCGGTAGTGGGGAAAACTGCTAGAGTCAGTTATTAAAGATCGGATAGCAGCACATTTGGAAAGTGGTGAAATCATTAGACAAAGTCAGCATGGTAAAGTCATACAAAAGGTAAATCATCTGACGAATATTATAGAATTTTTTGAGGATGTAACTCGTAGAGTGGATAAGGGAGAACCAGTGGATGTGTTATATCTAGACTTTCAGAAGGCTTTCGACAAGGTCCCACATAAGAGATTAGTATACAAACTTAAAGCACATGGTATTGGGGGTTCAGTATTGATGTGGATAGAGAACTGGCTGGCAGACAGGAAGCAAAGTGTAGGAGTAAACGGGTCCTTTTCAGAATGGCAGGCAGTGACTAGTGGGGTACCGCAGGGCTCAGTGCTGGGACCCCAGCTATTTACAATATATATTAATGATTTGGACGCGGGAATTGAATGCAACATCTCCAAGTTTGCGGATGACACTAAGCTGGGGGGTAGTGTTAGGTGTGAGGAGGATGTTAGGAGGCTGCAAGGTGACTTAGATAGGCTGGGTGAGTGGGCAAATGTTTGGCAGATGCAGTATAATGTGGATAAATGTGAGGTTATCCACTTTGGTGGCAAAAACAGGAGGGAATACTATTATCTTAATGGTGGCAAATTAGGAAAAGGGGAGATGCAACGAGACCTGGGTGTCATGGTACACCAATCATTGAAAGTAGGCATGCAGGTGCAGCAGGCCGTGAAGAAAGCGAATGGTATGTTGGCATTCATAGCAAAAGGATTTGAGTATAGGAGCAGGGAGGTTCTACTGCAGTTGTACAGGGTTTTTGTGAGACCATACCTGGAGTATTGCGTACAGTTTTGGTCTCCAAATCTGAGAAAAGACATTCTTGCCATAGAAGGGGTACAGAGAAGGTTCACCAGACTGATTCCTGGGATGTCAGGACTTTCATATGAGGAAAGACTGGATAGACTTGGCTTGTACTCGCTATAATTTAGAAGACTGAGGGGGGGTCTTATAGAAACTTACAAAATTCTTAAGGGGTTGGATAGGCTAGATGCAGGAAGATTGTTCCCGATGTTTGGGGAGGTCCAGAACAAGGGGTCACAGTCTAAGGAAAAGGGGGAATTCCTTTAGGACCGAGATGAGGAAAACATTTTTCACACAGAGAATGGTGAGTCTCTGGAATTATCTGCCACAGAAGGTAGTTGAGGCCAGTTCATTGGCCATATTTAAGAGGGAGTTAGATGTGGCCCTTGTGGCTAAAGGGATCAGGGGGTATGGAGAGAAGGCAGGTACAGGATACTGAGTTGGATGATCAGCCTTGATCATATTGAATGGCGGTGCAGGCTTGAAGGGCCGAATGGCCTACTCCTGCACCTATTTTCTATGTTTCTATGTTTCTATCTGCTATTATCCCACCAAGGGTATTTCAGCTATTTCAAATGTTATCCCATATCAGATCATAATTAAAAAATTGAAGGACTGCCCTAATACTGATCCCCACAGGACACCACTGGTGACAATTCTTCAAGCAGATCCAAATCTATTGTAATTGGGGTTTTTTTTGCCTGCATCCTGCCAGCCAATTCCAAGCTTTAATACTAAACACTGCTTGTTTATTACTAAGTATCCATCGGCCATTCTTTATCACCATCAGAAGTACCTTCTATATACCACCATGTATTTAACCATTTATATATTACAACTCAAATTTAATTACAACCTAAATCACCTGGTGTTTTATTCATCAGCAATCACCAATATTGCCATGTTACCCAGGAATAACCCTGTGGTAACCTTGGTGACCAGTGATATCATTGTTTTTAAGGTCATCTACATGCCTTCCTGAGCTTTATAGCTTTCAATGACACCCATTCAAAACCTGGGCTACCAGGAGTGTGGTCTTCATTCAGCCCTGTGTCCGCACCTGTAGATGCAACAAGTGTCAGCACATATATTGCTTGTACTCAGCTTTTCTCTTTTGCTAAATCAGAGAGCAATGAAGTGATGAGTTTTGGCACAAACCGTGTGAAAATGCTGCAGTTCTCTTCCAATTCCTGGCATGCCAGAACCTGTCTTAGTGACAGCCACCATGTTATATGAAGTAAAATTGAGGGGGTGGAAGATTGCAACCTTCATGTGGTCCGCCCTGTTTCGACTAATGCAATCAACTCGACGTGCACAAACGGAAGATCAAATAGAACAAGTTGTCCAACAACTTTAGGCTGTGCACGCCACACGAAAGAAGAAGAAGAAGTAAAATTGATATTTACACGTGAATTTTCTGAACCCATTCCTCCAACACACACATCAGGGCTGCCCACACTCATGCATTGAGCGTGAGAATCACGCATTTGGCCAAATTCTCACGCTCTCACGCTGATCACAAATTTCTCACGCTCTGTCGTGAGAAACTCTGTGATCAACGAAAATTTCAAAATTCATATCAAGTGCATGGGCCGTGGGTGTTGGAGAGCGGGGCTGAGGGAGGGATGGAAGCAGAAGCAGCGGCGGAGACAGATACGGACGGGAAGCCGGGGCTGGCGAGTGTTTGCCGGGCTGGCAAGTGTTTGCCGGGCTGGCGACTGTTTGCCGGGCTAGCGAGTCACTCGCTGCAGCTCCGGCCATGGAGCAGCCTCAGTGCAAGCCTCAGGGCCGTCGGAAGCGTCAGAAGCGTTGCGCCGCTGCTGTGAGTGTCTCTGTGGCGAATTTGTCCAGGTGACCGGCATGGATCAGGCTGCGGCTCGGTTGATCCTGGAGGACCACCAGTGGCTGCTGGAAGTAGGTACCAAGCACTGGGTAGAAACGGTCAAAGGTAGTGGCTTTCAAATGGGGGTGGTTGGAGAAAGCATCCTGCTTGCCTGCTAGATTTTCACTTACTGTAACTGCAGGAAAAATGGTCCCGATGTTGGGGGAGTTCATAACAAGGGTTCCAGTTTAAGAATAAAGGGTAGGCCAGTTAGGACTGAGATGAGGACAAACCTTCTTCGCGCAGAGAGTTGTGTATCTGTGGCATTTTCTGCCACAGAAGGCAGTGGAAGCCAATTCACTGGATATTTCCAAGAGAGAGTTACATTTAGCTCTTGGGGCTAGCGAAATCAAGAGATATGGGGAAAAACAGAAAAGAGGTACTGATTTTAGATGAACAGTCATGATCATATTGAATGGCAGTGCTGGCTCGAAGGGCCTAATGGCCTATTCCTGCACCTATTTTCTATGTTTCTGTGCTTGAGTATATGGCAATAAAACTCGACCACTTAATTTTGAAACATTCATGCAAGGTGGAGGTATAATGTAGTCATAGTGATACAGTGTGAAAACAGGCCCTTCGGCCCAACTTGCCCACACCCGCCAACATGTCCCAGTTACACTACCTGCTTTTGGTCCATATCACTCCAAACCTGTCCTATCCATGTATCAGTCTAACTGTTTCTTAAATGTTGGGATAGTCCCTGCCTCAACTACCTCCTCTGGCAGCTTGTTCCATACACCCACACCCTTTGTGTGGAAAACATTTACCCCTTAAAAAGTTACTTCTTGAAAATACTTCAAACAAAAACCATTGAAATCATACTTCTACAATGCACTAAAACATGATTTTAATACATAAAATTTAAAAAGGTCTCTAACCTGGGAGGGAAGACACCCTCCTTCCACACCCTCCCCCCACTAGGTTGCTCCACTCCCTTGCCGGGTACCCCCAAGGCCAGTGATCAGTGATCGCTCAGCCTCCCGCTTTCAAAAATGCTCCGTGGCCTCTGGCAGATGTGAGCGGGGAACTGAGGCCAGTTGTCCGTGATGTTTGGATCACAATGCTCAGCGCTTCATGTTTCAGAGTTGGCTAATGTTATTGATTTGTAATTAGCCTGATTTGTAATTAGTTGACAAAACCTTAATTTATTAATCCGGAATATCCAGGGGGATGGGATAAATGTAATATTAAAATGACATGCAAGGTGTCAGGCTGTCTGTCACAACATACAGCCCCGATAACCCATTATTTCCTTTAGTTAAATATTGGGAAGGTAGCACTATTGTCATTTGCCACTCAACTATTATGTTTGTTTACCTCACTGACTATTTCTAAACCCCCCCTCCCCTTCCCCCTCCAAAATTCCTTTGACAGGTTGAATAGAAATGTCCACAATCTCGTTGTTTTATTAATTGAACATGTAGATGAACATCCTCAAGGAGTGTAATCTGATGGAAACTGATTCAGATGTGATGCTTAAGAGCTTGTTCAAAGAAGGGGCATTTTTTAAAGGAGTGACAGAGATACTTGCAGCGGAATATGTGAGGAGGTTATTATTTGTCTTTAGCTTTAGCTTGAACCAGGACATCTGAAGATTCAAAGTTTAATATAGTAATTGTGCTGATACTGACTCCAGCCGACCACGTAATGAATATCATCCATTCCGGAGGTTTAATTTTTTTGATGCCATTTAAACTTCACTTGGATTTCAATCACTTCAATGTAAAAGTAATTGGGGAGCAATGGAACAAAAATTTGCCTTTGGTACATATTAACTGTAATATAATAACGTGTGCATGTTGGTAGGTGCAATCAAAACAAAGATCTTTTTATCATTGTTGTGTTATGAATACCACAGAATATATTATGTACTCTCAAGATTACATTTAATAGAATAATATTGTTTAAATATATAGTTATTGGACTTTGCATTTCGGAAAAGTCCCAGCTGAGAGGAAGACAGCAAAATACTGAAAATATTGGGGGTGAAAATGATTTCAGGACAGTTTTATGAAAATGAAGGAAATGGTAACAGAATAGTTATACAGCTGAGTGAGTATAATTTTATGGATGAGAAATTGTGTTCAACTAATTGATGACTTCTTTGACAAAGTAACTAGCATGTTAGATAACACGGAAGCCAATGGATGTAGCAAATTTTGTTATACAAAATTTGGTCCGTGAAGTGCCCCATAAAAGATTACCGCATTAGATAAGCACCTGTGAACTTGAACGTAATAGGTTAAGTTTAGGGGGTCTGAGATGAGGCTTTATGTGTGGGCCAGATATATTGTCAATGCAGAGGGGGTAGGAGCAAGGCCAAGTGTACATCCAGAGTCAAGGTCTGGAATAGTACCAGGTGTGCAGTCAAAGCCGGGACAAAGGGTGTGTTCAGCACTGGGAACCCAAGCAGGTAAGCAGCTATGATCAGGGTAGAGTAGGGGGCCAGGTGTAAGACTCAGTGTCAGGAATGAGAGAAGGTATGCAACTGGAGTCAGGGTCAGGAGGTGTACCAGGTGTGCAGTGAGACCCAGGTTGGTCAACATGGGCCAAGTGTTTGATTATAATCTGATTTCCTTACATGAATACACTAAGATAATTTATGTGCTGCACCTGTTGATCAGAGCCTGGCTCTACTGTGGAATGTAATGAGGAATGTAATTTAGCCTAACCTTATTCATAGCTAATCCAATTTAAGCATAAATATTGCATTCAAGTGTATGTTAAGACTCGCTACAGTATGCACCAGATTGCACAATTTCAAGCTGAAATATGCAAAAGCTTCATATCAATGGGAGGGGGGACATCCCCCTCCCACACCCTCCCTCCCTCCACCTCAGTCACTACGCTCCCTCGGGCTTGGTCTCTTGCAATTTCTCACTCCCAACTCTCACCCAATGTTGGCAGCCCTGCACACATGCACACACACACATGCAAGCACCCACACACACATGCACACACACACACACAATCTCTCACACACACATTCACACACACAATCACACACACATGCACATGCACACACACATTCAGGCATGCACACACATGCACACATGCACATGCACACACAAACACATGCATGCACATGCACACACATGAACATGCACACACACAGGCACACACACAGGCACACGCACACACCTCCAGTGAACTGTAATAGTAAGATTAAACGAGAACTTACCAGTTTGAAGTTTGATCTTTATTTTATGAGGAGTAACGATGAGGGATTACGTGAAGAAGCCCCGCCTGGCGCTGGAACGGCATACTTCAAAGCAGCGGCATGAAAAACACAGAACATAATAGCCGGAGTAAGATAGTAAGGCTTCTCATAGATTTAGAACTACCAGATGATCATTTATTTTATGAGGGTGGGGAGTGGAGGGCACGTAATCCCTCATCGGTACTCCTCATAAAATAAAGATCAAACTTCAAACTGGTAAGTTCTCGTTTAATCTTACTATTTTACTTCGGAGTCACGTGAGTGACTACGTGAAGATTTTGAAACTTTCTGTGTTTTTCATGTCGTAGAATTTATTCCATACGACAGTCCGGCTCATTCAACACAGTAACGAGCGAATAACACATTTTTCCCCAAACATTGCCTCAAGTTATGTGATAAATTATTTCACATTATAAAGAATAAAAGTAATGCCCTTTCCATTGAAAGGCAAGTTTATCACAAAATATCAATTGATATATATATTTTGATGGTATGACAAAGCAGCAATTATAGAGAACCCAACACTCCGTGTCCAAACCTGACACCATGACTGGTTCCTTTTTACTTTAACATTAATTTACACCCTCCTGCGGCCTTGCATCTTTGCTCGAGCGGCTCATCCCGTGCCATTCCTGTGAATGTATCTACCTCATTAACAGAGTGATTTTCCACCTTTCAGTGTCTAGTTCCACTGAGTGTATCCAATTTCTAACCATCTAGAATACATTCCTCTAGAACCATCAGTTTTTACTGAACCTAATGTGGTTTTTGTGTGTAATAAGTAGTGCTGTCTCATTACCACAGAGACTCTTACCTACTTCAACATATTTCATCAATGTTCACACACACACACACACACACACACACACACACACACACACACACACAACTTAAGGCCGACAGGATATGCTTATAGTTTTACCTTGGTTTCAGCTCCTCTTGGTGTGCTTTGTTTGGTAAATTCATAAACATATATGATAATGTAATCTGTATCCACATGCAATTATAACGTAATATTTGCAATGTTTGCACTCTTATATTGATACTAAAGTCATCAGCATTATTATTTTCAATGTTAACTCTTTTTTTTTTGTTTTTTTTTTGAATCATTGATAGAGTTAGAGTCCATTGCCTAAGGCAATTCAGGACTATTTATCTCCCGACGTAAATATTACAATTTTGGACAGATTATATATATATATATATATATATATATACACATATATATATTTATATTAATATCCACATATATATCCCTTTCCATATCGGGATATTATGAATGCACCTGATAACTTCTTGGTTAGTATATTGTCCGTTAATAGGATGGTAACACTCTGAGCCCTATTATTGGCTCTATCAATTAGATACTCAGAAAAATGCAATCCACAAGGAACTCACATATATCTAATATGATAAAATAACTTTACTGTATACACAGACTTCCAATTTCTTATAACAAAATATTGTTTTTTAAAACTTATTTCTGCAAATTGCAGGTATAAAACTTCTTTTATACATAATTATTTTATTGTTATGTTGTTATATCCTGCATTATAGTTAAACATTCATAGACTTCTTTGACCATCAAACTGTTGTAATGGTCTGGTCAACCTGCAGATAGTCAAATTCATATTTTCATGTCATGGATGCCTTTGTACAACAATAAATTACTGCAGGGTTACACAAAACTGGAGAACCCAGCGGGTGCAGCAGCATCCAAGGAGCGAAAGGAGACAGGCAACGCCCCGGGTCGAGACCCTTCCTCAGACTTCAATAAATTACTGCAACTATGAATCATCACAAGTGGTTCAACATCACTCAATATTTATGAAACCATGAAGGATTCGTATTGGGCCACCAAAATGCCTCTGGCAGTGTCCTGCTACATTTTCATCAGACACTGCCCTATCAAACAAAATGAGGAACACAAAAGAACATCTTTTCCTCATGTAATTGAGAGAAAAGCATCCACCTTTCCTGTTCTTGGTTTACCCACAAGAACATTTGAAAGATTGGTGATTTAATCTGTATGCAACCAGATTAATCGTAAGTAATCCATATTAATGACAATGTGTTTTCCTCCCAAATTTGTTGTCTCTGATACCATTGTCTCTTCCTTAGAGATAACAGCTGGACTAAACTTTTAGAATATGCCACATCTGTTTACTCAGATAATCCCATGATTGTTATTTAACTTATCTTGTGTGTTTTAACATATGCCACAGCCGTGGTATTGTTCATCTTGATATGACATGGACACTTCCATAATAAAACAATCGATATTTAATCCATAACTCCTTATACTTCAATAATTAATACAAATGTTTGGAAAATTTCTTAGGACAATCCATTTATGCTCACCTGGTATTATTGTCCGCAGTCCCAACAAGAGACGTATCAATTATTCTTATAAGAATAGATAATATTCTTATCTTTACCCAAACATTCACAGAAGCTGTACATCATCTGTAACACTTGCTTCAGTTTGCAACAGCTGTTAAGCTTATAGTTGAAGCAGCTTGTGAACCTTTTTTACATTACTTTAATAATGATAACGTATCATTTGATATTTGCATAAGCCTCTCACAAAGGCATACATATTCTTATAAGCTTCTGTATTCCTTCTTTTGGAGCTTTATTTACTCTTTACCTAACCTAATGGAGGGACAAAGTATGTCAACAACAATGAGACATATTTGTATCATGGAACAATTTTCCCCCTCTTATGGTGCTGAATTACTCCTAAATTCAGAATAGTAATTTATGAATATTTTATTAATGCCTAAGCATACGCTTTATGTAATGGGTCAGGTCCTTGCCTTCCACCAGGTTTGTAATTGCAGCACTAATTTGCAGCAGACTCTTATAACCTTCCAATTTAAATGTAATCAAGATAACCCATGACCATGACCTCATTAGTGCAAGTGCTGATCTTTTATCAGCATAATTGTTCTTCCAGTATTCTGTTTAACAGCCTTGAACTGGTTTAATCCTTTGGACAATGTTTTAACTTGCACAGCTTGACCCATTTTAATTAATTTCAAGCACCTGTAATATTGATTAACAATTTGTTTAATAGCAACTGTATTTCCATGTTCAAGATGTTTCCATTTTAATAAATGTTCTTACACTGTGAAAGTGTATATAAACTGATGTTTTGTATGGTTTATACCATCAAATCTTTACACTGAGGTAATTTTATAATATATATGTACGTACCCCTTCTTTATTGGAGTTACTTTTGAGTGCAAACCTAAAATCAATTTTTAAGGTTTTCTTATACAGGTGAACCAATCCTTTCTTAGTTATATTAAATTAATGATCATAATACACCTGTAATCCCCCACAATTGTAGATTTCATGAACTTATTTTGTAACAAGATGTTTGCACCTCTTCAACGTACTTCAAGCCTTCTTTTCCCAATTATATGGGTTTGGATAAGGCTATGTTGGATTATACCACTTCTGCCTTTGTTTTGATCCATTATCAAATCTTTCATTGGATCATAGTTTTTCCCCCAAGTTTAAAGATCTTTGCCTTTGTTTTGATCCATTATCAAATCTTTCATTGGATCATAGTTTTTCCCCCCAAAGTTTAAAGATCAGTAGTCTGTTCTTTTGTAATCAATATCTTTGATTTATCATAAGGCAGGTTTATTCCATAATAATCAGGAGTTTAACATAACCTGATTTGTATTGATCTGCGAATCTAGAGTGCAGATTTGGTAAATTATATATATTTCTTCCCATTGAGCTCCACAAACTGATGGCAATTTATTTTATTTTAAAAGTATTAGTTATTTGCACAACGTTTTATTTTATTTTATTTTTTCTTTTTGAATAGTAATGCCATGCACCAGTTTGAAATACTTTGAAATTGTATTTCTTTATATCTCATATAATTTGAGACATGGATATCATAAACGGATTCACCGTTGATATCTTTATAAAACATAAACGTTTTATCATATTCTGCTGTTTCAATCATTACAGCTTTGGTGAGTTTTTAGTTTCCATGTTTACTTTTCATGGCCTCACTCATCATTTGTTCTGCTGTTTTAACCATAACAGCTTTTAGTGAGTAATATATATATATATATATATATTGGTGCTGTGGTGGGTACTTCATGACCAGCCACCACTATCAGTGCATTTTTAGGGTCAGTTTTTCCATTTTATTTTTCACTGCCCTTGTTTCTCCTGAGTTTTTTCCCCTCAAGGAGATTACCTTCAGAAATATCTGAGGTAGATATTCCCACCATATTTTATCATATTTTTTCCTTTTTATATGTGAAACCCCCTTAGGGTAGGTTAGGGAATATTTCCATTATTTTCTGTCTGAAGGCCTTTATTAAATTTTTAAATTATGGCCTTTCTGACTTATTTAAAATTCCCCCCCCCCCCTGCCAAAAGTTTGTGGAGCATCTAAAACTCCCTAACGTATTTTTAACGGTCACCAGTATCGGAACCGGCTCCGTAATTAATCTCCCGTCCCGATCGCTGGGTATTCCCCCGGGACGTTCTTTATTAAACTCCGTTGTATTATACAGAGTATTTTTGTTCTATTTTACTCTTTTATTTTATTTTTGTTTTTAAATTCATTTCAAATCCTGGTTCAATACACCAGGCACGGAGTTTTCCAGACCCTAAAAGTTTTTCAACTGCACTTACTTGCCGGTTCCGTACCTACCGCTGTCGACGAGCTAGTCTCTGCAGCTCTTCCTTCTGCCGTCAGCGTCGACGTAATGCCGTTCCAGCGCCAGGCGGGGCTTCTTCACGTAGTCACTCACGTGACTCCGAAGTAAAATGCAGGATTTAGCAACCATAACAGGGATTTTGCACACACATGAACATGCACACACACAGGCACGCACACACACCTCCAGTGAACTGTAATGCAGGATTTAGCAACCATAACAGGGATTCTGCACACACATGAACATGCACACACACAGGCACACGCACACACCTCCAGTGAACTGTAATGCAGGATTTAGCAACCATAACACACTAAAAGCACTATAGGGATAAACTCAACCAACAAATAATCCTGCAGCAGCTTCCTGATTTGTACAAATAAGGCAGGAAATGTCTAAAATGACAAACATGGTAAACTGTCAGTCAGTAGCTCTACATTTTCAACAGCAGACCCTTTGAACAAGTCATTTGTGAACATAAATGTCATTGCCTTGCACCGAAGGAACTGATATCAAGTGACTCCAAGAAAAGTACTTGGCAGCAACCTAATTAGCCATTTTTTGCCTCTGGCAAACCTTCAGGTATAAGATACAAGAATATGACATTTGAACAGTTATTAAACATCATGAATACAACACTAGCCCATTACTATCTAATCTGATTAAAGAATTGGAAGAGCTGGAAAGAACACGATTGTTAATCATACTGCACTGTTGCTAATTAGAGATGTAAAAGAGAAAAGTTGCACTTTGTTAAACCAACTGAATTCTTGCTCTGGCAGACCTTTCACCACACCCTAATATCGCAGCAATTGTCCTTAGTTATAAAGTACCTGTAAATAATGTACATCTGATATAAAATAAAGAATCACTGCTCTTTATGAATCACATTTCACGACTTCAGCCCTTCCTGAAGCACTTTACAACCGATAAAGTACTCTTGGTGTGCAATGTAAAGAGACAAAAAAGCCAATTGATCATTTAAGAAGATGCTTCAATCAACTATGGCATAATGACCAATTATCAATTGTCAAGTTTGCAGACGACACAACGGTGATCGGGCTGATCACCAACGGTGATGAAACAAACTGTAGAGCGGAGGTGCAGAACCTGGCGGGCTGGTGCTCACGGAACAACTTGTCGCTAAACACCTCCAAGACCAAGGAGCTGATTATCGACTTCAGGAGGTCACAGAATGGGGAATACGCCCCAATCTCCATCTACGGAGACAGTGTGGAGAGAGTGTCCCGCTTCAAGTTTCTGGGCACTCACATCTCAGATGACCTCACATAGTCCACCAACACCGCTGCGCTGGTCAAAAAGGCACAGCAACGACTGTTCTTCCTAAGAACATTGAAACGGACAGGTCTTCCCCAACAGCTG
The DNA here is from genome assembly GCA_035221665.1 of Okamejei kenojei. NCBI lineage: Eukaryota > Metazoa > Chordata > Chondrichthyes > Rajiformes > Rajidae > Okamejei > Okamejei kenojei. The sequence continues at coordinate 9,886,237 of CM069149.1, read as the reverse complement.
CTGACGACCTTCTACCGCCGCTCCACAGAGAACATACTAACATATGGCATCTCTGTGTGGTATCTCAGCTGCACGGAGGTGGAGAGGAGAGCTCTTCAGCACGTCGTCCACAGAGGGCAAAAGATTATTGGGACACCGCTACCAGACTTGGAGGGCATCTACCACACACGGTGCCTCACGCGGGCGACTACCACACGCAGGCGATCACCGTACCAAGATGCACACCTTCATGATATGGGAGGTCACCAGAGCTCCCGGAGAAAACCCATAAGGTCACATACAGAAAGCACCAGAGGTCAGGATCGAACCTGAGTTATATGGAGCAGGGAAACAGCAGCTCCAGTAGCTGTTTCATGAAGTTCACGTTGTAGATGTTCTTACACAGTAGATGTTCAGATGGGAAATCTTGCTGAAGAGTCTGCTGTACATGAGTGGAGTATTGGATAGCCCCAATATCCTGAATAATATGTGTCTCTGGTGTTGAGGCAAACGCAACAGGATTTGTTGCACCCAGACCTACAGTATTTCCCAGCAACTAGGTAAAGACATGAGCTGCACTCATCGCTTTCATAGTCTGACTGAAATAATAGTTTTGTAAAACATTCCTCAAGTTACAAGGTCTGTTCTGAGTCAAAAATAATCCAATTGGATATGAGAAGATCAACCAATGCCCTGAATAGGCCACGTTGATCCTGAAGCTTAAAATAATTGCATGCCTAAACGTGATGTTTTACTGTTTTTATTTATTGCCGCATTCATCACTTTCATGGTTTATCAGTGGAGTTATTGAAGGATATTTATAGGGTTAAAAAGATTCCAGATCAACTATTTCTTTCTTTATTTCGAGATTATCATGGAAGCCATTTTACGGAAGAGTTGCAGTAAGTACTTTAGCAGAACAATAAATGATTTGCATTACTTTTGCTGCTTTCATTGTCTTTAACCACCCACCAAGGAACAAACTCATATCCAACCAGACGCAAAAAGAGATACTAATGCAAGCTTGCACATGTCTAGTTATCTTAACCAGCTGAAGTATCAACCACCTACACTATAAACAGAACGCATTCTGTAATTCCAGAGTAACGATCATTGCAGAACCTCTTACGAAAGTGCTGCTTTAAATAAAATTATTTATTCATTCATTTTTTCAGGATCTGGCCATTGCTAGTGAAGGCAGCGCTAATGGCCGTTGAAAGACTGGTGGTAAGTATACTCCTGGTGCACCCTCAAGGTAGTTACAGAGCAGGGAGGTGCAGGATTTAAATGTAGTAATGATGAAGGAATGGTGATCATAAGATCATTAGAGATAAGAGCAGAATTAGGCCATTCAGCCCCTCAAGTCAACTCCACCATTTTATCAAAGGTAGACAAAATTGCTGGAGAAACTCAGCGGGTGAGGCAGCATCTATGGAGCAAAGGAATAGGTGATGTTTCGGGTCGAGACCCTTCTTCAGACCTCTCCCTCCTAATCCCATTCCCCTGCCTTCTCCCCATAACCTCTGACACCCGCACTAATCAAGAATGTATCTATCCGTGCATTAAAAATATCCACTGACCTGGCCTCCACAGCTTTCTGCAGCTGCGAATTCCACAGATTCACCACCCTGATGTATTTCCAAGTGTAGATAATGTGTGATTTGGAACTGTTCCCATGCACTCTGGTCCTTGCCTGTCTTGGTGGTAGGAGGCATCATAGACTTTGGGATGTTGAGGTAATGGAGGCGAGTAGCTTTAGTTTAAGGTTGAAAATGTTACACCTTGCACCCATTGGATAAGGGGATAGAGGAGATGGACGTTTACATAGTGGATGGGCTGCTTTGAGTGAGATAGTGCTGTGCATTGTAGCTCCACTCAAGCAAGGATCTGCAGAATATTCTATCGCACTCTTGCCTTGGTCCGTGTACTTGATGGAAACACGATGAAGTCACTTCCTGCAGGATCCGGAGCACCTCTGACCTGATTCGTACCGGTACAAATCTGTATCCTTGGACCTGTTAACCCATCACCCTCTCAGGGTGCAGATGGTGATGAATTGGGTGATAGCAATGCCACTGAATGTCATGGAAAGGTGAAACATGCTCTCCCTTGTTGGAAATGGTTATTGTCTGGCATTTTGATGGGATAAGGTCAGAAGTGATAGGAGTAAAATTAGGTCAGTCGGCCCATTAAGTCTACTCTACCATTCACTCATGGCTGATCTATCTCTTCCTCCTAACCCCATTCTCCTGCCTTCTCCCCATAATCTCTGACACGTGTACATTGGTGAACAATACTTGCCACATGCCTGAATGTCGGCACGTTCTCCTTGCATGCAGCGATGGCCTGATGTATTGAGGAGTTATAAATGAACAAGTCAAGTCAAGCCAGGAGAGTTGATTGTCATCTGCCCCAGATAGGACAATGACGTTCTTGCCTGCTGCAGCACAACAGAGTATTGTAAGCAGTGTCGACTGTCGAAGCGTGACGCCCGGAAATGTCGACTCTCCATTTCCCTCCACAGATGCTGCCTGGCCCACTGAGTCCCTGCGGCACTTTTATTTTTGCACATGAACTTTGTAATTCTTTTATTACTGTATGGGCAGCCAAGTGAAGCAGTGATTCACCTGCACATCTTAGAGTTTAGTGCACTGCAATCAAAACCTATTCATGAATGCTTTGACACCGTTGGATTCCTTTGAACATTGTGTTCATTGTGGCTTTAATTATGGGGACATAATTATTGCAGATGATGGAATCTGGAGTGAAAATGAGATGTTGGAAGAACTCCAGCAGCTTGGTTTTTGTGACCTGAAGTACATTGGTTGATGACTACATGCCATGTGGTGAATGAATGAATGTGAATTGTTTATTAAGTACGGTTGAGTTTCTTTATCCACATTTAATTGTGCATATGAGTGGGATAATTCCAACGTATAGACCTGGGCCCCTGCCAATTCAATGTAATGTGGGCAAATAATATTGTTCATCTTCTGTGACTCATTTGAGGGTTACCACAAAAATGGGTGTTGACCAAGAACTGCATGCAGTTTCCATCATAGCATAAGTCAATCAAGCTTGTTAGACTTCTCTTTTACTGGAGCGTTTTGCATGTTTGGTACCGGTATAGGTATGCAGAGATTGGTGTTTCATGTACCGCACATGTGCGCTTTGTATCTCGGACTGCTGGTAGAGTAATCTTTGAATGTACCTGCATGTTTCTGTCGAAGCTGATTTGGACATAGCTCTGAAGTGCTCACACTACACACTTCTCAGTCTTTCAGCCAATCTTTTGTGCAGAGAGTTTGCTTGTAAGTACCGTATTCTCAGCTGCTGTGATTTGATGGCTTCTCTTTTTGATAATCATGAGATGTTACAATTTGCATCTTGCCAAATGTGGTCAATGCTGAACCAGATAGACAGTGAGTTATACCAACTTCCACCCTGTCCTCAAATTCACTTGGGCTATCTCTATCACCTCTCTCCCCTTAATTAATATCCTTGGCTCCATCACAGGTGACAGACGATCGACTGACACCTACTGTAAACCCATTGACTCCCACAGTTACCTAGGTTACTAATGCTTTTCACTGTACCTCGGTACACATAATGATGAATTACACCCATAACTAAACTACACCTTCTTCCACCCTCCCTCTAGTACCCATGCCATCACCACCTCTCAATGTCTTCATTTCCACAGCATCTGCTCCGAAGATGAGACCTTCCTTTGTGGGACATCCCAAATGTCCTCTTTCTTTAGTAAACATGGTACCTCCTTGTTGCCCTAGAATAGATGGATCCATCACTGTGGTCTCCTCTGTCCCATTGGTTTGCTCTTGTTTCAGTCCCACACACACATGATGGAACAAGAGTTCCCCAGGGCTTTTGCCTTCACCCCACCAGCCTCCGCCTCCAACAGATCATTCTTCAGCATTTCCAGCACCTTCAACATGATCCCATCACTAGCCACGTCTCCCCCTTCCCACCCTTTTCCACATTCCAGAAGGGTCTGAAGAAGGGTCTCGACCCAAAACGTCACCCATTCCTTCTCTCCAGAGATGCTGCCTGTCCTGCTGAGTTACTCCAGCATTTTGTGTCTATCTTCCCATACCGACTGTTCTGTTCTGAGCTTCATCCATTGCCAGATTGAGATCACATACAAACTGGAAGAACAGCAACTTGCATGGACATTGAATTCTTTATTTTAGGGAACCAACCAACAACTACTCTTTCCCCTTCTACCCCTATTCCATTCTACCTTTATCCATTCATCTTATTTCCCATTTCACACCTCTTCTCTCCTTATTTCCTATCTCAGATTCTTTTGTCGTCTTCTCGCTTCTGGCCTTTGTACAACCACCTGCCCATCGGACCTCCCTCACCGTTATCCATGATCACCTACCAGGCATTGCCCTGCCCCCATTATGCTTCCAGCTCCCCCTCCCCCCCCCCCCTTCCCCCCCACTACAATCAGTCTGAAGGGTCCTGACCTGAAACATTACTTATCCATGTTCTCCAGAGATGCTGTCTGACCCACTGATTTACTCCAACACTTTGTCTATTTTTAACCAGCATCTGCAGTTCCTTGTGTCTGTGTCAAATAGTTATGAACCTATGCTTTAATATTAACATTGCTACTTTGATAATTCATTTAGTGTATGTGGGCTTGCGGCATTTAATTGCCATTCCAAATTGTTGCCAGTACGTGAGGGCCTGAGCTCAAGAGAAAGGTTGAGCAGGCTAGGACTCTGTTCCTGCAGGAGGATGAGGGGTGATCTGATAGAGGTGTACAAAATCATGAAAGGAGTAGATCGGGTAGACACACAGAGTCACTTGTCCAGAATAGGGGAATCGAGAACCAGAGGACATAGATTTAAGGTAAGGGGGGAAAGATTTAATAGGAACCTGATGTGTAACTTATTCATGTAAAAGGTGGCAAATGTATGGAACGAGCTGCCAGAGGAGGTAGTTGAGGCAGGTACTATCGCAACATTTAAGAAACATTTAGACAGCTATGTGGATAGGCCAGGTTTAGAGGGATATGGGCCAAACACAAGCAGGTGGGACTTGTGTAGATGGGACATGTGGGCAAGTGGGCGTTGGGATGGGACATGTGGGCAAGTTGGGATGAAGGGTCTGTTTCCACACTGTATCACTCTATGACTGCAATTGGCCTTGAGAAAGTGGCAGTGAGCTGCTTGCTTGAACTGCTTTAGTACATGAGGGGTAGGATTACCACGATGCATTTTCTGTCACTGCCGCAAGTGGCATATTGGCTGTTTATGTTGCATTATTGAACCAGTCTCTCCCTTGTGGCTTTCTGATACCAGTGGCATGTTTCTGGTCTGCTGTCGAGGATCCTGCCTTACACGCACAGGCAATATGCCTTTTCCTTGTGGAAGCAAAGATTTCATAGCTCTGAACTGCCCTGTTTAAAATTGACGATATCCATTATATTGATAGCAACTTTTCCCACCAGTATCGCATTTCACACTGAACGTATTCATGTGACTTGGGCTTCAGATCAGAGCTCCTGCTATACCTTATGCCTTTATACACCATTAACACTGGCCAACGTTCTTTCATGCTTTTGCATGCCATCTCCATTTTTGGCTGCAAATTTGCATGCAAGCTCAATCATTAAATCGTGTGAATTTAATAATTTATTTTAAATTTGTATAACTGGTAAACAATGCAAAAACTTGATCCAAGAGGGTGCCAGAGCTAGAGCTAAGGAGGGTTCATTAACACAACCATATAATTACAGATGGATTAAAGTGCTTCAGCAATCTCTCTATCACTGAAGAAAATATTTTTATCTTGCCAAAATGCCACATATATCCGTGCCGATCACTATTGCTTCCTTATATTTTTGCATGAATTTGTTTTGAGCAGAAATGCTTCCCTCACTTGTCCTCACTTTCCACAATATCGATTTACTTTGCTGAACATCTCCATCCTTTCTACACATGAACTGGAGTTGAGTTTAGTTTGTGTCAAAATCTCATAAATCTTGGTTTTGCTGGATTGGATCGGAGCTACCATCTTCACTAGTCCTGCATAATCAATGAAAAGACTCGTGCTGGACAATCACCAGTCATCGCTCTTTTTCCCACGGCTTCCATTCTAAATGTCAAAGGTGACATGCCTATTATGAAGTTTCAGACTCACGCCTGCAACCCCAATATACACTTGCTCATTGCATTTGGTGACTTGGTAACTTCAGGCAACAGTGGGGCAGGTAGGTGGCCCCTGCCTCAAAGTGCCAGACACTTGGGTTCCATTCTGACCTCAGGTGTAGTCTGCGTGGAGATTGCACATTCTCCCTGTAATCATGCCAGGTTTTTACCAGCTGCTTCAGTTTCCTCCCGCATCCCAAAGACGTGCAGGTTGGTAATGTTAATGGGGCCACTGTAAATTGTACCTAGTGTGCAGGTGAGTGATATGATCTGGGGGGAGTTGATGAGAATGTGGGAATAAATGGTTGGGATGAATGTAGGATTAGTGTAAATGTGACATTAACAGTCAAAAGGACATCCGGTGGCGCAGTTACTAGCTGCATCCGCCCACGGTCTGGTTGTCTTTTTTTATTTTGTTATGTTGAGAGTGTGTTTTTTTAGTTTTTTTCAGTATTTTGTGTGGGGGGGAAGCGGGTAGGGTAAGGGGCAAACCGCCCTTCAGTCACTTCCTGGCGAGGATGCAGCTATTATCCGAGTTGCGTCCTTGTCCCTCCCGCCCCCCTTGTGGCCTACCAACTGCATTGGCGCGGCCTTTCCTGCCAGGACCGGACCAGAGCTTCAGCAGCGTCGGCGCTGCGCTCGATGCATCGCGGAGCGGGCGAGGCCTTACCTGGGATCGCCGCTCGGAGCTCCGGAGTGTTGGGCCGCTGCTCCAACATCGTGGAGCTGTGGGTGCGCAGCTCCCAACGTGGGCGGCGCTGACATTAATATCGCGGAGTCCTGGGACCCTTTGCCGGGGTTGCCAGCGCGAATCTCCGCCCAGCGCGGCCTGTGGACATCGGGTGCCGCGGACTCCGGTGGGAGGTGGCCGATTCAGAGGTCCAGGCCGCTGAGGATGTTCTCCCGATTGACATCGGGGGTTCCATCATTCCTGCGAGACGGCCTGAACATCGGGCCGCACGTGGCGGTGGCTACGGGGAGCTCGGGAGGCCCCGACCACGGGTGAACATTGGGGAACATCAGCGAGGAGGTTGACTGGACTTTGGTTCCTTCCCTCACAGTGGGGAACGTTGGTGCCTCTGTGGGGGTGTTGGTGTTGTGGACTACTGTGTTCTGTGTTTTTGTGGGTTTTTATTATTTTATTTTTTGTATGACTGTAAGGGAAAGAGAATGTCATTGTCTCTTAATTGAAGACAATGACAATAAATTAAATCAAATGAAATCGAAGGCCTGTTTCTGTGCTGTCTCTCTCTATGGAAGTTTCATTCCTCTTCCCCCTCTATCTCCTGACCATTCCCATGTATAAGGCCCAGTGTATTTATTGTCTGTTATATATACGATAAAACTTTATTCATCCCCGGAGGGAAATTGGTCTGCCAATATATGTATTAATAAGTAGAGAGTATATAACAAATGCATGAGGAATGCTGAGTAATCAAAGTTGCACCTGGTTTATTCAAGGTTCTCAAAGTGAGACAAGTCAAGAGTCAAGAGTGTTTTATTGTCTTATGTCCCAGATAGAACAATGACATTCTTACTTGCTGCAGCACAACAGAATATGTAAACATAGTACACTGTAAACAATATGATAAACAAGAGAGTAAAAAAAAGTTCAGAGTGTATGTATACACACATACTCAAAAAACAAACAATAGTAGTGCTCAAATACATCAAGTAATGACATTGAACCTATTTACATAAATTGCATTTATCTAATACTTGTCTCCAAATTTGAGGAAGGACATTCTTCCTATTATGGGAGTGCAGCGTAGGTTCACCGAGGTTAATTCCTGGGATGGCGGGACTGTCATATGTTGATAGAATGGAGCGGCTGGGCTTGTATATTCTGGAATTTAGAAGGATGAGAAGGCATCTTGTTGAAACATATAAGATTATTAAGGGATTGGACACGCTAGAGGCAGGAAACATGTTCACGATGTTGGGGGAGTCCAGAAACCAGGGGCCACAATTTAAGAATAAGGGGTAGGCCATTTAGAACGGAGATGAGGAAAAACGTTTTCACCCAGAGAGTTGTGAATCTGTGGAATTCTCTGCCTCAAAAGGCAGTGGAGGCCAATTCTCTGGATGCTTTCAAGAGAGAGTTGGATAGAGCTCTTAAAGATAGCGGAGTCAGGGGATATGGTGAGAAGGCAGGAACGGGGTACAAAATGTGGATGATCCGTCATGCTCACAGTGAATGGCGGTGCTGGCATGAAGGGCCGAATGGCCTACTCCTGCACCTATTGTCTAATATGACTTTTGTATCTAAGAATGTTTGCAAGGGTATAGTTCGCTAGTCTTTGTATTAGTTTTGCTGTTGTCCTGGGGAATTTCATTGTCTGTTTAACTCGTTAACACCGAGCCCACAGCTCACAGAAGACCGTTTCCTTGATCATTTTTACTTTCTTGCATATCTTTTATTCATTTGTTCTACACCTCTCTACATCATCGTCGATATCTCTTGTTTCCCTTTCCTCCCGATTCTGTCTGCAGAAGAAACGTCACCTATTCCATTTCTCCAGAGATGCTGCCTGACCCGCTGAGTTACCCCAGCTTTTTGTGTCTACCTTCCTCCAGTGCTCTTTGACACTTTGACAAGTGAAATTGGCTCATTGTTACCAAGTCTTGTCATCTACTCATTCCCACTGTCCACTGCATATTAACTACATCTGTACTTCACTACAGTAGTCAAGGTCCCTGTCAATAATACAGTGTGTGAGGTGCACGGTTGGAGTCCTCACAGATGGAAATTTTTTTTAAATCACCGATATTATAAGAACAGGAATAAATAGCCTGAAAAATGTTGCACCTTGTTGAATGGGGGTGTAATCTGAGTCTTTAACCACGTACCATGCCACAGATTCCTGCCCCCCTGGTTCCCTGAAGCTAATCTTGTGCATGGAATATAATTCCCTCAAATTCAAACATGATTGATTCCAAGGTTTTTGAAAGTAATTAAAATAAAAATAGACCTCAATTTTTATATGACAGCCTCCCATTTAATCTAATACATATGCCATAGTCTTTAAATCGTTCTCTGTAAAATGTCCGGTCAAAAAAGACAGAATTGTTTCCTCCAGGGTTGCCGGCTATGAGAATTCTTCCTTGCAATTTGCTCCTATCCAGCTGAATGGCATTGTGTTGTTGAATGCGAAGGTATTTCATAACTGAAGCCAGAAAGAAACTAACATTAGGAAAAAGTTACAGTACTACAGGAATTGTTCATTCAATCTGCGTCTATTATTTCTTGGACCGTACTATAAAAAGCCAGAGATGTACTGGGAAAAATGTTCTTCAGTGATGTACTGTCATTGTTTATTAGCGATTCCCCTTCATCAAATTCCCACTTCCAATCATATGGATCCATAGACTCTTAAGGGCCTGTCCCACTTGGCTATCTTTTTGGTCCCCGAAAAAGTTGCGGCCTGATGACGTACTGACGCCCGGTGTTTCCTCAAGTGCCGCAAGTTTTCTTTTGTCGCCGCTGGATTTTGAAATATTCAAAATCTTTCGGACGACCCTGATACGTCAGTCAATGATGCTGGCAGTCGCCAAAAAAATCGGCATGTGGGACGGGCCCTTTAGAATCACTCAGCACAGAAACAAGCTCTTTGGCCCAATTCATCCATGACGATCAAGATGCCCCATCTAAGCTAGTCCCATTTGCTCGGATTTGGTTCATATCCCTCTAAACGTTTCCTATCCCTGTGCTTGTCCAAGTGTCTTTTAAATGTTGTCATTGTACCTGCACTAATTTCCTCCTCTGGCACCTCGTTCCATATACTTGCCACCTTCTGAGTGAAAAAGTTGCCCCTCACCTTATAATTCACCTTAAATCTATGGCCTCTTGTTCTTAATTCCTCTACCCCTGGTATATGGGCACACTGGTCAAACTCTGATTCTCAATCCAAAAACTCACTCACATCTTGATTGTTGACCCCTTTCATCCCTTAGTATGAAGAAGTGCAGAACAAGCCAGTCTTCCCAAACCAATCCTTTTCAAAGGTGTAACATTTATTTAGGAAAGGGAATAACATTTGGAACCAAAGAACAAAAGCAAAATGAACTAAAATCCTTAAGTCAATGATCTTGAGAAGATCTTTCACAAACTCTGATGTGCACTCCACGCTATTTCCGTGCCATAACCTCTGACATACACTGAGCTCTACCACGATAGATGAACAAGTAATTAACAGTAGGGCAGTGGGCAGGTGCTATAGACCAGCACGGGAAGGTAGACTCTCCCGCCTCCACGAGTCACGGGCAGATGGGGCTCGTCAGCCTGGGAAGGCAGTCCATCTAGGAGAGGGGAAACTCTGATTTAAAACCTCCACTGCCTTGTGGCCATATCCAGTCATGGAAAAGGTTCCAGGAATAAACCGCAAGCAAATCCGGAGTCTCAGCCCCTAAGGCAGTTCGTCGTTGTCTACAACCTCACTCTGGCAGCTCCTGCGAAGGCGCTGGTGCCAAACTGTAACGGCCCTGCTGTTCCTTTGAATCGATCAGCGACGTGGAGAGGGGGGACGTGCTGCATGGGCAACAGCCTGTCCTCCACATGACTTCACCCAGGCTTGCAGAGACTCCAACCCCAAGCACCTTCTGATCTGGAGATTCTCCCGCCTGGATCCCCTAGGAAACTGGAGACTCCAAACTCATGTGCGCGAAGCACACATCACGAGCGCGAAGCGGGAAGTCCCTTGCGGCCGGGGTCTAGATGCTCTAGGGTTCTAGATGCTCTCTGGTGCTATCTTAGGCTTATTTTTGAACATATGATCACACTAAATTAGTAACAATCCAATGCTTCAAATCATATATAATTGCTTAATAAAGATTCTTCATTTTGGTTTCTTGGAACATCTTACCACAGAGATGTGAGAGAATTAGAGAAAGCAGTGAAATTGTTAATCACCAACTTGGGAAAACCTTACTCCAGATTATGATAAAGATCATGATCTCTGGAGTAAGGTTTTTCCCAGTTGGTTATTAACAATTTCACTGCTTCTGAAAATTTTCTGATTTGTTAAATTCTGATGAAATACAGTACTTACCAACTCATAAAATCCAACGGTTTAATGTTAAGTCACTCAGTAAGCCATTCATAACCTGGCAAAATATGATTTACTAAATTAGTTTCAATGTCATTTATCATGCAAGTCTTCCATATCCATAGTCCTTGTCTTCCTTTTCTTTAGACAGAAGTATGTTCTTGGTTGTATTTTCTTGTTGCTACCTTTGCTGCCCTTATCAAACTTTTTGGAGGGATGAATTTGTAGCTGGGCTCATCGCAATTGACCTTGCAGCTGAGAATTGCAGCAGTGGCATGGCTGGTCAAGTTTTGCAATCTCACTATCTGGGAACATTGCTTTGCATAAATCTGTAAAGCTGTCCCCCAGACTGAATGGCAAGTTAGACTCGGCGATCCACTGGCAGAACAAGATTTCTGCCTTTGTCACTCTGTCTTGACAGGAATCAGTCTCCTTCGATCTTGCCTGCCTGCCCTCTCTTTTGACGGCATCGAGTTTTGCACGGTGGCTTGCCAGGCTCACATGCTTAACCATATCACTGATGCCCCCATGCTTCACGGAAAATGTAGTAAAGCGGGAGAGTTGGAGTCACTGGGCTTGCATCCGACCAGGATGCAACACCCATGGTCAGTCATGACCGAGGGGGGCCTACAATTAACAGTTAATTCATTTTCCAAGTGCTGGACTCTAAACAAATCTGAGTTTCCTAAAGTGGATGACTGTTTCAGATACACAAAATCAAATTATTTTTTTTCCCTGAAATAAAATAATTAAAATTTAATCCAAGTTTTGTTCACTTGCACGATGTCCATGAACCTCTGTTTTTAACAAATGCCATCAGTTTTGCACATCCTGTGAATCTATGTATAATTTTAACTGCATCAACAGTAGCTAATATGGAAATGAATGCAAACATTGAAATTGGTCCATGCTAATTATACTAAAATCAATTCAGACCTCATCCTTTTTGCTGCTAAAGAGGACTTTCTGAAAATTCAAAGGAGATTGACCTAATTGTGTTCACCAGTTGCAATGAATGGTCCTTGAAAAGTGACCCAAATGGCAACATTTATTTAAAATTCAAATTAGACCAAATATGGTGATTAAAACAATATGTGTTACAGCACCAATTCCTTGTGCTGGCAAGGTGGAATTAATTTCAAACATAGTTTGGTATTTGCAGAGTAACTATATATTATAGAACACTGAATGTTTGACCTTAAACTTAAAGCCCCCTTTATTTATTTCAGGAAAATACTTATATCTCTATTAATATTTACAGTCCTGTCAATGATATTGTAGCAACTGTATCTGATTAAATGTAGAACTTAAAGTTGTTTTTTCTTTTTCTGACTTTTATAATATTCCTTTGTTTAAAGGTTTTGTGCTACAGAAGAATGCCAGGTAGTATTGTAGATTTGTGTTTCAATGTCTGTCAATGGCAGCAAGGATAAGTTATTTATTTCTCCATCTCACTGCATAGAACCTGGTAACTGGCCTTCACCCCTCCTCTGGCACTCAGAACAATTCTTTCCCAAGACAAATCGTACACCACTTATCACATGGACAGATTATATGAGCTTTGATTTTCAATCTAAACATACTCACTACCAGTGCTGACCATTTTCTCTTCTCGCATGGTAGCTATTGCAGACCAAGAAATACTTAAATCACTCAATCCTTCTCCCCATTCAACACTTTCCTCTAATGATTGCATCTTCACCCTCTCATCTTAGATAGGATAGGAAGAATCTTTTTCCCAGAGAAAAAAATTAAATACTAGAGTGCATGCCTTGAAGGCTAGAGGAGCAACGTTGCAAAGAATTGAATGGAATGTACACCAACATCATCCTGTCGGCTCCCTATTAAAGGATTTGTTGGTTGAGCCTTGGTAATCAGTTACCAATGAATAGTGCAATAAAGTCCGCATCCAGCTAGCTCTAACCATGCTGTTGAGTAGCGGGGGTAACTCAGCGGGACAGGTTGCATCACTGGAGAGAAGGAACGGGTGATGTTTCAGGTCGGGACCCTTCTTCAGACTGAGAGTCAGGGGAGAGGGAGACACAGAGATAAGGAAGGGTTAGGCGTGAAGATGAGACATCAAAGGGGATGCCTATCAAGGAAAATGTACAATAGATCATTGTTAGCTTGGAGAAGGTAACAATGAAACATACAGGGGTAAAATGTAATCAAAGGGACAGGATGGAGAACTAGGAAGGGGGAGGGATGGAGAGAAAGGGAAAGCAAGGGTTACTTGAAGTTAGAGGAGTCAATATTCATACCAGTGTGTGAGTGAATATTCATTCCACTCGATATATAGGAGTCGACACCTGGAACAGTGGATACAGTACATGAGGTTGGAGGAGGTGCAAGTGAATTCCTGCTTCACCTGACAGACTGTCGGGGTCCTTGGGCGGAGTTGAGGAAGGAGGTATGGGGACAGGTGCTGCATCTCCAGCGGTTGCAGGGAAGAGTACCTGGGGAGCAGAGGCTCATTGTGTGCAGACAGACATCCAACAATGTCACTTGGACAACCATTAAGAATTATGTGATATAGGTGGAAGCTGGTTCCAAAGATTTTTACCTGTTGGAAATATGTGCAATGGTCAATTCTATTCTATTACGGATCCTGAACGATGGGTCTGGATTTGTACATTCCACTTCAGATATCTTGACCTGAAATGTCCCCCATTTTTTCTTTCCAGAGATGCTGACTGTCCCGCTGAGTTACTCCAGCATTTTGTCTATCTTCGGTTTAAACCAGCATCTGCAGTTCCTTCCTACACATCGTTACATTGAGTTTGAAGAACGGTCCCGACCAGAAATGCCACCGATCCAATTTATCCAGAGGTGCTGCCTAGATGATGTGGGGAGATCTTTTGCCCCGAGTAGGGGAATCGAGGACCAGAGGATATAGGTTCAAGGTGAAGGGGAAAAGATTTAATAGGAATCCGAGGGGTAACTTTTTCACACAAAGGGTGGTGGGTGTATGGAAACATAGAAACATAGAAAATAGGTGCAGGAGTAGGCCATTCGGCCCTTCGAGCCTGCACCGCCATTCAATATGATCATGGCTGATCATCCAACTCAGTATCCCTTACCTGCCTTCTCTCCATACCCCCTGATCCCTTTAGCCACAAGGGCCACATCTAACTCCTCTTAAATATAGCCAATGAACTGGAACAAGCTGCCAGAGGAGATAGTTGAGGCTGGGACTATCTCATTGTGTAAGAAACAGACAGGTACATGGATAGGACAGGTTTGGAGGGATATGGACCAAGCGCAGGCAAGTGGGACTAGTGTAGCTGGGACATTGTTGGCTGGTGTAGGCAAGTTGGGCTGAAGGGCCTGTTTCCATACTGTATCGCTCTATGGCTCTATGGCTCTTAAGACCTGCTGAGTTACTCAAGCACTTTGTATCTATCTTTTGTGTACTTCATTACATTCTTTACAATTTTCAACATGTCACTAATGTTTCATTCCCAATCGTCCACAGAACGTTTAAGAGCTTATTGTGCACAACATGGCTTCCCAGTGTCGATATCGTCCAGTAGCAGTGGCCGTTTGCTTCAGTACCCCGGGAGCAGTCCAACACCACAGGTGCCTGTGGATGTGGATGACATTCTCATCCTTACCACAGCTACGTCGAGGGCAGAGTGCAGTGGGACTGAGACTCCAGTGTGAAGGATCTGACTAGGAGATAGACACAAAAGGCAGCATCTCAGGAGAGAAGGAATGGGTGAAATTTCATGATCAGTCTGAAGAAGGGTCTCGACCCGAAACGTCACCCATTCCTTCTCTCCAGAGATGCTGCCTGTCCCGCTGAGTTACTCCAGCATTTTGTGTCTACCTCCGATTTAAACCAGCATCTGCAGTTCTTTCCTACAGATCTGACTAGGAGAGCTCCTCTCATTCCACGCCAAGCAAGATCTTGCTACTGGTTAGGGAGTCCCAGTGATGAACCATTCTGCCAAATGTCTTTAAAATAAAACACAAAGTGCTGGAGTAACTCAGTGGGTCAGGCAGCATATGAGGACACGGAGAGACGGTGTTTAAAGTCAGGACCCTTCTTCAGTCAGAGGAAGGGTCTTGACCCAAAACATCGCCTGACCATTTCCCCATTAATGCTCCCTGGCCCACTGAATTACTCCAGCACTTTGGTTTTTTTAATTTATAAATCAGCATCTGCATTTCCTTGTGTCTGCCAGAAGACTGGACAGTCTGCGGAGGAACCCATCCAACCAGATCCTTCTTCTGCCCCCGAGTCTCGAGGACCTT
This sequence comes from Okamejei kenojei, assembly GCA_035221665.1. NCBI lineage: Eukaryota > Metazoa > Chordata > Chondrichthyes > Rajiformes > Rajidae > Okamejei > Okamejei kenojei. Next base: position 9,870,774 of record CM069149.1, on the reverse strand, counting down.
AAGTGCAGACTACTGCCTGACTGTATTGCGGCCAAAGGCACAAACTATCCAGTGAGACACAGATTTCACTGCTTAGTCTGAAGAAAGGACTCAACCCGAAACGTCGCCTATCCATGTTCTCCAGAGATGCTGCCTGACCTGCTGAGTTGCTGCTGAGTTACTCCAGCACTTTGTGTCCTGGCCGGTATGTTTTATGAATATTGTAATATCAATGTAAAGATGGGGTCCAGGAAAGAGCGTTCACGTCGCGGCCCTGTTTCCACCAATCTTTCCACCACCACACACAAGCAGCGCAAGACAGACACCATGGTATGCAGATGCCGAGAAGTGTGTCCAGCTCTGGCTGAACAACTTCTAATATTGTGTGTGGACTCGATAAGAAGACTTGAAAGATAGGGCAGACGTAATGGACAAGCTCTTCAAATGTGAACATTCTGACTTCTTCTGCAGGCATGATAAACAAATATATTTACAACAAATATACAAATCAAGGAAACTCACCCACCTTCTAGCAATTACAATGATGTCAATACAGGAAGGCTTTATATGGGTAATCTCACCAGTTTCATCATTTTTCACTGTTGTAATCAGGTGTACACCTGATTTGAGTTTTTCAACATTGTTTCTTGGACAACAGCACATGAATTGGAGTTACTTTGCCGTGAAACACTTGTGACACAATGCTCTTAAATTCAGAGTATTTATAGTATTTAAAATGGATACAGAAAATATATGGAATCAAATCAGAAAACACTTTGAACACTCAGCAGGTCAGGCAGCATCTATGAAGAGAAACAGAGCTAATGTTTCAGGTGAAAGGTCTTTTGTCAGACTTAGTAAAGAGAGAAAGCACGTTGATGTTATGTTGCAAATATGGCATGGGTGGGATGGAAAGTATAAAGAGAATATCTCCGTTAAAGTAAGGCTAGAACCCACTGTGAGGATAAACATGGAATCTTCTGGTTGATCGATTAATGAGGGGAGAAGAGGGGAAAGGTTGGGATAGTCCCAGCTTCAACTATCTCCTCTGGCAGCTCGTTCCATACACCCACCATCCTTTGAGTGAAAAAGTTACACCCCAGATTCCTATTCTCTTTTCCCCTTCACCTTAAACCCATGTCCTCTGGTCCTTGATTCACGTACTCTGGGCAAGAGACTCTGTGCATCTACCCGATCTATTTCTCTCATGATTTTATGCACCTCTATAAGATCTCCCCTCATCCTGCTGCACTGCAAAGAATAGAGTCTCGGCCTCAACCTCTCTCTAAAGCTCAGACCCTCTAGTCCTGGCAACATCTTCGTAAATCTTCTCTATACTCTGAGAAAGAGAGAAACAGATTAAAAGAGAGTAAAAGACAGAAAGACAGAAATACTGTCTGGGGGGGGGGGGGGGAGTGGAGGGGGGCATAAGAGAGAGAGAGAGAGAGAGAGAGAGAGAGAGAGAGAGAGAGAGAGAGAGAGAGAGAGAGAGAGAGAGAGAGAGAGAGAGAGAGAGAGAGAGAGAGAGAGAGAGAGAGAGAGAGAGAGAGAGAGAGAGAGAGAGAGAGAGAGAGAGAGAGAGAGAGAGAGAGAGAGAGAGAGAGAGAGAGAGAGAGAGAGAGAGAGAGAGAGAGAGAGAGAGAGAGAGAGAGAGAGAGAGAGAGAGAACGAGCGATGATTTGTTCCTGGGCCTGGCCAAGATGGCCATTCGTGGGTCCAGGCAGCGGGCGGTCGCTGGTCAGGCTAGGGTCGGCTGCCTGCCCCTTTTCCGGGCCTACGTCCGTGCACGTGTGTCCCTGGAGCGGGAACATGCGGTGTGCACGGGGACTCTGGAGGCCTTCCATGGGCGCTGGTCACCGCGTGGGGTTCAGAGTATTGTGAACAATGATTGTATTGTTGTACTATAATGATTTTTTTTAATATAGTACAATTTTTGATTATGGCTTGATGTGTTGTATTATATGATTGTGTCGAATAAAGTTTTTGAAACATAAAAAAAAAAAAAAAAAAGAGAGAGAGAGAAAACAAACATGAACATTTTGTAGCCAGAGATTTTAAAGACAAGATATACAAAACTGCAAACTGCAGAGCTTATAGGAAATACCCAGTAGAGATTACAGGATCGAGTTGTGATGCTAAAAAATGCACTTATGTAGTGCAATTCACATCCTTTTCAGAAAGTATTAAAGCAGTCGGTAGCTAAACAATAACCTTGAAGAATTAAAAAACAGCAAATGCTGAAACCCCTCCTCCAGTCCAGCAGCATCTGTGAAAACAGAAAGAGTTCACATTTTGAGTTGAAGACCCTTATGAGAGTGGTTATTGATGGAAGAAATGAGGCATCCAAACTGAGACAAGTTCCGATAAACACCGATGTGTTAATGGTGAAATAATCCGTGATGGTAATAACGTCTGGGAGGCAAATATTGGCCATGACACCGGGAAGAACGTCCCTGTTCTTCTTCAAACAGGTCCCATATGATATTTTACATCCACCTGAGAGAGAATGGGAGCCTCAGTATAATTTCCAATATAGAATAGCTCCCACCTAAAGAACATGAAATGCAGTTTTTTAGATTTGTTCATAGTTGCTTAGGTTTATTTTTTTACCATTCAATGCCCCAATTTAGGTTTAAATAGAAGACGATGATCAGGTCATTGGGAATTACAAAGCAGGCAACATTTTGGTGTAGGGAGAAACTACAGATGCTGGTTTAAACCAAAGACGGACGCAAAAGGCTGGAGTAAATCAGCGGGACAGGCAGCATCTCTGGAGAAAAAGAATAGGTGATGTTTCGGGTCGAGGCCCTTTTTCAGACTTGGTTGTGTGAAGTAAATTTAAAGAACACTTGATTAAAGCTTCAATGGTTTATCTCTGTTATCTGAGCCTCGGGATTGTGCTATTGACTTTACTTATGGAAGTTGTAAATTCCTGGCATTCAGATCAGCCTTGGATCATTCTAGAAAAGGGACTTGTGAACAAGATTCATTTTGTGATATGAAGAGAAGAAATGCTGATCGTGTAACAGATGGAACAGCACTCTTCCACATTACGATAATGAGTTATTCAGTAACTTATACAGGCACTGTTACAAATACAAATGGTTTGCTATTGCTTGTAGACTCATCTTGTTTCTACAGTGACCTTCACTCATCTGTATACACTGGAGCATTTTCAAGATATGCCAAAGAAAACGACTTGTCCCCTCTATTACTGTATATACTTCACAATGGGCAACAAAGTGAAGTATTTTACTGAAACCTTAAAATCTCTGACCTGCATATTCCTGTCAGTTATCAGTTGGAGCATAGCTGTCCATTGGGGTTTTATGGTATTTAGTTTAGTTTAGTTCAGTTTAGAGATACAGTGCGGAAACAGGCCCTTCAGCCCACCAAGTCCGCACCGACCAGTGATCCTCCCACATTAACACTAGGGACAATTTACAATTTACACTTATACTCAGCCAATTAACCTACATCTGAAGTGTGGGAGGAAACCAAAGATCTCGGAGAAAACCCACGCAGTGCCGCCCCCAGAATTTGGTGCAACTTAATACCAACTTAAGTATTCATATCGTGATAGAATTCCCATTACTTCAACAGTTAAATTACAACCTCAAATCTATCATTTATTTACCAGTTATTGGCTTATTCATCGTGACTATAATAATCAAGCAATTTAAAAAGGCTTTTTATGGCATTAATAGTTTAAAAATGGAGACTGGTCTATTGTTTGCTAATCAGGTTAACGACAGGGCACTTTAATGTCTGGCACTGGTCCCAGTTGTTCAACTCTGTACTCAATGAAAGTATCAAAACATGAGCGATAGGTACAGCACAAGCATAACGCGATACCAAGAGCACAACACAGCAGATGCGGGAAATCTGAAAAGTAGAAAGAAAATTGTGAAAACGCTCAGCTGGTCAAGAAAGAGGGAAGCGAGACCCATGGATCAACGCAATTGATGGAAAGCACACAGTGCAATTAAATTGAATGGCAGGCAAAATGAGTAGGAAGGGACTGTAAATGCTGGTTTAAACTGAAGATAGACACAAAAAGCTGGAGTAACTCAGCGGGTTAGACATATCACTTACCTTTGTGAGTTTTCCGTTTTCTGTTCTATGTATCTTCAGGGACTTCTCAGCATTTTAGTGTTTTTTTTAGCCATTTTCTACTGAGAAGAAAATTTTATTTCCCTCGTTTTCCTTTAAACCCTACTATGTGAGGCGACGCAAGGACATGAGCAAAAGACTTGCAGTAAATACAAAAGGGGATTAAAAAAGATTTGCTTGCCGTGTGAACAGAAAAGGGTGTGTTAGGGGAGAGATGGATGGATCAGAAACCAAGAAGGAAATGTAGAGGCCATGCTGAAGTACTAAGTGAGGACTTTACACCCATCTTCACCAGGGAGAAAGATGTTGATGGAGTTCCACACTGTAATTGAGATTCAGGATGGGTTTAAACATGCTAATGAGGAGCTTCTACAAAAGCTAAATCACCTAATCCAAATGGGATGCAAAATGGGTTCATATAGGGGAAGATGGTGGAGGCGAGTACTCTCACTACATTTATGAAGCATTTGAACAAGCAAATGGCAAAGACATAGCAGGCTATAGACCAAGTGTCAGTCTGAAGAAGGGGCTCGACCAGAAACATCACCTGTTCCTTTTCTCCAAAGTTGCTGTCTGACCCGCTGAGTTACTCCAGCGTTTTGTGTCTATCTTCGATCAAGTGCTGGTAACTGGGATTAAAAAGATGATATATTTTCCAGCTTTCTTTCCCCTATCATAATCAGTCTGAAGAATTCAGTCCCAACTAAAAAACGTCACTTAACCATTCCTTCCACTGTTGTTGCCTGACCCGCTCCAGCACTTTGTGTTTTAGACAAGATTCCAGCATCTGGAATTCATTGCTTCCCTCCAATATAGATAGGTCTGTGATGGTCAGCATGCCCATGGTGGGCTGAAGGGACTGTTTCAATGCTGTATGACTCTATAAGTTTATGAAGCAAGGATTGAAAGATCAGAGGCCCTGGTCATAATCGTTCAAACATCTATTGATTCAGGTGGTGGTCGACAACCGAAAATTGCAAATGTTACGCATTTGTTAATAAAGGTGTAATGATAAACCCACTAACTACAGAGCGGTCCGTTTAACCTCAGGGGCAGGGAATGCTCTTGGACCGATAATCAGTGACTGAATTAGCAGTGATTTGGACAAAAATGGATTGACACGAGAAAGCCAACATGGATATGTTAAAGGCAAATGGTGCCATACTAACTTGATTTTGACCATGCGGTAACAGAGGCGGGTGTTGATGGAATTGCAGTTGACGTCTTCTTCTACTTTCGTGCGGCGTGCACAGCCTAGTTGTAGGACAACTTGTTCTATCTGATCTTCTGTTTGTGCACGTCGAGTTGATTGCATTAGTCGAAACAGGGCGGACCACGTGAAGGTTGCAATCTCCCACCCCGCAGTTGACATGCTATATATGGACTTCCATAAACTATCGATGAGGTGGTGCTTGAGTTATCAAGATCGAAGGACATAGAATAAAAGGAGCTGTAACCGACTAGATCGGAAATTGACTAAAAAAAGACGTTTCTAAATCTTCAGATGACACAGGATGTGGAACCTCAGTGAACGATGGAGATGGTGGGAGGAAACCTTTAGCTGTACTGGTGGACTGTGGAGGGAGGAGGCAGATTATATTTAAATTGAGCACAATTGGGTGGGAGTTAATGTAAGGAAGGCAACATAAACCAAAGGGCACAACGTGAAAAGAGCATAAGAACAGAAAGACCTGGGATTAAATGTTGAAATTGGCCGGGCAAGTATAGAAAGTTAGTTAAAGAAAAAGTAGATGCGATGCTGGGTTTTATCAATGGAGTTATAAAGTTTTACACAAAGGAAGTCATATTGGACCTTCAGAAAACGATGACTTGGGCACAGCAACTGGAGTATTGTGCCTAGTACTGGGTGCCACACCTTTACAAAACTTTGCAGAGGTTGTAGGAGGAAGTAACTGAAAAGTGTCTTCAGGGCAGAGAGAAGAGTAAATAGAGTAAGATTAAATAGATGCAAACTGTTCCCATTGCTGGAGGGATGCAGCAGAGCTCACAGAATGAAACATAGAAACATAGAAAATAGGTGCAGGAGTAGCTCATTCGGCCCTTCGAGCCTGCACCGCCATTCAATATGATCATGGCTGATCACCCAACTCAGTATCCTGTACCTGCCTTCTCTCCATACCCCCTGATCCCTTTAGCCACAAGGACCACATCTAACTCCCTCTTAAATATAGCCAATGAACTGGCCTCAACTACCTTCTGTAGCAAAGAATTCCAGAGATTCACCACTCTCTGTGCGAAAAATGTTTTTTCTAATCTCGGTCCTAAAAGACTTCCCCCTTATCCTTAAACTGTGACCCCTTGTCCTGGACTTCCCCAACATCGGGAACAATCTTCCTGCATCTAGCCTGTCCAACCCCTTAATAATTTTTTAAGTTTCTATAAGATCCCCCCTCAATCTTCTAAATTCTGTCTAAGATCAGTCTGGTGAACCTTCTCTGCACTCCCTCTATGGCAAGAATGTCTTTCCTCAGATTTGGAGACCAAAACTGTATGCAATACACAGGTGTGGTCTCACCAAGACCCTGTACAACTGCAGTGGAACCTCCCTGCTCCTATACTCAAATCCTTTCGCTATGAATGCTAACATACCATTCGCTTTCTTCACTGCCTGCTGCACCTGCATGCCTACTTTCAATGACTGGTGTACCATGACACCCAGGCCTCGAAGGTGAAAGAACCAGAGGTTTCATGAGGGAAATGATTTTAACATAGTGAGTGGACTGCACACCAAGTATTTGATAAGAGTGACATCAAATAGGCGGTCACAGTGGCGCAGCAGTAGAGTTGCCGCCTTACAGCGAATGCAGCGCCGGAGACCCGGGTTCAATCCCGACTACGGGTGCTGTCTGTATGGAGTTTGTACGTTCTCCCCGTGACCTGCGTGGGTTTTCTCCGAGACCTTTCGGTTTCCTCCTGCACTTCAAAGACATACAGGTTTGTAGGCTAATTGGCTTGGTAAATGTAAAAATTGTCCCTAGTGCGTGTAGGATAGTGTTAACGTGCGGGGATCGCTGGTCGGTGCGGACTCGGTGGGCCGAAGGGCCTGTTTCCAAGCTGTATCTCTAAACTAAACTAAACTAAAAAACAAATTAAAACGGAGCAGGTTAATTATCCAAAAGGATAGAATTGCATGGATAAAGGGATGGGGTGAATGACAATCGGCAATAGACAATAGACAATAGGTGCAGGAGTAGGCCATTCGGCCCTTCGAGCCAGCACCGCCATTCAATGTGATCATGGCTGATCATCCCCAATCAGCATCCCGTTCCTGCCTTCTCCCCATATCCCCTGACTCCGCTATCTTTAAGAGCCCTACCTAGCTCTCTCTTGAAAGCATCCAGAGAACCTGCCTCCACCGCCCTCTGTGGCTATGTAGATGAGCGGGGCTCAGTACATGGCTTTTCCATTGGGTCCATACAGACTATATTGAATTGTTTTGAATTGAAATATCCAGCAAACAGGATCTTTGTTCCATCGGGTCCACGCATCACCTATTCACGCTAGTCCTATGTTATCCAACTTCCGCGTCCGCTTTTCGCGTCCACTAGGGCCGATTTATAGAGTCGGATTTACCTACAAGCCGCAAGACTTCTCAATGTGGGACGAAGCCGGAGTACTTTCATTCATTGTTCTTTATCTCCCTACATCATCGTCCATATCTCTCGTTTCCCTCATCCCTAACTATCTGAAGAAGGGTCTCGACCCAAAACGTCGCCCATTTCTTCTCTCCAGGGATGCTGCCTGTCCCGCCGAGTTACTCCACATTTTTGTGTCTTATTTTCTACCCGGAAGAAACCCACGCTGTCGCAGGCAGAAGGTGCAAACTCCACATTGACAGCACCCAAGATCGGGATCGAACAGGGGAGGCGACAGCTCTACCAGCTACACCATTGTTACACGGTGGGTCAAATGGCCTCTTATCGTTCTGTAACCATTCTGTGACTATGCGAGATTAATTAGTATTTCCTCAGACTAAATTTAGAAACATTCTGCCACAGCTGAATGTTTTACATCCATTCCTGCTCACTGTTTTGGAACGATATGAAGATCCCATAGAGAACGATGAAAAACATTACTAGAATAGTTTTAGGATGAAGATTTCAGCCACAAGGTTGGACTGGATAAGCTTCTTTTTTTCCGGTTGGAGGAAAGGAAAATGAGGGGAAAACTAATCGAGGTGTGCAAGATGTGTAATGTGGTCACTGCTTTAAGTGGTTACTCAATAAAAGGTGATCTCATTGGCAGGTGGTTCAAGGGATACAAGCTTATAAAAAGTATGGTTGGAATGTGTGGGGTTTTATTTTAATGGTGCATGAAACAGTCAAACTCGGACTTCCAATAGGAAATTGGATAGCTCTTGAATAAAAACAAATGCAAGAGCCACAGGGAAATCATGGAGAAATGAATATCCATGCAAAGTGCTGGTATGGATTCAATGCGTTGAATGGTCTTCTAAGCTGCAACACTTCCACAAATCTACCTTTCATTTCTTTAAATTTGGTTACTGAGATACACAGTGTTGTTTGTTCCACGCACACCATATGTAGATGGCGACGACAGAAGAACGGCCTCCCTCAAGGAAGTGTTCTGGCACCGATCCTGCACAACATCTACACCAATGACCAGCCAACTGACTTGGTAACTCAGCGCTTCATCTATGCTGATGATCTCTGTATAACAGCACAAGGTACACAGTTCCAAGATGTTGAGACAACGCTGACAGAGGCACTCACCGGTTTATCTTCAAACTATGAGGAAAACCAGCTGCGTGCCACCCCATCAAAAACACAGGTCTGTGCATTCCACCTGAGGAACCAAGAGGCTAACCATCAACTACACGACACATGGTCTGGACTCTCACTAACACATTGCCCAAACCCTGTCTACCTTGGAGTCACACTCGACCGCTGCTTAACATTCAAGGCACATGTGGAAAAATTTAAAGCAAAGGTGGGCACCCGCAACAACATATTGAACAAACTCACCACCACCACATAGGGTGCAAACCCAATAACAGTACGTACTACAGCCTTAGCACTCTGCTTCTCTGCTGCAGAATACGCCTGCCCTGCTTGGGAGAGATCTACACATGCACAGAAGATTGACTCATCCTTGAATGCCAGCTGCCGTAGCATCACTGGTTGCCTCCGATCTACGGACATAAACAACGTCTACCTACTGGCTGGCATCGCCCCCCCAGACATCAGGAGAGCTATCGCAAGTAGGACAGAACATCTGAAACAACTGACAGACGATAAGACACCCATTACACAACCATGTGCCCCCTCCTAGGTGGTTAAAATCCCGTAAGGGCTCCCTAACCAGCGTCACCCCATTGGAAACAACACCAACTGAAGCTCGCCTCCAGATGTGGAAGAACAGACTCGCCACTGTCCCTATTTCCACCAAGATGGGCACAAACCAGCAGCAGAGCACTTACCACCAGGTGCTGATGGACTCTGGCTGAACTGGAGATGTCTCAACCGACTGCGAACCGGGGTCGGGCGGTCAAGGGTGACTACGCACAAATGGGGCTACAACAACCTGTGACTGTGGCACACAGACCCAGACAATGCAACACCTACTGCAATGCCCATTGCTGGATAATCCATGTACTACTGCAGTCCTTGCACTTAGCACTCCAATAGTGCAACGATGTGTACAGCAATGGCGAGCCACTATATAGCATAAGGACACGAAAGAAGAATAAGCTCACCATTCCAATGAGAAGAAAGACACAAAATACTGGAGTAACTCAGCGGCACAGGCAGTATCTTTGGAGAGAAGGAATGGGTGATGTTTCGGGTGGAGATATTTCAACCCGAAATGTCACCCATTCCTTTTCTCCACAGATGCTGCCTGTCCTGCTGAGTTACTCCAGCAGTTTGTGTCTATCTTTGGTAGCCGGCATCTGCAGTTCCTTCCTACACATTCCAGTCGGTTGTTCGAGAGCCCTGGCTCTTTACGTTAGAGACAAAGGGACAATGCCCCATGTTAACCTTAAAGAAACTTGTCCAAAAATTAACTTGGATTTGTAGCATGGAATTCTCCTTTTCTTATGGAAATTGTTGGAAATTCATAGCAAACCAGGCATAATCTGTGGGGCATTTATCAGAATTATGTCAGCCAGCAGGATGAGGAACCTATAGGTTGAAGTTTCCTCAAAGACAGCAAATCAAGTAGTAAAAATAATTCATTTGATTTCAATTTATTAGCCTTTTATAGAAAGCAATGGGTTGAACCATATACTGTATAACTTACTAGGATATATGCTGCAATGTCACATTTAGGACACATTTAAGAAATGAAATTAAAATTATTATTTTAGTTCATGTTTTAGAAGTTCAGGGAATGTTTATGAGAGAGCAGAAGGTTTGATATTTCACACGGATTTAGATTTTCAGGCGAGAGAGTTTGTTATGCCTGAATGGAATGGAATACAATAGTCAGAGTGATATTCTTTGCTTGCACACCCAAGGCACGCTAATAGTTGTCCCATAAATGGCACTGACAATGTTACAAAGTACCTGATGCTGGGTCCTCCTTTGTTCTGCCCACCCCCCCTCCCGCTTCTCCCGGTGGTCCCCCCACGCCGGGTCCGTTGTTCATCCCCCCCACTCCTCCTCCCTCATGGTGGTTCCCCCGTGCCCTCATCGACCACCGACATCAACCCCCAACCCCCGAGGCTCCCACCGACCCGCGAGGCTCCATGGGCCGCAGCCGAGGTTCCGTTGGGCTTCACCGCGCAGCTACTCCGCAGAACTGAAGTCTAAGTTCCACCTCATTCAAGGAGATTTAGCATTTCCATAGGTTCTTACTATCTAAACATTGCAGAAAAGACAGAAAAGGCCTTGTCCCACTTTCCCGAGTTGCTCACGAATTCTCCCGAGTTTTCCCCGTGATTCGAACTCGGAGATGCCAGCCGTAGGTACTCGTGGCTATTTGTTTTACTCGTGGACATTTTTCAACATGCTGAAAAAACGTCCCGACTCACCTGATGCCCCGAGTACCTATGGCTGGCATTACTAGCCGCTACGAAATATCTACGGACTCGCTACGGACTCCTACGGACTCGCCACTGACATTCTCCTGAGTTTGAATCAAGGGGAAAACGCGGGAGAATTCGTGAGTAACTCGGGAAAGTGGGACAGGTGCTTAACAACGCAACTGTGGAAGAGCGGGATTATCCCTGACAGCCACGTCTGGATTTCCATGTTAAACGACACATGCACAAACGCAGAGGTTTCTCTCCTCTCCAAGGTTGTGACGGGGTGGGAGATTGCAACCTTCACGTGGTCCGCCCTGTTTCGACTGATGCAATCAACTTGACGTGCACAAACAGAAGACCAAATAGACAAGTTGTCCTACAACTTTAGGCTGTGCACGCCACACGACAGAGGAAGGCTGTGACAGTGAAGCCTGATTGTTTTACCACAGTTGCAGTTGCAAATAATGGGGTCACTATCATGTGTGCCATTTCGCACGGCAACTTTAAGAATAAAGTTTCTGTTGTTTCCCTGTTTCACTCTATTTTCTGCTCCTCTAATTCACTCCCTTAATTTCCCTTCTTCTATTACTTCTTGTTTTATTCTGTCCTGTCAGCTGGAGCTTTGCTTGGGTAGAAAATGTAAAACGCAGCCAATCTGAACCCCACTTGGATCTGAGCTCTATGTTTTTCTTCTTTACTTCACCTGACACAATGGCACAGGCAGAATAATGTGCCTACACGTTGAATTAACATGTGTAAGAAGGGACAGCAGATGCTGGTTTAAAATAAAGATAGACACAAAAAGCTGGAGTAACTCAGCGGGACTGGTAGCATCTCTGGAGAGAAGGAATGGGTGACGTTTCGGGTCGAGACTCTTCTTCAGACATCCTTGGCTGAGATAAACTCCATGTCAGGGACTGTGTCCATTATCCCCCCCTCCTCCCTCCCACCCCCATCCCCGCCCCTATAGGAGATTTATTAATGCCTTACTATTACATCTGAGAAAGCACTTGTTGATCAAAGGCAACATTCCCCACCCATACAAAGGAGCTGCCCAGGGCAGAACGGCAGGTATGGGTATGGGAATAGGAACGGGAGTTAAAGTGCTTGGCAACCAGCAGATCGCGTAGGCCAAGGTGGACTGAGTGCAGGTGTTCAGCGAAACGATCGCCCGGTCTGCGCCTGGTCTCGCCGATAAAGAGGAGTCCACACCAACAGTGGATATACTGTAGTAGATCAGGTTGTAGGGGGTGCAAGTAAACCGTTGCCTGAAAGGACTGTCGGGGTCCCTGAACAAAGTCAAGGGAGGGGGTATAGTGTTTGAAGTTATCCGCTGTTCTAGATGTGGATGTATATATAAGCGAGATCAAGTGTAGACTGGACGATCATTTCACTGAACACCTTCGCTCAGTTCACCTTGGCCTACGCGATCTCCCGGTTCCCAAACACTTTCCCTTCCCATTCCCTTACTGACCTTTCTGTCCTGGGCCTCCTCCACTGTCAGAGTGAGGCCAAACACAGATTGGAGGACCAGCATCTCATATTTTGCTTGGGCTGCTTACAACCCACCAGTATGAAGATTAATTTCTCTAACCTCAAGTAACCCTTGCATTCCCTGTCTCTCCGTCCCTCCCCACCCTAGTCATCCTACTAGTTTCTCTGTTGTACCACTTAGTTTCACAGTTTCACTTGTTAGCGTCACCCGTTATCACCTTCTCCACAGCCAACAATGAACCATTGTGGGCTCCACCTTTCCTAGATCATCATTGCTGGCTTTGATTTGTCCAATTGCATACCTTACATTCATTTGTTTTTTGTACCTCTCCAGTTTCCCACTCCCCTGACTCTCAGTCTGAAGAAAGGTCCGTTTTACTTTTGTCCAGAGATGCTGCCTGACCCGCTGAATTACTCCAGCATTTTGTATCTTCGGTGTGAATCAGCATCTGCAGTTTCCCCTACACATAAAATTTGGAAAGTTCTGCTTCAGTTATACAAGGCATTTGTGAAACCCCATCTAGAATATCATGTATATTATTGGTCCCTCCATTGCAGGAAGAATGCTAATGTTATTGCAAGCAGTTCGCAGAGGGTTTTACTACAATAATACCTTGGAGGTTGTCTTACTCTGGCCACATTTCACACGTAACCATTGATATGTAGAAGTGTGAACAGTGACTTGACTGAAATGCGCTTGATATAAGTGGACAGAATGGTTCCTGAGAGAACATCATACAAGGGGCAAGGGGGGGTTAAAAATAAAGGGTCATTAATTTAAAATACATGGGGTGAAATTTGTTCTCTTGGAGGTTTGTAAGTATTTGGAGCTGCCGTCCTCAAAGGGGAGCGGAAATAGAGATCTTGAATATTTTTCAAATCTGGAGCAGAAAGATTTTTGATAAACAAGGGTTGAAGGGTTACCATGGGGATATGGGAATATGATCACATCAGCCATGATCTTGTTAAATGACGGAGCAGATTCAAGAGTCCAAGTGGCCTACCCTTGTTCCTGGTTTGTATGTTCGTAACCTAAACTTATTTTACTCCAAAATACTTTTCTTTCCAATTTTGCCATGAGGCTTTGGCTGTGACGGCAGCACAACGACTGACATTTTTGCAAATAATTGAAATCTAAAAGTGCAAAACATTGGTCTGCCTTTCTTTCTGACTCAGACAGCTGTCAGAAATTGAATGTTTATATTTCCAAATGCCTCATCCTGTCTTACAGGTGTGAATAATTATCTTATTATTTCTAATTGTTGACAGAATAATATGATTTTTCTTAGATGGAACTCAAAACAAAATTTACAAGAGCCTAATCATTCTGATCTATTAATTTTCAGTCACTTGCACAAATGCAGTCTATTTATGAAAAGGTCTCCATGTGAACTTTACCTCAATAAAAGGTTAAAAATGTGTCCTTTAACTTTTTGCCAAATAGTATTAAATTTACTGGACAAATGGTTTGGAAAATAGTACATTGCAGAACAGCTGAATGTTGGTGGGAGGTTTCAGTAACTTCATGATAGGCTTACATATGCCCTTTCATTATAAATGTGGACCCAGGAATTTATATCCTGAAACAATGAACATAACATGTGGAGTGTGGCAGCAGGGAGTAAATGTCGGTATGTAGTTGTGCACAAACATATAGTTTTTTTATATATGGAAGAGCATGAAAACATGGTCAAGGACACTGATCATTCGTTTTCTCCCCTCTCCCATAATGCAGAAGATCCAAACGTTTGTAAACATGTATGACCAGATTCAAAAACAGCTTCTTCCCAGCTGCAATCAGACTACTGAATAGACTTCTCATAAGCTAAGGGTGTAGTCCCAATCTCCCAAACCTACCTCATTACCGTCCTTACACTTTAAAAAACTCTCCACTTTTGCTCTAGCTGCAACACCATGAAGGTCTATATTCTGCACTCTGGTTATTTTTCTTTTTGGATTGGTATGATCTGATGGGATAGCATGGAAAGACAAAGTTTTCCACTTTATCTCAGTACGTGACAATAATCAAACCAACGCCACGACCAAAATGCATGAGATTTATAAAGTCAATTCTCCTCATAGAACGTGATCTCAAAAACACTCTATCATTTTGCATCTGCTACACCAAGATATACAGGACATGAACCAACACATCTGCTTCAGATCTATTCCCCGTAGAAACTAGGTCAAGCAATATCTCCAGTCTGAAGAAGGATTTCGACTCATAATCCTCCAAATCCATTAACTGGGTTTTTGAATGAGTACCAGTGTCAAGAGAATTAAGAGTGTTTTATTGTCATATGTCTTGAAATGGAACAATTAAAATCTTTTTTCCACTTTAGTTTTTATTGCTTTTATGTATACACAAATAAAACACAAATATAACAACGAAACATACAACATTACAGTGAAACGTACAACAGTGTAGCGGGGGGTTCAGTTTACAATTAATGATGCAGTATACAGAACTATTTTCATATTAAAACATTTTCTAATAACTTACATTATTGTCTATAAAATTATACAGTGTTGATGTCTTTATTTCTATACCTAATCCATTTTTCCCATTTTCTGTTGAACTCGTCTTCTTTCACTTAGAGAATATGTCATTTTCTCCATGACAAATATTTCCTGTACTATGTCTAACCATTGTCTAAGTCTGGGTGTGTCCGCTGCAAGCCAGTTTCTTGTAATGGCCTTTCTGCCAGCTGTGAGTAGGATTTTAACCAAGTAATGGTCTCCCTTCAGCACCACTGTAGTTATATTACCCAGGTATAAAACGGATCACTTCTTGCAGACTATATATCCTATACAATTAAAATCTTACTTTACAGTAGCACTATAGATAGTACATAGTACTCAATACACACCATATCAAACAATGAAAAGTTCAATATATAAAAACAAACAACCAATATAGTGCAAAGACAAAAACAAAACCCTCAAGTCCCCAGTGCAATGAAGGCTGTTCACAGTTCGGAGTTTAGTAGGAGTTCTTATTGTTCAATAGCCTGATGGTTGTTGGGAAGAAGCTGCTCCTGAACCTGGATGTTCCAATTTTTCAGGCTCCCATACCTTATTCCCAATGGCATGAGTGAAATTGGAGTGTGGTCAGGGTGGTGTGGGGTCCCCAGGAATGCTGACTGCCTTTTCGAGACTGTGCATCCTATAGGTCAGTTTGATGGTGGAGTGGTCAGTACCTGTGATTGACCAAGCTGTGTTCACCACCTTTTGCAATAGGCTTTGTTCCTGGGCATTTGTTCCAGGCCCTATGGTCTCTACCGTACACTGTAGCAGTTCAAGAACGTACTCGTTGACATACCAAATATCATCAATTCAATCTCCAAAGGCAGTAGAAGCGTTGATGGGCTTTCCTTATGAATGCATCAATATGCTGGGTTCTGGACTGATCGTCAGAGATATGCACGCCCAGTAACTTTAAATTTGTCACTCTCTCCACCACTGACCCATCGATGAAGATGGGTTTGTGGATCCTCTGACTTCCTCTTCTAAAATCAACGATCAGTTCCTTAGTTTTACTAACATTGAGAGCAAGGATATTGCTCTGGCACCATTGGATAAGACAATCGATCTCCCTCCTATACCCTATACTCTGACTCATCATCATCACCGGCCACGGTGGCGCAGCGGTAGAGTTGCTGCCTTACAGCGAATGCAGCGCCGGAGATCCGGGTTCGATCCCGACTACGGGCGCTGTCTGTATGCAGTTTGAACGTTCTCCCCGTGACCTGCGTGGGTTTTCTCCGAGATCTTCGGTTTCCTCCCACACTCCAAAGACGTACAGGTTTGTAGGTTTATTGGCTTGGCAAATGTAAAAATTGTCCCTAGTGGGTGGAGCACAGTGTTAATGTGCGGGGATCGCTGGTTGACGCGGACCCAGTGGGCCGAAGGGCCTGTTTCCATGTTGTATCTCTAAACTAAACTAAATAGCAACAGGGTGGAATTGTCGGTGAATTTAGAGATGGAGTTGGAACTGTGTCGGGCTATGAAGTCATGGATATAGAGCGAGTAGAGCAGGGGGCTGAGCACACAGCCTTGACGTGCTCCTGTGCTGTTGGTTATTGAAAAGGAGGTTTTGCAGCCAATTCGATCTCTCCCTGGCCAACATTCCCAGCTTCTGGGTTGTGATCACGTTCAACCAACTCCAATGAGGAAGTCAATATGTCTGCACGGCTGACTCCCAGCTCCTGAAGCAAACTCCTGGCTCCAAGCTCTGTCATGATAAGACATTTCCAGGACATTGACAAAAGGCTTGAAAGACATTCTCTCGAAAACATTTAGCATTCTCCCCATCTCATGGGAATCACTGCCACATAATTCTCAAGGTGCAGAAGGAATATACGGGAGAGCACTGAGCTCTGGAGTCCCAACGATGGGTGAATGTGGAACCAAAACACAAACATCAACCGGCGTGCACGGACTGTGCATCTTACACGGCATTCATTGTCTGTCTCAGATCCCACAGATTCGATGGGAAAACAAGTCAACCTTCCTTCTGAGGGACTGACTTAGAATGAGGCATCAAAACCTCGACAGATTCAACATATCATAGTTGCCATGCCAGAACAGACTAAATGTTGAATTCAAAGAATTAAGAGAATGAATAACTAATTTAGAACAATGTCAAATGATAGAAATTCATTGTAGTATATATAAAAAATGTTTTGAAATTAGTTATGAACTTTCTTATATTTACTTACTCCCAGTGTCCTGGCTAATATTTATCCCACAATCACCATTGCAAAGAATCTTTTGCATGAAATGTTAACTCTGTTTTTCCATAATTGCGTCTTAACCTACGTGTGCCGGTGTTTTCTGTATTTTTTAATCACAAGGCAGATTATCTGGTCATTATTAAATTGTTATGTTTGGGAGCTTGCAGTTTGCTAATTAGCAAAAATTTCTTACTCAGAAAAGTTTTATCAAAGTGTTATCAGGCTAAAAATCCATCAGGCGAGAATGAAATGCTCGGAGAAGGAGAAAGAGGAGCAGCGCACAGGCCTTGAACCTGGTGAGACGCAGGAGGAGCCCGGCCAGGACTCAGCCCACAGAGCCCAGTCCCCCCACACACTAGAATCTACCAACCCCTGCAGAGTGGTTATTAAGATGGCTGATCCGTGGGCGGTTGCTGCTGGGACGCAAGTCGGGGCCTGATCAACCCCGGCTGGGTCGCCTGGGCGAGGGTGTCTGATGTTGTGAGACCCGAAACACCCGATGACCCCAGGACACATCACTGAGGATGCGTCCCAGCGCATCTAGAAGTATATTATTCACACTTTCACATTTAGCAGCTGCAATAATTTGCAAATGGCAAGAGGTATATTCCTTCACTGGATGGTGTTACAGGTTACATGGAATAAAGTTTTTCTTTTTAATATCTAAAGCTACCATTAAACCACGTCATATATATATATTATTTCAAGGCATGTTCTTCGGTACACTGCAGTCCATAACTTTCATTCAGGGATGTGGCTGATTTAGTTGAGAGGATACGCTGCAGAAACAGCAGAGTCTTGGTTCTGGGTTTGGGGAGGCAGATGGAAAAGATCAGGAATGTCAAAGTAGAGGGAAGGTGGAGGGAAGGAGGTGACATGGAGACCAGATGTCCCAAGTGATGAAAAGTGCAGAGTGATTCCCTCCCCACCCGCACCACCAAATTTGGAGTGGGTTAGTCGATCCCATCCAGAGCAATACTGGCCTCATATTGCAGCATCCACATCATATAAAGTGCCGAATTATAACGTTAGTATTTTCCACTGGATTATTGAGGAATGCGTTTTCATAAATGTGGAATAAAATTGACTATAACATAATGATACAACAATGTTCAGAACTGGTAACTTATATATCCACCCCAATACTTCCAAATATACAGAGAAATGTTATCTGTTTCACACTGTTTTATTTATGACACAAGTGTAACCTATGTTATATTGTAGCCAGCTCCCAGCAGGGATTTCACATCACTTGCAGTTAGAATCTGACATCTTTGTGTTGAGTGAACATAAAATTACTTGTCACTGACATGAACTGTGCAGTAGAAGTGCACTCGAACTCTATGGAGTCAGTGCACAAGTATAAATTCTGCACTTTTCGATTGTTCATTGACAGAAAATATAATTTTAACACCATTTATTAATAGTCTATTAACTAAAAATATTTATTTCAGAATATAATTAGATGGTGATAGTTTGAAAGTTATTTCTACTGTTTCTTTAATTCATCCACCCAACTGGTATAATTTTGCTGTTTCAAAACAGAGGCAGTGTTCTGCTTAATCCATTTAACTTTATTTGTGTTTGACCGAAAAGACATTCTAGCTTGCTGTCACTTCCCATCACAGACAGGAAATAGGATGATCCAGAAGGTACATAATTTGCACCAGTATACAGATAAGATGTGGGTATCAGTCTAATAGATTGTGCCTTATCAGTGAAGTGTGGTATGTCAGCGATATAGACTCAGTCATATCAAACACAATCTGTTAAATAGATTGTCACCAATTAGCATTCATTGTTGAAGGCAATGAGTATCATTCCCTACATGTACAGCACAACCAAAGAAACACATCAGGCTTTATTATGTTATTTGAGTGCATGTTACTCTTGCAAAAAAAACCTTTTTCACAGCTAGTATGCAATTAACAGTTGAAGAAACAGATAATTGCTATTATAGAAGGCACAGAGTTTTCTTAAAGAATTTTCTATCTCATCACTGTGATGCTTCAGATTTAAGGGAATATAGCTCAACAGATATTTTAATATAACTCCACAGAAGTGGATATACACACAAAATACTGGAGTAACTCAGCAGGACAGGCAGCATCTCTGGGTGACGTTTCGGGTCGAAACCCTTCTTCAGAAGTGGAGGCAAAAGAAACCAAAAATGGGTGCCTTTCCCGCAGTCATTATTTACTGATGTTTAAAAATACTTAGCTAGAAGCAGAATGCTTTTATTGATTTGCTTTTCCTCGTCTCATATTTAACACCAGCCCCCGAACTGTGGACATTTTTAAAGAGTAGCATCTTCAAATCATACTTTTACCTTCCTTATTGCTGTATTTTGATGTTGCCCTGTAATCGTTTCAATTGTACCATTAAATTTAGCAGTTACGACAATGGAATTATTTTAAGACTGAAGCACTATATTTGCTTCTGGATTGTTCAGTGGCTCTGACTTTATTGCAGATTTACAAATCATTGTTCAAAAAATCTTCATTAAAATTAACAAGTTTGGAGAAATATTTTAGCGGAAAAACAGTCATGACGATAACTGTGGGAAGAAAATGGAAGAATAGACTGTATTGCTTGCAAAGGCTTCCAATTGTTTATGAAACAAAAATTTTGAAATGAAAGATTGAATAAAGGAGTCACAAACTTTCCTGTTTTTAAAGAAATGTATACATGTCTTATCTGACAGTTTGATTTTTTATCAATTTTATCAAACAGTAAAAATAATTAAAAAATTCAGAGCAAATGTTTTGATGTAATTAACCAAGAAACATTGCAAATAAACTGAAGAATCTATGACCAAGCGTCCTGTGAATGTACTAATTGATAATATCCGTGTAAAAAGATTGTTCCCACGTAAAGTCCATCCAATTGAATCACACTTTAGAAAGTCAACGTGGATAGGGACTAAAACTCGCCAATTGCATCATTCTTGTCAAACAGACTCCAATATTCTTTCAGAGTTGTTTCCTCACAAATCATGTTTGTCTATGTAAAAGAATCTTATTAAATAAGTTATCAACTTGTGATGTTTGTTTTTTTTTAAGATATCTGAAAATGTGGTCAAATGCTTTTCACTGTTTCTCTTTGCTTCATTGATTTTGTTCCTTAAAACCAATATAGTTTCAAAATAATGGGAGAAATGATCCACAAAATTGCTCTCTGTAGACAAATGGGAAACAATTTAGTACACAAAATATGCTTGCAGTTCTAAGCCCTGAGGTCTGCAGTTGTATTAGCAAGTAAATGTAACAAGTTCTACATTTTCATTACATAAACCCCGCAAAGTGTTGTTCCTTAAAATCCAAGATGCTTCAGGATGAAGGTCAGGAGGATGAAAACAACTTAACTACAAGTTGAAAGAAGAAATGAAGGAGGTGAGGAAATCCATGACCAAAGAGTTTTGTTTGCAGGTGTTTGAAAATCAGGAGGGCTACATACTGCAAGATGATTTTAAGAAGACAATTTAGAGGTGCAACACCAATTGCTCACGATGGAATTGAGGAAGAAGCATTTTAGACAAGAGATAGAAAAGCAAAGTAGAATACATGCCAAGAAGTTACAAAGGCAGGCTGCACTGATACATTGAAAAAAATTGTAAATACTGAGAAGCTTGCAATCGATGTACCCAAATAAGTGGAATGTTGTGAAGATGGTTTACTTTAGGTGGAGTTTGGATTTGTATACAATGAATCCTGAGAAATCCCAATAAAATTAAACCTGTATTTAAATGGGGATATCAATGAGCGCGCTCTCAGTATTAAAATTATTATCCTTGTTTCCAAATACCTCCTGTGCCTTGCTCCATTCCTTCTCTGTTATGTCTTCCTTCCTTCCTTCCATATCATACTGTATCTGCACACATACAGTTCTGATATTTTGAGACATCCACAAATATAACTATCCACCATGCTCCTCGATTACTTTAACCCTAATTGTTGGAAACCCTTCTCAAAATTATCTTGCCATACTATTTATTGTACCCTTTTTAGAAAGCTCTTTAAAACTTAACTTTATGACAAGGATTTTGGTCAACTGCCTTCATATCTGCTGATGCTGCCTAGAAACATTTTTTTCTGTGAACAACGCAAGATGATTTTGATAACTCATCGGTAGACATAACTGGAAGTTGCGGTTTGATGAGAATTCCAATGACATTACGAAGAAAGTAAATTAGGGTAATTGATAATGTTGAGAGGGACATTTGTAGTTTTGGTATTGGAGAGGATGTGAGGTTGAAGGTGTGTAACAAGTCAATTTAAAAGTGTTTCCTTAGGTTCAGCCTAAGTCAGCAGCTGGAGTAGGTAAACAGAAGTAGACCACAGGCTTTGGAGAGAATTGAATGAAATAACAGCCATTTACCTGTTTTGTCAAGAAAGTTATTGATTATCCATAACTTTCATGTCTATTAAACAATAGGGTAGCAGTATAACTGTCCTAGAATTTAGTTTAACAAGCCAGTATAGGAAAAAGTGCAACACTTATGAAACATCTTTCTCTCTTTTCATTTACAGTACAAAATGACATGCGGTTATTGTCAAGTCGATCATCCTCGATGCAATGCTACATTTGGAAACATGTTCCCATTGATTATGAGCTCAAACCAGATAGCATCAAATGAAATCAAATTAACATCTTACCACACATCTTTCACCCTGAAAATTGACTGGAGATTGTGAGCTTTTTGTTACACCAAGTTTTTTACATTCTTGTTGGTATATTGTAGTGTGTCTGTTCTGATCATACACACCATTCACCAAAGTGAACTTGCACTCCTAACCAATTATGAAATAATATGTTTGCACCATTGGCATCCATAACTTAAAATTGACACAAAGCCAAATGCAGCACATACAGGGAACAGAGAATCAGTCTATGAAGAAAACGACTCTGTCTTCCTATGGGCAATTTATTTACACAGGAGAAATGCACGTTAAAACCGTGCTCCAATGCAATTATTCTGCTACATGCTTGATAGCAATAGATTTATAAAACAGGAAACATTTATTCTACTATTATTTTATTTTTCTAAATTTCAGAATTATGACAATGCATACTTTGTTTGAAATAAAGGAATTCAATTGACTTGTTAAAAAAAACAAGCTTGGGCCAAAAAACCGGCTTCCCCAATTTCTATTCAGTTAACATAAATATTCACTTAAATGCAACTGACCTTACTACTATGGCTAATTATAAAGGGCAGATTTTGCTGCTTAAGATGATGTGCGTAGCGGCACAAAAATCTACACCTAAAGGCAAGCATATAGGTAAACTGTTGTAGAGGGTGATTTTTTTTGGTAAAAATATAAAACTCGAAAATCTTTCGAGGTGCGCATCTAATTAAAAGCGGCATTGTGGGTTAACAATTCATTTTTCGGGGGGTATTTCTCCAATCAATTTCACATTCACAAATCGCACCCCCTCTTTAACAAAAAAAAACTGTCGCCGCTGGAGTCTTTTTCCTCTTTCTCTCCACAAAGTTCCGAATAGATGATTAAGAAACTGAAACTCTCAAAACAACAAGAGCATTATTAGACATACTGAGGTTTTTGTCCACAGCCTTCCCTCCAGGGACTCTGGAAAAATTTCTTTGTAGCAATATATTATGATTTTAAAAACATACCACGTGGAGCCATTTTCTGCAAAGGAAACCGAGGCGCATTGAAGCAATTGCGTATTATGGTCCTTGATGGTTTTAACATACATTTGATTCTGCAAAGTGGCAGTATTTGCTTCAGATTGCGATTTTGCGTGTCTAATTCAAATCAGAAATATGCAAGTATATAAAACGCTCATCAATAATAAAATGGCATGGTAAAGTTAGCATATTTAAAATTACGTTGTTCCGCATTGCTGTCAATTTCGCACCAACCCACGGCGAAATGACATTATTTTTTGTTTAAAGGATACATACTATGGAAGGATAATCTGAATCGAACAGGGTGCACTGAATGATAGGCGATAGGGGAGAAATTTAATGAAACGAATTTGCTCTTAAAAGGAAATGGTCTTGCGTATAAATTAAACGGTCTGCATAACAATGAAAGAGGCAATACAGCAAACTGAATCAAGTGTTTGGCAAAGCGAGTGAGTGTTCAACATGGGTTTGTTTACGAACAAACAAGGTGGTTGACAGTGCAAACAAAAAGTTCAGAGTTACAAATTCTATCTGAGCGACAATTTTCTTTTACACGTTCCCGGGTCCCCCCTCCCTCATTCTTGGTTTATGATTCTAGAATGTCCCATTGTGCTTTGTGTAAATCGATGTATGTATGGCTGGTTTCTTTTGTTCATCCCTCGGGTTGTTTAGCCATCAGATCTAATAAATCGTTTTAAACTAGCATTCTTCCAAATGAAAACAAGCGCACTTGAAACTTAAAATAAAAAAAACAAAGTGCCCATGCCTTCCAGACCACACTCCCTCGAAATTATCTGTAGATTTGCGACCTATCGTGTTTTCTGTTTACATATACATTTGTAGAATAATGGTAAATGCGAAAAAAGCTATAAACTGTGCCGTCTTTCTTTGTTTCTTCCATTAAGTATAGCTTGTTCCAGGTCACCAGCGTGCTTTGAAGACTTGGGGGTTCCCATTACACTGCCAGCTGAGAGGCGAAGACTTTGTGAATGAATGAGGCTTGATTGATAAAAAAAAACGTGACTTTTGTTGTGCATTAACACAAAAAACACAAGGGTTGAAAACTTTGATAAAGGAAATGGGTTATTAAAAATATACACGGCGTTTGCACTTTGTTCTTCACGAGATAATATGAACACAGCTCGAAGACTGATAAGCAATGGCGAACTTTCTGTGGTGGCGGGGTTGGGGAGGGGGTGGGAATGCTTTCTCCTGGAAAGGGGGGCGGGGGGGGGGGGGGGAGCGGAGGGGCACCTTTCAGTGACTATGCGTGTGGCATGCTATGCCTCCATATAACCCTCTACACTGCTGCATCGCCTGTTTGCTGACATTTCCTCGGCGGCCCTACGGAGCTAAAAGACAGGAAATAAACATATTTAATGTGACAGGACAATCCACCATCGCTGTCATAAATAGAACCAGCAACCATCACGCTCGTTAACACGCCCAAGTAAATGTGTTTAAGCTGTGGGTACACCGGCTCCTCCCAAGATACCCCAAATTAAAATCGAATTGTCAATTTCGGTCATATTAAACGTAATCGGCTGCCAACCGCCATAGAATCAGGAGCATCACTATTCTGAACAAAAACACAGTCCCCACAATGCGGATATAAGAAATTAAACGAGTATTGTGACTGAGGTGAGAAGCTCTTACAATTGCAAGGAAACATTTGTAGTGGTGAAAATAGGCAAACGTGAACGGGAATTTCAATACTCAAATTTACTTAAAGGTTCTGAAATCCCTTTTGCATAACTGAGCTCAATAATGTTCTCATGCATGTGGCGGCTATGGACAACCGTCTTATTTCTGACTATCCATTGTCGGATCCCCTAACATTACATGCCAGAGGTACAATCGGTCTTCTCTTAGGAACTTGTGTTATTTAGCACTTCCTGCAGTCATTTATGGCAATGGCTATTGATTAGTTTTTTTTTTCTCGAGCGTGATCATTTCATTCGCTTCAAGCGCTGACGCCATGCAGTCTACAGGGGGTGGAGTCGGGAGCCGACGGGCGGCCAGCTTCTTGGGGGTCCTGGTACTGCCCTTTTTTATGAATGAAGTGCATCTGCGAATGAGAGGACCGCATGTGTGTGTGTGTGTGTGTGTGTGCAAGTGGGGGAGATTTCACCCTACCTCGTTTTAAAAAAAAAAATAGGTGTCCTGTTTGAAACTTTATTTTAAAGAAACACAATGTTTTAATTTGTGAGTTTTATTTTCCCTGCACTTCGATCAGTGCGTAGACTGTCACATTACTGTAAAAGTAATTCATTCCTCTCCCCGACGAGGCACAGAGGAAAAAAATTCTTGCTTCCCCCCCCCCCCCCACCCCCCCTCCTCTCCCCACCACCAACAACTTCCCTCCCCATTGTGTACAAGACAGAGGACAGGGAGAAATCCAAATTCCTTGTTCTGAACTGACTCGGCGATCGTGGGAAACTGCCTGCACGTAAAGCAGCGAATTCTTTGTCACTGTTGTTCTTCTGTAATTGATCTCACTTCATATCGTCGAGCGGCGCACATCAAAGTCGGGCACGGCTGTTGGAGGTCGAGAAGGCACATGCGGCTTGTAGAGTGGCAGAGCATCGCGTCTGGGGAGGGCTGAAGATGCTCTGCTCGTGTATACATATATATATATATATAACTAGCAGCAGCGCACAATAATGCACAGTGTGTGTATCTGTGTGAGTGTGAGAGGGGGAGAGCGTTGCACAGGTTAAAATTATCCACCCAACCGGCAAACAGTCAACAATAAAAACGAAGTTCACCTTTAAAAAGTGTGCATTGCCAAGGTTATCGGCAACACTGCTTTATTGTGCAATGCGTTTTGCAATTTGCCTTTACACAAATGGTTTAATTGAAAGACTGGGGTGAAACACCAGCCCCCCCCTCCCCCCGGTGCCCTTTGTACAGCGAGCCGCCAATCTGCGCTCTGTCGCTGTGCTCGCCCTATTGCAGCGGGGACGGGAACCTCCAGAAAAGCTGGAAACCTGTCTACGCTTTTTCCTTTTTTTTTCTGGGTCAAAAAAAAACAACAAAAAAGTGAAGTTGGAAGTTCTCCTCCCTCGGAATGCGCTGTGTTGATGGGACGGGGGGTGGTGTATTTAAATAACCTGCTGGAGTTCAGCCATTCAGCAGAAGCTTTGTTACAGAGTGCCCGAGGCCGGGACACGTGAGGCATCGCTCTCTCCCCCAGTCTCGGTGAAGGTTTCATCTGGATCTTGTCCAAGCCGAGCGCTGGGCTTTCTCTCTCCCCCCCCCCCTTCCCTCTGGCCCTGCCTCTTGCCCCCTCCCCTTCCCTCATTCTCAACCCCTCCCTCCTTTTTCCACCCACGAGTAAAGGTGCTTTTTTTTTACCCATTCTCCTTTCGTGGGCAGGACAGGAATAATAGCCCCGAGTAACTCTTTCCCTTTCACTAAAACTCCTGTATTAGCGACTGCTGGGCTCTGTCCTCCCCCCCCACCCCCTTTCGTTTATTAGTTTACGGGGCATAAAGTATGATCATTATTGTCACACTTGGCAGGAAACTGCGGTGCCCCGACTTCAGCCTGTGCCGTCCCAGAAGATCATAACTGGTCCCGTTCACACTCTAAATTCCCATTAAATTACAACACCAGTAACAGCAAGCGGCGGTACCCACTGCATCTTTGTTAGCATCCTGCAATTAGTTGCTCTAGCTTTATTTCTCTTCTCCCGTCAGCTTCTCTCTTCTCTTTCTCTCTTTCCTTTTTTTGCCTCCTCCTCATTGCATTCAACACCAGGGCGGCCGGTGTTAACTGTTCCTTCTTGTGGCAACCTGTTGGGGAAGAGCCACAAGCCGCAATGAGCACACGAGGTGAAGGACCCAGCCAGTCCACGTCTGCCCCGGAACAACCTGCAGAGCCACCGCAGAAGAGAGGTCGGGGACGACCCAAGAAACAGCAGCAAGTCAGTATAGCGCTGTTTTTTTTATTTATTATTCTCTCTTTTCCACTGAAAGGACCCACGGAGTGAGTGGGAATAGAGCCGAGGATTAGTTTAAAGGCGGTTTTCGTTGTATGCGCGTTTATAAGTTGCCACCCTTTCCTGATTTCGCTCTTTAGATTCGGTTGCGTTTTAGAGGTTTCGAAAGTTTGCCCGGGAGCCTGCGTGGGGGAATATGTGGCTTTTTTTTTCCCCCCCAGAGTTTTTTTTTTGGTGCAAAGGCAGTTTAGGAAGCGCTGACCTTTGTGTGATTGCGGCGTTAAACTCGGCCCGCCACCGATATCAGGGATAATGGCAAAGGGGGTGAAGTGTGGGCAATAAAGTGAGCGGAGGACGTTTGTCGGCGTTTACCTGTTGCATATTCACGACTTCTCGGTCTTCTGTAACATTCCGGAAAGGCCGGCAGCTTTGTTTTTGTTGTTCAAGTATCACCCATTTAAAAAAAAAAGTGATCTGAAAATCCCGCCTAATTTGATGTCTTGTGGGACACAGTCAGACACTCGCTCGCTCGCTCGCCCTCCCGGTCGCGCTCCCTGCCTCTCGCTCGCTCGCTCTCTCTCGCCCTTTCTACGTGACTGCCACAAAAGGTTTCCTTTCCTCAAGTTTGGTGAAAGGTCTTCCTCGATCTTCTGCTACTTGGGGACGGTGACACCATTTGAGCGCGAGAAAGTATATCGTTACCATTTCCTCCACATTGCTGCCACTTTCAGGACCGTAGTAATGGACCTTATTTCATGCAAATACATTGTTTCCAGACCTCTGTTTTGAGCGCGGGACTTTATGAAGGCACATTCTCTCCAATTTGCTGATACACCCCACACTATGCAAACGAAATACCTGCTTTTGTGTCGAGGGCTAATATTTCGATGCCAGTACCAACTGGCTAAATGTGTCCATCTTGTTTTTCCTTCTCATTTCCAGCTCTGGTCATGTTGTATTCTAAGGCAGGACGTCCTGTAAGGATCGGTTTATTTAATAATCTGGTCTGTGCCCGGATCACGAAGCAGTCAAATGTCTGCTTAGACTTCCCTTCCGCTTGGACTTGACACGTTCTCTTTTCATCAAACCCCCCGTGTTGTTGAAAACGCTGCTTGCCGATGGTACAGGTTTGCAGGCATCGTTTCCCCATGTTGTGACTTTTATATGAATCTGGGTGAAAAAATGAGTCGAGGTGTAGATGTTGAGGGTCTGACCGCTTCAACCGGCGAGACTGAAGGATTTGTATTGGATTCATTAACTGAATGGTTGGGTGAACCAACTTGAATGGCGATCGCCTGTTGGATATCTACAGCTTGGCCAACACTCAGCGCTTGATGAGTTGACATTGCGTTTTTTAATTTAAAAAAAACAGTTTAACTTGGGGTTTATATCGCTGCCTTTGAAGTGATGTTCAATATAAGCTGCAATCGTTTTGATTTTTGTCTCAAATGTAATGCATCAACTTAGTCTTTTTTGGTTCGGTGCAGTTACACAATATGGGCACCTCACCTCTATTTTCTCAATAAAGTCATTTGGAAATCTCTTTATGAAATTCAAGTCATTAAGTCGTTGATAAATAATTTCAGAAGGTGTGTATTATTTAGTAATGAGTCCCAATTCTTTCTGAAATCATGGATATCCAGTAAAAATGTAACCTACTGTTTTGGTGTTTCATTTGGGTTTTTCCACATTTAAAAAGGAACAGGTAACCAAATTCCAGTGAAATGCTGTTGTTACCAAGCACCAATTTTCTGTATGGAGCTTGTGTACTTTTTGAAATAATTTGATGTATTGGAGCCTTCTTTGGGTCTCTGTTTAACTGGCCACTGTTCCATATTAAATTATAGGAACCCACTGGACCACCTACGCCTAAACGACCTAGGGGAAGACCAAAAGGAAGCAAAAACAAGGGTCCCTCTAAAGCAGCTCAAAAGGTGAGATTAACTTGGGAACATTTCTGAGCATTAACCACACTCGGAAGACTAGTTTACAAATGAGTTCAGTCATTCATCCTGAATACCAGAGGATTTACACCATTTTGGTAATTTGTGTTGTTTGAATCACATTTCCTGCAGTTTGCTATGTCAGAGTAAAGTCCAAGTTTAAAGTAAGAGACCATGACCGCTTCCCCTAGGAAGGATTGTTTTCTGTTTCAATGTTGAGGAAGTTGAGCAGCTTCATGAGAGGGGAACATTTTTGTTTTGTTTTAGTAAGGCCAGTCCAGTGAGCTGCACTGTTTCACCATAGTTTCTTGTTAGCATTGAAGTTGATTCCATCTAGAGAAATGTCTGAACTATAAGCATCTGCTCAAAGATTAGCAAGACTTGTGCTCTTGTATATATTTAATGTGATTTCATGGTGAGTACTTAGTAATATCTAATGTTAACCTGAAATATTTTGTTGTATCTGCATATTAAACTTGGTGAAAACTTAAATAATAGGCATCACTTGTTTCACAATTCTGTTATGGATTGTGTTAACATTCAATGAAATCTCAATTGTGTAATTCTGTTCTATGTCCAATTGTAAATAAAAGTTTAAGCTGTTAATGCCACTTATTTGGGGGGAAAAAACATTGTTTCCATAAGTTTGTATTGAACTGGGTGTTCCTAGAAATTAGAAGCCCGAAGAGATTAAGTGTTCTCTTGAAGTCTTGCAGTTGTAATTAAATTGGTAAATGTAACTTGAGCAAGTCATGTATGATATAATTTGTTATTTTTATTTTTGAGGGTATGTTTAACCAGAGAGGAAAAAATATTTGTTTAATAACTTTTTTTCTGACTTTAACAAACAAGTATTTTTGCCAATGATTTATCCTTTGGGCTTGTTACAAAAAAATAATGCTCATTTGAATATCAGTCATGCAAAGTGTGACCAAGATTCAAGAATGCATCATTTGGGAAGGACAACTTCATTATGTGGGCTCAATATTGCAAAACAGTATGGAAATTTACAAGGATTCGATCGCATTGATTTTTTTCAGAAATGTGTCACTCCCACCATATCAATGTAGATAAAAGGCTATTGGTTAACAGTTGAAACAGAAGGGAAATTTAAAAGAAATGAGGATTTGCTAGGTTCAATTTGTCATTGGGTTTAAAGCTTAAAATTGATTTATAATTTAAGACTTGGATTGGAATCAACATCCTTCTGAAATCAAATTAAATCATTTTTTTTCCTTTGGTTAAGTATTATCTTTTCTAAAACTGTATTTGTGTAATAGAGTTGAAACCTCTTGGACAGAAATATTGACAGTTTCTGTAGCTCTGATTTCAGAATCCCTTGTAATTTCCTATAGATTATATTTAATACATTGAGTATTGTGTTTTCTAATGTAAGCCATAGTAATTCTACAACAATCTCTGGCAGCAATTATTTGTCCAGTACACCACCAATTACTCCCAGAATTGAACCTTTGACACTTTTGTCTTGATGTCTAGCTATTATTTTGCAGGGCAGATCCCTATCCAGGATTTATATATTGTTACATTTATATTATTACTTAACAAAGGGAGGATGGCTAAAGAACACTTAATATCCCATTTAATTATTTAAACACGCCGTGTCTTGTTAATTGCATTCGAGTGTGCAGGTTTAATTTCCATTGCACCTACCAGAGTAATGTACAAAGGCAGAGCACAAAAGCTCCACCTCATTTGGTTCAGATCCCATGTCAATTGTCTCCTTGTTTTAGATACTTTAATAACCCTAGAGTTCAGGTGACATCAAATCTACATGTTAATTGTTAACAGTTGAGATTTATTAGTAACCGAATCATTTAGCTAGACACAGAATAGTCTGACTGTGCTTGTTAGTTTTCCTGTTGAATTTATTAGATTGATTTATCGACTCTACAAATGGCAATTTGGTGCTCCTGTCTCTTGTCTTTTGCATTACGTGATCTGATTTCTGAGGTAAATTGACACCTTTTGATTTACAACTGTATTGAGTTTTAGAAGGCCAACAGCTGCATA
The DNA here is from genome assembly GCA_035221665.1 of Okamejei kenojei. Classification (NCBI taxonomy): domain Eukaryota; kingdom Metazoa; phylum Chordata; class Chondrichthyes; order Rajiformes; family Rajidae; genus Okamejei; species Okamejei kenojei. The sequence goes on along the minus strand of CM069149.1, from coordinate 9,839,873 downwards.
AAAAGTAAGGTGGAAAATTTAAGTTTAAGAGAAGTGGACTGTAGTATAATTTTTAATTTAAATAGTAAAGACACTTTGTGCATCATTTAATGTCGCTGGGTGTAATTTCCGCAAAGATAGACACAAAGTGCTGGAGTAACTCAGCGGGTCAGGCAGCATCTCTGGAGGAAAAAAAGTGGGCGAAGTTTCGCATTGGGACCCTTCTACAAACTCTAACTCCTTGAGTGAATGATCCATTGTCATAGAAATAAATAATAGACTGATTGTATACACCATTAGATAGTTGTTAATATCAGTAAATAGCTCAAAACTAGATTTATATTCAGTTTATCCAAGAAATTAGTTGTTAATGTTTTCGATTAAAGACTGAAAGAAGTCTGACTGATCAATGGAGATAATTTGTAGGAATCATTATTGTTCAGTTGTAAACAGCAGACAGTCTTGCATAGTTTATAGATTAGCAAAGCAATCTCTTTATTAGTAAAGGGATGTAATATCTTTCCCTTAGAAAAGGCATGTGAACTTTTACCTTAAGTTGTAATGGGTTCTGTACAAAAGAATACTTAAGCTTGTGAAGATAACATTGTTTTTCCAATTATTTTGTTAGAAAGCTGAGCCCACTGGTGAGAAACGACCTAGGGGTAGACCTAGAAAATGGGTAAGTTCCACTCTCTTTGTTGTATTCAGTGTTGGACCTATTTCTTTTTTTTTTACATCATCTCCCTGCAACCCTTCTCCAGGCCAGCATAATTTATTTTATGTTCAGTTACCTGACTCTCCTTGTGTTGGGGATTTCATTTTGTTATGAGATGGATCAGATCCGAATTCTGTGCTCTCCTTGACCAAGATCTTCCCGTGAGCAGTTTCAACATTAATTGCTGAACACAAAACAGAACAGAGAGGAACAATGATCTTGTTTTCCCTTCACTAATTCAAAGACATTGAGGAAAAACTGGTTTTGCCCGTGTGGCTGTTCATTGGAGATTAGCAAAATCTGAAAGTCTGAAGACTCAACCTGCCATTTTGATGATATGCATGACTCAACTACCTATTATTTCAACTACTTTCAAGGACCTTGCTTAAACTAAAATTATATTTGTTGCAAAATGATGATTCAAAGAAAAGGTGATCTAGTTATTATGAATGCAAGTTATTATGAATGTACTGTTATTGGAAGCCTACCAGTTTCAAAGATTAAAATTAAAGTGAAAACAGTCATTGCTTTGCTTTGTTACTCTCAATAATTAGATAATGCCGATATCTTGTTAATTTAGTTCCTTCATAAAAGTTGATAAAAGTATGGTTAGGAAAAAGTTAGAAGTTATCAGGGATACATTGAAGCAGACATTAAATGCCCCTGGAGTCATTGTTGTTTCAGTGTTACTGGGATTGTGGAAAGCAGCAAAACAAAGTTCAACATATCATTAAATGGCATCCCACCTTTACCCTGGTTATACTATCTGTGGTTCACAATTATTCAGGTTGAGTAGGGAGAAATCTTTAGAGGAGATAAATTGGGGGGATAGTCAGTGATAGAAATGGACTTTATTAAAATTTAATGAATTGTTCCTAAGAAGTAGCTTATAACTTATTTAATTCCAACAGAGTATGTTTAAGAACGTGGGAAAGAAGAGGAGAAATGGAGCTGAGCCCAGAAGCCTAATCTGTCTCTTAAAGATGGCTAATCTAATCTTTATTTTCAATTGCTTTCTGCTTCTTATTTCCCTTAGTACAAAATCTGTCACAGACTTGAATGTAATTTAGTAATTCAATATTTTAAGAAATTGGGGTAGATAATCCCAGAGATTCACAACACCACTGAATAAAATTTCAATTCCAACAGTATAAAATATCAAGTTGTATACTAATGATGGGTGCAAATCCACCAAAAAAAATTCAAAGCAGGAATCGGAAAAGCTTGAATGATACAATGCTGTTGAAGAAAAGCTTCATTCTAACGCAAACGTACATGATCATCGCTATATTGAAGGTTGCATTGTGTGTAATTTGTATTTAAACCTTTTAGAAAAGAAACACAAGGTGCTGGATTAACTCTGGGTCAGGCAGCATTTCAGGAGAACCCTGTATCCACATTTAAACCTTTAGAATTAAATCTAATTTGCAATACTGGAATGGGTCCTTTGATCCTTTTGCTTCATGTAGACCTCCTCCAGGCACTACCAAAATTCTATTATTTGTTGTGAGTTTATCTGGCTTTTTCTTAAAATTCATTGATTTTTTTTTTTGTTCACCTGAGCTAGCAAGATCCTCAGACAATTCAATTGATCTCTCAGATAAAGAAGCCCTGAACTTCCTGTTGGATCTGTTGATTCCTTCCTTGTATTTAAAGCCTCCGTTTTTGTCAGACCCATGTGGAAGAATTTTTTCAAAGTATGCCCTCTCCATAATTCCCAAAGATTTATGCTAATTTCTCAGCATTTTTCACTTGTTTGGTAACAACTGAGGCATTGTCTTTTGATATAGGTATAACTTCTCACTTCTGATTCTGCCAATTGCAAGCCTTTTTTTTGGTATCTACTCAATGACCCTCTTTCCTGTTTATAATATGGTGACCTGAGCGGTGTGCATATTTTCAGGTGACTGCATAGAATCATAGAAGTGTATCGCAAAATTTGTCTGTTGCAGCAAACCCATAACAATTTTTTTTAAACCTCCACACACATCATAATCGTATTTCCATGTTGTCTTCAATCAGCTGGGAAGCCAAGTAAGTTTCCTTTTTTCACCATTGATATTGGTTGAAGCCTGCTAGTAGAGTGCATGGCTTCTTTAATGGGCTTGTCTTCATGCACTATTTGGAGAGACGATTACTTTTATGCATACATTGAAACTCAGCTGGCAGTAGCAAAAGGAAACTGTGGAAAACACTGAACTGAATGTGATTTTTCTGTAATGTCAGAGCCATTTTTTTCAATAACGTAAATTAGAAATAAACTGCATAAAAATAACTTTGTTGACTGTAAGATGAAGGAATATCACTTCTCATCAATTTCTCTGCATTTACCCAATTATATTCTTTTGGAACGCAATAAGATTGACAGAAGGTGAATTTTATTAAAATGAATTCAATTGCCAGAATCGCAAATCTACATAAGTGAAGGTAGACAAAAATGCTGGAGAAACTCAGCGGGTGAGGCAGCATCTATGGAGCGAAGGAAATAGGCAACATTTTGAGTCGAAACGTTGCCTATTTCCTTCGCTCCATAGATGCTGCCTCACCCGCTGAATTTCTCCAGCATTTTTGTCTACCTTCGATCTGCAGTTCCTTCTTAAACATTCTACATAAGTGAAAATTATTCAGAAAAGCTATAGATTACATTTAATAATGTAGCCAGTTCCTGTTTGATTTGGGACACGCACTTGGTATCTTTGTGCCTTCCAAGATTTCAACTTTTTTATAACATATGTCAATTAACCAGCAAAACAATAGTAGAAGGATAGATGAAGCAAGCAATTTTCAGTGTAGCAACCAAAGATCATAACAGCAAGATTTCATTTTTCACCTGAACTAAGACTGAGTAATCGATGAAATCTGGAAATAGCAGATGTTGGAAATGCAGAAATAAACGGGGAAGATCCTGGAAATGTTCACCAGATCAGACCACATCTGTGCAGAGAGAAGCAGAATTAAAATGTTACGTGATGGCCTTGCCTCAGACCTATAAATGAGCCATGTTTTTGGTTGCAGAAGGGGGAACGGAGAAAACAAAGGGTGGGGAGCAAGAGACTGTAGGTCAGATTAATCACTGGGCATTTAACAACTGCCAGTGGGGAAGCTGGCAATTGAGTTCTGCTAATGCTGTAGTGAATTTTCGCGTTCATGCGCAATTGCGATTTGGATAACAAATTGGATACCAAAAGGTCACAAGTGATCGTGGTGCCAACTGAGTGGTTGGTAATGGATTACTAATAATAGCTGATCAAAGAAGAAAATGGCAAATTAATGTGGACAGATAAGAGAAGGAAAACATAATACTAGAGCTGTGAGATCCCCAACACTGCAGTTGATGGAAATCTGAAATAAGAGGATGCTGGAAATGCTTAGTCAAGTTATTGATCTTTCATCAAAACTGGCAATTTGCGATGCAAACTGCAAAGGCTGTTTACCTGAAATCGATGAATTCAATATTGCCAGTTGATTGCAGTTAGAAGATGCGACTTTAGCCTTTAAGTGTATGTTAAGCTTCGTGGGGAAAGTGTAGGATGCTAAATACAGGGGTGAAAGTGGAATGAAGAATTAAAATGAAAGTTCTGGGTCACTTTTTTAATTGGAGCTTTTCTGAAAAATTGTTCTCCAATCTGCATTTGGTTTCTGCAGTGTTGAGGTGATCACATTGTGGGTGCTGAATGCAGCTTACAACTTGGCCCAATGCTTTCAATACATCTACACATTGCAACTGGAAAGTTTGATTTCCAACATTTTTTGCTCTGATGAAAGGCTTTCATCTTGTAACATTAATTTTGTTTCTCCCTCAATCATTGAGTAGCTCCCCAGATACTTTGGGTAACTTTACAGTGAGTTTGGGTCGTTAATTGGACTGAGGGTTGATATACTGAGCCACAGTTTGGGAGATTAACTGCCAGTGGCGAAGCTGGCAATTGAGTTCTGCAAATGTTGCAGTCAATTTTCGGGTTCATGCACAATTGCCATTTGGATAAAAGACTAGTGGAACTGAATACTGTCAGTAGTTTCTGGTTCAGGAAAGAATGGGGTAAAGGTGAAAAATCAGGAGCCACAATAAATAAATAAATTTATTGCACAGTGTATTTTTCTTGTTAACACACTCTGTATGTTTAACAGCTGAGCAAGTGGTGTAAAGTTTTACTGTTGCTGTGGGTGTTTCGAAGTAGAAATAATTATGTGACTGTTGAGAGAAAATAATGTTTTGGGACATTGTAATGATTGCTTATTCTAGTCTTTGAAGCATCCTTCTTGCATTTGTTAAGCCCACCAGCGGTATGTATCAGTCATGCTGACAGTTCTCATAAATGTGAATATAGATCATATACTTTATCAACTTCTAAACTGCTCCCCCCAGCACTTAATGTAATATATAGCAGACAATTAGATTCAGGCAATGTATTTATAATTGATATTGAAGTTGTGAATTTTCCCCCTAAATTGGTTGGTTTGATTTTTTTTCTATTACTGGATGTGAGTCTCGCTCATTTGTAATTATGGAATATGTTGGAACATCCATCCTTCAATGAGGCAAGAGGTGTTAAATGTTTGTTGGGAGTTTAACAAACACAATTACATAACTTTGTTACCATGACCTCTGGTTACAAATGCAACATTGTGGCTGAAGACTAAGCAAATGTTCCACTGAAGGAAGAGCTACGTACATTTAAGAAATTATTTTAAACTTGTGCTTTACAAAGAACCAGAATCAAAAATCAGAGTACTACGGCCCTTTAGTGTAACTTCATAAACCAATTTAAAAATCTAAAGTAAGAGAATTTTAAAACATTGACGTCCAATACCAATATTATAATTCCAAAGATAAAGCAGAAAGCTATCCTAGAAACTATTTTAAAATCCCAGCAATTAACCTCCTAGCTAAATGGGGATACAGCCATTGAATTCCTGAGTGTATAATTCATTTTCATTTGATGAAATCATCAAGGAGTGTAATGCACAGTGCCCTCCATATTGTTTGGGACAAAGACCCATCATTTATTTATTTGCCTCTGTATTCCACAATTTGAGATTTGTAATAGAAAAAAAATCACATGTGGTTAAAGTGCACATTGTCAGATTTTAATAAAGGCCATTTTTATGCATTTTGGTTTCACCATGTAGAAATGATAGCAGTGTTGAAACATAGTCCTGCCATTTCAGGGCACCATAATGTTTGGGATACAGCAATGTAATGTAAATGAAAGTAGTCATGTTTAGTATTTTGTTGCATATCCTTTGCATGCAATGACTGCTTGAAGTCTGTAATTCATGGACATCACCAGTTGCTGGGTGTCTTCTCTGGTAATGCTCTGCCAGGCCTGTATTGCAGCCATCTTTCGCTTATGCTTGTTTTGGAGGCTAGTACCCTTCAGTTTGTTCTTCAGCATATAAAAGGCATGCTCAATTGGGTTCAGATCGGGCAATTCACTTGACCCCTCAAGAATGGACCATTTTTTAACTTTGAAAAACTCCTTTGTTGCTTTAGCAGTATGTTTGGGATCATTGTCTTGCTAAAGAATGAACCACCGGCATTGAGTTTTGAGGCATTTGTTTGAACTTGAGCAGATAGGATGTGTCTACACACATCAGAATTCATTATGCTACTACCATCAGCAGTTGTATCATCAATGAAGATAAGTGAGCCAGTTCCTTCAGCAGCCATACATGCCCAGGCCATAACACCCCCACCACCGTGTTTCACAGATGAGGTGGTATGCTTTCGATCTTGGGAAGTTCCTTCTCGTCTCTATCCTTTGCTCTTGCCATCACTCTGGTATGTTAATCTTTGTCTCATCTGTCCACAAGACCTTTTTTCCAGAACTGTGATTACTCTTTTAAGTACTTCTTGGCAAACTGTAACCTGGCCATCTATTTTTGCAGCTAACCAGTGGTTTGCATCTTGCAGTGTAGCCTCTGTATTTCCGTTCATGAAGTCTTCTGCAGACAGTGGTCATTGACAAATCCACACCGGACTCCTGAAGCGTGTTTCTGATCTATCAGACAGGTGTTTGGGGATTTTTCTTTATGACAGAGAGAATTCTTCTGTCATCAGCTGTGGAGGTCTTCCTTGGCCTGCCAGTCCCTTTACGATTAGTAAGCTCACCAGTGCTCTCTTTCTTCTTAATGATGTTCCAAACAGTTGATTTTGGCAAGCCTAAGGTTTGGCTGATGTCTCTAACAGTTTTATTCTTGTTTCTCAGTCTCATAATGGCTTCTTTGACTTTCATTGGCACAACTTTGGTCCTCGTTGATAAACAGCAATAAAAGCGTCCAAAGGTGATGGAAAGATTGGAGGAAAGGCTAGGTGCTGAGAGCTCTCTTGTACCTGCATATATGATGCATTTAAACACACCCGAGAAATTACAAACACCTGTAAAGCCATGTCCCAACCATGATGGTGCCCTGAAATGGGGGGGGGGGGGGGGGGAACAATGTATAAACACAGCTGTAATTTCTACATGGTGAAACCAAAACCCTTCTTATTGAAGTAAATGGGCTCTTGTAAACATTATTTACTGATATTGTACAGGATATGAAAGGCAATTCTTTCTGAAGTTGGTGCATGGGCTAAACTAATGCAGAGATAGCCGCACCCTTAGCAGGACATTTTCAATTGGCAAAACCCTGTCTACTGGTTGGACATTTTATTGGGCGTGCCAATGAATTTAGTGTCTGGACAGGTGATTTCAACACTTCTGTTGAAGAAATATAATTGAAGTGAAATCAAATTGCTTAGTTTGCAGTCATGGGGCAAAATACAACAGCCGTTTCACTGTTTCAGGATTGATCTTTGAACTTACATTTCCAGCTCCCCATTCACACTGATGGTTTAACTTTCCCCAACCCTCCTGTGAACTGTTAATATAGACCTATAATTTATTTTTATTATACTGGCCCACAGCAGTGTTGCTGACATAATTTAGCAGTTCAACTGCTTTCAAATTGTTTTAACTCAACTTGAAACGCAGTATGTGTAGGAAAGAACTGCAGATGCTGGTTTAAATCGAAGGTAGACACCAAATGCTGGAGTAACTCGGGGGGACAGACAGCATCTCTGGAGAGAAGGAATGGGTGATGTTTCGAGTCAAGACCCTTCTTCAGACACTGAAAAATCACCCATTGCTTCTCTCCAGAGATGCTGCCTGTCCCCCCCGAGTTACTCCAGCATTTTGTGTCAACCTTCGATTGAAACACAGTATGCTCAGTTAATCTAAACTGTATTTAGAGTCACAGAGTGATACAATGTGGAAACAGGCCCTTCGGCCCAACTTGCCAACATGTCCTAGCTACACTATTCTCGCCTGCCTGCGTTTGGTCCATTTTCAAAAACTTGTCCTATCCATTTGGTTAAGTTTTGATCAGCTTGTTTTCTCTGATGCATAAGGCTTGACCTCGATCTGCAGGATGCTTTCACTTTCCCTACGTGGGCATGGAGTTGACCATTGGCAAACAAGTCAAGTGGAGGCAACACAGGATAAGCTGAGATGCTGTGTTTGGAAGTATGTTCTTGCTTTAACAAAAACGTTGTGATGTGGCGCATAAAATAACAAATCGGTTTTCGTTACCAATGTATTCGAGCATTAACTTACAAAATGAGTCACATTTTCTCATGTTTACGGAGAATGGCATTTGCTATTCAAATTAATTTAATAGTGAATTCACATGTGGAAGTCTTAAGAAATTTCGATGTTAATCTAATTGAGACTGTATCTGTTTTCAGCAATTGTTGTGAGTTTGTTTGATGCAAAACTTGATTAGCAGTGCAAGTTGGTTGTTGAGCACGATGGGGCCAAATTTGTTTCAAAATAGCATTCATTTCATCCACATGCATTAGAACCATGTACTGGGCTGTTCACTACAGTTGAGGCTGTTAGTACGAGCACTTCTAATACTCATCAAAAGTATGCAGATGGTACCAATACCCGAGTCAGGCTGCTAATTAATTGTTATAATGTTTTATGAACTTAGCTTTTCAGCTGACACCCTGCCTTGACTTTATTCAGCTAAACCTGCCACCAACTCAAATATTCAGCTGGCTTTCCCATTTATTTACAGCTGCTATACAGTTGGTTTGTTCTACAAAAGAAGGAGGTGTGTCTGTTCATATGGTGTAATGTATTTGGATCATTCGCTTGATATGTTTTACAGATGGCACCACGTGGAAGCTAGGAGATGTGGGAGTGTGGCTTGAAGCAGACTTGGTTTTGTGTTGGTACGGTGGAGCACAGGAATGTTGGATATCAATTCTGAGCTTTAGAGAGAGTTTGTGAGAATAATGTGTATGAGCTGCATTGAACAGTGTCACAGGTCGGGCAGCGTCTCTGGAGAACATGGAAAGGTGACGTTTCAGGTTGGGACTCTTCAGACTGATAGGAATGCTGGAAAGAGAAGAAGTATTTTGGGTTTCGGAGAAATTTGGGGAGGGATAGATAGGACAGAATATATGTGATGCGTTCAGGTCTTGGTTGCTTTGGAGGTAGCTTGTTAATGGAGCTATTGGGGGTAGTAAAGAAATGGAATGTGTTGCAACTTTTGTCACCCTTGACCTGCTCTATGAATCAATTCTCACAGCAACCTTGGCTTCATCCTTTGTCCGATCCATCCCGTTACCCACCTTCTGTGCAACCTAAAACATTATTTTCTCTCTCCCAGTTCTGACCAAACATCCCTGACATGAAATGTTAACTCTGCTTTATTCTCTGCCTAACCTGCTGAGGACTTCCAGTATATTTCTGTTTTTGGTGGCATATGGCAGTCAAAGTTGTCTTCACTGACCACTCCCATGCAAATGAGGTGGGTGAATTTATTTTCAGGTACTGCACTCATTGCATTGAATCCTGACAAATGCATTGACCACCTTGCATACCTTCTTCCACTGCCCCCAGAAATTGTCTGCTGGGCATCCTGCCTCTCAGTGCACAGATTGCATCTCTTACTCTGTTCCACCATGTTTACTGGAGTCTCCATTGTCAGTATTGGGAAATTGTGGTGTCTGCTGTCCAAGGTTGTATTACAGTTTTGAAGAGGCTGTTGCAGGTGCATTGAGTGGTAGTAATAGTCATCCCTGCCTTTGGACCCTTGCTGACGTGAGCAGTCATTAACTACTGGGGTTAGTGTGGGTTGCATTCAACTATCAATGTAAATTGGTAAGAGGCACAGAGTTGGTTTGTGGGCTGCAGTAGAAATGATGGACCTAGTTAAATATGTGCTCTGATCTATATGCTGTTTTGTATTGGGGTTATCCAATTTAGCCACTGCCGAGTTAACGGAATAAAGTATTACACTGGATTTGCAGTCAGAATTGAAATAAAAGGGTGTCATTTTTTGACTGCATTCTAAAGTTCAATAGTTTAGTATATGTCATGGGTGACAAATTTCTGAAGCTAATGAATACTTAGTGAAAGGCCATATAGTGTAAGTGAATAATGACAACGTTGTTAAAGATGACGAAAAGTATCTTTGGCTTAAAACTGCTGATGGAATGAATTCTTGGTGCAATGGAATGATCATAATGTTGGAAATTGAATGTTAAATAAATTCAATAAAAATATGTTAGCCATTTCAGTTGTGGCTCAGTGCTGGCTGTCGCGCCTCAGGGTTTGAAGCGTATGTTCACTCCCAACTGGAGGTTTCACAAACATCGTAGTCAACATTAAGGTGTCAATTCCTAAGTGAGATGTCTCGGGTGAAATTTAGCCCCTGTGATGTACCAGCCGATGAAAAGGGTGTATCGACCAGTCTGATGTCTCCTTTTTGCTGATCAAAGTCACGGCAGCTCTTTGTCCCACAGTTGAACGTAAACCCAAGGAACTCGCAACCCTACCCGAGATGTTTTTTAATTGGTTACCTTTGGTAGTATTAACTGTGAAATATTTCTCAGAATTCTCATAGATCCAATTGCAAAATAATTGGCCTCCTGTTTGGAAAAATCTTTCAATAAACAGAAAAACAGCTTAGCTATTGGGTCAGATTGCAAGTTTGTTCCATTTCGGTAAGTTAGGCACCAGCTGCGGGAGGCCTGGTCATTTTTGAATATAGCACACTGTGGAAGAGTTTCCAAGCTTAATGGAAGACCGATAGCAACGGATCCTGCTTTTAAGATCCTTGCTTGAGAAAGTCTTTGGACTTATTACCTCTGGTTTAGGCATTAAAGTGCTGACCATTTTTTCTTAGTTGCTTTTTGTGAGCAGTAAGAGCCGCCTGCATCAGGAGAGGAAGAGTTGTACAAGTACTAATCCAGGTTCTGCTGTTGGCTGACAGGACATTGCCTGGGATGTGCATATCCCTTTACGTACATTAATATGTTTCAGCTGCAAATCTGACTGAGATCTCCAGAGGAATTTCAGACACTGCTTTACATGATCTCCAAAGCATATATCTGTGTGTTTACTGTTGCTTGCCTGTGTCCAACTTTCCTCCTTTACGTATGACTCTAAAAAAGATCTCACTGCTGTGAGAGCAATGCTACATTTGGCTAAAAAGAAGTGAATATTGCTATCATGCATTAACATTTTGCGTTGTTTGATAGAGCTACTTTTATAAATGCAAGTTATTTGGTGGCTTGGAAAGAGTTAGTACAGTTGTTAAGTGACACTGTTTCCAATAAATTATAAGATCCTTCCCTTTAGTCTGTGGGAGCTAGATTGTTCTGACATGTTTCCACTCTTATAACCGCCACCAATCAAATGTTTGCTTCTGATTCAGATAGTAACTTTAGTCATTTCCAGTGCCTGAAATAAACCTTTAGGAACATGAATGTTGAGGCCTTACTAGGTCCTTTGGAGTACAAAACTGAGATCTTTAACAAAAAAGGTTACTATAAATCTCCAGTCATTCTTGTGCCAAGTATTTAAGTATGTATGGAAGAATTTGGTCATAACATTTCAATCTATATAAATTCAAAGTAAAGCACAGTGAAGTATGTACACTCATGGGTGTGATTAATGGAAAAAGACATAGCTACAGTGAAAGGTGTCCCTTTTGTGGTTGGGTGTTACAGCAATTCTTGGTTGGGGTAAAGAGCTATACTGTGCAGTTACATTTGACCTAGAAATGATTCATACGAACTACAGATACTAAAGAATAAGGAAATGTTCTGTCCTAAGCACTTTGATGAGCACACCAATGGAAAATCCTGAACAAGTGCCCCTAGTTAAGTGCTCCTAACAGCCTCATGCAAAATGGTTTTTTTGCATCAGGCTGTTAGCTGAGTAATGAATGGACAACATGGTACTGTGATAAAATAGTGAAAAGTAGAAGTTATTATTATTGGATCTTCAAGCATTAATAGATTTAACCAGATTTTTCCCAGTATGATGAATTGAAATATAGTGTTTTAAATTTTATCTAATGCAGCAAAATGTATATTGCAACTTCTGAAATGCTCCCTTGATTAGTATGGGTGCATTTTGGAGGAGAAATTAGTTCAGGTGTTCACTTCACAAGCTCAACGAGGGCTAATTTCATGGACAAAACTGATCTACTGCAAAACTGAGTTCATAACATATTTCACCTTTACTTGGGCGTTAATAGTTTAGTTTAGAGATACAGCGCGGAAAGAGGCCCTTCGACCCACCGGGTCCGCGCCGGCCAGTGATCCCCACACATTAACATTATCCTACACCAACTAGGGACAATTTTAACATTTACCAAGCCAACTAACCTACAAACCTGTACCTCTTGGAGTCCTCTGTAGTGTAACCGCACAGCTTAGCACCTGTATCATGATATCTTGCTTGCATTGGGCAAAAATGAGACGACGGGATCTGGAGGCTTGTGTTCTTTGAATAAACACCACCCAGCACAAACGTGTAGTTTTCATTTTTAAAACCCCCAGTGTACAGGGAAGAGCAATAAATCTCCTCTTGAACTGGCTCCCAGCTTGAACACCAATTCAGCCTTTGATTAGGCCACATCCCATTCTTTCCTAGCATTAGAGAGATTTTCACACAGAAGGCCATTCAGCTTGATCTGTTCTTTTGAAAACGTTTTTAGATTTAGTTTCATAACACTAAGTGGCTCATTTTCAGGTTTTTGCCCAATTTTTGAAAGTTTCTGTGGAATCTGGTTCTACCACTTTTAAATTAGTACATTTCAGATTCAGAATCCTTTGTGGGGGGGAAATGATTTATTTTTATCTCCCCTCTACTTTTGCTATTTTTAAATTCATGATCTCAAATTACTGATCCATTTGCCAGAAAAAACATTTTCTCCATGCTTGCTCAGTCAAAACCCCCAGATGGTTTTGAGCATTTTTATTCAATCTCCCCTGTTTTAGAGAGAACTGGCCCAACCGATCTGATTCATCTCACTGAGTAACCTCACTGCTACTTGGGGGTGAGGGGGTGGTGGACAAGCCTCATCTGTACTCCCTCTAGTCTTAGATATGCCTTCTCAAGTGTAATACCTAGCCATAACAACCTACTAATCCAGCTAAACCTTAATGATTTGCAAACACGTAGAATGACTCATTTGAGTGTTCATTGTCCATAATTACTAAGCCAAATTTATCTTATGCTTTTAAGTGTTATCAATTTATCTACCCTTTTCCAGATATCTGTCCTTGTGATTTTCATGCCACACTGCACCGTCCCATCAAAATAATGCTATTTAGATTATACTGCCTTTTCATGTTGATTCTCGCAAAGTACATTCTTGTCACACTCCATCTGTTTGAATTGCATCAGGCATGCGTCCACAGAATTTTCTCTTACTTGTTTAAATCTTCATTACTATATTGCTGGTTTTGAGTTATCTCAAATTCTGAGGTTGTACTGTGTAGGAAGGAACTGCAGCTGATGATTTAAACCAAAGATAGACACAAAACGCTGGAGTAACAGCAGGAGAGACAGCATCTCTGGAGAGAAGGAATGGGTGATGTTTCGGGTCAGAGGTGCTACCTGTCTCACTGAGTTACTCCAGCATTTTCTGTCTATCTGAGGTGGTATTGTCTTCCCATTTCTAGCTTATTAATATCTAGCAAGGGAAATATTAGTTCTGACACCAACCCAATTGGAAGCAAATCTTTTTTTTCAACTCCTGAAGAAGGGTTTTGACCCGAAAAGTTGCCTATTTCCTTCACTCCATAGATGCTGCCTCACCCACTGAGTTTCTCCAGCATTTTTGTCTACCTTCGATTTTCCAGCATCTGCAGTTCATTCTTAAATAATCCATTTCTAACTGCATAAATAAGATTATACGTCATTCCCATTCTCAAAAGCAATCAACGTGTAAAGAGCTTTGCGCTAGCTTTGTGTAAGACGGGGAACAACAGCAACTTGTACTCGTTGTCAATAATGGAACAGTCTTGGTGTAAGGTCATAAATCATAGGGGCAGAATTAGGCCATTCGGCCATCAAGTCTACTCTGCCATTCAATCGTGGCTGATCTATCTCTCCCTCCTAACCCCATTCTTCTATCTTCTCCCCATAACCACTGACACCCGTACTAATCTAATACTTACAGGATGAAATTGAAGAATTAAGGCATTTGCTGAAGTGTATGTTTTATGGAGGTTTATTTGAGATTCGATCAAGTTGCATTGGTACGATTCTGTCACCCTTGTTCATTTTATCTTTCTTATTCACCATCGCATTATGGAAATTAATTCCCTCTTAAACACCCATCAATACCTACTGAGGATAACTAAAAATTGTCAATAAATGCAAATTTGCCAGTCACTTGCTTTTGAAGAAATTAATGCAGGTTATTTTTCTGAGTTTCTACTTTTTGACCTTTTCTAGTCTTTCCAAGTTTATCTGTATATTGCAAATGCAAGACCCGAGTCCAGTTTGGTTTGCCCTTTGTCATTTAACAAGTGAAAATAGTCCAATAAATATTCCTGCAAATAACCATACATCCAGTGATGTGACCATTTCTGTTTATGCTGACTTGTGTAGCTAGTGCTAACAAGTTTTGGTTCTTTTGAACATTGTAGACTTGGTCTTTTTATTCCTTCAATAATGCACAATATGGTACTATTACATTCATTTTACATTTAAATTATGCCGTCTCAAATTGATCAGCATCTGCTAACAAAATTTGATGGATCTGCTTTAATATTAATGTACCAGCCATTTAGTTTCCTTCACTAAATGAAGCTTGTCTATTAAGGGCCTGTCCCACTGTACGAGGTAATTCAAGAGTTCTCCCGAGTTTCCCCTGATTTGAACTCGGAGAATTACGGTAATAGCCGCTCGTAGGTACTCGGGGCTCTCGTGGACATTTTTCAACATGTTGAAAAAACTTCACGAGTTACCGCGTTTCCCGAGTACCTGCCGTTAGAGTTACGAGCCGCTAAGAGACGTCACTAGCTCCGACGTACCCGCTACGTACATTCTACGTACCTGCCACGACTTTGATTTTTTTTTTTAAACAGGGAGAGCTCTTGGGTAAACTTGTATAGTGAGACAGGCCCTTACTGTTGACCAGAGCATTACTCCATTTTGTTTTAGAAAATTGTATTAATCGGGCATTTGTCATTCAATCAGCTTTTTTAAAAAGTAGCATGTAATTGTAATTCTTAAAGCATGATTAGGTAGATGGGGAAGAAGTTCAACTATATCAGCATGATGGGGAATGAAGAAAGGAAGAACCTTGTAATGGAATGAATGCAATCACATTTATTCACCTTGACACCAGCTTTTGTGGTAACTTTTAAGTTCAAAATACTTTTTGTCTTTGGCTGTTCATTGTGGTTTGACCACGTCAGGTTTTGTTGACAGAGTATAATGTCCTTACTTGTAATACTGGAGAACTGTCCATTATTGTTGTGTCATGGTTCACTTCATTTACCCAGCTACTAATATACTGTTAAGCCTAATGTACTGAAATTGTATTTCCATTATTTGGGAACATTAACTGTGATGGGAAAAAGCATGTAGTGTTTGGACTTGTAAAGGGATATTATGGCTCCCAGTCTGGCTGATAAATCTGCATTGTTTTAATTAATGAAACACAGCATTTTTACAGAACAGTGGATAAAAGCTGACCTCCATTTTTCTGGCAATCTTTTCAATTGTCTTTTATTGCTGCCATCTAGTCAAGGTTTAAAAAAATGTATTTTGTACATAAACATTAGTTATATGACATTGCAATGGATAGCATATTTGTCTATATGACTATTAAAATGCTGATCAAAAGCAATATTCCAGATGTACATCGGAATGGGCAGAATCCCCCTCTGTGACTGCTTGCTTATAAATGTCGGGTTCGGACAGAATATGACACAAATTGGACAAGGCTGTAAAAACATTTTAACATGTATGGATAGAACATTTTTAGTCTGAAACATTTGGGGTTGCATAAATTCTTGTGTGAGCTCTTGCGGTCTAAAGAAAGGTCCTGACCCGAAACGTCACAAGTCCATGTTCTCCGGAGACGCTGCCTGACCTGCTGATTTATTCCAGCACTTTGTATCCTCTTGTGGTCAAAACATACTCCAAAATATAAATGACAAATGGAGAATCTCCTCCTATCGGCTGCAAATTAAGGAGACCAGTTTTCAAATTCACATCAGGTTTGACCAACGGGGAACAGATCTTTTGAAAGAAATTGTGTTTTGCATTTCAGTAAATGGAAAGCAAAATGTCTATTTATCAGCTTAGAATGTGATAAATAGATAGATTACCGACAATAATTGTTTGAGTGCATCGCTATTGTTTTAGGAACAAACTTGGACTAATTGAATAAAGCAATGAGGCGAATGGTGTTGGCTTTGGGGTACATATTGGCCAGGACATAGTGCGAGCTCCCTTGCTCTTCAGGAGGTGGGATCTTTTGTTACCTAGTAAATGGGTGAGCATAGTTTTGGTTTAATGTACAAAACTGAAAGATGAAATCTGTGACAATGCAGCCTGTGCTTGAGGTGATGTGTTCAAGTACTAGAGTGGGGCGGGAACCCGACATTGTCAGGAATTTTAACGTCCGACTCAGTTAGGCAAAGGGAAAATTGGCCAAAAGTCCCACTTCTGTCTGTAATCCTCTTTTATGTACAGAGGTGTATACAAGCCTCGGGGGGGATATCTGGCATGTGATTGAATAAAGCACCAATGCACATAGCTTCCAAAATGAAGAATAGGCAATTGGATAAAATATCAGAGATTACAGTTTGTGATTCGTTCCATGGACTCGATGGCCAACAGGGGAAATAGTAAAATTCATTCAGCTCCCAGAAATAATACTGTCATCCTGAATTATCTTTCCTCATCTCCTATCCTTGAATATCTTTACAGTTGATGGAAATCCTTATTTGCCAGACTACTGGGAAACCCTAATATAACCCGATAGTTGTCTGATGATAGACACAAAATGCTGACGTAACTCAGCGGGACAGGCAGTATCTCTGGAGTCAAGGAATGGGTGACGTTTCGGGTAGAGATCTTTCTTCAGACGTCTTGACCCTTTCCTTCTCTCCAGAGATGCTGCCTGTCCCGCTGAGTTATTCCAGCATTTAGTCTATCTTTAGTTTAAACCAGCAACTGCAGTTCCTTCCTACCTATAGTTGTCTGCACATGTGTTAGCTTCTCCTGTAGTGTTATGATTATATTATAATTGTTCCAAACACTCCACACCGATTATTCACAAAATAACTGTTAAACTCTGAACTGAGAAAATTCTTATTAATTGCTATGGAAGATGTAACCATATCTGACTTTAATTGAGAATTACTTTTCTTGTGACCAACTTGCCATTTTGGGTGTGTGGTAGGTATATCCAGGCAAAGGTCATTGGGCGTTCCTTTGTGCTACTGTGATGATTTGCAAGTAGCAACTTGCAGTAACAGGTACTTCTGAAATGTCTTGAGTAGCTAAAGCCACAAAACTTCCAGGAACGTTGCTGAAAAGCCAAATTTTTGTGTGGGTAGAATGATATTCTTTGCCAGGTGTTTTGGTATGAAGTGGGCAGGTAGTTGTAATGAAATAGTTTCCGGTTGAGTGGTACATCACACATACCAATTAGTGGCCACACCATTAATGGGAGCATCAATTTTGGAATAAATATTTGTTTGAGAGCTGTCTCATTCCTATCCTATGCAACAGACTTGTTTAAAACAGCAATGAATAGAGAGAGGAAAGATTTTGCTCTCACTCGAGTTATTCAGTGTGCCCCAAGACATACTTTGAACACTGACACAGATTCATTGCTGAGCTAAATGCTGATTTGTTGGTGCTTATAAATCTGCTTTGGAGTGATTACAGGACATTACAAAGTGATTGCTGTGTAACTGTGTCACAGCAGTTTGATTCAAGGTGATCTACAGTACCTTCCATAATGTTTGGGACAAAGACCCATCATTTATTTATTTGCGTCTGTACTCCACAATTTGAGATTTGTAATAGAAAAACTCACATGTGGTTAAAGTGCACATTGTCGGATTTTAATAAAGGCCATCTTTATACATCTTACTGCTACCATAGGGCAGAAGATCCAGGAGTTTGAGAACCATCACCTATATGTTGAGGAATAGCTTCTTCCCATCAAACGTCAGATACTTGAAAGACATTGCGTAACTCTAACCACAAGCCTACCTCAGCAGCAAAGTGCCCGGTGACAATGACAATGAAATATCTTTGAGTAATGTAGCCAAAAATTGCCACCTTTGACAGGACCTCAGTCATTGGTAATGCACAGGCAGGTCTGTCCAGGTTGTGTGTTGTAATCGCCAGTGAGTCTTGAATCTATCGTCCCCGATTCAGGAGATGACAACACTGTCCCTGATTCCATTAGGAACCTCATCTCATTGGGTGGTATTGCAATGTGAATGTAATGACAAATATTAATTTAAGTGTTTGTTTTCATGTATGCTTCCTTCGCAATTAATATAGGAAATTAAATTTGTGGCTGCATTTGGTTGCAATTCCAAATGTACTGACTGGATAAAGCTGAGGGTTGTTAGATGATTTGTTGATATTTCATGTGATTCAGAGGGTTGGTAATGAATGAGATGTGTACAGCTAATACATCTGTTGATCTCCAGTGCGTAGAAATAAGACCTTGTCTTTGAGCTAGATTTGGACGGTATGTACCGGGGTTTAGAAGAATGTAAGATAGGATTGATTGCAAGATACAGCACGGAAACAGGCCCTTTGACTCGTGTGTCCATGCAGTTCGTCAGTCACAGTAGTTCTACGTTGTCTCACTTTTGCATCCACTCTCCACACAACGGGGGCAATTTACAGAAGCCAATTAACCTACAAACCCGCACGTCTTGGGGATGTGGGAGAAAACCATAGAACGTGGAGGAAACCCACGAGGTCACAGGGAGAACATGCAGAGACAGCACCTGATGTCAGAATCGAACCTAGGTCCCTAGGACTGTGATGCAGCCACTCTACCAGCTGATCTTATTGAACGTTACAAAACTCTGGGGGGAATCGGAAGAAAAGATTCAGAGAAATCTTTTTCCTCTAGTTGGAGACTACAGGACTTGTGGACACAGTCCTGGGTTATGGGAAGAATTTGGACCAAGATGAGGGGAAATTTCCTGCAAAGCTATAAATCAAGGAATTCCCCCCATCTTGGAGATCTATGGGTAACCATCATTAAATTATATGATATAACACAAAGGGAATCTAAATCTCGCAGTGGATTTAATCATTGAATTGAAGCATGTGGCGCCATGTGGCATGTCCCTGCCTCTTAGTTTTACATTCTCCTCGATTTAAGACTTGGTAGGACAGCCTCGGAGAATAGATTCACCAAGTCCAAGGAACTGTCCACTGCGGGAGCCTTTAGGATAGGAGAAAGTTGAGGCATGAGGAACCAGCAGAATAGGAAACATATCTGGAAGAACATTTCCTTTCTAGCTTAAGAGGGGTAAGAACAATACTTCTGCTTAGATTCACTATAGGGGTCTACTTCAGGTAGCTCTTGCATTATAAGAAGCTTAAGCTACCAAGTTCTGCCCATCAATGTTTTGTATAAATATTTATTCCTGGTTCTCCAGGGGCATTGATTATTCCAGGCCAGGGAACATTTAGCTTTAATAGGAGAGTTATACAAAGGAATACACAATAGTCATTTAAAATGGAGCTGTGTATAACTTGGCGTATCTCTTTAGTGCTACAAAGTGTACTTGCTGTGCCTTTCTGGATCAATTAACGGCTAATTTCACTTGGGTTATTTTTTCCTCACATTACCAACTGTGGCTATTGATATTAATCGTATTTTCTTTAGGGGATATTTACTCTCAGACATTTGCATTACAAAATATATTTATGTCTGCATTGAAAGCATATTGAGATGTATTTAATAGTCTTGAAAATTGGATAGCAACAAATGAGTTTTGGCATCATTTGTAACATAAGCTGTATAACTAATGTTTTAACCAAAAATCTCTTCCATTCATGATCGTGCTGAAAAAGGTCTTAATGAGGATTGATTGGCTCCTGGTGCCAAAATATATTAGAGTACCCATTCTTATCCCTTAGCGTTTATCCCTAGGTTCACTCATCCTTGCCCACCAAGACTGCAGGAGATCTAACGGGTGCTATACCTCCTTCGTCGCCTCCTCTAACCTCATCTACTGCATCTGGTGATCCCAATGTGACCTCCTTTACATTGGCGAGGCCAAGCATAGGCTAGGCTACTGTTTTTGCTACATTTGTGCTCTGCCCGCTGAATCTCCCGTTGTTAACCATTTAAACTCTCCTTCCCACTCCATACCAACCTTTCTGTCCTGGGCCCCTTCTACTACTATAGTGAATACTTTGCCTGTGTATTTACCTGGGAAGTGAATTCTAGAGTTTCAGAACTCTGCATGAAGAAATTCTTGAACTTTTGAATTTAGTATTCTAGAAGATTGATTCTGATGCATTGTAGGAGGCCAACAGGAGTGCTCAGCAGGTCAGGCAGTGACTGAAAAGAGAACTAGCAATAGAATTTTACTTTGTTCTTCTGTCAGAACCGGAAAATATTAAAGAACTTTTTCTCCCAGTTTGAGGGAAATGTCATTGACCTGAAACTTTTTTTTTACCACAACTGTTGTCAGTCCTGCTTAGTAGCACATTCTGCATTTTCTGTTTTTATTTCAGGTTTCCTGCGTTTGTTTATATAATGGCCAGCTAATTTCACCCTATCAATTTTATGTCACTGTTGTAAGTTAATATTACACCCCTGTGTCTTCAATCGCACGTTTGTAGTGCCAGAAGAAATCTGTTGGTGTAATCTAAAAGTGCCACCTGATGGTTTAGTAGTTTGTTAGAATTTTGCAAAATGATTATTTAAGCAGTAATGTTGTAAACAGTCACTTTCGTAAATGTTCTGCTGCTGAAGACGATTCTGACCTCTTCAAAATCTAAGAGTAATTATTGGGAAGTCTGTGTGGCCCATAGGGTGGGGGGTTGTCACAAGATGAAATCTAGCTTTAATTGCCAAGACAAACCAGACTTGATCTTGCCACTTTGTTCAGACTTGGAGAGGATGCAGCAGTCCTTGCAATTACCTTAAAACAATTTTAAGTGCTGCTTCATTGGAGACTGGAATGAGGAAGTCTTTATCAGGGAGTTTAAAAAAAAGGTTTTCTATTTGCTGGATTTACTTCCAGTGCTGTTTTATGAAGCTATTTATTTGACCGTGGTAAATAGACCATATATCACCTTGCCTGTTGGCTTTGTTGGCACCTTGTCACATTCTTGCAGGGCTAAGGAATTAATTGTTCTTGTTTGAACTGATAAGAACAAAAAAAAAAATTCTGCTTGTGGAATGTGGAGAAGGGACTGTAACTGCTAAACATTTTCCAAGTTTTTGGCTCCACTGTTGTAGTGGGGATGATATTGGCTTGGGAGTGGAGGTTTAATCCCTAATTGAGGGCTTCTACATCCTGTGCAGAAATATATCTGCAGGCAGAAACTGGTGACATTGCTTCTGGGAAGAGGCTGTGCTTTTCCAATTCTGGCCACTTGGGCATGCCCCATTCTGTTGTTCAAAGATCGTGAACCAATTAACCCATCACTGGAATTCCTTGCCCCCATTCAATAAATGAACTCCCCCAGCGGTCATGTCCCAGGTTGTTCCATTGAATTTAAGACCTGTCAAGCTTCTGCTGCCCGTGTCCTATCAGTGATCAAAATCCATTCATTCATCACTTACAGGCTTACCAAGCTATGTTTCCTTCCAAGTAAATAACAGGTTGATTTAAAAAAACTAAAATTCACACCCTTATTTTTATTTACGTTAATAGACTTATTTTAATTTTCCATTCTGTAAAAGTCCTGCAAGCAACCTATGTGCTTCTGAATTTATCCCTTGGTCATCTCCAAATTTGACTGCTTCATTATTGGTGACCCTACTTTCAGCTGCTGCTTACTTGTATCTAGAGTGTCCTCCCTCTTATTTCCTTTGAAATAAGAATGGGAAATCCAGAAAATATTCAGCAAAGCTGACAGCTGCTATGAAGAGGGAATGTTTTGGGTTGATAGTCATTATATTTTCTTACTCACTTGTACATGCTCCTTAATCTACTTTTCTGCCCATCTCCCCATATACCTCTTTATTCAGCATGGTGTCAATTTCTATTTGGTAATGCAGAAGACCGTGGGGATTTGTCTTTCATGGCTGAGGTTGTATGTAAATGGACATTTTTGTTGTTAGAATTGTATGACAATACAAAGCATGATGCTGTGTGTTGTCTTTTATATGTGTTTAAAAAGAAATGCATATTGTGTACATTGTATTTCATTGCAAACCACGTTCTTAACCCCAGGGGGTTTATGCTGGTTTTAGCTCTGCTTAAGCCCTCTCCCATACCACTCCACCCAAAATGATCCACATATCCTTCTCATTCTTACACTTTGGTGTGTTTATTTTGCTTTGCTTTAAATGTATTTAAACTGTTCATCTCAGCCACTCCTCGTGTTCCATGTTTTAACCATTCATTGAGAAAAGAAACATCTCCTGAATTCCACTTTGAGTTTGTTCGTATTTGTTGACCATTGAAGTGGAAGCAAATCTAGGATATCCACGCACGAATTTTCCAAAGTTACTCAGCGGGGCAGGCAGCATCTGGGGAGAGAAGGAATGGGTGACATTTTGGGTCGAGGCCCTTCTTCAGACTGGTTTGGGATAAGGGAAACGAGAGAGGGGTCCTTTTTTGTTTGTAACCTCTGATCAGTTGGAATTTGTTCCAAATTTCTATGATCTAAATTACCTCTTTCCGAAAACTACTTTCTCATGCTGTAATTATTTCCTTCATATTTAATAGCTTTGTCTCGATATCGGAGAAATCTCTATTTTAAAAATGATTAAAGTTCCTTCCTTGCTTCAACAGCGGGCAAACCTAGGGTTGGGTTTTGTCAGATAGCAAAGCATTCAGGAATACATTGGGGAAGGGCTTCTACAGTGTGCATTGGGAGGAGGTTCTCCACCATTCAGACCAAAATTCTAGAGTCAGAACACTTCAGAACATGACAGTGACAAGGTAAGAAGGACGGTCGGGAGTCCATAAGGTGGTCTTACTGGGTGGTGACCCTCTCTAGGAATATAAGCTATCAAATTCTTCCATAATGTCGAAAAACATCTGTCCAATCCCTCTTGGACTTATGTATTAGAGGAAAGAGTTTTGTTCTCAGCAAGTAAAACTTCCCCAGGTTGTGCTACCATTATTGTAAATCTATTTTGCTCTTTCCCCAGTGTCTCTGTATTCTTTACATAAATCAGAGAGCAAAGTTGTTCATCAAAGTGTAGTGTACCTAAGTTTCTCAATGTAAAAAATCTCATCCCTGTTTACAAATCCATTCATGACCTCGTATCTCCCTTTTTTTTTACAATCTCAGTCTTCAAGTATTCAATTTGAGGTATGCTGTTCTCAGAGCCTAATCTCTTATCTATTTTAATCCTTTTTAAACCACTTCTCTGGAATTTCTTTCTTTAGTCACTTGTGGCCCTCAGTCCTCTGTCTCGCCTTTCTACGTCTTTGAGACACTTTAAGATTTTCCTCTGACCAAAGGTCATTTGCCCTAATACTTCCACATATGGATCTTTGTCAAATTTTATTTGATAATCACTTATGTGAAGCTCCTTTCAGGCAGCCTTTGAAAATATCTCTTGGATTTATAAAGGAGGAGAGGTGAAAGTGGTTTAAGAGGGAATTCCAGGGCCAAAGTTCTTAGCAACTGGAAGATTGATTACAATTGAGAACACGCAAGGTCAGATTTAAAGGACAGCGCATCTGAAAAGGTTATAGAGCTGGTGTAAATCACAGAGGTGGAGAGAGATGAAACCATGGATGAATTTGTAAATGAAAATGGGAATCTTGATGAGACCACACATGGAGCACGTTGGATATTTCAGGTCTCCATTCAACTATACTAAAATCAAAATGTTTTTAGAATTCTGAATGTGAATTCAGAATCTTAGGCAAATTAGACAGATAACTGGACAACCTGGGATAAACTCTGTTTCTGGATATGTTTTGGTGCAATAATAGACTGCACGTGCAAACGTAAATGAGAATAACTGGACAGGATTGAGAAGTCGATTGGAACAACAACATTGCCTGTCAGAAATGCTGCTCATAATAGTCAGTCTGAAGAAGGGTCTCGACCCGAAAAGTCACCCATTCCTTCTCTCCAGATATGCTGCCTGTCCCGCTGAGTTACTCCAGCAATTTTGTGTCTATCTTCAGTGTGAACCAGCATCTGCAGTTCCTTCCTACCTATAGATGGCTGCGCATGTGTTAGCTTCTCCTGTCGTGTTATGATTGTACTAATAGTTGTTGTTCCAAACGCTCCATGCCGATTATTCTCAACTGATAAAATTCTTATTACTTGCTATGGAAGATGTACCAATATCTGACTTTTCTTGTGACCAACTTGCCATTTTGGGTGTATTATTGCTCATAATATTTGCAGCATAGACCACAGAAGGGTGGAGAACAGTCAGAGGCCCAAGATGTCTATGCCAATTAAGATGCCAAACTGCCTATATGTAGCCTCTGTCCCCCATATCTTGTATGTCCATGTGTTTATCTGAATGTCTCTAACATGTTGCTATCATATCTTTCACCACAACCCCAGCAGTGTGTTCATGTCATCTGCCACTTTTGGTGCAATTCAAAAAACACTCGCCTCGCAGATCTCCTTTAAATTTCCCCATCTCACTGTATAACTATTTTCCCTATTATTTGGCATTTCCACCCTTAAGAAAATCTGCATCTATCTACCCAACCAGTGCCTCTCATCAATTTGTATACCTGTATTGGTTTGCCCCTCTAATGCTAGTGAGAAAACAATCCCGTTTCTCGAACCTATCCTTATAACCTGATCTCCCTGTGAACATGACAGCACCAAAAGATCTCTCTGTATATCAATACTCTTTGAAGGTCCTGCCATTTCCTGTATACTTTCATGACCCATTTCAGAAACAGAATCACACTTTATTCGCTAAGTTTTGCAACATACAAGGAATTTCATAGGCCAGGTCAGTCATACAATTAAAAGCAACAGATCACTCAAAAACACATTTTAACATGAACATCCACCACAGACTTTGACTCCCAAAGTGCAACACTTCACACTCCATCTGCCAGTTTTACACCCATATTTCCAACTGATCCAAATGAAATGAAAGCAGCAGAGTGTGAAGAAGGGTCCTGACTTGGAACGTCACCTGTCTATACCAGATGCTTCCAGACCCCCTGACCTCCTCCAGCACTCTGTGTTGCTCATAGTCCATGCCTGCACACAGCCGAGATAGACACAAAACACTGGAGTAGCTCAGCGGGACAGGCAGCATCTTTGGATAGAAGGAATGGGTGACATGTTGGCCTATGAAATGCTGCCTGTCCCGCTGAGTTACTCCAGCATTTTGTGTCTATCTTTAGTGTAAACCCGCATCTGCCGTTCTTTCTTGCACACAACACACAGCGACCAGTTTCAGAATACTGCAATACATTACATGTTTTACATCTTTGGAATGTTTTTAGCTGCAGGTTGACCAGGCATTAAGAATTGAGGGAAGTCTTGTCAGTAAATTGAAAAAAAAAAGAGTCTGACAACAGGAAGGGAACTCCAGTGTATGTTAACTCGGAGTACCCTCAGATGTAGAAATAAAAGCCGATTTGGGGTACATGAAACGCAATGGAAATATATTGTACCGTTAAGTTTCCTTTTATTCAGAGACATTTGTGTATGCCATATGTCTATATCATTGGCAATTAGTGTATAAAATCATGAGGAATCGATTGGGTGGATGCACAATATCTCTCGCCCAAAGAAGGGGAATTGAGAATTGGAGGGCCTAGGTTTGAGGTGAAGGGAGAAATATTTTATAGGAAACTGAGAGGTAACTTTTTCACACAAAGGGTGGTGCGTGTATGGAACACGTTGCTGGAGGAGGTAGTAGAGGCAGGGACTATCATGACATTTAAGAAACAGTTAGAGAGGTGCAGGGTTAGGACAGATTTAGAGGGATATGGGCAAACTCAGGCAAGTGGGATGAGTGTAGGTGGGACATGTTGGTCAGTTTGGGTAAATTGGGCTAAAGGGCCTATTTCCACATTGTATGACTGACTATGAGCTGAAAACGGGAAATGCAGAGACTTTGAAATATCGTAATTGACTGTATCTTATGCTAGAAATAAATGTTTTTTTTAAAATTTAGTTGAATGAATGAATGAATAAGTTGGCCAAGTATTCACATACAAGGAATTTGCCTTGGTGCTCCGCCCGCAAGTGACAACGTGACATACAGTGACAGTTAGGAATGACACATAAAACATTAAATATTAATAATAAAACATTTGTGATTATTGTTGGTGGTGTTCCATCCAGAGTTGCTTTGATTTATTGAATGATCATCTGAATCAATTAACCACTTTCTCATGCACTCCTTGCACATGAGGAGCAATTTAGAGAGGCCCCTTGCCCGACAAATCCACATGTCTTTGGGATGTGGGAGGAAATTGGAGTTCCAGGAGGCAACCCAGGCAATCGCTGGGAGAAAGCAAACTATGCAGACACCACCCGAGGTCAGGATTGAACTTGAGTCTCTGGCGCTGTGCGGCAGTAGCCCTCTACCAGAGAGTTAAGAGTATTTTATTGTCATATGTAGCAGATAGAACAATAAAATAAAACAAGAAAACCAATAATAGTGCAGTAATAACAATAATAGTCTGTAGTTCAGAGCTTATTCGAGGTTGTCGTGTTTAATAGCGGAATGCAGCAGTTTTTGAAATGGGCTGATGAGAGATTCCACCAAAGCAGCAGAAATAATGCATACACGCATGAGCTTGGAGCTGCTTGAAAATAGTCTGTCATTTGTTTTTCGGCTGCTTGATGCACTGTAGTGGGTGATGAAATGGAAGAAGATTGTGTCTTTCAGTATTTGAATCCATCTATAAGCAATAAGAAAAGATACCAATTTCAGCCTTCACTGGCAACAGGTGTGTTGTTGCACAAATGCATTACAAAATTAAAAAAAAAAAATACTGCAAATGTTTGCAGTGGTTTAATAAGATTAGAGTTCATGAATGCTGTGTACTCTTGCTGAAATTTTACTAAATTTGAAGGTCTTACTCCCCAAGCTCTTCAGAAATATCGAAACTGAAGAAAAATGCAGTGAGTTCACGTTGCAGTGCAATGTTGTCTGCTGCAGAGTGGGTGGTTTGTTTAAATCAGGAATTTCCTGGTTGCAGGGCAGAAATTCTTCACAACAATGCTTCCTTTACAGTCATTATAGACATGAATTTCCTTTGTGCGAACTTCATTGCTGGAATGTCCCAGTGGACAGTTGTATCTGAACTGAGCTTAATCATGAATTTTTATGAGAGAAACTTGGGGGAAGGCTCAAGCCTCATAATGCCGGATGTTGTTACAGTTGAAAAGGGTAAAAGAAACGAGGTAATTCATGATTAATTTATGTTAATGTTAAACATGGGCAGTTTGCAGCCTTGGAAGTTGTGGAAGTAACAAACTCTAGCTTTTTGACAAAATGTTGAATGTTACTTAACCATATCCACCACTACACAACCTCTCCCTAATCCACTGTTTTTGTTCGCAGTTTTGCATGCGTCTTATGCAGAAATTCATTCCCATATTTGTGGCTGTAAACTAAAATAAAATTGCGTTTGAGTTTAGTTTATTGTCACATGTACCGAGGTACAGTGAAATGCTTTTGTTGCTTGCTGACCCAGTCAGCGGAAAGACAACACATAGTTACAATCAAGCCATTCAGTGTACAGAAACATGATAAAGGGAATAATGTTTAGTGCACGATGAAGCCAGTAAAGTCTGATCAAAGATAGTACGAGGATCTCTAATGAGGTAGATAGTACTTTGGAACTAGTTTGCACTAGAGAAAGTTTGCTTGCTGTTTTAACTACACAATAAATAGGAATCCAAGGACTTTAAGGTACAGCTTGGCAGAGCCTAGAACCAACAAGCTCCATCAAATACTGCTGGATTTCAATAACCTGATCAGCATGGATATTCCATATGATCGGGGCATAGAGCAGCCCCCTTTTTGCCACTGGCATACATTGTTGGGAGACAAATCGGAGGAATGCAAACCTTGCTTTCATTCGGGTGACGGGTCGATTGGCCCAACTATAGCAAAAGTTGGCAGCCCAGTGATATGGACATGATTGGTAGGATTTCCACTGGAAGAAAGAACTGCAAGGACCCAGCGTGGGGGAACCTCTGTGAGGGACAGTGGGAGAACAAAGGGGGACCAGGTGTGGGGGAGGGGGGGGGGGGCACTCTAGTTTAGAATCCTCTGACCAGGGGATTGTTTTTTTTTTTTTAATTTTATTTATTTGCACCATGTTTTAAAAGAAGACAAACGATCAATTTATAATACCATACAGTGCTGGGAGGGAAGGGAAGCCCAGAGGGCTTATACAAAGTCCGCTCCCATCTGAAAACGAGCGTTAATGGCAAATCAGGAGGTAGGAGAAATAAAAAAGACAATAATAAACAACAATACAGTTTAAGAATGAAAATTAAAAATATGAAATTAAAAATATGAAAATAAATAAAATAATAAGGTACAGTATGAGATAAGAGTCAACAGAAGTAGTTTGAGCTCATAAATAGCATTACAAAAAGCTGGAGGTCAGAACTCAGGACATGATGAGAAACTTTTTAAGCTCAATCTTAAAGGTGGCTAAGGAGGTGTGAGACTTTAATGACAGAGGCAGGGTATTCCAAAATTTAGGACCTTTAAAAGTAATGCAATGTTGGTGTTTGGATGTTCGACAAAACGGAAGATGAAGATCATTTCTTCTTCTGGTTGGGTAATGGTGAATATTATAAGAAAGGGTGAAACGATCATGAAGGGAAACGGGCAAATCATGTTTACATTTAAGATATTTGAAAATAAAAATACAGTGTGTGTTTGTTTGTTTGGTTGTTCCAGCGAAGGCACTGTGCACACGGCAGCCAGCCAGCAGTCGCATGTCTTTTTCTTTTTGTTTTCATCTTTAATTTCAAGTTTTTTGTGTACCTTGTGTTGTGACTGTCGGCAGAACAATTTCCCTCGGGGAATGAATAAAATTTTATCTTATCATATCGTATGACTTGGGTGAAAATATGGATTGCAATGGCAACGTTGAATATGCAGCTGTTATTGTCAAAGCCAACTTATTTCCAAGGAACTACAGAAAGTTAATGTATTTGGCTAAAGATATTTTAAAATTTATCACTTAATTTTGTTCCACAATGATAACCAACAAAGATACCCAGAATTGAACAAAAAATCAAAATAATCAAACTTAGTTATGTCTTACAATAGAATTTCCAAACTGCTTGTTATACCCAACTTCAGAAAGGGAGTGGCGGCGCTGCCCTGGCAGCAGCGGCTCGCCTGCAGTCCGTCTGTTTTTATTTTTATTTGTTGTTTTCTTGTCTTGTTTTTAGCGTTAGTTTGAGTCATTATGTAGTGTATGTGTGTGGGAGGGGTGGGAGAAACGTTCTTAGTCTCTTCCTTTTGGGGGGGACGTGACTTTTCTTGTCGTATCCCCCGTCTCCGTCTGCGCTGAGGCCTATCGCGGAGCTGGCGGCCTCCAACTTTAACTGTGACCGACCCGAGGCTCCGGAGGCAGAGCCACCCAGGACTAACCAGCGTGGGGCTGCCCGACTTCGGGGCTGTGGCGGGTTCAGGCGTTCCGGCGGCCCGACTCGGAGCTGTGGTGGCGGCTGCAGCGACTTCGGAGGCCCGGTCGCGGGCCCAGTGGACGACATCGTCGGGAGCTCGCAGGTCTCAGGTTGGTGACCTGTTTTTCCGGAGCTCCTGTAGCAACAGCTGCGTCCGCTGGACTGGAGGGCGGCAGCTTCGACCGCCCCGGGTGCGGAGTTGAACCGGCCCGCTCGCGGAGCGCGGTTCACCCGCGGGACTTATTTACATCACCCAGTGCGGTCACAACATCGGAGGCCCGGGTTGCCTCAGCGCAGAGGAAGAAGGGAAGAGACAAAGACAAGATTTTTGCCTTCCACCACAGTGAGGAGGTGTGTGGTGAACTCACTGTGGTGGATGTTAAATATGTGTTTATTGCGTGTTTTTGTTATTTACTATATGTATGACTGCAGGCAACGGAATTTCGTTCAGACCGCAAGGTCTGAATGACAATAAAGTTTTCCAAGTACTATCAGTCCTGTGTCACTCTTCCCAAGCCCCACCCCAACCTTATAAATATTGAATAACAACTCTTTATATATCACTTTTGTCCAGCCATTATCTTTACCATGTGTGCTAGTTTGAATGCTTAGCTCTTGATGTGATGTGTAGAAAGGAACTGCAGGTGCTAGTTGACACAGAAGATGGACACACAATGCTATATATAGTAACTCGGCAGGATGGGCAGCATCTCTGGAGGGAATAAATCATCCATTCCATCTTTCCAGAGATACTGCCTGTCCTGCTGTAGTCCCTGTCCCACGATGCAAATTTACCCAAGAGCTCTCCCGAGTTTAAAAAAAAAATCAAACTCGTGGTACTTCATCACGAGTATTTTTTTTACTCTTGGAAATTTTTCACACTGTTGAAAAAACTTCACGAGTTTCCGCGTTTCCCGAGTACCTGCCGTTAGCATTACGAGCCGCTACGAGACATCCACGAGCTTCGACGTACCTGCTACGTACTTACCACGAGTTTGATTTTTTTTTTTTAACTCTGGAGAGCTCTTGGGTAAACTCGCACAGTGGGACAGGGCCTTAAGTGACTCCACCATCTTGTGTCTATCTCTTGATGTGTTGTATTGGTGGTTTACGGTATTGCCAAATCTCTGGCAAACGTTCTTGAAGCAATCTCCGCAGACATGACTGGGACACTGGCAATATAATGTTATTTTGTCTAAATGTTACAATTGCTTGGAATGTTCCCAAAACAAGAAGTGTGATATTAATTGAGCTATTTTAATTCTAATCATTCAAAGGAACTAGTGCTGCTTGTGGGAAAATAGCTATTATTTAGAGTTTGTTCCAGTGAAAAGGAATCCATGTGGCTCCTTAAATGAAAGGTTAAACAGTTAAAATTACTGGGCAGTATGTGTGGATACTGGACATTTTGATAGTGATTTGTCATTGATTCTTCCATTGATGTGTACAGTGGTGTTATCTTGTTACGTGGCAGCCATTTTGATCATAGGAAGCTCCCAGCCTAACAGGATTATTAATATAACCCTATTAACATATTGAGAGCTTCTGGCGTAACTGAATATTCTATATGTCACTACGAGAGGAACTTTTCTTTTATCTGTCAAACTTTTTTTGCATTCTACAAGTAGCGGCATCGGTTTCACATCTTAGATGAAAGATATCACCTCTGGCCATGTAACATTCCTCATTGCTGAATGAAATGTCAGCCTTGATTATTGAGAGGAGCACTAATTAATCCTTAAATATATGGTATGATTATAATTACAAAATTAGCCATTTTAATCAGGTAATATTTTCCATAACTCTTTATGTGGTGAAAAAGTTCCAGAACATTTTAGTGCTTGCTTTGTAATATAACAATGCTACAGGTCTCTCTGGCTTCGAAGACTACAAGATTTTCAGTGATGGGATTTGTGCAAAAAGAAGGAACTCAATATATTCCCACCGTTTTAAAGGAGATTATGTTTTATATTTACAATAAATCATATAAAGCAAATGCACGAATCCTGCTAAATAGACAAGTCTTGACTCTGACAAAATCACACCAATCCTGTTTTAAAGCACAGGGAATTATAATATCAATTATACTCATTATGTAAAGTAGTTTTCTTTTGAGATAATTGTACCATTGATTGGCAAAAATATTCTATAGGATTCGCGAGGTACCTTTGTCAAGGATAGTGATGTCCATTTCTGAACTTGGATCTCAAAGAAAAAGCAGTCTGTTCACTGGTGTTGGACAGACCTTGATGGACAGCAACATTTGTGTGGGGAGGAAATGGGCAGGAATGCTAGCTGATTATTGCTGCAGATTGTAACCACTGAAAAACCCCGAGTTGTGACCGAGACTTGACCTAGGGCAGAAGATAAAGTAAAAGGTGACGTCTTCATTGAGTTTTATAATGGGGGGGAAAAAAAAAAATTCAATAAATAACAAACATGGTGCAAATAACAATGTACTTTTGCAGTTCAGAGCTCATAGCTTATTCATCGTGTTTAATAGCCTGCTGGCTGTGGGGAAGAAGCTGTTCCTGAACCTGGACGTTACAGTCTTCAGGCTCCTGTACCTTCTTCCCTTTGGCAGTGGTGAGATAAGTGTGTGGCCAGGATGGTGTGGGTCCTTGATGATTTTGGCTGCCTTTTTGAGGCAGCGACTACGATAGATCCCTTCGACGGTGGGGAGGTCAAAGCCAGTAATGGACTGGGCAGTGGTCCAGTAGAAGTTTAGGAGAATCCTCTTCAACATGCTGAATCTCCGTAATCTTCTCCGGAAGTAGAGTCGCTGATCTGCCTTCTTTACAATTGCATCGGTGTGCTGGGTCCAGGAAAGATCTTCTGATATATGCACGCCCAGGAATTTGAAGTTATTGACAGTCTCCACCATGGTCCCGTTGATATAAACAGGATTGTGGGTCCTCATCCATTCCCTACTAAAGTCCACAATCAGTTCCTTGGTCTTACTGATGTTGAGAGCCAGGTTGTTGCGCTGGCACCATTTGGTCAGTCAGTCGAACTCACTTCTATACTCTGACTCGTCCCCATCTGTGATTCGTCCAACCACAGTGGTGTCATCGGCGAACTTGATGATGGATTTCGCACTATGACCGGCTATGCAATCATTGGTATAGAGTGAGTAAAGCAGGGGGCTGAGCACGCAGCCTTGAGGTGCTCCCGTACTAATTGTTACTGAGGATGAAGTGGTTCTGCCAATTCAACCAGACTGTGGTCTGTGGATGAGGAAGTCGTGGATCCAATTGCAGAGGCCCAGTTCCATGAGCTTGGTAACCAGCTTGGAAGGGATGATGGTATTAAGCACCAAGCTGTAGTCTACAAACAACAGCCTGACGACGCGAGTGAGAGGCAAGTTATTGGCTAAAGGGGAAACTGTATTTTACATTGAATACATTTACTGGTTTGATTGACTTCATAAAGAAGTATTTTGGGGGCAAATCTTAATATAAAAGGGAATTTGTTTTATTAAAAATAACGTAAGCCCTTCAATTATGAAAAGAGACATTTATCTTTTGAGGCACCATTTTAAGCTGATATTGGTAATCTGCATGTGTTATTACACAAAAGGACATCTGCCTTAAACTGATGGTAGGAATTGCAAAATTTGATTGGTTTTATCTTTGGTTTAAACCGATGCTGCCAGTCCCGCTGAGTTGCAAATCTTTGATTGGTTGCTTGTTCAATTTGAACCCATCTCATGGAAGTCAACTTTTCACAAATGATTCTTGTCAATTCCTTTCAAGCTTTTTATAATTGTTTACTGAAATGTGAAATGGATAAAATAAGCACAAAAATAAAACACTTGGATTTTCGCTTATATGAGAAGGACAACAATCTTTCGACATTAATATAAATGTTGCAAGCCTCCATCCATTAAGTAATGCATTTTGGAGTGGAAATGATTAAGACTTTAACGGTTTAATTTCCTGTCTGTGCAATTTCAATAGCATTGTTAACCCGTCTTATTCTTGTTAACTGCCAAACTAAAAAGGAGTTAAATCCCATTAAAATCTCGCAGTCAGGAATTTAGTCAACCATGGCAAGAAGTGCATTAAAAATAAATACAGAATAAAAAAAATTAAGTATTTTGATTAGTAACTAGCACGATACTATTTGATGTTCTCATAGGTGGGTGGATTTGAACGGAACTGCAAATTATTAATGTAGCTTGCAATGTGGCGAACCTAACCATTCTGCTTGTTTGTTAATACACAACATATTGGAGAGAGTGATGCTTTATTGAAGATTGGTTCACTGATGATCTTCGGGAAGATCGTGAGCTTTTCCAGTGAGGGCAGAGTGTTCTCGTCATACTACCTGTTAATACTGATCTATTGTCACCCAGTTTTTTGGCACGCACCAAATTCTGTATCCAACATATTAAAATTACTTACCCATCAAACCAACTCTCCAATTATTTTTTATCTGTGATGGCTTTTGAGTTCTGAGCAACATTTCTCCTTCGCACACGATCAGAATGATACCAACAATCAAGCTTCTCAGGATGGTCTGTGGCATCTCCCACCCTTCCACTTTCAATGAACCTTATTGTCCACAAGGTTCATATCTTTCACCCTGTGTGTGGTTAACGCTATAATGCCCGTGTAACACTTAATACAAATTTATTTCTGTTGAATCAACTTTTTAACATATTGCATTTACTTGTGAGGGAAGGTTCAAATTGTTTGATCTTTTGGCTGACAATGGAAGTGTTTCTCCCTTTCTAAGTTTAAGTATAACGCAGGTGTTATTGGGCATCTTGGACTGCCTCTGGGGCATTGCTTTGAATGCTCACAGGTGTCTTGTGTTAATACAACAGAGGAGGCCCCGTGACAGGAATATGCGTCTGATGTAAGTCAACAACCAGTTTCTTCTCGCAGAATCCTTCCAAGCCTTGTCAAAAGTGTGCAAGGCTTCTGTGAGCCAGTCGGCATCATTGGGGCCACCTAGATAACTCAACCTGCGGTCGTGGTGCTTACTAAACCAAGGCACAGGTTATGATTGTAAGCCAACAAGAACTGGGAAAACAAAGTGGTATTGCTAGACTTTAGCAAAATGTGATTATTAAATACAAATAAATATTATGGTTCTGCTTGTGAAATCTTTGAAACTGCGACATGTACAAACTTATGCCAAAGTGCAGATTTAATCTGAGCACAGCACAATACATTTCACTTAAGGGCCTGTCCCACTATGGCGACCTAATTTGCGAGTTTAGAAGAGTTTGCACTTGCCACAAACTCGCAGCATGGTGGACACGTGGTCCTTGGAGGTCATTGTAACTCTCCTTCGTGCTCGAGAGAAGTTCCCACATACACGCGGTCTCAGTTTGGTAGAAGAAACATTTTCAGCATGCTGAAAACTTTTCTGCAAATAAAAATTGGTCGGCATGGTTCTTTTGAACTTCATAGTGCTGTGGTAGTGAAGTCGCCATGTGGTTGCAGGCAGTCGAGGGAGCCGTAGGCAATCTCCTTTGCTGACCGGACATTTTAATTGGCTCATTGGAGTTTTCAGAACCAAGGAAAACCAGCCGGGAATGTTAAATGCTAAACTTTATTAAAAGTTGTCTCCACTCCTTTCCTCCACCCCCCCCCCCCCCCCCCACACTCTCTAAGAGGCTTACCGCACACTGTGCCCGCCATCTTTTACCTTCCTGTTCATCATGGGTGTGAATTTCAGACAGTGCTCCCCCGCTTTCCCTGGCCCCCACATTTCCGATGTGTGTGTGTGTGCTGACGGTCGATCCAGCTCGAGGTTTTTCAGGCGAGTGCCCTCGAGCTTGAAGGTCGAAGACAGTCGCTGAAAAGTCGCGTAAGTGGGACAGGCTCTTGTCCCCAAAAGTGTTGCCTTCTGATTGAGTTTTTTACGTGTTGAAGTTAATTGCGGGAAAAAGTGCTTGGTTGTTTGGTTGACTTGATAGTGGAAATGTTTGTCGCTCTTTCCCCGGTTAAGAATAATGCAACTATTAGTGTGCATCTAATTGGCTCTGCTTGGGGCAATGTTTTGAATGAACAAATACTCCTGGGTGTGTATATAAATCTGTTCTTAGTTTGCATGCAATGTAGACTTGTAGGCAAAAACAACATTCAATCTATTGGAAGTGCATATAGTTGAACTTTTTGAATTAGAATCTCGACTTGAAATAATGAAGACAAACACCTGGTAAACATTTGGGTTTTCACTAGTAAGTATTTATCACTAAACCAAGTGATGCTAACAATGTATAAAGAAAGGGACTGTAGGTGCTGGCTTTAACTGAAGTTAGACACAAAAAGCTGGAGTACCTCAGTGGGACAGGCAGCATCTCTGGAGAGAGGGAATGGGTGACGTTTTTGGGTCGAGACCCTTCTTCAGACAGTGCTAACAGTGGTCTATGGATACGAATAGATACTAATTGAGCACAATTACAGTACTCGGGGAGGAAATGGGCAGGAATGCTAGCTGATTATTGCTGCAGATTGTAACCACTGAAAAACCCCGAGGTTGTGACCAATACTTGACCTAGGGCAGAAGATAAAGTAAAAGGTGACGTCTTGATTGAGTTTTCTGTAACAAAAAAGGGAAAGAATAAGTGGGAGGTCGTGAGTGAGAGGCAAGTTACTTGGATAAAGGGGGAACTGAATTTTACACTGAATACATTTTACTAGTTTGATTCACTTCATAAAGAAATAATTTTTGGGGTGAAAAGCTGAAAGTAAAAGGGAATTGTTTTATTAAAAATAACGTAAGCCTTTCAATTGTGAAAAGAGAAATTTATGTTTTGAGGCACCATTTTAAGCTGATATTGGTAATCTGCATGTGTTATTGCATGAAAGGACATCTGCCTTCAACTGATGGTAGGAATTGCAAAATGTAACTTTTTTATCTTCGGTTTAAACCGATGTTGCCAGTCCCGCTGAATTGCAAATCTTTGATTGGTTGCTTGTTCAATTTGAACCCATCTCATGGAAGTCAACTTTTCACAAATGATTCTTGTCAATTCCTTTCAAGCTTTTATAATTATTTACCAAAATGTGAAATGGATAAAATAAGCACAAAAATAAAACACTTGGATTTTCGCTTATATGAGAAGAACAACAATCTTTCGACATTAATATAATTGTTGCAAGCCTCCATCCATTAAGTAATGCATATTGGAGTGGAAATGATTAAGACTTTAATGGTTTAATTTCCTGTCTGTGCAATTTCAATAGCATTGTTAACCCGTCTTATTTTTGTTAACTGCCAAACTAAAAGGAGTTAAATCCCATTAAAATCTCGCAGTCAGGAATTTAGTCAACCATGGCAAGAAGTGCATTAAAAATAAATACAGAATAAAAAAATTATGTATTTTGATTAGTAACTAACATGATACTATTTGATGTTCTCATAGGTGGGTGGATTTGAACGGAACTGCAAATTATTAATGTAGCTTGCAATGTGGTGAACCTAACCATTCTGCTATAGTTTGTTAATACACAACATATTGGAGAGAGTGATGCTTTATTGAAGATTGGTTCACTGATGATCTTCAGGAAGATCGTGAGCTTTTCCAGCGAGGGCAGAGTGTTCTCGTCATACTACCTGTTAATACTGATCTATTGTCACCCAGTTTTTTGGCACGCACCAAATTCTGTATCCAACATATTAAAATTACTTACCCATCAAACCAACTCTCCAATTATTTTTTTTTAATCTGTGATGGCTTTGAGTTCTGAGCAACATTTCCCCTTCTCGCAGTCGCACTATGATAATGATACCAACAATCAAGCTTCTCAGGATGCTCTGCGGCATCTCCCACCCTTCCACTTTCAATGAACCTTACAGTCCACCATGTCCATGTCGACACCCTGTGTGTGGTTAAGGAAATAATGCCCGTGTAACACATTACAATTTATTTCTGTTCAATCAACTTTTAAAAAATATTGAATTTACTTGGTTGAAGGTTCAAATTGTTTGATCTTTTGGCTGACAATAATTGAAGTGTTTCTCCCTTTCTAAGTTTAAGAATCACGCAGGTGTTATTGGGCATCTTTGACTGCCTCTGGGGCATTGCTTTGAATGCTCACAGGTGTCTTGTGTTAATACAATAGAGGAGGCCCCGTGACAGGAATATGCATCTGATGTAAGTCAACAACCAGTTTCTTCTCACAGAATCCTTCCAAGCCTTGTCAAAAGTGTGCAAGGCTTCTGTGAGCCAGTCGGCATCATTGGGGCCACCTAGATAACTCAACTTGCGGTCGTGGTGCTTACTAAACCAAGGCACAGGTTATGATTGTAAGCCAACAAGAACTAATTCAGCGGTGGCTCTGGCAAAACAAAGTGGTATTGCTGGACTTTAGCAAAAAGCAATTGTTAAATACAAATAAATGTTATGGTTCTGCTTGTGAAATCTTTGAAACTGCGACATCATGTACAACCTTATGCCAAAGCGCAGAGCACAATACCTTTCACTAAGTCCCCAAAAGTGTGGCCTTCTGATAGAGTTTTTTACGTATTGAAGTTAATTGCGGGAAAAAGTGCTTGGTTGTTTGGTTGACTTGATAGTGGAAATGTTTGTCGATCTTTCCCCGGTTAAGAATAATGCAACTATTAGTGTGCATCTAATTGGCTTTGCTTGGGGCAATGTTTTGAATGAACAAATACTCCTGGGTGTGTATATAAATCTGTTCTTAGTTTGCATGCAATGTAGACTTGTGGGCAAAAAGAATATTCAATCTATTGGAAGTGCATATAGTTGAACTTTTTGAATTAGAATCTTGAGTTGGAATAATGAAGACAAACACCTGGTAAACATTTGGGTTTTCACTTGTAAGTATTTATTACTAAACCAAGTGATGCTAACAGTGTATAAAGAAGGGACTGCTGTAGATGCTGGTTTAAACCGAAGTTAAGGGTTGTCCCACTTGGTTTTTTTTTTTTGGGCGACTGCCGCCGTCATATCAGGGTCACCAAAAGATTTTGAACATTTCAATATCCAGCGGCGACAAAAAAAATGTTGTGACACTCGGGGGGGGGGGGGGGGGGGGGGGGGGGGGGGGGGGGGGGGGGGGGGGGAGGAATAAAACACAGCGCGTCGATATGATATGCTGCGACTATTTCAGCGACCTGATACGTCAGTCAATAATGCCGGCAGTCGCCAAAAAAAAATCGCCAAGTGGGACTGGCCCATCAGACACAAACATCTGTAGTACCTCAGCGGGACAGGCAGCATCTCTGGAGAGAGGGAATGGGTGACGTTTTGGGTCGAGACCCTTCTTCAGACAGTGCTAACAGTGGCCTATGGATACGAATAGATACTAATTGAGCACAATTACAGTATATACTGTCTTTCATCCAACCACTGTTGCCTGTTCCCATTCCTCTATTCAACTGCTTGGATCTCTTGTTATCACACACCATTTATGCAGAAAATCCATTTACTACTCTGCATAAATCCGCACCCCAGTATTTAAACAATATCCATTATGCTGTGCTCATTTTGCAAATATAAACTTTTGCACTAAGTTACTTGCCCAGAGTATGTGTAACAGCCATGATGTTTGTTGCTGCTTTCATAGACAGCTTTTCACAAAGACTTTATTCTCTTGCAAGATTTCAGTTTCTTTTTTCCAACACTTGCTGATATTGGACATCAGTTCATCAGAGATGCTGGGTATGCAACAGCTCTATGTCTTCAAGCAGGGGGAAAGATCAATTGTTTAACAATTCACCTTCAAGCCAAAAATAAAAGGTACCATCTTTTAAAATATGAAAATATTGGGCCGGAAATTGAATAATTAAAAATAAACTCTCTATAATTTCATATTTTATGAGGCGCTTTAAGAAATGTAGGCGATGTTAGTTTTTTGGTTGGGTCCAGAGAGTTTGCGAGGCAGTAATTATAGATTCACTCATTGTAAAATCTCATTTGGGTCTCATGAAACCAAACAAAAGCTTTCCAGGCTACTGAAGCAAGCAGTTTGTAAGCATCTTAAATTGAATTGACAGGTTTATTTGATTGTAGTGATGAATGGTACAACAGCACAGCCTGGACAGTTAGTCATAGAGCTGGACAACACGGAAAAGGGCCCTTTGGCCCACCTGGTCCATGCTGACCATGCTCGTCCCATTTGCCAGCATTTGGCCCATGGTCCTCAAAAACCTTTGTATCCATAACTTTCCAAATGTTTTTTAAAATACATAATATTATCCACTGAGAAGAACATACTATGGCAGCTCATTCCAGATACAGACTACCTTTGAAGTGAATCCCTCTCAAATCTCTCCCTTCACCTATAGTTTTTGAATCAGTTGTGCTGAGTCACTGAGAACATATTTGTCATTTCTGTAATAAAGCAAATGTGAAGTTACCAAAGTTGCTGACACTGAGTATTAAGTCAAGAGAGTTAATTGTCATGTGACCCAGATAGGACAATGCAATTCTTGCTTGCTGCAGCACAAGACTATTTTAGGCATAAATACAAATCAGATCAGTGTGTTCATATACCATAGAATATACACACTCGCATTCACACTGCTATAGGCTGTTATAGTTCAGAGTTTGTTTGAAGTTGTGTTTAATAGTCTGATGGCCGTGGGGAAGAAGCTGTTCCTGAACCTGGATGTTGCAGATTTCAGGCTCCAGTACCTTCTACCTGATGGTTGATAGTAAACACTGGAGGTTCTGCCACAATTACGACAGACAAAAAAAAAGGTGGTTCGTTTATTTCCCCTTTTTAAAAAACAATGCTGCTCGATAGCCATAAGATAATTTGTATAATGAACAAGATGCTTATTTATTAATGTAGCATAATTCCTTAGGAATACATTGAAATTGGGTGATGCCAAATAACTATCATCACCAACTGCCTCTCGAATTTAAATAATGTGTCAGTATATTGACAAATTGTTGTGCTGATTTTTTTTTTTTTTTCCCCCCAGCAAATCGATCATAATCTGCTAATCGTCCTCCAAATATGGTTACCAAAGTCCATAATTTCCCACTTCCTCAACATGCACTAATAAAGAATTTGGGATGTTTAATTTTCTGCTTTTGTTGATGTTTAACAATGATTCTTCATTCATGCAGTGTGCGCCTAGTAGTAGGTATGTTACAAAACTTACCTTGAGCAGCGCTGCAGTTCTGCCGCTCCCCGTGTGCGTGACTTTGGCGCCTTTCAGAGGGGGGCGTGTTTAAAGTGCCGTTTTTCCACAGACAGGGCAAATCGATCCATGTCGGGAGATTTCGTTGCTGAAGAAATATCGCTCCGACATTTCATTCATGAAGATATTTTTAAATTACGCTAGATTATTTATTAGCTAGAATAATTTAAAAATCATCTTCTAAAGCCATGAGCGCCGACAACGGGAAGGAATTTACGTAGTGGAGAAAATAAAGTACACCGTTTATTTTTACATTAAAACTTGGTTTTAGGAAGCCTTTAATCACATTTTCATGTTGCGAAATGGGGACAAAGAAAATGTATGAACCGGCAGTGTTTTTCATGCCGACTTCACCGCAAACCGCAACGTTCCAATCCACCGCGTTCCACTAAAACCCACTCGCTAGTTGATTTAAATGGCCATTAATTTACAGGAATTACACACTAAATTCCTTCCATTTGGCCTATAAATTCATGAAAATGAAATATAAAAATCATGTTATATTGTGTATGAAAATGGCCATAACTTTTTTAATACTGAAGATATGAAAGTGAATTGGGTGTCAAATTAAACTTATTTTTATGTTTTATCTGATGGGATAAATTGCAGGCTTGATTTTTTTTAATCGCAAAATGTTGTAACATTGCTACTAGTAGTATAACATTGGTGTGGAGTTACAAAAAAAACGGCTTGTTTGATTGGGAAGAATTGCTGTAGAATATAAAATGGTGGTACAGCTGGCTGCTCAAATTTTGCAGTCATGAGATGATACAAAACACCAATTACAAAACATTTCAGAATATGTACACTCAGTCCCTAGCCGTCGGAATTTCATTCCAGAACTGCTTCCAGCTTTGTGGGGTCAACGAGACAGTATTGCCAATGTATAGGAAAGAACTACAGATGCTGGTTTATACCGAAGATAGACAAAAAATGCTGGAGCAACTCAGCAGGATAGGCAACATCTCTGGATCTCGTTTCCTCCTGACCTGCCTAACTCGCTGAGTTACTACAGCATTTTGTGTCTATCTTCAGTATTGCCAACATCACTTAATTGATTCAATGGGATTAATTTAAGTTTTGATTAGACGTTAGAATCCACATGTATATTTCAGTATGCTAGTGCCAGAATAATGCACAATTTTACATGTAGCAATAATCTTATTGACTTGGATATTGTATTTGGCATTATGGCTGAAAGTGGCAGCATTTTTGGCATTTCTACACCTGCAGAGATTCACCGCTGGAATGTTGTGGTTGGTTCTGGTCACCGCACTGTAGGAATCTGCATTCTGGAAAGAGTGTAAAGGGCCTGTCCCACTTTCCAAGTCCTCTGCCGAGTTGAAAGAACTTTAAAAAAAAAAAAAATATTAAGATTTTTGTGATCTACGAACTCCTCCTCCCGACTATCTTTTTACTCGTGGACTTTTTTGTCATGCTGGAAAAAACGTCCCGGCATGCCTGATGCCCTAGTACCTACAGCTGGCATAACAAGCCGCTACGAAGTATCTACGGACTCCTACAACCTCCTACGGACATTCTCCGAGTTTGAAATCAAGGGGAAAACTCGTGAGAATTTATGAGTAACTCGGGAAAGTGGGACAGGCCCTTAAGGAGATTCACCAAGATGTTCTCTTGGATAGAATGTTTCAATTATGAGAAGAGAATAGATCATTTGAGTGTGTTTCCCTTGAAGTAGAGGTAAGGGCCTGTCCCATGTATGCGGCTAGCGCAACCTAATGTGGTCACTTGAGCTGTACGGCCTCGCGGGGCCGGTCCCACTTCGAGGCGTATGCAGTTGTGCGGGGCGGGTCCCGGCATCGCGCGGGGCTCCGAAAAACTGACACTGTCCAAAAAATTCCGTGCACCAACGTCCTGTTGGCCCGCAGCCGCATTGAGGACGTACGCAGCACCTCGACATCATACGCAGCATCTTGACGGTGTACGCCTAGCGCATGGCGTTGCACGATGACGTCACTGCCCGGCGTGCAGTTGCGTGATGATGTCACCGCCCGATGCTGTGCGACGTCCAAACTCAGTCGGCCCGCTTCCTGCCCAGCTGATTGGTGAGTATGATGTCGGGACCAGCCCCGCACAACACCATACACCTCCGTGGTTTGAATTGGGACCGGCCCCGCGAGGGTGTACGCCTCGAGCAACCACGTTTGGTCGCGCTAGACGCATGCAAACGCATGCTGGTGGGACAGGCCCTGTCCGCTGATGGAATTTTGATACATTAAAATTATGAGACATAGGGTGGATAGTGGGAATCTTTTTACCAATGGCAAAAGTCTCTAAAACCAGATGGCACGGATTTAAGGGGAGAGGTTTGGCGGAGATTCGAGATTTTTTCACCCTGCGTGTGATTGCAATCTGGAACGTATTGTCTGGGGAAGTATGGGCAATGGACTAAGTGCTGATAAATGGGTCTGGTATAGATAGATGCTCAGTGATTGTTCTAGACATGGTGGCCTGGAGGGTCTGTTTCTGTGCTGTACGATTCGATGAAAGCCCTGTAAATGCTGTCAGTGACTTGCTCTTCGCAGCCTGCCTATAGCGTTTGGTGCCTTCACTAAGGGAACTGGGGGAAATCACATAAACGGTTTCAATTTGGGCCAATTTAATAACTAATCCTGCCGTCACAATTGTTTTATGCTTTGTTACACGAGGTCTAAATGGGCTTTTAATGACATACCATGTCATAATTGTTGATTAGCAAATTCACCGGCCAAAAATGTGTGTTTTATATGCTGATGTAATTCATTCTAATTATTTCAAGCCTATAGTAAAAAAAAAACTTTTGAAAACGTTTATTCATGTTTCAGCATCTATAGATAATGCGCATGTTCTAATCTATATTCAGCACTATAATGTTTAAAAAAAAAAGAAAATTATTCTTTCTGGTTTGCAGTCTGTCATAATGTTTTAGTGTGATTAGCAGTACGTCGGCCTAATGACATCACAGCTGGTACCCTGTTGAATTGGTGTCTAAAAGCAACAGGCATCTGAAGAGGAAGTTCTCGCCACGGAGATCGCCAGTTATTCGGGAGTTTTCTGTGAGGTTTAATAGCAATCACTTCTTCGGTGCAACTGTTTATTGTGAACCGTCAATGCTTCAACAGTAACTGCTCTTCAGAAGCACTTCGCCTATAAAGTGCTCTAGGACACCTTGCCCATAAATAATTAATTGGCTGGTAAAACTATGAACATCCTTGCAGGATACTCGTTAGTCATTTACAATGTACATTTGGTCAATCACATTGTCCATCCCGTAGTTCACACCGTCACGTGATGTCACCCTTGCCATTTTCTGTGTAATGCTTCCAGTCTGTGGATTTCTCTGCCACAGAGGGCAGTGGAGGCAGGTTCTCTGGATGCTTTCAAGAGAGAAATAGGGCTCATAAAGGTAGCAGAGTCAGGAGATATGGGGAGAAGGCAGGAATGGGGTTCTGATTGGGGATGATCAGCCATGATCACATTGAATGGCAGTGCTGGCTTGAAGGGCTGAATGGACTACTCCTGATCCTATTGTCTATAATCAATCTAAACGCGTATGGTGCCTAATAATAAAAATGTAGTAGGAAAGAACGGAAGGTCAAAATCAAAAGCTGGTAGTCTACAAATCATTGCCACAGAAAAGAACAAATTACTCCAACTGCTGTTTTGCCAACATCTGTAAATTAATGATTGTCACATTTGCAGTAAAATTTGTCGCATATTAAAATTGCAAAACAATGTTTAATGTACACAAGGGACTACAAGCACTTGGATCTTTAGTGAAGAATGAACTGCTGCAGAAACTCCATGGGCCAAGCAGCATCTGTGGAAGGGGATGGCCAATTATGTTTT
Source organism: Okamejei kenojei (assembly GCA_035221665.1). Lineage (NCBI taxonomy): Eukaryota > Metazoa > Chordata > Chondrichthyes > Rajiformes > Rajidae > Okamejei > Okamejei kenojei. The sequence goes on along the minus strand of CM069149.1, from coordinate 9,795,095 downwards.
GGGTTGAGATCCTTCAAGAGGTATTACTTTGAAGCTTTGTCTGCCCTCATATGGACTTAAAAGATTCCATGGGATCATTCGAAGATGATGGTCGAACTATTCTGATCAATATTTAGTCTGCAAGCAATATCCTATGGAAACGATTACTTGGACATCTCAGTCTTGTTTGTGGGATCTTGCTATCTTGGCTTTAATTTTTCCCATAGATTACCACAGAGATTGTGCTCTTGGTTGGCTATGCAGCACCTTTGGACACACTGAGAGCATGAAGACGCTATATAAATCGGATTTTTTTCCCCCTCTACAATAGGTGTTAATTCATTTTCATTATGCACCATTTGTAATCAGCAATCCGTTTGGGGGGAATTTTTTTTTTCCCCTGGAACCATAAAGAAAAATGCATTGAATGTTAACATCAAATCTATTCCGGAGCCTAGCATTCAAATTATTTCAAGGAGATTGAATAGAGAGGATGCTTTTCCCTGAGAGATTTGCAGCAGCCATTAGGAGGTGCTGTAGCAAGCATTAGAAGTTCCTGTATCTTTGTGGCAAGCAGATGTGAAGAGTTTATTAGACTTGTTTGGTGTTCCATGGATATAATCGCCTTTTACTGTCTCTTTTTAACAACCTCTCATTCTTTATGCTGGTTTCTGTCACAGTTTGGCTCCTCTTATTGTGACTCTCCTGTGGTGTCTATATACACTTGACATCTTTATATTGTTCCATTTCTTTGTGGGTTTTTTCAGTGCAGGCATGCACGGGCGGACTTTGTTCCCGTAACTGATTATGTATGACTATGGCAAATAGCAAGATGCAATCCGAAATGTATCTAGTTAGGCCAGTGATCTGCGCCATATGGGAGATGATGTAAGTGCCATGGGATGCATTAATACATTAAATGCATCATATAAATACAAGTGGTTGTTGTTATAACACACATGGGGTATGCTCGAACTTGAACCAGGAAGAAGTTAGGACTTGTTTGCTTGATGCCTTAACTGTGAGCTAGTTTCAGCTGGTGATGGGTAATTAATTGGCTATAAAAGAGGTGTGATTAGCAGTTTTTTTTTCCTCTGGCATTTGGCCTATTGTGCAAGTTGAGAACCGTATAAATTTGAGCTGAGTAGTAAGAGATCAGTCTCAAGCTGTGGGAGGTCAGTGGACTATGAAAGGGTCTGAAGAGTGTGCAGCTTTAGCCTTTAGGAGCTGTTGGATGGGGATGTTCTCCCCCCCCCCCCCCCCCCCCCCCCCAACCCAACCCTCTACATAATTAAGACTTGTGTAAAGTAGAGCTTTGATTTTTTTTTTAGTAGTTGGATGTTTGGGATTTTAGGCATGTAGTACCAATTTCTGCACACTCTCCAACAGTCTCATCCTCAAGTGTTGCTGCCATACAAATCTACATCTATCTTTCCAGGAGTTCCATGTTTAAATAGCTGCAATTGGCATTCTGCTCTTGCAACAGCTTTAAGGCAGTTCCTGTCAAAATTGCTGTGGAAACTGTAATCTGTCACGCCATTCTCGTCATTTACAACCTTTAACATGGTCATCAGTCCATCCACTACTGTATATGAGTGGAACTGCATTTGGCAGGTCCAATTTTTAACTGACCAGTTCTAGCTGGCAAATTAACCTCAACAACTTCCAATCCAGTGGCATGACCTGTTAAATTTCCCAACAATCTCTCCTCACCCCCCCCCCCCCTTCCATTTCTCATCTGTGTCTGAACCCTCACAACATCAAATGGATTTGCAGCAAAGGCTATGACATGCTGACTTTACTCACATCCTACTTGCTACCTTCTTTCTTGATCTTTCCACTGTCTGCACAGTCAGGCTACTTGTCCAACATAAGGTAGTGAATGAGCAGAATGTTCCGCTGACTAGATATGAAGAAAGCCACTGTTTTTGGTGATTGAGGGAACGACCAATGCTGGTTTGCAAAATAATTCCTTCCTCCCCCTTCCTATCAATTGTCTGAGAATGAACCAGACTCTTCCTGACCTTGGTTTAATTGTGACCTTGGATTGTGCACTTGGTGGACCACATATTTGTACTGACATGAAGGCCACCACCTTCCATATCCATAACATCATGCAACTTTGTTTTGTCTCAACAATGTAGACTTGATAATTCCAATGCAATCACAGCTGTCACCCCACTTATCCTCTATAAACGTGGGGTCAGTGACTATGCCTTAAGTTGCATGGAGTCTGCTATGCCTTTATCTTTGCTCTCAGATCGGTGATGGTTTTCATTCGAGCAACCATATAACCATATAACAATTACAGCACGGAAACAGGCCCTCTCGGCCCTTCCAGTCCGTGCCGACCATTTGTTTTCCCCTAGTCCCATCTACCTGCACTCAGACCATACCCCTCCATTCCCTTCACGTCCATTTACCTATCCACTTTAGTCTTAAATGTTAAAATCGATCCTGCCTCCACCACTTCTGCTGGAAGCTCATTCCACACAGCCACCACCCTCTGAGTAAAGAAGTTCCCCCTCACGTTACCCCGAAACCTCTGTCCCTTAATTCTCATGTGATGCCCTCTTGTTTGAATCTTCCCTACCCTCAATGGGAAAAACGTATCCACATCAACTCTGTCTATCCCTTTCATCATTTTAAAGACCTCAATCAAGTCCCCCCTTAACCTTCTGCGCTCCAAAGAATAAAGACCTAACTTGGTCAACCTTTCTCTGTAACATAGTTGCTGGAACCCTGGCAACATTCTAGTAAATCTCCTCTGTACTCTCTCTATTTTGTTGACATCCTACAACTAGGCGACCAAAATTGTACACCATACTCCAGAATTGGTCTTACCAATGCCTTGTACAATTTTAACATTACTTCCCTACTCCTATATTCAATGCTCTGATTTATAAAGGCCACCACACCAAAGGCTTTCTTTACCACCCTATCTACATGCGATTCCACCTTCAGGGAACTATGCACAGTTATTCCTAGATCCCTCTGTTCCACAGCATTCCTCAATTCCCTAACATTTACCATGTACTTCCTATTTTGATTTGTCCTGCCAAGATGTAGCACTTCACACTTATCAGCATTAAACTCCATCTGCCATCTTTCAGCCCACTTTTCCAAATGGCCCAAATCTCTCTGTAGACTTTGAAAATCTACTTCATTATCCACAACACCACCTATCTTAGTATCATCTGCATACTTACTTATCCAATTTTCCACCCCATCATCCAGATCATTGATGTACATGACAAACAACAGTGGACCCAACACAGATCCCTGAGGCACCCCACTGGTCACTGGCTTCCAACCTGACAAACAGCCATCCACCATTACTCTCTGACATCTCCCATTCAGCCACTGTTGAATCCATCTTGCTACTCCGCCATTAACACCCAAAGATTGAACCTTCTTAACCAACCTTCCATGGGGAACCTTGTCAAAGGCCTTACTGAAATCCATATAGACAACATCCACTGCTTTACCTTCATCAATTTCCCTAGTTACCGCTTCAAAAAATTCAAGAAGGTTTGTCTTGATTCTCATCCTTGGTTTCTAATTCCGCAGAGTTGGGGCCCCACTGCTCCTGGAGATGCTTCTTCTCATCTTATTCTGCCCCTATAAACATCTCTGTATTGAAATGCTGCAATGATGACAGGTCGACCTTCAATTACCACAAGCTCCAGTTCTAAAACTCCTTTCTTAAACAACTCTGCTTCTATTAAAAAATGTTGTTTGATAACACTCCTCAGAGCTCCTCACGTCATACTGTTGTATTAAAGTTGGTCAGTTAATTATTGACTGTAAATTGCCCCTCCTGTGTAGATGAGTGGCAGAATTTGATGGGTCGATTTGATATGAATGGAGTAGAATAAATGAGGTGCGTAGGATTTAGCTTAATATTGATGCTTGATGATCAGTATAAACTTACTATGCTCAAGATTCAAGAGAGTTTATTGTCATGTCCCAGAATTCTTTGGAATTCTTGCTTTTCTTTCAGCACAACAGAATATTGGAGACATAAATAATACAGAACAGATCAGTGTGTCCATATACCATTGAATACTTGTAATTTTGTAAGTTGAATGTGGATAAATGTGAGGTTATCCACTTTGGTGGCAAAAACAGGAAAGCAGACTATTATCTAAATGGTGGCCGATTAGGAAAAGGGGAGATGCAGCACGACCTGGGTGTCATGGTACACCAGTCATTGAAAGTAGGCATGCAGGTGCAGCAGGCAGTGAAGAAAGCGAATGGTATGTCAGCTTTCATAGCAAAAGGATTTGAGTATAGGAGCAGGAAGGTTCTACTTCAGTTGTATAGGGTCTTGGTGAAACTACACCTGGAGTATTGCGTACAGTTCTGGTCTCCTAATCTGAGGATGGACATTATTGCCATAGAGGGAGTGCAGAGATGGTTCACCAGACTGATTCCTGGGATGTCAGGACTGTCTTATGAAGAAAGACTGGATAGACTCAGTTTATACTCTCTAGAATTTAGGAGATTGAGCGGGGATCTTATAGAAACCTACAAAATTCTTAAGGGGTTGGACAGGCTAGATGCAGGAAGATTGTTCCCGATGTTGGGGAGGTCCAGGACAAGGGATCACAGCTTAAGGATAAGGGGGAAATTCTTTAGGACCGAGATGAGAAGGACTTTTTTCACACAGTGGTGGATCTCTGGAACTCTCTGCCACAGAGGGTAGTGGAGGCCAGTTTATTGGCTATATTTAAGAGGGAGTTAGATGTGGCTCTTGAGGCTAAGGGGATCAGGGGGTATGGAGAGAAGGCAGATATGGGATACTGAGTTGGATGATTAGCCATGATCATATTGAATGGCGGTGCAGGCTCGAAGGGCCGAATGGCCTACACCTGCACCTAATTTCTATGTTTCTATGTTTCTAATACGCACACGCACATAAAGTGCAGTAGGCTAATTAAAGTTCAGATTTTGTATGAGTTGAGATTAATAGTCTGATGGCTGTGGGGAAAAAGTTGTTCCTGATCCTGGGTGTTGCAGATTTCAGGCTCCTGTACCTTCCACCTGAAGGCAGCGGAGAGATGAGTGTGTGGCCAGGATGGTGGGTCCTTGATGATGCTGCCAGCCTTTTTGAGGCATTGGCTGCGATAGATCCCCTCGATGGTATGGAAGTCAGAGCCGATCATGGACTGGGCAGTGTTTACGTCTTTTCTGCTCCTGGGCGCACAAGTTGCCTAACCAAGCCACGATGCAACCAGTCAGCATGCTCTCTACTGTGCACCTGAAGTTCGAGAGAGTCCTCCTCGACATACCGACTCTCGGTAATCTTTTCAGGAAGTAGAGGCACTGATGTGCCTTCTTTATGATTGCATCCGTGTTCTGGGACCAGGCGAGATCTTCGGAAATATGCAACGCCCAGGAATTTGGGCCCGTTTTTATGCTTTCTTACTATGATTCTGTATTTTAACATATGCCTGAGTTGTTTTTGAAAGCAGAGGTTCTCTGCTTTAAAAGGAGAGTTTTACCACTCAGTGATTCCACGAACAACTAATTTGCACTAATCATTCTTGTTTCCAAGATATCCTTCTCCCAAGGACATCACAATTTCTGAACTGACAGTATCTTGTGTTAACTGCAGTGGGCCCAGGAATTACTGAGCCCCCTTCATTGATACTTAAATGTTGACCTTGTATGTGGGAAATGGGCAATGGTAATAACAATTCATAGGTGGTTGAGAACAGCATCAACAACAAATTACTCAAAAGAGGCTGAGATGCAGATAAATGAGAGATTGGCGGTGTGGACTTTAGGCTAGGGTAATACATATCCATTGCAACACTCACAACAGTGCCTGAAATGTCTCTGGTGCCCTGTTAAAGGATGTTATTGAACAATAATAAACTTCTAAGTAGGGAGAGCCAACACTGTGGGATAATTTAATCGGTTAGTTACAAGATTGTAAAAGCAATAATTCAAGTAATCTTTGAACTTTTAGACTTTAGAAATACAGCGTTGAAAAAGGCCCTTCAGCCCACTGAACCCACGCTGACTAGTGATAACCCCGTACACTAGCACGATCCTACATACGAGGGACAATTTACAATTTTACCAAAGGCAATTAACCTGTGAGCCTGTGCGCCTTTGTAGTGTGGGAGAAAAGCAGAGCACCCAGAGAAAACCCGCATAGTCCCGGGGAGAATGTACAAGCTCTGTACAGACAGCATCCATAGTCAGGATCAAACCTGGGTCTCTGGAGCTGAAAGGCAGCAACTGTACTGCCACACCACTGCGCCATCCAATGGTGGTGTCTTGATTCCACTCCGTGCCATTTGTTGAACAGTTCAAGAGATATGATTAGGATAATTCAATTATTATAGGATTTGGCGCATTTTGGAAGAGCACCACTATCCTGGGGCATTGAAATTTGTTCTGGATAGGAAGAAGGCTTTTGCAGAACTGAAATTTACCAGGAGAGATGATAACCAGCATTAGGAGAAGCTTTCAACTATAACGTGGGCATTTGAAGTTCAAAGTGTTAAGTGTCGTGAAGAAACTAAGGCTGTCAAACAAAATTAAATGAGAAAAACCAGGAAAAGGAATGAGTCAACATTTCATAAAATTTCCACTAAGATTGCCTGGAATGTATCCGAGTACAGTGGAAGCAGTCAAAACAAAAAATGGAAATCTAGAAACACTAATAACCATGGAGAGATACAACAAGTAGTGATAACTGATACAGCTTATGTTTGGACAAGGCAGATGACTTAATACTTCTGGTTATAACATTTTCAGGAGATAAAGTGTGTCGGGTGAAGGACAAAAGGTTGACTATGTTAGTCAAGAATTTGATTCTAGCCTTAAACATAATTGTCTGAGGGGACAGAGTGGAGATAGAATCCATATGGATAAAATTAAGAACAACAGGTCAATTATGGATGTTTTCAACTATCTCAGAATATGATGACTGGAACAAAGTTAATTTATGTGGCTATTGCAGCAAATATCTTAAAATGTACCCTTGTCGGATTTCTGGATATTATATTTTGGCTCCAATCAGAAAAATAGAATTGGTTGGCTTAGCTTGGTCGATGAGTATTACAAATAGAAATGTAAGAATGGGATAGATCATTTAGTCCTATGAGTTTATTGTGAACTTGTTCAACATCAGAGATGATATTGGTGCTTATACTAACATTTAACAAACCTATGAGTACCACTAAGTCACAAAATCCTGTGATTTGTAATTAATAGTTGATCTGCCATCAATTACTGGCTGTGGTCAAGAATTTCACATTGCCGCTGCTATCAGCCTTTAGAACTTTCCAAACAATTATCCTAAAAAGCCAGGCTAATTTTTAGGTTAGCCAATTAAGGGAGGTTTTACCGTTCCATTAAACTTGTGAATGACTGGAAAGTTTTGCAAAGTAGTAATTGCAACTTCATTATAAGAGCAAAAAAATAAAAATAGTTCAAATATGACAGTTTGTCTAGAAAAAGGAAAAATTAGAGCTTGCCGAAAAGGTTGAACTGATTGCGTGATTGACAGCTCAAGGTGAAGCGTTCTAGGAGGGAACGTGCCCCGAGGAAAATTAGTTTTAAAATATATACACGTGGAAGAGAGTAAATGGTTGGATTTTAATCTGGTTTCAGAAAAAAAAGTTTAGATAATATCTCCAAAGAGCTGATATGAAATAAATTACTTGGTGATCCTTATTAGACATCTGTTCTATTCTTTAATCTCTGGAAAGGGTGCAAAAATAATTTACAAAGAGGTTACCTGTGTCTGGCGGCCTTTGAGCTATTTAGAGAGAACATAAACAGTACATCACCAGAACAGGTCCTTCAGGCCACAATGTCTGTGCCGAACGTGAGGCCAAGACCATCACATCTACCTGAACATAACACATATTCCTCTTTTCTTTTCCCTCTGGAGCATAGGCATATATAAAATAATGAGGGGGCATAGATGAGATGAATGTCTGCCATCTTCTCAACATGGACAAGAAGCGTTTGGAAGGATATGGGCCAGATGGAGGCACGTGAGATTGTCTTTGGCCGTAGCTTGCTGGCATGGACAAGTTGGGCTGAAAGTTCTGTTTCCATGCTGCACTGCTCTGATTCTGTTAGGTTGACTAATGCTGCAATGTACTAAATCATATGACCCTTCTTATTAGGAATTTCTGCAATGCCCAGTTTGTGCTGGTCTCCTTGGTTCAACACTGGACTGGTTCAACATCTGCAACGTTTGACATATCCATTACAGGAAAACGTCAGAGTTTGCAATTGCAGAACAAAAGTCATATTCTTTCTAGGTTCCCTCAGATATTTTATGACATAGATGTTGAGGGAATATGTTGGAGAATATGTCACAAAGTTTGTTGTCAATATTAGACGATAATACAGCATCGGTGGTGCTGTTGCTTAAGTCACAACTGCCTGACTGTAATACCCAAGCCTTTAGTTGCCATAACTTCTTCATGCAGTGACTTAATCTCCAGTCAGCTGGCAGTATAATCTAAAGAAACAATACAAGAAATGGGTATGACAACAAAAAGGTGCTCCATTTCAATCATGCTAATTTACCAGTTTAGCTGATGTATTTAATTTGCAATGACATTTCCTGCTTGATTTCAGAATGCCGATTCCCCATTCCAAATGGATAGAAGTCAGTGTGTTGTGGAAATAGGGAGATCACTAATTGCCTCCTTACCAATAACACCAACATTCATAATATTATATCACTAATGTTCACAATTCAATACCAATCTTGAAGGATTCATTTGTGATTGTCTGCTTTAGTTGCGAGTTTGTAGGCTAAAATTGCAGGATCTCAGTACGTGTTTAAACAAATTCCACATGTCTCTGAGCCTGATAATTAGTGTAGTAGTTTAGGCTTATAAAACAATAATACATTGAAAAATCCAAAAGAACAGTTTATTCAGTCAGTTGCAATAAACTTTTTCTCATTATAGAAAAATGAAATATTTGCTGCTTTTACAAGATGATGGCAGCAAACAAAAGTAACTTTTGTACATTTTTTTTGTTTCTTCCCCCATTCAAACAGCCAGCCATTTCCTCCAGGGCTTTCACAAATTGCCGCCTAAATGCACTTCCACAGAAAAAAAAATGTGGAGAGTATGTGAACAAGTCTACAACTGATCTGGCTGATGGTCTCTTACCTCCCAAGCACACAGCAATCTGTGCCAAAGCTTATACAGTACCGTATTACCTCCCTTTTGTACATAATTAAAGCTATCTACCCTTAAAGAGTAGAACCAGCATTAAAATGCATGTAGTTAATCGTGCCAAGAGCAATTGTTTTTGTGTGCATGTGTGTTTTTGTGTGAGAAATGTTTGCAGTCTTTCCCCCCCTGCATTGCTTTCCCCCTTGCTCCCCCACTTCTTCCCCTCTCTTCCCCCCCCCCCCCCCCCCCCACCACCCTCTTGCCTTTTAATCATTCTGTAAATGCTTTCTGCCAGCTGGCAGCTTTTCACCTATCTGTTCACGCTTAAACAGTCAGGAACTACAGAGAATAAAAACTTCTTATGTCCTGCACCTCAGACTTGTCAGCCCCCAGGCTCGGGTTTTTAGTATGAAGGAAATATCTTGCTGATCATTGTTATGCTAATTGATAAGAGCTCATGTAGGGTTTATGAAACTGAGTCATAGACTCAAAGGTATAATCGCAGATCTCAGAGGCATATTCATCTGACTCGTGGATTTCCTCTTTTAAGAGCTCCCTCCCGTCCCCCGCCCCCACTCCAGTGTGCTCACACAGCCATCTGATTACCTCCTGAAAATACCCACCCTCCTCGACTGCTCGACTGCTCACAAGGCTATCCTTGGCTGTAGGTCAGAAGCTGCTGGCAGCCGATTAGCGAACTTGACGGCAGGCAGGAGGAAAGAATTTGGCAGGGGGGTGAGCCACATGATTGTGATTCATTCTGCATTCTTGAAATGTAGCAGGAGTAAGAAAAGCTCCAATTGTGAACTAACTGAAGGAAGATGTTTAGAGTCAAATATCAACTCCTTTTTATAGTACAACCATGCATCATAGGCAAAATATTGAACTTGGCTTTCAAGCCCAAGGACTGCACATCCAGCTGTGATTTTATACCTGGCATGAGTCATTAGTTTAATCATTGACTTAGTGTAGAACGGAAGCCTTGTATTAGCAATGCATACTTGAAATGGATATATTGCCTTTTGATGTTACTTTTAAAATTTAAAGTTGCAGTATCACCTTTCCTGAGCCTTTAATGGGACACTTCTGAGCCTAGTAACACAATAGAGGCACATTGTTCCCTCCTGATGCCTCTGGAATGATGTGCTGCTGATTTATTTATTGAAGTTTTGCTTTCATTAACCTGTGTGGTGATAGTGCTTCATCCAGTCCTGCTGGGAGGTAGATGATATGCAGATCTGATTTGAAACTGACTATTATTTAGGTCAGATCGAAAACAGATACAGAAGTTTTCAGTGGAAGGCCTCGACTGGGATCAATTCTGCCATCCCATTTCCTTGTTATTCTGCCTGTTGTTGGATACCGCACATAAAGCATAGATGTGTAGGTCGATCAGTTGGTCTATATTGAGTTAGCCCATTTTTAAATATCTAGGCAACTTGAGTGCTGCACTTGGAATTTCTTGGTTTTTGGGGCGGTGAGAATGATAAATTATGCTGATTTCCAATTCATGACGCCTCTGACACCTCCTCCATTGTCCGAGTGAGACCCAGCTCAAGATGGAGGAACAGCACCCCTTATTTCGCCTGAGCAGCTTACACTCCAGCGGTACGAACGTTGTCTTCTCTAACTTCAAATAACCCTTGCTTTCCCCCTCAGTCCATTCCTCCTGCTTCTTTCCTCCCCTTCCCAATTCTCCGACCTTACAGTCTTTGACTACTTTATATCTCTGATTGCTTTCTTACCTTCTCCCAGCTAACAATGATCTATTCTACATTTTCCTTGATCTCCACCCCCATTGTCCTGGTTTCACACCTTACACTTCCTTATCTATGTATCTTCCTCTCCCCTGACAACAGTCTGAAGAAGGGTCTTGACCTGAAATATCACCCATTCTTTCTCCCCCGAGATGCTGCCTGTCCCGCTGAGGTACTGCAGCATTTTGTGTCTTATTTCCAATTCAATCCGATATTCCATGCAAGCTCTGTGTGTGAGCAATGGACAAGGGTAAGATTGGCCCCCCTTTTTTTGCCAACCTCTTGCTCTTGCATTCTTCCCACTCCCACAAACCCACATCTTGCTGCTGCCCACTGTTCATGGTTTTGTTAGGCATGGCAATGAAAGAAAGACTAGCATTTATAAAATGCACTTCATCAACTAAGAAAATCCCACGATGATGTTTTGAAAGAGAAAATGCGTGAGCCAATTTGTGCATAGCAGTCTACCGCAAACAGCACTCTCATTATAAACAAACAATCCACTGTGTTGGATGAATGTGGGTTGTTAATCAGGTGATTTGGGAATGTTCTAGCCGAATGGTGCGATGACATTGGAACAGAGGGCATAGGAGTTGTTAGTAACATGTCTGTCGAAAGACAGTATTTCCTATCATTGCAGCATTTCCTAGAACATAAACATGACAGCACTGCAGTTTGGCCCACAGTATGTCCATCAAACATGACGCCAAGTTAATCTCCTCGGTCTGCATGTGAGCCATATCCTTCCACAACCTGCATATTCACGTGCCTATCTCAAAGCCTCTACTATCGTATCTGCTTCCATCACCACCCCCTGACAGTGCTTCCCAGACACCCATAACTCTGTTTAAAAAAAAAAAACACTTGCCCTACACAAATCCTTTAAATTTTCTCCCTTTGACCTTGTGAGGTAGATCCTCTTGTCTGACATTTCCACCCTGGGGAGAAGGTTCTGGCTGCCTACCCTGTCTATGTTTTTCATAATTTTATTCACGACTGTTGGGTCTCCCCTCGAGCTCCAACGCTCCAGAAAAAACAATCCAAGTTTGTCCGATCTCTCTCTATAGCCAATACACTCTAATCTGGATAATATTCTACAACCCTCGGCCTCCTCATCCTTCAGGTGATGGGGCAACAAGAACTGTACACAATATGTCAAATGCAGCTCAACCACAGTTCAATAAAGATGCAATGGGACTTCCTGACACGTACTCAATGCCCCAGTCAATGAAGCCAAGAATGCCCTCTGCCTTTACCACTCTATCTACTTGTGTTGCCACTTTCAGGAAGCTATAGACTTGGATCAAGAGATCCTGCTAAAGTAGCATCAATGTTGTTAAGGGTTTCCCATTACCTATACTTGCCTCTAACATTCAATCTTCCAAAGTGCAACACTCACATTTGCTTGGATTAAATTTCATCCACATATTTTCTGTGCATATCTGCAACTGATCTGAGTCTCAATTTGTACATTGACAACCTTCCTCACCATCTGCAACTCCACTCATTTTGATGTTGTCTGCAGCCTTACCAACCAACCCATCTATGTCGAACTTGTGTAGAGTTCCAAGCACAGATCCCTGCAAAACACCACAAGTCACACACATCTCCAGCTAGAATAAGTCTCCAGGCACTATCGTGTCTTCTATAGTAAACCAGTTTAAAATCCATACTAACAAGTCACCGTGGAACCATGCATCTTAATCTTCTGAATAAGATTACCACGAGGGATTTTACCAAATTCCTCATTAAAATCCATATTGACAGCGCTTGCTGTCCTACCCTTGGATGTGAATTGCTCAAATTGTAGACTTGGGACCTTCTAACTAGGAAATGAGAATGCAGAGCATGAAGATAATGTGGAATGACCTATAAAACGAATCTCGAGTGTACTTCTCCCAATGCAAGGTTCAAAAGCTGAGATTGTTCCCTGAAAATCAAAATGATTTTCTTATTAACCTTAACTTCTAATGACTCATATTGGGAGAGTTCTTTCAATGAAGTCACTGCTACAGCAAAAAAATTGACTTTAAATGTGTTTTATAAGCAGTGGAGCAGGTAATTGTCCATTTCCTGACAATGTACTTCATTTGCACAAGGATTGTGTTCACCACAAGATCATTCAGCATCTTTTAACACTGCCGTACAGAAATGGGACCAAGAAGTGTATAAGCAAGAACAAACTTCTATTTGTGCCGCACCTTTTCACGTCCCCAGGGCACCCCGAAACCTCCACAGCTAATGCCGCAGTTGTTTGGAGTGGAGTGGCTTTTGTGATATAGACAAATGTGGCAGCCAATTTGGCACAGCATGATTCCGCAAACAGCAATTAAATAAATGATTTTAGTGATGTTGTCGGGCATGGCAGCTGGAAAAACACATCTGTCCTTTGACTGGTGCCATGGGATCTATTGTATCCAACTGAGAGGGTAAATGGGGGTTTTGCTATAACAATTCCATTGAAAGAAGAATCATCTAGATTACTCTGAACTGTCTGTGTCCTGTTTGGAGAAACATAGAAAAATAGAAAATAGGTGTAGGAGTAGGCCATTCGGCCTTTCACCACCATTCAATACGATAATGACTGATCATCCAGAATCAGTACCCCATTCCTGCTTTCTCCCCAGATGAGCCACATCCAACTTTCTTGAAAACATCCAGTGAATTGGCCTCCACTACCTTCTGTGGCAGAGAATTCCACAGATTTACAACTCTCTTGGTGAAAAAGCTTTTCCTCATCTCAGTCCTAAATGGCCTAACCCATATTCTTATACTGTGGCCCCAGGTTCTGGACTCCCCAAACAGCAGGAAGATTTTTCCTTTATCTAACCTGTCCAATCCGTTAATAATTGTATATATTTCCATAAAATCACCTCTCATCCATCTAAACATTTTCTCTTCATGATCCAGGCTACAATAGCACGCGCACACATCACACCGGTGCCACTGATGAAGTGTTATACCCATTTGTGTTCAAGGTGCATTAAAATTTTGGATTATGCACAGGGCAGAATATTCGTGTGCTAGTCAATTCAGACATTATACCCCATCTTTTAAATTGGTAAATTATGAAAGAAGGTCTTTCTAGCCAGTGCCCCTCCTGCACGAGTGATTCAGCTAATTAGGATAGCAAATGACTGAAGCATACAATCAGGAAGTTCCGTTCTTGGCCTGTGGTGAGCTAACTGATCTCAGGTGGGGCAGCAGTTTGTCACTTCAATTGACCCTAATGCTCTCCACCCTTTCCCTTCTGGGGGTGGGTAGCCTGCTGGTCTTGTTTGGGCTCCTGGGCGAATGTGGCATCTGTTAAATCGCACACTAACAAGCCCTTAAGTGGTTGAGATGCAGCAAATTTAAACATATGGTGGATGAGTGGCCTGGTTTCTGGTCTCATCTCCTCCGCCAGTTGAGTGGTCATTGTGTAGAAGTCTAGCATCTCCTCACAATGATGATCCATGACTAATTTCATGGAACGTCTACAGTTAATTCAAAGAGAACTTGGCCCATACTAGAGAGCAACTTACCCATTCCATCCTGGAGAGTACTTGACATGTTTTCAAGACATTTAAATGATCTACTGTGCATCCTGCTTGGAATTTCTACTCATTCAGTAGCTTGACGATCTTTATAGAATTATTATAGATTGCATTTCTTTGAGTTGAGAAAACTACAAATGGGGGGGGGGGGGTGGGGGTGGGGGAAGAAAGCAAAATCAACTCATAAAATCAAGTCATTTCCAGTGCTAAAATCACCAACTACCTGATAAGATTACAGTTCTTTAGTCAAAAGCGGGAGTTTATTAATGAGGTATGCGGAGAAAAATCACAGGATTGTTAGGGGGTTTATTCAGAAACGTGTTGCGTATCCAGTATAATCTGAATTTGAGCCCATCATTCTCTCAAATGTTTCCAGGGTTATTTCTTAACCATAAAGTAAGCAACTGAGTACACGTAAATGCATTATAGAGAAATTATGCAGATTAAAATAGAGATGCCTTGAGAATAAAGTGCCTCGTTTTTCGAAATCTTCCTTTCACTGTGGTATTGTTCCAAGTTGGGGAACCAAGTTTCAAGTCCCTAAGTCACCATTCAGTCCATTGTGTCCATGCCAGCTCTTTGAAAGAGCTGTCCACAATGTGTGCTTCTCCGTAGACAAGGACCAGCTGCATATCGCTCTAATGACATTGTGACTCTATGTCGGGTTGTGACTGTGCTCTGGGCCAGTCCTGGCCGTGTACATGCTCTGGGCATAAATTTAAGCCTCCATCAATGGACTCCGATAGGAATCTTCCTCAAAATGAAGGATTGGGGAGGGAGGAAGAGCACGTTAAACCAAGTGCAAATATTGCTATGTGCATTTATCCAGAGTGGGAACTACCTGCCAATTTAAAATACTTTGATTCACAGTCACTGGTGTGTCTAACTGCAGGAATCTAAAATATTCTTATCAGAGACTGTTAATGTTGCATTTTCATTGTAAACCCCTTACCAAAAGGCAGGAGGTGCTCGGTCATTGAATGAATTCAAGAATAGAAATGAGATGGAATAACCAGACAGCAGAAAGACAAAACATTATTACAATCGAGCCACTTGCAGTGTATAGATAAATGATAAGCGACTAACATATAGTGCAGGGTAAAGCAAGCAATGTCTGATCAAGGATAGTCTAAGTAACTCAGTGGGTCAGACAGCATCTCTGGAGAAAAGGAATAGGTGACATTTCAGGTCGAGACCCTTCTTCAGACTCTCCAGTCTGAAGAATCTCAATTCAATTCAATCTTTAATTGTCATTGTGCAGTGTACAGTACAGAGACAACAAAATGCAGTCAGCATCTCCCCAGAAGAGTGAACTTAGAATAATGAACCCGTAACGTCACCTATTCCTTTTCTCCAGAGATGCTGTCTGACCCGCTGAGTTACTCCAGCTTTTTGTGTCTATCCCTGTACATCCTAACAGCTGTTAATAGGACACAGAGCTAGGGGTTTGAGACTGGTAGCTTTAAGTGTAATGCTGGGAAATCCCAGCAAAATGGGGCTTCATTGTTGGACTCAACACTGTGTCCAGCGATGGAGCTTGCAGGTTTGGTTTGGCAGCAACTAACAATGAGTAAGTCCTGGACTTGGGTAGATTTGCAGCATTTGCTTGGAAAAGGTGAACACTATGGGTGGATTCAGCCGAGAGAGTGTGGGAGATTCCCATTTAACCAAA
Source organism: Okamejei kenojei (assembly GCA_035221665.1). NCBI lineage: Eukaryota > Metazoa > Chordata > Chondrichthyes > Rajiformes > Rajidae > Okamejei > Okamejei kenojei. The sequence goes on along the minus strand of CM069149.1, from coordinate 9,778,984 downwards.
GTTGGCCTGACGAGTTTCCTACTTAGAAGCTCAAAGAAGGCAGGAATTTGTGTCTACCTTCGATTTCAACCAGCATTTGCAGTTCTTTCCTACACTAGTGATTTGTCCCAATTGAGTTGAAGACTGAGAAAGAATGCATCAAGCAAGTAGAACAGACTAGGTTTTTATTAGGTAGCTAGGAGTTACTCCAGCTTTGTGTCTATCTTGGGTTTTTATAATCCTGGATACATTCACTGAGCCCAGAGACCACCCAGGCACCATGTCTTGCCTTGTTAAGGGATTAGGATGACCCTTCTGCCCATTTGAATGGTGGGGTTTTAGCTGCTTCATCTGCTGAGCACCTTCCTGAAAACCCACAGCTCAGCCTCTTAGCTGTTCTGTTTCTGGAACTGAACGATTATTTTTGTTTCTTATATTGCTGGCTAGATGCAATCAGACTTGTATTTCAGGCAACACTTGAGACACATCATGGTGTCAAAAATGTAAAATTTGCTGGGAATCTGAGGGGTGGTTTGAAGTTTGCTTTCCTTTCAAACTGAGTGCTTGTCTGCCTGCTTGGATGTTGGAAACAAAATACATAGTTTAACTCCTAGGTGGTTAGGGCAGGGTGCCATATTTTGTGGCGTTTAGGTATTCCCCTTATTCTGTAGCCTGGCCAGCTGGCAGATTGGCAGCATTGCTGTAATTCAATAAGTGGGAGAAGGCCAGCATTGCTGATGTCACCCTGATGCTGAGGCAAGTTTAAAATCTGCAAGTACAGACACATAACCTGATCCAGTTGTATGATACTCTGCTGGATATTTGCCACGTGTAGCTGCACTCTCCTCGTTCATCACCTTTACGTTTATAACTAGTTTATTTAATTGCTTTTCTGAAATCCTAGAATTTTAGATTAAACACTATAAAGTTGTACCTGGAGTTCAGGAGGTGGGATTAGAAAGAATTGAATATCCACAAGCCTGTCATAATCAATGATTGAAGTCTTCTTCTTATCGAGTCCACACACAAGATTAGAAGTTGTTCAGCCAGAGCTGAACACACTTCTCGGCATCTGCATACCGTGGTGTCTGTCTTGCGCTGCTTGTGTGCGGTGGTGGAAAGATTGGTGGAAACAGGGCCGCGACGTGAACGCTCTTTCCTGGACCCCCATGATTGAAGTAAATGCTCTGTGAAGAGACAATTGCATCAATCATATTGCCTGCAGTAAGGAACCTAAATTAACAGTGCACAAATGACTGGTTAAACTGTTTGTGGAGTTTTTATGAGACTAGAATAGCGGTCTTGGCCAATAAAGAAACTTTTTGCTCCTCTTTGAGTAATCTGCTGAGATGTTTTAACATCTACTTCAACCCCAGGTCAAAGATTTTGCTCTGTTAAGTTCAACATATCATTTGAAAGTGACAAAAATAGTTCTACATAGCATTTAAGCTCGGAGGTTAATTGAGCACTGCAGTCCTCAGAGGCTTTTAAAATCACACTTATGGCAACAACTGAGCCAAGTTGCCGCTGAAATTCTTTAGCTTGAAACGTCAGCTCTATTTCCTTCTCCACAACATCTGCCTGACTTGCTGAACATCTCTGATGTTTTCTACTTTCGTTATTTGTGTTATTTGGGTGCAACTGTGCGGCTGAAAAAATGAACTTGGAGACTTAAATTGTATTGCTTTCATTTAGTAGCTTTGATTCTGTGCCATCTTCTGATATAGAGCCACTTGCAGTCGCTTCTACACTTGGCCATGCCTTCATTATCAATATAATTCAGTTAAAATTACAAATAATTGCCAGTGTTAAATATTGCTACCCAGACATTCAATTGGTATTTGATGTTTTGGTTTTAGCATCATTGATTTAAAATCACATTTTTTAAAATGAAAGTCAGGTGGTTTAGAGTTACTTCGGAAATTAAATGACAAGTTTTCTGCCCAGTGTGGTCTTTCTGTACATGATATGATTTCTGCACTGGTTGAGCCCAGGATGGCGTAGATCCCTATCCAGCGTTCTTTTGGAATGTTATAGGAGAACCTGGACGATGTTGTACTGAAGATAGACACAAAGCTGGAGTAACTCAGCGGGACAGGCAGCATCTCTGGGGAGAAGGAATGGGTGACGTTTCGGTTTGAGACCCATCTTCAGCCAGGGTCTTGACCCGAAACGTCACTCATTCCTTCTGTTCAGAGATGCTGCCTGTCCCGCTGAGTTACTCCAGCTTTCTGCGTCAATCTTTGGTTTGAACTAACATCTGAAGTTCCTTCTTACAATAGATCAAAGGTGCAGGAGTAGGCCATTCGGCCCTTCGGGCCAGCACCACCATTCACTGTGATCATGGCTGATCATCCAAAAGCAGTACCCCGTTCCTGCCTTCTCCCCATATCCCTTGACTTATCTTTAAGAGCTCTAACTCTCTCTTGAAAGTATCCAGAAAATCGGCCTCCACTGCCTTCTGAGGCAGAGAATTCCACAGGTTCACAACTCTCTGGGTGGAAAAGTATTTCCTGATCTCCTTTCTAAATAGCCTACCCCTTATTCTTACACACTAAGTTGTACTGAGACTCACTTTCTAGTGTACTCCTTGATCAAGTAGGTTTTCAAATGCAACACTCAATCAGGACCACAGTAAGTTATGTCCTTCTTGTCTTTCAATACTTTTCATCCTTCTCGTTCCCATACCCTTACCTACTCCCAACTCCCAATATCATCTCCAATGACCAGGCCCAGACCCTCCAATTCACCTAAACTTTTCTCCAGTTCATACATTGCCTGAGGCTTCAATGGAGGTCCAGATCTCCATCCACCCTCTCAATAATCAAATCAATGGCCTGCTCTTCACTCACTCACTCTTGTCCCTCTTTCCATTCCTCAGCCATGAATGTCTTCAATCTCCCAGGCAACTCATCTTCAAATGCAGAGGACAGCCTATGCCTCAAGTAGAAGCTGACAACTTCTTGCAAAGCCAGTGCAACAATGCACTGCTTTGGAGATGCCAGAGTTTCCTGCCCCAACTTCTCTCCCTCTTCCAAAACAAACAGCAGATTCATTTTGAAATAGTCACAATCCTCATTCTCAAATTAATATGGGCATTGGGGCATGGAATTTTACTCGGGGCTATTCTGTAACAATTGTGACTAATTTGGAAGTGCATACTCCCTGAATCAGAAGGGGGTGGGTTTACGTCCCACTTGAGTCTAGAGTACAAAAATCTAAACTGACACTCGAGTACAATATTGGGGGATTATTACCGTGACAAAGATGCCACATGTTGTAACTTTGTGTAGGAAGGAACTGCAAATGCAAGTTTACACCACAGATAAACACAAAATGCTGGAGTAACTCAGCGGGTCAGGCAGCATCTCTGGAGAAAAGGAATGGGTAACTTTTCGGGCGAGACCCATTTTCGGACTGAGAAACAGGCCTATAACTTTGACTTTTCTGGACTCGGGTCATCTTTGAAAATCTGTTTGTCAACACCTAACACATCTTGTAGAAAGGCTTGCTGGAGCGCTGCAGTTCTGTTGCTTCATGAATGCTTCATGCTACATTGAGGTGAGAGAGGATGAAGAGTCCTCAGGGACTCCTGGGAGGGGATGGTGGGAAAGACTGTCTACAGCAAATGTGTTCTCTAGGCAGATGACCCACCAGGGACAAGTGCTTCTGGCAAAAGGCTGCCAAGAAAGTCTGCCAGGAATATTCCTGAACGAGAACAATCTATTCACAGTGTGATAGCCTGCAATATCTGCAAATCCCTGTGCTGCGTTTTGTGGGCTAAACAAAAACGGGTGAGCTTTTTTCTCCCAGAATTTGAAAGGTTTCCCAAATCTGGCAGCAAGCAGCAGTCTTAGCATAGAATAGCTTCAGTGCATGCAGTGATCCTGAGGCTAGGAAGCCAGGGTGACGGTAACTTCGCCTCAAGAAGACGTGGCACAGTGTTAGCGTTGCTGCCTCGCAGTGCCAGAGACCCGGGTTCGATCCTGATCTCGGATGCTGTCTGTGTGGAGTTTGCACGTTCTCCCTGTGACTGTAGGTTTTCACCAGTTGCTCTGGTTTCCTCCCACATTCCAAAGACATGTAGGTTTGTAGGATAATTGGCTTCTGTAAAATTGTCCCAAGTGTGTAGGATAGAACTAGTGTGTGGGTGATTTCTGGTTGGCATGGTCCCTGGGCTGATGGGCCTGTTTCCACGCTGTAACTCTAAACTAGACCAAGCAACACAGGCCTACTCAATCTCTCCATCGATGGTAAATCTGCCATCAGTAGAATTAATCTGGTGTATCTTTGCTGCACTCCCTCTATTGCGAATGTATCCTGCTTTGGTAATGAGACGATACTTCAGCTACCATCTCCATGACCCAACATACTAGGAGCAAGACACCTTTTACCCCTGGGCTGGGGTCCAGGAAAGAGCGTTCACGTCGCGGCCCTGTTTCCACCAATCTTTCCACCACCACGCACAAGAAGTGCAAGACAGACACCATTGTATGCGGATGCCGAGAGGAATAAATCTGGAGTGGAGTAAATCTGAATAAGTTTACAAATATTGAAGAAAAACTTTGAAATGTAACTGTGACATTAGAAAAAAAAACCCTCTAATTTCTTGTCAATGACAGAAAAATAGACTATCCACCTATCACTTGCCAGACTGTCTTGCCTCCACCTCTCCCAGCTTTCTCGTCCCCTGCTAACTACAATCAGTCTGAATAAACGGGTCTGGAACTGAAACCACCTATTCATCTTCTCCAGAGATGCCGCCTGACCCACTGGTTATTCCAGCACCGTGTCCTTTTTTTGTAAACCAACATCAGCAGATCCTTGTATCTACTCTGTGACATTAGAAAGTTGAATTTATAGATTTTAGCAAGTCCCATTTGACACAAGGTCGATCTGTGGTACTGGTCACCAAATTGCCAACTCAATGTTACTCTGCTAAAGACAATTTAGCACCCCGACACTGAACTGATCACTCTAGGTACGTCAGAAGCCTGTTCTGAGCTAACATTATTTCAAAGAAGTTTCCTTAATCATGGCCTGATTATGACGAAAAAACTAATACTTAAATTTTGAAAACACACATTAGTCCCTACTGTTAAGATCCGAGACTCTACATTTGGAAAATATTAGGCTTGTCTTGGCAGAAAATACAGATCAATTTTTCAAGACATGGACACCCTTCACCGATTTCTTACAAGGATAGTATGGCGCAACACAACTTTGGATTTAAATCCAATTATGGGTTGGGTTGGGTGGGTGGGTGGGGGGGGGGGGGGGGGGGGGGGGGGGGGGGAAGAGGCAGGTATATCTCCACAATTTTTTATTTCACCCCCTTTTTTTCCCTTCTCTCTTACAACTTTATTCACTCTTTGGCTACACTACTTTAGTAGTCTAGGGGTCCTATCTTTACACCTCTCACTTTCTCTGTCTCTTGTTCTTTTTCTTTTCTTTTCCCGTATTTTCAAGTTAAAAAGTTAAAATTGAAGCCATACAATAACTGTATAATTTTATATGCCGATTGTTTTATTCTTGTACAATTGCTTCTAATAAAAAACAATTTAAAATAAATAAAAATCAAGACAATTTAGCATTAAACAATTACATACATTATTAACCAAAGCAATTAAACCCAATATCACTGAGACGATGGAAGATGTATTGCTGGATATGCAGGAATTGCTCGTGAAGCATGCAGAATTCCCGATTACATTTGAAGATGTCTCAACACAAGCTGGGAAATGGGGCATTTGAAAATGCAAACTTCATCCCAGTAAACATTCCACAAGGAGGAAATAACTCTTGATCCAAATGTATCTACAACATCTGAAATGGGCCCCTTCAACAATATCATTGTTAAAATTCTATGGCGTTCTGTCATGGAATTGTACACATGGGAACAAGCTCTTTGGCCCAACTCGTCCATGCCGACCAAGTTACTGATCTGAACGTACCGTTTAACTATGTTTGGCCATTGTCCCAATAAACCTTTCCTATCCCTGTATCCATTGTACCTGTCCTAATGTCTTTTAAACATTTGTTTCAATTGTACGTATGCGCCAGTTGAGTTGATATTCATTTATATGATCATTGGAAATTATTCCTGGTCCTCGTTGCATGTGAATAATAACTGATTCCAATCTAAATGATAGCCTATGCATCCTGTCTTTAATATTACTACTCCCAACATCTTAAAAACCAGTCCTGTGCATTATTGGCCCACCCTTAGTAAAATGTGTTTAGAAGTTGCTGTATTGCTGGTGATGTTTAACATGTACAGCACACAGTTGCACTTGTTCTTTTCCACCTAAAGAGGACTCCTTTCATGAGGTCTTAAGCTATGACTATGAAATATGAAATAATTCCATACTTACCATGAAAATGACAATGAAATGTAATATTACTGAATAAACGCCTCAGTAACAACTTTATTTACTGCCTGTGGCAAACTTTATTGATGGTTTCATGTCCCACAATCACAGGCTTCTATTATATTCCAGCTCCAATGACTTGGCCTCTATTTCCTGCTAAAGGTGAGGCAAGGTCTTGCACGAACTAAGAGTGAAATTTCATCTGAACATATTCTAATTACCTTCACCTCTGGAAAAAATTGATGAACTATATAAAAACGAAGGATTATGGCTGTCTTTCATTTTGTGTGAGCACGAGTTCATATCAGTAACACTTGTGTTTCTCTATCCCCAGAATATTAGTTATGGATTTGGGTTTTGTGAATTGGTGATTGAGGATTTGGGGAGTGATGGGGGACAGAGGACATGCTCTGTAGGAAAGGACTAACTTTGATGTGCAGCCACAGTTGCAGGGGACTTCCTGACAGATGTCCTCTGTCCCCCATCACTCCCCGAATCCTCAATCACAACCACTCTTTGCATGGCAAGCTCCCACTGACAGCAACAAGATAATGATCAGATAATCTTCTTTTTTTATGTGTGTGGTGTTGGTTGAGGATTAACAGTGGTTGAATGGAATTTTTTTGTTTTCACACACTGCGGTTGGAATCTGGAATGTGCTGCTTGAGGCCAGCACTCTTGACATTTCACGGTGAATGGCGAGGCCCTAGGGAGTGTGGTAGACCAGAGGGATCGAGGAGTGCAGGTATCTTGTTCCATGTAAGTAGTGTCACAAGTAGATTGGGTTGCAAAGAATGTTTTTGGTCCATTGGCCTTCATCCATCAGAATATTGAGCATAGAAGTCGGGTTGCTATGTTACAGTTGGTGAGGCCGCGTTTGGAGTACTGTGTTCAGTTTGGTATTCCTACCATTACATGGATGTCATTATGCTGGAAAAAAAGTGTAGGGAACATCCATATGTTTTTTGCTGGTCTTGAGGGCCTGAGCTATAGGTCCTATGTTGGGCAGGCTAAGACTTGATTCCTTGGAGCACACAATACAGGGGTGATCTTATAGAGGTGTACAAAACCATGAAGAGAATAGAAAGGGTGAATCTTTTACCCAGGGTAGGGAAGTCAAAAATGGAGGACATAGGTTTAAGGTGAGAGAGCAAGATTTAATTGAAACCTGAGGTGCAACCTTTTCACTCAGAGGGTTGTGAATATATGGAACGGGCTGCCAGAGAAGATAGTTGAAGTAGGCACTATATAGCATTTAAAACATGCTTTGACAGGTATATGGATAGGAAAGATTTAGAGGGATATGGGCCAAACGTGGGAAAATTGTACATTGATTGGCATTGATGAGTTGGGCCAAAGGGCCTGTTTCTGTACTTGCTGACTCTCCTGGACAAAACCCCTGGACAAGCACTTAAATTGCAAAAGCTTGGAAGGCAACAGACCTGATACGGGTCACTGGGATTAATATTGATGGGTGCCTGAATTGGCCCGGGCTTGATGGTTTGAAGTCTGTTTCTCTGCTGTACAACTATTGGCCTGATACTTAGCACTTCAATGGTTTCCTTTAAAATAACCCCGTGGGATTACTGTGTTTTGTCATCAGTTGGCGATTGGATGCAAAAGATGGCATGCTCGGTGCTGTGACATTCCTCGATATTACAGTGGTTTGTGGATATTTGAGTTCAGGTTTGTGATGCATCAACCTGCAATCTTGTGACTCAGACAAATTTGAAACCGCTGAGCTGTGGTTGCATACCCTTTGCCTTAATAATTTATCCACACTGTCTGTCTTAGAATTAACTAATGTATTCATTTGAACATTTGAAAAGATTGAACTGCTAATGCACTTGAAAGCCAATGGGGCGGCACGGTGGCGTAGCGGTAGAGTTGCTGCTTTACAGCGGCAGGGACGTGGGTTCGATCCTGACTGCGGGTGCTGTCTGCGCTGAGTTTGTACATTCTCCCTGTGACCGTGTGGGTTTTCTCCCGGTGCTCCGGGTTATCCCACGCTCCAAAGACGTGTATGTTTATAGGGTAATTGCCTATGGTAAAACATTGTAAATTGGCCCTCGTGTTAAAGATAGTGCTAATGTGCAGGTAGTCACGGGTCAGCACAGACAGGGGCCGAACGGTCTGTTTCTGCACTGTAAATTAAACAAAGAAATTAAGATGTAATGGGCAAGAAATAAGAGAATACAATGTTCTTACCCGTCACATACTACATGTAATATATTATGCCTGCATTGCGCATATTATGATATTATAACCAATCTATTATTAAAGATATTTTGGAAAGCAGTGACAGGATTGGTCAAAGTCAGCATGGATTTATGAAGGGGAAATCATGCTTGACTAAACTTCTGGAATTTTTTGAGGATGTAACAAGTAGAATGGATAAGTGAGAGCCAGTAGATGTGGTGTATCTGGACTTTCAAAAAGCATTTGACAAGGTACCACACAAGAGATTAGTGTGCAAATTTAGAGCACATGGTATTGGGGGTAGGGTATTGACATGGATAGAGAGCTGGTTTGCAGACAGGAAGAAAAGAGTAGGAATTAACGGGTACTTTTCAGCATGGCAGGCAGTGACTAGTGGGGTGCCGCAAGGCTCGGTGATGGGACCCCAGTTATTTACAATATATATTAACAATTCTGATGGAATTAAGTGTAACATCTCCAAGTTTGCAGATGACACAAGATGACACAGTGTGAGCTGCGAGGAGAATGCTATGAGGCTGCAGGGTGATTTGGATGGGTTGGGTGAGTGGGCACCTGCACGGCAGATACATTATAATGTGGATAAATGTGAGGTTATCCACTTTGGTGGCAAGAACAAGAAGGCAGATTATTATCTGAATCGTGTCAGATTAGAAAAACGTGAGGTGTGCTTGTACATCAGTCACTGAAAGTAGGTGCGCAGGTACAGCAGGCAATGAAGAAAGCTAATGGCATGTTGGCCTTCATTGCGAGAGGATTTTGTTTTAGGAGCAAGGAGGTCCTACTTGTATAGGGCCCTCGTGAGACTGTACCTGGAGTATTGTGTGCAATTTTGAACTCCTAATTTGAGGAATGACATTCTTGCTATTGAGGGAGTGCAGCGTAGGTTCACCAGGTTATTTCCCAGGATGTCGGGACTGACATATGATGAAAGAATGGGTCGACTAGGCTTATATTTACTGCAATTTAGAAGGATGAGAGGGGATCTTATAGAGACATAAAATTCTTAAAGGATTGGACAGGTTAAATGCAGGAACAATGTTTCCAATGTTGGGGCAGAGCAGAACCAGGGGTCACAGTTTAAGAATAAGGGGTAGGTCATTTGGGGCTGAGACGAGGTAAAACTGTTTCACCCAGAGAGTTGTGAATCTGTGGAATTCTCTGCCTCAGCAGGCAGTGGAGGCCAATTCACTGGATATTTTCAAGAGAGTTAGATTTAGCTAAAGGGCCAAAGGAATCCAGGGGTATGGGGAGAAAGCAGGAACTGGCTACTGATTTTAGATGATCAGCCATGATCATCTTGAATGGCGGTGCTGGCTCGAGGGGCCGAATGGCCTACTCCTGCACCTATTTTTCTACATTTCTATAATTTTCTGTGTTATGATATTAAAGGTAGGTTTAGAAACTGAATACCAATAATAACAAAATTTTGTAATCTGTTTTTCTCCAACATTCCAGCTGTGTTTACTCTTGGATTCTGTTTGGAAAAATCCAATAGGTTTTCCACTGTGCGTCTGTATCACAACTGGTATCATCTCTCTAAGAAACGTTGTTAAGCCCTTTGATAGTTGTTTTGAAGGTATAAACAGCTTTCCAATTCATATAATCAAGATTTGGAAGTTGGCTATAGTCCAGTTGTGATAGATGTTCTCAGGTACGAATCTAAGTTAACTGGCCTTTTCTGCTACTTATTTGGTGTGAAGACATTGATTCTGGTTAAACGATTTAGTTTCTATGTAATGTGCAATATATGTGTTCATATTTGTTGTGAAATCAGTAGAGGGACACTCTTGTTACACATCTAGTCAAACTTGGACATCAAGACCTATTAAATATGTAGACTAGCTGAAACTCTGATGCACATGGACAGTCAAAGTTGGGGCTCTCAATTTATTTCCACATCCATTTGGTATTTGAAGATTTAATCTATCCAGTCCGTTTCACCTTCAATATCCCCTTGCTGGCCGAATGTTCTCGCATTGAACAATATCAACTGTTGCGCTGCTCACATCCTCTAAATGAAAGGTGTCCACCCCATCCATGCCTCTCTCTTTGTGGAATTTGTGAAACTTTCTTTTCCCACCCTTCCCTCACCTCTTTATCTGACACATTGTTCAATGTATCTGTACCGCTTCCTGCCAATGCCCTGAATTAGGAAGTTTAATCACATTGGCTGCCAGGTTCCATTCTTCTCTTAACTTTATCTTATCCAGCCCTGACTCTTTCCTCTTCCTCAAATTTGCAATCTGTATTTTGGGGATATAGCAGTGACTGGTATCTATCACAATCCCAAATGCTGACACTGCTACCTCTGCAGTACTTTCTGCCACCCTGCTTCCTCTGAGAACTCAATTCATTCTCTTCTTTCACCTTTTTTATTGTCTTTGTTCTGTGATCCCTTCATGCTTGCTTTCCATTCTACCAACTGTCATGTGTGGGAAGGAACTGCAGATGCTGCTTTACATCTGGGATGGACGCAAAATGCTGGAGTAACTCGACTTCTCTGGAGAAAGGGAATAGGCGACGTTTCGGGTCGAATCTCTTCTTCAGACTGAGAGTCAGGGTGGAGGAAATCTAGAGGTACGAAAAGGTTCAGAACAAATCAGAGCCGGCACCAATGGCCAGGGTAAGGTGGAGCCCACAATGGTCCATTGTTGGCTGTGAAAGAGGTGATAATGAAGGGATATATGGATGCCAACAGTGGAACAGGCAGGACGACTAGGGGGCAGAAAGAGAGGGAATGAAGGGGCTACTTGAAGTAAAATAAATTATTGTTGGTGACACTGGGTTATAAGCTGCACAAGCAAACTATGAGGTGCTGTTCCTTCAAGTTGTATGTGGGCTCACTCTAACAATGGAGGAGGCCCGAGACAGAAAGGTCAGTATGGGAATGGGAAGAGGAGTTAAAATGTTTGGCAACAGGGAGATCGCGTAAACCAGGGCCAACTGAGTGTAGGTGTTCAGCAAAACGATCGTCCAGTCATGTTGCACAAATTATCCTCTATAATATCTGATATCTCCAACCTGATGACACTATCAGACACATTGTCATCACTCTTTTCCCTTCCCAAGCTACAGTTCCCTTTGGATGCCCACAGCACCTTCCCATGTAGCTGCAGTAGATGCCGTACCTGCCTCCTATCACCTTGCTTCCTCCTGTTTAGGCCTCCATACAGCAAGCAGTGAATTACAAGTACGGCGCCTGATTTAGTACATTATAATCACTTCTCATGAGCTAGCACCTCTAAATTTACAAAGCTAAAAGCAGATAGGATAACAGCCTTGCAGAATACCTTTGTTCTGTCCACTAACCAGGCCTAACGCTTACAGTTGCCTTCCCCTTCAGTTCTCTGTCTCAATCGCATTCTGACCTATTCATCTTCAGTTTCTTACGTTGCTCCAACATAATGTCAAGGGCAGTGTTTAACTTCTGACAAGGCACATCGCAGCCTTTAAGTTCAACAATTTAAGATAATCAGCATTTCCTGCAATTTATTTAGATTTTCAGGAAACTCTTCACATTCCTCTTGTAATTTTAGGTCATTATTCTGCATTTACACCTCCTCCTAGGTGCTTTTTCCTTCCTCAGCATCTTCAATTTTGCATGATCAGCCATTTAATCTATTTGCTGTCACTTTGTGGGAGGTGGCGCGGAGAGAATGATGCATTGAAGTGAGGAGGCAGTGAGGGAGGGAATGAATGGAGGAGAAAGGAGGGAGAGTGAGGCTGGATGAACAAAGAGTGAGGGGAGGTGAGAGCAAATGGGTCCCACCCAACTGATCACTTCATCCACATTGCCAACAACATTCCCCACCTTTTCCACCAATCTGCTCATGTCATTTCTTTCCTCAAACCAATGTACTTTTTCTACCCCATCTCTTAACCCGCTCTCTTCCCACCCTCTCCCCTCACTTAGATGTTACAAATCAGATGATTTCTACTTATTCCCATTCGCCCTGCTGCCTCACGCCATTGTCATCCCTCTTCCTCTGGAATCACACCAGTCCTCTCACTACTTTCCTTCCTTCCTCCCTCTCTCCCCCACCCCCTGCCATTTACTGAAATTCAGACCATCCTCCCCTATGTGTCTTTAGACTGGCAAGTTTCCTGCACATGTCTCCAGGGTCCATACATCAGGGCGTACCTATTCCTGCTGCCACGTGAGGAACAGGGTACTGATTTTAGATCAGCTATGATTATATTGAATGGCGGCGCTGGCTTGAAGGGCTGAGTGACCTACTCCTGCACCTATTTTTCTGTGTTTCTGTTTCTTCTGCTTCTGAAGGTAAAGGCGCAAGTTTTACATTTTTTTTAATCTTATAATCTTGGCAGCAGATTTCCCCACGTTGATCATAAGCCATAGGAGTAGAACGGGGCATTTGGCCCATTGTCTACTCCACTATTCAATCATTGCTGATCTATCTTTCCACTCAATTCCATCCTCCATCCAGTAACTTTTCCCCTTATTAATTAAGAACCTGTCAATTTCCACTTTAAAAATGTCCAGTGATTTAGCCCCCACAGCCGTCTGTGGCAATGAATTCCATAGGTTCTCCACCCTCTGGCTAAATAAATTAATCGTCATCTCCTATCTAAAGGTACAATGTTTTACAGGCCCTCTGGACCTAACCTCACCCACAAGTACCAGACATCCTCTACACAATCCCCTTTAAACTCACCTCGCCCCCTCCCCACCTTAAATCTTTGTCCTTGTGTATTTGATATTTTGATATTAGCCAATCTATCTACCCAATCTATGCCCCTCATAGTTTGTTATACTTCTATCATGTTGGGTAGCAGCCTCCAATGCTCCAGAAGACACAATGCAAGTTTTGTCTGACCTCTCTCTGAAGCTAAAACACACTTCAATCCAGACAATGTCCTGCTGAACCTTCTTTGTACCCTCTTCCAATCCTTCACATCTACGATATAGTGTGGCAACCAGAGCTGTATACGATACTCCAAATGTTGTTAACCCATCGTTTGATACTGACCTCTCAACTTTAACACTGACTGGTGAGCATGCAGTACAGTGTCTCAACCACTCTCTCCACTGTGTTGTCACTTTCAGGGAGCTATGGGTTTGCACACAATCTCCATCTGTACATCAGTGAACCCCAAGGTCCTGCTACTTACTGCACACTTTTCCCATGTCTGGATTAAACTCAGTCTGCCATTTCCCAAATTTCCCAAATTTACAATTGTTCTATTTTCTGCTGCATTTTACGTATAACCTTCCTTACTTTCTACAACTGCATCTAGCATTCTGCTGCCTGAACATGTATTGATTTAACCGCTGTGGCGGGAGCTGCTGCCTCACGGTGCCAGAGACCCGGGTTTGATCCTGATCACTAGTGCTGTCTGCGTGGAGCTTGCACGTTCTCCCTGTGACCGCATGGATTTCCTCGGGTGCTCCGGTTTCCTCCCAAATCCCAAAGACGTGCGGGTTTGTAGGTTAATTGGTCTCTGGAAATTCCCCCTGGTGTGTAGTGGGATAACTAGTGTGAACACAGTGGGCTGAAAGGCCTGTTTCCGTGCTGCATCTCTAAACAAAAGTAAACTATATTTTCATCCAGATCATTAATATGTATTACAAACAAGAGGTTCCAGCACTGATCCTTGCTGAACACCTTCAGTCAGAAAATAGCCCCTCTGCCACCACCCTAAGGCAATTTTGGATCCCATTTACCAACTCACCCCATGTGGCTTAATCTTCTGGACCATGCACAAGTGCTTCTGGAATGATTCTTGACCAACATACCAACATTTTCTTGACCAACATACCATGCGGAAACTTGTCAAATACTGCATGGATAGTATGTAAGCTGGCTGTGTGTTTATAGAATTATCCAGGACATCAATTAACATCAAACTTCACCATGTGGATAGTGGCAAACATCTAACGACATCACTACAGATGTTGTCAAATGCTTTCCTACTGATGCACTGTATTTTACAGGATCCACATTTTGCCATCTACACTCAGATTTGGCAAAGAACGATCAATCTAAAACCTTCCCAAAGGGCAGAAGGTGGGTTATTTTTCCATGCCCAGATGTGCCATTGTTAATGGGGTTAGCCGACAACATTGGCAAGTCTATCGCAAGCTATTCCCATCACCTGGGCATCTGGGTTAAATTGCTACAATGTAAATGGGCAGCGATGTAATATTACACACTCTGAGCCATGTGTGAGTTATTGATCCCTTGCACCCCCCCGTGATCAGTAAATCTGTAAGGATGTCAAGTTAGATGTGTGACATTATCCTCATGGTGAAGTTTGATGTTAATTGATGTCCACTGTAAATGCATTAATACACAGCCAGCAGACATATTCTACTGCTGTTTTGTGATGCTGAACACTGACATGGTGCATTGGACCTCTTAAAAATGTTTAAAAAGCTGATCTTCAATTTTTCAGCATTTTAAATATTAAAAATGATTACTAAAGTTTCAAAAATAAAATGTATTAAATAAATTGCATGGTCAAGTCCTTAAACAGCTTAATCAGTTTATTGGACTATGATCCACCATGGACAACAACAGCAAGGAATTATATACACACATCACTTTGTACAGTGTACAAAGAAACTGTGCATATTCTGACATAAGGTCATCACTTTGTTTATAATAGTTGTAATATGCAAGAAGTAATTTTTTTTTGCTTTGAAGGTGAATAAGTTAGTTACAACATTTGCCATTTACGTTTTTGCAGAACAGATTAGGATTGTTTTGTCTCGTATCAGCTCTATTGGTTCGTGGTGCATGATGAAGCTGTGATACCATATCGTTTACTTATCATTTCCCCTAAAACGTTGTGCCCATTGTGTGCAAAATGAAGAGTGCATTCATTTAGGGATCACCAGAAAAATATCTTTTAATGTTAATGCAACTTGAAAACATTGTTTGAGACAAAGTGAGGACTCTTAGCTGCCCTCTGTCAAGGCCAAAAAAGCACTGTGTTAATGCAGCAAAGAAACATAGATGGACAATAAACGTTGCCCTTGCCAACTGTCTCCACATATTGTAAATGAAAAAATATTTTGCCATTGACCAGTTGGGTATCATTTGGTTATGGCTGAGTTTTTTCTGGTCAATAATTCTGTTCAGTGATTTGATTACAAATTTCATTTTGGTACTGTTCAGCTGGAGAGAGAATGTCATTCAGCCGAAAGGTCTGAAGACGTTGTCAGGACGCCATGGCCTGAGCTATAGGGAGAGTTTGGGCAGGCTAGGACAGTATTCCTTGGAGCATAGGAGGCTGAAAGGTGATCTGATGGAGGTTTACAAAATCAAGAGAGGAATACAGAGGGTGAGTGCACAGTCTCTTATCCAGGGTCGGGGATTCAAAACCCAGAGGCTATGGGTGTAAGGTGAGAGGGGCAAGATTTAATAACCTGAGGGGCAACCTTTTCCACTGAGGGTGGTGGGTATATAGAACGAACTGCCAGAGGAGGTAGTCGAAGCAAATACAATGAACAGCATTTAAAATAAACTTGGGCAAGTACATGGATAAGAAAGGTTTAGAGCGATTTAGGCCTGATGCAGGTAAATGGGACTAGCTTAGATGGGGCATCTTGGTTAGCATGGTTGAGTTGGGCTGACAGGACTGTGCCCCTGCTGTGTGACTAACTCGATGACCTCAGATCTGACTTGGCCAGCAGAACGCTGGATGGTTTTTCTGCTAGGTTGTTGGCACATTCCAGTGAGTCACTGGTACACAAACCTGCTGGAATCATTCCAGAAGCACTTGTGCATTGTTCTGAAGCCAATGAGATTCTAGATTGATCACAACTGAATGGATGTGTCATGATGGCGGGCAGTCTCGCCCAGTTATGTCTCTGGTCAATAGTGATTCCTTCCCCCCTCCCCTCGGAATATTGATGATGGGGGACTCGGCAATGTTAGTGCCACTGAATGTGAATATGACTTGCCTCTTATCAGCCACAGCAGAACCTCGTCTACATCTTGTTACATGGAGGCATTTGATGAAGAGTTGCAATGGAAACATTTGCAGTGCCAGCAAGCATCCTCGCTTCTGATTTTATGGTGAAAGAAGGCCATTAATGAAGCTGCTGAATATAGTTGGGCCAAGGACACTGCCCTGGGCTGTGATCAGTCACCATCACCTTTACCTGTATGAAGTATGACTTCAACCATTGGAGTGCTTTCCCTTTAATGTCCATTATGTTAAACTTAGGGTTGGTTTATCCTCGGTCAAGGCAATGGGTAATCTGAAGACCCAGAAGACAGGTCATTTACTAACTTGCCCTCACTCTACCACATGGCCTTCAACAAGAAAGGCTCACTGCAAGACTGGGAAATATGGACCACATTGCACATCTTGGAAGCAAATACTAATGATGACATTTGTAATTGCTATTAGTGTGCAGCACAGTCTATGGACAACTTGGGGGAAAGAAAGTGTATGAAAATCATGGCTGCAAATTTGACACTAAAATTGGGGTCCATTGGACTGCAGTGACCCCTCCCTCCTTGAGGTTCTGAGTCTGCTGCAGATACCTTAAGGTGCTAGAGAGAGAGACCGCCAATGTTATCTCCATAAAATCCCCCAAACCTACTGATAGTATGAGAGAATAAATGTTAGCATCCTCTCCCATGACAACAGGCCAAGCATTGAAGTACATGTGTATGCTCAGCACCAGACTGCCAGAACAGGCTCCCTATTCTGAGTTCTGCTCTGGAAAGTGATTACCAGGTGGATTTGAGAGTTTGCTCAAAGACTGCTTGAAATCCAGTTCTCTCCCCCCCCCCCCCCCCCCCCCCCCAAACTAACTCCTGAGAATGTAGAAACTAAAGAACTGCAGATGTTGGTTTATACCATATATATATCAGCCGGTCAGGCAGCATTTCTGGAAGAAAAGGACAGGTGACATTTTGGGTCAGGACCCTTCACCCTCGAAGAGTCCCGACCCGAGACGTCACCCGTTCTTTTCCTCCAGAGATGCTGCCTGATCAACTGAATTACTCGAACGCTTTGTGTTTAACCCCTGAGCACCGCTGATTCATGTCTACTCAAGATGGAGAAGGGGCACACACAAAACGCCAGAGTAACTTAGAGGGACAGGCAGCATCCATGGAGAGAATGAATGGATAACGTTTCGGGTCAAGACCCTTCTTCAGATGATGGAGAAGGGGCATTCGGAATGGCCCTGAGAACCTTAAATCCATGCTTCAAAAGCACACAAGCCCAGCAGAAGGAACAGACTCCCTCATAAACCACTCGCCTACCTATACGGGCACTTCCTGCCCCATCTGTGTAAGAGTCTGCCCTTGGCTGTTTGACCTCATCATTCACCAAAGAACCTACAAAACTACTCGAGGGAGCATCTAAGAAGATAAGAGTATAGGAGTGAATTTGAACAAGATAAACATCGTTCTATTTGCGCGAGCTCACCAACTTTGATACCGCATGTTATTTTGCATAAATTACAGTTAATAAACTTCTAGTAATTAATTGTTGGAATACACCCCAGATGTAAATTGCTAGAATGCAGGCCAAATACATTAAAACGGCTTAGATGTTACAGCTTGTCTGAATGCAGCATTATTTTCCCCCAAAGAATACATGTAAAGCTTGACTTGGCGGCTGGTTTAATTTGTAATTTCTGGAGGAGTCGTGCCAACAAATACTAACCATCTGAAAGGAGCAGTAAGGAAAGCGGCAATGTGCATTGATCAAGTCACAGAATCATGAAGATTATCAACTGGGTTCTTCAGCCCACCAGCCCATAGCCACCATCAGGCACCCATTTACACTAATCTCACTTTATTCTTCCAACTTTCCCATCAATTCCCCCCCCCAGATTCTAACACTTAACTACTGTATAAGCAATTTACAGTGGCCAATTAATCTGCCAACACAAAGTATCTTTGGGACTTGGGAGAAAGCCAATCTCTTGGGAGGGATTAGTATGTGTCAGAGGTTGTGGGGAGAAGGCAGGAGAATGGTTAGGAGGGAGATATAGATCAGCCATGACTGAATGGCGGAGTGGTCGAATGGTCTAATTCTACTTGTATCACTTATGAAACCAGATACCAGAGAAGTCATGCAAACATGCAAAGTCACACAGGCAAGCCCACCTGGTCAAGGTTGAAACCTATGTTGGAGTTTGGAGTTTCTCATTTGGGTTCTCTAAATTGTAAGATTTTAAAAATGAAATCACATTTTAACACGTGCACTTTCGCACGGCTATGCTGTCACGAAAATGGCGAAAAAAGCAAGGAGGCTGAATATTTGTATTTGAAAGCTTTGACAACTGGATGACACGTGTTCATTTAAAAATGAAAATGCGAAGAGCTTGTAACTTTGCAAGGCAAAATGGGTTTGCGGTATGTCTTACCTGGGAAATAAAATGTTAGGAATGAACTGCAGGCGCTGGTTTAAACCGAAGATAGACATAAAAAGCCGGAGTAACTCAGCGGGACAGACTGCATCTCTGGGGAAAAGGAATAGGGTGTGGGTCGGGTCGGGCCGAGACCCATTACATCAGTCCCATTACTTGTTCGTTGTTATCTTAAAGCTAGTGATCCAGTCCTGCCTAGCGTGTGTGCACTGGCAAATGCTGCCCACTATTATACTTGAGGACCTACAGTGTGGTAGACTTTCTCAGTAACGTAAATATTCTGATCATTGGAATAAATTTGCTAAGGTGTTTTTTTTATAAACTATCGAAATATCGACTTTTGTTTGGCCCAACCATTCACACTGTAAGATTTGTATTACTTTTTGGGGAAGAAAGGAGTGATGGATCTTTCCCCAAACTCCTATTTTGGGTGAGTGGGGTGGTGGGGGAAGGTGGTAGGTGTAGTTGATGTGGAGAGGAGATCTAATTTGTCTTGGCCTTTATTTGCTCCAGAATACGCCTGAGCTGCCAACAAAGAGAGCCTGTGCTCCCAGGAATTTTCCACATTCCACTCTGGAGTAGGCATTTTTCTCGGTTACAAAGGCTCTTTGGCAAACTCTCTCTAATCACTGGATTTGCTCTTGGCCCTGATAGGTGCCATTCATGGCTATGGCCGGCCATTTGATGGGGCTGGGACATTAATGAATCCTTTCATGGTGAACAAAGCTTGGGGAACATTCCTCTGAAGATCACAAAGCTGCTGTTGTGGGTTTTGACCAATGCTGCTCCAGATACACATTTCACGTTCTGTACTTCCACTTCTCAAGTAACAGAGCATGTAGGCTTCATTCAAAGGAAATATGTCAATTGTTTAGTTCAACTCCTGCATTAGGCCAGCTTTTTTGTACGAAAGTAGTATGCTATATTGAAGGTGTTCTTTGAATTTTTATTTGTCTCAATTGATACAAATGATTTATTTTATTGACTACGATTACAAGACGTTTGTTAAGACTATGTATGCGGCTTCTTTTAAAAGTATTATCTTGGGTTGGTGAGCTCAATTATGATGGTGCATTTTGTAATAATATCCCTCGCAGAGAGACATTCTTAAAACCTTTTCTTCCACTTGATTTCTTAACTGCCAAGTAAAGAGCACCAGCTAGAAACAGAAGTGCAGCCATTGGGTTAGTAATCCAGAAATACCAATGACCCAGGCACACGGATTCACATACTACTTTTCAAAAGTCTAAATTGTTGATGAGGATTCCGCCACTGCAAAAAGGTCTTGGTAATCATTGTCTTGACCCGAAACGTCACACATTCCTTCCATACAAAGATGCTGCCTGTCCTGCTGAGTTACTCCAGCATTGGTGTAAACCAGCATCTGCAGTTCCTTCCTACACAATTTGTTCCCCTCTATTATCGGACTACTGAATGGCCCTTCCATAATCTAGGGTACCATTTGATTCTCCTCGCCTCCTTAGGGATATTGGACTTTATTTCTGGAGCCAGTAAGATATAATGCTGTAAAGCAGTATATATTCTGCATTCTGTACCTTTTGCTTTGCTCGACATATCGGCTAGATTGTGTTTATGTGGTATTATCTGATTTGTTTGGATAGCATGCAATACAAAAGATTTCCCTGCACCTTGGTATACGTCACAATGCTAAACCTGGAAAATGAAGGTGTTACAGGAAATTAATGCAGAGTGACACAAAATGGGCAGCTATAGAATATGATCGTTTCTGACATGACAAACATTTGGCTTGACAGTTTATCAGGAACATAATCTTAACTAGCCCAGGGATAGTCTTATTCCAAAGCTTTTAGTGACAGCAAGGACAAAGTAATTGTTTAGTTCTACCTTTCATGTCCAAATCCAACACGGGTTTGCTTTGCTCCCTGTCCCAAGCCTGGATGGCCTTTGTGGGCAGTCAGAGAGCACAACACAACACTTAAAACAAAATACTGTCCCAAGTTCACATCCTGAAATTACTTTGTGACTCTTCACAACTGTAACCTCCTCTACCCCGCGAAACAATTGAAGAGATGCTCTCTCTCCCCCACTCTCCATCTCCCCTCCCCTTCACTCTCTCTTCACTCTTCCCCCCCATCTCCTCTGTAATTCTCCCCCCCCCCCCCCCCCCGTAATTCCAACTCTCAGTCTCTCTTCGTCTGCATCAGTCCCATTCTTTTGCCCTTTATAAGACCCATTAAAAATCCTCTCTTTGAATAAGCTTTCTGTCACCAATTTAATCTCTTTATTTAGTATTAATTTCCACCACATTTTAATTTGTGATCTACCATGAAAAAGTTCACTAAACGCAAAATGGTGGTGACATTGCTGATTGCAAGGGGCTAGATTTAGAATGGCTATCATTTGATTGTCAGCCCATTTTACAATGTAGTTTGGTTTTTGCGCCTATAAAATGACCTTCAATTGAAATCTGATTGCTTTGGCTATGTATATCCTGACCAGCAGGTTTAGGGTAGAGACTATGGCATGGTGACATTGTTAAGTTAATGCATCTGCACCCACTCTCCCCCTCGCTCTCAGCCCCGATAGCTTAATAGAAAATGTTTTCCCAGAAATAAAATGTTCAATCAATAAACGTTTTGTTCAGCTAACTTAAGTGTGCCAGGTTTTCCTTTTTGACACAATAAATGCCATATACCCACCCCAGTCTAAGCTCTGTATGTATGTCATTTGGAGAATTAATTTAACTCAAATTGGTTTATTTTTGGTTTAAAGGACTTTTTAAAGTCAAATTCTATTATATTGTTATTGACTGCGACAAACACTTGTCAACGTTCTTCCTGCAGCCTCTAAACGTGGTTGCCCTCCAAGTAAGACAGCAGATCCCACAGTCAATTATGGCTCTTTTACCATCAAAAATGGTAGTGTAAGCAGACACTGGCAAAGTCTTTGAAGTTGATTGCATCAAATCATCTTGCTTTTGTTGTTAAACTGCCAACCGTAGCTGTGCAGTGTAAAGCATAGAGGGAGTAGTTGCCAGGTCAAGTTTAATGATGATTGAAGGTGGGTTTCCCTTGGTGGTTTTGCACAAGTCTCCAGCAGAACGCTGAAAGGTCAGGCTGAAGGTCAGCACAACTGGCTGCATGCTCCATCTTTGAAGGGATTTATTTTCCTGTTTGCTCTGCAAAATTGGGTTCGGGAGGAGCTGTAAAAACAACCCGTTCCAAGTGAGTGAAAGCACATGTATGACCCTTTTTTGGGGGGGAAAAAATGTGAAAAGGGGAGTATTGGGACTTGGAGAAAGATGAGGTGTTGCATCTGTTATTTAGCTTGATAAACTGAAAATCTGAATGTTGAAGGGTCACTGGATTAGGAAGTGGGAATAGTCATACAAACAACTGTAGAATTGTTGAGAAATTGGGCAGGGGGTGTCTGAGCTACGATTATAAATCTACTTGTTACTCCAGACAAGGAGAAGCACATATGGCAGCATGATCTATTCTCAGTGAAAATTATTTTCCATCAGGCGTCGCCTAGCCTTGTTTCTGCATGTCCATTTGGAGTAGATGTTATGAATGTGCCGCACCTTTTGTAGCTGCATGCTCAGGCCGCTGTTTCTACCTGTTGGGAATTGAACATGACAGTTCCTTATTTGTTTGGAAATAACTCTTGAGACGACTGAACTTTCTGAAGCTTTGTTGAGCAGGAAACAGATAGATCTTTACGATGACATAATTCTGAAAATCAAAGATTTGTTTTTAGGACTGCGAAGGCTAAAAACATCATTTATGTATATACTGTCTGTGTGTTTATATGTATATACACGTGTGTATGTATGTAAATTTAAAAGATAGAAACAAAATGCTGGAGTAACTCGGTGGGATAGGCAACACCAGGCAGCATTCCGTGGAGAGAAGGAATGGGTGACCTTTCGAGATCCTCCTTTAGACTGAGGGTCATGGGAGATGAAATGAGATATGGAAGGGGACAAAGAACATATGTGTGCGTATATATAATATATGTGTGTGTGTGTGGGCATGCTTGTATGGTTATGTGTATATATGTGTGGTTATGTATATGTGTGTGTGTATTTCAAAAGGCAGGTGTGACTCACGGGACAGGTAGCATCTCTGGAGAGAAAGAATGGGTGACGTTTTGTGTCGAGACGTCACCTATTCCCTTTCTCCAGAGATGCTGCGTGTCCCGTGAGTCACACCTGCCTTTTGTGTCTGTGTGTGTGTGTGTGTGTATATGTACATGTCCCTCTCCATTCTCTCTCCCGTCTACCCCCCCCCCCCCCAACGTCTCCCCCCCATCTCCTACCCCTCCCCCCCCCCCATTATTATTATTGCATTTATTGTTTGTTTTCTATCTTGAGTTTTTGTTATTATTTATTATTATTAATACATGTTCTGTTGTGCTGCAGCAAATAAGAATTTCATTGCTCTATCTGGGACATGACAATAAAACACTGATTCAACACTCTATGAGTGTGTGTAAATGCGCGTGTACGTATATATGTGTGTTGTGTGGGTGTGTATATATATATATATATATATATATATGTGTGTGTGTGTACATTGTGTGTGTGTATTTATTACTGGGCAAATCTTCCCATCTCCACCTCTTTCTGCTTTCTGCAGAGACCGTTCCCTCCGCAACTCCCTGGTCAACTCATCCCTTCCCACCCAAATCACCCCCTCCCCAGGTACTTTCCGCAGCAATCGCAGGAGGTGCAGCACCTGCCCTATACCTCCCCCCTTGACTCCATCCAAGGACCCCACTGTCTTTCCAGGTGAGGCAGGTTCACTTGCACCTCCTCCAACCTCATCTACTGTATCCGCAGTCCAGGTGTGGACTCCTGTACATCGGCGAGACCAAGCGCAGGCTCAGCGATTGTTTCGCTGAACACCTCCGCTCAGTCTGCCTAAACCCACCTGATCTCTCGGTTGCTCAACACTTGAACTTCCCCTCCCATTCTCACACTGACCTTTCTGTCCTGGGCCGCCTCCATGGTCAGAGTGAGGTCCAGGGCAAATTGGAAAAACAGCAACTCGTATGTCACTTGGGTAGTTTGCACCCCAGCGGAATGAACATTGACTTCTCCAACCTCAAGTAGCTCTTCCTTTTACTCTCTCTCCATCCCCTCCCCCTTCACAGTTCTCCCACCATTCTTACTGTCTCCAACCATATTTTATATCTGTACTGCCCTCTCCCTTCAGTCTGAAGGTCTTGGCCCAAAACGTTACCCATTCCATCTCTCCAGAGATGCTGCCTGTCCCGCTGAGTTACTCCAGCATTTTGTGTCTGTCTGTGTGTATATGTAAGTGTGTGTATAGAAACACACACACACACTCACTCATTCCTTCAAGGGGATTTGTGCTTTACAGGCTGAGCCAGTCTGGCTGACTTAATTGCCCATCTGTTGTCCTTGACAAGTCAGTGGTGAGCTTCCTGAGGTGTGGGAACGCCTACAACGTGAAAACCGACCCTTCGGCGCACCGAGTCCACGCCGACCAGCGATCCCCGCACATCAACACGGTCTTGCACAAACTAGGGACAATTTACACTTATACCAAGCCAATTAACCTACATACCTGTACGTCTTTGGAGTGTGGGAGGAAACCACAGATCTCGGAGAACGGACACGGATCTCCGGCGCTGCGAGCGCTGTAAGGCAGCAGCTCTACTGCGGGACCGCCGTGCAGCCCTGTTGTTAGGAGTGAGTACCGGATTTTGACCCATGGCGATATATTTACAGGTCAGGAAGGAGTGATGAGAGCAGCTTCCAGATGATGGTCTTCCCATACATCAATCAACGTGTTTCATATATCGAGAATCGCCTTTTCAGAAATATTTAATGGAGTTAAATGCAGCTATACGGTAAAGCACCGTAGGGGTGGCACGGTGGCGCAGCGGTAGAGTTGCTGCCTTGCAGCTCCAGGGCCCCAGGTTCGATCCTGACCACAGATGCTGTCGGTACGGAATAATAATTTGGATAGCTGCGCCTGATTTCTGTGATCTACAATGCCAACAATCTGTACAGCTTTCTGTGGTGTATTTTCTGTTACTCTCTGAGCAATTTTAATTTAGCTAAACGACACAGGCCCTTCGGCCCACCGGGTCCGCACCGACTAGCAATCCCCGCATACTAACACTATCCTGGGGACAATTTTTACATTTCTTCCAAACCAATTAACCTACAAACCTGTACGTCTTTGGAGTGTGGGAAGAAGCCGAAGATCTCAGAGAAAACCCATGCTGGTCACGTGGAGAATATATAAGCACCGTACAGACAAGCACCCATTGCCAGGATTAAACCCAGGTCGCTGGCACTAAGCACAATAAGGCAGCAACTCTACTGCTGCCCAATTGAATATGGCACCATGCCATTATAGGTCGGTGGGAATTTGCTGGCTCCACCTTCAATGCTGTTTCCCCTCTGAACTTCAATCATCCTTTACTTGGTTCCATTTGAGCCACTTTGTCACTTTTAATATGAATAAAAAACTGAAAATTCTGAAGACACTCAGCAGATCGGGCAGCTTCTGTGGTGAGAGAAAGAGTCCACATTTCAGGTTGAACTGGTTGGTTATCCATTGGTTTTTGACCTAAAACATTAACTATTTTATGTTTCGGTATTTGCTGCCTGACCTACTGAAGGTTTCCTATATTTTCTCTTTTTATTTTGGATTTCCTGCATGTGCTGCTTTTGTTTTATGTTCATTTATTTTACCATAATCTGCTGAGTATTTAGTACCTTGCTTGAAGACAAAGTGAATAATGGAGGTTTATGTAGTTTTGTATTACTTTGTAGTTTGCATATCTGAGAGATGGGGATTATGAATACTGGGATTATATTGTCTGAGAAGGAACTGCAGATGCTGGAAAATCAGTAGACAAAAATGCTGGAGAAACTTAGCGGGTGAGGCAGCATCTATGGAGCTATCTATCTAGGGATTATATTGTCAATGGTTTGCTTGTTTCAAAACATGGAACACAGGAATTAAATCTTCTCAGCCATTCAAACCTATGCAGTTATTTGGTTGGATCATGACTACTTTCCATTACCGACATAGTTCCACTTTTCATGTATATTTAATCTACAAAAATCTTAAATGCTCAAAGGTCTGGGTAGAAAAGTGCTTGATATAAACTTTATGTGGCATCGTTCTTATTTTACTCCTGAATAGATGAGCTCATTCATTTATTCTATATCTCTCTATGGAAAAAGTTTAACTGATAACTAAACAAACAGGTTCACTTCTTAATAAGCAGACAACTCGCAATACAGTTGGTAGACCAGTTCAAAAATTTACTAATTATCGGCCGATGGAAGTGGCAAGGAAAACCCCAGCCAAGTGAGCAACACAGACACTTGGCTGTCCCCGGTCCACTTCCCTGAACACAAAATTACATGGTATTTTATACTGTTCAAGAAGGGACTGCAGATGCTGGAAAATCAAAGGTAGACAAAAATGTTGGAGAAACTCAGCGGGTGCAGCAATATCTATGGAGCGAAGGAAATAGGCAACGTTTCGGGCCGAAATAGGCAACATTTCAGGGTTTTCGGGTCTGAAGAAGGGTTTCGGCCCGAAACATCGCCTATTTCCTTTGCTCCATAGATGCTGCTGCACCTGCTGAGTTTCTCCAGCATTTTTGTCTATCTGGCATTTTATTCTGTTCTTTTGTCGCCTAAGCACATTCCAAAAACATTAGTCATGGTCAGAGGTACAGGGAATGCACATTACTACAGGATGCAGCTAGAGTTTGTCTTGTCAATCATAAGTCGCATCAAAGGCATCTTGTCATGTGGTACAAGGTACTTACATATCAACGGCATCGGACATTGGCACAATACCCCTTACTGGGATTAATCTGGGCTTCCTCTCACGTCAAATGCTAGACGCATGTCAAAGTCATCGGTCATTATCTCAATGTACAGCAACCTGGGGGTGTCTGGGCTAGCTCAATACAGTCATTTGAGCGCGAGTCATTGTCTTAATACACAGCAGTCTGGGCTTGTCTTACTGTCAATCTACTGGAGAAAAGCCTCTTTAAGACTAAATGTAAGTGTAATCTTAGTCCAGGAATCTATTTAATATATATTTATATTAAACATCATTCAGCCTTATCATCTACATCATCATCTATATCTCTAGTTTTCCCTTCCCATGACTTTCAGCCTGAAGAAGGGTCTCGTCCTGAAAGGTCACCCATTCCTTCTCTCCAGAGATGCTGCCTGTCCCGCTGAGTTACTAAAGCATTTTGTGTCTATCATAGCTCATTTTTTCCCTTGTTCTTGATTCCATATCAGAGGATTTCACTTCTCAATATCTACCCACTTGATGTGATTGCATTACTACTGTTTCTGAAAAAGTGATTATGCCTTCGACTTAACTCAATCTTGGCTCTTCAACTCTACGTTATATAAAACCAAGGTTTGATTTCTTCAATAGTCTGTAATAGTAACACTGCTGCTCTCTGGGTTTTCCAACCAGTTTATTTCATCCTTTGCTATGTGTTGCTTTGAAAATTGATAATCCATCCTTCAGGCACAAGTGCAACCACAGTGATCTGGAGATCTGAGTATGTTACCCCATGCTGTTTATCTGGGCTCAGACAGTTGGCATAGCTTAATTTATTGTCAAAAGCACAGAAGTCCTCTGACTTTGGTAATGAGCCAACTGGTCCTGCGACTCCACATAACACCTTCTGGCATAAGTGTGAAAAGAGTGGTTTTGCTGTTTTCTGGATGGGCATACTGACATTACAGTTGATTGCAGCACCACACAGCGTTGAGGGGCAGCACAAGTTCATGTCTCTCTCTCTACCGTCCGAGTTTCTTCTCTCAGGATAGGGCTGAGTCGACGGAGGCAGTGCTTGTCCGTAAAGAAGGAGTACCAACTGGGGAGTTATTTCACAGATATTAACTCGGAGAGTGGTGACCTGGAGGTAGGAGGACCATTTGATCATTTAAATGCAACAAAGACTTTGTCGTACAGTCATGGAGCACAGAAACAGGCTCGTTATCCCACTTAGTCCATATCAGACAGCCCATCCAGCACATATTTACACTCATTTCATGTTATTACCCTCACATTACAATCCTTGTCCTCCCCCACACATTCTACCACTCACCTTGGCACCAGGGGAAATTCGCAGTAGGCAATCAACGTACGTGTCATTTTAAGGTGGGAAGAAAGCAGAGCACCTGGGGGAAACCCACAGAGCAGTCAATAATGTCACACAGCACACAGGCAACGCGATCCGTCAGGTTTGAACCCAGTACTGTGGTGTTGTGAGGTACCAGTTCTCTTAGCTGTATAACTGTCTTTGTTCCAATAATTCCATTCATCAAATCTGAAGCAAAAACTTATGTGGAGCCCTTGCTCTGTGATTTAATTTAATTTTAGTGATGTTTAGAGCTACAGTGCAGAAACAGGCCATTCTACCCACAGAGTCTGCGTCGACCAGCGACCACCTATATACTAGTTCTATCCTACGCACTTGGGACAATATACAGAAACCGATTAATCTACAAACCTGAATGTCTTTGGCATCTGGGAGAAAACTGGAGCACTTAGAGGAAACCAGGTTAACAGGGAGAACGTATAAAATCCACACAGACATTACCCGTAGTCAGGATCAAACCCGGGTCTCAGGCCCAGATTGTAATGCGCCGTGATTGGTTTCCACAGTTACAAAGATGCAAGGTTTGTTTCCAGAGTTTTAATTTCACAAAGCCTTGAATCTAGACAAAGGCCACGTTAATAAAGGAAGGCAGAATGTCCTTGGTAAAACCTCAAGTTCACAAATTCATTATTGATCATCAGGCATTGCAGCAATTGTTCACGTAATAGTTGTCAACTGTCACCAAAATGTATACACACAATAAATGAAACTCTGCATCTTCCACTCTCTGAATGTTGCTGACCCTGAGTGGAGAACACTGGGTTTTGTGCTTGAAAAGGAACTGCTGATGCTGGTTTATACCAAAGATGGACACAAAATGCTGGAGGAAGTCAGCGGGTCCGGCAGCGTGGACAGGTGACGTTTCTGGTTGGGACCCTGCTTCAGATTTTGTGATATGTTGCAGAGATCTGCTTGTAACCGCTGCATAAGTGTAGGTCAGTGCCTTGTGATCGCTCTTACAGGGTGGTCTGCGTCTAATGTTATTTTGTAGCCACATGTTTTTTAGATCTGAAAAGCCCATAACCATGGTTCAGACCGATCATTTGTACTGGTATGAGGCTGGGAAATGATGTCCTGACTGCACGTTTCTTACAAACAACACAGAAAGGAATCGATCACCTAATATCTTCTAGATTCAGAAGATCCGAAGAGTGGTGGCTCTCTAGGTATTTTAACACCAAGGCCAGTGTTGCAAATTACGGCTGCAAGGTGGCGCAGCGGGAGAGTTGCTGCCTTATGGGCCTCTCCCACTTAGGCGACTGCAGGAGACGATGCAGTGACCACACGGTCATCACATGTTGGTTGCCGGGGAGTCGCCTTCATGGTCGTGAGGAGTTCCCGCATTCTGGGAACTAGTCGCGGCCTCATTATAGTCGCCGCTAATTTTCCAACAAGTTGCAAAATTAGCGGGGACCAGAATGAAGCCGCCTTGGAGAGCAGCGAGAATTCTCGTGCCGTAGGTGGGTTGCCAGAAGGTCGAAGGTTCTCGTAGGTTGTAGCTGGTGCTGACCGGTTAATTTCATTGGCTCATTGGGGAAAGAAAACGTAAGCAGTAGTTTTCCAAACCAAGGATAACCGACCGGTGATGTTAAATGTGCGCCAAGCTTCACAGCCCGTGTGAATTTCACTTGGCACTCCCCCCCGCTTACCCTGTCCCCCGCCTGCATAATGGGCTGGTGAAGGAAGCGGTGTGTGTGTGTCAAGGCCGCCTAAGCGGGACAGGGTAGTCTTAATGTGCGGAGATCGCTGGTTGGGCCGAAGGACCTGTTTCTAAACAAAACTAAAGTAAATTTAAATGAACTGGCTTATGAAGACAATGACAATATGTGATTCTGTTCCATTCTGTTTTGTAGGTTTTTTTTTTTTGCGCAATCCACAAACATTGCCACTTTTCATTTCACTGCACATCTCGTATGTGTATGTGACGAATAAACTTGAATTATGGAACACATTTGGAAAGTGTTTTGAGGTGGATCTGTGGCCTCTGATCAACATGTGAGCCACGGTAATCTAAGGCGTAAGATTCAGTGTGCAGGTCTGGCCACCCCCTATTATCGGAAAGGTGAGGGAACTTTGGAAAGGATACCAAGCAAATTTACAGAATGATGCCTGGAATAACGGGTATTAGCTGCAGGGAGAGGTCGGACAGAAGGTCAGGGAAGGAAGAAATACGAGGAGCAATCGGGTTTCTCTGGAACTCTGGAGATTGCGGGGAGACCTGATAGAAGTATATAAAATTATGAGAGGCGTAGATAGGGTAGACAGTCAGAACCTTTTCCCCAGGATGGAAAACTCAAATACCATAACACAGAGCTTGGAGCAATGTTTAAAGGAGGTGTGCAGGGCAAGTATTTTTACACAGAAGGTGGTGAGTGCCTGGAATTTGCTGTGGGGTGGTGCTTGAGGCTGATATGACAGTGGCATTGCTTTGGGCTTGGTGTCATGTCCAGCACATACATTGTGGGGTGAGAGGCCTGGTCTTCTGCTCTGCTGTTCAATGGAAATGTTAAGATGATAATAGCGGAGTATACAATTAAAAACAAAACATAGGAAGAGTAGGCCACTTGGCCCCACAAGCCAGTTCTTTTATTCAATATAAACATGGTTGTTCTGACTTTCGCCTCAACTCCCCATTCCCTTACTTTTCATGAACCTATCTACCATTGTTATAGTAACCAACTTTCAGGAAGACCATTCTCTTTAGGTTGATCCCGCTATGATCCATTGGGTCTTTTTATGGTTCAGTCAAGTCTCTTTCCCTTCTAAACAGTAGTGGTGGACACTAGGTGTGTCTGTAAGGTCTTTCCTCGCAAAATAACCTGCCCAAATCCACCCAATCATACACTGTATATTAAACCACCTTAAAACTTCCTCTTTCCAACTAAGTTATTAACTATTAACTCTTAATGTGACGATGCCAAACTTTATTCTCTAATGAGCCTGATATTTGAGCAGATAATTAAATGCAGTTTATTAATTATAACGTGCCCTCCTATTGTTAATAAATTGTAAAATTACCAAGAGCATGTGCTAACATGCAGGGTTCGATGATCGGTGCAGATTCGAAGGGCCCGTTTCTGCACTGTATATCTAAATTAAATTTAACTAAAACTAAACATGTGAAGGTGTTTCAAAGTTGCCTGGTAGAAAGGTATTTTACATACAAATTACTCTGGAAAATTGTTGTAAAATGCTCATCAAAATTTATAATGGAAAATCAAAATAGTGGTGGCAATATACGACTTCAAAATGGAGGCCAGGTTATTTCTGTATGCATTCCCTAATCGGCCTCTGTGTAAGCCTGCATTTCACCAAATCTAAATGTTTTAACTCGTGGAGCATAACCACACATGGTGGCAGACCCAGCTGCATCATTGTCTCAAATGGTTAACGTATTGAATGCAAAGATGGGCAAAAGGCTCAGTTCAATACGCACGTCATACGCTCACCAGTTAACCCAGGCATATCTCAGAAAACAAAAAAAAATAATACAAAGTCAACTTGGGGAAAGCTCTGGCCAATTTAAGAAGACTCTTGGATACGACAATCGTATAAGTCATAACCAAAGACTTAATTTTGATAAATGGATATATTCTTCACTTGGGAATGGGTGGTTCCTTTTAAAGAACTAAAATTAATCCATACCCACCTGTGTTATTCTGGCAGTTTATCTCTAAGGAATAACTATTCTCCCAAAAATAGCCTTTCATCCACGAGGCCTAGTCCTTGATGCTGCTGTTTGGAAGAGATAACAAAAGGGAAATTGTCTTGTTTAGTTGAATGGATTTAAAAGATCCATAATGTTGTTTAAAGAACCGGAGCTCTGACAGTTCCTGGACCAAGATTCCTCCCCTAATCAATCCCGCTGAAACATAGTTGGGTAGTTTTCTTTGACTTTGCATGGATTTGCAGGTAAAATTAGAGGGTGAGGATCGCATCACCAAAATAAAATCTTCCCAATTTCCCTTCTATTCAAATAAAGTCTAGCTGCACTGGGCTTCTTCCACGTGGTTTATTGCTGGGTCCTGTGGAATATTATATATTTTGAATATATAATATTGGCTGCCTATACCCCACTTCTCTCTCGCCGGCAGCGAAACTCAGTCCACATTTTCTTCACCTCCTAAGCCTGACTTTTCCAACGTTCTCCTTGCCAGACATCTGGTTCTCTTTATTTTCCCCTGCCCCTACCCCACCTCCCACTTCACCCTTCGCAAACTCCAACTAATTCGGGACCTCCTGGCCCAAGGCTCTCTGCACCCAAGTGAATTGACTTCAAAAGCCTAATTTTCAAACCCCTCCAGGGCCTTGCTTCAGCCTCCGTGACCGATCTTCTCCAGCTGCACATCTTCCCACTCCTCTGACACGGGATTGTTGCTCCTTCCCCATTCCAATCGCCCCTCAGCAGAGCCACTGCTTTTCACCATCACGTCCCCACACTGTGAAATCTCCTGCACTATATCACTTTGTTTCCTGCCTTCAAATCTTCTTTAAGAAAATCTCTTCTCTGTGTGGACATTGCTATCCCCTCCATGTTTCTGTTTATTCTGAAACAGTTTGGTCAGCCCGGCGACAGGTTATAATGGTTTTAAATGCAGTAAATGGATCAGCAAAGGAGTAGAGTGCGGGTGGGTGAGGGAAAGCACCCATACCCTTGGGCTGAAAACTAGGCTGTGCCACTGTGTTAACACTGTCTCTGGATGGCAAATAGAAGAGATTAATAAAGATATGCCACAGAGGGTGTGCAGTGAGAGTTCCAATGCAGCATTTTGAAGAAGAAATCAGGAAATACGTGGCAACGTTTAGCAACATTTCTTTAAAAAAAGCATTTTGCTGCTGGTTCTGAGATCTCGCTGTGCGCAGTTTGGCTGTAACTTTTCCAACGTTGCGGTAGTGATTTAATTGGCTGTAACAGGCTTTGGGGTGTCATTAATGAGACATGAGCTGCAACTGTACATTGAAATCCATTTGTTGGGTTAAGTTGGGAATGTTATTTATATTGCAGCCAACATAATATAGTGAATACTGTGATTGAAGTGCTTAAAGCAAGTCAATGTGTAGTCATGGTGTGAAGGTACGTTTCATTTCTATCCGTCTAGAATCATTTATCTAACTGTAAATGTGTAGGAAGGAACTGCAGATGCTGGTTTACACTGAAGATAGACACAAAATGCTGGAGTAACTCAACAGGACATGGCAGCATCTCTGGAGAGAAGGAATGGGTGACGTTTTGGGTCAAGACCCTTCTTCAAATTGAGAGTCAGAGGAGAGGGAGTCTAGAGTCGTATCTCACCCGAAAACTCACCCATTCCAGCGATGCTGCTTGTCCAACTGTTACTCTGGCATTTTGTGTATATCTAACTGTAATTGTTGTCTTGGGAAGAAGGATTGGCACTCTTGTCACTTGGGACAGTTCCCTCTACATCAGAGGAGCTGAACTATATAAAGGCACGAGGAACTGCAGATGCTGAGTTACCAAAAAAAAGACTCAAAGTGTTGGAATAACTCGGAAGGTTAGGTAGCATCTCTGGAGAAATTGGATAGGTGATGTTTCTGGTCAGGAC
This sequence comes from Okamejei kenojei, assembly GCA_035221665.1. NCBI lineage: Eukaryota > Metazoa > Chordata > Chondrichthyes > Rajiformes > Rajidae > Okamejei > Okamejei kenojei. Next base: position 9,745,313 of record CM069149.1, on the reverse strand, counting down.
TGTTCTCCAGAGATGCTGCCTGACTTGCTGTAACTCTATATAAAGCGCTTCCTACTGGCATTGTTGCAACCTAGTGTGAATGGTCTGTGCTTTTCTCTGATCACACGGGGGCAAAGTCCAGTGATACCACAGTAAATACACATTCACATTCATATTCATGTTCAAGTTCACATGTATTGTCACGTGCACCAATTGGTACAGTGAAATTTGAGTTACCATACAGCCATAAGGATAAAAAGAACACAATATACAATAGAGTTTAGCATAAACATCCACCACAGTGGAATCAACATTTCTCACTGTGATGGAAGGCAATAAAGTTCAGTCATCTTCCTCTTTGTTCACCCCATGGTCGGGGCCTATGAACCCTCCGCTGTCGCCACTATGCACGGCCTGATGTACAGGCCCTCTTGCCGGGATGATCGAAACTCCGGCTTCAGAACGGATCAGAACACACTTGCGGCTTGGCGTTACCGAATTGCCAGAGTACATAGCTTGTAGGAAAGATACCACAAAGTTGCAGATTTGCTCCCACATTGTCCTGGAAGGTTTATGGCATCTCAGTTTTATCACTTAATTTACTATTTCCTTTCTAAAAGGACTTTTTTTTTTAAACTGGCAAGTTGTTTGCTGTTTTTTCTCCTTCCTGAGCCACCCAACAATTTGTTTTCATGATGCCTCCCCCCTTGTGGAAGGTTCAGACCTGTAAACGAGTGGAAAGTGGGATAACATGGAACAGTGTGAATGGGAATCGATGCCCAGCGTGGACTTGAGGGACTTCGATGCTGTATCTCCAAATCTAAATGTAATATTGTTATTTAGAAATAGTCCCTACAGGCTGTTTCAATCAAATTGCCCTACTCTATTCACCACTACTGATCTCTGTTCTTTAATGTCGGGCAATGTCTGTTATAGCCTTGTGTCTAAGTAAATGATGGCGTGGCTGTTTATCATATAAATTGCTTCCTGTAAGTTCTCCATATCTGCTCCTGTAAACCATTAAAAAGATGAAACCCTTTGCCTTGGAGACAATACCAAGTGTAAATTCTGCGCACTTCGAAATGAAGACTACAGTGATTAGTAAACAATTGTACTCTGTTCGAACAGAAGGAAGACAGAAGACCATTGGTGAAGTAGCCAAAGAGCTTGATAGTGATGAGAAAATGCTGAACCATTTCACAGGTTCTGAAGCAAATTTCACACAGCAACCTCTCTGTTCAGATTGGAGATAGTTGCATCTTCTGCCAGGTTAGATTGTGGATGATATTAAGTAGGCTTTCCGTCAAACTATTAGCCCTAATCCAACCTAGCAGCCTTGACCCTCAGAACTTGGCCGCTTTCCACAGAGGTAGTACTGAGGAACCGCTGATGGTGAAGTGCCCCACCCAGAGTACTTTCTAAGATAGACACAAAAAGCTGGAGTAACTCAGCGGATCATTCACCATCTCTGGAGAACAGGAATAGGTGACGTTTCGGGTCGAGACCCTTTGTCAGAATGAGACTTGGGGGGAACTGACCTATCCCACTGACTCAGTATGAAGAAGGGTCTCGACCTGAAACGTCACCTATTCCTTTTCTCTGGAGATTCTGTCTAACCCGCTGAGTTCCTCCAGCTTTTTGATGTCTATCTTCGGTTTAAACCAGCACCTGCAGTTCCTTCTTACACACCACAGTATGTTGTTTCATTACTACCCTTCCTTTAAATCCCATCTATTGGTTCAGTATGCTGTCGCTACTTTCAAATTTTGCTGAGGATAAAGAAAGAAAAACTATCGTGCCAGATTCTCATCGGGAACATTGTTCTCATTGTATTCATATTATACTTAAGAACATTGAAGAAAGGTCCTGACCCAAAATGTCATGTATCCATGTTCTTCATTGGATGCTGTCTTACCAGCCGAATTACGCCAGCACTTTGTCTTATTTTGTAAACAAAGCATCTGCAGTTCCTTGTTTCTAAACATTGTATGCACATCTCATATACACATTGGTCAGTTTCTCTTGTCTGTCCGCTAACCCCATCACACTTGCTTAAAGCCTGTTGAAAATCCTCAAGAATTTTCTGCTGCCTCGTGTTTCCTGTTCATTGGTGAAACCAAGCCGCAAGAATTGTGCGTTCAGGTGCAGTTTGAATTAAGCACTGGAGAAAGTTTATCTACGCTAAACTTTGGCACAGGTTCAAATTTTAAAGTGCACTTCAGTTTCCAGGTGTGACTTGACAGGTTTCATTTTACAATCTTCCCGTGTGAACTAATCCTATCAAGGGATATTGGCTGACCTATCCCACAGTTAATTATATGCATTCTGGTAACGTCACACAGATTCTGGAGTACGTGCCTTTATGAGACCATGGAAGGTGTTCAGATAAATCTACATATTGCAACCTTACTTTGAACATACTATCAACTCCTGTTTCCTATTAGATGACATGTATCAGTTTGGCAAAATTGAAGGCAGCTTTAAAAATGCAGTTGTTGGGGATAATGAGATACAGACTATGTTACATTTTTTAGTGGAATTTGTCAATGAATACAGGTATTGTATTCAATGCTACCACAGGCTGTTCATTGGTTGTAGCTAAAACCTTTAACCATCTTGGTTTACCATATGGAAGCACAATAATTTAATAGCTGAATGCTCGACATTCAGTTAATATTGACATTAATGATGGAAGGTTGCACCAATGGGCAGGGAACTTTGCCAATGTTGGTTCAGCAATTCCACCACAGGACACTAAACAGACCTGAAGGACATAACCGCTAATCTCAATCATAGCTGGTGGTTGGGGAGAAGTTCACTTGTGGCGCATTTCCACCTTTGATGTGTTGTGAATGTGCATGCTACGGTTGTGCATTGACAAGTTCTTACCCTGTAAGAAAGAACTGCAGATGCTACAGGTCTGAAGAAGGGTCTCGACCCAAAACGTCGCCAATTCCTTCTCTCCATAGATGCTGCCTCACCCCGCGTTACTCCAGCATTTTGTGTCTACCTTCTTACCCATCATAATGTACTTCAGAACCTGGTTGTCATGACAAAATGGTTAAACGAATATACTTAAAATGGAGGTGTAAGGAATGTAATATCCATTGACCGATTGTATTGGCATGTGTATTGTTGGGGTATTTAAATAACACATGAACCACATGCAAACGTTGCTCGGGTTAAGCTTCAGGTGTCTAGCCAAATATATCAAAATGGGCGTTTTGTTTTGTTTAGTAGTGATAACAACTGTGATCCACAAGGATGAGAATTGACACGTGAGGTCAGCATATATTCTGTGCTCCATGAACTGTGACCCATAGTGAAATAATAGAATATAGAACAGGACTAGGCTCTTAGGCCCACATTGTCTCTGCCAAACATAATGCCAAGAGCAACTCTTATCCGCCTGCCCTCAATTCCATGCATGTCCATGTGCTTACTCCAAAGTCTCTTAAATGCCACTAATACATCTGCCTCCACCACCATCTCTGGCAGCGCATTCCAGGCACACCACTCTGTGTGGCTGGACAAAACTTGTCCTGCATATCTCCTTTAAGCTTTGCCCCTTTCACGTTTAAATCCATGTCCTCTAATATATGATATTTCCATCATAGAAAATAGTTTCTGTCTATTTGCCCTATCTATGGCTCCATATACTTCCATCAGGTCTCTCTGATATAAGGTATTCCGGATGAAACAATGCAAGACTGTCCAACCTCTCCCTTAGCTAATACTCTGTAATCATTCTGTTAAACCTCCTCTGCACCATTTCCAAAGCCTCCACATCCTTCCGATAATGGAGCAACCAGAAGTGCACGCAATACTCCAAATGCAACCTAACCAAAGGTCCTATAAAGCTGCATTATGACTTCCTGCCTGTTACACTCAATGTCCAGACAAATGAAGGCAAGCATCCCATTTGCCTACTTTACCACTCTATCCACTTGTGTTGCCACTTTCAGGGAGTTATGAACTTGGACTCCAAGATCCCTCTGTACATGAATGCTGTTAAGGGTCATGCCATTAATTGTGTATTTTCCCTGGCATTCAAACCTCCCAAAATGCAACACCTCACAGTTGCTCCGATTAAATTCCATCTGCAATTTCAGTTACCCATTTCTGTAGCTGATCTTTACCCCTGCCTTTTACTTGGACAGCCTCCTTCACAGTCCATGAGCCCATGATCTTGGTGTCATCGGCAAACCTATAGATCAATGCTTTACATTTACATCCAGGTTTAATAATAATGGGTGTATCTTGATCATCATGTTTTCATTGAAGAATTAGTAGTTGAAAGATTTTCAGACTACAAAAAAAAAATCAAAAGTTACAGGGTTCAAGCAGGATTATGGAGCTGAGTCCAAAACAATATTGAATGGGGAGCAGTCTCGAAGAACTGCTATGTTAACTCTTTATTGGGTGTGTAATTTAAAACATTTTTTTCTTTCTTTCTGAGCACTTTGCATAACTATTTTTCAAATCTAAACAAATACAAAATCTTAATAACTTTTCCTGTACTTTGTGTTGATACTATGTTAGTCATGAACACAATAAAGTGCTTGTCAATTTTTTTGAAGGGATTTGAAATTTGACCCCTTTGTCACATTATTGTGTGCCAGTATTGTAAAAACACACACATGTTTGCTTCCAATTGGCTGGGTCATCTGAAGGGAGAATTTTCAACCATGTTTCCCATCGGGATCTGTTTGAAGAATCAGAAGATTGTCCATTAGTGGGCAAAACCCAAAAATAAAGGGTAGAGAAGAGGCAACAATTATCCTCTTGGCGTGCATCATGTTCCTTACCTACTTCTTACTAGACTGTGGAACAGCATCCCACTTCTCATCAGAACTGCCCCCTCCATCAACTTCTTTAAGTCTGGACTTAAAACCTATTTCCACTCACAAGCATTTCTTGAGGTCCTCTGAGGAAGCGCTGTAAACAGTTTATGTATTTATTGTTAGATCTGTGTACTATTGTATGTAGCACTTTAGTACCTGCAGTTTGGTCAACAAGAGATGTTTTTAAATGGGCTATAGAAATAAATTTGACTTGACTTGACTACCCCACTCTCCATCTCTGTAGCTTCTCACAACTAAACCACCAGAATTGAGAGATGGGGAAACTCTTCTCCTTTCCCACTGTTGTACTGAGACCTTGCATCAAGGATTTGGGTCCATTGATCTTAGATGGTGATGCCTCTACCCTGGCTAATCATCCTCCCCGATTCTAGACTCGATGTCTCCCATTCACAGCTCGCCCCAGCAGTAGCTACATGCGTTGGTGTTGGGTCTGAGCCACAGCCGGTAACGAGCCCAAAGGAAGAGGCGGGAAATGATAATGCACAAGGTTAATGCACTGTGACTGCACTCTGAGCAGTGCCAGACCAACAGTTTTCAACACCATATAAAATAATTCAAATTATATAATTGGTTCAGCTTGTTCTGGGATGTTCTCTCAATTTTTAAAGGCTTTTTTTCATTGTCTCCATTGGTTAGCGACTACATTTTAAAATAATACATGGAAAGAGGAAATGTTATTTGTCCCAGTGTGGAAGGGTTGCCACAGCCACTGTAACACAATCTATAGGAAGGGTATCATTAGTTGGAAAGGATGCATAGAAACACAGAAAATAGGTGCAGGACTCCCCCAACATCGGGAACATTGTTCCTGCGTCTAGCCTGTCCAATCCCGTAAGATTTTTATGTTTCTATAAGATCCCCTCTCGTCCTTCTAAATTCCAGTGAATACAAGCCCAGTCGATCCATTCTTTCGTGATATGTCAGTCATACCCATCCCGGGAATTAACCTGGTGAACCTACGCTGCACTCCTTCAATAATAAGAATGTGCTTCCTCAAATTAGGAGACCAAACCTGCACACAATACTCCAGGTGTGGTCTCACCAGGGCCCTGTACAACTGCAGTAGGATCTCCTTGCTCCTAGGGGTAGTCCAGAACCAGGGGTCACAGTTTAAGAATAAATGGGTGGGCCATTTAGGACTGAGATGGGGGAAAACCTTTTCAGCCAGAGAGTTGTGAATCTGTGGAATTCTCTGCCACAGAAGGTAGTGGAGGCCAATTCACTGGATGTTTTCAAGAGAGAGTAGATTTAGCTCTTGGGGCTAAAGGAATTAAGGGATATGGGGGGAAAAGCAAGAACGGGGTACTGATTTTAGATGGTCAACCATGGTCATATTGAATGGTGGTGCTGACTTAAAGGGCCGAATGGCCTACTGCACCTTTTTTTTTTCTCCTATGTTTCTATACTCAAATCCTCGCACTATGGAGGCCAACATGTCATTTGTTGTCTTCACTACCTGCTGTACATGCATCCTTACTTTCAGTGACTGTTGTACAAGGACACCTAAGTCTCGTTGCACCTCCCTTTTTCCTAATCTGACACCCTTCAGACAATCTACCTTGTTCTTACCACAAAGAAAAGATATGCAGGGAGTGTACCGCGATTGGAGGACTTGAGTAAAAAGGATGGTCGGGGAGTTTTTTCCTTGGAGCCTAAGGTTGACTGTAGAGATGTATGTAAAATTATGAGGGGCATTGATAAAATCAATGGTCAATTTTTTTCCAGGGTCAGGGAGTCTAAAACCAGAGGGCACAGGTTTAAGGTGAGATGGGAAGAGCTTCAAGGGGATCTGAGAGAAAACGTTATCCCAAAGAGGTTGGTGGGTATGTGGAATGAGCTGCCAGAGGAAGAGGTGGATACAGTTCTAACATTTAAGAGACACTTGGACAAGTAGATGGATAGTAACGGTTTAGAGGGATGTGGGTGAACACAGGCAAATGGAACTAGCTCAAGCGTACATCTTGGATAGCATGGACAAATAGCTCCGAAGGGCCCGTTTCCGTGCTGTATTACTCTGCGGCACTTTGAAACACCCAATCAACAGCATTCGGCCCTTCAAGTGTGTACCATTCATATCAAAGAACAAACTATCTAATCCCACTCGCTCACCATCGACACATAGTGCATCTTATCCCTGTCTAAATTGCCAGTTGACAGTAGTGTAGTTCCACAATGTGTGGGATTTCATGGATATTTGCACCTGCATTCTGAAAGGTAGTGAACCGCTGGTAGATGGAGCTGGAGTAAAACCATCAGGGCATTTGAAGAGGAGGTAGATACAGTTTTGAAAGATCGGGGAATTGATCATAAGTGAGAGGAGTGGAATTAGGCCATTCAGCCCATCAAATCTACTCCGCCATTCAATCTTGGCTGATCTATCTCTCCCTCCTAACCCAAATCTCCTGCTTTCTTCCCATAACCTTTGACACCCGTACTAATCAAGAATCTATCTATCTCTTCCTTAAAAATATCCACTGACGGCCTCCACAGCCTTCTATGGCAAAGAATTCTACAGATTCACCAGCCTGTGGCTGAAGAAATTCCACCTCGTCTCGTTCCTAAAAGAATGCATTGAGAGCTAACTGATATTGGCACCGCAGCGGCATTGAGGTTTGGGGCAGATCATTGCTGAAGAACAAGGTTGGTCTACTCCTGCCTCTGTGTTCTTATGTTCACAGCTTCTACAACATGGAAGATGGGTAATGTTTGGCGATGCCTCATGGAAGTGCACTTTTTAAGCATAAAACGTGCCCTGTTGAAGATCCTGGTTCATAAAATGAACTCTTCAGGCACTGAATATTAAGGCAGGAGGGATGATTTATGCTCGCTCTCAATGGCATAAACTAAATGAATGCCCAATTACAATCTGTTGCACCACACATTCAATGTGAGATCCAGGAAGCAGTGTAGCTACCGTGAAGGCTTTATTAGTATTTTTTTTCTCACAAATTACAAAAAAGTGAGAAGAATCAGTCGGGAGGATTCCTAATGGCTCCTGTTTAACGTGGTAGCAACCTGGAGAGACCAAAGAGTGGGAGGAAATTGGACCAAGGCAAAGTGTTTATGTGGAAAAGCTATGTGTTATAATTGTTTAGTTGCTCATAAATGTTTCATTCAATAGATTTGGTTAATTAAATTAATGTACAAGGAAGCAATAGTTGCAGAAAACCTGTTTAGGTTACTCTTACTTACCCATTCACAGTCCGTGGGCTTGTAGGTTACATTCCTCATTAGGCTCATGTAAGTACATTTTAAATATAGCGGTGGCTCCAGACTCCAGGTATCAGGCAGGGAAAATAATGTACTCATCTCCCTCTAATTCCCAGCGCAAAGCCAGTGCGGCATTGTGATGGGGGCATTATTCCAATGATACATTCATGTTTAAAGGACTTTAAAGATCCAGTACAGCAATTGCCATATATCCTTAAACGTTGAAGAGGGCAATTTTAGTCCATCATGTCTGCCTGCGCCAGCTCTCAGCGGGGTCCTAGCAATCTTGTTCCCCAAATTATTTCCCTATAATCAATTCATTATCATGTGCCCATCACCCCCTTCCATTCTCACCGCCAACGCGGCGAATTTAAAGTAAGCAATTAACCAACACACGTATATATCTTTGTCTAGATTAGAGGAACAGCAGGGAAACGGGCATTACAGCCCACCGAGTCCATGCTGACCAGCAATGCCCGCACACTTAGCGCTATCCTACACACACACACACACACACGCACGCACGCTAGGGACAATTTACAATTATACCAAGCCAATTAACCTACAACCCTGTACGTCTTTGGAGTGTGGGAAGATACCAGAGATCGTGAAGAGAACCCCACGCAGGTCAGGAACCCCACGAACGTACAACTCCATATATTCAGCACCCGTAGTCGGGATCGAACCCGGGTCTCTTGTGCTGTAAGGCAGCAACTCCATCGCTGCGCCTCTGTATATGGAAGAAATCCATGCAGTTGCAGTTGCATTTACGGGGTGGCAGAGCAATTGGATTACTTCCTCGCTGCTCCTGTGCCCTGCGTTTAATCCTGGCCTTCAACACTGTCTGTTTGGAGTTTTTTCTTCCTATCACACCTCCACTTTTTTTCCAATAACCCAATGATATGCATATTTATTGATGAATTGGTTCTAATGTGTAAGTGAGTGACAGAATCTAGGTGGAATTGATGGGAATGTGGGAGAGGCAACAATGGGATTAATGTAGGATAAGCATAAATGTAATGTGTGCTTGGTGGGTGGTGCGCATGCATTGGGCTGAAGAGCCTGTGTCTCTGCTGCATCATTGCAATCAGAATACCCTGGGGAAACCCATGTGATTAAGACTTCAAACTCCACACAGACAATACCCGAGGTCAAAAATGAAATGGGCAGCCTAGGTTGTGAAGCAGCAACTCTTGTAACCAATTTAGCTCCGTTTTGTATTGTGGTATATATTGTGGTATTGTATTGAGGAAGTGTTGATTGGCAAGAGCCAAGCATAACACAATTGAATGTTATCATTGGTAAACGCTCTGCGCTACACAGAGGAACATGAACACAAGTCTGGAGTAGTCTAGAGCGGCACGATCATTTTGTAATAGTTCCATCATCCAATCTGTTTAATTGAATATATTCTAAAGCAGTTTGAAAGTAGTCCCCCCTCGCCACCACCACTTCATAAACTGAACATTTTATTTCCATTGAATTGCGAAGGTGTCTCATTTCAAGTCTAGAGTATGCGGAGACTGATTGATTCAATAGACTTAAAGCTTTGAGAGGCCAGGGGCTGTTTCAGTGGGATGTTGGGCAATTAAGAAAAGACAACCTCGGGCTGTGTACCCGCCACTTGCTGCTCTGCAGTTGGTTCCAGGTCTGGGAACATGGGAAGTTTTTTTGCAGATTTGTTAAAAAAATAAAGTTGGAGAGTGCTGAAAACAAACCGTGCGGTGTTTTAAAGAAATCCCAGCTACACAGGGTCTGGCCTTTTAGGTCATTTTCTACTGACAGAAAATTCCTTTTCTGTTAAGTATGATTTGAAGGGCTTCCAAGACTGCCTCACATTCATTGAAGCAACAGTGCAGCTTCTGCTGTGTGGTGTAGTATTTCATCATCTGTACTTGCACTGCAGCTGTAACCCGACAGTGCTGTTAAAACCGTTCTCAGCATAGCATTTCTTTGTTATTGATATAAATTAGTACAATGTGCATTTTGATTCATGGCCTAACACAGTATTAAGCAATATATTCGAGCCACACAAAATGATTGGATGGTGTTGTCTGTGCAAATCCTGTTCCTTTTGATGCAAGGAAACCAGGTATTTACAGGGTTAAATCTTTCGAAAGAATCCAAAAGCCAATAACTGAGCACAACCTGAGGCACTTGTTAATAAGGTCTGCGACTTCAATTGTTACCAGGTTTCCGAGCAATGTGTAAATCCTGCCTTTTTTCATGAATGACAATTAGAAATATATCGCACTCAATCTGTTTTCCTGAAACCATTCATAAAAATCAGATGGTGGGGCCTGGCCAGAAGCTTGCTTGTTGGTGGGGTGAGAAGGTTTGAGAATAAGCACTGGCAACCCCCTGCCCCCACCTCTTTCTGTCTCTGCAGTCCTCGATGGTCCATTTGTTGAGATTATGGGAGGATTGAGTGGTTTTGGAAGGGCAGCTGGTAAAATTACTCTGACACATACTGGGCAATGAGCCAACACTGGCCTTGATTCAGACATTGTCTTTCCCCTCATTGAACTGTCAGGATTTAATTCATGGAAAAAAAAGTCAGGGAAAAAAGCCAGCGAGCTGGCAACTCGCTCAGAGTGTTTCTTTTAGCCACGGCATGCAGAAGTCAAATTAATTCAGACGGCGTAACCAAAGCCCTGTTTTCTTAGTATAACATTTCTTCTGTTTTGAAGGGTTATAGGGCTATGCAGGTATAAGCCTACAGGTTAGGAAGAAACGAGAGTTGCGGGAGGAAATGGAGCTGGAGGTGAAAGGTCCATTTTCCTTTACGGAAATCGGGGAAGGTTATTTCACGCTGATGCGCTGATATGCTGATCATTAAAGGGAAGTTAAAAACAGCACAAATACTTGATGGATTCTAACTGTACATTTATTTTTTTTCAGCCACAACAAGAGGTCCCGAAGAAGCCTGCTCAGGTAGTGTGGACTTTTATTGCAATATACAGATAATGGTTTAAGCAAAGAACTGCCTAGAATAGCGAGGCGGAGGGCCTGAACGGCTTTCAAAGTTGAAGTTAATAACAAGGACATGAGCTCATGTGCGCTTCCTAATCTCAGCTGCCTGAGGAAATAGTGATAAATTGTATAAACATGGGGACTACATGGAAGTTCATGGCGGATAATGTAAATCTTACACTACATTCTGAGGAATCTTTCCCTTTTCCATCTGTTTCCTTCAATGTATCGTAGCAGATGTCTTTACCATGTGGGAGTCTGGATCAGTTTAAAAAACTTCTGATCTTGTAGTAGACTTTAGGGTTACGGACACATGGCCTTTTTATTTCAGCTAACCTTTTCTTGTATAGCGGGGATTGGTAACTGGAGTGGCAGGAGCAAACTTGATCCATGATTAAAAATGTAGTCTGCAGATCGCAGTCTTGTCCATGTGGCGGTGATAATCCGAATGACTAGAAAGTCACGAAGCCTTCTTTTAAAAATTCTGAAGCTTGTGTTGTCCAGCTTCTTAAGAAATACCGAGTTTGGTTGCAAGTCAGATGTCCACAGCACACAGGACCAGTGCACCATGATGAGTACATTAACTTTCAAAGCTTCAGCATTACTGCAGTTTCTTGGCCATAAGCCAGGAGAGATATTACAGAGTGCTGGCAATTCCGGTTAACCCTCCACAGACTTCCAACATTTGTGCACCATATTGAGGATGTCTCTTTCCTTTTTTTGTTGCTCGTACTAATTAGCTTGAGTAATATCTGCAACGATATATTGTTTAAATACAGTTGTTCATGCGCACACTTGTGTTCCTGTCTTCCCCTTTCTGCTTCCAATTCTCATACTTAATGTAAATAAAAGCAGTCAATATATTTGGGGGGAAAATACTTTGCAGCTGTAACTCGCTCTGTGATGCCACAGGGTGATGGAGGCACTGTATAAATGCACATTTTAAGCTACGGCTTCTGGCTGTTCCATTGTGGGCACTTCACAACCATGCCTGACTGAATGCTAAGCCAGCAGCTACTGACATGCACTCTCTGGTAAGGATCAGTGGATGGCATTTAGTAGTAGTGGCCCTGCCCCCACCCCCAGCCACCCACTGAGTTGTGTGGAACCTTCTGAACCTCCAAGAATTTGTAGTCGGCAGGGCAGTACTCTGCATATCGCCAACTTGGGTGTGTTGTGCATAGTAACGTGCAGTTAGTACCCCCTTAAAACTGTCTGGTGAAGGTGATTTGACTATATTGGTATCTAGTTTATTCCATTCCCTTAAGGTTCGTACAAAGAATGAGTTCTTATAAATATCGGTCCTGGCGAATGGGGTTTCTATTTGCCAATCATTTCTCCTCCTTTCTGTTGAGTATGTTATGTATCTATCTGCAGTTGTGCCCAAGATCCCCTTTTGAATCTTGTACAACATGGCCGGTCTGTTCCTTGCCCTCCTTGTTTCCAGCGTTTCCCAGTCCAGGTCGGACAGCATGTGGGTGACACTGCTACCGCTATTGTAGTTCCCGATGCAAAAGCGTGCTGCTTTCCTCTGTACCCCTTCTAGTTTGTTGATATGACCAGTTTTGTGTGGGTCCCAGGCGCACAAAGCGTATTCCAGCAAGGGTCTGAAACAAGTATCTGATTTTTGCCACCTGAGCCATTACTGCTCAACGCCGGCAATCTTTTTGCACTGGTTCCCAATCGTGGTGAGTTTGTTTCATCAGCTTGACACATGGAAATCCCATCACCGCGTTCAAACGAAATAACTGAGAAATCTCCACAGAATAGGTTTTCTGTTTGTGCAGAGCAGAATGCACACACATTCCCCGTAGGAACACGTATTTGCCGGAACATTTGCAATCTTTTCCCTGCTTGACAAGCAGAGATCACTCGACTCATTTTGGGCACTGACTTGTGGAGGTATCTGAATTAAATAGGAAGAATTATGGTTCCTCAGTGGCAGATCCACTCCTCTCCAGGGTCAATTAGTGAGTCAGAATGGCTGGTCAAATATCACAAATGCCCTCCATTCCTATTTACTTGACCTTAAAGTGTAATGGAAGACTTTGTAGTCCATCTGGCAAGTCCTGGCAACTAATGCCTTTCAGTCCCTCTCAAATATGTATCCAATTCTCTCTAATTTACCCACATTATCTGATTCCCAGAGCAGTGGATTCCATATGTTTGCCATCCTTTACACAAAGTTTAACCTATTGGAAGCTCGTAACCATGATCCTGACTCGATAGTTGCGGAAAGCTTGAGTAGATTGCAGTTAAATTTATCTTTTCTCATAAATTTGAACAATGCATCCCAGTAAAATATTTCTTCTGCTCAGCAGTCTCGGGCAGTCCACATCGCTTTGCCACCTTGGTTGCCCCCATGTGCACTTTCCCCATAGCCTCTCTCACAGTGCCAGAGTGAGACTAGCCGGTTTCAGAGTGGAACAGTGGACTCCCACAGCAACCTTGAATATACATCCTCGCCCAGCCATTATACTTTCTCATTTTTGTTTGGCTCTGGTGCATTTATTCCAACAATGAGGTCGTCTGCCGCGGTGTCTCTGAAACGTCATTCATCTTCCAGAAACATGTCTCCCATCTTTCATAGTGGACGAAGCTTTCAACCACATCCCTCTATTTCCCCACATCGACTCTCACTCTCTCTCCCCCAGGGCAGCGAAGGATAAGAGCTCCCCTGGTATTCACCTTCCACCCCATCAACTTCACTTTCGAAAATATCCTTTCCCAGTTTTGCCAGCCCCAAACAACGATCCCCCCACGTGTCACAGCTTCCCACCCCCTATTGCCCCCTTTCTACATTTTGCAGGGACCGTTCACTTCATGATAATGTGTGGTACATTCTTCTGCCCCACCCACCTCTCTCATCCCATGGCACCTTCCCATGCAAATAGAGGCGATGCAACGCCAGACCATTCATTTCGTCCCTTCCCACCATCCAGGAGCTCAAACAATCATTCCAGGTGAAGCAGCAATCCACTTGGTACTTGCCAGCTGGTCCACTACATCTCTGCTTTGCCTGTGCCTCCTCTACCGTGGAGAAACCAAGCAGAGATTGGGGGATTGCTCTGCAAAGCCTCTGTGCTCAGTCTGCACGGATGATCTCTCTTCCTTCTGCATGTCACTTTAATTCTCAAACCATTTCCCCCTGTCAGCAGCCTCCTCCATTGCCAGAGTGAGGCCCAACATAAACTAGAAGAACAACATCTTATCACCCGTCTAGGCACTTTGCAACCTTCTGGAAAGAACACTGCGTTCTCCAACCTCAGGTAAACTGCTGTCTCATCATTTTCCTTTACAATGCAAATGTCCCTTTCATCCCCCTTTTTTAAATGTCTCACTTCGTGCTCCTGCTTCTTATCACCCGATCTGTCTTAACCCATCTCCTTATGGTCTGTTCACTTGACATCTCACTCCTCCCCCCAACGTTGAAAACCGGAACCCCTCCATTCTCCCCCTTACTCTTGAGAGTAAAAAATCATCAATCCCGAACCTGAACTGGTTTCTCCTTCAGCAGCTGCTGCTTGACTGGTTGAATTCTTCCTGCATTTCTGTGTTTCTTTCTGTGTGGGGCCCCTTACAGACTGTTAACTGGACAATATTTGTCAATGAAAATAAAGAAATGGCAAAGATGTTGAATCAGTTAGTATTTGAAATAAAGGAGGAAAATAGCATCCTGAAAACTAGTGGTGAATCAGGAATGGGCTCTCACCAAAGTCCTTGTACTGTGGCGATAACAAATCCAATGGATTTCATGGCTTCCATCTCGGCATCTATAAGGGAAGTTATTTAAAATATGACTTCCTAATCTTCCCGAGCTCCATTAATTTGGTACCCGTAACTTTAGTTTGGTAAATTGCAAATGTCAATTTACTTTTATGGGTGGGAGGGGTGCAATAAATCTACTTGCTGACCTGTGAGCATTTCTGAGCACCTTGGAAAATATATCTTGGCCTTGGAGGAAGTGCAGTGCAGATTTACCAGAACAATATTTGCACTTCAATTGGTAAATTACAAGATTAAGAAATTGGGATTGAAATCCCTAGAAATGTAGTTCAATAAGTGATCCGATTGATGTTTTCATGATATTATTAAAAGTACATACCAAAACCATTTCTAACTGATCTAAGGTAAGGGGCCCCGCACCCAAGATGGGGGGGGGGGGGGGGGTATAGCTAATACTTCAAGCCAGCCTTTCAGAGCAAGGGCTGCAAATTTTTCTTCCACACGTAAAATACAGTGGAAGTTCACAACACTCCCATTGTCGGTGATTTTGTGCTAAATCAATAATCAATATTAAATTTGACGTTGATCGACTTTGTACCCAAAGGCATTGAGGGATGTGGTGCAAAGGTTGAAAGATATTCTCACTTCCAAACTTGGAGTTATTTCACAGATCAGTCATTATCAAATTGAATGGCAAAACAGGCTTGAGGGAGCAAATAGTCTATTTACAAGAATTTTCGACCATTGCCTCAATCTGTGGCCTATAGTGGACACAGCCCCACTGTATATTTCCGTTCTCCAGTCAGTGTATTTGGTCATATCCAAACTCAGCCTGATACTTGTGTCCCATCATTGAAATTTGCTCTTCCCTATGCCCTGCTCCTGACTTGGTGTCATCTGCTAACATCTCTGCGTCTGTGCTCCAGTAATGAATTGTCCAGGTGCAGCATTGTTGGTTCTAAACAACAATCCCCTTGATGCCACCTCAATATCCTTTATGCAACACTCAGATCAAAGCTTGAATATGAGAACATACACTGTTATACCTGGCTTCCAAATTACTCCTTCGTGAAACTCTTGTCCCAGGTCCAGATAATTTATCAGCTGTAAGATGTCTTCACTGTTGCAAAATAACCTAACCTGTCACGTGCCGTTTTCATGTCTGAGCTCAAGAATCTGAGCCATTAAATTAAAATTAATGAGAATTAAAGCAGATCATTTTTTTCTTCCATTGACCCAAGCGTAAAGCCTAGGTTTGCATTTTATTTTGTCTCAACCTTGAGCTTGTTGATTGGATTCCAAGAAGTCACGGCAAAACTACATGCTTCCAAATCCTCTGCATTGCTTCGCCGTTCTGTTTTTTCTCTCTCTATGTGCACAAAGAAACCGAGATAGGAACAGGTCAACTGTTTCCCTAAACATTTTCATTAGGAATTGGAGCAGAATTTGCAACATCTGGAGTTATTTTGAATGTGCTTTGCTGGTCCTTCCAGAACGCAAACCCAATGGGAACTGACTGTGTTGGGCTCAGATTGATCAGGCGTAGACTCTGATAAAACATTCAGATACGGGTCAGGTTCAGCTGGGTCGGGCCAGCTGAGACTTTATAAATACATTTTAGCAAGCTTTTTTTCCCACTTTGCTGAAAATGCCTCCCAACATTACTTCTGGCTTCCATTAGATTTGTGAGACTTAACATGTTTGACATTATTATATTTACAATAGCGGGTTGGGTCAGATCGGGTTGGGTATGAAAAGAAAATTAAAAATCCACCGGGTTTTCTAGTGGTTCAGATTCTCCTCAAGAGTTTTAATTTTGTACCTGAGCAGACCATTAATCCTTTCAACCAAGCTCTGTTTTCTTGTAGTTTTTTCATTGTTTCTGCACAGATGAGGCCAAGGGGATTTCCTAAAGGTCTCAATTTTGACAGAATTTTTATGTGGCATGCTATGATTTTGATAAACCCTGGCTGTATGAATGTGGCGTATGTATTTATGAGCAAGCTGGGTGGTCAGCACTGATAAATGAAGGCTTGAAGAGACATTCCACTTGCAGTATATATAATATATATATATATATGCAACTATGATTCAGCTCCCCTCACCGTCTGCACAGTGTTGTATTTTTGGCCTGTCTGAATTTAAAGTTAGTTGCGTACAGGTTTTCTCACGATTGAACAACTAGTGAGCTGATTTTAAATCCCACCTGCAGTCAAATTACATTCACAACTACCAACAAGAAAAGCATGGGGAGCTATGAAGGAGCTTGTAGGTAAGCACATGGATATGTGGGGAGTGAAGGGATATAGATCGCAAACAGGCTGAGGAGATTAGTTTAGCTTGGCACCATCTTCATGCAGACATTGTGAGCCAAAGAGCCATGTTTTAAATGCCTTCAAGTGTATTTAGACCTGTAACTTCACAACGTTTAAAGTCTCGGTTTGTGATGAAAATATTTAAGTTGTACGTTTTCAGAGGTGGTGACCTGTGCCTCTGTAGCAGTTTCTTCAATCATTACGTCAGAAACTTGATGGGGGTCTGAAAGGTTGTAATCGAGTGGATGTATTTGACACTCAAAGCACAAGGGACCCATGTTGAAAAAAACAGGACCTGATGTGGCCCACAGGCCACACAGGGAGTGAGAAGGTGCTCGAACGAGCTGCTGAGTTGCTGCACAGAGCTTGCACACGGTGGAGGGACGGACGCGCTTTATGGTGGAGGAAATCTTTGATTTTCTTCTTGGTCCCAGAAAAGCACATTTGCCCCACCTGGCCGCACAAGGGTAAGTATTGTACTTGCCCTGAGAGGTCTCTTGTGACTCCAGGCCGGAAGCCCGCATGCAGCTTCTTGCTAGAAACTCTCGGTAAAAACTGGAGTCAGATCACAACTGGGATACACTGAAAGAGTTTGAGCCGGTGGCTACAACCTTGCCTCAACCAGCACACAGCAACTAGCATGGCAGTTAAGTCACTTCGGCAATTTTAATTGGTTGCAGGAGAGTTAGGGCAGCTTCCCAGTAATTTCCTGGATAAACATCTGATTTAAAATAATATCATCTGGTGCACAAACAAATTCATTGATCTTACTTTGCTGAGCATAAAGTAACCTGAAGAAGATGGGAATCTCATGGCAAACAACCTATTACATTGATGCAAACCTGATTGCATTGAAGAATCGTCCACGTGACGGTTTTCAGCTGAAGGTGACGTCAGTGAATGTGGAGGTGGGTGTAGGGCCAATGCACGGGGCACCACGGAGAGCAGGAGCAATGGGATATTGTACAGCAGAGTCATCTCAGCCAAGTACCTTACATCTATACTAACCATATAACAATTACAGCACGGAAACAGGCCCTCTCGGCCCTTCCAGTCCGTGCCGACTAGCATGCATACACATACAGGCAGAGAGACCGCACACGCTGACAGAGGCACACGTGCACAGAGAGAGACACTGACGCAGGCACAGCACCGACGAACATGGGCACAGGCACGCATGGGCACACGCACGTGGGCACACGCACACGCATGGGCCCGCGCACGCACGGATGCACAGACGGGTATACACAGGCACAGACAGGCACTGCACAGACAGGTGTACACAGACAGACACACACACACTTGGGCACAAACGGATGCTCGGGTGCAAACACGCATGAACACAGACACACGCATGCACATGCAGACACAGACACGCACACTCACACGTGTGTAGATACACACACAGACACGGATATAAACACATGCACACACAGGCATGGACAGATGCACACACACTCCAGTAGGGGGTCATCAGAAACAGCAATCCTGACTGAGTTTTATTGGAATATAAAAGTAAAGGGGTGCTATAATTTTCAGGGAGCATTGAAGACTATTTTGGAGATATAAATGGCAAAGTTAGGTTTTCTCACAGTGGCGCTGGTGTTTTGAAATGCACTTGGGATTTTGCACTGGAGTGTAAAAGCTTTGAATAGTTGATCACACCGCAGTTCAAATTGACAAGTAAATGCTGTTTGCAATGAATGATACTCAGAAGCAGCTTCAGGTAGTTAAGGGAGAGGTGCTGTTTGATTTGCCAGATTGCTCAACATTAATTCATGCAATAAATTTGAGCAGCCTTTTCCAATATAGTATTGAGATAATTTACACCGTTGCAGATTCCGTATGTTTTGTGCTATTAGCTTTTGCCTTATCTTCCATTTTAATTTATTAGCTTCTTGATTCACTTTTATTTTGTTTCTTTCAAGTTGCTACTGCACTATCTTTTAACAGTAGCTACTGATATGAGTTTTGACATTTTTTGGTAGGTTTATGTTTGAAGTACATTTCGGGAGTTGATCTGATGGACAACGCAGATTCTTTGATCATTCCTTTTGGGGGAGGTCCAGGCAGGGTTGCAGACTGTTGGCCGGGTCAATTGGTTGCTCAGTTTTCAAGCTTCACTGAAGCTCATTTTAGCAGCCATTTCATTTTGCATGCAGAATTGGCTGACTGCAATTTAAAGCAACAGATTAGATGCAGTCTCCATTATCACAATTCAACAATTCGGTGATTAGACCGTCTCCTTTTCTTTGTGGGAGAGGGAAAGGACTCAAAATGGATTTGGCTTTCTTTTTTCCAAATCTCTCCCTATTTGTGCTTCGATCGTCACTGCTGCTGCTGTCATTGACATGGCCGTGTCAAGGGTGTCATTGAGTCCAGTACGAGAGTTGCACAAGTAGAAATAGAGAAAGACTTCCATCGACATCACAGGGCGGCACTTTGGTGCAGTGGTAGAGTTGCTGCCTTGCAACACTACAGCACCAGAGTCCCGGGTTTGATCCAGACTAAGGGTGCTGTCCGTATGGAGTTTGTACGTTGTGAGGTACAAATGGAGTCAATGGCAGGGAGGTTGGTGTATGTGATGGTCTGGGCTGCGTCCACGGTTCACTACAATTTCTTGCGGTCTCGGATGGAGTTGTTCCCAGATCAAGCTGTGATGCATCCTGATAAAATGCTTTCTTTGGTGCATCTGTAGAAGTTGGTGAGAGTTGTTGGGGACGTACCGATCTTCCGAAGCCTTCTTAAGAAGTTGAGGCGTTGGTGTGCTTTCTTAGTTGTTGCTTCAATATGGGTGGTCCAGGAGAAGGTGTTGATGATATTTACCCCATGAAATGTGAAGTTTTCAACCATCTCTACTTCAGTGCAGTCATTGCAAACTGGGGTATGTGTACCACTTTGCTTCCTGTGGGATTATTGTGTCACTATATAGAACTAGCTTTCTTGGTCGAGACCCTGTTTCAACCTGAAAAGACACATAGTGCTGGAATAACTCAGCAGGTCAGGCAGCATCTCTGGAGAACCTGGAGAGGTGATATTTCGGGTTGAGACCCTACCTCATATTGTTTTGTTCTGCATTGTGTGCAAGAAGCAACACTGATGCAGTCTTCAATGTAGCGGAGAAAGATTGGGGGATAGGGCCACTGTACAGCTGAAACAAGGACTGGTTGCTTCAACATATTGACTAACAAAGGCCTTCCTGGTTGCCTGCAACTGTGCACATTTGCAGAAGGAGGGGATTCCCATGGAAAGTTAGGTGGTGCCTGGGCTTTCTTGGCATCTGGCATAGATTGACATTGGGAATGGTGAATGGGAGTACAACCCACCTGAGGAATGTTTCTGTTCCTGGTTGGGAAGAAGCCCCAGCCAAACTAAATGACTTCTTCTGACCATTCTAACGTTCTCCTGGTTTTCTGTTGGGCTGTGGCCGGATATCACAATTACTGCACATATAATGAAATATCACCCCTTAGCTGCTTGTGATAGACAGTCAGAGTCATGGGGCATTCATGTGTTAGGACTGCAATGCAAGTCCCCCCTCAGTCCTTTCTGTGGCCTCTTTACATTGGGCGGATTGTGTTTAAAATCGAGCCCAATGAGTCAAAACTGAAACTACTTCCTATCCGAAGGTGTGAGGCCGGAAAATAATCTGTGAAATGGGATTTGCAGAAAACAATGCGCTTCCAACTCTATGACTTATTCAGAAGATATTTTCCTGAAACCCCATCCAAGGCCCTTTCCATTTGTGATTTAACACATCCATGTCCATGCTTCTCAGCGCTATCCATCAAACCAGCAGTCCTCTCCAACTATTTGTTTGCTGTGGAAATATTATTACAGTTCTTTCAGAAACTTAGAAAATAGGTGCAGGAGTAGGCCACTTGGCCCTTCGAGCCAGCACCGCCATTCAATATGATCATAGTTGATCTTCCAAAATCAATGCCTCGTTCCTGCCATCTCCCCATATCCCTTGATTCCATCAGCCCGAAGAGCTACATCTAACTTTCTCTTGAATCCATCGTTCCATTTGGTTTAATGCAATGGTTTTCACGCTGGAGTCCGCTCAGGAGATGTGTGATGGTGAGGAAGAAGAGGAGAGGAGGTCCGTGACTCTTTAGTGGTAGTGGGGTTACTTAATTAGAAAGTTAACAAAGGAGATAAATGTAAATAAAGAAATATATTGGCATGGTACGTACCCCGATCATGAGGATACTAGAAGCTCATACGTCATAAGAGCAGAATTAGGCCATTTGGTCCATCAAGTCTACTCTGCCATTGAAACATGGCTGATCTATCTTTCCCTCTCAACCCCATTCTCCTGCCTTCTCCCCATAACCCCTGACATACTTACTAACCAAGAATCCCTCAATCTCCACTTAAAAAAGACCCAATTTACTTGCCCTCCACAGCCATCTGTGGCAAAAGAATTCACACATTCACTACCCTCTGACTGAAGAAATTCCTCCTCATCTCCTTTCTAAAGGTGCGTCCTTTTATTCTGAGGCTGTAGTCCTACCCTCTGGTCATAGACTCTCCCACTGGTAGAAGCATCCTCTCCTCAACCAAAGTCTCCACGAATCCCTGGGAGTCCCAATCATTCAAGGGACTGACCCATGACATCCTGAGGCATGTATGGGGATCATGGCAGGCTGGGACACATCTACTACCAGTTTCAAACAATCAAGTGAATTGTACTAGCATTATCCCTTTTCAATGTGTGACAAGTTGTTAATTAAATCGTAACAATGGAGTCTGGTGCAAACTTTTACAGAGCCAAGTTTGACATATTATGGGCTTGGTTCAGTGGCAGTGCTCTCCCTGCGTTAGAGTGTCCAACCTTCAGGAAGCTGAGCGGGTAATCACAGTGTGACCCGCACTGCAGTAATCAGAGTTGCAATTTTGAGTAACCAGCATTTGAATAAAATGAAGGGGCTTTGAGTGCCTTCCCACAAAATGATTAAAAAGGCCGCTATCTAAGATATAGGACAAAGTCTTGGTCAGCATCTCCCCTCACCAATGTCAGTGAAACTGCTGCACATTGTCATTAACACAATGTTATTTGAGGGGTCTTGCTAGGCATAAAATTGACACTAAACGCATTTGAATTTCACTGTACCATAATTGGTACATGTGACAATAAACTGACTGAAGAAGTGTCTCGACCCAAAACGTCACCTATTTCCTTCGCTCCATAGATGCTGCCTCACCCGCTGAGTTTCCCCAGCATTTGTGTCTACCTTCGATTTTCCAGCATCTGCAGTTCTTTCTTAAACATAAACTGACCTTGAAACCTTGATGCTGGACCTTTTAATGTCCGGCTTCAGAACCGTTCATAGACTAAACGTAAATGTTTGCCCCTGTATAAGTAAGTTCCTGGGTAGCCTGTGGCGTGATGGGGTAGGCGGTTTGCCATGTGTACTCTGTGTATATCTCCTCCATGGTCCAACTCAGCAAGCGTGTGTCATAGAATGGTTCTGTTCTTACCTATCCACGTAGCCACAGCATCTCTCTCTCATTGGTTTCTCTAACCACTTCTGGTTTGTCATTTTAAGAAACAAGGATTTTATTTTCTCAGTACTCCTCCCTCTTCCGTATTTACTTGTCAATTTCATGCATGAGCGCAGACCCATACTCCCTGTGTGTGCTCTTCCCAGAACCACCTCACACACCAGCAGAGCCCACTGATGCTTCTGGGCTGCCACTGTGCTGGCCATCATCCAATCTCATTTTGTTATCTTAAGCAGCTTACTGCCAAGTGGTATGAATATTAATTTCTCTAACTTAAAGTAACTCCGGCAATCCCACCCTCTCCCCCTCCCTCTCCCCCTCCTAAGTCGCACCAGCTTCTCGTTTTCACCCGACTAACAGCTAACAATGACCTGTTTCCTTTATCATCGTTACTTGTTTGCATATCATTGTTCTTTATCTCTCTACATCATCATCCATATCTCGTTTCCCTTTTCCCTAACTAGTCTGACGAAGGTCTCGACCCGAAATGTCACCCATTGCTTCTCTCCAGAGATGCTGCCTGTCCCACTGAGTTACTCCAGCTTGTTTTGTCTATCTTCGGTTTAAACCAGCATCTGCAGTTCCTTCCGACTAATTTAGTTAAACACTGGTGAAAAGCTAACCGAAAGCTTTAGATTTTAACAATGCTTCCACGTCACCATCAGTGCCATTCCTACCAATTGTCATTGAATCAGATTGCTTGCATGCTGTTGTGGCAAACTGCCTGTCCTCAACCCTCTGTGATCTTCACTGCCCTTATTCCATTCTGCAGCTACTCCAACTCATTCATCAATGGCTCATTGCCTCAGGTATAACATTAACATTTATGTTCTTAAATTATTTTTTTTGTTGTCTTCCCTCATTCTGACTGACAAGGCTCCCAAATTATCCATTCCTTCTGCAGTTTTTCTGATACCAAACTTCCCTTCATCTCACCAGTGGTGTTATTAGGCTGTCTTTGAAACCTGCTCTGGAAAATTCTCCTCAACGCCTTAATATCCTGACTTCATTGAAACTCATCGCCTTTATGAAATATTTGATCACCCGTCCTAATACATTCTTCAAGAAATTAGTCCATGTCTGATTGTGCAGTTAAAGGAGAAAATAAAGAGCAGGATAAATGGAACACAGGGACATGGAGTAACTCAGAATGACCCAATAATATTTTTCATCAATTAAATCTTGCTGTCCTAATTCTCCCAATGGCCTTGTAGGTGAAGGCACTACACAGTGTAATAAGATGTAGGCTGCAAGATTTAAAGTTTAATTCTTAACGTTTCTTAATTACTTGCTGTAGGGTGGGGAAGTACTTTTGGAATTGCAGTTTGATGCTTTCCCTTTGGGTTTGAGGTGGGGGAGAGCGGGAGAAAACTGCTGATTATCAACTAGCAAACTCTCAATTGGGGAATAAACACACTTACAGGGTGAAACAGCATTGGGTTGGGCTATGGGCCTCGTTGTACTGGTCATTGGTATCCAAGGTCACCCAGGGAATGGTCAGTTTGTTAAAATGTCGTATGGCTTCTAACGCAGACCGGGCCCACTGCAATAAGCCTTGTTCATGCTGGAAAGTAGGAATGAAGCTGTCACGGTGAATTTCCAGTCCATAGCTACCAGAACAGATAACGATTGAATATTACTCGCCTTTTAAATTTTTCCTGTTAAATGCCAGATTTAAGTAAGTGTCGGTGACAACAGATTTCTCACCACCCTCTCAATTCCAGGAACTTTGTCCCCTATGTAGTTTCTCCTTCAGTCCAGCTAATAAATCTTTGCTTCAATATTTGCAGTTCATTCCATAATGTTAATTCAATCTTGTAACAAAATATAAATCAAAGCACCTTAACCCACACTATGTGTCCAAATGATTAAGGAGCTCTACAGTCAGGTATCAGAGACTCTCTCTGTTTGGATTTGTGTGATCGGAGTAAATAAAATGAAGAAGGTCAGACAATCTTATAGTTATAAAGTTAATGCTGGGATCAGTAATGAGAAGTAATCAAGTTTGAGAGGGATGCTTAATCAATTAATGCACATTCCAGATGGTTCACATTCTCCATCAGAAGCTGCTGGATAAGCATAAAGAGCGGGTACTGTGGGTGGGGCTGGTCCCTGTAGCAAGGGCATGGGAGGCTCAGTGAGGAAGCTGTCAATGGCACAGTTCCCTGTATCTGTTTCAGATGACCTCTGAAGACTAGGTCAACCCTTCCAAATCTTCCGCCCAGATATCACCTAGAAATAAAAATAGCTTAGTAAATGGAGTGTTCACAAAATAAAAATGTGAATTGAACCAAAATCAAGTAAGTGGAAGACACGGCATTGTATTCTTTACAACAGGAGGCTTCTCGCTTATAACCCATAATAGCTTTGTCTTAGTTTAGTTTAGAGATAGCGCGGAAACAGCCCCATCGGGTCCGCGCCGACCGGCGATCCCGCATATTAACACTATTCTACACACACTAGGGACACTTTACACTTATACCGAGCCAATTAACCTACATACCGTCTTTGGAGTGTGGGAGGAAAATGAATATTTTGGCGAAAACCCACCCTGGTCACGGGGAGAACGTACAAACTCCGTACAGACAGCACCCGTAGTCGGGGTCGAACCCTGATCTCCGGCGCTGCACTCGCTGTAAGGCAGTAACTCTACCACTGCACCACTGTGCCGCCCTTTTCCACGGTATATGTCGTGACCGGCTCCTCAGGCTTGTCCTATGTTGGCATGATGTAACATATGCATGCCTTCCTGGCGCTTCCCATTCCCAACCACTTCCTTATAGAGAGTTTTAAACACAATAAGATGCCCAAAGTCAATTGAGAACGTTTTGGAATACCACCGTGTCTGGACAATGACCTTGCATGGCCCGTGATCTTCACATTTGTCCGTCAGTAACATGTTCAGCTTTCTGTATATACACGCTTACTACATGTGCCAGCAACTTATTCCACAGGTCACTGACTCTCTGCAAAAGGAAGTGCCTCTTGGCATCTAAACTGTATGCTTATTATGTCCCTTGTTCTTCGCTAAGCTATCAAGCTCAAATAGCCTATTTGCTTGGAGCAAGTCTAATCCTTTCGTTATTTTAAAGACCTCAATCCTAACTCTTCAAAATCAACATTTTTTTCTGAAGCATAAAGCCCTGGCTCTCTCAGTCAATCCTGGTAACTAAAGACCTTTGAAAGGTAACCTCCTAACCTTCCTCTAAACCTTTCCAAAGTCTCTCTATTCTCCATCTCAAAAGTATTAAAATGTATTCACAGGAAAATGTAGATGAGTTCCCTACACATAAAAATCAAAATTGTACACTATACTTAAATCTTTGAATACAAATGACCACAACCTGGTCTAAAATTCTCCTGCAATCACCATGGTTTATAGTTGGGGAAATAATGACTCCTAGCTCAATGATAACCTTTCCTTGATAGCAGTGGTTTGAATTGCCGTTATCCCTGATGAATTGAGAAGAATACAAAATTGAAGGGGAGAGAATGAGAAAAAAAAACCCTCTGTGATATAGCAATGGTATATGATGGACCAAATGGCCTCCCCCCCCCACAGTGCTTTATGATCTGTGGAAACCATTGTGATATATGGCTGGGCAGCAATTTAATTGCGCTAAACATTGAAGAACAGAAATGGCAAAGTAAGAATATGTAGCTGGAATTGCTTTCATTTTCTAAATTACATTCTTCAAACACAAGCATAAAATGCAGTGTTTTGCTTTTGAATTACATTCTTCAACAACTTTGCTCACTCATTTTAGCTTCTCACTTCTAAAGTAATGCATGACTGTTGATCATTAGTGGCTCAAAGCTGGCTTATAAAGTAAAAGGCAACCAATTTTGTTTTGAGCCTTAAACCATTCCAGGTCTGCACCATTAAAGGAAACGTGGGGGCTGCAGGTTCTAATTAGACAAAATATAACATGCCTGTAATGCTGGCAAATTGGCCAAGTCTCCCACAGTTTAGTTTCCTTTTTATTGCTAAAGATTATTTTCTAATTTACAGCAAATGTAATTCATATCTGCAGCGCTTGTGCCAATAATGTATCCTACCTGAAATGGCTGTCTGGGAAGTTATCAGATGGTACGCTTGGCTTCATTTCCATGCCAATTGGAAGAGATTTCAAAGCAGTAGCATATTCTCTGGCTATTTTAAGTGAACCGTTTTAGAGGAGGCAGACTAAATGAATGGTTGCACCCATTCTAGGTATAAACTATACTTCAGCTATCTGCCAGAGACCTTTGGATAAAAAGAGTACAGGGAATCTCTCGGACACGTTAATATTATTAAGTGAACTGAAACTTCTAGCCTGAGGGTGTTCCTTTTACATCTTTACAATTTGCTGGTAATACACAGTGCATCCAGGCCTGAGAATATGAACAAAATACAAAGTTCAGTTTTGTTTCATTTGAGAAGCATTTTAGAAAATATTTTAGATTGTTAGTGCCAAGGCCTTGATGTTTAATTGACCGTTTGATCCTGAGGTCTTTGGTGAATAAGCCAGACCTGAGCTGTCAAGTGCAAGCCCTTGGAAACAGAATTATTATGTTATCAGTTTCATTGCAGTTGGGAGAACTAGTCAGCTCTTGACTGGAAGCTGTATTGACTTATTAGTACAGGGCAAGAAATACGCATATCTGCTGGATAATCATGTCTTTCGAGAATGTAAATGTAAATTGAAGAAGCTGGGGCATAGGGCAGCTAACACTTGACTTTGCCCTCCTTAGTCCAGCTAAAGCTTTGATCAGGCTACATCTTTCTCTGTTGCTTGTCCCCCAGAGAGTCTCTCAGGGTCATGGCCTGCTGCCTAGTCAAGAGGCATTAGACTACTGGCTTAAATATTTGAGGCCCTTGGGTTAGCAGGGGGCCTTCACTTCATGCACTCCACGTTTCCCACATAACCTAAAGCAGACTAAACAAAAGTGGTGTGAAATCTGATGGCTGGATGCAGTAAAGTAATATGTTGCAACTGTCCTCCATTCATTTAATACTGTGTGTTTGTTTCCTGGATTTACACCCTTTTTGGTCTTTGGGATCTTGGAAACCTTTGAAAAGAGGATTGCGGAGCAGTGGCCTGTGATTAAAACCTAGTGTTTTTCTCCATGCTGCTCTTGTGCAGCGATGTCACACATGGTAGCATTTAGGAGCCCCTTCACAGCTGAAGTGTTTCAAACACTAATGAATGGAAGCTTGGTCATATAATGCAGACAAGCTTTAAGGCATGCTTTACTGAATGGTGTACTGTAGTGGCCTGGGAAAGGAAGAGAGTTATAAATTGTGTCAGCTAGCAACCCAGACAAAATGAAGCCATGTGGAAAATCAAATCTATTTAACTATGAAACTGTTGTAAGCCATTTTAAGGTGGTCATCTTTGGCAGTTCTCAGTTTATGAGGTGACAAATGTTAAACTATATAATACAGCCTTTTGCTTTAGTTTTTTTTAGCAAATAAATGTGAAATATTTTGATGTTTTTTCAAAGAGCTATTTTGGAGGAGTTATTTTAAGGAGTAGATGTTGAATGCTAACCAGATTTAATGCTGCAAACCATTGATAAATGGATTGAATAATTTACAATGTCCTGCTATTTTCCTTACAACTTTTTGAGGCTTTTAAGTTCCACAAAGACATGGTAATGACATCAGCTGTAGGAGATTTATTGTGGTTTAACTGGAATTTAATCAATGCACACTCTCTCAAATCTGTGGTTAAGCATATCCGGTTGGAGGCCTCCCGAAATACTTTGGCAATTAAAAAAATAACAGCACTGCTTGTAGAACTGGTCACCGTGGAAAGGGAGGGCAAGACAATATTATTAAAAAGGGTTGTCTGACATAATACAAATTTGTTTTTGTTTGCAGGAAGAGGGTGAAGGAACGTCCTCGCAAGAATCCACAGAGGAAGATTAAGAAACCACGTTATTTGACTTCTACCTCATTCAGCAGTTGGGTCTTTTGAAGGGAGAAGACACTACCTTGACCACTTTTTTTTTCCCAATTAACATTGGTCTGTCCACTTTATCCTGGGGAGAAACACATCCTCTGAAAGACTTTTGCTATCTACCTTTTTGTAATCCCTTCACAGTCCCAGGTTTAGTGGAGAAAAAAAACTGCTGTAACACAGGGGACACAGATTAATAATGCAACATTTTATTACTGTTTTCTTTTTTTTATTCTCAACATACTTATAGTTTATTGAGCTGCTAAGTAAGGGTGAGTGGGTTAAAAATAGTTATATTTTTCATTACAATGCACAACATAATGCAAGAAGAAATCACCATATGCACATCCAAAATAGGGGCATTTTGATAGAACCAACCTATCCTGCTTAAAAACCATGGACTAATGTCCCAAGAACCCACCCTCCCTAACTTAGTAAACACCCTGTATAGAACACCAAAGATGAGGGATAGGCACTGCTCTTAGAGAAACTTTATAGTAGACTTTTTTTAATTGATGTTTTTCACTTACTGTAATTCAGGAAAATCCTAGGGCTGATTTTTATATATATATTTAATTCTGCTGTTAACTCAACACCTAAAAAATATATTCAGTAATTGAAGGGAAGAATGAACAATTGACTTTTTTTTTTACAGCTCTGTAGGGACAACAAAAGGAAATCAAGAAATTCCACTTCAGTGTAAGTCATTGTGACTTAGAAAGGGAACATGAGTCTGCCAATAGGAATCACATATACAAGTGACTTTACCTCCAATGCACTGACATGTGGCTAGGTTGAGCAAACACATTTCTTGATTTTGGGAACTCGTGCTGTGCAATTGATCCTCAAACCATTCCTCCTTCTTCCCAACAATCCAAAAGAATACTCAGTCAAACCAGCACTTTTAGTGACAGTTGCAATATTACCCCATTATCTGTAACTACCTCTGATTAATTCAATTAGTTTGACAGCCTCTCGAGTACATGCTGCTATACACATACAATGCAGGTTATTTTTTTTCCAAATTAATGGACAGATAAACACTGATACCTGTTAATTCATTATGGTTCTGCAGTTTAAATATTAATAGAGGAAACCAGAATACCTGAAGCATTTCTGTATTGCAATATAATTGCTGAATATTTACGAGTTGCTTATTGCCAGATAATGCAACTCTTTCTGTTTGTACTTTTAACTTGAATATAATTTTTTTTTAAACTGAATTACTCATTGCTTTTTAACAGATCCTTTTTTTCTTATTACGATTAATGAAATGGAAATGTCTCTAATGCTTTTATTTTTCATTTTTATCAGTAGTGTTTGATAAATAGCTGTCCGAGTTTGTACCTCAAATGAACTCCAGGCAAATGGACTAATCAGTTGACCAAAACCTACCTCCAGTTAATAAAAAAGGAACAGACATGTTATTACAATACCAGTTTAAAAATATTGTTACAAATTTTAGGACTGCAACTAATCCCATGTCAAAGTATTTTTGTAAAAAAAAAGGAAAAAAATAATCTTGGACACTAAAGCATTTTAAATTGCTTTCTATTCTGAAACCTTCAAAGGAAACTTGAAGCTTTGTAGGTGACAAATACAAGCTCAGTTTTTTTGTATAATTCAATCAAGAATATGTGTTTAAATTAGTAGATTGTAAGAAAAGTACTTGATTCATATTTTCATGTATTTTACACAAATGTGATTTCAATTTTTTACCTTTTTGTAATATGCTTCAACCAGATGTATTTTTAAATGCTTCCTATGTAGAGTTTTATCTTGCTTCTTTGCTTGTCAATATTGCTACTTTTAACATTTAATGGGCCGGGGAGATGGGGAGGGGGTAGTTTCTCAGGAGAACCTGTGACAGTAAGGCTTTAGTGTTGAGCCAATGTACAACCAAAGCTGATTCCTGGCTTCCATCTGAATTTATAAAACCTTGCCATAAACTCGGCTGGCTCCTCAGACAATATGGTGCTTACCTGTCAGTTTATTGAAGACTGAGCTAATAACTAGTTGTATTCCCCCACGTTTTTGTATTAATTGAATTCTCTTAACCAAAAAAAAAAGCCTTTTGGTTTTTTTTTTAAACTTAGGATTTGTTTGAAAACTCATTCCATGTACTTCGATTTAAAAGAGAACCCTGTAAAGTTTTACCTCAGTTTTGGTCTAACACAAACTAAGGAAGCCTTTTGTTACGTGTTGGACATTTAGCTCTGGGAAGTCTCTCAATTGCTAATGTTTATCATGTATTTCTCTGTATGTTGTACAATCAATTACACACTACTACCTCTTGGGGCCTACTGTTACCTCAGTTTCAAGCCGAAAACCTACTCAATTGTTTATGGCCGGCAGACCAGAGAGAGCATCATAAATTTTTTTATACATAGTTTATTTTTTTGGGAGATAAATTTTATATGACTGTTCTCTTCTGGCCGGTCACCTCAAGAAAAAAACTGGACATTTAACTTTTCTGCCATTATACGAATTTTAGTCTTGGTTTGAGGGGGAGCTTGAAAAATGATAGACTGCTCTCCCTGTACCTTGAGTGTGTGATTCTATTGCTTTGCTATTCACTTAGAGAAGCTGTCTGATTGTACTTGGAAATGCTTGCTTGCTGAGAAGGTTCCTTTTAAGGATTATCACTGTCTGTTCAGCACAAATAAATGTAATAACCTCTGTGATCCCCATGTTGATTCTGAGACGTTATCATTTTAACACTGGCACAACTGTTTACATGATTGAACACAGTCCCCAGAATTCTTATCGTAGAGTGCCTTTTTTATTGGAAGTAGCACTTGAATAGAACACTTGAGAATTCAACGTGAGACTTAAAAGAGTTCTGTATTTTTAAAGTCAGAGCTATGACTGATCTCCCTTGGTTTCATAAATGTAGACCCAACCACTGTTTCAGTTTATTGGGACTGATTTATAGTAGGAACCATCAGTAAATGATTCATTGCAATAAAAAAATATTCTTTTACAAGGGAAGGAAATGGCAGGAATGTAGTAATTACAATAAAAATGTATATCCCATGTTATTTATTAAAGAGTTCAGGTATTTGTTTCTGTACATTTCAATACAGTCCCACATGATTAAAGATTATCTTAAATATGAGGGAATCGCCGTAGGATTTTCCGTGCACTTGATTGGGAAGATGGGTTAATGATCTCCTTGACACTTTGTGTTGTGTTTGGCACGGTCGTGCTCAGCTGTGATATCCACTGGTCAAGCAGCTCGTTCCCTCTCACTATGGAAGTGGGGTGAGCGTATAAATAAGAAATATTTCTGAAGGATGCCAGCGTACTAGTGATGCATCACACTTTTCAAAGAAGAAAAGGATGTAAATAAATCCCATATCAATAATTTGGTGGGCCTGCTCTCTTTCCCATCTAATGCTACTTTTGCCTGGTCAGGACACTTTAAGTCATCGGTACCCTTGGTTCTTTCAATGGCAGATGTTACAATATATGACAATAGCAGAAGGAAAGATAGACACAAAAAGCTGGAGTGACTCTGCAGGACAGGCAGCATCTCTGGAGAGAAGGAATGGGTGACGTTTCAAGTCGGAGACCCTTCTTCAGACAATTCCAGACGGAAAGTGGTTCATCTTTTCTGTCCTTCCGAACAACAAAAGCTCAGTTCTGCCCCCTAGTGGCACAGCATGTTGACACCATGATATCACATGCTCCGACACTAGTTCAATTTTGAAAATAACCTCTTTTTTAATCTTGTCTGCAAATCTCCAGTGAATGTAAACTTGGCTTTTGCCATGTCACGTGGAGATGCCTTCAGCTCTACCATCAGTTTATTTTGAAAACACCTGCTTCGAGACCTGTATTGTCAAGTCAAGTGAGTTTATTGTCATGTGTCCCTGATAGGACAATGACATTCTTGCTTTGCATCAGCACACAGAACATAGAAGGCATTGACTACAAAACAGATCAGTGTGTCCATGTACCATATATAAATATATACACACATGAATAAATAAACTAATAAAGTGCAAATAACAGATAACGGGTTATTAGTTATCAGAGCTTTGTCCGAGCCAGGTTTAATAGCCTGATGGCTGTGGGGAAGTAGCTATTCCTGAACCTGGTCGTTGCAGTCTTCAGGCTCCTGTACCTTCTACCTGAAGGTAGAATTGAGACCACTTAAAACTCAACTTGGGACTCTCTATAGTAAAAAAAAAAATAGTTTTTACAAGCTTTGCGTTTGATTCCAAACAATCCAGATTTGAAGGCTAAAAAACTGAATGAAGCCTGATTCCAATGATGAGAACCAAACCAATAGTTGAGCCGGTAGCATCAATGTGCAGTTGAGAGTTCATTGCACATGAGAGTTTATAATCTAGTTTAATATTTATATGAAAATGGCTCTTTAATTTTGACACTTTCTTCTGGTTTCTGAAAGGTCTAGAGTTTAAAGAAGTAATCTCCAACAATGATTCTTTAATTAATTATGTAACGTGCCTGTTAATAATGGCAAGACTTCTTCACTTTAAGGGAACATGTGGTGATATGCAGCTCCACCTTGACAACGAGGCCCAGCGGAGAAACGGTAGAGCTGCGGCCTTACAGTGTCAGAGACCCAGATCAATCCTGACCACAAGTGCTGTCTGTACAGAGTTTGTACATTCTCCCTGTGACCACGTGGGTGTTCACTGGGTGCTGCAGTTTCCTGCCACATTCTTCTGTAAATTGCCCCCAGCAACAGCATAGAATTTGTGTTGGTTATCTTTGATTAATTATTATATATGTTTTAGAAATCTTTCAATTTTCCTTCACCATTCAATGGCAGGTAAATCAATGTAAAATAAATCACTGAACATTTAGAACTCCATCGTATCATATATATTATCTAGTAAATATCTATTCTACATCACTCTGGCCGCCTAGAGTCGTCTGTTAGAATACATAATCATTGGAAACACTGGGACAGACATCTGTTGATCAATGGGATTGCATGTGGATTTGTGAAGAGTAGATGATTAATCTAGATGCATGTTTGAGGACAGCCCTTGCATACTATTCATGGAAGTGATGTGCTCCGGAGGTATTTTATAAAATTTGGCACAGGACATTATTAACAGAAATGAAAACAACCTAACACACAGATATATTTTGAAAATAATCAAAATGGAATCTTGGTCATTATCTTAGGCATTGAGAATTCATGTGAAGACCAGGATGTTTCAGTTGTGCAGAGTATTGGTTTGACCATCTGCGGCATTGTTTTCAGTTGTTCAGATCCCTAGCATCATCACATTTGGAGAACTATTTTGGT
The DNA here is from genome assembly GCA_035221665.1 of Okamejei kenojei. Taxonomy (NCBI): domain Eukaryota; kingdom Metazoa; phylum Chordata; class Chondrichthyes; order Rajiformes; family Rajidae; genus Okamejei; species Okamejei kenojei. Next base: position 9,711,502 of record CM069149.1, on the reverse strand, counting down.
CTGATGAATCTGTACGTCTGGAACTCCAGCTTCAGTTGATACAGAGCAGTTGGTTATTTCCCAGCTCCAGTACGACCAACACCAGTACATAATTAGTCTGATCTCAGCTGGGACATTGAGTTCAGATCAACAGTGATTTGGTCTGACCAAAGATGGAACAGTCTTGAGTTTAAAGTGACTTAGTCTGGCCTCGGCCATTGCACCCTAATAAGTTGGACAGATCATGGTTAAGTCCCATTTTCAGTCATACTGCAACCTGTTATCCTGACTTCACCATATCGTCTTCCATTGTACAAAATTTTGATTTAACCAAGTCCCAACCACGCTCTTCATTTTTGGACACCAAAACTAAGGTGAGAGGTAATCTGGAAGGAAAATAATGTGGATGATGAAATAATAAGCAGGAATTCCCAGAAATACTCAAGTCAGCCACCATTTCTGGAATAGAAGCAGAGGCAAAGTTTCAGGTTAATGAATTTTTAATAGGATCTTTCATCTGTTCTGCTCTCAGCAAATGTGCCTGGCCTGCTTAGTATTTCCAGTATTTTCTATCTGTATTTTACATTCATATGATGGCCTCCAACAGTATTCATACAGATCTGTAAACATTGTATTGAAGATTGAATTGTTAATATACTTCATAACATTTTAGGAAGAGAAGTGAAGTTTAAAGGATAATCTAATTGGGATGTTCACAGTGATAAACAAAGGGTAAATACAATGCAACCATTTCCTTTGATGAAATAATCCACTTCTACAGGATATAATTGTAAAATTGGAACAAGGATAGTTTGCAAACTAAATCAGGAAATTCCTTCTCACACAATAGTTAGTGGAAATCCAAAATGCTGAGGGAGCTGGGACAATTGAAATGTTCAAGATTGTGTTGGCTTTGCAGCCAAGGGATTTGGCACAAGGGTGTGAAATTTGAAATAAAATCAAAAGTACAATCAAAACTCAATCTTCAGGGCCTGAATTGTCCACTCCAGTTCCTACATCACCACTGTTCAGAGATTACAAAGGAAACATGAACAGCTGGGAGAGGGACTTGTATAATTACTTCTGGAGCTGAGTACTGCACGTCTTGCTAAGAAAGAGTATTTTGATAGATTTTTAGTTATTTTTACAGGCAACATATTGACCGCCATTGGTATTCTCAACGCTGTGGAAAGCCTGCTGGGTTTCTGTCAGGGGGGCATGATGGCGCAGCAGTAGAGTTGCTGCCTTACAGCATGCATGACTTCATAGAATGGAGGAACGGCCTTCGCTATGCAAGCAGTCAAATGAGTGACAATGAGTAGTGCTTGGCCTAATATTTTTTTTAATCTCTGCTGTGAAGTCTCATTTAGAAATATGCATGCCCAACGTTGCTGGGTTTTGCCATGCAGAGTGGTCAATTTCTCTCAGCATGGCAACGATTTTTACTGTTACCAATTTATAAATGTGCACTTACAAATATGGATGACCCAAACCTATTGGCTGAGCACTACTGGAGATTTGTTGTGTACACTCCATGAATGGAGCCCCAGCAGAGCCCAACAATGAGCCGAGAGCTCTCTAGGTTTCTCCACTATGTAGATGATAGAGAAATACCTTTGGATCATACACCAGGGTAATATGGGGCTGCAAGGAAGACATCGAATAAAACTACATATGGTTAAATTATTTTGTTTGGTTGAATATTTTTAGTTTTTTTAATATTTTAAAATTTAGCAGTAGTTTTTTATTCGTTTTTAAGATGTTTCAGAAAGTTAGGTTTACTCTGCCAAAGATGAACGGAGGAGTTTCTGCAATTATTCTGGTCCGCTCAGGCCTCACTGCTCAGCGTCTCTCCGCTTGGCTCCTGGAAAATGTGGACCTACCGCTAGAATTTTAGGGGCTGCGGAGCAGAAATGGAAAGCAGTTTTAGCAGAAGCTGCGATGGTGGTAAAACAGCTGCTGTATGTGAGTTTTACGCAGCCACCTGTTAAGCATGGTTAATGTAAAAACTACACTGAGCAGAGATTTCTGCTACCGGATTAAATTTCCTAATTAACTGCTTTTTTAATACCCAGGAATGTCAGGCTTGAAGAATAAAATTTCTGATGGCTTCTGCAGGATGGTAAGGTTAAAGATTGTTGACTACTTGCAGATGGGTTACACTTTAATGATGATAATATATGGAAGCAAAGTGGTTAGAATTGCTAGACCAGCATCCTGTGGCCTAGACAAGTGACACAGAGAAACAAGTTTAAATCCCACATTTAACTGGGGAATTTCAAGTAAGAAAATTTAACCTAATCGTGAAATAGTATCAACAATAGTGACCACGAGACTACTGAACTGCCATAAAACGAATCTTCCATCTAACGTTTGGTTTTGGCATAATAATTCAATGTCATATTTTTCATGTCCTCTTCATTTGACACTGTTTGCATCAATAATCTTCTCACTGAATTCTTCCACACGCACACAGAGCATTTGATTTTCACCCATTCACGTTGCCATCCACAATACTCGTAACATCCCGGCCACCATGATTACTCGTTTCTGCCTCTGTCTCACATTTTTTTTAAAGACAGAGGTAGATAGATTCTTGGTTAGTTCAGGTGTCAGGGGTTATGGGGTTAGGAGGGAGAGACAGATCAGCCGTGGTTGAATGGCGGAGTAGATGTGATGGGCCGAATGGCCTAATTCTGCCCCTATCACTTATGAATGTCGCTGCATGAGTGAAGTGAAGTGCCTACTGCTGTTGGCCATCCAACATTTCTCGCCTGGTCTTTCGTCACTGCAGTTTTTCACATCTGTATGCACTCTTCCAGCGTTACACTTAGTCGTACAGAAAATTGTTCCCCAAGGCAGGACTCCTGGATTTCACAAATAATCCAATCTCTGATGATCTGCAATTTTCTGCTCACAATCATATTCTGGTAAGAACGTACCAAAGGTTTCTCCCTGCTCCTGCTTGAGTATAAAACAACACAGTAAGTCAGCTGCTTCATTACTGGGCAGGTTACAGTATGCCTAGACTGAATCCCACACATTCCATGGGGGCTCATTTGAGGGTTTCATGGAATCTCTCTCTCGCTCACTCTCATCAGATACAATTACATTTTTTCTTTAGTTCGCTCTGATTTATCTGCCGCAGCCAGATCAAAAGTACAAGTGAACCTTTTTCTTCCATAATCTCTCTCTTTATTGCTTGCCTGTTAATTCAACCACTCGTGAAGTCTCTCGATTGAATCATGCAGCTTGCTCTTGGTGCCCGTGCCCAGGCTATCTCCACAAGGAGGAATCAGACCCAGAGCTCCAGCTTCCACTTATAGCTTGACGTGTAAACAATGGTCTCATCCAGCAGAAGTTCTTTTTTTTTCACGGAAGTCCGTAGATTAATAGCCACGCTAGTGTGGCTTACACTAATACTAACTGCACTAATTATATTTGTAGTCACTTTTTTTTTCCCCTTACACTTTACTAACCTCACTTACTTTACTCACATTTTTTATTATTACTTTTATATTATGTATTTTATTTTATATTATATAGATTTAAGTATGATTGGAATTATATAGTTAATTTAAAGAGACGTGTGCATAATGCTAAGAGTGCTGTTATGGTCTGTAGAACCAAAGAGGATAAAAGCCTAAAATATCCTGATTTTAAATTGTCTGACAACAATCTTAGTGTCTGTAATAAGATAAAATATCTAGGGCATATTATTACAGAACAAATGACAGATGATGAGGATATTTATAGGCAACGACGCATGCTGTATATACAGGCGAATATCCTCTTGCGTAAATTTGGTGCGTGTGCAGATGTGGTGAAGATGTCGCTATTTAGAGCATACTGCACACCCCTCTACACTGCACACCTGTGGTCGAACTATTTAAAGACAAGTATGCAGAGACTAAAGGTGGCATATAACGATGCCATGAGGACACTGCTAAGGCAACCAAGATGGTGTAGTGCCAGTAATATGTTTGTGGCTGCAGGAGTCAGTACTTCTAGAAGCTATCCTAAGACACCACATGTATAAATTCATTTGAAGGATAAATGACTCTAAAAATGTGCTTATTGTGGCCTTGACAAACATAAGGGTTAGCACTACACGCTACGAATCCCAGCTGTGGAGACACTGGTATCGTTGTCTCGTTGTACGACATTGATCATCTTTTACTCTGGATTTTAACTTAAGTATTGTGCATTTTAAAATATATAAATTAGGAGGTTTTATGTGATTTACCATGATTTTATATATATTTATGATATTTGATATGCAATCCAGTTTTAATGTAATGTTGCCCATTGTCTGGACCTTGAGTCCGTAATAAAGTTATTATTATTATTATTATTATTATTATTATTATTATTACTATAAGACAATGACACAGATATTATATTTCATTGATCTGAGGTTTGGGTATAGGATTGGGTTAGATGAGCTGAGACACCTACTCCATTATAACCCACCTTAATAATAACATGTATGACATAAGTACTAGGATTGGGGGTGATGGAATCACCTTCTGTAGTTGGAATGTTAAGGGAATTAACAAACCAATTAAAAGAGGTAAGGTTTTAGCTCAATTAAATAGATTGAAATCTGATATTATTTTTCTCCAAGAGACACACCTTAAAAAAGACGCGCAGTATAGATTAACAGCAAAATGGATTTCCAAAGTATATCACTCTTCATTTACACATAATTCTAGAGGGGTAGCAATAATTATTTGTAAAGGTATACCTTTTAAACAAAGCTCAATAATAGAAGATGTTGAGGGTAGATATATAATAATTACAGGTGAATTACATTCTAAAAAAGTAATCCTTATGAATATATATGGTCCTAATTTTGATAACCCATTATTCTTCAAGAAAATATTTAACAATATCCCAATATCCACTCAACATAATCTAATAATTGGAGGTGATTTTAATTGTACCTTAGATAATTATTTAGATAGATCATCAATGAAAAGGAAAACCACTTCTAAGTCAAGTACACTTATAAATTATTTTATTAACACAGCAAATGTTAAGGATATCTGGAGAACAGATAACCCATCTGGTCGAAATATTCATTTTTTTCCCCCCTGTATTTGGAACCTATTCAAGGATAGACTATTTTTTAATAGATTCAAAACTAATCCCATTTACGTATGACTCAAAATATCATAATATGATTATCTCGGATCATGCTCCATTAACATTTAAGATAAAATTAAAAGACATAACTATTAAAACCTCTAACTGGAGACTCAACCCCCAAATATTAAATGATAAGGCTTGTTATGATTACTTGGTAAAACAGATTAAATTATTTTTTTGAAACTAATGACAAACCTGGAATTTCACCATCACTGCTTTGGGATACATTTAAAGCATTTATGCGTGGTGCGATAATATCAGCACACGCATACTTTAATAAGGAAAATCGAAAGACTCAACAAAAGTTGGAAAATGAAATAAAACAATTAGATATTGAAAATGCAATATCCCCTTCAAAGGGGCTAAGTAATAAAATTGCATCATTAAAATATAAGCTAAATAAAATATATTCAAATCAGATTATTAAACTCTTTCAACAGACTAAACAAGTACACTTTGAATTTGGGGATAAACCACAAAAATTACTGGCACGCCAGCTTAGAAAATTAGATGAGGAGAAAATTGATACATTAAATTAGATCTGAACAAGGAGAAATATTGACTTTACCAAAAGATATCAATGATACATTTTTACAATATTATCAAAATCTTTACTCATCTAAACTAGCAGGACAATCAGATGGAATGGAAACATTCCTACAAAAATGTCATATTAATAGTTTGGATCAGGAAGGTAGAGACTTGTTAAATGCTGATATATCAGTAAAAGATATTGAAGAATCAATTGGATCATTAAATAACGGAAAAGCCGTAGGCCCTGATGGCTTAAGTGTTGAATTTTATAAGAGATTTTATGATCTGATCTCTCCACGTTTACATATAATATATAAATATGCTTATGAACAAGGAAAGTTACCAGAATCATTAAATGAATCTACAATTACACTTATCCCTAAAGCTGATAAAGATTTGGAAGACCCTGGGTCATACAGAGCAATAGCTCTTTTAAACACTGATCAAAAAATACTAACTAAAATTTTATCTCGGAGGCTAAGTTTAGTGATTAATAATTTAATACATCATGACCAAACAGGTTTTATCCCAAAACGTTATTCATCTTATAATCTGAGACGTCTATTCAATATCATATACTCAAAAAGAGTGAATGATATTGAACTAGCTGTCATATCCTTAGATGCTGAAAAAGCATTTGACCAGGTTGATTGGCCATATTTATTTAAAATAATGCAGAAATTTCAACTGGGGGATAGATTTTCCAAATGGGTAAAAATTATATAGTCAAATCCAACTGCAAGAATATTAACAAATCAAATGTTATCAGCAAAATGTAATCTCTTTAGGGGTTGTAGACAATGATGCCCGTTATCACCATTACTATTTGCTCTGGTAATAGAACCATTAGCCGAAATGATTAGATCAGAACCAGAAATATATGGATATAATACCAAAACTACAACGAATAAAATATCTCTATACGCAGATGACATCTTAATTTATATCACAAAACCGGAGATTAGTATTCCCAATCTACTGAATGTTATAACTAAGTTTGGCACATTTTCTGGGTATAGAATTAACTGGAATTAAAACTGGAATAAAATTAAATATATTAGAACAATTCCCACTTAAAATAGTCACGGATAAATTTAAATATCTAGGAATTAATGTATCTAAATCCTATAACTGTCTATTTAAATATAATTACCCTCAATTGTTAAATAAACTAAAACAAAATATTTTATATTGGAAAACACTACCTATTTCAATGATCGGTAGAATAAATGCTATAAAAATTATTTTTTTGCCACAATTGTTATATTTATTTCAAGCCATCCCTTTATATCTCCCTAAAATGTTTTTTTTTACAAAAAATAGATACTTTGGTTAATAGTTTTATTTGGGACTATAAAAATCATCGAATAAGTAAAAAACATCTATGTAAATCTAAAATAAATGGTGGACTAGCACTACCAAATTTCTTATATTATTTCTGGGCAGTTCAGATTAAGAACATTTAGATTATGAGCCAAGCTGGCTAAAGATGGAAAAGGAAGACTGTTTGCCTTTTGATGTAGGTTCGATTCTTTTTGCACCAAGGGAAGTACAAAAAAAACGTATGGTGATAATCCTATAATTCATAGCAATAGACGTATTTGGAAACAAATAGTTAAGACCCTACATATGGATAATTTGTCACTTTGTTTGCCAATTATGAATAATCCTTTGTTTAAGCCCTCTGTATTGGACAAGGGGTTTAGACACTGGAATGATTTAGGAATTAAAAGGATAGAACACCTTTACAAGAAAGGAAAATGTATTTTGTTTCAAGAGTTACAGGATATCTATGGATTGCAGTCAAATAACATATTTAGGTATTTACAAATTAGAAACTATATTGTCAAATACGCATGACTATAAAAATAGAAAACCAGGATTATTAGATTAATTGTTTAATAAACTCCCAAATACAGAAAAATTAATAGCGTATATATACAATACTATCTTGGATAGGGAAATCCCAACTTCGGAAATATATCGACAAACATGGGAAAATGAAATAGGTTTATCTATAACGAAGGAAACTTGGGAAGAAAGCCTACAATGTATACATCGTTGCTCATTAAATGCTAGACATATATTGATACAATTTAAGGTATTACACAGATTACATTATTCAAAAACGAAATTAAATAAAATTTATCCTAACATTTCTCCTATTTGTGATAAATGTCAGAACTTGGAAGCTAATTTAACGCATAGTTTTGTAACATGTTTAAAACTCAATTATTATTGGACAGAAATCTTTAGAGTTATCTCTGAAGTTCTTAAAATTAAACTGGACCCAGATCCAAAATTAATAATATTTGGAGTTCCGGATTTAAATTTAATATTAACAGTAAACCAAAGAAATTTCTTGGATTACTGTTTGATAATAGGGAAAAAATTAATATTGAAATTTTGGAAGGGAATATTATCCCCCACAATTAAAATGTGGACAGTGGAAATGTTGGCGACGTTGCATTTGGAAAGAATCAGATTTGTCCTAATGGACAAATACAAACTCTTTGAACAGATATGCATACAGAATATTTGAACAGATATGCTGTTCTTGGCATCACAACTCAATGGGTACCCGGCAAGATTAGATGAAAATAATTACTTTTTAAAAATTTGTATACATGTCTCTATTGATATCGTTATTTGAAATTGTGTTATTCACTATTAAGATGTATACTATAATCTTTTTATATATATTATTATATATATTATTATTATTATATATATATAATACTTTGTTTTTTTTTGTTTTTTTTTCTCTTTCTTTTCTCTTTCTCTCTCTATATAATCAAAATTATTATTTAATCACTATTCTTATTGATTAAAATCTATTATTTTCTTTTTTCTATTTTCTAAAAAATAGAAGTTTATAAGAATTATTCGTAATATCCGTATACTTATTGAAATAAGTTGGTTGTGTATTTGAAAAGTTGTTATACCGTTGTTATGATGGATTACTTCTAATAAAAATATTATCAAAAAAAAAGTTCTGACACCAGGTCTCAAGATCTTTATTTCGACAATGCTAAAAATTAATAATTCAAACCAGGATCTGGGTATTTTATTAAATGACAAAAGCCAGCATTGTCACTGACAACTTTCTTCCTATTGCCCACAGTAACAGGCAGACTCTTACACGTTAAACATTTTTGCTAAACAACAAGCAACTAATTGTGGGTTACACAAAAAGCTGGAGAAACTCAGAGGGTGCAGCAGCATCTAAGGAGCGAAGGAGATAGGCGACGTTTCGGGTCGAGACCCTTCTTCAGACTGGCCAGGGATCAGGGAAATGAGAGATATAGACGGTGATGTGGAGAGATAAAGAACAATGAATGAAAGATATGCAAAAAAGTATCGATGATAAAGGGAACAAGCCATTGTAAGCTGTTTGTGGTGTGCAAATGAGCAGCTAGTGCGACTAGGGTGGGGGAGAGAGATAGAGAGAGAGGGAATGCCAGGGCCTGAGGGCTGAGGGAGAGGTGGGAAGGGGAGGAGACAGCAAGGGTTAACAGAATTGAGAAAATTCAATGTTCAAGCCCAAAGGATGCAGACTCCCCAAGCGGAATATGAGGTGCTGTTCCTCCAACTTGCGGTGTTGCTCACTCTGGCCGTGGAGGAGGCCCAGGACCGAGAGGTCGGATACGGAATGGGAGGGGGAGTTGAAGTGCTGAGCCACCGGGAGGTCGGGTTGGTTTTTGCGGACCGAGCGGAGGTGTTCGGCGAAACGATCGCCAAGTCTCCGCTTGGTCTCACCGATATAGATCATCTGGCATCTGGAGCAGTGGATGCAGTAGATGAGGTTGGAGGAGGCGCAGGTGAACCTCTGGAAGGACTGTTTGGGTCCCTGAAAGGAGTGGAGGGGGGAGGTGAAGGGACAAGTGTAGCATTTCTTGCGGTTGCAAGGGAAAGTGCCCGGGGAAGGGGTAGAGCGGGAGGGGAGGGAAGAATTGACAAGGGAGTTGCGGAGGGAGCGGTCTTTGTGGAAGGCAGACAGGGGGGGAGATGGGAAGATGTGGCGGGTGGAGGGGTCACGTTGGAGGTGGCGAAACTGGTGGAGGACTATGTGTTGTATTTGCCGGCTGGTGGGGTGAAAGGTGAGGAACCAGGGGGACTCTGCCCTGTTTGTGAGTGGGGGAATGGGGAGAGAGGGCAGTGTTGCGGGGTATGGAGGAGACCCTGGTGCGAGCCTCATCAATAGTGGGGGAGGGGAATCCCCGTTCTCTGAAGAATGAGGCCATTTGTGATGACCTGGTGTGGAACACCTCATCCTGGGAGCAGATGCGGCGTAGACGGAGGAATTGGGAATAGGGGATGGAGTCCTTACAGGAAGCAGGGTGGGAGGAAGAGTAGTCCAGGTAGCTGTGGGAGTCAGTTGGTTTGTAGTGGATGTTGGTCAGGAGTGTACCACCTGCAATAGAGATGGTGAGGTCAAGGAATGGTAGGGGAATGTCGGAAATGGTCCAAGTGTATTTGAGTGCCGGATGGAAGTTGGTGGTGAAATGAATGAAGTCAGTCAGTTGTGTGTGGGTGCAGGAGGTGACACCAAAGCAGTCGTCGATGTAACGGAGGTAGAGGTCGGGGATGGGGCCCTGGTACGCCGAGAACAAGGATTGTTCGACGTACCCGACAAAGAGGCAAGCGTAGCTGGGGCCCATGGGTGCCCAGCTACGCCTTGTGTTTGGAGGAAATGGGAGGAATCAAAAGAGAAGTTATTGAGGTGAGGACCAACTCCGCTAGGCGGAGGAGGGTGTCAGTGGACGGGTATGGGTTCGCTCCTCTGGTCGAGGAAGAACCGGAGAGCTTTGAGACCGTCCTGGTGGGGGATGGAGGTGTAGAGTGACTGGACGTCCATGGTAAAGATGAGAGGATGGGGGCCTGGAGAATGGAATGCACGGAGCCGACGGAGAGTGTCTGAGGTGTCTTGAACATAGGTGGGGAGGGATTTAATAAAGGGGGATAGGATGGCGTCAAGGTATGTGGAAATGTGTTCGGTGGGGCACGAACAGGCAGAGACAATGGGTCTGCCAGGGCAGTCGGGTTTGTGGATTTTGGGGAGAAGGTAAAATCGGGCCGTGCGGGGCTGGGAAATGATGAGGTCGGAGGCTCGGGGGGGGTAGGGAGCCGGAGCTGATGAAGTCGGTTATGGTGCTCGAGATGGTGGCCTGGTGTTCGTCAGTGGGGTCATGGTCCAGGGGTAAGTAGGAGGAGGTGTCCGAGAGTTGGCGCGCGGCCTCCACTTTGTAGAGATCGACGCGCCAGACTACCACGGCACCTCCCTTGTCGGCGGGTTTGATAACCCAGTCTGGGTTGTTACGGAGTGAGTCGATGGCAGTACGTTGAGGGCTGGAGAGATTGGAGTGAGACAGGGGGGTGGAGAAGTCGAGGCGGTTGATGTCCCGACGGCAGTTCTGGATAAATAGTTCTAGAGCCGGAAGGCTACGAGGGGGGGTCCAAGTGGAGGGGGTACGTGGGAGACAGGAAAAGGGCTCGGTCCGCAAAAACCAACCCGACCTCCCGGTGGCTCAGCACTTCAACTCCCCCTCCCATTCCGTATCCGACCTCTCGGTCCTGGGCCTCCTCCACGGCCAGAGTGAGCAACACCGCAAGTTGGAGGAACAGCACCTCATATTCCGCTTGGGGAGTCTGCATCCTTTGGGCTTGAACATTGAATTTTCTCAATTCTGTTAACCCTTGCTGTCTCCTCCCCTTCCCACCTCTCCCTCAGCCCTCGGGCCCTGGCATTCCCTCTCTCTCTATCTCCCTCCCCCACCCTAGTCGCACCAGCTTCTCATTTTCACACCACAAACAGCTTACAATGGCTTGTTCCCTTTATCATCAATACTTTTTTGCATATCTTTCATTCATTGTTTTTTATCTCTCCACATCACCGTCTATATCTCTCGGTTCCCTGATCCCTGACCAGTCTGAAGAAGGGTCTCGGCCCGAAACGTCGCCTATCTCCTTCGCTCCTTAGATGCTGCTGCACCCGCTGAGTTTCTCCAGCTTTTTGTGTAACCCTCGATTGTCCAGCATCTGCAGTTCCTTCTTTAACAAGCAACTAATTGTTGTGGTTCCTACTATCATGCTGCCTGAACTGGAGTTCCTTCAGCAGATTGTTTTTTTTGAAAAACTCCTAAAATGGAAGTGAATCTTACCTTTACAAAATTGGGTAGATTGGCACTGTCATAGAACATCAAAAAGTACAGCACTGAAGTCTGCGTTGAACAAGATGAACTAATCTCATCTGCTTGCACATGGTCCATATTCCTTCATTCCCAGCGTTTCCATGTGCCGCTCCAAAAGCTTCAAAGCCACCATCACATCTGCCTCCACCACCACCTCTGGCAACACTTTCCAGGAACCTACCACTTCCTTTGTAAAAACACGTCCTATAATCTCCTTTATATTTTACCCTCTCACAAGTTATGCCCTCTAATCTTTGATATTTCCACCCTGGGGAAAAAGGTTTTGACCATCCACCCTATCTGTGCTTCTCATAATTTTATGTACTTCTATCAGGTCTTCCCTAAAACTCTGACATTCCAGAGAAAACAATCCAGGTCTGTCCAACCTCCCCTTGTAGCTACTACCACCTAATCCTGGCAGCATTGTGGTAAACCTCTTCTGCACCCTCCCCAAAGCCTCCACATTCTTCTAGTAATGGGGTGGCCATAACTGCACAAAATACTCCAAACGTGGCCTAATCAAAGTCTTATAGAACTGCAACATGACTTCCTAACGCTCATACTCAAAAGGCTTGACCAATGGAGGCGAGCATACCACATGCCTTCTTTACCTATCTATTTACCCGTGTTGCACCTTGCCATTGGGGTCCAGGAAAGAGCATTCACATCACGGCCCTGTTTCCACCAATCTTTCCACCACCACGCACAAGAAGCGACAAGACAGACACAATTGCATGCAGATGCCTGGAAGTGTGTTCAGCTCTGGCTGAACAACTTCTAATCCTGTGTGTGGACTCGATATGAAGAAGATCTTGCCAATAAATGTACACCATCCCTTTACATTCGACTTCCCAAAGTGTAACACCTGCCATCCCAGTGGGTAAATTATTTTTAAAAAGCAAAGTTGTACATTCTAGGTTTTTATGGAGTCAGACTGAAGTATTGGCTTCTATCTGAGCAAGGATTGCTCTAATAAATATCATAATGGAGATGCTGCCTTGTAAAAGCATCTCTAACTTCAAGTAAACCTTGCTTCCCTCTCTCTCTGTCCCTCCACCCACCCTAGTTCTCCAATTAGTTTCACTGTCCTGATTATTTCAGATTGTATGCCTCATTGTCACCTTCCCCTCAACCAACAATGAACCATTCTACATTTCCTTGATCAGCGTCTGCTTTAATCTGTCATTTTCACACCTTGCACCTCCATATCTCTAGTCTCCCTGTCTCCTGACTCAGTCTGAAGAAGGGCCTTGCCTCGAAACGCCACCCATTCATTCTCTCCAGAGATGCTGCCTGTCCCGCTGAGTTACTCCAGTATTTTGTGCCTATCTTTGGTGTAAACCAGTATCTGCAGTACCTACACATTCCTATTTGAAACTACAAGTGTCTGTTTCCCGACTGCAGGAAACTAAACCTCATGAGGTAAGTGTTGCTGGATCCTCATGTATGGAATATGACATGTAGATGTTTCTCCAGAACTAACCACACCACCACTCACTCCATTGTCCTCAGCCACCATTTGCTCTCTCCCTGACCCCATGTATGGCCTCACGTAAAGCCGAGTAACAAAAAAATATTTTTTATTTTAATTATCTTTTAACTATTTTTTTAATTAGAAGTAACGTACAATAGTATAAACCAAGAATAACAGTAACAAAAACAAAATTAAATAAAAAAATATGAGAGAAAGTCAGGTGGTTGCAGCAATATTTTAAACAGAAAGCAGTTCATCCATGCATTCGCCATTCGAAAAATCAAAATGGAGAGAAAAATAGAGGATTAATACAACAAGTAATTGAAAACTAAGCTGACAAACCATGCATTGATCACCGACCATGCAGACTTTGTAAGATATGCTATTTTGAATATGTGAATGAGATATGCTGGTTTTGTTTTACTGCTCACCGTGATCATGTTATTAGTTTGGGCACAGAAACATTTCCTAACCTGAACTCTCACCATGAATGCTGATCATTGCAGATAAATCAGATGCCACGTTACACCCATGGGTGTTTCCCTTCATCCCATTGCCAGCAAACCACCTGCTTACTGCACCAATGCTCATGGCCTGCATCATTCCAGTTGTTCTGTGGCTTCTGATTTGTTGCCATTCTTCCGAGTGTCAATCTAGAATGGACTTGAATTCGAAGGATAACAATTAACGCATATACATATCCAGACCTCAAAAACTGGGACAATTAAAGTATGATCATACCATTGCTATAAATAGCAAACCAATTTGACGCAGCCATGGAAGGGACAGTTGGACAGACAAGAACAACAATAAGTTTATGGAGGGATACAAAAGGAGGAAAGAGAGCTTTGGAATGAGGGTGTTCTAGAGGTTGGAATTTCCCATTGGAAAAAACAAGCAGTAGAGTGATTTAAACAGGGGATTTAGCTCCTTCATAACCATCTTGTAATGTCTGCATTGAGTAATTACAGTCAAAGCTTGGCCTTCCAAATGTTATCCAAGATAAAGTTAACATCCATCTATTTATTCTCTTGGAAGTGGCACTTTATGACAAGTACATTCTGTAAGATCATTAGAAGTAAATTCCCACAAAGATCCTGAGCAAAACTATCTAAGAAACAGTTGGTATATTCCGCCACTAATATCCCAATTCTTTCCGTACCTCTCTTTTCCCTTGAATAATGTTTTGCAGGATTTGTGGGAATTAGAAACATAGAAAATAGATGCAGGAGGAGGCCATTCGGCTCTTCGAGCCAGCACCGCCATTCATTGTGATCATGGCTGATCGTCCCAAATCAATAACCCGTGCCTGCCTTCTCCCCATATCCCTTGATTCCACTAGCCCCTAGAGCTCTATCTAACTCTCTCTTAAATCCATCCAGTGACTTGGCCTCCACTGCCCTCTGTGGCAGGGAATTCCACAAATTCACAACTCTCTGGGTGAAAAAGTTTTTTCTCACCTTAGTCTTAAATGGCCTCCCCTTTATTCTAAGACTGTGGCCTCTGGTTCTGGACTAGCCCAACATTGGGAACATTTTTCCTGCATCTAGCTTGTCCAGTCCTTTTATAATTTTATATGCTTCTATAAGATATCCCCTCATCCTTCTAAACTCTAGTGATTACAAGAACATGTGGCAACTGCATAGTCTCCTACAGTCACCTAAGTGGGACAGGCCCATTAGGCACTAATCATCAAACACAGGTGTGTGGTCTCCAGGTTGCACTGTCACCAGATTTCTTCACTAAATCTCACGTTCTTTTCAACCAAGCCTTTATTTCCCCACTAATTTTCCAATGACTTCACCATGAGGCCAAATACAAAAGATGAAGCATGTCGCATGCGCACTCTTCCCTCCATCTGTGATTTTTGTATAGGGCGTACAAAAATTCAGAATGGTAATTTGCTAAAGATTTTTTTTGTATTCTAGAATGTTAAAATTGTTGGTTTTCACAAGTAACTACCTTTCCTGGTGTTTACACGAGTGTAAAGATCTTAGCAAAGATGCTTACTCAATGAAAAGAAAAAGTAATTCCTGCAAATCACAGCACAGCCAGCATAAACACAGTACTCAGAATACTCAGCATGATGTTGTCGCAACCGTGTTTCAACCCACTTGGCTCAAAGCCATCTCCTTCACTATGGAACGGCAGTCAGATTCAGACCTGGTGGTAAGCACCAGGGAGAAGCTATCCCCCAGGCAGACTTTGAGTGGTGTTTGCATTTTGGGAGTTGATGTCAAAGTTCTTACTTTCACTCTGACACAAACCAAACTAAGATTTATAGGAGTAGAGCAAACCTTAACTGTGCATGACCAGTGAATTACTGAGCAGGGGGCCACTATGGAATACCTTGCTGAGGAGAAAAACTAAGATAGCTACTAAATTGAATGATCTGGGAAAAGCAAAGGATACAACTTGTAGGTATTTGGCATACCAGAGGATGAAAGGGTCATGATACATTTTCTTCTCAGGAAATCATTTTAAGAACTTAGACATACTGAACAAATATGTTCCTTAATATTTGAGGGGATAAAACAGATTTTTGCCTTAGAGACTTAAATGTTTCTTTAAATGTTTCTTTATTTTTAGATTATGTAAGTTTAGAATGTAGTCACCATTTAATACATAAGCCAGATCTTTAATTCCTCCGTGAATCAGTTAGTGGGTAAAACCATTAATGCAATAAAAACTGATAAATAGAATTGCATGCACATATTATTAATTAATTAACATATTCAAAATTTAATTGGTCTGACAAATAAAATAAACTGAACACCAGGCGTAGACTTGGCAATCGTTTCGCTGAACACCTTCTCTCCGCCTGGACCTATCTGATCTCCCGGTTGCCAAACGCTTTAATACTTTAATGCCACAACTGATCAACGGAGGATGCGATCTCACTGGCTCTCCACTCCGCTCTGGACCACTTGGACAACAAAAACTTATATGTCAGGCTGTTATTCATTGACTATAGCTCGGCATTTAACACAATCATCCCCTCCAAGCTGGTTACCAAGCTCTCAGATCTGGGTCTCTGCGCATCCCACTGTAATTGGATCCTTGACTTCCTCATTCACAGACCACAGTCTGTTCATATTGGTGGAAGTGTGTCAGCCTTGATAACAATCAGCACGGGAGCTCCTCAAGGCTGAATGCTCAGCCCCCTGCTGTATTCACTCTATACTCATGATTGCGTAGCCAGTCATAGTGCAAACTCCATCATCAATTTCGCCGAAGTGAGACAGTGGGGATCTATCGCAGTTGTTGCCTCAAAAAGGCTGGCAGCATCATCAAGGACCCACACCATCCTGGCCACACACTAATCTCCCCGCTGCCTTCAGGTAGAAGGTACAGGAGCCTGAAATCTGCAACATCCAGGTTCAGGAACAGCTTCTTCCCCATAGCTATCAGACTATTAAACTCAACTCAAACAAAAATCTGAACTTTAATAGCCTTTGCATTTTATCTGTTTATTTATGTGTGTATATATGCATTCATTGGTATATGATCACACTGATCTGTTCTGTATTTATTTATGATTACTATATTCTGTCGTGCTGAAGCAAAGCAAGAATGTCATTGTCCTATCTGGGACACATGGCAATAAACTCTCTTGAATCATGAATCTTGAATCTTCCCCTTCCCATTCCCACACTGACCTTTCTGTCCTGGGCCTCCTCCATTGTCAGAGTGAGGCTTAATGGAAATTGAAGGAACAGCATCTCATATTTCACTTGGGCAGCTTACAACCCAGTGGTATGAATTTTGATTTCTCTAACTTCAAGTAACCCCAGAATTCCCTCTCTCTCCATACCCCCACCCCCACCCCCACCCCCACCCCCCACCCCCACCTAAGTCGTATCAGCTTCTTGCTGTCACCTAGGCCACAGCTATCAATGGCCTGTCTCCTTTATCATCATTACTTTTTTGCAACTTACATTCATGTCTTCTATATCTCTACATCACCATTTATATCTCTCATTTTCCTTTGCCCATTCAGTCTGAAGAAGGGTCTCGACCCAAAACATCACCTATTCTTTTCTCCAGAGCCGCTGAATTACCCCAGCTTTTTGTGTCTATCTTCGCTCTAAATGAGTATATGCAGTTCCATCCCACACAAATAAACTTTCATGCTTGTTACTGCTGGACTGACTGCGAAACAGCACCATTTGGAACACAGAAGAAGACTGATATAGACACCAAATGGAACTAAGTCAATTATGTCATCTTCCTCATATGTTTCATCTCACAAAATTGTACTTTAGACTTTTAGACTTCAGAGATGCAGCGAGCGGGGAAACAGGCCCTTCAGCCCACCAAGTGTACCCCGACCAGCAACCACTGGTACTATCCTGCATATTAGGGACAATTTACAAGTTTACAATTTTACCAAAGCCAATTAACTTACAAACCTGTACATCTGTGGAGTGTGGGAGGAAACCGGGGCACCAGGAGAAAACCCACGTGTTCACAGGGAGAACGTACAAACTCCGCACGACAGCACCCGAGGTCAGGATGGAACCCGGGTCTACTGCGCCACTGGGATGCCCATTATAGAGGCTTAACATTTCGAAGGCAACTCTCAAGAGTTGATAAAACCACTGAAAATGTTTAATTGTTTCATCATAGAAACTGTGAGTTTAAACCTTAAGGGGTTTTAGCAACCATCTAAACCAGCCATATCCCCACCACAATTGACTTAATATTAAACCATTGAAAGAAGCACGTAAATGCATTAGACATAGCCTGACATATAAACACCAACCACATTACTCTGGCCTCATGAAAATATAAATACACAATGAGTTCACATGAGAACACCATGATCTGAATGCTAAATAATATCATTTTAGGACATGTTTGTGTGAAAGGGAACATGAGAGATTTCCCACTCTGACTCAACAGTTCAAGAAATGTTTGTTCCTTTTCTTCCATTCTTTTCACCCTTGGAGCCATTCAGACCCTTGGCAATAATCAAGTCTGCTTTATTTAGCACAAGGGACCATCACCCATGTTTGAAATTGGATTTCAGCATGGCACAGCTGAAATTATCCGCCACTCTCTCCAAACTTGTGGACTTCAACGTAATATGTGGAGAAACTTTCCAGCTAACATATACAAGACCATAAGCACCTAATTTGGGTCTCAAACCACTACACTAATTTGTCCATAACCACTACACGTTTCTGTAATCTGCCCAGACTTTTCTTCAGTATTTTAAAGATAATCAAGAAGATACTTTATTCGTGTAGGAAGGAACAGCCGATGCTGGTTGAAACTGAAGATAGACAGAAAAAGCTGGAGTACCTCAGCGGGACAGGCAGCATCACTGGGTTCCTTCTCTCCAGAGATGCTGCCTGTCTCGCTGAGATACTTTATTTGTGTCTGGCCATATTTTATTTCAGAGTATGGTGAAAATGCAGAACTGGCATTATCTTTAAAGTACAAAACAATAAGCAATTCCACTGCACTCTGGTAGGACATTTATCCTCGTTAAACAAGGTTATTTCTATTTATCCTCTGGTATTTCTAACCTTCATAACTTTATCATAACCCTTCCTAACCTCTTGTTACAAAACAATTAACTTTTGTCAAAACAATCGTGCGTATTTTGCTGGTAGAATGTGTTTTGGAGGGGGAAAGGGAAGCAGGTGTAACAGATAACTCATGCTGTGCATGACCAGGAACAGGAGCCCTCCTGCAGGACAGAGGGACAATGACAGACACGTCCAACGTGAGCAAGCACTGTTACCTTTATAGTATCCCTTTATCATTTACGAATGTACAATGCTTCAAAATGAATAATTTAAAGACATCCAATCTGTGGAAAAATGGTCAAATGTCCTGTGAGATGAAATCAAATGTTAAGTTTTACTCAGCTACCTATTGAAAATGTTAAACAGAGCTGTATAACTATAGGTTTAAAACACTTGCATTTTAATTATAGAGGCAAAGTTTTGGCCAGAAAAAAGAACAATGTTGTTTTGATAAAATCTGTTTAAAAATGAATTACACGCTAATTTCAAATAAAAATATCAAGAAATTAAAGAATTCCGTATAAACAACATATGAAAGAATAACTTGCAAGTAAACTCGGGGGATTATTTGCTTGACTACATGATATGAGTTTGTTACTTAATCACACATTTTTAAATCACGCTTTATTTTTTCTAACTATAGAGGTTTATGCTGAGACACATTTTAAACAATGGTCTCTTTTTATGAGTGCAGTGATAAGATTGTCCAGCTGTTAATGCATGCCCTGCCTGACAGTAGTCAAGTGTGAACCAGCTGTTTAAAATGGGAAAATCCCATAACTCTTGTTTTTAAACTAACTATTGTGATCCTCATGAATGAAACCCTTTGGTTTTCGGCCCGAAACATTGTCTATTTCCTTCACTCCATAGTTGCTGCCGCACCCGCTGAGTTTCTCCAGCACTTTTGTCTACCAGAGAGAGATGTTCTGATAGAGATACTGTCGGTGTTTGGTAAGGCACACATAGGAATACTTCCACCAGTGGAGTAGATCAATATAATAGGCTGTAAATAAAAGACATTTACCAATAAACAATTCATAAGAATCACCTTATGATTCAAATAAAAATGCAAAGTCTCAGTATTTGTAGTTTTTTTAGACGAATAACATAAGTACACTTAAGAGGTATGTAGGGAAGTATATGATGGATAAAGGAATCTGAGAATATGCTCCTTTGTTATGTTAAGCAGTGTTGAAACAGGCACATAGATAAACCATAGCTGGACATCTGCTGTTGAGCTGAATATCCTGCTATTCTTCTGCAGCATGTGATATTACATTAAGACAAAAATGATAAAAGCTGGTGACCAAACGTCAAGATCTTTGTGCATAAAGGGCATCTCAGGTTACAAATACCCGACGAATGGACACTCCTCCATACAAACACAATCCCATGATATTGTTACATTCAAAAGTGTGGCTTGCGTACATATGTTTTATTCCTATGAATGGCAGAATTAGTCCCCCTTCCCACTTTGAGTAATTGTTCTTTCCTATCAGTCTTATGTGTTTTAATGCTATTCACTGCAATATTATGTAGGTAGAGTTACTATATCAAATGATTTTCGTGCACGTTATGTATTACGGATAACATTGAATTATTAATGTCTGTACACACGGAACCCATTCATTACCTAGGGACAACCTGTACCTTGACATTTAGAATTATTAGCTGGATTGTTCATATCTTGACATGAATGATTGAAATGAGAGAGGTGGACCATTTGAAACAACGTGCACAAATGCACAAGCTGACAACAAAGTGATACTCTCCCTCTCCATGATCCCTTACCCAGCAGCACTTTATTTTCTCCTCTTCACATTTGAAAGGAAAACCTCTCTCGGGAGTCATGTGTTTTAGTATTTATGGTTCCTTCTATAAAGGTCAACTTCCAAGTCTTAAAATTCACTTGACATAACTGGTCACATACATCATGCACAGACTAGCATCAGGTTGAATTTCTTTGGTTCAATTGATTGCTCTGTGACCAATGGATACCCTTCACTACCTCATCAAAGAGGCCACACAATGAATATAGGGTAAATAAATGACTGGAAATATCTTACACATGTTGAAATCTTATTTACTAGACAAACACTTATGTATCAGAAGAGGCCACTGCTTAGCTCTAGATGACATCTTCCTCTTTTAGTCTGTGAGCACAACTGGAATTTTGTATTTTCATCCTAGGCTGTGCTCAAACACTTGCTACAGTGGTCAGCAATATAGTTGAGTGTTTCTTTCTATAGTTTAGTATCAGTAGAAAGTCCCAAAAAATCATTTTCCATTCAGTTATTGCTATTATTAGCATAAAACCACACATGGCGACTTGTCTGAAACATCTTTATTGATTTCAATTACATTTGATATGGTAATAAGTGACCCAACCTGAACAATTAATGTGTTAACCAATAATAGCCACCAAGAATGACCAAACCCACCCACACTATCACCTTACATTTAATGTGTTTCCTCAGTGCTCAAGAAAACATGTTAACATGATTCAATAAGATACAGTTTCGGTATACACCATGCGTATTTGACCTTTGAATATTTTTATTTCCATACAATAAGGACGACCTTGTGACATGCAATGTCTCTTCTCTCCACAAAGGCACATGTAGTGACGTTACAGATACATGATCACTTTGCAAAGTGGAGTAGCATAAATATCATTGTGCATCCCAGTAGAGGAGTATGCAGCAAGACATTTTTGTCACGTTCTTTTGAAATTTGCAATGCGTGCAATTCAATGAAAGGAGCAAAAGACTTGAAATTAATTTATACCTTAATAAATATCCAAACCATCATTTTGCATTGTGGCCCTAACTAAAAACAAATCATATTCTGTTTGTCCTCTTACAGAAAAGGATTGATGAATTCGTCATTAATTACAATACCAAAACATTACCAGTTTCAGATATGTGTATATTCATGCACAAATATTCATTTAAGGTACTCAAAAGGCTTCATGATATATCCATGGACACTCCACTCCACCTAAATAACTTTCACCAAGCTGTCAAAGTTCTTCCTGAAGTAATAAGAATGCACACATATTGAAAGATAAATTCACAAACAAAAACTAACACAATTAACCTTCTTTGCTTCATTCCATTTCTAGTCAATTTACAAATACATTGTTGAAAGATCCAGCTTTGCAACAAAAACAGTGCCACGATCAGAAAATTAGTTCAAAAATAGTTGTAAAAATAATTCTTCTTTCAGCGGTTCAATTCTACCATGGGGGACTTCATATATCTGTGTATCAATGTCCATTCTCAATCGATGTTTCGTTCAGTGCACCTGTGGAATGTAATATATTATAAATATGTAATTTTGCATATATCCAAGTTGCTTGTTGTTTTTCATGCAGCATCATTACTCACATAACCCGACAGTTTGAAAGCTGCTAATCAACCTCCTGTGCGACAAAGTGGTTACTGTTCATGTGTAACCAACGACGTGTGTTGGCAAAATAGTTGGCCATAGTGTCATCATAGCAGAGTCCAATGCTGATGTCACCCAAGATCCAGAAAAAAAACATATTGCTAAGGAAGCAAGGGGTGGCTAAAAGCTAATCAGGGAGCTGCAGGTATCGAGGTATCCAGTGCAATAGTGGAAGGCAATGACAGCATTCCTAGTGCCCATAGTTAATTTAAAGATCACAATACAGAGAGCAAGTTGAAAGTATGACTCAGCCACTCACTGAATGAATATAGAGTCACATGAAAAGTTTAACATTTTTAATTTAAAATGTTTTACTCTGGATGTCATATAGCAAAAGTAAAGAATTTATACAAGTAAAATGTAACTGCTGTTTAGGCACCATAAGAGCCTTTAATGTCAAGCACAAGAACACTACAATGAGTGGTTTCTATATTATAATATAATCAGTCTTGTTCTACTTTCTCATTGATCTCGCTTCATTTAGATAAAATAACTATATTCCTCAAAACTTCTGTACATCAGGATATACAGTATTTGACAACATATTTGTCACATGAGAAAATAATTTCTAAAATGGTATTTATTATTGTTAATCAAAAAAATGTAAAGGGAGAAGTAATCAGTTTTATTTATTATTTAATCTTTTAATGACATTCCTAACTACTTCGCAGCAATGCAGGTCACGATATCGTTTTTTTTCCTTAGTTATGTCGTCCAATGCAGTAACGAAAATATTTAATGAAACCACTTTAAATCTCATGGCAAGACCACAAGAACATAAAAAAAAAAGAAGAGTGGCTCATTTGGCTCTATGAACCTTCTCTGTCATTTAAAAATGTCGAATGCCTCAAACATAATTTTCCTGCTTTCTCCCCACATCTCTTGATTTGATCTCTGTTTTCAAAGCAATTCACGTCTGAGTTTCTACAGCCCTCTGTCATGCTTAATCCCAAAATCTCATCACTGTGAGTAAAGAAATGCCTTCCAATTTCAGACCTAAATGGCCTGCCACTCATCTTCATCCTGTCGCTGTTGACTCTACGCTCTTTAGCCAGAAGAAATATCCTCCCCTTCGTTAACTGTCAACCCTCATGAGAACTTTATATATTTCGTTGAGGGCATATGTTTATGTATTTAATTCTTTATTTCGAACAGAATAAAATAATAAAAAGCAAGTGTGAAACAGCATACAAAAAAACAAAACAAGATTATTTATAAAGTGTCATAAACAATATCTATAAATAATTGAAATTGTATGTGACTGAAAATGAGCAGGAAGAAGCCAAAGCTTATTAATTCCCACCCCTTATGCAACTGCTTATAATTATCTTATACAAATTTAGCAGCTATATGTACACCATATGTACACCAGCTTTGTGCTAAGTTTTATCTCCTGCTCCAGACCATTCCACAAATTCACCCCACAGATTGCTATGCACATACGTTTAAGAGTTGTTCTGACATTGAGTTTTTTTTTAAATTATGTTCCCCTCTCAAATTATACCCACCCTGTCTTTCCATAAACATGTTTTGTATATTTCCTGGAAGTAAATTATTTCTTGCTTTGTACATGATTTGTGCAGTCTTAAATTTAACCAGATCAGTGAACTTCAGTGTATGTGACTTTAAAAATAATAAATTGGTATGTTCAAGATATCCAACGTTATTGATAATTCTTATTGCTCTTTCTTGTAATGTGTATAACGGCTGTAGGTTGGTTTCGTAGGTTTTACCCCATATCTCCACACAATAACTCAGATATGGCAATATGAGTGTATTATACAGAGTATGTAATGATTTGTGGTCCAGAATGTGTCTTGATTTTCCCAATATTGCTATAGACGTTGCCAGTTTTGCTTTAACGTGGTTTATATGTGGTTTCCAGCAGATTTTGTGGTCTAAGATCACACCAAGAAATTTATTTTCCTATACTCTTTCTATATTTATGTTATCTATTTTCAATTGTACTTGAGGGTTTGTTTTATGTTTTCCAAATAACATAATCTTTGTTTTGCTTAAATTTAGAGACACATCAAACCACTGTTTTAATTTATTCATCTCTGATGTGATGACCTCCAAAAGCTGCTTCAAATTGTCACCAGAACAAAAGATATTTGTATCATCGGCAAATATAATCAATTTCAGTTTATTTGATCTGCATATGTCGTTAATGTATATTATGAAAGGCTTTGGCCCTAACACAGACCCTTGAGGTACTCCACAAGTTATGTTCATGTAAGTTGATTTATGTTCACCTATTTCTACAAATTGTTGCCAGTTTCTTAAATAGCTACTCACCCAATCCAATCCAACCCCTCTGATGCCATACCTATCCAGTTTCATGAATAAAATGTCGTGATTTACGGTATCAAATGCTTTTTTTAAGTCTATGAATAGTCCCACTGAAGTGTTTTATTATCTATGCAATTTGTGATTTCCTCGATTAGTTCCATTAGTGCTCTAGATGTTGATCTGTCTGTCTGGAATCCATATTGACTGTCGACCAAAAGCTTATGTTTTTCAATGAAATTGTTAAGTCTTTCTGTAAAAAGTTTTTCAAGTATCTTGGAGAATTGGGAGAGTAAAGAAACAGGCCTGTAATTTGTGAAATGGTGTCTATCCCCAGTTTTATATAATGGTATTACTTTTGCTATTTTCATTTTGTTTGTCACTCCCCACACTGTAACACTAACATTGCAGATTCATGGACCCACTCCATTTCAATCTGGAAGTTGCATTAAACTTAATTCCCACTAACCAATATTAAATTCAATGCAGTGCCCTATGTTTTTTTTTAACTTCATTGTTCTTACTTCTCCCAAACAATCCATGCCAGTTAAATTCTGAAAGAATCAAATTATTTTAGAGTGCCTGAAAAAATTGATATAGTGGGTAATGCTGCTCCCTGCATTTACCCTGGAGTTATCACATAAGTGATGATTATATTTAATGCCCTTTAGATGGATGGAATCCACACTGATTCAG
Source organism: Okamejei kenojei (assembly GCA_035221665.1). Classification (NCBI taxonomy): domain Eukaryota; kingdom Metazoa; phylum Chordata; class Chondrichthyes; order Rajiformes; family Rajidae; genus Okamejei; species Okamejei kenojei. The sequence goes on along the minus strand of CM069149.1, from coordinate 9,686,201 downwards.
GGAGTAGCTCTTCAGTCACTGGGAAGAAGTAGTTGTGAAGAATGCAGTCTGGTGACATTAATTGCAGCAGGGAACAGACAGACTGTTTTGAAGATACTACAGTTAGATTTATTTTAAAGATGCATCTTAAAGATGATCACAATTATGACATCCCTGAGTCCCTGAACATATTCTTTTCAAACCAAATATGTACAATGACGTTCTGGATTTGTGATTGAAGTTCCTTCCTCCTGAGATTTAAAACTTAAGCAGGGATACCTTCTCATTCCAGTCTTGTTTTTATTTTTTTATTTTTTTAAATTTCATATCTATTTATTTTGATTACTACCAGCAGTCCCACTCTTGTGGCTATGTTTGGTCCATCCGTCATTGCAAACTTCCATTGATGCTTCTCCACACTTAGCACAATGTTCTACCAGAACAGCAGCTTAAAGAAAATGATTGGATTTCCACCATGATTGAGTTCTTTGACATCCATATTAGCCACTTTTAGGATTATGTTTCTTTACCTTGCATTTTGTTCCACGTCCTTCAATATTTCCAATACAGAGCCCAACATTAACAGTTTAGCTACTTACACCAAACATTTCAAGTATGCAGCTTTGTTGTAAGCAGTGCCCACGCCATCTATGTTCTACAAATCTTCATCAGTCTTTTCCCTACTTTATTAAATTTAGCCTCAACCAAGCATTTGCCTTCCCATATATCCCACTAAGCAGGGCATTAGGCCAACTGTTTCTTCTTACTTTCCATAAGGTTTTGCTCTTTGGCCCAAATTATTCCATCCACCTTGTCTCATTCATAGCCACTTCTTCATTCCCACTTTTGTTTTCCTCATGAAGCTGAATCAATTCATCTCCCAAACCACTTCCCATTTACTCCTTTCACTTCATCTCCCAATACACCCCTTGTCTTGTCAGTTAATCATATCTCAAGCATTCTCCTCTACCTTTTCCTCCCTTTACCTTCCCAATCTTTCCTGTCCAACCTCGCATCCAGCTGCAGTTCTTGCCTTTAATTTTCCTCTTCCAATACCTCTTCTCCTTTGACTACCTCTTCCTCCTTATGTCTTGCACCCTACCCATTGTTCGTAACAGCCTTTTCATCTCTATCTACTCTCTCAAATATGATTTGCCTTCCTGTTTCCACTCTTTCCAAATCTTATGCAGCTCCATAAATAAATCTGGAGCTGTGGGTTATTTCAAAACAGTCATGGCAGCTTTTGCATCAAGTTCTACAAACGTTCCTGATTAATTGTGAAGCCATGGGGCTAGTCCTTTCTAGATCCTTTCGCGTACCCAGTCAATATTCCAAATTTTCAAGAGACCACTGATATCATAGTTATATTGCAACAAGGAGGGCAGGTTGATATTTCCTGCATCGAGATTTAGTATATTAAACAAGGAGAATATGATTGTATCTTTGTTAAATAGGTACTCGTGCAGTATTTTTTATACGTGAATTCTAGTTTAAAATTGGACTACTCTGATTCACCTGTTTCTTGATTGTCGATACCTGTATCAGAACTGGAGTCACAGTTCTCATCCTGTCGCGTTGCTTTCTCAGCTGAAAGTTCGTTATTATCCTAAAAAAAAAGAAAATTAAAACTAAATAATGTTCACTGCAAAGTTTGACAAGCTTTAATTTTACTGTAATATGAATCAATTAATAGAGAAATTATCACAAAGATTTGTTTGAAATGTGCACCAAAATATGAATGGCATTAGTGAAGATAAATCATGAATGTTTCAATGGATTTATTGCATTTCACACAAATGCCCATCCGGATATAGAAATGTGGGGGCGGTTTTAAAGGACGATCGAAGACCGGAACGTGCCCCGGCAGGCCTGACTCGCCCCACAGGCCTCCCAGGGGATTGCGGTGAAGCCGGGCAGCGGGGCCTGTCTGGGCCAAAGGAGCCTCAGTGGTGGTGGCAATGGGAGCCTCGGCGGCGGCAACAGGAAACTCAGCGGTGGCTGCGGGTGCCGTGGCAGTAGCAGGAGCCTCGGCGGTAGCGGGAGCCTCGGCGGCAACGGGAGCCTCGGTGGCAGTGGGGCCTCGCGGTCAGTGAGCGTGAGGAGGAGGGGAACATAATGGGGACCCGGCATGGGGGAACGCCATGAAGAACAATGGGGACCACCGTGGGGGACGGTGGGAGAACAAAGGGGGACCCGGTGTGGGGGAGGAGGAGGGGCCTCTAGTTTAGAATCCTCTGCCCAGGGGATAAGCCTGTGTTGGTTTGTTCATTTGTGCCTCGCAGCCAGTGAGTGAAGGCACTGTGTGCACGCCAGCAAAACAGCCAACAGGCGCTGCATGTCTTTTTCTTTTTGTTTTCACTTTCAATATTAATAGAATATTGACTGGCCTTGAGGGGGATACGACATATATTGCCTGAAGTAGATTCATATTGCCCGAGTCGAAGACGAGGGCAATATGGATCTAGTGAGGGCAATATATGTCGTATCTCCCGAAAGAGGACAGTCAATATGTTATTATTACCCATATCAGACATCTAGAGGAAAATTTGAACATCTCAGCTCGGCGAAAATTTGAACCTTCCACGTAAAATTTAACCAAAATGGACGCGGCAGTCTTCCTGTCTGCCGTTTGAATATTCTAAATTTCCCACGCAGCGTCACGTTGCCGTCACGTTGCCAAGTTCCCGGATGTGAGACCAGGGGAATATAAGACTACATTCCCCGCTGTTTTAACAGGTAAAGTCCATAGGCGTTCGCAAGAAAGGGGAATACAAGAAAATATTCCCCTGTTACCCCTGCTGGCAGTAAAAACGAAGGGAATACAATTTTGTAACAGCATACCTCAGATGTGTGATATGGGTAATAATAAACGATAATAAAAATAATATCAAGGGCATATGGAATGTGTTAAATAATCTTATCAGGAATGGATCAATGGATCAAACTACACTCAGTATTTTAAAGACAATGATACATCTGTAAGAGATATGAATGATGTGGTTAATGGGAGGACAACTCACACTCTGGGATGTACTGTCTTATGAAGAAAGACTGGATAGACTTGGTTTATACTCTCTGGATTTAGGAGATTAAGAGGGGATCTTATAGAAACTTAATCACAGCTTAAGGATAAGGGGGAAACTTTAAGACCGAGATGAGAAAGATCACACAGAGGGTGGTGAGTCTCTGGTTAGAGGCCAGAGAATGATTGAATGGCGGTGGCTCGAAGGGCTATGGCCTACTCCTGGGTTTCTATTTAACAATTTTTTTGTAAGTGTGGGACCGAAACTGGCAGAAGAAATCGATAATCCACAGTCAGAAGGAGAGGGGAAGGTTGTGGATTTGTTAGACAGCAACCCAAACTCAATGTTTTTGAAAGCAGCTGATGAAAAGGAGATTATTGATATTGTTAGTAATTGTAAGAATAAAAGGTCTACAGACTGGAATGACATTGATATGGCTTTAATCAAGGTAGTCATTGGTGTAATTATAAAACCCTTAACTTAGATTTGCAATTTATCTTTCAAAACTGGTGTATTTCCATGTAAAATGAAAACTGCCAAAGTCATCCCACTATACAAAGCTGGAGACAGAAATCAATTTACAAATTACAGGCCGGTGTCGGTACTCTCTCATTTCTCAAAACTATTAGAAAAACTGTATGTAAGTTGATTAGATAATTTTATCGAGAAGCACGAATTGCTAGTTGATAGTCAATATGGATTCAGGTCAAACAGATCGACATCCATGGCATCAATGGAGTTAACTGAAGACATTACCAGTTCTGTAGATAACAAGAAATATGCAGTGGGTGTATTTATAGATTTGAAAAAAGCATTCGATACAATTGATCATAATTTGCTAATCAAAAAACTGGAAAAGTATGGAATCAGAGAAGCTACATAAGTAAAATACGTCAGTTTGTGCAACTAGGGGACTGCAAATCAACATGCTTAGAAAAAACCTGTGGAGTCCCACAGGGGTCGGTTTTGGGCTCCAAATTATTTATTTTGTATATTAATGATATATGTAGGGTGTCAAACCTCTTGAAATTTGTGTTATTTGCAGATGGCACTAATATTTTCTCTGATGGGGATAGTTTGCAGTAGCTTTTGGAGGTGGTCACAGCAAAAATGAGTAAACTAAAAACATGGTTTGATTTGAATAAATTATTATTAAATTTAAACAAATCCAAACTTATGCTGTTGGGAAAACGCAAAATAAATACACAAGTAAAAGTAATGGTAAATAATGTTGAAATAGAAAGAGTGTATGAAAATAAATTTCTGGGTGTGATTCTTGATCACAAAATCTGCTGGAAACCCCGTATAAAACGTGAGAGCAAAAGTAGCACGGAGTATTGGAGTGATGGGGAAAGCAAGGCATGTTTTGAATGAGAGAGCACTGTATATTCTGTACAGCTCACGTGTTACCGTATTTAGATTCCTGTGTGGAAGTATGGGGCAACACCTACAAAACCACCTTACAATCACTAAGCACACTACAAAAAAGAGCTATTCGTATAGTAAACAATGTAGGATATCATGATGCACCAATATACTGTATTTAAAATTACACACCTTAAAGATTAAGGGTCTGGTAGAATTTAAGACTGCACAAATAATTTATAAAGCAAAAAAATAAACTGCTACCTGTAAACATACAAAAACTATTCAAAGACAGAGAAGGGGGTTATAACTTTAGAGGGAAACTAAACTTGAAACAGCATTATGCCCGGACCCATTTAAAAAGTATGTGTATTTCCATTTGTGGGGTGGTTTTGTGGAATGGTCTTGACGAAATGATTAATGTAATGCAATGCAATTTTAAAAAAATGTATAATATATATATCCTTGAAAAGTACAGCAATGAGGAAGGAGAATGTAAATCCCACAGATGTTAATGGTGCGTGTTCTTTTGTTATTTTCTTTTTGTAATTTTTTTTAATTAATAGCTTGATTGTGGTAGTTTTACTTGAATTGTCTGTTTAGTTTATTTTATTGAATTTTGCATTTGTTAATGGTGAAGAATGGGGGTAGGACTTGACAAGCATAGGCTTCTTCCTATCCCTTTTCAAACGAGTCTAATGTGTATTATGTTGAAATCGGCTTTTGATTTTTTAATTTATGTATGTACATATATGTTATGTATATGTGTATGTGTGTATATATATGTATATATATATGTACATGTATATGTTTGCATGTGTATATGTATTAATGTATATGTATGAATATATATAATTTTCCTTTTATTTATTCATTTTCATCTTCTTTTCTTCTCTTTTTTTAATCGTTCGAAATAAAGATAAAGATAAAGATAAAGATAAAATAGAACAAGTTGTACTACAACTTTAGGCTGTGCACGCCACACGAAAGAAGAAGCGCCAGTGACCCGGGTTCAATCCTGACTGCAGGTGCTGTCTGTATGAAGTTTGTACGTTCTCCCTGTGACCGCATGAGTTTTCTCAAGGTTCTCCGGTTTCCTCCCACACTACAAAGAAGTATAGGTTTGTAGGTAAATTGGCTTTGGTAAAAAACGCATAAATCGTCCCAAGTGTATACGATAGTGTTTGTGTACGGGGATCGCTGGTTGACGCAGACTTGGTGGGCCAAAGGTCCTGTTTCTGTGCTCTATCTCTTAAGTCTAAAGTCTAAAGACATAAACATATTGCTCTGAAATTTGTTTAATGGCAGTAAACTCTTAATATAATTTTAAAACTCCACTATTCTCTTCCAGAACCATTTTTCAAGCAGAGGATACTACAAAGTGCACACTAAAGCCCAGCCCCAGGGAAGTATTCCCCTTATCCTCATCACCTTCCACATTTAACTAAATCCCATTTGCCTTTTCCTGGCAGCTCCCAGTGCAAACAGAAGCGATGTAGAACTTGCCCCCCCCCCCCCCCCCCATTCTTTTCTCAGCCTCCCACAGTTCTAAAAGTCTCATTTAAATTTAATGAACAAATTCTTCTTCTTCTTCTAAACAAGGACTTTTACAGACTTCTGAGCTCAACACTGATTTCAACAATTTCAGAGAGGGAGCATTTCCATTTTTTTTGTTTTATTTCCCTGCCAGTAACTTTCCTGCCAGTATTTTCTCCTTTTCTCCCATATTTTTGGTCGATTGATACATACAGCATGTAAACAGGTCCTTCAGTCCACAGAGTTCATGCTGACCACTGATCACACCTGGGGCAATTTGCAGAGGCCAATTAGCCTACAAACCAGCATGCCTTTGGAAGATAGGAGGAAACGGGAGCGCCCGGGGGTAACCTATGCGGTAAGAAGGAGAATGTGCAAACTCCACACAAATAGCACCCAAGGTCAGGATCAAACCCAGGCCTCCAACGCTGAAACAACAGCTCTACCAACTGTGTTATTGTGCCACTGCGCATTCAATTTATTTTTGCTCTAACATTCTCCAGACCTGAGCCCCCAAAATGTGAACTCTTTCCCTCCTTTTTCCTCTTCTCAGATGGTCCACAGAACTTCCCCCCAGGTTGCAAAATAAGATGAAGATATTTCCAGGATGAATGGAAACAATTTAACCATTGTTGCCTTCACACCAGTGCCCAACTTCAGTTACAGAGATAATACTTGCATATGTGCACACATAGTGGCTAACTTCCAAGTCATCATCGACTCATTCAACAAAAAAATGAGACTTACACTAAACATCTGTGAAACAAAGGCTCTCCAGCACTTGATCATGCTGCAAAAACCATTTGTTCACAATACAGATCCCTGGAAAATGTGGATTATTTTCCATATCACAGGAGCCATCACTTGTAGGAAGCAGACATGGATGATGAAATTCACCTCCGCCTCCAGTCCGCCACCACAAATCTTGGCCAACTGAGGAAATAATGAATAAAGAACAGGATCTAAAAACCTGGGACTAAGTTAATGGTCCATTGATCACACCAGGGACAATTGGACAATAGTGGTCGCCACATTCCTATACTTTATAAACTCTGACCATCTAAAATCTGAAGAGGCACCACATTCGTGGTTTCTACAAAGCCCAGGGCAGTATTAGTGCCTCTCCACAACAACCACTTATGCTTCATCGATGGCACATTAGGCTCAACAAGCACTCCACAGAAATGGAATGGAAGTAAGTCATGACCCCTCGAGTGGACCTGAAGAAGATGAAGTTGAGCAGGAAGTGGACAATGAAGAATGTATTAACAGAAGCCCAGAAACAGATTCCTGTGTGCTTCCCTGGTCAGGAAAAATATTCCATTAAAAAGAAGGCAAAGGCTGAACAAAAAGTCAAAAAGATTCAATTGCAATTTGCTAAACTATTCATTATTCCATTTAAATAGTACAGATTACATAATGGAAGTGAAAATGAAAAAAAAAAGCTGGTCAAGCAACGTATGTCACCGCAGCATCGTTACAGAGAGAAAGATTTCATGTTTTGGGTCTATGACTTTTCAAATGCTTTTTACATTATGAAACGAAAACATAAATTAACCCAAATATCTGGGTGAGCCTTTCATAAAAATGAGAGTCTGGGGTAGGAAGAGGAGCAATAAATGTCCCCGTCAACTGAGTCACTTTGTGGAAAATATTGTTGGCAAACAGAAGAGTTCGATAACAGTGGTGAATTAGAGCTGGCCAAACGTGTGTCATCTGGGGCTTGAAAAAACTGAAATCAGAGCCAATGTTTACAGACAATAGTAATATTGGTTTTCTAGTTAAGTGATTAAAGAATAGAAACATTTAAAATGAGTAAACTGAGGGAACTAAATAGATTAATAAGCTAAATGTTTTGAATTGCTAAGGAGTGCCAGCTTATGATATTACTCCTGGTTTATTTTGTCCGTCCTCCTGAGCCCTGCCAGACCCTCACCACATCAAGTGATTTCATATTAGGTCGTAAATGCTGAGCAGAGTCAAAACTTTTTATACCAAATTCAAATTCCTGCCTTCAATAAAATAAATATCCCGGTTTTAAAAGAAGTCGGTAAGTTTCTTAAAATGACAAAGCATTTTCTCAACAAAGCAACAAAGTCTTCTTTTAATTTCATACTTGAAACCCACTCGTGGTGACTGGATTCTAGATAGTTGATTTCATTTATGATAGGGAGAGAATGATCAAATTTAAATCTAGATCTAAATCTAATCTAAATCAAATCTAAACAATCTAAATAAGCAAATTAGCCTCTTCCTGTGCTCCAAGACTCAATGAACCTCAATTAGACAATGCATGGGACTATTAAGGAGGCGGTGTTTGATGCCTTGATCGCCACATTAAGGTGGATACGTCCCCAGGGCTTGATGGATGTTGTCCCAGTATGTGGAGGGAAGCAAGGAAGGAGCTTGCTGGAGCTTTGACAGAGATCTTTGTCAAGAGAGTCAAGAGTCAAGTCAAGAGTGTTTTATTGTCATATGTCTCAAACGGGACAATGAAATTCTTACTTGCTGCAGCATAACAGAATATGTGAATATGTAAACATAGTACATAATGGGAAAAAAGGTAAAAGTTCAATAAATAACAAATATAGTGCAAATAACAAATAATGATATAGTATTTTGCAGTTCAGAGCTTATTCGTTGTTGTGTTTAATGGCCTGATGGCTGTAGGGAAGAAGCTGTTCCTGAACCTGGACGCTACAGTCTTCAGGCTCCTGTACCTACTTCCTGATGGCAATGGTGAGATGAGTGTGTGGCCAGGATGGTGTGGGTCCTTGATGATTTTGGCTGCCTTTTTGAGGCAGCGACTACGATAGATCCATTCGATGGTGGGGAGGTCAAAGCCGGTGATGAACTGGGCAGTGGTCACAACTTTTTGTAGTCTTTTTCGCTCCTGGACATTCAAGTTGCCGAACCAGGCCATGACGCAACCGCTAAGAATGCTCTCTACCGTGCACCTGTAGGAGTTTAGGAGAATCCTCTTCGACATGCCGAATCTCCGTAATCTTCACAGGAAGTAGAGTCGCTGATCTGCCTTCTTTACAATTGCATCAGTGTGCTGGGTCCAGGAAAGATCTTCTGATATATGCACGCCCAGGAATTTGAAGTTATTGACCCTCTCCACAATTGTCCCATTGATGTGAACAGGATTGTGGGCCATCATCCTACTCCTACCGCAATCAGTTCCTTGGTCTTACTGAAGTTGAGAGCCAGGTTGGTGTGCTGGCACCATTTGGTCAGTCGGTCGATCTCACTTCTATACTCTGACTCGTCCCCATCTGTGATTCGTCCAACCACAGTGGTGTCGTTGGCGAACTTGATGATGGAGTTTGCATTATGACCGGCTACACTGTCATGGGTATAGAGTGAGTAAAGCAGGGGGCTGAGCACGCAGCCTTGAGGTGCTCCTGTACTAATAATTACTGAGGATGAAGTGGTTCCTCCAATTCAAACAGACTGTGGTCTGTAGATGAGGAAGTCGAGGATCCAATTGCAGAGGGATGCGCGGAGGCCCAGTTGCGCTAACGCCGAGCTGTAGTCTATAAACAACAGCCTGACGTAGGTGTTTTTATTGTCCAAGTGGTCCAGTGCGGAGTGGAGAGCCAGTGAAATTGAATCCTCCGTTGACCTGTTGTGGCGGTAAGCGAACTGTAGCTGATTGAGGTTCCTGTCAAGGTAGGAGTTGATGTGCACCATAACCAACCTCTCAAAGCACTTCACCACCACAGACGTTAGTGCCACTGGTCGATAGTCATTGAGGCACGTAACCTAAAGGGCATGTCCCATTTGGGCGACATTTGCACATCACGCAGGTGGCGCGCGAAGATTTTGTGCATTCCAAAATCCTGGGGCTCCGTGCGCGACCGCGTGTCACTGCCTACACCACCACGTCTCACCACGCGCCATGCACGCATAATGCACGACATGCGCACGTAACGTGTAAATGATGTCGCGTTGTGCATCGTGACACACGTAAATGACACGCAAATGGCGCCCAAGTGGGACAAGACCTTTACTCTTCTTGGGCACCGGTATTATTGATGCCCTCTTAAAGCAGGTGGGATCCACAGACCTCTGAAGTGAGAGGTTGAAAATCAATGCAATTGTGCAGTCTTCTGGCACCAAGCAATGGGCATGGTGCCAGAAGACTGGAGAACAGCCAGTGTTGATCCTTTGTTTAAAAAAGGCAACGGTGATACCCGGGAAATTGTAGGGTGATGAACCTCACATTAGTATTAGGTCTGCAGATCACATGAGAATAGTTGGATTTGTGGAGGAAGAATGTCAAAAGATAAGCAGATTATAGATCAGTTGGAATTTTGGGTGGAGAAATGGCGGCTGGAGTTTAATCCGGACAGGTTTGAGGTGTTGCATTTTTGGGAGGTCGGGAAGTATACAGTAAATGGCAGCACACTTAAGGGCCTGTCCCACTTTCACAAGGTAATTCACAAATTCTCCTGAGTTTTCCCCTTGATTCAAACTCGCAGAATGTTCGTAACGAGTCCGTAGGAGGTCGTAGGAGTTCGTAGATATAGCGTAGCGGCTCGTTATGCCAGCTGTAGGTACTCGTGGCATCAGGCAAGTCGGGATGTTTTTTCCAGCCCGATAAAAAATGTCCACGAGTAACAAAATGGTCGGGATGAAAGAAATTGCAACTTTTTACTCGTGAAAGTGGGACAGGCCCTTTAGGAGCACTGATGGCCAGAAGGATTTGGGCTGCAATCCCATTGTTCCTGGAAGGTGGCAATACAAGTGGTTAGAGTGGGGAAAAAAGGCATACAGCCTTCATTGGTCAGGAGATTGCGTATAAAAGTTGGCATGTCATGTGCAGTGCTGGTCACCCCATTACAGTAATTATGTGGAGGCTTTAGAGAGGGTGCAGAAGAGGATCACCAGGATATTGCCCAGATTTGAGTGTATTAGCAATAAGGAAAGCTTTGACAAACTTGGATTGTGGTGCATCAGAGGTTGAGGGTTGACCTGATAAATGTGCAGAACAGTTCCCTGGTTACATATGGGTTCTATTTCTGACAACTGTTGAAAAGCTGCTTTCTCTGTAAATCAGGAACGTTCATTTTTATAGCCAACCACATTGTAATAGTCTGCATTCACTTACCATAATGTTTTCACTTTATTTAATAATCACCCTTGCACCACCCATAATTAAACAAACACTGTATCCTGTCATGAATGAATACCATGAAATACGTTATTATTATAATTACTTGCTTTAAATATGTCTGAGCGAATTTGCGTAAAGTTACATTTTCTTAAGTGAACGTATTCGTAACTCGGAGAGCACCTGTATATTTTTTAATTATGAGGCATAGACAGGTAGATATTCAGTTATTTTTCCCAAATGGTGGAAATGTCATTTACCAGAAGGCATGGATTTAAGGCAAGAGGGGGACGTTTAAAAGAGATTTGTGAGGCCAGTTTTTTTACCCACAGAGAAACATGCTGACAGGGAAGGTGACAGAAGCAGGTGCGATGGCAACATTTAAGAAGCATTTGGACAGATACATGAACAGGCAGGAAATAGAGGGATAAGGATAATTTGCAGGCAGATGGGATTAGTTATATAGCATCACTGTTGGTGCAGACATGGTGGGCCAAAGAGCCTGTTTGCATGCTGTGCTTTTTCATGTTCTATGTTCTATCATCATTTACTATGGAAGTGCAGAGGACAGAATTACTGTAATGTTCCATGTGCACACTGATGTCTTTCTTTTTGTCAATCTTCTCTGCAGTTATTTTTCTTCTGAGGATATCAACTCTTTCTCAGATAGTTCCATGTACTGCCATCTGGTGCCAAACTCTTTTTATGAAGGAAACTCCACTTGCTCACATCTGAGAGAACTCGAGCCCCCACCATGAATGTCTCCTGTCATTATGGTTGCTCCTTTTAAAATACAGAAACTATCTCAGAGATGCCTGGGGACTGCACTAACATTAATTTAGTTTTATGATTCTGTGAACTTTCTAATGAATTTAACTTAATGTTATTAAAGCCTTCTAAAGCCCTGCAATCTTTGATGCCCTCTATGCTGGCTGTGAACTCCAGGATGAGAACCACTCGACTGGAATAAACCTAGGGCAAGAGCTAAAACTGCAAATGCTAACAAGCTGCAAGTTCTTGGGTGACATCAAAGCTAAACCCAATCTATCTTTATCCAAAGTTTGAAGGGACTACTGGAATGTTAGCAGAAGCTAGAACTTTGGCAAGTAAAATATAAATTCTCAATGGATATACTTACTTTTATTTCTCCATTATTATCTAATTCTTCTTCCACATTATTACGATCCTCACTAGGGTCGTACGAATAAATTGGCACCAACTTGTTGCGTAGGTTTTCTAACCTTTGAAGAAAAAATAAAGGCCTTTTAGGATGGATTAATCTTTTAACTATTGAAGCAAGAAATACTTACTAAAGAAAACATTTAATAAATATACAACCTACCATTATTGTAACCCTCTCAGTTAAGAAATTCTGAGCATGTCTGCTGGACCTTGGGTCATTAATTCTTTCATGTTACATTTGACTCCAGGACACACCTTATTAAAGTAGTCAAAAACTTGGCTTCTGTGCACATTCAAATGATGGATTAGCAATAGCTTTTAACCCGTACATTTTCCGACAGTGCATACGTGAAACATATTTATCAAACAGCAAAAAGTTAGTTATTTAGTCATTTTATTAGGATCTTGTCATAGATGTCTGTTGAAGAAAATACACGATGAGCAGAGTGACCATTCTCTGTGGTTTTGATCCCCTTGAGTCAGTAGCACGTTATATGTATTCCAAGTGGTCTTTGAATATATCATTGATTTGCTTCCTCTTTTAACCCGGAAAGTTCTTATCATTACAAAGCTTGGAGTGACCACTTCGGTAGCCTGGTGTCAGGCATACACAAACGTACACAAACACCTTCTATGTCAGGATGCTTGATGAGTGAGGTTAACGTGGTCTACGTTCTGGAGTGGAGGTGATGCAAGTTGAACAGTTTCCCATTTCTCCTGCCAATTAGATCCACTCCATCAGGAAACCACTTGAAAGCGATGGGCAGCATTGTGGCTAAAAAGATTGGAATAGGATCAAAGGATGCTGAGGCTACTATTTCTTCCATCTCTTCACATGCAGGACTGTACTTGTAACATAACAGCCCTCTAAAAATCAATCTCTCTTGATACCCCATTAGCTAGATCTTTTTTTCTCCTTACTTTCCAACCACAACATTTAAATGAGCTGTCCTTGTGATATAGTGTGCAGTCATATCATGTTACCATCAATCCATGCAATCGTAAAGCAGAAATAATCACGTTGCTGCATTAATCTGCAAAACAATATGCTTATTTTCTCAGGCATATAATTAAGAAAAATTTTACATATGCTAAAATGTCTCATAACAAATACGTCTTCTCATATGTCACATTCATCACAGATTTTAAATGTGTACCTATTAAAGCTGTAAAGAGATCAGTTTCCTAATAAGTGAGATCAGATCAAAATGTGCTTTTTTTTTTCTCATTTTGCAGCTTAGCTTAATATTCAATTTCATTCCCAATAAACATGATTTCCTATGTACTAGTTATTTGAGCAGATAGATTTTTTTAGTAGTTTATCAAACTCATAATGCTAGTTTGCAAATTTAGCATGATTCATGGATGGGCACATTATTTTTGATAATTTGGACGTTTGCACAAAAATCCTTTCATATTTTATTCTCTCGCATGCTTTGATACTTAGGCAAAGTAGGAGGAAATACTATTACCAGCAGATTTGTTGGAATCAATCAAGATCTGAAAGCAGCTCAAAATAGGCTCAGCTCCTTTCATGTGAGAACAAAGAATGTTTGGTGTCTAAAAATATAAAATGTATGCTAACCCATAATATTAAAAACTTATGTCTGCACTTTTTACATAAAACTTCTGAATACTAAATTCTTCCCCATTTCCTTGTCTGTCTAATCTGGACATCACTGCAATGTTTCCACTAAACCATTAACAATACACTTGTGTTGGACGGGAAGTGAGACCATTACTCAAAATTATTAGACCACATCTTTATGGAAGGCCGAAATGAAAATGTTATTGATCCCAGGTATAATCTTTAACTCTAGTTACCAGACCCCTCTTTGCTCTATTTTAAGATGCTTTCTATTGTTTTTGTATATATTCCACTCGTTTTTCCAACATACTCCTTTTCCCACCTCCTCCTAGCCTACTCGACTATGACAACACTGGTAACACAAGTAAGATATTTTCACGTGTGTCAAATTGGTTGATGTCAATAGGTTGTTTATTCACAAAACAACCTAAGAAATAAGAATAGTCAATATGGCTCCTTGTGCTATCTCTGCCCCTCAACAAGATCTTGGTTGACCATTAGATGAAAAGATCTTATCTCACATCCACACGTATCATCCTGAAGAAAGTTTTGGACAAGTCAGAGATAGAAAACTTCCCCTTGTTATGCTTTCCTTTGTTTAGTTAAGTTAGTTTAGTTTAGAGATACAGCCCGCAAACAGGCCTTACGGCCCACTGGGTCCGCGCTGACCAGCTATCACCGCACATTAACACCATCCTACACCCGCTAGGAACAATTTTTACATTTACCAAGCCAATTGACCTACATACCTGTACGTCTTTGGAGTGTGAGAGGAAACCGAAGATCTCGGAGATAACCCACGCAGGTCACGGGGAGAATGTACAAACTCCGTACAGGCAGCACCCGCAGTCGGGATTGAACCCGGGTCTCCAGCACGGCATTCGCGGTAAGGCAGCAACTCTACCGCTGCGCCACTGTGACCGCCCAGAAGCTTTTCGAGCCACAAGCATCCCAACCGCTGCTTTTTGTGTTTGGCTGAACAGATTGAGTCAACTTTGATCTGTACGATTCTGATCATTTGCAATGTATTTATAAACCTAGACATGTCAGCTTGGTTCACCTGCACTGTTGCCCCCAAGCCTGAAGTTCAACTCCATTCCAGTACAAAATCAAGGTAGATTCAAATACTACAATACTGAGATGTTACTGCACTATCAATGCTACCTGTCACGCGAGACATTGAGCAGAAGACTTCTCAGTTGATATGAGGAAAGAGTAAAGTGGCAGCTCTGGGTGAGGAGTCGGAAATGTTCTCATTAATTTGGGGAACAATTCACTCTCACTCAGATTTCCTTGCACCACCACTAATGTTGTGGGAATGCTCTTCTCTGTTTAAAATGACTACATTATTGAAGATGCTATGAAGCAATTTCGAAAATGAAGAAGATGTCAAGTTCAGGGGAAGTATGTTCAAAAATTGAATGTCTACTAAATACAGTTGATAGTGGTGAAAAGTTCACACTCAACACATCCAAGCAAGAATATAAAGTGCCAAAGAATTGTAATATACAAAGGTAACATAACATGTGTCAACTAAAAATAAATGTAGGCTTCCTGAGAAAAGTGTTGGCCATTTCCTGCATATTTTTCCGCAATGAAATTGTATGCCAGATGGCAGCTGGGCTGGATGGAATTGTGACCCTCAAAAGATAAGTGTCATGTAAAGAGCAATATTACTCAAATTCTAAATTTAGTTTAGAACTTTGTCACCTTTTAATATTAATAACTGAAAACTGGGAGATGGGGAGGAAGTGTGCTGGATAGCAGCCAACTTGAGAAAATATCAATGGGTTTAAGTATTTAAGAAGGACCTGCAGATGCTGGAAATACTGGAGAAACTCAGCGGGTGAGGCAGCATCTATGGAGCGAAGGAAATAGGCAACGTTTCGGGTCGAGAACCTTCTTCAGACTGAAGTGAGGGTGGGGGGGAATGGGAAGAAGAAAGGAAGAGGCGGAGACAGTGGGCTGAGGGAGAACTGAGAAGGTGAGGAGAAAGCAGGGACTACCTGAAAATAGAGAAGTCAATGTTCATACCGCTGGTGTGCAAACTGCCCAAGCGAAATATGAGGTGCTGCTCCTCCAATTTATGGTGGTCCTCACTCTGGCCATGGAGGAGGCCCAGGACAGAAAGATCGGATTTGGAATGGGAGGGGGAGTTGTAGTGCTGAGCCATCATGAGATCAGGTTGGTTAATGTGAACCGAGCGGAGGCGTTGGACGAAGCGATCGCCAAGCCTACGCTTGGTCTCACCGATGTAGAGCAGTTAACATCTAGAGCAGCGGATGCAATAGATGAGGTTGGAGGAATTACAGGTGAACCTCTGTCGCACCTGGAGCGACTGCTTGGGTCCTTGAATGGAGTCAAGGGGGGAGGTAAAGCGACCAATGTAGCATTTCCTGCGGTTGCAAGGGAAAGTGCCAGGAGAGGGGGTGCTTTGTGTGGGAAGGGACGAATTGACCAGGGAGTTACGGAGGGAGCAGTCTCTGCGGTAAGCAGACAGGGGAGGAGACGGGAGGATGTGGCCAGTGGTGGGGTCACGTTGGAGGTGGCGAAAATGTAGGAGGATTATCTGTTGTATGTGACGGCTGGTAGGGTGGAAGGTGAGGACCAGGGGAACTCTGCCCGTTACGAGTGGGTGGATGGGGAGTGAGAGCAGAGTTACGGGGTATAGAAGAGACCCTGGTGAGGGCCTCATCTATAGTAGAAGAGGGGAGCCCCCGCCTCCTGAAGAATATGGACATCTCCGTTGCTCTGGTGTGGAACACCTCATTCTGGGTGCAGATGCGGGCCATGGGAGTCAGTGGGTTTATAGTGGATGTCGGTCAATAGTCTGTCACCTGCGATGGAGATAGTGAGGTCAAGAAATGGTAGAGAAATGTCGGAAATGGTCCAGGTGTATTTGAGTGCCGTATGGAAGTTAGTGGTGAAATGGATGAAGTCAGTGAGTTGTGTGTGGGTACAATACACCTGGACAATTTCCGACATTTCCCCACCGTTTCTTGACCTCACTATCTCCTAGCAATTGGTACCAAGCTATTGATGATTGATCAGCCAGTGAGAGTTACCAACAAAACTTGAAAGGTAGATGTCAACATGAAGGACATTAATCTTTCTACTTGATGCCACATATTTCTGCAGGCCAAAGCGCTTTGTGAAGTCGAAACCCCTTCTTTTAGTCAATTGTGCGGATGAAACGGCAAAAGTCATAAAGGTTCTACACACAAGACTCTGCCAATGTACAACTTTTATTGAACTTGCATTGAAGAGATCATAAACATTGTACATTTGCCATGCTAAACAGGATACCCGCAGCTTGAATTAAACGTTTTAAAGATACAAAAGTATATGTAACCAAAAGATTGAAGTGAATCCTTCAATGAGCAAAAGCTTGTATGGTGTGGTACAATCTGTTCAGTGCAGGTGAATTTGAATTTACAACTCAAATGTACATTGTGAAATTACTTGGCCTCCACAACCTTCTGTGGTAAAGAATTCCACAGATTCACCACCCTCTGACGAAATAAATTTTGCCTCATCTCCTTCCTAAAAGAACGTCCTTTCATTCTGAGGCTATGACCTCTAGTCCTAGACTATCCCACTAGTGGAAATGTCCTCTCCACATCCACTGTATCAAGCCTTTCATTATTCTGTATGTTTTAATGTACCCCCTCACTCTTCTAAACTCCAGCAAGTACAGGCCCAGCGCCGACAAACGCTCGTCATAGGTTAAACCTCTAATTCCTGGGATCATTTTTGTAAACCTCCTCTGGACTCTCTCCAGAGCCAGCACATTCTTCCTCAGATATGGTGCCCAAAATTGCTCGCAATATTCCAAGTGCAGCCTGACCAGCGCCTTATAGAGCCTCAACATTAAATCCCTGTTTTTGTGTTTTTCCAGTTCTTTTGAAATAAATGCTAGCATTGAGTTTGCTTTCTTTACTACCGATTCAACTTGCAGATTAACCTTTTGGGAACCCTGCACCAGCACTCCCAAGTCCCTTTGCACCTCCTATTTCTGGAAGATAATTGCAAAAAATAAACATGGGTCTTTTAGGGGCAAAAGCAAAGTAGTTACTTGGAACAATTACTGTGCCATTAAAACTTTGTTTCTGTCTTCATTGCAGAAAAAAACATGAACAAAGCAAAAATAGTGCAAAACCAAGGAATTAATGACATGAGGAATTTAAAGAACAGTAATTAGTATCACAGGAATACAATATAATCTAGATGATTTAAGATTGATTCAGGAAAGCAATTATTAAGAAAAACAGGACCATTAGATGTCGGTTGTTTGCAAAACGTTGGAATTCATCAGTAAACTAGGGAAACCTGTGATTTAGAAAATTATAAAATAATTAAGCAAAATTCAATGTGGCTTTACAAAAGCAAATCATGTTTGATAAAGTATTAGTGTGAGGATGTAACCAGACAGATAAATGATGAGGAACGATATTGATATTTATAATGATTGATATTTATATACTTATTAGAAAGACAATTGACAAGGTGCCACTGTAAAGGCTCACTCTAAAATCTATTTGCATGAACAGAGAATTTATGTTCAATGATTTTAATATCTTAGATTAAATGATACAAATATATCCAAAGCTACTAATGCACAAAGGTGGGTGGGGAAGTGAGCCAGGATGAGGGTCAGCAAAGGGATTTGACACGAAGGTGATGGATACAATACGTTTAGTGGCTCTGGCTGAAGAGGAAAGACCCCATTTGGTCTCCCAAATAACCGATTAGAGAGATGCAGAGGGGGGTGGTTCTGGGACGCCAGAATGCACCGCTGAGCCTACTGGAGACGTCCTGGGTTCAATCAGCGAAACGTCGATGAAAGTAGGTGCCCACTTGATAACCCCAATGATGTGTCTGCCTAGCCTTTCTCAACATCGGAGGAGCATAGGTGAGTGCAGAAGGCTCCCATCACCATCGGGAGTAAATTGACATTTGGCACTTTGGATTTTTAACATCTTATCCTGTGTATTTGGAAACATTTATCCCAGAGGGAAACTGGTATGTCAACAGTCAACAGTTACAGTTACAATGCTTTGAATGTGTCATGTTCATTATAACAATATGGTAATTTAAGTGACCAGTTATTGTACAGCACATATTTACTATTGCACAAACATGAAATTGAATTTTCAAGTGCAAAATCCCAGGAGGGGGGGTTAGTCTACCCCACGACAGAAAGGGGAGTAGTTGTACAGTTTGATAGCCACAGGGGAGTAGGATCTCCTGTGGCGTTGTGTTTTGCACCTTAGTGGGACCTGTCTGTTGCTGAAGTAAGTAGTATAATATAGGAAAATGAGAGATTATTCTTTGGTAGAAAAGTGTTAAAACTAAATAGTGACATTGTAAAGGCGAATGTCAGTGAGGTGCCACAAGAAATGCAGCAAATAATCATGCATTTAATGCAAGCACCTAAGAAAGAAGATATTGCATTTAGATACAAAAACAAATAATTCTTGACAATGCAACAAAATGTAAATGTATTAGATTCATTCATGAGTTAATGGTTATTCTTTAAGACTTTAAATGAATGAGAAATTATCTCACTGGAATAAGCAAAATTTTGGAAGGGATTGACAGGATAGATAGTGAAAGGCAGTTTCTTAATTCGAGGGAATCGAGAAAAAGCTAATGGGTTAGCTTCTGTACTGATATAATGATAAAATGCTGGAGTAGCTCAATGGGACGGGCAGTATCACTGGAGAGAAGGAATGGGTGGCATTTCGGGTGAAGACCCTTCTTCAGAGTCTAAAGAAAGGTCTCGACCAGAAACGTCAGAGTCTGAAGAAGAGTTTTGACCTGAAATGTCACCCATTCCTTCACTCCAAAGATGCTGCCTGTGCTGCTGAGTTACCCCAGCATTTTGTATCTATCTTTGATTTAAACCAGAACCTGCAGTTCTTTCCCACAATGAGAAATCTGTTTACCCAGATGAATCTTTGGAAATCTCTCACCAAGTTAGGTTTGACCATTCACTGCATCACTGAATGCATTCAAGGATAAAGGGGCTGTCCCACTGCGGCAACCTAATTGGCAAGTTTAGAAGAGTATGCCCTCGACTCATATTCACAGCATGGTCGACATGAGGTCCTAGGAGGTCTTTGTAACTCTCCTTCATGCTCGAGGGTAATCCCCGCATACTCGAGGCCTCAGCTAGGTCACGGCGTATTTTTCAACATGCTGAAAAATGCCTGCGAGTAGAAAAAGGTCGCCATGGAAAAAATTGATATTTTCTTTACTCGTAGGTTTAGTCAAAGTGGGTCGTAGTAGGTCAGCATGTTAGTCGTAGGTAATCGAGGGTAGTCGAAGGTAGACGTAGATAGTCTTCAACATAGTCGAAGGGAGCTCGAAGGAGATCGAAGGAGGTCGTCTTCACTCTCCACTATTCGGTGTCCAATTTTCCAGAAGCTAGTCAAAGCTAGTCTTCAACATAGTCGAAGGAGGTCGAAGGAGGTCTTCTACATAGTCGAAGGAGGTCTTCAACATGACACTTTTTCAAACTCTCCTAAACTCTCCAATTAGGTCGCCGCAGTGGGACAGCCCCTTAAGACTGAAAAGTCCTTGAGCACTTATAAAAATCAGGGGCGTATAGGAATCAGTCATGATTATACTGAAGATTTAGGCTCAAGGCTTAAAATATCTATTCCTGCTATTTCCTGTATTATTGTGGTCGGAGTCAATTTCCAAAGTAGCAAAAAATTATGAGGCACACTAGGATCATACATGAGAGGATAAGAATATAATGTTATAAGGACTGGAGCACCACGCTGCTTGTTAATGTCTGCATCTGTAAGTTATTCCACTGTTTGATTACTTTGTTCAGCAATATATGTATTTTTGATGGGCTTGGGCTCGCTGCAGTCCTTAGTACTTAATATTGAATCAGTAATAAGTTCTGATCCGTTTTATTAGTGCAGGTCCTCACAGTTGCACTGATCCGAGTTCCACAGTGATCTCTGCTGATACTTGTGTGGAGTTACATGTTCTCTCTGTAATTACATCGGTTCCCTCTTGGTGTTTCCATTTCCTTCCACATTTCAAAGATGTACCGATAGTTAAATTGACTTCTGTAAATTATTCCTAAATGTAGGAAGGTGAGTGGCAAAAAGGTAAGTGGAAAGAGTAATAGGATTGTTCAGCTGGAAGCAAGGATGGGTCCCAATTGGCCAAGTGGCATCCTTCTGTGTGAATATCAGAGACCCACCCTTCTAATTTCTCCGCAGATGTGGATGTTTTTTTCTCTTTGAATGTGTCTCTTGCTCTTCTTTTTTTGTTTCTAACTACTAGTTTATAAAGTATCTGCTACCTTGACAACTTTGGTCTTCAGTCTACAACAGAAACTCCCTATCCTTCCCTAACATACAGCAGACTTTTTCACCTTTTGAGTTCTGATATAGGGTTCTTGATTTGAAAAGTTCACCCAGGATTTCTCTTTACATATGTTGCTTGAACCACTAGGTGCTTGCAGTGTTTTCTGTTAGCTTTTACATCGGTTGGTAATGTTGGGTCTATTAAAATCTTAGTGGAAGTCACATCCAACCTTAACAATTTCAACAACTTGCATGAAAAAATGTATATTTTTCCTATGTACCAATAACATACTTATCTTCATTCAATATTGCCCCCAAATTTCATCAAACTAAAATTCCCCCAATCTTTAATTTAGTTTGATTTTGCTTGCATGTTTGGCCAAATGTCACCAAATTTCTAAATCTAAGTATTTCATAGGTAGAATCATAAGTTCCCAACAAAGCGCATGCAGCTCAAATGTCACCATGTCTGCTGGCAACTTTGATCTTATGTAGTCGCTTTGTGTAATTTAATCAAACGTCTTTTCAAATTTTTAAATGTCTTGCACTTAAGTAATGTCCTTATGGATTGCCGCAACTATGAGTAACTAAAAAAGGTGACCATTCAATAAGATGCATTTCCAAAAGAGGATAATTGGTAGTTATTAATATTCATATTTACCTTCCCTAAGCAAACAATCCCTTCAAATGCTCTATCACTACCTCAGCTAAGATCAGCCAGTTTGGCATGAGAAATTAGCAAGGTCCTCTTAGTCAGTATTAATGCCATTCAGTGTGTAGGAAGGAACTGCAGATGCTGGTTTAAACTGAAGATAGACACAAAAAGCTGGAGTAACTCAGAGGGACAGGCAACATCTCTGGAGAGAAGGAATGGGACGATTCGGGTCGAGGCCCTTCTCAACCGGAAACATCACCCATTCCCTCTCTTCAGAGATGCTGCCTGTCCCGCTGACTTAATACCATTCAGATCAGCTCTTTCATCAAGAAAGTCTTCCAATGGCTCCACAAATATAAACATGCCATGTTTAGGGACAATTGAGATTTTGTTTTAAAGATTAACATTTCCTCTGCATATCCAGTCGCAAATCCAATGCTGTGGTCAACCTAGAACTGTCATCTGCACATCGACATTCAACGTTTAAAGTTAAATATATTTTTTGTATTTTCTCTATGAATTATGTATAATACATTTTAGCCAATAGTTTCTTCAGAAGATTTTTCGTAGTACAAATCAGATCGTGGTATATTGTATATCCTCAATTAATTTGATGTAATTGGATCACAGAATCATACCGAACTACATGCCATGAATCAATGAACAAAACATTGTCATAATATAAAATTAACTTTAATATCTCCATCGGCATAGATTATTAAAAGCACAGTATAAGCATATTTTAAAGAAATAACAGGCTGGGGACAGTGCAGTGGATGTGGTATTCACAGATTTTCAGAAGCACTTTTATGTCAAGTTGGTCTTGAAAGGTTTGAGTAGGTGATGAGAAGAATAGATCACCCGTAAGAGTATTGTGTGCTGCTCTGTTCTCTATATCAGAGAAGGTATATAATAACACCGGTAAGTTTATGATGATGTAATCATAAAGAAGTAGCTGCAACTAGGAGGAAAGATTGACCAAACTGGAGTTCTGTACTCCGAAAAGACTTAAAGACTTAAAAAGTGGCCTTTATAGGCTGTGGGCCAAGGAGCTTTTTCGTTCAAGTTCGTAACCCAACTCACAGAACTACCTGAATTATTAACATATTGTGTAAAAATATTATATAAATCATACCTGAAACTTGTCAAGAACAAAACTTGCACATATTTTTAAAATAGGAGAATAACCTCAAATTTTCCAAGTAGTAATTGTCCAATCAATGCACGTTTGACATAGAGGTCGGACGGCAACTGTCCAACCATGCGCTTTGTTTCATGGTCTCCAGGCAGCGAGCACCCTGGGATCATGGCTGTCTCCTAATTACATCAAAACAATAACAAGGTTTCCAAGGAATAAAGGTAATGCTAACCATGCTGATAACTTTGTTTTTTGCAATTGATTTATCTTTATAAAGTTATGATGTGAACTGTTGAATGAAAATGATAAATAACAAACGTAGAGCTAGGGTTAGGATTAGGGTCAGTCAGTCAGTCAGAAGTCAGTCGGTCAGTCAATCAGTCTGTTGGTCGGTCGGTCGGTCAGTCGGTCGGTCGGTCAGTCGGTCGGTCGATCAGTCAATCAGTCAGTTAGTCAGTCGATCAGTCAATCAGTCTGTTGGTCGGTCGGTCAGTCAGTCGGCCGGTCGGTCAGTCAATCAGTCAGTCAGTCAGTCAGTCGGTCGGTCAGTCGATCAGTCAATCAGTCTGTTGGTCGGGCTGCCGGTAGGCCGATGGATACCGTGAAGGATCGGTCGGGCTGTTGGTAGGCCTGTAGATGCTGTGAAGGATCGGTTGGGCTGCCGGTGAGTGCTGCGAGTGGTCGGTCGGGCTGTCGGTAGGCCGGTGTTGCAGCGGGCGAGGGGGCGGACTGACGGAGCTGGCGCTATGGGGGTGCTGAAGGTGGCCCAGGCGACGTGCAGGGCTGTGCTGCTCCCCACCATCACCACCACGATGATCGAGAAGGGCATGGTGGCCGAGGTGGTCGCGCTGGGGGGCCTCACATACGGAGCCTGCAGCCGTTCCCAAAGCGGCTCCAGCCGTGGGCAGCTCTGGAAGGGGGGTTAGAGTTAGGCATTTTCCTGTAAGTGGAAGATGCCATAGGCTTCCCCCAGCCTGGCACTGCCCCAGTCCCACTATGGCCGTGACCCCCCCTCTGTCCACTGG
The DNA here is from genome assembly GCA_035221665.1 of Okamejei kenojei. Classification (NCBI taxonomy): domain Eukaryota; kingdom Metazoa; phylum Chordata; class Chondrichthyes; order Rajiformes; family Rajidae; genus Okamejei; species Okamejei kenojei. The sequence continues at coordinate 9,662,260 of CM069149.1, read as the reverse complement.
CAGTCAGTGGGGTTCAGTAAATGGGGGAATCCACAGGAACTGCTCTCACCCATTAATTAGGCTGGTTCAGGAGCCCGACCTCTGCAGCAGTGTCATTCAAAATACACACTCATAATTATATTCATTATATTATTTTAATATAATATGATTATATATAATTACAGTCATATTGACACATATATATATATGGTTTAATAATATATGGTTTAAATAGACCGCAGCACGGAATTAGGCTCCCCATGGAGTAATACGAGCATTGAATGGCACTTACTTTTTTGATCTCATTTTCTAATTAGCTTAATTAATTAATGTGCAACTTTTGGCACTGATGAGTTATGACTTCCTTCTCAATTATATTTTATCTAAATCTGTGCATAATTTCAAGTAGTTCCCAGACGGGTCACGAAAGTTAAATTCTAGACACATTTTCGATGCTCGGCCCACAGCCTATTAACGGGGAATCAGTCAAGTGGATGGGGAGACATTTTTCTATCTTTGGTTCTCAGAAAAGCGATGATGTATGAATTATTTATAACTGGATGAACTGCAAAAATATTAGGAGGGTTTTAGCTTTTTTTAAACAGAGTCAGGGCTGCCAACATTGGGTGAGATTTGGGAGTGAGAAATTGCGAGAGACCAAACCTGACAGAGTGTAGTGGGGGGAGGGGGAGGATGTGGGTAGGGGGGAGGGGGAGGGTGTGGGTGGGGGGTGCCCTCCATCCCATGTTACGGAACTTTTGAATTTTTCAGCTTGAAATTGTGCAATCTGGTGCGTATGTCGCGAGTCTTTTAACTTACACTTGAATGCAATATTTATGCTATAATTTGGATTAGCTATGAATAAGGTTAGGCTAAAGGACATTCCTAATTACACTCCACAGTAGAGCCAGGCTCTGATCAACAGGTGCAGCACATGAATGTTCTTCGTGTATTCATGTATGGAAATCAGATTATAATCAAGCATTTGGCCCATGTTGACCAACCTGGGTCTCACTACACACCTGGTACTACTCCTGGCCCTGACTCCAGTTGCATACCTTCTCTCATTCCTACCCTGAGTCCAGCCTTACACCTGCCCCCCCTATTCTACCCTGATCATAGCTGCTTACCTGCTTAGGCTCCCAGTGCTGAACATTCCCATTGTCCCAGCTTTGACTGCACACCTAGTACTATTCCAGACCTTGACTCTGGATGTACACTTGGCCTTGCTCCTAGGCTCTCTGCACTGACAATATATCTGGCCCACACATAAAGCCCCATATCTGACCCCCTGGACTTAAACTATTATGTTCAAGTCCACAGGTGCTTATCTAATGCAGTAATCTTTTATGGGACACTTCACGGACCAAATTTTGTATAACAAAATTTGCTACATCCATTGGCTTCCTTGTTATCTAACATGCTAGTTACTTTGTCAAAGAAGTCATCAACTGGTTGAACACAATTTCTCGTCCATAAAATGATACTCACTCAGCTGTATAAGTATTCTGTTACAAAATTCCTTCATTTTCCTAACAAACTGTCCTTAAGTCATTTTCACCCCCAATATTTTCAGTATTTTGCTGTCTTCCTCTCAAGCGGGACTTTTCTGAAATGCAAAGTCCAATAACATTGAAGCAATAATATTCTTTTTAATGTGATCTTGAGAGTACATAATATTTTCTGTGGTATTCATAAAACAACAATGATAAATAGATCTTTGTTTTTGATTGCACCTACCAACATGCATACATTATTACAATAGAGTTAATATGTACCGAGGGCAAATTTTTGTTCTAATGCTCCCCATTCCCAATTACTTTTACATTTAAGTGATTGAAATCCAAGTGAAGTTTAAATGGCATCATAAAAGTAAACCCTCCGGAATGGATGATATTCATTACGTGGTTGGTTGGGGTCAGTATCAGCACAATTACAATATTAAACTTTGAATCTTCAGATGTCCTGGTTCAAGCTAAAACTAAAGACAAATAATAATCTCCTCACACATTCCCCTGCAAGTATCTCTTAAAATATGCCCCTTCTTTGCACAAGCTCTTAAATATCGCATCTGAATCAGTTCTGATCTGATTACACTCCTTGAGGATGTTCATCTACGTGTTCAATTAATAAAACAACGAGATTGGAGACATTTCTATTCAACCAGTCAAAGGAATTTGGTGGGGGTGGGGGGTTTATAAATAGTCAGTGAGGTAAACAAACATAATAGTTGAGTGGCAAATGAACTGAATTTAACTGAAGGAAATAATGGGTTATTGGAGCTGTATGTTGTGACAGAGAGCCTGATGCCTTTCATGTCATTTTAATATTACACTTATCCCATCCCCTTGGATATTCCGGATTAATAAATTAAGGATTTGTTAACTCATTACAAATCAGGCTAATTACAAATAAATAACATTAGCCAACTCCGAAACACGAAGCACTGAGCATTGGGATCCAGGCATCACGGACAACTGGAATCAGTTTCCCGCTAATATCTGGCAGTGCTCTCTGTCTGAACCAGGGGCCAAGGAGCTTTTTTGAAAGTGGGGGGGCTGAGCGATCACCGACCACTGGCCTTGGGGGTACTCGGCGAGGGAGTGGAGCAACCAAGTTGGGGGAGGGTGTGGGAGGGGAACACGGTAGGGACTTTTTGAAATTTGATGTATTAAAATCATGTTTTAGTGCATTGGAGAAGTATGATTTCAATGTTTATAGTTTGAAATATTTTTAAGAGGTAACTTTTTAAGGGGTAACTTTTTCCGCACAAAGTGTGGTGGGTGTATGGAACAAGCTGCCTGAGGTGGTAGTTGAGGCAGGGACTATCCCAACATTTAAGAAACAGTTAGACTGATACATGGATAGGACAGGTTTGGAGGGATAAGGACCAAAAGCAGGTAGTGTAGCTGGGACATGTTGGCGGGTGTGGGCAAGTTGGGCCGAAGGGCCTGTTTTCACACTGTATCACTCTATGACTACATTATACCTCCACCATGCATGAATGCTTCAGAATCAAGTAGTCGAGATTTATTGCCATATACTCAAACATAGAAACATAGAAAATAGGCGCAGGAATAGGCCATTCGGCCCTTCGAACCAGCACTGCCATTCAATATGATCATGACTGTTCATCTAAAATCAGTACCTCTTTCCTGTTTTTTCCCCGTATCCCTTGATTTCGCTAGCTCCAAGAGCTAAATGTAACTCTCTCTTGAAAACATCCAGTGAATTAGCTTCACTGCCTTCTGTGGCAGAAAATTCCACAGATTGACAACTCTCTGGGTGAAGAAAGTTTGTTCTCATCTCAGTCCTAACTGGCCTACCTTTTATTCTTAAACTGTGACCCCTAGTTCTGAACTCCCCCAACATCGGGAACATTTTTCCTGCAGTTACAGTAAGTGAAAATCTAGCAGGCAAGCAGGATGCTTTCTCCAACCACCCCCATTTGAAGGCCACTATCTTCCATCGTTTCTACCCAGTGCCTGGTACCTACTTTCAGCAGCCACTGGTTGTCCTCCAGGATGCACCGAGCCGCAGCCTGGTCCATGCCGGTCACCAGGGCGAATTTTGCATAGAGACTCTCACGCAACGTTTACGACGCCTCCAACGGCCCGGGACTCTTGCACTGAGGCTGCTCCATGGCCGGAGCTGCAGTGAGCGACTCGCCAGCCTGGTAAACACTCACCTGCCCCGGTTCCCCGTCCGCATCTGCCCCCGTCGCTGCTTCCACTTCCATCCCTCCCTCTGCCCTGGCTCTCCAGCACCCACGACCAGGTTGCTCAGAGCACAGCAGCGCCTCGTCCAAAGCCAGAGACAAAAAAGTGAGGGGGGGGGCTACCCCCGCTACCCCCCCCCCCCCCCCCCCCCCGGTTCCGCGGCCCATGTACCTCTCTCCTGCCGCTCGCCGGCCTCACTCATGTCAGCTGTTTCCCGCAAATCCTTAAATTACGACTGCCGCCGGGAACAGGACATGGCCTTACTTGCTGCGCTGGGTGACACTCATTCACTGCCCGGTCCGTGTCTTTCAATATAAATTTGCATGGGGACATGCTTTGGAGGTGTGTGACGGTTCAGTCAAGTGAGAATACCAGAGAATAAGAATGCTGCTGTCTTGTCAACAGATGCGCACACAAGCAGTTGATATTAGTTTTGAAATTCTCGTTGATCACAGAATTACTCACGACAGAGCGTAAGAAATTTGTGATCAGCATGAGAGCGTGAGAATTGGGCAGAATGCGTGAGTCTCACGCTCAATGCATGAGAGTTGGCAGCTCTGTGGTAAAATATAGAATCTACTTCAAGCAGATTACATCAAGAGAGGCTTCATCCACATGTGGGAGAGAAGAATACAAGTGATTTGCAGCAAGTTAGGAAGGGGTAATTAATGTAAGATGCAGATCAAATGGAATATAGACACCAGTGGATATCTGGGCAGATAGAATTTACATCACGAAAGAGACAGATTTAATATTAGTTGGGAGGAACTGCAGATGCTGGTTTACATCGAAGTTAGACACAAAATGGTAGAGTAATTCAGCGGGACAGGCAGCTTCTCTATATAGAAGGAATGGGTGATGATTTCGGTCAAGACCATTCTTCTGGTTGCCCTAAATCAACAAATATATCAGCAATAGACAATAAAAGACTCAAGACCCGAAACGTCACCAATGCTTTCTATCCAGAAATGCTACCTGTCCTGCTGAATTACTCCAGCATTTTGTGTCTATCTTCAAATTTAATGTTAGTTTTGTGCCATCATTATTTGAATCTCAGTAAATTCTAAGTGCAGTAACTCAACCATAACCACATGTACTGTAAAAAATAATTTATTTCCAGTCTTACTTAATTCTCTGGTTTTACATCAACAGTACTTAACCAATCATAACAGCCAAAATGACTGATATGCTCTGAAGTTTAAATACAATGGCAACTTTCAGGAAACAATACCATATCTATCAAGAAATAATATATGGTTAATTGGTTGAACAACATCGAGCACGCTGGGTTCATTTTACTCTATACATTCTCTGATTATTTTTGAACTCTTAAAATCCTGATAATTCAGAATTGTCACTCCACAATGGGGCACAGCCAACAACGTGAAAAACAGGAATGTTTTTGTTCAAAAGATTGACCTCTGCGAATAGTTGTTTTATTTAGTAGCTCCACAACATAGCACAATTTCCACGGGCCTGCTGCAACGCAGTGCATGACTGGCAACAGTCGTGAAAGTTGGCCTTCATATCAGGCTAAAAATAAATGCATCGTAGCGAAAGAGAAGGATGGAAGGAAAGACAAAGATTAAACTACAGCCGCAGCTTTTTACCAGAGAATACCAACTTTCAGCTAAATTTCATATATTAAAAACCCTACAGCTAGTCAAATTGTATGCTTTGCACTGCTTAGCAAAATAAATAGGTTAACAAAAAAAATATTCTTAGGAGCAATATTGAACTGCTGGGTTATAGACCTAAATATAGACCTTAAAAGGCCCACCAATATTTAAATTGGTTTGAAATAGTAGGCTGTTTCACATCTTTTGACATTTGTATAAACAGTTTTGTTAATAACAGGATGCTTCACATCCTAAATGAAAAGCACAGTCCGTGCCTCCTCCTTTGTGCAGTGTAATGACTCATATACAGTATCTCCAAATTGCTGATGAGATCTTTCCTGTTTCATTCATAAGGAAATCAGGTCCCAAGAATTATTAGACAAGAACATGAAAATAGGTAATATAGAAAGACAGAAGCCATAACAAAGTGGATTTTCAGCAAATATGGATATGAAGATAAAATTAATTTACACTTTAATATTCCAATGTTAAATACACAATACAATACTTAAAGAGGGCTATCATTTGATCGACAATGCTATGTAGATTGCAAATGTTTATCATTCCCTTCACTGCTCTTTCATTTAAATTATGTGCTATCAACAATTTTCACTTTAAATACTTAACACGAATAGCATCATGGTCTTTGATGAATCATCTGCACATTTAGCTCAATCACTTTTCATCAGGAAATCAGAATTCCTCATATCCTGCAGGAAGGAAGTGCTGGCAGGAGCTGCTGTCAGGCAAAGCACGAGGCTCTTGACTCCCTTGTTTCCGACATGTGGGGGCTCCCTGCACCTCACTGATCTATTTCAAGCCTCCCTCACTTTCACCAACCACTGGCTCAACGACAAATATGAATATATGAAACCAAGCAAGGCACAAACAAGACCAAAACAAATCACAGTTTCAGCCCCAATATCCAAGACCATTTCCATTTGTAGAATCCTTCAAAAAATTATTGTAACAGGATTTGAACCTCTGCGAGATAAAACACACCATTTTGAAACCATTACTTGAGGGTTAAGAAGATTAGCTTCCCCCGTCCTCTATTGCCAGTCATGCACCGTGTTAACTTTTTTGCCAGTTAATTATAAGTCAGCAAAAATTATTTACTCAATCATCCATTAAAAATATCCTTACCTGCGTCTTTTCCGAACATACCTTACCTAGTTTAAAAAAAGACATTAAAAGATATTAAAAGTGCAATACCAAATATGATTCAATTGTGGCAGAAATAAATTAAAAAAAAATATTTTTAAATTTACCACTACAATGGCAATGCCAATGGCAGCCAAAAGTGTGAGAGGAATCAGCATAAATCCAAAGACTGAGACACCATGATTACTGTCGGCAGTTGTGTTGGCTGTTTGGTTAAACATGACACTTTTTTCTTCTTGCTCATCAGATGAATGTAAAATTTCCTTTATACTTGTGTTTGATTAGTGGTGTTTATGATTTTTTTCCTCAAAATTAAGTCCTGCAAAGTTTTCATATTGTACATTTGTTGTGTTTTGTATTGAAGCTTCCATCACTTGATTATCATTGGGAAATATTCACATTGATCCTGAAACCACATGATTCACTGATATTCCATTCCACCCATGCTGTAGAGAGTAAGTACCTATAATGTGTCAAAAAGTGAAAAATTGTTAATTTGAGAAATGTGTTATAAAGATTTTATAAAAAAACATTAAGGCTCGTTTATCCACATCCTTAACAAACCTTTGAAACAAAGTTTTGACAGTCTATAAAAAGTAAACATTTCAGTAAAAGATTATGTAACAGACATACATGGTTGCACTTGAAAAGAAAGCAAGATTTTGCAGTTGTCATTTTGTTTATCTTTGCCCCGCAGGTACAATTAACATAGTACACTTATGGGCGATTTATTTCGGCGACTTGCCGGCACCCGTCGCAGCAGGTCTCCGAAAATGTTAAACAGCGGCGACCAAAACAAGGTACGACTCTTTGGGCGACTACTCATGACCATACAGGCTTCACCCCGTGACATGTCACCAGGGTGTCGCCTGTACGGCCGTGAGTAGTCTCCTCAGTCACCAAAAGAGTCGTTGCGTCTTTCTGGTTGCCGCTGAATTTTCAACATGTTGAACATTTTTGGCGACCTATGACGGGTGCCGGCAGTCGCCGAAAAAGTTGCGTAAGTGGGACAGGCTCATTACCGTACGCTGTGATACAGACACACACCGCGATGAACAGGAAGGTTGGCGCTGTAATTAAGACAGCTAAAGTACAGTGTACAGTAATGGGCCTGTCCCAGTTACGCAACTTTTTCGGCGACTGCCGGCACCCGTCATAGGTCGCCGAAACTTTTCAACAACTACGACTCTTTGGGCGACTGAGGAGACGACTCACAACCATACAGACGACACCCTGGCGACATGTCGCAGGTTGAAGCCTGTATGGTCGTCAGTAGTCGCCCAAAGAGTTGTACCTTGTTCTGGTCGCCACTGAATTTTCAACATGTTGAACATTTTCGGCGACCTATGATGGGTGCCGGCAGTCGAAGAAAAAGTTGCGTAAGTGGGACAGGCCCATTACTGTCCTTGTAAAGTTCAACTAAAGTAAACACCGACTTGCAATAAAAGTAATGGAGATGGAGCCAGCAAAGGAATGCAAGGATGGTGAAACGGTTGGTTAAACAGGTGTGTTTTTAAGGAGGGGGCTAAAATGGAAATGAAAAGCAGAGGTTTTAGGAAGAGAATTCCAAATACAAGGCCAACATCACTGCTAATAAGTTTCAGAAGGAACTGCAGATGCTGGAAAATCGAAGGTAGACAGAAATGCTGGAGAAACTCAGCGGATGAGGCAGCCTCTACGGAGTGAAGGAAATAGGCAACTTTTCGGGTCGAAACCCTTCTTCATACTGATGTGAGGGTGGGGGGGTGGGAGGAATAAAGGAAGAGGGAGAGCCAGAGGGCTGATGGAGAGTTGAGAAGAGGAGGGGAAAGTAATGGCTATCTGAAATTAGAGAAGTCAATGTTCATACCCCTCTGGTGCAGACTGCCCAAGCAAAATATGAGGTGCTGCTCCTCCAATGTATGGTGGTCCTCACTCTGGCCATGGAGGAGGCCCAGGACAGAAAGGTCGGATTCGGAAAGGGAGGGGGAGTTGAAGTACTGGGCCACCGGGAGATCAGATTGGTTAATGCGGACCGAGCTGAGGTGTTCGGCGAAGCGATCGCCAAGCCTACGCTTGGTCTCACCGAAGTAGAGCAACTGACATCTAGAGCAGCGGATGCAATAGATGAGGTTGGAGGAGATGCAGGTGAACCTCTGCCGCACCTGGAAAGACTGCTTGGGTCCTTGAATGGAGTCAAGGGGGGAGGTAAAGCGACAAGTGTAGCATTTCTTGCGGTTGCAAGGGAAAGTGCCCGGGGAAGGGGTGGTGCGGGTGGGAAGGGACAAACTACATTATGTACATCACTGCTAATAAAGTGGTTAAAGCTAGGAGCCATAGTCAAAAAAAATGTCCAGAGTCATAGAATCAAGCTGCATCGAAACATGCCCATGTCCGCAACTTGTCCATTCTCCCCCAGTTGCCCCAGCTATGCAAATCCCACTTGCCTGTGTTTGGCCCATATCTCTTTAAACTTTCCCTATCCATGTACCTGCTTAAATTATGCTTTAAATATTGTTTTTGATTGGAGAAAACAGAAACAGAACATGAAGTAATGAGTTGTACATGATAGATTGCTTGATGTTAAAGATGTATCACACTGAGGAAATTTGGCATGTCTCCGGTGAGTCTTACAAACTTCTACAGATGCTCCATAGATAGCATACTGTTGGCTTGCATTACAACTTTGTTTGGGAACAGCTCTGCCCAAGCAAGACACAAGAAATTGTAGAGAGTAGTCGATGTCGGCCAGTCCATCACACAGACCAGACATCCCACCATTGAGTCCATCTACACTTCATGCTGCCTCAGAAAAGCAGCAAAGTCTTGTCCAACCCCAGTCACTTCTCATTATTCCTGCCCCTGTCCAGCAGGAAGCTTAAAGGCACGCACCACATGCCTTAGTAACAGCTACTGCCCTTTTTTATCAGGCTTTGAACGATCCTTACATAAGCCAGGGTACTGTTTGATTCACCTCTGTCCCATTGAGGACATTAGATGTTGCCTACGGAACTGATACACAACCATGCTGGAAACTACGTTATGCAGTTTGTATCTTTGCCCTTTGCTCTAGCTATTGTAATTGAGTTGGAACTGATTTTATCCATGTATGGTTCATCTGATCTGTTTGGGTAGCATGCAAAACAAAGCTTTTCACTGTACCTGGATACATGGGACACTAATAAAACTAAACCTAAATAAAGTAATAGAGACACAACTTTTGGAGGCAAGGCTATGGGAATCTCTTCTTGGTGTCAAAGATACGCAAGTTTACTTGGTCGCACCTTTGATGTTTTCTGAATATATTCAGTAGCAGTACTTCACTATAGTGTAAATGGTTCCCACTTGTATCCTGATGACACTTGTATAAAGTATTAAGCATTTATCTACCCACTTCACAATTTGGCTCCATTTTAGTAAATTCATTAGGTATAAAAGTTTAAAACTCCTCAGTGGCACAATAATATAATGCACTCTGTTTTGTGAACTGAGTTATGTAGGAAGGAACTGCAGATGCTGGTTTAAACCAAAGATAGATGCAAAAAGCTGGAGTAACTCAGCGGGTCAGACAGCATCTCCGGAGAAAAGGAATAGGTGACGTTTTGTGTCAGACTGAAGAAGTGTCTTGACCCGAAATTTCACCTATTCCTTTTCTCCAGAGATGTTGTCTGACCCGCTGAGTTACTCCAGCTTTTTGTATCTATCATTTGTGTACTGAGTTCATTGATTTCACGTAGGCTATTGATCCAACTCCTGGAAAGCCCTAGTGCACAATATATAATTATTCACATGTAGAATGCATACTATTTCTACAATTAGGAGAATCTGAAGAGATTTTATATTAAGGGAAACAGTGTAAGTAGGGAGAGAATAGGGCCCCTCATTGATCAAAGTGGACATTTACGTGTAGAGCTGCAAGAGATGAGCAAAATTAATATTCCTCCTCCGTTTTTACTGTGGAGAATGGCATGTAGATAAGGAAACTCAGAAAATTCAATGGGGTGTCTTGGGGACAGCCCACATAGGCAGTAGATGAGTTGCGAAAAGTCTTAAAATGTGTATGAAGGTACATAAATCTCCGATCTTATTAGGTATATCGAAGAACACTGTGGGAAGTTAGAAAATAAATTCCAGGAACCTTAGCTGAGAGATATATATACATCATCATTAACCATGGGTGAATTGCTGGAAGACTGGTGTGGCTAGATTTAGTGCCTTTACTTAAAAAGACCTGCAAAAATAAATCTGGGAACTTTACACCAGTGAGACCTCAATGGTTGGATTTATTTTGAAGAAGGTCGTGGATTAGTCGATGAGGTCCATATGGTCTTTGGCAAGGCCCTTGACAAGATACCACATGGCAGATCACACTGGAAGGTTAGATCTCATGGGATCCATGGAGAACTAGCTAACTGGATACATAATTGACTCGAGTAAGCAGCAGAGGGTGATGGCAAAAGTTTGGCTTTAAGACTGGAGGCCCATGTCTAGTTTTGTGCTTCAGGTTTTGGTGCTGGGCCCACTGTTTGCCATCAATATCAATGATTGGATGAGAAATTACAAGGCATGATTAATTGGTTTTCAGATGACACCAAGATATGTGATATAGTAGAAAGTAAAAAAGGTTATCAAGAATTACAGTGTGATCATGGTCAGCTGAGAAAATGGGCTGAGGAATTTAGATTAATTCCGATAAATCCAAGTTGTTGCATTTTGGGAAGTCAAACCTGGGTAGGACTGTCACATTAGGGCCCTGGGGTGTGTTGTAGAGCAGAGGGACCTGGGAGAACAAGTATATGATTCCCTGAAAATGACATCACAGGTCGCCCGAGAAAGCTTATGATATGCCGGTATTGATCAGCAAAGACATTGCGTGTACAAGTTGGAGCATTATGTTGCAGTTGTACAAGATCGCACTTGGAGTACAGTTCTCACGTTTGGCCACACTGCCATAGGAAAGATGCCATTAAGATAAGAATTGTGCAGAAAAGATTTACGAGGATGTTACTTAGGACTCGAGGGATTGTTATTCATTGGGGCTGTGTAGCTTGGACTTTATTTCTTGAAGCATTGGAAACTGAGGGGTGAAGGTCTATAAAATCATGAGCAAAATAGATAGGTTAATTGCAGTCTTTTTCCTAGGGTTGGGGAATGAAGAACTAGATAGCATTGGTTTAGATTGAGAAGAGAAAGATGTAATGGGATCCTGAGGGGAAATCTTTTTATGCAGAGGGTGCTACATATATAAAACGAGCTACCAGGTGAAGTGGTTGAGATATTTGGACAGGTAAATGGATAGGAACGGTTTGGAGGGATTGGATTAAACACAGTAAATGACACTAGTGTAGACAGGCACCTTGATTGGCATGGACAAGTTGGGCTGAAGGGCTTGCATCCATGCTGTGTGACTCTGGCTCTCTTAAGCCAAACGAAAACATGCTGTGGGAAGTGGAAACACGAACAAGTCTACAATAGGGATAAGGGACCAAGTAAAGTGGAGGTAGTAACAACACTGTGCTGACACTATTGCAGATACAATGTGCTGGCAGTTCGTCCAACAAGGGAGCAATTAAATCATTCAATGAGCACCATTTTCAGGCAAGAAATTGAAGTACACGGCATATTTATATTTTGCTTTCGATCAACAAGAAATGCAGATATTGCATCCTGAATGCTGTACAATATAAGGAAGTGTGCTGTTGATTTCAAAAACACTTGTGAAGGCAATCATGAGGAATTGACCTGCAAAACATTGTAACAAAATGGTGCGAGAATTAGGCAAAAAGTCAGGTGTCCCAGGGGAAAATAGTTTCCAAATCATGAGCCAATGTCAAACAAGTCATCGATAAGTGGTAGATTCAAAGGCATCACTTAGACCGATATTTTGGAACAAGAAAACAATTCACAAACCTCAATAGCAAGCAGTTCAGAATTTGTTTGAACCAGGAGATCAGGTTTTCAGAAGTTTCAAGAGAACTGTCGTGTCAGCACACAAATCCACAAACAAGGTAAGAAGCAATGGCTTCAATGTGACATGGAAAGGTAGTACCAATTGGGTCCAACACAGAAAGTACTGACATAGAAGGTGAAATAGAGTTTCGGGGAAGAGCTCAGAATTCACACTTTTACTGTTCACAGATTTGCTGCATGGATTGAATCAAAAACACACATTGAGTTGGATGCTTTATGAGGGGAACTGCATTGCAATGTGGAAGCAGTTGCTAAGCTTTGATAATTCTACGAAGAATGTCACAGAAGGAATGGAATTACTCATGTTGGCCAGTCCACCACAGCAAAACAGAGTGAAAGCAGTCACACAGTAAAAGCCTTGGAGATAATCCAGAAAGTGCAAAGTCAAAGGAAATGAGTTTGAGAGTTCAAAAGGGACAGGAGGAAAGTGGAAAGGACTGGTGTCTACAGGAAGCACACTGACGGCCAGAATACAAGATGGCGTGAAACGAGCTATTAAAATTGGAAATCATTACGAAACCACCAGAGAATATAGTGACTGAGTTTATGGTGTCCAGAATTGTATCTATACAATGAATGTATGATTGTGACCATTTTAAATGTTGATGTTGCAAGTGTTTTTAATTGTATAGGAAACTGCAGTGAATGCAGGTAACACCAAAATGACTGATCGAAAGACACAAGATGCTGGAGTAATTCAGTGGGTCAGGCAGCATCCCTGGAGAAGATGGAAAGGTCATGTTTTGGGTCGGGACATTACTTCAATCCTACCTCTTGATTGTGCTAGAAAATATGTATCTCTATGTATGTGCAGTATCAATTTAATGCATTATTATTTCAGACACTGCCTTTCAGTTAAGAGTTTTTACCTTCAGTAAAGAGGATTAGTAAGTGCATTAACTTAATCGCAGCCTCTCAATGTTGACAGAGTCAGAGAGCTATACAGCATGGAAACAGGCCCTTCAACTCAATTCAACCGCGCCAACCTAGTTGCTTAACCAAGCAAGTCGCACTTGGCTGTGCCTGGCCCATATCCATCCAAAGCTTTCATATCCATGAACCTGCCTAAGTGTCTTTTAAATGTTGTAATTGTGCCCTGCGCTCTGCCACTTCCTACGGTGGTTCAATCATGTCTGCACTGCCCTCCGTGTGGAAGAAGTTGCACCTCAAGCTCCTTTTAAATCTTTCCCCTCTCAACTTATATGTATGGCTTCTAGTTGTTGCCTCCCATGCCCTGGGGTTTAGACTTCCAGTCAGAAGCAGCTGATCTCATTCAAGTGGAGCACTGGGGCAGATATATATTTTTTCTGTACAGCAGATTTGATGTAAATTCAATGCAATTATATTTTTCTTAGGTTGTGATTCCAAGCTACACTGCCTTCCTGTAATTTGCCGAAGGGATTAATTACCATTCTGCACATTTACTGTGATTTTCAGCTGATGTTCCAACCAACAAAGAATAGGGAATGAAGCAAATATATTCTCGTCCCAAACATGCACAGTTAAAGCCAATTGCCACACTGAATTTACTATCTGGAAGGCCAATCTAAGTTTTGCAACAGTGACCCTGGGAAATGACACACTCAAGTCTAACGGGGCAGTAGGCCCTTCTGCTTAGAGCGAGCATAGAATGCATTAAGTTCATCCGGGCATCTCACTATCACCAGCGATGCTGCCTGACTTCGCTTTACAGCCAGTTAAAGTATTGAGGCCTTGCTGCAGTCGAGGGCTGCTTGTACCAGTAGTTGTACTAATCCTATCATCTTCAGGAAGCACTGGGACTTCTAGCCCATGCTGGTTTAACAAATAATATTTAGAGTCACTTATCAACTTTTCCAAAATATAATGATCTCCCTAGATCTTTCATCTGTAATGTGAACCAGGTCAGATCCTTCTTCAGACATTGTTAACGCCTTGGATTTTTCTGTGCCCTCGTGAAAATTCAAAACATTAGATAATACAACTTATTTCAAGAACTATGTAAGGAACCATAGAGAATATGAATCTGTTACTTCATGGCATGCTGGGTTGTATGGCTGAGTCTCTTTCTTACCAACAGTTTGTTATAGTGTGACAATGCTTCAAGTATATTAAAAAGATAAATCCATTATTGGAGAAAATGTTAGTATAATAGTTAAGAACTACTCTTACAATATAATAACAGTATTTGTGTACCCACAATACTGCTATACTTTAAACACAACTACATTCTGCACTCTGTATCTTCCCCTTTTCTCTCTCTATTGTACTTGAGTTTTGATTGTATTTATCAATCAATATCTGATCTGTTTGGATAGCGTATAAATCAAAGCTTTTCACTTTCCCTCAGTACACATGGCAATAATAGACATAAACCTAAACAAGGATGCCCAATATTAAAGTACAACATTTAGTTTCAATATTTATCTGTAGGTCTCATTTTGCAAAGATTAATATGAAAATTAATTACAATGCAAAAAAAACATATTTTGAACTGGCTAAAATCAATTTTATTAAGTTTTTAAATAATTGTGTTTTTGTTAGTCCAAGTTTTTTTTTTCACCAAATAACTCATTATTCAGGCTGGTGACCACAAGACCTTTAATTTTAGTCTGACTAAAGAGTTGGTGCATACAGGAAATAAGTTTGTTCTGTATGCAAATGAGTCTCCCCAGCCTACTTAGACAGAACCAGATGTCTCTTGGTCCTATAAGAATTGACCTGTCGACCATCAGTTTTTGTATCAATGTACTTGGCAGTTGATGTTCACACGGATGATAACAGGTCAGGTAAGCAACTCAAGCATGTTCAGTTTATTGCACAGCTCGCTTCAGCTTTATCCACTATTATTAGAACACAAGTTGTACATTGCAACTCAGATACATAATACTATCTACTTGATTGCATGTGGAGTTAATTTATGTTTATTCAAGGTAAAGAAACTTTACTTTGCAGTCTGTTTAAGGTGATAAATAATGAGAAACACAAGTAATTAATCTTGCAAATAATACTACTGCAATTTTTGATAGCTTGCACAATTTCATCTCATTTCAGGTTTGAGCATTTTTCCTATTGCAAGATTTTGTTATTCCTTATTTGAGCATAACATGTAAACTTAGAAAAATGTGAGACCTTTGAATAAATTGCTGTATTTCTGAATAAATGTAATGACCAACAACATCTTTCAAATTCACACCTGGTGGCTAATTGCAAGGTTTTACTCAATTTATTGCTTTTAATTTTTTTTCTAGCACTTCGTAAAACTTAAGGTAATGGTTATTGGTCTGTCACTGGAAAAAATAAATTACTAAAATATTCTAATTAATCATATTTTTTTCACAAAACTGAAATGACAATAGTTTTGTAGTTGTTTTATTTGACAAGTCTGTGAGAAAAATATAATTTAACAAGCATATTTTATGTAAATTTGTAGGGAAATTAGGTTTATTAAGCACATCATTTAAAGCTACAGGAAAGACTGAATGCAGATTTATTTAGATGAAACCATGAATGAGAAAGTATGGTGATAATCTTATCGGCACTACATTCTCTAATTAAGTGCTGATATAACAGATAGGTCATTTTTAAACTGTTTACAAAAGATAAAGATAAATAATGATAGATTTACAAAGGTTGTTATCTCAGCAATAATACATATTCACATGGATCTTTTAACATTAAAATAATCATGAGGTCTGATGTGATTGAGCCAAGGATATTGAGAGAGGAGAGAGGAGATTGTTGGGATCTTTCTATCTTCTCCACCTATAGGTCCCAGAGGACTGTAGAGTAACCAATGTTGTTCCATTGTTTAGGAAAGGAAATGGGGATAATGCAGGAAATTATAAAACAGTGCACTTCACATCAGTGGTAGGGAAGCTATTGGAGAGAAGTCTTGGGGATAGGATTTACTATATTTGGAAAATAATTGGACAAGTAGGGATAGTCAGCATGGATTTGACCAGGGCAGGACATCTTACAAACTTGATTGAGATTTTAGTGATGAATGTTCAAGGGATTGATGAGGGTAGGGCAATGGAAGTTGTCTACAAAGACTTTAGTAAGGCACTCCACAAGGTCCTTCAAGGTAGGTATTTATGAAGAGAAAATTGGACTAACTTGGATTGTTTTCCCCAGAGTGTCGGAGCCTGAGGAGAGACTTAACAGAAGTATATAAAATTATGAGAGGCTTGGATAGGGTAGTCAGTCACAACCCATTTCCAGAGTGAAATATCTAATACTAGAGGGCATGGCTTTAGGGTCAGATGAGTACATTTGAAGGAGATATGTGGGGCAAAATGTTTACAGAGAGTTGTGGGTCGTGGAACAGATAGTGGCATTTAAGAGGATTTTAGATTGGTACATAAATATAAAGGGATATGAATCACATGCAGGCTGAAGAGATTAGTATAATTTAGCATCATTTTCAGCAGAGACATCATGAACTGAATGGAGCTTCCCTGTGCTGTACTGTTGCATGTTCTATGAAATCTACTTTAGTACATCGACACAAATATGCCTAAGGAAATGGTATCAATCCAGTAGTGAAAGAGAAATTTGAATGAGTAATTGGAAGATTGCTCAACATGCCTAATGTTGAGAGGTTACTTACAGATGTAAAGGTTTAGTAAGTGTGTTAAAGAAAATAAAATTAAAACAGTTTAAGGCTCTATCAATGAAGGGATAAATGGGAGGGATGCAAAGATTCAAATTGGCCAGCAAATGTGAGGATAAAATGCAATCCATTACCCAGAAAATTATAAACCACTTTTTCATTGGGCAAGGAGTCAGGAAAGATCAATAAAAATATACAAAATGGGCTTTGTATTTGGAGGGATGTTGGCAAGTTGAAGTTTATAGAAAGTGCTGAAAGGTAGGCCATCCAGGACTTTGTTCAAGATGTGGACTCTTATACATCAGCGAGTACTGTATCCGTTATTCAAGATGTGGACTCTTATACATTGGCAAGTACTGTACCCACTGTTCAAGATGTGGACTCTTATACAACAGCGCGACCAAACGTAGACTGGCCGATCGTGCGCTCAACACCTTCACTCAGCCTGCCTGGTATCTCAGTTACCAAACACTTTCATTCTCCTTCCCATTCCCATTCTGACCTTTCTGTCCTAGGCCTCCTCCATTGTCAGGTTGATGGAAATTGGAGGAACAACATATCATATTTTGTTTGGCAGCTTACAACCCAGGGGTATGAATATTGACTCTGAAGAATATGAGTTTGAAGAAGAGTCTCGACCCAAAACGTCACCCATTCCTTCTCTCCAGAGATGCTGCCTGTCCCGCTGAGTTACTCCAGCATTTTGTGTCTATCTTTCGTTTAAACCAGCAAATGCAGTTCTTTCCTTCACGGTATGAATATTGAATTTGGTAACTATGTAACCCATGCGTTCCCTCTCTCTCCATCCCTCCCCCACCCAAGTCGCGCCAGCTTTTCGTTCTCACCTAGCAAACGGCTAACAATGGCCTGGTTACTTTTTTTGCATATCTTTCATTCATTTGTTCCATCTCTCTCTACATCACCATCTATACCTCTTGTTTCCCTTTCCTCTGACTCTAGTCTGAAGAAGGGTCTCCACCTGAAATGTCACCCATTTCTTCTCTCCAGAGATGCTGCCTGTCCCGCTGAGTTACTCCAGCTTTCTGTGTCTATCTTCGGTTGAAAGCAGCATCTGCAGTTCCTTCCTAAACATAATACTGCTAATTCTATTTGCAGGTGATAGCAACAGAGAGATGAAGGTAGGAGTGAATGCAGGTGATCTCAATCAGCATTACATTCTGGCACATTGTAATCATGTATTTGGTAGATACAAAACACACAAAGTGGCACTGATTTATTGAAATTTATGCCAAAGGAGGATGGCGCTTAGCACATCATGCCTGTACAAAAAGCAATTATTTCTTGTATTGATCCATTGTCTTTCATACTAATTACAGTTTCATGACAGCAAAATCATTATTCACCATCACTGCATTGTAAAACTAACAGTAGCATATGAGTTGTAAAGTTATTTGTTAATCTCTATTGACAGCACAAAAATGTAATGATATTTCAATTATATTTTAAGTTTATATTTAAGTTTAAACATATATTTTAATTTTGTAAGATTGTCATTTCCTCCATGCGTAGTTAAGGGTTGGTACAAGAAACTGAGACCAAAATAAACGATTGGCAATGATTTTATAAAATGAAACAGGCACGAAGACGGGATTGGTTTATCAGTTTTCTATTTCTTATGCTCTTAATTCCCTATTATTTTGTGCTATGTAAGTTACTAGCAACACCAAACCATTTGCGTCTGGATTGCTATTATATCTTGGCTAATGAAACTACATAAATCGGCTTGCTTGATATGTTTAATTTTTGGCAAGACTACGAACTTAAGTTAGATTTTGTTTCATTTTTTTGAAAAAATAATAATTTTATCCCAAATTGCTATAATGAAACTTTAAAAATAAGTATTGCATGTTTCGGAATCTTTGGTATTAAGGACGTAACTAAAAAGTCTCCAATTTAAAAGATTTTTCAAATTTAAATGCCAATATGGTGAAAGTAAAAAAAAGTGTTATGGTTTGTGGAGTGGGGGGGGGGGGAATCAGGAACAGAGTGAAGGAAGAACAATGCGCATGCTACATAGAAGGGGGTTTTTGCATTCTTGCAGATACATATCAATTGACCACCTACCCTGCAAATCTGTAAAGAAGTTCAAGCATCAGGCTACAACATCTGGCAAGTTCTTGTGGATTATAAATTTCTTTTGGAAGTGAAAACCATATCCTGCATCAGGTCTCAGTGGGGTTTAATGCTGTCAGAGTATACTGAGTCTGTTTTGATCTGCATGCAGTAACACATACAGCATTCAGTTCTCACTAATAACATCCCAGTGTCTGGTGTGCACAAATCCTAAGACTTCTAATTAAAGGTTAGCTTTAACCAAATACAGATCCAAAGTACAACACGTGTAAGTTATTAACTCTGTTAAGAAACAGCAAGTTTTGAGTGTGAAGAGTACCACAGAATACAGGAGCTCTGTAATATTCGTCAGCCTGAAGATCAATCGTGAATTTTAAAGTTCCTGCAATCGACAGCGTTGGCACATGCTTTGCATGTACCAAATAATGTGCAAAGTTGAGACAAATTACAAATTTATTTGTTACGTTTTGAAATACTGCGTTCATTCTGTAATTTATGTATGAACTGGGTGGACAGGAATGCCATTGATGACTGCGTTCAAATTTTAGTTTCCCTCTTCTCAAAATAATCTCATTCATAACTGTTGTTAATGAGTCCAAGAGGAAAAAAAACGCAGCAGTGTAATTGCTTGCAGAACAACTACATATTTGAAATAGTAAACATCTGAGTCCACGTGACAAAGCACAAGTTCATGATGAAAACCAGCTCATCTAGTTCCGGATCTTTACTGCACAGAGGCAGTGAAAGTTCCATTGTTTAATCGTGTTGTTATGTTGTTAATTTCACTGAAACTCTCCCACACATTTGCAATATCACTCGAAAACAGTTGATGAACAAGTCAAAAGAAGGCAGAAGTATTTTGCTGGGACAAAAACAAAAAAGGTTACTGCACCTTATTAGCAATTGGGTCTTGTGCAAGAGACAGTTTCAGGGTGTGGACTGGATAGAATGTTGGTGACAGACATCAAGTGAATGAAGGAGAATTTGAGGGGTGAATCATGGTTGAGTCAGCAAATTGCTTTTTTTTAATCTCCGGATATTACTATGACTAAGCCCTGAGTAACTAACTTGGCAATATTTACAATCCCCTCAGCACTCAAGTCATCTGTACAAAATGTTCAATGGGATATAGATCATGAAATTGTGATTAAATCAAATCCACCATTATCCCTCCTGCAGTTAATTTACTTGTTTGAAGTATCAGACGTTTTCAACAAAAAACAAAACAGATTGATTATAATCTTCCAGTAAAAACTTGATAAGCATTTAGTGAACTTAGTTTGTGCATTGATTTATTTTTCTCATGCTAATTTATTTCTGCTGCCCCTTTCCTCTTTCTAGAGTATGATTCCAAAAGCACAAGGAGCTCTCTACCACCTTGGCCACAATTCATTCATATTTGCCTCTTTAGGCCTTTCAGAAATGATATCCGTCTGGAGAAGGGTCTCGACCCGAAACGTCACCTATTCTTTTTCTCCAGAGATGCTGTCTGACCCACTGAGTTACTCCAGCTTTTTCTGTAAATCTTCGGTTTAAACCAGCATCTGCAGTTCCTTCCTAAATGAGTTCAATCTTGTCTGTGAATACACAAGAAACTGCAGATGCTGTAATCTGGAGAAAAAAAAACAAATTGCTGGAGGAAGTCTGAGTCAGACAGCTTCCGTGCAGACAGAGGGGTGGTCAATGTTCTGAGTTGTGTGTCCTGATGTAGGTATGGTGAACCCAAAACATCCCTCTGCCTCCACATATACCGCACCTGTGGAGCTCCTCCTACAGCTTGTTTCTTAACCTTGTGTAATAATTTTTAGGAGACGTCTTTGAGAATGAATAAACACCTTGGTAAATCTGCCTCTTTTATATCCCTAGAACGTAGTTCCGATCTTCTAAATAACTTTGACAAAATCCTGGTTGAAATCAGTTTCGCCAATAGGCAGAAGGTCAATTACCCTAGTCTTTGAGTTTACAATACTGACGGTAATACGTTCAATAATAAATACAAAAAGTTCTGGTAGCTTTCTCTTCCTATAGGATGAAATAGATTAACATTGATAAAGGAACTATGAAGCATAGTTTTTGGGGGTCACATAACTATAGAAAGAACACAATCTTTCCCAAAGTTCCTTTTTCATATTCAAAAGCACCAGATCCACGAAAGATAATTTTTTGGAATAGTGATGACATAAACTAAAATGGCAAAAAATAGAGCATATCAGGAGCAGATTGGGAAGTGTATAGCAGAACGCTGAAATACTGATATGGAAAGCTCTGTGCTGCAAAGTGAACAGGGAAAAGTGGAGGAAGAACTCGACAATAACCCAAAGGTGGAATAATGGGGAGTGTTAACCAAAGCTTTGCAAGCTTGGAAGATAGTTGCATTGGGATAACATAAAATCATCCGATTAACTAGGGTAAAAAGATTGGAATCGGCATATTGAGTAACAGAAGTTGAGGAAGTCAGATAAAATTTGGCTATAGACAAATAGGAAGGTGCAAGAAAGAAGTAAAATAATGTAATTCTGGATGAACTAACCACATGTACAGTGAGGTAATGTGTGCTTTCAGGCTGGCAGAAGCGTGGACCAGAGAAAGTCTGATCTATTCCTTTCTGCATTTTTCCAAAGAAAGTAGCACTATATTCTGGCGAACACATTCTTATGTAGTGGCAATCCTTAGGTGCCACGTAAACAGCTATTATTTCTAAAATAGACTGTGTTACATTTCTGGAGGCTGTTCAAATGAGGGGCAGACAATCACAGCCAAACCTAAAAGGTCCATAATTTATAATCAGAGGTGAAGCAAGGGCATTCAAAAAAAATGTTCCCACAAAGTTCTATCAATCTCTGTGGCATGAGCTTTCCCTCTTCTGATGCCTGTTACTGTCACACAGCGGATCAAGGTGGTAGCTAGCATCACATCTAACCACTGATGTATCATTAAGCCGGTTGATCAGCAATTTGTGTTAATAAATTCTCAAAGACGACCACACCAGGAACAAAATGTATGAATTTTAATCAACTTTTTAAACATTATGCACACCTCTAAATAATAATTTGAATATACATATATGCTTCCAGTAAATATTCTGAATTTAGAAATTTGTCGAGCAGGAATTCTAGTTTAGAATGCTAATAAAATCTCACAGATTCAACCAATTTACTTCACTGCAGGATCAGTTGAATTATTTGTCAATTCCAACAATGTCACTTGATTACAGCTTAGAAAGTTGCAAACAATGAAATGTATGGAAGAGCAGTGAATAAATAACAGTAAAAGATTATTTTCTTTTTGAGCTGTGAATACTCAGAAATCCCAGAGTTGTGAGTATTATCAAGTAATGAAAGCAACCATAACAGGTCCACTACAATCACTGATGCAATCTGGGCCAATACTATCATTTGAAGCCACATAAACATATGTGAACTATGGGATTACAGTAAAGAGCAAAAACTGTGGTTCCTTCCCGAACCAAATGTAATTTCATCGTTCAATTTCTGTCTCTACTAAGGTCAGGGAACAACATAAACCAAAGTTTGAACTTGGTGCATTCTTGATCTAGGCGACTCAAAACTATAGAAACACTTAGCTATCAAGGAAGGACCAGTCAAATTTTGTTTGGACAGGATGCCAAATCAAAAAGATCACAAATCAAGATAAATGATTTTTAAAGAATTCAAAAGTGGTCACTATCATTAGTTTAAATGCAGAAGTCCACATTACTTAAATAAGAAAAAGCTGAGTGAAAATATAATGCAGACTGCCTGTTTGCATGCTTGATGCCAAAAATGTTGTGCATCATTTCCTATAAGATCACTCATCCTTCCTTTGTTGGAAACGGAAGCTGCTCCCCCATACTTTTAGTTTGTCAAAGAGAGGATGTGATGGCAATATATATGAAATATGTAGTTTTTATTTTTACAAACTAGTTATTCCAACGTTGACTTAACAATTTGTACACTTTAAATATTTCCGTGCAAACTTACTTTAGCTAAGCACGTTTAAATCCTCACTGTTGCTTTTTTAAAAAAAAAACCATAATGAATTGCAATTATGAGGCATTTTCCTGAGAGCCCATTGTATAGAATAAAAGGGGGACTAAATCAAAGTAAAATGACTCATACAACAGCAAATTTAAACCAGATGGCCACAAATATTAGCTAACAAAATCAGATAATTCAAAGGTCACCATAGGTTTTAACTAAATGAAGACACCCATCACAGAGTTACTGAAAAAATATATCTGAGCTTTAATCATGAAGTGAGAGGAAAGCCAGAAGAAACAAGTATGAATGATATGCTTTTATAAAAGTTTATGTGATTGTCATTAAAATCCGCACAAAACACATAATTTATAATCTTTTTATGTTTCACCACCAGACAGCTCCATACAGATTTCACTGTGGCAGACTTTATTATTCAGGTAAACAGGATTTCTCTTTATTGCTCAGGGAAAAGGATTAGAGTGTTTTACTCCAGCTGCTTGCTACTCAAATATTTCTCGAGTAGCCCAGAGCTTCCCATTGAAGAGCTACTCTGATTATAAACTCGTGTGGTACAGGAACCCAAACCACAGTTTTGCGGCATGGTGCCAACCTTAACCTTACTTTAAGCCAAAATAGCAGAGGAAATCTCTCATTTACCTAAAAAGGTTGTCCCTCAAAAGTTTTATTAAAACATTTTCACCTCTGGGGAAAAGAAAGAGAATAACCATTCTAGCAGTGCAACGTGTTTATTTTCTAAGTCGATACCCATCCACTGAGCCACAAGAAACTTAAAATGCATCAACAATGTATATATTACAATTAGTTAATCAATCATCACAGGTGACCAATACAATTAATTCTCGCTCAAATAATTTGGAATAAAATCACTTGTAACAGGAATAAATGTAGAAAAATATATTTTCCAAAGTTGAAAATTCATAGCATTCATATGGTATATAAACTGTGACAAATGAAATACAGTTGAGAATGTATTTCTCGCTTACAAATGAAATCAAGTGTGAATGTTAGATATCCTCTGCCACATTTTTTTAAACTACCTCTGGTCGTTAAAGGCGAGATATCCACTTCCTTTCATGTCACCTCACGTATTCAATAGTTAGGAATATTACACCATATGTGGACCTGTTCAAAGTCGTTATGAAACTAACTAGGATTTGATTGAACGTGACTTTATATGGTTGTCTACTATGTCCCTTCCCTGTTCCATGAAATGTACATGTTCAATGTCCTCTCATAAGGCACCTTTAAGACTGATGTGAAGGACTGGGAATGAATCTTTTCTCAACCTAATGACCTCTCCACACTATAGCATGAGTTTGACATTGTAGCACACAACCTTGATTTTACTTGAGCTATTGCATGCATGTCCAATTTTCTCCTCTACAAACCCTTCCCCCCACCCTGCCCTTTGAAGGTTGTGGACAGTTCCATTGACTTCAGCAGCTCTCCAGTAATATCTTCATCTGAGACCTAATGCGAGTATAGGTGAGCTATTCAATCACAGCCAAGCCTAATTCAAACCATATGTTATCCCATGACCTCTATTGTTAAGTACTTCAGATTAGAGACACTGATGTCAAATTTAGTGCTTATTCCACACTACAGATTGAGGAATGTTACCTCAGCCCAGACCACAGGTCTTGGTATATTGCTCAGTATTACAATATGCAATGCACCTAAAAACATATCCTGTGCCAAAAGAACCATTTTGAGAAACAAGGTCATACCAAATTGTTACATTTTGTGGGAGGGAAGTGCAATGAGGAAGGAGAGAGGCAGGGAAGCCATTAAATGTTTTGAGTTGTAACTAGTGGAAGATTCAAGGAATGAGTAATAATTCAGTATGCTTCACAGCAATGTCTTCAATGTAAATCTACAAGTGTTGTTATTACATGACATAGTGATGCAAATGGACATGATTTAATTTTCCAGGTAATAAAGTAGGTTTTTTAATTCAAAACAAATAATTCTCAAAAGCTCTACTTTAAACTACATTTCATATAGTATGTTTTAGTAAATTAGATCCTAATCATACCACAGCATTAACTCCAAACACAGCCCTAAAAATAAATAAAGGAGCAGTCCTGGCCTGAGGCACAGAGGCTATTTTTGACATTGACTCAAGGGACATGGAAATTCTTGGCAAGATCACTATTTAATGTCTATTGTCGATTGCCCATTGCTGTTTAAATAGTTGGGGGCAACCTTCTTGCTCCTTCTTGCTCCTAAGCCGAGGGTGCTCTGAGGGTGAAGGCACTCCGCAATGGTATGGGGCTGGTTCCAGTAGTTAATGTACATCAATGCACAGAATACTGTGTGACTCAAGCAGTGATTTTCCCAAGCAGCTGCTGCCTTGGTCTCTCTAAGTGGTAATAATACTCCTGCACATGATTTGGCGAGTTTGTGCAGTAGTTTTAGAACTGGTAAAATCGATGACCATATTGAACTGCCGGTAGGTGGAAACAAAAATTATGGATCACTTGACAATGAAATTAAGTTATAACACAATCACCATGGCATGAACATGATGAAATGTGCTGGTCAAATTCCATGTTGCCTTGACTATTCTGTTGGAGTCTTAAAAGTCTCTACTTTACATGCAAGTACCCAGCTACCTCTGAAGCCACATTTCTGGACCACTCACAGTCCGATTCACTATTCCCCTACGCAATGTTGTATAATCACGTGGTAATGGGTCAGATAGTCTGATAAATAGTCTGGCAGTTACAGGATTGAGTTCAGGTATATGCATTCATTTTTGCACAGTAGGCCAGATTAGCAAAATCCTCAAAGATCATCAAATCACCAAGCTTTTGACCTTCTGCCCACCACTGAATGAAATCAAGCACATCGCACTGGCATGTTAATTAATCTCCTGGACAATGCATTATCAAGCAGCCTCAGCATTCAGTGATACAGCCTCTGCTAAGATCTTTCAGCACCCATGGATTCCTGAAACCTCCTAAGAGGCCCTTTTCTGAGTGACACCTTCAGATGGAATGGGGTTTCTAGCTCTGTGGGAATCTGAGAGGATACGTAAGTACAGGGACCTCCTCAGGGAGAATGGCTGGGGGAAAACAGCATTGGTGCCGATGGGATGGGATGGAAGTTTTGGGGAAGCTATATATATATTCTGATTTCATAACTATATATATATTTTGGTTTCATAACCAGCCAGTCATGGTTGGTGGTAGGGATTTTGACTTCAACAGAGGGTGGAGCCAGTGCAGTTAATTAAAAATATATATAATTTCAATATTGTTTTCCTTTCAGGATAAATTGCCTGCTATCTCCAAAGTTTTGGAGGTTTGAGATTGCTGTGATGCCATAACCTATCCAATGAGAGGACTCAGCCAAGAAAGTCTCCAAGGATTTCCCAGTCATGTATCCTTCCCTGTGTGCTGATGATCGATGAGTGGTGCAGAATTTGACAAAGATTCATATTGCAGAACTTAGTCAAGAATTTGACTGGCCCATCAGTAAAACTCTGTCGTCACCAACAAGTCCTGAGTCATGGGTGAACATCCTTTCGAGTAAATTGGACAAGGAATAGCAAAGAACATATCCTCACATTATTGGACACGCCAGGATCTATTATACATGATTCCTCGCAACAGAGGACTCTCCCGTCTTCCTCACAATGACAAATGTATTCTTTCTTGTGTCTCAGTTATATTGGACTATCGATTGCTCTTTCTTTTTTTTATTTATCTAAACATTTGAATGAGGTATTAGTCATGTAATGGTAGGTATAATTGTACAAAACATTGTTTTTTCTCTAACGTACAGCCTACTTAACTTTTGACTGGATCGTTCGCCTGGTGCAAGGATGCCTCATTAAAAGTATTTTAATTTATATAATAGTAAGAATAATTTTATAAAATGATGCAACATATTTACATTATGTAAAAATCAGCTCCCTTGTACTTTCCATTTGACCCTGGTTCATCTGGCCAAATGCTATGAACAGAATCCCTCTTATTACTGCAAGGAAGCTGATACGTTGTTGGAAGATTGCATACAGAACTTGGATGTTTCACCACCTAGCTCTCACTTTAACATGTTCTATCTTTGGCTTTTCCCTTCCCTTCCTGTATTTTTCGATCTTTTACTCAGTGGTTAGCAACCAATATCAATTTCAAGTTTGTAGACTCCCAAAGTTTGTTTGACTCCATCCTCTCCACTCTTTTGTGTTTCATGTATAGATCCATTCCATTCTGCTAGTTTCTCTGGCTCTGTCACATTTGTTCTGATGGCCAAATTTTTGATATCCAGACTTCTAGGCTGCCTTCCCTTGACCACAACTGTGGCTTCCTCTTCACCTCAGTTGACGGGTCTCTAAACAGCATATGCTTCTTTTCGTGCACTGCTGGTCTCATCCCCTCTCCCCCCACACCGGGCAAGGAGATGGATTCTCCCGGTCTGCACCTGCCAACCTACCAGCCGGCATTATTAACTTTTCATCTTTTCCACCACTTTCAAGTGAAAAAAAAACTACCAGACATGAGCTAGAGTGCGGTCCTGGCCTCCCATCCACCTCACTGGAGACCTTTGAACTATCTTTAATCAGACTTCAGTGTTATATTTTTGCACTAGATGTACCCTTTGTCTGTGACTGCGGACGGCTTGAATGTACTCATGCAGAGTCTTTTCTTTGACTGGATAACACACAAACAAAAGCTTTTCACTGTGGCTCGGTACAACATGACAAACACGACAAACAAAACTAAACATATATTTCCTTCCCTCATCTTGCAGTATTTTGAAGGGATATTGTCATTGGTGGCTCACTGTTGAACTCTTGATCTCCAAGGGCACCTACACCACATCTCATGCTCCTTGGGTAAAGGATGAAATACAGACCTGCAGTCATTGAAGGTAGCCTGCTCATAATTAGAATCAAGAGATGTTCAAATTGTTGAGTGGGAACCTTATTTTTTGAAATTATAACTTTATGTAAGTTTACAATGGCAGTGAACATGAACTCATTACTTGTGATTTCTACAATTGAAGGAGTATCATATCAATCAATTTTGTTTTAAATCTTAGCCAAGTACATGATAAAAACTAGAATTGCTGGAAATCTGAAATATGAACAGAAAATGCTAGAAAATGGGTCAAGCATAATCTGTGAAAGCAGAGTTAATGAATCAGGTTGAAAACACTTCATCAGAACTGGAACATGAATTGTTTTCTCACATCTCCAGTTCTGCTGAAAGATCTTTGACCTGATTTGTTAACTCTGTTTCGCTTTTCCATCTGACACTGCCTGACCAGCTGAGTGTCTCTAATATTTCCTGCTATTCTGTCCACTTGAAACATAGAAGCTTAGAAAATAGGTGCAGGAGGAGGCCATTCAGCCCTTCGAGCCAGCACCGCCATTCATTGTGATCATGGCTGATCGTCCCCAATCAATAACCCGTACCTGCCTTCTCCCCATATCCCTTGATTCCACCAGCCCCTAGAGCTCTATCTAACTCTCTCTTAAATCCATCCAGTGATTTGGCCTCCGCTGCCCTCTCTGGCAGGAAATTCCACAAATTCACAACTCTCTGGGTGAAAATGTTTTTTCTCATCTCAGTCTTAAATGGCCTCCCCTTTATTCTAAGACCGTGCCCCTGGTTCTGGACTCACCCAACATTGGGAACATTTTTCCTGCATCTAGCTTGTCCTGTTATTTTATATTTGTATATGTTTCTATAAGATCCCCCTACATCCTTCTAAATTCCAGTGAATACAAGCCTAGTGAAAAATCATTAATATACATGGTAAACAGTTACGGCCCCAACACCAAGCCTTGTGGCACTCCACTCGCCACTGCCTGCCATTCTGAAAAGGACCCGTTCACATTTACTCTTTGCTTCCGGTCTGCCAACCAATTTTCTATCCATGTCAACACCGTACCCCCTATACCATGTGCTCTAATTTTAGTCACCAGTCTCCCGTGCGGGACATTATCAAAGGCTTTTTGAAAGTCTAGATATACTACATCCACTAGCTCCCCTTCATTCATTTTACTTGTCACATCCTCAAAAAAAAGAAACTAGAAACAAAGTTTGCAGATTTTCTGGTCAGCTGCAAAGTGACATTATCACTACTCACATAGATTAAAGGACGTTCGTTGCTAACCGTTGCACTTTTCTGATGTGATCTGCAATTAGAAGACAGCCATAGATGTA
Source organism: Okamejei kenojei (assembly GCA_035221665.1). Taxonomy (NCBI): domain Eukaryota; kingdom Metazoa; phylum Chordata; class Chondrichthyes; order Rajiformes; family Rajidae; genus Okamejei; species Okamejei kenojei. Next base: position 9,632,962 of record CM069149.1, on the reverse strand, counting down.
CTGGCATTGCTCATGGAGGCTGCCACTTCAGCAGAGCTATTCAGCAAATCAGAAAGTTAAAAGCACTCATTTCATGTAACCCTCTGAATATTTTCTAGGAAGCAAAATAAGGATTGGAAGATGCACATGGGATTAAAGGAGGAGAATTATAAGTGAACTAAATCTATAAAATACTCAAGTCTCATTCTAATAGAATGATAGGCCATATCAACAGAATTGTTTTCCAGAAGCTGATTTAGTGAGAGTTATTTCTCAGTGGAATAAACAATTTGGTTGTTCTTTGTTCAACAATATATCAAAGTATCACAAAATTAATGAAGATAGAGAAGGAATGGGCGTCTGAAGAAGGATCTCGACCCGAAACGTCACCCACTCCTCCTGTCCAGAGATGCTACCTGTCCCACTGAGTTCCTCCAGCTTTTTGTGTCTATCTTCAGATTAAACCAGCAACTGCTGTTCCTACCTATACGAAACTAGTGAATGTTCTTTGAGGCAATCAATATGGTCAATGGATGGGGGCCATCGCTAACATGATTTGAAATGTCACTGAAGGATCTGTTTGAGAAGGTCTGATACTGTCAAATTAGATTGCAGGAAGAAAACTTCATTTACAAACTTGATAGAAGGGAAGGAAACAAATTATGTAATGAATACAGACTCTTGGTAGTTGAAACTATATAGAAGTATTGCACAGTATTCTTCTCAATAAACACCTCGGTTTGATATATTTTAGCAACGATAAAAATAAATGTGAAGAACCGGTATCGAAATTTGCAGAAGTTATTAAAAGAGGCATTTTGAATAATTCTGAGGACCTAACGAAAATAGTTAAATTGCTAAAATGGGCAAAACAGTGGCAATGAGTAATATTAAGTATATTTGTTGTAAGTAAAGTTTGGGAAGGAAGTGGGTAATAAAATCAGAAAATACTGGAAACACAGCAATTAAACAGCATTCATGAAATAGGAAGTGAGTTAACAAAAGATCTCCAACTTAAAATGTTAACTGTTTCTCTAACCACCGTTACTACCTGTTCTGCATTTTCTTTCAACATTTCCATGTTTTTTTGTTTTCTCGGGATGGAGTCATGTGGCTCGGCATAGGGAGTTGTGGTCTGAAGTTGAGTAGCATCTCAAATCAATAAAGCTTACAAATTCTTGCTTTTGTTTCAGGAAGAGAATAAATAAAATGCAAATGGTAAGATTTGAAAGAAATTGGGCATACAATTATAACTGAGCAAATATTTAAGGGCAGCACAATGGTGGAGTTGGTAGAGCTGCCAGAGACACAGGTTCAATCATGACCTTGGGAGCTGTCTGTGTGGAGTCTACACGTTCTCTCTGTGACTGTGTGGGTTTCCTCCGGGTGCTCCAGTTTCCTCCCATCTCCTAGAGACGTGCACACTGATAGGTTACTTAGAAGCTGTAACTTGCCTCCAGGAAGCAAGGAGTGGATGAGAAAGTGGGATAATGTAGAACCCTAGTGTGAATAGTAAGATTAAACGAGAACTTACCAGTTTGAAGTTTGATCTTTATTTTATGAGGAGTAACGATGAGGGATTACGTGAAGAAGCCCCGCCTGGCGCTAGAACGGCATACTTCAAAGCAGCGGCATGAAAAACACAGAACATAATAGCCGGAGTAAGATAGTAAGGCTTCTCATAGATTTAGAACTACCAGATGATCATTTATTTTATGAGGGTGGGGAGTGGAGGGCACGTAATCCCTCATCGTTACTCCTCATAAAATAAAGATCAAACTTCAAACTGGTAAGTTCTCGTTTAATCTTACTATTTTACTTCGGAGTCACGTGAGTGACTACGTGAAGATTTTGAAGCTTCTGTGTTTTCCATGTCGTAGAATTTTTCCATACGACAGTCCGGCTAGGTCAACACATACATGAGTAAAAACCTTTTACCAGACCAGTTTCAGTTCTTTCCATAAATCTTTTAATGATAAAAGAACATATATTAACCCCTTTTTTACATCTGGGGAAACCATTACAAGTGATAAAAGATATAAGTGATAACATAATCAATAATATCAATTGATAGTGAAACAAAGCAGGTGATTATAGTGAACCCAACACCACGTGTCCAAAACCTGTTATTGTGTGAACAGGTTTATTGTAGAACTTTACACCACCCTGCGGTTTCTAAAATATGTTCGAGTGGCACGTCCTGTAACTTCACCGCGGACGTAGCTGCTGCCCTGGTGGAGTGAGATTTGAACACATCAGTGTCTACTCCTGCTAAAAGTAACACCTGTTTTAACCACCTCGAAATTGTTTGCACTGAAGCTTTTGTGCGTGGTTTCTTATGTGTAATCAGTAATGTTTTTTCATTACCTCGAAGAGTTTTGGTAATTTTTATATATTGGTTCAAATGTTTAACTACACACAATGTTGGATCAATAGGGTAAGCTTGAAACGTTACCTTTGCTCCAGTTCTTCCTGGTCTGCTTTGTTTGATCAGATCGTAAACATAAAACACAATGTTATCTGTAGCCACATGCATACAGTCTAAACGTCGCAATTGTAATGTTTGCACCCTTTGAGCTGAAACCAATGCCATTAACATTACTAATTAAAATGTTAACTTTTCCAATGATAAAACTTCGATTGGAGTCCATTGCCTAAGTAGAATAATTACAATGCTGACATCCCAAATTTCTGTATATCTTGGTTTGGGTGGATTTTTGTTAAAGATTCCTTTCATAAATCTCGATATTAATGGATGTGATCCAATTGATTTTTGATCAGAGATTTGTCCTAAATAGGATGACAAGGCACTACGTGCACTATTAATAGCACTATAACTTAAGTGCTGTTCAAAATGCAACTCGGCAAGGAACTCCAATATGTTTGCAATGTTCACAGTATAATAGGATATATTTGATTGTCTACAAAAATTTTCCCATTTCTTTATATGTGTCATATATTGTCTCTGGGTGCTATCTCGCTATGATGCGACTATAATATCCATAGTTCTATCCGACAATCCAAGCTCTTGTAGTGGTCTGGTCAAACCCTGCAGATTAACAAATTCATATAAACATGTAATGGATGAATTTCTTTGGTCACCGGTTTTATTAATAAATCACTGCTGCTAGGAATTGACATATATGGTTCTTTAATCATGTTTAACATCAATGGGAACCATGGTTGTGTCGGCCAATTTGGAATCACCAATAATCCCGTGGCAGAATCTTGTTCTATTTTCTTCAGACATTGCTGAACCAGAGCAAATGGCGGAAAAGCATAAAAGGACATAGTCCCCCAATGCAGTGAAAAAGCATCTACTGCTACTGCATCTGGATCTGGTTCCCAAGACACATATTTAGGCAATTGATGATTTAATCTTGATGCAAACAGATCAATGTCTGGTAACCCATATTGAATCACAATTTTACTGAAAATTACTGGGTTCAACATCCATTCCGTGTTGTCTTTAAACACCCTTGATCTATTGTCTGCCACCACATTGTCTTTACCTGGGATATAATTCGCCGAAATCCAAATTTGGTGCTCAATACACCACTGCCATATCTGATTGACCAAACAATCACATGATACCGATCTGACTCCCCCCATGTGATTAATATATGCAACAACTGTTTTATTGTCTAATTGTATTAGTACATGCAGATTCTTTTTTGTAGAACAATAGGCTTTTAATCCATAAAATGCCCCCAATAATTCTAAATAGTTAATACCATATGTTTGGAGAAACATGTCCTCTTGGACAGTCCATCTGCCCCCACAGCTGGTAAATGAATCTGTCGCCCCCCCATCCGAGAGCACTAGCATCTGTTTGTAAAATAACTTCAGGCTGTTGTATCAAAATGTTTTCAGCAGCTTGTGGGACATTTTCAATCCACCATTGCAATTCCAATAAAGCATCTTTTGTTAATTGCATAGGCCTATCAAAATGGCCTGCTCTCTTTTTTAGAGCTTTTATTTTGTCTCTTTGCAGGTTTTGGTAATGTAATGGACCAAATTCCACTGCAGGAAATGCTGCTACTAATTTCCCAATAACTTTTGCTACTTCCCGGATGGAGGGATAAGGTTTGTGCATAAGACCCCTGCAGGTCATTAAAATATCATCAATCTTGTCTGTTGGCAAAGTTACTAACATAGTAACTGAGTTGATCACAAACCCCAAATAGTTAATTGACTGTGTTGGCTGCAGCTGGGATTTAATTGGATGAATCAAGAACCCTAATTTCTCAAATAAGGTTTTAGTTGCTGAAACTGATTTTTCAGCTGACTCCTGATTACAATTGATGATTAAAATGTCATCCAGATAAGCCATAATGATGTGCTTTTGTGCTCTTAATTGTGCTAAAGCTGGTTTCAACAGCTTTGTAAAGAGCCTAGGAGCTAAACTTAACCCATTTGGTAAAGCTTTAAATTGCCACAGCTGTCCCAGCCAATTAAATTTTAAATATCTTCGAAAAATTTGGTGTATCGGTACTGAATAGTACGCGTCCTTTAAATCAATTGTGGCCATATAACAACCTGCTGATATCAAATGTCTTGTAGTATTGAATGTTTCCATCTTAAAATGTTTATACTCGACAAATGTATTAAAGTTTGTAAGGTCCAGAATAATTCTGCAACCACCATCTTTTTTACTTCTTGGAAATATATTTGACACAAATTGATGTTCATGTTCAACAGTTTTTTCAATAACACCTTTTTTAAACAATTTGTCAATTTCCACATTAATCTCTGCCTCTTCAATTGCAGAAAACATGAAACCATAAGCAGGTTTATTTTGTACCGGAGAGTTAACACCTTTAAATGTTATAATAGCTCCTGAAACTGTTTGTAAAATAAACCGATCAGATGTGATGGCAAGCCACTCATCATAAAACATTTGTAATCTCCCTCCAACTGGAGATTCGTCCACAGTTTCTTTAGGAATTGAATAAAAATTTTTGTACCTCTCCATATGAACGTGGTGGTCTCCTTCTCCCCGTATACGGGTGAACATTAGGCTGTGTCGGATGGTAATATTTTCTTATCATATTCTTGCCTCTGTTTCCAAAATCAAATCCCCTTCTTGACGAAAAATACCTTTTTTGTCCAAAAACGAAAGGTCTCATGTGGCTAATAGATTTAGCCTCTTCATCCATTTCTCTTATTTGTTTAGGCAGGTTCTCTCCAAACAGATAACCAGGAGCTTGAACACCACTTGATCGACACAGACCTGCAAACCTTGGATGAAATATGGGCCGAATCGCAATTTTCCTCATACAATTAATTTCATAGAAGGAATTGCACAACAAGCCCAAAGTATCTTTTTGGATTTTAACCATTTCCGACCCTTCCATTTGCCTTCCATAAGCAGTAATGGCAGCTGAAATCAGTTTGAGGATTCTTTGAAATCTTATTTCTTGTCCTCTCATGCCTGGAGACATAGGCGTCCATATAGACGGATTAACCGTAGGTACCTTCAATGAGGTGCAATTATCCGGTGTTTTATATAATTCTGCTGTTTCAACCATCACAGAATCTTGAAGTTGGTGAGATACCATATAATTAATATTGGCAGCTAGGTTTTCTTCCATAGCCTCACCACTTCCATCCGGTATAGCAAATTCTTTTGCCACATCAGGCACATCTGGCCTTTTCTTTTTTAATCGTGGTGTGCACTCATAATCCACGTCACCACTTGCAGGGTCTGTTTTTTGCAGCCCTGATACACTTGGAATTATATCCAATGAGACTTCCTCCGCCCTTAATCCTGGGTCTGGAGTTTCAAATTCCCAATTTGGCACATAGCCATATTCTGGATATTCAAACCCCTCAGGGTCATTTTGGGAAACTTCTGGGTACTGTGACCCTTGTCTCATTATATTCTGGAGTACTTTCTCCATATGCTCCATTTTAAGCCATATAGCTTTATTATCCGGAGGACTTTCATTATCAGAGTCATTATCAGAAACCACGGGCCTCACGGGTTTCTTTTTGCTTTTTCTAGGAACATCTTCCTCCGTGGTTTGTATTTCTGGCGAAATTATAGTCTCACTAACGGGTAAATCAGCGGCCACTGGTATCGGAACCGGATCCGCACTAAACTCTTGTCCCGACTCTTTAGCTTCACCCCGGGACGATCTTTTTACCCGTGAAATTTTCCTTTGAGACTTCTCCATTTTTCCTTTTTTATTATCTGGCTAAATCAGTACGCCAGCGGGACTCTGATTTTAATTTTACTTTCGCTTTTGCTGGTTCTACCAGCGTAACGTCTTTTTTAGAACGTCCCCTCTTTCTTTGCACTTACCTGCGGGTCCGTTCCGACCGCTGCGAGGAGCTGCGCTCTGCAGCTCTTGCTTCAGCCGTCAGCGTCGACGTAATGCCGTTCTAACGCCAGGCGGGGCTTCTTCACGTAGTCACTCACGTGACTCCGAAGTAAAAGTGGTGATCGGCGAGCACTCATTGGGCTGAAGAGCCCATTTATATGCTGTATATCCACTATAAACTGAATCTAAACATAGATTTATTAGGAGACTGCCAAGCATAATAGAAGAAAGTAAAATGATAATTGAAAAACCAAAGCTATTTTCATTAGGATAGGCAAAGCATTTAAGCGATTTGATAGGGAATATTAAAATTATTCAATCATGAGGCACAGAAGAGGAAGAGACTTGTTCAAATTGGTGAAGAGTAAACTTTGTGGTCTGCATTACGGAAACCACAGAGTGTGTTAATTTGTAGCATCAATTATTGTACACACAGGGATTGATTGCAAGATGAAAACCTACCTTAGACTTTCTCCACTTGTCGAGAACAAAGGAATGAATATCCAATATTAACTATGAAATTTAGCACAGTTAGCAGAGGATTAACTAGTAAGGTTTTGCAGTGCGCTGTTGGAGATACTGATAGAAGCATTTAGCGTATCAACTATTAAAATGGTGGGATCAGGATGAGCAAATATGGAGGAGACAAGGCATGTGAGGGAATTAATGTGGAGGCATGCGGACGGTAAATATCAATTAATTGTGTTACTATATTGTAAATTCTATGTCATTTAGTAAGGAAATAATCTAAAGTGGAAGAGTCAACTCCCGTACAGCTTTATTTTTGGCACAAATGTTTGCCATAGTTAAATTGCAGTACATAATTATGACTACATTCTTCTTAGAACTCAATGTTTTTCAATGTGTGAAATGAAGTGCTTGCAACCACAGTCACTCTGTACAAGGCTTGAGTAATCACATGTGGGCAGTATCCAATAAATTGAAAACACTCCATTTCTTCAAAAGAAACTGGATATAATATTGCATCTTCCTCATCTTATTAAGAATTCTACATGACATTAAAAACAAAAAGTATCCTTTTCAGTTGATCATAAATGCAGAGATTATGCACTCAACTACTCTTTAAAATTGAAGCCTTTTAACCTTGGACGTGATGACTCCAGTAGATTGAAATAAACAAAGGGTTCATGGTTCATAATGGACAACGTTTCACAGATCGTTTTCAAAAAAGTGCCTCTTTCTCTGGTTATAAATCTTACTTTTGTTATTGCTTTAGGAAAGGTACAGAACCTCTAGTGTCACCAATAGATTTACTCACGGAAACATAATATATAGACACTTTTATGAGAAGTCAGAAACTAGAATAAAATTTAGGTCCCCGGTTTACAAAATTCTCAAATTTACTTAATAAATGTTAATGGAGTTACAATTGCACTTTTATATAAACGAATCGTGATTAGAAATGGCAGTGGACTTCCCATCAACACTGTCAAGTTGGAAATTATGTATAATCATATTAAAATGCAATTGGTACCATTGAATGGTTTTACTGCCACCTAGCAGGAATCACTTGTAATGCAGCAGCAAACGCATCATTGCAGAAGCTTGACATACGGACACCCAGACATACATATGAACAAGCTCCCATATTATTAAATTCAGGGGTCCAACGTATGTACATATAACACATGGCAGAGATAGTTCCTTCTCTCTCTTCATTTAATAATTGTTCTTTCTTATTGATTTTAAATGCCTTTGATGCCATTCATTACAATACTGTGGAGTAACGATTACCAAATTGAGTGATTTTATACGCGTATTTTCTGACATGTACAAAATAGATTTTCGGACATTTGTAAAAGCAGAACCCATTCGTTACCCAGGAGCATTCTGTATTATCTCCATCTTATTATCCTAAAAAGAGATAAACTATAAACAGTTCACGTTTTGAACTGCTCAGTGGATGCCCAGGCTACTTAAAAAGGCCAGTTAAGGATCAATAACACTAAATGCCCTTTGTATAGGTCTGACAGTAAAATGATGGCATGCTGCAAACGAGATTAATTACCTTTTTTTTATGTTTAAAAGGATGAGGAAGGGTCTCGACCTGAAACGTTGCCTATTCCTTCGCACCATAGATACTGCCTCAGCCGCTGAGTTTCTCCAGCATTTTTGTCTATCTTCAACTTTTTGTTTATAATAATTTATGAGTTTAATGGCTATGTATGGATCTCTAAGCATTTCATTTCCAGGGTTTTTACATATAGAATCCGAATGACACAATCAATTGCATTGTGTCATTAGTAATGACTGCATTTTTTAAGGGAAAAGGAGCAACTGAAGGTGTTTAAACATAAAGTATAGCTGTGCCATGGGTGTTTCATCCTCAATGGGCTCTAAAAGGCACACTGCCCCTAAGCTGTACATTTACTATTGGCATTCCTTGACTATTAAGAAGCTTTGTTTCCACATTTGCAACCATTTGACATGATTGCTAAAATATAATTTAGTTGATGGCTCCTTCATCACAGCTTTCACTTATACTCCAGGTTAATGCAAAGGTCTGTCACTGGGCCGTTAATGCTTTTGCATCAAAACGCAGCCATGTTCATTGTCTGATTTTGATCAACCAGACTATCTCATCCTCATCAGCTACAGCTTCCTTTTTTTTTAATCTCACCCAGATTTTTTTAATTTTAGTTCATTATAGAACAGATCAAGCTTAATGGAATTAGTGGAATGGCCTCAGGTAGGCCGACACTAACCAACTCAGAACTTTTAGAAACAAGAAAACCTATACATTGGCCAACTCGGTTATTTCCCCAAGTGGGGAACATCATGGCTGCTCAGCCCAAATGAATGCAGAATATAAAACACTGATCCTTTTATACACTGTAGCCCAACTTTAAACAGTGGGCATGATATCCATTTATCTAATGCAATGCAATGCAATGCCAGACATTGACAAGAAGACAGAAATGAAAAAGGTGGAAGTAAGACAGCAATGGTTGAAGGAGAGGGAGAAAAGGTAAAGGGGTTGTTACATGGATGTGGAGGCGAGGAGAGAGAGTGCACAGGAGATGAAGAGAGAGAAAGAATATTTAATCCTGTTTGTATGCATGTCAGATTTTCTGAAATGCTCAAGTTCTGGAATTCACTAATTAACCACAGCCACCAAGCATCCCAAATTGCCATGGAATGCTTAAAGAAATTGAATATTTGTCTGAGAACACAAGGAACTGTAATGTAGGTGTACAAAAAATAAACATGAATTGCCGGAGTAACTCAGTGGGTCAGGCAGCATCTCTAGAGAACATGGATAAGATGATTTTTTGGGACTGGCCCCTTCTTCTTGACGCAGAGAAGATGGGTCCCGACCTGAAACGTCACTATCCATGTTCTCTAAAGATGCTCCCTGACCTGCTTAGTTGCTCCACGCATTGTGTCTGTTTTTGAATGTTAGTCTGTTAAACTCCCATTGGAACAAAACGTATTCTGGAGGGCTGCGTGTGTGTCTTCAAATTGCTTTTCTGGCAAGTTATCACATGGTTTCATATATTGCATTACATGCCCACGCGAGTGAAAATGAGTAAGGAAGGAGGAAATAAATGCAAACCAATGCATGAAATAACACTCAAACCTGGACAGTCTGCAATCTCTCCATTCCTAATTCCCTGAAATTGTAGCAACATCCCTGCCAAGTAAGATGGGTTTCTCCCAAGATGTAAAAAATAAGAACACCACACATTTGAAATAGATAATCAAAAATAAAACAGTTAAAAATACTGTGCAGAACAAAAATGTATATTTCTCCATATGGATTTTTTTGTAAAATGGTTTAGAACATCAAGAAAGATAATAAAATTAGTCAAAAATTCAACACTTAAAGCATTAAAACTGGAAAGCAAGCGAACACTGCAATAATTGTGTTTGTTTTTTAAGGAATGCTGCACTTGTGATAACTTTGACAACAGTTCAATAGACTGGCTGTGCTTTCTTTGGAAGAGAGGAAGTTGCTGTGATGTTTAATTGAGGTGTAGAAACAATTCTAAGGCCTGGATAGAGTAGATAAAATGCTTGGTAAAAATTCCAGGGTGTGACTTGAAGCACCACAGGATAGCTTTCTCAATATTTATCCTTCTACTAACATCACCGAGAAATAAACAGATGTTTGGTCTTGTACCTCATTACTGTAATGGGACCTTGTTCTGTGCAAATTGTCTGCTGCCATTTTCTACATAGTCGTCACATCAAAAATACTTAATTAGTGTAAAGCACTTTGGAAAATCCACAGGTGCCATTTTGCCAGAGGGTAAGTTCATATACTTGCACTGCTGTAGAGAACGGAAATGTTGACTCCAAGGCTGTACATTGTTGAGGGTGATGGACACAGACCAGGTATTAGGTAAAAGGGACAGCCTCTAAGGAAATACGTGATGGAGCATGGAAAATCCCTTTTCCAATTTGAGTTAAGACCTATTGCAGTATGCCTATTGTTCCATCCCTTGCCCTCGTTGCAGCCAGTCAGATCATCTGTCCCAGCCGGTTTGCAGACAGAGATTAACGCTTAAGGCACCAACAAAGACAATAATAAAACAGCGGTCTAATAGAACAGAGGGTCAACTTTAGGACTGCCTTGAGTCAGTGGACTGGAACAAGTTCAAACCACTTCATCTAGCCTGAATGTACCTCAGTTGTCACAGGCTTAATGAAGAAATGTGCAATGCACTGCATTCGTACAAAGACAATTATGAAACTTTGGATGAACAGGAAGATTCAGTCTCTGCTGGGGTCCAGATCTGAGACTTTCAAGAAGAATTACCCTGCACTATACAAGAAGACCAAATGTGATCAGTGCAAGAATATCAGGGATGCCAAGAGAGAATTCCAAAACAAATTCAAAACTCCCAGAGGAAGTCATTATTTTATTTTCCGGCCACGTGACACGTTTATTATTTGTGTGCACCCGCACCTTTGGTGCACAAAAAAACACTAGTTATGTCGTTTTTTTATCATTAAAGTATAGTTTACTTTATGAGTTTTATGCAACAAGAGATTTCACTGGACTGTGTATATAAATTATCTGAAAATCATCTGAATCTGAAATATAATAAATATACAGTCAAAAAATGGGAGCAGATTATACAGTATCAATGCTTTTCAATTCTCAAAGGGTCTACTCCATATAGACCACAGTGAGATCCACCATAGTTGTATGATATTGCTAAGAGCATTTCAAGCTGATTTTGGTTGGATTTATCAGAATATCTAGTATAGTTATTCTATAATTAGCAGAATAATAAGAGTACTGAGGTGCATCTCCCAGAGAGAACGCGGCCCATTGGTGAGGCCCATGTCTATTGTCTGCCTCTACCATAACCACCAATTCCACAAGTCCCCTTAAGAGTGACACCAGCTAGGGTAACCTGACATCAGCTGGTTAATATCAGCCTGTATCTGCCTCTTAGACCCTGTCTTTCTCATGCTTAGTTTAGTTTACAGATACAGCGTGGAAACAGGCTCTTCGGCCCACCGAGTCTGTGCCAACCAGCAATCCTCGCACACTAACACTATCCTACACTCACTAGAGACAATATTTTACATTTATGCCAAACCAATCAAGCCACAAACCTGTACATCTTCGGAGTGTGGGTGGAAACTGAAGATCTCGGAGAAAACCCAGAGTCACGGGGAGAACAGACCGCACCCGTGGTCAAGATTGAGCCCGGGTCCCTGGCGCTGTAAGGCAGCACCTCTACCACTTCCCCACTATGCCGCCCTTGTTGTACCTGGGTATTCATAGGATGAACAATGCTTGTGGCCAAGTATGTAGTGAGGGCCCAGTTAGAGTAGAGTTGCTACAGACATTTCGTGCAGCATGGATAAATCATTACGTGTGTCATGCAGCTGGAGATGCAACTACATGGCAGGCTGCTTTTAGTTGCTAACACACTATCCATTCAAGGAATGGAAATGCTTCCATGCACAAAAATGCTAGGCTGGTGATAGAAAGCATACAAGATAATGTGGGTGTAGTGTCTGCAGCTGGAGACTTTGGAGAAACCTGTAATGTATGTAAAGCATTGCATTCTTTTGTTCTGCTTTGCTTTCCCCTATGGGGAATCCAAGTGTCCCTTATGGTGAGCAGTCTCACTATCCCCCCTGATACTAATATACTTAACCACCTGAAAGATTTTTAGATGGTGTTGCCTGAAACAACAAAGTATAAAAATTGAGGTCACAATGAACTTAACAATTGCAAGCAACCATCCAGTTCATACCTTGGTTTTGGGCACCAGTTGAAGTTGCAGAAGATGATAGAGTTCAATGCTAGCTTCCTTTGTAAATCATAGGCGCTTTACACACCTCAACGAAGCTGATATATGAGAAGTGTTTCCTCTGGGTCCAGCCTGCTGCACAGTGGTCTCCTCCTGTCCCCAGCTGCTTCGGTTCTCCACTGCTGGTGTAATGTGTTTGTCTATATGTATAAAATAAATTACAAAATATGGGAACCATTTTTCCACTTCCTCCGGCCTCATTTACAATATTAGTAACCTTTTATTACCTTATAAAAGGCTTTTCATTAGTGGGCTCATTAATCATCTATAGCTCCATCATCCATGCATCGATATAGAATTTAATTGGCCTTGTAACAACTGTGACCTCTGCTCAGCACCTTGCACTTTTCAGAGCTACTTGTGCACAAATTATCACAAATCCTAATCCTCCTTTGGCAGTATTATTCATACTAATATGTTTTAATGGTAAACATATACCAGATCTGCTCTGGGTGAAATTAATTCACCTTGTCTCATTTCAACCAAACAGTGACTTTCCTAGCTAAACCAGATTATTTTACCTCCTAATAGCAATTGTATGGGTTTGTGTGGGAATATGAAATACTTATCTATGCGGCTATATTTATCCTACTATAAGCTATTAGTTCAAAGGTTGGAATTCTTTGCCCGGCTCCCTCAGGGATTCCTACCCTGATTTACATAACATTGTAGTTTGTTTCCATTCAATGCTTAACCTCCATGAAAATCCAACCTTCACTAGAGAATATACCCCAACACGACTTCTGACCGTACACAATCCATCCTTGATGATCACTGATGTAGTCAATTTACTTTCCTTTGCGTTCCTTTCCTGTCCCCTGGGTCGGCACCAACAGGGCGGCCGGAGAGGTCGGTGCGGCGGTCGATGATGGCGCCGACCAACGGACGAGGACAGACCATGTGGAAGTGAGGACGCCGCTGCCGGGGGAAGGACCAAAGGATGATCCGGCGTTGGGGGGACCACCGTGAGGGAGGGGGAGGGGGAGGAGGAAGGGGGGAGAACAAAGGGGGACCTGGCACGGGAGTACTTTGTAACTTTGTAAGTGCCCTCTGTGTGGTGGCTATTTACATACCTTGGGTATGCAAGCAAAGAATTTCACTGTGACGTGTCACATGTGACAATAAAGTATTTATTCATAAAGCATTCATTAATTCATTCATTCTAAACTTGCCAGCTTCACACCTTCCATCTGTGACCAGTGATTCTTCAGCTCATTGTCATCGGAAGTTTTAACCTCACATCATTCACCAAACCCCGGTCCGCTGACCAGATTTCACCATACTGCAGCAGCAGAACTGATTATATCAAACACATTGGCATATTTTGTGACTGCAACTATAAGAAAGATAGCAATTCTTGCACCTATTCAAAATGCCCACCAGAATTTACCTGCCGTGTCTCAACTCTATGGTACCTTGTTAAGTTCCCTCTGTTACCACCCGACCCAACCAAGACAGTATTGTTTTCACCTACCTGATCTCCCAGTTGCTGTACACTTTAATTCACTATCCCATTCTTACACAGACTTTTCTGTCCTAGGTCTCCTCCATTGTCAGAGTGAGGTTAAATGCAAATTGGAGGAACAGCATCTCATATTTCGCTTTGGCAGCTTACAGCCCAGTGATATGAATATGGATTTCTCTCACTTCAGGGAGCCCTGGTATTCCCTCTCTCTCTATCCTTCCCCCACCCAAATAGCACTAGCTTCTTGTTTTCACCCTACAAACAGCTAACAATGGCCTGTTTCCTTTATCATCGTTACTTTTTTGCATATCTTTCATTCATTTTTCTTTATCTCTGCACATCATCGTCTATACCTCTCGTTTCCCTGATCCCTAACCAGTCTGAAGAAGGGTCTCGACCCAAAACGTCAACCATTCCTTCTCGCCAGAGATGCCGCCTGTCCCGTTGAATTGCTCCAGCTTTTTGTGTCTATCTTCGGTTTAAACCAGCATCTGCAGATCTAAAGATAGCGGAGTCAGGGATATGGGGAGAAGGCAGAAACGGGGTACAGATTGGGGCTGATCAGCCATGATCACATTGAATGGCGGTGCTGGCTCGTAGGGCCCGAACGGCCTACTGCTGCACCTATTTTCCAAACTTTCCGAGTTGACTGTGCCTGAACCGCTCTGTCAGTGGATCACCAACTTCCTGACAGACAGGAAGCAGCATGGGAGGCTGGGAAGGCACATCTCGGACCTGCAAACGCTCAGCATAGGAGCACTGCAAGGCTGCGTACTCTCTCCTCTCCTCTACTCTCTCTACACCAACGACTGCACCTCCACAGACACCTCTGCCAAGCTTCTCAAGTTTGCGGATGACTCAACCCTGATTGGACTGATCCAGAATGGGGAGGAATCTGCCTACAGACAGGAAGTGTCACAGTTGGCGTCCTGGTGCCGTAGCAACAACCTGGAGCTCAATGCTCTTAAGACAGTGGAATTGATTGTAGACTTTAGGAGAGCTCCCCCTCCCCTCACCCCACTCACCATCAACAACACCAGTCACATCTGTGGGGTCTTTTAAGTTCCTGGGAACCATCATCGCCAAGGACCTTAAGTGGGGGGCTACCATCAACTCCACAGTCAAAAAGGCACAACAGAGGATGTACTTCCTGCGGCAGCTATAGAAGCATAATCTGCCACAGGCAATGATGGTCCAATTCTACATCGTAGAGTCTGTTCTCACCTTCTCCATCATGGTCTGGTTTGGCTCAGCCACCAAGCACAACACCTGGAGGCTGCAGCGAATCGTCCGATCAGCAGAGAAGATTATTGGCTGCAACCTTCCCTCCATTGATGAACTGTACACTGCAAGGGCCAGGAAGCGAGCGGGCAAGATCATCTCTGACCCCTCTCACCCTGGCCACAAACTCTTTGAATCACTTCCCTCTGGAAGGCGACTCCGGACTGTCAAAGCTGCCACAGCCAGACATAAAAACAGTTTTTATCCACGAGTTGCTCTACTCAACAGCCAAAAATCTGTAGCCCCCCTTTGATCTGGTATTTTGTTGGTTCGCATACTTGATCAATGGTGTTTTATCATTAATGTCTTATTATTACTAATGTTTAGTGTTTTCTGAGTCATTCATAACTGTCACTGTATGTCACGTTGTTACTTGTGGGCGGAGCACCAAGGAAATTCCTTGTATGTGAATACTTGGCCAATAAACTTACTTACTTACTTATTGTCTATTGTCTATTGTCTTCCTATACAAGCCAGTATTGTTTCCTACCGTGGTTTGTGACCACTTACTTAATGTCCCTTAGCTATGTTTTATATGCTGCAAATGAACCAATATCCATTCTTTTCATCGTGAATGTCATATTTTTACCTCTCATTGTCCAAAAATATGCAATATATTGAAAAGATATAATATGTATTTCGACAAAAAGGCCCATCACTACCTCTCGGGAACAACTAGGGATGGGCTGTAAGTCCCAGTCTGGACAATAATAGCTGCATCCCAGGAATACTTTAAACAATGGCTATATTGAAATTATACCATATCGTCTATGTTAAAATATTGGGTAATTGGCACAAGACACACTCTGCAATCTGACTATTGTTCCTATACAATATTGCATGAGTCTGACCAAGATGATTGAATGGTTTCAGGAGGTAACAAGGAAAATCAGTAAAGGTAGCATCTTTGATGCTGTCAGCAAGGTTTTGCAGAAATGCTCTCGATGAGTCATTTATGCCACAGTATCACCGTGAAATGTTATCCAGTCCAAGGCAAAAGAGCACTTGATTCATGGATGATACAATAGCAAGAAGGGTAATAATCGACTGTTTCTTTTTGATGGGAGGCTATTTCCAATGTTCAACAGGACTCAGTTGTCAAGTCCCATGCTTTTCATAATATCTACCAATGATTTAACATAAATATAGATACTGAAATTAGAATATTGAACACAATGCAAACATTCCATGAGTAATAAAGTAGAAAACTGCAGGAGACCAACAATCGTCTTGCTGACTGGGTAGAAAGGTGATGAATAAGATTCAGACCTGGGAGGAGCGAGGGAATACAAAACTCGGCAAGGAAATATACAATACAGAATAGGATACTGAGGCGGATAGGGAAATAGAGGGGCCCTGGATCCCTGAATGGAGCAAGCAAATTGAAGAAAGATGAATAAGAAGCCATATGGCACACTTTTATTTGTGGAGGTATAGAATATAAAAGCATTGGATTGTTAGAACTATACAAATTTTGAGTTAATCCAAAAATTCTGTGAATGGTCCTTGTAACCACATCACAAAAAAACGTGGCAGCACAAAAGGAGATGCAGAAAAGACAGGGACAATAGCACACCTGATAGAGTTACTGCACCACAGCTCCATGACTTATGTTCAATCATAACGTCTGGTGCTGTGTGGAGATTGCATGTTTTTCCTGTGACCAGATGTTTTTTCTTTGGGTGCTCTGGCTTCCTCCAACAGCCCACAGGTGTGCAGGTTAGACGACAAATTTCCCACGCTAAATTACACCAATGTATAGGCAGGAATCTGGGAGCTGGTTGATGGGAGATAGAAAACTATTGAAAAGTGCGGTGTGAATGTAAGAGAATGTCTGAAGTCATATAATTGGTTAGGAATCATAGATGGCCATCAGGTAATAAAAGATGAACTCATAAATAAAACAGGTTAAACTATAAAAGTTTTAGTATGATGGAAGACCTGCAATTACTAATTCAGCGAGTTGTAGAGTAATGGAATAGAGGCTGCAAATTACCAAAAGGAAATGACACAAAAACTGTGTTCTCACATTATTGCAAAGTTCTCCCGCATTGCTGTTCTGTGTTTTCTTATAACAAAGCACATAGAGAAACCTTACACATTCTTACCACAAAGTCAAGCACATTCATCAATTAACCAGCTCGATGCAGTCTTCATTATACCAGGACTTATTCTTTAGTCAGTCATGTAGCACCTTCTACTGGATATTAAGTGGTACTATAATGATTTATTGTATCCAACATGCTGGATTTTGCTCAATTCATTATATTGAATGTATTTCTAAATCCAGTCTAGATACTTCATATATGCCTAACTTCTCTCAGACATTATAGCAATCCTAATCCATAGACACCAATCCTACGAATGCTGTGGCAATTATGTAACTTTGCACAACTCATTTCTACTTTTGGTTATTATAAAATGCAATTATGCAAAAAATGTGGGTTATGTTAATACACAATGATTTCCTTTAATTAGGCTGATGCTTGGGATCAGCAGGTTGCAATATTAGAAAATACTGAATATAACACATTTTCTTGACCCCATTGACACAGAATTTAGAGGTAGCTTAATGTGGTAGATGCTATGAGGTTCGTTTCCCTAGTCATTGTATAAGGGATTAGACATTGAGGATTAAAATTATGACATTTCTAACACTTCAAAGGATTGTAATTCCGATCCAAAAGGGCTGTAGAGCCCCTTGTTCAAAATACCCCCGACAAATAAAGGATACAGGAAACAGAAAGCAAGGTGGGATTTGAGGTAGAAGATCAGCCACAAACTTGCAGGACTTATGGGCATATGATATATTCCTGATTGTATATGTTAATGTTTACAATTTTCCAAAAGAAAATCTTTGAAAATGTTATGGGAATCACTTTATTTTGATCTATTGCATCCCTTATGTTAGTCTGGACTTACTCTGGACTTTAGTAGAAAACCAAAATTGTTCAGTTGAGTGTTTTAGATCTGGAAAATAGACAACTACATAATAAATTAAGAATAAAATCCAATCAACATACAAAACATGTTTCAAAACGAAATAGCACAAGCTAATCTATGCCAGAAACTTTAACAGATAAAGTTTAAGGAAAATAAACATAATTTGTTGTGAAGTGGAAATAAATGCAGGTGGTGTATAGAAAGGAACTGCAGATGCTGGTTTAAACTGAAGATAGACAGAAAAAGTTGCAGGTGATTGTGGGTCATTCTGAATTAATAAAGAGAATGAGATTTTTTGAAAGTGTACTGGAATAGCATTGGGAGCCCTTTGAAGAATCCTCTTTATGCAGAGCAATCTTTAAAATAGCCAATCTTATGTTTTTAAGGAAAAAGAAGCACAGTGTCTCTGCAACTTGTGAACCTTACAACGGGATTGGCAGTAACAGCTCACAAACCCATGAAATACACAAATCAGGTGAAAAGAAACAGCAAGTAAATTCACTTCCCAGTTCGTCGCCAAATCACACCTTATCCTGAAATGCGTATGATCCTGGAACTGTTTTCACATTATGAAAAAAATAGCCCCACTACCTGAAATGTTGAAAGAAATGATTATATCCAGATAATAAATTTGCAAAATATTTAGATGTTTTATGTTTCAGCATTTTCTCCTAGGACATTTTTTGCACTTTCTCAGATACAAGAGGCAGAGCTGCCAACATTGGGTAAGAGTTGAGAGTGAGAAATTGCGAGGGAGCGCAGCGACCGAGGGAGGGAGGATGTGGGAGGGGGGGGGGGGGAGGATGTGGGAGGGTGGTGTCCTTCCTCCCATGGTAGGGAGCTTTCGCATTTTCAGCTTGAAATTGTGCAATCTGGTGCATACTGAAGCAAGTCTTTTACCTTACACTTGAATGCAACATTTATGCTTTAAATTGGAATAGGAATAAGGTTAGGCTAAATTACATTCCTAATTACATTCCACAGTAAAGCCAGGCTCTGATCAACAGGTGCAGCACATGAATGATTATAATCATGTATGGAAATCAGATTATATTTCATGCTGTTATTCATATATAAAGAAAAAAACAGAGAAACAAGGCAAGAGTCGGACTTCCATCACTGTTCTGCACAAATAAATCAATCAACCTTACCCTTTGAATATAGAAACAAGACGAAAATAATGCCACATATTCAATCATATATGGTTCAATTAAATTAAGATATATATGTAAAACATATATATGGAAACAGGCCTTTCAGCCCACCTAGTCCACACAGACCAGCAATCTATCATACACCAGTTCTATCCATCGCGCCAGGGACAATTTACAGAAGCCATTTTACCAACAAACCTGCACTTCTTTCACATGTGGGAGAAACCGGAATATCCAGAGAAAATCCATGTGGTCATAAGGCAGCAACTCTACCGCTGCACCACCATGCCACCCCATTAAATTAGTTTTCTGTAATATATTTATTATGGTGTCATGTCACAAAAGATGAACACAAGATTCTGGTTTCTGCCCTTAGTTGGATAACACACTGTGCTTTATGGCTGGTTTTCAACCTCTTCAGTCTGAAGGTCTCGACCCGAAACATCACCCATTCTTTCTTTCCAGAGATGCTGCCTTTCTTGCTGAGTTTTTTTTAGTTTTTAGTGTCTATCTTCTCTTTAAACCCGCATCTGCAGTTCCTTCCTACACTTTTCGTTAAACAAAACAGGTCCAATTCTCATAATATTATTCACCTCAACTAAGTTTTTTCTTCACCTCCGTTGCTGCAGAGAATACAATCCCAGTTATCAAAACTTTCTTCAAAGTGAAAAAAAAATTCCAGCCTGGCCAACATCTTTATAAATCGCCCCTGGATCCTCTCCAGAGCAATTACACCCTTTCTACAATGTGTCATAGTCTTACAGCATGGAAACAGGCCCTTCATCCCAACTTGTTCATGCAGATCAAGATGCCCCATCTAAACTAGTCCCATTTATCTGCATTTGGCCCATATCCCTTTAAACCTTTTGTGTGACAGTATGTGTGTGAGAGAGTGTGTCAGTGAAGCGGCAACAACATTCGGAGCGAGCGGAGACCTGGCGATGCCCGGGGAGCATTCCCCTCTCCCCCGCCCCCCGTCTCCCCCCCCTCCCGGGAATGTGGGCCGGCCCAGGTGCTCTGTGTCCAGCTGGGGTCCGGGGGAGGTGAGGGTCAATGACCCGGGGGTCGGGCATCGGGGTGGATCCTTAGCCTGAGATTCATCCCCGCAGCTCCGGAAGTGGCACCGACGCCCCCATTCACACGGTCCGCTCCTGGCTCCGGGCTGGGGTTAAAACTCCATGGGGTATGGACAGCGCGGCCAACGGACACAGAGCTGCCAGAGGTGAGGGTGGGAGGTGTGAGCGGTATCTCGGGGGGTGGGGGGGGGGGGGGGAGCACCACCGTGTCTCACCTATCACACCATCTGCACGGGAGAAACTAAACGACTTTCCCCCACCCCCCCCCCCCCCCCCCCCCCCCAATCAGCCGGTTGTTTGACAGCCCTGCATTAAACCAATGCCCTCTAGTTCTGGAATCATATATCCCGGGAAAAAGACTATGCATTCATCTTATATATTCCCCTCATGGTTTTTACTCACCTCTAAAACAATTTTTGCTTTATTTTGAACTTCCAGCACCTGCAGATTTATGATCAGCATGAGAGCGTGGGAATGTTGTGAAATGCGTGACTCTCATGCTCAATGCGTGAGAGTTGGCAGCCCTGAATAGGTCCAAATGAATACGTTTAAATTTTCATTAGTAATGTTAAAGTGTGAATTTACTGAATGCAAGTGTTTGATAAAAGATTTTATAGACTTTGAATTTGTTTATCTATTAAAACAGGCCAAATATAAGCATCGATCAGATGATTCAATTTCCTTGTTAATTTTGCTTCTTATTTGAATTTTGCAGGTTCACAATTCAGCCTAAAGATATATTTTAACAAGTATGAACACTGATCTTATTCATACCATAAATTAGCAAGTTTTCCAGTGTTTTTCAATTGATTCATAGAATATGTCCACAATAATAAGGAACATATATTATCTATACCATCATGGAGAAACATTAAAAAGGAGGCCATACACTTCAGTTAATGCCATGAGTATTATCAGTCACTTCCTTTGTGACAGGTCAAGGAGCAGCAATGTTAGGAATTAAGTCATATATTTTAAATTAAATATCAAGATGGAGCCCATGTGCATTGGTGCAGATTGAGAAGAATATTGAAAATAAAGTGATGGCAGTGGTAGTGAAAACCAAAACTCTTTACAAACTCAAGCTCTATTTAACACACAGGCCCCCCAAAGCAAGGCATTCAGCCTAAAACCTTAACCATTTATCTCTCCATAGATGCTGTCTAAACTACTGCATATTCCCAACATTATGTTTTATTTCAGATTTCCATTATCTGAAGTAATTTGCTTTTGAGTCCTTTGAACATCTAATGAGTTAACTTGGAGACGTTACACATTTTGTAGCTTGAAAAATATTGATACACATATTAAATTGCCTTAATTTATGATTAACTAAAACACCCTTCCTTATTCCATCTTGATAGATTTATTTAAGTTATGCAAACTTTAAAATCAGCATCATTTATAACAACTTAAATTGAATATTTAATACTTGGGCATCAAAATTACTAGAAGATATCAAGACATGTTTGACGAAAATTATAACCCTCTACTTAAGAAACTATATAACTTGATTAAATTTTGAAAAACACTTCCGATGTCCTTAATAGGCCGAATAAATGCCATAAAAATGATTTTTCTACCACAAACTTTATACCTGTTCCAATCTATTCCAATATACTTACCCAAAAAGTTTTTTTAAAAACTGGACTCGGATATCACAAATTTTATTTGGGATTATAAATCCCACAGAATACAAAGAGCTCATCTGAATAAACCCAAAGTAGTAGGGGGATTAGCACTCCCCAACTTTATGTATTACTACTGGTCTGTAAATATTAGAAACATAATCCAATTGCTGGATAACTCTCCCCAGCAACCGGATTGGACGATTATGGAGAAAGAGGATTGCTCTCCTTATAATATTGGAGCAATCCTTCTCTCTCCAACGTTGATGAATAATACAAATTACAACAATAATCCAATTATACACAGTACAATTAGAATTTGGAAACAAATAAAACACAATTTAAAATTAAAAAAATTATCTCTCTTATCTCCTATCGGTAAAAACCCCTCATTTAAACCTTCAACTATAGATAAAGCATTTATACAATGGGAAAGAGCTGGAATTAAAATCTTCGGAGATGTGTATGAATTGGGAAAACTATTATCATTTAAACAAATACAACTAAAATACAATTTGGGAAACAATCAGTATTTTAAATATTTCCAAATCTGTGACTATCTGAAAAAATACGCACAAGATTATCACAATATGTCTCCAGACTTACTGGAAGAAGTAATGAATACAAAGGCAGAATCAGCAAACCTAATATCATATATATATTATATTATTCCAAACGCAGAAATACCAACAACAGAAGGTATCAGGAGACACTGGGAAAAAGAATTAAGTATAAAAATTCCCAAAGAAAGGTGGGAAGAATATTTCTTAAATGTGCATAAATGTTCAATTAATGTAAGACACACCTTAATACAATTTAAAATCTTACACAGATTATACTATTCAAAAACTAAAATAAGTAAACTTTTTCCCAACGTCTCACCTATATGTGATAAATGTCAATGTCAAGAAGCTAATATAGCGCACTCATTTGTCTTTTGTACAAAAATTCAAACATTTTGGACTGAAATTATTGAAATTTTTACAAAAATATTTAAAATAAAACTGACTCCAAAAGCAGACTGGATTATCTTCGGGACATCGGAATATAGCCCTGAATTAAATGTGTTTCAAAAGACTCTATTTGAATATGGCTTAATAACTGGAAAAAGCTAAGCTTAAAATTCTGGAAAAATACTCCTATACCAACAGTTAATATGTGGATTTCAACTATGTTCGAAACACTACACTTGGAAGATATGAGACTCCGACTAGCAGGAAAATCAGACTGTTTCTATAAGATCAAATATCACTGTACCTTAATTGGTGCATGTGACAATAAATGTGAATCTGAATCTGAATCTGAGGTTACGAGGTTTTCAATCTCCTTCCTGAACTCGATCTTGTTGTTATGTGGTATCCGGCCCACTATTGTGGTATCATCTGCGAAATGTAAATTGAGTTGGATTGGTATTTAGCTGCACAGTCAAGAGAGTATAAGGAGTATAGATGGGGGCTGAGAACACATCCTTGCGGAGCATGAGTGATGAGCATTATCATAGAGATTGATTTGCCATCTATCTTCCCTGATTGTGGTCTGTTGGTCACCCAGTTCCATGAACTTGTAGATTAATTTAGTTGGGATAATGGAATTGAAAGCAAAGCTGTAGTCTATGAATTGGAATCTGATGTAGATATAGGATGAGGCCAAGAACTCCACCCGGACCTATTGCTTTTCATGAGTTCAACCTCAGGAAGGCCGAGCCAAATTCTGCAACAGTGACCCATGGAAAAGGCTCACTTGAGTCTGATGGGTCAGATGTCGTTGCCCTTTTGGCCTGCTTAGAGCGAGCATAGACTGCATAAAGTTCATCAGAGAGGGTCGCAATATCATTAGTGATGCTGCCAGACCACTTCACAGCCAGTTATAGAATTCAGGCCCTGCCACAGTCGACGGGTGTCGAGTGCTTGTACTGGGTCTCAGGTTTGGCCCGGTATTGTCTCTTGTCATTCCTCATCACTTTGAGAAGATTGTCGTGAGCTTTCTTGTACAGCTTGGGACTATGTGACTTGCACGCAGAGGACTTGGCCTTCAGCTAGGAATGGATCTAACGGTTCATCCATGGTTTCTGGTTGGGGAACATTCGGATTGTCTTCTTTGGCACGCACTCCACAACACAGCTGCTGATGAAGTCAGTCATGGTTGGCTGCATATTCCATGAATATGGACCAGTCCACCATATTCAAAGCAGTCACGTAAGATGTCATCTGTTTCCGCAGACTAGCACCGAAAAACATTCTGCACCAGATCCTTCCCACTTCAGTTTTTTGTTTGTAGGCAGGGTGACAAGGCACAGCTAGATGATCAGATTCTGTGAAATGTGGTCGGGACATGGTGCGGAAGGCGTTTTTATGGATGTGCAGCAGTGGTTGAAGGTGTTCTGGCCCCTGGTGGGACAAGTGACATGCTGATAGTCTTTTAGTAGTATGGTCTTGAGGATGGCTTGTTTGAAGCATCCAGCTACAATGACCAGGGTTTGTCTCAAGCCTACTGTTCATTGAGAGCAAACTTGACATCAGCATTGGGAGGGATGTAGGCTGCTGCCAGGATAGCTGAGGTGAATTCCCACAGCAGGTATTAGGGATGGCATTTCCAGGTACGGCGAGCGTGAACTCATCTGGACCGCCACGTCTAAGCATCGTGAGGTAATGGAAGCTAAATCCATGCAAATAATTTCACCTATGAGTCACACAACTAAATAATAGTTTCCTGGCAAAGCAGGTTCCAGCGTCATGGTTTTTGGCCTCTACAACAACCCATAAAGCTCATAAAGTATTTAATAATATCAATCTTATTTTTATCTGTTCCTTCTTTTCACATGGCTGTCTTCCCTTCTGTTATCTATTTTTCTGTCTTCATTGCTGTTAATGCATATAAATTATTAAATCAATAAACCTCACTGAACCTTATGAAGTAATGTCAATGTTTTATTTCATCCAAAACTTACTTCATTTTGGGTCAAGGCTACTGAATGGAATGGAAAGAGCGAAACATTGTCAGAGGTTGTAGGATGTGAGGATGTTGTTGCCCATTACTGACTCTCTTTATGTCCCCTAATTCTGTCATATTTGATCTAATTATTTGCTATCCTCTGCTATTCCCTCGCTTGATTATTTGGTTGCAATAACTTGAGATTGTGGTTGATGCTAGTTTCCTTTTTTGTGAGGCGGATAACAAGAACAACCCTTATAACTAAACATTATCTATTGAAAACAAACAACACTTGACTAACGGCAGTGATTCATATAATATATCAGAAATCATATCACATGCCGCAGAGTTCTTTAAAAGATATAAATATGCACCTAATACATAGCTTGCCTTTTTTTTAAAGTAACACACACACATAAATTATTTCATCAATTAACTGCACTGAAACTTATGAATACCGTCAACACTCGTCAATACTAGTACAGTTACCTACACATAAATCAAATCATTTTCCAGTCCAGTTTAGTTTCGTTTAGAGATATAGCATGGAAACAGGTCCTTCAGCCCACCGAGTCTGTGCCGACTAGTGATCCCTGCACATTAACACTATCCTGCACACACTGGGGACAATTTACAATTATACCAAGCATTTTAACTTACAAACCTGTATGTCTTCGGAGGGTGGGAGGAAACTGAAGATCCCGGAGAAAACCCATGTAGGTCACGGGGAGAGCGTACAAACTCCATACAGACAGCACCCGTAGTCGGGATCGAACCCGGGTCTCTGGCTCTGTAAGGCAGCAGCTCTGCCGCTGCACCACCATGCCACCCGACTAAAACACCACAATATAAACAAAAGTACAATTCTGCAGTATGTAGCTCTGAAAATGATAAACACAAAACATGACTTTCCCAATTGGCTTAACATATGACAAATTCTGCAACCTGTGTCATTGACGATATGGACTACGACTATACATGCGATGAATGCAATATATTATATCCATTTCTAAACATCTACTATTATCCCCAGCTTAACAACGAACAATACACCATCAACTACAACTATATATTGTTTCTAAATACGTATGACAAATCTAATAGAGCAAAACCTCAATTGTCGGTGTTTACAGTTTGTTTTAAACATTAACAATTTCGATTGAACATAGGAGGACTGATTATTAAGTTCACGAATGACATCGATATTGGTTGTGCTGCTGATACTGAGGAGGATTGTTATATGGGATACTTGCCTTCAATAGCCAGGGCTTAGGAAATATGATCACGGCAGGGTATAGTGTGGCTTCACAAAACATTAATTAGACCACAGCTGATGTACTGTGTACAGTTCTAGTCATCATATATGTAAATGTGTGATTGCACTGAAGACGGTGCAGAGGAGATTCTTCAGGTAATATATTGGGATGGAGCATTTTACCTATGAGAGGTGATTAGAAAGGCACAGTTTATTTTTGTTGGAATAGCCGAGGCTGAGGGGAAACCTGATGGATGGGAGCAAAATTAGGCATGGATAAGATGCTCTTCCACATAGCAGAGGTGTCTAAACTAGAGGGTATTCATTTAGGGCAAAGAGTAAGAAGTTAAGAGGAGGTCTAAGGAAGACATGTTTCATCCAGGTGAGGGTGGTATCCAGAATGAACTGCCTGAGTGCATGATGGAATAAGTACTTTCACATTTTTCTGGAAAAGCAGTTGAATCAATAATTCATAGAACACTACACACTGTTCGGATAGGTGTTTGATCCACGGAGCAGCTGGGCTGAAGTACCCATTTCCATGGTGCACAGTTCCCTCATTCTCTGATAACTAACACACATTCCAGCAATTGCCATTCAGAGACAGCTGCTGGGCTAAGGGAGCAGCAGCGCTAAAACTCAACCTGCACAAGAAAGCGAATGCTGAGAGAGGGAGGGACACTGCACCGGAAGCAATCAGGCCGAGGGAGGGCCATTGCCCAGGGAGTGTCAAGGCTGATGGAGAGGTTGCACTGATGGCAGTGAAATGAAAGCTGGCAGAACTATGGAGATGGGATGAAAGTTCAGTTTAGTTTGTAGTCACGTGCACCGAGTACACTAAAAAGCTTTTGTTGTGTGCTAACCAGTCAGCTGAACGACAATACATGAGTACAATTGAGCCATTTACAGATACACGATGAAGGAATAATGTTTAGTGCAAGGTAAAGCCACCAAAGTCCGATCAAGGATAGTCCGAGGATCACTAATGAGGTCAGGACTTCTCTATGATTGTAGCAGGATGATTCCTGATAGCATCTGGGAAGAAAACTGTCCCTGAATCTGGGGGCGTGCATTTTCATACTTCTATACCTTTTGCCTGAGGGGAGAGAGAAGAAGAGGGAGTGACCAGGGTGCGACTCATCCTTGATTATGCTGCTGGCCTTGCCGAGGCAGCGTGAGGTATAAATTGAGTCAATGTGAGGGAGGTTGGTTTGTGTGATGGTCTGGGCTGCATTTAGCAAGATCATCTCTTAATTAATTGCCATATGCATTTAACCACCATTATCATAGAAACATAGAACCATAGAAATTAGGTGCAGGAGTAGGCCATTCGGCCCTTCAAGCCTGCACCGCCATTCAATATGATCATGGCTGATCATCCAACTCAGTATCCCATACCTACTTCTCTCCATACCCCCTGATCCCTTTAGCCACAAGGGCCACATCTAACTCCCTCTTAAATATAGCCAATGAACTGACCTCAACTACCTTCTGTGACAGAGAAGTCCAGAGATTCACCACTCTCTGTGTGAAAAATGTTTTTCTTATCTCGGTCCTAAAAGATTTCCCCCTTATCCTTAAACTGTGACCCCTTGTCCTGGACTTCCCCAACATCAGGAACAATCTTCCTGCAGCTAGCCTGTCCAACCCCTTAAGAATTTTGAAAGCTTCTATAAGATCATGTCAGATAACTGGGCTTTTACTGTAGCTACAATTTCGAACTTGGTTTTTACTCACTGCTTTTCTTCCTCTAGTCTTCACCTATACAGTTCCTCTTGACAACTTTCATGTTGCCTTCCAATGGGCACTGGACCTTCCCTTTTGTCTACTATCCATCTTTCTCTCGCTGATAGTTTCCAATGCTAAACAATCAGCCATCATGGTTCTCCCTTCTATGACTACAGGGAACTCAGTTGCCAGCATTACTTCTGGGATTCAAATAATGTCATGCATGACACCTTCAAACTCTATAAAACACATTCACATAGCAAAACAATTCTCCCTTAAGGCATTCAGTTTATCCTGGCCCTGATCCAGCTCCGCGAATACATTTTTCATAGACACTACAACACGGTGGTTTAGCGGTAAAGTTGCTGCCTTTCAGTGAATGCAGCGCCGGAGACCCGGGTTCGATCCCGACTACGGGTGCTGTCTGTACGGAGTTTGTACATTCTCCCCGTGAGCGCGTGGGTTTTCTCTGAGATCTTAGGTTTCCTCCCACACTCCAAAGACGTACAGGTATGTAGGTTAATTGGCTTGGTAAATGTAAAAGAAAAATTGTCCCTAGTGTGTGTACAATATTGGTAATATGTCGTGATCACAGACCCGGTTGGCCAAATGGCCTCTTCCCACGCTGTATCTCTCAACGAAACTAAACCATGATCTTTTCCATGAATTATACTCTATGATAATCCTCAACATTGGTGCCCTGCAAAGATCCAGTCTCAGCCTCCAGCTACACTCCATGTCCGCACATGACTGTGCAGTCAAGTACCAATCCAGCTCAATTTACAATGATATACCGGATATTAAAAAAAGATGTGATGTAGTACAGGAAGGAGGTAGAGAAACTCTAACCTCTAACCTGGTGCCAAGACGACAAGTTCTCCCTCAATGTTGGCAAGACAACAGAGATTGCGATCGACTTCAGGAAGCGAAGCAGCACACACACCATGGTATACATAGATGGCGCCAAAGTCAAGATGGTCGAAAGCTTCAAGTTATTAGGAATAAATATCACCAGCAGATTGGCGCAAGCCACATCGAAGCAATGGGTAAGAAAGCACATCAATCCCACTACAGTGGCTTGCAAAAGTATTCATACCCCTTGAACTTTTCCACATTTTGTCACGTTACAACCACAAACGTAAATGTATTTTATTGGGGTTTTATATGATAGACCAACACAAAGTGGTGCATAATTGTGAAGTGGAAGGAAAATTATACATGGTTTTCAAATATTTTTACAAATAAAAAACTGAAAAGTGTGGCGTGCAAAAGTATTCAGCCCCCTTTACTCTGATACCCCTAAATAAAATCCAGTGCAACCAATTGCCTTCAGAAGTCACCTAATTACTAAATAGAGTCCACTTGTGTGTAATCTAATCTCAGTATAAATACAGCTGTTCTGTGAAGGCCTCAGAGAGAACATTAGTGAACAAACAATGTTCCTTGGGCATCATGAAGCCCAAGGAACACACCAGACAGGTCAGGGATAAAGTTGTGGAGAAGTTTAAAGCAGGGTTAGGTTATAAAAAAATATCCCAAGCTTTGAACATCTCACGGAGCACTGTTCAATCCATCATCCGAAAATGGAAAGAGTATGACATAACTGCAAACCTACCAAGACATGGCCGTCCACCTAAACTGACAGGCCGGGCAAGGAGAGCATTGATCAGAGAAGCAGCCAAGAAGCATGGTAACTCTGGAGGAGCTGCAGAGATCCACAGCTCAGGTGGGAGAATCTGTCCACAGGACAACTATTAGTTGTGCACTCCACAAATCGGGCCTTTATGAAAGAGTGGCAAGAAGAAAGCCAGTGTTGAAACAAAGCCATAAGAAGTCCCGTTTGCAGTTTGCCACAAGCCATGTGGGGGACACAGCAAACATGTGGAGGAAGGTGCTCTGGTCTGATGAGACAAAAATTGAAGTTTTTGGCCTAAATGCAAAACGCTATGTGTGGCGAAAAACTAACACTGCACATCACCCTGAACACACCATCCCCACTGTGAAACATGGTGGTGGCAGCATCATGCTGTGGGGATGCTTTTCTTCAGCAGGGACAGGGAAGCTGGTCAGAGTTCATGGGAAGATGGATGGAACCAAATACAGGGCAATCTTGGAAGAAAACATGTTAGAGTCTGCAAAAGACTTGAGACTGGGGCGGAGGTTCACATTCCAGCTGGACAACCCTAAACATACAGCCAGAGCTACAATGGAATGGTTTAGATCAAAGCATATTCATGTGTTAGAATGGCCCAGTCAAAGTCCAGACCTAAATCCAATTGAGAATCTCTGCAAGACTTGAAATTTGCTGTTCACAGATGCTCTCCATCCAATCTGACTGAGCTTGAGCTATTTTGCAAAGAAGAATGGGCAAAAATTTCAGTCTCTAGATGTGCAAAGCTGGTAGAGACATACCCCAAAAGACTTGCAGCTGCAATTGCAGAGAAAGGTGGTTCTACGAAGTATTGACCCAAGGGGACTGAATACTTTTGCACGCCACACTTTTCAGTTTTTTATTTGTAATAAAATTTGGAAACCATGCATCATTTTCCTTCCACTTCACAATTATGCACCACTTTGTGTTGGTCTATCACATGAAATCCCAATAAAATACATTTACGTTTGTGGTTGTAACGTGACAAAATGTGGAAATACTCAAGAGGTTACATGGCGAAGAGGTCTGGCATGTCCCCCACAACCCTCATATTTGACTCAGCACTTAAGTTTGACAAACAAGTCAATGCAGTGGTAAAAGCTAGCTTCTTTCAGCTTTGGATGATAGCTAAAATAAAACAATTCCTCCAGTTTGAAAAGATCATCCACACATTTATCTCCTCCCGCCTGGATTACTGCAACTCCCTTGCATCAGTCAATCTTCCCTGTCCCACCTGCAACTGGTCCAAAACACCGCAGCGAGACTCCTGACAGGCACCCGAAAAAGGGACCACATCACCCCGATCCTGGCCTCTCTCCACTGGCTCCCTGTGCGGTTCCGAATACATTTCAAGACCCTCCTCTTTGTCTACAAAGCCCTCAATGGGCTTGCACCCACCGACATTAAAAGTCTTCTCACCCACTACACCACCTCCAGGTCCCTCAGATCGGCCGACTTTGGGTTGCTGAATGTCCCGCAGTCTAGGCATAAGCTCAGGGGCGACCGCGCCTTTGCGGTCACAGCTCCTAGACTGTGGAACAGCATCCCCCTCCCCATTAGAACTGCCCCCTCCATCGACTCCTTTAAGTCTAGTCTAAAAACGTATCTGTTCTCCCAAGCCTTTCCTGACGTCCTCTGAGCGAGGGCTATTTGTATATATGTATGTAGCCTGCTTGTGTATACTACTCTTTTAACAATTGTAAAGCACTTTGGTCAACGAGAGTTGTTTTTTAAATGTGCTATGTAAATAAATGTGACTTGACTTGACTCACCAACCACAACAGACGCACAGAAGAAAACATTTTATCAGGATGCATCACAGCATGGTTTGGGAACATTACCGTAAACCTGCATTATGCCGGACCATGGGGGGGTGGGGGAATGGTATTCACTATTGCTGATTGTCCGTTATAACCGAGTAAGGTATTATCATTGTCTGTAGTTGAAACAAAGAACTGCAAATGATGGTTAAAACACAAAAGTGCTGGAGTAACTCAGCAGGTCAGGCTGCATCTCTGGAGAATGTGGATAGGTGACGTTGGGACCCTTCTTCAGACTGATCCCGTCTGCTGAGTTACTCCAGCACTTTGTGTCGTTTCACCTTACAACTAGGCACCGATGCTGCTGTTCTGCACTATCGAGCCCTTCTTCACCCACCGCTCGGTCCGGTGACACAGCAGTTGTTGCGGCTCACCTTGTTGACCATGGCCGGCAGCACTTTCTTCAGGCCTCTGCCAATGACCGGATGCGCTCGGCAACGGTGAAGCTCCCTCCCCTCTCACCAGCTGCCGCTTCCAAGGCGGAGTATGTCGGCGGCTCTGGGGCAGTGGTGGAGGGTGTGGGGGAGAGGCCGAATGGACAGTGGCAGGAGGTGAAGGTGGTGGCAGTGGAGGTAGACTGAGTGGACAGAGCGATGGGAGGAGCGGTTCAACAGGGAGCAGACAAAGCGACGCCGACAGGAAGAAACAGCAGCAGGTGGGAAAGGAGGGAGCCCCCCAGTGACCGAGCAGCTGTCAGTAGCTACAACGTGAGCCGCACAAACAGCTGCATCAACTGGACCGTGTAGTGGGTGAAAAAGGGTCGCTAGTCAGGGGCGGCATTGGAAGCTGGGGATCTAGGCAGCCAGGAAGGCAGTGCGAACCGTGGGTGGCAAGAGCTGGTCCACCTGCTATATCCAAAATCTGATAGAACGCATTTTACCGGGATGCATCACAGCCTGGCTTGGGAACTGCTCCATCTAAGACTGCAATACATTGCAGAGGGTAGTGGACATAGCCCAGATGATCATGTAAACCTAGCTCCCTTCCATTGACTCCATCTACACTCCACGTTGCCTCGGCAAGACCACCAGCATAGTCAGCGACCACTCCCTCTTCTCCCCTCTCCCATCTGGCAAGAGGTACAGATGTTTGAATCCTAGATTCAGGGACAGTTTCTTCCCAGTTGTTATCAGGCTGCTGGATTACCAGCTAGAGTGTGGTCCTGACTTCCCATCCACATCATTGGAAACCTTGATTTTTTTTGGATTTTATCTGACTTATCTTGCACTAAATGTTGTACCTTATATCATTTATATGTACACTATGGACAGCTTGATTGTAATAATGTCTAGTATTTTCTTTGACTAGATAGCGCACAAGAAAAAGCTTTTCACAGAACCTTGGTGCACGTGACAATAAACCAAACTAAACTAAAGACATGCCATTCTCTTTCACCATTGCAGCATCATCTGACCTGATAGAAATGGTTTGTTGAGTGTTTCTCACCTTCCATTTTCCCAGTGGATTCTAGCAATGGTGCAGATGTGATCCTGATGGGTCTGTCCAACTAAGGTGACTCTTTAGGCGACTGCCAGGGACTAGTTTGAATGGAATTCACCTACGACACCTGGCAACAACCTAGGACAGCACCTACGACAACCTCAGAGCTCCCGTGGATTTTGAAGCAACAGCAACAAAGAGAAGCAGGAGAAAACACTGACTGGCTCTAGCCCGAGTGGGAGGAGATTTAGAAGTGAGTCAGAGGGGGAAAACAGTTGAAAAGGAGAGACAAAGCACAGGCAGACTTTACTCAGAGCTCCTGTGGATTTTGAAGCAACAACAACAAAGAGAAGCATGAGAAAACACTGATTGGCTCTAGCCCGAGTGGGAGGAGATTTAGAAGTGAGTCAGAGGGGGAAAACAGTTGAAAACTGAGCAATTTGGTTTGTAAATTGGCAAATTAGGCAAGTTATCAGTCAATATAAGCAAGACGGCTCTTAGGGAGCGGCAGTGAGGTAGCGGCCTTGTGAGGCAAGTACCCTGAGAGAAAAGTGCGAGTCTTTGGCTCGGGAGTCTTCAGCGAGGAGAGGATACTATGCAAAACGCTGGTGAGGGAGAGATGAAAGAAGGAGATGTCAGGCAAGCTGATTCAGTGTGATGCTTGCAGTATGCGGGAGGTCAAGGACACTGCTGGTGCCTCTGGCTGCTACAAATGTGAGAAGTGCATCCAGGTAAAGCTCCTGATGGACCGTGTTAGGGAACTGGAGAAGCAAGTGGATGACCTCAGGTTCGTCCGAGAAACGGAGTAGTTCCTCGACAAGTCCTATAGTAAGATTGTTACACCTAAGGTACTGGAAGAGAGAAAGTGGGTGACGGTGAGAAAGGGAGGGAAACTTGGAATGCAAAGTTCCCCGGGTGTCGTACCTCTTGTGAACAGGTTCACCCACTTGTCGGGACAGAAGACGTTATCACACTGAGCGGCGGACTGGCTTGTGAAGCAAAAAGGGCTGTTGAGCCAAAACCAAAGAGGCCAACGTCAGGCAACGCCATTGTAGTTGGATACTCCATTGTGAGAGGTACGGACAGGGGTTTCTGCAGCAACAGACAGGATTCGAGGATGGTGTGCTGCCTTCCTGGTGCCAGGATCCAGGATGTCATGGACAGAGTGCAGAAAATCCTCAAGGGCGAAGGTGAACAGCCGGAGGTGGTAGCGCATGTCGGCACAAACGATGTCGGAAAGAAGGGGATTAATATTCTGCAGCGTGACTTTGGAGAGCTTGGAAAAATGATGAAAAGCAGGACCTCCAGGTTTGTTATCTCCAGTTTGTTTCCAGTTCCTCGTGCTGGCGAGAGCAGGAACAGGGAGATACGGGACCTGAATGTGTGGCTGAGGAACTGGTGCCTGGGGCAGGGATTTAGATTCTTAGATCACTGGGATCTGTTTTGGAGTAAGGGGGAACTGTACAAAAGGGACGGATTGCATCTTAACAGGTGGGGGACCAGCATTCTGGCAGGCAGGTTTGCCACTGCTACACTACTGAATAAGGGGGGTGGGGTGTCAAATGGGATAGTCGAGGATGGAGTTAAAGGGAAAGAGAGTAAACGGATGGTTAATGACCCCAGAATTAACGGGAAAGGAAGCTCACAAAAGGATAGGAGAGTATGGCCAAGTGCAATAGGGATCGATGTGAAAGGTGAGATGCGTAAGGAATTCAAAGTATAGTATATGAATGCACGAAGTATAAGAAGTAAAGTAGATGAGCTTGAGGCTCAGTTAGAGGTTGGTAGATATGACATTGTGGGGATTACTGAGACGTGGCTGCAGGAAGATCGGGCCTGGGAACTTAATATTCAGGGTTATACATCCTATAGAAAGGACAGGCAGGTGGGCAGAGGAGGGGGGGTAGCTCTGCTAGTGAGGGATGGAATTCAGTCCCTTGCGAGGGAAGACATACGGACTGAGGAGGTAGAGTCACTGTGGATTGAGTTGAGGAATTGTAAAGACAAGAAGGCACTAAGTGGTGTTATCTACAGATCCCCAAATAGTAGCCCGGATGTAGGGTGTAAGTTGCAGCAGGGGTTAAAACTAGCATGTAACAAAGGTAATGCCACTGTGGTGATGGGGGATTTCAATATGCAGGTAGACTGGGAAAATCAGGTTGGTTCAAGACCCCAAGAAAGAGAGTTTGTAGAATGCCTCCGAGATGGATTCTTAGAGCTGCTTGTAATGGAGCCGACCAGAGAAAAGGCAATTCCGGATTTAGTGTTGTCCAATGAACCAGATATGATAAGAGAACTCGAGGTGGAGGTAGTGATCATAATATGATTAGTTTTCATCTGCAATTTTAGAAGGAGAACGTTAAATCGGAAGTGGCAGTGATGCAGTTGAACAAAGGGGACTATGAAGGCATGAGAGGGGAGCTGGCCAAAGTAGACTGGAAATGTATCCTAGCAGGAATGACGGTGGAACAGCAATGGCAGGAATTTCTGGGCATAATCCGGAAGACGCAGGATCATTTCATTCCAAAAAGGAAGAAAGATTCTAAGGGGAGTAGGAGGCAACCGTGGCTGACAAGAAAAGTTAGGGATAGAATAAAACGAAAAGAAAAGATGTATAACACAGCAAAGAGTAGCCGGAAGCCAGAGGATTGGGAAACTTTCATAGGACAACAGAAGGAAACAAAACGAGCAATACGGGCTGAAAAGATGAAGTATGAAGGGAAGCTGGCCAGGAATATAAAGAAGGACAGTAAAAGCTTCTTTAGATATGTTAAGGGAAAAAGAGTAGCAAAGTCAAATGTGGGTCCCTTGAAGGCAGACACGGATGAAATTATTATGGGCAACAAGGAAATGGCAGAAGAGTTGAATAGGTACTTCGGATCTGTCTTCAGTAAGGAAGACACAAAACAATCTCCCAGATGTACGAGGACAGAGGATCTAAATCCCCTGGGCCTGATGGACTGCATCCCAGGGTCCTCAGGGAGGTGGCTCTAGAAATAGTGGACGCATTGGTGATCATTTTCCAATGTTCAATAGATTCAGGATCAGTTCATGTGGATTGGAGGATAGCTAATGTTATCCCACTTTTCAAGAAAGGAGCGAAAGAGAAAACGGGGAATTATGGACCAGTTAGCCTGACATCGGTGGTGGGAAAGATGCTGGAGTCAATTATTATAGAGGTAATAATGGGGCATTTGGATAGCAGTAAAAGGATTAGTCCAAGTCAACATGGATTTATGAAAGGGAAATCATGCTTGCCTAATCTTCTGGACTTTTTTGAGGATCTGACAAGTAAAATGGATGAAGTGGTGCCAGTGGATGTAGTATATCTAGACTTTAAGAAAGCCTTTGATAAAGTCCCGCACAGGAGACTGGTGACTAAAATTAGAGTACATGGTATTGGGAGTAGGGTGTTGACATGGATAGAAAATTGGTTGGCAGACTGGAAGCAAAGAGTAGGAGTGAACGGGTCCTTTTCAGAATGGCAGGCAGTGGCGAGTGGAGTGCCGCAAGGCTCGGTGTTGGGGCCGAGGGAATTAGGAGCAATACTAGCAAGTTTGCGGATGACACAAAGCTGGGTGGCAGTGTGAACTATGAAGAGGATGTTAGGAGGTTGCAGGGTGACGTGGACAGGTTGAGTGAGTGGGCAGATGCGTGGCAGGTGCAGTATAATATAGATAAATGTGAGGTTATCCACTTTCGTGGCAAAAACAAGGGGGCAGTTTATTATCTAAATGGGGTTAGGTTAGGTAAGGGGGAGGTACAGCAAGACCTGGGTGTCCTTGTACACCGGTCTCTGAAAGTTGGCTTACAGCTACAGCAGGCAGTGAAGAAAGCTAATGGAATGTTGGCCTTCATAACAAGAGGATTTCAGTATAGGAGTAAAGAGGTTCTTCTGTTGTTGTATAGGGCTTTAGGGAGACCACATCTGGAGTATTGTGTACAGTTTTGGTCTCCTAATTTGAGGAAGGACATCCTTGTGATTGAAGCAGTGCAGCGTAGGTTCACGAGATTGATCCCTGGGATGGCGGGGCTATCATATGAGGAAAGATTGAAAAGACTAGGCTTGTATTCACTGGAGTTTAGAAGGATGAGTGGGGATCTTATAGAAACATATAAAATTATAAAAGGACTGGACAAGCTAGATGCAGGAAAAATGTTCCCAATGTTGGGTGAGTCCAGAACCAGGGGCCACAATCTTAGAATAAAGGGGAGGTCATTTAAGACTGAGGTGAGAAAAAACTTTTTCACCCCGAGAGTTGTGAATTTATGGAATTCCCTGCCACAGACGGCAGTGGAGGCCAAATCACTGGATGGATTTAAGAGAGAGTTAGATAGAGTTCTAGGGGGCTAGTGGAGTCAAGGGAGATGGGGAGAAGGTAGGCACGGATTATTGATAGGTGATGATCAGCCATGATCACAATGAATGGCGGTGCTGGCTCGTAGGGGCGAATGGCCTCCCCCTGCACCTATTTTCTATGCTTTCAACATGTTGAAAGTATTGCGGCAGTCGCCAGTAGTCCCCCAAAAAATCGGGCCCATAACACACTGGTAAACCAGCTCTATCCCCTAAACAAATTATGAAGTTCTCTTCAAACTGCTGAATACCAAGGCTGTGTATACTTCTGAAAAAGGCATTATTTCCTCCACCATGTTCTAGATTGAAACAACTCATCAGGGTCTGTGTTTCGAACCATGTATCTGCCTCCAAGATCCCTCTTCTCCACAACACACCCCGCAGCCTGCCATTCACTGTGTCGGTCCTGCCCATGTTAGACTTCCCAAAATGCCCCACCTCACATTTCTCTGTGTTAAATTCCATCAACCATTCCTCAGCGCACCTGCCCAACTAATCTAGATTCTGCTGCAATTTTTGACAACCATCTTCACTATCAACAATGGCACTTACTTTCGTGTCATCTACAAACTTATATATTCTTCAAAGGTCCAAAAGCTATATTATTTATTTTGACTGCTCCAGATCTTCACATTTGACAGTATCATCTGGCAATTGTGCAATTGCATTAACGCCCTCGTCTCCACAGAACCGGATTTTCAAGCAACTCTATGCATTAAACCTTTGCATGAATCAACCCAGACTCTAACCTTCTTTTGTTGATAAGGCAAGGGAAAACAATCAGGTTTGTTTTTCCTCATCTTATGACCTAAGCCATGGACACCACTTTGAGTGGATTCTTCAGATTTCAATTGTACAGATGCCAGTTTTTCCTTCCCCTTTCTATTTGTTTCCACCATTCAGCTGATAGTGTCTATCCCACATCTCTCTCAGGGTGCTATCTCCTGACAATATAACCTTTTCATCTCAATCGAGTTGCAGGGTCTAAACCCAAACCATCAACATGTACTATTCACTGAGTCGTCCAGAATTATTTTTGTCATTTCAGGTTATAGCATCTGCAGCGTCTTTTATCTCATCAGAAGTTATTAATGTTTCATTCTCCATTATCATCTTAGCATTGTACCCAATAGTCCTGGTCTTACTAGAGCTGTGAACATTAGACATTTTGACACTTCCAACCCACCAGACAGGTGATCTGCTTGGGTGCAGTCAGTGCACCCCACAGTTTGAGTGGTCCAAGAACCCTTCAACATTTAATGCTGCAACTCTTTGAAACATACTGGAAAGTCTCAATCCAATCTTTGCCCATACTCATATCCATACTTTCTGGCCCATCACCAGAAGAGGTAACTGTGTCCATACATCTCCACTAGCAACCCAGTGAGTTATCTCCATCATAACCTGAAGTGTGTCTCAGTATGGAAGCTGTATAATTTGCCTCAATTAAAAGTGCTTGACAGGAGATACTCCAGCAGCAACAGATATTCAAAATCAGAAATATTTGCTTGGGGTGATGCTGTTGATTGCTAAAAAGATGATAACAGTGCTATGGAGAAAGGAAATGCCACCAAATGTTCAACAGTGGAGGGAAAGATAATATTAAAGGCCTCAGTTGAGGACCGAGGCCTTTAATATTATATGGAAACCAGTACTATTACAAATGCCAAGATTGATTAAGGATATGAATGGATGAGCTTGCTATGGTGCCTGTGAATAGGATGCTTCTATGATAGAATGTTAAAAGGATCTGATGTGATGCAAATAGAGGTTAGGTGATTTGTATTTTGTCATTTTGCAATTGTCTTGTGCGTGTCTCTTTGTTTTGTCTGTATTTGTATTTCGTTATGTCAATAAATGTTGAGTTCAAAAAATAATAAAATTAAATAAATAAATAAATAAATAAATAAATAAAATGGAAGTGCTTGACATATTTTCGGTGCACACCTTGTCCAATGACTGACCAGTTTGCAACAGAATGATTAGATTTCCTGCAGTTGATAAGGCTGCTAATATACTGTCAATAATGTCCTCTACACATGCTCTTTACATTCTATTTAACATACCTAACTACACCTCTTAGCTCTCTGATTCCAGCAACTGGCTGGTACCCCTAGTTGACCATTTTATATTTTGCATCCTTGCGTCAGAGGCATGTGGGCAATGTTCTTACCAGCAATTGCCTTCTTCATGGAGCTGGATACCCCTGACCCCCAAAACCAAACAAAAACCCAGGAATCCTCTTTTCTGAATGAGACATCCCTATGACCCACCCAGTTATCTTCTATGTAGAGATGAGTTTTTTTACATTCTTGGGCAGGACATCTACACTCACTACATGTGTCAGCAACTTAAGCAATTGATTGATAGACCCAAAATGCTGGAGTAACTCATGCAGCATCTCTGGATAGAAGGAATGGGTGATGTTTTTGGTTAAGACCCTTCTTCAGACTGAGAGTCGGGGGAGAGGGAGACACAGAGATAAGGAAGTGTAAGGCGTGAAAACAAGACATCAATTGATCAAAGAAATGTATTGTCAAATGTATTTTTTTCACATTTCTCTTTATCCTTTCCAGTTCCAATGGCACTTCATTCACTCTTGGTTACATTATCTCATTATAAATGGAAAATAGCACTTTAAGCTCAGTCTAAGACTTTTAGTTTCCAAGATCTTTTCAAGAAAATCAAATTTAAAGAAACCTAAAGAGGTATATGGAAAAGTATCAGTATCATAAAGACAATGCTAGACCATGTCAATGGGCAGCATTAGGACTTGTTTATAATCTTCTGGTCGAAAATGATGCAAAGGGACCAAGGAAAAGTTGGTTGATACTGTAGATGCAAAATTCAAGCATGAAATTAGCAGCAAAGTGATGTCAACAGTAGTAT
Organism: Okamejei kenojei; assembly: GCA_035221665.1. Classification (NCBI taxonomy): domain Eukaryota; kingdom Metazoa; phylum Chordata; class Chondrichthyes; order Rajiformes; family Rajidae; genus Okamejei; species Okamejei kenojei. Next base: position 9,592,740 of record CM069149.1, on the reverse strand, counting down.
TCCAAAAGTAAAATAGTGTTGATGCTGAATTGTTTTTTTTAATGCTGGAAATACACACCAATTGGGCAGCATCAGTGGTCTGTGAAGCAGGGTGAATGTTTTAAGTCTTTGACTTTCATCAGACCAAAGAAAATTTAGAAATTAGATCAGCTTTGGAGATGTGCAGGAAGAGATAACTGAACAAAAGGGATAACCTGCACTAACGAAGAGACCAGGTGATTGAACTTAGTAAGTGGTGAAGGTGCCAGCTGAAAATGTTTGCAAAGGTAGATTGGAAGTGTAAATAGGATGAAACAAATGAAATCTGGAATGTCAGAACTGATAAGAGAGAGCAATAACTGAATGCTGGAAATGTTTCTCTTCACCAACTCCTTTGCTCTGCAACTTCACACTTGGTTCATTTATATATTTTTTCCATTTCTGATGAATCATTGACCTGTAATGTTAGTTCTATTTTTTCTCTGTAGATACTGCCTGACCTGTGCCTCCAGCACTTCCTGCTTATGTTCATATGTCTAAAGCAGGACTAGCATAGATCTCGAAAGATAGACTGTCAACAATCTATCATCCTAGACAATATGCGACAGTTTTGACTTGCAAAATTCACCTTATTTGCTTTTAAAATAATTCAAAGATGGAAAAGCATACCCTGCAACCATTCCACAGCTAGTACTTTAGCAGCCACTGGCAATCAGAATAGTTACATTGCTACGATCAATGCATGCCAAGTAACAACAAGGCTTTTCATTTGGTTTCAAAATTCAAACAATTCACAAATTAGAAATCAATCAAAGCATGATTAGTAAGTTTGCAGATGACACTAAAGTAGATGATATTGTCAACAGTGAAGATGATTATCAAAAATTACAGCAGCATCTTGATATCCTGGGCTAATGGGCTGAGGAATAGCTAATGGATTTTAATACAGATAGCTGCAAAGAGTTGCATTTTGGGACGTTAAAGCAGGGCAGGATCTTCACAGTGAATAACAGGAGTCTCGGGAGTACTGTGGATCCACACTTGCTTTGTAGAGCAGAGGGATCTAAGAATGCAGGTAGATAGTTCGCTGTAAGTAAACTTTTAGATGTTAGGTGTAGATAGGGTGGTAAAGAGGTTTTCAGTCAGTCTACTGGCCTACCCAGTCAGGGTATTGAGTATGTATGTTCAGATGTTTTGTTACAGTTGCACAAGATGTTGGTGAGGCTGCATTTGGAGTACTGGGTTCCGTTTTGGTTACACTGCAATAGAAAGGATGTATTTAAGCTAGAAAGAATACATAGATTTACAAGGGTGTTGCCAGGACATGAGGGCCTGAGCTGTAGGGAAAGGTTGAGCAGGCTAGGACTTATTTTTGCCACTCAAGGAGTGATCTTATAGACATTTATAAAACCATAAGGGGAATAGAAAGGGTGAATGCAGAAACCCAGGGTATGGGAATCAAGATCCAGAGAACATAGTGTTACGGTAAGAGGATAAAGATTTAATAAGAATCTGGGGGGCAGCTTTTTCACTCAGAGAGTGGTGGGTAAATGGAACAAGCTGCTAAAGGAGATAGTTGATGTTTTATAACTGGATCTAAAAAACACTAGACCAGGTACCTGGATATGAAAGATTTAGAAAGATATGGACCAAACACAGGCAAATTAGACCATCTTAGATGGGGTATCTGGGTCGGGGGATGAGTTTAACCATAGGGCCTATTTCCATGCTGTATGATTCTATGACTAATTTCAAAAGAGGATGTAACACAGAATAAGTGTTAGTACGGACTCTTCAAAGATCATGCCTGTGTAGGAATAAATTTAATCTTCATAAAACAACAGGCAAATGTGCCACTAGATGTGGAGTTCTCTGCCTCAGAGGGCAGTGGAGGCAGATTCTCTGGATGCATTCAAGAGAGAGCTAGATAGGGCTCTTAAAAATAGCAGAGTCAGGGGATATGGGGAGAAGGCAGGAACGGGGTACTGATTGGAGATGATCAGCCATGATCACATTGAATGGCGGTGCTGGCTCAAAGGGCCGAATGACCTACTCCTGCACCTATTGTCTATTGTCTATTGTCTAGATGTTCAATGTGGACTTCCATTGGAGAAAGAGGAGTTTGGGGGAAGAGAGCAATTGGAATGATGGCCTGGTTTATTTACTCTCATCTACCATTAAAGCTGCGGTAGATGCAAACTTCGGCCCTTCTATGTGCTCAAGGTTTGACATGATATTTTGGAAGTCCTTGGGGATTTATGACTCTACCAGGAATCTAAGAATAGATTATATGCTTCAAAAAGAAAAATAAAGAACCAGAAAAGCAAACAGAAAATAACTGCTATTTGAATGACGAATTCAAAGAGGGGTTGGAACCCAGGAAAACCAACTGGTACTCCAAGAGGAATATGAACATTCTAGGGGGCTTATTTGCTTTTTTCAAGAGGTTTATTTACCTAGTGGACCATCAAAACCATAAACACTTTTTGTAAAGAGTAGCAACATTAAAATAGATGTTAAACCTCAGTCTAGGCACTTGATGCAAACCACAGAAAAGGTTATATTATATAAAATGCTGGAGAAACTCAGCGGGTGAGGCAGCATCTATAGAGCGAAGGAATAGGTGACTTTTTGGGTCGAGATATTCCTCTAATTGACACTGACATATGCAATTGGGATTTCGGCTTTAAAATAACACAAAAACATTTCCATTCATGATAGGAATGAACTGTGATTCTTAACAAATACCCTTTAGGTATTTGGTCAAGGCTTGGTCAAGCAAATATACCAGTGGTTAACCAGAACACAAGGAGCTATATTTCAATTATCAGATAAAAGTCTTCAAAAACAAATTGGGCAGAGAACCAAATATTAAAAATCTGACTGGTTTAATGAGGCAGTAGCTGGACATTTTGTAATTTAGATCAGAGCCAATATTATCATGGCCCATGAATGCTGGAAATCTTATAATTTATGAATTGACTCCAGAAATAAGTAATACAAGTACAGTTTCTTGGAACTTTTCATTTTAATCATTGAATCATAGAATCGATCAGCACAGACACAGGCCCTTTTGGCCAAACCTGTCCATGAGACCAAGATATCCCATCTAAGATAGTTTCATTCACCTGCGTTTGGCCCATATCCCTCCCATGTATATCCCTCCCAGTGGCTCAGTTCATGTAACTGTCCAGATGTTTTTTTTCAGTTAAATTCCCTTGTCCCGACAGTTTGTGTAATTTTTAACCTCTGTTCTGCAGTTTCTGATCTCCTTTCTGATCCTGTTTGTTGCTTCCATTCTCCAATGTCTTGCAAAAGACTGAAGAACAACCTTATCTCAAAGGGAAAGGGATAACCACTGTTTTTCTTTGTTCTGGACTGGATTTGAACTGATACTATCGCTCATTATTTTGTTCTTATAATGTAATGTAAAGGAGTTGGGGAAAACTGAATATATACAGTGGCTTGCAAAAGTATTCATACCCCTTGAACTTTTCCACATTTTGTCACGTTACAACCACAAACATAAATGTATTTTATTGGGATTTCATGTGATAGACCAACACAAAGTGGTGCATAATTGTGAAGTGGAAGGAAAATGATACATGGTTTCCAAATTTTATTACAAATAAAAAACTGAAAAGTGTGGCGTGCAAAAGTATTCAGCCCCCCTGAGTCAATACTTTGTAGAACCACCTTTCGCTGCAATTACAGCTGCAAGTCTTTTGGGGTATGTCTCTACCAGCTTTGCACATCTAGAGACTGAAATTTCTGCCCATTCCTCTTTGCAAAATAGCTCAAGCTCAGTCAGATTGGATGGAGAGCATCTGTGAACAGCAATTTTCAAGTCTTGCCAGAGATTCTCAATTGGATTTAGGTCTGGACTTTGACTGGGCCATTCTAACACATTAATATGCTTTGATCTAAACCATTCCATTGCAGCTCTGGCTGTATGTTTAGGTTTGTTGTCCTGCTGGAAGGTGAACCTCCTCCCCAGTCTCAAGTCTTTTGCAGACTCTAACATGTTTTCTTCCAAGATTGCCCTGTATTTGGCTCTATCCATATTCCCATCAACTCTGACCAGCTTCCCTGTCCCTGCTGAAGAAAAGCATCCCCACAGCATGATGCTGCCACCACCATGTTTCACAGTGGGGATGGTGTGTTCAGGGTGATGTGCAGTGTTAGTTTTCCACCACACATAGCGTTTTGCATTTAGGCCAAAAACTTCAATTTTGTTCTCATCAGACCAGAGCACCTTCCTCCACATGTTTGCTGTGTCCCCCACATGGCTTGTGACAAACTGCAAACGGGACTTCTTATGGCTTTGTTTCAACAATGGCTTTCTTCTTGCCACTCTTCCATAAAGGCCCGATTTGTGGAGTGCACGACTAATTGTTGTCCTGTGGACAGATTCTCCCACCTGAGCTGTGGATCTCTGCAGCTCCTCCAGAGTTACCGTGGCCTCTTGGCTGCTTCTCAGATCAATGCTCTCCTTGCCCGGCCTGTCAGTTTAGGTGGATGGCCATGTCTTGGTAGGTTTGCAGTTGTGCCATACTCTTTCCATTTTCGGATGATGGATTGAACAGTGCTCCGTGAGATGTTCAAAGCTTGGGATATTTTTTTATAACCTAACCCTGCTTTAAACTTCTCCACAACTTTATCCCTGACCTGTCTGGTGTGTTCCTTGGGCTTCATGATGCTGTTTGTTCACTAATGTTCTCTAACAAACCTTTGAGGCCTTCACAGAACAGCTGTATTTATACTGAGATTAGATTACACACAAGAGGACTCTATTTACTAATTAGGTGACTTTTGAAGGCAATTGGTTGCACTGGATTTTATTTAGGGGTATCAGAGTAAAGGGGGCTAAATACTTTTGCACGCCACACTTTTCAGTTTTATATTTGTAAAAAAATTTGAAAACCATGTATCATTTTTCTTCCATTTCACAATTATGCACCACTTTGTGTTGGTCTTTCATATAATATCCCAATAAAATACATTTACGTTTGTGGTTGTAACGTGACAAAATGTGGAAAAGCTCAAGGGGTATGAATAGTTTTGCAAGCCACTGTAGACTTGAATACATAAGGCTAGGTTATTAAGACAGTGAAAAGGAAACAATCAGATTTACCATTCAAAGAATTATAGCTGATTTAATAAAGTAGATAGGAGCCAAAAAACCTTCAAAATCAAATAGCTGAATTATTATACTTTAATATCAAATATTTTAAGAGAGAAACAAGAAACTGCAGATGTTGATTTACAATAAGACATATAAGGAAGAGCCCTGACCCAAAACGGCCCCTATTCATGTTCACCAGTGATGCTGTCTGACCTGCTGAGTTACTCCAGCACTTTGAGTCTTTTTTATCAATTATTTTAATATGTTTCCATTGGGAAGCACATTCTCCCTAAACAGTGACCGTTATGAGGTCAGTCGCTAAACAACAAAAATCTCTGCCAACCTAATGAATCCGATCACAGAAACCTATCGATTTGTGTGATATGGATTTCATTGTTTCTACATTAACAGCTATCGGTCCTAGCAGAGCTCTGACATTCAACAACTAAGCATATTAAGAAGCCAACTAAATTGAAGAATCTGTATAGACAATAGACAATAGACAATAGACAATAGGTGCAGGAGTAGGCCATTCGGCCCTTCGAGCCAGCACCGCCATTCAATGTGATCATGGCTGATCATCCCCAATCAGTACCCCGTTCCTGCCTTCTCCCCATATCCCCTGACTCCGCTATCTTTAAGAGCCCTATCTAGCTCTTGAAAGTATCCAGAGAACTGGCCTCCACAGCCCTCTGAGGCAGAGAATTCCACAGACTCACAACTCTCTGTGAGAAAAAGTGTTTCCTCGTCTCCATTCTAAATGGCTTACCCCTGATTCTTAAACTGTGGCCCCTGGTTCTGGTCTCCCCCAACATCGGGAACATGTTTCCTGCCTCTAGCATGTCCAAACTCTTAACAGTCTTATATGTTTCAATAAGATCCCCTCTCATCCTTCTAAACTCCAGAGTGTACAAGCCCAGCTGCTCCATTCCATCAGCATATGACAGTCCCGCCATCCCGGGAATTAACCTGGTAAACCTACGCTGCACTCCCTCAATAGCAAGAATGTCCTTCCTCAAATTAGGGGACCAAAACTGCACACAATATTCCTAGTGTGGTCTCACTAGGGCCCTGTACAACTGCAGAAGGACCTCTTTGCTCCTATACCCGACTCCTCTTGTTATAAAGGCCAACATGCCATTCGCTTTCTTCACTGCCTGCTGTACCTGCATGCTTACTTTCATAGACTGATGAACAAGGACCCCCAGCTCCCGTTGTACTTCTCCTTTTCCCAAATAAGTATAAATTCAAACTCAGAAAGAAGGACACAGTAAGCACTATTTTTTAATTGCCATTTAAATTATTTAATAAAAATAAAGTTGTGGTATAAATATGATTCAGGTAAAAACTGAAACAATTGATAAGGTAATCATCGTACTCATGGAATATTGAAATAATCATGAGGATGTACAGATAACATTTATATAAAGGTCATCTATCAGTAAATGTTGTCTTACTTAGCATAGTATACAACTCATGCTACAAAACTACAATCTTCAATGTATTTCTATTCAATAAATAGGAAAAAAAATTACAAACACACAAACTTTTCATCAGTTCAGTAAATTTTACAAATTAATTGAGAAAATTGTAAAATGGTATATCTTCTGGTAGAATATTCAGTTTCTGGATACAAGTAGACCTACCAGATCTCCCAGTTGCCAAACACTTTAATTCTCCTTCTCATTTCCACACTGTCCTTTCTGTCCTAGGCCTCCTCCATTGTCAGAGTGAGGCCAAATGCAAATTGGGGAAATTGCATCTCATATTTCGCTTGGGCAGCTTACAACCCAGTAGTATGATAATTGATTGCTCTAACTGTAAGTAACCCTTGTGTCTCCTCTCTCCATCCCTCCCCCACCCCAGTCGCACCAGCTTCAAAGTCACCTTGTTGAGTCTCATTGTCTGTACTCGTTCTCAGCTAGCCCACAGCTAACAATGACCTGTTTCATTCATCATCATTACCATTTAGCATATCTTTCATTCGATATCACTCTATAATCACCATCTATATCTCTCGTTTCCCTTTCCCCTGACTCTCAGTCTAAAGAAGGATCTCGACCCGAAATGTCACCTATTGCTTTTCTCCAGAGATGCTGTCTTACTCCAGTTGAGTTACTCCAGCTTTTTGCATCTTTTATCAGATTCTGTCCATTATACGAGTGTATCTGACAACAGAACATTACATTCAGCTGGCTTTGAGCAGTGTTGTTTGTTTTCCTCATGCAAATCACTGGGCTTTCAGTTAGAAATGGAATGATGTTAATTTACTTACACAACACAATGAGTCCATTTTGCTGGAAGAACAATGTTAAGACTGGTTAATCAGTATTTTGGATTGTTTTCAATGGAAATGAGAAAATCCATGCAACTTTACTCTTTGATGTACAGTAATACAGTGCCCTCCATATTGTTTGGGACAAAGACCCATCATTTATTTATTTATTTGCCTCTGTACTCCACAATTTGAGATTTGTAATGCTCAAAATCACATGTGGTTAAAGTGCACATTGTCAGATTTTTAAAAGGTCATTTTTATATATTTTGGTTTCACCATGTAGAAAGTACAGCAGTGTTTATACATAGTCCCCACATTTCAGGGCACCATAATGTTTGGGACACAGCAATGTCATGTAAATGAAAGTAGTCATGTTTAGTATTTTATTGCATATCCTGCGCTTCATGGACATCACCAGTTGCTGGGTGTCTTCTCTGATGATGCTCTGCCAGGCCATCTTTAGCTTATGCTTGTCTTCAGTTTTCTCTTCAGTATATAAAAGGCATTCTCACTTAGGTTTAGCTCAGGTGATTGACGGCCACTCAACAATTGACCATTGTTTAGCTTTGAAAACCTCCTTTGTTGCTTTAGCAGTATGTTTGTCTGAAGAAGGGTCTCGACCCGAAACGTCGCCTATCTCCTTCGCTCCTTAGATGCTACTGCACCCGCTGAGTTTCTCCAGCCTTTTGTGTACCCTGTTTGGAATCATTGTCTTGCTGTAGAATGAACTGCCGGCCAATGAATTTTGAGGCATTTGTTTGAACTTGAGCAGATATGATGTGTCTATACACTTCAGAATTCATTATGCTACTACCATCAGCAGTTGTATCATCAATGAAGATAGGCGAGTCAGTACCTTCAGCAGCCATACATGCCCAGGCAATAACACCCCCACCACCGTGTTTCACAGATGAGGTGGTATGCTTTGGATCTTGGGCAGTTCCCTCTCACCTCCATACTTTGCTCTTGCCATCACTCTGATATAACCTAATATTTGATTCATCTGTCCACAAGACCTTTTACCAGAATTGTGGTTGCACTTTTAAGTACTTCTTGGCAAACTGTAACCCGGCCATCCTATTTTTGCGGCTAACCAGTGGTTTGCATCTTGCAGTGTAGCCTCTGTATTTTTGTTCATGAAGTCTTCTGCAGACATAGAAACATTCGACCCTTTGAGCCTGCACCGCCATTCAATGTCCCTGTCCCTGCTGAAGAAAAGCATCCCCACAGCATGATGCTGCCACCACCATGTTTCACAGTGGGGATGGTGTGTTCAGGGTGATGTGCAGTGTTAGTTTTCCACCACACATAGCGTTTTGCATTTAGGCCAAAAACTTCAATTTTGGTCTCATTAGACCAGAGCACCTTCTTCCACATGTTTGTTGTGTCCCCCCACATGGCTTGTGGTAAACTGCAAACGGGACTTCTTATGACTTTGTTTCAACAATGGCTTCCTTCTTGCCACTCTTCCATAAAGGCCCGATTTGTGGAGTGCACGACTAATAGTTGTCCTGTGGACAGATTCTCCCACCAGAGCTGTGGATCTCTGCAGCTTCTCCAGAGTTACCATGGGCCTCTTGGCTGCTTCTCTGATCAATGCTCTCCTTGCCCGGCCTGTCAGGTGGACGGCCATGTCTTGGTAGGCTTGCAGTTGTGCCATATTCTTTCCATTTTCGGATGATGGATTGAACAGTGCTCCGTGAGATGTTCAAAGCTGGGGATATTTTTTATAACCTAACCCTGCTTTAAACTTCTCCACAACTTTATCCCTGACCTGTCTGGTGCGTTCCTCGGGCTTCATGATGCTGTTTGTTCACTAATGTTTTCTAACAAACGTCTGAGGCCTTCACAGAGCAGCTGTATTTATACTGAGATAAGATTACACACAAGTGGACTCTATTTACTAATTAGGTGACTTCTGAAGGCAATTGGTTGCACTGGATTTGATTTAGGGGTATCAGAGTAAAGGGGGCTGAATACTTTTGCACGCCACTGTACCTATTACTTCTACCCTCATTTTCCACCTCTTTGTCTCTCTGCTCATGCTCCCATCCCCCTGTGGGACAGTGGTCATTGACAAATCCACACCTGACACCTGAAGAGTGCTTCTGATCTGTCGGACAGGTGTTTGGGGATTTTTCTTTAGTATAGAGAGAATTCTTCTGTCATCTCTGTGGAGGTCTCCCTTGGCCTGACAGTCCTTTTGCGACTAGTAAGCTCACCAGTGCTCTCTTTCTTAATGATGTTCCAAACAGTTGATTTTTGTAAGCCTAAGGTTTGGATGATGTCTCCAACAGTTTTATTCTTGCTTCTCAGTCTCATAATGGGTTATTTGACTTTCATTGGCACAACTTTGGTCCTCATGTTGATAAACAGCAATATAAGTTTCCAAAGGTGATGGAAGGACTGGAGGAGTGACTAGGTGGTGAGAGCTCTCTTATACCTGCATTAAGGAGGCAATTAAACACCTGAGCAATTAAACGCCTATGAAGCCATGGGTCCCAAACATTATGGTGCCCTGAAATGTATAAACACAGCTGTAATTTCTACATGGTGAAACCAAAATGTATAAAAATACCCTTTAATAAAATCTGACAATGTGCACTTTAACCACGTGATTTTTTTTATTACAAATCTCAAATTGTGGAGTACAGAGGCAAATAAATAAATGATAGGTCTTTGTCCCAAACATTATGGAGGGCACTGTAATTCTAAATGTATGGGATCGCAAAGATCAAAGAAGGAGATAATTTCTTATTTTTCCTGCGGAGAGAAATGATCCTGAAATATGTTCTCATAATTCTGAAGCAAGGTGCAATGCAGTTGCACCTTCAAGCTGAACTAAATTATGCAGATTTCCAGGCTTCTTATTTCCCATTCATAAATTCAGTATTCATTTTTTCAACAGAACACACAAGAACACAAGAAAATAGCAGAGTTGGTCGTTTGGCCCCTCAAGCCTGCCTTACCATTCGATATGACTGTTCTACCCCAGGCCTGAGAATTATCATCAACACTCGGAATATGGTTCCACTATGAGATGTTCTTCATTGATGTCATCCAGAGAGTACTGTCTACATTTTATTTTCCAAAAGATATTTCAACCTCATTGGCAAGAAAACAATAGTCCTTGCATACTCTTAAAACAATCACCTTTTTTTCATGATTTCCCTGAAAACTGTACTATTGAAAAGGCCAGACACACCCAATTTACAAACTTTATAGGCAGCTCCACAAGGTCAGGTCGTGGGGAGTTCCCCTCGCCACGGGTACAATGTAATCCCGTGCTACCTGCTCCATGGTCGGTTAGTCGACGACTAAACGGTCTCACCCATTTGGTTTGCCAAGTGAGGAGGGGGCTGTGGACCCCCAGCAGGACAAAAAACAAGACCTGTCAAAGGGCAGATGAGCTCCCAGCGAGCCAACGGCCATCCACACTTCAGTAGAAGTTGCGATCACTGTCGTACACAGCATTGTAAGGAATGATGATAAAGCACACACACCAAAATCCTATACTTCCAGCGGCGGAAGTCCACAGGAACTGGCGGACAGAGATGTGTGGTGCGTCCGTCACCGTTCCCGTCGGAAACCAGCACCACTGCGTCGATAATGTTTTCAACGATAATGATGATGACAATAGCCTTCAACCTTACTGCCTATTCTGCATGCAGTCATACAGCATACAGTCATACAGCGAGGAAACAGGTCCAGCTCTGCCTTGCCGACCAAAATGCCCCATCTAAGCAATTTAAGATTTATCACTTAAGACTGATCCTTCATTATCATTTTCAATGACTACCAAGCAAACTTCATCTAACTGACCCACTGAATTCCTCCTGCACTTTGTGTGTTTACCTTTGTCTACATTTAACACTTCTCTTCAGGATGGAATGGGGATGAACTATTGGGATCACCCGGGATTTACAGGCAGGCATGTTCATATCTCAACTTCTCCAAGCAGCAATACAGACATGCTCCATTCTTGCAATATCCACTTCGATATACAATTTTCCATAGCCTTCAATTACAGTGTCACACACATGGTTAGGGAGTTCTTCACAGCTGATCGAGGTCACTCTTAGCTTGCTAGCCTTGGAATCACTCCAGTTTGCTACCACTAATCTAAACCACAAAGTTTAGTGATACTGCTACATTAGGAAGATCACCACGGCAAAAGACTTGATCTACATTTCCTTCACTTCACATGATGAAACACAAGGATTAGCTATCATTACAGGTTCCCCCAAAGTACAGACACTCACACACTGTCCAGTTTCACTCAGCATCTCCCCCTCCTGCCTACACTTGTCTGTTATCTTGGACAACCTCTGCACCCCACTCCTGTGTAAGATCTAAATACTCTTGCAGCTATCTGCAAGGTCACATGAATAGGTTAGTTTATTTAAACTGTTGTTCCAGAGAATTCCTGAGTCTGTCTCTGAAACGGAAAACAAAGCAGTCTATAAAATGCTTGTATCCAAGTTAAAAATAGTTACTTTATTGTCCTTCAAATTAAAAAAAATGACTCCTCTTCTCATACGTCTCAACTGCACTGAACAATTGGAGAGAGGTTAATAAAATGACGCTTGTGGTACCTGATGCAATTATTTTGGAGCAACTTGCACTATATTTTGGTGAATAGCTGAGAGTTGATTATGGTGGTTGAAAATTGCTTGAAATTGCTGATACATTGGCTTTAGGCAGGTTCTCACATTTTTTTTTGTTTTAAATGCTGCAAAAATGATAAAAGATATTTGGTACAATTGTGCAGTCTCAACATAGCTGGAGCAGAGGCGGAAACATTTCCATATAGCAAAGGTTCTGACTTCAAGTCAGGCCATGCAGGTGAAATTTATTCTACTTCGACAAACTGGGCCCAAGAGGTGGGATAAATGCAAGATCGCAATTGCATTGTAGATATTTTAATTCTGACAAATGCAAACAATATTCCTTTGCGATGTATTTATATTTAACAGGAAAAGGAAAGGTATTGGTGAATTGTTTAATCAATACAAAACATTAAGAAAGCATGGTGAAGGCTTTCTGTTTCATGCAATTAAGCTGAATAGAAATGTTCAGAGACAGAATTGTGATTGGAACCGTAGGTTCAGGTATTTGGGAAAGATTGTTTTAGAAAAATGATTAAGGACATAAAAAATGAGATACAAAATGAGCTTTGTCTTGTAGCAGAAAGCGTGAAGGCACAAATTAATTGACAAATAAGACAGAATGCAAATGCAACAAGTCAACCCACAGACATCTCTTGGAGTGGATCAGGGATGACAGAACCCCAAGAATTAAACAGTGTTGGAATTGAGAGGAGAAAGACAAGTTCCACAAAAGAGCCAACATGTCTGTCATTGGGTGGAGATATCCCATCATGGGATATTCCCCTTGTTCTCACTCACACTTACAGGCGGGCGGCACGGTGGCAGAGTTGGTAGAGTTGCTGCCTTACAGCGCTTGCAGCGCCAGAGACTCGGGCTCCAGCCTGACTGCAGGTGGTCTGTACGGAGTTTGTACCTTCACCCCGTGACCACATGTTTTCTTTTTTCGAGATCTTCAGTTTCCTCCCACACTCCAAAGACGTACAGGTTTGTAGGTTAATTGCCTTGATGTATGTGTAAATGGTCCCTAGTGTGTGTAGGATAGTATTAATGTGAGGGAATCGCTGCACTCGGAGTGTGCGGACTCGGTGGGCTGAAGGGTCTGTTTCCGCGCTGTATCTCTAAACTAAATTTCTGTTGAAGAGTCATTGATCTGAAACTTCTCTCCCTCCACATATGCTGCTAGACCTGCTGAGTATTCTAAGTATTTTTGTTTCAATATCAGATTTCCACAATCTACATACTTTGCTTTTCAAATTCAGAAAAGAGCATTGATTTCTGCATGTGAGAAAATAGTTAAAGAAAGAGCAATCATTTTAGAAAATAAATGTGTTAATAATGAATTGCTTACACGTGATTAATGAGAAACAGGGAACGGCAATTATTGTTGTTTGTGAAATCAGCACCTTGTTTGAATGAGAGTAAATGGGTCACATTTAAATTAGCATCAGCAAATAATCTGAGATATCAAATAGATATGGCAGTCGTAATTCTGCTTCATACATATTCCAAAAGTGGAATCAGTTAAATTTAAGTTTAGAATGTAATGAGCTTGTCTTCTTATGGAAGACAGTATGATTGTTGGTTTAATGTGGAAATTATAATTGCAAGTTAGACTATAAGTTTGTGGATAAGCAGGACTACAAAATGTCTAAAGATATGCTCCCCAGCCATCTTTTAGCATGGCTAATATTGTATGATGATAATAATCCAATTAATAGAACATTTCCACAGAAGTCCCAATATATTCATTAAATGATTGTCATTGAGTAATCAAGGAATGTTTCATTTAGAAATATCCTCAGGATTTAGTGCTAGAATTAGAGAATTTAAAGGCAAGCATTGAATCAGACTTGATGAAACAATAGATCTGGTGTTACATGTCCTTCTCAGGAATGTGAAAAAAGTGCTTTAACGAACATTGCAAAAAGAAACAATGATTGCTGGTTTAATAAGATATTCTAGCTCTGGTAACCATATCAAATGCTTGGATTAGGTCAGTGGTAGCAAAATCTAAAATTGGTGAATTGCAATGTATGCTTTTAGATCCTAAAGGGGCTGTCCCACTTGGGCGACCTAATTGGCGAGTTTAGAAGAGTTTGAAAAAAATGACATGTTGAAGACCTCCTTCGACTATGTAGAAGACCTCCTTCGACCTCCTTCGACTATGTTGAAGACTAGCTGCGACTAGCTATGACTAACTTCGGGAAAATTGGTCACCGAATAGTGGAGACTGAAGACGACCTCCTTCGATCACCTTCGACCTCCCTTCAACTGTGATGTAGACTATCTACGACCTACTACAACTAAACCTACGAGTAAAAAAAGTATCAATTTTTTCCATGGCGACCTTTTTTTACTCGCGGGCATTTTTTAACATATTGAAAAAAACGCCGCGACCTAGCTGAGGCCTCGAGTACGCGGAGTCCACTCTCGAGCATGAAGAAGAGTTACGAAGGTCCTACGACCTCGTGTCGATCCTGCTGCAAGTATGAGTCGAGGGCAAACTCGCCAGAGCTCGTGGATTAGGTCGCCCAAGTGGGACAGGCCCTTTAAGACTTGAATAAAGCTTTTCAAACGAAAAAAACAACTGCACATCCATATAATGCTAAAGTACGAATGGGTTTTCACATGAGAGTTTATATGAAGTTGTTGTAGTTAGGTCCCATTTATTTTTTAGAAAGTATGACTGGAAAATGGGATTAACTCTGTGCCAGAAATTTGCCAAACAAAAATGCATAAGACGGTCAAAGGTCTGAAAGAAACAGAAGTCATTGCTTTTGATATTGTAGTTATTGATTACAAGAAAAACGGAAAAAGCTACTAGTGACCATAAAAAAACATTTAGGTGTTTTTTTTCTGTAAATGATGCAGTGAGTGCAGAAGATAGCAAACTGAAGATCACGTGAAACTTTGGAAGAAGTAGCTTTTATGGACATAGAAACATTAGAAATTAGGTGCAGGAGTAGGCCATTCAGCCCTTCGAGCCTGCAGCCATTCAATATGATCAGCTGATCATCCAACTCAGTATCCCGTACCTGCCTTCTCTCCATACCCTGATCCCCTTTATTGAACTGGCCTCAACTACCCTCTGTGGCAGAGAGTTCAGAGACTCACCACTCTCTGTGTGAAAAAAGTCTTTCTCATCTCGGTCTTAAAGGATTTCCCCCTTATCCTTAAGCTGTGACCCCTTGTCCTGGACTTCCCCAACATCGGGAACAATCTTCCTGCATCTAGCCTATCAACCCCTTAAGAATTTTGTAAGTTTCTATAAGCAGAGAGTATAAACCGAGTCTATCCAATAAGACAGTCCTGACATCCCAGAATCAAACCTTCTCTGCACTCCCTCTATGGCAATAATGCAGATTTGGAGACCAAAACTGAACGCAATACTCCAGGTGTGGTCTCACCAAGACCCTGTCTGAAGTAGAACCTCCCTGCTCCTGTACTCAAATCCTTTTGCTATGAAAGCTAACATACCATTCGCTTTTTTCAACCTGCATGTTCAATGACTGGTGTACCATGACACCCAGGTCTCGCTGCATCTCCCCTTTTCCTAATCGGCCACCATTTAAATAATAACCAAAGTGGATACCCACATTATACTGCATCTGCCAAACATTTGCCCACTCACCCACCTATCCAAGTCACCTTGCAGTCTCCTAGCATCCTCCTCACAGCGAACACTGCCCCCCAGCTTAGTGTCATCCGCAAACTTGGAGATATTGCCTTCAATTCCCTCATCCAGATCATTAATATATATTGTAAACAGCTGGGGTCCCAGCACTGAGCCCTGCGGTACCCCACTAGTTACTGCCTGCCATTGTGAAAAGGACCCGTTTACTCCTACTCTTTGCTTCCTGTTTGCCAGCCAGTTCTCTATCCACATCAATACTGAACCCCTAATACCGTATGCTTTAAGTTTGTATACTAATCTCTTATGTGGGACCTTGTCGAAAGCCTTCTGGAAGTCCAGATATACCACATCCACTGGTTCTCCCTTATCCACGCTACTAGTTACATCCTCGAAAAATTCCACAAGATTCGTCAGACATGATTTACCTTTTGTAAATCCATGCTGACTTTGTCCAATGATTTCACCACTTTCCAAATGTGCTGCTATCCCATCTTTAATAACTGACTCTAGCAGTTTCCCCACTACCGATGTTAGACTAACTGGTCTGTAATTCCCCGTTTTCTCTCTGGGGAATTACAGACCAGCAACGACATGTTGCTTTGAGCAATGACATTGTACAGATCACAATGTTATAGCCGTTTTAGAGATGTCAGCATCTGCAAAAGCAGCAGGGATTCAGCATTTATTAGGATTTATTCAATATCTGTGCTGTAAATAGATCAGCTAGTAAGTTTGCAGATAACATCATAATTGGTGGAGTTTCCGTCAATGAGGAAGGCTGTCAAAGGATACCGCAGGATTTAGATCAGTTACAGATATCAAGAGAGTTTATTGTCATGTGTCCCAGATAGGACAATGACATTCTTGCTTTGCTGCAGCACAACAGGATATTGTAGTCATAAATACAGATCAGATCAGTGTGTCCATATACCATAATATATATATATATATACACACATCAGTAAACAGATAAAGTGCAATAGGCTGGTATAGTTCATAGTTTGTGTTTAATAGCCTGGTGGCTGTGGGGAAGTAGCTATTCCTGAATCTGGATGTTGCAGATTTCAGGCTCCAGTACCTTCTACCTGATGGCAGTGGAGAGATGAGTGTGTGGCCGGGATGGTGCGGGTTCCTTGATATGGGTGGAGAAATGGCAGATGGAGTTTAATTCAAGCAAGTGTGAAGAATTGCACTTTGGGAGATCAATTGTGAGGGAAAGTATACATTTAATGGCAAGACCCTTAACAGCATTGATGTACAAAAGGATCTTGGGGTCCAAGTTGAAGGAGGGAAGCTGAATACAGAGGTGTAGTCAACGACACTGTTGAGGCATGTGGGCTGAATCACCTGCGAGACTAAGGAGTTGGTGGTGGACTTTAGGAGGAGAGGAACACCCCTGTCCCCTGTCTCCATCAATGGTGTGGATGTGCAGTTTACCAGGGAGTATAAATACCCTGGAGTGTACCAGGACAGTAAACTGGACAGGTCCAGGAACACTGAGGCCCTGTACAAGAAGGGACAGAGCCGGCTGTATTTTTTGAGAAGGCTCCACTCCTTCAACGTCTGCAGTAAGATGTTACAGATGTAGCCAGTGCCATCTTCTTCTCTGCTATGTACTGGGGCAGCAGGGCAAAGGCCGTGGATGCCAATAGAATCAACAAACTCATCAGAAAGGCTGGCTCCGTCCTGGGGGCGGAGTTGGATTCATGGGAGGTGGGCTTGGAGGGGAGGATGTTCCTCAAACTGCAGAGCATCCTGGACAATACAGCTCACCCCCTCCATGGCACACTGGTCAACCTGAGGAGCACCTTCAGCAACAGACTGGTTCCACCAAGATCCAGGACAGAACGCCACAGGAGATCCTTCTTCTGTGTGGTTATTAATCTGTACAACTCCTCCCCCTTCTGTCGTGGGGTAGACTGAGACTGACTCCCCCCTCCCCAATCTTTACACATCCCAAATCCTTTCCACTCATCACTTAATTTCATGTTTCCTGTATTTTGTGTTTTTGTAGTTTTATGACTGTTGGCAGATCAATTTCCCTCCTGGGATAAATAAAGTTCAGTGGTATCATATCGTAAGTTCATAGGTCTCTGCCTAGGATCATAGGAAACACAAATAAATAGAGTGATAAAGAAGGCATGTGGCTTGTTCGCCTTCTCCGGTCAAGACATTGAATATGTCAGGAAGTCATGTTGCCGCTTTATAAAACATTGGGTTAAGGAGCATTTGGAGGGCTGTGTGCCATTCTGGTCACCCCATTGCAGGAAGGATGGGGAGGCTTTGGAAAGAGTGCAGAAGAGGTTAGCCAGAATGTTGCCTGGATTAGAGAATGTTAGCTGTAAGGAAAGGTTCGATAAACTTAGATCGTTTACTCTAGAGCTCCAGACGTCGAGGAGAGACCTGATAGATATATCTATATAATTCTGACGGTCAGAAGCATTTTACCAGCATGCAAATGCCAAAGATTAGAGGGCACAGTTTCAAGATCAGAGGGGGAAAGTTTAGTGGTTGCATGGGTCAGGTTTTGTTTTCTACAGAGAATGATGGATGCCTGGAACATGCTGCCAGGGATGGTGGTGAAAGCAGACATGATAGTGGCTTTCCAGAGGCTTTTAGATAGGTATAAGGATATGCATGGAATGGAGGGATATGGATCACATGCAGGCAGAGGAGATTAATTTACTTGCCATCATGTTCAGCATAGCCATTGTGGACCATAGGGCCATTTCTGAGCTGTACCGTACTATGTTCTATCTATACACAGCTCTCCCTCATCTATTGGACAATAAGTAGCAATGTTACAAAATTTTGAGATTTAAAAAATCAAGCCTGCAATTTATCCCATCAGATAAAGCATACAAAGAAGTTTAATTTGACACCTAATTCACTTTCATATCTTCAGTATTAAAAAAAGTTATGGCTATTATCATACTCGGAAATTAGCATCTTGTTCCCTATTGCTTTCCATTGACTTAACACAAAAGCTGTGATCGAGGACATTCAAAAGCCCATAACTTTCTTAAAAATTAAGAGAACTGAAATAATTTTTTAGTTATTATAGATTGAAGTATTCTGAAACAAATATGAAACAATCTTACTTGGATGACCTGAAATTAAAGCATATAATTAGTTAGTTACTCAATTGTAGCTAATTACAAAATTCAATTACCAGATCTAAACATCTATCCATTTCTTAAGAAAATATTAACATTTTTAAATAGCCTAAGTGTTCAAATTACATTCACACAAGAATTCACAATATAACATGATTTTTAAATCTCATTGTCATGCATTTATAGGCCAAATGGAAGGAATTTAGTGTTTAATTCCTGTAAATTAATGGCCATTTAAATCATCTTGCGAGTGGGATTTTGTGGAACGCGATCAATTGGAACGTTGCGGTTGCAGTGAATTTAAACACCAGTCGGCAGGAAAAATACTGCCAGTTCATATCTTTTCTAAGTCTAATAAATTATCCAGCGTAGTTTAAAAATAACTTCATAAAACAAATGTCGGAGCGATTTCTCTTCAGCAACTAAACACCCTGAGAAAAATCGATTTGAATAGTCTGGAGAAAACCGCATTTTAAACCCGACCCCCACTCAAAGGCGCCAAAGTCGCGCACACAGGCAGTGGCAGAACTGCAGCGCCGCTGAAGGTAAGTATTGTAACATACCTACAATAAGCTAAACAAGGAAAAGCAGAGGTGTCATGGAGAAAAATGTCACGCAGTAGTCACTAACATGCCAGTTACAGTCAAGAGTCATACAGACTCTTCAGCCTCACTTGTCCATGCCAACAAGATGCCTCATCTAGTTTAGTTTAGTTTAGAGATGCACCATGGAATCAGGGCCTTCGGCCCACCGAGTCCGCATCAACCAGCGATCCCTGCACATTAGCACTATCCTACACACACTAGAGGCAATTTTACATTTATACAATTATACCAAGCCAATTAACCTACAACCTGTATGTCTTTGGAGTGTGGGAGGAAACTGAAGATCTCTGAGAAAACCTCACGCAGGTCACGGGGAGAATGTACAAACTCCATACAGGCAGCACCTGTAGTGTGGATCAAACCCGGGTCTGTGGTGTTGCAAGGTAGTACCTCTACTGCTACCCCACCATGCTGCCCTAATCTGGTCCCATTTGTCAAAAAAATTATATCCTATTATTAAATCCTATAATTTTTTCTATCCATTTACCTTTTAAATGTTGTTATTGTACCTATCTCAACTACTTCTGGCAATTCATTCCATATACTCACCACCCTGTGTGTGGACAAAGTTGCCCTCAGGTTCCTATTAAATCTTTCACCTCTCACCATATGCCATCTATTTCTTGACTCTTCTACCCTGGGAAAAAGATTATGTGCATTCACTATCCATTCCCTTCATGGTTTTCACACCTCGAAAGATCACCCCTCAGCTTCAAATCCTGTGCTCCAAAAAATAAACTGTTAGCCCTACCAACCTCTCCCTATAAGCTCAGGTCCTCAAGTCCTGGCAACGTCCTCTTAAATCTTCTTCTGTTCATTCCTCCTTAATGATATCTTTCCTACAGGAGTTATAACCAAAACTGATTACCATATTACAAGTGCGGCCCCATCAACATCTTGTACAACTGTAACATAATGTATCAGCATCTGTACTAAATTCTCTGACTGATGAAATCCAGTGTGCCAAAAGCCTTCTTCAGCATCAATGCACCAGCAAAACCATCTTTAGGCAACATGAGCTTGTACTTCTAGTTCCTTCTGCTTTTCACCACTTCCCAGGGTCCTACCATTCACATTGATGGTCCTCAGGGAAGTCATATCAGTTCTTAGATATTAAAAACTTAAGGGAGCAGTGACATAACAACATGTTATCTCAATCAGGATGAAGCAATGTGTTGCACAATGAACAATGGGTTGCTTATACATGAATGGCATTTGACAGAATGAAGATGAAAAGTGCTTATAAAGTAATTCTTGGCAATTATTTTTGCTTGTGAGAAACCTGAACATTGGAACAGATCATTGACTGTTGAAAACAATTGTCCATAAACCACTAAATAATGTATCTGCAAGACTTCATAGAATGCTACTAAGATTACATAAGGAAATCTAATATTCAAATGACAACAGCTCACAGCACCAGCTGTGCGGCATATGGAGTTAACGTCAGTTGTACATTCAACATATATCTGGCGGTAAAGATTGTTTTTTTCGAATCC
Source organism: Okamejei kenojei (assembly GCA_035221665.1). NCBI lineage: Eukaryota > Metazoa > Chordata > Chondrichthyes > Rajiformes > Rajidae > Okamejei > Okamejei kenojei. The sequence continues at coordinate 9,571,894 of CM069149.1, read as the reverse complement.
AATATTGTCTCTTTTGGACAAAGATGACACTGGAGCTTAAACAACACATTGTAAGGTGTATTATTTGTTTGGCATGGCAATGTATGCCAAGTAGGGGACCTTTATTTCATCAAGGAAGGGTGTGACAAGGGTTAGTTAGTTAATTCATTCAACTAAAACTATTGTTTTAACTTCAAAACAGCATTTCCTGTATTTGTAAATTTGAATATCCTCACTACTAATAATGGATGACAACTTACAAATGTGGAAATTGTAGTGTAGTTGTTGACAACCTGATCTTTATAGTGTAATGAATGGTAAAACTGAGAATAGTAAGAGATTAAGATATTTTTTTGCAAAATGCAAGGAGCTGTGTTCATCTGATTTTTTAGCTTTGTTAGATTGGTGCATGTGGAGATTGGGACTGAGACAAGAGGGTTGTAGGAGCAAGGCACTGTAAGAATCCCTCCTACAACTTTTATATTCAACAGTGAAAGGCACTCAACGACTAATCAGAATAAAATAAATACCTGCGATCGTACAGGTATAAAGTCTGAACCTGCAGGATCTCGACCCGAAATGTCATCCATTCCTTCTCTCCGGAGATGCTGCCTGTCCCACTGAGTTACTCCAGCATTTTGTGTCTATCTTCGGTTTAAACCAGCATCTGCAGTTCCTTCCCACAGGCTTGTAGGTTAATTGGCTTGATATAATTGTAAATTATCCCTCGTGTGTGTAGGATAGTGTTAGTGTGCGTGTGTAGGACAGTGTTAGTTATAATAATAATAATAATGATAATAATAACTTTATTACGGACTCAAGGTCCAGACAAGGGGCAACATTACATTAAAAATGCATTGCTTCTCAAATACCACATATATATATAAAATCATGGTAAATCACATAAAAACATCATAATTTATATATTAAAAAAAAAAAACCCACAATACTTAAGTTAAAAATCCAGAGTAAAAAATGATCAATGTCGTACAACGAGACAACGATACCATTGTCTCCACAACTGGGATTCATAGCGTGTAGTGCTAACCCTTATGTTTGTCAAGGCCACAATAAGCACATTTTTAGAGTCATTTATCCTGCAAATGAATTTATACATGTGGTGTCTTAGGATAGCTTCTAGAGTACTGACTCCTGCAGCCACAAACATATTACTGGCACTACACCATCTTGGTTGCCTTAGCAGTGTCCTCATGGCATCGTTATATGCAACCTTTAGTCTCTGCATACTTGTCTTTAAATAGTTCGACCACAGGTGCATACTTGTCTTTAAATAGTTCGACCACAGGTGCACAGTGTAGAGGGGTGTGCAGTATGCTCTAAATAGCGACATCTTCACCACATCTGCACACGCACCAAATTTACGCAAGAGGATATTCGCCTGTATATACAGCATGCGTCGTTGCCTATAGATATCCTCATCATCTGTCATTTACATAGAAACATAGAAATTAGGTGCAGGAGTAGGCCATTCAGCCCTTCGAGCCTGCACCGCCATTCAATATGATCATGGCTGATCATCCAACTCAGTATCCCGTACCTGCCTTCTCTCCATACCCTCTGATCCCCTTAGCCACAAGGGCCACATCCAACTCACTCTTAAATATAGCCAATGAACTGGCCTCAACTACCCTCTGTGGCAGAGAGTTCCAGAGACTCACCACTCTCTGTGTGAAAAAAGTCTTTCTCATCTCGGTCTTAAAGGATTTCCCCCTTATCCTTAAGCTGTGACCCCTTGTCCTGGACTTCCCCAACATCGGGAACAATCTTCCTGCATCTAGCCTGTCCAACCCCTTAAGAATTTTGTAAGTTTCTATAAGATCCCCTCTCAATCTCCTAAATTCCAGAGAGTATAAACCGAGTCTATCCAGTCTTTCTTCATAAGACAGTCCTGACATCCCAGGAATCAGTCTGGTGAACCTTCTCTGCACTCCCTCTATGGCAATAATGTCCTTCCTCAGATTTGTTCTGTAATAATATGCCCTAGATATTTTATCTTATTACAGACACTAAGATTGTTGTCAGACAATTTAAAATCAGGATATTTTAGGCTTTTATCCTCTTTGGTTCTACAGGCCATAACAGCACTCTTACTAGCATTATACTTAATGTCATGTTCCAAACCATACACGGAACATGCAGTAAGGAGCTGCTGGAGACCAGCGCTAGATGGACTAAAGACCACAAGATCATCTGCATACATAATATGGTTCACTAAAATATTACCAATCACGCACCCAGTGTTACAGGCTTTCAATTGTTTAGACAGATCATCAATATATAGATTAAAAAGGACTGGGGATAAAATTCCCCCTTGTCTAACACCATTGCTAACCCCAAATGGGGCTGAGACCCTATTGCCCCATTTTATTTGCATAGTCTGGTGGGCATACCAGTAGGCCAGTATTCTCACAATGTATTTAGGCACCCCTCTTTGACGCATTTTACCAAACAGCTTTCTGTGATTAACACGGTCAAAGGCTTTGGAAGCATCAATAAAGCACATAAGGATTGAAGGGTTTTTGCCTCTATATTTGTTTACAATCTCCTTTAGGGCATATATGCATAAGTCAGTGCCATGTTTAGCTTTAAAGCCAAACCGGTTATCTGTGGAGTTAACAAACTCATGTATTCTATCTTTTGACAATATGCTGGCTAAAGCTATGGGCCTGTAATTATTTAAACTGCCTACTTTACCCGCTTTGTCCTTAATAACCGACACTAACAGGACAGACAACATTGAGTCTGGTAACATGCCATGAATCATCAAGCCAGTAAAACAAATAGCTAGGAGAGGAGTTATCCTCATACTCGCACACTTAAGATGTTCAGCAGAGATATGATCCAAGCCACTTGCTTTGTTGTTGGACAGCTTGTTCATGGCATGATAAACCTCATGTGACATAATCACCATCGAGTCATTACTCTAAATATTGTCTGCCCTATACAAGTCACCTTGGACACAGTTGAATAAAGTGCTATAATGTTGTCGCCATAACTCCGCGATATTAGCCGTTCCGGAGATTCCATCTACAGTACATGGTAGAGATGTTTTGCAACTGCTAAGAGCTCTCACTTCCTTCCAAAAATCTGTAGCATTGTTACTTAGCAACTTCTTAGCCATGGAATCAGCCCTCATAGCTTGCTCATTTTTACAGATGAAGCAAACAGCATACTTATACCTTGCATTAGTGAGCTTCTTGTGCTCAAACACAGGCCCGTGTCTGGGTCTACCTGCCATAGCCCATGCTTTGGTGGCTTCACGGGCTTCAGTATGATACTCAGCTACATACTTATTCCAGCCAGGTCTGATGTTATGTGTCTTATTTTTATGCTTGCAGTAGGGCTTACTGCCTACATATAAGGCGCTTACTATATCATTATACATGGAGCAGATATCTCTCCTATGCTTCATATCTTTACAGTTAACATTACTACATATTATTGCATCTTTAGGTAGATGAATATTGCTTAAGGATTTATCTGTATGGGCATAATAGGCTAGGATGTCTTCCTTTGTAAGCGTTGACCAGTCCAGTTTTTTTGTATTAAGGCTAATTCTATCTCTGGATACCACAGGTATGTGTTCAACATTTATTGTCATAGCAACAGGTATATGACCAGTCATTGCTGCCCCGTACAGAATGCTCATACACCCCAATGAGGCATGTGCATCAGCTGTACTAATATAGTGGTCCAGCCATGATGTGGTGTGCCAGGCCTCACTAATATAAGTATAGCTATCTGTAGGTAAAAGCACTTTGCTTGACATTATTAAATTATTATCTTGACAGAACTGAGCCATATGATTGGCAAATAATGGGTTCCTATCTGAGATCTGCATTCATATCCCCAATGACATAAACACTACAATAATTATTGTTTTGAATGAAAGAATAGTTGAAAGCAAGTCTATTTAAATATTCATCCTCATTCTGATGGCATTCATATGGTGTATATACATTCAGGATAACAAATTCCTTGTTGTTGTGAATATAGTGTACCAGGGGGTGGAAGATTGCAACTTTCACGTGGTCCGCCCTGTTTCGACTAAAGCAATCAACTCTACGTGCACAAACGGAAGATCAAATAGAACAAGTTGTCCAACAACTTTAGGCTGTGCACGCCACACGAAAGAAGTGTGCGAGGAGCGCTGCTCGTTGCGGTCTAGGTGGACCTGTTTCCGCGCTGTGTCTCTAAACTAAACTAATTGAAGATCCCACAAGTAAAGTCATTGATCACAGATTAGGGAGGCATCGTCAGCCGCCAAATAATTGGATGCATTTGCAATTCTTATTGTGATTGTATATTTAGAGTGAAGAGTTATTTTTTTTTTGAAAACTAGAGATCTGAAGAGATCTATAATCTCTATTACCGCAGCACTTTGTGAGGTAAATTCATTCCATTGTTCCAGGGAGTTTGCAAGTGTGGAAAAAAAAAGCAACTCAGAGCGGTCTGCAACATTTCGTTTTCGCGAATTTACAGCAATTACTTCATTTTACTTTAAATAAAAGTCGATGTTTTTTTTCTTTGGAACAGGATTTGGAATATGTTCGAATCGTTACCCCTGCGATAAACAATATGTAATCCTTCAGGTGATCACTATAAAAAGGCCCAAGTTTGAGTCAGTAAACCTGGTTCCACGCCGCCTCTCGCTCAGGCTTTCCCTACAGATCAGGATGTTGTGCAGGTTGGAACAGTCCTGTTGGAGGGTTGGCTCCCGAAACCACAAACGCGTGGTTGGTTCTGCGCTTGTAAACAGGGCGACGTTAGCCAGAGGGTCTTAGCAATAGGCGTCGACACCAGGAAACTTCGTTGTTTCGTTTGTTTACATTGGTCGCCTGAGAACATCAGAAGCTTTTCGCCATGTCTCTACGTGACAATAAATAAACGGAGCTAAATCCGCGCCCAGCGTTTAAGTTGTTAACTCATTGCTGGCAGAACATTGGGAAATCGAAGCCAAATATTTTGTCGTGTACGATGGTTTTCCATGTTGTGTTTCTAATTTTCACCACCTCCACACTACACATTAGTGTGGGCCACACTACATCATTCCCCGCTCTCAAAGATACTGACTGTTGCTAATAACAGTGATTCGCCCTTCCCTAAAGCTCATCCAGATAGCAACCGCAACGAGTTGCTTTGGTTTCGTGACTCTCCATCGACCTTTTTGATTGTTAAAATCATCAAACTGCCCGTGTACGTGAACCATTCGCAGGCCGTCTTAGGTAGCAATCGGGAAACCGCTTATTATCTCGTGACATGTAGTGTATGTGGTGTAAATGTGCGGGAATGGCTGGTCGGTGCGAACTCGATGGGCCGAAGGGCCAGTTTCCGCGCTGCATCTCTAAACTAAACGGTTGCTAACCAATATGCTTGGTCGGTTGGGGTGAGGTCATTCATGAAAGACGAGCACATTTCACCGTGACGCCGGGTAATATATTTAACCAACAAGAAAGATTAAGATATGAACACATCCGAAGTAGAAAGTGTGACTTTTATGGGGACGTATGAAAACCGTGCGGGAAAAAACAGACTGCTGGAGGAACGCGGCGTTTCAGGCAGCTTGTGTCGAGGGAAATGAAGGAAAGGGCTCCACCCGAGACGTCGACTGTTCTTAATATGTATGTGTAGGAAGGAACTGCAGCTACCGGTCAGACAGCATCTCTGGAGAGAAGGGGTAGGGGACAGCATGTCTGACCCGCTGAGTTACTCCACCTTTTGTGCCCTATCTTTTGTTATTGTTTATGTGTTGGAAGCCATTGAATACACAATATTTCTGAATGTTAAACAGTTCATTGCAATTTTTTTTTTAAATTTCAAACAACAGTGGAAATAAACGCAAACAAAGCGTCGGTAGACACAAAATGTTGGAGAAACTGAGCGGGTGAGGCAGCATCAGACCGAAGAAGGGTCTTGACCCGAAACGCCGCCAATTCCTTGTCTCCATAGATGCTGCCTCACCCGCTGAGTTTCTCCAGCATTTTGTGTCTACCTTCGAAATTTACCAGCATCTGCAGTTCCTTCTTAAACGTCCCTTCTTGTATTTTAATGGCTAAAGTGAACCTTGAAATTTACAAATATCCTTACGTTTATGAAGAATCCCATGCCAAATTTAAGTGAAATATGTACTGAATTCGGCAACTACCGCAGCCACATTAAACAGTAAACTAACGTCACTATTTTCCACGCTGTAATAGCCGCTGATCGCCAGCGCTCCACATTGACGATGGTGCTTTCTTTAGAGACGTCCCATGCGTCTAAATAAAGTGAAATTTGAGCTGGTCGGGGGAAAGCGGGAGGGGGGTGGAGGGGGATACCGACTGAAGCAGTGAATGAGAAGAGCGGGGTTGTGCTGTCCCGCTTCAACCTGGCGACTTCACCTCTCACAGCTGTCAACAGATATCTCACATCCACGCCGCGGAAACTTTAGCAGCTTCGGACATTTCGCCAGCCAGTGATGTGAAAAGGCAGCGCCGCGCAGCACAGGACAGATAGCAAACTGTGCTGGCCTCCCCCGGGCTGCAGTGAGCGGAGCCCCCGCCACGGGCAGGGGGGTGACATTATCGCAAAGCCAAGGCCGACAGCGTTACTCACCCGCCCACCCGACACCGGCGGCTCCCCCTCGCTGCGCGGCCCCGGCCTGCCTCCTCCAGCACCGAACCGTGCGCGCTCCCGGCCGGACATGCCGCAGTGCGCGCGCTTGGCCCGCCATCCTCGTGCACGCGCGCGCCAGGCTCGTGCACGCTCACTCCAGCCCGCCCCAGGACCACAAACTCCACCCAACGCAAGGCTGGCGCTTCCAGTGGGAGCTGCAGACGCTGGGTGTTCACAAAGCTCTGCTCTCTTCCAGCTGTTCCATCCTCTTCTGGAAGTTCGCAGGGTAAACGAAGGAGATCGTGCATTTGGAATACAATCGCCGCGAAGTTTGTTGGTGTCTGAAGAAGGGTCTCGACCCGAAACGTCACCCATTCATTCTCTCCAGCCTGTCCCGCTGAGTTACTCCAGCTTTGTGTGTCTACCTTCGGTTTAAACCAGCATCTGCAGTTACCTATCTTTGGAGTTTTCTTCTTGTTGACTCCACTCCTCGCTGAGTGGCGAGCTTCGTACTATTCAAGCAGAAGACGTAAACTTCAAATGGCCACCATGGATTCCAGGGTGGGGGTTATCGACAACTAATCTGGAGAAACTCAGCGGGCGAGGCAGCGTCCAATGGAGCGAAGGAATAGGCGACGTTTCGGGTCGAGACCCTTCTTCATGCTGCCTCACCCGCTGAGTTTCTCCAGCTTTTGTGTCCACCTTCGATTTTTTTCCCAGCATTTGCAGTTCTTTCTTAAACATGTAGAACTAATCTATTCTGTTATAACTTCCAGAACTTCAAAAAGGACACGAGATTGAGTTAACCTTTCTACGACAAAATCGAATAATTCACTGGAGTGATTCAAACTCTTTGGTTTTGAATTTCCTTGTGTTAGTTCCCAGCAACTCCCACTAGTTTTGCCAGGAATTCCTGCGGAGAATGTTACTAGGAATTCTGGCAGGAAATTATTTCAGGACTTTCTTCAGATGCTGGGAAACTTGTTTGCTACAAACGTTTTTTATACATTTAAAACTGAGGCTTGAAATTATTGATGGCGATGCTGACATAACACAGCACTACCCATTATTTTAATAGTAGCATTTAGAGCAAATGGCAGCCTTGATTAGTGTTGCCGGCCACATATCCTGGTCTCGCATCTCATTGACGTCTCCCCAGCTGTCTTGAAAAGGACATCTTGTTTTCCTTACGAAACGCTGGCGAAGTCATAAATGCACAAGAATATCGATGGGCCAATTCACAAAGTCGATGCTTCCATGTAAAATCCACAAATATGTTAAGACCAAACGCGGTGTAATCTCTAGACTACTAAAATCAATGCTGCATTTACTCACAATGCACAATGGTTACGCTACTGTTGATATTGGTTTACCATTGTCGGTTGTAACCTATGAACTACAATAGACTATTATTATTATTATTATTATTATTGCACTGTTATTGCTTGTTCTTTTTTTCCCTGAGTTTTTGTTGTATTATTTATGATTACATATTCTGCTGTGCTGCAGCAAGTAAGAATTTCATTGTTCTATCTGGGACACATGACAATAAAACACTATTGACTTGAAATACAGTGCTAATCAATCGGATCATACTATACACAAGTACACTAGGCAATGCAAAGAGGATAAAGTGATACAATTTCTAGACACAGGTCCTTCGGCCCAACTTGTCCATGCCGACCAAGATATCCCATCGATATGCTTGTGCCTGGCCCATATTCTTCTAAACTTTTCCTGTCTATGTACCTGTCCAAATGAGCGAGAACCGCAGTATATGGTCCTTCCTGTGCTGGGTATTGACAGGCAGAGAGTCGGGTAATGATATCTCTCAAACAAGGGAAGGGATATCACCCCACATGAATGGCAAGGATGTTTTGTTTAAGAGCTGTGCAAACACTACTGAGTAAAACACCATTGAATGTAGACACTGAGATTGCACAAAGCTTTTCTGCAGTTCTTGTTTTGTATTTGTTTTTTAAATTCTGAATAAAGTTTGTTTTTAGATTAAAAAAATATTTTAAATGATGTTATTGTAACTGTCTCAACTACTTCCTTTGACAGCTCATTTCGTATCTCTACCGTCCGCTTTGTGAAAAAGTTCCCCCCACTTAAACCTATACTCTCTAGTGTGTGATTCCCCTAGCCTGGGAAAAAGACTGTGTGCACACCATATCTATTCCCATCATGATTTTATACACCTCTGTAAGATCACTTCTCAGCTTCCTGCGTTCCATGAAATAAAGTCCCAGCATGTAGGTATTGCAAGACTGCACCAACTCATAAACTACCCACCTGGTTAGACACCTCAAATACAAACTGTGGAAGTCTGTGAGTTCTATGTTGGTCTCACTTGGTCAATTAAAAATTCTCAAAAACATCCAAGCTGTAATTTTCCAATGTTTTTACATGTATCTTCTCATTGGATTGTTGTAAATGTTCAAATTAATGATAGCACAGCCTTGAGAGTCACAATAGTTTACACATATCCCTTTGTGTAGGAAGGAACTGCAGATGCTAGTTTACATCAAAGATAGACACACAATGGAGGAGTAACTCAGCAGGATAGGCAGCATCTCTGGATAGAAGGAATGCGTGATGTGTCAGGTCGAGGCCCCTCTTCAGACCTGAAGGGTCACGGCCCGAAACATCACACATTCTATCCATACATATTCCTTTATTTATCAGTATTTGTGTGGCTTTGTGATCTAAGAAAATTAAAATGAAAACACAGGTTTTGGTGGCACCATTGTGAAATTTTAGTGAGAGTCTGGAGCTGACAGTTCTGAGAATACTTCTTACCCCGTGTTTTGCACACCTTGACAGCCAGAAGGGGGGCGATGTGAGGCTGCTGTTCTTTGATTTCAGTTCAGCAGAGCCTGCAGGATCATGAAGGACCCCTACCACCCCAGCAATGGACTGTTCCAGCTGCTGATGTCAGGGTAAGCAGCAAAAACAGAGAGGCTGAGATGGAGTTTCTTCCCACAGGCCATCAGGACTGTAAACTCTGATCTCACCAGAGCGTAAATACTGTTGTGTCTTCTTTATTAATGTAAATACTGGTTCTGTTCTGTTGTTTTGCACAATCCCGCAAGCAATGCCACTTTCATTTCACTGTACATCTTGTATGTGTGTGTGACAAATACAGTTGACGACTTGGTAGACCAATACCCCAATTTCACGTTCGCCGACAGTTTACTCCCTGATACCCATGCTTGTTTGAGCTGATTTTGTTGGAAAAATCTAATGCCTACTAGACTAAGTGGGACCCGTTGGGTCACATTCCCACATGGGAGGCCTGGTCCCCCAACACAATATTCCACCTCTCACGCATAACCCCCAACTGCACAGGCGTGGCTGACGGGTTCCCGTTGTGACGCCGCTGATCCCTCCTCCCCCCCCCGCACTCTGCCCCTTGCCCTCCCCCCCATGCACTCAATCCATCCCCCCTCAAACCCCACCCCCCCATCCACTCTTAGCGGCTCTCCGGCGGAGCAGCCATTCTCCCCATTGTGACGTAGAACACGCAGGTATTACTGCGCAGGTGCAGCTGACGGGCATGGCAAGTGGGAAAGGGATTTAGTAAAGCTTAAAATGTGAATAATTCTTAAAATATAACAACAATTTAAACGTTAAAGATGAGATTTATTCAGTCCATTCTTTCTTGTTGTATCTCTTCTTCTGCAGCAGGGGGAAGGGGTCGCCTTCAGGCGGGGGCTGTCGGGGCCGGTGGGGGAGGGGGGAGCGTCCTGAAGCCAGGGGAGAGACGGCTTCAGGTGGTGGTCAGTGGGGGGACTTTCTGGAGGGCTAGTATGGGTGTTGTGCGCCAAAGGGACTGGTTTCCAGAGGGATAGTATGGACATTGTGGGCCGAATGGATTCATGGGCTAGTCCTGCAGCTGGGGACGTGGAGGCTTCGGGTGGGGGCCGGAGGGAGCGTTCTGTAGCTCGGGGAGGGGGACGGTTTCAAGCAGGGGCCGGTGGGGGAGGGGGGGAAGCGCCGCTGTGGCATGCTGCTGCTGCTTGGGGAGGTTGGGGACTGCTGCCATTCCGGGGAGAGGGATGGGGGTGTGTGCGCGGGGAGAGGGATGGGGTTGTCACTCAATCACGGCTTGTGGACTTACAGTTCACTCACTCACGGCTTGTGGACTCACAGTTCACTCACGACTTCCGGGCTGGCTGACACACGCCCAATTTCTGGGCTCACACCCGGCCTCCGGGGCTTTATTCTCCTCGCCCAAGTGATTGACAGCAGGTGCTGGAAATGGCGTTACCTTCATGGTGACTGACAGGCGAGAAGACCAATCTGCTGACCTCACTTTATTTTTCAACCATCATAACTTTTGTAATATTCCACCGATCGGCACAAAACCTGGTGCGCTTGGAGCAGAGAGCGGTGAGCAAAGCGGCGAACAAATCCAAGCGATATAGGGTAGCGTTTTTGCACAAATTTAAAAACACAATCCGGAAGAGGACAAAATGAGTGTTTTAGCAATAGTATAGATTTTACAAGTCAAAGGGACAGCAATGGGGAAGAAGTTTGCCCCAGCGTATGCCAACATATACCTGGCAGAATGGGAGGAGACAGTTTTCCACAAATGTCCGAAGCGTCCAATGTGCTACTATAGATTCCTAGATGACATTTGGGGAGTGTGGACACACTCAGAAGGGGAATTAGAGGAATTTATTGACATACTCAATGCCCACCACCTTTCCATCAAGGTAAAGGCCATGACCAGCCAGGAGAGGGTGGACTTCCTTGACACCACTGTCTTTAAACTACCATCAGATAACCAGGACCATAAACTAGCTACCAAAGTCTTTTTCAAACCCACAGACACCCACACCCTCCTACACACCACAAGCCACCACCCAAAACACAACTTCAGGGGAATCGTTAAGTCACAACTGACCCACTTCCACCGTATATGTACTAGGGAGGAGGACTTCAACCAGGCCACAAGCACCCTCTTCACCGCCCTCAGACAGAGGGGCTACTGCAAACGGAAATTAAGACACATCAAGTCAGATTTTCTAAAAAGCATACAAGCACCCAGACCTCGGCCAGGGACCACGTTGATTTTACCACTAATAACAAGATATGGCAACATGGCTGTCCAGGCCCACAAAATAGTCAAGGGCCGTTTTGAACAATTCCAAAGGGGATTTGCCACACTAAAGGGGTACAAGGTAATGTCAGCATTCAAGAGGGCTAAAAATCTGAAGGACATCCTGGTCAGTACAAGTCTACACACAAACCCAGACTGTGGGCAGAGACGGTGTGGAGCCTGCACCCACTTAGTAATAGCCAAAAATATAGAGAACAGGGTAACAGGGAAGAGAGGCCAGATAGCACAGAGGATAACCTGTGAGCAAAAGAACGTGGTGTAGGCAATTAGATGTAAAGAGTGTAACCTACTGTACATAGGCAAAACAGGTAACAGCATCAGAGTCAGACTGACAGGACACCTCAGCAACATCAGAAGGGGGAACCAATCCATACCCATTAGCAGACACTTCCAGCAACATGGGATCCAGTCCCTAGAGATCATGGGCCTGGAAACAAACATAAATTGGACAACAGGGAGACGGAAAAGAGCAGAGAGGCTATGGATAGAAGCTCTACAGACAAAAGAGCCCAATGGCCTAAATCTAGCATAAACTCAAACTAGGGTGGATCCAGACTGACTCCCACAAATCGATGGAAGGGCAAGTGTAAGGCAAATAGATTTGGACAAGAGTGATGAAACCGTGGGCGAAATACCAAGTGACAGTACATAGTGAAAAGGAATCCCCAGGGGGAGATCAACAAGCACCAGAGGACATGTTGTCCCACTGTCCGATAAATCACAGCGTACCGAGCCTCCGACCTCATCGTTTCCCAGCCCCGCACGGCCCGATTTTACCTTCTCCCCAAAATCCACAAACCCGACTGCCCTGGCAGACCCATTGTCTCTGCCTGTTCGTGCCCCACCGAACACATTTCTACATACCTTGACGCCATCCTATCCCCCTTTGTTAAATCCCTCCCCACCTATGTTCAAGACACCTCAGACACTCTCCGTCGGCTCTGTGCATTCCATTCTCCAGGCCCCCATCCTCTCATCTTTACCATGGACGTCCATCCCCCACCAGGACGGTCTCAAAGCCCTCCGGTTCTTCCTCGACCAGAGGAGCAACCCATACCCGTCCACTGACACCCTCCTCCGCCTAGCAGAGTTGGTCCTCACCCTCAATAACTTCTCTTTTGATTCCTCCCATTTCCTCCAAACACAAGGCATAGCTATGGGCACACGCATGGGCCCCAGCTACGCTTGCCTCTTTGTTGGGTACGTCGAACAATCCTTGTTCTCGGCGTACCAGGGCCCCATCCCCGACCTCTACCTCCGTTACATCGATGACTGCTTTGGTGTCACCTCCTGCACCCACACACAACTGACTGACTTCATTCATTTCACCACCAACTTCCATCCGGCACTCAAATACACTTGGACCATTTCCGACATGTCCCTACCTTTCCTTGACCTCACCATCTCTATTGCAGGTGATACACTCCTGACCGACATCCACTACAAACCCACTGACTCCCACAGCTACCTGGACTACTCTTCCTCCCACCCTGCTTCCTGTAAGGACTCCATCCCCTATTCCCAATTCCTTCTTCTACGCGCATCTGCTCCCAGGATGAGGTGTTTCACACCAGGTCATCACAAATGGCCTCATTCTTCAGAGAACGGGGATTCCCCTCCCCCACTATTGATGAGGCTCGCGCCAGGGTCTCCTCCATACCTCGCAACACTGCCCTCTCTCCCCATTCCCCCACTCGCAAACAGGGCAGAGTCCCCCTGGTCCTCACCTTTCACCCCACCAGCCGGCAAATACAACAGATAGTCCTCCGCCAGTTTCGCCACCTCCAACGTGACCCCTCCACCCGCCACATCTTCCCATCTCCCCCCCTGTCTGCCTTCCGCAAAGACCGCTCCCTCTGCGACTCCCTTGTCAATTCTTCCCTCCCCTCCCGCTCTACTCCTTCCCGGGCACTTTCCCTTGCAACCGCAAGAAATGGAACACTTGTCCCTTCACCTCCCCCCTCCACTCCTTTCAGGAACCCAAGCAGTCCTTCCAGGTCCGACAGAGGTTCACCTGCACCTCCTCCAACCTCATCTACTGCATCCGCTGCTCCAGATGCCAGATGATCTATATCGGTGAGACCAAGCGGAGGCTTGGCGATCGTTTCGCCGAACACCTCCGCTCGGTCCGCAAAAACCAACCCGACCTCCTGGTCGCTCAGCACTTCAACTCCCCCTCCCATTCCGTATCCGACCTCTCGGTCCTGGGCGTCCTCCATGGCCAGAGTGAGCAACACCGCAAGTTGGAGGAACAGCACCTCATATTCCGCTTGGGGAGTCTGCATCCTTCGGGCTTGAACATTGAATTTTCTCAATTCTGTTAACCCCTGCTGTCTCCTCCCCTTCCCATCTCTCCCTCAGCCCTCGGGCCCTGGCATTCCCTCTACCTCTATCTCCCTCCCCCACCCTAGTCGCACTAGCTTCTCATTTTCACACCACAAACAGCTTACAATGGCTTGTTCCCTTTATCATCGATACTTTTTTGCATATCTTTCATTCATTGTTCTTTATCTCTCCACATCACCGTCTATATCTCTCGTTTCCCTGATCCCTGACCAGTCTGAAGAAGGGTCTCGACCCGAAACGTCGCCTATCTCCTTCGCTCCTTAGATGCTGCTGCACCCGCTGAGTTTCTCCAGCTTTTTGTGTAACCCTCGATTCTCCAGCATCTGCAGTTTCTTCGTTAACACAGTATAGATTTTCTAATGTTTTAACTAGTTTTGGACACTACCTTTATTTAATCATACCAATGTGTTGCCACATACATAACTTCTCTTCAGTATCCATCTTCAATACAGCAATTCAATGCAGTGTCAATTAGGTGTACCTTGAATCATAAAATAGTCACGGATGCTCATGAATATATCCATCTTAATTATTCATGCCTCTACCTAGGTAACCTGTTTTTTACATTGGTAATATATTCAGTTACAAATACTCCATAGGGCAACTATATACCTTGATTGAAAGAAGCATTTGACAAAATGTTGAATGGTCTACAGTCCAAACTAAAGCATCTTTAAGTTATTATTTTTAGTCTGATCCATGGCCATGTAATCTCAAGAGTACTCAGTTAAACTGGTGGAATTAATTTACTGGCAGGTTATACATAACATAGAAAATGTTGACAAACACTGGTACTGGAGATGAAGTACATCAGTGGTATTGGAATAACTCTTTGTTATGCAATAGTTATAGGTAATGGCTGGAACTCTTAAAATAAACTTCTCATACAAACAAAAATGCTGCTTGGCTGTTAGATTTTTCTAAAGAGAGCACAAATGTCTGCTGAGTAATGGAGTGTATCAAGTATATCAAAACTAACGCTGCATATCTTTTTCTTCAAAACGAGGGACTGACTGACAATTCAAATTACTATTTTAATCCCCCTCCGCTGTTCTTGATATGGACATCAAACCAAACACAACACGATAAAATGTTCTCGATGATTGGATTTTTAAAAAAGATTTATTTTAGTAATCTGGAATGAAGAACAAATTAACTGATTAAATTGCACACCAGATCCTCACTTGCTTAGTTTTTAAAACACTTTAGAATGTATTTACATTTAAATTGAAGTAAGAGTTATAGATACATTTGTTGTGTAATTGAACCTTAAACATTAGAAGGCTAATTTACCAATTGGCATTAGTCTAATGCTGCCTTTTATTCTAAAGGATTCTCTCAACATTTACAAAAAGCTCAGAACACCAAACTAAGAATACAGTAGCATACATTGCTAAACGTGCTGTATACTGCTTCAGTGAGCCTTTAGCAAAGTGTATATTGAATCATTTGTTTCAGACTTATTAGTACATAAAAACAAGTCCTTGGATACTCTGATTTCACGTTCACCATGCCAACCCCTTAGGACGTTTTGATTTCCCTTTCTTTTTCAACTGGTGCTTGATCTTCTTTCTTTGTCTCGGATGCATCCATAGTGGATACTGTCCATGTTCATTCAAAAACGACTTTTTGTTCATTTTCTTATCCATGTCCATGGTAGAAGCATTATCTGGGAGGTTAAGATTTGTTTGTATTGTTACAGTTAAGCTACGTTCAAAAATGTCAAATCATCAACATGCAAGTATTGGCAAATAGTAGTTAGCCCAAAATATTCACTCTAGCAAGACCCAACCACACAAAGTAACAAGTAGCTGTTCTGCACAAACTAGCCAAGTCCAATGTTAATATATGATGTACGCTGAGTTACCTGGTCGTTGATGACTGTGGAGATAGTATGATTGGTTGCAGCATCTTTAGTTAAACGGTTCCATTATTATCTACAGATTATAATTTTATCAATATATAAACAAACTTCATGATGCTTCTCTTCTCAAATAATAAAAGATTACCTTCTTCCGCAGCTGGCTTCTGCTGGAGTTTTTCGCTTGGGACTACAGTAGCAATTTCTTCAACAGCATTCATATTAATGTCACCACTCTGATCCATTCCCAGTATTTTTTTCAGCCGAGCAAGTTCCTTTGGTGCATTTTTTTTCCTCTTTTCTGCTCGCATCGCCCGCTTCCATTTACTTCTTGTACTTTTTGCCATTCTTTATTCTGCATTTGAATAAAAGCCAAAAGACATCATTCATAATTTAAATGTAAACTTGCAAATTGAATAAGAGATGCATACTATTCTGCCAATATGGCATGCTGAACCCGTGTTTTGCATAAGCTATGTCATATCCCAAATTCGAAACTTTAATTCTGATGGCTATATTTGGAATTCATTGTCTCAAAATTCAATGGAAACACTCTCCAAGATAATAATACCCAATTGACTAACTCTCTGGACAGTACGGAATCATATTCCATGGCACATTGAATTCGCCCAGCAGAGGGTAGAGAATTAAAATACAAATTAAAACATTATTTTTTGTGGGACACGTATCATTTGATTGTATTTTGTTAAGCTTTGGAACTTTATCTATTATTAATGTAATAGCAACTTACTTCAATATTTCTATGACAGCCTGCCTAGAATAATTTCAGTTGAACTGAACACCTATCCAATCTGACCTTTTTTTCAGCTCACTGCTTATACTCAGAAAATAATTACACATCAAAATATAATCTACACTGCCTTGGATATTAACTTTAACTGCTGGCACAAAAAACATAGCTGCTGCTCACAATGTCAGAGACCCAGGTTCAATCTTGACCTCGAGTGCTGTCTGTGTGGAGTCTGCACATTCTCCGTGACTGGATGAGTTTCCTCTGGATGCTCCAGTTTCTTCCCGCATCTCAAAGACGTGCAGTTTTTAGGTTAATTGGCTTCTGCAAAATGCCCCCAATGTGTAGGGAGTAAATGAGAAAATGTAGAACTATGATCTATGTTAAGAAATTGCACCAAAGGAACTTGCTTGCCTGAAAAATATATTGGGAATGGATTGGAGTGGTGACGTTAATATGGAATTGGACGGCAGTGTTACAGCAGTAGAGTTGCTGCTTTACAATGTCAGAGACCTGGGTTCAATCTTGCCTACAGGTGCTGTCTGTGCGGACATTGTTCATTCTCTCGGTGACTGCGTGGGTTTTGTCTGATTGCTCCAATTACCTCCCACATTCCATAGATATGCAGGTTTGTAGGTTAATTGGCTTCTGTAAATTGTCCCCATTGTGTAGGATAGAACTAGCGTACCAGTGATTGTTGGACGGCACGGAGTTGGTGGGTCGAAGGGCATGTTTTCACGCTGTATCTCTAAACTAAACTAGAGTGAAAGGTTGATCGATGGTCGATATAGTCTTGGCGTGCTGGAGGCCTGTTTTCAATGCTGTCTTTAAAATTTTAATTAAAACAGCATGCTGCAAATTAGACCACAAACTCAATTTGATATGCTACCAGAATATTTACCTTTTGTTTCTGCATTCAGAATGAGTGAGAATCATACTGTATGGAACCCCCCCTCACAATGTACATGCTGATCATTAAGCACCTATATGTACTAATCATTAAGCACCCATGTATACTAAACTAAACGCATTACTCCTTTGCTTCTCTACCTAGGTGATCCAAGTGCTCATCCGGATGCTACTTAAATATTGTGAGTGCCTGCCTCTACCATCCCCTCAAGCAGTGCATTCCAGGTTCTAACCATCTTCCAAGTGAAAAAATATATTTTTCTGATCACCTTCACACTTTCTACCCCAAAACCCACGCCTTCTAGTCTTAGATATCTCTGCTATGGGAAGGTTCCCTACCATCTACTAATTCTACATCCTACATAATTTTGTATACTTGTATTTATATGGTTCCCACTCTGCCTCTCTTTATAGCTGAAATGTTCCATTGCAAGTAACACCCGGTCACTTCTCCTCTAAACCCTCTCCAGTGCAAATACCGTCTTCCTATGAAGTGGAACAGAACAGTGTAGTGCTCCAGCTATAGTCTGACCAATATTTTATATTGTATCATGACCTCCCTGCTCTTACATTCTACACCCCAGCTGATGAAGCCAGGTTCCCTGTATGCCTTCTGTTCCTTGTCCGGATTAATCCTCCCACAGTGCATTATCTCACACATTTCAGGATTTAATTTTTTTCTACCATTTCTCAGCATCCCTCACAACATGATATATACCATCTTATGAGCCTGCAAAGACCACTTTTTTTATCTATTCGGAATAGGCTGAGAGCCCAAGCCTTTCGTCCCCCTCTGCCCAGCATTCGTCTGGCGAACGTCCAGTCCCTGGAAAACAAGCTGGATGATCTCAGGGCGAGGGTCAGATTCCAGCGGGACATAAGGGACTGCAACATCCTCTGCCTGACAGAAACATGGTTGACCTCACTGATTCCAGATCAGATAATCTGCCCAACCGAGTCCTTCACTGTCCATCGTGCTGACAGAACAGAAGCATCTGGGAAATCCAAGGGTGGAGGAGTCTGCTTCATGCCCAATAACCCTGGAAATATCAAGATGCTTTCCCGTTCCTGCTCGCCGGACCTGGAGCATCTGACGATCTCATGCCGCCCTTTCTACCTTCCCCGGGAGTTCGGCTCAGTGATCGTCACAGCCGTCTACATCCCACCGCATGCGGACACTGACGTGGCACTATCGGCCCTACACGATGTGCTATGTCGACACCAAAACAAGAACCCGGATGCGGCTATGGTGGTGGCTGGAGATTTTAATAAATCAAATCTCAAGAAGTTCATGCCGAACTTCTACCAACACATCACGTGTGCCACCAGGGGGGAAAGGACATTGGACCACTGCTATATGCCGTTCTGGAAGGGTTACAAGGCCATTTCACTCCCTCCCCTAGGAAAATCTGACCACGCTGCCATTTTCCTGCTGCCGGAGTATAAACAGAGGATAGTTCGGGAAGTGGTAGAGACGAGGGACATAAAGCGGTGGTCCGACCAGTCAGAGGCCATGCTGCAAGATGCACTGAGCGATGTCGACTGGAATATGTTCCAGCAATGTCAGCGAGTTCGCGGAAGCAGTCACGGGCTTCATTGCAACAATAACCGACAACATCGTCCCCATGGTAAGGGTTAGCATTTTTCCTAATCAAAAACCCTGGGTAGACAGGTCCGTTCGTGTTGCCTTGAATGCTTGCACCGCTGCCTAACTCTGGCCTGGCATCAGGAAACATGGACTTCTACAAGGTAGTGTCCTACCGACTGCGAAGAGCGGTGAAGGATGCAAAAAGGAGGTACAGGGACAAGCTGGAGTCACAGATGGAGCAGCAGGACACCAGACGCCTGTGGCAGGGGCTACGGACTGTAACCAACTACCGGAGCACCCTGCCCTCATCCGCAAGTGCCGGCACCTCCCTAGCTGATGACCTGAACTCTTTTTACGCTCGGTTCGAGATGGGCAACACCACCCCAGGTCTGCCGACTATCAACAATACCACAGGCGGGCTGGCTAACGAAGCTGATGGGAGGAATGAGCACACATTCTCGCTGTGCGAGCACGATGTGAGGAGGGCTCTGACATGGGTGAACACGAGGAAAGCTGCAGGTCCCGATGGCATCTCGGGGCGAGTACTTAAGTCCTGTGCTACGCAACTAGCTCCGGTGCTCACTACAATATTCAACCTCTTCCTGGACAAGTCCATAGACCCTGCCTGCTTCAAAAAATCCACCATTGTACCTGTACCAAAGAATGCCTCCCCAGCCTGTCTGAATGACTACCGTCCGGTGGCCCTCACCTCGGTAGTCATGCAAAGCTTTGAGAGGCTGGTGAAGAAACACATCTGCGCCTTCCTCCCTCGCAACATGGACCCGTTACAATTTGCATACCGTCCTAACAGATCCACGGACGATGCTGTCTCCCAGGTTTTGCACACCGCTCTCTCCCATCTTGACAGCCAGAAGGGGGGCTACGTGAGGATGCTGTTCATAGACTTCAGTTCAGCCTTTAATCCCCCCAGGGTTGCGTCCTCAGCCCCCTATTGTACACCCTGTACACACATGACTGTGTGGCTAGGTTCAGCTCCAACTCGATAATCAAGTTTGCTGATGACACCGTGGTGGTGGGCCTGATCTCAGAAAACGATGAGAAGGCCTACCGGGAGGAGGTAGCTGATCTGGCACTCTGGTGTCAGGCCAACAGCCTCCTCTTGAACATCAAAAAAACGAAGGAGCTGATCGTGGACTTTAGGAGGGCACATCATCCGAGGACGTACACACCACTGAGGGTAAATGGGGATACTGTGGATAGGGTGAGCTGTTTTAAATACCTGGGAGTCCACATCTCTGAGGATATGACATGGACATCTCACGCTGCAGCACTCGTGAGTAAGGCAAGGCAGCGCCTTTACCATATCAGGCAATTGAGGAAATTCAGAATGTCTCCGAGGGTCCTCCAGTGCTTCTACTCTGCGGCTGTGGAAAGCATCTTGTCTGGAAACATTACCATCTGGTTTGGTAATTCCTCTGCCCAGGACAAGAAGGCTCTGCAGAGAGTAGTGCGTTCGGCCGAACGCACTATGGGAACTTCTCTCGCCCCTCTGCAGGAACTATACATCAGGAGGTGCAACTCCAGAGCCAATAAGATAATGGGAGACCCCTTCCACCCCTGCAACGGACTGTTCCAGCTGCTACGGTCAGGCAAACGCCTCCGTTGCCATGCAGTGAGAACGGAGAGGATGAGAAGGAGTTTCTTCCCAGAGGCCATTCGGACTGTAAACTCCTGTCTCACCAGGGACTAACTCTACTAACTTACTGTACCACAATACCGCCCAAAATACTTAATATGAAAAAGAACATGTGATTCTGTTTGTAGTTTGTTGGTTGTTTGTTTGTTTTTTGCACAAAGTCCGCGAGCACGGCCACTTTTCATTTCACTGCATATCCCGTACGTGTATGTGACGAATAAACTTGACTTGACTTGATGTTATAGCATTTCATCCTTCCTCCCTTCTTTGCCACCCTCTTTCCCCAACTGAATATTCCAACCGCAATATATTTTTCCTTCATGAATACATTTTGGCTTCATGCAGAATGCCATTGCGTGTCCCTAATTACCTTTATTCTTTCTTGGTTATCCTTAATATACAGACACTCCCCGATTTATGCAATAGGTGGCTTACATTGGAAAACTTTGAATTGCCTTGTTGCTGAAATGTGCTGTATAAATAAACTTGCTTGCTATATAAACATGCACTTACATAAACAATCTCCAGAGCCGTTTGCAATTTCTACAACACTGTATGATCACTCAAGTTTACATCAGAAACAAGGCAGCAATGGTGGGGTGCTTAGACAGAAGGCCATGCGCCACAGAAAGTGCTCCAACAGTGAGACGGAAACAAAGTTGGCAATGGCGGTGGTGCTTTACCAGAAGGCCGCGCACTGCAGAAAGTGTCCCGGATGCAGTTGGACACTGCTGAGACAATTAATACTCTCAGTCCCCAGTCTGAAGAAGGGTCTCGATCCGAAACGTCACCCATTCCTTCTCTCCAGAGATGCTGCCTGTCCCACCGAGTTACTCCAGCTTTTTGTGTCTATTTTTGGTTTAAACCAGCATCTGCAGTTCCTTCTTACACAATACTCTCAGTGCATTATTTCGAGCAGGGGGTGGAGATGGTGAATCTATCTTACATAAAATAGTACATGCAAGGGTTCACGGAACGTAACCCTTACATAAATCAGGGTGCCCGTACTTATAAAGAGCTTTTGTATTTTCTTCAATCTAGTTCAATGGTAACTTTCAACTCTGATTTTAAATACCCCATCTTGGGCTTTCCTTGCTCTTGGAGGGCCTCCCTGTTTGCAGTTCTCTATATTTCCATTGAAAAAAAATCAGCCCTTAATATCCTGTGACATCCAGAATTCCTTGGATTTACTGTCTGCACCTTTCACGTATGGAAACATACTAATCTTGAACTCATTAGTTCATTTTTGAATTATTCCAACTTGTCAGATGTTAACCTATTTGTATGTAGCTGCTGCTAGTTTATTTTTGTCAAGTCCTACCTCATGATACTGAAATTAGTTTTCTCCCAATACATGGCAGGACTCTCGGATGTGTTGTAGAGTGATTTAGGAGTGCAGATACATAATTATTTGAAAGTGGCATCAAAGGCAGTTAGGGGAGTCAAGGCAGCTTTCAGCACATTTGCCTTCGTCAATCAGGGTATTGAGTATTGACGGTACACAAAAAGCTGGAGAAACTCAGCGGGTGCAGCAGCATCTAAGGAGCGAAGGAGATAGGCGACGTTTCGGGTCGAGACCCTATATATGACGTTGGGATGTTATGTAACGGTTGTAGAAGATGTTAGTGAGGCCACATTTTAAGTATTGTGTCCAGTTTTCATCACCCTGCTATAGGAAAGTTGTTGTTAAGCTGGAGAGGTGATTTATAAGAATGTTGCCAGGAGCTACAGGAGAATAAGGGGAGTTTTTTTTTAAAAGAGGTGTACAAGATCATGAGAATAGATAGGATAGTTTCATAAAGTATTTTACCGAGTGTAGGAGAATTGAGCACCAGAGGATATAAGTTCATAGTGAGAGAGGAAACATTTAACAGGATGTTAAATTCCACATCCGACCTCTCGGTCCTGGGCCTCCTCCACGGCCAGAGTGAGCAACACCGCAAGCTGGAGGAACAGCACCTCATATTGGGGAGTCTGCATCCTTTGGGCTTGAATATTGAATTTTCTCAATTCTGTTAACCTTGCTGTCTCCTCCCCTTCCCACCTCTCCCTCAGCCCTCGGGCCCTGGCATTCCCTCTATCTCTATCTCTCCCCCACCCTAGTCGCACCAGCTTCTCATTTTCACACCACAAACAGCTTACAATGGCTTGTTCCCTTTATCACCGATACTTTTTTGCATATCTTTCACTCATTGTTCCTTATCTCTCCACATCACCGTCTATATCTCTCGTTTCCCTGATCCCTGACCAGTCTGAAGAAGGGTCTCGACCCGAAACGTCGCCTATCTCCTTCGCTCCTTAGATGCTGCTGCACCCGCTGAGTTTCTCCAGCTTTTTGTGTACCCTCGATTCTCCAGCATCTGCATTCTTCTTTAAAACATTTAACAGGAACCTGAGGGGAAAATTCTTCCACGCAGGACGAGCTGCCAGGAGGTAGTCGAGGCAGGTACTATAACAACATTCAAAAGACATCTGGACGGGTACAAGGATAGGAAAGGTTCAGAGGGATATGGGCCAAACGCAGGCAGCTGGGGCAAGCGTAGATGGTCAGTTGATCAGTATAGGAAAGTTGGACAAAAGGGTCCTGTAGCTCTAACAATGCAATAAACTATGATCAATTTATTGTGCAGGAGCTAGTCGCGAGGACAGAATAGGCCTCCCCAGAAGATGGCGCAAAGTAGATGTGAACACGTGGAGTTTATGTTTGAGAGCAAGGCCACGTGTTACTAACATTGCTGCGCGCACAGTACTTTGTTCATTTGCGGTAGCATGACCCCGTTTACTTAAAATATCTGACCATTTATTGTAGTTGCGTCTAACGTGCCTGTGTAATTGCAGTAATAGTTTTCTTGTCCCGGTCCATATCTAATGGACGCGACAAACGAGCACCCTTTACTCTTGTGTAAGAAAGGAGGACCTGCACTGCTGGTTTACACCGAAGATAGACACGAAATGCTGCCTGTCCCACTGAGTTACCTCAGCATTGCGCGTCTACCCGTTATTAAACCCATTTGTTTGTTGCCGGCCCATCCAACAGCGGAGACACAAGCGTCTGCAGATGCTGCAATCGGGGGCAAAGATCCAAGAGCGGGTCGGGCAGCAGCTGTGGAGGGAGTGGACAGACGGGGCCCTTATTCAGGGTTGCGGCCTCAGGTGCCGTCTGTCCCCAGATGCTGCAGCAACTCAGCGGCCCCGCCTCCACAGATGCTGCCCGAGCCGGCCCGCCGACTCACTCCGGCACTTTGTGTCTGTCTGTCTGTCTGAGGCCGCAGCCCGTCTCCAGACTGGACAAGATTCCCGTCTGTCCTCAGAAGCTGCCCGACCAGTCCCGGCCTCAGGCCCAGCGACCAGGCCCGGCTGCGCCAACCCTACACGGCGGGGCAGGGCAGGGCGCCGCGCTCTCACTGGTGTCTGGATGTAACCCGGCCGCGGGCGGGCGAGGGGGGGGGGGGGGGGGGTCCCGCTTACAGCGAGGTAACCGGGGAAAGATTGACTTACGTTGCCCGCCCGCCGAGTAGCCGCTGCAACCTCCTCACACGCCAGGCCCGTCCGGAGCATTGTGGGACGGTGGAGGATCACCTCGGTCCTCCCAGCCCCGCGGTGGCGGGAGGCCGCCCATTGCAACGTTGCTGGAGACAACACAGCCGTCTGGGGAAGGGGCTCGACCCGAAACGTCACCCATTCCCCCTCTCCAGAGTCGCTGCCTGTCCCGCAGCATCTTACTCCAGCTTTGTGTGTCTACCTTCGGTTTAAACCAGCATCTGCAGTTCCTTCCTACACAGACTATCCACTGATATTTATAGACAATGGGTGCAGGAACAGGCCATTCGGCCCTTCGAGCCAGCACCAACATTCACTGTGATCACGGCTGATCATCCCCAATCAGTACCCCGTTCCTGCCTTCTCCCCATATCCCCTGACTCCGCTATTATCTACTACAAACCCACTGACTCCAACAACTACTCAAACTTTACCACCTCCCACTCTGTCTCTTGTGAGGTCGCCATCTCTGTTTCTTATATTCTCTGCCCTGCCTGTTCTCGAGATGAGGCTTTCCACTCCAAGATATCTGAAATGTCCTCCTTTTTCGAAAACATGATTCTCCCCCCCCCCCCCCCCCCCCATTCTCCACTGTGATTCACCTTCACCTGTATCTGCTCCATACCCTGCATTTCTGCTCACAGTCCACCTCCCCTTAGACAGAACAAGTTAGAGTTCCCTTCATTCTTACCTTTCACCCCACCAGCCTCCACATTCAGCACATCAGTCTTTGACATGTCTGTCAGCTACAATGTGATCACACCACCAGTCACAACTTTCCCTCCCCACTGCATTTTGTTTTCCATTGGGCCCACTCTCTCCAAGACTCCCTGTTTGCTCATCTCTCCCCACACATCCATCCCATGCTATGCACCTTTCCTGTAAGCTTAGGAGGTATACCAACCTGTCCCTGCACTACCTGCCTTACTTCCATCCAGAGACCTAAACAGCTCTTGTCTATTGCTTTTGATGCTCTTGATGTGGCTGCTTCCACATAAATTAGACCAAATGCACACACGGTGATCGCATTGCCAAGACGGTTTGTTCTGTCTGCTGTGGCTTTATGGATCTCACAATTGGCATCCATATTACTTCCCTGCCCATTCACACACTGACATTTATTGCCATGACGAGGCTAATGCCAAACTAGATGAACAGCACTGCATTTTCTGCCTAGTTAGTCTACAACCCAATGGCATGAATTTTGAATTCTCCAATTTCAGGTAACCCACCCTCCCTCTGACACTTTTCTATTGCCCTGTCTACCCTGTTCCTCTCTCACACACCCCTTTCCCCCCCATCAACACCCAATCGCCCTTAACCTTGTTTCTTCCCCCCACCCCCAAATACTTCTCCTTGCTTCTACTGCCCACCCCTCCTGTACCTCTGTTGTTCCCATCTGCCGCCACCCCTTGTCTATTTCCATTCTTTTTCTTCCTTTCCTATCAGGTTCAGTCTTGAGCTTTTTGTTCTCCTCTTATCACATCCCGGCCTTTGCTGATCCAACCATTCCTTTGCCTGAAACATAGTTAGTAAATTATGGTATTTCTCTAAAGTGTCACCGAATTTGAGAATCCAGTGGGAATATGTTGAGTCTTGCTTTTTCACTTGTTCACTTTTTACCAGTAATTCCTCAGCAGGGTGCAACTAGTAGAACCACTGTCTCATGCTATTTTGAGACTGAGTTCAATCCTGCCCTTGGGTGGGAAACCTGCACGTTCTCCTTGTGACTGCATGAGTTTCCACTGAGGGTTCCAGTAGTCTCCCAATTTCCAATGATGGCTAATTGGCCACCGTAACTTGTCCCTAGTGTGTAGGTGTGTGATAAAATCTGAACAGTGCAGTGGGGAAAACATTGACGATCATGTAGGGAAAATAAAAAAGATATTCATGTCTTCATTGTAAAAGGATGGTTGATTGTCTTGGTGGGCTGTGGAGTCTATCTCTGTGTTATATTTCTTCATGTCTGATCCTTCGATAGATACCTCATGCCAAGATATCTAATGATAGTTTACCTGTTTTATTTGAAACCATACTAATTTCATTCAGCTTTTTGATCAGATTGAACACAAAAGCAAGCATCTGATTAACAAAATTAAAGGAATAACATGCCAGGTGTATCCAGAAAGACAAAAATAACAGGCATATTGGAACAGGTGACAAAATTATTTCTTTAGGTTTAGGTTTGTTATTGACACAGGTGCAGTGAAAACCTTTCCTTTGCATGCTAGCCTTCTTCTTTCGTGTGGCGCGCACAGCCTAAAGTTGTTGGACAACTTGTTCTATTTGATCTTTCGTTTGTGCACGTTGAGTTGATTGCATTAGTCGAAACAAGGCGGACCACGTGAAGGTTGCAATCTTCCACCCCTGCATGCTATCCAATCTAATCAGATAATACTATAAATAAATGCAATCAAGCCAAACGCAAGTATAATGGGTAGAGCAAAGGGAAAGAAAACAGTGTGCAGAATCTAGTTCTCAGCATTGTAGTGTACCAGTTCCAATATCCCCAATAGGGATGGATCAGGCTGTACCCTCACTTATGAAAAGACTGTTCAGAAGCCTGATAACAGAGGGGAAGAAGCCGTTCTTGAGTCTGTGAGCCCTTTCAAGCTTCTGTGTCTTCTGCCTGAGAGAAGGAATGACCAGGGTGGGACAAGTCTTTTGATTATCCTGGCTGTTTGTTGAGGCAGTGTGACTTGAAGGTGGATTCAATGGAGGGAATCGGGTCTGTGTGATGGACTGGGCAACATCAACAACACTCTCTTTCTGCTCAATTCAATAGTTACTGTTACGGATATTACATTATTAATTTACCTCATTTAAATTCCTATGGTGAGCATTAAATGCATAGTTTAGCATCAGTAATCCATGCTTTTGGATTCCAATTCACTTGTGCTCAAATTCTGAATAGACAACATAGTTTAAAGAATTGACCATTGTACAGTGTAGGAGCAATTATTTACATTCTTTTGTGGGTTGTCTATCACAGAAAAATGAAGGGAGCTGAGGAAATTACTGAAATAAAAGGCAAACATTAAGTTTGCTAAGTTATAAATGCTGACACAGCCAATGCGCAGACTGTGAGAATGTACTACTCAGCAGTTAATAAATAAAGCAATATTCTCTCAGACAACCAGACACCCATATGAACAGAATTTTATTCTCACAGCTATTATTCAGTAAGGAGAACTGTGTTTCTCCCTTATTTCAGGGTTACAATTTAGTATAAATTTACATTAGAAACATGGCTTCATGTTATTCAAATCAAAACAGCAACGAGACTTGTGAAAAGGTGGAAATACAAGTTGGAACATAGCCTCTTGGCAACATATTAGGAGGGATCCCTGTGGCCTGGAGCCTACGCATACACGGTTAGAACTAGTTGGGCTACATTTGAAAACCTCACCCTGATAAATATTTCTAGTGTAGGTGATCCAATCATTATCAGTTTTATGGTTTTCAATTGCTTAAGTATAAGTGTACATTAACCTGTGTGCTCACATAGGCTAACTACTTTTATTCACATTGGTATGATGTTCAATTAGTTATACGTACAAAAATAGGCCCTGTCTACTTTTGTACGTGGGATTACTTTAAAAGTCTACGCCGACCCATTTAAAGTAATCCCATTTTATTTTGCCGACATTCCCATCAACTCCCCTGAGACGGTACGAAAGATCATGATTATACCCAGGTTGTGGAGCTGTGAGGTAGCAGTTGTACCAGTTGCAGTGTTCCCCAATCCGTAAACAAAGCACAGTGCAACATAGGAACAGGCCCTTCTGCCTATCCTGTCTCTGACGAACATGATGTCAAATTAAACTAATTCTTTCTGCCTGCACATGAACATATCCCTCCATTCTCTAAATATTGATGTGCCTATATAAAAGCCTCTTGAAAGCCACAAGCATGTTTACTTACAAGGAAAAAAAGCTGGCGGGCATTCAATGTAGGTTTTTGAATAGGCACTCTATATGAGACTACATTATTTCTCAATGTCAAATGGATTGCTTTGGGGAATTTAATATTTCATAAATGACTTAAAACTGCTCATCTGATTTCTAATCGTTCACCAGTCCCATTTGTATTCTCTGTTGCTAGTTTTCATTTCTCCATATCTGACTACTTTCCCCTCTAATTTTCATCACCCCACCCTTTGAGGCAAGAATAAACAGCTTGACCGCTAAATAAACTATTTTGTTTCCATAAATAGTGCCGATAACTCAGTTTGCACTAAGTATTATTCCCTTTTAAAATTAACACAAAGGGCACGTTGCTCAAATTTTATTTGAAGGGTGATACATCCAAATGAACAAAAGGAGCTTTTACAGAATAAGATTTCAATCCACACACATTCAAATAATAAGCAAATATCTATTTCATTAAAAAAAACAAGAACAATCTTCAATTGAATCCACGCCAAATCTACTTTTTCTCAGTTCAAATAAATCTTTTCAATCCAAAAGAATTATATATTTTTTAAGAATCTAAATTCAAACCAAGCAAAGTCAATCAGACACTGCTGGATTGAAAACTGGATTTGCGATTTATAATAATTTTTAATGAAAGCTCTTCTCCAAAAGTGCCCCTGATTGCCCCCAACAAAAAAATGCACAAATTAATTATACTCAAAATTATCTACATCAGCGACTAAATACAATCAATTAAGAATAAAATTACCCAATAAAATTAAACATAAGGTCCATACACAAAGTGCATTATTTCATAAATGTTATAGTTAGATACACAGTTAGCTTATATTATGTAATTATCATTCGGTCGTTACTTTTTGTTAAGTGTTTGCAAGATCCGGAGAATATGCAAGAAGAGGTTAATGACATCCAAGTATAAGTTTATTGAAGCCAGTACGTATTCTTCAGGTGAAAGCTTGTGCATCAGTACATGTGTATCATAGATGATAAAACCACAGAAAAGCAGAGCTCCCGCAGATGCAAATACAAGTTCGATTGTGTTGTTTGTGAAGAACAGCTAAATTTAAGCAAGACACAAAAGCATCAGGAATCCTCTTTGGTAGATATCATTGAGATTTTAAAAAAAAGTACTATAATGTCACTGTACAGAGTTAAAATTAGGCAGATCACAGCTTTAACTTCAATAACAGTTTAGCACAATTTATACTTACTCTAAAAAATCCAGCCAGGATCAAAATCCAGAGACATGCAAAGAGGCTAAAGGCAGACAAAATAAGAATAAATATCTCAACATTAAGTGATTGCTTCATGCAGATTATGTGATCACAGTTCAAACATAAAATTATGTTTACCAGCTCAGACTATGACAATCACAAGTTTTGTTGCATGGTAATTTTTTTTGTAGCGAATACTAAAATTAACAATTAGTGTTATGATATATTAAGGGAATGCATAAAATCTGTGTAAATGGGCATGTTAGTTGTAATTATCAAGTTATTTGTTTGTGGCAAATATGGTTTATGGCCTGGATGCAGTTAATGTTATAGAGCCCCGCCTGTGATACAATTCCACAAGTTGGTAATTACAAAGTAATCAGCAATCTTATCTGCTTGGAGATGCAAGGGACTGAATATGCTTTAATCTTGAGCTAAACCCAAAGAGTTGGAGGAACTCAGCAGGTCATGACCCTTCTCCAACCTTGCTGAAGGGTCCCAACCTGAAATGTCATCTGACCATTCCTTCCACAGATGTTGTCTGACCTGCAGAGTTCCTGCAGCACTTGGTGTCTTGATCAAGCTTATTTGCTTGACAGGTTCACAGAAATCGTAAAATGTTTTCTGCCAAAATATCCAACAACATTCAGCAGCTTTTACCAAATATTTTTTATCAATACAAGAAATTACAAATTAATAAAAATCTCTATCTCCACCAGTGGACATCACCAATTCTCATGTGTAGTTTTGTCATTATTCACTTCACATTTATCAAGTCTATAAAGTATGGTTGCACACCTAGGCTATTTTCCCAACTCATGGCATGTATTTCCAAACCTCTGCTTTGGAAACACGTCTGCCCTGTTCCCGACCTCCAGATCCAGCTGCAAACTTTAATCCCAGTTCTGGCCTCTGCAATGCCCTCCAAATCTAAATTAACATTCGCATCCTCTCAAGATTCAAAATGGCGGCCTCCGGAGATCAGTGCCGTAGAGTGGGCCATGGGGTCGCCTCCCTGATCACACTGGTTCCGAGGCTAGACGGGGGAGGCTCCTTGGCACATGGAGGCAGAGGAATGGCTGCGGGAAGCAAGGGACAGTGCGCTCACAATCAATGTATCTGGAGGTCCTGCAGCAGCCAGGCAATTGTGTATATTGGGTGTCACTGGAGGCTACACAGACGTCGAATGAGTGTTCGGATCGGGCGGCACACAGTGGCAGAGGATACCAACTGCATCACCAGCCAAGCCGACCCCTGCAACACCAACGCAATGCTGCAGCTGGGATAACGGACATTTAAGATCTTTATGTTTATAAGAACTTTTAAACTTGAAGGATAAAGGAAAGCGCTGGAAACCCCTTGTGTACTGCCTCAATGTATTTGCACGATTCTAACATTACCATTGTTGCACTCTTGTAGTTAGGTATGATTGTGTTTATTTGTTTGACAGAATTGTAGGCAAAACATTGGAAATTCATGATATAAAACATAAAAAAATAGAAAATATGTGCAGGAGTAGGCCATTCAGTCCTTCGAGCCGGCACCGCCATTCAATATGATAATGGCTGATCATCCAAAATTAGTACCCCATACCTGCTTTTCCCCCCATATCCCTTGATTCCATTAGCCCTAAGAGCTAAATCTAACTCTCTCTTGAAATGGTGTAACTCCGACACATAGCCCTTCCATACTTTATCCAAGATATTACTGCAAGGTATCATAAATGTCTAGAATTTTGGCCCCAATTAACATCCACTTAAAGCAAAATTAACACCATTCATATCCTCTGTACAACAAAATTCATAAAAATTAAAAATGATTTGTTCTGAGCT
This sequence comes from Okamejei kenojei, assembly GCA_035221665.1. NCBI lineage: Eukaryota > Metazoa > Chordata > Chondrichthyes > Rajiformes > Rajidae > Okamejei > Okamejei kenojei. Next base: position 9,540,539 of record CM069149.1, on the reverse strand, counting down.
TGATTAACTGGGCCTCTAAATTTCAACCATTAAAATCATCAATCTGTACTGGTTGTTGAAAGAGTATTCCCAGATGGAAATTCCTCATCTCAGAGGAATTTCAGGCCTTAAAAAGGTTACTAATTCACAAAATCAGTTATCTGCTAATTTATTCTAGAAGGGACTGCCAAGTACCCAAGAGTTCAAAAATAAATGGAAAGAAATTTAAATCATTAAGCAGAAGTTAATAATGTAATAAGACTTCTAAAGTGCACATACCCTGCTCCATATTTACTGAAATCTCTCTTTGACTGAAACGTGTAGAGAGTCAACACAGTGAATACAGCAGTCGTTAGAGCAAATGCTTGCAGAACTACTGAATAGTCGTAGAAAGTAACTAAAAATTAAAAGGACAATAAAAAATAATTGTCAGAAGTGAATGATATATATCTCTGAAGCAACACTTTCATTTACTTAGGTACATTACAGGATTAGGCTTAGCATAATTGACCACAAGAAGCAATTTCATACAAGTGAAAGGAAATGCGATGCAGGTCTAAGAAATCAATGAAAACTTTTGTTCCACTTTGCAATCTATTGTGGAACTTAATTGGTTTTCTTTATCTTGTGGGTGGCAACACAATGGGCATCAGCTTCTGGGGTTCAATATTGATTTCTGGAGTTGTCAGTGAAGCCTGCATGTGCCTCCTATGAGTTTGAGTTTAGTTTATTGTCACGTGTACCAATGTACAGTAAAAAGCTTTTGTTATAATAGTCATAGAGTCTTCCGGTGTGGAAACATGCCCTTCGGCACAACTTGTCCACACCGGCCAACTTGTTCCATCTACACTAGTCCCACCTGCCTGCATGCTAGCCAGTCAGGGTAATACCAAAGCATGATTACTAGAAGTGCGTGATTTACCAGGGTGCTTAATTTTTCACTACAACTTAAAGACTTGCTGGTTTGTAAGTAAATCGGCTATTTAAATTTCCTGTACTACTGGTGGTGGAGTTGGTATATGTACGAGAAAAAGTTACAATGAATGTGGGAATTGGATTGATGAGATTGCTCAGATAGCCAATAATAACTCTACGGGCCAAATAGCCTCCCAAGAAATCTGAAATATGACACAGCATTCTCAAACTATTTAAGGTGGTGCTATGGAGCAGCAATTACTGCTAAAGTATGGAGTTTGCTCATTCTCCATTCATCTTATTTGGGTACCCTGAGGTGATACAGATTCAGATACAACTAGGTATGTTAGTTAGTTAATTGACCACTGTACATTGTCTCTTGCAAAGGGGTTACAGAAGTGCATGTGAGAGAAAACAGGGTGCTGGGGCATATGTGGGGGAAGGTACAGATTAATGGGTCTGCTTTGGGAACCAGCACTCAGTGAAATAATATCACTTTTCCATTTTGGGTAATAATAAATATTAACCCAACAGATGTGGCAACAAAAATATTATTGCATTTTGATGACTATTAATGAATTTAAATAGTCATTCAACTTCACAGTTCTTTTGGTCAGTCACAAGTTCAAAATGTACTAAAAAACGTTATCATGTTTAAATATCTCCCACTCAAACTATAGGAGAAACTATACTCGCCTGTTGTCTTCATTACATTACATCAGTATCCCTATAATAGACCTACTTCCCTAAATTAGATGCAGATTCACTGCTATCATTAGAGTTTTCAAGCAAGTAGTAGTAGTACATGTTAAGACTGCAGTTTGGTTTGCATAGGTAGATTTGCCCAGCATTTGTGTATTCACGATTGCCCTTGAAATCAGTGGATGACCAAACCATTTCATACAGGTCATTTGGAGACATCTCACTACGTAGGATCCTGGTGCATCAAAGAAACTTGGTGGAACCTAGATTACTGAAAAGGTTGGTTGTCACTAGCACCTCAGCCCAGTGGTGTGGCAAGAGATCCAATTCGCTGGTGGCGAGCGTATGGTTGGGATGGTCAAATTACTGCAGGCCCATGGGGATGGACAATCACACTGAAGTAGTCATGTAAAACTGCACAGGCAGGACAATTGCTGTTCCTAATAATAATAATTATCCCTCTAATCGAAGTATGCCACCAAAGCAGCATTTAAATAAAGAATGTTTTGTTTTATGCAGCATTTAAATAGTATATGTTCATAATATACAAATGTTGAGAGATGAGCCAATCGATATCCATAAACGTTGAAAGAACAAATGGGCTCAGTCAGTTAAACTTGCATCATCTCCAGTTCTTATTTTCTTTTACTACAGCCACCCAAGTGAGGAAAGAGTCAAAAGAGTTTATTGTCATGTGTCCCTGACAGGACAATGAAATTCTTTCTTTGGTTAGCACAACAGAACATAGTAGACATTGACTACAAAACAGATCAGTGTATCCATATACCATTATATACGTAAATACACACATGAATGAATAAATTGATAAAGTGAAAATAACAGATAAAGGGGTATTAATCTTCAGAGTTTTGTCCAAGCCAAGTTTAATAGCCTGATGGCTGTGGGGAAGTAGCTATTCCTGAACCTGGTCGTTGCAGTCCTCAGAAACCGAGATGTCACGGTATTCTGGTAGCACACATCTAAGACTGAATTCTGTTTTTGGTTCTGGGAGGAAGAATATGGTTCCATGTTTGGAATACATGATTCCAACCTTGAACAGAAATAGGCAAGCTAATTGAAATCGTGCTTACAAATTAGCACAAGTCAAGCTTTTCCTTTAATTATAGATTAAAAAAACACTATAAAGTCAGAGACATAAATCTGATTAAATAATATAACAACCATTTATAGCATAACAAAGATCTAAAGGAATTGTTTGCTTAGAACAAGGGCTTATTTTTAAAATGATCTGGTACGGTGAAGTTAGCAGGAACTAGATAATAAAATAAATATATACAATGCTTCACTCACGAGGATCTGGTTGCCTTTAGTATGTAATCTTAGATGTCATTCTTATAACTCATCTTTGAGTAAAACATTGTCATACTCAAACAAAGCAACAACAACAGCCCATTATATGTATAATGTATTTTCATTAGTCTGCAATTTTAACTGACCGTTCTTGCACCTCTGTTTAATTCTACTGTGTGAAATTGTACCATGTAATTAGAACTTGGAGTTTGATTTATGATTTTAAATCAGTATGTTACCACATTATTTTTTTAAAACTTGAAATAAAGTCATATGTTAAGTATATATAGATACTAAAACAAAAATGAAGTAATTAAAACACTTTAATACATCTTGGATTATGGGATTAGGACACATAATAAATGCAATTTTTAATAAAAGATTTATATTCACAAGCCTGCAATTCACAAGAGAAAGGCCTTACCAATGGTAGCCACTGTAGAAGCTTCAAGAAGAGTCTGTGGAAAAATAATGTTCAGCATGTTACTAAAAGTTTAAGAAGAAACAACAGTTTGCAATTCTCCTCCAAGAATTCAGATATTCGTTCAACATAGGGCAGCACAGTAATGCAGCGCCAGAGATCTGGGTTCGATCCTGACTATGGATGTTGACTGTATGGAATTTGTACGTTCTCCCTGTGACCACATGGATTTCCCCTGGTGCTCTAGTTTCCTCCCACAATCCAAAGACTTGCAGATTTGCAGGTTATTTGTCTTCTGTAAATTGTCTCGTGTGTGGGATAGAACTAGTGTAAGTGATTATTGGTTAGCGTGGACTCGATGGGCCTGTATCGCAAAACTAAAATGTCTGCATTAAATCATAAACTGCATGTGATACTTCTACATGATATTTTGTTCTGTCCAAAATAGTTATGGTTAAAAGATACCTTCCCTTTTCAATATTACATTAAAAAATAGTAGGGAACAGGTTAGTGTTGGTTGGTTGATCTGAAATTCTTCAAAATCTAGGGGAATTTTCTCACATACAAACTGTCAGGAAAATTGTGAAACTTTAAGATTACTTGCAACTTAGTTGATACACAAACATCTTTGTATTCGCATTCAAAACAGACTGAAACTGGTATGATAATTGTATCAAATAAATGATGTTGTATATAGGATTTTAATCCACATGAAGGGGAAATGAGAATGAAGATCTAAGGTGGGAATAAATAAATAAAGGTAGACACAAAAAGCTGGAGTAACTCAGCGGGACAGGCTGCATCTCTGGAAAGAAGGAATGGATGACGTTTCGGGTTGAGATCCTTCTTCAGACTGGTTAGGGATTAGGGAAATAGAGATATAGACGATGATGTAGGGAAATAAACAGTGAATGAGAGGTCAAGGTCAATTTATTGTCACATGTACCAATTAAGGTACAGTGACATTCAAATTACCCTATCCAAAAAAGTAAAATGATAAAGGAAACAAGCCATTCTTAGCTGGTGTTGAGTGAAAAACGAAAAGCTAGTGTGACTTGGGTGGAAGAGGGATAGAAAGGTCCTAATCCCATTATACGGGGTTACCTGAAGTTGGAGAACCCAAAATATTCATTCCACTGGGCTGTAAGCTGCCCAAGCAAAATATGAGATGCTGTTCTTGCAATTTGCATTTAGCCTTACTCTGACAATGGAGGAGACCAAGAACAGAAAAGTTTGTGTGGGAATGTTAAGGAGAATTAAAGTGTTTCGCAACCGGGAGATCGGGTAGGTTCAGACGGACTGAGAGAAGGTGTTCAGCGACACGATCGCCCAGTCTACGTTTGGTCTTGTCGATGTATAAGAGTCCATATCTTGAACAACGGATACAGTAAATGAGGTTGGAGGAGGTGCAAGTGAACCTCTGCCTAACCTGAAAGGATTCCCTGGACAGAGTGAAGGGAGGAGGTATCAGGACAGGTTTTGCATCTGCAGTTGCAGAGGAAGGTAACTGGGGACGGGGGGGTGATTTGGGTGGAAATGGATGAGTTAACCAGGGAGTTCTGGAGGGAACGGTCTCTGCAGAAGGCAGAAAGGGGTGGAGATGGGAAAATGTGGCTAGTGGTGGGATCCCGTTGGAGGTGGCGGAAATTTCAGAGGATTATGAGTTGTATGCGAGGGCTGATGGGGTGGAAGGCAAGGACTAGGGGGACTCTGCCTCTGTTGCGACTAGGGGGAGGGAGAGTTAGGGCAGAGCTGCGGGGTACTGAGGAGACACAAGTGAGGGCCACATAATAATAATAATACAACAAAATTTCAGGCGCACTGCTCGAGCGGAGCTCCAACATATCAGATAAATAAATACCAACAATGAAAACAGCAAAAACGGCAAGAAAAACGTAGTCGTCAGAATGTGCAATATTCCACCGTATACTGTTATAGCAGAACAAAATAATGACTATTGGGGGGGGGGGGGGGGGGGGGTGTATTCAGTGCAGAGTTCAGAGCACTGAATACACACCCCCCCATAGCCAATATTTTATACTGCTACAACAGTACACTGTGAAATACTGCACATGATGATGATGAATATTGCACATAATGTGCATGATCCATGATGTGAGAGGGGAATCCCCGTTCCCTAAAGAATGAGGCCATCTCGGATGTTCTAGTATGGAACACTTTATCTTGGGCGCAGATACGGGGTAGACAGGAGGAATTGGGAGTAGGGGGGATAGAGTCTTTGCAGGAAGCAGGGTGGGATGAAGTGTTGTTGAGATAGCTTGGACAATAAAAAAAGATTACAGTATAGTGTGAAATAATTAAACAAACTAATAGCACATTTGGCATACCACCATAAAGGCCTACATTGGAAGCTAAGATATTCCCATAAGGGAATATGCTAACCTAACATAGTGATATGACACCAATAATGCACTAATTCAAGCATCTGACCGTGCTGTTGTGTGACTGTTTTGAAAACCATTAAAATAGCCTCCATTAAGAATTGAGAGTCCCTATTCTTTTACGGATATTTTACAGAAATTGAATAAAGGGCTACTTAGTCAACAATTGGATAGGAGCCACATTCTGTTAACTTGAGAAAGCTTCCAAATCAAGCACTAAGTGGCTACAGAAAGAAAATGTTCATAAAAATATGTTTTTTGTACAGAACCACACTTCTAATGAAAAAAGTCCTTATCAACAGTCCTTATAAAGTTAAAAAGTCTTTATGTAACCTCAATAAAATGATTTAGTTGAGTACTTACAAACCCAAACAGAAGATACAAATTAAGAGGATGCTGATGTCTGTAGATTGCCAGAGCAATTATGAGACCCAGAGATCCTAAAGCCGTTACCAACACCAAGGCGGGACTAGAATCGGGACAAGACAGTAGATTAGCAAGTAATAAAAAAGATACTTTAAAATTAAATTTGATATTATTATAGTTAATGATTAAAAAACTGCCGAGTGAGAACATCTGAACTTTCTCTGATAGTTGATTTGGAGTAAGTGAGTTCGGTATTTCGACTGGTCATAGGTCACTCAAGATAAACATTCTCGGCAGCTGAGCTGCTGCATGTATACAAACAGACCTGCGTTTCATCCGTAGTCAGGATCGAACCGGGTCTCCGGCGCTGCAAGCGCTGTTGAATTGCCACTGGAGTTAGTGACACTAGTTCTCCCTTCTCCACTGGTCCATCAGAAATCACAGCAGTGACAATCTAATGAATCACGGTCTGGTCCCCCTCAGCCTGGGTGCTTGGGTTCCATTCTCACTCAGGCTGCCCTCCCGGGTCATACAGGGTTATTATACAGCGGCAAACCATACACCCCTCTGCTGCATAACCCTAGGAGGCAGATTTGTGAGCGGAGTTCCCGTCCCCTCCCGAGTGTCCCATCCCTGTCCGGGGGCGGCCGGAGATGTCTGGGGTGACCCTGGACTGACGGGACACCGGCCCAGAGCAGTGGCAGCCCCAGGCTTACAGCCAGCGTGGAGAAGAAGCACTAACTGCAGCTCAACTCTGCTCCAACTCCCGAGGAACCCGTTCCCCGATGGGCCGAGGAACCCGTCAGCTGCATCTCTCGCTTTATCCAGTGGCTGTCGGTTAACCCCCTCGGTGCCGGCAAAAGCCAAGCACCAGTCATCAGCGGGGATACACACAAAATGCTGCAGCAACTCAGCGGGTCAGGCAACATCTCTGGAGAAGGGTCTTGACCCGAAACGCCACCTATTCCTTTTCTCCAAATATGCCGCCTGTCCCGCTGAGTTACTCCAGCACGTTGTGTCTACCTCCTGTGTGAACCAGCATCTGCAGTTCCTTCCTACACAGTGACGCCTGTCAGCGGGTAAAGGCGAGGTGGGGGGAGAAGAGAGATGGGGAGAGAGAGAAACTCACTATCGCGGCTTCACGGCAGGTCCCGGACACCCGTCTCCACAAGAACTCCCCGGCGCCAGGATAATCCCCTCCCCCCACCCTGGACTGGAGAGGGGGACTGGGGGACATTGCCCGCCTCTGCAACCAATGTCCAAAGCCCGGCACTCCCTGTGGAATGTTATACTAAACACATCTGTGAGCAAAACACAAACACGCATGTCTTTCACCCCCCTTCTCTTCCCCCACCATCTCTCAGCCAGTCCAGTCTCTCCCCGTCTCCCACTCGCATCTGCCGCCCCTCTCTCTCACTGTTACACCCCGCTCTCCTGGCACCCCCTTTTGCTTTTTTTCCCCACCTCAAATGATCTTTGACAAATCCCATGATTCCTTGAATTTTTCGGAATACCGAACTCGCTTATGAAATTAACTTTACTTACTGCATTGTGAATGGTGACATCAAATCTCACATTGTCAAAATAAAAAGGCAAGGAGAGGTAAATCAGAAATTGTAAAATGAGAACTGAAGGAATATTTACCTGGCATGAACAAATTCTTTGACAGTGCTGTTATGCAGGAAAACAGCAGACACTGCGGTAGTCAGAATAATTTGTACAGATAAGATGCTGTAAACCTTGCGCAGAAATCCTATCAGAAGAAAAGAACGTGTAAATAACAAAAAGCATACAATCTGAGCGGTGCATATTAGCAATGCCAGAACTATAGGGTGGTTTCACTTTTTGTTTATAATTGGCGAGGTAAACTTTTCCATATCATTCCCACTTTCTCCAGATGAAATATTAATTTATAACCACCAAGCTCGTTGGCGTCGTCCAGAATGCTTGGAGAAAGATAGACACAAAAATCTGGAGTAACTCTGCGGGTCAGACAGCATCTCTGGAGAAAAGGAATAGGTGACGTTTCGGGTCGAGACCCTTCTTCAGACTCTTGAGACTCTCAGATGCTTAGAGAAAGGTCCTCTTGTCGTCAACAGCGTCTGCAAGTTAAAATATTAATAAATAATTGCCTCACAAATATTAATTCTTACCTTCGATACAAGGCTTCCCCAGCCGATCACCTTTAACAGAGTGTATGTCGTGTCATCACAACACGGCCGTGGGACTTATCAATGCTGTAATGGTGGGGTAGTGATAAAGGGCTGGAAGTGTGTGTTCATCTGTTTGCTGCAGCCGGCGGGGAGCAGACCGATCCGCTGGAGCGGCAGCGGCCGGCCCTTGTCCCCGGGCTCCGGCCCTTGTCCCCAGGCTCCAGCTCCAGCCCTTGTCCCCGGGCTCCAGCCCCAGCCCTTGCCCCCGGGCTGAGCTCCGGCCCCGGCCCCGGCCCTTGTCCCCAGGCTCCAACCCTTGTCCCCGGGCCCCAGCTCCAGCCCCGGCCCCGGCCCTTGTCCCCAGGTCCCAGCTCCAGCTCCAGCCCCGGCCCTTGTCCCCAGGCTCAAACCCTTGTCCCCGGGCTGAGCCCCGGCCCTTGTCCCCAGGCTCCAGCCCCGGCCCTTGTCCCCGGGCCCCAGCTCCAGCTCCAGCGGCCCGGCCCGGCCCGGCCGCCGCCGCCGCAGCCTCGGCCCTTCCCCTTACAATGAACCGAGCCGACGCCGTCGGACCCCGGCGCCCCCGCTCTCACCCATGCGGATGTCCACGCTGGCCGACGCCACGCTGGTGCCGTAGTTGAAGTCATCTTCGATGGAGGAGCGAGGGTACGGATCCATGGCGGCTCCTTCCACCAGCTCCGCGCAACCTCTTCCGGGTCACACCCCCTGACCCGCCCTCCCCAGCAACCGGGCGTTGGCAACCAGCACCCTCCGGCCTTGTCCTCCAGAGCTGCCGCCTGGCCATGTCCTCCACAGATGTAGCCTGGCCATGTCCTCCAGAGATGTTGCCTGGCCTTGTCCTCCACAGATGTTGCCTGGCCTTGTCCTCCACAGATGTTGCCTGGCCTTGTCCTCCACAGATGTAGCCTGGCCTTGTCCTCCACAGATGTAGCCTGGCCATGTCCTCCACAGATGTAGCCTGGCCATGTCCTCCAGAGATGTTGCCCGGCCATGGCCTCCACAGATGTAGCCCGGCCTTGTCCTCCAGAGCTGCCGCCTGGCCATGTCCTCCACAGATGTTGCCCGTCCATGTCCTCCACAGATGTTGCCCGCCCATGTCCTCCAGAGATGTTGCCCGGCCTTGTCCTCCTCAGCTGCCACCTGGCCATGGCCTCCAGAGGCATCTGGCCTTGTCCTCCAGAGCTGCCGCCCGGCCATGTCCTCCACAGATGTTGCCCGTCCATGGCCTCCAGAGGCATCTCCTTGTCCTCCAGAGATGCTGCCTGACCCACATCTGCGTTGCGCCAGCGCACTTTGTTTTTTATATGTAAACGAGAATCTGCAGTTCCTTGTGCCAACAACCAGGCAAGTCCTCTCTGTGCAAGTGTAGCAGAACAAAGTCGACCAAACAAGGAAACCCTTGCTGCAAGAATGTCCAGGCAAGTCCTCTCTGTAAGTGGAGCAGAACAAAGTCGACCACATAAGGAGATCTGGTTTAGTACAAGGGCTGTTCTTAAAAGCAAGAAAGTAGCTTAAAAGGACAAAGAAAGGTGATTTTTTTTTTAAACATGTTTTATTTTGTACGTAGTTGTTGAATGCCAAGGTTGGACCCAGTCGGCTGAACCCAGCTGAAGAATGTTCAATGGCCGCATGCACCAAAATAATGAAAATCTTACTTGCTGCAGTTTTACAGGCACATTAAATCCAACAAAACAACAGATAAATATACAACAAGTTAATACATTTTCTAGATAAACCAGATCATGAATGTGTAAGGTAAAGTGTAAAGTAAAGCAATCTTAGTAGCTGCTATCAGATTGGGGCATAGAGCAGGGTTCATAAAACATACAACACAGAAACTGACCCTTTCAGCCCATCTTAATCCATATCAAACATGATGCCCATTTATGAAAATTGAATTTACCGGTATTAATGCCTTTCCTATACCAAATCCCTTTTAAATGTTGTGACTGGCTCATTCCAGATAAGCAGCACTCCATACATGAAAATAACCAGGACATTTCCTTTATATTTCTCTCCCCTCAGCTTCAACCTACCGCCTCTTGTTTTAGACTTCCCTGTCTTGAGGGAAAATATTCTAACTATCTATGCTTTTCATAACTTTATAAACCTATATAAGGTCATCCTATGTTCCAGTGATATTAAATCCAACCTATCCAATCTCTCCATATAACCAGGGCACTCCATTCCATGCAAGTTCTGTGAATCTCTTCTCAACTCTCTCTATTGCTACCATCCTTCCTGTAATAAGGCAACCAGAACTGCACACAACACCAGGAGTGGTCTAACCAATGTTTTGTACAAATGCAACAGTCGCCAGACCAGCAACTACAGAGATTGCTAGTAGGTGTAAGACCACAGAGTTATTCACATACATGAATCTTTAAAAAAAAATGATGCAATTAGAAAGCACTTTTCATACCACATGTCACATGTCACCCGAAAGATATAATCAGAAATAGAAGCAGGAGAAGGGCATACAAAACCTCAAGTCCATACCACTCTTCAGTAACATTATCGTTAATTTAGTTAATTAGTGAGCCAAAGCAGTGAGCTCAATGATATGTGACTTGTGTAACTAGGACAAATAACATAATATTTTCTGAATGCAGTAAATGTCAAAACTCAGAAGAATAAACACAGAAGGGAAAATGAAGGAGGATAGGGTTTGAGAAAGAAAGAAAGACATAAAGAAACATTTTAATTATTTAAAATATCCAACAATAGATAAAATATGAAAAATAAGAATCCAAATTTACAATAGTAAATTTAAAAGTTTAAAAGCTGTGCAAAAGTTTAATGATAGTAATTAAAACTTACCATGCTGTTAAATAGACTTTAAGGTCTTATTAGTAGCTATCCAGAGAGTAAATGCATTGCTCAAAGCAAGCTATCTCAGCACCTAAGGAGCAGCCAATTCAATGTATTGATTTCCAAGTTTAACCTGGCGAGGAGAGAAGTAGAAGTTATCCATAATTACAATTTACTTCTTACATACTAGAGTACAGTACGGAAATAGGCCCTTTGTCCTGCTCTGGCTATGCTGACCTATGTAGTTGATCTATACTAATCCTATCTGCCCTTACTAGGGCCTATATTCTTTAATATAGGCCCTAGTAAGGTTATTTAATTGCCTAAATAACTCTTAAATGTAATGATTGTACCTGTCTCCACCACTTCCTCTAGGAGAGAGATCTACCGGTAGTTATCAAATAGTTACTGTTAGTATCAACATTCTTCAACTCCTGCTTTCTCCACTATAAAGTGTGACCTCAATCTTGTAGGTATAGGTAACCAGATTAAAAATTGCTTTTTCTCTGCTGTTATCAGACTTTAAAACGGATCTTCCATATGCTGAAAATGTATTCCTGATCTCCCAACCTACCTCTTATGCCCCTTGAATTTTTTAAATCTGCACCTTCTCTGTAACACTAAATTCTGCACTCCATTTCCTTTCTCAATTGTACCCATGAATGGCATGGTTTGCATACACAGCACGCAAAACAACGTTTTTCACTGTATCTTGGTACATGTGACCAAAATAAGCCAATGCCAATCTTTATTTTCACTTATCCATTTATTGCTGAAACATTTCCATCCAATGACACCCCGCTAATACTTCCTTATCTCTGTAACTCCGTCTCCCCTGACGCTCAGTCTGAAGAAGGATTTCGACCAAAAGCATTACCCATTCATTCAATCCAGAGATTATGAGTCAAAAGTGTTTTATTGTCATATATTCCAGCAATTCTTAGTTGTAGCAGTACAACATAATATGTAAACATAAACAATATAACAAACGAGAGGAAAAAAAGTCCAGTGTGTGTGTATATATACAAATACTCACAAATGCATGCATACATACATACATATATATACACGCACTGTGCACACACACACATAGAATGTGAACGCACAAAAAACAAACAATAGTAGTGCAATAATAACAATAATAATCTCCAGTATGTAGTTTAGAGCTTATTTGATGTGCGCATCATTCCCAAGAAGGGTCTCGACCTTTCGCCTGTCTCCTTCGCTCCTAGATGCTGCTGCACCCGCTGAGTTTCTCCAGCCTTTTGTGTATTCCCAAGAAAGACTTGTTTTCAGGCTGCCGCGGTAGTCTGCACAACCAAGGAAATGGCAACAATTGTGATTTACAAAATAAAACGAGTATTTCCTGTGTCCGTGAATGCGAATGAGGCGGAACGGGAGATGTAGCCACAGCATTAAGCGTTGGACGAGAGTGGAAGGGAGCAAGCTGAAGCTGCAGAGGAGTGAGGAGCGAGTGGCTCTGTGCTCTAGCGGCGGCTCTGGCCACGTCAGACTCAGCTCGGGGTCCGACGTTCGCTGGCACCCAACACTGGCATCTTCGCTGGCGGCCGAGTCGGGTTCACTCGCAGCGGCGAGACATGGCTGCTCGGTCATGTATCGTCATTGAGGGTCACATCGAACCTCGAAAAGACGAAGAGGCGGAGGGAGATTCGGACAGCGAGGAGAACCAGGAACCCGAGGAAGACTTGCAGTTCCTCGACCTCAACGATATGATCAATGTTTCCCTCGGTGCCAACTCTGTCAACGCCTCTTCTGTGGTCGGGCGGTTCGGTAAAATGCTGAAACTTAAGTTACATTTAGGTTTACTGCTGTAGTGGTGTATTTTCCAAGTGCAGGGGCTTTTTAATTTGCAATTGTTAGTCTTTCCACTGATAATGCTAGTTGGATCGGCCCGGCAATTGGAGGCCTTGCCCAAAGGCTCCGCGTGTAGTCATGTTTGTGTGGAGTTTGGATGTTCTCAAGAGTCCAGGGTGAAGAGTGTCTAATTGGCATGTGTCCTGAAATGGAGCAATGTAATTCTTACTTGCAACAGGACACTAAAAAAAATTAAATATTGTACTCTGTAAACACCATCATGAACAACAAGAGTTCAGAATATATAATAGTGCCAAAATAAAAACAATGCCCACTAGTCTGTGTAGTTCTGAGCTTATTTGGAGGTTGTATTGTTTAATAGCCTGATGGTTGTAGGAAATAATTTGCTCCTGAACCTAGACGTTACAGTTTTCAGCCTCCTATGCCACCTTCCTTATGGCAGGTGTGAAATGAGTGTGTGGCCAGGGTGATGTGGGTCTCTGATGATGCTGGCAGCCTTTTTGAGTCCGTGACTCCAGTAGATCAATTCGATGGTGGGGAGGTCAGTACCATTGATGGACTAGGCAGTGTCCACCACTTTTTGAAATCTTCTTTGTTCCTGGGTGTTTGAGTTACCGAACCAGGCTATGATGCAACCAGTCAATATTTTTTCTACACTTGTAGAAGTTCAAGATAATCCTCTCTCCTCAATCTTCTTGGGAAGTAGAGGTGTTGATGGGCTTTCTTTATAATTGCATCAATGTACTAGGTCCAGGACAGATGTTCAGAGATATGCATGCCCAGGAATTTGAAGTTTTTGATTCTCCCCACCTAAAGAAGGTGGGTTTGAAGATTCTCGATCTCCCTCTTCCACAGTTAATAAGCAGTTCCTTGGTTTTACTGAAGTTGAGAGCAATGTTGTTTTGGCACCGTTCGGTCAGTCGATCGATCTCTCTCTTATACTCTGACTAAGCGTCATCTGTAACTCGTCCAATTTAAAGATGGAGTTGGGAATGTCCAGCTACACAGTCAAGAATATAGTTGAGCAGGGGGCTGAGCAAACAGCCTTGAGATGCTCCTGTGCGGATGGTTTCTCGAGGAGGAAGTGTTGCTGCTAATTCATACAGATTGTGGTCTGTTGATTAGGAAGTCAAGGATCCAATTGCAGAGGGATCCCAGTTCTGTGAGCTTGGTGATGAGTTTGGAAGGGATGATTGTGTTAAACACCGAGCTGTAGTCTATGAACAAACAGCATGATGTCTGTGTTTCTATTGTCCAATTGGTCCAGTGCAGAGTGGAGATCACATTTTTCCTTGACCTATCAGACAATTTGTAGTGGGTCCAGGTTCTTGCTGAGGTCCGAGTTGATATGCGCCATAAACAACATTTAAACACTTGGTAATCATTGAGGCACGTCACCTTGCTCTTCTTGGGCACTGTTATTATAGATGCCCTTTTAAAGCAGACCTCCGTAATGAGAAGTTGAAGATGTCCGCAAATACTTCAGCCCGGTGGTCTGCACAGGTTTTAAAAACACGACTACCATCATGTCAAGACGCTTTCCAAGGCTTCACCCTTCTAAAGGATCTAAAGTATCAGCCTCAATGACAGATTCTAATACCATTGGGGGGGCTGTGGAGCCCCGGGAAGGCTTTCTCCCTGTCAAAGCATGCTTCAAACGCATTTTCTGAGACCACGTGGTGGTAGAGTCATTGGTTACTGTAAATGACCCCTTGGTGTTGATACAGTACCAACAGAATTACAGTGGGGTTGATAGCTATGGCAAAGAATAAAATGCAGTGGGTAACTAAGAGGGAGGTTTGGGAAAGTTCTCTTGGGAGCTGGCATGGGCCCAATAAGTACAGCTATGAGTGTCGTAATGAATAAGGAATATAATTGAGTGTCATAAGTCTCTTCCTTGTATATTTGCATCCATACAATAACCAAGACTCCCATGATATCTATGATGTTACATTAAATGCCCATGCCCATTTTCACCTGTCGCTTCGCCATTTACCTGTCACCACAGGATCTGAACTAGTAAAGATTTGATCGACAGATATGTGAAAGATACATGACTTTTTTTTAGTCTGGGAGCCATTGGCTCTCACTCTCTCAGCCTGAATCATTAGTGGTGTCGTCCTGGAATGAAGAGGATAACAGCAACATCCTCACTGCCTTGTTGTGCTTTCTGTGCTCTATAATACTGTATCACCACCATAGCCAATGACTCACTTTAATTTCCACTGCTCATTAGTATGAATTTCTATTGCAGAGGTTTTCTGGAGTGGTATCTGAATGCAACAGCTGTTGAGATGCAAGTGTGAGAATCTTTGTAATGCACATGTTCCGCCTTGCCTGATAACCAGTGCACTTGTAACTGCTACCTTATAAAGTCTGGTTAACTCACATAAGTTTGGCAGGATCAGATTTATTCTAAGCACCTGGACTCAGCTGGCCTGGTCAAATTTTGATTGATGACTGAAGGAGATTGTCTCAATTTTGAGTAGCCACTGAGTCTCGTAGATGGCTTATGACGAATGGCTATCTTGGAATGGTGCTGCTCAGCTGACCATACACATGAACCAGTAGCCACAAGGAATTCCACTGCAGGAGCAGATGGAATTTTATTCATGGCAATGTACCCATTTGTGTGTTTGTTCCGCAGACCGTAAGTTGCACTCAAATATCCTCTGAATTGATTATCATATTTTGTAAATGGGATGTTGAGTCCTCAGAAACTGGTTTAAGCAATCAGAGCCGCGGAAAGCACGACAGTAATATTGCATATTTTTCCAAGTTTGAAAATTGAAGTTGTAACTCCTTTAGGTATCATTCGCGTCAATTAGGTGCATTTTGCTCAGGAACCTACAATTACGAAAGCCTTGACATTTTTAAAGTGACTTAACTTGTGGCATTAAAAATTATAAAAATAGAATTTAAGTTTCAGATACATTTAAAAAAAAAAAAAGTAAATCTTTTTTCAGCTAAAAATGACTGCTTCTTATTATTTAGGGAAATGTAATTAATAGGGAGCTTCTGAAACTGGATATAGGGCCGTTATGAGTGGAGGAATCTATGGGCTGCCAGACATATTATATTTTCTCAAGCATTAAAATTCTTTATTCCTTGGACTGCTATTTGATATAAGCTAAAATACATTTGTCATACAGTATATTGGGCCCAGTAAACAGAGAATTAAGGCCACTCGCCGGTGAGACAGCACCTTGAGTATTGTGTGCAATTTTGGTCTCCTAGTTTGAGGAAGAACATTGTTACTATTGAGGTAGCACAGTGTAGGTTCACTAGGTTAATTCCTGGGATGGCGGGACTAACATATGATGAAAGAATGGGTCGACTGGGCTAGTATTCACTGGAATTTAGAAGGACGAGAGGGGATCTTATAGAAACATAAAATACTTAAAGGATTGGACAGGCTGGATACAGGAAAACTGTTCCCGATGTTGGAGGAGTGCAGAACCAGGGGTCAAAGTATAAGAATAGGCTATTTAGGACTGAGATGGAAATACCTTTGCATGCAGAGAGTTGTGAATATGTGTAATTCTCTGGCACAGAAGGCAGTGGAGGCCAATTCACTGGATGTTTTCAAAAGGGTTAGATTTAGCTCTTGGGCCTAAAGGCATCAAAGGATATGGGGAAAAAGCAGGAACGGGGTACTGATTTTAGATGATCGAAAGGCCGAATGGCATACTCATGGAACTATTTGTCGATGTATCTAGGAAAGAAGCTTAAAGCTTTACAGAGACAAAACTATTGGCAGCAAAGCTTTACTTGGACCAAAGTTAAATATCCACATCATAATATGTGATGTGATGAATTAATGTACAGCGAACACATTTTTAAAAATGCTTTCATTTCCTTTTAGAAAATAGACATTTTTGTGAAACGGTTGTTGAAAGAGGTTAAATAGAAAAATGTATTGATACAACCACATTTATCATTCTTCTTTTAGTTAAAATCAAAGACTTTGGATCTGGTGAAACCTACGAGGTGTTTGGACGGTTTCATTTAACTTCTCCTTGGTGGAAAGTGACTGCAAAAATCCATTGTCATCAGAAAAAATGGTATTTACGGGGGTATCCTTCTTATGCTCTCACACATCTGGGCCAAAATGGAAGGAGCATCATCAGCCTTTTTTTAACAAAATGCTGCGTCCACTCGGATTGCATAACAGAATTTTTTGATTATTTGTCTCGCTTCGACAATCTTCAATTTTCAAAATTATTCAGCATTTTACAACAAATTGCAGATGAGGAGAAGGATGAAAACAAAAATGGTTTTGCAAACTCCATTATTACCTACATATCTAGTTCAGGTAAGCATGGTTACATTTAGTGTACATTTTTGCCAGTTTTAGCAACATTTTGGAGATTCTTAATGTCAGTGACAACAATTACCATTTCATGATAATAAATTGGCCACCCCTGTAAAATAGATTATCAATTACCAAATGGGTATTCCTGTGTGTATAACTTTGGCTTAATGGTTAGGTGCACAAGCTGAAGTCTTACTAATTGACCTGGAGGATGCTCAAAAATGTTGTGGCTGCTGTGAATGAAGGAACAAACCCGATGGACTAAATGGCCTATTCCTATTACCAGTATTCCTAATGGTTACTAGGTATTCCAAGGCTGTGGAATATAGCTGAACATAAGGTGTAGAAGTAGTTAATTTGGCTGACTCATTCAATGCAAATCCACCCCGAACCCACCGTGCCATTCTATTTCCATAATCTCTTGATTCCCTTTCATAAATCAGTCTTGAATTTACTGAACAATTATGTGTTTACACAGGGGTTCACAACTATAGGCATGTGGAATTCTCTCTATTTCTGAGACTGAATGCTAGTTCTAGCCTCTTCAGGTAGAGTTAACATCTCCCCAATATATGCCCATTTTAAAAACAAATTGATTGTATGAGATTTTCTCTTGTTCTTCTGAACTCGGGGGAAGGTAGGACTGATCACTCTCCCATTATCTGATATTGACTTGCCTAAGACAGTTTCAAGGCTAAGATAACAATATAGAAACTACAATATAACTACATATGATTAGGATTATTGGTTTTATTGAAGATGCCAATTTGCATTGATGTACATAAAATTATAAAACATCCAATGTATTCCATAGAAATAAACGTTTAGTAATGTCATAGGACTGAACCTAATGGGGTTGTTATGTTAATGTTAAATTAACTTAAATGTATGTGTAAAATAACATTTGAAATGTAAGATAATTACTGAGAATTTAGTTGAAGGTCAGAATGTGCAGAAAGCTGTGAAGTTCCAAAGTCTGATGAAGTATCTGCCACAACTTCTGCCACGGCACTTTTTGCGTATTTTGAAGATGGACGACGACACACTCCGGAGCCTGGACCAGATGATTTGTACAGAAGTGTGGAAGCTTGGATTCAGTTCTGTAAGTTCACCCCCCCTCCCCCACCCGGGCATAGTTGCAAATATGGACAGCTTCAAAATACACTATTCATTCTTGATTCTGTGTCTTAAGCACTTCTTTCTCATCAGGAGCTTAGTTATTGGTTTTCTGGGGTAAATGTTGAATTGTGTAAGAAGGAACTGCAGATGCTGCTTTCAACTGAAGATAGACACAAAAAGCTGAAGTAAATCAGCGGGAGAATTATTTGGCTTCAAGACAATGGAGCTGCAAACTCGCATTAACAACATTTTTTCCTGTCGATTTAATCTTTACTTTTAATCTCCGATCAGTAGCCAGGTATCTCAGTGGTGATATGATAACTGATTCTACTAATTATTTGCAAATCAAATTTGTGTAAAATGATGCCATTGCTCAAAGGGCAGTAAAATAGGTTGACCCTGCAGTATGATAAGTCTATGAGAGTGTGGAAAGAATTGTAGATAAAAAGACAAGAATTAGAGACTGCCCTGAAAATTGCAAAGGAAGTTTGTTTCGCCATGTATTGAAAACTGTTGCATCTTATTTTGCTTAAATGGAACACTAAATGGCACAAATGGTCTAATTGCAAAAGATTGTTTCACGATTTAACTAATAAAATACATTAATTGTTCCTAGATTCTCACGAAGGAAGTTCGACTTGTTGGTTGTGAGGCAACCTTGTTGGCTTTTGAAGAAGCTAGTCTTCTGATGACAATTCCAGAGTTACAAAGACACTCTCTTGTTATATATGATAAACTCAAACAAACCTGCTGGGATAAGGGACACACCTACGTGAATGTTGATGATCTGACTGGATTACGGCCATCTGAGGTCAGCGTTGGAAGTGAATGGGAATCACTGAATTTTTTGAAGGAATCAAAGATTATTGTGATTGAAAAGAAGCGGGTGTATCTTGAGCATTTCTACAACTATGAGAAAGAAATTGCTACCTGTATAAAGGAACTTGTGGATAAACCTCCATGGCAAATTTCTGTGCCTGTGGAAAAAGTTCTGAGAGATGCTTTCTTCCCAATCCAGAGCGACTACTTATGGAAGGATAATGAGATGGATGATATAGAGCACAGTAAAACCGATAATTTGGATCAAGAGCAGATCAAAGCTGCCACCATGATGTGTGAAAATCCCGTTACAATTATAAGTGGTAAAGGTGGTTGTGGAAAGACCACAATTGTCAGTCTCGTCTTCAAGGCAGCAGTTGAAAAAATGAAACATGCTGAGAAAGAAGAACTTTTGCAAGCGTGTGAAGATCTTGAGCAGGATCAATCTGCTCCTGAAAGCTGGGATATACCAACAACTCAGACTAAAAGTACCGGCGGTGTTGAACAAAATGCAGTCAGCAAAGCAGTTGTGCTGTTCACTGCACCGACTGGAAAGGCAGCATCTCTTTTAAAGAAAAAAACTGGATTTAATGCTTATACTTTACACCAGGTAATTGTTGTTGAGGATATTAGGGCAGGTAGTTCCACATTTTGATGTGCTCAGCAAGATGTAAATAGTTTACCTTTAAGGGGAGCACATCGTCACCAAGATGGAGGTCGAAATGACACCAGGCTTTATGCAAAGATTGAAATATTGGGCTTTATATTTTTTAGAAATACCTGAGTATTTTAATGTGTATTTTTGATTTGGTCACTGGAGAGTTGAATTATTTGCAGGATCAACAATTTATGACGTGGAGCGCTCTTTAAAAGCTAGGAAATGTTGTGTAAGGCAACTTATGATGGTTGCTTAAAATGACTGTTGGGTGCCAAGGAATTTTCCTATAAAAGAGAGTAAAAGTCTTGGTTGTAATTGGCCAAGCTAGCGTTATTGACGTTAACATTTAATTTTTGTCATTCAATGTTTGGCAAAGGCCGTTTAAGTAAGAAAAGTGGCCGGCAAAATCCGGTGAGTTAAAAATGGTGGAATAGGGTAATGTTCAAACCCCTGTTGGATGGTTGAAAAAATGAAAATGGTGAAGGATGAGAAAGACGATGAAAAACAGGCCTTTTTTTTGTAAAGGAACGTAAACCATATGCATGGGGTGGGAGATTGCAACCTTCACATGGTCCGCCCTGTTTCGACGAATGCAATCAACCTGGTGTGCACAATCAAATAAGATCAAATAGAACTAGTTGTCCTACAACTTTACGCTGTGCACGCCATACGCAAGAAGAAGAACCATATGCATGTCATGGAGAATGCCTGGAAGGAGGGTGAGGCACACCTGACTGATGATGGCTAGAGCCAGTTCATTGATGCATTTTGATGTATGTCTCTTTGTAGCAGACAGTGTTGCATTCCTAGCACATTGCCAGAACTACAAGTGTTGCCAGACACATGGTTTCTACCAAGGTATGGGTAAAGTCGGACTCATCTGCCTGGCATACTTTCCTTCGAAAAAGATGTGACAGTATTTTATACAGGAGAAAACTCAATATTCTAATATTGTTGGTCTCATTCAAAAGGCTATATTTTGTATCATGCTTCCTAGACAAATTAATGGAGACATGGAAAAAGCATGCAAAATATTTGAAAATAGTTATGTTATCTTAAATATTGTTAGTAATATTATTATAAAACCTCTTATACATTTACTGTCGTATGAAGAAGCCCGGTGTATTAACTTGGATATGTACAGCAGATTGATCAGAGTGCAAATGACAGGAAATTAGTTAAAAATATAAATAAGGCATTTGGATCCTGTTTTAATATAATTGATTCAATCCATGTGGAAAATCTCATACACTTGTTACCTGCCCACACATGAATCTTTACTCTTTGTATAGCTTCTGTACTTCACCAGCAAATTCAGCAATTAGGCTTTGCATTTAAAGCAGTAAACATGCCGTGCTTGGTATTTCTATACCTATTAACATTTTGATCCTTTTCTGATTTCTTCCGTTCTCCAATCTTGGTTGAGGCAACTTCCCAAAAGGCTTGATTATGTGTTGAAACCATTTTTCTCTTTAAGCTCCCTTACTTTCCGAGTAATATTACAAGCCGTGTCCACTTGCTTCCCTTCAAGATTTTTTTTTCTAGTTCCTGAAATCTTCCCAATTATTTATCTAATTGTGTACCAATTAGGTACAAATCCCATAATTTTGTACCAACAAGAACTTAACCTTACCTCTGTGTCTTAATCTACTTTTTAAAATTCTTTTTCAATAACTAAGTTATCGCTGATTCCCTTTTTAAAAAGGCAGGAATGTCTTGAGATATAACATCCTGAATGGTGATGCCTGGGAAATGATGTGAATACAGGTGGTGGAGGGTGGGCGGGGGATGGATTTGGCAGGTGGGTGGTCAAGCAGCAGAGATGAAATGAAAAAAGGTTGCAAGAGAGTGGAGTAAAATGTGAAGCCAGAGGAAGGGTTATAGGTGGAAGTGGATGGCGTTGAAGGGAAAGGGGAGGTGGGGTAGAGGGAGAAAAGGGTGCGCTTCTGGATGGAGCACAAGGAAGAGATGGGGAAGGGTGGGGAGACTGGTGTGGGTGTGAGGGCTTGGGATGTTACTGGAAATTGGAGAATTCAATGTTAATTCTGTGTTGGAAACAACTGCAGATGCTGGTTTAATCGAAGGTAGACGCAAAATGCTGGAGTAACTCAGTGGGACAGGCAATATCTGTGGATAGAAGGAATAGGTAATGTTTTTGGTCAAGACCCTTCTTCAGCATAAGTTACTCCAGCATTTTGTTTCTGTCTTGTGTGTGGTCTCACACTGACAATGGAAGAGGCCCAGGACAGAAAGGTCAGTATGGGAATGGGAAGATGAATTAAAATGGTTCGCCACCAGTATAGTTTAGTTAGTTATTGACTGGAGATGAATTATTCAAACTTGAACAAAATGTGATTTGACATTTGGGACTTACAAATATGATGGATAAGAATGGAAAAATCGTAAAAAAAATCATTTAGGTGTTTCATAATAGTTTTAAAGGTACAAAATAAGTTCTTAGTTCTCATGTTTGATGCCTACTTGAACACTGATTAGAGAGATAAATAGAATGCATGTCTTTAAACCCACCAGTTAAAAGATAATTTTGTTGCAAAAACAGGTAATGCGGAGTTTCAGCTCTGCCAAATATTCCAAGGAAAAACAAGAAGTGTTCGATTGGATGTTTTCTGAAGTTCAGGTTTTGATTGTTGATGAGGGAAGTTTGGTCTCGGTGAAGACTTTAAGTACTGTTTTAAAATCGCTTATGAAATATGCCAATCTCAAAAAGCTTATAATCCTTGGTAAGTATCTGCTTGACTTGGGAATGAATTACTCACAAATTTGCATCCGAGGTTATGAAATTTGCTTTAGTTTTGCTTTGTAAGAACTATCGAAGAGAGTGACATAACATGAAATTAAGGAGTAAGGCTGTTAAGGGGGGGTTACATTAAATTGTATGTTTACAATTTTAATATTCAATGGCTACTGATTAGATTGATAATGCATTGTCTGTGATTTAATAAGAATTTTCAGAGTTTGGCCATGAACACTGCATTGTTAAATATGACTTTAATGATGATTGAGGTTAAATCTGTTACGTTTGTATTGAATACAGGTAATAGAGACACACAGTTGAGAACTCATCTTACTATCTCCCTCCTTGTCCCATCACTTCTGACCTATGTCCACAAGCCCTCCAAGACTTCAATAACTTTCAATTTCTAGGCCCCCATTGTCTCATCGTTGCCTTGGATGTCCAGTCTCTTTACATCTCAATATCCCACCAAGAAGGTCTGAAGGCAGGTTCTTCTTTGAACAGAGATCCGATCCGATCAGTTCTCCTCTACTAACACTCTCCTCCACCTGGTGAAACTTGTCTCACCCTCAACATCTCTTTTTTTGCCTTTTCTCACTTTCTTCAAGTTAAAGGTGTAGCCATGGCTCCTTGGTTTGCCTGCCTTTGTGTTGGTTATGTCGAGCAGTCCGTGATACAAACGTACACTGGTACCATCCCACAACAGTGTCTGAGGCAGGAGGCAGAGAAGGGAAGCACTCAGACTCAACATGTTGGGGGGGGGGGGGGGAAAGAAGAAAATTAAAATAAACAGAGAATAAGAGGTGGTGGGTTTCTTAAATGTGTGAGCAGAGAGAAGGAGGGGTATAAAATGAGGATAGAAGCAGTTGGTAGCAAGGTGAAAAGTAAAAGTGGCAGGCAGACAAATCCAGGGCAAAAATCAACAAGGGCCACTTTTCAACATAATTGTATAAGGATTAAGAGTGTTGTAAAAACAAGCCTGAAGGCTTTGTGTCTCAATGCAAGGAGCATTCGTAATAAGGTGGATGAGTTGATGGTGCAGATAGCTATTAATGACTATGATATAGTTGGGATCACGGAGACATGGCTCCAGGGTGACCAAGGCTGGGAGCTGAACATCCAGGGATATTCAATATTCAGGAGGGATAGACAGAAAGGTAAAGGAGGTGGGGTAGCGTTGCTGGTTAGAGAGGAGATTAACGCAATAGAAGGGAAGGACAATAGCTTGGAGGATGTGGAATCGATATAGGTAGAGCTGCAAAACACTAAGGGGCAGAAAACGCTAGTGGGAGTTTTGTACAGGCCACCTTACAGTAGTACTGGAGTTGGGGATGGCATCAAACAGGAAATTAGAAATGCGTGCAACAAAGGTAAAACAGTTATAATGGGTGACTTCAATCTACATATAGATTGGGTGAATCAAATTGGCAGGGGTGCTGAGGAAGAGGATTTCTTGGAATGTATGCAGGATAGTTATCTAAGTCAACATGTAGAGGAACCAACGAGAGAGCAGGCTATTTTAGACTGGGTTTTGAGTAATGAGGAAGGGGTAGTTAGCAGTCTTGTTGTACGTGCCCCCTTTGGCAAGAGTGACCATAATATGGTTGAGTTCTTCATTAGGATGGAGAGTGACATAATTAATTCAGAAACGAGGGTTCTGAACTTAAAGAAAGGTAACTTTGAAGGTATGAGACGTGAATTGGCCAAGATAGACTGGCAATTGATTCTTAAAGGGTTGACAGTGGATGTGCAATGGAAGGTATTTAAAGACTGCATGGATGAACTACAACAATTGTTCATCCAAGTTTGGCAAAAGAATAAATGAGGGAAGGTAGTGCATCCGTGGATAACAAGGGCAATCAGGGATAGTATCAAAACAAAAGATGAAGCATACAAATTAGCCAGAAAAAGCAAGCCTACCAGAGGACTGGGAGAAATTCAGAGTCCAGCAGAGGAGGACAAAGGGCTTAATTGGGAAATGGAAATAGATTATGAAAGAAAACTGGCAGGGAACATAAAAACTGACTGCAAAGGTTTTTATAGATATGTGAAGAGAAAAAGATTAGTGAAAACAAATGTAGGTCCCTTGCACTCAGAAACAGGTGAATTGATCATGGGGAACAAGGACATGGCAGACCAATTGAATAACTACTTTGGTTCTGTCTTCACTAAGGAAGACATAAATAATCTGCCGGAAATAGCAGGGCACTGGGGGTCAAATAAGATGGAGGAACTGAGTGAAATCCAGGTTAGCCGGGAAGTGGTGTTGGGTAAATTGAATGGATTAAAAGCCGATAATTCCCCAGGGCCAGATAGGCTGCATCCCAGAGTACTCAAGAAAGTAGCCACAGAAATAGTGGATGCATTAGTGATAATTTTTCAAAACTCTTTAGATTCTGGAGTAGTTCCTGAGGATTGGAGGGTAGCTAATGTAACCTACTTTTTAAAAAAGGAGGGAGAGAGAAAACGGGGAATTACAGACCAGTTAGTCTAACATCGGTAGTGGGGAAAATGCTAGAGTCAGTTATTAAAGATGGGATAGCAGCACATTTGGAAAGTAGTGAAATCATTGGACAAAGTCAGCATGGATTTACGAAAGGTAAATCATGTCTGACGAATCTTATAGAATTTTTCGAGGATGTAACTAGTAGATTGGATAAGGGAGAACCAGTGGATGTGGTACATTTGGACTTTCAGAAGGCTTTCGACAAGGTCCCACATAAGAGATTAGTATACAAACTTAAAGCACACGGTATTGGGGGTTCAGTATTGATGTGGATAGAGAACTGGCTGGCAGGCAGGAAGCAAAGGGTGGAATGGAAGCATTCTTACATGAATGTCATATCAAAGGTTTAGATCAGGGAGGCAAAGACTTGTTAGATGCTGAAATATCAGTAAAAGACATTGAGGAATCAATCAGATCGTTGAAAAATGGAAAAGCCGCTGGCCCTGATGCCCTAAGTGCTGAATTTTATAAGAAGTTTCACGACTTGATTTCCCCACGTTTACAAGCGATATATAAATATGCTTACGGACAAGGAAAGTTACCAGAAACTCTAAATGTCCACAATCACACTCATTCCTAAAGTAGATAAGGATCTGGAAGATCCTGGATCATATAGAGCAATTGCTCTTCTAAATACTGATCAAAAAATATTAACTAACATTTTATCCCAAAGGTTAAGTTTAGTGATTAATAAACTAATACATCATGATCAAACTGTCTTTATTCCCAAACGTTACTCCACTTATAACTTGAGACGACTATTCAATATCATATATTCAAAAAGAGATAATCATATTGAATTAGCTGCCATTTCATTAGATGCGGAAAAAGCATTCGACCAGGTTGAATGGCCTTACTTATTTAAGATAATGCAGAAATTTCAACTGGGCGATAGATTTTGTAAATGGGTTAAAATTTTGTACTCCAACCCTACAGCAAAAATACTAACAAACCAAATGTTATCAGCTAAATTTAATCTTTCTTTCTAGGGGTAGTAGACAAGGATGCCCGTTATCACCTTTATTATTTGCTCTCGCAATTGAGCCATTAGCCGAAATGATTAGATCAGATCCAGAAATATATGGATACAATACTAATACCACAACAAATAAAATATCTTTATATGCAGACGATGTTTTAATATATATCACAAAACCGGAGGTCAGTATTCCTAACTTACTTAACATTATAAATAAGTTCGGTACATTTTCAGGATATAGAATTAATTGGAATAAAAGTGAAATTATGCCTATAACTGGAATAAAAGTAAAATATTACAACAATTTCCGTTTAAAATAGTTACGGATAAATGTAAATACCTAGGAATGAATGTATCTAAATCTTATAATCTATTATTCAAATTAAATTATCCTCAGTTATTGGATAAACTAAAAAAGAATATTTTATACTGGAAAACACTACCAATATCAATGATTGGCTGAATAAATGCTATAAAAATAGTCTTTTCTACCACAATTATTATATTTATTTCAAGCTATCCCTTTATCTCCCAAAAATCTTTTTCAAAAAAATCGATTCTATTATTAACAGCTTTATTTGGGATTATAAAAATCACAGAATAAGTAAAAAACATTTATGTAAATCCAAGATAAATGGAGGATTAGCGTTACCTAATTTTTTATATTATTTTTGGGCGGTTCAGATTAAGAATATGAATTTTTGGCTGGTAAAAATGGACCAGGAACCAGCTTGGCTAAAGATGGAAATGGAAGACTGTTTACCGTTTGATATAAGTTCGATTCTTCTTGCTCCAAGTGAAGTACAAAAAAAAACTTATGGGGATAACCCTATAATTTATGGCTGTATACGTATTTGGAAATAAATAGTTAAGACTTTACATCTGAATAATATGTCACTCTGTTTACCAATTATGAATAATCCTTTATTTAAACCTATATTGGATAAGGGGTTTAGACACTGGAAACATTTAGGAATTATAAGGATAGAACACCTTTACAGGAAAGGAAAATTTCTATCATTTCAAGAATTAAAAGATATCTATGGATTACACCCAAATAACTTGTTTAGGTATTTACAAATTAGAGACTATATCAAGTCAAACATGCAAGACTATAAGAATAGAGAGCCAGGATTATTGGATGAGTGGCTTAACAAGCACCAAAAAACAGAAAAATTAATAGCGAGCATATATAATACTCTTTTGGATAGGGAAGTCCCAACAACAGAATCATACTGACAGATATGGGAAAATGAGGTAGGTCTATCTATAATGAAAGACACTTGGGAAGAAAGTTTACAACGTATACACCGATGCTCATTAAATGCCAGACATGCTTTGGTACAATTTAAAGTAATACATAGATTACATTACTCAAAAATGAAATTAAATAGAATTTTTCGTAACATTTCTTCTATTTGCGATAAATGTCAGAATTTAGAAGCCAACTTAACGCATAGTTTTGTAACATGCATAAAACTTAATAGTTATTGGGCTGATATTTTTGGAATCATCTCTGAGGTTCTTAAAACTAAATTGGACCCTGATCTAAAGTTAATAATATTAGGAGTCCTGACTCAAGCTTAATATTAACAGTAAGTCAAAGAAATTTTCTTGACTACTGTTTGATAATTGGAAAAAAATTAATATTAAAATTCTGGAAGGGAACATTATCCCCCACAATCAAAATGTGGACTGTGGAAATGTCGGAGATGTTGCATTTGGAGAGAATTAGGTTTGTCCTAATGGACAAATATGAACTTTTTGAACCAATATGCTCTCCATTCATTGATTTCTTAAAGGGGTAGCTGAGCTCAGCACCGTAACTCAATAAGTACCCTGGTGTAGGATTAGATGAAAAAAAGTATTGGGATCTGTATACATGTCTCAATAGATATTGTTATATGAAACTGTTCCATTCAATGTAAAGATGTATTCCTTTTGTAATTAAAAAAAAAATTATTATATAATAATTTTTTTTTTTTATGTTTAATTCTTTTTTCTTTTTTCTTTTTTTATTATATAATCATTATAAAACATAGAAATTAGGTTCCATTCAAGCCTGCCATTCAATAATCATGGCTGAAGTATCCTGTAATGCCCTCTGATCCCCTTAGCCACAAGGGCCACATCCAACTCACTCTTAAATATTAACCCTCTGTGGCAGAGAGTTCCAGAGAACCACTCTCTGTGTGAAAAAAGCCTTTCTCATTAAAGGATATCCTTAAACCCCTTGTCCTGGACTTTTCTTCCTATCTTTCCAACCCCTTAAGAATTTTGTAAGTTTCTATATTTCAATTCCTAAATTCCAGAGAGTATAAACCGAGTCTATCCAGTCTTTCTTTTATCCCAGGAATTCTGGTGAAAATGTCCTTTCAGATTTAACTGTTACTCCAGGTGTGGTCTCACCAAGACCCTGTACAACTGAAGTAGAACCTCCCTGCTCCTGTATTATTTAATCACAACGTCTTGATTATTGATTTATACTTTTACTTTTTTTTTTCACTCCCTTACCTTCCCAAATAAAAATCAAAAACAGTGGCATATATAAATTATCTCGTAATATCTGTGCAACGTTTGTGATAAGTCTGATTTGTATTTGAAGTGCCGTTGTACCCTAGATAATATGCAATGCTTCTAATAAAAATATTAAACAAAAAAAACGAAGCAAAGGGTAGGAGTAAACGGGCCCTTTTCAGAATGGCAGGCAGTGACTAGTGGGGTACCGCAAGGCTCAGTGCTGGGACCCCAGCTATTTATAATATTTGGACGAGGGAATTGAATGCAACATCTCCAAGTTTGCGGATGACACGAAGCTGGGGGGCAGTGTTAGGTTTGAGGAGGATGCTAGGAGGCTGCAAGGTGACTTGGATAGGCTGGGTGAGTGGGCAAATAGATGGCAGATGCACTATAATGTGGATAAATGTGAGGTTATCCACTTTGGTCAGGAGGGTAGACTTTGGTGGCCGATTACGAAAAGGGGAGATGCAACGAGACCTGGGTGTCATGGTACACCAGTCATTGAAAGTAGGCATGCAGGTGCAGCAGGCAGTGAAGAAAGCGAATGGTATGTTAGAATTCACAGCAAAAGGATTTGAGTATAAGAGCAGGGAGGTTCTACTGCAGTTGTACAGAGTTTTGGTGAGACCACACCTGGAGTATTGCGTACAGTTTTGGTCTTCAAATCTGAGGAAAGACATCCTTGCCATAGAGGGGGTACAGAGAAGGTTCACCCAGACTGATTCCTGGGATGTCAGGACTTTCATATGAGGAAAGACTGGATCGACTCGGCTTGTACTCGCTAGAATTTAGAAGATTGAGGGGGGGTCTTATAGAAACGTACAAAATTCTTAAGGGGTTGGACGGGCTAGATGCAGGAAGATTGGTCCTGATGTTGGGGAGGTCCAGAACAAGGATAAGGGGGAATTCTTTAGGACCGAGATGAGGAAAATATTTTTCACACAGAGAGTGGTGAGTCTCTGGAATTCTCTGCCGCAAAAGGTAGTTGAGGCCAGTTCATTGGCTATATTTAAGAGTTAGATGTGGCCCTTGTGGCTAAAGGGATCAGGGGGTATGGAGAGAAGGCAGGTACAGGATACTGAGTTGAATGATCAGCCATGGTCATATTGAATGGCGGTGCAGGCTCGAAGGACCGAATGGCCTACTCCTGCACCTATTTTCTATTTTTCTATGTTTCTTAACTCTTTCCCCGCTACATCTGCATAGCGCTGCCTCCTGCACCTGTGCAGGACTTGCTGATTTCATAAACTTTACCACTAACTTCCACCCAGTCTTGAAATTCACTCTCTCTCCCCTCTCCCCTTTGCTCTCACTGTATCCAGCACAGGGGACAGACTATCGACTGATGTCTACCATAAACCCATTGACTCCCCCAGTTATCTGGATTACACCTCCTCCCACCCAGCCTCCTGCCGTGATGCCATCCCCTACTCTTAATGTCTCTGTCTCTACTGTATCTGCTCCCAAGGTGAAGCTTTCAAGTCTAGAACATCTAGGATACCTCGCCCACATCTCCTCTGTGTCTGGTACTTCTGTTCGCGCTCCCCCTCCCCCAGATGGAACAAGAAATAGAGTCTCCCCCCCCCCCCCCCCCCCGCATCCAACATATTCTCTGCCACTTCAACCACCTACAATGTGATCCCACCACCAGTAGCAGCTTATCATCCACATCCCATTCTGCTTCCCTCTGCAACCTCTGAAGTAGGGTCTCGACACAAAACGTCACCTATTTCTCCAGAGATGCTGTCTGACCCACTGAGTTACTCCACCTTTTTGTGTATATCTTCGGTTTAAAGCAGCATCTGCGGTTCCTTCCTATACTTCCAGATGCTTCACTCATCCATCGCTTCCACCCCTCTCCCAGGTACTTTCTCCTGCAACCGGAGATGTAGCACCTTTTCCTATACCGTCTCTTGCACATCCATCCAGAGACTCCAGCAATCCTCTCAGGTGAGGAAGAGATTCACGTGCACCTCCTGTAACCTCATCTATACATTCAGTGCTCGCGATGTGGCCACCTTTACATCGGAGAGACCAAGCAAAGACTAGGCTAACATTTCACCAAACACTTTGTGCTCAGTCTGCTAAGGCTTGTTGGATCTCCTGGTTATTGACTATTTTAATTCCCATTCTCATTCTCATACTGACTTTTTTGCCCCCAGTCTCCTCCATCGCCAGAGAGAGGCCACACACAAACTGTAGAACAACACCTCATGCTCTGCTTGGGTAGTTTTCAACCTAACAGCATGAATATTGAATTCTTCAGTTTTTGGTAACTTACCTACAAACTCTGCCCACCGCCCCCCTCTCATTTTGCCCTGTCTGTTTTACTGTGCCCCACCTATGCTCACATTTCTTCCTTTTTCCTTCCACTCTCCCCCCCACCTCCCTACCCATCACCTTGCACTTTTTTGTCCTTCTGGCTTCACATTTTGCACCTCTTCGCCCCTTGTCTATTATCTCACAATTTTGTCGTTTCATCTCTGGCCTTTGTCCAACCATCTGCCAATCGACACGCCCCCTTACATCAACCTTTCATGCCAGAATATGTTCTACCCCACCTCTTCCTTCTTTCGCCTCCCCGGTACAATCAGTCTGAAAAAGAGTCCCGACCCAAAGCGTCGCCTATCCATGTTTTCCAGAGTTGCTTGCTGAGTTACACCAGTGCTTTGTGTCTGCCTCTGATCTCATTCCTAATTGCTTTGTATGTATCAGAGGAAATAAATTATGAAACTGCCGTTGTACAGAGCCCTAGTGAGACCACACCTGGAGTATTGTGTGCAGTTTTGGTCCCTTAATTTGAGGAAGGACATTCTTGCTATTGAGGGAGTGCAGCGTAGGTTTACAAGGTTAATTCCCGGGATGGCGGGACTGTCATATGCTGCGAGACTGGAGCAGCTGGGCTTGTACACTCTGGAGTTTAGAAGGATGAGAGGGCATCTCATTGAAACATATGATTGTTAAGGGTTTGGACATGCTAGAGGCAGGAAGCATGTTCCTGGTGTTGGGGGAGTCCAGAACCAGGGGGCACAGTTTAGGAATAACGAGTAAGCCATTTAGAACAGAAACGAGGAAACACTTTTTCTCACAGAGAGTGGTGAGTCTGTGGAAATCTGCCTCAGAGGGCAGTGGAGGTGGGTTCTCTGGATGCTTTCAAGAGAGAGCTAGATAGGGCTCTTAAAAAATAGCGGAGCCAGGGATATGGGGAGAAGGCAGGAACAGGGTACTGATTGGGGATGATCAGCCATGATCACATTGAATGGTGGTGCTGGCTCAAAGGGCCGAATGGCCTACTCGTACACCTATTGTTTATTGTCTATAATAAGGGGTTCTTGTTAAATTGCCTCATAGTTGCATGTCCAAATCCCATCCTACATATGTTTCCACAATTTTACATGTTTTATTTCTTATAGGTGATATTAGACAGTTGCCCAGTATAGAGCCTGGCAACATGTTTAAGGACGTATACTCTAGTTTATACCAAATTGGATGGGCCGTTGAGCTATCGACCAATCACCGTGCAGAGAGTCGACTAATAGTAGATAATGCTGCCAGGTATATTTTATTTCTTATTCTCATGTATCATATCCACTTCCATTTATGCACTTTAACTTAAGAAGTTTTATCTTAATTTTACATATATAAAAAATCATCAGATATTCTTCATTACTCTTTGATGGAGTTGGATAGGCTCACAAATTGAGTTAGATTTCATTTTACAAAAATATATTTTTGCCACTTAATGCAATAGATTTCCTGTTCTTTAGAAACATTTCTAATTTATTTGCTTTACCTATGGTGCTGTATTGGCAGCTTCTTTGGGTTTCTTTTGCATTGTTGGTCACTTTTTTTAATAGCTGATTAGTGCAAATTTTTTGCAAAGAATATTGGGCCCATTGCCAGCGATAATGAAACTAATGCAAGTATGTGTATTTCAAAAGAGGGTCCTGTTATCACACTGACAAGAAATTCTTTAAGCAGCTCTCCTATGTGATTGCATGCCTGGCACAATGAATCGAGCAAGTCTGGGTGAAACACTCATTTCAGTTGCTACTTTTGAATCATTAATTCAGACCTTTCGGTCTGAACGAAATTTGTACTTGCAGTCATAACATGTAATAACATTAATTTAACATCCACCACAGTGAGTTGAGTGGTCAAAAATCTTAAAGTCTTTGTCATTTTCCCCTACACTGACAAGATGTTCTCCGAAGCCTCGATGAAAGCCGCCGGAGCTGAAAGCCGGGCCGCCGCTGGAGCACCTGCTGGAGAGCCGCTCCTAGCCGGCCGCCGCTGTGAAGCCGCTGGAGAGCCGCTGGAGCATGCGCCGGCCGCTGTTGGAGCACCGCTGGAGCAATCCGCCGCCGCCGCGAACACTGGAGCTCTGAACGCTCGCCACAGCTCCGAGGCCACCAGCCATTAGGCCTCAGCACAGACGGAGACGGTGACGGGGGACACGACAAGAAAAGGTCGCATCGAAGGGAGAGATAAAACCTTGTTCCCCCCCCCCCCCACACAAACACAGCTAAAAACTAAAACAGACGGACTTTGCCACGCAGCGCCGCCACTTCCGGATTAATTAAAGAGAAGATGAAAAATCAATGGGGGTTGAGGATGTTGAGAGGATGTTTGTTTTTTGAAATAATGTGCAAAAGATTTGTCTTGATGTTTGAATTTTCTTGCAAAAACTGAAATTGTTATATCCTTATTTCTAGGATTGCTGAGATAGGACTTAAGTCAACTTATAAAATGTTGGAATATGATGCAGTGTTGCCTATATCGAGAGAGATAAGAATCTCAATTCCAGCATCTGATAAAAAATTCATTCTGGTTTCGCTCGATTCTGGCCCGTCTGGTGAGCATGGACTTTGTTCATTTTCATTTTATTTTCAGTTTATTCAGAAAATGAATATTTTATGTCAAATATTTGTTGATAATATTGAACGTAATGGCTTTGACAGAACCTTGACGTTAACTTCTGCTGGTGTATTGCTGTGAGAGAATGGGAGGTGTCCTACAATTATATCTAGGCAGGATCGATTGATTCTATGTACCCTCGTTGCAATTATACCCTGCCACTAATCGTGTTTTACCCCTCCCCCCCCAAAAAAAACTGAATTGCACATGCATAATTGTGCATGTAAATATATAGTTTTCACATCCACATTCAGAAACTAAAACCTATCATAACCTGAGGACTTCCTCTACTGGGAAGCTTTTAATAGCATGACAAAACTAGTATCATCTGCTAACTTGTAGTTTGGCAATTGGCTTGTGGGATCTACCACTCAGTACTAGTTCTGTCATGCCAGATATTCTCTGGCTGTTGATTTGATTTAGCTGCTGTTCCCAGCCTAGCAGCTCCTTCTTGGACTAAGGAACTCTCCTTCTCGAGCCGCATCTTGTACCTTGACCTTCCAGTATCTCCTTCTTTGTCTTGGCAGCTGCCAACTTCGTGGCTATTTCCAGCCGTTCTTTCTCCTTCTTCAACTACCTTTTTCGTTCCTCAACCTCTCTCTTCAGCTGTTCTTCTTACTGCTTCAGGTGTTCACTGTTCCTCAGCCTCTCCCTTCAGCTGTTCTTCTTGTTCCTCAATCTTATTTTTTCGCCAAGGCAGCAGCTTCTAGCGAGAGAGAAGCTACTTCAGCTTCGGCTTCCATTTGAGCAGATACCCTTGTAGTTGAACTGGCTGCAGAACCAGATTTACGTCTTGATATTCGTGTTAAGACATTTGAAATACTATCTTGAGGTGTAATTTCTTCTCCCACTTCGACACCCTGTAGGGTGTGTAAGTTGTTCGATTTCAAGTAACCACTTCTTTACATATTCTACAAAACCATTGAAAAATTCCACTCTTTCTTGGAACCACTGGGTGTGCATCTCGGGCAGTTGTAAACTCATCAATGAGTTTTGCTTTTCTCCAACCTTGTGGCCGAGACTGAATAATTGCTCCAGATTAGATTTCACCATCTTCGCATTCTCATCTGATTTCATGAGTTTCTTCTGGATTTCAATTTCCTCGGCTATCTGCTTCCATAACTTGTTTCTTTCCATCTGGCATCTTTCCAGGTAGGCTGCTTCTCCATTTACGGTGCAGTTGATTTCTCTCTTTTGGCTCCACGGCTCCCTCTTGTGGCTCCTCTTCGTACTCGCCTGTCCGTGGCTCCATGGGTTGGTGTATCCTTGGCTGACTGCCAGATCGTTATACAAGTTTAAAAAAACAGCCTGTTCCGCTTCTTCAACACAATCATTAGTTCGAAAGGTTTTCTTAGCCAGAATCTCGTAAACATTCACTAGCTGAGCTTGCCTTATTGTAGAAGTCCAAAACATCCAATTAATTTCAAGGCTGTTCGCTCAATGCTAGCTGACTAATCTTCAAATAAAGGTAAATCAGCTTCTGGCTGCATTCTTTCGGTCTATAGAATATTTCCACAGGCTTTTAAACTTTAATGCTTCTGGCAGTTTTCAAATACGGCAAGCAATCAATCTACTCACGGCCCTCTCGGTCAGTGAAGTCTTCTCTTCCTCTAATGACCAGGTTCCACCGTTTCAGTTG
The DNA here is from genome assembly GCA_035221665.1 of Okamejei kenojei. NCBI lineage: Eukaryota > Metazoa > Chordata > Chondrichthyes > Rajiformes > Rajidae > Okamejei > Okamejei kenojei. The sequence goes on along the minus strand of CM069149.1, from coordinate 9,505,398 downwards.
CCAGCAGATTCTTTGATCCAGGATTTAAGCTCTAATCTCTGGTAGAGATTCAGCTTCTTCTTCAGTTCCACTGTTGAATCAGCTTTGTTGACTACATTTCCTGGTAGTAACAGTTTTTTACAACGTTCTCAAAATCCAACTTCGATAGCCATTAATTATCAGAGATGATTTGGAGGTATAGCCTAATCTTCCAGACGTCATTTCTTGATTAATTGTTTTTTTATTGAAGTGATACAAAACAAAGAAATAACTTATAACTTTCAGTTCTTAATCGCTGTTCCATTCACATTTTTTTTAAAATACTATTTTTATTAGTCATATACAATAGGGTACATTAAGAATAATATAATACATTTCATATACAGCTTCTGTTTTTGAATTTAATAATAAAAAAGTAATATAAGCAAAAAGAGAGAAAAATAAAGTTAGGTAAGGTGGTGAAAGTGATAGTTCGTGAAAAGTACAAGAAAAAGAGAGCAAGGAGGAGAGATTTAAAAAAGATAATAAAAGGAAAATAAAATGGAAGGGATATACCTACTTCGTATCTTTGCGCACCCCTCACCCGGTTTTGAAACAGTTTATTTTCAGGATTATGTTGCACCATATGCTTTAATAAATCGATAAAGGGAGACCAAATCATTAAGAATTGGTCTGATTTGCCTGCTAGGACGAACCTCATATCTTCTAGGTGTAACAATTCAGATATGTTTGAAATCCACATTTTAAGCGTTGGTGTTGGTGCATTTTTCCAGAATTTTAATATAAGTTTTTTTGCCGTTATTCAGCCATAGTTAAGGAAACTCTCTTGGAACGAAGTCAGCTCAGAGCCGGTCTCCATTGTTCCAAAGATAATCAATTCTGCGTTGGGGTTCATTTCTGTTTTAAATACTTTTGTAAAAATGTTGAATATTTCATCCCAAAACTTCTGACGTTTTATGCAAAAGACAAAAGAGTGTGCCATAGTTGCACCTTGAGATAAGCATTTAGTACAGATGGGTGAGACATTAGGAAATATTTTATTCAATTTAGTTTTTGAGTAATATAATCTATGTAAAATTTTAAATTGAATTAAGGTATGTCTTACATTTATCGAGTATTTACGTACATATAGCAAATATTTATCCCATCTGTCTTTCGAGATATCTATACATATATATATATATATATATGACTAAAAGTCTGACCTTGACCGCTTTTGGCCCACTGTGCTGCGATTTCCGAGAGAACGCCGCCACCATCATCTTTGACCACCTCGCTCAGAGCCCCCCTCCGCCTTCCTGGACCAGAGGACTTTTCCCATCGATAAAAAATGAGAGAGATATTAATGTTTAAAAGGAATTCCCCATTCTCCCTGTTCTCTCTGCTGCCCCTGCTGGTGGCAGGAGGGAGGTGGGAGGGACTATAAAACCCGGAAGTGTCGTGCCTCTTTCAGTCTCTGCCAGACCCAGGAAGCGAGCGGGTCACGGCTCTCTGAGCTGTGAATAACACTGAACGTACCTCTACTCCACGGTGAGTCCCCTTGATGTGGCTGCTGCCAAATTGTTTACCTTTTTAAAGAGTTTGTGTTCACAAAATGGATTTCGGTTGTCGGGTGGCTGCAGCCCAATTGTTTCCCTCGCTTTTTTTAAAAGTTTGTGTTCACAAAATGGATTTTGGTTCTTGGGTGGCTGCAGCCCAATTGTTTGCCTCGCCTTTTTAAAAGGTTTGTGTTCACAAAATGGATTTTAGTTGTCAGGTGGCTGCAGCCCAATTGTTTGCCTCGCCTTTTTAAAAAGTTTGTGTTCACAAAATGGATTTTGGTTGTCAGGTGGCTGCAGCCCAATTGTTTGCCTTGCCTTTTTAAAAAGTTTGTGTTCACAAAATGGATTTTGGTTGCCAGGCGGCTGCAGCCCAATTGTTTGCCTCGCCTTGGCTTTTAAAATCATCTAAAAACAGTTGGCTGTCATCCCAAGAATCCATTCGGCCCACAATGTCTATACTAGCCCTCTGGAAACCAGCACCTTCGGCCCGCAACACCCATACTAGCGCAACAGAAAGTGTCGCCCCTCCCCCCCCCCATCACTGGCGCGCAATATTGGAATTGGTGGAGAGGTGGAATATTGCGTTGGTGACCAGTCCTCCCGTGTAATGCTGGGACCCAACGGGTCCCACTTAGTCTAGTTTATAGATAATTCTTGTTCCCAGTCTCTTCTGATTGCATCAGATGGTGGTATGTTTGAAATTATATTATATAAATGTGATATTAAATTAGTAGAATCCGCCATTCTGTTCATAGCTTCATCTAGTATACCTGAAGTCAAAGTTTTATGTTCTTTTGTATGCATTTTCAAGTAGTCACGTGTTTGAAGATATTTAAAGTACTGATTACTTTTCATGTTATATTTAAGTTGTAGTTGTTGGAATAATAAATCACCATATTAATCACATAAAAGCTTCTTATAAAGGTATGTCGTCTCGTATCACGTGTGTGTTGTGATCATGGTAGAAAACTGTTTCCCCTCAGTCTCCGACACCAAACTGAAACTTCTAATCTGAGAGTCTGAGGCAGACTCCTCTAACAAAAGAACACACCCCTACTACGTATCAAATCCCACCTACAAAAGTACAGGCAGATAAAAACTAAAACTAAACATTTCAGATGATAATAATACTGACTTAAGCTGAATGAGTACAGAAGTAATAATAAAAATAACATCCAATAGTTTGGAAAGTCTGCTAGTCCAGCACCACCCAATGGATTAATGCAGTTGAATATTTGTTTACAAGTGGCTGGGTGATTACAACTGTGAAGGCAAGGCTCTCAACCCGAAATGTTGCCCCTCTTCTCCAGAGATGTTGCCTGTCCCGCTGAGCTACTCCAGCATTTTGTGTATACGCTCTAAAACTTGAAATGTGTTTGGAATTAGGCATAATTGCATGTTCAAAGGCAGGCTTTTGTTCAAAAACGTAATGAGAAGAATGTAGGATGCCATGTAGCCGAATGAAAAGTATACATGCTTGCGTCTCTTAGAGCAGAAATAAATTGAAAATATACAACAATTTTTTTTTCAATGCATTACATCTGGATCTGGCTATGTTGTGTCGGTGTGTGATAACAGCCTATTTCTTCTTTTGGTAGTTCTTCAAGAGTCTATCAATGTTTTGTTAGGAGGTGCCCCAGGACTTGACAATCATGTGACATCGCAGTTCATTGCATTCAGACGGTAACTATATTTTTGGAAAGTTTGGGAGTGAAGTGCTTTATGTTTTCCCATAAAGATGCCACTACAAAAACAAAGAGAGGGATGTTAAAAAGTGAAATGGTGAATACATACCAAGTAGAACTAAATAGTATGTAGCCCAAAGTTTAAGGTTTTCTAGTCATACTGCCTAGAAACAGGCCTGTGGCCCAACATGTCCGCGCCGACCAACATACACCCACCACCCTTTGTGTAACAAAATTCTGTTGAGATATATCGTAAAATACTTGATGAATAGAATTTAATCACATATTGGGATAAGTGAAAAGAGGGGGAAAGAAGCACTTTCATTGTGTATCTCTTTAAAGGAGGATTATTTATGAGAGCATTTTTAACAAAATAGCACATATGCATTTCATGATATCTAATCTCTCTTTATGACTTCAGCATCAATTGTCTATCTTTTTTTAACCTGTATAATGTAATCAACTTTTGACTTTTTACATAGGGATGATTGTGCATTAATTAATGAACTCTGCTGCAAGAAATATTCGGATCATCCTACTCGGTAAGTGTTGTATTAGGTGTATAACAGTTTGATGTGGTTTCTACTTTATTGTGCCCAAAGTGCTCAGCTTTTGCAGTCTGTATGATTTGGGTGTTGTCTAAATTTAAGTGAATATTAAAATTGCTGCATTTTGACAAGACATGAGTAACACACAATTGCCAAAAGCTAAAACAAGAGCTATGAATGGCTTATGTTGTACTAGCAATTGCTGACATTGTTTGGTTGGATATATAGTAACAGGAGCAGCCCATCTATCTATACATAACTAAAGCTCTGATCTTGTTATCTTCCGGTTCGCGGTCATTCTATTTGTGCAAAAAAGGTACGCGATAGTGCTACAGTTTTTCGCCAGCTTACTCACTGTTCTCCTGTGCTGCAATTGCACCAAGTTTCATTCCGATCAGTGGTCTAATGTAAAAGTTGGTCAGGTTTAAAACATCTTAAAAATTTGCGTGCACAGTTCGATCTCTTCTGCCATTCAGCGCCGCGTGGATTGTTTTTTTCTCCTGTCACTCCGCGGGACGGTCCGCCCCTTCCTGCGCCATCGTGTCTTTACTGGAGCTGAGGATGGCCGGCAGAGGTTTCCAACCAGGCACAATTTTCGGAGGGACCGGAAAAAGGCCCAGCCCAACTCGGCGCAGAGTCGCCGATGTCGCGAAAAGCGGTGACTCTGATCCCGGCAGAGGAGAACGACCAGCGACTGCTGTGAATTCCCATCGAACCGTCAGCTCCAGCCCCTTCCGCTCTGGTCCCCCTCGCTGGCTCCTGCCCCCCTCCCCTGTGATACCCTCCTCTTCCCCACAACCCTCGTCTTTTCTCCGAGCTCTCAAACCCGCCCTGCTCACACACCCCCCGGCCCCCCGCCAACACAAACCCCACCCACCCACGCACCCCCCTCCCCCCCACCCACACATTCTCCTACACACACACACACACGCACACACAAACACCCCCGCCCACACACACACACACCCCACCGGCACCCGGCAGCCCCTGCCTGAAGCCATCCCCCTTCCCCGGATATAGGACGCTTCCCCCCCGGCCTCTGACAGCCCCCTCCTGAAGCCGTCTCCCTCCCCCGCTGCAAGACGCTCCCCCCCCACCGGCCCCTGCCTGAAGCTGTCCCGTCCAGCTGCAGGATGCTCCCCACCGGTCCCCGCCTGAAGCCGGTTGGGAGCGGCAGCGGTAGGCCACGGCAGCGGTAGGCCGCGATAGACCAAGGCATCGGTAGGCCATGGCAGCGCACACCCAACCCATCCCCACCGGCCCCCTACAGGCCCCGCCTGAAGCCGTGCCCCTCCCCCGACTGCAGGGCGCTCCTTCCACTGGCCTCCGACAGCCCCCTCCTGAAGCCATCCCCCTCCCCCGGCTGCAGAACACAACAAGAGACGCAACAAGAAAGAATAGACTGAATAAATCTCATCTTTAACTTTTAAATTGTTATATTTTAAGTATTATTCACATTTTAAGATTTAATAAACATGTTTCCACTTGCCGTGCCCGTCAGCTGCACCTGCGCAGTAATACCTACGTGTTCTATGTCACAATGGGAACCCAATGGGCGAGAATGGCTGTGCCGGCAGAGAGCCGCTAAGAGTAGATGGGGGGGGGGGGGGATTTGTGTGGGGATGGGGAGAGCAAGAGACGGAGTGGGGGGGAGAAGGGGGGATCGGGGATGTCACAACGGGAACCCGTCAGCCGCGCCTGGCAGTTAGGGGCTATGGGTGAGTGATGGAATATTGCATTGGGGGAACAGGTTGCGTTGGGGGAACGGGTGAGTGGCGGAATATTGCGTTGGGGAATGGGTTGCGTTGGGGGACCAGGCCTCCCGTGTGACTGGGATCCAGCGGGTCCCACTTAGTCTAGTTCATCATTCAAACTTGCTGTTCTACTTATTGAGAGCATACAAACCTGGATACATCTTAGGAGCAAAAGTAACTACTCAACCCCCTGAGCCTCCTCAATAAATTAATGACTGATCTGACGATGAACTCCACTTTGTATTCCCATCTACCTGTGCAAACTTTCCACCCCTTTAAATGTGAATAATTTGTCTTCCTTGCCTTAAAACTTTTCAAAGAATCTGCTTCTGCAGGAAGAGAGTGCCAGAGACTCAATACCGCCTCTCAGAGAGAAATAAAATTGACCTTGTTATCTTTTAGGGTTTTCATTCTGGTTCTACATTCTGCAGCAAAAGTGATAGTTGTAGTGTATAAAACAAGCCCTTCAACCCACCTTGTCTAGACTGACCATCATGCTTATCTATATTAATCCCACTTGTCTGCATTAATTTGAATGTCCTCTGTCCTGTTCATTCAAGTACCTGTCCAGGTGCGGCTCCTTTTCCCTGCAGTTCTTTCCTACACTTGAGGGCTGGTTCTATCTATTTTCCATCATCCTCTTGAAACTGGTAAATCATGGTAGAATTATAGAAGAAAGAACAAACACTCCTTTCACGTCCACACTGTCAAGACTCCTTGGGATCGTCTGTCTTTAAATTGCCATATATCTCTCTTTTAAACTTCAATGGACACAAGGTTAGTCTATCCACCCTTCCTCGTGAGATAACATACCATTCCAGGTGTTAGTCTAGCAAACGTCAGAAAATGCTGGAAACACCCAAGTTAAGTAGCAGCTATGGAAGAAGAAGTAAAGATGACATTTCAGGTTCAATATCTTTCATTTTAGTCTCCCAAGATCTGCAGTTTTTATTTTTTTCAATTAGTTGAGGCCAATTAACCTACAAACCTGCATGTCTGCAGGATGTGGTAGGATGCCGGAGCACCTGGAGGCAGTTGGAAAGAGTGGCAGAACGTCTCTTGCAGGAGTTTCCCTACAGTACAGCAGGAAATCTTTACCTCCTTAACTAGCGCTAGTCTGACCTGATGTAGGATCAGCATCCACATTCCTTTCTCCAGACTGGAGAGTAGGATATAAAAAGTGTTATTTTTTACATAAATGTATTGTAGTTTGCATTCCAATTTTTAAATTGCAGTTACTTTTGAAGAAAATTGGAAACATTTGAAGTATTTTTAAGATGTCTATAAATGACGGAAATATTAAAACACCTTTAAAATAGAGTGCAGCTTTGACAGGAGACAAAATTCAGTGTCTACATTTGCCCTTTCTCATCAGGTGGCCAAGTGCATTGAAGGGGTGGAGCCTCCACGCTACATTGCCTTCAGGCACATTTGTTATTTGAGCATTTCTGTGTTTTGCTATGTGCCTTCCAAAAGCAGAGGGACAATTGAATTGATTATTTTGCTGAGAAGTTCAGGCAAGGGGTGAGTCCAGCTGATTTAAATTAGTCTCTTTAAATTAGATGCAGGGATATAATAGACTGGTGAGCTTCATATCAGAGGTAGTGAGAGGAATATCACCTGAACCATTTTAGAAGTGCGATAAATTTGGAGATCTCAGAATTTAATGCGACATTTGCTTAAGGGCCTGTTCCACTTTCCCGAGTTACTCACAAATTCTCCCGAGTTTTCCCCTTGATTGAAACTCGGAGAATGTCCGTAGCGAGTTCGTAGGAGTCCGTAAATATTTTGTAGCGGCTCTTTATGTCAGCCTTAGGTACTCGGGGCAGTCGGGACGTTTTTTCAGCATGTTGAAAAATATCCACGAGTCAAAAAAAAAATAGCCCCGAGTACCTACGGCTGGCATCTCCGAGTTTGAAAGTTATTGCGCTTTTGTAAGTTATAGGGGCCATTGGGAATACCCAAGGAAACTCTTGCTGTATATAGTTGTTGAATTATTTTCTGACTGTGCTGAAGGGGTTGTCCTGTCAACATTATTAATAATTAATTTTTAATGTTTTAATAATTATTTATTAATAATTAATAATGGCATTGCTTCACAGTGGGACGTATTAGGCATGGTTGGGGAAAGCTCTCCAGTCTTCGCCTGACTTTGAGAAGATGAGAAGAATCACTTCAATATGTTAAAATATTCTGAATACTGCACTATGTCTATTCTCAGAAGAATAGAACATTTTTAAACTTGGTTCTACAAATACTGATACTATTTGCAAGTTATGTTTAAACTGATAGGAGACTTTATTTAAATATTGGGACATGGGTAGAGTTTCCTGAAATTTCCAAATGAGGGACACTGAAAAAAGATTTCTTATTCACACAATCATCCCATGCAAGGTTATGTGTAAGACTAACTGTGGCTAATGGTTAAAGAATTAATGCATGAAAGATGTATATTGTGTATATTGTTCAAAAAAATAGTGCAGATCCACTGCAGGAAACATGGCTCAATCATGGCTAATGGCAGAGGGTAAAAGTTGTATCAAAATAGATGTCCAGCTGAATGTTGTCATAAAGAGTATTATGGCCAAAGATTGGGACATTTAAGAATTCAGTGGAACACATTGATATAGAAAGAGAAAGTGGTCCCCCTACTGAAGGAAGGATATATTTGCAATGGAATAGTGCAGTGAAGGTTTGCAGCAGTAATACTTGTGAGGTGGGAATTATTATATGAGGAGGCATTGAGATGACTGGGCTAGGCCTATACTGCATAGTTTAGAAGATTATGATGCATGAGCTCCACAGTGACAAAGGGTTGTGGAGGATAGGTGTTATTCTGGCTGGAATAAATGACTTGGACATAAATGTAGATGGGTTGGTTAGTACACTTGCAAATGGTACTAAAATTGATGGTGTAGCAAACTGTAAAGAAGGCTCTCACTATACAGCGGGATACAGATCAGCTACAGAAATGGTGGATGCAGTTTAATCCAGCCATGTGAGGCGTTGGCTTCAGGCGGTCGAATATAAGAGGAAGGTATACAGTTAATGGCAAGACCCTTAACAACATTGAAGTACAGAAGGATCTTGGGATTCATGTCCATAGCTCCCTGAAAGTGGCACCACAAATAGATAGCATGATGAAGAAGATGTATAGCATGCTTTCCTTTATTGATAAAGGGCATTGAGTATCAGCGTCAGGAACTCATGTTGCTGGTGTATAGTACTTTGGTTAGAATGCATTTGGAATAGTGTGTGCAGTTCTAGTCACCCCAGGAAGCAGGTAGAGAGGCTTTGTAGGGAAGAGCTTTACCAGGTAGAGGCTCGGGTAGAGAAGAGCTTTACCAGAATGCTCAAATCATTCATCTCTGCTGCATTTGGTCCCAAGATGAGACTTTCCATTCTATGATATCCACGATGTCCTCTTTCTTTAGTATTTCTTGCGTTTGTTCCATCATGGCCTGTTGCTAACTATTTTAACTCCCCTTCATCTTCCCATTCCCATACTGACCTTTCTGTTCCAGGCCTCCTTCATTGCCAGTGTGAGGCCACACACAAACTGGAGGTACACTGATATGAACATTGACCTCTAATTTTACTTCGGAGTCACGTGAGTGACTACGTGAAGACCCCGCCAGCATGCATGAGCGACATATCATTGAACACATTGTGAAGCGCCGGGCAGGGAGGAGGGTCGCTCCTCCACCAGTAAGTTTAAAACGGACCTACAGGTGAGTATTTACTAACCTGAGGTTGTTTTAGGGCACTCTGTTGTGTTTTTTGTTACAGTGTACCCCACCATGGACAAATCTCGCAAGTCCAAACGGGTCCGCTTTGAGACTGCGGAGGACCGCGGGAACGCAGGCAGTCAGCAGCAGCCGACTTCACCAGAGCTGCCCGTTGAACAAGCGGCAGCCCCCGACTTGACGCAGCAACAGCCCGCAGGAGCACCTCGGACTGACGGCAAAGCCACCCGGAAGTCGGGCAATCCCGTTGACTAAGCAGGGTCCAGGCTCGACGACTTGCCGTTCGCGGGTAGCAACGACAGTCGATTATCTGGCATGGAGTGGATGGTGGAGCAGTTGCTCCAACGTGACCTACTCCAGCTGGAGCCTGGTCACCGTGGGTCTCCTAGCAGACTCACGGCAGTACCCTTTACAGGGCTGCCAAATGTCTCGCCCTCTTCGCAGCGGAGCATAATGAGTCCGGTCTGGGCTGACTCTGAAGAGGGGGATTTGGCAGAAGAATCCAACGTGCTAGGGGTGCAAGAAGAGGAGCTACTTGGGATGGTATCCAAGTTTGCGATGCCCTCACAGAAGGGACTGCCATTGCAGCCACAACTGGCAGCCAGTATAAATTAATTAACAACTCATCAGCTACAAGAACAAGCTATGAACGACACGACAGCCAAATATCTAGCTCCAGAAAACTGCATCTCCCTCAATGTGCCTGCGGTAAATAACCCCATCTGGGGAAATATCAGGAGCCAGGAAGTTAAAATGCAGAAAATCCTTAAACTACTGGCCTCGGGTATAACAGCTTTTGCCAGGTCAGTAGACGGAAAAGATATGTCGGAAGAGCAACAGGATGCTCTGGCACTCTTCTGTGATGTTCAATTTGAGATCAACTGTTTCAGGAAGAGTGCCAACCGACCTACACTGAACCCAAAGTTCGCAGGGTTGTGTAGAACCAGCAGTGCACAGCCGCCTTCTCTGTTGTTCGGGGACAACCTGCCTAAACAGGTAAAACACCTTGACGAAGAGGCAAAAGCCGTCGGCATGATTAAGGTGCCGGCTGCTACCAGGTCCTCAAATATTCGGCGGCAGCACCCCTACGCACCCACCAGCAGGTCGCGTTATCACAGCGAAAGAACAGCTGGTGAAAGCTCGAAGGCCGTACAACCTACACAAAGGTCTTTTTTAGGCCATGTCCCAGAACGGCCTTCCTGGAAGATGCGCCAACCCCACACCACAGCGCCTCCACCTCCCAGGAACCAAAGACGGAGAAAACCAACACAGCACCACCGGTAACCATGGAGGTAGGTGGGTCTGGTTGCCCTCGGAACATAACATGTGTAACTTCTTCACAGGTTGGGGGTAGGTTACCCTTGTTCAGGGATGCATGGAGTTCTATAACTTCTGATCTTTTCATACTGCACAGTATTCAGGGATACAACATGCACCTAGCCGAAAGTTTGTGCTTTCACAAAAAGAGAAAGTGGAAGGTCATGCGGAACTGTTAAGACTACATACGAAAGGAGTAATAGAAAAACTAAACATGAATCTCTTGAGTTTGTATCAAACATCTTCACCAAAAACAAAAAAGATGGCGGATGCCGCATCATTATTGATTTGACACAACTGAAACGTTTGTTATTGCTAAACAACTAGTTTCCAAGGGGTACTTCATGGCTTGCATCGACCTAAAAGATGCACACTACTCAGTACCAATAGACAAAGATTACAGCAGATCTTTGAAATTTATCTGGATGGGGCAGCTCTGGCAGTATAAAGCGCTGCCTAATGGATTAACATCAGCCCCCAGACTGTTTACTAAAATATTGAAACCAGCATTGGCGCTTTTTCGGAAACAAAAACATATTGTCATGGCGTATCTCAATGACATCCTAATTGTGGGGAAAACCTTGGAATTGGCTAAATTGACTGTCTCAGCCACCAAGCTCCTATTTTAAAAATTGGGATTTATCATCCATTCAGACAAATCCAAGTTAATGCCTTCTGTGACTATGGATTATTTGGGGTTCATGATTGACTCTGTTCATGTGTCTGTCACCTTGCCAAAGGACAAAGCAACAGACTTGATAGAGGCATGTAACAGCCTTGTTTGCGTCAGTAAACCATCTATTCGGCAAGTAGCCAGGGTAATTGGGAAGGTCGTGGCTGCCTTCCAGCCACACAATTTGGACCCTTACATTACCAAAATCTACAAAGGGCCAAAATTGCAGCACTCAAACACCATGCTGGCCATTTTGACAGGCCATTTTGACAGTTACCAGCCAAAGCAAAATTGGAATTGCGATGGTGGATTAGCAATGTCCGTCACAAACCCTTCGGTTGTGTTACAAACTGATGCCAGCGCTCACGGCTGGGGAGAAACCAATATCACCTCCAGTTGCGGTGGTAGATGGAATGCACATGAGTTAACCTTACTTCAGGCACTGGGTATCAATCATCTAGAGATGTTGGGAGCGTTTCACGGACTTTGGGCTTATGGTTCAGACATGCACCATCTGCATGTTCGCCTACAAGTTGATAATACCACCGTGGTGGCATACATTAATCATGTGGGTGGAATTAAGTTGATATCTTGTGATGAATTGGTCAATACAATCTGGCACTGGTGCATAGAAAGAAACATTTGGATATCAGCTACTTACCATCCGGGTAAGCTCAATACAGCGGCGGACACCAGGTCACACAAATTTAATGACAACACCGAATGGATGTTGGACCACCAGGTATTTACTGACATTGTAGCTCGGTATGGAACGCCAGATATCGACCTTTTTGCATCAAGACTTAATCACCAGATACCAACATATGTTGCATGGGAACCAGACCCTGGGGCAGTAGCGATGGACGCTTTCTCGCTACACTGGGGGGATTTGTTTTTCTATGCATTTCCCCCTTCTGCCTCATCAGTCGGGTCTTGCGAAAAAATTCAACAAGACTCCGCATCGGGTATTTTGGTTCCCTGTGGTACTCAACATAGTTTCATAACCATGTATTCCGATCTCCAAGCGCCCGAGTTTGCTGGTACATCCTGTGACAAGGGAGAGTCATGCGTGCCATGACCGAATGAACCTATTGATTTGCAGGATTTGAAAAGACCTCTCCTGGAATTTGGGGTGTTGGACCGAACCATGAATACCATCGCGGCATCATGCAGAGAGTCCACCACGAAACAGTACCTCACCTATATAAAAAAAATGGGAGGTATTTTGTACCAGGACAGACACTGCTTACAACGCAGCCACCATCACGGATGTGCTGGAGTTCCTGGCAAGTCTACATTTCGATGAAGGCTTGAGTTATAGTGCCATCAACTGCGCAAGAAATGCCCTATCCTCGTACCTGGGACAGGGGTTAGAACACCATGGAGTAGGATCTCACCCTCTGGTGTCAAAACTCATGAGGGGTATTTTTTAATCAAATCCCCCCAGGCCTCGATATTCCCAGACTTGGGATTATGGCATTTTCCTGACCCTACTCAGAGATTGGGCACCAGCCACGTCCCTCTCACTAACCAAACTCACGCATAAAATAGTGATGCTGATGGCACTTGTAACGGCGCAGCGGGTCCAGTCTCTGCACAAACTAAGACTGGACGCCATGGTAACATCCCAAAATAAGGTAATTTTTCACATTTACGAGTTACTTAAACAAAAAAGGCCTGGGTCATCTGGCCTCAAATTGGAGTTCCTGGCTTAACCCGTAGATAGACGCCTATGCATAGTGACCCACCTTCTACATTATCTGGAGGTCACCCAAAGTCTCAGGGGAACCGAAATGGCTCTATTGATAAGTTTTAAACGTCCTCATCACAGAGTAACCGTGCAGACCATCTCAAGATGGTTCAGGGTGGTGTTAGGTGCAGCAGGGGTGGACACTGATATTTTAAATCTCATTCTACCAGGGCTGCGGCTACATCAGCAGCGAGGATGATGGAAGTTCCTATGGACCACATCCTTGCAACGGCGGGTTAGTCTAATGAAACAACTTTCCAGCGGTTTTATAACAAACCTGTGGCCACGCCTGAGATATTTGCAGACACTATTTTAAGTTCTGTATTATAATTTTCCCCGAAGTTAGGGGTTATTATTATTATTTGTTAAATAAATAGTTTATTGTTTTTCAGCACTGTTTCAAGTCTGAAATACGTCAACATACTTCCTCCATTGGTTATTGTGGCAGTGTGTGAGCATGGACTCGTTTCCAGGGCATGAAATCAAATGAGCTTTGAAGTCTTCACATAATCACTCACGTGACTCTGAAGTAAAATAGTAAGATTAAACGAGAACTTACCAGTTCGAAGTTTGATCCTTATTTTATGAGGAGTTACGATGAGGGATTACGTGCCCTCCGCTCCCAACCATCTATTATAAGGTCAATTGGTATGTTAGTTCTCTTATCTTACTATCTTCAGTCAACTCTACTTTCTGTGATTTCACACCGCTGCTTTGAAGAATGTCGCGCATGCGTGCTGGTGGGGTCTTCACGTAATCCCTCATCGTAACTCCTCATAAAATAAGGATCAAACTTCAAACTGGCAAGTTCTCATTTAATCTTACTATTTCAGGTGACCTCTGACAACCCCCTCCCCTTTTTGCCCAACACCCCCCTCTCTCCTCCCCACCTGGACTTACACCTATTTCTGTCCTCCTCCCACCCCTCGCCTCCACCTGCATTCCTTCCTCTGATTTCACAATTCTCAACACTTAAATCAGTTTGTCCAACCATGTGCCTATCAGAACCCTCCCTCACATGTGCTCTGTTATTATCTGCCATGCTTTGTCCTGTCACTTTTAGTTTTCCTCCCCTCCACCCTCGCCACGACAATCAGTCTGAAGAATGACCGGGAACATTGCCTATCCATGTTTTCCAGAGATGCTGCCTGACCCGCTGAATTATTCCAGCACTTTGTGTATTTTTTTGTAAACCAGCATCTGCAGTTCCTTTTTTCTAGATTATCAGAATGCTGCTTGGATTAACGGGTATTTGCTATGAGGAGAGGTTGAACAAACATCAAGTGTTTTTTCTGGAGTGTCAGAGGTTGACAGAAGACCTGACAGAAGCATATAAAAGTATGAGGCAGACCACCGTCTTTTTTTATCACGGTGGACAGTTGGAAGCTTTTTTCCCCCATGGTGGAAATGTCAAAAAGTAGAGGGTATAGCTTTAAGGTGAGAGGGGCAAAGTTTAAAGCAGTGCAGGTTAAGTTGTTTTTAGTTCATACAGAGGGTGACTGGAACTCGCTGCCATGGACGATGATAGAGACGGATCTGATAGGGCATTTCAGAGGCTTTTAGATAGGCACATGGATATTAATCACTGGAAGGACATGTATCACGTGCATGCAGAGGAGATTAGTATAACTTGATATCATGTTTGATAGGACATTGCGGGTTTAAGGGCCTGTTCCTGTATTGTACTATTCTAAGTGAGATATCCCTGGCATGTCCAAACGTAATAGCATTAAAATAAGGAGTTGGCCTTCAAACAAGTTGTGAAGATTTATTGGGTATCGTAAATCTTTGGAATTTTATACCCAAGAATGCTGCGATTACTTAATTGCAGTAGAAATTCCAAAATTTGACAGAATTTTGGTGTCAAGGAATATGGGATTAGTAACTGCCTTACGTTTTACATGTACAGAGTTTCTACCACCGCTTACTACTCACATGGTTCTATTCTGATTATGAGAATTTGTGTGTTCCTGCATTTTTTCACGTTTGCACCAAATGTAAATCACATAGTACCTTGTCATCACCCTGTATATTTTATCATGACAGCATCTGTGTTGTGCTTAAAAACAAAAGTTCTCTGGTGTCGTACTTTATGCTGTCAAAGGTGATCCTGATGCAGCAATAATATCTTACTAAGGTAAGTTGTGCATTATTGTTACATTATTCTGTTCAAAATGGGAAACACTATACTGATTAAAGTCATACAAATTTAATTTGTTTTTCAGAGATCATAAAAAAATGCTTGATTTCCGGGTTGGTGACAAAGTGTGCTGCACTAGGAATGCTTACGTCGTGGATTTTACTAAAATCTCAAAACCAGAGTCTGAGACCGATTCGAAGGGGATGAAGGGAAAAAATCGCTTATGTAATGGGAGAAATCTTTTTTATCACGGAGGTAAAACTTTGATCTTTTTGTAAAAATTAAAAGGTATCTTAAACATAGAAACATAGAAACATAGAAATTAGGTGCAGGAGTAGGCCATTCAGCCCTTCGAGCCTGCACTGCCATTCAATATGATCATGGCTAACATCAACATTCTTTATTGGAACGTTGAAACATCGTAAACAACATTGAAAGCCAAATGTCTAAAATGAGTTAGAATCAAGCATTCCTTTTGGTGTATAGACTTAACTGCTTGAAATGATACTTACAATTTGTCAGATCTGAATTATCAACATGTTCTAAATTAACAGCACTTTCTGCATATCCTCAGTTGCCCTTACTGGGCTATTCCCATAATTATATGAAATCTTGCAACAGTAAACTTTCAAGGGAGTGCTGGAAGCTCCCTAAGATTTTGTCTGTTTTTTCATACTTTTTTAGTAAAAATATGGCATCTGCTCTCAATGTGGAGGATAGCCCAGGTATCTCTTTTTCACAAACTGCAGAATAAATCCAATCTGACTTATTACAGCTTCATCAGTCAACTCTTTATCAGCAGTATTGACAGTACTATCGAGTTGCACTGTACTGAGCAATGCACATTATCACCAATGCACAGTTTAGGTTTTAATGATAATCATGTCCATGGTTCAAACATGGACCAATGAATTGAATTCCAGAAGTGAGAGTGACTGCCCTTGATAGCAGTCACTCTCACTCAACTTGCACTAAGTTGCACTCAACTTATTTAATTGAGTGCAGCATCAAGAAAATATATGGACATCAACAGAAAAACACTCCACTGCTCGGAGTCGCATGTGGCACAAAGGAAGATGGCTGTGATTTTCGTAGACAATGCGAGAGTTTCTCAGTGCCCTGCACCCAAGAATTTTCAACTATTTCATAAATTATCTTCTTTTCATCATAAAGCCAGATGTGGGGACATTCACATGACGTTCAATTACATTCTAAATTGAGCAGAGGGTGAAACAATGTACGCCGAGTACAGCAAGATCTAAACGACATTCGGGCTTGGTGTGATAAATGAGGAAAATAACATTCATGCCATGAGTGAGAAAGTTCAAAGATTTAAAAGTTGCAAAATGGATTCAGCTGTAGAATTAGAATTAGAAGCAATAAAGAAATGCCTTCACCTTTCTGCTATTACACTAGCATTCTTCCATAACACCTGTGAGATAACAGCACAACTTGAGTGTTTTCCTTTATGATATTAACATCAGAAGAATGTTCAGACAATGGTTCTTTCCCTCTGCTCTACTGATTGCAATGTACAAACAATAGATCAACAAGGTTGAACAACCAAATGCTTGATCTGCAGGAAAATAGTAAGATAAACGAGAACTTGCCAGTTTGAAGTTTGATCTTTATTTTATGAGGAGTTACGAAATGAGGGATGCCTGAGCACGTGTAAGGAAGCCCTCCTAGTCCCTCACCAGCACTAAAGCGCAGCAGGCTGTCATACTTCAAAGCAGTGGCGTGAATCACAGCTACACAGTACAGTGTTCAGACTCACTGGGTGTAAAGTAAGCCTCTCCCAAGGACGGTCTGGAACGCAGGAGAACAGCCTTTGGAAAATTCGATTTAGAGACCAACGGCTTAGAGAGATAGCTGGTAGCCCTAGTCTCTTGCCCGGACTTGGCAACATCTACCTTAAGACTGATGAAGGACCTGGGGATCAGTGGACAAGCCCTACGCCAGGCCATCAAAGAAACATCACGGGTAGCAGAGCGGAGTAGCCAGTTGCTCTGGCTGAAGAGGAAAGACCCCATTTGGTCTCCCAAATAACCGACTAGACAGATGCAGAGGGGGGTGGTTCCGGGATGCCAGATTGCACCGCTGAGCATACTGGAGACGTCGTGGGTTCAATATGCGAATCGTTGATGAAAGTAGGTGCCCACTTGATAACCCCAATGACGTGTCTGCCTAGCCTTTCTCAACATCGGAGGAGCATAGGTGAGTGCAGAAGGCTCCCATCACCATCGGGAGTAAATTGATATTTGGCACCTTGGATTTTAACATCTAGTCCTGTGTATTTGCAAACACTATTTTACTTCGGAGTCACGTGAGTGACTACGTGAAGATTTCAAAGCTCTGTGATTTCATGCCGTAGATCCAGTTCCATACGACACACTGCTTCAGTTGACACAGGAGTGAACAAATAATGTATTGAACATTGCTTAAATTATTCAATAAACATTTTAATAATAAACAAAACAGTCATAACCCCTCTATCCCTGGGGGAAATTACAAATGAAATTACAAAAGAAATCAAACGGAACCCAAAACAGCATGCCCAAAACCTTGCACTGCCAGGACAGTTTGTCATAAAACTTGGAAAACGTCGATTCCCTAGACCATCCTGCGGTCCCGAGGATTTGGTCTAGAGGCGCGTCCTGTGCCTTCGCTGCGGATGTTGATGCTGCCCTGGTGGAGTGAGATTTAAACACATGAGTGACTACTCCAGCACAATCAAAAACCTGTTTTAACCACCTAGAAATAGTTTGTACTGATACCTTTATATGAGGTTTTTTGTGGCTGATGAGCATTGCTGTTTCAGAACCTCTGAGACTCTTAGTTACCTCGATATATTGACACAGGTGCGTAACTACACATAGCTTTCAGTCAACGGGGTATGCTTTAAAGCTTACTTTGGTTTTGGCCATGCCTGGCCTGCTTTGTTTGATTAAATCATATACATAAAACATCATTTTTTTTTGAAAATTAATAGTTTTTTATTGGAGGGAAAAAAAATTCACAGTACATCTGATATATAGCATTACATTTTCCTCCATTTTGTTTTTTATAACTAATTATTAATAATAATATAAACAAAATAATCCTAACCCATCCTCCCTAAACGCCCCTTGGCAGCTTATTTTTTCACAATCCAAATATATCACAAAATCAAATGCACTTTTTAACAATAATAAAGTAACAAAACAGAATAAAGGCAGATCCCCACTTAATGTCCATTGCTCTCAGTCAACAGGTAGTTCCTTTAGACCCACAAAGTATGATAAAAAGGGTTCCCATTTCAAATAAAACTTTTTCACAGACCCCCTCAATGTGAATTTAATCTTTTCTAACCTTAAAAAAAAAGTCATGTTATCTACAGAAGAATACATGCTATCCAGCCATAGCTTTTGCAATGTCTAAACCCGTTGCACTGATACTAGCGCCATGAGCATAACCACTTTGGTAAGTGTTAACTTCTGAAAAGACAATGATGTAATTGGAGCCCATTGCTGAAGCAGTGTGAGAATTATACTCACATCCCAGATTTCTGTATATCTAGGCTTAGGAGGGTTTTTGTTTTAAAATAGCTCTCATGAATCGGAACACTAGCGGATGAGACCCGATAAATTGTTGTCCCGAAAATTGCCCTAAAAAGGAGGACAAAGCACTCCAAACACTATTAATGGCACTATAGCTCAACTGTTCATCAGTCATGAATGGCTGAGTCATCATTCTTAGGACCAATGGGAACTATGGCTGTGTAGGCCATTCAGGAACCACCAGAACGCCTGAGGCGGAGTCCTGCTCTATTTTGGTGAGACATTGCTTCATGAGGCAGAATGGGGGAAAAGCATAAAAGAATGTACGTCCCCAATGTAGCAAGAATGCATCCACCGCTACTGCTCCTGGATCTGGTTCCCATGAAACGTATTTAGGTAACTGGTGATTTGGCCTGGATGCAAACAGATCTATTTCTGGCAAACCATACCGGCTGACAATCATTTTAAAAACGTTTGGATTTAGCATCCATTCTATGTTGTCATTAAATTTCCGTGACCTGGTGTCCGCCACCACATTATCTCTACCTGCAGAGACTGGTAGGTAGATAGCTGAGACTCAGATATTTCTGGGAATGCACCAGTCCCAAATGAGGTTAGCCAGATTATCACATGATACTGACCTAATTCCTCCCATGTGATTGATATAAGCAAAAGCCGTGGTATTGTCAATCTGGAGCTGAACATGTAAATCATTCATTGTTGAACAATATGCTTTTAGCCCATAGAATGCACCCAGCAATTCTAAGTAATTTATACCATGCCTCTGCAGGATTAATTCCTCTTGCACACTCCATCTACCACCACAGCTAGACTCGGTATCCGTGTGCTCCCCATCCCGAAGCACTGACATCTGTAAAATAACTGAAGGTTGTTGAGTCAAAATGTTTTTAGTACTTTGTGAGACATTGATTATCCACCATTACAATTTGGCGATGGCTTTGGCTGACAACTACATTGTTCTGTCGAAATGACCTGCATGTTCTTTAAGTGCTTGTTCTCTAGCTCGTTGCAAACTGATAGTGCAGAGGTCCAAACTGCACTGCAGGGAAAGCCGCCACTAATTTACCAATGACACTGGCTACTTGCCAGATGGAGGGTTGTTGTTCCTCTACGAGACTGCTACAGACCTCCATGATTTCAACAGCCTTGGCCGTAGGCAAAGTCACTGACATGTCAATTGAATCAATGACAAACCCCAAATAATCAATTATTCGGGATGGTACTAGCTTGGATTTTGTTGGATGGATGAGGAAACCTAACCTCTGAAACAGGTTGCTGAAACCGAATTCTCAGCTGCTTCCTGAGTGTTGCTTACAATTAAAATATCATCTAAATAAGCCATCACAGTGTGATTCTGGGCACGGAGTAGCGCCAGAACTGGTTTCAATAATGTTGTAAATAACCTAGGAGCTGAGGTTAAGCCATTGGGCAATGCTTTAAATTGCCACAGCTGTCCCATCCAACTAAATTTCATGTATCTACAGTACTGATGATGAATTTGTACTGAATAATATGCATCTTTCAGATCTATGGTTGCCATATAACAACCTTTTGATAACAACTGCTTAGCAGTACTGAAAGTATCCATTTTAAAATGCCTATACTGGACATAAGAATATAGTCGGGTTAGGTCCAGAATGACTCGACACCCACCATCCTTTTTCTGCCTAGGGAATATATTGGACACAAACTGTTGAGGATGATTTACCGTCCTTTCAATTATTCACCTATAGAGTTTCTGGTCCTGAAAAAAACAATACCCGACTAGGCATATTTTGTGCAGGTGGATGTATTCCTGACATAAACTAAATTCGAGACCCCCGGACATTGTCCAGTATAAATAGATCTGAAGTTATGTAGCATCATTCATCATAAAACAATTGCAACCTACCCCCAACCGGAGGTTGTTCCCCAGAGGATATATCCTGGACCGAATCAGTTACCCATACCTCCATAGCTGATCTCGGATTTATCAACCTTCTGGCCATGTTGGGGGTGTGCATATGAACGGCGTGTAACTGGCAACGCTCTGCTTGGACCTGCCCCAGCATCTGAAGCCTGTCTGAAGTGAAAAGGCCTGCGCGGCGGTATCCTGGCCGAGGGTGTGTAGGTCTTAATGAGGCCGATGGTTTTGGCCTCTTCCTCTAGGTCTTTAACCTGTTTTGCCAGGTCTTCACCAAATAAAAAATTTGGCGCCTGGATATTGGAGGACTTACAGAGAGCCGCGAAGCGTGGATTCAGTGTTGGCTTGATGGCGATCTTCTGGATGCAGTTTATCTCGAAATGAGCATTGCACAACAGGGCCAACATATCCTGCTGTATTCCTGACATCGGTGCTCCTTGGACCATTTGCCCAAATGCTGTGATCCCGCTCCCACCAATTTGAGGACTCTCTGGAATCGGAGCTCCTGCCCCCTCATAGATGCGCTCATTTGTGCGCAGATGGCCGAGTTCACGGTGGGCACCTTGAGCGACGCACAGTTAACAGGTGTCTGGTAACGAGTTGATGTTTCCTCAATAATAGAATCCTGGACCTAGTGAGAGGCCATATAATTTATGTTACTGGCCAGATTATCCTCCATGGCTTCACCTGTCCCCTCCGGTATGGCAAAATTTTTGGCCACATCCGGGACACCTGGAGCATGGCTCATGTGCTTTGGTGTATGCACAAGAGCAGTGCCACCAACTTCAGGGTCAGAATCCCCCTGCCCTGGCTCTCCCGAGCCTTGCTCTAGGGAGGTATCAACCAGCCCTAAACAAGGTGCTGGTGATGGGAATTCCCACTGGAACTCGTAGGCGTGCTGCTAGTCCTCGCCAAACAGGCCTCTGCCTGAGGCTGTCCCAGAAAACTGTTGGGGGATCCTGAGGGTATGCGACCCCGACTGGAACACTTCATGGTTCAACATTCTTTCTATCATTTTTTCCATGTTATCAAGATGTCCCCAGACCTTCTTGTTTGAAGGAGGGGAGTCTTCTTGGTCTGACTCGTCTGAATAAACAGGCCTGACTGATTTCCTTTTTGCCTTCCTCCCTACTGGAGTGGCCACAGCGCCCTGAGGCACCGGAGTTGATGGAGGCATTTGAGCTGCCGACGGTTCTGCAGTCGGCGTCCTCGGAACCGTGTTACCGCAGCCGGTATTTCCCTGGCCTCCTAACCGTTCACTAACCACGGTCCCACAAGTAAGTATTTTACTGCGAAAGGCAGCACTCTTTTTCGCTACTCCATTTTGAGAGTATTCCCGCTGGATCCTGAAACCAGCCTTACAGAGATTAAGTACCCGCAGAAAGTTGTTTGAACCACTTACCTGCCGGTTTGTTACTTACCGCTGGTGGATCAGCGCTCTCCAGCCCGTGCTTCGGACGTAATGGACGCCATGCTTCGGACGTAATGACGCGCATGTGCCTGGCAGGGCTTCTTCACGTAGTCACACATGACACCGAAGTAAAATAGCTTCTGTAGCATAACCATATATGGGCTAACCTTTCGTCTCTCGGAAGAACCTGTCAATCTTAACAAGCAAGAGGCTGTACAATGCTCTGTAGATAAAGTATTGCTGAATCACTGATTATTGGGATATAAATATATCTGATTGAACATTACCCATTTGTGTGGGGATAGAGTGACTCTGTATAGTCTGTATCTACATACTGTAAGAGTGACAGCCACAGCCGCCTGACAAAATAAATATTTTACTAAATTACTAATTTTATTGTGTTTTTGTTTGTTTGAAGTGAAACAAACTTTAACATGAGTACCAGTCAAT
This sequence comes from Okamejei kenojei, assembly GCA_035221665.1. NCBI lineage: Eukaryota > Metazoa > Chordata > Chondrichthyes > Rajiformes > Rajidae > Okamejei > Okamejei kenojei. The sequence goes on along the minus strand of CM069149.1, from coordinate 9,482,941 downwards.
GATCACCTCCAACAAAAGATTATCTAACCACTTATCCTAAAAATTCAATATCATTACCATCATTCAGTTCTCTACCATCATATTCTGGGGGAGGGTCATGATTGATCAGAAACTCAACTGATGCAGTGACTATGAAAGCTTGTGGGAAACTTGGTTTCCTGCTGTGAATGGCTCATTTCTCAACACTTAGAAGCCTTGCAATGATCTGCAAGGCACAACTCTTGCCTGGATGAGTGCAGGTCTATAATGATACAAGTAGGTATCGAGGATTTGGATCAATGATGGTAAGAGCATTTTAAGTGTAAAAAGAAAATAAGTTTATTAAAGTATAGTGAATTGAACTAAAATAATTAGTATGTCACATGCCTGCTGTCTGTGTGCTCCATTGGTCCGCGCCGATAGGAGCAGCGTCTGGTAGCAACATGTCTCATGCCTTTCTTCTGTACGCGGGGGGCTTTTTAACACTGGCCTGAAGAGGGTTCTAACCTGAAATGTCACCTATCCATGCCTTTCAGATTTCCTGCCTGACCTGCTGAGTTACATCAGCACTTTGTTTTTTTAATTAAATGGCTCTTTGGATTTTGACATTGCCTTGGCAAATTGCCTGATCAAAAAACAAATATTTAATTTGTGAAGAAATAATTGACCAATGTTAGATTTATCATTCATTAATTTGAGTTCTGACAAACAAAGAAACAGGACCTTTTTCCCCCAACTTGTCCACGGCGACCAAGATCTGTGCTAACCCCTTTGCCTGTGTTTGCCCCAAATCCCTCTAAAGCTGTTCTATCCAATCCAAGAGGTTTTAAAAATGCTGTTTTTGTATCAACCTCTATCCCTGCCTCTAACAGCTCGTTTCATTTACACACCACCCTCCATATAAAAATATGTCCCTCAATTTAGCCTTAAATATTTTCCCTCTCACCTTAAAACTCTGCCCATCAGTTTTAGACTCCTAGGTGGACTGTGAGTATTTACTCTATTGATGCCCCTCTTAATTTTATAATTATCTGTGAGGTGATCTCTCGGCATCCTTTTGCACAAGGAAACCAGTTCCAGCTATGCGGTGTTTCCTTAAAACTCAAGCCCTCCAATCCAGGCAACATGCCTGTGAATCTTTTCTGCACCCTCTATAGCTGTATCTTATCCTTTCTGTGGCGATCAGATGTGCACAATACTCCAAGTGTGGCCTAACTAATGTTTCATACAATTGTAACATGACGTCCAGACTCCTATAATCAATCCCATGCGGATGAAGACGAGCATATGGTACGCCACCTTCACCAAATATTTTTGTGCTTGTGTGGATAAAAAGGTCTTATAAAGCTTTATTTGTTTGGCTTGCAGGATAAAATTATACAAACCAATGCATCTAATACACGTTACTTGTTACTGGATGACAAGGAAAATAAGCAGATTTTGGTGAATTTTAAAGAAGTAAGGAAGAAATGCAAGTTGGCACATGCATGGGCCAGAACAATACACACCTTTCAGGTAGGAAACATTGTACTGAATAACTTAATAAATTAAATTGAACGTTGAACTGCACGTAGCCTCTGAAGAGTTGTATGGAACTGATTGAATATTGAAGGCTATGTTTTTTGGAAACTACTGTTTGGTCTAATAAGTGCACCTCATGGTTGCATAATGCACCTCTAGAATACTGCATCATGCTGTGAATTGTTGGAAGATTACGTGTTGCATTAATGGTGAGGTTATTACAAAATTTAGCCACTAGGAAATGATGCGATTTCTCTATGGAATGCTGAGCAGAAAAAGCTAATGCAGTTCTAAGGATAATTTAACAATCAAACATAATTTTCATTGAGGGAATTAAAATATACAATGGTAGGAATTTGAGATAAAGAACAATTGCATGAAGAATGAGAATTTCATTTGATTTGTTTCTTTTTCCCTCTTGTTTCACAGAGCTGGTAGCTCCCTCTATTCCTCAGTGATCATTCATACATTGAGTGTAGGTTATCAAAGCTGAAGTGAAATTTACAGTTGTATTTAATGGAGAGCAATCAGGAATGGAAGATTACCAGGTTACTGTCCGAAATGTTCGAGGGTTCACATTAGTTACAGCCCTAGAGTGCTGCTTTGGCTGTGCTGCACTATCTAAGTATAACTTGGGACCTTCTGCTGAAGTCTGCTGAATGGGTTTGAAACACTAATGGAAATACAATCCTTTTATACTTTAGGGCTCTGAAGCCGACACGGTTGTGTATGTTGTGGGAACGGCTGGAAGACAGAACTGGCAGCACATCTATACCGCAGTCACACGGGGGCGCCAACGTGTATATGTTGTTACATCCGAGGTTCAATTTATTACAGCAGTGACAGCCAGAGGCCCCCAGAGAAACACTCGCCTGCGTGAATGGCTGCAGGAGAAACTAGTAAAGCCAGGAGCTGCACCATGCTCTGAAGGATTACAGTCCCAGCAACAGGCAAGTTGCATGCTCTCTCCAGTGGCAGCACCCAGCTCAACCCTGTTTGATTCATCTGCTTCTTCGACCCAGGTATTACAAAACTTGTCATCCTGTACAGCAGGAGAAGTGAATGAGAGCACGAACAAACAATCTCAGAAAGAAGACTCCTATTCTGAAGATTTGCAATTTGCGCAGAATTATAGCTGGTCTCCTTATAGTGTGGAGCTGGACAACAGAGAATGCAATGGAGCCTGCGAACGGCCAGATGAAGCAGTCAACTCCTTGCCTCATATTGGTGATACATCAACAAGAGAGAGTTTGGTGATGACTACTGAGGAAACATCTACTGAGTCTAAAACAATTGAAGCAAACTGGTCTCCTGGCTGTAAGAGAAGTGATAATGCTTCGGCTGGTGAGGGATCGACTGCAAAGTATTCAAAGGTAAATTAAATTAGCTGCTGGGTAGTCTAAATTACTGGAGTATTAACATCAGATCATGTTGATATTTAGTAAGAAACAGCAGTTTGTTGTTCATCCATCACAACAGCACTGCTGATTGCAGCTTTTGGGGAACACGTGTTCATAGGAGTGTGTGTTCTGAGCTTATAACATCCCTGCTTTATAATCCAACCTGAGTGGCTGTTATTTATGTTGGTTAGTCCTTCAGAAGCAATGAGAATTATTTTTTTAATCCTATTTAAAAACATCTATTTTTTCGTTAATCATGTGCCAATCGTCCCATGGGTTATTATTTTAAGGTCGCTTGCTGACCATAACTTTGCTAAAAACTCATCTCATGAACTTGTGAATGTGCTACCAGTGTTTTATTTTTCTGCCTATTAACATCCATAAAACTGAAATGATTCTACATGGGCTACGATTGCGCAAGACCCGACAAAATGTGTCATAATTAGTTTATCCTCCCTTTCTATATCCCTTCTTGAATTGAACACCAATCTGCTGCTAATTATTAATGGGTTAATTCTGTTTTCACAGGACTTATTACTGCCACTGATGCCTTTCTAAATTGTGTTTGGTAACCTAAACAAAGGAAATGTTCACTGACATATCCTAAATAATGTAGAACTTGAGGATTACTGAAATTCTTGATCTTTACTTCAGTGATACAAGCAACTATTGATTGGAGTTAATATCTGAGATTGTAATTGGTGCCCATTGATAATGGTTAAAACATGAGTAGATTTATTTAATGGTATGGTAATTAAAAAATGATAACTCTTCTTAACTAAACCACTTGTATGTTATTTTATTTTGCAGACTTTAATGGAATCACCTCTTGGATGTACAAAGTTTAGGATGATGGTACTTGATAACTCATCACCACCAGTAAATACGAGTAAAAGGTTGTTTGCAGAAGAGAACAAATGAAGCTGTAGATTTTACTCAAAAATGACAAGTTGGCAAATAGACTGCTATTGTGGAGGTGCAAATATGTCTAGATGAAACTGAAAGGTATGTTTATGTTTTAAAACCAGTGATAGGACTTTTAAGCATGTACCAGTCAATGTAATAACGGGTTACAGAGATATGCCAGATAAGTATTCTCATATTAATTTGTGGCAACCAGTTTTTTTTAAATAAAAAAAATATTTTGTGGAATGTAAGTACTGTCTTTAAATTTTACCTGAATGTCAGTAAATAATTTTCTGTAATATATAAATCAGCCGCATTCAATTGTACAACAATAGTGATTTGGTCTCACATGGTTTTATTTCATTTTGCATATCTCATACAAATTATCAGTGAAGATTCCCAAAATCTTAGACAATAAATATCATGCTACCAAAGTAGGAAATTTGTACAAAAATGTTTTACAGTTTATAATACTTGTTGTTACAAATAAAAATACATTGTCAATATCCAAAGGACATGAATCAAATCTCATATCTAGGTTGTAGCTGTCTGTATTCGTGTTGCTGGCAGTGGTTTTCTTTTCAAATATGCATCATGGATTTAGGCTGGGAAATGTAACATTACAAGTGTGGTAGTTGTACAGTTAATGGCTCAAAGAAGAGTGGAGATATTTCCTTGATTTTCAAATAAGAGAGTAGGTTTCAACATTCATCGAGGCAGAATATGTTCAGAAGCAGATCAGTTTTATATAAAGTAAAACTCCATTAATCTGACACTCGGGGATATTGAATGGTCCTGAACTAGCAAATTTTATAGATTGGATATTAATTTGGTTATTCTAACGTGTCAGTATGGAGAAGGGTTACAAGCTGAAACGGAATCCATGTTCTCGAGAGATGCTCCCTGACCCGCTCAGTTACTCCAACACTTTGTCTTATGTTGCAAACCAGCACCTGCAGTTCCTTTGTTTTTAAAGATGTTACACAATAACATTTCAGTGAGCCTGGAATGTTTTAAAAGGTGTGTGGTAAACAGAACTTGGGTGAGCTTAAAGGGATTGCAGAAACCAAGGCGCTGGTGAGATCACAAGGACTGAGACAAACATCACCTGGTTATATAGTTGCCAAACAAATGAATTTTCCGAATGGCTGGGTAGTAAGTGGATTATTGGAGTTTTACTGCATACACTAATATCTTTTTTTCTGTTAGTCACTCCACTATTGTCAGAATGTTAGAATCTACCACCCCTATGTATCAATACTTTATTAGGAGTGAGGCACAAGCAACAATAATACTAAGATATTTAACCAGCTTTAAGTTCATACACATCAAAGTAAAATTCAAATTTCAGTTATACTGATTTATAAAGTCAATCATTTACAATTACAAATGCGTTCCTTAACTAGTTACCAAACCCAATAATGGGCTATAAAATGTGAAGACTGAATACACGAATGAGCAGGTTCAGGATGACGTGTGTAAATGGATTGGGATTTAAGACTAAGTAATCCACATAGCAGATACATCTCATCAGTTACAATCTCTATGGCAATATCAGAATCTTCATGGCAAAAGGTGAGGTTGTAAATTCCCAGCACAGAGAAGGTCATCTGTGGTGTTTGGATTGGGGTGGTGTTTTACTTTAACATCGAAGAATTCTTTAGCAGATCAGTACTTTTGATAATAGTATAACTAAGATTTAGTCCCTAATATCCTGTGCTATGGAAGAGGGTCCCTCTGATTATGTCAGATCACTGTCGTAAGGAAATGCTATAAAGCCAAGAATTGCTTCAAAGCTCTCCTACGGAATACCATCTTAAAGGCTAATAGCAATAGGAACATAACTTTGGCCAGAAACTAGTTCAAGAAGACTAGCTTAATAGTAATTGTGCAGTTTTTAAATTTTCATTCAAACATTTTTAAACTTACTCTGGGTAAAGACTATGCTACACTAAGTTTTACAGTTGTTTCTGTATATGATTTTTAAATGGTCATTCTGTGTTTTTAAACATGCTAATTTTTTTATTGCCCAGGAACCAGATGGCAGCATCGTAGTTCATTATTTAAAAAAATAGAATTTGGACAGTAATCACCGTGGGGAGGTAAAAACACTCTTGGCAATGGGTTTTTGTTTCATTGCTGTGCCCTGCATAGACTGGCTTATTATTTGTCAACCTTGTAACCGTTTGTCATTTGCAATGTGAGAAGGGAACAAGTTTCCATTCATTCATGAAATGTGTACACTTGGTATCTGTGAAAAATGCAAATAGTTGATAAGGAGGGTTTTCCCACGAATGAACATTGTTCAAAATGAGTTAGCACCACTGGGGAACAAAACGTCTGTCAATTGGATTGAATAGCTGACACTACAATGTGTTGGTATTTTCCTGGATCTCTGTACTACCAAGCCTTCCTTTCTGTTGCCTATAAGTATGAGCTTCATTTTGCTCATTCCATTCTTCTGGTTGTGACGTCTGATCTTCAGAGAGCACCTCCTGGAAGGCTAATGGGTTTCTGCTGATGACCAATTCAAGTTTATTGCCAGAATCTGCAATTAGTGGCACTACCAGGCAGCAGTCAAAATCTCTGGTACGAATATGATTTACCTGTCACAAGGAAACAAAATAGCCATCAATCCTATTACAGTCTACTTCCATGAATTATGCTACTCTGTTTGTAGTGATCTTTGATGTAACAAGTGTTGATCTCCCTGTACCTGTAGTAACCTGTCATAGGGCAGAACACCACCAAGGGCTGCTGGTCCATTTGGCTGAATGTTGTTGACATACACACCTTTCTCCAGCAGGCCATCTGAAACACTGAATCCAAAATCCTGAATGTCTGAATCTTTGTATAGTGTTACATGTTAAATATGGAGATATTCATTTGAAAACATTTAAAGTTGGTCCACCATCACTGTCCCATATGCCTCATGTGTAATGGAAATATCTAACAACATGTAATTTTACTCTTTTTGGGCCATATTTGATAATCGCACATTCACAATTAAAAATAAATTACAACACTATTGTAAAGCTTGTTGACTGTAAACCGGAGGGAAAATACTCAACAGAATTTTGCTAATCTAATCACTTCCTGGAATTCGTCAAAGGGAATTACATTTGCAACAAATCCAGTTTCTATCCTAAAACAATTTTGAATTGAGAAGAAACATGACCAGAATATATATATTTTTTTAATTTTATTTATTATAAGTAATGTACATTGCAGTGATATAAGCCAAAAATAACATAATACATTTCATGTACCACTTCTTGTTTTAACATTTAAGAAGAAGAAGAATAGAGAAAGCTAGATAAGATAGTAAGTGCATGAAAGAGTGATCAGGAAAAACCCGTAGAAGCGTAAAACACGAGAAAGAATAAAAAAGAAAACCAAAGGAAAAGAAAGAGAAAAATAGAAAACAGAAAATATAAGAAAGTAAAATAAAATAAAAGGGATGTACCTATTTGTATCTTCACATACCCCTCACCAGGTCCTAAAACCATTTATTTTCAAAGTTATGTTGTACCCTATGCTTGTAATAAGTCGACAAATGGAGACCAAATCTTTTGGAAATGGTCTGATTTGCCTGCTAGGAGGAATCTCATGTCTTCGAGGTGTAACATTTCGGACATATTTGAAATCCACATTTTTATCGTTGGTGTGGGAGCGTTTTTCCAGAATTTAAGTATACTTTTTTTTGCCATTATTAAGCCATAATTAAGAAAGCTCTTTTGGAACGAAGTCAGCTCAAAGCTGGCTTCCATTGTTCCAAATATAATCAATTCTGCGTTCGGTTTCAGTTTTATCTTAAATAATTTTGTGAAAATGTCAAAGATTTCATTCCAAAATGTTTGGATTTTTATACAAAAAACAAAGGAATGTGCTATAGTTGCTTCTTGGGATAGACATTTATCACAAATGGGGGAGACATTTGGAAAAAAAAAAACGTTTTTAGTTTTTGAATGATATAGTCTGTGTAAGGTTTGAATTGGATTAGAATATGTCTTACATTGATCGAGCATTTGTGCACATATAGCAAGTGTTTATCCCAACTCTCTTTCGAGATTTTTATAGCTAGTTCTTGTTCCCAATCTCTTCTAATTCTATCAGATGATGGTATTTCTATATTTAGGATGATATTATACAAGTATGATATTAAATTAGTTGAGTCCGCCCTTATATTAATTGCTTCGTCTAATAGGTCTAGAGACAAATTTTGATATTCATGTGTATATTTTTTCAAATATGGATTTGAAAATATTTAAAATATTGATTACTTCTGTGATTGTATTTAAGTTGTAGTTGTTGGAATGATAAAAAAAAAAAATCAATTTTCATACATGTCTCCAAACGTTTTAATTCCTATTCTTTCCCAATGTGTAAATGATTTATCAATAGTGGATTGTTCAAACGACGGATTATTAACTATGGGAGAGAGAAGCGATAGATTTCTTAATTTAAGGGTTAATTTTATTTGTTTCCAAATTCTAATAGTACTATGAATAATTGGATTTTTACTGTATATTGTATTATTCAGTTTTGATGGTGAGAGAAGGATCGCTCCTATATTAAAAGGGGAGCAATCCTCTCTCTCCAGTACTATCCAATCCACCCATTGGGCTGAGTTGTCGAACAGGTGAATCACATTTTTGACATTTGCTGCCCAATAATAATACAAAAAATTAGGGAGTGTTAATCCATCAAATTCTTTAGGTTTGCACTAATGTCTTCTTTGAAATCTATGGGATTTATCGTCCCATATAAAATTTGTGATATCAGAATCCAGTTTTTTTTTAAAACTTTTTAGGTAAGTATATTGGTATTGATTGAAATAGATATAAAATTTGTGGTAGAAAGATCATTTTTATAGCATTTATTCGGCCTATTAAAGACATCGGAAGAGTTTTCCAAAATGTAATCAGGGCATTTAATTTATTAAGTAGGGGCATATAGTTTGCATTAAATAAAGATTTATATTTTCTGGTAATTTCAATTCCCAAATATTTAAATTTTTCTGTAGCAATTTTAATGGGAATTTTAACAGGTGTGTTGAGTCTTGAGCTTTTATCGTCATAATTTAACTTTTATTCCAATTTATTCTATATCCTGAAAGGATCCAAATTCCTCTATTAGATTTAATATATTTGGTATACTGATTTGTGATTTTGTGATGTACAGTAGTACATCATCTGCATATAATGATATTTTGTTATTTGAGTATTTTGTATTATAACCATGGATATTCGGATGTGTTCTAATTATTTCAGCTAGAGGTTCTATTACAAGAGCAAATAGCATAGGTATAGTGAGCATCCCTGTCTATTGCCCCTGGATAATTGAAATTTTGGAGACATGTTATTAGTTAATATTCTAGCTGTGAGCCTGTCATATAATAGTTTTACCCATGAGATAAAATTGTCTCCCATTTGAAATTTTTGCAATACTTTAAAGAGGTAGTCCCATTCTACTTGATCGAATACTTTTTTTGCGTCCAATGAAATAATTGATAAGTCTTGTTCTTCAGTTTTATATGAATGCATTATATTAAACAGATGTCTCAAATTATTGCATGAGTATCTCTTGGGTATAAACCCCGTTTTATCTGCATTTATTAATTTACTAACATATTTATTTATTCTTCTAGCTAATGTTTTCGCTAGTATTTTTTGATCTGTATTTAACAGTGCAATGGCTCTGTATGAACTAGGGTCTTCTAAATCTTTATCTTTTTTAGGTATAAGTGTAATCGTTGATTCCGCTAATGTTTCTGGTAATGTTTGTTCTTTGAAAGCATATGTATACATTTTATGTAGACGTGGTGAAATTATCTCATAAAATCTTTTTAAAAATTCATTGCTAAATCCATCTGGTCCTCGTGTTTTTCCATTCTTTAGTGAGTTTATTGTTTCTTCTATTTCCTTAATTGAGATCTGTGCTCCTAATTCCTCTTGTTCGATCAGGTTAAGTTTTGGGAGATTACAATTATCCAAGAACTCTATAACTTTAGTACTATCTGCTGACGTTTTAGATGCATATAAAATTTGATAAAATTGAGCAAATCTTTTATTAATATCATTAGGTAGTGTTAACAATTCACCTTTATCTGATTTAATCTTTAAAATCGTATGAACTTTTTCCTGTTTTTTCAGTTGACGTGCCAAAAGTTTAAGTGGTTTATCACCGAATTCAAAATTTTCCTGTTTTGTAATTTGAAATAATCTTATAACTTTTGCTGATAATATTTTATTTAATTTAAATTTCAATATTGTTATTTTATTATGTTTATCTATAGTTGGCTCTTTAGCGTTATCTAGAACCAATTGTCTAATTTGTTCTAACTGCATTTGTTCATTCTTATTCTTTTTATTTTGAAAACTTGATATTTATAGATCCTCTGATAAATGCTTTAAAAGATTCCCATAGTAAAGCGGGTGAAATATCTGGGGTGTCGTTGGTCTCGAAAAAAAGTTCCATCTGTTGTTTTAAATATATACCACCTTGTGGATCATTTAGAATTTGAGGGTCCAAAACAATTTTTTATTAGGCATTCCTTCAAGTTTTAAAAAAAAAGTTAACGGGGAGTGGTCAGAAATTATGCTGTTATGATATTTCAGAGATGCCAAGTGTCCCGGATTCGCCGTATTTTGTCCCGGCGAAATAACCTTTTTACGGTGTTCCGGCAGCCAAACATGCTGTTATGGAACACCGCCGCGCCCGTGTTCCTCCCGTGGTGAACGCCGGCGCCATGTGACCCCGGTTTGCCAGCCCGGCAGCTCGCAGCCACGCCCGGCCCAGAGCCCGGGCGGCGCCGGCCCGCGCGATCAGCGGCACTTTGCCGGGCCCCAGTGGCCGCGCGTACGCAGTTGGGGAGGGTTGCCGGGCCTGGCGCCATTTCGAGCCACGCCACGCCCGGCCCAGAGCCCGGGCGGCGCCGGCCCGCGCGATCAGCGGCACTTTCTTGCCACCAGCCGGCCGCTCGCGGCAGCCCCATCACCGGGCCTCTCCCTCACCCCCACCCCCACCCAGTGCGCAGGCGCAGACCCGCCGGCAACCTTGCCAAGTGCGCATGTGCCGCACCCGCCCACCGGCAGCCCGCTGATCTGCACCAGTGCGCAGGCGCATAGCCGCCGGCAACAACCCCAAGTGAGTATATTACGGAGAGAAATGCATTTAACCCCATTTGTTACGGACAAATGGGTTGAATGTTACTGTGAACTAAATTTAGGGTTGGCATCTCTGGATATTTTGGGTTCATTGTGTAGAGAATTAATTTTGTGTCCACTTAGAGGACCAGAGTAAATATTTTATGGAATCTGAAACCTTGTGCAACTCCACTGGTGTTGGTGACACAATCTCTTTCATTTCCTGCTTGATGTTCCTAATAGCAAATGACTTTGATCTCACGCCATCTGACGGTAAAGTACTACTACGGGCAGCTTGGGTGTAATGTGCCCTGACGGCATTCTTCTCTTGGAAGCTTGATTGCCTTCCCAGTGGCCTATGTGCCGGGCTGTTTTCATCATTCAGGCACAATGTGCTTCCCGACATGATTGTTGCCTGTTGGATGAGATAACAAAAGCTGTAAAATGTTGTGCCCCAGAAAATAGTGGAAAGGCAATTCTGTTAGTGAAGGTGGATAAGACCTGTGAACACTAAAATGTTAGTAAGTGAAAACTAAGGAGAGTTAATAGGACTTCTTGTTTCAATCCCTGTAATAAGTCGGCACTCTTGCTATTTGCAGTGGGATTGGAGTGGTGAAAGGGTAGGTACGTCATCGGGGTCATTAGGTGGGCACCCTCCTTCTTTGACGTTTCATTGATAAGCCCACAACATCTCCAGAGGGCTCAACGGTGACACCTGGCGTCCCAGTTACACCCCCCTCAATTCCATGCCCTCCTGTATTCATCTTGCAGCCCAATTGTTGTCTCTCCTTTTGATCCAGATCCAATTGCTGCTTTTTTCTGCAGAATTTTATAATGATTTGATTGCTTGTTGGAGGCAGCGACCCCTCACCCCCATTTTCTTTAATAACCTGGTCATAGATGTAGCAAAAAATCCCCTGCATCCCACTTCGACAGGGAAAATCTTGGTCTTCCAGCCATTCTGGGAAGCTTCAGTTTCAGTTGCAGTTCAGAGTACTTGGTTTTTTTCCCTCTCATAAGCTTCTTCAACACCATCTTCCCATGGAACTGTCAATTCCACAACATATGCCAACTTGGCTGTTGTGGACCACAGGACCATGTCTGGCCGGAGTGTTGTAACCACAATGTCTGGGGGAAACACAAGCCTTTTTTCTAAGTCCACTTCCATTTTCCAATCCCGAGCAGGCTGCAGAATGCTTGCATCCATTGATGTTATCTGGTGCTCTGGAGGTTGCCTGCTGGTACAAAATGTTGTGAGGTGGACATTTCCTGCCGATGTTGGTGGGGAAGCATTTGTGATCATTCGCCTCTGTTCAAGGATTGATGACAGCTGTCTGAGAACTTGGTTATGCCGCCAAGTGTAACGCCCTTGGCCGAGGCTCATAGTGCATCCTGTTAAAATGTGCCTTAGTGATCCAGGTGCTTGGCAAAGGGAGCAAGTGGGGTCTTCTCCGAACCACTGCTTCAGGTTCTGCGGTGATGGTAGAACATCATAAGTGGCTCTGATGACAAAACTTAATCGAGATCCTTCCATTTGCGAGATTTCACACCAGCTGAGTTTCCTCTTTTCCAGACTCTCCCAGTTAGTCCATTGGCCTTGCTTGGCCATTGAGACGGCCTTGGCGTGTCGCTTTGCCTCCTCCCGTCTTCTCACCTCCTTCACCACGAGCCTTCTTTTCTGCACTGATGTTTCCTTGTGACATTGAGGAGCTTTTGGGACGAGCCCGAGCCCGGCTCTCCCGTGTTGGACTTGGCCAACCATATACCGGAAATGAAGCAGACTTAGCACTTTGAACGGCTTCAGATGGGGTCCACTTCCTCCCCGTTGCCACACGGGGGGCCGCTGTTCGAAAAACAGTATCTTCGGATTCAGTGAGGGTCATGACCAACCTTGCTTTAGTGCATTTGAACTCTTCCACAAGTCCTGTAATGGGTAATTCCAATTTGCCACACCCACACAGTCCAACAGCACTTAAGCATCGTGGAAGTCCAAGCCACTGTTTCACATGTGTGCTGATCATTCTTTCCAGCTTTTCCACTTTGTTGATGGGGATTTCATACATAGTTAAAGGCCACATGATTCTTGGTAGTATGCCAAATTGGAAGCACCACAGCTTGAGTTTTCCTGGTAGCAAGGTCTTGTTGATGCGAGCTATGTGCATGATGGTATCGTTTTTCAGTTGTTCAAATTGCTCGGTGTCCTTGAGCTTTGCATCATACCATCGGCCCAAACTCTTCACTGGCATTTCTGAAACAGTTGGAACAGGTATTCCGTTAATATGAAATCTTTGATCCTTGACTTGACCTTTGACAATGGAGATGCTTCTGCACTTGCTGGGTTTAATCTTCATCCTTGCCCATGTGATGTTTTGATGAAGTTTTTCCAGAGGTCTCTTGGTGCAGGGGATAGTTGTTGTTAGTGTTGTTATATCGTCCATATAGGCTCGTACCGGTGGCAATCGCTGACCACATTGTAACCGTTTTCCTCCCACAACCCATTTTGATGCTCTGATATTGAGCTCCATTGCCATAGTGAAGGTCAATGGGGAGATGGTGCACCCCTGCCATGATGCCTACTTCCAGTGGTTGCCACGCTGTGGTAAAGTCTGATGTTGTGAGACAAAATTGCAGATCCTGGAAGTAGTTTTTTATCAGATTTGTTATTATTGCCGGCACCTGAAAGAATTCAAAAGCAGTCCACAGTAGTGAATGAGGAACTGATCCATGGGCGTTGGCCAGATCGAGGAACAAGTCATGCAGATTCTTTGTTCTATCTTAGCAGTCTGGATTTGATGCCATATGACGCTGGTATGTTCAAGGCATCCCGAGAAGTCTGCTATGCCAGCCTTTTGGATTGACGTATCAATGAAATGGTTTGTTTCAGATACTTTGTAATGGCCCTGTCTCACTGTGCGACTTGACCCACGAGGTACCCCGAGTGAGAGACTCGTGGTTGTGCACGATATCCCAAGTTGATGTTCAAGTGTTTGAACCGAGTTCCCACGGGTATGGTATACTGCGATGTTCCAAGTTCGTCTCCCGTTTACTCTTGAGCTGACAAAGTTCGTCTCCCGTTAACTCTTGAGCTGACAACATCTCCTGAAATGTGACACAGTGTTTCTAACAGGAGTGACTTGATACACACAAATAGACTGGATGGGCTCAACAGGTCCAGTGTCATAATGAAATATGAGGCATTCTGCGGTTCGTCCGTGCGCTTGTTCACGCTGGATATCGGGGCCAGATCTCGCTTTCAAAGTTCATGGTAGAAAACGAGAGGGGATATGAGATGAAGCTTTTGTAGTGAAGAAATGGGTAATTGTGATTGGCTGCATATTTGGCCCATGTGCATTTCTTTACCAAATTCCTAGCATAAGCAGCCCTGCCCGGATCTGTCAGTACCAGTAGTATGAGAACAGGTGGGGACGGGCGGGCAGGCAGCAAGCGGCGGGGACGTTGGCCAGGAGTGGGGGCATCATGTACACATTAGCCAGCTCACCTCATACATGTTGGACACATACATGTGGTGTCCACAAATACACAGACTGTACGTTTACTTGTGTGTGTCTGTCAATGTCTGCGAGTTAAAATACCACTACAGAACTAACAACATATTTGTAGAGGCAGTGGGTCGGCCAAGCCCGGCTCCCCACCACCGGGATAGACACCAACTACTGGAGCAAACTCAGGAGAAGTCTGAAGTAGGGTCTCGACCCGAAATCTCACCCATCCCATCTCTCCAGAGATGCTGCCTGTCCCTCGGAGTTACTCCAGCATTGTGTGTGTCTATCTCCGGTGTAAACCAGCATCTGCAGTTCCTTCCCAATCCCACACTCTCGGCCCCGGGGGGTGGATGGAGCATCACACGTGGACACATCCCACCCACCACCCCAGACTTGCCCCTTCGGCAGGTCTTTAACCGCGTCCTCATGAGACAGAGTGACGAATACGAAGCCACGGGGCAGGTGCCTCAGTAATAAAGGACAAGTGGCAGATCATCGCAGAAAGGCCGAAGATAGACACAAAATGCTGGAGTAACTCAGCAGGACAGGCCGTATCTCTGGAGAGATGGAATGGGTGGCATTTCGGGTAAGTCTGAAGAAGGGTCTCGACTCCATTCCTTCTCTCCAGAGATGCTGCCTGGTCCGCTGAGTTACTCCAGCATTTTGTGTCTATCTTTGGTTCAGTCTTTACTCGAGCAAAAGAACAGATTATTAAAGTTCCCACGGTAGACTCACGAGACACTAAGATAAACGCACGGGCCACTACGTTATTACAACGAGTTTAAATGTTTCCATTTTTAACTTGAACAGTTAATTTGACTCGTGGAAAAAATCAAACATGTTTGATTTTTTTCACGAGTTAACAAGTTTCCCGAGTACCTGCCGTTAGCGCCACGAGTCGATAAGTTGCTCGTGCGAGTTCCGACGTTCCCGCTACGTGATCACCACGAGTGAAATCTCTGGGTCACTCGTGGGCCAACTCGCACAGTGAGACAGGGGTTTAAGTCTTTTTGCTACCAAACTGAAAAAGATCTTGCCCTCTATGTTAAGATGGTTTATTTGCCGACACTGTTCGATGGTGGAAGAATTTTTTTCTTTTGGGATCAGGACTCCCCCTGCTCTTCGCCAGGCTTTAGGGATAACTTCCTATCCCCACGCAACCCTCATGTTCCTCCAGAGGAATTTCAGAATATCTGGGGCATTCTTGTAGACACACTACGGAACACCATTAGGGCCTGGTGCAGAGGCCGTTCTTGCCTTCCTCACTACTTCTTTTACCTCACTCAGCTTGGGAGGGCTGATGTCAAATTGATGTTGTGGGGGGGGAGATTGGTGAGATGTCAGCGGGGACAAAAATCAGTTCATCTTTTAACTCATCAGTGCGGATGGTTCTGATGTGTCCTTCAACCTCCTTTTTTGACGCTTTCAGGGATCCACTTTTTTCTTTTGTGAAAATGCCTTTCACAAACTTAAAGGGATCTTTGTAGGTTTGTTCTTGCTTTTCCCTTCTTTTTGCGTCGTTTCCTTAAATTCTCCGCTCTGCGCAGCTTCGAGAGCCTCTGTTTTGAAGGAGATTGATGCCCTCCCTTTCTTCTGCTGTTGCTTTTTTCCACACCTTCCTCAGGCTTCTTCTTTCTTTAACAAGTCGTTGGATTTCCCGGAGACGACGGGACTTGGGGGGAGGAGGCCTATCTTTCCTGCTGAGTTGTTCCTTTTCACCAAATTTCTCCTTTCCATAGCTGTAGACTAGATCACCCATCTTCTCCAACTTCTTTTCTGCTGATCCCTTGGTTCCACTTAAGATTAAGCTCACATCTGCATTGATGATTTCCCATTCCTTGCTGTTAGACTTTGGCCATTTCACCAATGGCTTACGTCCTTGCATGTTCTCCACTTTACGATGTGCCTGGTTGCGTCTTGGACTGTTGCCTGAAACTTCTGCCACATCCCGTAGGGTGCTGATGCTCTGCGGACTGTGGATTTCTTCCTGCCGCTGAGTTTCATCCGACTGATTTGACCTTCCTCTTAACAGAATCTGGTCAATGCGGGGCCCTGGGTTGGGGATTTTCAAGCATTTTTTCCGTCCCTGATGAATTTTGAGACCACGAGTTGATGTTACTTTAGTCCAGCCACACCTACAGGTCTGAAGAACGTGTCCAGCTGCTCGCATTTCAAGAGTTTTGCTACTTACTTGATTCAATGTCATGTCCGTTCCAAGGTTTGTTTCCGGGTGGTCAGTCGATGAGTCATCTTGCGCCCCCGCTCTCGCAGACCCTGGGGGTATTTTTCTCTTTGAACTTTTTGAAGCCAAGTGAGGGTGGCTCTTGTGCCCTAACAAGGTGACGGAGCCAGCTGTTATAGGTAGCTAGCCCATAACAGCCCCGTTGGGGTCTATTTCCTCCTGTCAGCATAATAACATTTGCCATTAAAATTAGTTAAATAATACACATGCAGATTTGTTAGTATGGTTTAACTTAGATTGTATTTCCTGTTAAATACCAAACAGCTAATTGTCTGGTTTTAATGTATCAGACTGTTAGATCTTGAATTAATGCATCGCACCAACTCTAAAATTTAAAAAATACCAATATAGCCAAGTTTCTCAAATTCAGATCCTTTTGGTTGGCGGCCTTCATTAACGAGGAGCTAGGTTCCTGTAATTATTCAGACCAAATGATGCAGGCGAAAGATCAACAGCTGTGTGTAAAATTGTGTGTGAAATAGTTATTTTACAACTTTGAATACCTCTGCTGCAAAGAGTGAAAACTTCCTACCTCCAAGGTTTGAGACCAAAAATGTTCTTCATGATCTGTTTCTAGCATGTCATGTCCACCTGCATAACTGATTTTTTTTCAAAAAGGGTATAATTTTAAAGTGTGAATACCTACCATCCCCAAAGCTTTATCAAAAGAAATGACATTCATTTTTGCCTTAACTATTATAAGTACTGGTTTTGATCACTGGACTATTTTGAAAACAGATGGCAAGAATGATCTATAAATAAATGTATCAACCCAGGTAGTTGAAGTCACGGACCATGATGCCCAATATTGCTGATTGTCCTGTTATAAATGAGTAAGATATTACAATTGAATGTAGTGAAAATTGCAGATAGGTTAATACACAAACGGACACAAAGTGCTGGAGTAACTCAGTGGGTCAGGCAGCATCTGTGGAGAACATGAGTAGGTGAAAGATTAATTTATCACCACCAAGCTCGTTGGCGTCGTCCAGAATGCTTAGAGAAAGACGGACACAAAAAGCTGAAGGAACTCTGCGGGTCAGACAGCATCACTGGAAACGTTTCGGGTCTAGACCCTTCTTCAGACTTGAGAATCTCAGATGCTTAGAGAAAGGTCCCCGGGCTGACGGCTGGAACAGGGCTGAGCCCCAGCCCCTGTCTCCGGGCTCCAAGCTCCAGCTCCAGTCTCCGGCCGCCACCGCCTCGCCCCTTCCCTTTACAATGAACCGAAACGACGCCATCCGGCCCCGGCGCCCCCGCTCCGCCCTGCTCTTACTCATGCGGATGTCCGCGCTGGTGCTGTAGTTGAAGTAATCGTCGATGGAGGAGCGAGGGTACGGATCCATGGCCGGACCTTCCTCCACTTCCGCGTAATCCCCCTGACCCGCCTTAACCAGCAACCCCCGTCCATGGCCTCCAGAGGCATCCCCTTGTCCTCCAGAGATGCTGCTTGACCCACATCTGCGTTGCGCCAGCACACTTTGTCTTTTATATGTAAACGAGAATCTGCAGTTCCTTGTGCCAACAACCAGGACAAGTCCTCTCTGTGCAAGTGTAGCAGAACAAAGTCGACCAAACAAGGAAACCCTTGCTGCAAGAATGTCCAGGCAAGTCCTCTCTGTGTAATTGGAGCAGAACAAAGTCGACCACATAAGGAGATCTGGTTTAATACAAGGGATGTTCTTAAAAGCAAGAAAGTAGGTTAAAAGGACAAAGAAAGGGGATTTTTTTTTACTCCTGTTTTATTTTGTACGGAGTTGTTGAATGCCAAGGTTGGACCCAGTCGGCTGAACCCAGCTGAAGAATATTCAATGGCCGCATGCACCAAGATAATGAAAATCTTACTTGCTGCAGTTTTACAGGCACATTAAATCCAACAAAACAAGAAATAAAGATACAAGTTAATACATTTTCTAGATAAACCAGATCATGAATGTGTAAGGTAAAGTGTAAAGTAAAGCAATCTTAGTAGCTGCTATCAGATTGGGGCATAGAGCAGGGTTCATAAAACATACAACACAGAAACTGACCCTTTCAGCCCATCTTAATCCATATCAAACATGATGCCATTTATGCAAATTGAATTGTACCTGTATTAATGCCTTTCCTATACCAAATGCCTTTTAAATGTTGTGACAGTATATACCACTTCCTTTAGCAGCTCATTCCAGATAACCAGCACTTTATACATGAGAATAACCAGCAAATTTCCTTTATATTTCTCTCCTCTCACCTTCAACCTACCGTCTCTTGTTTTAGATTTCCCTGTCTTGGGGGAAACTATCTATGCTTCTCATAACTTTATAAACCCAGAGAGTTTTTCACACAGAGAATTGCGAGTCTGTGGAATTCTCTGCCTCTGGATACTTGCAAGTGTCCTAAATCTGGTACACACAGAACATTTTTATCAGGGTGGAAATGTCATAGAGGTGAGAGGGGCAAAGTTTAAAGGAAGTGTGCAGGGCAAGTTTTTTTTTACACAGAGAGTGGTGAGTGCCTGGAACATACTGCTAGGTTGGTGGTGAAAGCAGATACATAATGATATTTAAGGGGCTTTTAGATAGGTACATAGATATTAAGGGGTATGAATCACGTGCAGACAGTGGAGATTTGCTGAACACATTCGCTCAGTTCATTCCCACAATGACTTTTCTGTCCTGGGCCTCCTCCATTATCAGAGTGAGGCCCCGCGCAAATTGGAGGAGCCGCACCTCATAATTCGCTTGGGCAGCTGACACCCCTGTAACACTTCATTATCTCTGTTACTCCGTTACTCTGTTACTACTATTTACACCCAAACAATGGTAGTGCAATAATAACAAAAATAATCTACAGTATGTAGTTCAGAGCTTATTTGATGTTCGCATCATTCCCAAGAAAGACTTGTTTTCAGGCTGCCGCGGTAGGCTGGCTGGACAACCAGTGAATGCCAACAATTGTGAAATGCCAACAAAATAAAACGATATTTCCTGTGTCCGTGAATGAGAATGAGGCTGAACGGGAGGTGGAGCAACAGTATTAAGCATTGGAAGAGAGTTGAAGGAAGGAAGCTGAAGCTGCAGAGGAGTGAGTGAGGCGACGTCAGACTCAGCTCGGGGTCCGACGTTCGCTGGCACCCAACACTGGCATCTTCGCTGGCGGCCGAGTTGAGTTCACTCGCAGCGGCGAGACATGGCTGCTCGGTCATGTATCGTCATTGAGGGTTACATCGAACCTCGAAAAGACGAAGAGGCGGAGGGAGATTCGGACAGCGAGGAGAACCAGGAACCCGAGGAAGACTTGCAGTTCCTCGACCTCAACGATATGATCAATGTTTCCCTCGGTGCCAACTCTGTCAACGCCTCTTCTGTGGTCGGGCGGTTCGGTAAAATGCTGAAACTTAAGTTACATTTTAATTTGCACTGTTTTTAATTTGCAATTGTTAGTCTTTCCACTGATAATGCTAGTTGGATCGGCCCGGCAATTGGAGGCCTTGCCCAACGGCTCCGCGTGTAGTCATGTTAGTGTGGAGTTTGGATGTTCTCAAGAGTCCAGGGTGAAGAGTGTCTAATTGTCATGTGTCCTGAAATGGAGCAATGAAATTCTTACTTGCAACAGGTCACTAAAAAAAATAAATATGGCACTCTGTAAACACCATCATGAACAACAAGAGTTCAGAATATATATATATAAAAATATATAACAGTACTTAGGCAGATGAGACAAGAGTCGATTTTCCAAACGAGTTTTATTAACAAAACGATGAAATCAACGAAATGACTCAACACAGCCAATACACAGATGTAGCCACAACGCTGGTCCAGAACGACTGATGGGGCATCGCCCATAAAGCGCGCGAAACACAACCCTTCCCCAGAGTCATGTCCGAGGCACCAGACCGCAGCTCCCAATTACCTGCAGGCACCAGCAGGTGCCGCTGCAGTGCAAAGATAAAAACAATGCCCACTAGTCTGAAGAATCGACCCGAAACGTCGCCTATCTCCTTCACTCCTTAGAACTGAGTTTTCCAGCTTTTTGTGTGCCCACTAGTCTGTGTAGTTCTGAGCTTATTTGGAGGTTGTATTGTTTAATAGCCTGATGGTTGTAGGAAAGATTTTGCTCCTGAACCTAGACGTTACAGTTTTCAACCTCCTATGCCACCTTCCTTATGGCAGGTGTGAAATGAGTGTGTGGCCAGGGTGATGTGGGTCTCTGATGATGCTGGCTGCCTTTTTGAGTCCGTGACTCCAGTAGATCCATTCGATGGTGGGGAGGTCAGTACCATTGATGGACTAGGCAGTGTCCACCAGTTTTTGAAATCTTCTTTGTTCCTGGGCGTTTGAGTTACCGAACCAGGCTGTGATGCAACCAGTCAATATGTTTTCTACACTTGTAAAAGGTCAAGAGAATCCTCTCTCCTCAATCTTCTTGGGAAGTAGAGGTGTTGATGGGCTTTCTTTATAATTGCATCAATGTACTAGGTCCAGGACAGATCTTCGGAGCTTTGCATGCCCAGGAATTTGAAGTTTTTGATTCTCCCCACCACTGAAGAAGGTGGGTTTGAAGATCCTCGATTTCCCTCTTCCAAAGTTAATAAGCAGTTCCTTAGTTTTGCTGATTTTGAGAGCCAATGTTGTTTTGGCGCCGTTCGGTCAGTCGATCAATCTCTCTCTTATACTCGGACTAATCGTCATTTGTAATTTGTCCAATTTAAAGATGGAGTTGGGACGGTCCGACTAGACAGTCAAGAATATAGTTGAGCAGGGGGCTGAGCAAGCAGCCTTGAGGTGCTCCTGTGCTGATGGTTCCTCGAGGAGGAAGTGTTGCTGCTAATTCATACAGATTGTGGTCTGTTGATGAAGAAGTCATGGATCCAATTGCAGAAGGATCCCAGTTCCGTGAGCTTGGTGATGAGTTTGGAAGGGATGATTGTGTTAAACACCGAGCTGTAGTCTATGAACAAACAGCATGATGTCTGTGTTTTTATTGTCCAATTGGTCCAGTGCAGAGTAGAGATCTGGGAAGATCACATTTTCCCTTGACCTATCGTGGCGGTAGGTAATTTGTAGTGGGTCCAGGTTCTTGCTCAGGTCTCAGTTGATTTACTCCATAAACAACATTTAAACACTTTATCACCACGGATATTAATGCCACCGTTTGGTAATCATTGAGGCACGTCACCTTGCTCTTCTTGGGCACTGTTATTATAGATGCCCTTTTAAAGCAGATTGGAACATCAGACCTCCATAATGAGAAGTTGAAGATGTCCGCAAATACTTCAGCCCGGTGGTCTGCACAGGTTTTAATAACGTGACTACCATCATGTCAAGACGCTTTCCAAGGCTTCACCCTTCTAAAGGATCTAAAGTATCAGCCTCAATGACAGATTCTAATACCATTGGGGGGGCTGTGGAGCCCCGGGAAGGCTTTCTCCCTGTCAAAGCATGCTTCAAACGCATTTTCTGAGACCACGTGGTGGTAGAGTCATTGGTTACTGTAATTGACCCCTTGGTGTTGATACAGTACCAACAGAATTACAGTGGGGTTGATAGCTATGGCAAAGAATAAAATGCAGTGGGTAACTAAGAGGGAGGTTTGGGAAAGTTCTCTTGGGAGCTGGCATGGGCCCAATAAGTACAGCTATGAGTGTCGTAATGAATAAGGAATATAATTGAGTGTCATAAGTCTCTTCCTTGTATATTTGCATCCATACAATAACCAAGATACAGCCTTCATCAGAAACTCATTGCTGTTGCTGCCAATGGTACATGTCTGATGCAGACACAAGGGACTGGAGATGCTGGTTTACACAAAGTCCTGGAGTAACTCGGTGGGGTCAGGCATTCCAGCATTTTGTGCATGCCTGATATTTGACTACACACTCCCGCTGAAGAGGATGTGTATCAAACCAGGAAGCAGGAAGAGTTCAGTGAATTAAAGCAGCATCTACCGATAGAAAATAACATTTTAAGTTTATAATGAACCTGCATCAAAGTTGAAACTCAAAGTTTCTCCTTTGCACCAGTGAGGTTCACAGAGCAACACGTTCCAGTTTATTAATACCTGACCAAACTCTTCTAATAAAATAAAGTGAACCCTCTATGCTACAGCCCTTCAGGTTTAGGGAAATTGCTTTAAAGAACATTCTTTCACAAAGCTCTACCCAAAATTTTGAGATGGAATAATATTTACTCTTACAGAATTTATGTTCAACTTCTGTTTTCTGAGGCATGAGCAGATAACGTGGCTTTGTCACTGAAAATTATAATGGCGAGAGTTTTGTAGATGGTGGGGCAGGAGTTGGCTGACAGAGGAGGCATAGATAGAATTACTTTCCCCGCAGGGTGGAAATGTCAAATTCAAGATGGTATGGGTTTGAGCTGAGGGGAAATCTTTAAAGACTTGAGAGGCATGAGGATGATGAGCTATGGTAATTTGGCCTGATGTTGCTTTGGGAGAAATGATGCCAAAGCAAGGGGGGAATTATCCCAAGGGGGGGAAGAACAAAGGGGGATCTGGTGCAAGGGTACTTTGTAACTTCGTAAGCACCCTTTATGGGCGACTATTTGCATACCTTGGGTATGTAAGCAAGGAATTTCACTGTGCCTTGTCACATGTGACAATGTATTGAAAAAATATTAATTAATTCATGGTCTTAATGTTTTCTCTTTCTGGACCCCTCCCTGTCGATCAGTTCTGTTACCACAGTAAATGGCACCATCACTCCCATGCTGTCTATGATGTGGCATTAAATGCCAATGGTCATTTTCACCTGTCACTTCGCCATTTACATGTCACCACAGAATGTTTGGAAATCCCTGGGGGGACACGTTTCCCCCCCCCCCGCCATGTTTTGAGAGGGGGGGAACCAATCCTCCCTCCCGCCCCCATTTTTTGTAATCCGGATTTTGAAATTTGGTGAAAAGAAAAGACGTCAGTCAGCAGGCAGTGGGGGGGGGGGGGGGGGGGGACATGATGATTCAGCGCGATAGGAACATAGAAAATAGGTGCCGGAGGAGGCCATTCGGCCCTTCGAGTCAGCAGCGTCATTCATTGTGATCATGGCTGATTGTCCCCAAACAATAACCCGTGCCTGCCTTCCCCCCATATCCCTTGATTCTACTAGCCCCTAGAGCTCTATCTAACTCTCTCTTAAATCCATCCAGTGATTTAGCCTCCACTGCACTCTGTGGCACGCAATTCCACAAATTCACAACTCTGGGTGAAAAGGTTTTTTCTCACCTCAGTATTAAATGGCCTCCCCTTTATTCTAAGACTGTGGCCCCTGGTTCTGGATTCACCCAACAAAGGGAACATCTTTTCTGCATCTAGCTTGTCCAGTCCATTTATAATTTTATATGTTTCTATAAGATTCCTCCCTCATCCTTTTAAACTCCAGTGAATACAAGCCGAGTCTTTTCAATCTTTCCTCATATGACAGTCCCGCCATCCCAGGGATCAATCTCGTGAACCTACGCTGCACTGCCTCAATCACAAGGATGTCCTCCCTCAAATTAGGAGACCAAAACTGTACGCAATACTTCAGATGTGGTCTTACCAGAGCCCTATACAACTGCTGAAGAACCACTCTACTCCAATACTGAAATCCTCTTGTTATCAAGTTTTGTTACTTGTCACATTCCATTAGCTTTCTTCACTGCCTGCTGTACCTGTAAGCCAACTTTCAGAGATCGGTGTGCAAGGACACCCAGGTCTCGCTGTACCTCCCCCTTACCTAACCTAACCACATTGAGATAATAATCTGCCCCCTTGTTTTTGCCACCAAATTGGATAACCTCACATTTATCTATATTATACTATATCTGCCATGCATCTGCCCACGCACTCAACCTGTCCAGGTCACCCTGCAACCTCCGAACATCCTCTTCACAGCTCACACGGCTACCCAGCTTTGTGTCATCCGCAAACTTGCTAGTGTTGCTCCTAATTCCCTCTTCCAAATCATTAATATATATGGTAAACAGTTGCGGCCCCAACACCGAGCCTTGCGGCACTCCACTCGCCACTGCCTTCCGTTCTGAAAAGGACCCGTTCACTCCTATTCTTTGCTTCCTGTCTGCCAACCAATTTTCTATCCACGTCAACAACCTACCCCAAATATCATGTGCTCTAATTTTAGTCACCAGTCTCCCGTGCGGGGCCTTATCAAAGGCTTTCTGAAAGTCTAGATACACTACATCCACTGGCTCCCCTTCATCCATTTTACTTGTCACATCCTCAAAAAATTCCAGAAGATTAGTCAAGCATGATTTTCCTTTCATAAATCCATGCTGACTTGGACGAATCCTTTTACTGCTATCCAAATGCCCCATTATTACCTCTTTAATAATTGACTCCAGCATCTTTCCCACCAGCAAAGTCAGGCTAACTGGTCTGTAATTCCTCGTTTTCTCTCTCGCTCCTTTCTTGAAAAGTGGGATAACATTAGTTATCCTCCAATCCACAGGAACTGCTCCTGAATCTATTGAACATTGGAAAATAATCACCAATGTGTCCACTATTTCTAGAGCCACCTCCCTGAGGACCCTGGGATGCAGACCATCAGGCCCCGGGGATTTATCATCCTTCAGTCCCATTACCCTACCCAATACTATTTCTTGCCTAATGAAAATTTCTTTCAGTCCCTCGACCCCCTTAGATCCTCTCTCCTCCAATACTTCTGGGAGATTGTTTGTGTCCTCCTTAGTGAAGACTGATGCAAAGTACATATTCAACTCTTCTGCTATTCCCTTGTTGCCCATAATTATTTCACCCGTGTCTGCCTTCAAGGGACCCACATTTGACTTTGCTACTCTTTATCCCTTAACATATCTAAACAAGCTTTTACTGTCCTTTTTATATTTCTGGCCAGCTTCCCTTCGTACTTCATCTTTTCAGCCCGTATTGCCCGCTTTGTTTCCTTCTGTTGTCCTATGAAAGTTGCCCAATCCTCTGGCTTCCGGCTACTCTTTGCTGTGTTATACATCTTTTCTTTTAGTTTTATTCTATCCCTAACTTCTCTTGTCAGCCACTGTTGCCTTCTACTCCCCTTAGAATTTTTCTTCCTTTTTGGAATGAAATGATCCTGCGTCTTCCAGATTATGCCCAGAAATTCCTGCCATTGCTGTTCCACCGTCATTCCTGCTAGTATCCCTTTCCAGTCTACCTTGGCCGGCTCCTCTCTCATGCCTTCATATTTCCCTTTGTTTAACTGCATCACTGACATTTCCGATTTAACCTTTTCCTTCTCAAATTGCAGATTAAAACTAATCATATAATGATCACTACCTCCAAGCTGTTCCTTTACCTCGCGTTCTCTTATCAAACCTGGTTCATTGCAACAGTAAATCCAGAATTGCCTTTTCTCTGGTCGGCTCCATTACAAGCTGCTCTAACACCAATTAGTGTCTTCTTGCCTTTGCAATTCCTCAACTCAATCCACAGTGACTATATCTCGTCAGTCCCTATGTCTTCCCTCGCAAGGGACTAAATTCCATTCCTCACCAGAGGAGCTACCCCCCCCCCCCCTCCTCTGCCCACCTGCCTGTCCTTTCTATAGAATGTATTACACTGAATATTAAGTTCCCAGACCCGATCCTCCTGCAGCCACGTCTCAGTAATCCCCTCAATGTCATATCCACCAACCTCTATGTGAGCCTCAAGCTCATCTACTTTACTTCTTATACTTCGCGCATTCAAATACAATACTTTTAATTCCTTACACATCTCACCATTCACATCAATCCCTACTACACTTGGCCATACTCTCCTATCCCTTTGTGAGCTTTCTTTCCCATTCATTCTGGGGTCATTAACTGTCCCTTTACTCCCTCTCCCTTTAACTCCGTTCTTGACTATCCCATTTGACACGATTGGAGGAGGGAGGTGTTGGTCAGAGGCGAAGGTAGAGGGGTGGGACAGAGGTGAGTGGAGGAGGGAGACGTCCTGTGGAGCAAAGGTCATAGAGCGGATCTTGAATCGGTCCGTTCGCGGGGCCCTTCATCGCCCGGCGCGATTTAAAATCGGCTGTGGGATCTTCCACCGCCCCGCGGTCAAATTGCTGTGTCGAGGTGATTGAGGCTCCCATTGTTGAATCCCGCACCGGGAGATGGAAAATCCCGCGGCCGGTTTTAAGCCGCGCCAGGCGATGAAAGGCCCCACAAACGGGCCGATTGAAGCCCCATGATTCGGGGCAGACGAAGCTGCTGTTGCTGGAGTTCGGAGATGGTCACCAACCAGGTCAGCTCCCGATGTGATTGTCCACAGGGGCCCACAGCCGTGTGTGTGCGCGTGCGCGTGCGTGCGCGGCCACCAAGAAATTGTGTCCTCCACCATGTTTTGCTAGCGATATCCGCCCCGGCACCATAGGATCTGAACTAGTAAAGATTTGATCGACAGATATGTGAAAGAAACTTTGCCATTGGGTAGTCCCACGCTCTCAGCCTGAATCATTAGTGGTGACTTTCTTGAATGAAGAGGTTGACAGCAACATCTTCACTGCCTTGTTCTGCTTTCTGTGCTCTATAATACTGTATCACCACCATAGCCAATGACTCACTGTAATTTCCTCTGCTCATCAGTATGGATTTCTATTGCTGAGGTTTTCTAGAGTGGTATCTGAATGCAACAGCTGTTCAGACGCAATTGTGAGAATCTTTGTAATGCACTTGTTCTGACTTGCCTGATAACCAGTGCACTTGTAACTGCTACCGTATAAAGTCTGGTTAACTCACATAAGTTTGGCAGGATCAGATTGATGCTAAACACCTGGATCAGTGGAAGGCAGTGGAGGCCAATTCACTGGATGTTTTCAAGATGGAGTTAGATTTAGTTCTTGGGCCTAAAGGAATCAAGGGATATGGGGGGGAAAAGCAGGAAATGGGGTACTGATTTTAGATGATCGAAGGGCTGAATGGCATACTCCTGTACCTATTTTTCTATGTTTCATACTGACATGGATAGGGAATTGGTTGGCAGACAGGAAACAAAGAGTAGGGATTAACGGGTCCCTTTCAGAATGGCAGACAGTGAATAGTGGGGTACTGCAAGGCTCGGTGCTGTGACCGCAGCTATTTACAATATACATCAATGATTTGGATGAAGGGATGCAAAGTAAATTTGAGGATGACACAAAGCTGGATGGCAGTGTGAACTGTGAGGAGGATGCTATGAGAAAGCAGGGTGACTTGGTCAGGTTGGGGAAGTGGGCAGATGCATGGCAGATGACGTTTAATGCGGATAAATGTGAGGTTATCCTCTTTGGTAGCAAAAACAGGAAGGCAGATTACTATTTAAATGGCGTCAAGTTGGGAAAAGGGGAAGTACAACAGGATGCAGGTACAGCAGGCAGTGAAGAAAGCGAATGGCATGTTGGCCTTTATAACAAGAAGAATCGAATATAGGAGCAAAGAGGTCCTTCTGCAGTTGTACAGCACCCTAGTGAGACCACACCTGGAGTATTATGTGCAGTTTTGGTCCCCTAATTTGAGGAATGCTATTGAGGGAGTGCAGCGTAGGTTTATAAGGTTAATTCCCAGGATGGCCGGACTGTCATATGCTGAGAGAATGGAGCAGCTGGGCTTGTACACTCTGGAGTTTAGATGGATGAGAGGGGATCTCATTGATACATATAAGATTGTTAAGGGTTTGGACACGCTAGAGGCAGGAAACATGTTCCCGATGTTGGGGGAGTCCTGAACCAGGGGCCACAGTTTAAGAATAAGGAGTAAGCCATTTAGAACAGAGATGAGGAAACACTTTTTCTCACAGAGAGTGGTGAGTCTGAGGAATTCTCTGCCTCAGAGGGCGCTGGAGGCAGGTTCTCTGGATGCTTTCAAGAAAGAGCTAGATAGGGCTCTTAAAAATAGTGGAGTCAGGGGATATGGGGAGAAGGCAGGAACGGGGTACTGATTGGGGATGATCATCCATGATCACACTGAATGGCAGTGCTGGCTCAAAGGGCCGAATGGCCTACTCCTGCACCTATTTGTCGATGTATCTAGGAAGGAAGCTAAAGCTTTACAGAGACAAAACTATTGGCAGCAAAGCTTTATTTGGGCCAAAGTTAAATATGCACATCATAATATGTGATGTGATGAATTAATGTAGAGCGAACACATTTTTTTAAATGCTTTCATTTGCTTTGAGAAAATAGACATGTATGTGAAACGGTTGTTGAAAGAGGTTAAGTAGGAAAATGTATTGATACAACCACATTTATCATTCTTCTTTTAGTTAAAATCAAAGACTTTCGATCTGGTGAAACCTACGAGGTGTTTGGACGGTTTCATTTAACTTCTCCTTGGTGGACAGTGACTGCAAAAATCCATTGGCATCGGAAAAAATGGTATTTACGGGGGTATCCTTCTTATGCCCTCACGCATCTGGGCCAAAATGGAAAGAGCATCATCAGCCTTTTTTTAACAGAATGCTGCGTCCACTCAGATTGCATAACAGAATTTCTTAATTATTTGCCCGACAATGTTCAATTTTCAGAATTATTCAGCATTTTACAACAAATTGCAGATGAGGAGAAGGATGAAAACAAAAATGGTTTTGCAAACTCCATTATTACCTACATATCTAGTTCAGGTAAGTATGGTTACCTTTAGTGTACCTTTTTGCCAGTTTTAGCAACATTTTGGAGATTCTTATTGTTATTCAATTGTATGAAACTGAAGAATAATAAAATTAGTATTTATATAAAGTTGCAGCTTATAATACTATTCATACACCACAGTAGGTTTTTTTCTAAAGGTTCAATGGATGTTTGTAAAATGGAACACATTTCAAATTTACTAAACACTCAAATTAATACCAGTTAATATAGATTTTCACATTCATAAAGTTTTCTAATAAATCAGTGACAACAATTACCATTTCCTGATGATAAATTGGCCACCCCTGTTAGATTATCAATTACCAAATGGGTATTCCTGTGTGTATAACTTTGGCTTAATGGTTAGGTGCACAAGATGAAGTCTTACTAATTGACCTGGAGGATGCTCAAAAATGCTTTGGATACTGTGAATGAAGGAACAAACCTGATGGACTAATTAGCCTATTCCTATTACTAGTATTCCTAGTAATTACTAGGTATTCTGAAGGGCCTGTCCCACTTGGGCGATTTTTCATCAGACTGCTGGGGACAAGTTCACGGCACTTGCTGAAATACTGGGAACTGGAACACAGACACACACACACACACACGCACACACACAGACACACACACACACACACACACACACACACACACACACACACACACACACACACACACACCGACACACACACACACACCCACACACACACACACACACACACACACACCTGTCTGAAACTCACAAGGTGCAAAGCCAAGGTGATACAGACACACACCGCGATGAACAGGAAGGTTAAGACGGTGCACTGTAAGTCCTTTAAAAGAGGGGGGGGGGAGATGAGGAGAAGGAGTGGAGACAATTTTAAGAAGCCAGACAACTTTTAATAAGCCAGAGATACACAGCTGTGATGTTTGGCGGACATTTAACATTACCTGTCGGTTCCCCTAGGTTCCGGAAACTCGTGCTTACGTTTTTTTTCCCCAATGAGCCAATGAAAATGCCCGATCAGCAAAGACGATTAACTAAAACGGCCTATGACTAGCTCGACTACCTATAACTACATGGCGACCCCACTATAACTGCACCTACGACTATAACTGCACCTATGACTACATCGATTTTCTCCAGGACGACCGATTTTTGGTCGCAGAAAATGTTTCACCATGTTGAAAAATTTGTGGCGACCATACTGATGCCGCGACTAGTTCCCAGATGCGGGAACTCCTCGCGACCATGTGGGAGACTCACCAGAGACAACCAGCGAACATGTGGCGAACATGTGGCGACCATGTGGTGAGCGCATAGTCTCCTGCACTCGCCTAAAGAGTCGCCTAAGTGGGACAGGCCATTTAGGCTGTGGAATATAGCTGAACAGAAGGAGTAGAAGAAGCAGGTCATTTGGTTTTTTTGAGCCGACTCTCATTCAATGCAAATCCACCCCAAACCCACCGTGCCATTGTATTTCCATAATCTCTTGATTCCCTTTCACAAATCAGTCTTGAATTTACTGAACATATGGAGATTTCTCCTCTTTCTATTTCTGAGGCTGAATGCTCGTTCTAGCCTCTTCAGGTAGAGCTACACTCCACCCGCAACACGCACCCATTTTTAAAATAAATCTCTATGAGATTTTCTCTTGTTCTTCTGAACTCGGGGGTAGGTAAGTCTGATCACTCTCCCATTATCTGATATTGACTTGTCTAAGACAGTTTCAAGGCAAAGATAATAATATGGAAACTACAATATAACTACATATGATTAGGATTATTGGTTTTATTGAAGATGCCAATTTGCATTGATGTACATAAAATTATAAAACATCCAATGTATTCCATAGAAATAAACGTTTAGTAATCTCATAGGACTGAACCTAATGGGGTTGTTATGTTAATGTTAAATTAACTTAAATGTATGTGTAAAATAACATTTGAAATGTAAGATAATTACTGAGAATTTAGTTGAAGGTCAGAATGTGCAGAAAGCTGTGAAGTTCCAAAGTCTGATGAAGTATCTGCCACAACTTCTGCCACGGCACTTTTTGCGTATTTTGAAGATGGACGACAACACACTCCGGAGCCTGGACCAGATGATTTGTACGGAAGTGTGGAAGCTTGGATTCAGTTCTGTAAGTTCACCCCCCCCTCCCCCACCCCGGGCATAGTTGCAAGTATGGACAGCTTCAAAATACACTATTCATTCTTGATTCTGTGTCTTAAGCACTTGTTGCTCATCAGGAGCTTAATTGTTGGTTTTCTGGGGTAAATGTTGAATTGTGTAAGAAGGAACTGCAGATGCTGCTTTCAACTGAAGATAGACACAAAAAACTGAAGCAAATCAGCGGGAGAATTATTTGGCTTCAAGACAACGGAGCTGCAAACTCGCATTAACAATATTTTCTCCTGTCGATTTAATCTTTACTTTTAATCTCCGATCAGTAGCCAGGTATCTCAGTGGTGATATGATAACTGATTCTACTAATTATTTGCAAATCAAATTTGCAGACCTCCCAAATATCCCGCTTTTGGCGGGATATTCCCGCTTTTTAGGGCAGTACCTAATTAAAATTGGTTGACGCCTGCATGTGTCCCCGGTTTGCCGGCCCGCGCGATCAGCGGCACTTTGAGTAGTGGCCGCGCGTAGGGCGAAGGGTTCCGGGGGGGGCCCCAGTGCGCAGTGTGGAGAGTTGCCGGGGCCCCACAGTGGGGGAGGGTTGCCGGGAAGTAGTGGGGAGGGTTTGCCGCGTAGCGAAAGTGGGGGAGGGTTGCCGGGCACGTGTGCGCAGGGTTGCCGGGCCTGGCGCCTTTTTCGAGCCACGCCACGCCCGCCCAGAGCCCGGGCGGCGCCGGCCCGCGCGATCAGCGGCACTTTCTTGCGGCAGCCGGCCGCTCGCGGCAGCCCCATCACAGGGCCTCCCCCCCCACCCCCACCCAGTGCGCAGGCGCAGACCCCCGGCAACCTTGCCAAAGTGCGCATGTGCCGCACCCGCCCGTCGGCAGCCGCTGATCTGCACCAGTGCGCAGGCGCATAGCCGCCGGCAACAACCCCAAGTGAGAGAAATGAAGGTGAGTCTAGTGCCAAGTTTATCAAAGTTTAACAAAGAATTATAAATGTTTCAGCATACATGTACCTTTTTCACATTTTGGCATTTAAAATACTTCTTCACAATTTAGAATTTGTGACATGGGACCCCGAATAGGGCGCCGCGACATATTATGAATTTTCATTTAAAAATATGAATTTTGAGGGGAAATATTATGAATTTTGACAATCAAATGTTGGGAGGTCTGAATTTGTGTAAAATGATGCCATTGCTCAAAGGGCAGTAAAATAGGTTGACCCTGCAGTATGATAAGTCTATGAGAGTGTTGAAAGAATTGTAGATAAAAAGACAAGAATTAGAGACTGCCCTGAAAATTGCAAAGGAAGTTTGTTTCGCCATGTACTGAAAACTGTGGCATCTTATTTTGCTTAAATGGAACACTAAATGGCACAAATGATCTAATTGCAAAAGATTGTAACACGATTTAACTAATAAAATACATTAATTGTTCCTAGATTCTCACGAAGGAAGTTCGACTTGTTGGTTGTGAGGCAACCTTGGTGGCTTTTGAAGAAGCTAGTCTTCTGACGACAATTCCAGAGTTACAAAGACACTCTCTTGTTATATATGATAAACTCAAACAAACCTGCTGGGATAAGGGACACACCTACGTGAATGTTGATGATCTGACTGGATTACGGCCATCTGAGGTCAGTGTTGGAAGTGAATGGGAATCACTGAATTTTTTGAAGGAATCAAAGATTATTGTGATTGAAAAGAAGCGGGTGCATCTTCAGCATTTCTACAACTATGAGAAAGAAATTGCTACCTGTATAAAGGAACTTGTGGATAAACCTCCATGGCAAATGTCTGTGTCTGTGGAGGAAGTTCTGAGAGATGCTTTCTTCCCAATCCAGAGCGACTACTTAGGGATGGATAACGAGGTGGATGAATCAGAGCACAGTAAAACCGATAATTTGGATCAAGAGCAGATCAAAGCTGCCACCATGATGTGTGAAAATCCCGTTACAATTATAAGTGGTAAAGGTGGTTGTGGAAAGACCACAATTGTCAGTCTCGTCTTCAAGGGAGCAGTTGAAAAAATGAAACATGCTGAGAAAGAAGAACTTTTGCAAGCGTGTGAAGATCTTGAGCAGGATCAATCTGCTCCTGAAAGCTGGGATATACCAACAACTCAGACTAAAAGTACCGGCGGTGTTGAAGAAAATGACGACAGCAAAGCAGTTGTGCTGTTCACTGCACCGACTGGAAAGGCAGCATCTCTTTTAAAGAAAAAAACTGGATTTAATGCTTATACTTTACACCAGGTAATTGTTGTTGAGGATATTATGGCAGGTAGTTCCACATTTTGATGTGCTCAGCAAGATGTAAATAGTTTACCTTTAAGGGGAGCACATCATTACCAAGATGGAGGTCGAAATGACACCAGGCTTTATGCAAAGGTTGAAATATTGGGCTTTATATTTTTTAGAAATACCTGAGTATTTTAATGTGTATTTTTGATTTGGTCACTGGAGAGTTGAATTATTTGCAGGATCAACAATTTATGATGTGGAGCGCTCTTTAAAAGCTAGGAAATGTTGTGTAAGGCAACTTATGATGGTTGCTTAAAATGACTGTTGGGTGCCAAGGAATTTTCCAATAAAAGATAGTAAAAGTCTTGGCTGTAATTGGTCAAGCTAGCATTATTGACGTTAACATTTAATATATGTCATTTAATATTTGGCAAAGGCTGTTTAAGTAAGAAAAGTGGCCGGCAAAATCCGGTGAGTTAAAAATGGTGGAATAGGGTAATGTTCAAACCCCTGTTGGATGGTTGAAAAAATGAAAATGGTGAAGGATGAGAAAGACGATGAAAAACAGGCCTTTTTTTGGCTAAGAAACGTAAACCATATGCATGGGTTGGGAGATTGCAACCTTCACATGGTCCGCCCTGTTTCGACGAATGCAATCAACCTGGTGTGCACAATCAAATAAGATCAAATAGAACAAGTTGTTCTACAACTTTACGCTGTGCACGCCATACGCAAGAAGAAGAACCATATGCATGTCATGGAGAATGCCTGGAAGGAGGAAGAGGCACAGCTGACTGATGATGGCTAGAGCCAGTTCATTGATGCATTTTGATGTATGTCTCTTTGTAGCAGACAGTGTTGCATTCCTAGCATATTGCCAGATCTACAAGTGTTGCCAGACACATGGTTTCTACCAAGGTATGGGTAAAGTCGGACTCATCTGCTTGACATACTTTCCTTCCAAAAAGATGTAACAGTAATTTTTACAGGAGAAAACTCATTATTCTAATATCGTTGGTCTAATTCAAAATGCTATATTTTGTATCATGCTTCCGAGACAAGTTAATGGAGACATGGAAGAAGCACGCAAAATATTGGGACAATTTTGTTGCGCCCCAGGTTCCCAGCGAAGGTCTGTAGAATCATAAAAATACAAATAAAGCTATAAATTATAGACTTTATATCTCTATGGTAGAATGGAAAGTAATCAAAATGTGCGCTTAAAAAGTGCCTGCGAGTTAATGGACCAAACAGATCTAAGCTACATCTATATTACTAAGCCTGATCTAGACCGCTTTTGGCCCACTGTGCTGCGATGTCCGAGAGAACGCCGCCACCTACGGCCGTCATTTTTGGCCACCTAGTTCAGAGCCCCCTCTGCCTTACTGGACTAGAGGATTTTTACCATCGATGAAAAATATCAGATATATTAATGTTTAAAAAAAAATCTACATTCTCTCTGTTCTCTCTGTTGCCCTCGCTGGCAGCATGGGGGAGGGGGGAGGGATTATAAAACCCAGAAGTGTCGTGCCCCACTCAGTCTAGGCCAGACCCAGGAAGCGAGAGGTTCACGGCTCTCTGAGCTGTGAATAACTCTGAACGGATGTCTACTCCACGGTCAGTCCCCTTGATATGGTTGCTGCCAAATTGTTTACTTTTTTTTAAGTTTGTGTTCACAAAATGAATTTTGGTTGTCAGGTGGCTGCAGCCAAATTGTTTGCCTCGCCTTTTTTTAAACGAGTTTGTGTTTCCAAAATGAATTTTCTTTGTCAGGTGGCTGCAGCCAAATTGTTTGCCTCGCCTTTTTAAAGAGTTTGTCTTTACAAAATGGATTTTGGTTGTCAGGTGGCTGCAGCCCAATTGTTTGCCTCGCATTTTGTAAAAAGATTGTGTTCACAAATGTATTTTGGTTGTCTGGTGGCTGCAGCCCAATTGTTTGCCTCGCCTTTTTAAAGAGTTTGTGTTCGCAAAATGGATTTTGGTTGTCAGGTGGCTGCATCCCAATTGTTTGCCTCGCCTTTTTAAAGAGTATATGTTCACAAAATGGATTTTGGTTGTCAGGTGACTGCAGCCAAATTGTTTGCCTCGCCTTTTTAAAGAGTTTGTGTTCATAAAATGGATTTTGGTTGTCACGTGGCTGCAGCCTAATTTGTATCCTCGCCTAATTGTGTGCCTCGCCTTTTTAAAGAGTTTGTGTTCACATTTTGCCAGGTGGCTGCAGCCAAATTGTTTGCCTCGTCTTTTTAAAATTGTGTTCTCTCACAAATTGTTTGCTTTTTAAAAAGTTTGTGTTCACATGGTTTTGGCAGTGGCTTGCGGCCCAATTGTGATCTTTTTTAAAAGTTGTGTTCCAAAATGGATTGTGGTTGTCAGGGGCTGAGCAAAATTGTTTTTTTGCCTCGTCTTTTTTTAAAGAGTTTGTGTTCACAAAATGAATTTTGGTTGTCAGGTCGCTGCAGCCAAATTGTTTGCCTCGCCTTTTTAAAGAGTTTGTGTTCACAAAATGGATTTTGGTTGTCAGGTAGCTGCAGCCCAATTGTTTGCCTCGCCTTTTTAAAAAGTTTGTGTTCACAAAATGGATTTTGGCTGTCAGGTGGTGGAAGCCCAATTGTTTGCCTCGCCTTTTTTAAAAGTTTGTGTTCACAAAATGGATTGTGGTTGTCAGGTGGCTGCAGCCAAATTGTTTGCCTCACCTTTTTTTAAAAGTTTGTGTTCACAAAATGGATTTTGGTTGTCAGGTGGCTGCAGCCAAATTGTTTGCCTCGCCTTTTTTTAAAGAGTTTGTGTTCACAAAATGAGTTTTGGTTGTTAGGTCGCTGCAGCCAAATTGTTTGCTCGCCTTTTTTTTAAAGTTTGTGTTCTCAAAATGGATTTTGGTTGTCAGGTGGCTGTAGCCAAATTGTTTGAGTTGCCTTTTTAAAAAGTTTGTTTTCACAAAATGGATTTTAGTTGTCAGGTGGCTGCAGCCAAATTGTTTGCCTCACCTTTTTAAAAGGTTTGTGTTCACAAAATATATTTTGGTTGTCAGCTGACTGCAGCCCAATTGTTTGCCTCGCCTTTTTTAAATGTTTGTGTTCACAAAATGGATTGTGGTTGTCAGGTGGCTGCAGCCAAATTGTTTGCCTTGTCTTTTTTTAAAGAGTTTGTGTTCACAAAATGAATTTTGGTTGTCAGGTCGCTGCAGCCAAATTGTTTGCCTCGCCTTTTTAAAGAGTTTGTGTTCACAAAATGGATTTTGGTTGTCAGGTAGCTGCAGCCCAATTGTTTGCCTCGCCTTTTTAAAAAGTTTGTGTTCACAAAATGGATTTTGGCTGTCAGGTGGTGGAAGCCCAATTGTTTGCCTCGCCTTTTTTTAAAGTTTGTGTTCACAAAATGGATTGTGGTTGTCAGGTGGCTGCAGCCAAATTGTTTGCCTCGCCTTTTTAAAAAGTTTGTGTTCACAAAATGGATTTTGGCTGTCAGGTGGCTGCAGCCCAATTGTTTGCCTCACCTTTTTTAAAAGTTTGTGTTCACAAAATGGATTGTGGTTGTCAGGTGGCTGCAGCCAAATTGTTTGCCTCACCTTTTTTTAAAAGTTTGTGTTCACAAAATGGATTTTGGTTGTCAGGTGGCTGCAGCCAAATTGTTTGCCTCGCCTTTTTAAAGAGTTTGTGTTCACAAATTGAATTTTGGTTGTCAGGTGTTTCATAATAGTTTTAAAGGTACAAAATAAGTTCTTAGTTCACATGTTTTATGCGTACTTGAACACTGCTTAGAGAGATAAATAGAATGCATGTTTTGAAACCCACCAGTTAACAGATAATTTTGTTGCAAAAACAGGTAATGCGGAGTTTCAGCTATGCCAAATATTCCAAGGAAATATCAAAAGTGTTCGATTGGATGTTTTCTGAAGTTCAGGTTTTGATTGTTGATGAGGGAAGTTTGGTCTCGGTGAAGACTTTAAGTACTGTTTTAAAATCGCTTATGAAATATGCCAATCTCAAAAAGCTTATAATCCTTGGTAAGTATCTGCTTGACTTGGGAATGAATTACTCACAAATTTGCATCCAGTTATGAAATTTGCTTCAGTTTTGCTTTGGAAGAACTATCGAAGAGAGAGACATAACATGAAATTAAGGAGTAAAGGGGCTGTCCCACCGGCGTCATTTGCGCATAATTTACGCGACATCATTTACGCGTCACGACGCATGGTGCGTATTACGTGTGCGTGCTGACATTGGCAGTGATGCGCAATACCCCAGGATTTTGGGATGTACAAAATCTACACTCGCAAATGACGGCCAAGTGGGACAAGCCCTTAAGGCTGTTGAGGGGGGTTGCATTAAATTGTATGATTACAATTTTAATATTCAATGGCTTCTCATTAGATTGATAATTCTTTGTCTGTGATTTTAAAAGAATTTTCAGAGTTTGGCCATGAACACTGCATTGCTAAATATGACTTTAATGATGATTGAGGTTAAATCTATGTTACATTTGTATTGAATGCAGGTAATATAGACACACAGTTGAGAATTCATCTTATTATCTCCCCCCTTGTTCCGTCCCTTCTGACCTATGTCTGCAAGTCCTTCAAGACTTCAATAACTATCAATTTGTAGGCCCCCATTGTCTCATCGTTGCCTTGGATGTCCAGTCTCTTTACATCTCAATATCCCACCTTCTTTGAACAGAGATCCGATCCGATCAGTTCTCCTCTACAAACACTCTCCTCCACCTAGTGAAACCTGTCTCACCCTCAACATCTCTTTTTTGTCTTTTCTCACTTTCTTCAAGTTAAAGGTGTGGGTCCTAGGTATGTCTGCCTTTGTGTTGGTTATGTCGAACAGTCCGTGATACAAACGTACACTGGTACCATCCCCCAACTCTTTCCCCACTACATCTGCATAGCGTTGCCTCCTGCACCTGTGCAGGACTTGCTGATTTCATAAACTTTACCACTAACTTCTCATTGTCTCCAGCACAGGGGACAGACTATCGACTGATGTCTCTGCTTGGGTAGTTTTCAACCTAACGGCATGAATATTGTATTATTCCGTTTTTGGTAACTTACCTACAAACACTGCCCACCGTCCCCCTCTCATTTTGCCACATCTGTTTTACTGTGCCCCATCTGTGCTCACATTTCTTCCTTTTCCCTTTACACCTCTTCTCCCCGCGTCTATTATCTCACAATTTTGTCGTTTCATCTCTGGCCTTTGTCCAACCATCTGCCAATCGACACGCCCCCTTACATCAACCTTTCATGCCAGAATATGTTCCACCCCACCTCTTCCTGCTTTCGCCTTCCCAGTACAATCAGTCTGAAAAAGAGTCCCGACCCAAAGCGTCACCGATCCATGTTCTCCAGAGTTGCTTGCTGAGTTACACCTGTGCTTTGTGTCTGCCTTTGATCTCATTCCTGATTGCTTTGTATATATCAGAGGAAATGAATTATGAAACAAAATATATGAGGTTCCTGTTAAATTGCCTCACAGTTGCATGTCCAATCCCATCCTACATATATTTCCACAGTACTTTACATTTTTATTTCTTATAGGTGATATTAGACAGTTGCCCAGTATAGAGCCTGGCAACATGTTTAAGGACGTATACTCTAGTTTATACCAGAATGGATGGTCCATTGAGCTATCGACTAATCACCGTGCAGAGAGTCGACTAATAGTTGAAAATGCTGCCAGGTATATTTTATTTCTTATTCTCATGTATCATATCCACTTCCATTCATGCACTTTAACTTAAGATGTTTTATCTTAATTTTACATATATAAAAAATCATCAGATATTCTTCATCACTCTTTGATGGAGTTGGACGGGCTCACAAATAGAGTTAAGATTTCATTTTACAAAAATGTATTTTTGCCACTTAATGCAATAGATTTCCTGTTCTATAGAAACATTTCTAATTTATTTGCTTTACCTATGGTGCTGTATTGGCAGCTTCTTTGGGTTTCTTTTGAATTGTTGGTCACTTTTTTAATAGCTGATTAGTGCAACATTTTTGCAAAGAATTGAAAAGGATGAACTATTGGCCCATGTGCCAGCGATAATGAAACTAATGCAAGTACTTGTGTATTTCAAAATGAGGGTCATGTTATTACACTGACAAGATATTCTTTAAGCAGCTTTCCTATGTGATTGCATCTGCCTTGTTCGCACAATGAATCGAGCAAGTCTGGGTGAAACGCTCATTTCAGTTGCTACTTTTGAATCATTAATTAAAGAGAAGATGAAAAATCAATGGGGGTTGAGGATATTGAGAGGAGGTTTGTTTTTGAAATAATGTGCAAAAGATTTGTCTTGATGTCTGAATTTTCTTGCAAAAACTGAAATCGTTATATCTTTATTTTTAGGATTGCTGAGATAGGACTTAAGTCAACTTATAAAATGTTGGAATATGATGCAGTGTGGCCTATATCGAAAGAGATAGGAATCTCAATTCCAGCACCTGATAAAAAATTCATTCTGGTTTCGCTCGATTCTGGCCACTCTGGTGAGCATGGACTTTGTTCATTTTCATTTATAATTTTCAGTTTATTCAGAAAATGAATATTTTATGTCAAATATTTGTTAATAATATTGAACTTGTAATGGCTTTGTCAGAACCTTGATGTTAGCTTCCGCTGGTGTATTGCTGTGAGAGATCGGCAGTTGTCCTAGAATTCTATCTAGGCTGGATCGATTGATTCTATGTACCCTCGTTGCAATTATACCCTCCCACTAATCGTGTTTTACCCCTTCCCCCCAAAAAAAACTGAATTGCACATGCATAATTGGGCATGTAAATATATAGTTTTCACATTCACATTCAGAAACCAAAGTACAGGCAGATAAAAACTAAAACTATACAAATCAGACATGATAATAATACTGACTTAAGCTTAATGGCTTAAGTATTAATAAAAATAACATCCAATAGTTTGGAAAGTCTGCTAGTCCAGCACCACCAAAGTCCCATATGGATTAATGCAGTTGAATATTGTTGGGTGATTAGAACTGTGAAGGCAAGGCTCTCGACCCGAAATGTCGCCCATTTCTTCTCTCCAGAGATGCTGCCTGGCCCGCTGAGTCACTCCAGCATTTTGTGTCTACGCTCTAAAACTTGAAATTAGTGTTTGGAATTAGGCATAATTGCACGTTCAAAGGCAGGCATTTGCTCAATAACGTAATGAGAAGAATGTAGGATGCCATTTAGCCGAATGAAAAGTATAGATGCTTGCGTCTCTTAGAGCAGAAATAAATTGAAAATATACAACAATTTTTTTCAATGCATTATATCTGGATCTGGCTAAGTTGTATTGGTGTGTGATAACAGCCTATTTCTTCTTTCTTTAGCAGTTCTTCAAGAGTCTATCAATGTTTTGTTACGAGATGCCCCAGGACTTGACAATCATGTGACATCGCAGTTCATTGCATTCAGACGGTAACTATATTTTTGGAAAGTTTGGGAGTGAAGTGCTTTATGTTTTCCCTTAAAGATGCCACTACAAAAACAAAGAAAGGGATGTTAAAAAGAGAAATGGTGAATACGTACCAATTAGAACTAAATAGTATGCAGCCCAAAGTTTAAAGTTTTCCAGTCATACTGCCTAGAAACAGGCCTGTTGGCCCAACTTGTCCACGCCGACCAACATGCCCAATCTAGATTGGTCCCACCTGCCTGCATTTGGCCCATATCCATCTAAACCTGTCCTGTCCATGTACCTGTCTAAATGTTTCTTAAATAGTGAGATAACACTTGCCTCAACCACCTCCTCTGGCAGCTCGTTCCATACACCCACCATCCTTTGTGTAACAAAATTCTGTTGCGATATATCGTAAAATACTTGATGAATAGAATTTAATCTCTTATTGGGGTAAGTGAAAAGAGGGGGAATGAAGCATATTCATTGTATATCTCTTTAGAAGGAAGATTATTTATGGGAGCATTTTTAACAAAATAGCACGTATGCATTTCATCATATCTAATCTCTTTAAAAATCTCTCTTTATGACTTCAGCATCAATTGCCTATCTTTTTTTAACCTGTATGATGCAATGAACGCTATACAATTTGCACTACTTTGTTGGTTTGGGAAATGGCGTGCCTGAGCATCTCTGATTTAATTGCATTCATGTGAAGTCGTAGCAGCTGAGATCTGATATCCTCTCTATGTGTGTTATCACAGATCTAGTATGTACGTACGTTTAATATTTCCACACTTGGATGACAAATGCTCATTTCAACTTTTGACTTTTTATATAGGGATTATTGTGCATTAATTAATGAACTCTGCTGCAAGAAATATTCGGATCATTGTACTCGGTAAGTGCTGTATTAGGTGTATAACAGTTTGATGTGGTTTCTACTTTATTGTGCTTGAAGTGCTCAGCTTTTGCAGTCTGTATGATTTTGCTGTTGTCTAAATTTCAGTGAATATTAAAATTGCTACATTTTGACAAGACATGAGTAACATACAATTGCCAAAAGAGCAGAACACGGGCTATGACTGGCTTATGTTGTACTAGCTGTAAATAATCTGAAGGTCAAGATCATCTTTAATCAGTACCCATCTTATAACGGTACAGCAGGTCGTTAGTTGTTAGCCCATCGTGACCGCTTCCAAGACTGACTAATGTAGGAAGTGGGTGTTAGTATGAATCATACAGTAGGGTGGGGTGAGTGATGCTATTCTACTATGATTGGCTTTCATGCATAAACCAATCTACATCCTTCCCCGTAAAGAGTGAATATGGTTAAACACACATGTCGCAAGAATTCAACCATAATCGCCATATCTGTCAGGCGGTCTACTAATACGACCCGAGCGTGTTCGGACCAAGCCCTGTCCCCCTTCGAAAGGTTAAAAGTAGGTGGTGAACCAGGAAGTGAGAAAGCAGCAGAGGACACCCGTGGTGACCGAAACAGGGGGAGCATGCGGGAGAGGTAGTATTGTGGCTAGTCATAGCCGCCGGTCGTGGTGGGGTCAGGGACATGCTGGGACTGGTGGTGGACATGGCAGCAGACGGCTAGAACAGTAGAGGTGGAGCATAAGGATCGGCTGGTGGTGGACGTGGCTCCTTCACAGCCAGCAAGAGTTGGCGGCTCCGATGGGACAGGGCACCATCAATGTCAACAAGGTAAGATCGTGGTTCTTCAGCCAGGCCAACAATGCAACCCAAACGGGAATGTCCCACAGAAGTTTGCAAACGAACGACTTGGCCCGATAGTAGTGGTTTAAGTGGTTTGCAGGACTTGTCATGCGATCGTTTCTGTATGTCATGTTTCTCCTGGATGCACTCCTGGATCGTAGCTGGCTTCAGCACCTGTGGCGCCTGGACATCAGTCACAGGGCCGGCGACCCCAGGATTCTGTCTCTAACAATGTTCCTGAGGTTTAAGAGGTCGAGATACACATCTGACTTGGCTAGGTGGGCGCGTTCCATTAGCTGTTTAGCGCTTCTGATGGCTCGTTCAGCGAGCCCGTTACTTTGTGAGGATTCAGGGCTGCTCGTGTCGTGGTGGAAATTCCATCGGTTGGCAAAGTGTTTGAAGGCGTGACTGGTCAACTGTCTTCCGTTGTCGGTCTGCAAGCGGACAGGTGCGCCGAATGTGGAGAAGTGTTTCTGTAGTTTTTGAATGACCATCTCTGATATGATAGAAGGCAGTAAATCGAGTTCGAACCAGTTAGAATGGGAGTCAACCAGGACTAGATAGTGTTTACCGTGCCACTCGAAAATGTCTGCTGCCAACGACGTCCAGGCAGCACTGGTGGAGGTTGTTGCAGTAAGGGTGGTCTCTGTTGGTGCGAGGCTGTTGCAGATGGGGGAGGAGGCTGTCTCGTCCCGTATGTACTTGGTAAAACATGTTCTGTGCGTTGGCCAGCATGGCATCGGTGCCTGGGTGGCCGCTGTGTGCCTCTTTGTAGCACTCATCACATAGCGATGAGGGGATCACGACTTTGTGGCCCTTAACTATGACACTGTCCTCTATTACCAGTTCATCACAGACTAAGAAGAACGGCTGCACCTCCGGCGGTATGCTGGATTGCCTGTCTGGCCAACCTCTTTTGATTATGGGTGAGAGTAGGTGGAGGGTGGCGTCAGCGGCTGTGTGTTCAACTAAGCGGCGCAATTGTTTTGTGGGAACAAAGTCAATGCTGAGAACCGTAAACACGTCCCGTTCATAGGGGTGTCGTTGGTTGGATGCCCGTGGTGTGCGAGAGAGGGTGTCAGCAACGAGCATGTCTTTACCCTTCTTGTAAACAAGTTTAAAGTTTAAAGTCAATGCCCTCCAGACGCGCAGGTGCTGCGTGGATAGGTTTGTTGAGGATGGTCACCAGGGGTTGCTGGTCTGTCTCCACCGTGAAAATGTTGCCAAAGAT
Source organism: Okamejei kenojei (assembly GCA_035221665.1). Taxonomy (NCBI): domain Eukaryota; kingdom Metazoa; phylum Chordata; class Chondrichthyes; order Rajiformes; family Rajidae; genus Okamejei; species Okamejei kenojei. The sequence continues at coordinate 9,438,943 of CM069149.1, read as the reverse complement.
AAAGTCCTTGCATTTGGAGCAAGCGAAGACCACAACCAACAGCTCCTTCTCCATTTGCGCGTAGCGCTGTTCGGTGTCGGTCATGGTGCGGCGAGGCATAGGAGACGGGACGTAGAGTTCCATCGGCAGATGATTGTAGACAGACTGCGCCGAATCCAGAAGCGTGAGGTATCGCAGGTAACTGTCACAGGGCGCTTCAGGTCGAAAAAAGTCAAGCTGGTCAGCTTCAATTTTAAAGCGTCAAATGCTTTTTGGTGTTGCTGGAACCAGGACCAAGCAGTATCCTTTCGAGTTAGTTGTCTCAGAGGCGAGCTCAGTTCACTGAGGTTCAGTATGAACTTTCCCAGATAGTTCACCATACGCAGGAATCGCTGCAGGCTGATCACATCGGTGGGGGCTGGCATCTCTGTGATGGCAGCAGTTTTCTTCGGATCCGGCTTGAGACCATCTGGAATGAACACATGTCTGACATAGGTGACCTCTGGATCCCTGAACTTGCACGTTAGGGTTGAATTTCAGGTTGATCTGATGTGCCCGGACAATGATAAGCTTTAGGTTATTGTCATGCTCCGCTGTGTCCTTGCCATAAACCAAGATATCGTCTTCGATGATGGCACATGGGAGGCCCTGGAACAGCAGTTCCATGTTCCTCTGGAAGTCTTCACTGGCTGAGTTGAAGCCGAATGGCATCCTTAGAAATTTGAATCTGCCAAATGGAGTGGCAAAAAAAGATTTGACGACTCGTCATCTAGCGGTATTTGCCAAAATGAGCTCTTTGTGTCAAGATCTAAAAACAGTGGCTCGTCCGATCTGCGCAGCGACGTCCTCGACAGTCCTCATCGGATAATGCGGATGCCTGATGGCAATGTTCAAATCCTTTGAGTAGATGCATACGTGGAGCTCGTTTTTATCATTCTTGAAGGTAGCAACCATAGTGGAAACCCAATCAGTGGGTCACTGATCTCTTCTCGTGCCCCTTAGAACACCATGTTCTTTAGTTCAGACTCAATCCTGTCTCTCATAGCATGTGGCACGCGGTGTGGTGCTCGGACAACAGAGTCAACATTGGGGTCAATGGATATCTTGTAGGTCACAGGCAGCTTGCTAGTTTTCCATCGGACAGATCAGGGTACTCTTTTACCGGGTCCACAGATATCAGTAGCTTGTGAACTGGCTGGGCAAAGGAAACCAGCCCCAAGTCTTGGCATGCGTGGATGCCCAGTAGAGTCACAGTCTGAATTCAAAATGTAGAAGGTCAAATTCCTTGTAGTCTTTTTCAGCACACATTTAAAAGTGGTTCTTCCCAGCGGAAGCAAAACTTCTTCCCCGTAAGCCTGCAGAGTGGAGTTGTCTTTAGTCAAGGCCTTATTATTTCTTATCTTGTTGTAGAGGTGCACAGACATTACGTTAACTCTTGCACCAGTATCTAGCTTGGCCTTGACAAGTTTATTATTAATTGACATCAGAACTGAAGGATCGAGAATCTTACCTAGCTGTGTGAAGGAGTGAATGCACGGTTGACTCCCCGTACGAGTTAATTGGACCCGTCCTCGGGGGCAGAGTCGAGCTGGTCTAAGAAGCAGAGGATGTTTGGTCTTGTTGCAACAGGTACAGATTAGACGCTGAACTAGAGGGTCTTTTCCTACATGCTCTGCAAACGACGGCGAAATGGTTCATTTTCTTGCAGTAATTGCAGGACTGTCCGTAAACAGGACAGGTAGTTCCCCCTTTGTTGTGGAGGTAGTTACAGTTAGGACTTCTCCGAGGGGGCTCATTGGCGAATCTCCGATTAGCAGGTTGAGAGCCTCGGTCATAAATCTTCTGTTACCGGTCGGTGTTTGTGGTCCGTTAAAACTCGTCAAGTTTATCGACTTCTTCTTGGAATCAAATTGCTTGCTTAATAGAGCACCAAACTCAGACAAACGACAGGCATGTGCAGCCTGCTCAAGGGTTAAATCAGGATTCTGTGGTAGCTCTGACCGGAGCTTCTGATCATTCATCCCAGAGACCAGTTTATCCCTTATCAGCTCAATAGTCATGGTCTCGAATCGGCATCTCTGAGCCATGTATCGTAAATCACAAATAAATTTATCCACCGGCTCATCAGGAAGCTGGTGTCTTGCAAATAATTTGTCTCTTTCTAAAATGCGGTTCGACAGTAGGTGACATATCTCACGGAATTTACGCAGTGAAACATTAGGGTCATTCATACACTCGGCAGGCACAGCTACCTGATCATTGTCATCTTGGACGGCTGGTGCGTATTCAAAAGTCCGAGCTCTCATCATGGCCTCCGGTCCCGCAAGGTTAAGTAGGAGGGAAGTCTTGACAGCGTCTGGTTCATTTCGGTGGACGATATTGATGTAGTGTCCGTAATCAATCTCAAATATCGTTCGCCGATGTCGGAATCAAAGATAAGCTGTGCAGGCTTTCTGCATGATTGAGCCATAGTTAAGCAAGGAAATAAAACTGATAAACAGAAATAAAACCAGGTAAACGGACGCAGTGGGTTACTACAAGTTGACTGACACCATGTAAATAGGTAATTTCCACAATCTGAAGTTCATGATCATCTTTAATCAGTACCCATATTATAGCGGTACAGCAGGTCATTAGTTGTTAGTTCACCGTGACCGCTTCCAAGACTGACTAGTGTAGGAAGTGGGTGTTATTATGAATCATACAGTAGGGATGAGAGGGTTAGTGATGCTATTCTACTATGAATGGCTTTCATGCATAAACCAATCTACACTAGCAATTGCTGACATTGTTTGGTTGGATATATAGTAACAGGAGCAGCCCATCCATCTATACATCACTAAAGCTGTGATCTTGTTATCTTCCGGTTCACGGTCATTCTATTTGTGCAAAAAAGGTACACGATAGCGCTACGATTTCCCCCCAGCTTACTTACTGTTCTCCTGTGCTGCAATTGCACCAAGTTTCGTTCCGATCGGTGGTCTAATGTAAAGGTTAGTGAGGTTTAAAAAATCTTACAAATCGCGCGTGTGCAGTCGATCTCTTCTGCCATTCAACGCCACGTGGATTGTTTTTTTCTCCTGTCACTCTGCCGCTTCCTGCGCCATCGCGTCTTTACTGGAGCTGAGGATGGTTGGCGGAGGTTTCCAACCAGGCACAATTTTCGGAGGTGCCGGACATTGCCAACATTTCCGGAGTCGGAGATGTCGCCAATGTTGCCAAATGGAAAGCAGAGACTCTGATCCCGGCGGAGGAGAATGACCAGCGACTGCTGTGAGTTCCCATCGCACCGTCAGCTCCAGCCCCTTCCCCTCTGGTCCCCCTCGCTGGCTCCTGCCCCCTTCCCCCGTGATACCCTCCTCTTCCCCACAACCTCCATCTCTTCTCTGAGCTCTCACCCCCCCCCATCCACACCCCCCCTCCCCCCACGACCACCCCTGCCCGCACACACACCCCCCCCCCCCGCCACGACCATCCCTGCCCGCATCCCCCCCCCCCGCCCACACACACACACACACCCGCATCGGCACTCGACATCCAGCTCCCCCGGATCTAACACTGCCTTCACATCCACACTGTCAAGACTCCTTGGGATCTTCTGTCTTTAAATCGTCCTGTGTCTCTCTTTTAAACTTCAACGGACACAAGGCTAATCTATCCAACCTTCCTCATAAGATAACGTACCATTCCAGGTGTTAGTGTGGCAAACATCAGAAAATGCCGGAAACACACGTTAATTAGCATCTATGGAAGAAGAAGTAAAGATGACATTTCAGGTTCAATATCTTTTATTTTAGGCTCCCAAGATCTACAGTTTTTATTTTTTTCAATTAGTTGAGGCCAATTAACCTACAAACCTGCATGTCTGCAGGATGTGGTAGGAAGCCGGAGCACCTGGAGGCAGTTGGAAAGAGTGTCAGAACGTCTCTTGCAGGTGTTTCCCAAGAGTACACCAGGGAATTTTACCTCCTTAACTAGGGATAGTCTGACCTGATGTAGGATCAGCATCCACATTCCTTTCTCCAGACTGGAGATTAGGATATAAAAAGTGTTATTTTTTACATAAATATTTTAATTGTAGTTTGCATTACAATTTTTAAATTGTAGTTAGTGTTTAAGATGTCTATAAACTATTTTTAAGATGTCTATAAATGACGGAAATATTAAAACACCTTTAAAATAGAGTGCAGCTTTGACAGGAGACAAAATTCAGTGTCTACATTTGCCCTTTCTCATCAGGTGGCCAAGTGCATTGAAGGGGTGGAGCCTCCACGCTACATTGCCTTCAGGCACATTTGTTATTTGAGCATTTCTGCATTTTGCTATGTGCCTTCCAAAAGCAGAGGGACAACTGAATTGATTATTTTGCTGAGAAGTTCAGGCAGGCAAGTGGTGAGTCCAGCTGATCTTTAAATTAGTCTCTTTAAATTAGATGCTGGGATATTATAGACAGGTGAGCCTCATATCAGAGGTAGAAACATAGAAACATAGAAAATAGGTGCAGGAGCAGGCCATTCGACCCTTTGAGCCCGCCCTTCAATAAGATCATGGCTGATCATCCAACTCAGTATCCTGTACCTGCCTTCTCTCCATACCCCCGGAACCCTTTAGCCACAAGGGCCACATCTAACTCCCTCTTAAATATAGCCAATGAACTGGCCTCAACTACCTTCTGAGGCAGAGAATTCCACAGAATCACCACTCTCTGTGTGAAAAATGTTTTTCTCATCTCGGTCCTAAAAGACTTCGCCCTTATCCTTAAACTGTGACCCCTTGTTCTGGACTTCCCCAACATCGGGAACAATCTTCCTGCATCTAGCCTGTCCAACCCCTTAAGAATTTTGTAAGTTTCTATAAGATCCCCCCAGGTAGTGAGAGGAATATCGCCTGAACATTTTAGAAGTGAGATAAATTAGTAGATCTCAGAATTTAATGCGACATTTGCTTAGACTTTAGGATTTAAGATGAAGTACAAAAAGAAGCAATCGGTAAATTATTAATGCTGCGCTTCTGTAAGTTATGGGGGCCATTGGGAATACCCAAGGAAACTCTTGCTGTATGTAACTCTTGTCCTGTCAACAATTAATAATACATTTTTAATTTTTAATTATTATTTATTAATCATTGACAGTCTTCGCAGTGGGACATATTAGGCATGGTTGGGGAAAGCTCTCCAGTCTTCGCCTGACTGAGAAGAATCACTTCAGTATGTTAAAATTTTCTGAACACTGCACTACGTCTATTCTCAGAAGAATAGAACATTTTTAAACTTGGTTCTACAAAATCTGATACTATTTGCAAGTTATGTTGAAACTGATAGGAGACTTTATTTAAATATTGAGATATGGGGAGAGGTTCCTGAAATTTCCAAATGAGGGACACTGAAAAAAGATTTCTTATTCACACAAGCATCCCATGCAAGGCTATGTGTAAGACTAACTGTGGTTAAAGAATTAACATAGAAACATAGAAAATAGGTGCAGGAGGAGGCCATTCGTCCCTTCAAGCCAGCACCGCCATTCATTGTGATCGTGGCTGATTGTCCCCTATCAATAACCCGTGCCTGCCTTCTTCCCATATCCCCTGACTCCACTAGCCCTCGAGCTCTATCTAACTCTCTCTTAAATCCATCCAGTGACTTGGCCTCCACTGCCCTCTGTGGCAGGGAATTCCATAAATTCACAACTCTCTGGGTGAAAAAGTTTTTTCTCACCTCAGTCTTAAATGACCTCCCCTTTATATGTGGCCCCTGGTTCTGAACTCGCCCAACATTGGGAACATTTTTCCTGCATCTAGCTTGTCCAGTCCTTTTATAATTTTATATGTTTCTATAAGATATCCTCTCATCCTTCTAAACTCCAGTGAATATAAGCCTAGTCTTTTCAATCTTTCCTCATATGACAGTCCCGCCATCCCAGGGATCAATCTCGTGAACCTACGCTGCACTGCCTCAATCACAAAGATGTCCTTCCTCAAATTAGGAGACCAAAACTGTACACAATACTCCAGATGTGGTCTCACCAGAGCCCTATACAACTGCAGAAGAACCTCTTTACTTCTATACTGAAATCCTCTTGTTATGAAGGCCAACATTCCATTAGCTTTCTTCACTGCCTGCTGTACCTGTAAGCCAACTTTCAGTGACCGATGTACTAGGACGTCCATGTCTCGCTGCACCTCCCCCTAACCTAACCTAACCCCATTGAGATAATAATCTGCCCCCTTGTTTTTGCCGCCAAAGTGGATAATCTCACATTTATCTATATAATACTGCATCTGACACGCATCTGCCCACTCACTCAACCTGTCCAGGTCACCCTGCAACCTCCTAACATCCTCTTCACAGTTTGCGGATGCCACCCAGCTTTGTGTCATCCGCAAACATGCTTGTGTTGCTCCTAATTCCCTGTTCCAAATCATTAATATATATGGTAAGCAGTTGCGGCCCCAACACCGAGCCTTGTGACACTCCACTCGCCACTGCCTGCCATTCTGAAAATGACCCGTTCACTCCTGCTTTTTGCTTCTGGTCTGCCAACCAATTTTCTATCCATGTCAACACCCTACCCCCAATACCATGTGCCGAAGTCAGGCTAACTGGTCTGTAATTCTCCGTTTTCTCTCTCGCTCCTTTCTTGAAAAGTGGGATAACATTAGTTATCCTCCAATCCACAGGAAGTGATCCTGAATCTATTGAACATTGGAAAATGATTACCAATACATCCACTATTTCTAGAGCCACCTCCCTGAGGACCCTGGGATGCAGTCCATCAGGCCCCGGGGATTTATCCTTCAGTCCCATTAGCCTACCCAATACTATTTTTCGCCTAATGAAATTTTTTTCAGTTCCTCGACCCCCTTAAATCCTCTGTCCTCCAGTACATCTCAGATTGTTTGTGTCTTCTTTAGTGGACAGATCCGAAGTACCTATTCAACTCTTCTGCCATTTCCTTGTTGCCCATAATAATTTCACCCTGTGTCTGCCTTCAAGGGACCCACATTTGACTTTGCTACTCTTTTTCCCTTAACATATCTAAACAAGCTTTTACTGTCCTTCTTTATATTTCTGGCCAGCTTCCCTTCGTACTTCATCTTTTCAGCCCGTATTGCCCGTTTTGTTTACTTCTGTTTTCCGATGAAAGTTTCCCAATCCTCTGGCTTCCGACTACTCTTTGCTGTGTTATACATCTTTTCTTTTAGTTTTATTCTATCCCTAACTTCTCTTGTCAGCCACCGTTGCCTCCTACTCCCCTTAGAATCTTTCTTCCTTTTTGGAATGAAATGATCCTGCGTCTTCCGGATTATGCTCAGAAATTCCTGCCATTGCTGTTCCACCGTCATTCCTGCTAGGATCCCTTTCCAGTCTACCTTGGCCAGCTCCCCTCTCATGCCTTCATAGTCCCCTTTGTTCATCACTGACACTTCCGATTTAATGTTCTCTTTCTCAAATTGCAGATTAAAACTAATCATATTATGATCACTACCTCCAAGCGGTTCCTTTACCTCGAGCTCTTATCATATCTGGTTCATTGGACAACACTAAATCCAGAATTGCCTTTTCTCTGGTCGGCTCCATTACAAGCTGCTCTAAGAATCCATCTCGGAGGCATTCTACAAACTCTTTCTTGGGGTCCTGAACCAACCTGATTTTCCCAGTCTACCTGCATATTGAAATCCCCCATCACCACAGTGGCATTACCTTTGTTACATGCCAGTTTTAACTCCTACTGCAACTTACACCCTATATCCGGGCTACTATTTGGGGGTCTGTAGATAACACCACTTAGTGCCTTCTTGCCGTTACAATTTCTCAACTCAATCCACAGTGATTCTACCTCGTCAGTCCCTATGTCTTCCCTCGCAAGGGACTGAATTCCATCCCTCACCAGCAGAGCTACCCTCCCTCCTCTGCCCACCTGCCTGTTCTTTCTATAGGATGTATAACCCTGAATATTGTTCCCAAGCCCGATCCTCCTGCAGCCACGTCTCAGTAATCCCCACAATGTCATATTTACCAACCTCTAACTGAGCCTCAAACTCATCTACTTTACTTCTTATACTGTGCGCATTCATATACAATACTTTTAATTCCTTACGCATCTCACCTTTCACATCGATCTCTATTACACTTGGCCATACTCTCCTATCCCTTTGTGAGCTTCCTTTCCCATTAATTCTGGGGTCATTAACCATCCCTTCACTATCTTTCCCTTTAACTCCGTCCTCGACTATCCCATTTGACACCCCATCGCCCTTATTCAGTTTAAAACCACCCGTGTGGTAGTGGCAAACCTGCCTGTCAGAATTAATGCATGAAAGATGTATATTTTGTATATTGTTAAAAAAAAGTGCAGATCCACTGCAGGAAAAATGGCTCAATCATAGCTAATGGCAGAGGGTAAAAGTTGTATCAAAATAGATGTCCAGCTGAATGTTGTCATAAAGAGCAGTATGGCCAAAGCTTGGGACATTTAAGAATTCAGTGGAACACGTTGATATAGAAAGAGACAGTGGTCCCGCTACTGAAGGAAGGATATATTTGCAATGGAATAGTGCAGTGAAGGTTTGCAGCAGTAATACTTGTGAGGTGGGAATTATTATATGAGGAGGCATTGAGGTGACTGGGCTAGGCCTATACTGCATAGTTTAGAAGATTATGACGCATAGGCTCCACAGTGACAAAGGGTTGTGGAGGATAGGTGTTATTCTGGCTGGAATAAATGACTTGGACATAAATGTAGATGGGTTGGTTAGTACACTTGCAAATGGTACTAAAATTGATGGTGTTGCAAACTGTAAAGAAGGCTCTCACTGTACAGCGGGATAGAGATCAGCTACAGAAATGGTGGATGCAGTTTAATCCAGCCATGTGAGGCGTTGGCTTCAGGCGGTCGAATATAAGAGGAAGGTATACAGTTAATGGCAAGACCCTTAACAACATTGAAGTACAGAAGGATCTTGGGATTAATGTCCATAGCTCCCTGAAAGTGGCACCACAAATAGATAGCATGATGAAGAAGATGTATAGCATGCTTTCCTTTATTGATAAAGGGCATTGTGTATCAGAGTCAGGAACTCATGTTGCTGGTGTATAGTACTTTGGTTAGTCTTCATTTGGAATAGTGTGTGCAGTTCTAGTCACCCCAGGAAGCAGGTAGAGGCTTTATAGGGAAGAGCTTTACCAGGTAGAGGCTCGGGTAGAGAAGAGCTTTACCAGAATGCCTCAAATCATTCATCTCTGCTGCATTTGGTCCCAAGATGAGGCTTTCCATTCTATGATATCCAAGATGTCCCCTTTCTTCAGTATTCCTTGCGTTTGTTCCATCATGGCCTGTTGCTAACTATTTTAACTCCCTTTCATCTTCCCATTCCCATACTGACCTTTCTGTTCCAGGCCTCCTTCATTGTCAGTATGAGGCCACACACAAACTGGAGGTACACTGATATGAACATTGACCTCCAATTTTAGGTGACCTCTAACAACCCCCTCCCCTTTTTGCCCAACACCCCGTCTCTCCTCCCCACCTGGACTTACACCTATTTCTGCCCTCCTCCCACCCCTTGCCTCCACCTGCATTCCTTCCTCTGACTTCACAATTCTCAACACTTAAATCATTTTGTCCAACCATGTGCCTATCGGAACCCTCCCTCACCTGTGCTTTGCTATTATTTGCCATGTTTTGTTCTGTTGCTTCTAGTTTTCTTCCCCTCCCCCCCCCCCCCCCCCCCACAATCAGTCTGAAGAATGTTCCCGACCCGAAACATTGCCTATCCATGTTTTCCAGAGATGCTGCCTGACCCGCTGAATTATTCCAGCACGTTGTGTCTTTTTTTGTAAACCAGCATTTGCAGTTCCTTGTTTCTACATTATCAGAATGCTGCTTGGATTAAAGGGTATTTGCTATGAGGAGAGGTTGGACAAACATTGAGTGTTTTCTCTGGAGTGTCAGAGGTTGACAGGAGACCTGACAGAAGCATATAAAATTATGAGGCATAGATATGGTGGACAGTTGGAAGATTTTTCCCCCATGGTACCCTCTACTCTTTGAGGGTATAGCTTTAAGGTGAGAGGGGCAAAGTTTAAAGCAGTGCAGGTTAAGTTTTTTTTATTCATACAGAGCATGGTGGGTGCCTGGAACTCGCTGCCATGGACGATGATCGAGACAGATATGATAGGGCATTTAAGAGGCTGTTAGATCGGCACATGGATATTAATCAGTGGAAGGACATGCATCACATGCATGTAGAGGAGATTAGTATAACTTGATATCATGTTTGATAGGACATTGTGGGTTTAAGGGCCTGTTCCTGTGTTGTACTATTCTAAGTGAGATATCCCTGGCATGTCCAGACGTGATAGTATTAAAATAAGGAGTTGGCCTTCAACCAAGTTGTGAAGATTTATTTGGTATCATAAACCTTTGGAATTTTATACCCAAGAATGCTGCGATTACTTAATTGCAGTAGAAATTCCAAAATTTGACAGAATTTTGGTGTCAAGGAATATGGGATTAGTAACTGCCTTACGTTTTACATGTACAGAGTTTCTACCACCTCTTACTACTCACATGGTTCTATTCTGATTATGAGAATTTGTGTGTTCCTGCATTTTTTCAAGTTTGCACCAAATGTAAATCACATAGTACCTTGTCATCACCCTGTATATTTTATCATGACAGCATCTGTGTTGTGCTTAAAAACAAAAGTTCTCTGGTGTCGTACTTTATGCTGTCAAAGGTGATCCTGATACAGCAATGATATCTTACTAAGGTAAGTTGTGCATTATTGTTACATTATTCTGTTCAAAATGGGAAACACTATACTAATTAAAGTCGTACAAATTCAATTTGTTTTTCAGAGATCATAAAGACATGCTCGATTTCCGGGTTGGTGACAAAGTGTGCTGCACTAGGAATGCTTACGTCGAGGATTTTACTAAAATCTCAGAACCAGAGTCTGAGACCGATTCAAAGGAGATGAAGGAATATTATCGCTTATGTAATGGAGAAATCTTTTTTATCACAGAGGTAAAACTTTGATCTTTTTGTAAAAATTAAAAGGTATCTTAACATCAACATTCTTTATTGGAACAAAGTCAAATGTCTAAAATGAGTTAGAATCAAGCATTCCCTTTGGTGTATAGACTTAACTACTTGAAATGATACTTACAATTTGTCAGATCTGAATTATCAACATGTTCTAAATTAACAGCACTTTCTGCATAGCCTCAGTTGCCCTTACTGGGCTATTCCCATAATTATATGAAATCTTGCAACAGTAAACTTTCAAGGGAGTGCTGGAAGCTCTCTAAGATTTTGTCAGTTTTTTCATACTTTTTTAGTAAAAATATGGCATCTGCTCTCAATGTGGAGGATAGCCCAGGTATCTCTTTTTCACAAACTGCAGAATAAATCCAATCTGACTCATTACAGCTTTATCAGTCAACTCTTTATCAGCAGTATTGACAGTACTATCGAGTTGCACTGTACTGAGCAATGCACAGTTTAGGTTTTAGTGATAATCATGTCCATGGTTCAAACATGGACCAATGAATTGAATTCCAGAAGTGAGAGTGACTGCCCTTGATAGCAGTCACTCTCACTCAACTTGCACTAAGTTGCACTCAACTTATTTAATTGAGTGCAGCATCAAGAAAACATATGGACATCAACAGAAAAACACTCCACTGCTCGGAGTCGCATGTGGCACAAAGGAAGATAGTTGTGATTTTCGTAGACAATGCAAGAGTTGCTCAGTGCCCTGCACCCAAGAATGTTCAATTATTTCATAATTTATCTTCTTTTCACCATAAAGCCAGATGTGGGGACATTCACATGACGTTCAATTACATTCTTAATTGAGCAGAGGGTGAAACAATGTACGCCGAGTACAGCAAGATCTAAACGACATTCAGGCATGTTGTGATAAATGAGGAAAATAACATTCATGCCATGAGTGAGAAATTTCAAAGATTTAAAAGTTGCAAAATGGATTCAGCTGTAGAATTAGAATTAGAAGCAATAAAGAAATGTCTTCACCTTTCTGCTATTACACTAGCATTCTTCCATGACACTTGCGAGACAACAGCACAACTTCATGAGTGTTTTCCTTTATGATATAAATATCAGATGAATGTTCAAACAATGGTTCTTTCCCTCTGCTGTACTGATTGCAATGTACAAACAGTAGCTCAACAAAGTAAAAAATTCAAGTGCTTGATCTGCAGAACAATAGCTTCTGTAGCATAACCATACATGGGCTAACCTTTCCTCTCTCGGAAGAACCTGTCAATCTTAACAAGAGGCTGTACAATGCTCTGTAGATAAAGTATTGCTGAATCGCTGATTATTGGGGTATAAATATATCTGATTGAACATTACCTATTTGTGTGGGGATAGAGTGACTCTGTATAGTCTGTATCTACATACTGTAAGAGTGACAGCCACGCCCGCCTGGCGAAATAAAGATTTTACTACTTAATGACTAATTTTATTGTGTTTTGTTTGTTTGAAGTGAAACAAACTTTAACATGAGTACCAGGCAAAGATCACCTCCAACAAAAGATTATCTAACCACTTATCCTAAAAATTCAATATCATTACCATCATTCAGTTCTCTACCATCATACTCTAGGAGAGGGTCATGATTGATCCTCAACATGCAGCTAGTTATATGCAGTGACTATGAAAGCTTGTGGGGAAACCTGGTTTCCTGCTGTGAATGATTAATTTCTCAACACTTAGAAGCCTTGCAATGATCTACAAGGCACATCTCTTGACTGGATGAGTGCAGGTCTGTAATGGTACAAGCAGGTATCGAGGATTTGGATCAATGATGGAGTAACATTTCAAGTGTACAAAGAAACTAAGTTTATTAAAGTATAGTGAATTGAACTAAAATAATTAGTAAAAGATTAAATAACTCACATGCCTGCTGTCTGTGTGCTCCGTGGGTCCTCGCCGATATGAGCGCTGTAGGCTGGGGATTTTTTACACGATTCTGTACGCTGGGGGCTTTTTAACAGCAGCCTGAAGAGGGTTCTAACCTGAAAAGTCACCTATCCATGCCTTTCAGATTTCCTGCCTGACCTGCTGAGTTACATCAGCACTCTGGTTTTAAATTAAATGAATCTTTGAATTTTGACAACATTGCCTTAGCAAATTGCCTGATCAAAACACAAATTTATTTTGTGAAGAAATAATTGACCAATGTTAGATTTACCATTCATTAATTTGAGTTCTGACTCACAAAGAAACAGGCCCTTTTTCCCCCAACTTGTCCACGGCGACCAAGATCTGTGCTAACCCCATTGCCTATGTTTTCCCCAAATCCCTCTAAGCTGTTCTATCCATTCCAAGAGGTTTTAAAAATGCTGTTTTTGTATCAACTTCTATCCCTGCCTCTAACAGCTTGTTGCATTTACACACCACCCTCCATATAAAAACATGCCCCTCAATTTAGCCTTAAATCTTTTCCCTCTCAGCTTAAAACTCTGACCATCGGTTTTAGACTCCTGCGTGGACTGTGACTATTTACTCTATTGATGCCCCTCTTAATTTTATGATTATCTGTGAGGTCATCTCTCGGCATCCTTTTGCACTAGGAAATCAGTCCCAGCTATGCGGTGTTTTCTTAAAACTCAAGCCCTCCAATCCAGGCAACATACCTGTGAATCTCTTCTGCACCCTCTGTAGCTGTATCTTATCTTTCAGTGGCAATCAGATGTGCACAATACTCCAAGTGTGGCCTAACTAATGTTTCATACAATTGTAACATGACGTCCAGACTCCTAGAATCAATCCCATGCGGATGAAGACGAGCATATGGTACGCCACCTTCACCAAATATTTTTGTGCTTGTGTGGATAAAAAAGTCTTAAAGCTTTATTTGTTTGGCTTGCAGGATAAAATTATACAAACCAATACATCTAATACACGTTACTTGTTACTGGATGACAAGGAAAATAAGCAGATTTTGGTGAATTTTGAAGAATTAAGGAAGAAATGCAAGTTGATGCATGCATGGGCCAGAACAATACACACCTTTCAGGTATGAAACGGAGTACTGAATAACTTAATAAATTAAATTGAACATTGAACTGCACGTAGCCTCTGAAGAGTTTTATGGAACTGATTGAATATTGAAGGTGTAATAGCACCAATCGTGGTCAGGAAAAGGCCAGACGTCAGGCAGTTTCAAACAGTAGTTTTATTCAGGTGTTACATGTTAGTTTGGTCCGCTAATGTAATTGTCATTGCTGCTGTAGCTGAGCGAGGTTGTTCTCTCGAGCTCAGCTACCTGTTGACTGGGGTGAGATAAGCTGATGTAGCAGGACACTTCCCCCTAGCCCATGACGTCACATGCCAGCCTTCATAACTGCTGACGAGGGTTCGACCTTCAGTGGTCTGTGTATCAGCTGACGCCACAATGGCTATGTTTTTGGAAACTACTGTTTAGTCTAATAAGTGTACCTCACGGTTGCATAATGCACCTCTAGAATACTGCATCATGCTGTGAATTGTTGCAAGATTACGTGTTGCATTAATGGTGAGATTATTAGAAAATTTAGCCTTTGGGAAATGATGCGATTTCTCTATGGAATGCTGAGCAGAAGAAGCTAATGCAGTTCTCAGGATAATTTAACAATCAAACATAATTTTCATTGAGGGAATTAAAATATACAATGGTAGGAATTTGAGATAAAGAACAATTGCATGAAGAATGAGAATTTCATTTGATTTGTTTCTTTTTCCCTCTTGTTTCACAGAGCTGGTAGCTCCCTCTATTCCTCAGTGATCATTCATACATTGAGTGTAGGTTATCAAAGCTGAAGTGAAATTTACAGTTGTATTTAATGGAGAGCAATCAGGAATGGAAGATTACCAGGTTACTGTCCGAAATGTTCGAGGGTTCACATTAGTTACAGCCCTAGAGTGCTGCTTTGGCTGTGCTGCACTAATTAAGCATAACTTGGGACCTTCTGCTGAAGTCTGCTGAATAGGTTTATTGAAACACTAATGGAAATACAATCCTTTTATACTTTAGGGCTCTGAAGCCGGCACGGTTGTGTATGTTGTGGGAACGGCTGGAAGACAGAACTGGCAGCACATCTATACCGCAGTCACACGAGGGCGCCAACGTGTATATGTTATTACATCCAAGACTGACTTTCGTAAAGCAATGACAGCCAGAGTCCCCGAGAGAAACACTCGCCTGCGTGAATGGCTGCAGGAGAAACTAGTAAAACCAGGAGCTGCACCATGCTCTGAAGGATCACAGTCCCAGCAACAGGCAAGTTGCATGCTCTCTCCAGTGGCAGCACCCAGCTCAACCCTGTTTGATTCATCTGCTTCTTCGACCCAGGTATTACCAAACTTGTCATCCTGTACAGCAGGAGAAGTGAATGAGAGCACGAACAAACAATCTCAGAAAGAAGGCTCCTATTCTGAAGATTTGCAATTTGCGCAGAATTATAGCTGGTCTCCTTCTAGTGTGGAGCTGGACAACAGAGAATGCAATGGAGCCTGCGAAAGGCCAGATGGAGCAGTCAACTCCTTGCCTCATATTGGTGATACATCAACAAGAGAGAGTTTGGTGATGACTACTGAGTCTAAAACAATTGAAGCAAACTGGTCTCCTGGCTGTAAGAGAAGTGATAATACTTCAGCTGGTGAGGGATCGACTGCAAAGTATTCAAAGGTAAATTAAATTAGCTGCTGGGTGGTCTGAAGTATTAACATCAGATCATGTTGACATTTAGTAAGAAACAGCAGTTTGTTGTTCATCCATCACAACAGCACTGCTGATTGCAGCTTTTGGGGAACACAAGTTCAAAGGAGTGTGTGTTCTGAGCTTATAACATCCCTGCTTTATAATCCAACCTGAGTAGCTGTCATTTATGTTGGTTAGTCCTTCAGAAGCAATGAGAATGATTTTTTAATTCTATTTAAAAACATCTATTTTTTGGTTAATCATGTGTCAATCATCCCATGGGTTATTATTTTAAGGTCGCTTGCTGACCATAACTTTGCTAAAAACTCATTTCATGAACTGTGAATGTGCTACCAGTGTTTTATTTTTCTGCCTATTAACATCCATAAAACTGAAATGATTCTACATGGGCTACGATTGCGCAAGACCCGACAAAATGTGTCATAATTAGTTTATCCTCCCTTTCTATATCCCTTCTTGAATTGAACACCAATCTGCTGCTAATTATTAATGGGATAATTCTGTTTTCTCAGGACGTATTACTGCCACTGATGCCTTTCTAAATTGTGTTTGGTAACCTAAGCAAAGGAAATGTTCACTGACATATCCTAAAGAATGTAGAACTTGAGGATTACTGAAATTCTTGACCTTTACTTCAGTGATACAAGCAACTATTGATTGGAGTTAATAAATGTAGCAAAGTAAATATCTGAGATTGTAATTGGTGCCCATTGAAAATGGTTAAAACATGACTAGATTTATTTAATGACATGGTAATTAAAAAATGATAACTCTTCTTAACTAAACCACATGTATGTTATTTTACTTTGCAGACTTTAATGGAATCACCTCTTGGCTGTACACAGTTTGGGAGGATGGTACTTGATAACTCAACACGAGTAAATACGAGTAAAAGGTTGTTTACCAAAGAGAACAAATAAGGCTGTAGATTTTACTCAAAAATGAGAAGTTGGCAAATAGACGGCTATTGTGGAATTGCAGATATGTCTAGAGGAAACTGGAAGGTATGTTTATAGAAATATAGAAAATAGGTGCTGGAGGAGGCCATTCGGCCAATCGAGCCAGCATCGCCATTTATTGTGATCATGGCTGATCGTCCCCAATCAATAACCCATGCCTGCCTTCTCCCCATATCCCTTGATTCCACTAGCTTTATGTTTTAAACCAGTGATAGGACTTTTAATGCATGTACCAGTCAATGTAATAATGGCTTACAGAGATATGCCAGATAAATTAGAATAAAAGAAAGGTCATTTAAGACGGAGCTGAGAAAAAACGTTTTCACCTAGAGAGTTGTGAGTTTCTGGAATTCCCTGCCACAGAGGGCAGTGGAGGCCAAGTCACTGGATGGATTTAAGAGATAGTTAGATAGAGCTCTAGGGACTAGTGGAGTCAAGGGATATGGGGAGAAGGCAGGCACGGGTTATTGATAAGGGGACGATCAGCCATGATCACAATGAATGGCGGTGCTGGCTCGAAGGGCCAAATGGCCTCCTCCTGCACCCATTTTCTATGTTTCTAAGTATTCTCATGTTAATTTGTGGCAACCAGTTTATTAAATAAAAAAAAATATTTTGTGGAATGTAAGTACTGTCTTTAAATTTTACCTGAATGTCAGTAAATAGTTTTCTGTAATATATAAATCAGCAGCCGCATTCAATTGTACAACAATAGTGATTTGGTCTCACATGGTTTTATTTCATCTTGCATATCTCATACAAATTATCAGTGAAGATTCCCAAAACCTTAGACGATAAATATCATGCTACCAAAGTAGGAAATTTGTACAAAAATACTTTACAGTTTATAATACTTGTTTGTTACAAATAAAAATACATTGTCCAAAGGACATGAATCAAATCTCATATCTAGGTTGTAGCTGTCTGTATTTGTGTTGCTGGCAGTGGTTTTCTTTTCAAATATGCATCATGGATTTAGGCTGGGAAATGTAACATTACAAGTGTGGTAGTTGTACAGTTAATGGCTCAAAGAAGAGTGGAAATATTTCCTTGATTTTCAAATAAGAGAGTAGGTTTTAACATTCATCGAGGCAGAATATGTCCAGAAGCAGATCAGTTTTATATAAAGTAAAACTCCATTAATCTGACACTCGGGGATATTGAATGGTCCTGAACTAGCAAATTTTACACATTGGATATTAATTTGTTTATTCTAACGTGTCAGTATGGAGAAGGGTTACAAGCTGAAACGGAATCCATGTTCTCGAGAGATGCTCCCTGACCCGCTCAGTTACTCCCAACACTTTGTCTTATGTTGCAAACCAGCACCTGCACTTCCTTTGTTTTTAAAGATGTTACACAATAACATTTCAGTGAGCCTGGAATGTTTTAAAAGGTGTGTGGTAAACAGAACTTGGGTGAGCTTAAAGGGATTGCAGAAACCAAGGCCCTGGTGAGACCACAAGGACTGAGACAAACATCACCTGGTTAGATAGTTGCCAAACAAATGAATTTTCCGAATGGCTGGGTAGTAAGTGGATTATTGGAGTTTTACTGCATACACTAATATCTTTTTTTCTGTTAGTCACTCCACTATCGTCAGAATGTTAGAATCTACCACCCCTATGTATCAATCCATTATTAGGAGTGAGGCACAAGCAACAATAATACTAAGATATTTAACCAGCTTTAAGTTCATACACATCAAAGTAAAATTCAAATTTCAGTTATACTGATTTATAAAGTCAATCATTTACAATTACAAATGCGTTCCTTAACTAGTTACCAAACCCAATAATGGGCTATAAAATGTGAAGACTGAATACACGAATGAGCAGGTTCAGGATGACGTGTGTAAATTGATTTGGATTTAAGACTAAGTAATCCACATGGCAGATACATCTCATCAGTTACAATCTCTATGGCAATATCAGAATCTTCATGGCAAAAGGTGAGGTTGTAAATTCCCAGCACAGAGAAGGTCATCTTGAGAAGGTCAGAGAAGGTGGTGTTTTACTTTAATATTGAAGAATTCTTTAGCAGATCAGTACTTTTGATAATAGAAGTATAACTAAGATTTAGTCCCTAATATCCTGTGCTATGGAAGAGGGTCCCTCTGATTATGTCAGATCACTGTCGTAAGGAAATGCTATAAATAAAGCCAAGAATTGCTTCAAAGCTCTCCTACGGAATACCATCTTAAAGGCTAATAGCAATAGGAACATAACTTTGGCCAGAAACTAGTTCATGAAGACTAGCTTAATAGTAATTGTGCAGTTTTTAAATTTTCATTCAACCATTTTTAAACTTACTCTGGGTAAAGACTATGCTACACTAAGTTTTACAGTTGTTTCTGTATATGATTTTTAAATGGTCATTCTGTGTTTTTAAACATGCAAATTTTTTTATTGCCCAGGAACCAGCTGGCAGCATCGTAGTTCATCATTTAAAAAATTAGAATTTGGACAGTAAGCACCGTGGGGAGGTTAAAACACTCTTGGCAATGGGTTTTTGTTTCATGGCTGTGCCCTGCATAGACTGGCTTATTATTTGTCAAACGTGTTAACCTTTTGTCATCTGCAACGTGAGAAGGGAACAAGTTTCCATTCATTCATGAAATGTGTGCACTTGGTATCTGTGAAAAATGCAAATAGTTGATAAGGAGGGTTTTCCCACGAATGAACATTGTTCAAAATGAGTTAGCACCATTGGGGAACAAAAAGTCTGTCAATTGGACTGAATAGCTGACACTACAATGTGTTGGTATTTTCCTGGATCTCTGTACTACCAAGCCTTCCTTTCTGTTGCCTGTAAGTATGAGCTTCATTCTGCTCATTCCATTCTTCTGGTTGTGACGTCTGATCTTCAGAGAGCACCTCCTGGAAGGCTAATGGGTTTCTGCTGATGACCAATTCAAGTTTATTGCCAGAATCTGCAATTAGTGGCACTACCAGGCAGCAGTCATAATCTCTGGTACGAATATGATTTACCTGTCACAAGGAAACAAAATAGCCATCAATCCTATTACAGTCTACTTCCATGAAATATGCTACTCGGTTTGTAGTGATCTTTGATGCGAGAATAAATGTACAAGTGTTGATCTCCCTGTACCTGTAGTAACCTGTCATAGGGCTGAACACCACCAAGGGCAGCTGGTCCATTTGGCCGAATGTTGTTGACATACACACCTTTCTCCAGCAGGCCATCTGAAACACTGAATCCAAAATCCTGAATGTCTGAATCTTTGTATAGTGTTACCTGTGAAATATGGAGATATTAATTTAAAACATTCAAAGTTGGTCCACCATCACTGTCCTCAAGCAGACAACAGCAGTACCTAGTGCATTGTTACCATATGCCACATGTGTAATGGAAATATCTAACAACATGTAATTTTACTCTTTTTGGGCCATATTTGATAATCACACATTCAGGATTAAAAATAAATTACAACACTATTGTAAAGATTGTTGACTTTAAACCGAAAAAAAAACAAAAAACAGAATTTTCAAAATCTAATCACTTCCTGGAATTCATCAAAGGGAATTATATTTGCAACAAATCCAGTTTCTATCCTAAAAGAAAGCTGAATTGAGAATGAAACATGACCAGAATAAATATTTGATGGAATCTGAAACCTTGAGCAACTCCACTGGTGTTGGTGACATAATCTCTTTCATTTCCTGCTTGATCTTCCTAATAGCAAATGACTTTGATCTCACGCCATCTGACGGTAAAGTATTACTACGGGCAGCTTGAGTGTAATGTGCCCTGACGGCATTCTTCTCTTGGAAGCTTGATTGCCTTCCCAGTGGCCTATGTGCAGGGCTGTTTTCATCATTCAGGCACAATGTGCTTCCCGACATGATTGTTGCCTGTTGGATGAGATAACAAAAGCTGTAAAATGTTGTGCCCCAGAAAATAGTGGAAAGGCAATTCTGTTAGTGAAGGTGGATAAGACTTGCGAACACTAAAATATTATTAAGTGAAAACTAATGTTAAGCAGAATAACGTTTTCCATTAAAATTAGTTAAATAATACATGTAGATTTGTTAGTCTGGTTTAACTTAGATTGTATTTCCTGTTAAATACCAAACAGCTAATTGTCTGGTTTTAACAGGAAGTCTTTAAAGTATCAGACTGTTAGATCTTGAATTATTGCTTCACACCAACTCTAAAATTAAAAAAATACCAATATAGCCAAGTTTTTCAAATTCAGATCCTTTTGGTTGGCGGCCTTCATTAACGAGGAGCTAGATTCCTGTAATTATTAAGACCAAATGATGCAGGTGAAAGATCAACAGCTGTGTGTAAAATTGTGTGTGAAATTGTTCTTTTACAGCTTTGAAAACATCTGCTGCAAAGAGTGAAAACTTCCTACCTCCAATTCCCTCAGGATTCCTGATTGACCACAGGTTTCCAAATCTTCCAAGGCTTGAGACCAAAAATTTTCTTCATGATCTGTTTCCAGCGCATCGTGTCCACCTGCATAACTGATTTTTTTTTACAAAAAGGGTATAATTTTAAAGTGTGATTACCTACTATCCCCAAAGCTTTATCAATAGAAATGACATTCACTTTTGCCTTAACTATTATAAGTACTGGTTTTGATCACTGGACTATTTGAAAACAGATGGCAAGAATGATCTATAAATAAATTTATCAACCCAGGTAGTTTAAGGCAACACCATAAAAATACATACACATCTTTCAGAAATGAATACTAAAATGAGGTTTGCATTAGTTATGCATAACTATTCAAAGTGTTCTTTGTGGGTTCAGATCAACCTGGTAAGCAATTAATTGCAATAACAAGTTAAATTAAATATCAAGTTTTCTTAAAAGTTATAATAGTTTTAAAAAGTTAAATAGATTTACTGAAATGAAATCAAATACAGTAAGTAATCCCTTGTAGTCACAGACCATGATGCCCAATATTGCTGATTGTCCTGTTATAAATGAGTAAGATATTATCATTGGATGCAGTGAAAATTGCAGACAGAATACACAAACGGACACAAAGTGCTGGAGTAACTCAGTAGGTCAGGCAGCATCTGTGGAGAACATGAGTAGGTGCCGCCAGGACCCTTCACACTGAGTCAGTTTGCTGAGTTACTCCAGCTCCCCGTGTCGTTTCACCTCAAAAATTGATGCTGCTGGTCTGCACCAGCGAGTCCTTCTTCGCTGGTTCACGTGGCTTATGTTGCAGCCCCTGGAGACAATTTTTTGCAATTCTGTTGCAATAATTAGCAGTCTCACTTTCAAATAATGTATACTGTAGCTTAGTGTTAGGAGAAGCAATACTGCTGCATGCAAGAATTGGTTGGACATCAGTTCTCCCTGCTATCCATTAAACTGCTTTGCAACATGCCTGGTGCTACAAGCATTAAAATAATTCCTCTCACCCGTAAAAGAAATGGAAGCTAATGACTACGTCAGAACATTTATATCAACTAATATATTTTCACAATAATTGAATACATCAATTATGGATGGGACACCACACGATGGCAGCCTCGCCAACAGTGTCTGTTTTTTCATCTTTTTTTGTTATTTTTAGTGTGTTTTAAAAGTGTGTTAATGTCCTCTGATTCGTTTTATGTGGGTGGGGTGGGCGGGGGAAGCTTTTTTTCAATCTCTTATCTTGCCGGAGATGCGATCGTTTTCCGGATCGTATCTCCAGTCGCTCTGCGGCCTAACGTCATGGAGCTGGAGGCCTTGCTCGGGACTGACGTTGAGCCTCACCATGGGGCTGTGGACTTACCATCGTAGCCGATCCCTTGCCTGGGATCGACGCTCCAACCACGGCCTGCGGATATCACCATCGAGGAGCTCGCAGTCTCGGGTAGAAACCGATGTCGGGAGCTCCAAATGACACAGAAGGTTTCGACCAGATCGCCCAGCACGGGGGAGCTGAGATTCCCCCCCGATGCAGGATTCCGTCAATGGAAGGCTCGAGGCCTCCGACCGCAGGAGACCGAAGGGAAGAGATTGAACTTTTTTTTCGCCTTCCATCACAGTGAGGAATGTGGAGGAATCATGTTCATGTTAAAATGTATGTTGTGTGTTTGTTGCTTTTTAATGGTATAACTTATGGCAAATCAAATTCCTCGTATTAGTTGCAAAACATACATCGCTAATAAAGTATGATTATGATCAGAAATTATTATCCAATTAGCAATAAAACTAGCTGCCTAAGGGCATTGTTGATGTAAGGGGTCAGAAAATTTAATAAAAGACTCATTAATCACCTCAGAACATGTGGAATCCTATCAGAACCAAGTTATTCTTCACCCCAAGGGGCAGCTTAAGAAGGTGATGAATATATTACTCTCAAATTAATGTAGCATCAAATGCAGATCAGTAACCATGAAGCAATAGTTGAGATAAGTTCTGTTTGCTGCTTTGGTTTTCCTTTATTTATTTATTCCCTTTATTTATCTCTAATCCCTCTTCGTAAAGACAAACTAGATGCTTTCAAATGTCGACATAGACACAACTAGATGTTAAGAAGTCTCTTGTGCCAAGAGCATTTCACACATTCATTGCTGAGAGTGGTGGACGCTCAACATCAGGGGGGGGGGGGGGGGTACATACGTATATCTTGGCCTGGGTAACCTTCAGGACAGCTGGGCACAGGACACATCATCAGTAGTGTACATGATTCCTATTTAATTACTTTACATCTCATTTGCCACAAATTAATACCAGTCTGTCGTTGTATCTGAAACATTGCCAATGAGCCACTCTTGGAAAATTGAATGAAACAGCATTCTTTAAGTTGAGCCTTTTTGAAGCTCATCAACATGTGGCTTAAAGCCCAGGCTTTGATTGTACATTATTATTTATGCATCAATGAATTCTGCTTGTTGCTAGTGCCCTCGCAATAATTCCACCCAAGTTGATGTGAGAATTTGGCAGCAAAATCGGGTTAAACTCCGAGAGATACTAACAATGCAAGTGCATAAACAGTCTTACTTATATTGTTGCTTCAAGATTTTCCCCATGAATCTACAGAGCCACAAGATTAGCAATTTGGGATTATTTTATGTTAAAATTCCCCTTCTTCCAAACTTTGTTGTGACCCTTATGTTATTGTTTTAATCTGTTCTTTTTCTGCAGTTGTAACACTGCATTCTGCACCCTATTTTCTCTCCTGCAGTACCTGAAGTATGGTATGTTTTGCCTGCACTACACGCAAAGCAAAATTCTTCACTATATGTCAGTGCATGTGACAATAATATACCAACACTAAAAGTTCACAGATGTGTCCAAAGCTTTCTTGAAAAAAATGCAACCACCGCCAGTTTCTATGAATCACTGGTTTATGACCGCTTAAAGTTGAGAAAGAGCATTCAAGACTGTATTGGGAATGTTGAGGCTGTGCATTGGGGATCCTATTTAAATGGTGGAAGGACGGTCCTTGCTTACAAGCTACTCAGCCTTGTGACACCTGTATGGATGAGTCTACAGTTGCTACACTGGCCTCATTAGTTGCTTCAAAATGTACAAAACCTGAGTGGAAGCAAATCATCCTCGATGCTGAGGGACTGCATAAGACAAATATGTCACTGTACATCCCTAACACAAAGTGCTGGAGGAACTCAGTGGGTTAGGCAGCATCTATGGAGGAAATATACAGGAGATGTTTTGGTCAAAATGTTTCTTGTGACTGATTAGTCTGAAGAACGTTCCCGACCCAAAACATCAGCTCTCTATTCCTTCTTCACAGGCTGCCTGACTCGCTGAGTTCATCCAGCACTTTGTGTTTTGCTCAGCATTCCTGTATTTGCAGATTCGTGTGCCTTCATTTTAGAATGGCTACTGAGAAAAAGTTATCCCCCTCTCTCTGACGGGAGTTCAGTGAGACTATTGGTGATTCCTGCTGCTCCCCTGCTGTTCGACCATGTTCTGCCCCTGACTCGCTGCTACATACATCCACGTGTCTTTTCTCAGTACTTACCTTGGCCACGTGCTTCCTGCTCCGTTTCCAGGCCTCCTAGTTCAGGCCCGACCAGGGTCTAAGGTATCTACACTCCTACCGCTTCTCGCAACATTTCTCCCTGCATGGATTATACACAACACTCTACCTTCTCTGCACAGAATCACCAGGCAAGGGAGAAAGCTGACAGTGCCCATACATTGGTCAATGCTTTGTTATACACTGATGTGATGGTATCAGCTCAGTTCTGCTACACTGGCCTGGAATACAGTTTATACAATGCTGTCCCTTTTATCTATGGAAATTCACCTCTACCATCTTGTTGGTGGACTACATCCCATCAGCTCTGCTTTCTCGAGAATAAACTCTTGGAAAGCTGCAGGCCCAAAGATGAGTCCTTGGATAGATTCTCAAATCGTACACCAATCAGCTGGTCAGCCTTCCTCTTCAACTATCTATGAGCAATCTTCTGTCCCCATCTGCTTCTACAAAACCTCCATCATTCCAGTTTCCAAGAAAAACAAAGTAACTTGTGTCAAAGACAACTTGACCAGTGGTTCAATTAATGACCATAATGAAATGCTTTGAAAGACATTAATGGAACAAATATCACCGGTATTCCAGACAATCTAGACCCCTTGCAATTTGCCTACAGGGTAAACAGGTCTATGGAGGACACCATCTCTTTTGCACTATATTCAGCCCTGATCACCTAGTCAATATGAACACCTATGTCAAGATGCTATTGATTACCGCTCATCTTTCAACACCATGATAACAAATAAACTCATTCCTAAATGTCTGAACGTTGGCACCTCCATCCGTAACTGGCTTCTGAACTTCTTGAACGGCAGATCTCAGTTCGTTAGAATCGGTCAAACCATTTCTCCACCCTGCCACTCAATACTGATGCTCCTCAGGTTATAAGCTCAGTCCCTTGCTCTACTCCCTGTACACCATGACTGCCCTGCCACATACAACGCTTACTCGATCTTTAGTTTGCGGATGCTAACACTGTTGTCGACAGGATCTATAACCCAATGAGATGAATTACAGGAAATATATTTAAAACCTAGCATCATAGAGTCAGCACAATAACCATTCTATTAATGTCAGTATGATGGAAGAGTTGGTTGTTGATTTAAGAAAGTGAGCACAACCCTGTCCTCATCAAAAGGAGCAGCTGTAGAGATGTTGAGGACTTTAAGTTTGTTATCACCAGCAACCCAACCTAGTATCTTCGCACTGATGCAGTGATTGAGAAAGATCAGCGTATTTACTATCTTAGGCGTCTGAGAAGATTCAACATATCACCAAGAATTCTCTCAAGCTTCTACAGATGCACTATAGAAAGTATTCTGACTGGATGCATGTTATGGCAACTGCTCTATTCTTGATGGCCTGAACCTGCAGAAGGTAGTGAACACAGCCAGTCCAGCTCAGGCTCTTTATTTCCTTCCGTCTAGTTTCTCGTCACAGTGCGATGTATCAGGGGGACTGGAGGCAACATCGAGGGTGCCTGCCACCCGGCCACTCTCTTTTCTCTCTTCTGCCTTTTGAGAGAAGGATATGGGAGATTGAAAACTTGGATGTCCAGACTTAAGTACAGCTTCTTTTCCACTGTTATCCATCCCCTGAACCAATCACCTCCTTCACACTCCATTCCTGGAGCACGCTTACTTTAAACTGAATCTGGGTTTAGTTATTCCATTATTGTGCTTTGATATTTTCTTGCACGATACAGATTTTGCACTATTGTATTTATCATTACTGTTTGTATACTGTTTACTTTGTGAGCTTAATGTGAACAAGGAATGTCATGGCACCCTGGTGGAAAAGACAATAAACTAATCTGAAGCTGATATTGAGGTTGCTGTCTACACAGTACGGACATTCTGATGACTCAGGCTTGCAAACTAGGAAAGTCTCCGATTCAATCGCTATGTTCAGAGAGTTTTCTCAATTCAGCTTGTTAGGAAAGTGGTTCACTACATTCAGTTTGTGAGAGGCAGGGCAATGCCGTCCCTCTGTCTCCCCAGCCAGCCGGGTTCTGGTTCTGATCGTGACCTGTGAATCCCTGCTGGAATTGCATAATTGTGGAACTACATCCATTTCCTAATTTGCCGCCTTCAGAGAACCAGGGTGAGTGGAAATGTAGGGAAAACAATTATATTCGAGAGAGGTGCTCTTTCTTGCACACTAACAATACAGAATTTAATTTACAATGCAAGAGCTCAAAAGAAAGCTCATCTAAATTCACAATGCCATTTTCTGAGGTATTAGAACATAAAGAAAACATACAGATGTTCCTATTTGTTATTAACGTTGCTCATTTCACAGGTAATGTCTTTCAACTAAGAAATGACAAATTACATAGCATGAGAGACAACGTGTAGCGATTTCATGAAAAATAAATGTTGCAACTTACCCACTGGTGGTGGGTCTGTCCCATTCATCGTCACTCAGTGCCACATCATGATAAAGGTTATGGTGCCTGTGGGCGGGTGGATATGTTAGTTTAGCACTTCTCCATTCATGTGCATGAAGGCTATAGCCAGATGCTTGATATCCAGAAGGAACTGAAGAGAAAATATAGGGTGTTGAAGAGTTTCAGAAACACAATCTGTGAATATTTAGTAAATGATTAAAACCCTGTCGATACAATTAGTGGAATTCTGTGAACGGGAGCAACCGAGAAGGTCAGAGACAATGGCACGGTGTAATATTGAATCTTAATATTACAGATAGAGAATGGTATCACAAGAAAATTCACACATGGGCCAACATTTCTATGGATTAGTAAACGGAATTTTGCAGCAGCAACAACAGCAGTCTGGGCCACAGCACCGCTTGCAGTTTATTCACATTGCCGATCAGTCTAATTTAATTACTGACATAACCTGCCAAGTGCAGAGATGATCATTTTATTTTAGAAATCAGCTGCTATAACAGTCACAAAGCATGATTTGACATCCCTTTACAAGGTGAAAACTATTAGATTTGCATATTCATTGCAAGCATCATTCAGATTATATTTTGAAGTCCAGTAAAATCATGACAGCAGCACTATTTCCCCAACCATTTGTCATCCATCTACAATGAAGCAGAAGTATGTGTTTGTTACCTTTTGGCTGGTGGAATGCCCAATGTGTGGAGTTACAACAACCTATTGAAATTTGCAAATGTGAATGTCACATTCCAACCCTATCTTTGCACATGGTAGGAATGTGGTACATCTGCACATTTTTAATTATGGCTGCCTTTTTGTTGGCAGTAATCAGATTACGTGATCATTATGCAGAAAAAAATTGTTGTTAAGATTTATCCGCAAAGAAAGAAACTGTCCATAATGACAGGAAAGCACTGAAACTACTACCTTGGTGGGGGAGTTAAAAGCCCTGTCCCACGGTACGAGTTCATTCCAAGAGCTCTCCCGAGTTTAAAAAAAAATCAAACTCACGGTAAGCACGGAGAATGAACGTAGCGGGTACGTCGGAGCTCAGTGATGTCTCTTAGCGAAGCTCGTAACGCTAACGGCAGGTACTCGGGAAGACTTGCTAACGGCAGGTAAGTACGGGAGGTCTCGTGAAGATTTTTCAACATGTTGAAAAATGTCCACGAGAGCCCCGAGTACCGACGAGTGGCCATTACCGTAAATCTCCGAGTTCGAATCAGGGCAAACTCGGGAGAGCTCTTGGAATGAACTCGTACCGTGGGACAGGGCTTTAAATCAGTCAAAACACATCACATGGTTCACACAATTCTAGAAAAATTAATCTAGAAACATAGAAATTAGGTGCAGGAGTAGGCCATTCAGTTCGAGCCTGCACCGTGATCATGGCTGATCATCCAACTCAGTATCCCGTACCTGGGAACTGGCTCTGTGGCAGAGAGAGAGACTCACCACTCTCTGTGTGAAGAAAATCTCGGTCTTAAAGGTATCCGTTATGCTGTGACCCCTTGTCCTGGACTTCCCCAACATCGGGAACAATCTTCCTGCTTAAGAATTTTGTAAGTTTCT
Source organism: Okamejei kenojei (assembly GCA_035221665.1). NCBI lineage: Eukaryota > Metazoa > Chordata > Chondrichthyes > Rajiformes > Rajidae > Okamejei > Okamejei kenojei. Next base: position 9,410,310 of record CM069149.1, on the reverse strand, counting down.
ATAAGAAATCTCCTAAATTCCAAACCGAGTCTATCAGTCTTTCTTCATAAGACAGTCCTGACATCCCAGGAATCAGTCTGGTGAACCTTCTCTGCACTCCCTCTATGGCAATAATGTCCTCCTCAGATTTGGAGAACTGCAAATACTAGTCTCCTCTAAACTAATCTCAGGTTAATTAAAACAGTGATGTTTAACATTAAATGGGTGTATGTTTTAATGAATAGACTTTTAACCAAATTAATTAATATTAAATTAACTTATGTGTGTTGAGGTGGGAGAGAGGAATGTAGGAAACAGAGATTTAATTGATTGTTAATACTAATAAATCATTGAAAAAAGGAAGATTACCTGTAACAAATACATTTACAATAGGTTATTTTGTTCTTGTAATTCCAGGAATATTTCTATATGTATCACAAATTACTCTTTGCATAAATTATGTAGGATTTTGGTAATGGGTTGCATTTAGCAATGTCATAGATGGAGCTACAAAAATGTTTTCAACTGCAGAAAAGGACAGTGAAATTGCACATGATCAGTTAAAATCCATAGTGCAATAACAAATGTTTTTTTTCCTATTTTGTCACCCCTGTAATCACTGGTGCACATTGGCATTCAATCCAATTGGCAAAAATGAACCACGATGTTTAAATTCCAACACTCATTTCACATGATCGCATTTCTCATTTCCAGATGACTGCTTTGAGTTGGTGAATTGGTCCATATTCAAGGATTCTGCAACCAACCAAAGTAAATATGCCATTGCCATGACACACTGTTGGTGCATGGAGGACTGCGTTCCAAAGAAGTGATTTTGATTGCTCTTCAACCAGAAACCAAGGATGAACCAGGAGATTCACTCTCTTGTGAAATTCAAGTCTGTGGCATTTCCGATTTAGTTTAGAGATACAGCGCGAAAACAGGTCCTTCGACCCACCGAGTCTGCACCGACCAGCGATTGGTGGTCTAACACTATCCTACACACACGAGGGACAAATTTATATTTACACCAAATCAATTAACGTCTTGCTTTAAGAAGGCCGCTATCACCCTGGTACCAAAGAAAAGCAAGGCAGCATGATTTAATGATTACTATCTAGTGCCCCTGCAACATCATGAGATACTTTGAGAGGCTGGTCATAGCACACATTGGCTCCAGCCTCAGACTGCCTTTGCAATTCGCTTACTGTGAAACACCATCTCCCTGGCCCTACACAACGCTGGATTGCAAGGGCACCCATGTCAGACACTCATTTATTGACGACATCTCTGCCTTCAACATCGTAATTCCAACAAAACTCATCTCCAAACGCGGACCAAGGAGTCAGTACCCTCTGCAAGTGGATCCTTGACCTTGCCATCAGACAGCACTCTATAAGGATCTTCCTTGAAAATTCTCAACACTTACATTGTGCAGCCAAATTCTGCTCTAACTACAAAAAATGAAGAGGTGGCAGAAACCAGTGGGTCAGGCAGCGGTCCCTGTGGAGGGAATGGACAGGTGACTTTTTGTGTTGGGACTCTTCCTCGGACCGATCTAACTGATCATTCTGATCTAATTATAATTAAGTGCATGCAGATAGCATGCAGATCTCAAACGATGATGAGCTGGAGTAATCGACAGATAAAGAGCTTAGTAACATCGTGTCAAGACAACAACCTCTCCAGCACAATGAAGGAGCCAGTTATAGACCAGGAAGTGGGATGAAGAACACATCCAAGTCTGCATCAATGTGGTTGAAGTGGAGGCGATCGAGAGCTTCGGGTTCCGCAGTGTAAATATCACCAACAATCTGGTCTGGTCCTATCACATTAAAGATATAGTAAAAAACAAAACTAAAGGCTCTTCTTCCTCAAAATGACTCTTGTCGATTTCTACAGATGCTCCGCAGAAAGCATTTTATCGGAATGCATACAAGGATTACAAGTTCTAGTGAGCTGTGAACACGACCCAGTCCATCATGCAAAACAGCCTGCTGCCCCCGCCCCCCCCCCCCCCACCCCAGACTCCATCTAGGTGCCGCAAGTGAGCAGCTCAATATAATCAAGGACCATTCACAGGGCTGCCAACTCTCACGCTTTGATTGTGAGAGTCACGCATTTCAACCACTTCTCACGGCCTCACGCTGATGACAAAATTCTCACGCTGTCTTAAGTCCCTGCACAACAAAGATCCTATAGCGGAGTTATACGATCTTTGCTGCACAGTTTGTCTCTTTGCGCCACATGACTGTGATCTGTACGGTTGACGGCTGTGAGTGACGTTGCGTCTCTTCTCTCTTGGTCGGGTGGCCGGGCAGCGGGTGTCGGCGCCTCTGTGCGCCGGCTGTGAGCGCTGCCGGCCGCCGCTGCAGCCTCGTTCCCTCCCTCCCTCCTGCCCTTCAACTCACACGGCAGCACCAGCAACGCCAATCCATGCTACACCGTGCCCGCTAGACTCGCCTTTCAGCGTTCGGGGTAAGAGAGGGAGGAGAGAAAGAGAGAGCGAGAGAGAGAGGGGGAAAGAAAAAAAGGGAGGGATGGAGGGAAAGAGAGACAAGGGGAGGGAATGTAGAAAGGGGATGAAGGGGGGAGAGGAGAAAGTGGAGAAAGAGGGAGGGGAGGAAAGAGAGGGAGGGGAGGAAAGAGGGAGGGAGGGGGAGGTTCTCTGTCTCTCCCTGTGTGTGTCTGTCTCTCTGAGTCCCTGGGTGTGTGTTTGTGTGAGTGTGTGTCTTTCTGTGTGTGTGTGTGTGTGTGTGTGTGTGTGTGTGTGTGTGTGTGTGTGTGTGTGTGTGTGTGTGTGTGTGTGTGTGTTCCTTTGTGTATGTGTCTCCCTGTGTGTGTGTTGTCACATCCTGGCCTTAGACAGGGCTACCAACTCTCACGCTTTGAGCATGAGAGTCACGTATTTCAGCCAATTCTCACGCTCTCACGCTGATGACAGAATTCTCACACTGTCTTCAGTCCTAAACTTCCTGAGGCGCAACTTCCATCATTGTTCAGCTTCTGTCAAGGAGAAGCTGTATTTCACCCTCGTTAGACCTCATCTGGACTACGCAGTTGCAGCTTGGGACCCATACACAGATAAAAACATTTCATCCATCGAACGTATCCAAAGACAGGCCGCTCGATTTGTTACTAACACCTACGAGAGAGAAGCGAGTGTCACCAAACTTCTGAATTCTCTGGGGTGGAACCCTCTCCAAGACAGACGTGAAGCTCACCGTTTGACCTGTTTTTACAAAATGTTAAATGGTCAGCTAGACATAGATCACAAGACCTACACCTACCCCAAACCAATTAGGAGCAGACGAGGGCATTCGATCCAATTTGTGGTCCCAGCCACAAAGACAGATGTGTACAGCAATTCGTTCTCCCCACGCACTATTAAAGCACGGAATAATCTCCACCAAACCACGGTTGCCCAGCCAGATGTAACTAAATTTAAAGTGGCACTTTCTTCCCAATAACCCTCTCTGGCTAAACCCCTCCCTTCACCACCTCCAGTTTAAATTCCAGTTGGAATATTTTGGAGGACCAAGTAATCAAGAGAGAAGAAGAAAGAATCAAGTACACAGGACTAGATGTTAAGAAGTCCCTTGCGCCAGTAGGTGGGGAGCATTTCACGACATTCGTTGATTGCTGAGAGTGGTCGACGCTCAACATCATGGGGGGGGGGGGCGGGGTGGGGGGTACGTATACGTATATCTTGGCCTGGGTAACCTTCAGGACAGTTGGGCACAGGACACATCATCAGTAGTGTACCCTTGCATCACTGGGTGTTTCGGCCTTTTTAACACTATACACCCTCCACAAGGGCGGCCCGCTGCAGGATGATCAGCCCTCAGCGTGTGTCCCGTGTCAAACTGCCTCAAAGATTCACCATGACGCATTTGGGGCCCAGCATGGGTCTTTCCGCTTGAGCCAAATCCAACAGCTGCTTCTTTCAGCCGCGTCTGAGAGTGATCTTATGGTCTTCCGCAGAGCCTGACCATGGATTCCAAGCTCCTTCAGCAGTCTGATGGTAGATGACGCAACAAATCCTCTGCATCCCACTTCAACTGGATAAACGTTGATGTTCCAGCCACGCTGCGTTGCCTCTGCTGCAAGCTCTGTGTAGCGCAACTTCTTACGCTCATAGGCCTCCACAACATAGTTCTCCCATGGAACTGTGAGCTCTATGATGTAAGCAGTCTTCTGTGAAAGGGACCAGAACACAAAGTTCCAGAGTTGGACAGAGGGCACAGGTTGGATCCTCGCTGTAGCACTGATTGAGGTTCTTTGGTGATGGAAGGACGTCGTATGTCGCTCTGATGATGAAGCTGATCTTGCTTGATTCCATTTCCCATAGTTCTTTCCAGCTGATCTTCCTCCGCTCCACACCTTCCCACTGCATCCATTGCCCCTGTTTAGCAAGAGAGACCGCCTTTGCACTTCTTGCGGCCTCCTCCTGTCGCCGCACCTCCTCAACCACCAATGTCCTCCGCTCTGATGTTGTGGCCTTTCGCCAAGTTGGTTTACTTGTCGTAAGGCCAAAGCCTCCTCTTCCCTGCTGCAGTTGCCCCACGACGTCTTTGTGCCTCAGGGCTGATGAAGCTTGCTGTACTGCATCAGATGGTGTCCACTTCCGGCCCGTTACTAGGGGCGGCGCAACAGCACTGATGGTCTTGTCTCTAGAGTCCCTCAGTGTCATCTGGAGTCTTACTTTGGAACACTTGTATTCCTCTGTTAGACTAGTGAGAGGTAGTTCCAGGACCCCTTTGCCATAGAGGCCAATGTTAGTTAGACATCGTGGGACACCGAGCCATTTCTTCGCGTATGAAGTTATGGTTCGCTCCATCTTCTCCACAGTTGTTATTGGAGCTTCATAAACGGTCAGTGGCCACATTGTCCGAGGAAGGAGTCCAAACTGTAGGCACCAGAGCTTCAGTTTTCCCAGGCAGTAGGGTCTGATTGATGATCTCCAGGCCGTTGACAATTTCTTGCCTTAGTTGTTGCACCTGCTCTTTGTCCTTGAGACTTGCGTTGTACCATCTGCCCAGGCTTTTTACTGGCTGCTCAGACACTGTTGGTATTAGGTCGTCACCGATGCAGAACCTTGTGTCCCTAAGCACCCCCTTAATTATGGAGATGCTTCGAGACTTACTTGGTTTGATTTTTCATTCGGGACCCACTTGATGTTCTCCTGCAGCTTCCCAAGTAGCCGCTTGGTGCATGCTGCAGTAGTGGTTATTGTTGTCATGTCGTCCATGTATGCCCTGATGGGTGGCAGACAGAGCCCAGCACTGGTTCGTTCACCGCCCACCACCCATTTTGAGGCCCTGATGATGACTTCCATGGCCATTGTAAAGGCCAAGGGTGAGACTGTGCAGCCTGCCATGATGCCTACTTCCAAGCGTTGCCATGTTGTACTGAATTCAGCTGTTGTGAAGCACAGCTGCAGGTCTTGGAAATAGTTCTTGACCAGTGTGGTGATGAGCTCTGGTACATGGAAAAAGCAAAAGATTCCCAAAGGAGTTCATGGGGAACTGAACCAAATGCATTGGCCAGATCGAGGAAGATCACATGTAGGTCTCTCTTGTCCTTCTTAGCTGCTTGGATCTGGTGCCAGATCATGCTTGTATGCTCCAAGCAGCCCGAAAAACCTGGAATTCCTGCTTTCTGTACAGATGTATCAATGTACTTGTTTGTTACCAGATAGGTGGATAGCCTTTGTGATACAATGCTGAAAAAGATTTTTCCCTCGACGTTGAGGAGACATATTGGCCGGAATTGGCTGATGTCTGATGCATCCTTTTCTTTAGGTATTAGTATGCCGCCGGCCCTTCGCCACACCTTAGAACCAAGTCCCTGCCCAGTATGTCTCTTTGCGCCACATCACAGCGATCTGTGCGATCTGTGCGGTCTGGGGAAGCGCGTCGGTTGACGGCTGTGAGTGACGTTGCGTTTCTGCTCTTCTCTCTTGGTTGGATGTGCAGCCGCCGACAACATGAAGCAGCCGGATGAGGCCAAACATCTAGGACAGGGTTCGGCAACCTACAGCGCACGGGCTGAATCCGGCCCATAACCTGAAGAACCACGCTTTTATTTTCAATTTGTTTTCATGGGGTCGGGGCAGGCGAGCCGACCTGGGAACGGCAGCCAGTCCCTGGGCACGCAGAATGCCAACTTGACCATTATGGACAAATTGGGCCAGCCATGTACATGTTGTATAACTCTGACTCTACGCAGATCTGAATGGGCTTAGAATGACCATTTAAGCAAAATTGCCCCCACTTTCCCCATTTTGATTCTTGAGATTAATACCCCTTTGCTCTGTTAACTGCGTTAAAGTACTTATGAGGTAGAGTCAGGAAAGGGAACATTTTTTTTTAGTTTGCTTTAATTTGTTAGTTGATTGTTAGTTGACTGCCATAATTTCTGAAATGGTCTTAAAGTAGCTTAACTATTATAAAACAGTAATAAGTGATTTTTATCCAAACAGTTGGAACTTGCATAAAATGTTTGCATTATTAGAAGGGCTGCCAACTCTCACGCATTGAGCGTGAGACTCACGCATTTCACAAAATTCTCACGCTCTCACGCTGATCACAAATTTCTCACACTCAAAAATCTGCAGGTACTGGAAGTTCAAAATAAAGCAAAAATTGTTTTAGAGGTGAGTAAAAACCATGAGGGGAATATAAAGTGAATGCATAGTCTTTTTCCCAGGATATGTGATTCAAGAACTAGAGGGCATTGGTTTAAAGCAGGGCTGTCAAACGACCGGCCCGCAGGATGAATTTGGGGGAATAAAAAGTAGTTTAGTTTCTCCCGTGCAGATGGTGTGATAGGTGAGACACAGCAGTGGTCCCAGCACCAACCCCCCTCCCCCCCCCCCGAGGCACGGCACACACATCCCACCCTCACCTCCGGCGGTTCTATGTCCGTCTGCCGCCCCGTCCACACCCCATGGAGTTTTAACCCCAGCGCGGAGCCAGGAGCGGACCGGGTGAGTGGGGACGTCGGTGCCACCTCCGGAGCCGCGGGGATGAATCTCGGGCTAAGGCTCCGCTCCGATGCCCGACCCTCGGGTCACTGACCCTCACCTCCCCCGGACCCCAGCTGGACACAGAGCACCTGGGCCGGCCCACATTCCCGGGAGGGGCGTGGAGGGAAATGCTCCCCGGGCATCACCAAGTCTCCGCACACTCCGGGTGTTGTCGCCGCTTCACTGACACACTCTCTCACACACACACACTGAACACCCAAGGTTTAAAGGGATATGGGCCAAATGCAGATAAATGGGACTAGTTTAGACGGGGCATCTTGATCTGCATGAACAAGTAGGGATGAAGGGCCTGTTTCCATGCTGCAAGACTATGACACATTGTAGAAAGGGTGCAATTGCTCTGGAGAGGATCCAGGGGCGATTTATAAAGATGTTGGCCAGGCTGGAATTGTTTTTTCATTTTGAAGAAAGATTTTACAACAGGGATTGTATTCTCTGCAGCAAAGGAGGTGAAGAAAAAACTTAGTTGAGGTGGATAATATTATGAGAATAGGACCTGTTTCTAGTGTAGGAAGGAATTGCAGATGCTGGTTTAAACTGAAGATAGACACTAAAAACTAGAAAAACTCAGCAGGATCGGCAGCATCCCTGGAGAGAAAGAATGGGTGATGTTTCGGGTCGAGACCTTCAGACTGAAGAGGTTGAAAAACAGCCATAAAACACAATGACTGGAGATGTGTTATCCAACTAAGGGCAGAAATCAGAATCTTGTGTTCATCTTTATTGACATGACACCATAATAAATATATTACAGAAAAAATAATTTAATGGGGTGGCACGGTGGTGCAGCGGGAGAGTGGCTGCCTCACTACCACATGGATTTTCTCTGGATATTCCGGTTTCTCCCATATCCGAAAGAAGTGCAGGTTTGTAGGTTAATTGGCTTCTGTAAATTGTCCCTGGCGTGACGGATGGAACTGGTGTATGATAGATTGCTGGTCAGTGTGGACTTGGTGGGCTGAAGGGCCTGTTTCCATATATATTTTTTACATATCTTCATTTCAATGAACCATATATGATTGAATATGTGGCATTATTTTCGTCTTGTTTCTATAGTCAAAGGGTAAGGTTGATCTCTCTCTCCCCCTCTCCCCCTCTCCCCCCCCTCTCCCCCTCTCCCCCTCCCCTCTCCCCCCTCTCTCTCCCCCTCTCCCCCTCTCCCCCTCTCCCCCTCTCCCCCTCTCCCCCTCTCCCCCTCTCCCCTCTCCCCCTCTCCCCCTCCCTCTTCTCCCTCTCCCTCTCCCTCTCCCTCTCCCTCCCTCCCCCCCTATATCTGCTCTATCGTGGAATGTAATTAGGAATGTAATTTAGCCTAACCTTATTCATACCTAATTAAATTTAAAGCATAAATGTTGCATTCAAGTGTAAGTTAAAAGACTCGCTACAGTATGCACCAGATTGCACAATTTCAAGGTGAAAAATGCGAAAGCACCCACACCCTCCCCCTCCCGGCTGCTACGCTCCTCACACTCTCAACTCCCACCCAATGTTGGCAGCCCTGATCATTCACACCCCAGTTATGCTCTGTTAACACCACTCCAGTCAGGATACAAATGTTTGAAACCACATACCAACAGATTCATGAACAGCTTCTTCCTCGCTGTTATCAGATGCTTGAATTCATGATCTTCCAATCTTCCTCATTAAGACACCTGCACTTTTTAAATCGGCGCTTTATCCATAGCTATATTCTGCACTCAGTTTCCTTATGCGCTACCTGATGTATTCATGAATGGTGTGACATGCCTACAAAACAAGCCTTTCACTCTATCTTGGCGCATGTGAAAATTATAACCCAATACCAAAAGCAATAAGCACTTCCAGCACAGCGATCTCTATTCATCATTTTTAGCCTACATTTCTGAAAATGCTCTGTTCTATTACTGGTGATTGAGCAATCAGCTGCAAGCACACTCTTAATATTTTGTTGCTGAACACATCAACTTTTTCTTTTGCCGTCCTACTTAAAATCCATTAATTTATCCAGGTATTTGACTACTCCTCCAAAAAATTATTTTGGTTTGGCATCAATTTTTTCCTTATGCCAACATGTTTCATACAGGTACATTTTTCCATGATAGAAGCACCGTAAATAAGCGAGCCGATGATTAAACAATAAGGCTTTTATCGACCAAAGACTTGCTGAATATACTGCCTGGCAGAACATCTATTTAGGTCAATTGCATAGAATTTGCAACACGGTAATAGTCACTGCGTCAACTAGTCAATATTGATGTTCATCCACACAGCCGCCCTAATGCAAATCAGACACTTTCTGTAGGCTTCATAACCTTTTCCGGCAATTGTGTACCTAACGGTTCAGTCAGAAATGGAGTTCTGTGCAGCAAAGTGCAGTGCAGACTTGAGAGTAATCAAGAAGAATTACATTTTGTCTTACAAATAGCCAGTTTTTTTTTCCCGTGGGATGTGCCGGTGGAGGAAAGAAGATGAGTGAAATGTTTTCATGATCGTGTGAAATGAAAATGAAATAAAGAATTTAAATATCATTGAGTTTAAGAATTTTGCTCCGGAGGCTGCGTCCTGTAGCATGAATACTGTTAACAATCTTTAGCATTCAGCAATTGGCTGACAGTCTCACCATACCAAGATGCAACAAACACGATACATTTTGGGGCAGAGTGCATTTCCTGGCCAATTCCCTGGCAGAAAGTAGGTTCACTTCAGCTTCTGTGGGTTTGAACGAACTGCCAGCATGAAGGACTAAATCCAACTAAATCCTTAAAAGCAGAGTTAAGGCCCTGTCCCACTTTCCCGAGTTACTCACGAACTCTCCCAAGTTTCCCCCGTGATTGGAACTCAGAGAATTACGGTAATAGCCGTTCGTAGCTACTCGGAGCTATTTTTTTTAAACTCGTGGACATTTTTCAACATGTTAAAAAAACGTCCCGACTTACCTGATGCCCCGAGTTCCTACGGCTGGCATTACGAGCCGCTACAAAACATCTATGGACTCCTACGGACTCGCTACCGACATTCCTCAAGTTCGAATCAAGGGGAAAACTCGGGAGAGTTTGTGAGTAACTCGGGAAAGTGGGACAGGGCCTTTAATATCTGCCTTTATCACAAGAGGCAAGAATTCCACACTTGATTTCAAATCACAGATCAGCTTCATGATCTAACTCAAATCAACGCATAACTTTGTTAGAGTCATACAGCACAGAAAACACCCCCCCCCCCCCCCGTCCCAATTCCTCCATGCCGACCAAAAACATCTATCTGAGCGAGTCATCTTTCCCAGTGTTTGCTTCACATCGCTCTAAAGGGCCTGTCCCACTATGGCAACCTTATTGGCGAGTTTAGGAGAGTGCGCTCGCCACAAGCTCGCAGCATGGTCGACACATGGTCGTAGGTAAGTCGCCTTCATGGTCCAGAGGGGTTTCCGCAGAGTGGTTACTAATCGCGTACTCAGTTTGGTCGAGGAAAATTTTTCAACAAGCTGAACATTTTTCTGCAAGTAAAAATTGGGTCGCCATGTCGTTGTAGGTAGTCGACGTAGCCGTAGGTAATCTCCTTTGCTGACCAGGCATTTTAATTGGCTCATTGGGGGAAAAAAAACGTAAGCACGAGTTTTCACAACCAAGGAAAACCGACCAGTAATGTTAAATGCCCGCTAAACTTCACAGCTGTGTATTGCTGGCTTATTTAAGTTGTCTGGCTTCTTAAAAGTGTCTCCACTCCTTTTGTCCCTTCTCTCCCCACCCCCTCCTTTAAGAGACTTACCATACACTGTGCCAGCCGTCTTTAACCTTTCTGTTCATCACGGGTATCACCTTGGCTTTGCACCGTGTGAATGTCAGACAGAGCTCCCCCGCTTTCCCTGGCCCTCGCCTTTGCTCTGTGCCTGTGCCTGTGCCTGTGCCTGTGCCTGTGCCTGTGCCTGTGCCTGTGTCTGTGCAGCACTGACGGTCGATCCAGCTCGCGGTTTGTCAGACGAGTGCCCCTGAGCTTGAAGGTCGCAGACAGTTTGCTGAAAAGTAGCGTAAGTGGGACAGGCCCTTAAATCTGCACTTGTCTCAACGTCATTTAAATATTGTAGATATGCCCAGCATCCCGAGCTCTTGGGAAAACACCCCGGCCTATGCAATATTTCCTTATACCTCAAACCCTCCAGTTCCAGTAACACACTTGTGAAACTTTTCCCAACCCTTTCCAGCTTAATGACATCGTTCTTGTAGCTCGGTGACCGGAATTGCACAAACTTTTCCAACTGTGGATCTCGCCCAACATCTTGTACAGTTGTAACACGATGTCCCAACAACCTGTACTCTAAGGCCTAACTAATGAAGGTAAGCACGCCAAATGCCTTCTTCGCCACTTTGTTTACTGTGTCACCACTTTCAGGGGACAAGGTTCTTGTTCCCCAAGTCCCTCTATTCTACTACACTCTTCAGAGTTCCACCATTTACTGTGCAAGACCTGCCCTGATTTAATGCAACACTCACACTTGTTCAAGTTAAATTCCACTTATTTTTCCCTGACCCACTTTCCCATTTGCTCTATGTCCTGCTGGAATCAAATAGCCTTTTTTGTTATCCAAAGTACCCACCAATTTTGGTGTCATTTGCCAACTGCACCTTCATCCAAACCACTAATACAGATGATGGACAACAGTGGAGCTAGCACTGATACCTGCAGCACACTGCTGGTTATAAGCTTCCAATCTGATAAACAATTCTCCCCCCCTACCTCCTGATTTGATTTGAGTTAATTTATTGTCATTGTCTTCAATGAAGAGACAACAAAATAATGTTTCCCTTACTGTCATAGGAAAAAAAATAACAAAAAAAACACAGAACACAGTAGTGCACAACACAAACACCCCCACAGAGGAACCAAAGTCCAGTCTACCTCCTCGCCGATGTTCCCCAATGTTCACCCGTGGCCGGGGTCTCCCGAGCACCTTGTAGTCGCCACTACGGGCGGCTTGATGTTCAGGCCCTCTCGCCGGGAACCTCTCGTCCGCCACCTTCCACCGGAGTCCGTGGCTCCCGATGTCCACAGGCCGCACTGGCGACCCCCGGCAAAGGGTCACAGGACTCCGCGATGTTAAAGTCAGTGCCGCCCGCGTTGGGAGCTCCGCACCCACAGCTCTGCGATGTTGGAGCAGCGGCCCAGCACTCAGGAGCTCCAAGCGGCGATCCCAGGAAGGCCTCGCCCGCTCCGCGATGTTTCCAGCGCCTCGCTGCCGCTGCTGAAGCTCTAGTCCAGTCCCGGCAGGAAAAGCCGCGCCAATCCAGCTGTTAGGCTGCGAAGGGGGGGCGAGGACGCGACTCGGATAATAGCCGCATCCTCGCCAGGAAGCGACTGAAGGACGGTTTCCCCCTCACCCTACCCACTTCCCCCCCACATAAAATACCGAAAAAAACCTTTAAAAAACCCATTCTCTAAACATAACAAAATTAAAAAAGACAGCCAGACCATGGGCGGAGGCAGCTAGCAACAGCGCCACCTGATGTCCAGATTCACATCAAGCCAATTTTGTGTTTAGTTAACTAGATCAACCTGGAGTCCATGTGATCTAATCTTCTGGATCAGCCTACTGTGAAGGACTATGTCACAAGTTTTTTGTTCCTGTATTTGGATTTATTTGCACTTTTGAGATGCAAGGTTGATGTTCATGATTGACTGAAATTACTGGAATTGGCTGTGGTGATCAATGTTAATATTTTTTTCTGCACCACCAATACCTCAAAAACCCAGAAATGAATCAAAAACAAAACTTTAAAAACTCAAGCCTTCCTCATCAAGATATCCTGTGAGGTTGAAGATTCATAAAATTGACTCACAATCATAAAATTTAATTTTTAAGTTGACATTGTTCCTCACCATACCTGCATATTTATTAAGTATCATCGCATGTGTTTCTATTTGCAACTACAAATGAACTGCAACGACCCGGTTCAGGAATAGCTACTTCCCCACAGCCATCAGGCTATTAAACCTGGCTCGGACAAAACTCTGAACATTAATACCCCTTGATCTGTTATTTGCACTTTATTAATTTATTAATTAATGTATGTATTTACATATATAATTGTAGTCAATGCCTACTATGTTCTGATGTGCTATGCAAAGAAAGAATTTCATTGTCCTGTCAGGGACACATGACAATAAACTCTTTTGACTTGACTTGACTTATTTCAGTGGATGGATTGTTTACACCTTGATAAGATTAGGCCAAGCCTATATTCAGCAATTCCATTTCTCAGACAAGCGAACAAATGGGGCAGTAGGTAGAGATGGAATTCAGATCAGTATTTCCGTTCAAATAGCAGTTCAAAATAATGACTATGCTCCATCTCCCACAATATTGGCTCATATTTAAACAGTAACTGCTCCCCTGCATCTTAACTGAACCCAGGCTCAAGCAGCTTTCTGTTTAAATAGGATGCATTTATATCTTCTGTGCTGATGGGCTGTGATAAGAATAGAGCCAAGCCTCCCAGTTTTATCACGTTGGAGATGTTTAATCAGCCTAGTTTACTCTGGAGCTTCATAGGATCCACTTAACTTGTGACACTGATACATTGATGTAGATGCTGATGTTCCTGGAATATAGCTCATTGATGTGATTACTGATAACCTGAAGGGCAACCACTGTAAGGTAAGATACAACCACATTAATTGCATCTGTCATTTTCCCCCTTAACAGTGACGTACATTTGATTTATGGAACTATTTAATTTGAGCTCAACTAGAAAAGTAAAACCTGGTGATTCCTGAGGTAACTTGGCTATAACTATCGACCATTAACCAGCCAACCAGGTCCTTATATCTTTATCTACAAATTCATTTGAATCAAGTTAGATATTATTGTTGCTTCAATTTTAAATTATTTGATGGGAATTTCTCTAGTTTTTGATGTACCTGTGGCCTTCACGATAAAGTTTCTTCTTACGATTAAATATCTGATAAAATGTCATTTAAAGATCATAAGCTGCAAGGATTTGTTAATGTTTAATTAATTCTGGAAAATTACCTCACTTGAGTCATGTGTACTTACATATGAAACAATTATTTTGTCGCCAGTAGTTTTGAGGGGATTTTTCATAGTTTCTGTGCAAGCTTTAAATGACAGATTCCAGTAAGTTTCACACAAAGATAGATGTGATTATTAATGCACTCTCAATTGTCTTATTCATTTCTCTTCCAATTGATACGTTTCATGTCACTTTGCCAAATGGTGCGGGGAATATGCTCTGAGAAAATATTTTAATCGTCAAAATTGAATTAATGGAAACGTCCTGGCAAAGGGCTAAAGCTAATTAATTAGTATGCCTTATAGAAACATTTTTTTTTACCAGTTTTAAATGTGGAGCCTTCAATACCACATGCCTGGAGGCAGCTCCCCATGGGAGTACTTACGTTTGTCCTTGTTTATCTGGACATGATAAAAGACTAGATAAATAGGAGAATAAACAAGCAGCCTAATATGCAGCTGGATGTCATCAAGTATTTATAATAATCCCACTGACAAAAAGAGATACAGATTGCATCTAGTTCAAAGGTTTCAAAGATATTTTATTGTAACGTGTACCAATTAAGGTACAGTGATATTCGAATTATTCATGTTACGAGAATTGTCCCCTTAGAACACAGTCCATCTTTAATACCCCACTGAGACCTGCTAAAGCATGTTCATGCACACACTATCCGCATCTAGCTCCGCAGTATCGTCACCGGCAGCTTCGACAAATAACTAATTTTCAAGCCTGAGTAATAACCATTGCTCATTTTGTCAACTTTTGCAATTCAAAAGTAAATAGCCACTGTTTAACCCCCACTTTATGACAATGATAATTTGAGTTGAAGCATTAAAAACTCACCCCTATTGCTATCCTGCTTTGTGAGGGGGTAGCATCCTGTTTTTTTCAAGTTTTACAGAATGCTTCTCTTCAAAACTCACTGATTGCTTTGGGAACCTCAAGTCCCAGTTTAATATCTTGTATTTGGAAACAAAAATCAGTTAATTCTCAGTAATTTAGCAAAGCTCTCTGCCCAATTTAAATGGCTGGATGTATTCACCATCTCGTAAGGGGTTGATTAATATCCATTCACGTTCTAAGTTCCGTAAATGTAGAGAAAGCTAATAGATACTGGATGACCACTTCCACATTGCCAAACATGTCACAAAGTACCAACTATTTCCTGTGCAATGTAACAGCAATGAGATAAACACTTGAGACCCTTCAGTAACAAAACCCGCATCAGTTTTAAACACAAATTTGAATAACTGAGTAGGTGTTGGTGTTAGTTTTGTGCCTTCACACTCTTCTTTTGGAAAACAGTGAGGAGTATTTGATTAATTAGCAGACTGTTTACTGGTTGTGATAGAATGATTGGTTGCAGCATTGCCAAGTCAATGGATATTTTTAAAGCAGATAGATAGATTCTTGATTAATACGAATGCCAGGGGTTATGGGAAGAAGGCAGGAGAATGGGGTTAGGAGGAAGGAATAGATCAGCCATGATTAAATGGCGGAGTAGACTTGATGGGCCAAATGGCCTAATTCTGCTCCTGTTATCTATGACATCAACACTTGCATCGCCATTTTTATGATAAAACAATGGTTTCTCGTCCTCTGGGGCAGGTGAATATTTTGGGTTCTGGCAACACAAACAATCGGTTGGGCTGACACAAATATCCCTATTGATCGATTGCCTAGAATTCACAGGCAGAGCTCACCAAAACTCTGAAGAACAGGATTTCTTGACGTTGTGAGTTGTCATGTTCAGAGGATGTGCAGTAAACTATTATTTTCACAGTTCAACAGTGATTGATACGACAGATGCAGCCATAATGCTGTACTCTGAGATGCACTGGAGCAGCTCTGAGAGCACATCACCATCTGACAACAAAAATATGATTACAGACTTGATGTGTCTGGGGATTTCAATGTAAACCTCCTTGGTTTGGTGCAACTCCCAACTAAACCATGTATTATAACTTTCAGTCTGTGGTAGTGTAAAAATTGCTCACCCTTTCAGGTCTGGACCATTGGATGTTTAGGAAGGAAGTGGTCATTGTGCATTCAGATCTTGTAACATTATAGGCAGGTCGAAGTTCAATATCAGGCCAGAATCCACCCATTTTGAAGATGTTCTGAAGGTTCTGCAATCTAATCTGACTGGAAGAGTGCTTTTCTATGCAGTTGGTATTAGTTTCCAAGTTTAAAAATTAAAGTAAGTTTACATATTTTTGTATATTTGTGTTATGCGTCCAAGCCACATTTTAATTCTGATGTAAAACCAAGCAAACTGAATCACTTTTCTGATGTTTGGAAGATGCACTATATTCATAGTAATAGAAGTCAGGACCCAGAATATAAGAAAAGCAATTCCACCAATTGTAGCAAGATGCAGTATCATCATGCAAGAAGAACATTGAAGTAATTGAGCCATACATCACGGAAACAGGCCCTTCGGCTTAACTCGTTCATGCCTACTAAGATGCCCCATCTTAGCCAGTCCAATTTGCCTCATATTCCTCTCAACCTTTCCTATTCATATACCTGTCCAAGTGTCTTTAAGTACTGTATCAGATATAAAATGTTAAATATTAATTATGAATCAACTAACATGTAGGCGAATGAAAAGTGTGATTGCTGACGAGGTACTTTAACCCATAATAACTCCATTATATTTAATTTTAAATCTTCTGCTTTTCCTTTATTTTATTTAAAATTTTTTGGCTATTAATTGAACTGACATGATAATTTTCGTTATAGATGGAGGAAACCGACTAACGTTAGATGATACTTTACTACGGGGGCAAAGCCCAGTGCATAATTCCATCGACGGAGGTCAATTTAAAACTAATCTTAGCCACCATAGGTGGCTTTTTTGTAAGATATCGCTTTTTTGATAACTTACACTCACTTTTTTTGTTTATTCACTATTATGAGTTGTATGATTTAACAACCTTTATAAACACTTCATTTTATGTTTTTCTCTTTCCCTTAATTATGTTTAATAGTGTCAGGAGATGTAAATCTAGTGCAGAAATTATGAAGAACAACCCTGGACTCGGGATTTCGAGGTACTTGGCTGACTCACATGAATCATACATTCTGGTAATAATAGCCCAAGCAAGATAATAGTCGAATAAACACCGGAGGTCTCACTTTCTGTAGTTGGAACATTCGAGGTGCGAACGAGCCAATTAAGAGGGGTAAAATTCTGGCACAATTAAAATCATTAAACACGGACATTGTTTTTCTACAAGAAACGCACTTGAAACAACAAACTCAGATCAGATTAAGGGCAAACTGGATAGGTCAAACTTACTACTCCGCATTCACTTCTAAAGCAAGGGGCACGGCCATTATAATTTGGAAAGGTATACCTTTTAAATTAAAGAAGTCTATATCTGATAAAGAGTGAAGATACGTTATAGTCACGGGGGAAATTTATAATACACTATTAACTATGATAAATATTGACGCACCTAATCTTGATAACCCCCAATTTTTTAAGAAAATAGTAGATATAATTGCAGAGCATAATTATCAAAATATAATAATGGGGAGATTTCAATTGTGTTATAGACCCATATTTAGATAAATCAATAAAGGTAGGGAAGCGTTAATGAAGAAACTGCAGATGCTGGAGAATCGAGGGTTACACAAAATGCTGGAGAAACTCAGCGGGTGCAGCAGCATCTAAGGAGCGAAGGAGATAGGCGACGTTTCGGGTCAAGAGCAGGGTCTCGACCCGAAACGTCGCCTATCTCCTTCGCTCCTTAGATGCTGCTGCACCCGCTGAGTTTCTCCAGCATTTTGTGTAACCCAAGGTAGGGAAGCGTCTTGTTAAAACTAAGACCTGTGAATTCTTAAATACTTATATAAAAAATAATAACATAACTGATGTTTGGAGAATAGCAAACCCAATTGGAAGGGAATATTCGTTTTACTCATCAGTTCATAAAACTTACTCACGAATTGACTATTTATTATTGGATACAAAATTAATCCCGTATACGACTAAACCATCATAACATAATAGTATTATTTCCGATCATTCACCACTGACTTTTATACTTAAAATCGAGGGAATGCCGGATATAAAACCTTTTTGGAGATTCAACGCACAAATATTAAATAACCTGCACAAATATTAAAAGAACAAACAAATATTTTTTTCGAGATAAATGAGACGCCGGGTATTTCTGTATCGCTATAATGGGAAACCTTTAAGGCATACATCCGCGGTGCTATAATCTCTTATCAAAGTTTTCCAAATAAAGAAAATAAAAGAGAACTTCAGAGGATTGAACAGGAAATAAAATTATTAGAACTGGACAATGCAAATGACCCAACCATAGATAAACATAATAAGATAACTTTATTGAAATATAAACTCAATAGAATATTATCGGCAAGAGTAATAAGACTATTCCAAATTACAAAACAGGCACACTTCGAATTTGGGGATAAGCCACATAAATTATTAGCGAGGCAACTGAAGCAACAAGAAAAGGAAAATACTATCACTAAAATTAAATCTGATAAGGGCGAGCTTCTAACACACTACCAAAGGATATTAATAAAAGGTTTGCCCAATTTTATCATAATTTATACACAACTAAAATAAATACAGATGATAGTAAAATTACAATTTTTTTAGATATTTGCAACCTCCCTAAATTGGATAGTTTAGAACAAGAGGAATTAGGAGCACGGATTACTAGTGAAGAAATAAAACAAACAATAAACTCATTGAAAAATGGGAAGACCCCAGGACCAGATGGTTTTAGCAATGAATTTTATAAACAATTTCAGGAATCAATTGTACCAAGATTATTCAACTTATACACACAGGTTTATACCGAAAATAAACTACCAGAAACTTTAGCTGAATCAACAATAACGCTTATACCAAAAAAAGATAAAGACTTAGAGGAACCGGGTTCTTACAGAGCTATATCACTTCTAAATACGGATCAGAAAATTTTAGCAAAGATTCTAGCAAGAAGACTGAATAATTATATTAACAAATTGGTAAACCCGGATCGAACGGCATTTATACCCAAAAGCCAATAATTTAATAACTTGAGAAGGTTTTTCAATATAATTTACTCTCACAAAGAGGACATTGAAGATATTTCAGTCATTACATTGGATGCGGAGAAGGCATTTGATGAGGTAGAATGGCAGTATTTATATAAGGTACTCGAAAAATTTAATACGGGAGAGAATTTTATTAGATGGGTTAAATTACTTTATGATAAACCTACGACAAGAATCTTAACTAATAATATGTTATCTCCAAAATATTATTTATCAAGGGGTAATAGGCAGGGATATGCATTATCACTATTGCTATTTGCGCTTATGATAGAACCGCTGGCTGAAAGGATTAGAAATCATCCGAATATTCATGGATATAATACTAAGGATTCAAAGAATAAAATTTCATTATATGCTAACGATATTCTTTTATATATTACTAATACACAAACGAGTATCCCCACCTTATTAACACTAATCGAGGAATTTGGTTCTTTTTCAGGATATAGAATAAATTGGAATAAAAGCAAAATTATGTCTTTGAAACCACAGGATGCGAGACACTTATTAAAATTTCCTTTCAAAATTGCAACAGAAAAATTCACGTATTTGGGTATTCAAATTACGAGAACACACAAATCATTATTTAGTGCCAATTTTATGCCACTATTAAATAAACTGAATGTTATGATTAAATTTTGGAAAAAGCTACCGCTCTCATTGATAGATAGAATTAATGCTATAAAAATGACTTTCTTACCACAATTAATATATTTGTTTCAAGCGATCCCAATATATATTCCAATATATTTTTTCAAAAAACTAGATTCTAATATCACTAATTTTATATGGGATTATAGAGCACACAGAATTCAACGAAAGCATCTGTGTAAACCTAAAGAAGTTGGGGGTTTATCATTACCTAACTTTACATATTACTACTGGGCAGTGCATACAAAGAACATAATGTACTGGTTGGATAACTCCACTCACCAGTCGGAGTGGATAAGAATGGAGAAAGAGGAGTGTTTCCCGTACGATATAGGAACGATCTTGTTCTCACCGATAAAATTGAATGGTATAATATATAAGAACCCAATTATTCACAATACAATAAGAATTTGGAAACAAATAAAATTATCCTTGAAATTAAATAATCTATCAGTATTAACCCCAATATTGAATAATCCTGCATTCAAACCATCTCTTATCGACAAACCATATAAACATTGGGATAGACTGGGAATTATGAAAGTAGATATGTATGAATTGGGTAAATTGTTATCATTTCAACAATTAAAATCAAAATTTAAACTGAATGATAATCAATATTTTAAATATATACAGATATGTGACTTTATGAAGAAATATATAAATAGATTTTAAACTATATTTTTAGACCCTTTAGAAGAAGCAATGAATATTAAGGCCGATTCACAAAAACTAATATCATATTTTTATAATAGTATATTAAATAGAATATTATCCTCAACAGGGGCACTAAGAGAAGATTGGTAACATGAACTAATGATAAAGATTCCAAAAGATAGATAGGAAAAGTATCTGATGAACACACATAATTGTTCCATTAATGCAAGACATAATCTAATTCAATTTAAATTATTACATCGATTATATTATTCATAAACGAGGTTGAATAAATTCTACTCAAATGTTTCTCCTAGATGCGATAAATGTTTGTTTCAAAATGCCAATATAACACATTCATTTGTAGGATGTATAAAGTTGAATAAATTTTGGAGCGATATATTTGAGATATTTACAAAGCTCTTCAAGTCAAGAATAGAACCAAATACGGAATGGATTATATTTGGAATAATAGTAGAAGATATCAATTTAAACAAAGATGAAAAAGTATTCTTTAATTATGGGTTAATAATTGGAAAGTAATATGACGGACATAGCTCACCTTAAAGAAACGAGACTCCGCCTAATAGATAAATATGACCAATTCTTAAGGAGTTGGTCCCCTTTCATCGACTTTTTGGAATCATGTGATGCAGCAGTACCGTAAAGATTACTGATTTCAGGTCAGGTCGTGGGTAGAATTATATCTCCGAACAAAGATTTGAAAAAATTATTTTTTAAGGGTCTTTTTCTCCTATTTCTACTTTTTCTTTTCTTATATGCACACTTCACATTTTTCTATTTTCCTCTATTTATTTTTCCTCTTTTTCTTCTCTCTATTTCTTGTCTTTTTTTAAATTTCCTTTTCAAAAACATAAAACTAGAGGTTGTATATAGAATGTATTATGTTATGACATAGTTGGCACCTAAAATTAGGTGCCACTATTGTTTTGTACTGTATTAACTTCTAATAAAATAAACAAACAAAAAAACAAAAACAAAAAAAAAAGTACTGTATCAGAGCCTGCCTCAACTGCCTCTTCTGGCAGCTTATTCCATATACCCACCACTGTCTGAGTGATGAGGTTTCCCCTCAGGTACCTATTAAATCCTACCCCCCTCACCTTAAGATGAAGAAACTAGTAGGCATAATATGATAGAATTCAACCAGCAACATGGCAGAAATTCAAGTCGGGGGGGGGGCAGAAGTGAGTGCTCAGTTTACCATTGAAATCTAATGAAAGGCCAAGATGGAGTGGATGTGGAAAGGATGTTTCCAGTAGTGTGAGAGTCTAGGACCAGAGGGCACAGGCTCAGAATAAAATAACATATCTTTAGAATGGAGATGAGCAGGAATTACGCTAGCCAGAAGGTGATGAATCTGTGGAATTCATTGCCACAGACAACAGTGGAGGCCAAGTCATTGGTGGCCATTGTTGCCGGGTAGAAAGGCGCAACGATAGGTAGGATGAAGAGAATATCTTCTATAGGGTTAGCTACAGTATAAGGTCAGCTTCGCCATGGGGTGAAAGAGGTAATCTATTCAATGGGTTAGCAGGGACAGTTGGAGTGACCATTCATAAAAGCAATGAACTGATGGCAGTTAAAAAAAAGGAACGTAGACCTAGAAATGTAAAAGTTGTGAAATCCAGGGCTGCAGAACATGCCTAACAGGAGAGTCTGTGCTAGTGGGCGGAGAAAAAGCTGAGCCAATCTTACAGCAAAAGCACATTAGTTGCAGTTCTAGAATTTAATATTGAGTTGAGAAGGTTGTAATGCACCCAGATGGATGATGTCATGTTAACAGGTGCAGAAGGCCATGGGTAGATAGATCAAGATGGGAGAAGAATTTGGTACAGAAATCTATTTGGTATTGTAGTTCTGCAAATGGTTTGCAAAAATATTTATTTTGCAAACTTTTCCACTGCTTAAGCTGTAGTTTTCCAATTTATGACTTGAATGCACAGATCTGATCATAGATCATTTCACCCAATTTGTTTTCAGGAATTTAATAAAAAATGATCTCCAATTAGGCAATGCCAGTGAATCTCCTATGAGCTCGGCTGGAGTTAAGATTCATTCAGCGTGTTCCTTTGAGATCACAGCTGAAAATAGGTTATGAATAAATAACTGAAGACAATAAGAGGGCAGATTTCATTCTGAGTAAATAGAAATATAGAATAATAGGTGCAGGGATAGGCCATTTGGCCCTTCGAGCTGGCAATTTTCACCGCAGAACCCAGATTTTTGGACTAAAGGAATCAAGGGATATGGGGTAAAAGAAGGAACGGGGTACTGATTTTAGATGATCAGCCATGATCATATTGAATGGCAATTTTACATTTATAACAAGCCAATTAACCTACAAATCTGTACGCCTTGTGGGAGGAAACCGAAGATCTCAGAGAAAACCCACGCAGTTCACCGGGGGAGCATCAAATCTCCGTACAGACAAGCACCTGTAGTCAGGATTGAACCTAGGTCTCTGGCGTTGTAAGGCAGTAGCTCTAACGCTTTGCCACTGTGCTGCCCAGTTGCTGAGATCTTCTCTCTGAAGCATCCATGTGAACATACCAAAATTAGAAACGACACAAGAACAGCTGTTGCACTGAGCCTATTCCAACAAGTTTTATTTCAAGTCAGCAACATAGAGTCATAGAGATATCTACCTATCTATCTCTATACTTTTAAAACTCTGTGTGTGTGTGTGTCTGCCGACCGGGTGTGTGTCTTGTGGGTGTGTGTCACATTCCATTTTTTTCTTCTGATAAGATTTTCGCCCTTTGATTCCCTGGTCCGCCAAAACCAGACCCTCAAACGCCGCCATTTTTTCCATTTTGCTATAAATTACGCTTTTTCATTCACTAATGCACTCCTCATTACATTTAGACATTTTTACATACATATTTTTAATAAAATCCTCCCCCCACCCCTCCAATATTTCAAAATCTTAAAAAAATCAAACTGCTCTCACCCATAGAATGTTGGTAAACATTACATCGTGTGATGTCACAATGCCCAATGCTCACAGGTGTCCAATCGGAATGGATCTCATTTACATCTGTCTTTGCCCCAGCCCCACCCCCCCCCCCCCCCCTTGTCGAATAACGTGATCACGTGTGTGGGAATAGAGCAAGAGGATAGGGGGTGATAGGGAGTGGGGAATAGATGGACTGCCCCTACCCCTCCCACTCCCTCTCCACTCTTGCCCCTCTCCCCCTCCCTCCACACTCTTCCCCCTCCCTCCCCTACCCCATCTCCCTCCTCCCCTCCCTCCTCATCCCTTCCCCCTCCCCCACACCTCTCCCCCCTTCCCCATCCCTCTCTCCTCCCCCTCTCCATCTCCCTCTGCTCCCAGCCCATCCCTCTCTCCCCCACACTCCCCTTCCCTCTCCCCCACCCCCTTCCCTCTCTCCCCCCACCCCTACCCCTCCCCCACTCTTCCCCCTCCCTCCACTCTTCCCCCTCTCTCCCCTACACCCTCCCCCCTCCCCTCTCTCCTCCCCTCTCCCCCACTACTCCTCCCACCCCCATCCCTCTCTCCCCCACCCCCTTCCCTCTCTCCCACACCCCCTTCCATCTCTCCCCCACCCCTTTTTCCCTACCCCTCTCTCCCCCTTCCACCACTCCCCCCTTACGCACTCACCCTCCCTCGCTCCCACTTCCACCACTCCCCCTACCCCTCCCCCCTCCCTCCCCACTCTTCCACATCTGTCCTCCTTCCCACATCCCTGTCCCTCCCCACCACCCTCCTCTTTCCCCTACCCCTTTCCTCCTCTTCCACCACTCCCCCCCTCCTCCCCCTCTCTCCCACTTCCACCACCCCCCCTACACCTCTCCCCCTCCCTCCCCACTCTTCCACTTCTCTCTCCCCCATCCCTCCCCATCTCCCGCCCCCACCCCTCTCTCTCCTCCCTCCCTTCCCTCTCCCTCCCCACTCTTACCCCTCCCTCTGCTCTCCCCCTCCCTCCCCACTCTTCCCCCTCCCCCACCCCTTTCTCCCTCTTCCACCACTCCCCCTCCCCCTACCTCTCTCTCGCTTCCACCACTCCCCCCCCACAACTCTCCCCCTCCCTCCCCACTCTTCCACTTCTCTCTCCCCATCCCACAGCCCCCCCCCACATTTCTTTCTCTCCCCCTTCCCTCTCCCACCCCACCCTCTGCTCCCCCCTACCTACACACTCTTCCCTCTCTCTCCCCCCTACCCCTCTCCCCCTCCCTCCACACTCTTCCCCCTCTCTCCCCTTCCCCCTCCCCCCCTCCCTCCACACTCTTCCCCCTCTCTCCCCTTCCCCCTCCCCCCTCTGTCCCCTTCCCCCATCCCTCTCCCCCCCTCCCCCACCCCCTCCCCGAACCCTCTCTCACCCCTCCGCCACCCCTCTCCTCCTCCCCTTCCACCTCTCTCCATCTCACTCTCTCCTCATCCCTCTCCCTCCTCCCCTCCCACCCACTCTCTCCCCCTCCCCCACCATTCACCCCATCTCCCCCCCACCCCCCTCCCCCTCTCTCTAGCACCACTCCCTGCTACCCCTCCTCCCCTCACTCCCCACTCTTCCCCTCTCCCCCCCCTCTTTCCCTCCCCCTTTCTCTCCCTTCCCCTCTCCCCTCCACCTCTACCTTCCCTCTCCTCTTCACCCCCACCCCTCTCCTCTCCCCCTCCTCCCCTCTTCTCCCCCACCCCGCTCACCTCTCCCTCTTCCCCTCTCCTCTCTCCTCCCCTTCCCCCTTCCCTCTCCACCCCCCTCACCCACCCTCCCCCCTCTACCACCACCTTCCCCCTACCCGTTCCCTCCCCGCTCTCCTCCACTACCCCATCCTCATCCCCCCCCCTCTCACCTCCCTCCCCAACTCCCTCCTCCCCCCCTCCCTATCCCCCCCCCACACCTCTCTCCCCCTTCCCCTCTCTCCACCCCCACTCCTTTCTCCTCTCCCTCCCCCCCATTCCTCTCTTCCCCACCCCCCTCCCTCCCCACCCCCCCTCCTTCTCACCCTCCACCCCTTCCCCCACCCCACTGTTCCCCCTCCTCCCACACTCTTCCCCCTCTCTTCCCTACCCCATCTCCCTCCTCCCCTCCCCCACACCTCTCTCCCTCTCCCTTCTCTCCTCCCCTCCCCACCCCTCTCTCCTCCCCCTCTCCATCTCCCTCTCCCTCCCCCTCTTCCTCCCACCCCCATCCCTCTCTCCCCACCCCCTTCCCTCTCTCCCCCTGCCCGCTTCCCCTTACCCCTGTCCCTCTTCCACCACTCCCCCTACCCCTCTCCCCTCCCACCCTAATCTTCCACCTCTCCCCCTTCCCCCACCCCTCTCCCTCCCCACCCCTCTCTCTCCCTTCCCCCACTCTCTCCCCCACCCCTCTCTCTCCCTTCCCCCTTCCTCCCCTTTCTCCCCCACCCCTCACTCTACCTTCCCCCCCTCTCTCTCCCCACCCCTCTCTCCCTCTTCCACCACCCCCCCCTACCCCTCTCCACTTTTCTCCCCCTTCCCCCACCTCTCTCCCCCTCCCTATCTCCCCCCACCCCTTTCCCCTACCCCCTCTCTCCCTCTTCCACCACCCCCTCCCCCTCTCCCACTTCCACCACCCCCCAAACACCTCTCCCCCTCCCTCCCCACTCTTCCACTTCTCTCTCCCCCATCCCCCAGCCCTCCCCATCTCCCTCCCCCATCCATCTCTCTCTCCCCCCCTTTCCCTCTCCCTCCCCACTCTTCCCCCGCTCTCTGCTCTCTCCCCTTCCCCATCTCCCTCCTCCCTCCCCTTCCCCCACCCCTCTCTCACCCCCTCCCTGAACCCTCTCACCCCCCCTCCCCCACCTCCCTCTACTCCCCTTCCCCCTCTCCATCTCCCTCTCTCTCCTCACCCCTCTCCCCCTCCCCACCCCTCTTCACCCCATCACTCCTTCTCCTCTCTCTTGCACCCCTCCCTGCTACCCCTCTTCCCCTCCCCACCTTTCTCCCTCCCTCCCCCTCCTCTCTCTCCCACTCTACTCTCTCTCTCCACCTCTCCCCTCCCCCCTCACCTCCCCTCTTTTCCCCCCACCCCTCTCCTCTCACCTCCCCCTCTACCCCCTCCTCTCCCCTCCCCCTCCCCCCACCACTCTCTACCACCCCCTTCCCCTACCCCTGTCTCCTCCTTCACCCTCCCCACTCCCCCTCCCCTCATCCCCCTCTCTCTCCTTCCCCTCCCCTCACCTCCCCCTCCCCCTCCCCTCTCTCCCCATCTGCCCCCCCCCCCACTCTCTCCCCATCTCCCGCTCCTCTCCACCCCCTCTACCTCTTGCCCTTCTGTCTCTGCCCCTCTCTCTCCACTCTCTCTCTGCCCTCACTCTCTAACCCCCCCCCCCCCCCCCCAGACGCACCTGCGAGTTGGGGGCTATGCGTCAGTTGACAGGGCGGTCATGGGGTAAAAGGAGCAAATTAATAATATTAATATAATATCAAGGGGGTAGTTAGCGTGTGTGCGGGGTGGTAGTTAGTGTGTGTGACGCGACATGCTGCCCCCCACCCCCCCCCCCCCCCACAACTGCACGATGGGGAACACTTGGTCTAGTATACTTTTAAAACTCTGCGTTTGTGTGTCTGCCGGCCGACCGACCGGGTGTGTGTCACATTCCATTTTTTTTTCAGATAAGATTTTCGCCCTATGATTCCCTGGTCCGCCAAAACCAGACCCTCAAACGCCGCCATTTTTTCCATTTTGCTAGACATTACACTTTTACATTCACAAATGCACTCCTCATTACATTTAGACATTTTTACGTACACAATTTTTAATAAAATCCTTCCCCCCCCCCCCCAATTTTTCAAAATCTTAAAAAAATCAAACTGCTCTCACCCATAGAATGTTGGTGAACGTTCCATCGTGTGATGTCACAATGCCCAATGCTCACAGATGTCTAATCGGAATGGATCTCATTTACATCTGCCTTTGCCCCAGCCCCCCCCCTCCCCCCCCCCACCCCCCCCCCCCCCACAGCCTGTGTGGGAATAGAGCAAGAGGATTGGGGGTGATAGGGATCGAGTGGGGAATAGATGGACTGCCCCTACCCCTCCCCCTCCACCACCCCACTCTTTCCCCTCTCTCCCCCCCCCTCCACACTCTTCCCCCTCCCTCCCCACCCCATCTCCCTCCTCCCCACTCTCCCCCCTCACACCTCTCTCACCCTTCCCCATCCCCCTCTCCATCTCACTCTCCTCACCTCTCTCCCTCTCCTCCCCCTCCTTCTCCCATCCCTCCCCCCACACCCCCCTTCCCTCTCTCCCCCCACCCCCCTTCCCCCTCCCCACTCTTCCCCCTCCTCCCCTCCCCCACATCTCTCTCCTCCCCCTCCATCTTCTCACCCCTCTCCCTCTCCCCCTCCTTCTCCCACCCCCATCCCTCTCTCCCCACCCCTTTTCCCCTACCCCTTTCTTCCCCCCTCTCCCACTTCCCCCTACACCTCTCCCCCCTCCCTCCCCACTCTTCCACTCTCTCCCCCATCCCTCCCCACCCCTCTCTCCCCCCTCTCCCTCCCCACTCTTACCCCTCTCTCCGCTCTCCCCCCTCCCCCCCCCTACCCCTACCACTCTCCCCCTCCCTCCACACTTCCCTCTCTCTCCCCCCCTACCCCTCTCCCCACCCCTCTCCACTCTCTTCCCTTCCCCCTCTCCCACCCCTCTCTCCCCCCCTCCCCACCCCTCCTCCCCTTCCCCTCTCTATCCCCCCTCCATCTCCCTCTCTCCTCACCTCTCCCTCCACCCCTCCCACCCTCTCTGTTGATTGGTGGTGATTGATTCTTCCATACTTATTGTTACCAACACTCTGGATTAACCAGACAGAGAATTTGGTTAGTTTTAGTTTTGTTTTAGAGATACAGTGCAGAACCAGGCCCTTTGGCCCACCGAGTCCACACCGACAAGCGACACGTACAGACAGTACAGACAGAGTCAAACCAGGGTTGCTGTGAGGCAGCAACTCTACCACTATGCCACCCTTTATTCTTAAAAAGATTGCCAATGTTAAAAGTTGCTAAAGGAAGTAATATGGTGGAAATAGAACCAACTTGTTCCTTACCTTGATTTCCGTAGCTGGTGTCTATGCCTGATCCATCCCAGGATTCCACTGCACTATCCACACTGGGTATCGTTGCTGAATACATCTCACAAAGCTTGACTGACTTTTGTCCAGTAGAAATGTCATCTTCTGCATCGCTCAATTCACTCATCCGGCCTGATACAGATGACTTTTTAGGACTCGACTCTGTACAAAAAAAGACAACCAAACATTTTATCTGGAAATCCGACAACCAAAGTTCTAGTCTGTATTGAGAAACATCGTCAAACTATCAAGGGCCTGTCCCACTTACGCGACTTGCCGGCACCAGTCATAGAAGATTGCAGGTCGCCAAAATTTTTCAGAACCAGAACAATGTATGACTCTTTGGGTGACTACTCACGACCATACAGGCTTCATCCCGCGACATGTCGCCAGGGTGTCGCCTGTACGGTCGTTGAGTAGTCTCCTCAGTCACCCAAATACTCGTAGTGTCTTTCTGGTCGCCGTTGAATTTTCAACATGTTGAACATTTTCGGCGACCTATGACGGGTGCCGGCAGTCGTCGAAAAAGTTGCGTGTGGGACAGGCTCTTCACGCTCTGTAGTGCCAGGTTTATGTTGCCTTTCTTGTCAAGTATCTATGTTTAAATCCAGAACCATAGTAACAATGCTTTTAACTCAGCTCAGTCATTTGGCTCAAAACACAAAATTCTGCCCAGGTTAAAACCATGACAACCTCATGTAGGCAAGGCATCATTATCCTCACAAAATATTAACAGGTTTTACTAAAACGAGGTTATGGTTCATATTACAATTGGAACAAAAACTGTAAATATTGAAAAATCCAAAATGAAATAATTGGGCAGAGAAACAGAGTTGACATTCTGATCCAACGACTCTTCAGAATTGGAAAAGTGAAAAAAATGATTTTCATTGATAGAGAGTGAGGGAACAGAGGCAAAGTCAATGACAAATGCCGACCAAAGACTTCCAAGCAATTACTTT
The DNA here is from genome assembly GCA_035221665.1 of Okamejei kenojei. Lineage (NCBI taxonomy): Eukaryota > Metazoa > Chordata > Chondrichthyes > Rajiformes > Rajidae > Okamejei > Okamejei kenojei. The sequence goes on along the minus strand of CM069149.1, from coordinate 9,380,849 downwards.
AAAACTTTGGAAGTGGCATGGGTTTTCTCTCAGTGTTCTGGTATCCTCCTTCATCCAACAAGATATCAACCCTGGTAGGTTAATTGGCCATTATAAATTGGCCCAAATGTGTAGATTTGTGGAAGAATCTGTGAGGCGTTGATGGGAATGTGGGGAAAACAAAGTTAAATTAGTATAGGATTTGTGTAAATGAGTTCTTGATCGGATGCAACTGGCTAAAGGGCTTGTTTCCATGTTACATGACACAAGGGTAGAAAAATGAAACAAAACAGAAAGGCAGACCCACATCCATGGAGAGGAAGAAGCAGAGGGTTAATTGAACTTGTTCCAATGATTGTAACATACCCAGGTGACATGTGACATGTAAATGCTAACCCGCTTTTGACCCACCACTTTTAACCCACTCACATTGCTCCATACAAAGGCTGTAACTTTCACTTTCAATTTGTTTTCATTTTCTCTTCTGTCTTCAATGACTGTTTCTTAAAGTAACTGCTACCGTGACAACTTCAGTCTGCGCCCAATCCCTTCTTTTTCTCGCCACCTCTCTCTGTAATTTAATGCTTGTAATTTGAAACCAACCTGATTTATTTCTCCCCCCTGATACTGTTTGAGCTGCCGTGTGTTTCCAGGGATTTCAGTTTTTGTTAATGATTCATGTAACGGTGGTTGATAATAAAAGCTCTGTATTATCAAATTTCCCGAACTTAAACAGCAGTTTCAATGCAAGTCGTTAAAGAAGCAAGCACGAGTGCAGCAAATTAAATGCCTACTATCAAGCTGTTTTTTAATCTTCAGCGTGACAGTTTCTCCTGCCATCTGTAAGAGATGAATGGCCTCACTTAATGGTTTCCCCTTCAGGCTCCTGCTGTTTATAGCCAAGATTCTGTCTCCAATATGAATGGCACCAGTCCTGAAATATAAGATAGAGAGTTAAAAAAACTCAACAGTACAGAGCTGATCGAACATAAGGCAGGGATGTTGTTTTAAACTTTACAAATGCATATGGTGTTTTATAATCATCGTGTTTTTTCATGGCATGGAACATTAAATTATCAGCACTAGAATGACAATCAAATTCTATGTCAAGAAATATCTGAAGTGAATTACAGTCTACATGAAAAATGCACATCATTTTCGCAAGGCTTTGTGAATGAGGGGGTGGTGTTTTTCATATTTCAGTTGGGTTTCTTCAAACAAATCCTGTCACCTCGCTATTTAGAAATGTTCCTCATTAACTTCATGACTGTGTCATTTTGTCATTTTCAAAACTTGCAAATCCTGCAATGAATAAAGATGCACACCTCCCATCCATTAAGCAGGCTTCTGTTTTCCTGTTAAATACTCATTAAAAACATATTGTCTGCAGTGTATACAAACATCAAGGTGTGTGCAGGATCAGCAGCATTCACGTTTCCTAGCTTAATGAGCAACGACAGAAATGTCAGTGATCCTTATAAATGCATTTTACATATCTATGGGAGTCATGGGTAATGCAGAGGGAGATGCCCTCTCAAACTCACACAGTATGGATACAGTTACTCAGAACATGTTCTAGCGTTACATGTTAAAATTCAGTTGTCTCGTGACTCACTTAACTTCTTCCATTGTCATGCAGTAACTGACCGGCAGAAGCTGTTAGCAAGTACTGCCAAGCAAAGATACTCGAGCGGAATATCTTTGCTGCCGAGGATAATGAGCCATCATTTTCTTGTTTGTCCCAGTAAATCCTCAAACAAGTGCCTCTGGCTTGGCTGAGGCCAGAGACCTGGGGAACAGTCCACTTTTTGGAGGGTAAATAGATTCTGCATCTCACCTTTCAGCTAATCCTCCTTTGGTTAGACTCGAGATGACTATCGGATCAAAAGGCTCTTCAGTGCCAGAAATGGTAATTCCTAATGGACCACCATAGCGTTTCAACTCCACAGTGTAAATGATTGCCCCAGAGCTCTCTTGTTCATCTGGAAATTTGAAAAGCACAGTAGGTGACCCCACTGAAAGCAATTAATTTACCACCGCACCTTCCAAATCTGGAGCAAAAGAACATAGGGAATCCAGGTAGCATGTATCAGTTCTCGAATCTGTTAACAATTTCTCATCATAAAAAGCTTTGCACTGTTTCCTTAACATATTATTAACATAACTACACAATGCTCAGCTGTGCAACAGGCAAAGGGATTGAGAAGGGCAGTGGGAATACAAGGCACTCTGTGGTTTTTGATTGGTTCCCTTATTTCATGTCCTCACCCTACAAATGACCATCAGCATAACTATCGATAACTCTGTTGTTTTCTAAACAGACAATTAACACAGAAAGGGATGAATTGAAAGACCAAAAACAGCAGAAGCTGCAAATCTGAAGTGACAATAGAAAACATTGGAAATACACTGAAGGTCAGACGGCATCCGTGGACCATGAAACTGGACAATCATTTTAGGCTGATATCCTTTTAATCAGAACCGAGAAAAGTTAGAAAATTACATACTTTCATTGATGTAACTGTGGAAGGAAGTTTTGGCCAACACCCTATCAAACACCAGAGGAGAAACAAAAGCCAATAACATTAAAGTAAAGCAATAAAATGCTAATACTGGAAATCTGAAATAAAAGCAAAAAGTGCCTGACTGAAACCTGAATAATGGAATAGATGACGAAATACGTATAACAAATCATGGATATATCTCCAACGATGGATAACTTTTTAATACTCCATTCACTTCTTTATTTTTAATTTCTTATCTCTATATTATTTTTCTCTATCTTTTCTTACTTATAAAAAAAATGTATAGAAATATAAATAAGTCTTAAATGTTAATATTAATAATATTACGAATGTATGTAAGAAGTATTTTCTATTAATATGTATTTACAATTAATAAAAATATTCATCAAAAAAAAAGCAAAAAGTGACTCTCTCCACAAATCCTGCCCAATCAGATGAGTAATTCAGTATTTGAATATTATTTCAGAAAGATCTGAACTTAGGTGCTAATGAAACTCGTGTAACCAAGTTTAAACCAAGACTGTCGAGGAATAACGAACAATTGAGACAGCCATTCGTGGCAAAGGCTGCCAGCTCTCATGGAATGAGACTGGGTATGATTAATATTTATTTAGAATGAACTTGGGTGTTTCTTCTGTTAATTGTTTTAAGCCACAGAATCACAAAGTGGTCAGAGTATGGAAGGAGTCTGTTCAGAATCAGTGCAAGACCAATCCCGCTGAACTCACTCCCTTGTCCTCTCCACACAGACTGCCAATTCTTTCCTTTCATATATTTAGCTCGTTCATTTCAGCAGCACATTTGAATCTGCCCCACTAACTACCCAGAGGTGCACTCCAGACACTGGCACAACAATTATTTACCTTTGTCGCTTCACCTCCCCCTTCGACTCTATTCAAAGACCCAAGCAGTCGTTCCAAGTGCGACAGAGGTTCACCTGCACCTCCGCCAACCTCATCTATTGCATCCGCTGCTCTAGATGTCAGCTGATCTATATCGGTGAGACCAAGCGTAGGCTTGGCGATCGTTTCGCCGAACACCTCCGCTCGGTCCGCAATAACCAACCCGACCTCCCGGTGGCTCAGCACTTCAACTCCCCCCTCCCATTCCGTATCCGACCTCTCGGTCCTGGGCCTCCTCCACGGCCAGAGTGAGCAACACCGGAAATTGGAGGAACAGCACCTCATATTCCGCTTGGGGAGTCATGCATCCTGGTGGCATGAACATCGATTTCTCACAATTCTGTTAACCCTTCCTTCCTCTCCCTCAGCCCTCAGGCTCCTCCTTCATTTTCCTTTCTTCTCTCCCGCCTCCCCCCACCCCCTATCAGTCTGAAGAAGGGTTTCGGCCCGAAACGTTGCCCATTTCCTTCGCTCCATGGATGCTGCTGCACCCGCTGAGTTTCTCCAGCATTTTTGTGTACCTTACCTTTATTATTTCATGCCTACTTGAAACAACCATGAAGTGAATTCATTAATATGGAGTATTTATAAACAGCCAAACCCATTTTCTACAAACTTTCCAGTTGCCCCTCACTGTGGCCATTGCCATTCTATGCCCAGTTGACAGGACACACACTGTAATGAAGCATAACGGCAGTGACCACAATGATCTCACCTCATTGCTCCCTCCTAATGGTCCTGTTATCTCAGTTTCATCCTGTACATGCCCAGTATTTGCTACTTCACTGCACTCCTGTGCAAAGCTCGATTTTTTAAAAAAACATTCCAAATGGCATTGACATGGGAATAATTGAGATTAAATGATCAAGATGCAATGGAAATAAATTGGTTCCCTCCCACAGCTGCAATCTCCAACAACCAAAATTTGTCCCACCACCCGCTGATGAGGAGCTGTGGATGTGGATGTGGTCGGGAATGGAGTGGGTACCAGGCCCTGCTTTCAGACATTCACACACAGTGCCCACCCCCTTTTGAAATCAGTCAAACACTGTCCATTTTAATAATCCAGCAGCAAATGAAACAGATCGCTTTGAAACGCAAATGAGCAGACGCTCTTCCACACCAAATTCCTAATATAGATATATATTAAAACCCCACCAACAGGTAGAATTTATAATTTTGGTTAAAAAAAAATGCAGATATTACTTTAGCTCATTATAATGCATTGTAAAGGAATAATTAGACTCATCAATTATTTTTACATTACTGAATAACGTGCCACAGAAATGATTATGACACAAAATTATACAGCATTGGCAACAAATTATAGAAGGCCTCTTCAAAGGCACTTTGATGAATGAGTAAGTGTCATGGTGTGTTTCTGAGGATGACTCAGAAGGGATCTGCTCTGGAGCACTAATGTATAATTAAGATGTCAAAAACCAACACAACAAATTGTTCGTTTTATGTTCTGGTAAATGAGATTTACAATCATCTTCTGGCTGTTGTGCTTTGAACAAGCAACTTATTGCATGCGGGAAACTTCCTCCAGTGAATCGTTTAAACCATTAAATACTGCATTTCAGCACCAAAACAATAGATAAATAATATAGGGAAACAACTGAAGTATTCACCTCGTCCTCATTTGGCACAAGCCTAACCCTTTTGTAATAATACATCACATGCCCCTATTTGGAAGATTGGAAAACATGTTCCCGATGTTGGGGGAGTCCAGAACCAGGGGCCACAGTTTAAGAATGAGGAGTAAGCCATTCAGAACGGAGACGAGGAAACACTTTTTCTCACAGAGAGTGGTGAATCTGTGGAATTCTCTGCCTCAGAGGGCAGTGGAGGCAGGTTCCCTGGATGCTTTCAAGAGAGAAGTAGATAGGACTCTTAAAAATAGCGGAGTCAGGGGATAAGGGGAGAAGGCAGGAACGGGGTACTGACTGGGGATGATCAACCATGATCACATTGAATGACGGTGCTGACTTGAAGGGCCGAATGGCCTACTCCAGCACCTATTGTCTATTGTCTATTTGCCCGTCTTCATCGTGTGACCAAGTTCCCATTTTATTGCTTTTATTTTTACATATACACTTCCAGATATTTTAGTATTTTGCCAGATTGCACAATTTAGTTTTTAGTTTGGAGAAACAGGGCGGAAACAGGCCCATGGGCCCACCTAGTCCACGCCGACCAGCGATCCCCGCACATTAACGCTATCCTACACATACTAGGGATAATTTACACTTATACCACGCATACAAACAAATTACCCTACAACCAGTACGTCTTTGGAGTGTGGGAGGAAACTGAAGACCTCGGAGAAAACCCACGCGGTCACGGGGAGAACGTACAAACCCCGTACAGACAGGCACCCGTAGTCAGGATGGAACCCCCGTTTCTGGTGCTGCAGGCGCTGTAAGGCAGCAACTCTACCGCTGCGTATCGTGCTGCCCACTTGCTTGGATTAGTTTTTCACATTCTCAAAAGCCTCAGCAGATTTCTTTAAAATCCACTCTCTAAAGCAAGCAAAATTAAGAGCACCCTCCTACACACCTCAAATAACCTAGCTATTCATTTGAAAGTAATTTCACTTACTCCTTTTTGATATTTTCATATATTTTAAACTGAGTTTTGTAACGATTAAAAAACAGTATATACTGTATATTCCGTCAGCATTATTCTTGAAATCCTGCTTAACCTCTTTCCTATGGTCCAGGGCACTGCGGGGATATCCTTTAGAATGCTGATATTAAGAAAGTATAAAACTATATTGTATTATAAAGCTCCTATTAAGCTCCTGTAAAGTTTTATTATAATGCTTCTACATTACACGGGAATAACAAGTGGGCAAAGAAGAAAATTAATCATCAACGTCGCTTAAACCCAGAGTTATTACACGGACAGTTATTTAATGTGACCTCTATTTGCATAATTAGAGGAACTTCATGTTTCAGCATGGATTCAGTGCCACATACTATGGAGTGTCTAAAGTGATAATATAGGGCAGATTTATTCCTTAGTAATGGAATGAAGTCGCTTAAAATATGAAAGTTACTGATGGTTATTCGGCCAAATTTAAGGAGTTCTTCCCCTTAATTACTTCAATGAGAAGACTGGCTTCCGTTATGGAAATGGTTTCCGTTACCTGCATTAAAAGTCTAGTGCAACATTTCAGATTCGGGAACAGTTGCTGCAGATTAGAAGAAAGCAAACATTATTCTACAGCAAAGTAAAGGAAGGAATAAATGGGAAGGGAAACAGCAAAGCATCAGCCAGTTAGCTTGTCAAGTGTAGGAGGGGAAATGCTGGAATTGATTAGTAAAGGGCCTGTTCCACTTGGGCGTTATTTGCGCGTCATTTACATGACATCCTAAAAATTGGTTGGCGCGTGGTGGCGTACGCAGTGATGCACGGTAACGCGCGGCGCCTGTGGATTTTGTGAGGCTCAAAATCCTCGCGTGCCACCTACGTGACGTATATCTTGCACACGTGTAGTGCATGGCGATGCACGGTGGTGCATGAACGTTGCCTATGCTAATTTATTATGCGCCACCGTGCGTCAACGTCCGTAACCATGCGCCGCCCGTACACCGTTGGCGAGCTATTTGAGCGCCGCACCATGTGACCATCCAGGTATAAAGCGCACGTAGTTTTGACAATTTTTCACCATAGTATCTTTGATTTTCGCTGGGAAATCCTTGCCTCGGAGATCGGACTAGGTACGAATGACATCGCAAATGGCTCTCAAAAGACGCAGGGCCCTCAAGAGCACTTGGCGCGCGACTGTCGTACCGCTGGACAATTTTCACACGACAGTCACGCGCCTGTCGCGTAAATGACGCCCAAGTGCGACAGGCCCTTAAGCAAGTGGTAATTGGGCACTTAAAAAACTAATAGAATTAGGCAGAGCCAATTTAGATTTATGAAAGAGAAATAAGATCTGACAAATTCATGTATGTGAGCTGTAACCATCAGAATAAGCAGAGGGGAACTAGCAGGCGCGATCTATGCGGAATTACAGAGGTTTTCAGATACAATAATTGATATTAAACAACATTGGGGACCGTGGTATTGGGAGTAATGCAGTGGCACGGGTTAAGGATCTTTTCACAGACAAATAAGGGTGTAGGAAAACATCATTTTGGGATTGGGAGTCAGCAACTAATGGGCACAAGATGCGAAGGCGACACATTATTGATTTGTGTGAAGAGATTGTGCGGCACGGTGGCGCAGGGGTAGAGTTGCTGCTTTACAGCGCCAGAGACCTGGGTTTGATCCTGACTATGGTGTACAGAGTTTGTACGTTCTTCCTTTGACCACATGGGTTTTCTCTGAATTCTTTGGTTTCCTTCCACACTCCAAAGGCGTATAGTCCCCTTGTCTTTAATTGGTGAAGGCATTGAATATAAAAGTTTAAAAAGCCATGCGTCAACTGTATTAGACTTTGATGGGAACACTTTTGGAGCATTGTGTACAACTTTGGTTACCCCATAGGAAGGATGTGAAAGCTTTGGAGCAGGTGCCAAATAGGCTCACCAGAATGTTGCCTGGGTTAGAGTATTAGCTGTGAGGAAAGGTTGGACAAACATTGATTATTTTCTCTGGAACACCAGAGGCTGAGAGCTGACCAGATAGAAGTATGTAAAATTATGAGAGGCATAAATAGGATATATTGTCAGAGTCTTTCCCCTCAAGGTGAGGAAATCTCAAGTACCGAAGAGCATAGAGGTTAAAGTTAGAGCGGGGAAATTGAAAGGAGATTTGCAAGGCAAGTTTATGTTTTATAATTTGGTATGTGCCTGGAGCAAGCTGCCAGGGGAGGTGCTGGACACAGGAGTTATGGCAACATTTAGGCAGGCACATGAACTGGCAAGGGATGGAGCGATACAAACCATGTGCAGGCAGATGGGATTAGTTTTAATCACTATCACGGTCGGCGCAGGTCTTGTGGTCGAAAGGGCATGGCACTCTCCAATGTTCTAAATCTTAGCAAAGAGACACAGGTGTAAGGTGTGCCAAACAAAAATATGGTTGCCTGTTCCTTTCTACCTGAGTTGTCCTCGTCTTTGCGTATCTTGAGTTTCACGAGTTCCTCACACTGATGAAGGATTTGAACCGCGTCTTCCATGGAGCAGTTATCCAAGCGAATGCTGTCTATGGCGAGCAGCTTGTCTCCCAGCTCTAAAGTTCCAGTTCTGTTTAGAAATATATATCATGGTTATAGAGGCACCTTTCAACCAGGAGGCAATAGTCATAGTAATAGTCCGAGTGGGCAATGGGAAATCACTATCAATGCTGGAAATCTAAATTAAAAACAACCAATCCTGCAAAGGTCAGGCAGCAGCTATTGGGAACGTTTAAGTCGACCAAGTCGCATTAAGACTGGGATAAGATGCAGGATGGCACGGACAAAAAGGAAGAAGTGCATACATGTTAAGATGTGTGGTGGAAAAAGAGAGTTCTGGAAATAATTATTTTTTTGTAGTATTGGTGAAAGATTGTGAATCTGAAATGTCATTTGTTTCTCCCTCCACAAACGTTGCCTGACATGTTTGACATCTTCAGCATTTTTTGATTTTATTTCAGATTTTCAGCATTCACATTATTCTGCTATTGTACAATGGAAGGCAGGAGATATTAAGCGACAAAAGCAGCTAGCTGTGGTCGCTTCCACTTCAGTGTCAGTTTAGTTTATTGTCACGTGTACTGAGATACGGTGAAAATCTTTTGCCACGTGCTAACCAGCCAGTTGAATGCCAACACATAATAATAATAATGCATTTTATTTATTGGCGCCTTTCAAAACACTCAAGGACACCTTATAGTTAAAACAAGCAAATTACAAATATATAAATAAAATGAAACAAAAACAACATACATAATTCGGAGAGAGATTACATTCAAGCCATTCACAGTGGACAGATACATGATAAGGGAATAACATTTACTGCAAGGTAAAGCCAGTAACTTCCGATCAAAGATAGAGCGAGGGTTGCCGATGAGGAAGATAGTAGTTCAAGCTTGCTCTCTGGTTGTGGTAGGATGGTTCAGTTGCCCAATATCAGCTGGGAAGAAACTGTCCCAGAGGTGTGCATTTTCACACTTCTATACCATTTACTATACACTTATACTCAACGTCTCTCAGTATCTTTGGGGTGTCAATGATGAAGCAAAGCCAAGCAGCTTTCGATTTCACTGTGTGCGATTTTTAGTATCTACACAGGCAAGTAACAATGTTTTAAAATGCCACATAAACTTGTTTGATCTAATGAATGGGCTGCTTTGTGCACAATGTTCACCACACCCCTCGCCCCAAAAGACTGAGTATCAGCACATTAGCGTTTGATTTCCCCACTTCTACACTAATGCACGCGAGTCCTTGTTGCCTGCAATTTCTGATCTTGGAATAGGGCAGCGCGGATTGTAAATATCTCTGATAATCAGAGACAAAGAACAAATAATTACACAGATTTAAATCATTCAAACTTAGATCAATGAAAAAAAAAACCTCAACACATTAAACTCTAAGTAAAATAACCCCAAGCTCTTACCTTGACCACTGCATCAACAACATCCATTCTCACATGCCGGTGAGATGGGACCGGTAGACTTAGGGAGAAGGAACCTGTTGAATGCTGCGTAGTTCCAAGACTGACTTTCTTGGTCATCATTGCAACCGCCTTAAGGTTACTCATAGCAAAAGGTTCCTGGGTATAAAGCTGAGAGGCCAGATGTGAGGTGCATCTGAGGCTCTTTGCTGTGCAGCAATGTCAATGGCATGTGCAGGTTCACAGTGCGAGGTCAGCAACACTGACACTTGCCCTCCAGTTCATTGAGGACTTCTGCACATCCATAATGAAGTGGACATCCATCACACACTTGGTGATGACCACAACATAAAGCAAATGCATCACTAAAGTGAGCTCACTGCTCTGAAATTCTCAGCTGCAATAACGTATGTTGAACACTAGTTAAATTACCGGTTTACTATCTAGTCATGGCAGCTGGGAATGTAAAATTAATTAAATAAAAGTAATTAATTAACTTAAATTAATGTGAGCATCAGAGTACTCGATTGTCATTAAAATCCATCTGGTTCACTAATTCCCTTCAGGGAAAGAAACCCGAGGCCCACTCTGTAGAAACACTCTGTTCAGGTGCAACTTGGGATACAAACAATGCCCATATCCCTTGAATGCTTTACAAAATGCCAGTCTCTGTCAAGGTAAGGAACCACAACAAAGGTACTGATCTTGCAGACAGCATTATGTGAGGTGCCATAAGCGGAGATGAAACATAAGCCAAGTATCCAGTTCCTTTAGCATTTTGAGATTTTCACGAGAAAACGCTCGTGCATAAAGAGTACAGATGAACAAGCAATGTTTTGTAATCAAATAAACTACCAGCTTCCACAGAGGAATGCAAAATTGCCACCAGATGTTATGGACTCCTACCTAACCAAAATTCATTGGATAAGGCGGTCAGGAGAGGGTGTTCACAATAATATGCAGGGTATTTAAGACCATGTGTGAGCCAACAACTAGAACTGGACTTCAGGTCTTTGGATTGGAACTGGCAAGAGGAAAGGCACTATTAACTTTTAAACAATATGTGTTTTAATTTGATAAGTCACATAAAAGGTTAGGGGCACAATAGCTTGTGGGGTTAGGGTTACATTAAGAGGCATGGATTAGCGTAGGCAATGAAGAGAAAAAAAGTTGGGGTAAATTGGCCATTTTGGGATTGGCAATCAGTAACTAGTGGTGGGCTACAGTGATCAGACCTGTCAATAATTTACAATCAACATTAACATACTCGATAAAATTGGCAAATTAGCTGATGATACAATGATAATTGCAAACAATTTGCAAGGAGGACATTTGATGATTGGCATGGACAGGATAGCCCGCGATGTAGGACTGTAAAATACCTGCAAGTGAATGTAGATAGGTCAGGTGAGGCCGCAAGATGTTGGCAGATGGAATAATATATAGGAAAATGTAAGATATCCGCTTTTGAAGATAGTTCAAAAAAGCAAATTTAAAAGCATATTTCCACCAGGTGGTGGCGCCGCACGATGGCAGCTCGCCAACAGTCTGTCTGTCTTTTCGTCTTTTTGTTGTTGTTGTGTGTTTTAAAAGTTTGTGTTAATGTTCTCTGGTTTGTTTTCTGTGTGGGGTGGGCGGGGGAAACTTTTTTTCAATCTCTTCCCTTGCAGGAGATGCGATCGTTTTCCTGATTGTATCTCCGGTCTCTCTGCGGCCTAGCATCATAGAGCTGGAGGCCTTGCTCTGGACTGACTTTGAGCCCCACCGCGGGGTGTGGACTTACCATCGGAGCTGATCCCTTGCCTGGTATTGACGCTCCAACCGCAGACTGTGGACTTCACCATCGAGGAGCTCGCAGTCTTGGGTAGAGACCGATGTCGGGAAGCTCTAAACGACGCAGAAGGTTCGACCAGCCCCGACCCAGCGTCAGATCGCCTGGCACGGGGAGCTGACATCCCCCCGATGCAGGAGCTTGATCGCCCCGACGTGGAGGGCCCGACCGCCGGCTACAGGAGCCAAGATCATCCCGTCAACGTTAGGCTCAAGGCCCCCGACCACGGGAGAACAAAGAAGGGAAGAGATTGAACTTTTTTCTTCGCCTTCCATCACAGTGAGGGATGTGGATGAGTCACTGTGTTGGATGTTTATGTTAAAATGTATTTTGTGTGTCTTGTTGCTTTTTGTTGGTATGTCTGTAGGTTGCAAAACGAACTTGGCTAATAAAGTATGATTATGATTAATGAATGGATCAAAATGAGGTTTCTAATATGAAACACAAAGAGTCGGCATACAGGTTCAGCAAGTAATTAATGGAATATTGGTACTTGTTATAAGAGGTATGAAATACAAAGATAGGGAAGTTTTTATATATTTTACTGGGCATAGATGAGACCACATCTGAAGCACTGCACATAGATCTGGTTTCTTTGTTTAGGAAAATATATGCTTTAATTTGAGGCAGTGCGGAGAAGATTCATTAGTTTATTTCCTGGGATGAAGGAGTTGATAAATGAAGCGAGGTTGTTTAGACCATTGAGAGCAATGCAAATATAGTTCAAAATGATCACTTTTATGCATGTACCGTTCATCATATTTCAGGTGGAGATTTACAGACACTTGGTCTACAGGGAGGAGAGAACAGACAAGCGTTGAGATCAAGACTGAAGAATGGTCTCAAACCCAAACGTCACTCATTCCTTCTATCTAGAGATGCTTCTTGTCCCGCTGAGTTATTCCAGCATTTTGTGTCTATCCTCAATGTAAACCAGCATCTGTAATTCCTTCCTTCACAAGCATTGACATCAAGATTGGATTAACCTTTATCTTAATGAATAATGAAGCAGGCTTCAGACAACAAATTACCTATTCCTGCTTCTCATCATCTTAATGACCTCATGAACAACCTCTGTGGCTATCACGGTTCCAATCTGAACCAAGTTACCTCTCACCTCCATTCTGTTGCTCATGCGCTCACTCCACCTGTTCTATCATTCATTATTCTATTACACAATATCTTATTGAAGGGGGGGGGGGGAAAGAGAGAGAGAGCGAGAGAGAGCGAGAGAGAGCGAGAGAGAGCGAGAGAGAGAGCGAGAGAGAGCGAGAGAGAGAGAGAGAGCGAGCGAGAGCGAGAGTGATTTTATTATACCTATATTTAAAATGAGAAGATATTGGAAAGACAGATAAATGTTAAACTTGGTGAATGGTGACATTAATAAAGGGTAGAATCTCGTTATTTAAATATTACATGTAATATAAAAGAACAGTAAAAAAATGTAATTTGTAGTTTTGAAGGACATGCTTACAGAATGTGATCCAAAAAGTAAAAAGCTTAAATTCTCAAGTCTCACTTAATAAAAATGTAAATGTCTTAAATCACCATAGGTTCTTAGGGAGGTATTAATCTTCGGATGAAGGCTGGTCTTTTCTGTGGAGAAGTATAAAACTGAGATCTTGTAACCTAGAGGCACAGCTGTAACACATCGATGGGCTGTCGGTAGAAGGGATAGAGCTTGCAGAAGGAACTGATAGATGACAATTATTAATAGCTATAATCTGTAATCATTTAAAATTTGATAGATTGCGTGAAAACTAGCGAGTCTGCAGTTGTGAATACTGTTGAGGAATCAGCATTAATGATTAACGTTGGAAAGCCCTGCAGTACACACTGTACACATATTACTGAGAGTCACTGTGCTACAGTCCTGTAAATCAAATGCACTAGATGCAAACCACAGCCAATGTTAAAAGCACCTTCAGAGTATGATAGCTTACCTGTGGGCAACGCTTCCCTTTTTAATGTCAGAAATGATGAGCGGGTCCCCTGCTCTTCTGCTTGCAGGTGCTGCGGTAAAAAGAGAGTAATTTTTGACATCACGTTACATGACGGATAAAAACATTTCACTTTTTTTCCCTCTAACTGTAGCTGTTAAATTAGAAATAACACTGCTGCAAGATTGGTAGCTGCAATACAAAGTTATCATGTATTTTCAGCCAACAAGAACGAGAAAGAATAGAGCAGTGTAAAAAAGAATGTCAACATATATATGATTATTTTGCAAAGGCTATTTGTCAAAGTTTTGCAGGAAAAGCTAATAAAATGGTTAATACAGAAAATAAACTCAACTGGCATTTTCAAAATTAAATAAACACAGAGGCATTTGTTTTCACTTCAGTTATTTGAAATCCCTTCACAAAGGCAGTGAGTTGCTGCAGGAGTGCCTTCAGATAACATTGTGAATTCATGTATTAACCATTAACAATCAGAGGTTTCAGATATCTTGATATGTAAGGAGCACTAGACCAGTTCGTGGCTTTTCTTGGCTCCTGGGTGCTCAGTTGATGCAGCCCTGCATGCATGCGAGCCACAGATGTCTTGCATCTGATTTCCAATCTGTATCGTTTGACTTCATTCCACTTGAGTGTAGAGTGGAGGGCGTGGACGGGAGAAAGTGTTAGACACCGGTTCTCCTTAATTAAGATCTATCAATATTCTTGGGAAATGTATTTCTAAGCAAGCCGAGTACAAATAAAGCTTGGTAATGAAGAGTCCCGTTGTTGAACAGCCTACAGAACGTTCATGGACATCAAGCCTCATTTGCTAAGCCATTAGATACAGAACTGCCATTGGTCAGAGCAGACCAGAGCAGAGGTGTGGTGGCATTTGGAAAATTATATTTCAGCACAAAGTTAATGCCCTCAGGTGGAATGAGGTTAGGGACAGATTTTATAAAGTATATATTTTTAAATTATATTCTCATTAAATATGGCTCAAACATTGACTCTTTCCTTCCCCATATTGCAGTGAGGTGATAAAATGATGCAGGACACATTGCTTCACAGACTACTGCACAGAACAACAGGCTTGGGCAACATTAAAATGATGTGAGATTCATGCAAGTGGTTTTTTTGCCATTTGGAGTTAGATTTCCAGTTTACATTTTCTTGCATCTTAGGAATTTTATTTAAACTATTCTATTAAACAGCTTGTATAAATAAACCCTCTTCATTACACATGGCACAAGGTCATAACCATCAAATCTTCCCAGACTTTTACTGGAATTAAAAAAACTTCCCTTTTAATTTATACACCAGTATTAATGACTCCATAAGTACAGTTAACGCTCTACTGTACACTCCATAATCCATTACCATTATTACCCAATAGAGCAGAAATATATTCTTCCATCAAATAAAAGCTAGCAAGAATTCTATTAAACAAATTGTCCAGAATGTCATAAGGTCAAAAGTGATAGGAGCTGAATTAGGCCATTTGTCCATCAAGTCTACTCCACCATTTAATCATGGCTGATCCATCTCGTCCTCCTAACTCCATTCTCCTGCCTTCTCCCCATAACCCCTGACACCCATACTAATCAAGAATGCCTTAAAAATATCCATTGACCTGGCCTCCACAGCCTTCTGTGGCAAAATTTCCACAGATTCACCACCCTGGTGAACAGGGGTGCACAAAATGAGGTGTACAAAGACAGGCAGATGATCTTGAAGTTATGGCACAGAACTGGAAGTGACTGCCTGCACACTGTTCCGGGTTTGAGTGCCGAGGACTGGGTGTTCTCGGAATAATGTTCTTTGGTTGTTAAGCCTTACCGTTGCAGTTTAGCTTCAGGACTGAGCCTTACAAATTACTACTTGCAACAAGGGGTTGACTTACACACCATTGGAATCTCTTTGCTGACCGGCCAGATTATTGGGACGTCAATGGCAGTCTGCAGAATGCTACAGCTGTGACATAATCAAACATGTCATAGTCAAATAGTTGGACTATTTTTGCAGGTTTGAAAATAAACCTTGAAAGTAAACTTTCAATGCAACACAACGTTAAGAGCAGTCTAGGCACCAAATGAAGTGGATCTTGGCCTATATGTTAGATGGAGAAATATTTTCCAATGGTGTGTAAGTCAACCCCTTGTTGCAAGTAGTAATTTGTAAGGCTCAGTCCTGAGCTAAACTGCAACGGTAAGGCTTAACAACCAAAGAACATTATTAAGAGACGATGCATGAGCTCCCATTGTTTGCTCAGTAATGATTCCAGACTGTTACTTCTTGGATTTCAGGAACATTTCTCAACACTATTCAATACTGGTGGGAATCTTGCCAAATCTCTATAAAATAAGGTGTTACCTTGGAGACTGGCAGCATTAGGAAGAATGGCCTTGGAGGAAGAGGAGGAGGAACCCAGTGGATTACTGGTGGAAAACTTGGCAGAAAAAGTCTTAAAGAAAAAGGGAGCAATGTTTCCAAGCGGCAACAAACTGGCTCTTTTTGCATCGGGAGGAATTACATAATAAAAAAAACATTTACCTCGTATTTTGGACTTGATGAGGATTGTGGTCAGTTTGTCAGAATCCCAACAACAGTGGCGAGGTACACAAGTGCAATGTCACCTCTCCCGCCCATCTCCCCACTGCTTTAATTACCCAGCCACCAAATACATACAAGGTCATTGAGGTTATAAATTCTTCTTCTGGGATGCTCAACTTTGAAGCATCAATGAACCAAAAAAACATGCTAAAAGCTTTGCAATTTTTAAGAGTACATACATCAAACTTGTTCTCAGAACTGTTGAATTATTGCTGACGTTATTTCATAACAACATTTGATTTCAGTCTGCAATCTCAGGTTCTGGCTAGCTGTTATAAACTCATACGGTTCACTATGTGATCTCACAGCTTTTAATAGGATGCAAAGTACAACATTTTGGTATTCACCAGTGTTCTGCACCCAACTATAACATTTATTTATCATTTCCTAAGAATCAACCGTCTGTTGATTATATATTTTAATAATTCCTCTCAAGAGGCAATTCCTAAGCCATGTTTCATAATATGTTCCATATTAGCTCGTGTCTGAGTTTCATCATTAACTAGACCATGTGCGGACCCGTTGGGCCCCGTCCCTCAACAAAATATTCCACCACTGATCGATTCATAGCCCCCAACTGCGCAAGCGCGGCAGATGGGTTCCTGTTGTTACGCCAGAGATTCTCATTGTGATACGAGTCACGATACAATTCTGCCTTGCCATCCCTCTTCCTACCCTTATCCTCCTCCATTTCCCCTCATCCCCCAGCACTCCCTCTCCCTACTCATCACCCTCCCTCTTCTTCCCCTCTCCTCCTCCCCTCCCCATTCCCTCCTTCACCTCTCCCACCCTCTCCTTTCCCCTACCCTCAGTCACTCCCTCCCTCTATAACCCCCTCTCCCCTCCCTATCCCCCCCGCATCTCCCTGCTCCCCGACACCTCACCTCCCCATCCCACTCTCCCTCTTCACCTCACCCACTGCCCTCCTCCCCTCCATCCCCCACTCCCTCTACCCCCCCTCCTTCCCCACTCACCTCTCCCACTTTCCCCTCCCCTCCTTTCCCTCTATCCCACTGCTCCCCACATCCCCCCACTATGAAAACCGCAATCTTTTTTAAAAAACATAACCTTCTCCCTATCCCACAACAAAAATCGCAATGTTTTTTTTAAGAATGAAACCTCCCCCCTCCCCGACAATGAAAATTGTGATTTTTCTTTAAAATAACCTAAACACAATTTTAGCTGTTAATTAAAACAGAATAATTTGATTAGAATTTTCTTTAATTGCGATTGTTTATGTAAATGAGATTTGGGATCCCATTGTGACGTTGAATGCTGCTGATGGGCAGGGCAAGTGGATAAAAGGTTTGAAAAGTGATTTTTGTAAAGTTTAAAATGTCAATAACTTATAAAATATAACAACAATCCGAACTAAACTTGTTTCTTTTACATCCCAGGACAATGGTGAGTAAGGTGGGCCAAAAATTGTAGCGCTATCGTGTTTTGACGGAGTTTTAGAATATCGTGCACACACACACTTACATACAAACAGGATGAGAGTTTTAGTAAGATATAGATGATCTGTAATACCAAAGGAGCTACATCAACACTGGAAAATAAATTAAAAATGCAGCATTAATGGATATTATCTATTATTTTAGAAACATGTTAATCAGTGTGTAATCTTTATATTTGATGTGGTGATAAATTTATATTGCAAAAATAAATCAATCAGTAATGTTAAATGTTTCTCATATTTTCATACAGCATAATGAGGAGCTGTGCAAATTGAGCTCCTTTATTGCAGTTGTGTTTGTCTGCAAAACAATGTGATTTAAATCAGGGCGATGAAACTGATGCTGAATATTTTACAAAATCTCAAAGGAATGCTAGCTTGGTAGTTTAGCTACAAATCTGCCAGTGAACAAGTGGAAGCTGGCTTGGAGAGACGGCAGCACCAGTGATAACTCCATAAATATAGCAAATTTTATACTCGGGTTTACTGGACCCCTGTGTTGCAGGTTCAGTACCTACATGCAACAGAAACAAATTATAATCTGTAACTCTATGCTCCAGGGACAGCAGGGAAGAAATCCAGTCGCAATTCAAAATACATTTGTTAGTTCCTCATATTGAATTTGGATTTGGAAACTGCTTGTACTTGAAGTACCCTGAAGTGGTTCAACTTGTTTTGGAAATGGTTTCCCAAGAACATTGAGGGTTGGCCTCAGAGGTTTCAACATTGAGCCTCTGCTTGCTGGCCCTCTCTCCAAATATTAACTCTTCATAACACCCTCCACTATTATCCTTACCTACTTGCCCATCACCCATCCATTGGGAACGACACTGCCCCCTACTCTGAACAAAAGTTCATATTTTAAATTATTATTCTTCCTGGCCTCAATCCACCCCTTGTCAATAACATTGTTAACTGCTGTTAATTCTCTCGCTTAATACCCCATTATGGAAATATGTGAAATAGAAACATACAAATAATATAATTAGTGTCAGACTGGGATGATAGCTATTGAGTGCAGACTAGCACAAAAGTAAAAGGAGTTGATGTATTTTCTTGTTGTTGATCGTAATCATCCTTTATTTTGCATTCATATGCTGAGGAAATGTTGGGCTGGTAGATATATGCAAGGCATAAGCAAGGACCCAATATAGAGAGATGTTGATCCAAGCTCCTGTCTGGATGTAGTGGCTTAGTCTTCCATTGTCTTGATCCAATTGTTTGGAAATCTTGTCAATCATATCACTTCTCAACTGTTGACAATGAGAAACCACTGCCTCAGAGGGTGGTGGAGGCCGGTTTTCTGGATAGTTTCAAGAGAGAGCTAGATAGGGCTCTTAAAGATAGTGGAATCAAGGGATATGGGGAGAAGGCAGGAATGGGGTACAGATTGGGGATGATCAGCCATGATCACATTGAATGGCGGTGCTGGCTCGAAGGACTGAATGGTCCACTCCTGCACCTATTGTCTATTGCCATAAGAAATGCGTGTGAGAGTTTAGGCCAGTCAGCAGCTCTGCCATTCAGTTGGATCATGGCTGATCTCTAATTCAACTCCACTTTCCTGCACTGACCCAATCTCTTTACCCTTTGAATATCAAAAAAATCTTTCAATCTTAACCTTAAATGTCTACTCAGTGACTGAGCCTCCAAAACCTTCTTCAGTAGAGAATACCAAGCATCCATTAGTTCTGGGTGAAGAGATTTCTTCTCATCTTTATCATGAGAGGCCAAGTGTTTATTTTGCGATTCTGGCTCTGGTTCCACTTACCCCACCACGGGGAACTTCAACTCCTCATGGGCTCTGTCAAATCCACATTTAATATTTTACCTGTTTAAATTACATCACCTCTCATCCTTCAAAACGCAGTGCAAATCCAGTCTTATTAAACTCTCCTCATGACATTGCTGCAGGTATGAATCTGTTTACTGTTTACTAGACTGCCTAGTATATCACTTTAGTAAATCTGACCTGCGTACACCTGGGGCTTGTATAATTGGTGCAAAACACCTCTACTCTTACACTCAAAAGCTCTGACAATAAAGGTCACCATTATGTTTGCACTCCTAATTGCTTGCTAAACCAGGAGTCATTTACATACAAGAACATTCAGATCCTGGTGACCACCAATACCTTCAAATCTAGCGGCATTGAAAAAATATCCGCCCTTCTATTATGTTTTAACTTTACTGTCTTCCACAGATCGCTGACATATGCACCTCTGCTGTGCTGGATTTTTCTTCCTAAAACAATGAGGCTGTGTCCCTTTGCAACACTCTCCTTTTTAGCTGCCCTTCTGATTACGCCCTATGTAGGCTCAAGCTTTTTTACAGTGGTGGGCCTCATCCGGGACGACAATGAGCTGGCTTACAGGGAGGAGGTGAAACAACTGGTGGACTGGTGCAATACGAACAACCTGATCCTGAATGTCTAAAAAACAAAGGAGGTCATCGTAGACATAAGGGAAAACAGGCACAGTCCCACACCACTTCACATCAATGACAGCGATGTGGAGGTGGTCAGTAGCACTAAGTTCCTGGGGGTGCAGATCACTAACAGTCTGACCTGGTCAAATAACATCACATCAACAATTAAGAGAGCGCAGCAGCGGTTGCACCTTCTGCGCCGGATGAGAAGAGCTCACCTCCCCCATCCCATTACCACTTTCTACAGGGGCACCATAGAGAGTATTTTGACCAGCTGTATCTCTGTCTGGTTTGGGGACTGTAAAGCCTCCGACTGGAAGTCCGTGCAGAGAGTGGTGAGGACAGCGGAAAATATCATCGGGACTTCTCTCCCCTCAATCGAGGATACTGCGACCAAACGTTGCGTGTCTAAGGCCAGCAGTATTATAAAAGACCCCACACATCTCCATCACGGACTGTTCACTCTGCTGCCCTCGGGCAAAAGATATCGTAGCATAAAGGGCCTGTCCCAGCAGCATGCAACTCCATGCGATGAGCGCGACCTAACGTGGTCGCTTGAGCCGTCCGGCGTCGCAGGGCCGGTCCCACTTCGATCGCCGGAGCCATGCGGAATTGTGCGGAGTTCGTCCCGACATCGTGCGGGGCTCCGAAAAACTGACCATGTTCAAAAATTCCGCGCGGCAACGGCTTGTCAGCTCGCAGTCGCCTCGACACATTACACACCGCCTCGATGTCGTGCCTCCGTGACCCTCTCTGTAGGTGCCTCCGTGACCCTCTCTGTGTGTCCCTCTCTGTCCTGGCGAACTTACCTTTAAGTCTTCGCTCCAAGTTCGCCTCACTTCCCGCCGCGTTGCGCCACTCACCCGACCTCCGCACGGCCCCCGCTGCCGGTTTGGTCGCGCTCTTCGCATGGAGTCGGATGCTGTTGGGATCGGCCCTGTAGAGGGATCACCCGACCTCCGCGCGGCCCCCGCTGCCGGTTTGGTCGCGCTCTTCGCATGGAGTCGGATGCTGGTAGGACAGGCCCTTAAGGAGCAGAACATCAAGGTTCTGCAACAGCTTCTTCCCACGAGCCATCAGACTCCTGAATGCCATGTAATGGGCTGCCACCATTGTCTATTTATGCTTTTATCCATTTTATCCTTCTGTTAATTATCGTGTTGCACGGGGAGCCAAATGCAACGGAATTTTGTTTGGAATTGCATATATCGATGTATTTCTAAATGGCAATAAAGTTTGTTTGACTGACTTTGATGGGGAGAAGGCAGGAGTACGAGGTCCAGAGGGAAAGATAGATCAGTCACGGAGTAGACGATGGGCCAAATGGCCTAATTCTGCTCCTATCACTTATGAACTAACGACATAAAAATGACAACTCACTAGCAAATAAAAATGCACTCTTACATTTACAAACAGAATAGGCCCCATTAAAGAATTAAAGATTCTACTTTGACTTCGATGAACATCCAATAATCAGCTGTACTTCAATGCTCATGTATCCCAAAAAACAGATTAAATGACACTTAGTCCCATCCATCAAGCACTTTGTACGCATTTCAAACCTTGCACACGTATTTCTCCAACATTTTCAATGGATATACCAAACAAAATCACCAGCTGCCACGTAGGAACGAAGTAAAATCCCATAAAAAAATAATTAGACCCTTGGGTCAAATCTCTTAATAGTAAAGTGAGGAAATGACTACCTGGAGAATTTAGCTGTGTGATATTTATAGGGCGATTTAAAAAAAATAAAATGTGAATTTGCTATAAACTAAGTCACATTCCTTGTGCGGCAGAAGGTTGATGCCTATCAAATTGGAGCAAGATGTCTGACATATATTGGCTTTTAAAAAGCAGGTGCTGGCCACAAGTCACATTAATTTGTTCTTGGCAAGTTATTAAGTCATTGAGTCATTAAAAAATCAAACTGTTTAATTAATGGGCCATGAATTACACTGCTGATTGAGTTTAGCTGAGCTACATTGTGGGCATAATATAAAAGCCACAGAAGTTAGGGAGCGTGGGATCCCTTGCCGGAAATCGCCGGAGAAGAGCACCGACCGCCGGCCTGCGGCCTATAGCATCCTGAAGCGGCGGTCTCCGGTAGGAAAGTGGCGCTTTGGGCACACCAAGCAAGTGTGTGTTTGACCGTCCCGACGTCGGAGGTTTGATCATCCAGACTAGAGGGTCTGTACATCGGGCCATCCATAGCGGTGATTACGGAGGGTTTATGGCCCCGACCACGGGTGAACAAGGAGGAGGACTGACTGAACTTTGTTGCCTTCCACTACAGTGAAAAATGCTGTGGTGGATGTTTGTGTTAAATTCTATTGTGCATTGTGTGTTCTTTTTAAGTGTATCGCTGCTGGCAAATTCATTTCACTGCACCTTCGGGTGCATGTGACGAATAAAATTCACTTTGACCAGACAAACACCCCTGATCCTTAATATTGCTTTGATATGGTTATTCTGGTTACTTTCCAATAGCACATTAAAAGTAAGATCTCTAAGAAAAACACACCAGTGATATCACAAAAGGCAGCTTGAACACAAAGGAGAAATTACAAACTTCACAATGTATACCAACAAAATAGCATTAAGTGATAATTAATCACAAGATGAAACATTTTGATTATTGCAATGTATCAAAGTGTAATTTTACATTTTTTTACAACTCTTTTCTATGCTTTGGGAATGATTTAATTTACTACTTTTCCTTAAGTCTAATTCCTACCATTTCTACTTTAATCAGTGACTCATTTGTAACCTGGGGCTTGTTTGGCAACTGATAATCTTTCCACCCATTCCACCAAGTGTAAACATTTACTTGGCAATTTTCAATATCTGCTACTAACAAGAGTCATGAAAATGCATCAGCTTTAAATGAAATAGGACTGAGTGTTCGATAACGGCCAGAATCAAAATGGTACAAACAATGAACAGTGAACATTCATGCCTGGTCATTTATCTCCAGGCTTTGTGAAAGCTGAACAAAATGGATTTTTCTGAAGATAAGAACACACACACAATGTGATTGATGTGTGAATTTACCAAGAGTTGGTAGATTTAAAAGTGTTGTTTGTGATTCATCTTCAAATATCCAGGGTACGGATAGCTTGCCTGGAGGCCAATGGTTTGTTTTGATTGCTGAGAAACGTATTTTGATATTTAGAACACAGAAGAGTACAGTGCAGGAACAGGCCCTTCTGCTCACACTGTTGTGCTGAACATAATGGCGAGTTAAACTGATCGCATCTGCCTGTTCATGATCCATACCCATTGATTCCGTGCACTTCCATGTGCCTATATCTCAATGCCATTATTGTATCTCCCTCCCCCATCACCCCAATAATGTGTTCCAGACACTCACTATTTTATGTGTAAACACTTGCCCCTCACATCGCCTTTAAACTTCCTCCTCTCACCTTCTAGCTATGCCATTTAGTGTTGGACATTTCCACCCTGGGGAAAAAAGGTCTGACTGTCTACTCTTATCTGTGCCTCCCATAATATTATATACTTCTATTGTCTCCCCTCAACCTCTGATATTCCGGAGAAAACAATCCAAGTCCATCCAACCACACACAGAGAGTGGTGAATCTGTGGAATTCTCTGCCAGAGAAGGTAGTTGAGGCCAGTTCGTTGGCCATATTTAAGAGGGAGTTGGATGTGGCCCTTGTGGCTGAAGGGATCAGGGGGTATGGAGAGAAGGCAGGTACAGGATACTGAGTTGGATGATCAGCCATGATCATATTGAATGGCGGTGCAGGCTCGAAGGGCCGAATGGCCTGCTCCTGCACCTAATTTCTATGTTTCTATGTAACCTCCCCCTGTAACTGAAACCCTCCACTCCAGGCAGCCGTGCGAGAATGAACTCAATATGGATTACCCAACAGCAGGTGGATAATCAAAGGTTACTGACTCCGACAAGAACTCACAGTGACTCTGGCACGGTTTGATTTGCATTGCTCCCAACTTCAATTTCATGGCCTCCGATGGAATTTTCACTTGCCCTTTCTTGAAGGTATTTTTGGGCATGATTCTTTCCAATTATATCAAAATGTCAATATTTAAAAAATGTTGACTTTTGCCAGTAGTCATTTCTTTAGACAGTAAGTATCGGCAAGCTATTAAACAAAGGGCATCAACTGTTAACTTGGAAGAGATCAGCTCATCTACAAAGACTAAGGAGTGAAACCAGAAAGACCTAGTTTGCAATATAGGATAATTTTTAGGAGGCTATTTATTTTCTTAAAGAAAGTAATATGTTTTTTGTGATCCAAGGATGTTGTCATGTGGGACAAAATAAAATGCAAAGCCCAGATTACAAATTGTGCAAGATTGTTCTGTATATAAGCTAGCCAAATCAAGAAATGCAAAATGTATATAAGCTAGCCAAATCAAGAAATGCCAAATGAAGTTTACTTTTGGTTATCAATAGAAAAACGGATTACATCTTGAATTGGAAAATTTGGACATGCCAATTCTATGTCCGTGATATTTCATGAAGCCTAATCAGATACTATTTCTGTAAAGGTGTAGGAAAGAACTGCAGATGCTGGTTTAAATCGAAGGTAGACACAAAATGCTGGAGTAACTCAGCGGGTCAGGCAGCATCTCTGGAGAGAAAGAATGGGTAAATATTTTCCTCGCAGAAAATACAGCTTGCTTGATCAGATAGCTTTATAAAGAGATGCTCATCTTTTAACATGTACAAGCCACTTAGAAAGCTACAAATTAATTTATTTGAATAAGATTGTTTGCACACAGGCAACATTTGCAAGACAGCCATTCCAAAATTGAAGGAGAAACATCAGGATTGATCCAAGAAAAATGACCCACTCCACATGGCCTGTCTTAATGCAAACTCCTGTAATAGATGCCTTCAACGTCCATGCTCATTCTAGCAGACCACAGCCTCTCAATGCTGGGGCAAAGGGGCGATTTTTATATGGTACTCTTTGTCAGCAACATAATGTAAAATCCACTGAGTATTCTGTTGCACAGATTGAAGAGGAGGGTAATAATAATAATAATTATAATAATATCTTTTATTGTCATTACACACAAGTGCAACGAGATTTGGTTTGCAACTTCCATCCGATGTCATAACTTAATCGACAGATAAAATTTAGGTTTAAATACCCTGAGAACAAGGTTTGTAAAAACGAACATTAGACCAGTAACATCAACACAGACTAAAGTGCGAGGCCAGGGGAAACAGTCCATGGGGGTGGGGGGGTACTCAGCAGGGCCGGTTCAGAGCCGCTATGGCTCGGGGAATGAAGCTGTTCCCGAGTCTGGTGGTGCGGGCGTAGAAGGCCTTGTAACGTCAGCTGGGAGGGAGTAGTTCGAACAGTCCATTACAAGGGTGAGAGGAGTCTTTATGTATGCTGACGGCCTTCCTGAGGCACCGTGTGTGGTAGGTGCCCTCCAATCCTCAATGTGCATTTACAATTCTACAAGCCAGAAACCAATTTGATGCAATATTCTGAAAAACACAGAGTGGGATGCACATGGTCATCTCTGGACAGCGATGATCAGCATGTGGCACGGAGGCAGCCCCACCTCAATCTGCATGGGATTTAACCGTGACATTGTGCATGACTGAAAATGCTGTTTGATTCTCAGTGTCACTTTGCGCAATGAAATCCCTGGATACTCTCAAGAGAGAGTCTCTGGATACTTTCAAGAGAGAGCTAGATAGGGCTCTTGAAGATAGCGGAGTCAGGGGATATGGGGAGAAGGCAGGAACGGGGTACTGATTGTGGATGATCAGCCATGATCACTTTGAATGGCGGTGCTGGCTCAAAGGGCCGATTGGCACCTATCGTCTATTGGTCATGTGGTTTGTCAACACATTGCCAGTTTTAAGTAAAAGTAAACTATAAAACACTGTGCAGAATGAAGGGAATACAAGGCGCACAAGAGTACTCACAGCTGATGGTAATGCCAAGCTCAACCCCACTCCTCTTTGGCAGCTTCACATGAAATGTACCACTGCTTGGGACAACTGATTCTGAAAGGAAAGATGAAAACTTCATGAAGGTAAATAAAAGTTAGAAGTAACCGGGCCAGAGAACTGCCTAAAACAAAAATATAACTGTTGCATCATTAAACAAATGTAGAGGACATATTTGAGATTGCTCTGGCAATCTTGGGTTTATGTTTTACAATGTGTCAAATACAGTTTCCTGATACGAACATCACCAGCTTTCTTTGTGATGGCCCATGGAGCTATTTATGAGCCTTCAATTATTGCCGCAGCACATGTCGTGTTCACAACTCTCATCCCCCTGACTCTCAGTCTGAAGAAGGGTCTTGACCCAAAACATCACATATTCCTTTCCTCCAGAGATATTCCTTTCCTCTGACCCACTGAGTTACTCCAGCTTTTTGTGTCTATCTTCACCTACTTTCAATTCCACAACACCATCTTGCTGGCTATTTCAGCTCTACTTTCCCTAATTAAACTCCTTATGTCTTCTTTTGTCACTTCCACAGAGGAGTACAGCAACACCTCCCTGTTCTGCTAATCTCTGACCTAAACAAATCCAGACATACAAAATCCCATGTCGCATAAGGTACTGCCCAAAATTATGATCAATGAATTTTGGTCTAGAATTTTCTTCGTCTTTGCTGAAGCTCCACGCTGTTAAAACAATACATCGCCTCCACTGTCAAGCCTGTTCCCTATATCCCTCGAGACCTTTGAAAACAAAAAAATCTAACGTAGCGTCATAAACCTCAAGGGTAGAAAATTTCAAAGTTTCACAACCACCCAAAAGCAGAAATTCCTCTTCATTTCTGTCAGAAATGCTGGACCCTTTATACCGTCTACATCTTCAAGCCCCTCAGGAACTCTTTCTTCAAAACAATAATTCCTCATTCTTCTAAAGTCCAACATGGATAGGCCCAAACTGCTCAACTTTTCCTTGTAAACCAACTTGTTCATCCCAGGAATTAACTCACTGAATCTACTGTGCATTCAGAAAGTATTCAGACCCCTTCACTTTTTCTGCATTTTGTTACGTTACAGCCTTATTCTAAAATGGATTAAATTCTTTTTTTATCATCAGTCTACACACAATACCTCATTTATTTTAAAAAGTACAAACAGGTGTTTAGAAATTTTAGCAAAGTAATTAAAATGAAATAACTGAAATATCACATTTACATAAGTATTCAGACCCTTTAGTACTTTGTTGAGGCACCTTTGGCAGCGATTACAGCCTCAAGTCTACTCGGGTATGATGCTACAAGCTTGACGCACCTGTATTTGGATAATTTTTCCCATTCTTCTCTGCTGATCCTCTCAAGCTCTGACAGGTTGGATGGGGAGTGTCGATGCACAGCTATTTTCAGGTCCCTCCAGAGATGTTCGATCGGGTTCAAGTCTGGGCTCTGGCCGGGCTTATCACGAAACCACTCCTACGTAGTCTTGGCTGTGTACTTAGGGTCATTGTTCTGTTGGAAGGTGAACCTCTGCCCCACTCTGAGGATCAGAATGCTCTGGAACAGGTTTTCATCAAGGATCTCCCGTACTTTGCTCCGTTCATCTTTCCCTTGATCCCGTTCATCTTTCCCTCTCCCAGTTTCTGCCGCTGAAAAACACCCCCACAGCATGATGCTGTCACCACCACGCTTCACCGTAGGTATAGTATTGGCCAGGTGATGAGCGGTGCCTGGTTTCCTCCAGATGTGACGCTTGGCCAAAGAGTTCAATCTTGGTTTCATCAGACCAGAGAATCTTGTTTCTCATGCCTTTTGGTGCTGCAGATATAGCTGTCCTTCTGGAAGGTTCTCCCATCTCCACAGAGGAACTCTGTCAGAGTGACCATAGGGTTCTCGGTCACCTCCCTGACCAAGGCCCTTCTTCCCCGTTTGCTTAGTTTGGCCGGGTGGCCAGCTCTATGAAGAGTCCTGGTGGTTCCAAAGTTCTTCCATTTAAGAATGACAGAGTCCACTGTGTTCTTCGGGTCCTGCAATGCTGCAGAAATTGTTGTATACTCTTCCCCAGATCTGTGTCTCGACACAATTCTGTCTCGGAGGTCTACAGACAATTCCTTCGTCTTCATGGCTTGGTTTTTGCTCTGACATGCACTGTCAACTGTGGGACCTTATATAGACAGGTGTGTGCCTTTCCAAACCATGTCCAATCAATTTAATTTACCACCGGTGGACTCCAATCAAGTTGTAGCAACATCAAGATAATTAATAGAAACAGGATGAACCCAAGCTCAATTTTTAGTGTCATAGCAAAGGGTCTGAATTCTTATGTAAATGTGCTATTTCAGTTATTTCTTTTTAATGACTTTGCAAAAATTTCTAAACACCCATTTTCACTTCCTCATTCTGGGGTATTGTGTGTCGATTGATGACAAAAAAAAAGAATGTATTTAATTTTAAAATAAGGCTGTTACGTAACAAAATGTGGATAAAGTGAAGGGGCCTGAATATTTTCTGAATGCACTGTATCTGAACTGCCTCTGAGGCAGGTGCAGCTCCACATTTTCAGAATGCCATGTTGCACTATGACAAGAAGCTGTTAGCAGGTGGAAAACATCAACCATCATTACAATGATTGCAATAACAACCACTGATGTACAATATTGTATTTCCAAAAGATGCATCTTCCCATGGAGTATCTAACGGAGCTGATAGCATTTTGGGAAACACATTAACAGGAGAATAGGTGGACTTCAATAGTTTAATATGCCACAATCTGAAGATATACATTTTATTAAACAAAAACTAAACAAATCATGTTCTTAGTTTAAAATGTTATAGCCTAGGGAAATATCAGCCTTTTGTACAGTTCAATATGATTACATTTTAGCTTTTTGTTGGAATTGCTTAAATAAATCATGCTTTCCACATTATTAACTCCTTGTCACAGTATAATGTGGTGCATTGATTCAGCATTA
This sequence comes from Okamejei kenojei, assembly GCA_035221665.1. NCBI lineage: Eukaryota > Metazoa > Chordata > Chondrichthyes > Rajiformes > Rajidae > Okamejei > Okamejei kenojei. The sequence continues at coordinate 9,351,689 of CM069149.1, read as the reverse complement.
AATAACAACAATTTCAAGTGAAATAATTACTTCTCTATACTGAAAAATATCCTCTACCTAATGTGGCATTTTTTCCCCAGTAAAAGGACAACGCAACCCACTATATTCACAGAGTGGTCGCTCCGCCAAGTTTACCTGCTACGTCAAACTCGACTTCCAGTGTGACTTTGCTGTTGATGGCACAATCTCGGAGGAGTTGGTTGGTTTCCTCCAGCGTGCTGTCCTCAGTGAGGATTCCATTGATCGTCAGAATTCTGTCTCCCACCTGCAGCAAGCCACACCTGCCAGACACAGCAACAAAAGCACACCAGCTGTCATGCCCACTTCAGGAAGCAAGCACGATAGATAGAGTTTCAAGTGCATGACATTCGAATGCTGGTAAAGCTGTTCTCCATCTGCTCCCGTCTATTACCGAACTTGCTTCGTTTTACACGGCACAAATCTGTTGCGCAGCAGCACCACACAGGTTCTCAAGCTGCTGTCTTTAAGTAAAACAAAATCCACGAGAGCAGCTAATAAACCATGACGAGGGCGAATTCAAAGCCCATTATGTCCTTGCAGCTGAAGTAAGAACATGAGAGGGCTGTGGAATGGAACTGCAATGTTTTGGTCAACCATTCTATCCAAAAGTCACTTTGGTCACCATTCGGATATAATTGGTTTAAATGCATGACTCAGCCCCCCCAAAAAAAGTCTTAAGTAAGCTGAATGTGTCAAGAGGAGGTTGAACAGATGTCCTGGAACATCGTTTCCCCAAATTGTAAAAAATAATATTTATATTCAGCATACGTTAAGTAATTTCCTAAATATGCCCAGCTTTTAAACAGATCTGTTCAAATGTAATCTAATGTGGAATACCTATACATCTCCCCTCCACAGCAATGCTTTAGGGCCACATTTCTGATCATTTCTCCTAGGACCCATCCTGGAGACATTTCCATCTTGCCAATATCCAACCAATAAATAATATTTTACATATCCCTAGTAATTTGCAGTTCCTCAGACAAAACCTGAAGCTCAAAGTTGATCAGACATTTGGGCCAATTGGTTTCATCTACAAGGATCCATTTAGATACAACTTTGAGGTGCTTGGAGATTTTTATGCCATAATAGTTCTTTTGACGGCAACACTTCATGGTGGGGGATTTTTTTTTTTGCAATAGGCACAAAACCAAAGTGAACAAGTTGTGAAATGTCCAGATATACAGATCTGAACTGCACGGTGCCTCACATAAAGCATTAATGGCCTGAAAATCAATAATAAACTACTGCTAATATAAAACTGCAGACATTAGGAGGAGAAGAGATCAATGCTGTTATTTTTTTTAATATATTTTCTCAACACTACTGATGTGCCCTGGAAGAATGTGGTATCCACCAGATAGAAACAATGGAAAATTATTTGCTTTACCTTGTTTTACCTTTTGGAATATCAACCAGAAAAACATTCTTCATGAAACTGCTTCCAATGTTGCTCTAGACAGCAAAGTAGAACATTCTGTTCCTTTACAATTGTACATGGTTTCCCAAACTTACTAAAACCACAGGAAGTTTCATTTTGAAGTAAGATTTGGGTCAAATCCACCACTGACCCCGATAGTGCCGACTGTCTGCTTTGGACCATGATGTTTTAAGTACCTGTCAACGCTGTCACTGAAACTGTGAATGTCTTAGTCATTTATACATTAAAGAAACCCAGGAAGCATTAAAAAAAAGTGACAAAGTTAAATGTTAAATATACTAGCATTTTTAAAATTAAATAAATGGAATCAAGTAACATCCATTTGTTAATTTTCGAGCAGTCATTTCTTCCCGTTGATCTCATTGCAGGACCTTAGCTGAACTTCCATGAAGAGATCTTGAATAGTCTGACAGAGGAACTAGCATATAGCAGAAGATCTGACCAGGCTTAGTCAACCCAAAACGTTAACTATTTCTCTTTCCACCTATGCTGCCTGATGTGCTGAGTTTTTCCAGAATTGTCTGTTTTTGTTTGAGAAGACCAGTCCGGTTGTTTTTCTATTATTTCTATTCACACGATGCATTTACTTCACAGTAAGAGTCAATGAGAAAATAATGGTGTATTTTCCATCATGGAGCTAATGACAGTATATTATTCTGAGTGGTTGGAGAGGATTTTGGAATAAAATCAACATTACATTTGATAACCAATTCTCTTAGCAACTTTACAAAAGGATTATAAAGATGCTTGAAAAAAGCATTAAGCCTTAAAACCAACATACAAATCACTGGAATAACTCAGCGAGTCAGGCTGCATCTATGGAATGAAATGAATGGACAATGTTTTGGGTGGGAATGCTTCTTTAGATGGATGGATCTGTCCATTTCACTCCACAGATGCTGCAGGACCCACTGAGTTCCTCCAGCAGGATGTTTATTTTCTGCTCAAGATTCCATCATCTGAAGTCTCTTGTGTCTAAGCCTCAGGTTCAGATGTGGTCTAGAATTCAGAAAATAATGAACAATAGAGAGATAAAGGAAAGAATATATAATCACATTTTAAAGGATCCTTTAGGTACAGAAGATGGAAAAGACTTGAGAGGGCAAATGTGTTCCTCTTACAGGCAGATATGGGAGAATTTATTTATTGGACGTGAAGGGAATGGAGGGGTATGGTCTGAGTGCAGGTAGATGGGACTAGTGGAAAACAAATGGTCGGCACGGACTGGAAGGGCCGAGAGGGCCTGTTTCCGTGCTGTAATTGTTATATGGTTATATGGTTATATGGTTATATGGTTATATGGTTATATGGCAATAAGGGCATGCAAGAGGAATTAAATATTTCCATGTGAGGAAATACAATAAAAATGCAGACATTTTGGAAATCTGAAGGTTCTGTGCAAACGAGCAAGTAAAATAAATTACTACACTGCAATCTCAGCATAATGTACATTGTAATGTTCTGCTTTGATAAATACTGCAGATGTTATTACTTCCCCCAAGGCCAAAATTAGGTCATTGTAATTTCCCTTACTCCAACACCTATGATCCACTGAGGTTGCACAGTGATTATGATGAAATATCACCAAATAAATGTATAAACCTGAAAATGTGATCGCTACCAACGATCTCATTATCAATAACCAAGATTTTTGAAAGGGGCAGCTCTGGACAGAGCAGATGTGTTGGTTGTGACCTTGCAGAATTCTAGAGATGCTGAATGGTTCCAGCACATCAGTGGGCAGAAAATTTAGATCAATTACATCAGAGAAAGAAAGCAAAGAACTAATGAATGTTAGTCTGGCAATGATAGCTGGAAAAAACTTGAAATCTATAATAACGGCTGAGATATCAAGACAGTAATATAACTGAACAGAACCAACATGAGCATATAAAAGGGAAATCATGTTTGACTAATCCATTGGAGTTCTTTGCGGATTATAGTGCAGAATATAATATCGTGCTGTATTTGAGTCTTTCGAAGGGTCTTGAAAAGATAGAAAACAAAGCAAAGTGTACATATATTATCCAATAAAGACCAGAATCAGATGTCACGTAGCACTTTGGCCTTGAGAATTGGTTTAAAAATAGCTCTTGACTATAGTCAGATGAAACACTGGAAAATAAAAGTTTGGGTATCTGCGACATCTGTATAAATATCTTTATATTTGATCTGCATCCAGGAGCTAAATAAATCAACAAGCAAGTTAGCCTATGACAGAATGTGTATATAATCAGGAGTGGGACAGCCATAGGGCTAACGTGAAGAATTGCAAAGGCTTGCACAAAAAACATCAAAGGGAGAGCTTTCTCAAAGGGAGAAGTGCTTAAATAGAAAGTAAGTAAAGGATGGGGAAAGTGAAAGGGGTCCTCGGACGCAAGTAATTCATTCAGCCAACTTCACGGTTCATAAGATCAAGAGTAATCTTCACATTAATTTTATTTCCCCTTCACCAGATCCGTTGATGCGCTGAGATCTATTCATTTGAGTCTTGAAAATACCCATTAAATAAGCATGCTGATTGGATTAGGAACGACAGTAAATTGATTCCTTTGCAACAATACCTTGCATTATTGGGTTTTTCATCACCGCGTGCCTGATGCTGTTGTACACCAAGCGTTGTATTAATTGCCGTAATTATTCAAAATCATTCCTGTGTCTCCTGTTAGCAGCATCGTGGAAGATGAAACAGAATGGCACCAGGCTCTTAATTTTGACCAGAAATTCCTTGATGTTATTTTAATTAAAATTGCCAGATCCTCCGGAAAAAGAAGAAATTGTGAGGGAACTTAGTCGCGTCAGCTAGCTGAAAGCATATTAGGTAACGAAGCTTTTCAAGATCAAAGGAGGCTGAATTCAAGCTGCAGAATGTAAATACATTTGGCTGCATGCAAGGTGAATTTACCCAGGAGCAGAGGCTCTGGCAGGAATATACAGCACTTCCACAGATCACAACTCTGAATCGCCCCAAAGGATGGCATGGTAACCAGTAAATGCATACCAGCTCAGAGAAAAGCCAGGCAAGTCCTGGAAATAAGGCCATCTACATGTACACAGAATTTAAGCTAATCAATTGACCGGCTTTTTAAAAATGTGGTTAGCTTGCCAGCCAAGGAGTGTAATCCAAAACCAATTTTGTCAATTTATTAAAGGCCTTGGATGCTGATCTTGATCAACAATTTAAAAATCAACAAGTAATTAATGGTAAAGTAATGTGTCATATTGGATTTGTCTTTTCAACATGATAAATTATCACTAACATGATCTGTAAATGTAATCATTACAAATCAAAAAATCAGCTGTTATATTAATTAACACTTGTTAGCTTAATTCCTTGTTAATTGATATAGTCATTCTGTGAAATCCGATTGCAATGTAGTACAGTGTAAATAGTAGTACAATCCACTCAGACTAATGCGGGGCAATTCAGCAAGCCAAACCTGACCAACTTTCAAAATGAATGGTCAACCTAGCATTTCTTGTTAATTGTTAATGTAAAGACTTCAGGGGCTTGTGTTCTCAATAAATATTTTTGTCCAAGTCTACAAGAATGATCTCCTGCCATGTTCTTAGAGTGAATAGGCAAAATAAATACAGACCCTACAAATCAAATCGAGGGAAAATTGTGCCTTCAGATGTTTAAATGAAATTGAGGAAGGGCATCACACAGGCACAGCAGTTGGCTCTGCCCCATCACAGCTCCAGGCTCCAGCTTAACCCGAGCGCCAGTCTGTGTGGAGTTTCATACTCTCTCTGCAACTGCTTTGGTTTCCACTGGGTGTTCTGGTTTCGTCCTGCATCTCAAAGATTTGCTGTTTGGTTAATTGGTGACAGCAAATTACCCCAAGTGGCAAAAGGATCAGAGAGTTGATAAAAATAACAAGTGGAAATGGGACCGATGGGATTCTCTTGTGGGAGCTCTTGCAGTAAGCATGAAAAATGTGACAAACGTTTCTGATTACGTTATTGACATGAAATATCAATAGTGTTTCCCTCCGCCTGGACTGCAAATGACCTGATGAGCTGTTTCAGCTTTTTTTTGTTTTTACTTCAAATTTCCATCACGGTCAGCGTTTTGCATTTGGCTGGTGCGCCTTACAAAAATAAAGCCTCAAACTACTGATTAAGCATTAAGCCTATTGCTGGGTGATTCTTGGAAACAAGACAGAAGATGTCAGATCAATACCCAGAATCATTGCTACTCAAATTACTTCCAGTGAAACTGGGGACAGCAGATTTTAATCATTTTCAAAGACTGGCAAGATACATATGATGCAGAGAGATACTCCACCAGTGTGAACCCGAGACTAGCAATGCTGCAAATTGGTTCTCTATTCATGTCAGGAGTGTCAGAGAATGGGCAGGAATAATTATACCTAGCCACGGAAAACCTTTTATATCAAACTTATTGCTGATACAAGTTAAGAGCCCAATACACATTGATAGCTCAAGTTAATTATAGTGGTTGACTGCAACATATGAACATACATAGTAATTAGAGGTCGAATACACAAATCAGCCCTTCAAGCCTACTCCACCATTCAACAAGATCATGGTTGATTTGACTGCAATGTGAACTCTACATTCCTGCCCACCCCAGATCGGCAAAATCTGGCAAAATGAAAAATACCAATCAATACATTTAAACCTGGAATTTGGACGAAATGTATTGCCCAAAGGCTCAAAACAGAAATAACATTCTGACAATAACACAGATCTTGGTGCAAAAGCATGAATGATCTTCCATGTATTTGGGGACGGTGAAGTTCTGGGTCTTCTGCAGATGGCTCACAAACTGTAATTGTTTTTAACGTGTTTACAGGTTAACCTCAAGGTGAGGGCTCGGTGGACTGGAGATGGAGGGGAATGATTAAAAGAAAAGGGATTTAAAATAGATTTTTCTCTCATGTCAAACATTTTGTGAATTAGAAGCAGAGGTGAAATAAGAGACACTAAACAAAAGGGCCGCAAACACGATCAATTTATCATTTTTACAAAGTTATTGGTCTAGCTGGATTTCCAATTACAATGTCTAATTGTAATGTATTCTATTAGTAGTCCACTAGGACTGCACATAGCCCGTCAGATTTAAAGGAATGCTAATGCTAGATAATGGTGAAGGCTTGCCCAGTGTAATACTTTGTGTTTATGGGCTCCAATGATTAGTCAACACAAATGAAATGATAGATAATTTAGGTCTTGAGACTCTTAATGGAATCAAGTGGTTTGGATTGGAAGATCCACTTGAAGTATAGGATTTTAAAGAATGGTGGGTTCCTGAAGGGACCACGTAACCTCTTTCTGCTTCTATGCTCTTATGCAAGTCACATTGTTAGCTGAAGAAGGGGACAAAATTGGGACGATAAATACCTCCTTCCGTAATGGCGATGAATGTAAAATAGAGTTCTTACTTGCTCTAATTGAACTGATGGAATTGTACTGGAAAGTGCACAGCAACGTGAAAAAAATCAATCCTAATTTCATGTTTGGGTTGTTGCACCACAGGCTGAAGGATGCCAAACAGTTAAACATTGCGGCATTATAAAATAATAAAGAGCTTTGTTACTTTAGGAAGCACATCACTGCCTTAGTCTTATTTCACTAGAGAAATCTTATCTTTACTTGACCGTTGAGTTTTGCAGCACAATGAATACTTGGAGCTTTTCAATAAACAGCAGAGATTAAATTAAATTTGAATCAAACAAAGACAGATATGAGGAACTATAGAACATAGAACAGTACAGGAACAGGCCCTTCAGCCAACAATGTCTGCGGGGAACATGATACCAAGTTCAACTAATCTCTGCCTGCAGGTGATCGATACTCCCCCATTCCTCTGAAAGAACCACAAATTTTAAAAATGGTCAGTTCACTCTGGTTAATATCCCGTTCCGTTTGAAAGATATAGTGATAAATAGATGTGACATATCCTGGTATTTCACTTGCTGTCAATTAAGAGCACTGAGAGATAAAACATGGAACATTCTTCAATTTGACAACTTTGCTGAAGTAACATCCTATAATTAATTGTAAATGTCATGATTAAACGTCCTTTCAAGCAGAGAGGAATATTTGCAGAAAACATTTCAAAGCTTGAAATCTCAGGGCTCTCACCTTTCTGCTGGGCTGTCAGGTTCAATATACGCAATCAGTGGTGGAGAAGACAAGGTCTCGGTGGCAAAAACACCTCCCTGGAGCTGAATTCCAAACCCGACGATTGGGTCACTGGTTAGAACCACTTCTGCTGTTTCTGTGTGGAACAATCTGGCCTGTGGAACCGACCGTACTGGAGGCTAATGACACTGTGAAAGACAGAGAGTGGCGGGCATCACTTCTGGGTCAATGTACGCCACAGAATTCCACTGATGTGACTCATTGTAACTGCTTGGAAAAAACACTCAGTCTCTGCCTCTGTATAGCTACCATTTTGTAAGCTTTTTTGAAACAAAGGCGCATCAACAACTATTGAAAGAGTAATGTATCTAGCTGGAGCTAAATCTACTACATTTAAAACAAGAACTTGTGCATTATAGTCACAAGACCAAGTACAGGACACTGCCCGACTTGATCACGTTGGGTCTCACTTTATAAGTGGGCAATCATGTTTACCTGCCCTACCCCTGATCACCCATTTGCTTTTATTTTTGTGTAGGAAGGCACTGCAGATGCTGGTTTAAACTGAAGATAGACACAAAATGCTGGAGTAACTCAGTGGGACAGGCAGCATCTCCGGATAGAAGGACTCATCCAGTCTGAAGAAGGGTCTCGACAGGAAACGTCACCCATTCGTTCTCTCCAGAGATGCTGCCTGTCCCGATGAGCGACTCCAGCATCTTGTGTCTATCTTTGCTTTTATTATTAATGGGTTACCATTTCTGCCACTTCAAACATAGTCTGAAAAGACTGTGGCTTCTTCTTCTGTCGTATGTCTTTTAGACCTACAGCTCCGTCGAGGCGAGCCAGGCTGTGGCAAGTCAATCAAATCCAATTGGAAGAGTTGTAAATGTTCTTTTTATAATCTGTAAAATTTTGAATCAATTGGCTTTCAATCTTAGCAAGTTAATGGTGTATTATTTTGCATTCAAAATAAAAGTAAACATTTCAGACAGATTTACAACCAGTCTCTGAGCCGGTGCCTCCAGGTTAAATTGTTCCTGATATTTCATTGAAATATTCATTGATGGCCTCTGCCATTAAAATTAAATAATTTGTGTTGAATTAAATCAGAGTTTTCGTTATTTACTGCCCCCGTGGTTAAGCATCATTATTCTCTGTACAGCATTTTCACCCATAAGAGTGCGTAGGAAGGAACTGCAGATGCTGGTTTAAACCGGAGATAGACACAAAATGCTGGAGTAACTCAGCGGGACAGGCGGCATCTCTGGCGAGATGGAATGGGTAACGTTTTGGGTCGAGTCCCTTCTTCAGACAGGATCAGTCTGTAGAAGGATCTCCACCCGAAATGTCACCCATTCCTTCCTTCTGGGGATGCCGCCGGTCCTGCTGAGTTACTCCACCATTTTGTGTCTATAATTCAAGAGTAATCTTTACACTGGACCTGCCACATACAAGAGCTCTTGTAGTCCTTCTTTTTCAATTTCCTTCTCATCAGCGTTCCTCGCGGACTGGTCGGATAGAGGTTGCGAGGTAGGGTGCCCGTGTTCAGGGAGCTCAGGCTGTACGCACTCATGGAGGTAGGAGGGAATGATGTTGACACCAGAGCAGCTGGAAAAACAAAATCAGGAAGTCTCAGCAATCATTCTCAAGTTTGGTGCGTCAAAACAGTAATCTGTGACACAGCTGGTGTGTTATATTCTACTTATAGGCTGGCTATCAAATATGTTGCGAGTATTTAGTTTCCTGTGGATTGATTTGGTGAATGGGTGGGTGGAAGGAATTCAGGTGGAACATTAGGTATGAATTCATAGAAAGGTGGGACAAGTTGCAAATGCCTAGTCTTGCTCTTATTTGTAAGATTCAGGGTTTTTCAATAAACCATAATTAAGCAAAGAATGAATCATAAAACAATCTCCTTTCCTATCATCAACACCATCAGTGGTCTCTTTTTGTATGCAGATTTTCGCCTGCACCAAGGAGATAAATGGATGGTTCAGAGAGAGGGTAGCCGAGCCAAATATGTCAGGGGCATCAACAGCTCAATCACCAAGTGGTGGTGCGTTTCTGATAAACGTGACGCGGTTTGTGTAGGGCAGAAGGCAATTGACTAGATTTCCCCAATCGCAATCTAGTTAGCCCAGCAGGGAGTAAGTGCGAGTTTGGATGAGAGCTCTTGATGGTGTGGTCTTTGCTGTGATGCCTTCTGTCACTGAACAGCTTGTGAAGCTCACTGTCAAGGCTGAGCTGATGAATCATGTCTATTTGAGGGGCTTTGGAGGGTGGACAACTCAACATGAGAAAGCCACGCATGACTCAGCCCAATAACTAGGCTGCTGTAGAACGCCAGTGTGGAAATGATAGACTGCCAGTGTGGAAATTATTGACCATCATTCTCAAACCCTCTTAAAATGGGATGTGGCCGGGAAGCAGGTGGATTGTGAACGTTACATCCTTGTTTAGAAAAGGCACGATGAGTAAACCTAGCAATTGTAGGCAACTGCCTATAATTAGATAGGTACTTGACTCAGTACCCATCTAAATTTTAGACCGAGTTTAGTTGCTTGGTCTGTACCCCAGGGAAAGACCTTCAGTCTGAAGATGGGAACAGACCCAGAACATTGTCTGTTCACTTCTCTCCGCAGATGCTGCTAGACCCGCTGAGTTCCTCCAGCAGTTTGCTTTTTGTTCAAAACCATTCGAAACCTTGTCCAATGATGGAAAGATAATCACATATGGCACAAACTGATTTACAGAGGATAGTGATAAACACTTTGGTCAAAAAAAAATAATTGCTGGAGGAACTCAGCAAGTCAAGCAGCATCTGTGTAGGCAAAGGGATGGCCAACATTTCGGGTTGAGACCCTGCATCGGGAATGGAAGCGTAGAGAGAAGGATGTCAGTATAAGGAGGTGAGAAGAAGGGGTGAGACAGGGGCTGGTAGGTGACAGGTGAAGTCAGGTGATGCAGTGGGTGAGGGGCAGATGAAGCCACATTGGGGAGGGGAGGGAGAAGGTGGAGACAGAGGCTAAAGATGATGGTGGAACTAGCTAAGGGAGGAATGATGGGCTGATGGACCAGGTAGGGAGAAGGCGAGAAGATTAGTATAGTTTGGTTGTGCTGGGAAAATTTAGATAAACAGTAATCCAGAGGAAAATTAACTTTCTCTTGAATAATCTGGGTTGATAATTAGCTACACTAACTATCTCACAAACAGAACACTGTTTTGGCGAACAGCAGTTGCTGTGAAATGTGGAAACTATTAGTGTTTCCAAGCATTTGACATTCGGACAACTAAAAAATCATTAATGATTTGAATCTTTGATGGGTGATAACGGGTGAAAATTTTGAAAAATATTGTATCTTAAAGGGCCTGACCCACTTTCACGACCTCTGCCGAGTTTGCCCTTGACTCATACTCGCAGCATGGTCGTCACGAGGTCGTAGGAGGTCGTAGCAGGCCGTGATGCCAGTCGTAGGTAACCATGGCGTCAAGTAGGTCGGGGCGTTTTTCTAGCCTGATGAAAAATGTTCACGAGTAAAAAAGGTCGTGAAAGTGGGACAGGCCCTTAATAGTGTAGACAATTGGAAAGTGTAGCTGACTTCAAGAGAACATTGGCAGCAGATAAAATGCAACTGATTTACAAGAGACGATACATATTTGCAAGAGGCATACAGAGAGGCAATAAGTTAACTTGCATAATTCTGACAGGGTTTCAAGAATAAAGACATAAGGGATGTTACTACACAGCACTTTTGACATTGGCAGTATTTTAACAAAACTCTCAATAGTGCATATGAAATACCATGATTTGACACAAGAGACACCAAGACTACATAAAACACTACTTTGGCTCGGTTGGGGTGTTATGCCCAGAAAGCTTCAGTTTTTGTTAGGGATAAAGCAGAGACAAACAAGAATGGCTTCAGCTACGCAGAAAGGCTGGAGTACGTGAGGGCCGAGAAGACCAAGAAGTGATTACATTAATGTGGTCAAAATTATGAAGGGTTCACATTGAATAAATGAAGAGAAAATGATTCCAATATTGAAGGCACAATAGACAGAGGCAACAAGTGCAAGGGAACTGACAATAAAACAGAAGTGACATTAAAAAAAGTAAATTTTTTATGCAAAGGAATTTAAGATTTGTAATGCACTGCTTGGTAAGTTAATGAAAACATAACTAAATGTTCATTTTCAAACGAGAAATATAATTTACTGGAATATGGAGAAAGCTACAATGGAAGTAGGAGGGTGATGGTAAGTAACTCAATTCCTCTTCAAAACTGCCAGCACACCTAATTGCTGCATGTGGCTACTGAGATTGATTAATCAGTGATTCCACAACTCACTCAAGATAGAGCAAGGGTGACAGCTATCCAGGCGCGAACAAAGCAGTACATTTAAAGCTGAAGAAATCATGTGTATCTAGTGCCACATAGTCTTCCAACCTTTCCTTGGTCTAAATGCTCGGCTCAGCAGCATAGTCACAACTAAACAAATCTGCTCGGAACTAAAAATCCTGATATAGGTCGAACACCGATTTTCCGGCAACTGATGGTCCCCCCCCATCACCCGGACAAACTTAGGAGAGCAGTTGAAATTCCCTGTGCGGTCACAGATGGGAATGTACACTGAATGTGGATGGACTGACCTGCCGACCCATCCCTGGCTTCCACCATCTCCCCGGCCGCTGAGAGCCCCGGCTTCCGACCACACCCCCGACGCACAAGATGCCCCAGCCAGCCCCTCTCACCTGCTGTTGTTTCCTGCTCTTGGCGGTGGCTTCACCCACTCCCCACTCGACACCACTCCCTCCACGATGGTATGTTTACAGTAAACCCTCATTATAACGGACCGTAGGGGAGGGAGTGGTGATGCGGATGATAGTTAATAGATAAAAAGGACACAAAATGCAGGAGCAATTCAGCGGGTCAGGATCACTGGAGAACATGGATAGGTGACGTCGCGACCATTCCTCAGACTGATCCACTCGGCTGAGTTGCTCCAGCACTTTGTGCCGTTTCACTTTAAAACTAGGAGCGGTGTCAGTGGGGGCCCCCTCCCCTCTCACCTGCTGCCGCTTCCAAGGTGGAATATGTCGGCGACTCCGGGGATGAAGGAGGCGATGATGGGGGGGGGGGGGGGGGGGGGGGGGGAAAGAGGCTGACTGGACAGAGCGACTGGAGAAGCAGGCGGTGGTGGTCGGATGGGGAGCGGATAAAGCCACAGCTGACAGCAAGAAACAGCAGCAGGTGAGAGGGGCTCGCTGGTGTACCTTGCAAGTGGGGTCGGAAGCCGGGGGTGTAAACAACCAGGCGGACGATGGATGCCACAGATGGGTCAACAGAGCAGTCCTTTCTTTAAGACTTTTGCCTTCCACCACAGTGAGGAGGTGCTTGGTGAACTCACTGTGGTGGATGTTAAATTATGTGTTTATTGTGTGTTTTGTTTTAATTTATTACATGTTATGACTGCAAGGTAACAAATTTCGTTCAGACCGAAAGGTCTGAATGACAATAAAGGAATCTGAATCTGAATCTGAATCTTTCACATTCAGTTTACATTTTAGATTTGTTTCATTTAAGCTTCTGGCACTCCATGGTGCTTTAGAGACATGGGAGGGGCGTCATTAGTGGGCCAGTGGTGTACTAATGTACGTGCCTCTGTTACGGAAAACGGATAATCCAGAAAAACTCTGGAACCGAGGGTGCCTGAAAATCGGTGTTCAACCTGTACAATATGTTGATTGTTTTTCATTGATTTTATTTTAATTAATATTGAAGGAGATACAGCACAGGAAAGGATGAACCGGAAGCACGCATTTCCAAAAGCTTAAGGGCTTGTCCCACTGTACGAGGTAATTCTCCCGAGTTTTCCCCTGATTCGAACTCGGAGAATGTCCGTAGCGGGTCCGTAGGAGGTCGTGGACGTCTCATAGCGGCTCGCACGAGTAACGGTAGGTACTCGGGAAATCCGATAAACTCGTGACGTTTTTTCAACACTGTGAAAAATGTCCACGAGTAAAAAAATACTCGCGATGAAAAAATGTTTTACTCGTACGAGCCGCTACGAGACATCCGCGAACTCCTACGGACATTCTCAGAGTTCGAATCAGGAGAAAACTCGGGAGAACTCTTGAATTACCTCGTACAGTGGGACAGGACCTTTAAATGTGACGAGGGAAATGTCTTTAAATGTAAAGACTGATGGGAGACTGCAGACCATTTTCTGAAAGAGCAGAAATCTCTATGCACTTGAAGAATAGTAATAGAGAAGGCGACAATGAGATGGGAAGAGGATTTAACCTGGCCAGCTGGTTTTCTAGACTATTTTGGGTTGAATAACCTCCTTTCTGTGCATTAAAATTTGATAATTCTGTAATACATGTGGATCAGCTACTTCTGCACACTTAATCCTGAAGTCTTTACATAAAGTGTGTGAAGATGATTACAACTGTCAACTGATGCTCACACTCACTCATTGCTGTTGTCCAAAGACTAATTTTTCCATCAGATATTTGATCAATATTTGTTTCTAAGTTAGCACACACAATGGCCAATCTGCAGATGGCATTTTCCACAGGAAGAAGCAATTCGATTAGTTTACTGTCATCCTTCACTAACCCAGTTGCCTCTACCTGCTCAAGCAATTGACAACATTTCAGGCTTCCTTTCAAAACTTCAATTTGACATACATGATAGAATCATCACTTTAGTCATACCCTTCTGTTTCAAGTAATACATTTTGAATGGGACCGGCCTTCCATTTTTCTTTGCAATCAACTGCATTTGGACTTAAACTTTCTACATAGCTGGAATATTAGTACACAGTGCAGTCCTGTGACACAGCTTTCTGCTACAATACAGACCTCAAAGATGTGCAAACTAAACTATGAACAAATATGCTGATTTACAACAGTTGTTTCTTATAACTGGCTGATTGACAAAAGATTTCTCTATGACTCGCTTATAATGAATGCAGTGTTAAAGAAACGAAGCATGAAAGCAAGAAATGACTAAAAGTTCTCCAGCAGATAGGGCATTGGCAGGAGGGAGGGATAAGTGTGTTCTATCCGAAATGCATCATAATTATTTACTGTTAGGAACTGCATGATCTTCACTTCCACTGTCTATATATAAAGATAAGATATTTAAATCCGCCTGTGAACAACTATATGTGCACAGAAGATAGACACAAAATGCTGGTGTATCTCAGCGGAACAGGCAGGACCTCTGGATAGATGGAATGGGTGATGTTTTGGGTCACGACCCTTCTTCCGACTGAAGACTTCTTCAGACTCCCAGACTGAAGAAGGGTCTCGACTCAAAACATCACCCATTCATTCTATCCAGAAGTCCTGCCTGTTCTGCTGAGTTACTCCAGCATTTTGGGTCTATAAGAGGGAGTTAGCTATAGCTCTTGGGGCTAACGGAATCAAGGGATATGAAGAAAAAGCAGGAATGGGGTCGTGATTTTTGATGATCAACCACGATTAGATTGAATGCCGGTGCTGGCTCCTAGGGCCGAATAGCCTACTCCTGCACCTATTTTCTATGTTTCTATCTTCGGTGTAAACCAACATCTGCAGTTCTTTCATACAGAAATATGTACACAGAGCCTTGGATAGGGGGTTAAAGAACTGCAGATGCTGGAGAATCGAGGGTACACAAAAGGCTGGAGAAACTCAGCGGGTGCAGCAGCATCTAAGGAGCGAAGGAGATAGGCGACGCTTCGGGTCGAGACCCTTCTTCAGAGTAGGGCGTTGTGGCAAAAAGTGCTGCTGAGCACGAGAGCTTTTGATGGCAAGTGAGTCTCACTGGCAAGCAAGGTTATAATAGGTCAGATGTTCTTTGCTAATTTACCAGTTCGTCCTTGATTTACTGTCCTGTACTCATTTATTTGAAAATAATACTGGATTATTCATAATGCCACAATTTTGTGAAAGTCTTTTGCTCACATGAACAAAATTCTTGTTTCTAGGGTAAAACAGCAGAGAAAAAGAACATTTGGCCCATCGAATTTGCACAAACCATGAATCCCTCATTTACTGAAGAAAGGTCTCGACCCGAAACGTCACCCATTCCTTCTCTCCAGAGATGCTGCCTGTCCCGCTGAGTTACTCCAGCATTTTGTGTCTATCCTCACTTACACTCACCCAACAGTAATCCCATGTTTTGTTCAGACCACACTCTCATTAACTCCTCCAGATTCCACCACTCACCTATACACCAGGGGCAATTTACCGTGGCTAATTGACACAACAGCCTCCGTCTTTGCGATGTGGGAAGAAACTAGAGCATTTGGATGAAACCCTTGGGGTCACTGGGACAACATGCAAACCTACACACAAACAGAACGCAAGATCAGGATTGAACCCAGTCTGTGCCGCCCAATGTGTGACCTGCCCTGAACAACTAATTCAGAAACAAATCAACAAAATTGACACATTTGATGAAATTAAGCTGGAGACCCAAGCTTTGCTGTGGAATTTAGTGTTGCTCTTCAAATGGTAGCATCACATATGCTCCCTGCAACTTGTGTGCTATGAATTCCTAAACCTTTCAGAAAGTACCTTTTAATGAACTTGATAACATAAAGACAACTTTCCCAACAGTGCTTTTTTTTTGCCACATCTGTGGCATTGTGGTTCGTTTGGAAAGATTCTTAAATTCATATTTATTGATCCAGTCTCACATTGGTGACAAGCAAGACCCAATAATGTAAGCAGCACTATGCTAACTGCAAACTGAATGCTAATAGTAATGCTTAGACATTTATCACGGCCAATCACTTTGATTTATTAGTAGCTTTAACACATGCAAACAGAACACGGGACAGAAAATAGATGGTGAGAAGGACAGGAGGAAAAAAGTATAGAACATTACGGAGATTGTTTTGAGGAGAAGGTTTCTGGCATTTCGAGGTCTCCATCCTGCATTGGTCAGGGTGGTAGGTGTTATAGGGCTGGTAGGTGAGGAAGTTGCCGTTGTTGCTTCCACAGGTCTCCCAGGCAAGTTGTCTGCTGCTCCTCTGAACCCTGACTGTCGACATGAAGGATGGGAACCGCACGCAAAGACAGACAGAATGGAGCAGAAAAGAGGGAAAGACAGAAAAATTATACTTTGCAACATCTAATAGGAGAAAGAGCAGCAGAAAGAATGACAACCTTTCCTCTCACCCATTGAAATAGCCCAGTTTCCTCTGCCTCATAAAGTGGCATTCCACACGTGTTCTCCTAGTGTCCCATCAGGCTGCCAATGAATGGCAAACAAAGGTCCACACCATTTCCTGCCCTCCTTGCATCATGATGGGAGACTAGGAAAATCTCAGGGTGAACCTGTTCACCATTACATTTGAAATCTTCAACATCTTTTCTCAAGCATTCAAAAGCATCACAGGTACCCGTCAATATTTTGCAAGATGAATGAATGAGAATCACATCTTAAGGTATTATATTTAACCGAAGTTTGGTATATTTTTCTCTTCTTGTTCAAAAGCATCAAATGTGTTTAGTCATGATTAGCAGCTTCCAATCAAAGATAGTTTGTTTTGGCTGGTTTGACCAAAAATGAATTCAGTTTCGTTGATGAATAATAATGATTTAAATGCAAAAAATCAAAATCATAGTGGACTCATCAAACAGCAAATTGGAACAAGCACAAATGGACCAAGTGCCCTGAAAAAGCATTTAATTCTTTGGAATTCACAAGAAAAGGGTTATGAAATAATTCAAGTGGGAACGTGGAAATATCCCTGTTGCTTTTTAAAGCTAGTTCACGCTTGAAAATAATTGGTATAAGCAACATAATATTTCTTTCACTCAACTGTAGAATGTGTGAAATACCAATCCAAAATGAGAATAAGGTGTTACACATCCCAATTTGCAGGAGAACTGATTTCTTTAGATTGCACAATTGAAATCTGTTGACTTCCACTTGCATTCCCACACAGTTTAATTTGCCCCGACTCAAATGCTACTCAAAACTACACAAGTTATCAAATCAAAATCTTTTAAAATTTATTATCCTTGTCAATTTCAGTCTTTGAGGAGTTTGTGTATTTTCCCTGTTAAAAGAATGAACTCCCATCAGGTGCTCTGGTTTCCTCCCACACCCCAAAGGCATGCTGGAAGGGTGTAGGAACTGGTCGGCACAGACCCGGTGGGGCGATGGGCTTGTTTCCGCACTGTATCTCTAAACTAAACTAAATCTGTGGTAACACAATGAGCTAAAAGATGAAGTTGGGATTAGAAACATAGAAAATAGGTGCATGAGTAGGCCATTTAGCCCTTCGAGCCAGCACTGTCAGTCAATATGATCACAGCTGATCATCCAGAATCAGTACCCCGTTCCTGCTTTCTCCCCATATCCCTGGTTCTGTTAGCCATAAGAGCTATATCTAACTCTGTCTTGAAAACATCCAGTGAATTGGCCTCTGCCCTCTGTGGCAGAGAATTCCACAGATTCACAACTCTCTGGGTGAAAAGGTTTTTCCCCAACTCAGTCCTAAATGGCCTACCCCGTATCACAGAGATGTACTAAAGTGATATCAGAGATGACGGCCTTTAGAAATGGCCTACCCCTTATACCCCTGAGATGGGTTTAACATTGATAAGGCATAGATAGCTACAGGAAAGACTGGCTGCCCATGGTCTAGATGCATCCAAGGAAGGAATGAATTAGCAAAGGCCAGGCCATAGCATTTCAAACATATCCAAATTCAGGGTTGGTGCCCAAGGACTGGAAAATTGCAAAAGTTAAATCAGGTTGATTAAAGATTATAGGGAAAAATAAAGTTACGAAAGACCAGGCATTTGAGCCACTGAGGTGGGGAAAATAAAAACAATAATCTCGGACAGAAATAGCACTCATTTGGACAAGTGGGTGGATTTATTTCTATAAACAGCATTTGCTATGTTAAAGGCAAATCACGTCCAACTAACTCTTATGAAGGATAGATAAAGGAATCATGTGGCATAAATGGACTTCCAAAACATGTTGGCTACATAATAGATGTCATTAAAATTATATCAGAGATGATAGCCTTTGGAAAATGGATCAGCTGGGGAAGTTATGGCTATTTTCTTTGGAGCAAAGGAGATTGCAAATCGATCTAATAAGAGGTATTTTAAATTATAGGTAGACTGGAGTAACTCAGCGGGACAGGCAGCATCTCTGGAGAGAAGGAATGGGTGACGTTTCTGGTCGAGACCCTTCAAAAGATATGGAGATAAACTGCTCTATGGGTGGTATGGTCAAGAAGACAAAGAATGAAAATAAATGGTAAAAGAGCAAATGGAAATATTTTGTTCTTTACACAGAGAACGGTTGTGGTCAGGAACACCCTGCCAACAGACGGTGGTGGAAGCAGATTTAAATGCAGCATTCGAAAGGGAGTTGAATAAGCATCTGAAACAAAGAACTCCAGGGATACGTTATGAGGGATGCATGTTTAATTGTTTAGACTGCTAATGTATAAAAGCAGGATTGGAATAAAAGGGCTGGGCTGAATGGCCTCCTTCCATGCTGTAACCATCTTATGAAAAATAGGCACTCATTCAGGAAGTTCACACTGTCATTGAGAAGCATCTCAAAAGCGTGAGTGTGTAGAAGATGCCAGCTCAAGCTTGTGCTTCAATTGTCTCCCAGTATTATTTGAACTATAACAAACAATCTGTTGGAGGAACTCAGCAGGTCAATCAGCATCAGTGAAGGAGCATTCCTGTCAGGCAAATAGTCTGCACAAATAAACATCTGGACACTCACCATGTTCCGGTCCCTTCAAAGCAAATCGTGTTTGGTGGTATGGAAGCAGCTCTAGTTTGACATGTTCAGAGGTACTGGCTAAGAGCTGTGTGGCTTCGGCTAATGTGCAGTACTCCATGCTGGTGCCATCAATTGAAAGGATGTGATCCCCAACATGTAAAGCCCCACATCTGTAGGCACAACAAACATCTGAGATCACTGGCAAAACTCAATAGAAAGTCAGAAACGCAGTCTGAAAAACATCCATAAAAAGCATCATGGCTGTTCTTTGACTTTCACACTTGTAAATAGTTCTATACCTTAAAATGCAAATTTAACTTTACATCAAGAATTCACCTCAGTTGATTATTATACATAATGCAACAACAGCAGTAAATAAACAGATCAAGGTTCAAAAATATGATCAAATTACAATTTAATAGAACTATGGCTCTAAATGGCTCAACTCATGCATCCAACCCTGCCACCTTGTTCCCTATCCTTACGCCTTTGATAAGAGCCTGGCCTTGATCACCATCATCAATGCAATTTATCAAAACTGGGAACTCATAGCATAGCTAATAACAAGTGCAACATGATGACATAGTTGGTTGGAGTACTATGGTGTACCTCAAAACATCTTGGGATTCAGGCTTAAAAAAAAATGGACTAAACCTCCTTTGGCAGTCCCTCAGGTTTGTGGATGACTTGCTCCAAAGCTTGGAGTGTTCTGATGGGCAATGAGGCTAATGTGGGAACCGCAGACCTTTCAATAAAGGTTTATTATTCTGGTAAATCTTTCCTGAAGCCACTCTTGGTCCTTGCATCACCATAAATAGGAATAAAACAGACCAGGTATGATCATAAACTTCCAAAAATGCTTGCATCAAAAGGAATTGAAAAATGCACTCCCATTTGGAGGATGTGAAGATGGGCTAAAAACAAAACACAATTCCTTAGAAACAACTAATATAGTTACATTTTAATGTTATTGTCTTAAGACATCAACCAAATAAATCCAGTTTTAATGAATCTCAGGGATTAGTCTTGATTTAAATATTCATCAATATCTTTGTGCCCTCTCACCAACGAGTATTCCTTAACACTAAACTAGTATTTTGAATATGACACTAGATTTATGGAAATTAAGCCTTGAAATTGATTATGTTCTATATTACATTACAAATTTTATTTTGGATCCATAACTAAGTGATCCACAGGAGAATCAGCGCTCTTCAGCACAGATGCATACCTGTCAGCAATGCTGGCAGCCTTGATTTTGTCTATGACAATGACTTGCTTGTTACAGTATAGTGAGGTAGTTAAAATAATGCCCAAGCTAGAACCAGGGGTTTTTGCCACTTCCACCATCAGTGGGCCAGAAGCATTTGCCACAGAATCTAACACAAAAAAAAAGTGCATGTTGTAATTAGGTATGAATATCCTCTCATACGTCACACATGTTTCACACAAAATAGACTACATTGATTAGCTAAAGAATCATGATAAATCTTTTACAAGTGAATAAACAAAAACAAATCAAAAAATTAGTAAATGGAACAATTAAACCTTTGGCAATTGCAAATATTACAAGCAGTAAAAATTGCCACATTTTATTAGACAAGGAGAGCTATTTTGGAAAATTTACAGTATTCACAACTTATTAAACAGAAAAATGTCATTGTATAGGGGAAAAACATAATATCAAAACTACTGTTATTACTGGTCTGTGAAATTGTAAGATAAATAAAAATGTATTTACTTTGGCAATTATTATTATTTTTAGAAATATCACTCTTGTTTCCAACACTGGTTTGAATCGAATTTAAGAATGTTATGTGAACAGATTGATTTATCTGCAAGCTTATACAAGAGAGAAACAGAAATAGTTCCCCTCGTAATGAACCTACAGATGATACTGCAACACTTGCCAGATTCCTATTAGAATACAGTTGGCTGCTGCTGATATAACATTACTCTGTATAAAAAAACATAGTGGTTGAAAAAGATCACGATTTGGTGGAGAAGGACTTATCCAGAAAGTTAACATACCCATTACAGATACATCATATTCGATTATTAATGTTGCTTCCTGCCCACACTGTTTCAGAATGCTCATAGCTTCTGCATGAGTTGTTCCAAGTAGCCGAATTCCATCAACACTCAACAGCCTGTCGCCAACCTTTATTGTGCCTTCTCTGGAAGACAGAAATGAAAATTAACTATTTAGGTACATGCTTATTGAAAGATTGAAGCATCAAAGGAACTAAATTGCTTTGGGCTGCTTTGCAATATTTAACTGGACTATCTCTTCTTCATCATCAACCAACTTATGTGATATGTGATCATTTTAAAATTGTGATTCTTTCAACAGGAATGTCATCACATTCAATGACACAAATTCAATGAAAACTAAATGCATAAAATTGTTATGGCACAGAATCTATCATCCAGCTCAGCACTTCAACTCCCCTTCCCATTCCGTATCCGACCTCTCTGTCCTGGGCCTCCTCCACGGCCAGAGTGTGCAACACCGCAAATTGGAGGAACAGCACCTCATATTCCGCTTGGGGAGTCTGCATCCTCTTGGCATGAACATCGAATTCTCTCAATTCTGTTAACCCTTGCTGTCTCTTCCCCTTCCTACCTCTCCCTCAGCCCTCGGGCTCCTCCTCCTTCTTTTTCCTTTCTTCCCCCCACCCCCCATCAGTCTGAAGAAGGGTTTCGGCCCAAAACATTGCCTATCTCCTTCGCTCCATAGATGCTGCTGCACCCGCTGAGTTTCTCCAGCATTTTGTGTACCCCATCATTCAGCCCATTAAGTCCATGCCATCGCCTTGTTCTATTCCAACCCTCTATTTCTATAGGTCTTTAATTATTCTCTTGTGTCCACCCATTCACTCTGAAAGCATTGATTGATGCCATTTCCACTAAGTAAGTAAGTAAGTTCATTGGCCAAGTATTCACATACAAGGAATTTGCCTTGGTGCTCTGCCCACAAGTAACAACATGACATACAGTGAAAGTCATGAATGACTCAGAAAACACTAAACATTAATAATAATAAAACATTAATGACAAAACACCATTGATCAAGCATGTGAACCAACAAAATACCAGATCAAAGACATCATGAAAGGAAGTGAATTCCAGATTTCACATACGGAGCAAACATAGTGTTCCTCTCATCCTTTAACCAAAATGTTGAGCCCATTCCCCCTGGTCTTTGAACCATCTGCTAACAGGTGGGGGAGTGGAGGGGGGGGGGGGGGGGGGGGGGGGGAGGTGGTGGTGGAGGGGGTGGATTTCTATTTACCGTTTGTAAACCAGTCATGATCTTGTATCCCTTGACTATATCCATGCTTTGCTCCAATGCTAACAATCTTGTTCATCTTCGCTTAAATCCCTCATCCCTTAAACCATACTAGTGAATCAATTCTGCACCCACTCAGGGACCGTCACATCACAATCGACAGGAAGAGAACAGATCAGATATTTTCACAATGTTCCATAAATGCATACCCTGAAAGGATTTTGAATACGCAATCTCATTTGCAGGTGGTGATGCTGGGATAAAGTCACAGGATAATTTCATAATTGCAGCTAAAGTTTCTCATTTACATTTTATGGCATTGTCTGCAGGAATTAATGAAATGTTTTAATTAGTCTCAAGGTTTCATTTTGATTTAAATACCTTCCCAGTGGTGCTGCCACATATTCTGAAATCTGAAATCCTGCTCATTCATATTTTCTTTGATCGCAATTTGGTTTTGCTTTGCTTCAGTTTGAACTACAATCTTTGCACCATTCTGCTATTTTGCATCTGTCATTGTATTTATTGTTGTCTCTTCATTACCACATACCTACACGGTTTGCTCTGTGAGCTTCATACGAACAAGGCATTTAATTGCACCCTGGAAGATATGACATGACACTAAACCGAGACATCAATGCTCAGCCGTTTGGTCTCACCAACAGATTTCTCTCAACACTGTACTAGCATTTTGAATACATCACTTCTGTGAATAAAAATCATCAAATGATGCCAAGCATTGAAATATAAGGCTACGGTAGCATCAGATAGTTTACGAGCAGTGAAAACTGACACTAGACAAAATATAAAAACACCAGCTAATCACTATCCATTAAATTTGCATGCAAATTCATATCTAGATTCAAAATTCATTATTAAACCTTACTTGCATATTTTTCAACCGCAATGTGATGAAGGATGAGGTGCAAAATCAAACTTTACACTATTGTTTGAAATGGGTGCGCATGATCTGCTGCGTTTTTTCCAGTATTTTCTGTTTCGGTTACGGAAGGATTTAGACAGGCGGAAAGGGCACACTCACATTTCAAAAGCATCTGATTCTGAACACTATTTCCACTTGCATTGGATATATCTACCAAACTCTAAGCTACAAATCCAACCAATCCTGTATCAATCACCATCCTTCACCTAAGTATTGAAAGTACGTAATGGAGACAGAATACTGATCATGATCCTGAATCTGCTGTTGTTTAATTTTTAATTAATGAAAAATGCTGCAAAATTACCATTCTCAGAGCTCAAAGGAAAGATCCAACAGAATCCTTGGGTTGAAGTAATCCCAGGCATGTAATCAACTCGTGTATAGGCACAACAGTAGTTGCATTGTACAGTCAACATCACCCTGGACTGGCTGCTTGATGGAAAGATTTAATGGGCATCTCTGTGCTGTATATACCGTGCCCTCTCAAAATGAGTGGCAGATACTTTGGGAAAGAAGCATTCCTACACACGGCAGTAGCAGCAGTAGGATGCGGTCCTCGGGTAAAATAATTCACAGCAACAATGGCAGCAGTTGGATACTTGGTACTCACTGGCAAAAGTGCAGGGAAACGAACTTAGCAACTTGATCAGAGGCTGCCCATGAGATGGACGATGGAATGACCAGACCCAATTAAATACATCATAATTGTACAGTTATTATTCTACCTGTCAGCTGGCCCTCCAGTTCTGACACATGTTACCACAATTGGCCGGGATCTATTCCTGTCTTCATGAGTTCCTCCTGAGAAAGAAAGAGAAGATATTAAACAATATCGATTCTTCACCTCTGCAAGCCGACGCAACTGATAAAATGCATTGCCAGCAGAGTCCATTGGGCAGTATGTTGGCTGGACCAGATTCGCTAATCTTAAGCATGTTAGCAGAGAGGAGTTAACAACTGCTCTCAGAAGCCGAGGAAGGTGAGCTGCTGGCCCAAGATCCCTGCCAGACTGAGCATGTTTGCTTGCCACACTTAGGACAGTCTGCAATGGGCTTCTACGAATGAATAATCTGCAGACAGACACCGTCTAGGCTCACAGATCTAGATGCCCACTTGAGGAAGCTATTGAAGGATGATTGTTATCTGAGTAACTGTACATCAGAGAGCAATCAATACCTGCAGTTGAGAAACTTGAGAGCAGGGAAATTTAATCTTATTAGGATTTCCTCACACGCTAAATAATTCAGAACAGTAGTATCCAATATGACACTTAATCTTCTCAAAGGCCACACAATAGCAGGGCAGGACATTTACAATAGATTTGGTCCACTAATGTGTCCCCTAATTGATTGAAGGAAGTAGCCCAGCTTTGCTACCTTCCCATACAAAGTTGCTGGCTGTGGGCCTCGACTCAAGTGGTAACAATTTGTATTGGCTTTCCAGGCTGTAGGTTCAGGGTCTGGTTCAAGATGAGAACATGTAATCCAGGCATGGCTAGTGCAGCACAGAGAGTGTCACTCTGTTGGAGGTGTAACCTGTTGGAAGAGATGTTCTGTTAAAGTAAGGACTAAGAGGGAACTGCAGATGCTGGAAAGTCATCTGCAGCGGTATGAACATTGGCTTCTCCAATTTCAGGTCGTCCCTGCTTTCTCCTCCCCTTCCCAGCTCTCCCTGGTCCTCACCTTTCACCCCACCAGCCGGCAAATACAACACATAGTCCTCCGCCAGTTTCGCCACCTCCAACGTGACCCCTCCACTCGCCACATCTTCCCATCTCCCCCGTCTGCCTTCTGCAAAGACCGCTCCCTCTGCAACTCCCTTGTCAATTCTTCCCTTCCCTCCCGCTCTACCCCTTCCCCGGGCACTTTCCCTTGCAACCGCAAGAAATGCTACACTTGTCCCTTCACCTCCCCCCTCCACTCCTTTCAGGGACCCAAGCAGTCCTTCCAGGTCTGACAGAGGTTCACCTGCACCTCCTCCAACCTCATCTACTGCATCCGCTGCTCCAGATGCCAGATGATCTATATCGGTGAGACATAGCGTTTTGCATTTAGGCCAAAAACTTCAATTTCGGTTGCATCAGACCAGAGCAACTTCCTCCACATGTTTGCTGTGTCCCCCACATGGCTTGTGGCAAACTGCAAACGGGACTTCTTATGGCTTTGTTTCAACAATGGCTTTCTTCAAGCCACTCTTCCATAAAGGCCCGATTTGTGGTGTGCACGACTAATAGTTGTCCTGTGGACAGATTCTCCCACCAGAGCTGTGGATCTCTGGAGCTCCTCCAGAGTTACCGTGGGCCTCTTGGCTCCTTGTCTGATCAATGCTCTCCTTGCCCGGCCTGTCAGGTTAGGTGGACAGCCATGTCTTGGTAGGTTTGCAGTTGTGCCATACTCTTTCCATTTTCGGATGATGGATTGAACAGTGCTCCGTGAGATGTTCAAAGCTTGGGATATTTTTTTATAACCTAACCCTGCTTTAAACTTCTCCACAACTTTATCCCAGACCTGTCTGGTGTTAACCCTTGGGCTTCATGATGCTGTTTGTTCACTAATATTCTCTAACAAACCTCTGAGGCCTTCACAGAACATTTGTATTTATACTGAGATCAGATTACACACAAGTGGACTCTATTTACCAATTAGGTGACTTCTGAAGGCAATTGGTTGCACTGGATTTTATTTAGGGGTATCAGAGTAAAGGGGGCTGAATACTTTTGCACGCCACACTTTTCAGTTTTTTATTTGTAAATAAATTTGAAAACCAAGTATCATTTTCCTTCCACTTCACAATTATGCGCCACTTTGTGTTGGTCAATCACATAAAATCCCAATAAAATACATTTATGTTTGTGGTTGTAACGTGACAACATGTGGAAAAGTTCAAGGGGTATGAAAACTTTTGCAAGCCACTGTACCTCCTGACAGTTCACTCCAGACCATATGCACTCAATGCATTAATAAGATTTCTACCCACATTAGTTTGTTTGTTAATCAACTACATTGTACGTGCCATAGTTCCTACACCTCTGCCGAAGGGAATAGTTACCCCAACCTACTGTTTCGACTTTGTGATCTTATACACCTCACAAACTCCTCTGTCCCAGTGAGAATGACCATAACATCTCCAATCTATTCACAAAACCAAGGCCTTTCATTCTTAAAAGTACATTTGTAAATCTCTTCTGCACATCCTGTAGCTCCATCACATCTTTCCTAAAGTGACAATAATACTCCAGATGTGACTGCACCAGCACTTTATAAATGCTCGTCAAGGTATCTTGGATCTTTATGTCTTTATTTATAAAACACAGAATACCATATATTTTCTTAAAAACTATTTTCTAAAAATATTCTGCTGTTTTTGATGTGCCCAGATCCATTTACTCTTGCAAATGTAAAAGTGAAGTTGCTGGAAATGTGAAACAAGTTGAGCGTGCTGGGAACACCCAGCCGGTCAGGCAGCAACCGTGAGAAGACAATGAAAGGTGAAGACCTTTCATCAGAAGGATCTTGTACCATTGATGGAACTGTGCGCTCTGGTTTATATTGTCTCTTCTCTTTCTTCCTATCAAAATCTAGCACTTTGCACTCCTCAATCTCTTGGATGGAGAAAATAACCAACTCAGCTTTTTGACTCCGTTAGTTTTGTTGCAGACTAGGGAGATAAGCATTGTATGCATGACTATAATTACAAAACATTTTTTTTAATCCACTCCAACCTCACTGCAAAATATATCTGGCCCCATAACCTGCAAGATTACATGTATATTGCTACTGTCTTGAGGATTAACTGTTTTGAAAGTAATAGAATATTTTCACTTGCCCTCCAGATATTATGTACTAAAAATAGTCCACATTGATACATAAGGCTCCAACACATACAGGACTTTTAAGAGCAGCACAATTAACCTGCCAGTAGCAATCACAGCAAAATCTGCCATGAACATTATTCTTCCGAAATAAGTGGAATTGGTCCCAATCTCATTGTTGAATTCTTATAAAATCAAACTGATAGTGTCAGAGCCATCTAGTTTTCTTTATGCTGTAACTCAAAATACAGACTTAAAAAAAAACAATTGGCAAGGCAACAGTTTCAATCTGCAATGGGGAAGAATAAACATCAGAATTCACACCAAGCACTTGGACATCCAGTCTATCGGCAATATTTGACGAGATAGCATTAGTCCAGTGAATTCCTAACAACCATCACCCCATTTTCTCAGTAATAAATCAGAGTATAACATGATGTTTACTGCACCACATTTCCACAGTCTAGATCCAGGGGCATAAAGAGGAGAGAAGTAAATTAATCCAGAAGTAGAACTAATAAGTGAAGAAGTATCAAAACTGGTGCAGAATTAATTAAAAAAGATTCCTCCACTATCTGTTTTGTGAATCTTACATCACGAAAACAATTCAGATTTAACAATTAATAACAGGAGCCTACAGAATTCATTGTGAAAATTTCATTCAGAAAGAAACCAAGTACCAAATGCCAGTTGAAAGGTGAAATAATGCATTCTGCAACACGCTAGTAAATAGGCTTCCTCACCTCTGATCACAAATCCAAATGTGTTGCCTTCTTTATGTAGAGTCACTTCCACAGTTTTCAGAAAAATACCCGAGCCTTGCACAGCTGGAAAGAAAGAAATGAATGTAAGTACTAACACGCAGGTCAAAACCAGAGCTGATCATTCCAGAGAACATTCAGCTGTGGCTCATTTCTTTGCTTTCTTCGATTCTTCTAGGTATATCAAGGTCTCGGCTGTGAGCATACTGCCTAACATTACTGCACACAGCTCAGCAATAAATGCAATTGAAAAATGATTCATTGCTGTGGAATTGCTTTCAGGTATTCCAAGGTCTTCAAGTAATTTAAAATTGTTAATGATTCTATTTGCCATTTCCTTTGTACTAAGTGCATGAAGTGACAGCACCTTAAATATTTTCTGCTGAGTATTTGGAATTCCACACTATCCACACGTCCAGAGTCCAATGAGTATGTACAGTAGTCCAGGGATGGAAATAAGTATTTTAAATATTTAATGCAAGACGTATGCACCAAGAGTGCGACACGCAGGCCCTTGACCTTGTTCTGCTGTTCAATAAGGTCATGGCTGATGGTGCCACTCAAGCCAATATTCCTTCAGAATCCTATGTTTTGCAGTCCCCTTAATCTCAGCACAGAATTCACTTATCACCTGGGCATCCACAGCTCTCTGCCGCAGACTATTCTAGAGTCAAGAATGACTTGGAGCAGTTACATGACATTCATAGAGGCGAGTGTGAGTAGCCAGAAGTCGTGGTACATGTAGGCAACAAAGACAATGTTAAGAGATCCTGTAACATAAGTTTAGGGAGTTAGGTAGGTGTTTAAACATAAGAACCTCAAACGTTGTACTCTCTGGATTGCTGCTGGTGCCATGGGCTAATTAATATAGGAATAGAAGGATCGGTCAGATAAAGGCGTGGCTGAAGAAATGGTGCAGGGGGGGTGGGATTTAGGTTTCTTTTCTCATGGGAACCATTTCTGGGGAAAAATACGACCCATGCAGGTGGGACGGGTTGCACCATAACCAGAGCGGAACAAAGATGCTTGCTGGGAGATTTGCGAGTGCGAATCGGGAAGGTTTATACTTAGTTGGCAGAGGAAGGGAGCTCAGAATTCATATACAGATGGAGAGGTACAATAACCTAGGGGAGAATGGATGAGTAAATCCAGTAGCAAAACACGCCAGTGAGCATTAAGGTAATTCAAAGTTACAATGCACACATCGTAATGAAAGCATAACTGGTAAAACAAATTAACTCAATGCTTCAATTAACATGCAGTCTATAATAAATGTTGTCATCACTGAGTCATAGTTGAAGGATGTCTGACTAGTCAGTATCATAGGGTTTCGAGTTTTCAGGTGAGTAAAGTGAGAAGCAAAAAACGATGAGGTTGCACTGTTAGTTAAAGATTGCAAAGCTTCATTGTTGAGAAAGAACATCCTAGAAGGCGCCTCAAATGAGGCCCAAATGGGTAGAGACTAGAAATAAAATGGGGTTGAGTCACTTTGCTACGGGTGTATTACAGACCTCCCAAATGTCAACATGAGCTAGAGGAAGATTTAAGTAAACAAGCAAATTGTAGGGCTGTTGTTGGGTTCTGCACAGTAGGCCGTTCTGGAAGGTTAAATTGCTTGGGGTCCAAGGAGATCGAGCTAACTGGACACAGAATTGGCTTCTGGGAAGGAAACAGAGGGTGGCGGTGAAAGGGTGTTTTTTGGACTGGAGTGTAGTGACTCGTTGTCTGCTTCAAGGTGTTTGTGGTTTGCTGTTTGTGGTTTAGATCATTGATTTGGATGCGAATATAGAAGACATGTTGAGTAGGTTTGCAGATGCCACTAAAGTCAGTGGTATCGTCGACAGTGAAGTTGGTTAACAAAATACAGCAGGATCTTGACAATCTGGCTTTGTGGGCAGGGGAATGGCCAATGGAGTTTAATGCAGATAAGTGCGAGGTGTTGAATTTTGGGAAATCAAACCAAGGACACACCTTCACAGTGAATGGTCAGGTCCTGGTGATGCTTGTGGAGCAGAAGGATCGAGGATTGCAGGTAAATAGTTCCCTGCAATGGGTGTCACACACAGATAGGGTCTTAAAGAAGGCTTGTGGTGCATTGATCATCATCAAGAGGTGCTGAATATGGATGTTGGGGCACTATGTGACAGTTGTACAAAATGTAGATGAATGCACATTTGGTCAGTTTTGTCGATTTCATGAACACAAAATCAAAAAAGAGCCTTTGGAGCAAGATACTATATAATTGTGTCTGTCTACAAAATAACACCCTCCTAACCTGAAACGCAGCCTTTCCATTCCCTTCAAAGATGCTGCCTGACCCGCTTTATGATTTCCCAGCTCTCTGACAATGCCACTGTTGGTACTATGTATAGAATCAAAAGCCAACTCCATCACCAACTTTTCTGCCTTTGTTGACAGAAGGAACTGCAGATGGCAGTTTACAAAAAAAAGGCACAAAGTGCTGGAGTAACTCAGTGGGTCAGTCGGCATCTCTGCCGGACATGGATAGGTGACGTTTCGGGACTGACCTTATAAGGAAATGCTACCTGAACGCTGCTTTACTCCAGTACTTTCTTTCTCCACCTTGGTTATCCAACTGCATGCTTGATACAGTGTAGGATTTATTCCGATTAAGACTCCAGCAAATTGAAGTCATCATGCAGCACATTTTTTCCATCAACTCTATCATCCTCTACAAGGAGGTCTCAGGCAGAACCACATTGTGCAACCTGGCAACCAATGTGACCTTAAGATGAGTTTCTTATATCTTGTCCTCTTTCACCTCTTAGAAATAATTTTCTTCTACCCATCGCAAGCTATATGCCTCTGAAATGCCTGGTTGAAGCCCTTGTCATCTTCAGACGTGATTGCTCCAAGCCAGCCTTTTATCTTCTACCCTGATTGAACCTCTGCGTAGACCAATGCCATACTAGGTTTCTGCTCATCATTTTGCTATTCTTTATGACCAACACTGGCCCCTAATCTTAACATTTAACGCATGAGCACTTTAAATGTCCAACTTTGCCTTTGACTTTCAAAAAACACACTCCGCACATCTGCAAAGACCAACTGTTTGTTTTACTTGTGCAACTACCCGATTCCTTCACTAGTCCGCTTCAGGCTTTCACATCCTAACCCTTTGTCTCATCATTCCTACGTTGGCACGTCATACACTTAGTTACCTGGGTTCCACTGTCTTCCCTTCTCGGCAGTCCCTAGCACCAGCCATTTTAACCGAGAATTGTCATCACTGTTAAAATCTCCAGAGTCTCAATGTCCATTTTTGTTGGAGTAATGCTGTGTAAAGTATTTCAGATGTTTCCCCCCACACAACAGCAAGGGGGGAAATCGCATTTACTGAAGATAGAGGACATCTGGGACGTCCCAGAGTGAAGTTGCATATCTCTTAGATAATTCCGTGCTGCCAGTGTGAAATCCAAAACCATGAATAATATGGATCAGAAACAGAGCGGCAATGTTGCAGCTCTGATATTCTCTCAGTGTGGTTCCTGCTTGAAGTTTAGGATGGTGATTTCTTTGGGTCATGTAGCACAGCTGGCTGCAAAACACATCACCTCAGTGGGCAGCCTTATTGAGCCATCTTAATGTAGTGACCTCTGGTCCTAGACTCTCCCAATAGTGGAAACATCCTCTCCACATCCACTCTATTTCCTTCAAGACACACCTTGAAAATATATCAATACAATTTTTGGTGTTATGCAGAAATTAATCAAGTCTTACTATGAGTGCAGATCAAGTTAATTAATTCTGTGCAAAATGAAAAAGAAACAAAGACATGAAAGACATGCTTATTTAGACAGCAATTTCCTTTTCCATTTTCCATTTTGTTCATCACCAAGTGATTTACAGCCTAATAAATACATTTGAAAAGCAGGCAATGTGAAATTCGCGCACTGCAAATTGCCACAAATGGCAGCGTGATAATGGAATTGCTCATGTGGTTAGTCAAGTCTCCAGAGTAGCTTTTGAGGCCAGAAGTTTCAGACTCAGCTGAGAACGTTACCAATGAAGAAATAACTAAGTGTTTGAAAGAAGAAATACTTTAAAGTGTTTTTAGGGTATGTGACGTTCTCATTTTCATGAATCAAAAGACGTTTGCCAGTCCCAGTAACTCCCCTCAACAACATCAGCATTTGGACGCCAATGGCAGTAAATCAATTCTTAGATTTGGTACCTTAATTCATTACAATTGCGAAATCATTTA
Source organism: Okamejei kenojei (assembly GCA_035221665.1). NCBI lineage: Eukaryota > Metazoa > Chordata > Chondrichthyes > Rajiformes > Rajidae > Okamejei > Okamejei kenojei. The sequence continues at coordinate 9,319,312 of CM069149.1, read as the reverse complement.
AAGTTCCTGGTTGATTTTTTCCTGCTATAAAATTCACACAATATTGAGGCTGCTAATGCAAAAGTTCAGTATGTTAAATATTTATATTTCAAATATCAATATTTGAAAAGGAGTTTTAATGTAATTGAACTGTTTGAGCCTAGGCTTCATGCTAAATGCATTAAAGATGCATTTTCAAAAGTCAAGTTCACGTTTAAATGTGTTATTAATGTTATCAATACTTAATTCAAGCTTTTCTATTGAATAAATACCAATGGTACTCACAAACAGGAGGCAGTTCGTATTCCACCTCCAGGACCACCCTCTCGCCAACATTCTTCAGAAGGCTGATGATCTCATCGTGCCTGAATTTTGTCAAGTTGATGCCATTGACAGATTTGATGTAATCTCCAATATTTAACTGATCACTTCTGTAAGTCAATGCCACACCACAGTTGATCAGCCTACTTCCAGCTTTCGACAAGGCAAAGTAGAACACGTTAGCTTTACTATATCCATTATTTCAGCCACTTCTTTTGGAAGCTAATTCATATGTTAGGTACATCGGAAATTTTGAAAAATTCCTGAAATATATCACTCAATTAATGCAGTCAGAATATGTAGCTTCTAAGTCCTACAGTACACAGTCATTAATAAATCCTTCTGAAAATAATGTTTTGCTTCACTAATTGTTAACGTAAATCCCCTCTTGATAACAGCAACATACAGTCCTGACAACAATGTTAGCAATGTAAAAAAGATAAAACTGGGAACATAAACCTAAACATTGTGGGTTTATGGCATTTGCCTAGAAGGAACTGTGAACGTGGCCGCCACATTGTAACAGTTCAGTTAATGTGTGCACAATGATGCGTTTTAGTATCATATTAAATATTACTTCGACAAACGTACTGGCTGTTTTATCCATTAGCAGTGCAACAGCTCAGTGCTTCAATTTATTTCCCATTACTCCAAAGTTTGTCATACTTATATTTAAAGCTTTGTTTTGAGCCTCTTCCTCTCAAAGCTAATGTCAAATTCAATCAGGGTATGGCCATGATGAATGATTCTCCGCCAGATCATGAACTAACTCTTGTTTGCTCGTCATCATTAAACATTAGCATGGCCTGATCCCAAGTACCAAAACTGTTCTAAACACATAACAGAAAATCAATTGTTATTACTTTTGATGTATTGAGTTTTCCCACCCAATGTGAAAAATGACAAGCTTACATTATAATTTTTTTCCACAAAACTTCATTATTAACGTCACTAAATTTGAGCTATTGAATAAAGCAAGTTTGTTTAATAGACGTATGCCTAGAAACCCATCCATGGCCAACGGTGTTTAAACCCCAGCAGGTTTTACCTTCTAAAATTCAATCCACGTACCCTGCATATTGGGCTCAATGCTAGAAATCAAGGAGGAATTTATAGCAAAAATAATTATATCTTTGAATTGAAATAAAAGACAACAAACAGGCAATTAATTATGACTTATCATAGCAACAATAATTTGAGCAACAAGCATTTGAGTCAGAGTCATTGAGCTACACAGCACAGAAACAGACTCTCCAGCCCATCCTTTCCAAGTTGCCTAACCGTGCTAGTCCCACTTGCCTTCCTCTAGGCCATATCCCTCTAAAGGGCCTGTCCCACTGTACGAGGCAATTCAAGAATTCTCCCGAGTTTTCCCCCGATTCGAACTCAGAGAATGTCTGTAGTGGGTCCGTAGGAGTTTGTGGATGTCTCGTAGCGGCTCGTAATGCTAACGGTAGGTACTCTGGAAATCCGGTAAACTTGTGACTTTTTTTCAACACTGTGAAAAATGTCCACGAGTAAAAAAATACTCGTGATGAAAAGAATTGTTATTTTTTACTCCTATGAGCCGCTACGAGACATCCACGAACTCCTACGGACCCGCTACGGACATTCTCCGAGTTCGAATCAGGGGAAAACTCGGGAGAACTCTTGAATTACCTCGTACAGTGGGACAGGCCCTTAAGTCTTTCCTATACATTTACCTATATGTTTTTTTAATGTAATTGTACTCGCCTTACCACTTCTTCGACCAGCTCATTCCATATATCACCGTACTGTGTGAAAAAAATTCTCCTTGGATCCCTCTTAAATCTTTCCACTCTCACTTTAAACTATGCCCTCTAGTTTTTGCCTCCTCACCTGTGGAAAAGACTATGGCTATTCACCTAATCTCCTCCTCTCATGATTTTATTGACCTCTGTAAGGTCACCCCTCAGCCTCCTACGCTCCAAGGAATAAAGTCTTAAGCTGCACAAACTTTCCGAAAAAGCTTAAACACTCCTGACCTGAGAATTCCTTCCTCTAGCAAAGCGATCAGAACCGTACACTGAATACCAATGTCGTGCGTATTTGTAACGTGCTGTCACAACTCCTGTACCCAATACCATGACCCATTTAAGAAAGCATGCCAAATACTTTCTTCACCACCTGTGTCACCCCCTTCATGGAATTATGTAAGCGTACCCCTCTGTCCGTCTAACCCACCCCTCCAAGGGCCTACCACTTACTGTATAAACCTTGCTCTGGTTCATCCTACCAAAATGCAACACCTCACATTTATTTAAATTAAACTCCATCTCCTATTCTTTGGTCTTTTTGGCCCAGTTGAACAAGAACGCTTTACAATCATAGGTAATCACTGCATTGCCTTCATCAATCTTCCTGGTCACCGCTTCAAAAAATTCAGTCAAATTACCGAGACACGATTTTCACACACAAAGCCATGCTGGCTTTTCCTAATTAATCCTTGTTTTTCCAAATGCATGTTGATCTGTCTCTCAAAATCACCTCCAGAAATGTACTCACCATTGGGTAGGAATGATTGATTTGAAATTCCCAGGCTTTTCCTTGCAGTCCTTCGTAAATAGATACACATTAGCATCCTCCAGTCTTCCAGAACCTTATCCATGGCTACGGATGACACAAATATCTATGCTGGTGGCCCTACAATTTCTTATTTTGCATTCCACAAGGTCCAAGGATGCATTTGGACAGGTCCCATGGATTTATGTACCTTAGTGCTCTTTAGACCTCAAGTACCTCTTCCTCTGATGAAGTGATGAATCAAGACATCACTATTCTCTAGCATCCATGTCTTTCTCCATGGAGATATTCATTTTATAGCTCGCCCATCTCATACTGCGCCACACATAATCGGACTAATAATTTTTAAGGGGAGAATTTCTCTCACTGGTTAGACTTTTGCCATTAATATACGAGCAGAATCTCTGGATTATCCTACACTCCCTGAGCTCCTCAAGGGATTCTCTTAATCCAAGCTGCCCAGACCAAACATATACGGGTCGATCACCGATTTTCCAGATAACTGGTGGTCCGGCACCTCCTATAATCGGGACAAAATTCCAAGAGTGCACTTAAGATCCCTCCCGGAAGCCCCCCCCCCCCCCCCCCCCCAAAAATGTGTTGCCTAGGCCAGTTGATGCGGCTGATCACAACTGGATCAGGACTGCCGTGGCAATCAGCGGGTCAAATTTGCCCTCAGTGACCGGGCCTCTGGAACTCCAACCAAGTTGGGGATTGCTGATCCGTTCCCACAGATGACTTCTGAGACCAAATTTGCTCAGACGAACGAGGTGGACGGCTCCGGTACCGTTCGACTCCTCATGGAGGCCTTGACCTCTGTGGGTCCAGCAAAACATAATAATGCAGAAAGACTCTGGTACTAAGGGTGCTGGAAAATCAGTGGTGGACCTGTACCTCCTATTTCTTGACAAGAGCCACAATATCTCGTCATCTTGGGTTCCCTACTCTTGTTCTCTTGTCATCTGGTAGCTAGCCTTGTCCTTCACTTGAACAGGAACATGCCGACACTGAACACTCACTTTGCCTGCCTAAAGCCTCTCCAATCAGCTTCTGAAAGTTTCTTTCTAATACCATCAGAATTGAACTTGGCCCGATTTCAACTTTTGCACCAGTCCAATCCTTTTCCATAATTACTTTCAAACTAATAGTATTATGATCACTGATCCCCAAATGTTTACCCCTTAAACACCTGCCCTGCCTTATTTCATAAAAGGTCTGGGTTTGCCCCTTCAAGGCGTACATATTGATTGAGAAAATATTCCTGAACACACTTAATACATTCCACCCCACCCCAGCCCTTAGCACTATGACAGTCCAAGTCGATGTTTGGAAAGTTAAAAACCTACCATATTCCTCTAACTCTTATTGACAATTGGAGAAGCTATAATACAATTCCATCAAAGTGATCACCCCCTTTTGTTATTTTTCAGTTCCATCCTCATAGCCTCACTGCAGGATCCCCCAATAATATCTTCACTAAGTACTGCTGTCCTGTTCTCTCTAATCAAACATAGAACTGGCCCTGGTATCATTGTCCTACTTCTATCCCCTCCTGTGGCATTTGTACCAGAACATCGAGCTGCCAGGCCTGTCCCTCTCTCAGCCATGTTTAGCTATAATATCCCAACCCATGTACCTCTCCATGCCCCGAGTTCATCTGCTTTACCCCTCAGGTCTAGCATTGAAATAAATGCAGTCTAATCCATCAGTCTTCCTCGCTCCTCACCATGCTCCTGCCTGTCCTATCCACCCAACTGTCTCTCTTTAACTTCTGCATTTGCCTCAATCTTCTCAACTGCCTCATTATTGGAAAAAACAAGGCATGGCAGAGGCTGAAATACTGAGCAAATCACAAAGAGCTGGAGTAACTCAATGGGTCAGGCAGCATCTCTGGTGGACATGGATAGGCAACGCATCTGAAGATAGACACAAAATGCTGGAGTAACTTTGCGGGACAGGCAGCATCTCTGGAGATGGGTGATGTTTCAGGTCGAGACCTTTCTTCAGACTGAGAGTCAGGGGAGAGGGAGCCTAGAGATATGGAAGGGGAATGTGTGAGAACGACAGGTCAATGTGGGCGATGGTCAAGGTAATGTGGAGGGGTTCATTGATAGCTGAGGGGAAGGTGACAGCGAGACATACAATCGGTAAAATGAATCAGGACATGGCTGTGGTAGCGAGTCTGGGTTGAAACATGGCCGTAGAGCTGGAGAACAGGAAGAATCACAGATCGATCAAAGAGGTGCACAACTCTCGTTGGAGAGAGGGGTAGAACCTCTTCAACGTAGGCATACCTTGAGGAGGTTTTGCGGTGGAACAGACAAAATGTGAAGGAAGGAACTGCAGATGCTGGTTTTCACTGAAGATAGACACAAAGTGGCAGAGTAACTCAGCGGGACAGGCAAAGGTGTTCCAAACAGGAATGTCACCTATCCATGTCTTTCAGAGATGCTGCCTGACCCACTGAGTTACTCCAACACTATGAGTTTCAGTACACTAATCCTTTGAGTCCCACCCCCTTACCAGACTAGCTTAAACCCTTCTGAAAAACTCCAGCTAGCTTTCCCATCAGGATAATGGTCTCTCTTCAGTTCAGGCACAATCTGTCCCTAATGTACAAGTCACCTCTTCCTCAGAACAGATCGAAATGGTGCAAAAACCCAAACACCTGTTGTCCACGACCACGTTGTCATCTGTCCTGACCTCCAACTACTATTCTCTCTAGTAAACCAGAGATTCCTACTCTTGTAGTCCTGTTTTTTTTAATCTCCTGTTTTACTCCTTTTATTCACTCTGCAGGACTTTATCACTGTTTCTGCCAACATGCTCAACGACCTCTGACTGCTCGTCTCCCCTTTGGCAATGTTCTGCAATCACTCAGAAACATCCCACCCTGGAATCTGGAAGGCAACATATTGACCCAATATCCCTTCGGCAGCAACAGATTCTCCTGTCGATCCCTGCAACTATCGAGGCCCCTGTAACTCTTGCTTTCACTGTCCCCACCATTCCATGCTGTGCATCAGAGCCAGTTGCAGTGCCACAGACCCAGCTGTTGCTGTTTTTCTCCGCAAGGCCATTCCCACCCGACAGTATCCAAAATGGCACAGTTGTTAGTGAGGGGATTGTCCGCAGAAGAATCCTGTAACTCTCTTCTTGCCGCCTCCACCTTTCCTGGTGATCACCCAGCCACCTGTCGCCTGTACCTTTGGTGTGACCTCCTCACTGAAGCGCCATTTTATGACGTTCTCACCGATACTCCTGAATACAGTTCCAGCTGCTTGATGCAGTCAGATGAGAGCTGGAGCTGGACACACTTCCCAAACATGTGGTGGCCAGTGACTCTGAAACTTGCCCTGATCTCCCACACCCTGCAGGTGCACACCACTGCTCTGACTGCTATATTAGGGGAATAATAAGGCTAAAGATGAAAGTTAGAAAGATCTGCACTTGGAACTTCTTCACAGCCATTCCAAACGACCACTCCACTCAGCCTGACTCCCTTTTATTTGATACTTGGGGCACCGTCTTCACAGCTGCTTTTAAAAAAATCTTCAGCACTTCAGTCCTCACAGCTCAGCAGTCACTTGCGAATATAACTCAGCCTTTGAGCTTCCTTTCGAAGATGTCAATAACAAAGTTGTTGAACCGCCACAGCAAGGCATTTTGTGAGTAAAATGCACAGGAGGAGGAAGGATTGATAAGTACGGAACAATATTTCACATAGATTTCATGAACCTAATGAAGCACATTCAGCTGTGACCCTGCACCACTCTCTGTTAATAAGTACACTAACTTAAATTACCTTGCAGCAATTCCTCCAGGTCGTAGATTGGACACTCTTGGTTTCCCTTCCTTGTCTATTCCACCTGATACAGTAAGCCCCAGGGTGCTGCCTTCCTTTTTCATCAACTCCACTATAGTTTGACCGATAAATTCATCTATAGAGAGAGCACAAAACCGTGTTAATGACATAGGTATAACATCATTTATTAATCCCGTTTCGAAAAAGTGTCAGCCTGTTAAAACCTCGTTTCGCATAGAAATACAAATGTTTCACCTTTGCATACAATATTTTTCTCTCACCTAAGGAACTGTACATAGTTGGCATTATATTTGATGAATGGTCTCATGATAGCCCAGGCCTTTCCACTCCTGATACCACCTTTAAGGTGTGTTGCATCAGGAAGTGTCATTAAGGATACCTGCCGCCCTGCCCATTCAATTTTCTCTCTTTGAACGTGGGTGACGATACAGGGGCCTGAAAGCTTGGATGTCCAGACTTTAGAACTGTTTCTTTCCCACTGCTATCAGATTTCCCGAAACAATCACTTTTGTTTTCATATCTCCTTCCCAGAAGGACTATCATGTATTCTTAAACCTTCAGTGCCCTCTATAATGTTTGGGACAAACACCCATCATCAATTTATTTGCCTCTGCACTCCACAATTTAAGATTTGCAATAAAGAAAAAAATCACATGTGGTTAAAGTGCACATTGTCTGATTTCAATAAAGGCCATTTTTATACATTTTGGTTTCACCATGTAGAAATTACAGCAGTGTTTATACATAGTCCCCCCATTTCGGGGCACCATAATGTTTGGGACACAGCAATGTCATGTAAATGAAAGTAGTCATGTTTAGTATTTTGTTGCATATCCTTTGCATGCAATGACTGCTTGAAGTCTGCGATTCATGGACATCACCAGTTGCTGGTGATGCTCTGCCAGGCCTGTATTGCATCCATCTTTAGCTTATGCTTGTTTTGGGGGCTTTTCCACTTCAGTTTTCTCTTCAGCATATAAAAGGCATGCTCAATTGGGTTCAGACCAGGTGATTGACTTGGCCATTCAAGAATTGAAAAACTCCCTTGGTGCTTTAGCAGTATGTTTGGGATCATTGTCTTGCTGTAGAATGAACCGCCGGCCAATGACGCATTTGATTGAACTTGAGCAGATAGGATGTGTCTATGCACTTCAGAATTTATTATGCTACTACCATCAGCAGTTGTACCTTCAATGAAGATAAGTGAGCCAGTACCTTCAGCAGTCATACATGCCCAGGCCATAACACCCCCACCACCGTGTTTCACACATGAGATGATATGCTTTGGACCTTGGGCAGTTCCTTCTCTCCTCCATACTTTGCTCTTGCCATCACTCTGATATAAGCTAAACGTTGTCTCATCTGTCCACAATACCTTTTTCCAGAACTGTGGTTGCTCTTTTAAGTACCTCTTGGCAAACTGTAACCTGGCCGTCCTATTTTTGCGGCTAACCAGTGATTCGCATCTTGCAGTGTAGCCTCTGTATTTCCGTTCATGAAATATTTTGCTGACAGTGGTCATTGACAAATCCACACTCGACTCCTGAAGAGTGTTTCTGATCAGACAGGTGTTTGGGGATTTTTCTTTATTATAGAGAATTCATCTGTCATCAGCTGTGGAGGTTTTCCTTGGCCTGCCAGTTCCATTGTGATTAGTAAACTCACCAGTGCTCTCTTTCTTCTTAATGATGTTCCAAACAATTGATTTTGTAAGCCTAATGTTTGGCTGATGTATCTAACAGTTTTATTCTTGTTTCTCAGTCTCATAATGGCTTCTTTGACTTTCATTTGCACAACTTTGGTCCTCATGTTGATTAACAGTAATTAAAATTTCCAAAGGTGATGGAAAGACTGGAGGAAAGACTAGGTGCTGAGAGCTCTCTTATACCTGCATTAAGGAGGCAATTAAACACACCTGAAAAATTACAAACACCTGTGAAGTCATGTGTCCCAAACATATGGTGCCCTGAAATGGGGGGGGGGGGGGGGGACTATGTATAAACACAGCTGTAATTTCTACATGGTGAAACCAAAATGCATAAAAATACCCTTTATTAAAACAATGTGCACTTTAATTAACCACATGTGATTTTTTTTCTATTACAAAACTGAAATTGTCGAGTACAGATGCAAATAAATAAATGATGGGTCTTTGTCCCTAACATTATGGAGGGCACTGTATCTCATTTGGTTATTCTGTTATTGTTTTTGTTTTTTTGCGCTAGTACCATACTGCTACTTCTTGTAGTTTTTATTGCTGTATTTATTACCGCATGTAAAAGTATGATCTGTGAGGTTCATGCAAACAAGGAATTTTACCTATGTATATGAAAACCCTCTGGCTGCAAGCTCATTTAAGAGAGATAACTTTAATGGCTGTCAAAGCATTTCCAGCTGAAAATAGTAGCCAATGAAAGGATTTGGTCAAATCCTGCCACACGTTGTACATAACTGGAAGGTCGTGCCTCACCAGCCATGTTGGACAGGTCTTCTTTAAGGAAATGTAACTTTGAGTTTAGTTAATTGTCACATGTACCGAGGTGCAGTGAAAAAACGTTTGTTGCATGCGGAAAGACAATACGATTACAATCGAGCCATCCTCAGTGTTCAGATACATGATAAAGGGAATAACGTGAATAACATTTAGTGCAAGTTTATTCCCATAATGAGATTGATTGCAGTCAAGTGTGTAACAAGTACAAGAGGTTCACTGTCATCAAGAAATTATGGGACAAATAATATTGGCCTTTCTGATGATTAAAGGCCCTGTCCCACTTACGTGTCCTTGGCATGCAAATTACGCGACCTCGACGTCGCGTTGAGGCATCGTGTGGCTGCGCGGGGCTGGTCCCACTGAGAAGCGCGGAGGGGTATGGAGTTGTGCGCGGTATCGCGCCGTGCTCCGAAATTTTGTAGCAAACGAAATCTTTGCGTGTCACCAGCCTGTTGCGTAACTGACGGCCAAAGTGGGACAGGCCCAAGACCCTGGTGCAACACAACATCTCACCTCCAACAGCAGCAGAAGAAGCAAACGATCGTCGAGCTCGGCCTGGGGCTCACGGCCATTGCGGTCCGGATCCACCCCGCACTTCTACTCCCAGAGGGGGGCCAAGAAAATTGAAGATAGACACAAAATGCTGGAGCAACTCAGTGGGACCGGCAGCATCTCTGGAGAGAAGGAATGGATGACTTTTTTGTTCAATACCCTTCTTTCAGACTGAAGAAGAGTCTCGGCCCGATACATCATCCATTCCTTCTCTCCAGAGATGCTGCCAGGCCCGCTGAGTTACTCCAGCATTTTGTGTCCATCTTCAAATGACGTCACGCGCTCCAGACGGCAGTGCGGATGCATAAAGTCGCGCACAACCTTCGCGGCACTGTTGCGACCACGAGGTCGCGTAATTAGCGTGCCAAGGACACGTAAGTGGGACAGGGACTTAACTGGTGGACATTTTTCCACAGCTGGTTTTGGATGTTCCGTAAGTAGTTAAACAAGTTTGATATAGGTGAGGGGTATGGAGAAGTAGTGGAGGATATGAGCTGGATATTAACCTGTGTTTTAATATTGTGTTTCCTTGCTGTAAACTGCTCCATTACAGCTTCACAACTAGTTAAAAGAGGCTTTACACCCGAGCCTTGGGTTCAACCATTTTATTCAGGATCCATCTTGGCCACTGCCTCGTGGGTATTGCTTCATCGGTACTGCACCACCGATGGCGCTATTCCCATAACATCCCCCTTTGTTTACAAAACACATATGTACAGGCATTTTACATGTATAGCAATAAATTAAATTCTTCCATGGCATCTTATTCCACTGAGTCCAACATGTGTCCGACAGTCCATATTCCACCATGCATTTGCTAGTCCATTTCAGTGGTAGCTTTCAAATTCTCATTCCTTTGATCTGCGACAGTTCAGTGCTCGGAATGATCTAAACTTTGAACAACACATGTCTGGTTCCTCATTTCCTTTCTCCTATTTATTTATTTATTTGTTTGTGTGTTTGTTTGTGTGTTTATTTATTCCTTTCCCCTTTTTATTTATTAATTTGTTTAGTTTTAAAATGGCCATTACCACTACTTCTAAATAAAACTATGCACTTCAAACCATAAAAGAACAATATAACATTAACATTGAAAACATAACCTAATGTATGTAATTAAAAGTCTCATCTTGACCACTTCCTGTCTGCGTTGTATATTGATTTTAGAAAAAACGCTAGCCTGTATTTCTGTGATTTTTGGCCACCTTACTCACAGTCCTCCTCCGCTGAGCCAGCCCCGAGGATTTTTCCCATCGATGAAAAATAAAAATGTTATGCGTGTTTAAAAAACCTTGAGATCACCTGATTGGTCCTCTCGCCTGTCAATCACCGCGATGAAGGTAACGCCCCTTCCGAAGGGGGCAGGAATCAACTGTGAATCAACTGAACTGTGAGTCTGCAATGTACTTGAAATAAATGATTTGTTAGCGCTTAATAACAATGCCATGAGTTGTTTGGCCTGCTGCCCTGCCTGTGCTTGAAAGTGCAATGCTCAATTGGAAATGAAATGAAATGAAATGAAATGAAATGACAATGCCATGAGTTGTTTGGCCTGCTGCCCTGCCTGTGCATAAAATTGCAATGCTTCATTAGGTCTGACGGTGTTTGGAAGGAATACATGCTTTATTAGGTCCGACTGTGTTTGGAAGGAATAAATGCTTTATTAGGTCCGACTGTGTTTGGAAGGAATAAATGCTTTATTAGGTCCGACTGTGTTTGGAAGGAATAAATGCTTTATTAGGTCCGACTGTGTTTAGTCCAAAAGTCCCGCTCATTTCGCGACTTCCGTTTAGTGGACAGGTCGCGCTGAAATGCAGAGGTCATTCTGATTGCGTAATTTTATGGTAAATGCAAAGGTCACGCTGTTTGCAGAAGTGCCGCTGACTGCGGAAGTCCCACAGTAGGCCGCGCTCAGCCGTGTGAGTAGATCCAAGAAAGTTTACTGTCATAGATGTGTGTGTGTGTGTGTGTGTGTGTGTGTGTGTGTGTGTGTGTGTGTGTGTCCCACTTTGTCTAGTAGCCTTTTAAATCTATAATCAACTACATGTACAGGCGCTATCCTTATTTGGGCACATAATCCTGCAGATAGCGTGGTTTTCGAACGCATCTACCAGATCTTGTTGTCAGGGTTTGATGCTCCCTGGGGAACGGTGGTTGGCCCATAGGTCGATTGCCTCGCTCCGGTTTAGGCATCATCTCACCAGGGCATCCAGGTCAACATCAGCGCGATGAAATGGCTCTTTGGTCTTCCTCAGATGGCGCCAATTCCGACGATTGGTGACGCCGTCCTCGGTTCTGACTTCATACGATCGGGGTTGTGCCACACGGCCTACAACCGCAGCCTTCCTCCAGGGCAGATGTTGGTGACCGGTCGGCTTCACTCAAACTGGATCTCCAGCTTTCAGGGGTATCAGACCTTGGGATCCCCTGTTGTAGTAGTCTGCTTGTCTGCCTCTAGCTGCTCTCAACTCAGCTCCTACCCTTTTCTGAATTTCAGGTTTGAGCAGCCTCTGAGTAATTGGTAGAATGGTCCTGGTACGTCTGTTCATCAGTCTTTGTAATGGACTGCTACTCATTCCAGGTGTTGGTGTGTTGCGTAAAGCTAGTAGGCTCATGTAAGGGTCAGCTCCTGCAGCCTTAGCATTCTTCAGCAATGACTTCGCAACTTTCACACTGCTCTCCGCCTTTCAATTACTCTGTGGATAATGGGGTGAGTGTCGTATGTTCAAACAGCCACTTCTTGGCAAATCTCTTGAACTCCTCAGCTGTGAACTGTGGCCCATTATCTGTGATGAACTGATCTGTTATTCCATCTTGCAAACTGGCCTTTGATTTTAGATGACATTAAATGCCAGTGGTTTCTCCAGCTGGTCTATTTCCCAATATCCTGAGAAGTAGTCCACAGTGATCAAATAGTTCCTTCCATCCAAGTGGAACAAATCTGCACCCACCTTCGCCCATGGCCTCTCTGGAATTTCATGGGAATACAGTGTTTCTTTTGGTTGCTCTTTCCCTTGAGCTTGACATGTCTCACATTTCTGTAGAAAGTCCTTGATTTCTGCACTCATTCCGGGCCAATGCAGACATTCTCTTGCCCTTCTTAGACAGCCATTCACACCAATCATGTAATCATGTGATCATGTCTCATCTCCTAGGGATGATTACTCTCTCTACTCTGAATATGAGGTCATCTCCAACACTCAGCTCGTCAGTCACGTGGAAATAGGAGATAGGCTCTGGGTCGACAGCCTTCTTGTTCTCTGGCCAGCCTCGTTTGATCACCTCTTGCAGTCTCTGCATTGTCTCATCTTTTTTCGTTGCATCCCTTATGCCATTTAGCAGAGGCTGTGATATTGGGATGTGCCTTGCCAGGTTTACAGTCTCCAGTTCCCTCATGGTCTTGTCAGTCTTGCCAGTCTGAATATATGCTCTGCTCAGTGTGTCCGCAAGCTGCATCTTCTTCCCTGGTCTGTATCGTATTGTCACATCATAGGTCTGCATCCTCACCAGCATCCTCTGCAATCTCTTTGGTGCACGATGAAGTGGTTTTGTGGCGATTATATCCAGTGGCTTATGGTCTGACTGCACATTCACTGGCCTTCCATATGTGTACACATGGAACCTCTCTACACCAAACACCACAGCCAGCAATTCTTTTCTATTTGTGCATATCTGGTCTCCGTATCCGTCAGGGCCCTGCTGGCATAGGCAACTGGATGGCCCTCCTGCATCAGGGCCACACCAAGTCCAGTTTCTAACGCATCGGCCTGTACTGTCAGCTCCTTGGATGGATCACAGTATCTGAGTATCGAAGTGCGTTGTTATCAGTCGGAATTATGCTCAATGAAGCATTCACATATTATTTCTGCTTCAAATAAAGTCACAAACTAAACATATTCACCAATCAAGACATGATATGTACCACAATGACATGCAGCAAAATTATAATACAGTATCTCAACTCTTTTTACACATTGCAATTAATGCAATTTCTATTATTTCCTTCCACTTCCCAGGGGTGGAAAACCCAGGGGGGCCAGAGAGGACATGCCCCACCCCCCCACGTTTTGAGAGGTGGGGGACATCCCCCCCAAGTTTTTGTGATCCGGATTTTAAAATCTCCGCTTTCGCGAGACAGTGGAGGTGGGACTGCTGATCGAGGGCGCCGATTGGACGAGAGAGACGCCGGTCAGCAGGCAATGGGGGCGGGACATGATGATTCAGCACGATGATTGGAGGAGGGAGGAATGGGGGGGTGGGTCTGAGGATAGAGTGCGGTGATTGGAGGATGGAGCCGTGGCACAGACCTGCACCTCATCCACAGCCAGGATCGATCCCGGCCGGGTCTCCAGCGCTGTCCCGTTCCCACCCGAGTGCCACCCCCCCCCCCCCCACGGGTGGCCAGAGAGGTCGGGAGTCCCACAGCCCACAGCCAGCGCAGAGAAGCAGTGCTAAACCCAGCTCACTCTGCCTGTCCCAACCTGGCTGGGCTTGCGGGAAATATGGTCAGCGCAGATGTCCCGTCAATCCAGTCAGGGCTGTAGTTAACCCGGCGAGACAGGCAGAGTTGAGCTGCATTTTGCGCTGGATTGAGCCTCCGAAGCCTCGCGCATGTGTGTGTGAGTGTGCGCATGCGCGCGCGGCCGCCAAAAGATTGTGGCCCCCCTGTCCCCTCCATATTTTGATGGCGAGTTCCGTGCCAGCCACTCCCAAGCAAAAATGTGGTCGGATTATTCAGCGTATGATCAACTTGTGTCAATAAATCCTGGACCATGATAACATATATGCTTAACCGTGCACACTACAGATTGATGCAAGCATGTTTTCTGTGTAGGACCGAAAAATATCATGACATGGCCATGGCATGGGTCGTTATTGCTATTGGCACAGAAGCACTCTCGCTTCCCACATAATTTATCCACAACAAAATATACAGGTTTCAAGGAATTTTCTAAAGGCATTTGATGATAATAGCTGGTAAAACTGACTATACCCATCTGAGAGGTTAAACATTACACTAACAAGAGATGCCAAAGGACATAAATGCAGCAAATGTTCTTTTGGTAATACGTTTAAAGGTGTCAAAACGCCACATTACCGGACATTCAGATTAGATGTATGTGTTGTGAACAGCAATGAAGATACCCAGTTTGTAAGCACCAAATTTAAAAATAATTGTTGATAAACGCTTTTCCATCATTCCCACTTCAGAATTAACATTCAATTTTCAACTGAAATATCTCCTGACCAAATTTGTGATGTATATGACCGACCATAGAAGTAAAACCTGGAAAAATACAACGTATAGTTGTGAATGTTGCTCATCAAAACAACAGTACTGATACTCCATATTAAGAGCATTGATTTGCCATTAAAATGAATTCTGTAATAACGTGTCAACGGTAGCAGTGACAATTGAACACTGGTTTTTATGTTTCACGTGTTCACAATTTAATTAATCCATCTTTTTGGATTAAAACAAATAATAACATTGGGAATTAAAACATATTTGATTGCATTCCTTTATCAAACATAGTCGATGTTCGCTCTGAAGACATTGAATCAGTGCGGGGTGGATGGATGGATGGCGGTGGGGGGGGGGGGGGGTTGAGAAGGCAATCGGTGCGGAATGGAGCGCGAGGGATGACAGTGGGGTTGACTTGGGGGATCTGTGCAGGATAGAAGGGGGGTGCAGTGCAGGATGAAGGGGAGGGGCAGTGCAGGATGGATGGGAAGGGGGGTCAGTACAGGATGAATTGGGGGACCAAGGTAGGATTGATCCTACATTGGGTCCCGCTGCTGCTGCTGTGCGGGGCCCGTCATTCGCTCCAACCCTCCGTCACGCCACACTTAGCATCTTTCCCACGCATTACAGCCGTCGCCGACACAAAACGTCACATTCCTTTTCTGCAGAGATGCTGCCTGGCCCGCTGAGTTACTCCAGTTTTTTTGTGTCTATCTTCGGTATAAACCAGTATCTGCGTGCCAAGCCGAGCAAAATGACTCGGCGTTTATTGGCCAAGTATTCACATACAAGGAATTTGCCTTGGTGCTCTGCCCACAAGTAACAACATGACATAAAGTGACAGTTACGAATGACTCAGAAAACCCTAAACATTAATAATAATAAAACATTAATGATAAAACACCATTGATCAAACATGTGAACCAACAAAATACCAGATCAAAGGGAGGCTACAGACTTTTGGCTGTTGAGTAGAGCAACTACTCATGGATAAAAGCTGTGTTTATGTCTGGCTGTGGCAGCTTTGACAATCCGGAGTTGCCTTCCAGAGGGAAGTGATTCAAAGAGTTTGTGGCCAGGGTGAGAGGGGTCAGAGATGATCTTGCCCGCTTGCTTCCTGGCCCTTGCAGTGTACAGTTCATCAATGGATGGAAGGTTGCAGCCAATAATCTTCTCTGCTGATCGGACGATTCGCTGCAGCCTCCAGGTGTCGTGCTTGGTGGCTGAGCCAAACCAGACCATGATGGAGAAGGTGAGAACAGACTCTACAATGGCCGTGTAGAATTGGACCATCATTGCCTGTGGCAGATTGTGCTTCCTCAGCTGCTGCAGGAAGTACATCCTCTGTTGTGCCTTTTGACTGTGGAGTCGATGGTAGCCCCCCACTTAAGGTCCTTGGAGATGATGGTTCCCAGGAACTTAAAAGACTCCACAGATGTGACTGTGGTGTAGTTGATGGTGAGTGGGGTGAGGGGAGGGGGAGCTCTCCTAAAGTCTACAATCAATTCCACTGTCTTAAGAGCATTGAGCTCTAGGTTGTTGCTACGGCACCAGGACGCCAGCTGTGTGACTTCCTGTCTGTAGGCAGATTCCTCCCCATCCTGGATCAGTCCAATCAGGGTTGTGTCGTCCGCAAACTTGAGAAGCTTGACGGAGGTGGCTGTGGAGGTGCAGTCGTTGGTGTAGAGAGAGTAGAGGAGAGGAGAGTTTACACAGCCTTGCGGTGCTCCTATGCTGATCGTTTGCGGGTCTGAGATGTGCTTTCCCAGCCTCACATGCTGCTTCCTGTCTGTCAGGTGCTGGTGATCCACCGACAGAGGGGTTCAGGCACAGTCAACTCAGAAGTAGTAGTTTGGAGTGTAGTACCTCTGGCACAATGGTATTGTATGCAGAGCTAAAATCAACAAACAGGATCCTCGCATAGGTCCCCTGGCGGTCTAGGTGCTGTAGGATGAAGTGCAGGCCCAGGTTGACTGCATCATCCACAGATCGATTGGCCCAATATGGAAACTGCAGAGGGTCCAGCAGGGAGTTTGTGATATTTTTTAGCTTGGCCAGAACAAGCCTTTCGAATGTCTTCCTGACTACAGAGGTCAGTGCGACAAGCCTGTAGTCATTAAGGCAAGTAATCCGTGACTTTTTGGGTATTGGGACAATAGTGGAGACTTTGAAGCAGGCAGGGACAGTAAATGTTTGCAGGGACTGGTTAAAAATGTCTGTATAGACCGGTGCCAGCTGTTTGGCACAGAGCTTAAGAGTAGAGGGGGAAACATTGTCAGGTCCTGGGAATTTCCGGCTTTTTTGTCCTCTGAAAAGCCTCTCCGATTCCTCTATTTTTATTGTTGATATTGGATAAGTGATGTTGTGCAGCACAGAGGGTGTGGGTGATTGAGTGTGCAGTGGTGATTGGAGAGGGGTGGGTGTACAAGGGCCCAGTCTTTGCAGACTGAGGTCAGGCTGTGAGTGGGTGTGAAGTGTTGGTTGGGGTGGGAAATGGTCCAGTCTATTCATACTGGAGTCTTGCCTTAAGTAGGTTTGAAGTGGTGAATGGGAAGGAGAGGGTGCAGGGTCCATTCTTTGCAGTCTGGGGTCTGGCTGTGTTGGTTGGGGAAGGGGGGGGAGGGGGGGGGGGGGGGGGGAAGGGGGGGGAGGGGATACCAGGGTTACGTTTCTGATTTTCAAACCTGCAGTAAATCTCATTCAGGTCGTTGGTCAGCTGACGATTCTCCGAAGACCGGGGGGCTTTCCTCTTGTAGCTGGTAATTTCTTGCAAGCCCTTCCAAACTGAAGAAGAGTCTATAGCTGAAAACCTGGCTCCTCAACTTCTCAGTCCCTTTCCTTGGCAGCTCTGATTCCTCTTCTCAGCTTGTACTTGGCCTGCCTGTAGAGGTCTGCATCCCCGCTCCTGTAGGCCTCCTCTTTAGACCGTCGGAGCTGTCTGAGTTCTGCAGTGAACCAGAACTTGTTGTTGTTGAACCATGTCCGGGTCTTAGTTGGAATGCAACTGTCCTGGCAAAAGCTGACATATGATGATACAGATATCTGTAACTGACCTACATCTTGCTGTATCCTTTGACAGCTGTCTTCACTGTCTGTAGCTTCGGTGAAACCCATTGGCCCATATTTCCCCAGATTATCCCTATTTCCCTTCATAAACAAAGAAACAACCATGGCAACTCTTCTGTCCTCATCTGTGTCTAGAGCGGATACAAAGACTTTGTCCACGCTCACGCAACTTCCTCTCTTGCCTCTGGCTATGTCATTGCATAGATGCCATCAGGCACGGGGGATTTAACCATCTTAATGCTCCTCAAGAGACTAAACACCAACGCTTTCTTGATCCCAAAATGTCCAAACATTAGTATATCTTAGTATATTAGTAGACCAGTCTGATCAAGGGCCTCGACCCGAAACGTCACCCATTCCTTCTCTCCAGAGATGCTGCCTGACCCGCTGAGTTACTCCAGCTTTTCGTGTCTATCTTCAGTTTAAACCAGCATCTGCAGCTCCTTCTTACACATTAGTATATCCCACACTGATCTGACTATTGTCCAAGCCCTTCACCTTGGTAAAGGGGTGGGAGGTTGCAACATTCACGTGGTCCACCCTGTTTCGACTAATGCAATCAACCCGACGTGCACAAACAAAAGAACAAATAGAACAAGTTGATCTATAACTTTAAGCTGTGCACTCCATTCGCAAGAAGAAGACTTGGTAAATATTGATGCAAAGTTCTCATTTGTATCTCGTTTACATCCTCTTAATCCAAGCATAAATTTCTTCCTTTATCTTTTGAGTGTTCCTACCTTCTCCATTCCACCTTCTACCTTCCAATATTTAACGTACGTATTAAAAGCTTTGCGGCTCTCTTTAATCTTTCTTGCCAAGGATATTTCATGGCCTTTAGATGTCCCACGTTACTGCTTGAGTTCTTTCCTGCTTTCAACGCCCCTGTCTGATTTCAACTACCTAAATGTTACATACATTTACTTTTTCTGGCAGTTGGATTAAAAGTGAAGGTGCAGGAGCTGAGTTGAAGACGGTAGTTTGGATGAGACAAGTCTGCATCGCTCGAAGAGTCAGTCCTTTTGGCAACAGGGAGGAAGTGCTTGCATTTCATTCGTAGTTCCCAAGATTGAGTGGTGTGAGTGTGAATCAGTTGCCCATCTCTGATCAGCACCCCATTAGATGTAAAGGTGACAAGGTACACTCGGGGTGCAACAGTCAGACACTTATAGGTGGAAGGGTTCAGTTAAAAATAAATTGTGGAGGAGCATATATTTTGTTTGGTCACAAGTGGGTCAACTTGGGAACACCTGCACCAACTTCTTTCAGTTGTGACTAAGGAGCCTGCTTGAAAAAATCTGAATTGAAGAAATGACCTTGTGGAGAACGCCTTCAGCGTGGCGATATACCTGTTGTTGCAGTGTAACACTGTGATCAACAGTACATCTCAGATGCTCTAATGAGAGTCGATGATTATCAGAAATTTGAAACAATCCCATTAGTCAGAGAGCAACTTCAATTAAATCACTGCCTGGAAGTCCCGCGGGGCCAAGCAATCAAGTGATGAGTGCAGCTCCATTCTTTAACCACATTTATATTTTTATCATGAGGTAACAGCACAGGTTTACAGCCGTGATTCACTACAGATTTATCAATTTTGACATTGGCGCTTCCCACAGTTGCATTATGCTTGCTATCTTTTTCTCTTTAACTCCTGAAACAGGTAGGAGTAAGACATCTTTACACAGAGTAGAACAATTCTCAGCTGGCTGCAGAGAGCCTCCCGTGACATGCTGTCAACTACAATGATTCCGTCGGCCAGAATGAATGTCACAGTCTGAGGAAATTATTAGCCTGTCAGTAAAAAAGTGAATGCACTGATCTTCCAGAAATGTCAGCAGCTGATCAGATGGAACAGTGGATCGGAAATCCCAAAGCCACAGCAGTGAGGGAGTGCCTTCATAATGAAGAACGCAACATCTTAATGAGGAAGAAGGGGTTTCAAGAAAGGGTCTCAACCCAAAATGTGTCCCTTTCCTTCTCTCCATAGATGCTGCCTGTCCCGCTCAGTTACTCCAGCACTTTGTGTCTTTCCGTGTGAACCAGCATCTGCAGTTCCTTGTTTCTCAATCATCTATTTTGGTGCAGGGGTGTTATAGGCCAACATTGCAAAGAGTCTGAAGAAGGGTCTTGACCCAAAATGCCACCCATTCCTTCTCTCCATAGATGCTGCCTGTCCAGCTGAGTTGCTGCAGCTTTCTGTGTCTATCACCACCTTTTTAAGGACATAAAGGGAGGGGCAATAAGTTTTGGGTTTTGCAGCAACTGACATCAAATGGTTGAATTAGAAATAGAACGAGTACAGCAAGGCATCAGATAAACTAAAAACTGCCAATGCTGGAAATCTGTGGCAAGCCAAACAGAGCTCATATTTCAGGTCGCAAAAAGTATTCATTAGAACTGGTGAAGAGAGAAAGCATGGCCTCCTGGATCGCCGTGCAGAAGCCCGGATCAGGGCGCATCTGGGGCCTCGCAGGTTGGACGAAGGAGCCGGGCCTCGCGGTTGGAGTCGGCGAAGCGGCCGGCGGAGCCCGTGGCTGGGGCCCGGGACGGCACCACGGAGGCATGAAGTGGGATGTCGACAGCGGCGAGGCCTCGCTGGTGGTGAAGCTTTGTGACGATGGGGCCTCGGCGGCGGTGAAGCCTCGCAGGTCGACGGTCGATAAGAGCGTGGAAGACCATGGTGACGGAGATGGGGAAGAACAATGGAGGATCCGGCGTGGGGAAACCGCTGTGTTGGGGGGGGGGGGGGAGAGCAAAATGAGAAGCCAACGTACTTTGTAACTTCGTCAGTGCCCTCAGTGGCCACTATTCATACACGTTGGGTATGCAAGCAAAGAATCTCACTGTGCCTAGTCACATGTGACAGTAGAGTATGCCATTCCATTTTCACCGGGCGACACTGTGGTGCAGGGGTAGCGTTGTTGCCTTACAGCATTTGCAGCGCCGGACACTCAGATTCGATCCCGACCATGGGTGCTGTCTGTACGGAGTTTGTACGCTCTCCCTGTGCCCGCATGGGTTTTCTCCGAGATCTTCAGTTTCCTCACACACTACAAAGACGTACAGGTTGGTAGGGTAATCGGCTTGGTATAAAGTGTTCCTAGTGTGCGTAGGATAGTTTTAATCGGTGGTCGGTGCGGACTCGGTGG
Source organism: Okamejei kenojei (assembly GCA_035221665.1). NCBI lineage: Eukaryota > Metazoa > Chordata > Chondrichthyes > Rajiformes > Rajidae > Okamejei > Okamejei kenojei. Next base: position 9,298,133 of record CM069149.1, on the reverse strand, counting down.
GCTGAAGGGCCTGTTTCCACGCTGTATCTCTAAACTAAACTAAAGGTGGGGGCGAATTAGGTAAAATAAATGAAATATCTCTGATGGAATGGTGGGTGCATTGAGTTGAGGGAGAGGCCTGAGTTGGACTGAAACAAAGACCGTTCCAGGTATCCCACAAAAAGACTGGTGTAGTTCGGGCCATTTAGGACACGGTATCGCCTAAAGATAACAGACGGCCTGGTTTCAAATTGCAAGGAAGAAGTTGTGATAATCCATATCATCACAGACATGGTACTGGAAAAACTAATACGATTAACAGCCAGACAAGTTGCCTGGACACTATGGCCTGCATCCAAGGGTTCTAAAGGCTTTCAGATAGAATAAAGCCACTGGATGAAATTGAGTTCCAAGAAATACCAAACTTTTGGAAAACCGCAGATATGACTTTTTTGTTCAAGAAGGGAAGGTGCAAATAGTGCGATACCACGGTTCAATTAGCGTAAGGTCTGTTGTTGACAAGATTCCGGAGTATTTACTCAAGGAAGAAGTAGCTAATCATTCAGAAAAGAAGGAACTGCAGATGCTGGAAAATCGAAGGTATGCTGGGGAAACTCAGCAGGCGACCCGAAACGTCGTCTGTTTCCTTCGCTCCATAGGTTCAGAAAAGCTTAATGTATTGAAAGCTAAGTTAACATGCTTTTGATGAAAGCAGAATTAGATTTGACAAAATTCTAATATATAAATTACAACAAGCAGAGTCAATGGGGGAGGAACTTGTAAATGCAGTATATTTGGATGTCCAAAAGGCATTTGACAAGATGCAACATAAAACACAAGATTACAGCTCACAGTAGTGTGGGTAATATGTGAGCGTGGACTGATGACTGGTTATCACATAGAAGATGGAGAGGAGGAATAAATTGGTCTTTTCTTAAGGCTGCAACTATTTGAGTGTCATCAGGATCAGTTTAATTCAAAGATACAGTTTAGTTTAAAGATACACTGCAGAAACAGGCCCTTCGGCCCACCGAGGCCACGCCGACCAGCGATCCCTGCACACTAACACTATCCTGCACACACTAAGGACAATTTGCAATGATGCCAAGCCAATTAACCTACAAACCTGTACATCTTTGGAGTGTGGGAGGAAACTGGAGCATCCGGAGAAAACCCACGCAGGTCACGGGGAGAACGTACACACTCCGTACAGACAGCGCCCGTAGTCAGGATCGAACCCTGGTCTCTGGCGCTGCAAGGCAGCAACTCGACCGCTGCGCCACCGTGCCACCCTTTTTACTTTTTAATGACCTAAAGGAGGGAGCAGAGTATAAGGTATTCTAGTTTGTCAATGACACTGAAATAGATGGAAGGGCTTATTGAAATGAGGATATTTAAATTATTTTAAAAGATATAGATAAATTGAATGAGTGTACCTTGACGAGAGCCTATGCACTTTAGAAAGGTAAATTAAACGGCAGATTATTATCTAAAAGGATAGAAATTGTAAATGAGTGAATTGCTGGGAGTTAGGAAACGTCACCCATTCCTTTTATCCAGAGATGCTGACTGTTCTGCTGAGTTACTCCAGCATTTTGTGTCTATTTTCAGTGTATGCCAGCACCTGCAGTTCCTTCCTACAATTGAAATATGGAAGATGGCTAAAGTTTAGAAATACTATTACAATCGTACAGAGGTTCGGTTTTGAGGTACGGTGTACAGACTTTATTTATGCACTTGATACACTTGGGTTAGACCCCAATTACCGTAAATCTCCGAGTCTGAATCAGGGCAAACTCGGGAGAACGTTTGACTGGATGGACTCATGAATCGACGTTCGTCTCCTTGCACGGCTATCTTTGTGTTCCGGGGACACCTCCTACAGCCGACCTTGAAGGCGTTGGAGGCATTACCCCAATTCACCCTCCTACTGGCCCTTGCTCCTTGCGTCCGACTGCTTTTTGGAGGGAGCTGTCTCCCACCTCATCAGACCTCTGGTCTTCAGGGAGTTCAGGCCTTGCAGCTACCTGCCACAGGCTGAGGTCGACCCAGCCTTTGGGTCCTCCAGGCAGTTTCCCGGTTCCACACTCCGCCGAGCCTTCGGTTCCTCTGGGCAGCTTCCCAGTACTGCGGTCCACCCACTATTTGAGTCCTCCGGGTAGGTTCCTGGTTTGATACCCACCCAGCCTGCAGTTCCTCCGGGCGGGTTTTCGGTTCCATGGCCCACCAAACCTTCAGGTAGGTCATCAGGGCCAGGAGGGGTCCCAATTCTGCGGCCTGCTGAACCTTCAGCTATTCCGGGCACCTCGGGAAAGGAGAGTCAATGGTGGAAGATAAAAAAAATATGGTGGGACAAGAGCAGACTGCAACAGTGAATGAGTTTCTATGGGCAGTCCTGCTTAGTTTTAGATTTATTATTGTCACGTGTGCTGTCACAATGCATGGCTTAATTCTGTATGCTATCCAAACAGGTTAAATATCTATATAACTAAAAGTCTCATCTTGACCACTTCCTGTCTGCGCTGTATATTGATTTTAGAAAAAATGCTACCATATATCGGATGATTTTTGGCCATCTGACTCATAGTCCTCCTCCGCTGAGGCAGCCTGAAAGATATTTCCGATCGATGAAAAAAAAATTATGAGTGTTTAAACAGATCTTGATCAGCTGATTGGTCCTCTTGCGTGTCAATCATCACGGTGATGGTAACGCCCCTTCTGGGGGGGGGGGTGTGGGGCGCAGGACTATAAAACCCCGGATGCCTGGACGTGAGTCGGTCACTCTGGAAGATCGCAAGGGAGAGTCCACAACTGTGATTCTAAGCTGTGAATCAATTGAACTGTGAGTCTGCAATGTACTTGCAATAAATGATTTGTTAGCCCTTAATGACAATGCAGTGAGTTGCTTGGCAATTTGGTGGCCTGTACTCTGCTTGAAATGCTATGAAATTGAATTTGGTGGACTGCACTCTGCTTGAAATGCTATGTAATTGAATTTGGTGGCCTGCACTCTGCTTGAAATGCTATGAAATTGAATTCAGTGGCCTGCACTCTGCTTGAAATGCTATGAAATTGAATTTGGTGGTCTGCACTGGAATTTCAAGGAATAGCAGTGAGTGAACTGCCAGCCCACCAGCCCTGAGTGACTGAGCTGCCAGCCCACCAGGCCTGAGTGACTGAGCTGCCAGCCCACCAGGCCTGAGTGACTGAGCTGCCAGCCCACCAGGCCTGAGTGACAGAGCTGCCAGCCCAAGAATCCTCTGGAAACCAGTCCCTTTGGCCCAGAAAGCCCCGCCCCCCCCCACTGGCCACCAATATTGGAATTGGTGGAGAGGTGGGGGACCAGCCCTCCCGTGTGAACATGGGACCCAACGGGTCCCACTTAGTCTAGTTTAATATATAAATACAATCAGGTCCACCTCAAGTATGTAGGAAGGAACTGCAGATGCTGGCTTACACCGAAGATAGACACAAATTGCTGGAGTAATTCAGCGGGACAGGCAGCATCTCTGGAGAGAAGGAATGGGTGATGTTTCGGGTGGAGGCCCTTCTTCAGAATGAAAGTCACGAAAAAGGGAAATTAGAGATATAGATGATGATGTAGGGAGATATGGAACAATGAATGAAAGATATGCAAAAAAGTAACAATGATAAAGGAAAAAGGCCACTATTAGCTGTTTGCTAGGTGAGAACGAAAAGCTGGTATGACTTGGGTGTGGGGCGGATGGAGAGAGAGAATGCATGGGTTACTTGAATATTGAGAAATCAATATTCATATCACTGGGTTGTAAGCTACCCAAGCAAAATATGAGATGCTGTTCCTTCAATTTGCGTTTGGCCGCACTCTGAAAATGGAGGAGGCCTATGACAGAAAGGTCAGTGTGGGAATGAGAAGGGGAATTATGATGTTAAGCAACTGGGAGATCAGGTTGGTCCAGGTGGACTGAGCGAGGGTGTTCAGCGAAACGATCGCCCAGTCTACGTTTGGTCTCGCTGATGTATAAGAACATCTTGAACAACAGATACAGTAGGTGAGGTTGGAGGAGATGCAAGTGAAAGGACCTGCGGGGTCCCTGGACATAGTCGAGGGAGAAGGTATAGGGACAGGTGTTGCATCTCTCCTGCAGTTGCTGGAGAAAGTATCTGCTGGAGAGTTGCAGAGGGAACCGTCTCTCGGGAAGGCGGAAAGGGGTGGAGATGGGAAGATGTGACTAGTGGTGGGATCCCGTTGGAGGTGGCGAAAAAGTTGGAGGATAATGTGTTGTATGCCACGGCTGATGGGGTGAAAGGTGAGGACTAGCGGGACTTCAACCTCAAGTATAATAGATATACCAAAGCAGAAATTACAGAATGAAAAAGATAATTCTCAGCATTGAGGCGACAGTTCCAAGGACACACAATAGGGTAGAGGTGAATCGGACAGTACCTAGCTTATGGAAGGACCGTTCTGAGGACTGATAACGGAGGGGAAGAAACTTGGCTATCACAAGGCTGAAACTGTGAGACTACGACTCTGGAAGCCCAACAGGAATGATCTCCTGAGGAAATAGGGCGAATGGGAGCTCAGCCGAAAGAAATAAAAGATTGTTATGGGATCAAAAGAGCAATGAGTGAATCTACTGAAATGGGCCACACATTGAGATACCAAAGCTGCAGGTTTATTGCCCTCCTTTGGATGTTGTGTGGCAGTTGCGTGAAGGGTTGGGTGGGGAACCTCAGCAAGTGATCTACATCTCATCATCCCTGCTGCAACCAGCTTGAGAGTTGCCGCAGATGATGTGGGGGTGACTTTGATCTCTTCCAAAAGTCGTGATATTGCAGCAAGAATGGATAATAACAGTGACATTCCATGCACCCGTTTTATGGAACCAATACATTGCAGCTGTCTCAACATTTAAATAAAAAAAAATTCCAGAGAGCTGTTTTAAAAAAGGAATGGAAACATGACATCTTGTTCAAATAAATGCTCTTCTCATCCAGCACTCAAAGACACACTTGAGACAGATCAAAAGCTTGTGCAGTGTTTTGGCATCAGCAACTCTCTCCATTCAATATCACAATGGCCATCCAACAACATCCAGTCAATACTGGAGCATATCCCAACAGATTTGCTATGTCTATATTGCGCCCTACAATGGTTTTGCAGTTTGTGTCTGGTTTACTTCTGCTCCCTGCATCTAATAAATCACAAAGGAAAATGTGCCGTCGCTTTCACTTCACTCAAATGGATCGTTCTTTCTTTTCCGCTGGAAATCTATTTTGTCTCAGTGTTGCAAAGCCAAGCTATTAGCAAGCAATCTGACAACTCACCTCAGTGCAACCACTTCTGTTTGATGTTTATATGTACACACACACAAAAAAGAAAAATGTGACAAGTTTCAGGTACTGCCTGTACTGAGCTTGAAAATGTACCATATGGAGGCTGTTCGGGCTGGCGTCACCAGAGCTCACAAGGGCCACATACGATCGCCTACACTGGATTGTCTGGATTCTGGAATACCAAGGCCCAATGGGCCTGTCCCACTTTCACGACCTAATTCACGACCTCTGCCGAGCTTTCCCTTGACTCATACTCGTAGCATGGTCGTCACGAGGTCGTAGGAGGTCGTAGGTAGTTTGTAGTAGGCCGTGATGCCAGTCGTAGGTACTCGTGGCATCAAGTAGGTCGGGGTGTTTTTTCTAGCCTGATGAAAAATGTACACGAGTAAAAAAGGTCGTGAATTAGGTCGTGAAAGTGGGACAGGCTCTTTATCAAGGGGGACATCAGATCAAGGACAAGCAGGACATTGGAAAATCAAAAGAAAATCAAGTAGCGTCAACAGGCATTTTTGAATAGCAAACAGCATTTGACAAATATGTGAGCATGCTTGGTGGATGTAGCAAACAAGCTGTATATAAGAGCACCAGTAGATGAAGCATATTAAGATTTGCAGAAAATATTTGATAAGGTGCTGTGTAAAATGTTACTACGTGGGGTAAACGTTCATGGGGTTGTGGTAAATATATCGGCGTGGGATAAAAGTGTGGCTGTAAACAGTAAACAGTAAAACTGTAAACAGGGAAACAGAGTAAATGGGCCACTGTTGGATTGGCATTCAGTGACTATACTGCCTTTGATCAGAGGAGTTTATGAGAATGAGAGTGACCTTGTTGAAACTAGAGGTGCTGAGAGGGACTGACAGGGTGAATGCTAAAAGGCTTTCTCAAGAATTGCGGAGCATTATTTCTGTCCACCAAAGACAGGAGTAATTTCTACCAGCTTAGTTATTACGACAAAGGAAGTTTCCAAAAGCTCCCAGCATAGCAAGCCCACCAGTCTCCTTACCCCCTCTTTATTTCCCCTCTAGCCTGCACCTCATTCTTTCTCTAATCATATGTATTTGATTATCTTGCCACTACATTAGGGGGTGACTTCCAGTAGCTAATAGACCTACCAGCACATTTTTGAGATTTGGGAGGTCAGCAGAGCACCAAGGGGAAACTGCATGATGGATAACATAAAATGCCCACACAGTGTTCCAGGTGAAGATTGACCAGAGTCCCAAGAGTGTAAGACAACAGCACTATTTATTGCACTATCATGCCCTTGGGACTAATTCACCTACTATTGCTTCTCATGTTATTCTTACATTTTACATTCTTACAAGGAGACCATAGTGTGGGATCTGCCCAAGGGAAGAACAACTGAACTCCATGGAAGGAGTCAATCACTATCCATATTGTTGTCATTTCCCTTAGGTAAACTTGCAAATAGCTGGTTGGTCGTTTCAGTCCACGAAACCTCTGTTATTAATGAGGAGTCCATGTGCTATGGGCAGGAATTTCCTTGATAGTTCTTTCATTGTGCTGAAGTTACTTAATTTACCACCACTTCATATGAAATGTTGCCAACTGAACAAGAGCAGATTCAAAGAATTTCTTGGTCAGTGTGAAGTATCTGAGGATTTTGGTGCGTTAAGGGTCTGTCCCACTAAGGCGACCTTAATGGCGAGTTTAGGAGACTCTGCGCTCGCCACAAGCAGACAGCATGGTTGACACATGGTCGTAGGTGGTCTCTGATAAGTCTCCTTTATGGTCAAGAGGAGTTCCCGCATAGTGGTTACTACTTGCGGCCTCAGTTTGCTGGCGGAAAATTTTACAACATGTTGAAAGATTTTCTGCGACCAACAATTGGTCAGCATGGAGAAAATCGCTACTTTTGAACTCGTAGTGCAGTGGTAGTGGGGTCGCCATGTCGTTGTAGGTAGTCGAGGTAGCTGTAGGTAATATCCTTTGCTGACCGGGCATTTTCATTGGCTCAGTGGGAAAAAAAAAACGCAAGCACGAGTTTTCAGAACCAAGGAAAACCGACCGGTAATGTTAAATGCCCGCTAAACTTCACAGCTGTGTATCTCTGGCTTATTAAAAGTGTCTCCAATCTTTCTCCCCCTCCCCTATCCCCCCCCCCCCCCCCCCCCCCCCCCCCACGCTATTTTAAAGGACTTAGCATACAGTGCTCGCCGTTTTTAACCTTCCTGATCATTGCGGGTATCACCTTGGCTTTGCACCGTGTGAATTTAAGACAGCGCTCCCCCACTTTCCCTGGCCCCCGCCTTTGTGATGTGTGTGTGTGTGTGTGTGTGTGTGTGTGTGTGTGTGTGTGTGTGTGCACGTTCCGTGCTGACGGTCGTTCCATCTTGCGGTTTTACAGGCGAGTGCCCCTGAGCTTGAAGGTCGCAGACAGTTTGCTGAAAAGTCACGTAAGTGGGACAGGCCCTTTAGTATCATAGCAACTGTTGGCAGAAACATACAGTGGCTTGCAAAAGTTTTTATACCCTTTGAACTTTTCCACATTTTGTCACGTTACAACCATAAACGTAAATGTATTTTATTGGGATTTTATGTGATAGACCAACACAAAATGGCGCATAATTGTGAAGTGGAAGAAAAATGATACATGGTTTTCAAATTTTTTATAAATAAAAAACTGAAAAGTGTGGCGTGCAAAAGTATTCAGCCCCCTTTACTCTGATACCACTAAATAAAATCCAGTGCAGCCAATTGCCTTCAGAAGTCACCTAATTAGTAAATAGAGTCCACTTGTGTGTAATCTAATCTCAGTATAAATACAGCTGTTATGTGAAGGCCTCAGAGGTTTCTTAGAGAACATTAGTGAACAAACAGCATCATGAAGCCCAAGGAACACACCAGACAGGTCAGGGATAAAGTTGTGGAGAAGTTTAAAGCAGGGTTAGGTTACAAAAAAATATCCCAAGCTTTGAACATCTCACGGAGCACTGTTCAATCCATCATCCGAAAATGGAAAGAGGATGGCACAACTGCAAACCTACCAAGACATGGCCGTCCACCTAAACTGACAGACCGGGCAAGGAGAGCATTGATCAGAGAAGCAGCCATGGTAACTCTGGAGGAGCTACAGAGATCCACAGCTCGGGTGGGAGAATCTGTCTACAGGACAATTATTAGTCGTGCACTCCACAAATCGGGCCTTTATGGAAGAGTGGCAAGAAGAAAGCCATTGTTGAAACAAAGCCATAAGAAGTCCCGTTTGCAGTTTGCCACAAGCCATGTGGGGGACACAGCAAACATGTGGAGGAAGGTGCTCTGGTCTGATGAGACCAAAATTGAAGTTTTTGGCCTAAATGCAAACTAACACTGCATATCACCCTGAACACACCATCCCCACTGTGAAACATGGTGGTGGCAGCATCATGCTGTGGGGATGCTTTTCTTCAGCAGGGACAGGGAAGCTGGTCAGAGTTGATGGGAAGATGGATGGAGCCAAATACAGGGCAATCTTGGAAGAAAACCTGTTAGAGTCTGCAAACACCTGTTGAGACTGGGGCGGAGGTTCACCTTCCAGCAGGACAACGACCCTAAACATACAGCCAGAGCTACAATGGAATGGTTTAGATCAATGCATATTCATGTGTTAGAATGGCCCAGTCAAAGTCCAGACCTAAATCCAATTGAGAATCTCTGGCAAGACTTGAAAATTGCTGTTCACAGAGGCTCTCCATCCAATCTGACTGAGCTTGAGCTATTTTGCAAAGAAGAATGGGCAAAAATTTCAGTCTCTAGATGTGCAAAGCTGGTAGAGACACACCCCAAAAGACTTGCAGCTGTAATTGCAGCGAAAGGTGGTTCTACAACGTATTGACTCAGGGGGGCTGAATACTTATGCACGCCACACTTTTCAGTTTTTTATTTGTAATAAAATTTTGAAACCATGTATCATTTTTCTTCCACTTCACAATTATGGACCACTTTGTGTTGGTCTATCACATAAAAGCCCAATAAAATACATTTACGTTTGTGATTGTAACGTGACAAAATGTAGAAAAGTTCAAGGGGTATGAAAACTTTTGCAAGCCACTGTATCCCCAATAAAATAGAACACATTTCACATTACTTTCAGTAAAGAATCAGGGTTTGTGTTTAAAAACTAGAAACTGAAAAGGTAAACTGAGTGACAAAACTCTATTTAGTTCACTGATACCTTTCATGCAAGAGAGTTTATCATCTTTACAAGCTAGCCCACACTCAGCAGACCTCCACCAAATGTGGTTGACTCTTGACTAATGTTGAAATATTAGTTCAAGGAGGAAACTCACGATGATCACTTTCCAGGACAAATACAGTGCCCGCCATAATGTTTGAGACAAAGACCCATCATTTATTTATTTACCTCTGTACTCCACAATTTGGGATTGGTAATAGAAAAAAATCACATGCGGTTAAAGTGCACATTGTCAGATTTCAATAAAGGGCATTTTTATACATTTTGGTTTTACCATGTAGAAATTATAGCAGTGTTTATACATCTCTGATATAAGTTAATCTTTGTCTCATCTGTCCACAAGACCTTTTTCCAGAACTCTTTTAAGTACTTCCTGGCAAACTGTAACCTGGCCATCCTATTTTTGCGGCTAACCAGTGGTTTGCATCTTGAGGTGTAATAATAATAATAATAATAATAATAATAATAATAATATATCTTTATTGTCATTGTACAAGAACAACGAGATTAAGATTGCAACCTCCATATCGATGCATTAAAATAAATAAATAAGTGAAAAATACAAATAGTTTCATGTACACTGAGGTGAAAGATTACTGCAGCTGTCACTGTGTTGAGATAAGTTAGTTGTACCAGTTGATTATGGGGGGGAAGGACAGATTATGGGGGACACTTAGCTGACTGTTTCAGAGCAGTTGTAGCCCTTGGGAAGGGGTGGAAGATTGCAACCTTCACATGGTCCGCCCTGTTTCGACGAATGCAATCAACCTGGTGTGCACAATCAAATAGGATCAAATAGAACAAGTTGCCCTACAACTTTAGGCTCTGCACGCCATATGCAAGAAGAAGAAGATCTAGGGAAAAAGGTGTGGGCGTAAAAGGCCTTATAACATCGGGCAGATGGAAGAAGTTCAAACACACAAGTATGCATGTGTGGAGTCTGTAATAGCCCTTACAGGCTTTCCTGATGTAGATGGCTTCCAGGGTTGGGAGTTCTATCCCAATGATCTTCTGTGCTCTGGAGACGACCCGCTGAAGAGCTCTCTTATCCGCTGCTGTGCAACTAAGATACCACACAGAGATGCAGTATGTTTGGCTGCTCTCTGTGGCGCAGCGGTAGAATGTCACCAGCATCTGTTGGGGCAGGCCAGCTTTTCTCAGCATCCTCAGGAAAAACAGCCATTGCTTTGCTTTCCTGACCTGTCCAGTGGTGTTACTGGATCACGTGAGGTCCTCTGAAATGTGTGTGGCCAGAAACCTGAAGCTGGACACCCTCTCCAGTCTGTCTCCCCTCTCCAGTCTGTCCCCGTTGATGGAGACTGGAGCGTACTCATCATCCTGTGACCTTCTGAAGTTGATGATCAGCTCCTTGTTCGTAGCTATATTTAGGGACAGGTCGTTCGCTGAGCACCAGCTCGCCAGCCTCTATATTTCGTGAAGTCTTCTGCGGACAGTGGTCATTGATAAATCCACACCTGAAGAGTGTTTCTGATCTGTCGGACAGGTGTTTGGGGATTTCTCTTTATTATAGAGAGAATTCTTATGTCTTCAGCTGTGGAGGTCTTCCTTGGCCTGCCAGTCCCTTTGCAATTAGTAAGCTCACCAGTGCTCTCTTTCTTCTTAATGATGTTCCAAACAGTTGAGCTTGATAGGCCTAAGGTTTGGCTGACGTCTCTAACAGTTTTATTCTTGTTTCTCAGTCGCATAATGGCTTCTTTGACTCATTGGCACAACTTTGGTCCTCATGTTGATAAAGAGCAATACTAGTTTCCAAAGGTGATGGAAAAACTGGAGGAATGACTAGGTGCTGAGAGTTCTCTTATACCTGCAATAAGGAGGCAATTAAACACACCTGAGCAATTACAAACGCCTGTGAAGGCATGTGTTCCAAACATTATGGTGCCCTGAAATGGGAGTGCTATGTATAAACGCAGCTTTAATTTCTACATGGTGAAACCAAAATGTATAAAAATACCCTTTAATAAAATCTGACAATGTTCACTTTAACCACATGTGATTTTTTTCTATTACAAATCTCAAATTGTGGAGTACAGAGGCAAATAAATAAATGATGGGTCTTTGTCCCAAACATTATGGAGGGCACCGTAGGAATAGCTGTTGATTGTGGGGCTCAACATCAACAAAGATGTTCAATGAGTGAATAGAAATACGATGGAAATAACTCATGGGTGTGATATTGGTATCCACAAATAAGAAAGGCCAAACAGCAGACGTTTCAGCATTCCAGTGATTGACATAATTGGGAAAGCTTACATACCCCCTCCCTACTGGTAGTCAGAGGGACGTCAGGGCAGACGTTCCATGATCCATAAAAGGAGCAGCATAGGTAGACAAGGAGGTAGGAGGACTTGGGGGATACGTGCCTTCATTGACCTGAATATAAAAGCGGGAAGATTAACAGACATGTTTAGAAAACGTTGTTTAGACTATAGCCGGAGCACTGCACGAAGTTCTGGTTCCCGCAGTGGATGAAGGGTGTGCAGCATAAAGGCCAGGACAACAAGACTTAAAGCCAGCTTCTTTCCCGAGGCCGTGAGACTTTTAAACTCCCTACCTCACTAGCTGAACCCTCACTACCTCAGTGAACTGTCTGCTGCTACTGCTGCTGCTATGGACATTATGCTGCTGTCTTTTAATCATGCTGCTTTTTTACTTTTTACTATTTATTCATAGGCTCATTATTATTTAGATTTTATCGTGGAAGGTTTTTATATGTTAGAATTTATTGATGTCTTTACTGCACTTTATTGATGTCTTGCTGCACTATTACGCTGCTCGGACCCGAGTACAAATTTTGTTCATGATTCATGTGGAAGCATGTTTTTATCGAATAACAATAAATAAATAAATGATAAATGATAAAATGGATGATAAATTAATACTCGGGAGGTGTTGACTGGGATGGAGAGATTGGGTAAACTACACTTTCCTATTTTTTGGCAGTGGCTGAGGGGGTGTATGCAATATTATGAAGGGCATTGATAGGGCCAATCGGGAGACGTATTTCCCCATACCTGAGGGCAAAGGTTTAAGGTAAAGTTTTGGTGATTTTGAAGGGGTCCAAGGAAAAATTCTAGATCGGGTTGAGAGGGACCTTTCGATAGGGAATGGAGGGATATGGATCACACGCAGGCAGAGATTAGTTTAGCTTGGCTAGATGTTCAGCACAGATACTGTAAGATGAAGGGGCCTGTTCCCATCCTGTACCATTTTATGTTCTATGTAATTCTTTCACCCACAGTGTTGTTAGAATCTGGAATGTGTTTCCTGAGAAGGTACTGGAAGTAGGTACTCCCATAACAGTGTAGAGATGTCAGGATGAGCACCTAAATCACCAGAGCATAGAGATCTACAGGCTAAGAGCTGGAAAATGGAATTAATTTGGTGGTTGGCAGGGATATGGTCAGTGAAAGGGCCCGTTTCTAGGCTGTATGACTATAATATCATAATTCGTAAGAGGATATAGCTGGCATCAAATTGTAATGCTACTATTTTGGGTTGTATATCAGAATCCAATCACCATTTGAATGTTGTACTGAAGTGCTTGTTTTCTACCACTAACATCTAAAACTCCCCTGATGATTTCAGTGAAAAACAGTACAGCGCTGCCTTATCATGAAGGATCACCTCTTGCACCACCATAGACTTATTTCTGTTGTATTTCTGCAGAACCTTTTTTTTGACTGCCTGAGATAATTGTGCTATGTGTTGTCTGAATCTATGTGCGTGGATGGGTGAGCAGTGAACAAGCTTTTCATTGTACCTGTACCTCACTATACCTCTGCAAATGACCATAAACTAAGCGATGCGACTGCCAATAGTGCCACTGCAAGGTAATGGCAATCAGAGCTGGGAACGTTTTCAATAACAGCGCTTAGAATTCAGCAGCCTTCTCCGCAGTGGTAATTGTGCAAGCATCCATCAATCAACTGCATCGTTCAATCCCAGGGATGCAATGTAGATCAAATCAAACGGGATTCTTCAGACAAGTGCAATCTTTTTGTACGAGCGAAATTGACTGATGAAATGTAATCATCTTTTAACAGACTTCAAACGTAGATCAGGAAACATTTAAATATGATAACTGACAGGTCGGTAAATAAAAACTAAAATCATGACTGCAGCTGAGGGAAATCTGCAATCAACGAACAACACTCTGGAAATGCTCAGTCGGTCAAGCAGTGTCAAACACAGACTACTTCATTTTCCACAGATGCTGACGTGTGGCTTGAGCATTTTCTGTAAATATAAGCATATTTGCTGGAGAGTTGTTAGAAACATAGAAAATAGGTGAAGGAGTAGGCCGTTCGGCCCTTTGAGCCAGCACCGCCATTCGATATGATCATCAAAAATCAGTACCCTGTTCCTTCTGTCTCCCCATCTCCCTTTATTCCGTTAATAACCATATAACCATATAACAATTACAGCACGGAAACAGGCCCTCTCGGCCCTTCCAGTCTGTGCCGATCATTTGTTTTCCCCTAGTCCCATCTACCTGCACTCAGACCATACCCCTCCATTCCCTTCACGTCCATATACCTATCCACTTTACTTTTAAATGTTAAAATCGATCCTGCCTCCACCACTTCTGCTGGAAGCTCATTCCACACAGCCACCACCCTCAGAGTAAAGAAGTTCCCCCTCACGTTACCCCTAAACTTCTGTCCCTTAATTCTCATGTCATGCCCTCTTGTTTGAATCTTCCCTACCCTCAATGGGAAAAACTTATCCACGTCAACTCTGTCTATCCCTTTCATCATTTTAAAGACCTCAATCAAGTCGCCCCTTAACCTTCTGCGCTCCAAAGAATAAAGACCTAACTTGTTCAATGTGTTGTTAATGGAACTGTTTTTCAGAACCAGCTCAACCAACAGCTTCAATCAGTTGGGTCAAGGTGCATCAACATGACCTTAGTTAAAACAGTTTTGCCAATGGCTCATTTTCATTCACTGATTTAATTTCTCATTGTCATTAAAAGCTGTGAATTATGGAGGCTACTGCAGGTCAGCTGACAAAACGCATGTTGTCACGTTACACGTCTGGTGTTTCTGGTGGGATTGGTCAGAGTCATGTTGCAAAGTAAGAGAGAGGACAACTCAAACCAACCGCAGACATGAGAGGCCCCGGACGTAATCCACAAAAAAATACCACTCAACATATTTCAACATTATAATTTGCAGCTTCTACGGGCGTTGAAGATGTACCACCGATAGGGGGGAGATCTGTGCTTGAGAAGCACAATGTCCATGAGAGACATTGCTCATATATCTCCAGCTATCTGAGAATAATGGTATTGATCAATGCATTCACATTGTTAAGCAGGAGAGTGCAGAGGAGGTGGGATGGAAGAAGGGGGAGGCAGAATGAACGTGAAATCACCCTAAATCACCCCAAAAATTATCATTAAGGATACACAGGCAAATGCATAACATGGATGTTCCTCAAATGCACCTCCAAACATGGTGTTTCTGTAAAATCAGACGAAGAGAGAGCATGGAAACAGGCCCACTGAGTCCACAGCAGCAATCAACCATCCATTTACACATCCCTTTTTTTATTTCCCTCTGACTTTTATCAGCTCCTCCTGGATTCCACTGCTTACCCATCCACTAGTGCCAATTTACGGTGGCCAACTTTCCTGCACGTCTTGGGACTGGTGAAGGAAATCGGAGCACGCAGAGGAAACCCTTGTGGCCACAAATTCCACACAGACAGCATCTGAAGTCAGATCCGAGCGGGGCCTCTGGTACTGAGGCGGAGCTCCACTGGCTGCAACACCGCGTCACCATCAAATACCGTTTTGAAATACTCTCTCATTCTTATTGGAAGGGGCAGTGTACAATCATCAGCCTTATTTTCCCACTCCAAAGTTATTAACTGCAATTATAAAAACAAAATTAACATGTCAGGCATTTGGCAAATGAAATTTCCTTGGACTTTTAATGAACTATGCAGCAGTATAAGTACTTGGCTTCTTTTTAACCTCTATGATCTATTGATGTGGAACGATTTTTGCCCATTCATTCTTGTGCCGTCACTGAGTGGCTGGCTTGGCTGCAAATTATTAACTACAATGAAAAGTGCTGTTCAACATGCAAAATAATGTGCTTTAAGGGCTGCAAGGGCTGTGTATCGCCTGCAATGTAACAATTAAACATTTCTTTGCAATCCCCAGAGCGTTCAGATGTGAATGTGCTGCATAAAAATGGAAACACACTGATGGTTTCCCAATAATCAATACCGACTTCTTAACATTACAGTTTTTTTAAAGCCTATCCTAGCGACTTTCCGACAAGAATTCTACCCCAATAGTCAAGTCAAGTCAAGTCACTTTTATTTCTATAGCACATTTAAAAAACAACTCTCATTGACTAAAGTGCTTTACATTGGTAGAGGTACTAAGGTTATACAACATTGGTTCATAGATTAAGTACATACATAAATACATACATATAGCCCTCCCTCAGAGGACGTCAAGAACGGCTTGAGAGTAAAGATGAGTTTTAAGTCTCGACTTAAAAGAGTTGATGGAGGCGGCAGTTCTAATGGGTACAGTGCATAGTATAGTGCACCGCACTATACACCCAAGGCCTACACATTACACATTAACAGAGCAGCTGGAATCAAACTGCAAGCTATGGAGTGTGCAGTACAAGAATGCAACATTTTCCAACAGACAACTGTTTGCATGGCCTTCCCTCTGCAATTTGTGCGCGTCAAGGGCCTGTCCCACTTGGTGATTTTTGTTCGCCCACCGCCGGCGTCATTTCAGGGTGGCCAAAAGATTTCAAAATCCAGCGGTGACAAAAAAGAATGGTGCGACACTTGAGGAAACACCGTGCGTCAATGCGTCATCACGCCGCTGTGACTTTTCCGGTGACCCGATACGTCAGTCAATGATGCCGGCAGGTTTTTAATGTTTGAGACGGAACTGCAGATGCCCTTCAGGTGGTGTGCAAAGACTGACCTGTATCTCACTCATATTTTCCAGATGTAACATTCCCATTGAACAATGACATTCGTGGAGACTGAAGCATTGCTCCACTTTCGTTGCCCCAGGGATTAGACACTTTGACGGGAACAAAGGAACGCTTAATTGTAATCTCATTCAGTCCAGAAGACCTCTGAATCAACAGACTGCTTTTGACCATTCGATAAAACTGCACCAAAACATACGTTCCACTCCCCTATTATACAGAAAAGGCATTCATTTCCGTACATTTATTGTTCACCAGGCACAAATTCGTTTTTGTGAGAGAATTTTGTCAAGCTTCTACTATCTTGCTCATTGACACTGATTGTGAGACTAGAGCGGCCGTGTTGTTCTTAGGAGGACCACCTGGTCCTTAATGCGTGATTTTGTTATCTGTTAATTGCTAAATCAACAGCACGGATGTCTGTTTCTTTGTGAGTGATGTTGTTATTTGTTATCATTATCTGCCTCATCTATGTATGGGTCTGAGTAGTGAAGTTTAGGCATTATAGAAGCTCGTGTGTCTGTACTCTTAGGCAGCTGTCTCCCGGGGTGTTCCTCCTTGATATCACATAATAGAGTCTCGCTCTGTGATTTACGGGCTGTTCAGGGACACATTCGGAGACTGACATCGAGTGCTGCTGGTAGCTCACCAACTCGGTGAAAGACGCACTTTGGTCTGCCCGAGCATTGTTCACCACCCAGCGGAGCAAGATGTCTGTCGGGGAATGTTGCCGACTGGCCCGCTGCAGACTGCAGGAGTACGTGCTGAGGGACGCACTGAAGCTCGGTGCAGCCAACGCCAAGGCTCGGTGGGGAAGGACCACAGTCTAGAGTTCTTCCGCTGCTGGACATGGGGGGCAGGGTGTGGTGGAGAAGCCCCTCAAAACAAGGGAAAGGATTTCACGCCAGGGTGGGGGGTAAAATTGTGTAATTTGTGTAAATAGTATTGAATGGATGTATAGCCTCCGAGAATGTCGGATGGTGTTTTGTAAGGATCATGTATTGTATATATTTATTTCTCAAATAAAGTCTATTTTGAAATTAAAGAAATGTAAAAAAGTAAATGGCCTGTCCCACTTGGGCATCATTTGCGTGTCATTTACGCGTCACGACACACGACGCGCATGTCGTGGCGTGCATGTGATGCGCGCATGCCGTCCATTACGCGTGCATGGTGCGTGGTGAGGTAAGCAATCACGCGCGACGCCTCAGGATTTTGGAATTCGCAAAATCTTCGCGCGCCACCTGCGTGAAGCGCAAATGATGCCCAAGTGGGACAGGCCCTTTACTTTTTTACATTTCTTTAATTTCAAAATAGACTTTATTTGAGAAATAAATATATACAATACATGATCCTTACAAAACTCCATCCGACATTCTCGGAAGCTATACATCCATTCAATACTGTTTACACAAATTACACAATGACGCCAAGTGGGAATCTCGCTCCCCAGAAGTCCGAGCAGGGCTCCAAATTTGCGGTTGCCCGGGTGCCAATGGCCACCCAAAGTGCCGCCGGGCAACCTAATTGGCGAGTCATTTTGCCCGGGTTGGCACTGCAGATATTGGTTTATACCGAAGATAGACACAAAAAACTGGAGTAACTCAGCGGGTCAGGCAGGCAGCATCTTCGGAGAAACGTGATGTTTCGTGTTGGCGGCGGCAGCGGCGGCGACTGTAGTGCGGGGCAAAGATACGGGGTGCAGGGCGACGGAGGGTCGGAGCGAATGACGGGTCCCGCACAGCAGCAGCCGCGCCGGCTCCACCTCCTCCTGCACCCCGCCCGCCCTGATAGCGGCCGCTGCGTGCCACTCTGCCAACGGCGCTTTCAAAACAAACCCTCCTGCATGCCGAGGCTGGGAGGAGGGAGGGAGGGAGGGAGGAAGGGGGGGCCCCCTTCTGCCATCTGAAGCATCTGCACCGCTCGGCCCCGCACCTTCCTGTTGGCTGGCAGAGGAGGGGAGGTGGTGGCGAGGAGATCCCAACTGCCTCCCCCGTTGGTGGCGGCAGTTGGCGGTGGACAGGGACAATGATGCCTGGCGTAGCAGCGGGGCAATGATGCCGGTGTTGTCTGAGGAGCGCTGACCTTCCTTCCTCCCCGCCTCCCCCCTCTCTCTCTCTGTCTCTTGTACGCCCCCTCCACCCCCTTTATCCTGGGTCCCCTCCTCTCCATCCCGCACTGATCCCCATTCCCGCCTCTATCCAGTCCTCACTGACATCCCCTCCCCATCTACCCCCCCCCCTCCATCTATTCATCCTGCACTGATCTCCTTATCCACCTCGCATTGATTCTCCTGCCACCCCCCCATCCATCCTGTACTGATCCCCAATTCATCCTGTACTGACCCCCCTTCCCATCCATCCTGCACTGCTCCCCCCATTCATACTGTACTGATCCCCTTCCATTCATCCTGTATTGATCCCTCCATTCATCCTGTATTGATCCCCCCCATTCATCCTGCACTGAACCCCCCACCCCCATCCATCCTTCAAGAAGAATGGGGGGGATCAGTCTGAAGAAAGGTCTCGACTCGAAACGTTACCTATTTCCTTCACTCCATAGATGCTGCCTCACCCGCTGAGTTTCTCCAGAATTTTAGTCTACCCCCATTCATCCTGAACTGATCCCACCCATTCATCCTGGACTGATCCCCCCCATCCATCCTGCACAGATCCCTCCCGTCAAGCGTGTACTGATCCCCCATTTCAACCCCACTGACATCCCCCGCGCTCTCCCCTCACAATTTTACCTACTCCAACCACACCCACTAATTACCCATGTTATTATTTGTTTAATCCATAAAGGTGGATTATTAAATTGTGAACATGTGAAACATTAAAACCACAGTGTTCAATTGTCACTGCTACCATGGACACCTTATTGAAGAATTAATTTTAATGGCAAATCAATGCTCTTAATAAGGAGTATCAGTACTGTAATTACTGTGAATGAGCAACATTCACAACTATACGTTGGATTTATCCAGGTTTTACTTCTACAGTCGGTCATATACACCACAAATTTGGTCAGGAGATATTTCAGTTGAAATTTTAACGTTAATTCTGAAGTGGGAATGATGGAAACAGCATTTATCAATAATTTAAAAAAATCTGGTGCATTCAAACTGGGTATCTTCATTGTTGTTCACGACACATACATCTAATCTGAATGTCCGGTAATGTGGCGTTTTGACACCTTTAAACATATCACCAACATTTGCTGCAGTTATGTCCTTTTGCCATCTCTTGTCAGTTAGTGTAATGTTTAACCTGTCAGATGGGTATAGTCCGTGTTAACAGCTATTATCATAAAATGCCTTTAGAAATGTCATTGCAACCTGTATATTTTGTTGTGGATGAATTATGTGGGAAGCGAGAGTGTTTCTGTACCAAAAGCAATAGCGACCCATGCTGTGGCCATGTCATAATTATTTTCAGTCCTTCACAGAAAACATGTCTGCATCAATATGTACTGTGCATGGTTAAGCATATGCATTACCATGGTCCAGGATTTATTCACACAGGTTGTTCATACGCTGAATAATCCGACCACATTTTTGTTTGGAAATGGAAAGAACTAATAGAAATTGCAATGTGTAAAAAGAGTTGAGATACTGTGTTATAATTTTGCTGCATGTCATTGTGGTATATATCATGTATTAATGGGTGAGTATGTTTAGTCTGTGACTTTATTTGAAGCAGAAATAATATGTGAGTGCTTAATTGAGCATAATTCCGACTGGTAACTACGCACTTTGTTCGAGCACATTATCGTACGTCATGCAAGCCGTCTTAAATGACCACCTAAACTGTCATTTGGCAACTTAAAAAGCTGCCTAAGTTGCCCGGCTAGCAACAGGGAAAAAAAGTTAAGTGAGAGCCCTGCCGAGTCCTCGATTGATTTCTCTGACACTTTTCTACAACCATCAGCAAACTGTGGCTTCCAGTTGGTTATTTCTTTTCATTGATGTGGTGGAAATTCTGAAGAGGCAGAATGTGTACGTTCAGGATAATGAATAATGAATCTACTTTCTCCCCTGCCGAGCATCTCAAACACATTTTCCTGTACTATATTCAGTTCACAACAGCTGGAAGGAGTACAGGAGATCTCAGTTTTTTCTTCAACATTCTTTTCGTTAAAAATCACCAGCCTCCCAAAAATGACCCTTTTTAATTTCCAGAAATAATCTCAGGATTTGGAATTGAATCTGATTTCTTTTTCCTTTCTATAGTTGGAAGTTTGGGACCCGAGAGATCAGAAAACTATGAAGAGACTGTTGGAAAAGATCTCTCAGCCCAAAACCTACTAAGTGATGTTCAAAGAAACATTGTAAGGTTTCTGCTTCTCGATTCTGTTGTTCTATTCTAATGTTCCTTTGAGCAAAGTGTCTCCAACCAATATGATCTGAAACCCATTCAGTCATTCATAATATTTATGTTAACTTAAACTGAAAATTGAGTTTAAGACTTTATATCCATGCCATCAGCAAAATCACTTATTCTCAACTGATAAAATGCTTCTTTCTGGCCTGGCCTTGCCGAGATTTAGGATGCAGAAACCTTCAGTCATTGGTGGCATGATGGCGCAGCGGTAGAGGTGCTGCCTTCCAGCGCCTATAGCACCAGAGACCTGGGTTCAATCCCGACTACGGGCTCTGTCTGTACGCCGTTTGTACGTTCTCCCCATGACCGCGTGGGTTTTCTCCGATCTTCGGTTTCTTCCCACACTTCAAAGATGCACAGGTTTGTTGGTTAATTGGCTTGGGACAAGTGTAAATTGCCCGCAGTGTCCGTCGGATAGCGTTAATGTGTGGGGATCGCTGGTCGGTGCGGACTCGGTAGGACGAAAGGTCTGTTTCCGCGCTGTATCTCTAAACTAAATTAAACATTGATTTGTTACTGTTGATTCTGACCATTCCACACACTCCGACATTAACTCTCATATTCTATTCTGTGAACCCAGGGTCATCCAAAACCTTGCTGACCATTGTAGATGATATGTGTGTACACCTTTAATTGATAGTAACGATGTCCATGCTAACCACTCCCCCCACCATTTAGTATAATTGTAACCCACACGCCCCTAGCTCGCTCTCTGGTGTTCGTGACAGACCACGTACAGCCAGGGCTATGTATGACGTGTGCTTAATAAAAGTACTGAAGACTTTAAGGTGTCTTTGAGCCTTCTGTACATGGCGTCAGAAGTGCTTCTTCCTGCGTCTCTGATCTATCGCGTTTTATTTTCTTAGTCCCAGTACCCACTCCTGGTTCCGTGATGGCTTCTGCCTGTCGTAAACCTGACATCCTAGTCTTTGATGCAGACATCACTCATCGCTGGAGTGTGTTCCGACGGGACTTTGAGCATTATGTTACAATCGCCCACCCTGCTGTGGCCCCCGCGGTCAAGGCTTCCCTGCTGCTTAACCTGGCTGGTCCGGAGGCGCTCGAGCGTTCGGAGTCGTTCGTCTATGGACATGGTGAGAGTGTCCAAGACCCCGATTGCCTGATTGCTAAATTTACGGCGATGTGTGACCTTCCCACTAACCACATCTTAGAGTGTTTCAAACTGTTCTCCAGACGCCAGAACCCTGGGGAGTCTATTGACAATTTTGTGGCCGCGCTGCGCCAGCTGGCTCGCCGATGTAACCTGCATGACCTGACCCCCCGATACTTTGACCCGTGACATTTTAGTCTTTGGTCTGCGGGATGATAAGCTGCGCTCTGAGCTGCTGCGTAAGCCTGATCTGACATTCCATGAGGCGCTGCATGCCTCTCGTTTAGCTGAGGCTGTCTCCTCCGCTGTACCTGACCCTGTGGTCCACACAGCCAGTCTCGCTGGTCCCCAGTACAATGCTCCCCGGCGACAGAGGGCAAGACCACTGCAGGGCTCCAGACCGCCTCAACGATGTCCAAATTGTAACTTTGTCTCACACCGTTTTAATGTGTGCCCGGCGTTGGGGAAAACCTGTAACTTTTGCAACAAGCTCGGGCACTTTTCGGCAGCATGCCGTTCCCGTGGGAACCCTGCACAGCGACAGCAGAAACCGTCTTGCTACCTGTCACGTGATGACTCAACATCTAGTTCCCATCTCCAGCATGTTGATCTTCCCCCGTCTGACCCTGACTCTTCTCCGAGTGAGCTGGATGTGTTTTCCTTGCGAGGTGCAGCTGGACTGATAACGGACCCGACCGTCCGAGTCACGGTGAATGGCATGGCCTTCTCTGCTAAGGTCGACACGGGGGCAGCTGCCAATGTTATGTCAACAAGCCTGTTCAGGAAGATAAGAAATAATGAGCCTGTTTCCACAGACAGTGCTGTTTTGCGTGCCTATGGGGGTGGCGTGCTTATTCCTGTGGGGAGGGCCACTCTCCACTGCAAGGTGCTGTCGACCACTCGGCCCCTCTCTTTCTTCCTGCTAGACGGTAAATGTGACCCCCTGCTCGGCGTGGAGGCCTGCCAGGACCTCGGGTTGGTGAGTTTCCACAGCGATGTCCACCTGGTAGAGGCACCCCTGAACCCGCTGGCCGAATTCCCGGACCGGTTCGACTCGAAGCTGGGGAAGTTGCCCTGCAGCTACAAGATTGCCCTCGATCCGACATTCACGCCGGTCGTCCGTCCCCCGCACCGTGTGTCCTTTGCCATGAGGGGCAAGGTCGAGTCTGCTCTTCGCGAGATGGTGGCCACGGGCATCCTGGAGCCAGTAACGGACTCCACCCAGTGGGTTTCTACTATGGTTGTCGCTGCGAAGAAAGACAAGAGCGAAATACGGATCTGCATCAACCCCAAGGACTTGAACTTGGACATCAGGCCCCCGCACTATCCCATGCGGACGGTGGAGGATGTTGCTGCACAGGTCGGCCCTGCCACCGTGTTCTCGGTTCTTGATGCCAAGAGTTCGTTCTGGCAGATACCTCTGGACGAGCGGTCCTCGCACCTGACAACCTTCAGCACGCCCTTCGGCAGGTATCGCTTCCTCCGCATGCCGTTTGGGATCAACTCTGCCAGCGAGGTGTTCCAGAGGACCATGGAACAACTGTTTGCTGGACTTCCGTGTGCCATCATTGTCGACGACATCCTGGTCTATGGGGAGAATGTCGCTGAGCACGACCACCACCTTCGCCAGGTGCTGCAGCGGGCCCGGGAGGTCAACCTGAAACTCAACCCGAAAAAGTGCCGATTCCGGGTCCCTGAGGTCACCTACGTGGGGCATGTTTCCACGGCATCGGGGCTGAAGCCCGACCCGCAGAAGACGGCCGCAATATCCGAGATGCCTGCACCTGCTGACGAGCCTGGCCTGCAGCGCTTCTTGGGCATGGTCAACTACCTGGGAAAGTTCATCCCCGACCTGAGTGAACTGAGTGCCCCTCTGCAGGATCTGGTGAAAAAGGACACGGCCTGGGCCTGGTTCCCGCAACATCAGCGTGCATTTGACACCCTCAAATCTAAGCTGGTCAGCATGCCAACGCTGAAGGACTTCGACCTACAGCGCCCAGTCGTTCTCACGTGTGATGCCTCTAAGTTTGGCCTCGGGGCCGCCTGCCTGCAGATCCATGACGGGGTGCAACTGCCTGTATCCTACGCGTCCCGCACAATGACGTCCGCTGAACAACACTATGCCTAGATTGAGAAAGAACTGCTGGCAGTTGTCTTTGCCTGCTCCAAATTCAAAGACTATATCCTGGGCAACTGCTTCACTGTCGAGATGGACCACCAGCCTCTGGTCACCATCCTCAACAAGCCGATACACATGGCCTCCTCCCGGCTCCAGCGCATGATGCTCCAGCTACAACGCTTCACTTTCACAGTGGTTTACCGCAAGGGCAAGGACATGGTTGTTGCTGACACACTGTCTCGGGCGCCCTCTCTCATCCACAACCCGACATCCGTACAAGACGTCCGATCTGATAGTCCTGGGCGTGAACGTGCCCTCCGGTCAGTTGAAGTTCCTAGCCGAGCACACGGCGGCAGACGCTTCGCTACAGCAGCTGGCCGCGATCATCAGGCAGGGTTGGCCAGACCGCCGTTCTTCCCTGCCGGCCGCAGCAGTGCCTTACTTCTTGGTTCGTGACGAGTTGGTGCTGCGTGGTGGTGTGATTGTGAAGGGGCACAAGGTGGTGGTGCCTGAAGCGCTACGGGAACAATACTTCGAGACCGCTCATCGTGGCCATCCCGGGGCCGAGGCGACCCTTTCAGTCGCGCAGAGCCAGTTCTTCTGGCCTGACATGCCTCGCTACTTCCGGGATAGGGTCTCCGCATGCCCTACCTGCAACAGCCCTCGCTCCACAGCAACAGCGGCAGCCGCTCCTGCAGCAGCCAGCTGCTGACCTGCCCTGGTCTGCGCTAGCAACCGACATCTTCGAGTGGCACGGAAAGCACTTCCTGGTGCTTGTCGACTCTTACTCCAGCTGGTTTGAAGTTGACCAGCTCCACTCCCTCTCTTCCTCCGCAGTCATCGACAAGTTGCGCCGCCACTTTGCCACCTTCGGGTCCCCCGTCAGCCTGCAGTCGGACAACAGCAGCCAGTTCACCAGTGCCGAGTTCCGCGATTTTGCTGAGCGTTGGAACTTTCGTCATTACACCAGCAGCCCGGAATACCCACAGAGCAATGGACTGGCCGAGCGTGCGGTCCGCAGTGCTAAAGGATTGTTGGAACGTTGCCGCCTATCCCGCTCCGACATCTACCTGGCCCTGCTGAACCTCCGCAACATCTCCCGCAACCATGCCCTGGGCTCCCCGGCTCAGCGACTCATGTCCCGAGTCACGAGGCCCACGGTCCCGGTGTCTCAGCAGTCCCTGTCCCCTTCCGTCTTTAAACCTGCCTTGGTCCGGGAACGCATTACCGAAAGACACAGTATCCAGAAGCGTTCCCACGACAGGTCCTGCCGTGTCCTCTGCCCTCTTCTCCCCGGCCAGGTCGTCCGTATGTGGTCCTCTTCTGGCCGTTCCAGGCTGGCCGTGGTCGTCGGCTCTGCCGGTTCCCCTCGTTCATACCTTGTCAACCGCGACAGAAGGATGGTGTACGCCGGTCCCGCCAGCATCTCCGGCTCGTGAACGAGCCTCTCCCACCCCCGGCGGCTCCGTATGCCCCCCCGCTGCCCCTGTCGCGGCCCTGTGCTTTGCCCATTCCTCTGGGGCCGGCCTCCCCTCGTCCTCCTCCGGAGCGCCTCCCGGCTGCGGTCCCGCTTTCTCCGCTTCCGCGCCCTTCTCTTCGCCTCCCTCCCCACTGCCTTCGTCGCCAAGGAGTTCTCCTGTCCGTAGCCCCCACCATGACCCGGCGTCCCCCGCTTGTTCCTGTCGGGGAAGGAGGTGATGGCGAGGTGCGGACCCGGTCTGGTCGCCTGGTCAGGCCGCCGGTCCGTTACGGCGATTACGTGTGATCCTGTATCCCTGTGCTTTACTGTTTGCACTCACCCTGGCGCATGAGACGTGGTCGCCCTGTCACTCACTGTTTGTTTTGGTAGAGGAAGGATGTAGATGATATGTGTGTACACCTTTAATTGATAGTAACGATGTCCATGCTAACCACTCCCCCACCAGTTAGTATAATTGTAACCCACACGCCCCTAGCTCGCTCTCTGGTGTTCGTGACAGACCACGTACAGCCAGGGCTATGTATGGACGTGTGCTTAATAAAAGTACTGAAGACTTTAAGGTGTCTTTGAGCCTTCTGTACAACCGTGTCACATCACATCCGATAGGATTATCTCCCATTATGAAGGGAAAGGGTTAATTTATGTACAGAAGGGTCTTGGAGTCAAAGTTCACAGCTCCCCGACAGTGGCAACACAAGTACACAGAGTGGTAAATAAGGTACAGTGGCTTGCAAAAGTATTCATACCCCTTGAACTTTTCCACATTTTGTCACGTTACAACCATAAACGTAAATGTATTTTATTGGGATTTTATGTGATAGACCAACATTAAAGTGGCGCATAATTGTGAAGTGGAAGGAAAATGATACATGGTTTTCAAATTTGTTTACAAATAAAAAACTGAAAAGTGTGGCGTACAAAAGTATTCAGCCCCCTTTACTCTGATACCCCTAAATAAAATCCAGTGCAACCAACTGCCTTCAGAAGTCACCTAATTAGTAAATAGAGTCCACTTGTGTGTAATCTAATCTCAGTATAAATACAGCTGTTCTGTGAAGGCCTCAGAGGTTTGTTAGAGAACATTAGTGAACAAACAGCATCATGAAGCCCAAGGAACACACCAGACAGGTCAGGGATAAAGTTGTGGAGAAGTTTAAACCAGGGTTAGGTTATAAAAAAATATCCCAAGCTTTGAACATTTCAAGGAGCACTGTCCAATCCATCATCTGAAAATGGAAAGAGGATGGCACAACTGTAAACCTACCAAGACATGGCCGTCTACCTAAACTGACAGGCCGGGCAAGGAGAGCATTGATCAGAGAAGCAGCCAAGAGGCCCATGGTAACTCTGGAGGAGCTGCAGAAATCCACAGCTCAGGTGGGAAAATCTGTCCACAGGATAACTATTATTCGTGCACTCCACAAATCGGGCCTTTGTGGAAGAGTGGCAAGAAGAAAGCCATTGTTGAAACAAAGCCATAAGAAGTCCCATTTGCAGTTTGCCACAAGCCATGTGGGGGGACACAGCAAACACGTGGAGGAAGGAGCTCTGGTCTGATGAGACCAAAATTGAAGTTTTTGGCCAAAATGCAGAACGCTATGTGTGGCGGAAAACTAACACTGCACATCACCCTGAATACACCATCCCCACTGTGAAACATGGTGGTGGCAGCATCGTGCTGTGGGAATGCTTTTCTTCAGCAGGGACAGGGAAGCTGGTCAGAGTTGATGGGAAGATGGATGGAGCCAAATACAGGGCAATCTTGGAAGAAAACCTGTTAGAGTCTGCAAACACCTGTTGAGACTGGGGCGGAGGTTCACCTTCCAGCAGGACAACGACCCTAAACATACAGCCAGAGCTACAATGGAATGGTTTAGAGTAAAGCATATTCATGTGTTAGAATGGCCCAGTCAAAGTCCAGACCTAAATCCAATTGAGAATCTCTGGCAAGACTAGAAAATTGCTGTTCACAGACGCTCTCCATCCAATCTGACTGAGCTTGAGCTATTTTGCAAAGAAAAATGAGCAAAAATTTCAGTCTCTAGATGTGCAAAGCTGGTAGAGACATACCCCAAAAAACTTGCAGCTGTAATTGCAGCGAAAGGTGGTTCTTCAAAGTATTGACTCAGGGGGGCTGAATACTTTTGCACGCCACACTTTTCAGTTTTTTATTTGTAATAAAATTTGGAAACCATGTATCATTTTCCTTCCACTTCACAATTATGCACCACTTTGTGTTGGTCTATCACATAAAATCCCAATAAAATACATTTACGTTTGTGGTTGTAACGTGACAGTTCAAGGGGTATGAAAACTTTTGCAAGCCACTGTATATGGTATGCTTGTCTTCATTGGTTGATGCATTGAATATAAGAGTCAGGAACTTATGATGCAGCTTTATAGAGCTTTGGTTAGGCCACATTTGGCGAATTAGATGCAGTTCTAGTCGCCCCAATACAGGAACGATATGAAGGCTTTGGAAAGGGTGCAGAGGAGGTTTACCAGAGCGTTGCCTCTATTAGAGTGTATCTTCTTCTTTCGTGTGGTGTGCACAGCCTAACATTGTTGGACAACTTGTTCTATTTGATCTTCCATTTGTGCACGTCGAGTTGATTGCATTAGTCGAAACAGGGCGGACCACTTGAATGTTGCAATCTTCCACCCCATTAGAGTGTATGAACCACAAGGAGAGGATGGCCAGACTTGAATTGTTTTCTGTCGAATGCCTGAGGGGAGAGCTGATCGGAAGTATATAAAATCATGAGAGTTATAGGTAGGGTGGACAGGGCGACCATGGTGGCACAGCAGTATAGTTACTGCCCTACAGCGCTTGCAGCGTAAGCGGACCTGGGTTCGATCCCAACTATGGGTGCTGTCTGGATGGAGTTTGTACGTTCTCCCCGTGTGTTTTCTCCGAGTTCTTCAGTTTCCTCCACACTCCAAAGATGTACAGGTCTGTAGGTTAATTGGCTTGGTGTATGTGTAAAACATTGTCCCTAGTGTGTGTAGGATAGTGTTAATGTGCGGGGATCACTGGTCTTATTCAGAGGGCGGTGGATGCCTAGAATGTCCCGCCAGAGGTGGTGGTGGAGGCAGATTCGATAATGGCCTTTAAGAGGTTTTTGGATGGGCACAGAGATATATAGAGATTGTAGGTATATGGATTATGTGCAGACAAATAAGAGTTTATCTCAGCACCATAATCAAAGACATTGTTTGAAAGGCTTGTCCTGTGCTGTACTGTTCTATGTTCCCACATCCTGTTTGTTGGGCTATGCCTATGCACAGTGGCATGCAGTTAAGCAATGGCTCGATGTTAAAATTCAGATCATTGTTTTCAAGTCCCTCCACGTTGCACCTCTCTCTATCCCTTCAACGTTCTATCCAGATAACCTTGTTAAATCTGGCTTTTTTTTGTGCAGAGCCCAATAGAAGTAAAGGAAAAAATAAGAAAGTCACAACAACTGATTTTCTGCTGCTGATTCTATCTTTAAAAATATTTGGCCATTAATCATACCCATGCTTTAGGCCACTTCTAAACATGATGGCAGACTAGGAGCGTAGGAGGATGAGAGGTGATCTTATAGAGGTGTATAAGACCATAAGGGAAAGGATAGGGGAGATGAATTGAGTATTTTACCCAGAGGAGGACTATCAAGAACCAGAGGACATACAGTAGGATTAAGGTGAGAGGGAAAGATTGAATACGAATATGAGGAGCAACTTTTTCACACAGCTGATGGAGGGTATATGGAACGAGCTGCCAGAGGTAGCTGCTGTGGCAAATACAATAACAACATTTAAAAGGCCTTTAGACAGGTACATGGATAGGAAAGGTTGAGAGGGAGGGTACACAAAAGGCTGGAGAAACTCAGCGGGTGCAGCAGCATCTAAGAGGCGAAGGAGATAGGCGCCGTTTTGGGTCGAGACCCTTCTTCAGCCTTTTGTGTACCCTCGATTCTCCAGCATCTGCAGTTCCTTCTTTAACAAGGTTGAGAGGGATATGGGCCAAATGCGGGCGGGTGGGACTAGTGTAGATGGGGCACCGTGACTAGTTTGCTGTTTGCACAGTTTGCAAGAGAGTGAAATTAAATTCTTAGTTTGCATGACGCTCAGAGAATGAACAAATACAACAACAAATGCAAAGCCGCAAAATGGTGAAGAGATTATCGTCCAAATCAAAGATGAGACTTACCTGGAATACTTTGTCTTCGAACCGCCAGTGTGCCTTCTGCGGATTTGGATGGGTTTGTAGATTTGGCATATTGGCCCTCATCTGTAAAACAAAATGGAAGGGGAAAGGAATTAAAGAAACCATTTGATCTGATTAGTTTGTTGATCTAGTTTATTTATCTAGTTGATTATTTTACTGGTTTAGTCTCAACACAAAAGAAAAAAAATCAAAGAGACCAGAAAAAATACAGCTACAAATCCTCGCAAACAATTGCCTAGAACATGAAAATACTACTGCATTCACATTCAAAAACAACCGCAAAGACTGCAAAATAATACAGGACAAACATTACTCAAAGATAGAGCAAACACTAACAGCACTTAATAGGAAACATTTCTGATAAAAGTCCACGGACTGTAATCAGCTTCATGCAAAGTGCCAGCAGTACATTCCATAACTGTGTGGAAATTCACGACTCGCATCCAATTGCATAATGGGCCTGTCCCACTTAGGCAACTTTTTAGGCGACTGCAGGAGACTTTGCAGTCGCCACACGGTCACCACATGTTCGCGGGTGGTTGCCGGGGAGTCGCCTTCATGGTTGTGAGGAGTTCCCACATTTGGGAACGAGTCGCAGCCTCGTTATGGTCGCCGAGAATTTTTCAACATGGTGAAAAATTAGAGGCGACTCAAATGAAGCTGCCATGGAGATTAGTGAGAATTCTCATGCTGTAGGTGGGTCGCAAGGAGGTCCTAGTGGGTTCCTAGCAGGTCGAAGGTTCTCAGAGGTTCTCATAGGTTGTAGCCAGTGCTGACTGGTGACGTTCATTGGCTCATTCGGGAAAAAAAGTAGTTTTCAGAACCAAGGAACCGACCGGTAATGTTAAATGTCCGCCGAGCTTCACAGCCGTGTATCACTGGCTTCTTAAAAGTTGTCTACTCCTCCTCTGCCCCCCCCCCCCCTCTCTCCCCCTCTTTTAAAGGACTTACCATATACTGTGCTTTAGCTGTCTTAATTACAGCGCCAACCTTCCTGTTCATCGGGGTGTGTGTCTATGTCACCTTGGCTTTGCACCGTGTAATTTTTTAGACAGTTTTCCCCTGCTTGCCCTGGCCGCTGCCTTGCTGATGTGTGTGTGTGTGTGTGTGTTGACAGTCGCCGGCAGTCCGCTGAAAAATCGCCTAAGTGCGACAGGCCCATAACTCTCATCTTTTGCACAATGATGTTTTGATCAATGATCTGACACTGCATCCATCATGAAATGCAGCAGCACAGCACAAATTCCTGCAAAGTTTACTCTGTTTGCATGTAAATAGAGTCACCAGCTCTCCCATATTAAGCGCAACCATGAGGAAAAGTGAAGGGAGTTTTAATAGCTCTTGAATGCTTAAGCGTTGGAGATACTCATTGTCAATGCTCATTGTCAGCTCTGCAGTGCAGTTCAACCTGGTGCATTAATTTTCCCACAGCTTTCAAAGAATTTAAATGGAATTGCTGGCTAGCAACACCTGGCGCAGCGGTAGAGTTGCTGCCTTACAGCACTTGCAGCGCCGGAGACCCGGGTTCGATCCCGACTACGGGTGCTGTCTGTACGGAGTTTGTACGTTCTCCCCAGTGTGTTTTCTCCGAGATTTTCGGTTTCCTCCCAAGACGTACAGGCATGTCGGTAAACTGGCTTGGTAAATGTAACAATTATCCCTAGTGGGTGTAGGATAGTGTTTAGGTGCAGGGATCCTTGGTCAGCGTGGACCGAAGGGCCTGTTTCCACGCTGTATCTCTAAACTAAACAAGGCTGCAGCGTCACAACTTCTCATCATTTTGAACTACACTCAGCCCTCAACACAATCAAACACATTTAGTGGTTATTGAGGTGAATAACCGCCTCATTGCTTAAGGTGCACTTTGGTTGTACAAAGTGATAGTTATATTTGCTTCCAACAGTTGTGCGTAACCATATTCAGAAACATGTATACTGTCATCCCTTGTTTGAAAGTGATTTGCAACTTTCAGAGAATACCAAATACAAAAAGAAACCTACCCTGCATTTGGAGAGCGTCTTTTTTTACAGAGGTCTGCACTGAAAAAAGCATTAGGAGACAAAAATGTAGCGATGGGACACTCACAGAGGCGACAAAAGTATAGTCGCAGGATTTTATGGGAAGGGTCATTTAAAGAGGAGAACTAATAGGGAATGCTCAGGATGCAAGAGTTTAAATAACACAGGCTCTTAGAACTGAAGGCAGAGGCAGAATTAAGGAGGTTCAGGGTTGTAAATGTGAAGATGGGAATTTCAAGCTGCAGCAGATAGCTTGTAACGAATCACATCACACCAGCGAGGCAAATGAGGTTTGATGTGATGCATGATAGAGGCAACAGAATTTAATTTATGATGGCAAGAGTGCTTTGGAATTATCATGCCTGAAGTTAACAAACATAACTGAGGGTGTCAGCAACAAATGTTCCTTCTGCATGAGACCAGCTGGTCAGGCTAAGCTTACTGTACTCACTGATATTGAGGTGGGGGGGGAAACATCTTCCAATGTGCATTGAGATTTCCTGGTAATAGCCCTGTCTCACGGTGCGAGTCCACCCACGAGTGACCCCAAGTGAAAGAAAAAAACAGGTCGTGGTTATGTACGAGATTTCCAAGTGTTTAACCGAGTTCCCACGGGTATGTCATTTCTGCGATGTTGCAAGTTCCTCTCCCGTTACTCTTGAGCCAACTGTGAATGAAGGTATGTTTTAATAAGCAACAGTGTTAAAGAAGACATCTCCATCCTGCGGCTTTGAGTTGCGGCCACATCTATTGATATGGCCTACAAAGGGAAAGTGCACACCCTCCAGTGCCAGAGCAGTTATACTTATGATTTGTTTGAAACACACATCACGTAGTTAGAAGACCAGCGGGCGAAGGTTTGTTATATTTTAATTGAATTTACTGCCAGGTCTACATACTTTGGGGAGGCGGGAGATGAAATCTCTTTTCGTGTGTGAGGGTGTGAGAAGTTCATGCCGGGTGCCGGCCGCAGCCGCTGTTCTTTCACATCAGTTGCACATCAGATTGTTGGGAGACGGAGCTCAGGGTTCGCCTCCTGAGCTGCTTTGGTGCCTAGGCGTGGGTTGAGGTGGAGGGAGGTTGGGGGGGGGGGGGGGGGGGGGGGGGGGGGTGGGGAGGGGGGCGTCATTAATCTGTCCAGGGTGACAAGGCTCTTGGGTTAGGCTGGGATCATTCTCTGCGGGATGATCTTAGTGCGGGAGACAAGTGTAGGAGAGGTGTACTGACTGTGTGGGCA
Source organism: Okamejei kenojei (assembly GCA_035221665.1). NCBI lineage: Eukaryota > Metazoa > Chordata > Chondrichthyes > Rajiformes > Rajidae > Okamejei > Okamejei kenojei. Next base: position 9,265,076 of record CM069149.1, on the reverse strand, counting down.
CACACTTTGGTAGTGATTGCCCACCAGTCTCAAAAGAAAGCTGTGTCTCCCTGTCCCTGGGATAGCAGGGTGCGATCAAACAGCACAATATCCCCCTCCCCCTCCACGCCAACATGAAGGGCGACGATCCCAAGGCTTTAGACGGAAGGCAGACGCAACAAGCTGGAGTAACAATGCGGGCCAGGTAACATCTCTGGAGAACGTGGATAGGTGACGTTTCGGATAAGGGCTCGTCTTCTGAAGAAGGATCTCGACCCGAAAAGTCACCTATTCCTTCTCTCCAGAGTTGCTGCCTGACCCGCCAAGTTACTCCAGCATTTTGTGTTGGGCATCAAACAAACCCTCGTCCAGTCGTTCTGCTCGTTTTCCAGATCGGCTAATTATACATTTGTTCCCCTGATTACCCCACCCCTCTCCTCACTTCTACCGCAGTTGCACTTACATAACTGTAACTTTGACTTAATAATTACTATCCACTGACTAATCGATTTATTTTAAATGCCAAGCAACATATTTCCTCCTGCTTCCCTAACTAATTCCCATTCCTCGAGAATGGTTGAAGCATTAACTTATCACAAAAAGTCACAAAGTGTTGGAATAACTCAACGGGTCAGGCAGCATCTCTGGAGAAAATGGATAGTTGACGTTTCAGGTCGGGACTCTTCTTCAGGGCCTTTAGTTTGGTTTCAGATTCCTTTAGTGTGGAAACAGGCCCTTCGCCCACCGGCCCATCTGACCACAATCACCCGGACACTTTCTAGCCCACAGGACCGTTGCAGTCATAACATGTAAGCTAAATAAAACAAAACACACAATCCATAACACATTTAAGTGGGTTTTTTTGAGGAACCGCAGTGAGTTGGACACCAAGCAGCTGTGGTGGGAAGTGGACAAAAGCTTACAGTCAGATCCCAGCAGTTTGTAGTGATTTTATATTGTGTTCCCCTATTGATCCCCTGTGTAAGGGACTCCAGACGTACACATCTGCGCCAGGTGTTCGAGATGGGCTCCTAAAGGATCGTAGGAACCTGGAGCAGGCCCGCGGTCTGGTCGAGGTCATAGAGAGGAGCCAGGTGGTAGTCACCCCAAACCACAGGAGGCAGACAAGTGGGTCACGGTTAGGAAGGGCAGAGGCAGGGGCTAGAGAGTACCCCACCGTACAATTGGAAAATCGTACTCGGGTTTGAGTACGGGACAGCCTAGCTGGGGGCAGCGGCCGGAGCCCTGAGAGACCGGCCCCTGATGCTCAGAAGGGTAGCACCTGCTGGATAGGCGATTCTGTGGACGCAGTCGGGAGACCCGGATGGTAGTTTGCCTCCCTGGTGCCAGGGTCTCGCGTCAGAACGTGTCCAAAAGACTGATAAGGGAGGGAGAGGAGCCTGATGTTGTGGTACACATAGGTACCGACATAGGAGAGTGACGAGGCCTGAAGGGAGAATTTAGGGAGTTGGGGGAAAGTTAAAGAGAAGGACCAAAAGGGTAACGATTTCAGGATTACTGCCTGTGCCGCGTGACAGTGAGAGTAGGAATGAAATGAGGTGGAGCTAAATGCGTGGCTGAGGGACTGGTGCAGTGGGCAGGGCAAGTTTCGATCACTGGGACCTCTTTTGGGAAGGCATGATCTGTACGCAGAGGACGGGTTGCACTTGAACCCGAAGGGGCCAATATCCTGGCAGGGAGAGCCAAAGGCTACTGGGGAGACCTAGAAAGGCCGTAGAGGGGGCCAGGGTGTGGGGCAAGAGACAGAAAGAAGGGAAGCACTCGGACCCAAAATGTAGGCGACAGAGAATAAAGGGGGTTTATAAAATGTGCTGCTAGGAGCATTGTAAGGTGATGAACTTAGAGCCTGGATTGACACCTGGAAATATGATGTTGTGGCAATCAGTGAAACAGTTGCAGGAGGGCTGTGATTGGAAACTAAATAAGATTTCGGTTGCCGCCGGGGTGATAGAATTGAGAGCCAGAGGTGGAGGTGTTGCATTGCTTGTGAGGCAGCAGTGCTTTGGCAGGATGATTAGAGGGCTCATCTAGGGAGGCGAACTGAGAAGTGGGAACGGTGGCAAACTTTTAGGGGTGTACTATAGACCGCCAATTGGGGGAGCGAGAATTGGAAGAGCCGGAGATCGCAGATATTAGTAGCGCCGAAGTGATTGTGGGAGATTTCAATTTCCCAAAAATAGACTGGGAAACACATTCTGTAAATGGGCTGGAAGTTTGTAAAATGTTGCAGGATAGTTTTTTGCAGCAGTACATAGAGGTAACCGACCAAGGGGCAGTGCTGGACCTCCTGTTAGGATGAGGCAGGACAGGTGACGGAGGTATGCGTTGGTGAGCACTTCGGGACCAGTGGTTTCAATATAATTATGGAGCGAGTCAGAACAGGACCTAGAGTGGAGATTTTTGATTGGAGAAAGGCTAACTTTGAGGGAATGCGTGAGGATTTTAAAGGAGTGAAATTGGGACACTTTTGTTTCATGGGAAGGATGTAGAAGAGAAATGGAGGACATTTAAAGGGGAAATTGTAAGAGTACAGAATCTTTATGTCCCTGTTAGGTTGAAAGGAAATAGTAAAAATTGGAAAGAGCCATGGTTTTCAAGGGAAATTAGACACTTGTTTCGAAAAAAGAGAGCTACAAGAATTATAGGAGGCTGGAGTAAATGAGGTGCTAGAGGAGTATAAAGAATGTAAAAAGAATCTTAAGAAAGAAATTAGGAAGCGCTTTGGCAAGAAAGGTGAAAGTAAATCCAAAGGGTTTCTACAGCTATATTAATAGCAAAAGGATAACGAGGGATAAAATTGGACCATTAGAGAACCAGAATGGACAGCTATCTGCAGAGCCAAAAGAGATGGAGATATTGAACAATTTCTTTTCTTCGGTATTCACCATTGAACTCTGTGAGGTAAGGGAAAAAAGTAGAGTAGCTATAGAAACTATGAGATTCAAAGAGGAGGGTACTGACACTTTGAAAAATATAAAGGTGGATAAGTCTCCAGTCCTGACAGGATATTCCCTAGGACATTGAGGGAAGTTAGTGTAGAAATAGCAGAGCTATGACAGAAATATTTCAAATGTCATTAGAAACGGGAATAGTGCCGGCGTACTGCGCATGTTGTTCCATTGTTTAAAAAGGGTTCAAAGAATAAACCTAGCAATTATAGACCTGTTAGTTTGACGTCAGTGGTGGGCAAATTAATGGAAAGGATACTTAGAGATAATATATATAAGCATCTGGATAAACAGGGTCTGATCAGGAACAGTCAACTGCTGGAAGGTCATGTTTGACAAACCTTCCGCTGGAAATTGATGAGGGAGCAGTGGATGTTGCCAGTAAGGCCTTTGACAAGGTTTCCCCATGGAAGGTTGGTTCAGAAGGTTCAATCTTTGGGTGTTAATGGCGGAGTAGCAAGATGGATTCAACAGTGGCTGAATGGAGATGTCAGAGAGTAATGGTGGAGCTGTTTGCAGGTTGGAAGCCGGTGACCGCCTCCGTCCACCATGTACCAATGCTGGATGATGGGGTGGAAAATTGGATAAGTAAGTACAGATGATACTGAAGTAGATTTTCAAAGTCTACAGAGAGAGGCCAGTGGGCTGAAAGATGGCAGATGGAGTTTAATGCTGATAAGTTGAAGTGCATCTCAGACAGATCGGACGTACATGGTAAATGGTAGGGAATTGAGGAACTGTGGAACAGAGGACTAGAATAACTGTCGCATATCCCCTGAAGGTGGGCATGTAGACTAAAGAAAGCCTTGGTGTGCTGGCCTTTATAAATCAGAGCATTGAATATAGGAGTAGGGAAGTAATGTTAAAATTGTACAAGGCACCAATTCTGGAGTATGGTGTACAATTTTGGTCGCCTAGTTATAGGAAGGATGTCAACAAAATAGAGAGAGTACAGAGGAGATTTACTAGAATGTTGCCAGGGTTCCAGCAACTATGTTACAGAGAAAGGTTGAACAAGTTAGGTCTTTATTCTTTGGAGCGCAGAAGGTTAAGGGGGACTTGAAAAAAAATGAAAAGGGAAACAGAGTTGACGTGGATGCTTTTCCCATTGAGGGTAGGGAAGATTCAAACAAGAGGGCATGACGCAGTAACGAACTTCTTTACTCAGGGTGGTGGCTGTGTAGAATGACTTCCGGCGGAGGCAGGATCACATTAAAAAATAAAGTGGATAGGTATATGGACGTTTATGGTCTGAGTGCAGTAGATGACTAGGGAAAACAAAGGTCGGCACGGACTGGAAGGGCCGAGGGCCTGTCTCCGTGCTGACCACATATCACCCGGACATAGTTTATCCGACACACTGCGGGGCAATTTACAGACAACAATTAACCTACAAACCTGCACGTCTTTGGAATGTGGGAGGAAACTGGAGCACCCGGAAAAAATCTACATGGTCACTGGGAGAACATGCAAACTCCGTACGGACAGCACTGTTGTCAGGATTGGAACTCGGGTCTCTGGCGCTGTGAGGCAGCAACTCTACTGCTGCGCCACCAATGTGACATTCCAAGTTTTAGAATGAAGTTAGCCGCTTACAAATCCCATTCTCTGCCCAGCGTGGAGAATCATGAATTGCCAAGACACAAGGCACTGTAGATGTTGGTTCCTTTTTTAAAAATCACAAATTCAAAGTTATCTATTCAAGAACAATGTAGTGTGGTTTGTTGGATTTGTCCATACTCAACTTAAAATTGTCCATAATCTATAACTTAAAGTTTTTTTAAAAACATTTAGTGAAGCTACAGATTGTGTTCTGTTCAGGTTCAGTTTCCTGGGTCCAACTCACAGAGAAGTCTCCCCCCTTTCCAGGGTTAATCGTTCAACTGTTTATAATGCTCTCTGCATTATGAAGTCCTCGACAGTGAACCCCATGGGCAATCACTACCAAAGTGTCTGCTCACACAGTCAGTACACTTGTCTCCCGTACTAAGTCACCCCAACCCCCCCCCCCCCCCCCCCCCCCCCCCACCTTTGCCTCCCAACTCCAGTCCCATCCCGACCCCCTGGGAAACTGAAGGGAGTGACAATCAACTGCCACGGATACATATAATGTCATACACAAGAAAGGGCAGATGCTGGTTGACAATAAGTGAACACATGGTGCTGGAGAAATTTGGAAATGTCATCCCGTCACCCATTCCTTCTCTCCAGAGATGCTGCCTGCCCGCTGAGCTAAAGAGTGCCCACGGTAGACTCACGAGTCACTAAGGTAAACGCACGGGCCACTACGTTATTACGAGTTTAAATGTTACAATTTTTAACTTGAATAGTAAATTTGACTCGTGGAAAACCTCAAGCATGTTTGAATTTTTTCACGAGTTAACAAGTTTCACGGGTTCCTGCCGTTAGCGCCACGAGTCGCTAAGTTGCAAGCATGAGTTCCGACGTTCCCGCTACGTTAATTGTACGTGATTTCCGCGAGTGAAAACTCGGGGTCCCTCGTGGGTCAACTCGCACCGTGAGACAGGCCTTTTATACTCGAGCTAGCTAGAAATTCACACATCTCCCCACAGCTACATTTGAAAAAGGTATTTCCGAAATTTATATTTGATTTGTTTAACAAATATTTGAAATGGCCGTGATTTGGGTAAATCAAGTGAATGCATGGTTAGCTGCCAGGCATATTTATTTCATTATAAACATAAAATGATGAAACGCAGATCAGGGAGCGTCTGTGGAAGGAAAAACATTTCGTGTTTCAGACACAGGAACTGCATGCCAGACCGAAACATCAACTGCTTCTCCTTCAGCAGATGCTGCCCAGCCGGCTGAAAGTTTATGGCATTTATTGTTTTTATTTCAGATGTTCGGCACCTTGGTTTAGGAGCGGCGTAGTGGCACCGCAGTAGAGTGGCTGCCTTACAGCGCCAGAGCCGGGGTCGATGCTGACGACGGGTGCTGTCCCCCAGTGACCTACATGGGTTTTCTCAGGGATCTCTGGTTACCTCCCACACTCCTAAGATGTACAAGTTTGTAGGTTAATTGGCTTGGTAAAAATTGTAAATTGTCCCTAAAAATTGTAATTTTACAAAAGGGCCTGTTTCCGTGCTATATCTCTAAGCTAAACTAAACTTGTGGCTTGTGTAGGAAAGAACTGCAGATGCTGGCTTAAATCGAAGGTAGACACAAAATGCTGGAGTAACTCAGTGGGACAGGCAGCATCTCTGGAGAGAAGGAATGGGTGACGTTTCGGGTCGAGACCCTTCTTCAGACCTGAATTACTCCAGTATTTTGTGTCTACCCTAAACTTGTGGCTTTTTGATTGTGTTTTGCTGTTCATTTTTACATGTGCTTCAGATTACCACAAACCAATCATGGTGTTGTATTCTGTTTGCAGATTATGTTTGAATTGTAGATAGACACAAAATGCTGGAGTAACTCAGCGGGACAGGCAGCATCTCTGGAGAGAAGGAACGGGTGATGTTTCGGGTCAAGGACCCTTCATCAGACTGATGGTGTTCAGTCTGAAGAAGGGTCTCGACCCAAACCGTCACCCATTCATACTCTCCAGAGATACTGCCTGTTCTGCTGAGTTACTCCAGTATTTTGTGTCTATATTTGATTTAAATTGTGGCAGGATTAGTTTCCAAAGTGGAACAACAAATAAATTCCATTTTCAGAGACTCCATCACATTGGAAAATTCTCAATATGACTGAAACCAATAATGATGGCTGACCATTTAAAGAGGTAACCAGTGTTCAAGCTGAAAAGAAGCATCAACTGCAGGGGAACTGACGCATGCCATCTAAATACATAGATAATAAAATGCCTAAACAGTTTCCACCTCGTATTTAAACAAAACATTTCCAAATGAATTTGAGGTGCTAACCTAAAGCAAAAATGATCCTTCCTTTGATACTTCCTTTGTGACAGATGGTAAGGCCAATTCCAAGGATTTCTCTTGTAAACAGCTAACGATATAGAGTTGGATAGAGCTCTAGGGGCTAGTGGAATCAAGGGATATGGGTAGAAGGCAGGCACGGGTTATTGATTGGGGACGATCAGCCAATAGGCAACGTTTCGGGCCGAAACGTTGCCTATTTCCTTCGCTCCATAGATGTTGCCGCACCCGCTGAGTTTCTCCAGCATTTTTGTCTACCTTTGATTTTCCAGCATCTGCAGTTCCGTCTTGAAAAAATGCACAAAGTCCACTGACTAATAAAGATGACAATGATGGTAAATTGGCTTGATATAAAAAATGTAAAATTGTCTGAAGAAGGGTTTCACATGCGATAAGAGCAGAATTAGGCCATTCAGCCCAAATACTCCGCCATTCGATCATGACTGAACTATCTCTCCCTCCTAACCCTATTCTCCGGCCTTCACCCCATAACCTCTGACATGCGTACTAATCAAGAATCTATCTATCCCGAAACGTTGCTTATTTCCTTCGCTCCATAGGTGCTGCCTCAACCGCTGCACTTCTCCAGCATTTTTGTCTACCTAAAATTGTCCCTAGTGTGTGTAGTATAGTGTTAATGTGTGGGGATCGCTGGTCGGTGCGGACTCGGTGGGCCGAAGGGCCTGTTTTTGCGCTGTATCTCCGTACCAAACTAAAATTAATGGAATTAAAGTGAAGAGAATGGAATTTGTACATAAGTACTTGATTGTCTGTGCTGACTCGATAGGCTGAAGGGCCTGTTTCTGTGTGGAACACGATGACTCGTAACTCATGAGTACCATTCTTTGATAACAAGCGGCACATTCAATCTGGAAGTTTATTTTGCTCATATAGCGAGAAGGTATTTAGAGGAATTCTTTGTTTTTTCCGAGGTATGCCTTGATGGAAACATTTTCATGACGTGAAATTTTCTAAATTGAAAAGGCTGGAAAAAACAAAGTATTTTGGTACAGTGCATTTCTATACACAAACAATATCATTATCGTGAAAAAACGGCTTGAAGGCAAGTACCCAAAGAGTCAATGACATTAAAGTGTACATTTGTAGATGGAACATTTATAAATCAAGAAATTACTACATATATTTGGAAAGAAATCAACATTGCAAATTGATTCACTCATTTAATCATTATCCGCTTCAGGCCTTTCCACTAGTACCAAAACTAAATTAAAATTAACTTTGCTCAATGTTCATGTATTGCATCTACTTCCAACACCAAGTAATGTTTTTCAGACATTTTGCATTTCAAAATGTAAACTCTCCAACACTATACAATTATTTTCATCATCAATACCAGTAACCTGTATGTCAAAAAGACATTGTGTTTTTCTACAAAGTGTCTATAACATTTATGCAATGCTGAAAACCTCATGAAATTAAGTTTCTGCTTTAAGTATCAATTGATGATCTGATCTGTTCCTGCCAAAATTGAAAAATGATTTTTCGTGTCCAAACTCCCTTGCAAGTCAGAATAAATCCTAATAAGGTAATTGCACAGTATTCTAAAGTAATTTATTTAAACGAGTTGCTTTGAAATGTCAAAGACTACATTCAGTTTTAAACAGAAGATCAATTAATAGACAAAAACAGCTTTAACACGACAAAATTCGCAGTCCAAACCAAAACATGACAAAACTAATTTTAAATGACTGTAACGGATTTTTAAATAATCATGCAGAATGATTTGCTGGTTAGTGCAGTCATTTTCAATAACATCGAAGGCTAGGTTTAAAAGCTTCTAAAACCCTGGCATTGGTACTTGAAATCAAGCTTGATTTAAAAGTCTCCTCAGAAACGTGCAAACGCTGCAACTGGCAGCAAACTGGAATGGTGCTGAATTCATTTTGGGAAGGGGACCAATTTCCAACACAATTTTTTTCCTACCATGGCTTAAAAACAATGACAAAACTCAGGTTTCACAAAGTGCAGTTGAAATAATCTGCTGTTTACTCTGCCAGAGGAGGTGATGAGTCAGTGTACGAGAGAGAGAGATTGAACGTCTGGATGAGTAGTGCTGCAGTAGGGACCTCTCGCTCAACGATATCCAGGGACTGAGCATTGAGCTCAGAAGGGGGAAGTCGAGAGACTGCCAGACTTAAAGCAGACCTGCTCTGTTCATTCATGCTCACTGACAGATACTCCATATTGAGATCTCCACTCCATCACCAAACTACACGTGGTCCAGCAGCTGAAGAAGGGTATGACTCTTTCACTGTCCTCCTGATTAATTTTACTGATGGTATGCCTTGTTGGCACCTTCCCCTCAGCTAAAAATGAATCCTATGTGTCTACCTTCGATTTAAACCAGCACCTACAGTTCATTCCTGCACAAAAACGAACCCTTCTACATTTCTTTGATCTACGTCCGCTTTGATCTGTCGTGTTCACACCTTACCCTTCCATATATCTAGATTCCCTCTCCCCCGACTCTCAGTCTAAAGAAGGGTCTCGACCCGAAACGTCACCCGTTCATTCTCTCCAGAGATGCTGCCTGTCCCGCTGAGTTACCCTAGCATTTTGTATCAGCCATCCCAATCAGTTGGGATTCCCCACCACAATGCTGGGGGTCAGTATTGCTCTAATCAGTTCTGCTGTTCGAGGCAAGTGTTCACTGACTGCAATCAGAATTTTCAACGTCAATGAGTCAAGAAGAAATATTCAGTTATGAAAGATTTTATAGCCTATTTTCCCACTGCATTTTTAATATTAATTTGTAAGTTAATTGGCCTCTGTAAATTGCCCCTAGTGTGTAAGCAGTGGGAAAGTGCCCCTAGTGAGACTGCACTTGGAGTATTGTGTGCAGTTTTGGTCTCCAAATTTGAGGAAGGACATTCTTGCTATTGAGGAAGTGCACGAGGTTCACCGGGCTAATTCCCGGGATGGCGGGACTGTCATATGTTGAAAGAATGGAGTGACTGGGCTTGTATACACTGGAATTGGAGGGGATCTTATTGAAACATATAAGATTATTAAGGGATTGGAAGTAGGCAGGAAACATGTTCCCAATGTTTGGTGGAGTCCAGAACCAGGGGCCACAGTTTAAGAATAAGGGGGAAGCCATTTAGAATGGAGATGAGGAAAAACGTTTTCACCCAGAGAGTTGTGAATCCGTGGAATTCTTGGAATCCAGTGGAGGCTAATTCTCTGGATGCTTTCCAGAGAGAATTAGATAGAGCATTTAAAGGTAGCAGAGTCAAGGGATATGGGGAGAAGGCAGGAACGGGGTACTGATTGTGGATGATCAACCATGATCACAGTGAACGGCAGCGCTGTCCTGAAGGGCCGAATGGCCTACTCCTGCGTCTGTTGTCTATTGTCTATAACGTAGAACTAGTGTAAATGAGTGATCTATAGTCAGCGTGGGCTCGGTGGGCTGAAGCACCCGTCTCCATGCTGTATCTCTAAACAAAACTAAAATTGTGTGACTGATCAGCCATCACCACCACCTCCGATCCTGCTTTGCAGTCTGGAATGCAAATTACAAGGCTTGCCATGAATTCAGTCTCAGGGGGGCTATTTCAACCAGATCAAGAATGATTTTAGTACTTGCTTTTATGATTTTGGGAGAAATTGCAGCTAACTAACCACTTGTGTGACTGCTGTTTTTACACAATCCTGAAATGCCAATGAACTTGGACATGGCTTTTTACCAATTTTCCCAGCTTTATTTATTTCAACCACGGGGATCATATTTAAACTATTATTTTCACAAGAACTCCGAATCTGAGACAGCACGAGAATAAACTGGAATAGAAGTGTTTGTTTCATGATCTCACTTACCAAAGTCACTGTTAAGGTCAGGGCCAATTCCACATAACAAATCCATGATTTCCAAACAAGAACTTGAACAAGATGTCTGGCTAGTCCAGCCTTGCTCCACAGCGCATTACAGCCAGTTACTGCAGCAGAATTCACCCTTCACTACATACATAAACTTCAGTGTGCCGCTGGGTGCTAGTTTGTGAGTTGAATAATCAAACCAAGCAGCCAGCAGGAACATCATCATTCCTTTGTCAGAGAACAAGCAAAAGTCTGGAAAAGTCTCACTGGAATTACCATTAAGCCTCCACCGTCTTGGCTGAACGAGCTAACATTGCTTTCAGACTCGAACATCAGAAAGCGGTTTAATTTAGATCTGCTGCTCAACGGGCAGCTATTTGGCAACGTAACAGATTTCAGTGGCTGTATTTATCCACATAGCTTCTCTGTCTGCAATGTCAAAGGTTATTTATGTCCAGATTTAGTGAGTGCCAGCAAGTGCAGTACTGTGTTGCACAAGGGTTGACAATCGTCATGACAAGCATTTAAAATATGGCACCACTAGTCCACTTGTCTAGCTTAACTGTGCAGTGTTTCACTTTCCTTTGCACAAAAGCACAGTAACATTTTTTTATAGAACGGGAGGAACTCAATCAGACCAATGTTGTCAGTGCTTTTACCTCCATCACCCAAACCGATAACATTGGCCCGCAGTTCTTCATCTGCTAAATATTGTAGGAGTGAAATGTACTCTAGCCTGTGGAAAATGTTATGGTTCTACAGCTCCGTGTGAAGAAATCTCCATCAACCTCTTGGTTCACTCATTAACCAACCCTGCTGCTCCTACGTTGTCCCTAGACAATTATCCTTTACTCATCTCATCACTTTTTAAATACCATTACATTAGTGCATCAACATACAGTAGCTACTGACCTGATGTAAGTAGCCCAAAAACTCTCCACAGTGTTAAGATCCTTTTCGAAACATCTTATTCTTATCTAATTAATACACATTTATCATTCAGAGGCAAAGCGCAGCAGATGCGAGATATCGGAAAGAATGACCCATGGCCCTCTGCACAGATGTTGTGGCTCTGCTGACGAAAGCAGCGAAAATGTGTGGAATAAAGATTTATTACCCAATTACTTTTGTATTCCATCCCATTATTTATAACTAAGATAATATCAGCAATATACCTGTGCTCACTCTATTCATTCTCACTCATGCTCTATTCCTTTACACTCTCCAAATGCACCTCACACTTGAAAAATAGGACCAGCATTCTCATATCACTTTCTATGGCCGCCAATTATCTCAACACAGCTTGTTGGTGCTTATTGTTCCAATCCAGGAAACACACAAAAAGATGTGCCCAAGCTTTAAATAATGTGATAATAGCAAAGTGACGATTCTCTGTGATGTTGATCGAGAACTAAATGATGTCTACGAAAACTAGAGATAACAACCTAGATCCAAATTTTGAAGCACGGCTTAGATGAACAATTTTCTGACGCAGGCAAGATTGACACCATCTCAGTCAAATTGAAATGGTCCCATGAAACTGTTTGTGTCTATCTTCGGTTTTAAACCAGCATCTGCAGTTCCTTCTTACACAAACTGTTTCTAATGTCCGTTGAGAAATTCCACTGACCTGTTTTGAATCTGCTCTGCTGTTTGCAAGCCTCTATCAGAGACTGCATCAAGGACCACCTCCAGCACGCAAAAGAACTGGAAACCCATGCCAGTGACAAGACTGGCTGGCGTGCAACCACTTGGAAGGCGGTCAGCAGTTTGGAAGACAATCGCCGAAACCGACTCGTTAGTGCCAGAGGCAGAGAAAAGGCTGCAGGCCTCAATCCACGGCGGGCTTCACGTGCCCCCACGTATGTGGCTCGCGCATCGGACTCGTGGGCCACACTCGTTCCCTCAAGACACGAGACTGCACAACCATGCTATCGTCATCTATGACGGGCCACCACCATCATGTTACATCTTGCAGTTGGAGGACCAAATCGTTGGATTCAGTCGAGCCCAATAGATGGTTTGGTTACAATCCAGAGCAACTTAATCTTACACAGTTTGTCTATGTCGAGCTCAGGAAAAATGCACTGTTTTTATGGCTATTTAGATAAAGATTATTAACGATTCAGCTGTGAGAAAGAAGTACCTTACAAATCAGTAGGTGCACTCGAAAACAATTACCAGTTGACAGATTAAATGCGGATGCTGAAAGACTTCTTAAGCAAGTCTGAATGTACCGCAAAACAAGAACTGGAGAATAGATCCCGCGTTGGATAAAGAAATGGTTGGGTAGAAGTTAATCACCAGTCATTATAGTTCTCTGCGTGGGCAGCAGCGAATGACAACACACCATGATTAAAATGAGCACATTTATACTTCACAGTCCACGTCAGTTATTTGATGAACTATTCATTAACTCACTGTAATGTTCAAAATTCTGACAATGCTCTACAAGCTGTTTGCAGGAGGATGTTTCCCAAGCAGAGGGAAGAGGGGATGAGAGGTGTCCACAATCATCTCCAGATACAGAGCCGGACTTCTTTTCAAAATGAAAAGAAGTGAAATTTCAGAGAGTACTACATCTGTGTAATCACAAAAAATATTTAAGAAATGGATAGATTTCTAGTCACATAAAGGCATCGGAGGTACAGTGAGAGTGCGAGTATATTGGAAACAGAAAATAGGTGCAGGAGTAGGCAATTTGGCCTTCGAGTCAGCACCGCCATTCAATATGATCATGGCTGATCATTAAATTTATTGGACATGATTTCAAAAGGCACACACCTGTCTATTTAAGGTCCCACAGTTGACAGTGCATGTCAGAGCAAAAACCAAGCCATGAAGACGAAGGAATTGTCCGTAGACCTACAAGACAGGATTGCGTCGAGACACAGATCTGGTGAAGGGTTATAAAACAATTTCTGCAGCATTGCAGGTCTCGAAGAGCACAGTGGCCTCCGTCATTCTTAAATGGAAGAACTTTGGAACCACCAGGACTCTTCATAGAGCTGGCCGCCCGGCCAAACTGAGCAATCGGGGGAGAAGTCCTTGGTCAGGGAGGTGACCAAGAACCCGATGGTCACTCTGACAGGGATCCAGAGTTCCTCTGTGGAGATGGGAGAACCTTCCAGAAGGACAACTATATCTGCAGCACTACACCAATCAGGCCTTTATGGTAGAGTGGCCAGAAGGAAGCCACCCCTCAGTAAAAGACATATGACAGCCCGCTTGGAGTTTACCAAAAATTTACCAAGATTCTCTGGTCTGATGAAACCAAGATTGAACTCTTTGACCAGAATGCCATGTGTCATGTCTGGAGGAAAGCAGGCACCGTTCATCACCTGGCCAATACCATACCTACAGTGAGGCATGGTGGTGGCAGCATCGTGCTGTGGGGATGTGTTTCAGCAGCAGGAACTGGGAGACAAGTCAAGATTGAGGGAAAGATGAATGGAGCAAAGTACAGAGATCCTTGATGAAAACCTGCTCCAGAGCGTTCTAGACCTCAGACTGGGGCGGAGGTTCACCTTCCAATCTGACAACGACCCTAAACACACAGGAGTGACTTCGTGACCAGTCTGTGAATGTCCTTGAGTGGCCCAGCCAGAGCCCAGACTTGAACCCGATCGAACATCTCTGGAGGGACCTGAAAATAGCTGTGCATCGACGCTCCCCATCCAACCTGACAGAGCTTGAGAGGATCTGCAGAGAAGAATGGGAGAAATTACCCACGTACAGGTGTGCCAAGCTTGTAGCGTCATACCCAAGAAGACTTGAGGCTGTAATCGCTGCCAAAGGTGCCTCAACAAAGTACTGAGTAAAGGGTCTGAATACTTATGTAAATGTGATGTTTCAGTTATTTATTTTTAATTACTTTGCAAACATTTCTAAACACCTGTTTTCGCTTTTTTATTATGGGGTATTGTATGTAGATTGATGATAAAAACATTTTTTAAATCAATTTTAGGATAAGGCTGTAGCGTAACAAAATGTGGAAAAAGTGAAGGGGTCTGAATACTTTCTGAATGCACTGTATTATGATATCTTTCTCTAAGAATATTGACCACTTAGCTTTTAAGTCCTGTTGGTGAACACTTCATTGCACTTGCACCCAGACTCATCACAATTAAAATATGTTCATGAAGCCTGTTGCCTGCCCAGATATCTGTAACTTTCTCAACTCAAGGAACCTGGCTTGTGGTATTTTGCAGTAATCCTTGGAATGTAAGCCCACTTATATTGATCTGCTACAGAGAGAGAGTGCTTAGTACTGAAGTGTCTCAAACCTCAAGTTTCCAATTTGCACATTTATTTGCGCAGAGCCACACTCTCACATTTCCCAGTGAATTTGGTATCACCCGTTTGGCTTGGTGTCAGGGGAAGAGTGGAATACATTATAATGAAGATTGGAGGCTGGGTAAACGGTTTTACTTCCACTGATGGATGGGTTGCCCAGCTTATATGGCTCTTTTGGGTCTCCAAGGTCTGATTTTGGTCATAATCATGTGAGAGGTCAAGCAGGATGTTACCTACAAAAGGACACAAAGTGCTGGAGTAATTCAGCAGGTGAGGTAGCATGGATAGGTGACGTTTCGGGTCAGAACCTGTTCTCGGATTGGTACGTCACCTATCCATGTTCTCTCGAGATGCTGCTTGACCCATTGAGTTACTCCAGCACTTTGTGTCTCCTGGTGTAAACCAGCATCTGCAGGATGTTACTTACTGTTGGCAGCAGTAACAACGCCAGGCTTAATCATTTGGCAAGGACTCGGGGACTGAATGTCCTACTCAAGCAACAATCTACCCATTAGTAATTCCAGCAAGAGTACAGAGGATGCTGGTAATAATTAAATTAGCAAGTTGATTAGCCTCACTTGGCCTGTAGCTACAGGATTAATTCAACCTTGAGGATTCCCAGCACAGTGCCCACCTGATGTTTGTCACATGGTCCCAGTTCCTGTCAACGGAACAGGACATATTCAAGAATTGTGTAGGAAGGAACTGCAGATGCTGGTTTAAATCGAAGATAGACACAAAATGCTGCACCAATTCAGCGGGGCAGGCAGCATCTCTGGAGAGAAGGAATGGGTGACGTTTCAGGTCAATACCCTTCTTCAGACTGAACTCACAATTCAAGAATTGTGTTGAAGGAACATCTAAAAGTGGATTGAAGCCTAGCTACCACCATTTTGAGGAAACTTTTTCTAGATTAACATGAAATTTGAGGTCAAATTTAATTTATTGTTTTAAAACGTAAACACTTCATTTAAAAATTAAATAACATTTCAAGTGACTGCTTTGTTGGACCAGCAACTTACAGGATATAAATTCAAATCCTAGCATTAAAACAAATCTAAGATTTAATGCAATGGAATTACTCACTGCATAGTAATGTTCACCAAAAACTAAGGTGTTCAAAGCTGGCCTTCAAGTAGATATAAGAAAATAGTCTGAAGAAGGGTCTCGAATCAAAACGTCACCCATTCCTTCTCTCCAGAGATACTGCCTGGCTGCCTTGCTGAGTTACTCCAGCATTGTGTGTCTATCTTCGGTTTAAACCAGCATCTGCAGTCCCTTCCTACACACAAAGTCTGGATGTTCTGCAGAATAACCGAGCATCAAGACAGTGTTGCAACATTAAGATGCTGCATCTTTCAGCAGAAATCCCAAGTTACTCTTGCCTGTCCATCAAGTATTGTACTCATTATTTTCTGCTGTAAGAAATCAATGGCAAAATCTGGACTGCATACAACATGAGACACACACCAATGAAACTAATCGGAATTGTTACAACTTCATTCCGTTTTACATTATGGCTTATTCAAACATAATTTGAAATGAGTCTTTTTTGTTCTATTTTAGGCTTGGAATTTTTTTGTTGCAGAAACCACTTTTATATCAGTTCAAGAAGAGAGTTGTCAATAATGAATTCAAACCGACACTTTAAAATTAATTGCTGTAGCATTTCAACTAAAGTATAAGCAGTTCTGCTGTAAAAATCCCAAGGTGATGCTCAAGGATATAAAGGAGGGGATTTATGTTTGGGAGTCAGAAGATGTAGACAAGGTACTAAACAAATATCTTGCATCTGTATTCACCAAGGAGAATGATAAGTAGGATTATGAGAGAATACTAACATGCGAGGGCTGTTTGAGATCGAGAAGGTGGTAGAGCTCTTGAAGAGCATTATGGTGAATAAATCCCCAGTGCCTGATGGGCTCTCATTAACCCCAGGTTATTGAGCGATGGAAGAGAGTGAATGCAGGAGCATTGACGAAGATCATTGTATCTTCCCTAGCCACGGGCGAGGTCCCAGAGGATTGAAGAGCAGCCAATGTTGTTCCTTTCTTTAAGAGGAGATAATCCAGGACATTATTGGAAGCAATTGGAGAGATGTCTTTGGGATAGGATTTGCACCCGTTTGTAAGAGAATGGGCTAATTAGGCACAGTCAGCATGGCTTTGTCCGTGGCCAGTCACATCTTAAAATCTTGATTGAATTTTTTTGAAGATCATCAATGAAGGTAGGGCAGTGGATTGGCGACATGGATTAGAGTCAGGCATTTGATAAAGTTCCATGTGGCACATTGATCCAGAAGATTAAGCAGCAGGGGATCCATGGAGACTTGGCTGTTTGGGTTCAGACTGGCTTCCTCAGGGATGTTGGTTGAGGTGGGATGGTGCTACTCTGGCTGGAGGTCTGTGACTAGTGGAGTTCCACGGGGAATTGTGCCGGGACTTCTGCTATTTGAGATCTATATAAATGACCTGGGCATGAACGTCGATGGGTTGCTTAGTAAATTTACAGACCACATCAAACTTGGTGGAGTTGCAGAGAGTGAGGACATTGTCAATGTATCTGGCACGATGTAGATCAGCTACTGGGATGGTGCGGTGGCGGAGTGGTAGAGTTGCTGTCTTACAGCACCAGAGATCAGAGTTTGATCCTGACTGCAGGTGCTGCCTGTATGGAGTTTGTACATTCAAAAGGTCATAAGTGATAGGAGCAGAATTAGGTCATTTGGCTCATCATGTCTGCTCCGCCATTCAATCTGGCTGATGGATCTCTCCCTCCTAACCCTATTCTCCTGCCTTCTCCCCATAATCTCTGACACCCACACTAAAACCTGTAGGAAAGAACTGCAGATGCTGGTTTAAACCGAAGATAGACTTAAAATTCTGGAGTACCTCAGCATGGCAGGCAGCATCACTGGAGAGAAGGAATGGGTGACGTTTCAGGTTGAGACCCGAAACGTCTGCAGAAGGGTCTGAAGAACGGTCTTGACCCGAAACTTCACCCATTGCTTCTCTCCAGAGAAGCTGCCTCTCATGCTGACTTACCCGAACTAATACGTTCTCCCTGTTCCAGGTGCTCCTGTTTCCTCCCACAATTCAAAGGCATGCAGGTCTGTGGGTAACATGGTTTTGGTAACATTTTAAATCGTCTCAGTGTGTAGGATAATGCTAATGTACGAGGATCGCGGGTCGGCGTGAATTTCGGTGCGCCCTAAAGCCTGTTTCCGTGCTGTATCTCGAGAGTCTAACAGTCCACAGAAATGGACAGATAAATGGCAAATGGAGTTCAATCTGGGAAGTGTGCGGTATTGCACTTTTCGGATGTTAAATGTAAGGGGAGCACATGCAGTTAAATACCCTTAACAGCATTGATTTACAAAGAGATCTCGGGGTCCAAGTCTATAGGATCGTGAAAGTGGGCCACACAAATAGATAAAATGGTAAAAAGGCATAAGGCATGTTTCCCTTTGTAGGTTTGGGTATTGTGTATAAGAGCCAGGAAATCACATTGCAGCTTTACAGCACTTTAGTTGGGCCATATTTAGCGTACCCTGTTCCTTTTGCCCCATTACAGGAACAAAGTGGTGGCTTTGGAGAGGGTGCAGATGACGTTTGTCAGAATGCTGCCTTTGGATGGTATGAGCTCCAACAAGAGCTTGTGCAGACCTGGATTGGTTTCTCTGAAGTGTCAGAGGCTAAGGAAAGTCCCGATAGAAGTACATAAAATTATGAGATATACAGGCATAGACAGTGTAAATGGTCAGAGATTCTTCCCACAGTGGAAATGTGAAGGACAGATTTAAGGTGAGAAGGTCAAAAGTTTAAATAAGATGTGTGGAGCAAGTTCTTTTAGCACAGAGAGTAGTGGTTGTCTAGAGCGTGCTACCAGTGATGACGGTGGAGGAACATATAATCGGGGAATTTAGGAGACTTTTGGATAGGCGCATGGATCTGCAGGGAATGGAGAGATATGGATCATGTGCAGGCAGAGATGATTAGTTTAACTTTAGCATTATGTTCGGCACGGACATGGTGTGCTGAAGATCCTGTTCCTGTGCTGTACTACTCTATGTTCTACTACAATACAATAGTTGGGTTCTGAAGAAACCTAAAGCCATAAAATAAAATGTGTTGTAAAACCAATATGTGTCAATGGGGATTAGGAACTAGTGATTTTCAGACGCGCAATAACAAAGTTATTTTTCCCCTCAGGTTTTCCAAAAGTAAGGGATTTTTTCAATAACTATAAGTTTATCTTTGTTACAGCAAGATAAAAATATGGGAGGCTTTATGTGACATTGTTCAATAGAGTAATATTGCACAAGTGTCAATAAAAATGATTGCTTATCAATTTCAGTAACCACTAGTGGTGACAGTAGCAGCTGTGTTCTTAAAGAACAATGGTGTTTAGTTACTGCGGGTAGGCTACAGAGAAACAGTTTTTTATCCAAGACACCAACTTCCAAAATAACTTCTAAGTGGTTCTCTAATTTGTAATCGTAATCGCATTATAATCAGATTGGCCTACAAAATAAAAAGTTTTCCCTAATTCATCGATTGCTTAGTTATAGTTTTAGTCTAGAGATACAGAGCCAAAACAGGCCTTTCGGCCCACGAGTCCCCGCCGACCAGCGATCCTCGCACACTTACACTATCGTTCACACACCAGGGACAAATTACATTTATACCAAGCCAACTAACCTACAAACCTGTACATTTTTAGAGTGTTGGGAGGAAACCGAAAATCTCGGAGAAAACCCATGCGCTCACGGGGAGAACATACAAACTCCCGTAGTCAGGATCAAACCCGGGTCTCCGGCACTGCAAGGCAGCCACTCTGTTGCTGTGCCATCTTGCCGCCCGCCTGAATGCATAGTATTCCATTTGCGTTGCATTGTAACAGACCTACCTGTATGTATCATCGGATTAGTACAGATGGTTACAATCGGTGGCAAAGTGTAACTTTAAAATGCTGTGATGAGAGGCACCATAAGAATAGGAATTTTCCTGAGATCGTGAATGGAGACTTAATTGGGGTGGGAGATTGCAACTTTCACGTGGTCCGCCCTGTTTCGACAAATGCAATCAACCTGGTGTGCACAATCAAATAAGATCAAATAGAACAGGTTGTCAATTTTTGACAAATGCAATCAACGTTAGGCTGTGCACGCCATATGCGAGAAGAAGAAGAGACTTAATTGTCAATATTTTTTGTCATTGTTAATTGTAAACTATATAACATTTCAGTTTCTTTTCCCCCGACCTAATGATTTGAAAAATGTGGTAAATGACACTGGGAACTATGTTCAACAAATACCATAGCAACTGCCCACAACATTTCCCATGTTTCGAACGTTGATCCCCCTGTGGGGGGGATGTTTTTTATGTTTTATGTTAAATTCTAGTGTGGTGTTTATCTTATTTGTGTGCTGCACGGTAACTCAAATTTCACTGCGCCAATTGGTGTATGTGACAATAAATGTCCTTTGTCCTTTGAATTTGAACCCCTTTGTCCAAAAAAACAAACTGGTTTTCATTCAGCAAGCAGATGGAAGAATCCTCAGTTACAGAATCTTGTTAAATATTTTTAATTAGACGTAAGTACATATTAATAGAATATACTTCTCACATACATTCGTAATATTATTAATTTTTACAATTATGTCTTATTTGTATTTCTATACATTTTTTTATTGCAGATAGGAAAAGATGGAGAAAAATAAAGTAAAAGTAGAAAATCAAAAATAAAGAAATGAGTGGAGTATTAAAAAAGTTATCCATCATTGGAGATATATCCATGATTTGTCATATACGATTCTTCATCCATTCCATTATTCAGGCTTCAGTCAGGCTCTCATACCGAGCCATTTTGACCCTTTAAATATTCAATAAATGGAGACCATATCCCTCTGAAAAGATCCAACTTGTCCAGTAGGACAAGCCTTAATCTTTCCAGATGTAGTGTCTCCGACATTCCTGTAATCCACATTTTGGTTGTGGGGATCTCAGTTACAGAATCTAAACAAGTATGAAACATGAATCAAATTAGATTTAGATTTGTAAATAAATATTGCAAATGATAGATAAGAAAAAGGAATTAAAAATCGATTAAACAATTTTACCGTTTGAAATAATAATTTCAATACTACATCTTTCAATACTACATTCTCTGATTGTGAGAACTACCTTGCCAATAATCTCTATTTGATTCAAATGTTTCACTTAGAATTCAATTCAGGAAAGTAGGAGATATGTATGAATTGGGTAAATGGTTATCATTTCAACAATTAAAATCAAAATTTAAACTGAATGATAATCAATATTTTAAATATATACAGATATGTGACTTTATGAAGAAATGTATACATAGGTTTCAAACTATATTTTTAGACCCTTTAGAAGAAGCAATGGATATTAAGGCTGATTCACAAAAACTAATATAATATTTTTATAATAGTATATTAAATAGAGAATTACCCTCAACAGAGGTACTAAGAGAAGATTGGGAACATGAACTAATGATAAAGATTCCGAAAGGTAGATGGGAAAAGTACCTGATGAACACACATAATTGTTCCATTAATGCAAGACATCATTTAATTCAATTTAAATTATTACATAGACTATATTATTCAAAAACGGGGTTGAATAAATTCTACTCAAACATCTCTCTTAGATGCGATAAATATTTGTTTCAAAATGTCAATATAACACATTGATTTGTAGGATGTATAAAGTTGAATAAATTTTGGAGCGATATATTTGATATATTTACAAAGCTTTTCAAGTTAAGAATAGAACCTAATACGGAATGGATTGTATTTGGAATAATAGTAGAATATATCAATTTAAATAAAGATGAAAAAGTATTCTTTAATTATGTGTTAATAATTGGAAAGAAATTGATACTTAAATGTTGGAAAAAAACAGCTATACCAACTATTAAAATGTGGATTAGTAATATGACGGACATAGCTCACCTTGAAGAAATGAGACTCCGCCTAATAGATAAATATGACCAATTCTTAAGGAGTTGGTCCCCTTTCATCGACTTTTTGGAATCATGTGATGCAGCAGTACTGTAAAGATTACTGATTTCAGGTCAGGTCGTGGGTAGAATTACATCTCTGAACAAAGATTTGAAAAATTTCTTTTTTTAAGGGTCTTTTTCTCCTATTTCTTCTTTCTACTTTTTCTTTTCTTATATATACACACTTCACGTTTTTCTATTTTCTACTATCTATTTTTCCTCATTTTCTTCTCTCTATCTCTTGTCTTTTTTTACTTCCTTTTCAAAAACATAAAACTGGAGGTTGTACATAGAATGTATTACGTTATGACATAGTTGACACCTAAAATTAGGTGCCACTATTGTTTTGCACTGTATTAACTTCAAAAAACCCCAAAAAAAAAACAAAATAAAGAATTCAATTCAGATCCAATCATAGAGCCTTCAAAGGAATACCAATGGGAATGTATCTCAAAATCTTGGCATTGCATTGAGTTCAATGCAGATTATTAAAGCAAGCACTGGCATCTAATGAGGTAAATTCCCTGACAAAGAAAAACTATTGATATTGCTCATTTAAACTGCTCATGTGTAGTTGCCAGAGTTTCTATGCAATACGTTCCATTGTGTTTGGTGAGTATTAAAAGCCTAAGGCTTACTCCCATCATAAAATCTAAGCCATTATCTCCAATACATGCAGTAGCCACATTAATTTAACGAGGGAATAGATGCTCAAAGATTTAATGGACAACAGAAATACAACAGCTGAAAGAATGCTACAATATTAGCATACGCAAGGGTAATTGAAACCAGTTCTCGTCACAAGATTCGTACTCGAATAGATGTGTACTTAGTGGAAACTTGGATCTCGTATCTGATATTAATCCAAAAGCATTATGCGCACAGTTTAGCTATCACAGAGCAGAAATGTATAGGAATAAAACTAAAGACCATGTGGAATCTCTAGCTGGTTCCAGTGCTCAAAGGAAACCCGGTTGGATATTCCTTTCAACAGATCGTCTCGGGTGTCAAGTTAACAACCGATTGAAATTGTTACTTCTATCTGACGATCAGCTTGCCAGACACTTCTTTCCAAATACTTTTCGCACTTCTACAATAGTCCCTTCACACGCTTTCTTCTGAAATTAATTGATTCCTTCTAATCATGGTGCTATTAATGAGCTCACTTTAGAGCAATTCCAATGGCGACCATGGTCAACAGTTATTCCTTATTCCGCATTCCTCATTCTTATCCAATCTCTTCAATATACACTCTTAACAGTCCATTTGTGTATCGTACTGGGACAGGTGTTGATTCTCCTGCGTTTGCAGAGGAAAGTACCTGGTGAGGGGGCGATTTGGGTGGGAAGGGATGAGTTAACTAGGAAGTTACAGAAGGAACGGTCTCTGCGGAAAGTGGTGGAGATGGGAAGACGTGACTAGTGGTGGGATCCCGTTGGAGGTGAAGAAAATGTCGGAAGATTATGTGCTGCATGCGACGGCTGATTGGGAATATATTGTCTCATTATTAAAGTGGGCAACTATGGTGGCAGATATTAGGACTACATGCAGCACAGGTGTAGTGTTGATGGTGGATGTGACCATGCAAAGAAATTGGGATAAGGAGACTAGTTTTTATGTAACAATATAAACAAGAAGCAAATAGACCAAGTTTGAAGAGATCATGAAGGTGCCTTACTACAATGTGAATGTTATGTTAGAACAATGGCAAGAATCGAATGCTTTATATCAAAGTAGAATTAAGAACTTAGGTTTCAGTGTGCAAGGATACTGTTCAGAGTAATTTAAAAGTCGAAAGCCGTAGATTAGAAACACAAGATGCCAGAATCTAGAGCATAAAACAAACTGCCAGAGGAACTCAACGGGTCGAACAGCATTAGTATCCTGGTGGAAAGTCTCCATGGATGGAAAAATTATCTTCTGATGGAAAGGTGATAAGCAAATCTAGATGAGGGAAGGTGAAGAGTTACCTTTCTGGCTGTGTAAATCTGTACCTCATTTTGGTTTTTATTGGAGAAAGGAGAATGATCAGGAGCAATTCAGTGACGGCACTGGACAATGGAATAGTTTTAACATCGTGTTATAGTGCTTTTTGGGAAAGGTGAGTGGTGCCAATCAAAGACTCTCAGATTAAGTTGCATCTGTTGTCAAAAATTACTTGCAGTTTTGGTTAAAGAAATTTACAGTTTCTGCTGAACCTGTTTGAATATATTGAAGAGAAATTTAAGGCTGATGGAAGGGTGTCCCAGAAAGTTACGCATAAATTTCTGGAAGCTAATCTTTGATAAGATTCTGTAAGAGTTGCATTTTCAGAATTTGAAAGCCAGATTGTTGAGGGATGGAGATAATTGCAGGGTGACGGTCTTATTTTCTAATGGGCAAGATGTGACAAGTAACCTGCCCGCTTGTATCGAGAGTTGCAATTGTTCGCTATTGATGAATAGTTCACATGATACAATACAAATCCATGAATACAACGTTACCATTATCTTTCATAGCAAAGATGTGCAGAGCAGATAGAACTATTTTAGTGCTATTAATAGATTTAGCAAAAGATGATAAATGGATTTGGTGTAACCATAGGTAACTTAAGAAATAAATGGATTGAGCAGTGTATTTTTTAAATAGCGAGATTCTAGAAGTGTGTGTGTGTGTGTGTGTGTGTGTGTGTGTGTGTGTGTGTGTGTGTGTGTGTGTGTGTGTGTGTGTGTGTGTGTGTGTGTGTGTGTGTGTGTGTGTGGACATATTTTAAGATACCATTGACAGGTCATTACTTGCAATTTCATCCACAAAACTAAAATTGAAAGGAGTGAATGAAAAGCAAAAAAACTGCACGTTCAACAGGTCATTAACCCAAAAGGTTAAACGGTTCTCTCTTTATAGATGTGGTTAACTTGTCCAACAAGATCATGTTGTGCGGTGGTATTTACTCCAAAGTAATTTGACCCATGTTTTAATAACATGAATGGGAAATTTCTATGGTAGAAAGAGAAACTACGGTAAATCCTCGCTCCAGCAAACACCTTCATGACGGATTTTGGATATAGTGGACTGACCTGCTGACCACCATATCCCGGGCCGTTTAGAGCCCTGGTTTCTGATGCCACTCACACCTTGCAACGTGCACCAGCGAGCTCTTCTCCACCCACCGCGCGGTCTGTTGACGCGACTATAGCCCCTAGGGTCAATACTTCCTTCAGGCCGCTGCCACCGACAGGACACGCTTGGTCACCGTGGGGCTCCCTCCCCTCTCACTAACTGCCACTTCTCTTCTGCTGGCCATTGCTTTGTCCTCTCCGCACTACTGCCGCGTCCTCCTTTTCCCATCACTGGCTACTCCCACTCCCCCCCCCCCCCCCCCCACCACTGCCTCCTCCTACCTCTCCCTTCGCTCTGTCCACTTGGCCTCTTCCCTCCCCAACTGTTTTCTCCCCTGGTGTCTCCGGTGTACTCCACCATGGAAGCGGCAGCTGGGGAGAGGCGAAGGAGTTCCAAGATGACCGAACACGTCTAGTCAGTGGTAGTAGCCAGAAGAAAATGCTGTCCCCAGGGGTTACAACGTGAGCCGCAACATCAGCCATGTCAGCCGGTGAAGAAGGGCTCGCTGGTGCGAAGCAGCAGAATTTCAGCCTAGCTTTAAGGTGAAACAATACAAGCGCCGGAGTAACTCAGCCGAATAAATGAGGCTAAAAGGTCCCAACGGCACCTATCCCTGTTTTCCTGAGATGCTGCCTGACCCGCACAGTTACTCCCTCTGCAGTTCTTTGTTTCAACTGCATGCAATGATCATACCTTACTCGCTTATAGTGGGCAATCGGTAATAATGGACCTTCCCTCCGCTATGGTCCATTATAACAAATGTTTACTGTGTGTCAGCTTTTTCAAAAGTCTAACATTGGGAACATAGCATAGAGTTGAGGTCATAGATTTTGAAAATAAAATTTGGCAAATCCTTTTGGTAAAGATTTGCGAATTCCATATTGGGTGGATTTCCGCAAAGCAAACCACCATAACATGATGTAAAAACTATTCAATTATCCAGTGTTTGAATTGCTCCTGATCAAACTCTTTCCCCCAATAAAACCAAACTGAAGGTACAGATATACACAACCAAAAAAGTTACTCTTCACCTTCCCTCATCTAGATTTGTTTATCATCTTTCCATCAGATGATCATCTTTCCATCCTTGGAGACTTTCCATCAGGACTCTGACGCAGCAGTGCAACCCCTGTCCCTATACTGCCTCCCTCAAATATGTACAAGGACCTCGAAGATCCTTTCGCATGAGGCAGTGGCTCACCTTCTCAAACATCATCTACTGTTTCCGCTGTTTCAGGCACTGACTCCTATGTCGAAGACAGACACAAAATGCTGGAGTAACTCAGCGGGACAGGCTGCATCTCTGGAGAGAAGGAATGGGTGATGTTTCGAGTCGAGACCCTTCTTCAATCTGACTTCTCTAACTTCAAGTAAGCCTTGCTTTTCCTCTCTCTCCATCCCTCCCCCATCCGAGCACTCCGACGTTTCACTATCCAAATGATCAAATTCTACAGATTGTATGCCTCATTGTCACCAACGTTGTCACTTTCTCTCAGCTAACTGATCCATTCTATAGCAATGTTACAAAATTTTGAGATTTAAAAAAATCAAGTCTGCAATTTATCCCATCAGATAAAGCATAAAAAGAAGTTTAATTTGACACCTAATTCACTTTCAGGTCTTCAGTATTAAAAAAGTTATGGCCATTTCCATACTCAGAAATTAGCATCTTGTTCCCCATTGCTTTTCCATTGACTTAACTCAAAAGCTGTGATCGAGGACAGTCAAAAGCCCATAACTTTCTTAAAAATTAAGAGAACTCAATGACATTTTCAGTTATTATAGATTGAAGCATTCTGAAACAAATATGAAACAATCTTACTTGGATGACCTGAGATTAAAGCATATAATTAGTTAGTTACCTAATTGTAGCTAATTACAAAATTCAATTACTAGATCTAAACATCTATCCATTTCTTAAGAAAAGATAAACATTTTTAAATTGCATAAGTGTCCAAATAACATTCACACAATAATTCACAATATAACATGATTTTAAAATCTAATTTTCATGAATTTATAGGCCAAATGGAAGGAATTTAGTGTTTAATTCCCGTAAATTAATGGCCATCAACCAGCGAGTGGGATTTTGTGGAACGCGATGGATTGGAACGTTGCGGTTTGCGGTGAATTTAACCCCCAGTCGGCAGGAAAAATACTGCCGGTTCGTATATATTTTTTGTCCCCTTTTCGCAAAATGAAATTTTGATTAAAGGATTCCTAAGAACAACGTTTCTATGTAAAAATAAACTGTGTACCTTCTTTTGTCCCCTACGTAAGGTCCGTCCCGTTGTTGGCATTCACGGCTTTAGAATACAATTTTTAATTCACTCTTGCTAATAAATGATCCAGCGTAGTTTAAAAATAGCTTCATAAAACAAATGTTGGAGCGATTTCTCTTTAGCAAATAAATCCCCTGAGATTGATCGATTTGAATTGTCTGGAGAAAAACGGCATTTTATACCCGCCCCCCTCTCAAAGGCGCCAAAGTCGCGCACACTGGCAGTGGCAGAACTGCAGCGCCGCTAAAGATAAGTTTTGTAACACACCTACATTCTACATTTTCTTTGAACTGCGTCCCCTTTGATCTCTTGTTTTCACACCTTACCCTTGCATATCTCTATGACTCTCAGTCTGAAAAAGGGTCTCAACCCGAAATGCCACTCATTTATTTTCTCCAGGGATGCTGCCTTTCCCGCTGAGGTACTCCAACATTTTATATTTGTTCCCAATGGAGTCAGTTTTCATTGCCGATTTATTAATTTTATCCATACTGTTTCCACTGCCTGCCTTTCTCTCATACTTTCACCGCAAGTGACTTAATCACAAATCAGTCCACATGACCCCTCCACCGATTTCTCGACGTTTCCTGTGGACATTATAATTAGGGATACAATTCTCAATCCTGACAGCTTTGCGACTATTTTCAGAAACAGTTACCGTGATGTGCACAACACGTTTGTCTTGTAGCTGCAATTCATTCCATTATTTTTTTTACTCTGTGGTTCTACAAAATTGTTCACAATGAAGAACCATTTCTGCTTAACATTTACTTTTAAAGAACTGTTGGCAATGTATTCAGGTCAGGTTAGATGGTTTCTCTACTGTAGCAGTGTTCAAGTCTTGGCCTAACGCCTATTTTGTTGTCTAATGTGGGCATTGACCCAGTCTATGAGAAGGTCGAATGCAATGCAGTTTGTCTCCCCTTCCTCTTTCTTCCCCACAACCACTATTCCCCTACAAAGTTTATTTTTTCCTCATATAACTCTTTGAAGTCCTCAACATTCTGCTCAAAGTATGGCAAATGTCATACATCAGTGCGTAGATGCAACCACACTATATATTAGTCATTCCTGTTAATCTTGTTTATAACATTTCAGAGAGACTTTTCAATCAGGACTCAGGGTTTCACAGCAGTCTTTCAGAATTCCATGGTGTTTTACTAGTTCTGGAGGAAGCAGAAATGTAATTTTCTCTTGCAATTTCAACTCCATTAGTTGCATTTCTGAGTCCAGTTCCTGGCATTCGTTTATACATAATTGAAGTACAATATATCATTGGTCAGGAAAAAGGCAGCTTGCATCAGCTTTAGGACAGATCAGGCAAATCCCTCCATGAGTCTAAGATGTGTAGGGGTAGACTTAAGAGGGAAATCAGGAGAATACAAATAGGGCGTGAGATGGATCTGGCAGGCAAGGTAAAGGAAATCTCAAGAGATTCTACAGGTATACTAAAAAAAGTAGTCAGGGAAAGAATATGTATCCTTAGAGATCAGCATGGCCATCTGTGCGGAGCCACAAGAGATGGGCAAGATTTTTAATGAATATTTCGCATCAGCTTTTCCTGTGAAATTCATGGACGTTTAGGAATTGAAGCAAATGAGTTGCTATGTCTTGGACATATGACTTACCTAAAAGAAGACATTAGTGCTCTTAAAGCTCAGTGAGGTGGATAGATACCCAGGCCTTGACCAAGTGCGAGCTCGGACCTTTTGGTAAAATAGGGAGGAAATTGCTGAGGCCTTTACTTCCTTCATTTTTAGCTACAGACGAAGTTCTGGAGCACTGAAAGGTGACTAAAGTTATACTATTAATTAACAAGGGCAACATGGAGCAGCTAGGAAACTATAGGTTGGTGATCCTGACACCACAGCTAAGAGTGGCAGTGCATTTTGAAGAGTATCCAAGAGGTGTGATGAGGTTAAGGGCCTGTACCAATGTACAAGGTAATTCAAGAGTTCTCCCGAGTTTTCCCCTGATTCAAACTCAGAGAATGTCCATAGCGGGTCCGTAGGAGTTCGTGGATGTCCCGTAGAACTCTTGAATTACCTTGTACAGTGGGACAGGCCCGGTGTTTATATGGACTTTATCAAGGTCTTTGACAAGGTCCCTCATGCTACTGTTCAATTGTTATATACACCAGGAACAGAACAATTAACTTCTTACTTCCCACATCCTTACAGGCACATTAAAGCAACACAACAACTATTCAATAATCAATAATACATAACTAATCAGGCCTATAACTCAGGCCTTTGAGTCCTGGCAATATTTTTTGTAAGTCTGCTTTACATTCTTTCCAGCTTAATTATGTATTTCCTTTCACAGCTTAATCAAAACTACACATGATACTTAATGTGTGGCCTCAGCAATGTTTTGTGCGGCTGCAACATTGCATAATAACTCCCTGACTGATGAAGACTACCATGTTAAATGCTGCATTCACAAACTGTGTCCCTCGGTGCTACACTTCAGAGTTAGCGAAAATATCCTTCCTGTATCGAGTCTGTCAAACCCTTTACAAATGTTATAAATACCATTGAAATCTCTCTTCTTTCTTCTAAACTCTGAAGAACACATTTCCAATCTACTCAAACACTCTTCATAAGTCAATCCTGCCATCTATAGAATCAGAGACTTGCAAATCTTTACTGATTCCCTCCACGGCACATTTGCTCCTTCTAAGATAGGAAACCAAAACTGCAGACAATACTCCAAGTGTGTTCTCATCAATGTTCTTATCCAACAGCTATGAGCTATCTCCTGCAAACAAATCCACTCATTTTTTAATGAAGACCACTTTTAATGAACATACCATTTTCCCTCCTAAATGCACGCATTAAATTGGTCAACCAAACTGCTGCCAAAGGCACAAGGGGGGAACTGGACTCCCACACTATATTAAGCTGGGCTTCTAGATTATAAAATGAGTTGTTTTTATCTAAATGCATAATTAATTAATATCCAGATATGCCCAAGTAGAAGTCTAGATCTTCAGGGATATTAGGCACTTCCAGCATTGATGCAGCTTCAGCAAAATATACTTGACAGATATTTCATAGATTATTGATTCAGAACAAATCCGATCTGTTTTACAAATTATGTGCACATCACAAAAACTGTCATTTCAAATAAATCTAAATTAAGCACAATTGATAAACTATGCACTGGTGTGGAATAGAAATCTGTAAGTCTTTTCCCTGCTGATATCAAATTCAAAATCATCAATTTGTCTGCCTAAATATAATTAACAATGCATAAATCAGGATGGGACTAGGAAGACCAAGGCTAATGTGTCTCAGTACCACATTGAATACTATGGTTTTCCATCCAGCTTCATGGATGTTCATCATTTGTTATGGCATACTATTGGAATAAGGTGTCCTTAAGGACAGGTCATTCAAGTAACTATTGCATTTTATTAGCTGTTATTACAATTCCTATTCTGTTAATAGTGATGCAGATTTCTAGGTCAAGTGTTCACGCCACACGTATCATAATGTTTATGGCTTTACCTCCTTACAGAAGCTCAGACAGATCAAAGGATGGACGAAAGAAGAACGATCTTAG
Organism: Okamejei kenojei; assembly: GCA_035221665.1. Lineage (NCBI taxonomy): Eukaryota > Metazoa > Chordata > Chondrichthyes > Rajiformes > Rajidae > Okamejei > Okamejei kenojei. The sequence continues at coordinate 9,234,113 of CM069149.1, read as the reverse complement.
GAGATAGAAGGAACTGCAGCTGGTTTGCGAAAAAAAGACACAAAGTGTTGTAGTAACTCATTGGGTCAGGCAGCATCTCTGGAGGACATGAATAGGTGACGTTTCAGGTCGGGGCCCTTCTTCAGGTGTTAGTTATGGTACTATTCCTTTCCATAAATACAGCCATCACACTTCCGCTGCTTTTCAGAGATTTTTGTTTTGCAGATTAAGTAAGGAAAATTTGTGAAAGATAAACCCCCAAGAATGATGGGTCCATCTGCCAAATGTTGACTGAAGGGCAGGTACTTAACTCTGTGAATGTGTAGATCTTACCCCCACTGTGCCTCACAGGCATTGGTTTAGAATAAAGCATCAGTTCCTCTAAATCGAGCTTATATGTCAATCTTACATTACAGCAGAAATTCCATGTCATTTGAATTAGAACAGGCACCACTGACAGTTCCTGCAGTATCTGAGAAGACATTTGCTGCAAATTGTGAACAACGTGTTTCCAGACTTGATGCTTAATGGAAGAATCCAATGCTAAGAATAACACTGGCTGGAATTTTCCTCTGGGCATCTTCACTCCGAGACATAGGAAAACATGCTTGCCGACTGTTCCGCTACCATCAATTTAGAGCAACACACCGCACGATATTGCAGCACAATATTTTACTTGTTCAAGAAAGATACAAATCAAATGCTGCAAGAAAGCCACCTTGTGTCCATAAACAATCACTTTGAAACATAATCATTGATCAGTCTGAAGAAGGATCTCGACCCGAAACGTCACCCATTCCTTCTCTCCAGAGATGCTGCCTGTCCCGCTGAGTTACTCCAGCATTTTGTGTCTACTAGGAAACATAATCTATATTATACTAAAACTCTTCCCTTTGTTCTCAACATTCTACATTTCCGTGTGTATGCAGGGTTGTGTTGGCTTTCTTTTAATCTCCTTAATTTGTATCTTCTTCCAAAACGCTTGGCCACAGCCTTCCCATTTTCACACATGCTACTCACATTTTTTCCCTCGACGGGATAAACATTTCCAAAGTTTTTTTAAGTTTTAATCGTTTATTTAAAAAATACATGAACTGCTTTTCAGTGGGAGACTCGCAGCACTTTCATTGGTGATGTCACAGTGCCATCTCACAGACGTCCATTCACAATGGGTCTCATTTACAAATGACATCACAATGGGACAAAGGTGTGAGATTGCACCCTTCATGTGTTTCCACAAACGCAATCCACCTGATCAAATAAGATCAAATGGGACAAGTTGTGCTCCCCCTCCCTCTCTATCCCTCCCTCTCTAACCCCCTCCCTCTCTAACCCTCTCCATCCCCTCCCCCTCTCTCTCTACCCCTTCCTCTATAGCCCCCTCCCCCTCCCTCTCTAACCCCCTCCCTCTCTACCACCCTCACACTCTTTACCCCCGCCACCCCTTCTCACTCCCTCTCTAACTGTTGGGGGCTATGCATGAGTGGATAGGGCGGAGGATGGGGGGAAAGGAGCAAATGATTAATATTAATATCATATCATGGGGGGGGGGGTTAGTGTGTAGGTGTGGGGGGGGGTTAGTGTGTGTGTATGATGCTGCAGCACCTCCCCCCCCCCCCCCACAACCCCCACGGGTCCCACTTGGTCTGGTATATATACAACATTCTATCATCTGGCTCAGTTTTTCATGTTAATCTGCCCAAAGAGTAAAATGGTGTCCAAAATTGATTGGTGCCTTCTTTAATCTTTCCAATAATAATTTGCATTTAGAGAAGGGGAATTCTCTCCATGATTTTTCATTGCACTAATTCCCAAGCAACACTTTTACAGCTCTGACAATATGTTTCAAAGTCAATTTCAGCGAAAAGATCTCCATTTGAAACAACATCTATCCTTTGGGTAAAATAAAAACCTTTAAGTGAGATTCACTGATTGCAGATGCACTGTAGGTACTTCTGGGCAACAGACAGAGCTTGTTAGGGAACTGAAGCGAGGGCATTTTCCCTCAGTGCTCTTGATCACTACTTGAGAAACAATCCCAGTTGCCTGCTGGATTTAAACCTGGCAATTAGAGGCAGCAGGCCCATGCTCACATCTGCCAAGGGATTTAATGCAATCCATTCGTCAAGTAATATTGAACAAATTAAGGCAGAATGAAACTGGTAGAGCATCAAATATTTAAATTAACAAGTAATAACATTTAATGGAATCATACCATATGAATATAAACATGAGGATGTTTGCAGCTCAATCTGCGTGCAACTTACATTTTTATTGTGGTCTGGCCCAATGTGGAACTTTGCAGTTTCAAACTAGTGGAAGCCAATACTTCTGAATATAATCCAGTCAGGAACGTAGTCTGTGTGACACTCAGAGTGTTTACATCAATAAATTCTAAAGCGGTCTACCGGACTCCCAAAGATGTAACTATTATCATGAAGTTACAACATCATATTCATACATCTTCAATCTATATACTTTTAAAAGTCTATGTGTGTGTGTGTGTGTGTGTGTGTGTGTGTGTGTGTGTGTGTGTGTGTGTGTGTGTGTGTGTGTGTGTGTGTGTGCGGGTGTTTGTCAGATTTGGCCTTTGATTTCATGGTTCGCCAATACCACACACTCAATCTCCGAGACATTTTCCATTTTGCGACACATTACACTTTTACATTCACGCATTCACTCCTCATTACATTTACACATTTTTATGTACACATTTTTAAATAAAATCCATCACCCCCCCACACATTCACCCATTTTAAAATCTAAATGGGACTCACGAGCTGCTAACGTCACAATCGCACAAGCCGCTTCTCTCTCTCTCTTCATTTGGCAGCCTGGCACACCTCCCCCCCCCCAACTATGCACACGCCGCGCCTCCCGCAGCTGGAATCGCCTGCCTGCCCGCTCCAACCTGCCCCCCCCCCCGTTCTCAAAATGCTCCGCCGATCGGGAAAAGAGATAAGGCGACGGGCAGGCGGGGTAAATGCTCTGCCGATCGGGAGAAGATATAAGGCGTAAGCTCCGCTGAACTCACAGCTGGCGCATCTCGCGAAGCCCCGCCCGCCTGCACGCCGCTCCTATCCCCTGCGAGCTCCAGAGAGTCAGAAGCCCACAGCTCCACTCCCACGCCCGCCCGCTCAATCCAAACCCCCCACGCCCCCCTTTCTCAAAATGCTCTGCCGATCAGAAGAGATAAGGCGAAGGGCGGGCGGGGTAAAGGCCGGATGCTGTCATCGCACATTCAATCCCGCCCGCACCACGCCCGCCCGCTACGCCCTACCCCCTCTCCATTCCCCGTACACGGGATCTGAAGCGCCGAGGATGCGAGGCCTCAGTCTCTGATGGGGCCACTTTCACAGACTTAACCGTGAGCGGCCCCCACGTTTAACCGGGGCTCTGGGAACTCAGCATCTCATGGGGACGAGGCTTCCAGAGGGAAGGCAGGGACAACTTCAAATTCAGCAGCAGAATGGCTCCGTTAATGGATTCATTCCACAATGAGTTCAGTTCGGTAACAACCCCCCTCTCCTCCCTCCCCCCCCTTCTCTCCACCCCCCCCCCCCCCCTTCGCTCCTCCTATCATACCCCCCTCTCACCCCTCCCCCCCCCTCCCTTTCCCCCACCTCTCACCCTCCCTTCCCCCCCACCTCTCCCCCTCCCATCCCCCCACCTCTCCCCCTCCCTGCCCCCCGCCCCCCACCCTCCCTGTCCCCCCCTCCATGTCCCCCCCTCCCTCTCTCCCCCCTCCCTCCCTCCCTCAACCGCACGTTCGGGGAACAGACCCAACGGGTCTGCACTTGGTCTAGTATAATCGTTAAAAATATCATCTTCTATTACATCACAACGGCAGAAGAGGGTACATTTGATGTTTGAGACTGACAGCATGAAGCTGAATAAGATGTTCACATTGTCTTATGTTTCACTCATTCTTATTGAGGTTCTCATAGCCGGTACAAATACCACTTTATCCAAATGGAATTCAGTACAGAAGAGGGAATTGTGCCCTTCTGTTTGAGTTTAGTTTATTGTCACGTGTACCGAGGTACAGTGAAAAGCTTTTGTTGCGTGCTAACCAGTCAGCAGAAAGACAATACATGATTACAATCCAGCCATCCACAGTATACAGAGACACATTATAAAGGTAGTAATGTGAATAGCGTTTAGTGCAAGATAAAATCCGATCAAAGATAGTCTGAGGGTCTCCAATGTGGTAGATAGTAGCTCAGGACTGCTCTCTAGTTGTTGGTAGGATGGTTTAATTTGCTGATAACAGCTGGGTAGATACTGTCTTTCAAACTGGAGCTGTGCATTTTCACACTTCTGCCTTGAAACAGGCATCACCTGAATGTCTCTTCTAACTCTTTATCTCACACTCTTTGTCTTTTTATCCCTGGCCTTCGTCTATCTGCCAATCAAGCCATCCCGCATCTGTACCCACCTATCACTTTGTCTTGCCCCCAACCTCTCTTCCCACTTTCTCCAACACACACTAAAATCCGTCTGAAAAAGGGTTCCAACACGAAACATCACTTATCCAGATTCTCCAAAGATGTTATCCTGACTCGCTGAATTACTCCAGCACTTTGTGACTTTTTGGTAAACAAGCATCTGCAGTTCCTCGTGACTCCATCATCACTTGAACTCGGCAGGGATCAGAGTAGCTGAGGTGTTAAACTACCCAGCTGTGGTGATCAGTCAATGGGAGTGGAGAAAAGCAAATTAGATAGTCAGTCTAATTAGACAGTCAAATTATATTATGACTACTAAAGTCTATCAGGAAGGGACCGATTCTACAAACATAAGATATACCTGCAATTAGGGCCAAAACACGGAAGAGCGGGAAAAAGATGAAATTGAAGCATCTTTTTCTATGTGCACATGACATTCACACAGCAAGTTAGGTGAATAAATGCACAAACAGTAATAAACATGTACAAACATTTGAAAAACGTGCTGCAAAGTGACCAAGGTCAGGCGTTCAAATTCTTTGTGAAAGGCAAAATGGGTAAAGCAAGAAGGATTGTGTTGTTAAAGAACGGGTAAAAGACAACAGAGAGGAGGGACCTTACCCTGGAAAATCCAGTGGAAGTGCTCACAGACAATGTCTGTAATACTCAGTAGGTCCGGACATTCTTCGTTCTGCCTTATTTCCAGAGTATTTCAGGCATTTAGTGTTTTTGTTTCAGATTTTCATCACCTGCGGAATGTTTTGCTTCAGGTAAAAGAACCTGTTTGGCTGGAGCTAAGGAACGGCAAGGATCAGGAAATATGAATAAGAGTTGTATACAGACCGCCCAGAGTGTGGAAATGCAGGACACAGCACAAATCAGAACATTAGAGGTGCAGGCTAACAAGAGTCACACTGTAATCATTGAAGATTTTAATCTGCGCATAGATTGGGCAAATCATATCAGCAGTAGTAGTGGATGTGGTCTCAGAGTGCATCAAAGGTGGTTTATTATATCAGCATGTTCAGGAACCAAAGAGAAAATGTTTCTTTTTAGGCCCAGCATTGTGTAATGAAAGAGTGAATTGATGTTCTGGGAGATAACGGGCCTTAAGGGAACAGTGGTTATAAAAAGATGGAGCAGTAGGAAAAAAAGTGCCAAGTAAATGGTCAGCCATGATCTAAATGAATGCTGAAGCAAGCCCGAGGGGCCAAATGGCCTACTCCAGCTTATATTTATTGCCTAAAAGGAACGACAGTGAGTCACAGCATTACAGCTAATATTGAGCAGACCAAGGAGTAAGAGAGGAGAGGAGGTGACAGAAACTGTACAATTGAAAATATTGGCAACATGTCCTAACAATTCATTCAATTTGCACAAATTTAATTAGCTGGCAGGAGCACTCGACACACCTGACTCAAGAAAAGTAGTGTTCACATTTACAAGAATCTTTCTACTTCAGAAAATTAAGAACCAAATTGAGCCTTAAACTAGCTTTAGGGTAGGAAGAGAAACAAAGCAGCAGTTAATGGACGTGGAATTTTGCTGTGGGTCGTTGCTAATTTTCTTGACAACAGACGTTCATGCCTTCAATTTCAATTCTTTCAATTAACAATTCTTTAAACAATTGTTGTATGTTTTGCCTTCTTCATAATCAAACAGCCTCAACTACTTTCAGATTAAAGCAGCCATCATGGTGCATTTGCATTAAAAAGGAATGTAATTTGTTTAAGGTGAAACAGCTTCTCCCAATGTCCAAGTAGAAGTTTGGATTTCAAGAATGCAAAGTGCATCGGCATTGCATGACATTTTGGATTGCCATTGCTAAAATGTTTTAATTGGGATGAAAATTTATGAAAAAAAACATACTATCATTGTGTCACATTTTCCACTGATTGCAATGGAAACCATGGATTACGAGGTGAACTATCTCACAAGTTTGGGAATACACACTATCCTTCTTGAAATCCTTAAACTCAACAGTTTGCTGAGGAACAAATCCACAATTTTGTATCCAAGAAATTATGGGGATTTTAGGATGCTGTAACCATAATTATCAACGCTCCTGGTAGGGCCACCCGTGGCGGTAAGGTCGAGGGGGAGGTATCGGACAAAGAGCAATCCAACCAAAACCTCAACTGTGGAACAGGCAGACCTTAGTGGAGCGTTACAATGGCGGATGGCGGATGAAGGCTGCAGCTGAAAAGGGTCTCCGGTCATCTTGGACTCCACGCCACTGGATCCTGACCCAGATCTGTCAAGAACTGTGGGGTGGCCGAAGAGGGCCTAAGAACAAGAATTATCAAGAAAGATGCCAACTCTTCCTGCCGTCTATATGAAGGAGTAGAGCCAGGATCTATCAAGACCAGCTACTCCAATAAGCCAAACAGTTGCACCCCAAGTCACAGTGTGGATTTTGTCCATCGAAAGGCATGGTGGACATAATCATAATACTTCATTAATCTTAGCCTCACAACTCCAGGGCACGATGAATGAACAGAGCCAATCTGACAGCACTGTAGACAACAGCAAATGCAACAATATCCTGTCCAATCTGTGACGACTATACCCCAGAACTAAGGCAACTCAAATCATGGAATTTGACAGCAGTTATCTGTGCAGGAACAATAAGTTTCCTCGAAAAAGAACCATGTTCGGTGTCATCACCAGACTAATGTCTCAGGGTAGTACAAAGCCCAAGATAAATCAAGCAAGACATGAAAACAGTTATGGTATATATGAAAGTGAATCAATTTGGGTCATTGCATCTGCCAGCACTGCGAGCAAACTAACGTTTATTGTTAATTCTGATAATATTTTGCACCAATAACTTTTATTATTTGGCCCAATTTTTGATGAGTTTTGACGGTAAAACTTGGCATGTGTTGTCATTACATCGAAACGGAGAGGAACGTGGATTTCTGTGCATTTACCATTTAATGCAGAATCCCAAAGTGGCTGTCAGAGATGAAATATACCTACATAGACTGATGTGTCTGCAGCCCACTCAATTGGAATGGTGGATTACGTCAAATTATGTAAATTAACGAATTTAAGAATAGTCTGACTGTAAAATGCAATGAAAATCACATGCATAGATGCACAATGTCCAAAATGAGTTTTATGTAGTGTGCTCAGACATTATTACTGCTCAATAATAATAAAGACAAGACAGATTCAAATTTTACGCAGACTGGGATTACGCTGCTCATCCTGCTGGGTGTATTGGCTGCTGAAATGCAGAGACGCTCTGGATTCTAGTTTAATCAAAGGATAAGTGGGTTGGATACCAAAAACCAGATTAGAGAGGAACTTCTTCAAAGCAGTGAATATTTGCAATTCTCCACTCCAGATGAACAAGTGCAAATGAAATAAGACTTCACGATCTTAACCAACAGCAGATCAGTGGTAAGAAGTCAAAATCTGAATTTGCCTCTCATGCTCTTTGATCAGAAGGCCTAACAGCGGCACCGTAGAAAAATGTTCTTCCACGGAAATGGAAGATTCTTTATGAGGCTTCAAGATCAGCAGCAGTTGCTTTGTTGTTGACATTGCTTCGTATTCAGTTATAACAAGATAACTGCTATAAAATCAGACTGCAGATTCAAATTCTTATGGGCCTGTCCCACTTAGGCGACTTGTTAGGCGACTGCAGGAGATTATGCGGTCGCCACATAGTCGCCACATGTTCGCGGGTGGATGCTGGGGAGTTGCCTTCATGGTCGTGAGGAGTTCCCGCATTCTGGGAACTAGTCGCATTATGGTCGTCGTGAACTTTTCAACATGTTGAAAAATTAGTGGCGACTAGAATGAAGGTGCCATGGAGAGTAGCGAGAATTCTCGCACCGTAGGTGGGTCGCCAGGAGGTCCTAATGGGTTGCCAAGAGGTCAAAGGTTCTCGGAGGTTCTCGTAGGTTGTAGCCGATGTTGACCAGTGAATTTCATTGGCTCATTGGGAAAAAAAGGTAAGCAGTCGTTTACAGAACCAAGGATAACCGACCGGTAATGCTAAATGTCCGCCGAGCTTCACAGCTGTGTATCTCTGGCTTGCTAAAAGTTGTCTCCACTCCTTCTCCCCCCCTCTTTTAAAGGACTTACGTACACTGTGCTTTAGCCGTCTTTTTGCAGTGCCAACCTTCATGTTCATTACGGTGTGTGTCTGTTTCACCTTGGCTTTGAATTTTTTAGACAACGTTCCCCCCGCCTGCCCTGTCCGCTGCCTGTATAACGGGCTGGTGAAGAAAGCGATGTGTTTGTGTGTGTGTGTTCCACTCTGACAGTCGTCATTCCAGTTGCCGGGTTTTCAGGCGACTGCCGGCAACTTGACAGTTGCCGGCAGTACACTGAAAAATCGCGTAAGTGGGACAAGCCCTAATCACCTGACATAATCAAAGATACATTTTGTGCCAATTACAAATGTAACTGCATCACAATGCTCTTACAAACATTCAAATCTTGGACCTATAGCAAATCATTGAGTCAGCATCTCCTCTAAAGTGATAAAATAATTCTACACAAATGTAGCTCCTGAACTGATAGAGGTCATCCAGCATTTATTGTCACTTCATAATTTTTGTGAAGTGACTTGCTGATGTTAATTCAGCTTATTATGCATCCATTGGTATATCCAAAGTCATATATAACTTGGATCAGATAGGGAGCAGTTTTTTCTTCTCAGTTGGTTGTTAATGAACTAAATAGATTCTATTAATGACTATCTTGTTGTTTTATGATCATTATTTCAGCTGGCAGCTTCCTGTTCCAAATACTTTTCAAATTAATTGAATTTAAATTTGCCAGAAGCCACTGACGAAGGGGTAAATGATTGTGCCCAATAATCCAGGCATTTAGTCACTAGTTCAATTAAAATATACTATATCCATATTGGCATATTCCCATCGTAGTTATGAATGCTCCTGAAAAAAATTAGACCATATTTCCGAGTGCATTTGCCACAAAATTGCAATCTTAAAACTCAATGCAGGTCTAATTGGTACAACATTAAGAGTTACAACAATAATAACAAGAAAACTCAAGCAGATAATGGAAATTTTCTGCATGCAACACTTGGTTTTGTTGAGATAAATTAAGGATGAATATCATGCTAACTCTGATTATCATTGCAAGGACAGCTACTGTCTCTTGGTTTGTTAATGTTGGTACTCTGCACAGAAAACTTCATCTAAGGAAAGCTTTGCACGAGGCTTTGTATTTAAGATTACAGCCATCATAACTTAATTGGGGACACAAAATTTGCAAGTCAAGCAATGTTACGTGCAAATGGTCCAGTGCAACGTGGATTTTCTTGACTTCAATCAAGTATACTGACCCAGTATAATTCCAGCAATGTCAAATCGTTTGCAGCCAAAGTGTCACTGTTCATTGCACAAGTGCTTTGTTAGCACCAAGCATTTCACGGTGTGTCTTTGTTGAAGCAGGCAGCCAGTGCTTTAGCAGACATTGTGGCAAAATGATATGCAATGTCATCAATCTAATCTGAGGGAGAGCTACAGGAATTACACTCAGTCCTAAAAATACGATGTATAAACCATACTAACTCAATCCAGTTGGCCGCACGTCACATCTCATTCTAGATTTTGTTTTAAATCATCAAAGTGGTCAATTTGTATGGAGATTCAAATCAGTGGCAATAAACTGGTTACAAATCTTACCTCACAAAACGGGCGAGTAGTCTTCTCTCAAAGTAATATTCAGACATCTGAAATACATGAGATCACCACTTCCTTCCATCCAGTCCATCTCGCGTCTTGCATTGCATCAGGAGCGCTGGAAATACTGCCCAGCAAGCATGCAATCATGGCCATTCCCTTGTCTCCCTTCTACTTTCCAGGAGAAGATACAGAAGCTTGAAAGCTCAGATGTCCAGACTTAAAAACAGTTTCTTCCCCATTGCTATCAGATGACTGAACCAATCACCTCTTTCACACAGCCCTTTCTGGGGGGTGCTGCCACATACTTTTAACTTTATCTTATTCAGTTATTGCACCTCAGTATCTTTTCTGCACTAATTCAGATTGCACTACCATCTTCTGTTTTGCATTTGTCTTCGTACCTATTGTATCAATCATTACCATGTATACGGTTTACGCTATGAGCTTCATGCGAGCAAGACATTTCATTGCACTCTGCTGAATATGACAAAAAAATAACCTGAATCTGAATATGGGATACTGGCACAAGCTCTCTGGAAGCTCATGAGTACCCACCACAATGAATGAAATAAACCTCGCCTTATTTATAAAGGGTGACATGGACATCTCTGATTATCAATGTATTGCTTAAAGCAGCAATCAATTATATTGATTGAAAATGTAATCAGACATCCAACTATAACAATAATAAAATCAAATAGCCAATAACTGGTTAGCTATTGACTCGTTGGACAATTTGCAAAATTCGATGTTCTTTACCAGAATTGATTAACTAGATTAACTAAACAAGCCGTTGTCCGGAGAGTTTTTCATGATTCATGAGGATCAGAAAATAGTTCAATCAAGGTTTATCCAGCTTACTCACTTCTCAGTGTATTAAAGAAAGTGAATAGTCCATGAAAATACAAGTTGAAGTGGTCTGCCCGAAGGAATTAAATCATTGTGCGTTTTTTTTTACTCTGCACCTTATGCTCACATAACGTTATTCCTTGGAAGTGTTTGACATTGACTTGAAGGACAAAGACAAACAAGCAACCTGAGCAAAAAGCGCTGCACAATTTGATTAACATTTTGCTAAAATGTTTGAAAATAATTTAACTGTTTTCTCTATATTGAGCATAGCTTAGACAATATTGAAGAATATGATTTTAATCATCTTGTTTCACGCAAGACTTGGCATATTTTAACAATTACAGTGATAGAGCCAATTACAGGAATTTATCATTCTGAAAGCAATACTTGCACTGGTTCTGAAAGCCCAAATAACTGAATTGTTTTATATTAAGGCTCAATGTTTCGACTAGATTGGATCTGCTAGAGCAAATTAAACCCATTGCACTTTTTCTGAGCCATTCTAGATTTATTCATAATGTTAGCCTCCTTTATTTTAAGACATAACCTACTTGGTTTTATTTGCAATGGACATGCATAAGTGACCACACTCTTATCAAAAGGCTACAGTTTCCTCGGCTTATTTTGCACTTTGAACTATTTGTGAAGAACTATCTTATTTTGCATCCTTGAACTACTGGTGAAGAACTATCTAAGAGGGTACAGATTCACCAAAAACATTCACAAAATTAACACGTGCAGGCAGTCACATATCTTACATGGAATCATACATGGAATTATTATTGCTGTGCTGTCATTTCTCCAACTTGTGAGACAGACAGCTATCCGAGCTTTATGGGTCACTTATGCAAAGCTGTTTGGAAACTGGCCAAGTTCAAGCCCCGCCCCTCCATTCAAACATTCTGTTATTACAGAGGGTGATGGAGAGGTTATCTGATTATCGACAGCATACACAATATCTATTTATCTTTAAAAGACCAAATCATTTTGATTCAATAGGACTCTTCCAAAAGCTCAGCATCTTTCCAAACAAATCTCGAATACTCAAGATGGAGAAAAGGCCACGATCTTTGCGTGTGGCAAGTCAGGAGAAAGAGCTAGTTTTATTTTGGGCTTTAATACTCAAGGATTTTTTTTCAGTGATCTTGTGTGTTGCAGTGAATTACCTCAAACTATTTTTGAACTGGAATTATTGCAGTTCAATAAGGACCAGGAAAGCTTTTCATCTTCACATCTGACAGACTTCTATTATAAACCGACTGACTCCCACCGCTATCTAGAATACACTTCTTCCCACCCTGCTTCCTGTACAGCCTCTATCCCCTACTCTCAATTCCCAAGTTAGATTGAGCTCTTAGGGCTAAAGGAATCAAGGGATAAGGGGAAAAAGCAGGAACGGGATACTGATTTTGGATGATCAGCCATGACCGTATTGAATGGCGGTGCTGGCTCGAAGGGCCTACTCCTGCACCTATTTTCCATCAATTTGTTTCTATGTATCCTCCAGCTATGCCGCATCTGCTCCCAAGAAGAGGTGTTCCATACCAGAACATCGGAGATATTCTAATTCTTTAGGGAATGCGGGTTCCCCTCTTCCATCATAGACGAGGCCCTCATTAGGGTCTTGGTGATATCCCGCAGCTCTGCTCTTGCTCCACCTCCTCCCCAGTCCTAACAGAGAGAGTCCCCCAAGTCCTCACTTCCACCCTATCAGCTGTCTCATACAGCGCATAATCCTCTGACATTTTCGCCATCTCCAACGGGATCCCACCACTAGCCACATCTTCCCATTTCCACCCCTTTCGGCATTCCACAGATCGGTCCCTCTGCAACTCTCTGGTCAACTCGTCCCTTCCCACTCAAACCAACCCCTCCCCAGGTACATAGAAACATAGAAACAAGGTGCAGGAGTAGGCCATTCGGCCCTTCGAACCTGCACCGCCATTCAATATGATCATTGCTGATCATCCAACTCAGTATCCTGTACCTGCCTTCTCTCCATACCCCCGATCCCTTTAGCCACAAGGGCCACATCTAACTCCCTCTTAAAAATAGCCAATGAACTGGCCTCAACTACCTTCTGTGGCAGAGAATTCCACAAATTCACCACTCTCTGTGTGAAAAATGTTTTTCTCATCTCGGTCCTAAAAGACTTCCCCCTTATCCTTAAACTGTGACCCCTTGTTCTGGACTTCCCCAACATCGGGAACAATCTTCCTGCATCTAGTCTGTCCAACCCCTTAAGAATTTTGTAAGTTTCTATAAGATCCCCCCTCAATCTTCTAAATTCTAGCGATTACAAGCCGAGTCTATCCAGTCTTTCTTCATATGAAAGTCCTGACATCCCAGGAATCAGTCTGGTGAACCTTCTCTGCACTCCCTCCATGGCAAGAATGTCTTTCCTCAGATTATGAGACCAAAACTGTACACAAAACTCCAGGTGTGGTCTCACCAAGGCCCTGTACAACTGCAGTAGAACCTCCCTGCTCTTATACTCAAATCATTTTGCTATGAATGCCAACATACCATTCACTTTCTTCACTGCCTGCTGCACCTGCATGCCTACTTTCAATGGCTGGTGTACCATGACACCCAGGTCTCGTTGCATCTCCCCTTTTCCTAATCGGCCATCATTCAGATAATAATCTACTTTCCTGTTCTTGCCACACAAGTGGATAACCTCACATTTATCCACATTATACTGCATCTGCCATGCATTTGCCCACTCACCCAACCTATCCAAGTCACCGTGCAGCCTCCTAGCATCATCCTCACAGCTAACACTGCCCCCCAGCTTCGTGTCATCTGCAAACTTGGAGATGTTGCATTCAATTCCCTCGTCCAAATCATTAATATATATTGTAAATAGCTGGGGTCCCAGCACTGAGCCTTGTGGTACCCCACTAGTCACTGCCTGCCATTCTGAAAAGGACCCATTTACTTCTACCCTTTGCTTCCTGTCCGCCAGCCAGTTCTCTATCCACATCAATACTGAACCCCCAATACCGTGTGCTTTAAGTTTGTATACTAATCTCTTATGTGGGACCTTGTCGAAAGCCTTCTGAAAGTCCAGATATAACACATCCACTGGTTCTCCCTTATCCACTCACTGCACTTTCCCCTGCAACCACAGGAACTGCAACACCTGTCCCTATACCTCCCCCCTCGACTCCATCCAAGGATCCCGACTGTCTTTTCAGGTGAGACAAAGGTTCACTTGCACATGCTCCAACCTCATCTACTGTATCCGCTGTTCCAGCTGTGGGTTCCTATATATCGGCAAAACCAAGCGCAGGCTCGGTGATCGTTTCGCTGAACACCTCCACTCAGTCCGACTAAACCTACCTAATCTCCCAGTTGCTAAACATATTAACTCCCCCTCCCATTTCCACACTGACCTTTCTGTCCTGTGCCTCTTCCATTGTCAAAGTGAGGCCCAGCACAAATTGGAGGAACAGTACCTCATATTTCGCTTGGGTAGCTTACATCCCAGCAGTATGAACATTGACTTCTCTAACTTCAAATAACCCTTGCTTTCCCTCTTTTTTCCATGCCTCCCCCTTCCTAGTTATCTGACCAGTCTGACTGTCTCCGAGTACATCTTATCTCTGTTTGCTTTATTGTTACCTTTTCCCAGCTAACAATGATTCCTTGATCTCCATCCCCATTGTCCTGGTTTCACATCTTACCCTTCCTTATTTATGTATCTCCCTCTCCCCAGACATTAGTCTGAAGAAGGGTCGAGCCGAAACGTCACCCATCCCTTCTCTCCACAGATGCTGCCTGTCCCGTTAAGTTACTGTAGCATTGTGTGTCGGACTTCCAAGTGACTTCAATGTTAAGTACAGCAATCATGGTTCAGACAGCTGGACTTTATATGCTTGCATGCAGAGTGCCAGAGAAGGTGGGGCCATAGGAAACTTCTAGATCAATTGTAACTGAAGGTGTTGTTGCCTTAAGTCATTTGAAATAAATAACCATTATGTCTATTGTCTATTGTCAACCAAGCCAATGGTAATGTGGGAAACAACAGTAACTCATACTTCCTGCTGAGTACATTTTATTTCTTCCCACTCTCTACAACCTTTCAATGGATCCTGCTATTTTCATTCTCCGTGCCCATTTATCTAAGCAAATACTCTGAAGTAAATGGTCGTACTTAATTTTAACTTATTCATTCCACATCACCCATTAGGATACATGAGTGATCTGGCCAGGAAAAATGGCAGCAGTAAGAAATAACCTGGGTTAACATACATGGCGTGATCTCTCATAATTCCCCTCTGCTCTTGCAAGGGTGATAGATTATTACTTCCATTCTACTCCATTTCCTAGTTGATAAAGTCCTCTGCGGGTTAATTAACTGGAAACAACTGAACCAAGTAGAAGTCAAAGGCCTAGACCCTCAACCTGGGGAAACAAACCTAATATGCTGATTACTATAGAAATGAGGCAGATACATTTCAATTGTCATACTGTTTGAGCACGATTGTAAAAAAAAATACATGTACAATAAATAACTTATTTTTCCTTGCCCGTTCTGCAATTTATTTGTTTTGCATTGCACTTATCCTATTTGTTTCACAAGTCTGGAACACAACCATCGACCGGCAGCAAGGGATTCGACCAGTTGTAGACACAAAAAGCTGGAGTAACGCAGCGGGACAGGCAGCATCTCTGCAGAGAAGGAATCGATTACCTAGTCTGAAGAAGGGTCTTGAGCCGAAACGTCACCCATTCCTTCTCTCCAGAGTTGCTGCCTGTGGAGTTTACTTCTGAAATGTTGTTACCCTGTTGCAAGTTCACTGGTTTTGGCAGAACAGTCTTGAAGCTGGGAGGATTCCCATCATTAAACAACCTCAGCAACAACCTCTGCAGGAGGGCAAAAAAGAGGGCAAGAGATAGCTCTGGCAGGTATTATTACGGGAAAATCCAAAGAGATTTTACATACATGGAAGTGTAACTGGAGAGAGAATAGGGCACCTCAGAAACCAAAGGAGTCATCTATGTGTGGAGCTGCAGAAGATGAGTAAGGTTCTCAATGAGTATTTCTCCTCTGTTTAAACCATGGACAAAGACTAGGAAACTTGGGTCAGTTAATGGAGATGTCTTGAAGGTAGTTTGTATTACGGTCGAGGAGGTGCCAGGTAGACACATCTCCTGGGCCTGCTCAGATTATAAAATCATGAGATAGTAAATTAGGCCATTCAGCCCATCGATTCTACTCCGCCATTCAATCATGGTTGATCTATCTTCCTAACCCCATTCTCCTGCCTTCTCCCCATAACCTCTGACACCCGTATCCCATAACCTGTGACACCAGATATATCCAAGGACATGGTGGGAGGCTAGAGAAAAAATTGCATGGGTGCTGGCTGAGATATATAATTGGATATGGAAGGTAGACAAAAATGCTGGAGAAACGCAGCAGGTGAGGCAGCATCTATGGAGCAAAGGAATAGGCAACGTTTCGGGTAGAGACCCTCATTAGGTATGGGTGAGCGGCAGAAGACTGGAGGGTGGCTAATGTTGCGCTTCTGTTTAAGAAGAGATGCAAGGAAAAGCCTGGGAACTGTAGACAGGTGAGCCTAACATCTGTGGTAGGCGAGTTACAGAGGGGATTCTGAAAGATAAAATATATTATGGATAGACAGGGGCTGTAAGGGATGGTCAGCGTGGTTTCGTATGTGGGAAAGCGTGTCTTACAAATCTGATTGAGTATTTTGAAGACATAACGAAAAATGGTGACAAGTGCAAAGTTGTAGACATTGCCTACGTGGACTGTAGCAAAGCATATGATCAAGTTCCGCATGACAGGCTGTGAAGTGTGTTGTGGAGACGAGGGATCTAGGAGTGCAGGTACATGCTTAACATGGTGTCACAGGTAGGTAGGGAGGTCAGGTTGTTTTTGGTACATTGCCTACATCAGTCAGGGTATTAAATGTAGACGTTGCCATGTTATTTTACAGTTGTACTAGACATTGGTGAGGCTGCGCTGAGAGTATTGTGTCCAGTTCTGGTCATCCTGCTATATGAATGCAAAGAAGATTTACAAGCATTTTGCCAGGACTTGAGGACCTGAGCTACAGAGAGAGGTTAGGCAGAAAAGGACTTTATTCCTTGG
This sequence comes from Okamejei kenojei, assembly GCA_035221665.1. Taxonomy (NCBI): domain Eukaryota; kingdom Metazoa; phylum Chordata; class Chondrichthyes; order Rajiformes; family Rajidae; genus Okamejei; species Okamejei kenojei. The sequence goes on along the minus strand of CM069149.1, from coordinate 9,217,038 downwards.
AGCACAGGAGGCTGAGAGGTGGTCTTATAGAGGTGTGTAAGATCATGAGGGAGACAGATAGGATGAATGCAGTCTTTTACTCAGAGTAAATCTCAAAAGATTTAGCAAGAACAATGAGGGGGATTTTTTTTCTCACACATAGGTATGAGAGAATAAAGGGACAATAAGAAATTTCTAGATATAATTATTTAAGATATAAACTGGTACATGTTTTTATTTAATCAGCAGAATAACTAAACATACTCCCAAGAGCCAGATTTGGTGTAAAAGAAAGATTGAAAGGATTTAAGGCTGAACACATCATTAATATTAATGTTCATTGTACTGAAAGAGGAACACAAAGAATTTAAGTGTAAATTCACTCTCAAATGCTGATGAAAGAAAGAACACGCTCAATCTTGCATGGGTCTGCTGAACCAGGCACATAGTCAAAGAATCAATAAAGCAGATTTGTTTGTAAGAAGGATAATAGTCATGTCAATGGGAATTTGGAACAAATTTCAGCATGAACCCAACATCTTTTTCCTACCAAGCTGAGATATTTTGTTACATTTTATTTTTAGCAGATGCTGAGCTAACAAATTATTAACTCTGTCAATACAGCCAAGCTCCATCTCATTTGAGAGAAAAACTGTATGTTCGTAAAAATGAAAACATGAAATAGAAATTACTGTGAGTATATGGCATGTGGAACGGTGCAGGGCGGCAAGGTGGTGAGGTGGTAGAGTTGCTGCCGTACAGCAAATGCAGCGCCAGGAGACCCGGGTTCGATCCCGACTACAGGTGCTGTCCGTACGGAGTTTGTACGTTCTCCCCGTGACCTGCGTGGGTTTTCTCCGAGATCTTCGGTTTCCTTCCACACTCCAAAGACGCACAGGTTTGTAGTTTAATTGGCTTGGTAAATGTAAAAATTGTCCCTAGTGGGAGTAGGATAGTGTTAATGTGAGGGGATCACTGGTCGGCGTGGACCCGGAGGGCCGAAGGGCCTGTTTCCGTGCTGTATCTATAAACTAAACACACCCATAATAGGAAAAAAAATCCCAAATGGCTTGCGGTGCTATTGCTTCTTTCAAAATAAATAATAACTAAAATTCCCTTGTTTCAAACTTTTTGCCTCTGAATATCAGTCCAATTTCTGGACCATTAATTTGTAACTTAACTGTTGTGCCTTTGTCTGGCATTTTCAACATTGCTTACTTCAAACTTCTTCTTAATCGAAGTTCCCTATGAAAAGTTGTTTTAAACAGCTTCTCTGACAATTCATTCCGTTGGCAGAGGGATATTATAGTGTTGTCCAGCAAATCTTCACAAGCAGCATTTATGATAGGCAATATAAACATCACATTAAAAACACGGCCTGGCGATGGATGCAAGTAACATATAATGACTTTTATTTGAAACCGCGTTTTGTGATTACAGAGTTTGTGCTGGAGTTAAGTTTCAAGTTTATTGGAATATGCTCGAGTCGGACGAGGCACAGCACAATTAAAAATATTGCTTGGACCAGCTTCATGGGCACAAAGACAAATTATACATAAATCATTAAAAAATTGCACATAAAATTCTAATGGACTGAAAAAAAAGACATTAGTGCAAAAACATAATTAGAAAAGAAAAACAAATCCTGATCTTGAATGTTACGCACATGCAATTTGCACATTGTCCCATTGCCCTTGTGGGGTCATCAGGTCATCAGCATTAGAAGTAGAATTAGACCTTTTGGCCCATCGTCCACTCTGTCATCCAATCACGGCGGATCTATCTCTCCCTCTTAACCCCATTCTCTTGCCTTCCCCCCCATAACCTCAGACACCTGTAGTAATCAAGACATTCCTCGCCTATGGGCATCAGTTTCCACTGATATCCCACAGAGATGCTGCTAGTCTGGCTGTTGTAAATCACTCCTCAGTGCAGAAAAGCAGCAAAAAAATCAAAAGCTAGTTAAGAGAATATGAGAGAGAATGAACTGCAGGGTTAGAAATCAAGGGGAAATGAAACAGATGGAATTGCTCTGCTAGGTGCCAACATGGAGCCAATAGGCCCAGTGGTCTCCTCCTTTGGTATAATAAGTGCATTTCTAAGCAAGAGGTAACTCATGAAGGTAATGTGAACAAGTCCTATATCAGGTGGGTCTTATTCCCTCAGTCATGCAGTGTTGGAGCTGAACTCGTGTACAGAAAGAAGATAACGGGAGCAAGGCCCCCCATTGCTACTCCATCATTCACAAGATCCCAGTTGAAATGTTATATCAGTGCCACTTTTCTGCACTAAACCCAAATCCCTTAATATCTAAAAACCTATCAATCTCTGCCTTGAATCAAATTGGAATCACAGCCTCTTGGGTGAGTGTTCCAAATATTCACTACTCACTGGATGAAGTCAGGCATGTCTAGAATAGTTGGTGCCTTGTTTTGAGATGGTGACCCCAATTTTAGATTCCTTCAGCCATGAGAAACATCAACTTCACATCTACCCTGTCCATCCCCTTTGGCATTTCCATGAGATCATCTAAACTTGGGGCGATGGGTCTGGTGTGTGTAATTTCTCCTCAATGAACATGCATACTATCCCAGGAATCGATATAGCAAACCTTTAGTGTACACCCTCTATTTCAAAAAATACCAAAGAAACAGGTTCATCCAGCTTCCAACATGGTGCCTGTTCACAGCATTTTATGATGGAAATGAAATAGGAAACTATTCCCTTTCATAGGTAGAGGGTAGGAGGATAGGAAACTGCAAGTTGATCTGAAAGTCAGACCTACACACACATACAAAATCTCAGTGGGAGCTAAAGAAAAAGGTTCCCAAAATGCAGTAATTTGCAACTTTAAATCTGAAGTACGGTACTTTCCATTTATTAGGTCAAGTAATCAACGTTCATGGAGCAAAGAATAGCAAATGAAGTGGGAGTAATGATCCCTAACCTAATTAATTAACAGAGCTGGCTCAGGGGCTAAATGACTCCTTCTGTAGATGGCACTATTAAAACACATGTACCTGTGTATCTCTCTTCAAATACATTTGTCCACACAAAGTCAGCTCCTTACACACCATATGTATTTTAAAGGCTTTCTTCCTCAATGACCTGTATTTCCGGTAAACTGCATCTGGGGGGAGCGTGAAGAGCTTTTATTTTGGCGAGGTGTGAGGGTTCACTGATGGAAGAAATCAATGTAGGTTCCTGCTTCTAAAATAGACACAAAGTTCTGGAGTAACTCAGCGGGATAAGCAGCATCTCTGGAGAGAAGGAATAGGTGACTTTTTGGGTCAAGACCCTTCTTCAGACGTCACCCATTCCTTCTCTCCAGAGATGCTGCCTGTCCACGCTGAGTTACTCCAGCACTTTGTGTCCATCTTTGGCGTAAGCCAACATCTTACACATTAAGCTACTACTTCCAATTGATGGCTGTGGGCAAGCAGAGGAGAGGGGCGAAGGCAGATCATTAAATAGTTCAATGCTCCAACTAACACTTGAACAATGATCAAGTGGAACAAGGGGGAGTATTGGGATGCTGTGATATCCACGAATATTTTCAGCAAAGGCAGCATTATTCGTAGCATGAGGTGGGAACCATGATGTAGGACAAAGGCATGAATGCTAAAATCAATGTATTGCACATGATGAAACAGTGCTATAGTCTCAACACCAGCCGTCAGTTGTAATATCAGAACTCAAATGTTCTGAGACATCACAATTCAGTTGTCTGTGGAGTTCGCCACCCAGCATTGTTCACGTAAATACTGCAGCACACCAAACATTCCGTTCATTGGGTCTGAGCAACAATTTATCCCCCTCCATACCACATGCTCAACATTTCCCTCAAGTGTTCAACGCACGCACTGTGCTCCAGTAGACCACCTGCATTTTGCACAACGCTCCTGCAATTTTACACAATGAAGCCCTCCTTGCATTATCAGTGGTTAATCGGATAAATCTGACCCGCAAAACCTAAGAGCTCCCATTAAAGTATTTATAGACTTTTACCGGCTGCACTTATGCTTGAGCGCTGGCCGTGTCCTATAATGTATCTAACGACAGCTCCTTTTCGCCCTCACACTGCAATCCCCAATATGCAATTGCCACAGCCATCAGACTGCTGCGCTTCCCCCCTGTTTATAATGCCCGAAATCAATTAGGCAAGTAAGTGTCCTGCGATTCATCACCCTGGCTGAGTCAGACCCAGGTGTGGGTAAGCGGCTACTGACACCTCGCCGCAGCTTTCAAACTTGAACCCAAAAGGCAGCACATGCAAAAAAAAGGTCAGGACGCCAGATTCTGGGGATAACCGAAATCTCAAGCAGACAAACGCCGGCTTCAGGCGCACGCTGGGTCAGGAATTGCAAACTCCCTTTAGACAGAACCACAGATTTAAAAGAAGGGTCTCGACCCGAAACGTCACCCATTCCTTCTACCCAGAGATGCCGCCTGTCCCGCTGAGTTACTCCAGCATTTGTGTTTAAACCGGCATCTGCAGTTCATTCCTACAGATGTAAAGGCACCATTTCTATCACTTCACTCCTTGCAAAGGTTTGAACATCTCCACACTGAAACATCCTTTCGTTGTAATTGTGCCTGGGCGCCCAGGCCGTTCTGCTCGTTCACAGCAAATGCAGCATCAAATGTTAATGCCAAACACAGTGAGCATAAACGGGCATTCAAGCGACCGATGGAACATCAAGCCAAAAAAAAAAAAAAATGATGGGAAGTCCGTTCAATGCAAGACAAAGCGCGGTACCTTTTGGAGATCTCCGCAGAATCTGACAGCGACACTTGAATGAGACAGCTATCATCCTCCCCCTAGGATTCTCACAGCAGCCGAGTGCTCCGGAGGATGCAGCAGCGGCCGCCTGGCTCCTGCCTCGCTGGTGGAGCGAGCACCCCCAGGGAAGCGGCTGGGCTTTAATTCCACTTGGCTGATGTGCGCGGAGATCGGCTCGTCATCTGGCAGTTTTGTCACTCACGCCGCTACCTGCTCGATGCAGCGGCACATCCACGCCGACGTGTACTTATTCCCCCCCCCCCCCTCCCGTTGGCTTCCACCGGCGAGCTGCTCGACGCGGGAGAGAGAGCTCCAGCGCCGGCCACACGACGCACTTTGCCGTGTGAGCGGGGCAGCCGAACAGTGAGCCGGCGCGCCAGCCCCGAACATGTGGCTTGGACTTAATACAGATGGTTCTCTACACTATGCCGCTTAACATCACGTCCACACGCATCCAGGTAAACCACCAGGTTAGGGACTTGCATCGAATCTGCGTTCTGTCAGGCGGGTCCGAAATAAGTAAGTGACCATCGAAACTCCAAGGATGGTCTTGAATTTTAAAACTCAGCAGCGAGTCTCCCGTCGCGTCTCCATTGCTTCCCACCTCGGCAACCGTCTCTGCCAAGGTGTCCGAAACGCCTGCGAGCGGAATCTGCTCAGCTCATCAGCACACCGCCCAGTCAATATTTACAGTGCAGCTCCCGCCCCTCGGGCCCGCATCGCCACCTCTCACACGGCGCAGCCGGCGCCACGAGTGCGGCCCGGGCAGGTCACTCGCTGCCGCCCGGCCCCGGCCCCGGCCCCGGCCCGGGCAACTGAGGGCAAGTGCCGGAGAAGCAGCAGCAGCAGCACCAGGTGAACACATCTGCGAGAAGCCGCCGTGCAACGCCGGTGGGAATGAGCCGCAACAATGTTAATGCCATGCAATTGCAAGATTGAAATGCAAGCACCGTTCCCAACATGTTCACACTGTGTGTGTGGGTGTGTGTGTGTGTGTGGGAGCAGTCATTCAGTCAAGAGACCCAAGTCCGCTCGCCGCTCTGCAGCTTCATGGTCTGGCTTTCCGAGCAGGCTCATCTTTCAGCGGAGAAGCGCTCTCGGGATCCGACCTGACATCCCACCCTCCCGTCTGCCGCCCGCCTCGTGAATCACCCTTCAATGACCGAGCCTTGCAGACAAAAAGTGATGTGTAGGAAGGAACTGCAGACGCCGGTTTAAACCGAAGAGAGACGCAAAAAGCTGGAGTAACTCAACTCGAGACTGAATAAGGGTCTCGACCCGAAACGTCACCCATTCCCTCTCGCCAGAGATGCTGCCTGTCCCGCTGAGTTGCTCCAGCTTTTTGTGTGTCTTCAGACAAAAAGAAATGTCAGAAAGTCTTAACAGCTGAGGGCGGAAAGGCCGCAGGCTGCCAGTGGCGGCTGTACTTGCCCTCTTAACATCGACGTGTTAGAAATCACTCTCGCCTATGAAAGTATTTAATGATGTATTTTCGTTTATGTAAAATATTGCAATTTTCATATATATGTTTCGATAATAAAAAATATTCATCAAAAGAAATCACTCTCGCCTTCCAACCCCCAGCTCCCCAAAGAAACTGCCTTTAATTTGTTAAGCGATCTGATGCGGAGGTTTGGTCGTAAAGAAATTATAAGGGTTTTTATAGACACAAAAATAAATAAAGTCAGCAGCCACACACACACAGCCACACACACACAGAAACAAATTCAACCGAGCGAGCACATGTCGCCGCCAACATGATAATTTCAAATAAAGGTGCCCTACAAATGGACCACAGAGTTCCTGCCAACCCGGGAGTAACCATGTTCACATGATGCACCTCGAAAAAAGCTATTGGAAGGCCAATAGATGGAAAGTTGAGTGAGCATGTGACGGAAGGAACTGCAAATGATGCTTCACACCCAAGATGGACACAGAATACTGGAGTAACTCAGCGAGTCAGGCAGCTTCTCTGGAGAGAAGGAACAGGAGACGTTTCAGGTCGAGACCCTCCTTCAGATTCTGTGAGCATGACCTTGGGGGAAATGTGGACGTGGCATAATGTATATGCTCTTTTGAATCGGCCATCACTCCGTCGGTAGCACGTCGCAACTCTTCAGGTGTCCGTCCAGGCACTTCCTAAATCTAACCCGCTTCTGCCATCCATTCAGGGGGTGCGTTGCAGATCCTTACCTAGCAACCATCTGGGTAAAAGCAGAATCCTCACCACTCTCATATCCTTCTACCAACTCTTAATCTGGCATTATCCTCCTAAACGTCCTCACCACTCTCTCCACTGTAATCACAGTTTTCCTGGAAACTGCTGGGATGCGCAGAAGTGTACCCAGTATTTGGCATATGTATATACAATTCTAGCTTGCCCCCCCCCCCCCGTTCTTCTATTCAACAACCTAACCAATAAATGAAACATCTAGTCAAAAACACAAATTGCTTCTGCAATTTGGTGTAAATAATTTCAGGTGCTTCTAATCCCAGTGTCTGTGATGCTCAAAATAAATTATTGAATTGGTAACTATAGATTTAAAACATAGGGACTATTTCTGCTAGTGTAATTCATAGTATGCTATATCTGTTAGTGTCACTATAACATTTATTATTCTAGATGGGCTAAGAGAATTGTGAAGGAAGAGAAGAACATTAATGTTATCATGTTTGAACAATGAACCCACTTTAAAAAAAAAGATAGACACAATAGCTGGAGTAACTCAGTGGGACAGGCAGCATCTCTGGAGAGAAGGAATGGCATCTCCAGAGACGCTGCCTGGCCCGCTGAGTTACTCCAGCTTTTTGCGTCTGCTTTCGGTTTAAACCAGCATCTTCAGTTCCTTCCTACACACTATTAAAAAGTTACAGTCACAATTAATCTAACTTGAGATGCAAGAAAATATCCTAATTGCTTTGAACCAAGAGTTTTAAACAGCTGGGATTTTTTGTTTACATTGATACTAATAAAGGGAAATAATGGGTATAACAGTGGCTGGGGATTGCAGGTTGGCAGAGGACAGATTGTCATAATTACCAAAGATCACATGTTTTCATGATAAAAATGATAAATTACAGAAAGTGCCATTTAGCATACAGAGCATTCATTGGATGTAGTGGCTACTTACAATGTATTAAGTAGCCTGTGGGGCCCCATGATGAGTAATCCTAACAAAGGTTTATTCATTTCAGACCTACAGTAAAATGTCCCAAGGCACTTCAAACAGACAAGATGGAAATTGAGACCAAACCAATAAGGAGAGAAGGTAGACAAAAATGCTGGAGAAACTCAGCGGGTGAGGCAGCATCTATGGAGCGAAGGAAATAGGCAACGTTTCGGGCCAAAACCCTTCTTCAGACTGATGTGAGTGGGAGGGAGGGGCGGGAAGAAGAAAGGATGAGGAGGAGCTGAGAAGAGGAGGAGAAAGTAAGGACTACCTGAAATTAGAGAAGTTAATGTTCATACCGCTGGGGTACAAACTGCCCAAGCGAAATATGAGGTGCTGCTCCTCCAATTTCCAGTGGTCCTCACTCTGACCATGGAGGAGGCCCAGGACAGAAAGGTCAGATTCAGAATGGGAGGGGGAGTTGAAGTACTGAGCCACTGGGAGATCAGGTTGGTTATTGCGAACGAGTCGAGGTGTTCGGCAAAGCGATCGCCAAGCCTACGCTTGGTCTCACCGATGTAGATCAGCTGACATATATTGGTCTATAAATTGTTGGTAAGAATTGCGAGGTTACAATTCATCAATTGGGATAGGGGCATCTAGTTGAGGTGAAAAGAGGTGCTGACACCATTAGTTTCACTTAAAACTAAAATAATTCTGGCCAGGCAACACCTCCATTGAAAATGCTCACTAATTAATATCCCTGCAGTCAATTCATGCTGATAATTCTCATTGTATAGACAACACCACAGGGTGATTTATGATGCATATCTGTCACACAATCCTGAAGTTGGACAACACCCTCAAACATTCGGAATCCAACTGCTGAGTTACTAGTGAAGCCAGTTGTCATTCTTCACGGTTATTTTTAATGCATTATTCATCTTTTCCTCAATTTCCATGTACAATAATCACCCCAGTTGTTTCTCTTGACTACTTGGGTTGTGTCTCCAGCCTCAAACTCCATAAGGCGTTGTCACATTGAACATAACATCTTGGAACTGTCTACCCTTTTGGCATAGTGGGACATTGAGCTGGATATTAGCCCATGTACCAAGAATGCCGCCTTTGGTTCCCTTCCACAATACACAAAACCAATTCTCAATATAGAGGGGTGTGGGTTGCATTAGGGTTAGCAGCAGCCAGTTGTCAGACATCAGACCTTTGCCAGTGTCAAAAGCCTTCAAAATGCTTTTAAAACCACCTCATGTGTTCACATCGTAGACATAGAATTGAAAAATGAAATAGAAAATTAATATCTTGAAGTAGAATAAATTAATTAGACTATGACGTGGAATACATTTGGTTGTTCTCTGTAGCATGTCAATTGTGTGTTGCTGGACCCACTCTCCAATTCCCCCCAGCTGGCCAGAATGGAAATCGGAGACAGGCTAAACATTGTGTGGGGGGCTGGCAGCATCAATGGAACAACCAGCTAAAGGGAAGCACAGTTCAATACGTCATCAACTTATATTTCCAACAATAAACAAAGTCAATGACTGAAGATGGACACAAAATGCTGGATAACTCAGCAGGACAGGCAGCATCTCTGGAGAGAAGGAATGGGTGACGTTTCGGTTCGAGACCCTCCTTCAGCATTTTGTGTCTATCTTTGGTTTAAACCAGCATCAGTTCCTTCATACACATACAAGACTGACGGCCTGGATAAACAATCCAGTTCATGATATTTACTATAAGTTCCATCGCTTCAATATTGTATTAGAAATTAACTTGGTTAAAAAGCATCTTCAAACAAATCTTCAAGGGATTTAAGAAGGAACTGCAGATGCTGGAAAATCGAAGGTAGACAAAAGTGCTGGAGAAACTCAGCGGGTGCAGCAGCATCTATGGAGGGAAGGAAATAGGCAACATTTTGGGCCGAAACCCCTCTTCAGACTGAAGAAGGGTTTCGGCCTGAAACGTTGCCTATTTCCTTCGCTCCATAGATGCTGCTGCACCCGCTGAGTTTTCTCCAGCATTTTTGTAAATCTTCAAGGCAGGTTTGAGGTAATTGTAGCTCCAGTCAGTGGAGCCAATAGAGCCTCCATTATTGGGGAGGAGGAAGTGGGGATGCTCAAGCATGATCAAGCCATTGAGACCATGTTCTTTCACTCAATGAGACCACGGCTGCTCCATGTCCTTATCTTATATGCCTGCCTTTAATTCTTCTTCCTCTCGTGTCTTGGTGTCCAAAAGGTAAATAACTGAAGCATCCGCTTGCATCAATCGCCATTTCTGGGCGATCCTGATATGCACAAGTCCATGCTCAATTTCTAAAGCCGATCTTCAACAGGAATTGCCTTCACAACGTGAATCAAATCACTTCTCATTCTTCAGAATTCATTTCTGGTCTGTGTAATATTTTTCCTTTATTCCCTCTCCTCCAAATAATTTCTGTTCAATCTATATTGCACTCCTAAGGCCAATAAATTATTCTCAAGGCACGCGCACCACAACTGTTCAGTTTCATTCTCTCTTAATCAGACTGTTGCTACAGATGAATTCTCTATCTTCCAATCTACCTTGTTGCTGCCCTTGCTCTTGTTTTCTCTGCACTTTCTTTGTAGCACTCTATTTTACACTATATCCAACTGTTTATTTTCGTTCTTGCACTAACTGGCATATTTATTATTTGTCTGGATAACATGCAAAACAAATATTTTCCACTGTACTGCAGTGATAATAATAAACCAAAACACCAATTCAGGTATCTACAAATATCTACAAACCGAGTGTCCAGATATTTGCAGCACATTATCATTGCCCCATTATTTAGTCCTCCAATATTCCATTTGCTCTATACCTAATGCTATGATTCACATATACAAAGCCACAAGGGCCACTGTTGGCAGGTTTTCACCATTCTGAAAGTGCTCACTTTTAAACAAAAAAGCAGACATCTTCAGTCTCCTTCATTGAAAACCATTCACCATTGTCTTCCTCATAAACTCAATCATTTTATGAATAATGTATAGAATGAACCCATGCATACTCTTCCGAAACTCCAATTATCTTTGTCTCATTGACAGACATTACCCGTCATTCATATCTTTAGCACAGTGAATAATTGCAGCCCCAACTTAGATCTGAGCAGGATACAATTTGTCACATCCTGCCAACCTCAGCACCAATCCAATATCTCTCATCCATCCCTCAACCGATTTCCTAGCTGGGTCAATTAAATGCTTTCCATTCTACGAGTTTAACGTCAGCAAGGTCTCCTGCGAGAGACTTTATTAAATATTTCTGCAATTTCACCTGCATTTCCTTGTGGACGAGTTTAGCGATTCTTTGCAAAACCCATGATGTCACCACAAATTTCCCACCCTGTCCAATTCCAGCTTATTCAATCCACCTTGACTTTCTGATCAACAAAGGTTTGGCGCCATCGTTACATCCAAATGATTGATCCCCCCACACTTGACATTGGGCCAACTGATCAAAACACCCTTGTTTCCCTCTCATATTTCACACACCTGCCTATCACACATACTTCCCCAATTTAAAGGGGAGGCCAAAAACTTTGGAAGCCTGGGGCATTTGTGCCATTTTCAATGTGTCATTTAGAACCTGGAGAAGCAAACCATATGATCCCAGAGATTCACAACACATGGCAAGTCTACCTCATCATCTTTGTTTTGGTTCATGCTAATTTTGGTAACCTTCATCACTCATTCTAACGTGTCTGGCTTACTTACTACTTCCGATGAAGTAATCATTCGCCATCTTTTAATTTTCTTCCATCACAGCACTCAATTTTCAGGGGCTCACATTTATTTCCACCCTTCTTCCTCCACAAATGTCAAAAGTCTTAGTTACCCCGTGCATGTAACTTTTCTTGCTAGCTACTCGCTGGTTCTATTGGTCCTTGTACTTCTTAAATGTTATTCCTGAATATTTGCTGCGGTTTACAGCATTTCTTTCATCTTTGGCTTTTTTTGGTGGGGTGGGGAGTGGGTAGGAACTACCCTTGTCCCTACAGAAGATTAATCAGTTCTGTATCAGTCATTAGTATGAACTCGCATTACTTCACATTGGAGCACATAGTCACCAGTGGTGAACGAGGTCTGATTGACCTGGACGATGACACGTTGGCCTGGCTCGCCTCAACGGAGCTGCAGGTCTAAAAGACATACGACAGAAGAAGAAGCTGTACCCAACAGCCTGTGGCAACAACTTACCATGCCAGTCTTGACCTCATCACGTGAAAAGATTCCCTGGACCAAATACAAGATATCAAGTATTTGGCATTTTGAAGCACAGCAGACATATTGTGCTTGCTATCAGATTAATGCTCATAAATTAGAATTGTAAATTAAATCTCTTACATTGCCCAAAACAAAATCTAACCTGGAAATCCAACCCAAGTTCCAGCATTCTGTAACAGAAAACTACCCTGTGTATGCTTCAGAAATTCATTGAATTTCACATACAGGCTGACATGCTTATCCAAATCTATTTGAAAGCTTAAATTCTTCATTAGAACAACCCTTCCTTCACAATAAGCAGCTGCGACACTTCACAACTGCTGCCATGGGACCTGAACAGAACTCCCACTTGAGTCTTAGAGCCTTTTGATTTTTCAGTCCTGCTGATAAAATCTGCATTGCCAGTTTTTCTCTCACTGTGTCCTCCCAATGATTGAATTTCACCACAAGACAACATCCCACTACCATTTTACACAACTCTCCCGCAGCTTCTAAAGTCTGACACATCTACCTTCCAGGCTCAACGTTCTTGCAGTTCTGTCTCAGTACCAGCAAAATCAACATTTCAAAAAGATAGAAGAGGTCCAAAACATAGCAGGCTGTGGAAGGACTGGAGGGGTATTTTCGTCTTCGATTTCTAAGTCTGCATAAAACTTGCAAATCTTTAATATACAACAGAAGTCTTTAATGCTTTAAGGGCCTGTCCCACTTACGTGTCCTTGGCACGCAAATTACGCGACCTCGACATTGCGTTGAGGCACATGGGCATCGTATGGCCGCGCGGGGCCGGTCCCACTGAGAGGCGCGGAGGAGTATGGAGTTGTGCTCGACATCGCGCGGGGCTCCAAAATGTTTGTAGCGAACAAAATCTTCGCACGCCAACGGCCTGTCGCGGAACTGATGGCCAAAGTGGGACAGTACCCAAGACCCTGGGGCCCTGAGACGCAACGTCTCACCTCCAACAGCAGCAGAAGCAGGCAAACTATCGCCGAACTCGGCCTGGGGCTCACGGCCGTTGCGGTCCAGATCCGCCCCCCACTTCTACTCCCAGAGCGGGGCCAAGAAAATCGAAGATAGACATAAAATGCTGGAGTAACTCAGCGGGACCGGCAGCATCTCTGGAGAGAAGCAATGGGTGACGTTTCGGGTCAAGACCCATCTTTCAGAATGAAGAAGAGTCTCAACACGAAATGTCACCCATTCCTTCTCTCCAGAGATGCTGCTGGTCCCGCTGAGTTACTCCAGCATTTTATGTCCATCTTCAAATGACATCACGCGCTCCAGATGGCTGTGCAGGCACATGACATCGTGTGCGACCTTCGTGGGACCGTCGAGCCTCAATGCGACCACGAAGTCGCGTAATTAGCGTGTCAAGGACACGTAAGTAGGACGGGATTTACTCAATGCTGGCAGCAAAACAAGTCAAAAATGGCTCCATGTGTGTGCGCGCGCGCACACACACACACACACACACACACACACAGACAGACAGGAGAGAACTATATACAAACATCTCCCTTTGTCCTGTGCAGCGCCACCTGCTGCACGGGAGGAGCAATGGGGTCCTCCCACACCATGCAGTCCACCAAACATCACATTCCAGCCTTTTTTGCATTTCACAACCCTAAAGGCTCAGAATCAACGGGGTTTTGCTCAGTGTTCTCTTTTGAAGAGATATCAGTCTTTGCTTTATCTGCATACTGTTCTTTCTCCACTTGGCTGTAGTTTTTCTCGGCGGTCGTAGCGTTTTGGATTCTTCCTTGCCGTTCGGCGCTGTTTGTGAGATTACAGCTCCATGACCACACGGCGATGCATCGGCGGCCAGTGAGCTTGGCTTCGACGAGTCATAGTGGACCAAACGTGCCTTCTAGGCGAGCATCCCCTTCAACCAGGTGAATGCATGGTCACACTCTTTGGACCAGTGCCAATTGACATCCTGTGTTCGCAAGCTGTTGAAAGTGGAAAGCGCCGGAATGAACTTGCCGTCGAGGTTCACCGAGCCCGTGAAGCTTGCAAGCTGCTTCACATTTTCGGGCGTCGGCAAATTCACAATGGCGTCCTCTCTTTATTCTGATGGCTTCAGACCACTTGCCGAGATCACATGTCCAAGATATGTGACCTATTGTCTAAAGAATGCGCACTTGTCCTTGCGCAACTTCATGCCGTAGTTGTTCAGTGCGGTGAGGACCTGTTATAGGTTCTGCAGATGTTCTTCCTCAGTATGGCCAGTGACAATTATGTCATCCAGGTAGGCGGATACGTACGGAATCCCGGCAACCAGATTGTCGACCAGTTTCTGGAAAATGGCCTGTGCTGGTCCAAAGGACAATCGGTTGTGTCTGAACAGTCCCTTGTGTGTGTTGATCACGAGCAGGGTTTTAGTCTCGTCGTCCAGTACCACTTGGAGATGTCAGACGTCCAATTTCGAGAAGTACCATCCTCCTTGCAGCTTGACGAGCAGCTCGTCCACTCTTGGTATGGGGCATTGATCAATATGCAATTGAGGGTTTACAGTCACTTTGTCGTCGCCACAGATGCGTACCTTGCCGCAAGGCTTCTGAATGACATTCTGAATGGTCCACATGGGTGATAATTCCCATTTCTTAAAGGCGGCAGAGTTCCTCGTCGACGGCGTCCATCCAACTGAACAGAACCGGTCTGGGTTTGAAGAATGTAGGGACGGCATCGTCTTTGAGTATGAGCCGTGCCTTCATCTTTGTGTAACGTCCGAGTCCAGGTGCGAAAACGGCCTGAAACTGGTCCAGAACCTTCTGCAGGTTGTTCTCACACTTGCTGACTATGTTGCAATCCATGGTAGATGACAATGGTATAGTTGAACCATCGTCGATCAAGGCGTTCATGGCAAGCTCAAACGCATGGATCCAGTCGATGGCGCACAGGGATGTACCTTCTTTACCAATGACGATCAGCGGCAACATCTGTGTCATATCATTACAGGAAACAACGACAGTGCATTTGCCTTTCGTGGGAATGGGCTGTCGTCCGTATCTGAAAAGGCGGATGTAGGCCGGTTTCAGTTCCGGCGATCCGATCCTCTCCCAGATGTCCTGACCCACTAGCGACCCAGCAACACCAGTCTCCACCTGGAACTGTAGATCGACGTTCGAGACTTGGAGCGAAGTCCCCGGCTTGTCGGTGATCGTAGACACGGCTCTTCTGAAACTGTCCCACCTTCTCCGGATTTGCTCTGGGTCGATCAACTGGTTTCTGGCGTTGCGGAGGAGTCTGACGAACTGTATGCACCTCCTGAGGGAGCTTCGACGCTGTTTCACCAGCTATTTTGTGCAGGTCTTTACTCAGCAGCTCGACCATCTTAGCACACAGCAGCACATTCTTCAATGAGATTCCTTGAGAATTGCCTGCTGGATGAATGCGTGCCTGCAGCCCATGACCAGTCTATCCCGCAACGCATTGTCTTGGCACTTTTCACAGCATTGAGCTTTAAAATCACATGCCATTGCACTGGTGGGAAGTTCGGCAAGAAATTCGGTAATCAATTGCCCTTCCTGTTGAACCATCCTGTAGAAATCAAGGCAAACTGCGAGAACATTTCGACTTTCTTCGAAATACAGCTGCAAAGCCGTTGGGATTTCAGCATATGAGGCTTCAGTTACTTCTTCTGTAAGTAAATTTTGAAGCAGTGTAAAAGTTTCTGGAGACATTGATGAACACAAGAGAGCCTTCTTCCTCTGCTCTGTCGTAATTGCCATACTTTCAAAATAAAACGTTCAAAATACACCTTTCTCGCTCGGGATCGAAACGATCGAATTGCCGAGACATGTTAGTTTGAGTTCTGTTTTGTTTTTTAAATTAAAAAAAGGTTCTTATCTTTGGACGCAATCGAAAGTATCCCACTCCTCACACCACTTTTGTGTTCATTTTCTAGGTCTGCACAAAACTTGAGTCCTTAATTTACAACAGAAGTCTTTAATGCTTTACTCAACGCTGGCAGCAAGACAAGTCAAAAATGGCTGCACATGCGCACACACACACACACACAGATAGGAGAGAACTATATACAAAATATCTCCTTTTGTCCTATGCAGCGCCACCTGCTGCATGGGAGGAGCAACGGGATCCTCCCACCCCACACAGTCCATCAAACATCACGAGTATAAAGTTTCTGGCAACAAAAGGCAAATTATGATTGCAATTGGTGCAAACTTCATTCCAGGCCATGGGCAGAAGTCCCGTGGGGGGGACATCCCCCCCCCCCGCAAGTTTTGAGAGGTGGGGGACAATCCCCCCCCCCCCACATGTTTTGCACGGCTTAAAATCGGCAGCAGGATCTTCCATCGCCCCGCAGTCAAATTGCTGGATCGAGGCTCCCGATGGTAAAGCCCCCCCCAGGCGATGGAAGATCCCGCGAGCGGGCCGATTGAAGCCCCATGATTTAGGGCGGATGAAGCTGCTGTTGCTGGAGTTGGCCACCAACCAGGTCCACTCTCGAAGGTGGATAAAAATGCTGGAGAAACTCAGCAGATGAGACAGCAACTATAGAGCGATAGAATGGGTGACGTTTCAGACCGAGACCCTTCTTCAGACGCTCCATAGATGCTGCCTTACCCGCTAAGTTTCTCCAGCATTTTTATCTACCTTCGATTTTTCCAGCATCTGCAGTTCCTTCTTAAACAAGTCAGTTCCTGATATTACCATCCACAGGGCCCACGGCTGAAGCCTCCGAAGCCGCGCGTGTGCGTGTGTGTGTGTGTGTGTGTGTGTGTGTGTGTGTGTGTGTGTGTGTGTGTGTGTGTGTGTGCGTGTGTGCGCATGCCCACCAAGAAATTGTGTCCCCCCCATGTTTTAATAGCGATTTCCGCCCCTGGTCCAGGCTGCCATAATTTTGCACATTTCAATGGATGAGTGGAACAGAAGATGGGAGGTCGTCCAGAGCAGATTGGAATGACAGTCTAGAGATAACAAAGGCATGGATAAAGGGGTCAAAATGAGCCACGGAAGGATCAAAGATGGAAAATTTTGATGTGGAAAGACAATTTTAGAGAAGCAACAAAGTGAGAGAAGAAGATTAAACTTTATTGCCTTCCATCACAGTGAGGAATGTGGAGAATCCGCTGTGGTTGATCTTTATGTTCACTTTTATGTAGTTGTGTGTCTTGTTGCTTTTATTTTTAATGGCTCTATGGTAATACGAATATCACTGTACCTTAATTGGTACACGTGACAATAAAAGACCTTTGATTTAAAAAAAAAAAAAATCAGGGCTGAAAACAATAGAGGCCACAAACAGCTGATGTTGCCTAGGACAGTGCCCATGGGAGTGAAGCTATTGCTAGTTTTATTTTAAGAACAAGAGGAACAATGATTCGCATGATCTAAATATTTAGTCAAAGGGCACTTCACATTCCAAGCAGTAGAATAAATCACAAACGATCAGGGAAAGCGGAGACGTGGATCTGTGTCCATTACCGATCGCGTGGAATCTTGAGCCATGTCTATGTCAAGAAATAGCCTATAGATAAGAAACAGGTTAAGGAAGGCAGGTATGGAGAAAATGGAGGGTTCATCCTTGGAGCTCTAGAGTCACGGATAATGATGTGGGAGGGAAGCCATCATGGGAGATTCGTTGGCTAATGTTTGATATAAACATTGGAACTATGTGAGAAAAATCCCACGCAGACACACAAAAGAGAGACACTGCAGATAAAATGGTGTTTTCAACTGACTAGATTTTTTTCTTTTCCATTTTTGATAAAGGGTCTTCAACTAGAAACATAACTCTTTTTCCACAGACACTGTCCGATATGCTGAGTGTTATTTTGATAATTTCTCAATGCCTGCCGAAAGATTACGAGCAGATAAGAGAGGGTTGTGGACCATAAACACTATTTAGGATTCTATCTTTGTCCCGGTACCTCCTCTGACATCAGTCTGAAGAAGGGTCTTGACCCAAAAGGTCGCCCATTGCTTCTCTCCAGAGATGCTGCCTCACCCGCTGAGTTACTCCAGCATTTTGTGTCTAACACTATTTAGGATATGCAATGTTTGACTTGGAAACTCCTGCTCACTTTCATGGGGCAAAACTATCCAGGGCCTCATTCTAGTGACAATATGGCAATCATGCAGCACAGGTATCATTTGGACCCATCATGCCTATGCTATTATTTGGAACACTTCTTCAAAATAGTCTCATTTTTCTCCCGCAAACCTGCGAATATCCATAGTTTGTAACGTGCAGCGTTACCAATCCTCTGAAGAAATTGCTCACTAATCTTTTGATTATTTAAAGCTTGTGACATATGGTCATCGACCCCCTGAATATTGAAGAATGGATTCACCCAGCCAACTCTGTCAAAGCACTTCAACATTTTGAATCAAGGGTTCCTTTTGACCTCCACCACAGAAATGAAAACCCTAGCGTGATCACGACCTCGAGAATTAAGTTATTCTGTCGATCAACACCCTTCGTCTTTTTGCCAGTGCCATAACATGGTTTCTTGGTGTGCCCTCCATGATTGTATTCAGAAATTCAGCGAGACCTGAATAAGTGCCAGGTTAAAACGATGCAGCGTGTTTGTGTGTTCAGTGCTTTTATTTACAAGGATGCCAAACATAAACTGCTTCTCGAATTGCCCCTCTGCCTTCAAAGATTGAGGAATTGCAATTCGCAACTTTTACAACAGTATCTTTTAGATTTCCCCAAATTATATCACTTCACACTGGCAGGCATCAGGATTGCGTCTGCCGAATCCACCAGTCTGCCCAGGTCTTGCTCACTGTCCAATGCATCGCCACATTTTAAAAGTACATTTTCAAATGTTAAAATTGTTATCCTATACTGAAGATCAACTCTAATCAATTTTATACAAAATGATGCCTGTTGCAAATATTGAGTTGAAGAAATCCCGCTAAATACTTAAGCAACACAGTGGCATGGTTAGTAGAGCAGCTGCCTCACTGCTCCCAAAAACCGGGTTCGATCTTGATCTCGGGTGCTATCTGCATGGAGTTTGCATGTTTTCCATGACCACGTGGGTTTCCTCCAGGTGCTCCAGTCTCCTCCCACACCCCCAAAGACACGCAGGTTTGTCAGCTAATTGGTCTCTATAAATTCCCCTTAATGTGTATAGAGCGGATGCAAATGTGTGATAACATGGAACTAGAGCTGGTTCCAAATGTTTTTCTAACCAAAGCACCCTATCATCACTATATTCTGCCTGAAGACTCCAACCAATGTTGTAATAAAAACATCATCACCCTTTAGTTTATTGCTCACTTTGTTATTGTGCACAATTATCTTCTGGATGGACATTTATTGCATTGTATTAATCCCCCAATTTGCTGAAACTATTTGAAGATTAGTCAAGTAAATTAAGTCAGCAATCTCTGAAAGGAATCAAAAGGACTGGTTGGAACTGCTGGCTACATCATAACATCAACCTTGGATGTGTTCCATGCTGGTCAAGTAATTTAATTGAATAAAGCAACAGATTTTGACATTTAATATTTCTGTATGTCGTCATAGAGGCAAACAGTGGAAACTGGCCCTTTGGTCCAACTTGCCTAGGACAACCAACAGGCCCATCTAAAGTATTCCCACTTGCCTGCTTATGGCCCATATCCCTCTCAACCTACCCTATCTAGGTACCTATTTAAATGTCTCTTAAACGTTGTGAGTTTACCTGCCTCAACTACCTCATCCGGCAGCTTATTCCATACACCCACCAACCTTTGTGTAAAAAAGTCACTCCAAGGTTCCCATTGAATCTTTCCCCCTCACGTGTTTTATTATATGTATTATCTTCTCCCAAGATCTGTGATACACCAGAATTTATTTTACATTTTAAATATAATTTAGTAGCTCAATTGCACTTCCTGCCTACAAAAGATTTCACATTTTTGTATCATTGGGCCACATCATTCTTTCACTATAAGATGTAGAGCAAAGTTTGAGATCCTTTTCCCCCCAACCATGCACAGATCTGGATTTTCTTCAACTTCTCCCTTCATTCCTAATATTATACCTTTTATTAAAATTCAAACAGTCATAAAACACAATATTCTGTTTTATTTCACTTCCTTCATTATCCAGAGAGCTCCAGCTTTGTGTGTTCCACCTTTCAAGGGAATGTCTTCTTAAATCTGAAAATGCATCTTGAAGTCTCTTTCACTCCACCAGTGGCAGGTCCCATACCAAATCATTGACATCCATTCATGGTGTAATTTTGCATTATTTATCTAGTTCCATATTTTAAACTCAGTGCATGCCCAGTATTGCCCAGATGCTCCCGCAGAAGAATTAAGGGCCTGTCCCACTTGGCTGTCATTTGTGCCTCATTTACGCGTTATGTAAATTAGGTCGATGTGTCATGACGCGTGGGGTGCGCAAGCGTTGCGCATGGTGAGGCGTGGAACTGTATGCGGTGGCGCGCGGCGCTCCATGATTTAGTACAGGAACGAAATCCTCGAACGCCACCTGCGTGATGTATCGCTGATGCATTGGGTACGCACGCTGACGCGCTGGCGTCCCAACGTCTCATGTGCATCGCGTGGTGACGCAAGGTTGCGTCAACGTCCTGCCGCGCGCTGCAGGGTATTCTAATGACGTCACGCATCACCAGACGGCTGTGCTGACGCGCGATTTGTGCGCGACGTCACGCATCACGACGCGTCGACCTAGTTTACATATGACACGTAAATGAGGCGCAAATGATGGCCAAGTGAGACAGGCCCTTTATTCCACAAATAATGCCTGAGCACTCCTCTCCAGACAGGAAACCGCAGAAAACTCTCTACATTAGAAAGACATTAGCTGTTTATTTTGTCTTTTGGACCATCAATGCCGCCACAGCCAGACATAAAAATAGCTTTTTTCCACGAGCAGTAGCTCTACTCAATAACCAAACGTCTGCAGCCTCCTTTTGCTCTGGTATTTTATTTCATTCACATGTCTAAATAAAGACCTACAAGACCTTACAAACCTACAATCTCCTACAAGGCAAAATCAAGAGGCAGCTCAAACTTAGACAGCGAAGCATCACTCCCTGACGAGCACAACGCATTGTACGCACGCGTTGATAGGGAGAACACCGATATGCTTTCCCCCATTCGCCATGATGGTATTTCGGTCACAGTCGCAGAGGCCGACGTCAGAAGATCCTTCACAGGGGTGATGGTATACCCGTTTGTGTTCTCAAAACCTGTGCAGACCAACTGGCTGGAGTTTTTGCAGACATTTTCAACCTCTCACTTCTGAGGTTCCCACCTGCTTAAAAAGTGCATCAATAATACCGGTGCCCAAGAAGAGCAAGGTGACGTGCCTCAACGACTATCGACCAGTGGCACTAACGCCTGTGGCGATGAAGTGCTTTGAGAGGCTGATCATGGCGCAAATCAACTCCTACCACGACAAGAATCTCGACCCACTGCAGTTTGCTTACCGCCACAACAGGTGAATGCGATCTCACTGGCTCTCCACTCCGCTCTGGACCACTTAGACAACAAAAACTTGTTTGTCAGGCTGTTGTTCATAGACTACAGCTAAGCATTTAACACCATCATCCCCTCATACTGGTTACCAAGCTCGCGGATCTGGGTCTCTGCGCTTCCCTCTGCAATTGGATCCTCGACTTCATCCACAAACCACGGTCTAGCCGTATTGGTGGAACTATGTCACCCTCGATAACAATCAGCACGGGAGCATCTCAAGGCTGCGTTCTCAGCACCCTGATGTACTCACTCTGTACTCATGACTGTATAGCTGGACAGTGCGAACTCCATCATCAAGTTCGCCAATGACACCACTGTTGTGGGACGAATCACTGATGGAGTATAGAAGTGAGATCGACCGATGGACCAAATGCTGCCAGCACAATAACCTGGCCCTCAACACCAGCAAAACCAAGGAACGGATTGTGGACTTTGGAAGGGGAATGATCGGGACCCACAATCCTGTTTATATCAATGGGACGATGGTGGAAAAGGGTAAAAAACTTCAAATTCCTGGGCGTGCATATTTCCGAAGCTCTTTCCTGGTCCCAGCACACTGATGCAATTATAAAGAAGGCACATCAGCTTCTCTACTTCCTGAGATGATTACGGAGAGTCGGTATGTTAAGGAGGACTCTCTCGAACTTCTGCAGGTGCACAGTAGAGAGCTTGCTGCATCGTGGCCTGGTGCGGCAACTTGAACATCCAGGAGCGGAAATGACTGCAGAAAGTTGTGACCGCTGCCCAGTGCTTCACCGGTTCTGACCTCTACACCATCAAAGGGATCTATCGCAGTCACAGTCTGAACAAGGGTGCCAACATCATCAAAGACCCACACCACCCTGGTCACACACTCATTTCACCGTTGCCATCAGGAGGAAGGGACAGGAGCCTGAAATCTGGAACATCCAGGTTCAGGAACAGCTACTTCCCCACAACCATCGAGCTATTAAACACAACATCAAATAAGCTCTGAACAATAACAGTCTATTATTATTATTGCACTTTATCTGTTTATTTATTGTGTAAATATGGTCTATGGTCTATATACACACTGAACTTTTATCTCCTGTTCCGTATCATGTTTACATATTCTGTTGTGCTGCAGCAAGCAAGAATTTCATTGCCCAATCTGGGACACATGCCAATACAACTCTCTTGACTTGACAATGTTTTTAATGCTTCATGTTTTATTCTTAATGGTTTATTGTATGTCATGTTGTTACTTGCGGGCGGAGCACCAAGGCAAATTCCTTGTATGTGTACATACTTGGCCAATAAACGTATTCATTCATTTCATTGTTGTCATGTGGGGATCAGGAATTAAAAATTAAAATCAAGTTAGATTTTGATTATCTGCAAAAGTTAACCATGTTCATTCAAGGTAAAGCCACATAAAAGAGGGCAGAAAACCAAACATGATCAGTGACAATGAATGATTTATTGAAGACCTCCAACAGCAGCACTGATTTGAGCAGCATATTCATCTACTCATCTCCCCTGGAGAGGTTGTTTACAGCAGTGCCTGGTAATACATATGCAGAGATTTTTTAATGCTCACAAGGAAAGGAGAAGGTTAGTCAGGGGAACCACTTTTATAACTATTCGAGATCTTTATTCAACATTTAAGATGAGTTTGGTCAATATTCAAAATGCAAATTCATTCATTCATGGTCTATAATTTTTAACAGATAAATTTTGTGTTTCTTACATCAAGCATACAAATCGTTCTCAAATTTAAACGGGAAATTCTTCACCAAATTAAGATGCCAGTTACTGAACAGAGCTTTGTAGAGTGTACACAGCAGTGTCAGACGCAGCAAATTCAAAAGGTAGGTCATGTCAAATCTGTTACGAGCACAGACAACAAAAGCAAGATATTCACATGGTCTCTGGATATCCCAAGTAAAGGTAGGGCAATTTCAATAGTTTCAAAATATAATCACTTTTGTAAGCAGAAATAATGGAATGATAAGTAGCTGGAAGTTCCTGCGGAGGATGAAGTCTAGAGGTTTATGGTAAATTTGGGCGTGCGAGGCCCAGAGCTGTGGGAGAGACAGAGAAAGGGTCAGAAGGTACCGACACATGGCAGAGAGGATGGAGTGTACGACAAAGGAATCGATCCACCTATTGCTTGCCTGTTCTTGCCACATCCCCCTTACCTCATCTTCCCTCCTTTGACCCAGAGGAAGGGTCTCAACTTCAATCATCAACTGAACATTTTCCTCTCTTGCTTGACCCATTGAATTCATCAAATAGTATATTTTAAGCTCCAAAAAGCCTCAAAATTTCAAAAGATAAATTTGTTGAATGTATTACCTTTGCATGTTCTCTAGATATCCCAAAGCAACCAGATTTATGTTTGAAGCACAGTCAAGCAAGAATGATTCTGGGATGTTATTTTTTCACAGCATGTTTTACGACTGCAAGTAACTGAACAAACAGTCATCCTGTCCAAATTTGTCAGATGTTATCAAGCTCTCCCAAAAAGCCCCATTCTTCAAATAGCTTCAATTAATTGTCTTGTTGTTCGGGCAGAGAAGACATTCAGACTGTCGAACATGGCAACATAAAATCGTTCACAGCTATTCAATTAAGTAAAGATGGGCTGTTGTAAGCCTGCAGCTGTAATCAAAGTGTAGACTCGCGTCAAAATTAAAGTGGCCACTTCTGTGAGGGGTTCAACGATCAACATCTTACTGAACTAAATACGTTACAAAGTGAGCGTGTAAAAACCGTAGTATCCCTATAGTAAAATAACCAAACTAATAGAAAAATATTTTCATATCAAGCTAATTCCAGAAAAATTGAGGCCTCTATTATGTGGAGTGCCACTATAATAACTAATTGGATTTGCACTCAGGGAAATATTTACACCAACCAAGTTATCTGCACCTCAGATTAATCCCAAAAATGAAAATAAAAAGTCAAGTTCTGGTTGTTTCATAGAAACAAGTTACCCAACAGTTCACAATATAGCCAGTAGCAACCATTTTAAATCCTCCGACAGCAACAAATAATTCATTATGGACACAGCTTTATCTTTGTGTAATGCATGGCTGAGCACCCTTTCAAAATCGGTTTTATGACATACACAACTTTTCATTGACAAAAGTGAAAAATGTGACAGGTAACCTGGAAAAGGTCCTTTGTATTCATTATAAAACTTGCCTTTTACATCTATTTCCTGACTATCTCACTGAACCTTCAGCATTATAATTTGATATCATGGCTGAATATTTAAGTTTCTAGCACAAAGGGTCAAGCTAAGACCAGTCAATGTCTATATACAAAGGTGCATTGGAGTTTTAGTCTAATTTCATATTTTGTTTTAAACTTCGTCAATAGATTGATGTACATCTTAAATTTAAATTTTTATCCACATGGCTCAATTTAACTGTAAACTAGAATACAAGTTCATGAGATAGCAGCTCATTAACATTCTGATCTTACCTTGCACCCACGATCCTTTTTCTTTCCGTATCTCTACTTCTCTTCAGCCTCAATTTCCATGCGATCCACAAAATGGTCTCAGTTGAGTATACTTTATGACAGGGGTGCTGCCTGTCCTGCTGAATTACTCCAGCAATTTGTGTCCCTTTAAAACTCCTTCATCTTACTTTATACCTTTGCTTTCATATTTTGGATACCACTGCTTTGGGAAAAAGACTGACTATATTTCCCATCTCTGCATCTGATAATCTTATATACTTCTAGCAGGGCACCCATCAGCCTCCTTAGTCTAGGGACGACAAGCCTAGCCTGCCCAATCTTTCCCAATATCGAAAATGTTCCAATTCAGGCAAAATACTGAGGAATTATCTTGGCAAACTCTCCAGTGCAATCACATTCTTCCTATTATGTGGCCACCAGGACCACACACAATACTCCAAGTGCAGTGTTTTATAAAGTTGCCATAAACACCCCAACTCTTACATTCAACATCCCAGCCTATGAAGGTAAGTATACCATGTGCCTTCTTTACCATCCTATTGACTTGTGCTCATATATTTTATTGGGAACTATGTACTTGGACCCCTACGTCTCTATCCATCAACATTCATTAATGACCTGCCATTTACGGTAGACAGAGACACAAAAGGCTGGAGTAACTCAGCGGGTCAAACAGCATCCCTGGAGAAAAGGAACAGCTGATGTTTTGGGTTGAGACCGTTCTTCAGACTGAGAGACAGGAGAGTCAGGTTTTCACCAGGGGAAAACCAGACTCTCAGTCTGAAGAAGGGTCACGGCCCAAAACGTCACCTATTCCTTTTCTCCAGAGATACTGCCTGAGCCACTGCGTTACTCCAGCCTTTCTTGTTTGTCTTTTGTTTAAACCAGCATCAGCAGTTCCTGTAAATGTCTTACTCCCATTTGACTTGCAAAATGCATCATCTCATGCTTGTGGGGATTATATTCTAATTTTACAACAAATTGGTGCCAATAAATGATAAAGGAGCAGGGTGGAAGGAGATGCTATGGAACATCAAGGCATAGAATAGGTGCAGGAGTAGGCCATTCGGCCCTTCGAGCCTGCACCGCCATTCAATATGATCATGGCTGATCATCCGACTCAGTATCCTGTACCTGCCTTCTCTCCATACCCCCTGATCCCTTTAGCCACAAGGGCCACATCTAACTCCCTCTTAAATATAGCCAATGAACTTGCCTCAACCACCTTCTGTGGCAGAGAATTCCAGAGACTCACCACTCTCTGTGTGAAAAATGTTTTCCTCATCTCGGTCCTAAAGGAATTCCCCCTTATCCTTAGACTATGACCCCTTGTTCTGGACCTCCCCAACATCGGGAACAATCTTCCTGCATCTAGCCAATCCAACCCCTTAAGTTTCTATAAGATCCCCCCTCAGTCTTCTAAATTCTAGCGAGTACAAGCCAAGTCTATCCAGTCTTTCCTCATATGAAAGTCCTGACATCCCAGGAATCAGTCTGGTGAACCTTCTCTGTACCCCCTCTATGGCAAGAATGTCCTTCCTCAGATTTGGAGACCAAAACTGTACGCAATATTCCAGGTGTGGCCTCACCAAAACCCTGTACAACTGCAGTAGAACCTCCCTGCTCCTATACTCAAATCCTTTTGCTATGAATGCTAACATACCATTTGCTTTCTTCACAGCCTGCTGCACCTGCATGACTACTTTCAATAATTGGTGTACCATGACACCCAGGTCTCGTTGCATCTCCCCTTTTCCTAATTTGCCACCATTCAGATAATAGTCTACCCTCCTGTTTTTGCCACCAAAGTGGATAACCTCACATTTATCCACATGAAACTTCATCTGCCATGCATTTGCCCACTCACCCAGCCTATCCAAGTCACCTTGCAGCCTCCTAGCATCCTCCTCACACCTAACACTACCCCCCAGCTTAGTGTCATCCGCAAACTTGGAGATGTTGCATTCAATTCCCTCGTCCAAATCATTAATATATATTGTAAATAGCTGGGGTCCCAACATTGAGCCTTGCGGTACCCCACTAGTCACTGCATGTACTTTATGAGAAGTCAAAGATTGGAATGCACTGCTCTGGATGGGTGGAAATAGAAACGCTCCATATTTATTTAATACTCGGATAAGCCAAGTAGCCATGTAGGATTTACCACAACTATTTTTGGTCAGGACGGACACAGTGGGTTAAATGGCTCCTCCCATGCCATATTTGAGTGATTAACACCTCACACTAAAACAAACATTCCTTTGTGCTGCTTTTCTACAGCCCATGTCAGGGCTCCCCAATACTGCAGCCCAGCCCGATGACAGCTGTCTATATCCAATGGATAGATTCTAGACAGACACAAAATGCTGGAGTAACTCAGCGGGACAGACAGCATCTCTGGAGAGAAGGAATGGGTGACATTTCGGGTCGAGGCCCTTCATCAGACTAGTCAGTAGAAAGGGAAAGGAGAGAAACAGACAGTGAAGTGGAGAACAAATGAATGAAAGATATACAATAAAGTAACGATGATAAAGGAAAGATCATTGTTAGCTGTTTGCTAGGTAAGAACGGGAACCTGGTGCAACTTAGGTTTGGGAGCAAAGGAGAGAGAGGGAATGCAGGGGTTACTTGGTTAGAAAAATCATTATTCACACCACTAGTTTGTATGCTGCCCAAGCGAATATCAGATTCGGTTTGTCCAATTTGCGAATAGCCTCACTCTGACAATGGAGGCGGCCTTGGACAGAAAGATTAGTGTGGGAACGGGAAGGGGAATTCACAGATTCTAGTCATGACTGACTTCCATATCATTGCCCTGACCCCAACAATCACACTGTTAACAATAAAATCAAAGAAAAATTTTGAATGAAATGGCTAACAAAGTGAAAACTCAGGCAGAGTAAACACGTACAGAAGGAAGGAAAAATTGCCTTTTTAAATGTTGAGAAAATATTGATGCTGCATGCTGCATTATTACATGAATCCACACAATTCAAAATGCTTCTCTATTATTTATGAACTTTCTTCCAAAAACTGCCCCCAGCCTCAAATTCGTTTACCAGTACTTTCCGGAGAAATGTTCAAATAGATAGGAATTCAAATTGATATGGAATGTGGAATTAAAAACCTAGTATCATTATTGGTACAATTAAATCACGGGATGCTTCTAAAATTCTAAACAGTCTCAATGCTTTCTTTAGTTGAGGAAATGTGCTATTCGCATCTGGCATTTTACAATATTGTGAAGAATCCTAAGCTCTATCTTGGTAAGAGACTAATAGTCAGACCGACTAAAGATTCAAGGATGTGCTGAAAGCATGTTCAGTAAAAATGTAATATTCACACTGACTCTAGGCAATCACATCATTGTTCAAAGAAGAGAAAATGCACTTGGGAGGTATTGAGAACCTTGAATCCATGTGCTGGGAGCAGACAGAAGCTCAGTATAAATAGCTGATGGAGCACATCAGCTCACCATCTATCCACTCACACCAGGCACCTCCCGGCCCGACTGTGGAAGAGTCTGCACTTCCCACAGTGGCCTCATCAATCATCTCAGAACCAAAGAAACGGGGTAGAAGCAAATCTTTTTAAATCCCGAGGGATTCTCAAATATACAATTCAAAACTATACTGTCGGCGCATATTGAAGTGAACCAAAAAAGTTCACGATCAATAAAAGATGGTCAATAAATGTTAACCTTTCCTGTCATGCCTTAGTTCCAAGAATGAATAGAAAATGTAAATATTGCCGACCAGTTCTTTTACAGGTCTCACGCCCATTCATTATGCATCCCTTAAACTGACATCTTAAATGACCTTTGCAGATCATTAGCAAAAGGAATTTCAAATTTATGTACCTACCAAATTAAAATGCATTAAATTTGGAAAGGAATGTGCTTTAAGAATCATTTTCAACCTACAATTACACACAAATCATTTAGGTCAAACATGTAATTTTAATGAAATGTATTCAAAGAGAACAGCACTGTGGCACAGCAGTAGAGTAGCCGTCTTACAGCGCTATCAGCGCCAGAGACGCACGTTTGATCCCGACTACCGGTGCTGTCTGTTTGGAGTTTGTACGTTCTCCCCGTGACCGTTCTCCCTTGGGCTTTCTCCAAGACCTTTGGTTTTCTCCCACACCCCAAAGACGTACATGTTTGTATGTAAATTGGCTTGGTATAAATGTAAATTGTCCCTAGTGTGCCTGGGACGGTGTTAATATGCGGGAATCTCTGGTCAGAGAGGACTCGGTGGGCTGAAGGGCCTGCACCCGTGCTGTATCTCTAAACTACACAAAAAAAAAGTTGGGGAAGAAGACAGTGGAAAGGGGGCTGTAAGCGAACGGCTCAAGAATATGAAAGTGGGTGTCATTGTATATTATGAAGGTGGATTGCAGCAGGAACTTGATCAATTGGGCAAGTGGGCTCAGGATTGATTAATGGAGTTTAAAATAGATAAGTGCAAAGTGTTGCATTTTGGTTAGTCAAACCAAAGCAGGACCGTCACAGAGAATGGCAGGGTTATGGGGAGTGTTGTGGAGCAGAGGGTTCTTGGAGTGCAGGTACATTAGAAGATTTTAAAGATTTGTTAGAGGTAGATAGAGTTGTCAGGAAGGCTTTCGACACATTGGCCTTCATCAGTCAGAGTAATGAGAATAGAAGTTGGGAGGTTAAGTTACACTTGCAGAAGGCCACATTGGAGAATTGTCTGAAGAAGGGTTTTGACCCGAAATGTTGCCTATTTCCTTCACTCCATAGATGCTGCCTCACCCGCTGAGTTTTTGCAGCATTTTTGTCTATCTTGGAGAATTGTGTTCAGTTTTGTTCATCCTGCTATAGGAAAGATGTTGTTAAGATGGAAAGTACATATTTCCTTTTGAGTTTTTTTTTAATCACGCAGAGTATGAAATAATTTGTCCACGAATATATGCCTTAAAAGCATCCCAGACTACACCATTGGATATTTCTTCAGTAGAGTTTGTCAAGAAGTAAAAAGCAATCTGATCTTTCATAGAATTAATAAAGTTTAAGTATTGAAGCAAAGTAGCAGTAAATCGCCATTGTTTAGCACTAAACTTGGAATCAGATAAGGAAGGGAGATATTTGATAGTTACCGGTGAGATCCATGCTACCCCAATCACCTTGGTAAATATATATGCGCCCAACTTTGACAATCCTCATTTTTTTCAATAAAATCTTGAATACAATTGCAGAATATAATTACCAAAACGTCATAATCGTAGAAGACTTTAATTGTGTTTTAGATCCTTACTTAGACAAATCTAGGCAAAAACAGAGAGGTAATACGAAATCTAAAACTAGTGAACTTTTAAACACATATATAAAAAATACCAATATAACAGATGTTTGGAGGATCGCAAATCCGACCGGCAGGGAATACTCGTTTTATTCAATGGTACACCACACATACTCACGTATAGATTATTTCCTGGTGGATACAAAATTAATTCCTTATACTTCGAACCCAAGATACCATACTAACACGATTTCAGATCACTCCCCACTAACTTTCTTTTTAAAACTGGAAGGAATGTCTAAGAATAAATTGTTTTGGAGGCAAAATCCTCAAATTTTAAAAGACCCGCAAGGGAGTATATATCTAAATCAACAAATGGACCTCTTTTTCGAAATAAATGACACTCCAGAAATAACGCCCACATTATTATGGGAATCCTTCAAAGCATTTATTAGAGGCATTATAATTTCATACCAAGCTTTTCAAAATTAAAAAAACAAGAACGAACAAAGACAGTTAGAAGAACAAATTAGACAACTGGATATAGATAATGCTGAACACCCAACTATGGATAAACACAATAAAATATTAATACTGAAATATAAATTAAATAAATTATTATCAGCTAAAGTTATAAGATTATTCCAAATTACAAGACAGGAACATTTTGAATTTGGGGATAAGCCCCACAAACTTTTGGCACGTCAGTTAACAAAACGAGAAAAAGAACACACGATCCTAAAGATCAAATCAGATGGAGGGGAAGTACTAACTTTACCAAATTATATTAATAAAAGATTTGTGCAATTTTATGAGACGTTGTACACATCCAAAACGACAACGGACACCAATAAAGTCACAGAGTTCTTGGATAATTGTAATCTTCCAAAACTAGAGTTGCAGGAACAAGAGAAATTGGGAGCACAAATCTCAATGAAGGAAATAGAAGACACAATAATTTCATTAAAGAATGGAAAACACCAGGACCTGATGGAATTAGTAATGAATTTTATAAAAGATTTTACGACATAATTACACCACGCTTACAGAAAATGTATACATATGCCTTTTAAGAACAAACATTACCTGAAACACTAGCAGAATCAACGATTACATTAATACTTAAGAAAGACAAAGATATAGAAGAACCCGGATCATATATAACTATTGCGTTGTTAAATACAAATCAAAAAATACTAGCGAAAATATTAGTTAGAAGTTTAATTAAGTATGTTAGTAAATTAATAAATCCGGATCAAACGGGGTTTATCGCTATGAGACAATCATTTAATAATTTGAGACGTCTGCTCAACATAATGCATTCACACCAAACTGAAGAACAAGAATTATCAATTATTTTGTTGGATGCAGAGAAAGCATTCGATCAGGTAGAATGGGATTATATGGTTAAAGAATTGTAAAAATTCCAACTGGGAGAGAATTTCATCCTATGGATTAAATTACTATATAATAAGCCAACGGCTAGAATATTAACTAATAACATTTTATCCACAAAATTTCAGTTCTCAAGGGGTAATAGACAAAGATGTTCACTATCACCACTGTTATTTGCTCTTATAATGGAACCCCTAGCGGAAAGAATTAGAACACATCCGAATATCCATGGCTAAAACACAAAATATTCAAATAGTAAAATATCATTATACGCTGATGATGTACTACTGTACATCACAAAACCCCATACTATGGTGTACATCACTATACAAAATATATTAAACTTAATTGAGGATTTTGGATAATCTCAGGATACAGAATAAATTGGAACAAAAGTGAAATCATGTCAATAAAACCGAAAGACTCAACACACCTCTTAAAATTCCCTTTTAAATTAGCTACAGAAAAATGTGAATACTTGGGTATTGAAATTACCAGAAGATATCAAGATATGTTTAACGCAAATTATAATCATTTACTTAAGAAATTATATAACTTAATTAAATTCTGGAAAACTCTTCCGATGTCTTTAATATGTTGAATAAATGCTTTAAAAATGATTTTTCTACGACAAATTTTATACCTATTCCAATATACCTACCAAAAACGTTTTTTTTAAAATTCGATTCAGACATTACAAATTTTATATGGGATTATAAATCCAATAGAATACAAAGAACAAATTTGAATAAACCCAAAGCAGTAGGGGGATTAGCACCCTAACTTTATCTACTATTATTAGTCTGTAAATATTAAAAATATGATTCAACTGCTGGACAATTCTGCCCAGCAGCTGGATTGGATTATTATGGAGAGAGGACCGCTCCCCTTGTAATATTGGAGTGATCCTCCTCTCACCAATGAAGTTGAATAATACAAACTATAACAAAAACCCAATTATACATAGTACAATTAGAACTTGGAAACAAATAAAATATAATTAAAAATTAAGACATCTATCTCTCTTATCTCCAATAGTTAATAACCCTTCGTTTAAACCCTCAATTATAGACAAATCATTTATACAATGGGAAAGAGTAGGAATTAAAATGCTCGGAGACTTGTATGAAACTGGAAAATTACTATCATTCAAACAATTACAACTAAAATATAATCTGGGAAACAATATTTTAAATATTTTCAAATATGTGACTATCTGAAAAATATGCACAAGATTATTATGACATGCCATTAGATCTACTGGATGAAGCAATTAAGACAAAGGCTGAATCAGCAAATTTAATATCATATTTATATAATATTATTTTTAAATGTAGAAATACCAACAACCGAAGGTATTAGAAGAGACTGGGAACAAGAATTAAAATTTCAAAAGAGAGGTGGGATGAACATTTATTAAATGTGCACAAATGTTCAATTAATGTAAGACACACTCTAATCCAATTTAAAATTTTACACAGATTATAGTATTCAAAAACCCAAATAAGTAAACTTTTTCCCAACGTCTCACCTATCTGTGATAAATGCCAGTCTCAAGAAGCTACTATAGCGCATTCATTTGTTTTTTTGTATAAAAATTCAAAAATGTTGGACCTAAATCTTTGAAATCGTCACAAAATTAGTTAAAATAAAACTGATACCAAAAGCAGAATGGATTATCTTTGGAACAACGGAAGGTAGCCCTGAACTAAATGTGTTTCAAAAGAACCTATTTGAATATGGGTTAATAACTGGAAAAAAGCTTATTTTTAAAATTTTGGAAAAACACTCCGATACCAACAATAAATATGTGGATTTCAACTATGTTTGAAACACTCCACCTGGAGACTCCGCCTGGCAGAAAAATCAGATCATTTTTATAGGACGTTATAAGACTTACTACATTTTATAAGACTTACTACAAGGATAAGGTGCAATAGTACTTTAAAAAGGCACCGGCGGCAGGTCTTGGTAAAGGGGGATGAAAAATTGTCAAGTTGGTATATTCCCTTTGGATGATGTTTATAATAGATCAACTGTCTTTTCCTTTTTTCTTCTTTCTCTTTCTTCTTTTCTAGGGTCTATCTCTTAATTTCCTTTTTCTAATTCCTCGACTAAGGGGTCTCTCTTCTTTCCCGTCATGCTTCTTCACTTTCACAATTCTATCTCACTTTCTCTATTTCTCTCCTTTTTTAATAGCTTTAAATACCAAAGGGGTACAATAAATGTAATTGTCCTACTATGTAATGGGACGTGCATGGGCTGATGTACCCGTGCCTGTATTTACTGTACTGCTCGAATAAATAAAAATTAAAAAATTAATCAAGTTTTCAACCAATGACACTGTTCCTTTCTCCAAATCACTGAGGTCAAACACAGACCAACTAATTATACATAAAATACACATAACATTTCTAAAAGAAAAAAAGGACCGCAAAAAAAAGACATTATTGCAAAAACATAATTAAAAAAAGAACAAATCCATGCCAGAGTGGATCGTTGGATTCCTTTCTTGGGGTAGGATTCATTTGTGAACTTAACAAATAAAACAATTAGTGCAGGACACCTATTTTAGATTATTTTGTGGCTAGAACACATCAAGAATAGGGTCAATAGAAAATAGGTGCAGGAGTAGGCCATTCGAACCCTTCGAGCCAGCACCACCATTCAATGTGGTCAGCAGCAAGTGTAGGAAGTGATGATGGAAGAAAATGTGGGTGCGATGATTTTGGTCCGAAAACATAAAAGTAATGGATGACAGCACTGATGCAAGGTAACACTGAGTTTAGTTTGAAAAATTATCCCAGAGGGTAGACGAAGGAAGATTACTTTAGTGCAGTAAGATTCCAATCGAATCTTCAGGTATCAGTCGTGCTTGACAATGGAAGTATTTGATAAGGGTCTGTATGCTGCTCTGGAAGGTTACATCGCATGGGATCCAGAGAGAGCTAGCCGACTGGATAGAGAATTAGCTTCATTGAAGGAAGCCGAGGGTAATGGTGGAAGGTTGGTTTTAGGACTGGAAGCCTGTGACTAGTGGTCTCAGGGATCAGTGCTGGGCTCTTTGCTGCATGTGGTTTATATCAACGATTTGGATTAAAATGTACAAGGCGTGATTTGCAAGTTTGCAGGAGATATGAAAGTGAGTGAAATTGTATATTATGATGGTTAACAATTGTGGCAGGAACTTGATCAATTGGGCAAGTGGGCTGAGGAATGGTTAATGGAGTTTAATATAGATAAGTGCAAAGTGTTGCATTTTGGTTAGTCAAACCAAGGCAGGACCTTCACAGAGAATGGCAGGGTTACGGGGAGTGTTGTGGAGCAGACGGTTCTTGGAGTGCAGGTACATAGAAGATTTGAAAGATTTGTTAGAGGTAGATAAAGTGGTCAGGAAGGCTTTCGACACATTGGCCTTCATCAGTCAGAGTATTGAGTATAGAAGTTAAAAGGTTATGTTGCACTTGTACAAGACATTGGCGAGACCACATTGGAGAATTGTCTGAAGAAGGGTTTTGACCTGAAATGTTGCCTATTGCCTTCGCTCCATAGATGCTGCCTCACCCGCTGAGTTTCTCCAGCATTTTTGTCTACCTTGGAGAATTGTGTTCAGTTTTGTTCATCCTGCTGTTAAGATGGAAAGAGTGTAGAAAAGCTTAATGTGGATGTGGCCAGGACTCAAGGGACTGAGATACAGGGAGAGGTTGAGCAGGCTATGACTTTATTCCTTGGGGCCCAGGAGAATGAGTGGTGATCTTTTAGTGAATAACCATATAACCATATAACAATTACAGCACGGAAACAGGCCCTCTCGGCCCTTCCAGTCCGTGCCGACCATTTGTTTTCCCCTAGTCCCATCTACCTGCACTCAGACCATACCCTCCATTCCCTTCACGTCCATATACCTATCCACTTTACTTTTAAATGTTAAAATCGATCCTGCCTCCACCACTTCTGCTGGAAGCTCATTCCACACAGCCACCACCCTCTGAGTAAAGAAGTTCCCCCTCACGTTACCCCTAAACTTCTGTCCCTTAATTCTCATGTCATGCCCTCTTGTTTGAATCTTCCCTACCCTCAATGGGAAAAACGTATCCACGTCAACTCTGTCTATCCCTTTCATCATTTTAAAGATCTCAATCAACTCCCCCCATAACCTTCTGCGCTCCAAAGAATAAAGACCTAAGATCATGAGAAGATTAAATAGGGTAAATACAAAGAGGTTTTTACCCAGAGTAGGGGAAGTCAAGAACCAGCAAACATAGTTTTATGTGTGTGGGGGAAATATTTAGCAGGAACATCAGGGGCAACTTTTTTTTTACACAAGGGTGGTAGTTGTATGGAATGAGCTCCCAGTGAAGGTAGTTGAGGGCAGCTACTATCACAATGATTAAAATACATTTGGACCGATACATGAATAGGATAGGTTTGGAAGAATACTAGACTTTCTGGAGCGCTAATATGGGTATTGTGGGCTGAAGGGACTGGTTTCCAGAGGGCTAGTATGGAAATTGTGGGCCACATTGATTCTTTGGGTGGCAGCTCAATCACTCAAGCTTGATGTGCTGGCAGCTCACTCACGCTGGTGGGCTAGCAGTTGACTCACGGCTATTCCTTGAAATTCCATTTCAAGCAGGGTGCAAGGCCACCAAATTCAGGTGCAGTTTCCTACCAATTCAAGCAGGGTGCAAGGCCACTAAATTCAAGTGCAGTTTCATACCATTTCAAGCAGGGTGCAAGGCCACCAAATTCAAGTGCGGTTTAATACCATTTCATGCAATGTGCAAGGCCTCCAAATTCAAATGCAGTTTCATGCCAATTCATGCAGGGTGCAAGGCCACCACATTCAAATGCAGTTTCATACCATTTCATGCAGTGTGAAACCATCATAAAACCACACAAAACACCACATAAACACGACACTCACCGTTCAGTAGACATTCAGTGTGTTCACAGCTCAGACCGAGTCATGACCTCTCTCTCCCCTATCTTGCAGAGACTGAGCCACACCCACACTTCCGGGTTTTATAATCCCTCCCCCTCCCACCGGAAGGGGCGTGGCTTTCATGGCATGATTGGCAGGAGATAGATACTCAACATTTTTTTAAACATTAATAACTCATTTATTTTTCATTGATGGGAAGAATCCTCTGCACCTGATGAGCGGAGGGGAACTAAGTAAGATGGCCAAAAATCACAGTCGTAAGTGGTAGCGTTTCATCTAAAATCAATATACAGCCATTTGCAGTGCAGCATTTCAAAGCAGAAGTTACAGCATTTCCAGTTGCACCACCACAAACAACAAACCATTTGCAGTGCAGCATTTCAAAGCAGTTACCACCACCAACAACCATTTGCAGTGCAGCATTTCAAAGCAGTCACCACACCAACAACCATTTGCAGTGCAGCATTTCAAAACAACCACATTTTCATTTTCAAACCACGTTAAGGGCACTCACAGTTGAGTAGACATGTGTTCAGTGTTATTCGCAGCTCAGGGAGACGTGACCCTCTCGCTTCCTACATCTTGCAGAGACTGAGTGAGGCACAGCACTTCCGGGTTTTATAGTTCCTCCCCCTCCCACCAGCAGGGGCATCAGAGAGAATGTCAACATTTTAAAAACATTAATAACTCTTTTATTTTTCATTGATGGGAAAAATCCTCTTGTCCTGCGCAGCGGATGGGGACTCTGAGTAAGATGGCCAAAAATCACAGCCGTAAGTGGTAGCGTTTTTTAAAAAATCATGAAACAGAAAAACAGGAAGTGGTCAAGATCTTACTTTTAGTAATATAGATGGACCAAACATTGGCAAGTGAGAGCAGTGTAGATGTGGCATGTTGGTTGGCGTGGGGATGTTGGGCCGGAAGGGCCTGTTTCCACGCTATATGACTTTATCACACTAAGATGTTGAAGCTAGACAGCTGAATATTCCAAAAAAAAAGACACTCAGTTACTCAGCGGGTCAGGCAGCATCTTTGGAGAACATGGATAAGTGTTGTTTCGGGTCGGGAACATTTTCAGGAGAAGATAGACAAAATGCTAGAGTATCTCAGCGGGACAGGCAGCATCTCTGGATAGAAGGAATGGGTGACATTTCGAGTCGATACCCTTCTTCAGACTGATTCTCGACCCAAAACGTCACCCATTCCTTTTCTCCACAGATGCTGCCTGTCCCGCTGCGTTACCTCAACATTTTGTGTTCATCTTCGGTTTAACGATACGATAGAACTTTATTTATCCCAGGAGGGAAATTGATTTGCCAACAGTCATGAAAACACAGAAAAACAAAAACATGAAATTAAAGTGACAAGTGGAAAGGATTGGTGATGTGCAAAGATTGGGAAGGGGGAGGAGGGGAGAGAAGTCAGTCTCAGTCTACCCCA
This sequence comes from Okamejei kenojei, assembly GCA_035221665.1. NCBI lineage: Eukaryota > Metazoa > Chordata > Chondrichthyes > Rajiformes > Rajidae > Okamejei > Okamejei kenojei. The sequence continues at coordinate 9,178,936 of CM069149.1, read as the reverse complement.
CGGCAGAAGGGGGAGGAGTTGTACTGCTTGATAGCCACAAGGACGAAGAATCTCCAGTGGCATTCTGTCCTGCATCTTGGTGGAGATGCCAGCATCACCAGTTCTTTCCTTCAAAATAGGCAAATCCCGAGGAGATTTTACAGTGGAGCAGCAAAATGTATCTACAAGGAACTGCAGGTGCTGGTTGATAGGGATCCAGGAGAATCTCTGGAGAAGTTCTGACTGAAGAAAGCTTCTGAATCAGCGTCCCAACATAAAACAGAACCTATACAATACAATACAATGAACTTTATTTTTCCGTAAGGAACTTTGGTTACCTATACATGTTCTCCAGAGATGCTGCCTGACCCGCTGAGTTAGTGGGTTTTTTTTTAAACCAGCACCTGGAGCTCCTTCTTTATACAGCTGGCTATTCAGTGTACATGTGAAACTGGATTGACTGCAAATGTTAAGCAGATAGATTAAATCATACATAGATCAGGGCAATAAGAAGGGCAAGGGTAGAAAAGGCTTTGCTGATGATGCTAGTGGTTCAAGTAACCATCAGTGGTCCAGCTGATCAGAGTCCCATTGTGTCAGAAAAACATTGGAGAAAGGATATATGGTTAACCACGTAAATGAATAATGAGAACTGAAGGATCACAAGGGATGAGTTTAGATGGAACAGCACCACATAGGATAATCATAAAGACTGATTAATGCCATTTTGACAATCTGGCGGATAGAAATCGAAATTTCAAGAAATCATTGAATTTTGGGAAGAAAACATAGCAGTTAGCAACGGCAGTCGAGACATGGGCTTTCTTTGCAAAAAGAGGATTATTGATATTATTAATCCAGGAGCGGAGCTACTGAAGTTGTTTTCACAAATCCCAAGTTTGGACAGCTGAAAAGCCAATCGTGGAAGACCTCACGTTATCTCTGCAGTACAGTCTCCACAACCTGCATTATTGCAGCCGTACCACACAGATTAAAGGCAGTTATTTTATTCAAGCAGACACCAAAGTGAAATTATCTAGAATGACATACCCGATGGTTATTATTGTTTGATGACAAACTAATATATGCAGGATAATAATTTGATTGCTTGGATCCGTGTTATGGATGAAGCTAACAGCTTTAAAATTTAGATATTCAGTCATATTCCTTCAGATAATATGGACAAATTTGTAAACACAGCCGATTAGGCCAACACCTTTTCCTATAAACTACAAGGCATTAAAATAATGAGTTATTTTAATATCCAAAGCAGTAACTAAAAAACTGATGCGTAAATGAATTGCCCTAAGAAACCCGACCTAACATTCATGGGAGAGTCATTGCCACACAAACTAATTCTCATGGGAGATAAAAACAAACCATGGCTTTCAACAGACAAGATAAAAACAAAAGTTAAATTGAAAAATATCACAAGTGTTTGTACAGATTGCCCCAATGTGTAAATAATTCATGAATTCTTCATGCACCCTGAAAACCACCTGAGAATAGAGTGCGTCTTTGAACTTGGCTACACTTTATGTAGACAGTTTGATCAGAATAAATCAAACTATTCTGAAGGAAAGATGATCAAATTTTGGCTAAGTAAAATTTATGCTCATAGCAAAACATACACATGGGATCACAATCAATGCATCTTCAATCTCCGCTTGCGATAAAGGATCGGAGATCTTGGCCAATATTGGCAGAGTTGGAATGATCAACATTTGTCATGTGTGTTCCAGCTACCCATCAGCTGAAGACTGGCTGTCTGCAAGCGGAGAACTCTCAGCAAGCTGAGAATCGTAAAGAAGCTCAGAGTCATGCTTTACAAATTAATCAGAATTCCAGGAAATTTGAAAAATTACCCAAGGTTTGACGTAATACATGACCAATATATAATCATAAGCATGAAAAATACTTATCATATTATTCCCATTGGCAAAGTTACAGCACATCATGTGACCTGAACTGCCGAGAACCAAAAATGATTCCAGAATTGCCCCTTCATACTTTTACCCAAGGGTCCCCCCTCCAGTATTCTTGTACACATCTTTAACTTTTAAGCGGTGCACAGACTGACAGCATTTCCCCAGCAACTACAATGGCAAATCTGTTCACAATGCACAAATTAAGACGGATTGAAGAAAAGTGATTCCATTTAGTTTGGGGGATGGCTGCAAGAGAGATGGTAATTTACCTTATTATGATCTTAATATTTAAACAAGTTCTGAATTGTTTTAATGTTTGTAATTTGTGGTCATAGACTTAGGTTTTAGGATTTTTTAAGTTTGCGAATGACAGAATTCAAACATTTAATCATTTTGATATGTTGGTATTGCTATTAGTTTGTTATTATTATTATCATGTGTACTGAGATACAGTGAAAATAACTGCATTTTACATGCCAACATACTTACAACACAATGAGTTTGGGTATCACCAATCTAACCCTGAATGGAATTCAAGTTCAAGTGAGTTTATTGTCATGTGTCCCTGATACGACAATGAAATTCTTGCTTTGCTTCAGCACATAGAACATAGTAGGCATTTACTACTAAACAGATCAGTGTGTCCATATACCATAATGTAAATATATACACACATGAATAAATAAACTGATAAAGTGCAAATAACAGATAATGCGTTATTAATAACAATCAGAGTTTTGTCTGTGCCAGGTTTAATAGCCGGATCGCTGTGGGGAAGTAGCTATTTCTGAACCTGGTTGCTGCAGTCTTCAGGCTCCTGTACCTTCTACCTGAAGGTAGCAGGGAGATGAGTCTGTGGCGGGGTGGAAGATTGCAACCTTCACGTGGTCCACCCTGTTTCGACTAATGCAATCAACTCGACGTGCACAAACGGAAGATCAAATATAATAAGTTGTCCAACAACTTTAGGCTGTGCATGCCACACGAAAGAAGAAGAAGGTGTGTGGCCAGGATGGTGTGGGGCCTTGATGATGCTGCCAGCCTTTTTGAGGCAGCTACTGCAATAAATCCCCTCGATGGAAGGAAGGTCAGAGCCGATGATGGACTGGGCAGCGTTTACTACTTTTTGGAGTCTTTTCCTCTCCAGGGCGCTCAATTTGCCGAACCAAGGCACGATGCAACCAGTCAGCAAGCTCTCTACTGTGCACCTGTAGAAGTTAGAGAGAATCCTCCTTGACAAACCGACTCTCTGTAATCTTCTCAGGAAGTAGAGGCGCCGATGAGCTTTCTTGATAATTGCATCTGTGTTCTCGGACCAAGAAAGATCTTCAGAGATGTACACGCCCCGGAATTTGAAGCTCTTGACCCTTTCAACCATCGACCCGTTGATATAAATGGGACTGTGAGTCCCCATCCTACTCCTTCCAAAGTCCGCAATCAGTTCCTTGGCTTTGCTGGTGTTGAGGGCCAGGTTATTGTGCTCGATCTCTCTTCTATACTCTGACTCATCCCCATCAGTGATACGTCCCACAACAGTGGTGTCGTCAGCGAATCTGATGGAGTTCGCACTGTGACCGGCTACGCAGTCATGAGTATAGAATGAGTACAGCAGGGGGCTATGCACGCAACCTTGAGGTGCTCCCGTGCTGATTGTTATCAAGGCCGACACATTTCCACCGATACGAACAGACTGTGGTCTGTGAATGAGGAAGTCGAGGATCCAATTGCTGAGGGATGCGCAGAGGCCCAGTTCTGCGAGTTTGGTAACCAGCTTGGAGGGGATGATTGTGTTAAATGCCGAGCTATAATCGATGAATAACAGCCTGACATATGAGTTTTTGTTCTCCAAGTGGTCCAGAGCGGAGTGGAGGGCCAGCGAGATCGCATCCACCGTTGATCTGTTGTGGCGGTAAGCGAACTGCAGTGGGTCCAGGTTTTTGTCGAGGTAGGAGTTGATTTGCTCCATGATCAACCTCTCAAAGCACTTCATCACCACAGGCGTTAGTGCCACTGGTCGATAGACATTGAGGCACGTCACCTTACTCTTCTTGGGCTAATCCAGGATGGGGAGGAATCTGCCTACACACAGGAAGTGACACAGCTGGTGTCCTGGTGCTATCACAACAACCTGGAGCTCAATACTTAAGACAGTGGAATTGATTGTAGACTTTAGGAGAGTTCCCCCTCCCCTCCCCCCACTCGCCATCAACAACACCACAGTCACATCTGTGGAGTCTTTTAAGTTCATTGGAAGTTGAATCAGTTGTCATCTTATTGAAAAACAATACTAATTCAAGGGACCTACCGTCAACTCGACAGCCAAAAAGAGGATGTACTTCCTGTGGCAGCTGAGAAAACACAATCCACCACAGGCAATGATTGTCCAGTTCAGGCACGTGCCGTCAGGGTAGGCAAGGTGGGCACTGCCTACCCTGACTGAAATTATGAAATGGTAATTATTAAATATAAATAGTAAAGGCATGGGATAATTATGCCTAACTAAGAGATCGATCTCTTAGGTAGGCATAATTCTCCGTGCCTTTCATCCGCAGTACTTGCAACACACGAATGTCTGTGCAGCCCACGTGCCGTCAGCGCTGTTTGAAGCCGTCAATGACAAGCGGGGCTGAAGGCAGCAGAAATTCTGCATTTGCAGTACTGCGCAGGCGCAGCACAAGTTTCTTGGCGGGTTTTTCAAACATGGATTGGCGTTATTTTAAGAGTGTCACAGGAAACAAAGAGAGAAGAATGGAATTCGTGTACCGATAATGTGGTTAGTACATTTCTAGGTGTTTTATGTTTTTAAATACCGCATTTCCCGGGGTGGGGGGAGAGCTCCTTTCACAGTGTTTGGGGAGTCTGGCCCGGGGTAAAGTTGCGGGGAGGGCAGGAGCGTTGTGAAGGAGGGGATCGGGGCCAGTAACCCACTTGCGACGCTCTGGGCAAGGAGCCACCGCATTGAGGCGGGGAGTGAATTAGCTTGGGTGGCTGCGAGTGGCCGTCGGGACCGGACAGCCCCTTCTGCCGGTCCCCGCTCACCTCTGGCAGTGCTCTCCGTCTGAAAACCTCTCTCCTGCCGCTCACCGGCCTCACTCATGTCAGCCGCTTCCCGCAAATCCTTAAATTCCGACAGCGCGATCGAGGGACAGTTGAGGTTACTTGACTGTCGGAATTTAAGGATTTGCGGGAAGTGGCTTACACGATCGAAGCCGCTCGCAGTCACCTGAGCTGCTTCCTTCCCCGGAAGTAGCGGCCAGTTCTGCTGTCCGTGCCCGGAGCATTGCGGCAGTGGTGAGTGAGTCTGATATGATCTCCGACCCCCTCCTCATCATCCTGCCCTCCCCGCAACTTTAACCCCTGGCACAGACTCTCCACACGCTGTGAAAGGAACTCTCCCTCCAATTGGTCCCTTGAATTAGTATTGTCATTCAATAAGATTCAACTTGTTTTGGTGTGCTCCTAAAAAATGAAGGAGATTTAGAAGCCTTGGGCAAATTGAATTGTTACTTATTTTTATTTTTTATATTCAAGGAGAGAACTAATCTTTGCATGCGCGGTTTAAGATTTTTTTTTAAAGCTGACTAACTGCCTTGAGTAATTACTCACAGCACGTGCCTGATCCAGTTCTATCGTAGGGTCTGTCCCCACCTTCTCCATCATGGTCTGGTTTGGCTCAGCCACCAAGCACAACATCCGGAGGCTGCAGCGAATCGTCCGATCAGCTGAGAAGGTTGTTGGCTGCAACCTTCCCCCCATTGACGAACTGTACATTGCAAGGGCCAGGAAGTGAGCGGGTAAGATCTTCTCTGACCCCTGTCACCCTGGCCACAAACTCTTTGAAGCTCTTGGAATGCCACTGTCAAAGCCGCCACAGCCAGACATAAAAACAGCTTTATTCCCACGAGCAGTAGCTCTACTCAATAACCAAAAGTCTGTAGCCTCCTTTTGCTCTGGTATTTTATTTCATTCACATGTTTAAACTATAATGTTTTATTATTAATGTTTAATGTTTTGTGTCATTCTTAATTGTTTACTGTATGTTGTGTTGTTACTTGTGAGCGGAGCACCAAGGCAAATTCCTTGTATGTGTACATACTTGGCCAATAAACTTATTCAATTCAATTCAAATAATTCAATAATCACCTCAAAAGTCAATCCATTACATTGCTGAGTGCATCACCAACTGTTACCACATGAAGGACAATTGACTTAAATTGTGACAACACTTGGATGTTGATTATCAGAATAGACGGCAATTTACTGAAAAATCAGAAAAAGACAAGAACAAAGTAGCAATCGTCCAACTGGCTCAGATTTTTATTATCATGGTAGATCTTCGATCTCAGCTGCACAATTCCCTTAATGAAAAGATATTGTTTCTAAGGCAATGAGTCAGGATTTTAAATGCACTACCAAGTGGGGTGCTGGTTAAAGGATCAAAATGTAATACAAAGATTAATGGATAACATAAATAAATTGCAAAGATGTGGAAAGGCAGAAAATGACACCACCAATATTCTAGTATGCAAGGGCCAACACTTGCCGAGTACAATATCCTCTGTATTGTACAGGTCCTGCTTTAATCAATGGCCTGGTCACTGCAAAGATACCAACTGTTCACCTGAATTCTGCTTGCATTTACAATTTGTTCACTTTTTGAATAGAGAAACTGCCATCAAATATCTACACCCCAGCGGTATGAACATTGACCTCCAATTTCAGGTAGCTCTTGCTTTCTCCCTCTTCCCCTCCCCAGCTCTCCCACAGCCCACTGTTTCCACCTCTTCCTTTCTTATTCCCGCACCGCCCCCTCACATCAGTCTGAAGAAGTGTCTCGACCTGAAACGTCACCTATTCTTTCGCTCCATAGATGCTGCCTCACCCGCTGAGTTTCTCCAGCATTTTTATCTACCTGCCAGCAAATATCTATGCGTTTCTCCTTTTATAGCTGTCAATTTTTCTAAATTTTGACACGTAATCTATAGGTATCTTCCTTCCACAGTTCCAACTTCCAATCTCTATAGATTAAGACCGTGTCTTTTATTCTTAGCTATTGCAACATATGTAGATGCAGACATAATTACACATTTAAAACTGTAAAAGAGTGTTAAATATTCCCAGTGCTGCTTTAATGGCCTAATCTATTCAACCAGAAAGTAGTTGTCTCGTTCGAGACGGATTTCAACACAATCTCCTGTCTGTGTTAAATTAATGTACTTGACCTGGGGGAAACTGTGCATTTGCGTCAGTTAGTCGTATGGGGCTCATGTTGTCGACCTGCCCGTGACGAGCCCCGTCAACTGACCTCAGTCAGGCGAACAGAGACAGCAGCAGCGCCGCAGCTTGGTGCCAATTCGGACCATGCGCCCTTTATAGGTCGGGCACCTACGGATGTCAAACCGGATGGCATCACCCTGCTGCGCACTTCTGCTGACTCAAACGCAAGAAGAAGAAGAAGTTAGTCATATGTCACCTAGATTAGAAAGGGGAAGATGGGTGGGGAAAAGAGCTAGGTTTCTTGATCTCAGTTGCTGGTGTACATGCTGAACAAGCAAGGCAAATGGGGTTGGCTGCTGGCCACCTGTAATCAAATAGCCAGTGGGCAGTCATGATCAGGACAGGGATGAAAGGCAGGTGAGGTACCGTGCTCAACTTGCATCCTAGCAAAGAGCAACAACTTCAGAAAACAGGTGGCATTACTGGCGGAAAAAGCAAAAGGAAACAAGACTGAATTAATAGCAGAGACAGGAATTAAAAAATAATGACAGCCAGCCTTGTAGGAAGAAACATCAGTCTGTGCAGTGGGATAAAATTCTGCCTTCTTGCCCAGCAAATCACAAAATTGTTGATAAGGACACCAGCTGATCTGGTCTGTCTTCCCTGATGGTTGGCGATGAAATTGTGATCATACAGCACAACATACACTACATTAAGCCAGCTTCCGACTCAGCTGCAAAGGCAGGGAGTCGAGTTGCACAGTGCTGATAAACATTCATCCTGAACCTAACTACTGCGTTCAGACAGAGGGCAGTACAAGCTAACAGAAAACTCAAGGGAAGCATAAATATCAGGCTACTAAAATCAGTGCGGGAAAATTCCTCGGATAGAAGAGTAGTCATGCCAACCAATTCTGCCACATCGTGCCAAGTTTCATGGAGCAGCCTACAACCCGCACCTAATCCTCATTGACAACTTAAATGACCGATTCATACTTCAGCCTCTCCCCTCTGTAAAATATATTTTACAGGAAAATTGTGAAAGTGTTTCTTCCCAGCTGCACAGTGCACTTCACAATTTTGCTACCAAAAATAATGAAATAGTTACATTAGCAAGGCAGTTAAAATTAAATTGATGGACAGCTTTCATCTTTGTAATTTTGAGAAGACCTACATTTGGAGTGGTTTGCACCAACTGATTACATATGGTAATTAAACTCCCATCTTCCCATGCAAAAGGTCGCTACTTCTATGAATTTCTGATCAGAGCTTGGTTGAAAATGGGCTTTTGCATTGTCAGCTCAATATATATATGAACAGGCAGTTACTGACAGACAGTGGCAGGAGGAGAGAGCACTCAACTGACAATCATGTTTCAGACCACACTGGTCCACTGGTACAAGGTGATGGATAACATGCAACAAGAGAATTTGTTCCCGGACACATTTGTTCTTAACATTAGTCAGTCAGTCAAGTATAGCACAGTTAAAGGCGGCTCACTAGGCACGTGCGGGGATTTGGGGGAAAAAAAATGTAGAGGTGTGGAATTTGGAAAATGAAATTTGGGAGTCTATTTCGGGAATATAAAAATTGAGGCGTGGAAGCACTGAGCCAAAGAAACACCAGTGGCCTTTTCCCATCGACCACAAGCCAAAACCTATAAAAAAATGTCCCGGATCATCACAGGGAAACATTATAGCACATTTAAAAACAACTCACGTTGACCAAAGTGCTTTACATCAGTGCAGGTACTAATGTGCTATATACAATGGTAGACAGATCTAACAATACATACATAAACTGTACACAGCAACCCCTCAGAGGGCCTCAAAAACGCTAGGGAGTAGAAATAGGTTTTGAGCCTCGATTTAAAGGAGTCGATGGAGGGGGCAGTTCTGATGAGGAGAGGGATGCTGTTCCACAGTTTAGGTGCTGCAACCGCAAAAGCGCGGTCACCCCTGAGCTTAAACCTAGACCGCGGGATAGTCTGTAGCCCCTAGTCGGCTGACCTGAGGGACCTGGAGGTATAATGGTGGGTTAGAAGATTTTTGATATAGGTGGGGGCAAGCCCGTTAAGGGCTTTGTATATGAATAAGAGGAGCTTGAAGTTGATTCTGTACCGGACTAGGAGCCAGTGGAGAGAGGCCAGAGTCGGGGTGATGTGGTCCCTTTTACGGGTACCCGTCAGAAGTCTCGCTGCGGCGTTTTGAACCAATTGCAGGCGGGACAGGGAAGATTGGCTGATGCCAGTGTATAGGGAGTTGCAGTAGACAAGGCGAGAGGAGATGAATGCGTGGATGATTTTTTTCAAGGTTGTCGAATTGGAGAAGAGGTTTGATTTTAGCTATGGTACGAAGCTGGAAGAAGCTAGCTTTTACCGCAGAGTTGACTTACTTGTCAAACTTTAATGCAGAGTCAAATATCACACCAACATTAAGCAAGCATTACAGAAAGACCAAGCATTCTGCACGTTTCCCCAAAGGATATTTATCCTCATTATCATCTAATTTGATTAATTGTCCACTTGTCAGGATCAAACAAACATTCTTGCATAAGATGTCGCTGTTTTATTACAGTGCGGTGCCATGCATGTGAAGTCAATCAAGAACTTGTAGCAATGCTGAAGTCAGTGGCAGCACATGACTAGCCAATACTTACACGAGTACTGAAGAAGGAACTGCAGATGCTGGAGAATCGAGGGTTACACAAAAAGCTGGAGAAACTCAGCGGGTGCAGCAGCATCTAAGGAGCGAAGGAGATAAAGTCTGAAGAAGGGTCTCAACCCGACACGTCGCCCATCTCCTTCGCTCCTTAGATGCTGCTGCACCCGCTGAGTTTCTCCAGCTTTTTGTGTAACCCTTACACGAGTACTAGTGACATTTACCACAGGCTACTAGGACTGACAAACATGCTCACCAAAATGTGTTTCATGGGTACAAATAATTTCCTGCCGAGGACCCCTGAATGGGATATAGAATAAAAACGTTGTATTTATTAAATCGTCTCCAATTACACTGTGCAAGCTATGCAGAAATAACTGTTGAAGTGTTTTAATGGAAGATTCAAACTTTTAGAAAAATTTAGCGTTTCACGGAGCAGGTAACATCAGAACTGCAGGGTAACACTTACAAGCAAGTTATCATTATTAAAATTGTGAATATAAACAAATCCTCATCACATCTCACTGGTATGAACACTCTACTGACCCCATTTCTGAATGGTTATGACAGTCAATTCAATTGCCTGCCACAGCTGCCAAATTACATACTCTCTACTCTATTATATTCCACCACACTTGAAATTAATCAATTATCCCGTCACTATATTGTGTTAAGCAAATGTTATAATGGCATGATTAATGAAATGCCAAAAAACAGTCAAACCCTATTAGTACACGTGGACATGGTGTGGCAAAGTAGTGAGTGGACTTTGCAAAACGGTTTAGTGTAGTCATAAATGATTTATTATATTTAGCCTGCAACCTTTCTCTAAGTAGTTGCTTGAAGTGCAAGACTTCAACACCAAACAATGAAATGTTTTCACAAAAAAAGGAGGACTTTAATTGCAATTAAAGGATTGAGAGTTGTTCGTAATTGCAGAGGGCCTGGAGTTTGAACAGGGCTGTGCACAGACTGGCACTGCAATTCACACAAAATATTTGGAGTTCAAACAATAAATGACCACAATCGCAATATCAGTTAATTTAATATTTTTCTGTTAACTACACACTTACTCTTGAACAAATTAATCATCACTGCAAGTTTCTACTATTTCAATTGTCAGCAGTCGCTGAAGAAACAATGGTCATTAACTTTGTTTGGTACATGGTGTCTAATTTTCCCAAAATAATTTTTTTTCTGTAATGTACTTAATTTAAAGAAATGTTTCTAGTTACTTCCAGTTATCAGGGTAGTGGATTAAACAGATTAAATGTGTTTGCGATGAACATTTTCAACTGTATTAAACAAACTGCACCAGGTTACCACAGATTTAGTGAGCAAAATATATTGAAAATATATATTTTTCAATTATAGTTTTAAGTACAGTGAAAGGAATATTGAGTTTGATAATATACAAATAACTTTAAGAAGGGAAGCTGAAAGAATCCAGGAAATTACAAGCCAGTGAACCATTCAACAGTGTTAGGGAAACAATTGAACAGAGTTCTTGGAGATAGAATTCACTCCTATTTGGACAGATGGAGTTTAACCAAAGTATAGCTGTTGGACTTTGTGTGGATAATGACGATTCTAACAGCATTAATGTAGAGTGGGATATCAGAGTCCAAGTTCACTGAAGGTGGCAGCACAAGTAGAAAGGGTGATAAAGAAGGTGTATAGCATGGTTGCCTTAATTGCCAGGGACATTGAATACAAGAGTCAGGAAGTTATGATGCAGCTCTTTAGGACTTTAGTTCGGCTGCATTTGGAGTATTGCATGCAGTTCTGGTCACCCTATTACAGGAAAGATGTGGAGGCTTTGGAGATTGTGTAAACATAGAAACATAGAAACATAGAAATTAGGTGCAGGAGCAGGCCATTCGAGCCTGCACCGCCATTCAATATGATCATGGCTGATCATCCAACTCAGTATCCTGTACCTGCCTTCGCTCCATACCCCCTGATCCCCTTAGCCACAAGGGCCACATCTAACTCCCTCTTAAATATAGCCAATGAACTGGCCTCAACTACCTTCTGTGGCAGAGAATTCCACAGATTCACCACTCTCTGTGTGAAAAATGTTTTCCTCATCTTTGTCCTAAAGGAATTCCCCCTAATCCTTAGACTGTGACCCCTTGTTCTGGACCTCCCCAACATCAGGAACAATCTTCCTGCATCTAGCCTATCCAACCCCTTAAGAATTTTGTAAGTTTCTATAAGATCCCCCCTCAGTCTTCTAAATTCTAGCGAGTACAAGCCAAGTCTATCCAGTCTTTCCTCATATGAAAGTCCTGACATCCCAGGAATCAGTCTGGTGAACCTTCTCGGTACCCCCTCTATGGCAAGAATGTCTTTCCTCAGATTTGGAGACCAAAACTGTACGCAATACTCCAGGTGTGGTCTCACCAAAACCCTGTATAACTGCAGTAGAACCTCCCTGCTCCTATACTCAAATCCTTTCGCTATGAATGCTAACATACCATTTGCTTTCTTCACTGCCTACTGCACCTGCATGCCTACTTTCAATGATTGGTGTACCATGATACCCAGGTCTCGCTGCATCTTCCCTTTTCCTAATTTGCCACCATTCAGATAATAGTCTACCCTTCTGTTTTTGCCACCAAAGTGGATAACCTCACATTTATCCACATTATACTGCATCTGCCATACATTTGTCCACTCACCCAGCCCATCCAAGTCACCTTGCAGCCTCCTAGCATCCTCCTCACACCTAACACTACCCCCAGCTTAGTGTCATCCACAAACTTGGAGATGTTGCATTCAATTCCCTCATCCAAATCATTGATATATATTGTAATTAGCTGGGGTCTCAGCACTGAGCCTTGCGGTACCCTACTAGTCACTGCCTGCCATTCTGAAAAGGACCCGTTTACTCCAACCCTTTGCTTCCTGTCTGCCAGCCAGTTCTCTATTCACATCAATACTGAACCCCCAATACCACGTGCTTTAAAATTGTATACTAATCTCTTATGTGGGACCTTGTCGAAAGCCTTCTGAAAGTTTAGATATAACACATCCACTGGTTCTCCCTTAAACACTCTACTAGTTACATCCTCGAAAAATTCTATTATAACAGGATTTACCTTTCTTAAATCCATGCTGACTTTGTCCAATGATTTCACCACTTTCCAAATGTACTGCTATCCCATCTTTAATAACTGACTCTAGCAATTTCCCCACTACCGATGTTAGACTAACTGGTCTGTAATTCTCCGTTTTCTCTCTCCCTCATTTTTTAAAAAGTGGGGCTACATTAGCTACCCACCAATCCTCAGGAACTACTCCAGAATCTAAGGAGTTTTGAAAAATTATCACTAATGCATCCACTATTTCTGTGGCTACTTCCTTGAGTACTCTGGGATGCACACTATCTGGCCCTGGGGATTTATCGGCCTTTAATCCATTCAATTTACCCAACACCACTTCCCGACTAACCTGGATTTCACTCAGTTCCTCCACCTTATTTGACCCCCGGTCCCCTGCTATTTCCGGCAGATTATTTATGTCTTCCTTAATGTAGACAGAACCAAAGTAGTTATTCAATTATTCCATGTCCTTGTTCCCCATGATCAATTCACCTGTTTCTGTCTGCAAGTTTTAACTAATGTCTTTCTCTTCACATATCTATAAAAACTTTTGCAGTCAGTTTTTATGTTCCCTGCCAGTTTTCTTTCATAATCTATTTTCTCTTTCCTAATTAAGCCCTTTGTCCTCCTCTGCTGGACTCTGAATTTCTCCCAGTCCTCTGGTGGGCTGCTTTTTCTGGCTAATTTGTATGCTTCATCTTTTGTTTTTATACTATCCCTGATTTTCATTGTTATCCATGGATGCACTACCTTCCCTGATTTATTATTTTGCCAAACTGGGATGAACAATTGTTGTAGTTCATCCATGCAGTCTTTAAATACCTTCCATTGCACATTCACTGTCAACCCTTTAAGAATCACTTGTCAGTCTATCTTGGCCAATTCACGTCTCATACCTTCAAAGTTACCTTTGTTTAAGTTCAGAACCCTTGTTTCTGACTTAATTATGTCACTCTCCATCCTAATGAAGAATTCAACCATATTATGGTCACTCTTGCCCAAGGGGCCATGCACAACAAGACTGCTAACTAATCCTTCCTCATTACTCAATACCCAGTCTAGAATAGCCTGCTCTCTCGTTGGTTCCTCTACATGTTGGTTAGAAAACTATCCCGCATACATTCCAAGAAATCCTCTTCCTCAGCACCCCTGCCCATTTGATTCACCCAATCTATATGTAAATTGAAGTCACCCATTATAACTGTTTTACCCATGTTGCACGCATTTCTAAGCTAGAGGAGGTTTACCTAGAGGAGGTTTACCAGAATGCTGCCTGGATTACAGGGTTTCATCTACAGGGAGAGGGTGGATAGACTTGGACAGTTCTCTCTGGAACGTCAGAGGTTGAGGGGAGATGACAGAAGTATATGAAATTATGAGAGGCATTTATAGAATAGACAGCCAACCTTTATCCCCAGGGTGGAAATGTCCAACACTAGAGGTATAAGGTGGGAAGGGGGAAAGTTTAATGGAGATGTGTGGGGCAAGTTTTTTTCCCCACACAGAAATTAGTGGGGGCCTGGAACACTTTGCCAGGGGTGGTGGTGGAGGCAGTTACATAGTGGTGTTTATGAAGCTTTAAGATAGGCACATGGAAGTGCAGGGAATAGTGGGACACGGATCATGTACAGCTAAATGGGATCAGTTTAACATGGCGTCATGTTCAGCACAAACATTGTGGGCTGAAGGGTCAATTCCTGTGCTGTACTGTTCTATGTTCTGAATAAATTTAAACGTTAAACTAAAAAAGAAAGATAGCTTTTAACATGGTTTAAATAAGATGCCAGTAGCCAACTGCCTAAACTGGAGTTGCCAGCCATTTGGTTCAGGTGATTGGAGGCATTTGAATCAGTGATGGTGTGTGGGAACATAGTGAAACTCCATCACAAAACCATCTCAATGTGTTTGTAGCATATGCTCAGACATACAAACATTCTGGCTGAAACCATGTTCACTCTCAAGGAAATGGTGTTCACGTCTCACAACAACTTACGCAATCACGCCTTGTTATGAAATTAATTCTCTACACGACATTTATTGCCGCAGTGAGTGCAAAAGATAGTGACCTCCTGATCAGAAGTTGAATGTTATTTTGTGGTATAAAGTGTTTAATTGAAAAAGGGCAGCAGATAGCGTCTCCACGGGATCATGTCTGACTGTTGGAAAGGCTCAGCCTCAAATTCGGCCACAATTGCTTCCTGTTTGCTTATGATCTTTAAAATGTCTACAACTTCAACAAGGATCATACAATAAGAGACATCTTACTGATGCTCAATAATGTTCCCAAATAAGAATGCAAATTCAAATTTTCCCATTAATTTGGCTTCCCCAACATCAGAGCGCATGAGCACGCGCAGTCAATGAAGCAAAATTGCCATGCGCGCATGCATCGCACCACTTTAACAGCTGATCTACCGTGCAGAATCAAGCTACCTGCACTCGAATCAGATGAAAAAGTAGCATATGTGGCCTAACAACTGGAAACTAGGAGATTAATGGCTTCAAAGCCCAAGGGGATTTTCATAACTCAACTTACCCACTGGCAAGAATAAACCTTTTGTTGAGCAGGTTGATGGTACGTAAATGTCAATCAATATTTGACAAAATAAAAGTACAATTTTTTTCAAATACCCTGAAGGCAAACCCCTAAAGAACAACAGTGCAAATACTTGTTGGAAAAAAGTACCAAGCTCACTTGAAACTGAGAAAGCACTTGTGGACGACCTGGTTCATTCCCTCAAGGGACCATACTGTGCTTGTGGGGATTCAGGTACTGGTGCGGAACACAAAAGGTCCCTTAAGGGCCTGTCCCACTTGGGCGCCATTTGCGCTACATCATTTACGCGTCACGACGCACGTGATGCACGCATGGTGCAGGGTGTCGTACGCAGTGACGCGTCATCGCGCACAGCGCCCCATGATTTCGGGATGTACAAAGTCTTGGCGCGCCATCTGCGTGACGCACAAATGACGCCAAAGTTGGACAGGCCCTTTAGCATACACCATTGTAAAAATATACAGGTGAAAGCAATTTGAAACCAAAGGTATAAAATGCTCCCAACTACACCAGTCGTCAATGCTCCTTTCAAAAAATTCAAAATATGATACTGCCTCTCAAGGATCAATATAAAGCAGTTTAATCACGCAATGGACATGTTACCTTAGCAACAGTCAGCCAATTAATCCCAGTGAATCACAGAGACGCAGAAGCAACTGAATCAATTAAAATTAATTCAAGCCATGATACTGGAAACTTAATTCTTCGTTGCACAAAGCAAAAATGAAAACATTAATGCAGCCAATTCCCCTCATTAACTTAAATTGAGAAGGTGGCCACTGTGCCTAATAGATTGTTTCTAAACTGATACCAAGGGCAATATTCCAAAAGTCGGAAAATAGAAATGGAAGATTTATCTGACAAGTCATGGAAACATATTTAAGTTTACATGGTTACTCACTGTCTGCTAGTAAATGGCTTTAATTACTTATTTCAAATTTTAAAAATATTTCAACAAGCATTGAAGGCAGGGTTTGCTTTGCCTATCAGATACTTCAAGTAGTTTTATCATCTAATAATTTTCTATTTCCCCTCTTTACCTTCCAACATTAGTCTGTTAAATCGGGTACCTTTTATTTCTGCAAGGTTCAAGTGTCAGAACCTGTAACCAAATGAAAAAATCCAATTTCTAGTTGCGTAGGCTGAGCTGATAGCGCAATATTTCAGAGAAACTCAGGCCGATCATGTTCAATGTGACCTGCAGTAAGCGTTTGCCGTTTGTGCTATTCCCATGGCTACATTTCACTTTTGCAGCTGAAAGGGATCAATCGATTTTCCTGGAGGACTCGATTCCTTCGCTTGTGATGTGGAAGGAAGGGGCTGTGGACAGCAAATGGGCTTCAGCCAAGAATCTGGGACAACTTTTTGACAGATCACCATTGCTAGAGGGTTTAACTATTTCAGAAGATAATTGATAATCATTTTAAAAGTTCAAATAGATTTAAAAAATAAATATTAAAATAAATGTACTAAAAATAACTTAAACTACAAGAGGTTAATTTAAAACAAAGTGTAACAAATGATTGATTAGTTTCTTGCATTTGACTCTTCAATCAAGGTTTTTGACTCAATTCAAATCCATGGTCTTATGCGATTTTCCATGCCTAAACTGGCCTAAACTGGAGGTACCTCATGCACAGTGACATTCAACCCCTCAGTGCAGGGAACCCGTGTTTCCCTGCTGGATGTAATGGTTCACAATAGAATAAAAGGTCACGAGCTGACATCTAACTTCCAGCTAGTTTTTTCAGTTCCCACGTCTCAATGCATGGGAGCAGAAGTGACGATTTACTTGGACAATAGTTAGTTGGTTCCATACAGAATCACCAGTTAAAGATCATAACATTCACTCCTTCACACTTATCAGAATGTACTAAATAAGTGAACATTTTAACAGATCGTGTGTTAAAGAAGGAACTGCAGATGCTGGAGAATCGAGGGTACGCAAAAGACTGGAGAAACTCAGCGGGTGCAGCAGCATCTAAGGAGCGAAGGAGATAGGCGACGTTTCGGGTCGAGACCCTTCTTCAGACTGGTCAGGGATCAGGGAAACGAGAGATATAGACGGTGATGTGGAGAGATAAAGAACAATGAATGAAAGATATGCAAAAAAGTATCGATGATCAAGGGAACAAGCCATTGTAAGCTGTTTGTGGTGTGAAAATGAGAAGCTGGTGCGACTAGGGAGGGGGAGGGAGATAGAGATAGAGGGAATGCCAGGGCCCGAGGGCTGAGGGAGAGGTGGGAACGGGAGGAGACAGCAAGGGTTAACAGAATTGAGAAAATTCAATGTTCAAGCCCAAAGGATGCAGACTCCCCAAGCGGAATAGGAGGTGCTGTTCCTCAAATTTGCGGTGTTGCTCACTCTGGCCGTGGAGGAGGCCCAGGACCGAGAGGTCGGATATGGAATGGGAGGGGGAGTTGAAGTGCTGCACTTGTCCCTTCACCTCCCCCCTCCATTCCTTTCAGGGAGCCAAGCAGTCCTTCCAGGTCCGACAGAGGGCCAGATGATCTATATCGGTGAGACCAAGCGGAGGCTTGGCGATCGTTTCGCCGAACACCTCCGCTCGGTCCGCATTAACCAACCTGACCTCCCGGTGGCTCAGCACTTCAACTCCCCCTCCCATTCCGTATCCGACCTCTCGGTCCTGGGCCTCCTCCACGGCCAGAGTGAGCAACACCGCAAGTTGGAGGAACAGCACCTCATATTCCGCTTGGGGAGTCTGCATCCATTGGGCTTGAACATTGAATTTTCTCAATTCTATTAACTCTTGCTGTCTCCTCCCCTTCCCACCTCTCCCTCAGCCCTCAGGCCCTGGCATTCCCTCTCTCTCTATCTCCCTCCCCCTCCCTAGTCGCACCAGCTTCTCATTTTCACACTACAAACAGCATACAATGGCTTGTTCCCTTTATCATCGATACTTTTTTGCATATCTTTCATTCATTGTTCTTTATCTCTCCACATCACCGTCTATATCTCTCGTTTCCCTGATCCCTGACCAGTCTGAAGAAGGGTCTCGATCCGAAACGTCGCCTATCTCCTTCGCTCCATTTTAACAGATCATCTTTTTATCTACCAGAAAGCCAAGCTTCTGATGACTCTTTCACCGTTAACACATTTCCGTAATCCTCTTTGTTCACCATATACATCATACAGTGTCCCTAATACTTTAATGTTCCTTAAAATTCTACTGGTGTCCAAACCCACTTTCATTTGTTGAAGTTACACAAAAAGCTGGAGAAACTCAGCGGGTGCAGCAGCATCTAAGGAGCGAAGGAGATAGGCGACGTTTCGGGTCGAGACCCTTCTTCCTTTTTTACTTTTATTTTTTAAGTCGGTTATGGTGCTCGAGATGGTGGCCTGGTGTTCGTCAGTGGGGTCATGGTCCAGGGGTAAGTAGGAGGAGGTGTCCGAGAGTTGGCGCGCGGCCTCCGCTTTGTAGAGATCGATGCGCCAGACTACCACGGCACCTCCCTTGTCGGCGGGTTTGATAACCCAGTCTGGGTTGTTACGGAGTGAGTCGATGGCAGTACGTTCAGGGCTGGAGAGATTGGAGTGAGACAGGGGAGTGGAGAAGTCGAGGCGGTTGATGTCCCGACGGCAGGTTCTGGATAAATAGTTCTACAGCCGGAAGGCTACGAGGGGGGGTCCAAGTGGAGGCGGTACGTGGGAGACAGGAAAAGGGATCATCAGTGGGGGGGCGAGGGCTTTCTTCCCGTGGAAGAACGCTGTGAGGCGAGGCGACGGTAGCAGAGCTCCAAGTCGTGGTGGGCGCGGAACTCATTGAGGTGGGGACGGAGGGGGACAAAGGTGAGACCTCTGCTGAGGACAGACCGTTCGATGTCGGAGAGGGGGAGGTCCGGGGGGATGTGAACACGCGGCAAGGAGGGGGTTGTGGCCGGAGGAAGGCAGGTGAGTGGACTGAGGACCAAGCGTTGTGTGGTGGGGGGGTGGAGGGTGGTCAGGGGGTGGGGGGGTATGGGGGCTGTGGTGTGGGTGGGGAAGAGCAGGGGTTACATGG
This sequence comes from Okamejei kenojei, assembly GCA_035221665.1. Lineage (NCBI taxonomy): Eukaryota > Metazoa > Chordata > Chondrichthyes > Rajiformes > Rajidae > Okamejei > Okamejei kenojei. The sequence goes on along the minus strand of CM069149.1, from coordinate 9,159,467 downwards.
TAGGGGGGGGGATGGGGAAGACCCAGTGGAATAGCCACTAAGGTTTACTGGGGCTGGGGAGACAACAGGCACTAGGACCCAGTGCCGTGAAATACATAGAAACATAGAAACATAGAAATTAGGTGCAGGAGTAGGCCATTCAGCCCTTCGAGCCTGCACCGCCATTCAATATATCATGGCTGATCATCCAACTCATACCGTACCTGCCTTCTCTCCATACCCTCTGATCCCCTTAGCCCAAGGGCCACATCCAACTCACTCTTAAATATAGCCAATGAACTGGCCTCAACTACCCTCTGTGGCAGAGAGTTCCAGAGACTCACCACTCTCTGTGTGAAGAAAGTCTTTCTCATCTCGGTCTTAAAGGATTTCCCCCCTTATCCTTAAGCTGTGACCCCTTGTCCTGGACTTCCCCAACATCGGGAACAATCTTCCTGCATCTAGCCTGTCCAACCCCTTAAGAATTTTGTAAGTTTCTATAAGATCCCCTCTTAATCTCCTAAATTCCAGAGAGTATAAATCGAGTCTATCCAGTCTTTCTTCATAAAGACAGTCCTGACATCCCAGGAATCAGTCTGGTGAACCTTCTCTGCACTCCCTCTATGGCAATAATGTCCTTCCTCAGATTTGGAGACCAAAACTGCACGCAATACTCCAGGTGTGGTCTCACCAAGACCCTGTACAACTGAAGTAGAACCTCCCTGCTCCTGTACTCAAATCCTTTTGCTATGAAAGCTAACATACCATTCGCTTTTTTTTCACTGCCTGCTGCACCTGCATGCCTACTTTCAATGACTGGTGTACCATGACACCCAGGTCTCGCTGCATCTCCCCTTTTCCTAATCGGCCACCATTTAAATAATAGTCTGCTTTCCTGTTATTTTTTTTTGCCACCAAAGTGGATAACCTCACATTTATCCACATTATACTGCATCTGCCAAACATTTGCCCACTCACCCAGCCTATCCAAGTCACCTTGCAGTCTCCTAGCATCCTCCTCACAGCGCTCAAAACACTGCCCCCCAGCTTAGTGTCATCCGCAAACTTGGAGATATTGCCTTCAATTCCCTCATCCAGATCATTAATATATATTGTAAATAGCTGGGGTCCCAGCACTGAGCCCTGCGGTACCCCACTAGTTACTGCCTGCCATTGTGAAAACGACCCGTTTACTCCTACTCTTTGCTTCCTGTTTGCCAGCCAGTTCTCTATCCACATCAATACTGAACCCCTAATACCGTATGCTTTAAGTTTTGTATACTAATCTCTTATGTGGGACCTTGTCGAAAGCCTTCTGGAAGTCCAGATATACCACATCCACTGGTTCTCCCTTATCCACGCTACTAGTTACATCCTCGAAAAATTCCACAAGATTCGTCAGACATGATTTACCTTTTGTAAATCCATGCTGACTTTGTCCAATGATTTCACCACTTTCCAAATGTGCTGCTATCCCATCTTTAATAACTGACTCTAGCAGTTTTCCCCACTACCGATGTTAGACTAACTGGTCTGTAATTCCCCGTTTTCTCTCTCCTTAAAAAGAGGGGTTACATTTGCTACCCGCCAATCCTCAGGAACTACTCCAGAATCTAAAGAGTTTTGAAAGATTATCACTAATGCATCCACTATTTCCTGAGCTACTTCCTTAAGTACTCTGGGATGCAGCCTATCTGGCCCTGGGGATTTATCGCCTTTAATCTATTCAATTTACCCAACACCACTTCCCGACTGACCTGGATTTCACTCAATTCCTCCTTTGACCCCACAGTCCCCTGCTATTTCAGGCAGATTATTTATGTCTTCCTTAGTGAAGACGGAACCAAAGTAGTTATTCAATTGGTCCGCCATATCCTTGTTCCCCATGATCAACTCACCTGTTTCTGACTGCAAGGGACCTACATTTGTTTTAACTAACCTCTTTCTCTTCACATATCTATAAAAAACTTTTGCAGTCAGTTTTTATGTTCCCTGCCAGTTTTCTTTCATAATCTATTTTTCCTTTCCTAATTAAGCCCTTTGTCCTCCTCTGCTGGTCTCTGAATTTCTCCCAGTCCTCTGGTATGCTGCTTTTTCTGGCTACTTTGTACGCATCATCCTTGCTTTGATACTATCCCTGATTTCCCTTGTTATCCACGGATGCACTACCTTCCCCGATTTATTCTTTTGCCAAACTGGGATGAACAATTTTTGTAGTTCATCCATGCAGTCTTTAAATGTCTTCCATTGTATATCCACCGTCCCCCCTTTTAGAATTAATTGCCAGTCAATCTTGGCCAATTCACGTCTCATACCCTCAAAGTTACCTTTCTTTAAGTTCAGAACCATTGTTTCTGAATTACAATGTCACTCTCCAATCCTAATGAAGAACTCACAACCATATTATGGTCACTCTTGCCCAAGGGGGCACGTACAACAAGACGGCTAATTACCCCTTCCTCATTACTCAAAACCCAGTCTAAAATAGCCTGCTCTCTCGTTGGTTCCTCTACATGTTGATTTAGATAACTATCCCGCATACATTCCAAAAAATCCTCTTCCTCAGCACCCCTGCCAATTTGATTAACCCAATCTATATGTAGATTGAAGTCACCCATTATAACTGTTTTGCCTTTGTCGCACGCATTTCTAATTTCCTGTTTGATACCATCCCCAACTTCTCTGCTACTGTTAGGTGGCCTGTACACAACACCCACCAGCGTTTTCTGCCCCTTAGTGTTTTAAAGTAGCTCTACCCTTACCGATTCCACATCCTCCAAGCTAATGTCCTTCCTTTCCATTGCATTTAATCTCCTCTCTAACCAGCAACGCTCACCCCCACCTCCTTTTCCTTTCTCTCTATCCCTCCTGAATATTGAATCTCATGATGTTCAGCTCCCAGCCTATCGTCACCCTGGAGCCATGTCTCCGTGATCCAACTTTATCATAATCATTAATATCTATCTGCACGTTCAACTCGTCCACCTTATTACGAATACTCCTTGCATTGAGACACAAAGCCTTCAGGCTGAATTGTCTTTACAACGCTTGTCTTTACCCCTTATACAATTTTGCTGAAAAGTGGCCCTTTTTTGATTTTTGGCCCTGGTTTTGTCTGCCTGCCACTTTTACCTTTCACCTTGCTACCTAATGCTTCTACCCTCATTTTTACAACCCCTCTGCCTCACTGCTCTTGTACCCATCCCCTGCCACATTAGTTTAAATCCTCCCCGACAGCACTAGCAAACACTCCCCCAAGAACATTGGTTCCATTCCATTCCAGGTGCAAACCGTCCTGTTTGTACCGGTCCCACCTCCCCAGAACTGGTCCCAGTGCCCTAAAAATTTGAATCCCTCCCCCTTGCACCACTTTTCAAGCCACGTATTCATTTGCAAATCCTCCTATTTCTACTCTGACTGGCCGTGGTACTGGTAGTAATCCGGAGATTACTACCTTTGAGGTCCTACTTTTAAGTTTATCTCCTAGCTCCCTAAATTCACCTTGTAGGACCTCACCCCTTTTTTAACCTATATCGTTGGTGCCAACATGCACCACGACAACTGGCTGTTCACCCTCCCCCTCCAGAATGTTCTGCAGCCGTTCAGTGACATCCCTGACCTTTGCACCAGGGAGGCAACATACCATCCTGGAGTCTCGTTTGCGGCCGCAGAAACGCCTATCTATTCCCCTGACAATTGAATCCCCTATTACTATTGCCCTTCCCCTCTTTTTTCCCCCCTCATGTGCTGCAGGAGCCACCCATGGTGCCATGAACCTGGCTGCTGCTGCATTCCCCTGATGAGCCATCTCCCTCAACAGTATCCAAAATGGTATACCTGTTTAGGAGGGAGATGACCGCAGGGGACTCCTGCACTACCTGCCTACTGCTTTGCTGGCTATTGGCCACCCGTTCCCTTCTTGTCCTCCTACCTTTTGCCTGCGGTGTGACCAACTCACTGTACGTGTTATCCACGACTTTCTCCGCATCGTGGATGCTCCAGTATGAATCCAGCCGCAGTTCCAATCGTTCAATGCGGTCTGCCAGGAGCTGCAGCTGGACACACTTCCTGCAAACGTAGTCACCAGGGACACCGACCATCTCCCTGATCTCCCACATGTTGCAGGCTGAACAAACCATGGGGGCCAATCTCTACTGCCATACCTTACTCCCAAATTACTAAAAAAAACACAAAAACTTATCCTTTAAACTTTACTACTAAATACTGAATCCCTAACTCCCAGAATCCCTCACTCCCAGAAGGCAGAAATGTAAAATAGTAAACCCGGGGTTGCACCCAATCAGCTGCTTCCTCGGGTCCTCTTTCCACCAATCAGCGGCTTTCCTCAAAAAAACCTACTTCTCCAAATGGAACGTTATGGATTTGGGTAAAAACAAGCCCCGCGCTAGATTTTTATCCTTACCGGTCGGGGTGTCGCTCCTCCCCTCCTTCACTTCCTCCAACGGCTCCTGTGGGCCTCTCAGAGCGGTGGGAGGAGTTAGCAACGTGGAGGCTACAGGCCCGCTGCAGAGTCCAGTCTGCAGGTGAGGCGACGGCTGTGGGCTGCTGGAGGGCGGTGGAGAGTCATGGGTCGGCGGACCCGAAGGTAGGAGTCCGCGGGCAGTGGAGTCAAGGTCGGCAGGCGATGCGTTGGAGGTCCCGGTGGGCGGGTGGTCGGTCCGACCGGTGAGGCGGCGAGATGAGTGGGGTGCGGTGCGGCGGCCGTGTTCGGGGAGCCCCGGTTCGGCGGCGATGCAAGGTGAGGCGGGGTGCGGCTGTGGTCTTCGGCGGGCCCAGTACACTGGCGATGCTGGATGGCCCGGTGCGACGATGGAGTTAGGTGGTCCCGGGGGACGGCGAGGTTCGGCAGTCGCGTTGCGCTGGTGATGGGCGGTGGAATCGGGGTGGGGGAGATAAGCAGAGTTACCGGGCAGGCAGCGGGGCTGGGCATCATCAGTAGGCAGGTGGAGGTCGGCGGCAGCATCGGCGTGGAGGTCGGTGAAGGCGGTGTCCTGGTGAGTCCTGGAGACGCTCCTCGTGGCCAAGATGGCGTCGGGGGACTCAGGCCGGCGGCTCGGGCCAGAGTTGGGGCCCGGGGCCTGCGGGCGGTCGAGTCGGGGATTGTCGGTGGCTGGAACGGCCTGGAGGCGGGCTAATTTCAGGTCCTTGGTGGCGGTAAGGTGGGACAGGAATTGTTGATTGAAGCGGTGGATCTTCCGGAGGATGTAGTGTTAGTTGGGGTCCGTTGCAGGTCTGGGTGAGTGAGGCCCGAAGTTTCGGGAGAGTCAATGCGAGGTCCTGCTGGTGTCGGCGCATTGCAACCAGGGTGGATCTTAGTGCCCGGTTGGAGAATTGTACAGTGTGGCGGCAGATAGCCCGTCGGTACCGATAGTCCGGCTGGGGTCCGAACTGGGAGGCAGGGAATTGGAGCTGGAATCCACGGGGTATGAGATGGAGGCGCAGACAAGCCCCCAGGAAGCAGATGTGGCTGTGGTATCGAGTCTGGGTGAGGATGTGGTCGTAGAGTTGGAGGGAAGGGGGTATCACAGAGGGGGAGCAGTTAGAGAGGAGGTTGTGAAACTGTCTCCGTAGGGAGGAGGAGAACTTCTTCAAAGTAGGCATACCTAGAGGAGATGTCGCAGTGGAGTAGACAAAGTTTTAAAGAAGGAACTGCAGATTCTGGAGAATTGAGGGTACACAAAAAGCTGGAGAAACTCAGCGGGTGCAGCAGCATCTAAGGAGCGAAGGAGATAGGCGACGTTTCGGGTCGAGACCCTTCTTTCATTTGTTGGAAATACATTTTGCAAAATTTTCTTCTGTATGAAAAAGCAATGACTTGCATTGGGATTTTGAGTGATATTGACAGTGTCACTCACATAAATGAATTACTTTGAGTTGCAATATTTGGTAATGTAGCGCACACACACGACGATAATACGCGATGAGGAAGAAATATTACCCAGGCAAAAAAAAGTCACTAATTTAAGCACACAGCTAAACCACACGAACAGATGCAAGGGATTTAGTTCAAAATGTGTCCAAAATACAGTATCCTTACCTATCTATGACCATTACTCATCTGCTCAAGGCCAAACTCAGCAAAAGTACTCAATAAGATGAGGATCTCACTGAATCATGGAGGTATATTAGAGACGAGATGTGGAGGAGTTAAGATACCAGAGACGAGATTCAAAGCCAAGTATCAGAGGGGATCTTGAGGCTAGTGAAGACAAGAGGCATAGCACGCATGCTGCGAGGTATTGTCAACACTAGTTAAGCGGGTAGGCCTCACAGTTACCTCTCACATCCGAGGATCCTTCAGGCACAACATTCAGCAAGTTGATAATAATTTCAGTAAATTACTGACCAGAGGGGCAACATTTTATACTACAGTTGCATCTCTTCAGTGCAGATTTCAATAATGCAACAACATTTAATTCATATTTAAAACATTTCAAAATCATAGCAGGTATGACATTTTAGTAAATTAGGCCTTGAAATGTTGAGGAATTGTATTTTTCACCAAGATAAGAGAATTTGAACACTTCGATATTTTTACAATCTTGTGTAGCCCGACCTACAGCAAAACATATTTAATTAATGATGTGTGTAAGAAGAAACGACAGATGCTGGTTTAAACCGAAGAAAGATACAAAAAGCTGGAGTAACTCAGCGGGACAGGCAGCATCTCTGGAGAGAAGGAATGGGTGATGTTTCGGGTCGTGACCCTTCTTCAGACTGGTTAGGGATAAGGGAAATTAAAAAGACGGTGATGTGGAGAGATAAAGAACAATGAATAAAAGATATGCAAAAAAGTAATGATGATAAAGGAAACAGGCCATTGTAAGCTGTTTGTAGGGTGAAAACGAGAAACTAGTGCGACTTGGGTGGGGGATGGATAGAGAGAGAGGGAATGCCAGGGCTACCTGAAGTGAGAGAAATCAATATTCACACCACTGGGCTGTAATCTGCGAAATATGAGATGCTGTTCCTCCAATTTGCGTTTAGCCCCACTCTGGCAATGGAGGAGACAGTGGACAGAAAGGTCTGTGTAGGAATGGGAAGAAGAGTTGAAGTGTACGGCAACACTGACTAAATATTGATTAAAACGAGTTTCATAGCACTATCAAACATAAGAAACTGCAGATGCTGGAATCTTAAGCAAACAACAGTGTTGGTGGAACTTAACTGGGTCAGGCAGCATTTATAGAAGAAATGAATAGATGATATTTTGGTAGACAGAAATGCTGGAGAAACTCAGCGGGTGAGGCAGCATCTATGGTGCGAGGGAAATGGCAACGTTTCGGGTCGAAACACTTTGGGTCGGGATCCTTCTTCGGTTTGATGGGGCGTGGGAATATGCTAGAAAAGAGACCAGGGATGGAGTAAAGCTTGGTAAGTGATAGGTGAATGGAGGTGCGAGGGAGGTGCGAGGGGCAGATGGGTGGACTAAGTGTCGAAGGCTAGATGTGATAATAAGACAAAATTTAGATGTGATGTGTGTCGATAAGGAAAGATGAGGAGGAGAAAAATGTAAAGTTGAGGGAGGATATGGGTGAAAGGGAACAGGGTAACAGGAATAACATGGAAATCGGGGATTTGGGGAAGGGAGGGGCAGGAAAGGAGCAGGATAACTGGGTAAACGGACAAAAACCTGGAGTAACTCAGCGGGACAAGCAACATCTCTGGAGAGAAGGAATGGGTGACATTTCGGGTCGAGACCCTTCTTCAGATTGAAAGTCATGCGAAGGAAACAAGAGGTATAGGCGGTGATGTAGAGAGATATAGAACAAATGAATGAAAGATACGCAAAAAATTAACAACGATAAAGGAAACAGGCCATTGTTAACTGTTGGGTGAAAACGAGAAGATGGCGTGACTTGGGTGGGGGAAGGAATAGAGAGAGAGGGAATGCCGGGGCTACCTGATGTTAGAGAATAAAGGCCTAGATTATTTTCTAAATGGTGATAGAATCCAGAAATCGGAGGTGCAAAGGGACAGGTTAGAAGAATGAGGGTGGGGAGTGGGGGGGGGGGGGTGGAACCTCATTGAAACATACAGAATGGTGAAAGGCTTGGCATAGAGTGGATGTGGAGAAGATGTATCCACTAGTGGAAGAGTCTAGGATTGTAAGTCATAGCCTCAGAATTAAACATAGTAACATATAAACATAGAAAATGGGTGCAGGAGGAGGCCATTCGGCCCTTCGAGCCAGCACCGCCATTAATTGTGTTCATGGCTGATTGTCCCAAGTCAATAACACGTGTCTGCCTTCTCCCCATATCCCTTGATTCCACTAGTCCCTAGGGCTCTATCTAACTCTCTCTTAAATCCATCCAGTGATTTAAAGGAAGGAGACGAGGAGAAATTTCTTCAGTGGGGAATCTGTGGAATCCTTTGCCACAAAAGGCTGTGGAGGCCGTCAGTGGATAATTTTAAGGCAGGGATAGATAGATTCTTGATTAGTACAGGTGTCAGAGGTTATGGGGATAAGGCAGGAGAATGGGGTTAGGAGGGAGAGATATATCAGCCATGATTGAATGGCGGAGTAGACTTGATAGGCGTTGAAACAGGCCACTCAGCCTATCACATGACCGTATGACATTAGTTGAGTTGGAGGAGGTGCAAGTGAACCTCTGCCTAACCTGTAAGGACTGTCGGGGTCCCTGGGCGGTCGAGGGAGGTAACTGGATTGGTGGGAGAAGTGTGTTCGCCTGGACTGGTGCGGGCGATAAGGGGGTATTTGGTAAAATCGGGGAATTAATTGTTCACATCGGTGGGTTGTGGGCATTGTGTTGTAGGCTACTCAAGTAGAATACGAGTGCTGTTCAACATGCTGAGAGCTTAAGAAAATCAACATTGATTTCTTCTCCGAATCCCTTTTATGTACTTGTTCACAGGACTTTTCTCCAACTAATAAATCCAGAACGTTCTCTTACAAACTAAATTGACCATTATCCACACAAACACACATTCCCCTGAGAATGGAAAAGACTGTTCACTGACAACATTGCCAAGAGTTGCAGCAAAAGAAAAGATTTAAATGGTACAATCACAAATAGTTGGTATGGGAGTGGATGCAGGAGTTGATCCATCAAATTAGTGCAGTTGATAATTTTATCTAGCAAACACGAGCAGGGCTCAGGGTAATCATTGCTAACTTGCAAGATGCTAAATTGAAGTTACAGTGAAGGGTTAAAGATACTCAAAGTCACAAATGTCATGACCTCATGTGGGCGTAAAGTATTTTATATTGTATAATCTTCAATGTATAACGATTTATTCAATTTGCAACATTTGTATTACATTATTTCATTTTCACTATCTTAATAAACTTTTAAAAACATTCTTCTGGAAAGTGCTCGACTAATTTTACCCCCCCACCCTTGGTTAGTGCTGGCCAAACCCAGAGAATAAATGTAAGAGATAACTTCCCACACAAGAGTGCATAAATATTGATCATATGCAGAGTGACTGCGTTTATTATGCATGTTTTAAAATGCATTCTTACGACACTTGATTAATTATATATCCAGTAAGCAGCATTAATTACAACCTCTGACAATTCTCTTAGCAATCACGAATACTTAAGGTGCAATGAAGTTCGAGATTAAATGCAAAACAACATCTTCCCATTTACAAAAAGACTAACATCAGCTATTATGATTTTGATAGGTTTGTATTTTTACCAGGAAATAAAAAGCCACCTGCAAGTCCCATCTAGCATTCTTGGTTGATATTCTTCCCTTTTCTCATCAGCGTGGGATCATTCTGGCTTTGCTTCCTACCTACCGTCAGGCTTCCTGTAACTGATCCTAGTATTTAATGGTCCTGTGGGAGTCTAACTAGCCTACAGGAAGGTATATGTCCAAGGAAGGGGTTGAAAGATCAGTTCGATCCCGAGCTCAGATATCCATAACATGTGTTTAACAGGCATCCCTACAAACATTAAGGTGCAGAAATGAGACCCACTCACCAGCTCAGTAACACAAACTAAATCCTTACATTACAAATGGGTCCGTGTGCTTTGACATAACAAACCTTGGCTAAAATAAATTGAACTATCCAGTGTCATTTTCTTAATTCTACAATCATAAACACACCAACTAAACTGGCTTCGCTGTAAGCAACCTACCATTTTCCCCATGTCCTACAATAATTTGAACCCTGATCTGGTCGCTAATGTGAATCCATGACCCATTCTGATCCTTACACTTTTGTATTTTAAATCTTAACACCAATTAGATGCAAGGGTATATTGTGGTGAGGACATGGATAGATTGAGCAATTTGACAAAAATAAGAGTAGTAAATTAAGTTTAATGTAGGGAAGTGCGAGGTCATGCATTTCAGTAAGAGAACTCAAAGAACGTGTGATTATCTAAATGGAGAGAGACAATGAATGAAAAAAGGGCAGAGGGATCTAGGTATTCTGGTGCATGAATCAGAAAAGGGAATCAGGCAGATCCAACTAAAAGCTAAACATCATATTGACCTTTACTGTGAAAGTTTAAAAATGTGAAGAGGATAAAGTAGCATAAGGTGAAGGAAGTCCAACGGAAACTCGCCAAGCTAATCTTTGGGTTAAGAGAGTTGTCCCATCAAGAGGAACCAGACCGCTTGGGTCTGTATTCCTTGGCATTTTCAAGAATGTGGGGCAATCTTATTCAAACATTCAAGATCCTAAAGGGAATCTTCCACATAGATGGCAAGATATTTGCATCAGGGGAAACAAGGCTACAAAGTTAGGGACCTGTCATGTAAAACAGAAGTGGATATAAATTTCTCTCAGTGGATGATGAATCTCATTATTCTCTGCTCCCCATGAATGGTGGTAACCAGATCATTAAATGCATTTTAGGAAAATAGTGATGAATATTTGAAAGATTGAGGAAATGAGAGTTACACAGTTATGGCACAGAAAAGAGGAATTGAGGCTAAAAGACAGTCTGAAGAAGGGTCCCGACCAAAGATCTCACCCATCCGTTTTCTCCAGAGATGCTTCCTGACCCGCTGAGTTACTCCAGCACTTTGAATCTACAGTGGCTTGCAAAAGTATTCATACCCCTTGAACTTTTCCACATTTTGTCATGTTACAACCACAAACGTAAATGTATTTTATTGGGATTTTATATGATAGACCAACACAAAGTGGTGCATAATTGTGAAGTGGAAGGAAAATGATACAAGGTTTCCTAATTTTATTACAAATAAAAAACTGAAAAGTGTGGCGTGCAAAAGTATTCAGCCCCCCTGAATCAATACTTTGTAGAACCACCTTTCGCTGCACTTACAGCTGCAAGTCTTTTGAGGTATGTCTCTACCAGCTTTGCACATCTAGAGACTGAAATTTTTGCCCATTCTTCTTTGCAAAATAGCGCAAGCTCAGTCAGATTGGATGGAGAGCGTCTGTGAACAGCAATTTTCAAGTCTTGCCAGAGATTCTTAATTGGATTTAGGTCTGGACTTTGACTGGGCCTTTCTAACACATGAATATGCTTTGATCTAAACCATTCCATTGTAGCTCAGGCTGTATGTTTAGGGTTGTTGACCTGCTGGAAGGTGAACCTCCGCCCCAGTCTCAAGTCTTTTGCAGACTCCAACAGGTTTTCTTCCAAGATAGCCCTGTATTTGGCTCCATCCATCATCCCATCAACTCCGACCAACTTCCCTGTCCCTGCTGAAGAAAAGCATCCCCACAGCATGATGCTGCCACCACCATGTTTCACAGTGGGGATGGTGTATTCAGGGTGATGTGCAGTGTTAGTTTTCCGCCACACATAGCATTTTGCATTTAGGCCAAAAACTTCAATTTTGGTCTCATCAGACCAGAGCACCTTCCTCCACATGTTTGCTGTGTCCCCACATGGTTTTTGGCAAACTGCAAACGGGACTTCTTATGGTTTTGTTTCAACAATGGCTTTCTTCTTGCCACTCTTCCATAAAGGCCCGATTTGTGGAGTGCACAACTAATAATTGTCCTGTGGACAGATTCTCCCACCTGAGCTGTGGATCTCTGCAGCTCCTCCAGAGTTACCATGGGCCTCTTGGCTGCTTCTCTGATCAATGCTCTCCTTGCCCGGCCTGTCAGTTTAGGTGGACGGCCATGTCTTGGTAGGTTTGCAGTTGTGCCATACTCTTTCCATTTTCTGATGATGGATTGAACAGTGCTCCGTGAGATGTTCAAAGCTTGGGATATTTTTTATAACCTAACCCTGCTTTAAACTTCTCCACAACTTTATCCCTGACCTGTCTGGTGTGTTCCTTGGGCTTCATGATGCTGTTTATTCACTAATGTTCTCTAACAACCCTCTGAGGCCTTCACAGAACAGCTGTATTTATACAGAGATTAGATTACACACAAGTGGACTCTATTTACTAATTAGGTGACTTCTGAAGGCAATTGGTTGCACTGGATTTTATTTAGGAGTATCAAGGTAAAGGGGACTGAATACTTTTGCACGCCACACTTTTCAGTTTTTTATTTCTAAAAAAATGTAAATACCATGTATCATTTTCCTTCCACTTCACAATTATGCGCCACTTTGTGTTGGTCTATCACATAAAATCCCAATAAAATACATTTACGTTTGTGGTTGTAATGTGACACAATGTGGAAAAGTTCAAGGGGTATGAATACTTTTGCAAGCCACTGTATCTCAGCCATTGATTGGGAAACAACTTCGGGGGCCTGGTGGCTTATTTTGGCTTTGACTTCTTGTGTTCTTGTGTATTCAACGATAAGCATACTCCTATGTAGTAAGGTCTACTTTCACGAGTCGTATGTAGTTATGAGCTGCTCCTCTGAAATGTAAGATGCTCACTGGAGACTAAGTAGAAGTCTCAAAACTCCTTTTTTTCTAATTTCACAAACAATGCTTGTGGCTAATTATTGATGACGGAACATGGGATTAAATGGATGTCTTCAATACGCGAGTTCGGTATTACAACTGCACATGTCCAGGTCATGGGTCATTAGGGATAAGCATTCTCACCAGCTGACCTACTGTGTGTGTACAGACCTGCGTTTCATATGTATTTTCCAGTTTTGCTTCTTCGAGGTAAGAAAATACTGCTTTCAAAACAATTAATGGTTCATTTGTACAAAACTACGATGATTTTGGTGGTTTTATTGCTTCGGTGAGTGAGCGAGATCTTGACGATAAATATCAACCTTTTTTTATTGTTTTTGTTTTGGGTGGGTAAGAGAATGAAATGAAATGTATGATTTATAGCTGCAGTAAGTAGAGTGAATAATCTCAGATGACTTCTCGATGCACACCCATGGCGTATGGGGGGGTTTGCTGTACTCTTTCAGAAAGTGTATAGTCTGCTTTCAAAAAACACTTTGCTGAATCATCAGATATGGGATGAAAGAAGACTTCATTCAGCCATCTAGCATCAAAATAGCTATAGGCCTTGCCTTCTTTGTAGTCGCTAAGCAGGCGAGACTTCAGTGAAGTAGCTGGCTGGTTATCCTCATCATAACCGGCAAGATGATTTGACAGCTCGACGATGGATGTGGGAGGCCGGCAGTTTAGTCCTTTCGATTCTCCAAGCCACCCATCTTTCAGTTCGCTCATGGGATCTGGAAGAATTTTTTCTTCACATTTCAAGAGTTCCTTGTATTGATCAGCACGACTCTTTTTTCTTCACCGGCAGTCGGTAGCACGGGCATCTTCATGTACGATGCAGCGTAAGCAAGAGCAGCGAGTTTGTCTTTTCGTCCCGTCTTTTTCAACCCGCTGCCCGCTAAAAAATGCTTCAAAGCTTCGACTTTCCATTGCAGAAAATCATCCAGTGTTATATCGTGGTAATTTGGGTCAGCCATAACCAACAGAAGATTCAAAGACGATGAAAATTCAGCCCGAAAATGTACTCACAGTTTATATGGTGCTGCATTCGCTTTTTTTAAATCCCAAATGACATTTGACAAATCCCATGATTCCTTGCTTTTATCGAGATACCAAACCTGCTTAAAGCTGTGTCATTCCTACAAACTTGCCACTTTTGACTTGATTCATTTACCTTCAGGGATGAAAGCAGCAGTCTTATTTCTTTAAAAACTGTGATGATAAACACTATAACAGAGGAAGCAATGAAATGTCACAATTACAGAAGTACCATTTGGAATGCTTTGGGCTTATTTGTAAATCAAGAGTAATGTGACAAACATTATACCACATGTAGCCTTAAGCAGAGTGAAAATGGAAAGGATTAAGTTTCTGCAATATGTTCAGCCTTGCCAAAGCATCAGCCACTCCATTTAATTTATCATTTGATTTAAGGGCCTGTCCCACTGTACGAGGTAATTCAAGAGTTCTCCTGAGTTTTCCCCGATTCGAACTCTGAGAATGTCCGTAGCGGGTCCGTAGGAGTCCGTGGATGTCTCGTACCGGCTCGTACGAGCAAAAAGTAACAATTTTTTTTCATCACTTTTTTTTTACCCGTGGACATTTTTCACAGTGTTGAGAAAACGTCACGAGTTTACCGGATGTCCCAAGTACCTACCGTTAGCATTACGAGCTGTTACAGGACATCCACAAACTCCTACGGACATTCTCCGAGTTCGAATCAGAGGAAAACGCAGGAGAACTCGTGGATTACCTCATACAGTGGGACAGGCCCTTTAGGCTGGTTTGGCTTGACAGTGCCACAACCAGATATTCTTTGAGAGGATTAGTCATGTAAGATGCTTCCGCAGTGCTTGGTCATAAATCCGAGGCAGACAACTGGAAACAAATATTGGCTTCTCGCTGCAGTTCCGCATCACTGACTGCTGTAGTCCGATATTTGATGGATACCAAGACCCCGAGGCACAAACTGCTGAAGCTACATTCATACAAGAGCAAAGCATTAACTCTTTAAAAAAAACCTCAGGTTAAAGGTAACCAAAGCAATGAGTTTACAAGCGCACAAAAACCATCAAAGCTACAAACCTTGATCAATTATGCCACTTAGGGCAGCCTTTTAGTCCTTGTGTAAGAGGGGGCGCCGTCCTGTGTGGTATGGCGCCCAGCCTGCAGCTGTCGGTGTATCACTCTTTTTTTTATTTTTAGTGGGTTAAAGTATTTTGTTTGGAGTTTATTCTTTTTTATGTGGGGGGGGGGGGGGGGGGAGGGGAAACTACTTTTCCTGGTCCCTACCTGGTCGGAGAGGCAGCTTTTCTCCGGGCTGCATCTTCGACCCGTCCTCGCGGCCTACCAGCGGGCCTGGAGCGGCGTTTCCTGAGGAGACGGCCCAGAACCTCGGCTTCGGCAGCGGCGTAGCGCTGGAGTGCCATCGCGGGGAGGAGCGGGCAATGCCTTGCCTGGGTCGCCGCGCTGGAACTCCGGTGAGCTGAAACCTGTGCTGGTTTCCTGACAAACTGAAGAAATACATCCTCAGCTAAATCTTGCCTCTAATTTATGCCTTCTACAGTTCCCTGTTTCAGAGGACAATGTTGCACGACCTACAACGTGGAGGGAAACGTGCAGGTGATGGTTTGTCCTTGTCCTTCTTGTTGGTAGAGGTGGTGTTTTAGGAGGTTGTGTGTCTTTTGCAACCAACCATCAATAAAACACTTGATGGTTGATTCAAGTATGGGGCGCCCTCTCGTACAGCTGAGTATTCTAAAGAGGTGGACATAAATAATGATGGGCCTGGGGAGGACAGTCAAACTGATGGTTTAAAAGAGAGTTGCTCTTTGACGGCTTTTGAAACCAGGGCAAGAGACAGCAAGAAGTGATTTCCATCGACAATTCTAAGTGGCAGGGCTTTGTCGAGATGCAAAGCAGAGACCAATAACCCACATATGCAGAGTGCACATTTGGACTGTGATGACCTGAAAATAACACATTTCAAAATGGTTGATTGGATAAAAAAATTAGGCAGAGCGTTTATGGGGAACCTATTCTCACTGGAACATGAAGGAAAATTAATGTATCATTTAAAGATGATTTTGGAATGACTCGGCTTGTTTGCTTCAAAGTATTCACTGAGCAAGTCTCTAGCTGGCTTGGCCAGGCATTTAATTCGGAATGGATTTCTGTGGATTGGCCTTCATTAGTGAGGGTACTGAGTATAGAAGCTGTGGTGTTATGTTTTACAGCTGTACAAGATATTGGTGAGGCTGCAATTGGAGTATTGTATCCAGTTTTGGTCACCCTGATATACGGAATTAAGCCCTACAGGGAGTGGTTTTGGCATTCCTTCCATGTCTTTTTACACTGATACATAAGTTTAAATTGAGAGGGGAGAAGATTAAGAGGAATCCAAGGGCCAACATTTTCCACACAGAGGTTGGTGGGTATATGGGACTAGCTGCCAGATGAGGTAGTTGTGGCAGGTACTATAACAACATTTAAAAGACATTTGGACAGGAAAATGGATAGGAAACGTTTAGAAGGACATGGGCCAATCCTAGACAGGTGGGACTAGTGTAGATGGGGCATCTTGGTTGGTATGGGCAAGTTGAGCTGAACTTTATGGCCAGCATGAAAGTCCCTCAAATCACTCCATACTTCTAGTTTAGCCTCTGCTTGCTATCTCGTGGTAGACTGATAAACAAAATGTAAGCAATTAAATCAACTCTTTTATACTTCAATTAACTTTTTGCAACAGAACATTTTAGAGCACTAAAATTATAATTGAATTTGAGTTTGAGGTCAACTTAAAAGATAATAGGCTGACCTGGAAGCAAACATGTGAATTGTGTTTCCTAAAAATTGTTTTGTCTGCAAAGTCTTGCACTATTAATTTTCTAAATTAACCGATTTTATCATTACACTTTTGGCAAGTCTTCACTCACCCCCAAATATCTTGGGTGTGAACTTTACCAAATGTGAAGACTTTGATGCATTAAGTTGTCAAATCACAGACTGACCACAGTATTAGTGGATTTGGCAACAGTCGTTATTGGTCACATAGATTACCAACCATTTGGAAATAAAGGCTGTCAAAGACTGCTAATACCCAACGTACATTATACTGAATGTATTTGCCGCACACAGCTTTGTCACATGACCATGTGCATCTATTAATTTCAAATTACAGAATGGTAACTCCATACGTTATGCTTTGTTCATAGCTTTCCAAATCCAGTAAAGCTGAAGGATTTGCAACAAAGTAAATGACGCTGCATCTACGCCCAAGATGAGGTGTTCCATACCAGGACATCCGAGATGTCCTCATATTTTAAGCTCCCCTCTTCCATCATAGTTGAGGCCCTCACACATCTCCTCAGTACCCCGTAGCTCCGCCCTTGCTCCCCTCCCCTTAGTCGCAACCGGGACAGAGTCCCCCGAGTCCTTGCCTTTCACCCCATCAGCCCTCGCAGACAACACATAATCCGCCGACATTTTCGCCACCTCCAATGGTATGCCAGCACTAGTCACATTTTCCCATCTCCAGCCCTTTCTGCCTTCCGCGGAGACCGTTCCCTCCACAACTCCCTGGTTAACTCATCCCTTCCCACCCAAACCACCCCCCTCCCCAACAGGAGATGCAACACCTGTCCCTATACCTCCTCCTTCGACTCTGTCTAGGGACCCCAACAGTCCTTTCAGGTTAGGCAGAGGTTCACCTGCACCTCCTCCAACCTCAACTACTGTACCCGTTGTTCAAGATGTGGAGGCTTTAACACCGGCGAGACCAAACGTAGACTGGGTGATTGTTTCAGTGAACTCCTTCGCTCAGTCCGCCTGATCTCCTGGTTGCCAAACACTTCCAATTCCCACACTGACCTTTCTGTCCTAGGTCTCCTCACTTGTCAGAGTGAGGCAAAACACAAATTGGAAGAACAGTAGTATGAATATTGATGTCTCTAACTTCAAGTAACCCCTGCATTCCCTCTCTCTCTATCCCTCTCCCCACCCAAGCAAACAGCTAACAATGGTCTGTTTCTTTATCATCAATACTGTTTGCATATCTTGCATTTGTTCTATATCTCTCTACTTCACCATTTACAGCTCTCATTGCGCTTTCCCATGACCCTCAGTCTGAAGAAGGGCCTCGACCCAAAACGTCACCCATTCCTTCTCTCCAGAGATGCTGCCTGTCCCGCTCAGTTACTCTAGCATTTTGTGTCTATCTTCAAAGTATACCTCAATTTCACTGCTCAGAATAAAAGACAACACTTCATTTGGAACTTCATCAACCCAAAAAAACATCTGACCCAAAACATCACCGATCCATGTTCTCCAGAGATGCTGCCTGACCCAGAATTACACCAGCACTCTGCGTCCTTGCGTGTAAAGCAGCATCTGCAGTTCCTTGTTTCTAGTGCATTTGAAAATCAATACAAACCTTGTCAAACATCTCAAATTAAGATAGCAACAAAGATATCAAAATAATGTTTCCCTAAACTGAATTATCATGCATCAATGATTTGCGATGTGGTCAGTTGAACAGCAACAGATTTTGCAGTTCATCTTAAAAGCAGCCACGGAGGTTCTAGCAGCATGCAATGCCTGAAGGTTGCCATCAGCTGTGTGTTCGAGCACACAAATGTCCAAAAACCAGGACATCATCAAGCATACCGAACAGCAACATCACACTGAACACTCATCCAAGAGAACTGGGTAAAAACAATGAGCATTTAACATTTTCAGAGTAGGAGATTGGGGGCAATGCACTAGGAAGTTGAATATTTTGTTAATAGAAATGGAAATTTCAGCAATTCTGACATTTCTGGGAATGTCAATTCACACATTAAAAATGACCTGAGCTAGACAAGTTAAGAAGCAATTCCGATTTAGGATCCCATTTTTGGATTTGTTTTCAGATTTGGTAAATAGAACTCAAAACAGCACTGCACAGGAACCACCATGTCTGCCCCAACTATGATGCCGGTCTAATTCATCGTTTTTGTCAGCACATGGGCTGCAATCCATGTCTGTTCATGTCTGTTTAAATACCTCTTAAGTCTTGCCATCATATCTACTTCTAACATCTTCCAAGCACCCACTGCACTTAATAAAACGTATCTTGTACATCAACTTTAAACTTTTCCCTCTCATCTTAAATATTTGGCATTTCCACAATGGGAAGATCACTAAATATCTAGCCCATCCATGCCTCTCATAGATTTGTTTACTGCTATCAGGTCACTCCTCAGCCTCTGACACTCCAGAAACAACAATGCAAGTTTCACCAACTAATACACTCCAATCCAGACAACATCGGGGTGAAGCCCCTTTGCACCTTCTCCAAAACCGCCACATCCTTCCTATAATGTGGTGTTTGAAACCGTACATTAGACTCTTAAGGGCCTGTCCCACTGTACGAGGCAATTCAAGAGTTCTCCCGAGTTCTCCCTTGATTCAAACTTGTGTAATGTATGCAGCGGGTACGTAGGAGCTCGTGGATGTTACGTAGCGGCTCGTACGAGTAACAGTAGGTACTCGGGAAATCTGGTAAACTCGTGACGCTTTTTCAACACTGTGAAAAATGTCCACGAGTAAAAAAAAATACTCGTGATGAACAAATTTTTTAACTTTTTACTCGTATGAGCCCCTACATACCCGCTACATACATTACATGAGCTCGAATCAGGGGAGAACTCGGGAGAACTCTTGAATTACCTCTTACAGTGGGACAGGCCCTCAACTGCGGCTAAACTTAAGTTTTATACAGCTGCAATACACCTTGTGAACTTTCATACACAATGCCCCAACCAATAAAGGCAAGTATGCCGTGTTCCTTCTCTATCACCTGCTCTTCTTGGGTTGTCATTTTCCACCATTATATAGTGAGCGCAGCTACTGCCTACCATTGAAAGCAGCAGGCAATTTATGATTTTGTACTTTTCATTCTTTATTATTTGAAAATGCTGGATTTTAACATGCAACCATGATTTGGTTTGGAACAAACAAAAATATGACTGTTGACCAGGGATTACATTATTTTATTTCTGCTGGAAAGAATACACTGGCTAGCTTCAGGTTTGTTGGCTGGAGGCAGGGTGCAGGGAAAGTCCTTTTGCAAGACTTGTGCTGTGGAATTTCTCATGTCCCCTCTTGGTAGCCCACAGCAGGTATTTAGATCAGTCTAATTTGCAGCAATCTTAATGGTCAGGTACATGCCACTCTAACACTGTCTGATAGAAGCCCATATCCCCCCCGCCCACGATATTGTGATCAAGCTTATTGTAAAGAGTAGAGGCACAGGAATAGTCCCCTCTCATGACTTGAAGCGCAGAGAAGAGGAGAAAATTGGACAATCAGAAGAAATAATCATAGTAAATGGGAAAAAAAGCCATAATTCCCAAATCTGTGATCTATTAATACAGTTGTGCCATAATTCATCATGCAATAGCTGTGGGTACATACAAATAACATTTTCTAGCAATAGTTATTTCAACATGGATATGTACCATATTAATAAATGCTCATATAGCCCCAACTACTGCACACATTACAGATGATTTGCAGGGCTGGGACTGAACATAAAATAGAATGCCATTTCAAATCTTTGGAAAGTGATTGTGTGTGGGAGATTGTGCAGCCTTAAATTTGAAGCTTAGCCCAGAAAGAACAGCACTCTGAATCATTTTGCTATACTGGCAATCACAGGGATGCAATTATTCCTGGACTTGACACATATTATTGCTGAAATAATGACATTTCGGGCTAGTTCCTGACAGCACGGATGTGAAGCTGAAAATATTGTGTAAACACAGTGATTCCACAAACAGCACATCAATCTCAGTGGGGTGATATCCCATAGGTACAACCTCAATCTGCATCATATAACCTCCCGTGCCTCTGAAAGGAAATGCAAATATGTGCACTGTGCATTCTGGCCGTGACAAGCATGCCTTGAAAATAAAATAAAATATGACACCATAATCATGTTTTTCAAATCTATATTTGTGCCATTGAAACATCAAAATATTCCAAACTACAGGTAACAGCTTCAAAATGTGAAATTAAATAGCTGTAGATCACAAACTAACAGAAATCAGAGGGCGACATGATGGAGCAGCAGTAGAGTCGCTAACCTATAGCGCCAGGGACCCGGTTCGATCCTGACTATGGGTGCTGTTTGTACGGAGTTTGTACTTTCGCCCCTTGACCCGTGTACGTTTTCTCTGAGATATTCGGTTTCCTCCCACATTCCAAAGACGTACAGGTTTGTAGGTTAATTGGCTAGGTATAAATGTAAATTGTCAAATTTACATTTGCTAGGTATAAATTGTAAATTGTCAAAATGTAATAGGATAGTGTTAATGTGCGGGGATCGCTGGTCAGTACGGACTCTGTGGGTCGAAGGGGCCCGTTTCCACACTGTATCTCTAAACTAAACCTAAACACAAATTCTATCTTAAACCCAATAAGCAAATTGAGATTGTAATTTGATTATTTCAATAAATATGCAAAGAAATGATGAGCACACAGATAAAAGATTTGTGTTTTGGTCCTAAATACAGTGATTACCATGAAATATTCACAGCCAGCGCTATGTCAAATTCCAGCTGAGACACAATTGTCTCTATCTTGCCCAATTTTCTTCAAAAAATGTACCCAAAATAATTCAGTGCATAATCTCAACTTGCTACTGTAAAGAGCTTACACATAATAGTAGCTGCATGTTAATTTTAATTTATAAAAATCAGAGAATTGAAGGCTGATAAATGGGACTGTCCTGATGTTCCAAAGATGGGTCTTAGGATATGGAGAAGAATGTTTCTCATAATTCCAAAAGATAGAAAATCAGTTAATTGAAGTTTTTGCCAAATATTCATTCTATTCAAAATGTTATGCTTGCTGAAGCAAATATACTAGACAAAATATCGTTCAGCACTTCAGCATTTGTATTTGCTATAAAATATATATTCTCCAGTTGGATATTTATCTCAACTGGAAATGCTCAGCAGCACACATTAAATTGTCTGTAGTACTCTTATGATGCTTGATGTTACAGTGACAAGAGACATGGTCTTTATTCAGGTCAAATAACAATTGCCCCTTGTCACTCACGCAAGGATACTTAGGTTTACACGGCTTGATTTTGCAAGTAGCCGATGAATCAAGGCAGTAATAAACTAAAGCTAAAGGAGAGATTCACTTATTCAGAGCTTTGTCTGACATTCAGTACTTCATTACATGCTCCCTTCAGTATAAAGCGCTTAATTATGTCCTCTAACCCTCCAATCTATCCAAAATCTGACCTGAAGAACAGAGGAGAAGGCAATAAAACCCCAAGCCCAGAGTATCATTCAATCAGACTCTGATGGCTGCTGTCTTTCAAGTATACATTAATGTCCAATTCCCGCAAAAAAAAAGAAAAATACTGTTCTTGCCGGAAAGCTGAAAAGCAAACAATGTCGGGAATTACTCAAGCCTGGTTAAATCTGTGCAGAGAAACAGAATTAACATTGTTTGTCTATGACCTTCCATTAGCACTGGCAGCAAGCAATTAGAAGCACAATTTAGGGTGCAAGGAAGGGGATAGGGGAAAGAGGCTATGCAATGTTTGGAGGAGAATCAAAGACAGGTGAAATTAAGTGTCAAAGGGGGATAATTTGCAAAGTCTGTCAAGGATTGAGCTGAAACGTTAACTTTTCTTCTCTTTTTACAGATGCTGCACGGCCAGCTGCGTTGGAAGTTTTTAGCGTTTTCATCTCCATGCAACATCT
This sequence comes from Okamejei kenojei, assembly GCA_035221665.1. NCBI lineage: Eukaryota > Metazoa > Chordata > Chondrichthyes > Rajiformes > Rajidae > Okamejei > Okamejei kenojei. Next base: position 9,136,871 of record CM069149.1, on the reverse strand, counting down.
GTCCATCTTCCCCAGGAAAAATTGGTTTCAAGAACACTGATCCAGCGCAAATGCAAACAGCAAACCTATAACTCCTTGATGGTTTTAGATTATAACTGTAGCTGTGGGTGTCAGGAGCTCGCAGAGACTGGAATGGGCAGTGCTGCTATACCCGAAGATCAAGCATGCACCATCTCAATGTTTCTATTCCAAAAACCTCAACCTCTATGCTACTAATTATAGTTCATGCAAACCTCTGCTAACCATTTTCTGACAGACCAAGTCCCAATGATTCATAGCCATGGTGCTTACTGATGACAGAAGATTATTAAACAAAAAGTTGATGGTAAAATATTCAACCTTGCTTTCCAATCCCTCCGGTTTTCTACCCTCCTAAAGTATAAACCTCAAAAGTCCATACAATTTTGCAAATCTCGGTTCTTCCGGTGTCAATTTGTGATTGACTCTCCACAAACAACCTCTTCTACATCATACAGACAGTTATATAACAGTGAAGCAGGCCCTTCGACCCTACTTGACCATGCTGGCCAAGTAGACAATCTAAGCTAGTACGATTTGCCAGTCCCAGGTTAATATCGCTCCATCATTTTCCTATCTATGTATCTGTGCTCACCTTGACTCCTACTTCTGATAACTCCTTCACATGCGCACAAGCGTGTGCGAAAAAGTTGTCCTTTGGGGCCCTTTTAAATCTTTTCCGTCTCACCTTCAACGCTTGTTGTCCAGTTTAGAGGGAAAAGATTTAAAGGGGCGAAAAGGCAATGGCTATTCACCTTATCTAGGCCCCATGATTTTATAAACCTCTATAAGGTCAGCACTCAGTCCCCTATGCTCCAAGAGAACTAGATGCACTCCCCCCCCCCCCCCATAACTCAAATCTTCCAGACCTACTAACATCCTTGTAAATCTCTTTTTGCACCCTGCCCAATTTAATGATATCCTTCTCCTTCCACCCCATCCCTTCCTTTGACCACATTTTGTGCTCCTCTCTCCTTGGTACAGCCTTTTGCCTTCTTCCCATCTCTAATCTTTGCCCACCAATCTGCCAATCAAACCCCCAAACCAGTATCCACCTATCACTCGCCAAGCTTGGCCCCACCCCCCACTTCTCTTCCAGCTTTCTCCTCTTGACAACAATCAGTCTAAACAAGGGTCCCAAACTGTAAAATCATCTATCCATGTTCTGCCTGACCCTCCAGTTGTTCCAGCACTTTTTGTAAACCAGCTTCTGCCGTTCCAAGTGTCTCCATATTGCTTTTTAACTTCCCAGAGTTCCCTCGCAATCCATGTCTTTGTCTACGTTCTTGGTCCAACAACTGGATAATCGCCAACATCTTTACAGCTCTTCTTCAATATTTTTGATTAAGACACCATCTTAAACCTACACTTCATGCTCCTGGCAATTTGTGGAGTCATACACCTCCGTGACCCACTGCCAAATTAAATACCACTACCTTGAGGTACTTTGAGAAATAAGCATTAAGGCCTGAAATAATTACAAGTTGTTCTGATGACAGCATAATGCAACATCATTCTGCAATAAAATCCGAACTTGACGTTTATTATAACCCAACACATCTTAACACTTGAAAGCAGGCAATGTGGAATCAGTGGACTGAAAGATTACACTGACTGTTAATTACCAAGTATAAAATAGAAATGACTTGTAGCTAAAAAGGTCAATGCCCTTTGATTATAGTTAAGTGTGACATAAAGGGACTTTGAAAAGATCTGTGACTAAGTAATACCATTGTGGCATTAGCACAGTAATTATACCCCTGCAGAGCATCCCTGCCCCTATATTTCCACCCAGGAACTATCACAGAAACAGCTGGGCATCTACAATCTGTTAGTTTTGTAAACGCTCATGAGAAGAGATTTCTAGCATGGGACTGAATAAAGCTACTAATTAAATAGTAAATTGAATTAAATTAATTTTGCATATTAAAACTCATACAAAAGTCACTTAGATTATATATTTAAACCACATTGCAAAACGTGTGAAGTCCTGAAACCATTCGGTCAGGATTTTCTTATTAGATAGGTTATAGGCTCGTATACTTCCACAGACATAGGGAGAGTTTCAAATCATATGGCAAATGTGCACAATCTCCAGACAAATCCTGACAATTCCATTTCTTTCTACTTGCTATTCAGAGAATAAATCTGTTCTTGTTTGCTTCTCACTATAGCCAGTATATAGTCATTTTGATGTTCTTGAGAATAGCCTGCTTAGGGCATATTTTCATCCATGCATACGGATGATGTGATTAAATATCGAATGGCCATGTCAAATACTTACTTTCATGACCATGGAATTCAATCAGAACAGCACACTAGGCCTTTTGATCCACTGAGTGTGTACCAGGTCTGCACAGCAACCCAGATAGTCCTATTAAAAGACACAAAGTGCTGGAGTCACTCAGTGGGTCAGGAAGCATCTGCAGAGAACATGGATAGGCAACATTTCGGGGCAAGAGACTTTTCCAGCCTGAAGAAAAGCCCCAACCCAAAATGTCACCAATCCACCATGTTTTCCAGAGATGCTGCTTGACCTGCTGAGTTACTCCAGCACTGTTTCATTTATCTGCAGTTCCTTGCATCTGCTAGTCCAGTTCTCACTCTGCAGTCCTGCAATACATTCTCCACTCAAGTCCTATTGAAAACGCTGACCGATTTCTTCCATCACACATCCGACCAGCAAATTCCAAATCAGAAACAGCATCTTAAGTTGTCTCTTTGCACATCATGCCTTTTGCTCAACACATTAAAATGCAACGTGACTTTTTACCTGTACACTAATGAGCAGAGCTGTATGTGTGCCTTATATAAACCACCAGGACAATCTAGTTGTAACCTGGAGGGAAAATATTAACTTTTTAAGCTAAAGGAAATTTACTGAGGTCTAACTACTTAATCTAAAGCCCACCCAAATCCTCTATACCTTTGTCAAATCTTCCCCGGCATCTTTTTCTCCAAGCAGGACAACTTAGCTTCTCCAACCTAGCCTGCAGCCATAATCTTTTATACCATCAACCACTCTGGCAAATCTTCTCTACATTGTTTTAAGACACATGTCAATAAAACACTTTCGACTCATGACCATTGCTCTCATAATGTGGTATCTTCAAAATATCTTGAATATCTTCAAGAGCTACAGACATAGAACTAACTTAGGAAGACTTCTGTCTACATCCTCGGATCTAAAAAATAGCTATTTACCATGACATTTAAGTTCTGATGAAGGATCACTGACCATATGTGCTAGTTCTATATGTGTCTTCACAGAATGCTGCCTGACCCAAAGCATTTCCAGATATGCTTAAATGCAACAAATGCTTAAATGACAAGAAGAGCAGATATTGATGTATGCTGGTAAAATGCAAGTGTGAACTGTTGGAACTCCAATAAAATTCTTGCAGCCATTTGGAAACTTTTAAACTTTGCAGGATTACATGATATATAGGAGCAGTGCTGAGCAGGAACTTTGCAGATTTAATTATATGTGGGAGCAAAGTGCGCCCTTGTCACTGTAAAGTTGCAAACCTCCTCCCCACATGTACCCCATATCCCTCTAAACCTTTCCTATCCATGTACCTGACCAAATGTCTTTTAAATGGTGTTACAGTACCTGCCTCAACTACCTCCTCTGGCAGTTCATCACATACACCCTCGTCCCTCTGTGTGAAAAGGTTGCCCCTCAGCTTCCTATTAAATCATTCCCTTCTCACCTTAAACCCATGTCCTCTGGTCCTCGATTCCCCTACTCTGGGCAAGGGACTCTGTGCATTCACCCTATCATTTGACTTTATGACATGGCTTTATATACCTCGATAAGACCATCCCTCTGCCTTCTATGCTCCAAGGAACAAAACCTGCCCAACCTCTTCTTATAGGTCAGCCCCCTCAAGGTCTGGCAACATCTTTGTAAACATTCTCTGCTCTCTTCCCAGCTTCACAACATCCTTCCTAGTAGGGTCACTAGGGGCGCTGCACTGGCGGCAGCCTCTGCCTACAGCCCGTTTGTCTTTCAATCTTTTTTTTTTAATTTTTAGTCAGTTTAAAGTTTGTTTTGGGGGGAATCTTTGACTTTTATATGTGGGGGAAGGAGGCAGGGTAAGGGGGAAACTGTTTCCCAGTCGCTTCCTGGCGGGGACACGAGGGCCGCCAGTGTTGCATCTCCGCCCAGCGCAGCCAGCGGACTTTGGGAGCCGCGGACTCCGGTAGGAGGGGGCCGACTCGGATGTCCAGGCCACTGAGGAGGTCCCCCAGCCCCGACGTCAGACTTACATCACCCCGGCGCGCGGGTCTGAACATCGGGCCGCCCGTAGCGGCGACTGCGGAGAGCTCGGGGAGGCCCCGACCACAGGTGAACATTGGGGAACATTAGAGGAAGAGGACTGACTTTGGTGCCTTCCCTCACAGTGGGAAACTTTGATTCTGCTGTGTGGGGATGTTTTATGTTGAATTCTATCAACTCTGTGTTGTGTTCTTTATTTTTACTGTATGGCTGTGTGGTGATTACATGTCACTGTGCCAATTGGCACATGTGACAAATAAATGTATCTTGTATCTTGAAGAGTGAACAAAACTGAACACAATATTCCAAATGCAGCCTCAACAACTTGTACAACTGTGAAATAATATCCTTCTGTACTTAACACTCAGTCTGATGAAGGCCAATGTACCAAGAGCCTTCTTGACCACCCTATCTATCTGTGATGCCACTTGCAGGGAACTGTGTATGTACATTCCTAGATTCCTCTGCTCTACAACATTCCCCGGGACCATACCATTCCCTGCGAACTTCACTGAGCATATACAGAAAAATCTAAAATGGTTGTTGTGTGCAGTGATACATGGATGATGTAAACATCTATGAATTATGTCTCCACTTTCCCCCAACTCCACCCCCACAACGCAAGACAATGGCGAGGTGGGCAGATTGTTCAACTAGCATTAGGCAAACTAAATTATTTCCATTGGAACTAAAGTTATCTCAGAAATTACCTAAATCACCTTCACAATCACAAATGTGAACAACCTTCAGAATACATAAATACTAAATCACTGTTCAGCCTCCCTCATTTATTCATCACATTAGTTAGCATTGAGAAATTCTCATCCTTGCATATATTTCCACATGGTGAAGTATTGTCAAAGATACTAGTATCTGCTCTAGTATGGACCAAAATGACCTATTTAGTTTCCAAAATGGTCAAGATGCCCCAAGTTATCGTGAAAGCAAAACTATTTTGCAGTGGAAGTGTTAAGTTACTGACTAGCAATACCAATTTTGGTCCATCAAGGCATTACGTTTTAAATAGTTTTCACCATGTGACCATTTCAAAGAAAATTGGAGGGAGAAATAAAAATGATTTGCATTCAACGAAATGTTGCTACTAGAAATTTTACTTTTACTCCCTTCAGCATAACTTGCAAAGAATTAGAGTTCATTTTCTATCAGAAGCAGCAACTGTTAGCGTTTTTAGGATTACAGAAAAAAAGTGGCAACAAAACCTTTGAAAATGCAGTTTACATAGGTTGGAGTCATATTGTACCTAAACAAACTGATGTGACAATTTATCCAATGCTATCTATCGGAGACTGGAAATAATGATTACTGAATGGCAAGGGGAGGTCACAATCACCTTGTTCCCATAACTTTGCGCTCACAGGCAATGACTTTCTGTTTCATACCTTCACTACTGTGACTGCAAGGGTCGAATCCAGGCTATCACTTCTCAGTAAAATATGGAAGCGGTCTTCATACGATCGCAAAACAACTTGCCAGTGTCTGAAGAAGGGTTTCGGCCCGAACCGTTGCCGCTGCCGCACCCGCTGAGTTTCTCCAACAATTGTGTCTACCTTTGACTCTATTGCCAGTGCTTGCAACCCAATTGCTGTCCGAATTGCTTATTCTGTTCACTAGATACACTGCTCCAAAAATAAGTACTGATAAAACAAAAGCTATTGCTGTTAGCCCATATCACACTCCCCAATCTCTAACTATGAATATTATATCTGCTTGGTAAATTTCTAAATTTATAAAACTGATCTGTGCTTTTTTTTTATAAAGGCATCTAGAGATGATCTTCTGGTAAAAGATTTGCACCGTCCACTTACTTCCACCAATACAACTCACCTCATTTCACAGTGCCACCATTTGCTTTACAGAAACCACCATCCATGCCTTGAAAAGAATACGCTTCTATCCAATCTCCCTTATCTGCTGACTGATTAAGAGCTGATCGCATGAGAACACAAGTGAGGATACCAGGGAGGAGAGAGTGTGAGTGAGAGGACAAGCGAGCACGTGAAAGAGACGAAGAGGAAGAAAGAGACAGATTATTTGTCATTGGTACCGATATGTACTGGAACTTTACGGGCATATGTAAAATGTAATTGTCCCAGTTCATATCCAGCGTGATCTCTCTCTCTCTCTGGTCATCTAAAACACTACTGACTTTGATTAAAATCATAGCATAGTTTTCTTTCACCTCCAGCATCACATTGCAGCGTGATACAATAGAACTTTATTCATCCCAGGAGGGAAATTGGTCTGCCAACAGTCATAAAACACAACAAGATACATGAAACATGAATATAAAGTCACGAGTGGAAAGTGCAGGATGGGGGATGTGCAAAGATTGAGGGGGAAGGGAGTCAGTCAGTCTACCCCACGACAGAAGGGGGAGGAGTTGTAGTTTGATAGCCACAGGAAAAAAGGATCTCCTGTCGCATTCTATGATGTGAGCATCCAAAGTTCTGCAACCTTGGCACCATTTCACTGTTCCTTCATACTTGTATTGGGAAACTAAATTATTTTGTTTTCTATTATGTGGAAAGTGTATTCATAGGAAAGCATTAACAAGCTTTTGATCATTTCAGTAACCAGTTTCAAACAAAATGCATTCATTAAAGAACTGGACAAAACATCCATTGCTGTTAATGACAATACTGTACCACTTCTGTTTTTATACCATCAGTCGCACAAGCCGCAGATATCAATTTGCATATTCAGGACAACTTATGGTCCACTGGCCAACAAGATTGTATCTGGCAGAACTAAACTCCACTGGCACACATTACAATTTATAAATATCTGATTCGACCAGAGGAAACTCATTAAACCCGCAGTGAAGAATGTCATTTCAACAATAATCCGACCTCATAATGCACGCTGTAAATATTCATTTCTTGTGTCAATCATGTTAGATTTAGGCAGCTGTCTATGATATTGGAAGTGCTTGTAAGGAATCAGAATTTTGAAGTTTGCTAATGATAACTTAATAAAGCAATTGACTTTATGTAAACTATTAGAGATTAGGCTAAGAGAGATTTTCCAGAAGTGATGCTACATGAACAGAAATGTTAATATTTTTTGTTCAGCTTCACTTGTAAGAATTAGTTCGTTTTCTATCAGACGCAGTCGCTGTTAGTATATTTAACCTGATCATGTGACTGTATAATGCACAGAATCTGAAAACTTCCAACTGTTCTGGAAGTGTCAACAGGGCTCCCCCTTAACTTTTTTTCCCTGTTGCCAGCCGGGCAACCTTTACAGCTTTTTAGGTGACAGTTTAGGTGGTCATTGAAGACTGTTTGCATGACGCGTGCGATAACGTGCTCGGACAAAGTATGTAGTTACCAGTCGCAATTATGCTCAATGAAGCATTCACATATTATGTTCAAGAAGGAACTGCAGATGTTGGAAAATCGAAGGTAGACAAAAGTGCTGGAGAAACTCAGCGAGTGCAGCAGCATCTATGGAGCGAAGGAAATAGGCAACATTTCAGGCCAAAACCCATCAGTCTGAAGAAGGGTTTCGGCCCGAAATGTTGCCTATTTCCTTCGCTCCATAGATGCTGCTGCACCCGCTGAGTTTCTCCAGCACTTTTGTCTACATTCATATATTATTTCTACTTCAAATAACTCACAAACTAAACATATTCACCAATCAAGACATGATATACACCACAATGACATGCAGCAAAATTATAATACAATATCTCAACTCTTTTTACACATTGCAATTAATGCAATTTCTGTTAGTTCGTTCCACTTCCAAACAAAAATGTGGTTGGATTATTCAGCATATGATCAACCTGTGTCAATAAATCCTGGACCATGGTAACATATATGCTTAACCACACTACAGATTGATGCAAGCATGTTTTCTGTGAAGGATGGAAAATTACCATGACATCGCCATAGCATGGGTCGTTATTGCTATTGGCACAGAAACACTCTGGCTTCCCACATAATTTATCCATAACAAAATATACAGGTTGCAAGGAAATTTCTAAAGGCATTTTATGATAATAGCTGTTAAAACCGACTATACCCATCTGACAGGTTAAACATTACACTAACTGACAAGAGACGGCCAAAGGACATAACTGCAGCAAATGTTATTTTGGTAATATGTTTAAAGGTGTCAAAACAAATAATAACATTGGGAATTAAAACACATTTGAATACATTCTGTTATCAAACATAATCAATGTTCGCTCTGAAGACCATGAAGCACAATAGGGTCAGCGGGTGTGTGAATCAGTGCGGGGTGGATAGATACCACCAAACCCATCTGAGTATTCCCCCACTGGAAGCTATAGATGAACCAGGAGGTCCACAATCTTCTGAGGACCAGATCTCAGGTATTCAAGTCTGACAACGTAGGATCATACAAGAACGACCTCGATAAGGCCAAAGGCTAAGGGACGCCTCTGCTTTAAATTGGTGGGTGAGACGGACGTCGGCAGCTGTGGCAGGGTTGCATACCATCACTGCAAACAAGACAACACCAAGTGGCAGCTAAATCGACAGCAAGGCATCACTCCTGGACAAGCTGAATGCATTCTACGCATGTTTCGAAAGGGAGAACACTGTTTTGCCTTTTCTGGTCCCCACAGATCATAATGGTATTGTAATCTCAGTCAGCAAGGCCAACGTCAGAAGATCCTTCAAAAGGATGTAACCTCGGAGAGCATCTGGTCCTGATGGTTTACCTGGTCGCTCTCTCAAAACCGGCGCAGACCAACTTCTCAACAGGTGGCACTAATGTCTGTGACGCGCTTTGAGTTTGGTTAACTTCTACCTTAGCAAGGAGCTAAACCGACTACAATTTGCCTACCACCACAGGGGATACGATCAGTATCAACAGACAATAAGAACATATGGGTCAGGATTTTGGTCATTAACATCGTCATCTCCTCCAAATTTGGTACCAAATCCAGGATCTGGGTCTCGGAGCATCCCTTTGCACCTGGATCATCAACTTCCACATCAACAGATCATAATTGGTATGAATTGGCAACAACACTTCCTCCTTGATAACCATCAACACAGGGACACCTCAAGGATGTGTCCTCATTCCCTTCGCTACTAACTCTATACCCATGACTGTGTAGCACAAAACAGTTCCAACTTTAAATTCACCAGACACCTCCATTATTGGACAAATTATGGGTAATGAGTCAGATTATAGGATGGAGATTGAATGTCTGATTAAATGGCGCCAAAAACAACAACCTTGCTCTCAATACAAGCAAAATCAAGGAGCTGAATGTTGACTTGAAGTGGAAGGCAGAAAATTCACAAACCTGTCTTCATCGACGGGTTGGTGGCGGAGAGAATTCCTGGGTGTACTTATCTCTGAAGATCGCTCCTGGACCCAGCATAATGATGCAATCATAAAGAAAGATAGACACAACATGCTGGAGTAACTCAGCAGGACAGGCAGCATCTCTGGAGAAGGAATGGGTGACGTTTCGGGTGGGGACCTTTCTTCAAATTTTTTTGGGTCGAGACCCTTCTTCATAAAGAAAGCCCATCTATGCCTCTACTTAGAAGATTGAGGAGATTCAGTATGTCGATTCATACCCTCTTGAACTTCGACAGGTGTATGGTAAAGAGCATAATGACTAGTTGCATCATGGCCTGGTTCAGAAACACAAGCACCCAGGAACAAAGAAGATTGCTAAAAGTAGTGGACATGGCTCAGTCCACAACAGGTACTGACCTCCCCGCCAGTGAAAGGATCTGTAAGAGGCGCTACCTCACAAACGGCAGCTGGCATTATCAAGGACCCACACAACCGTAGCCATGCTCTCATTTTACTCCGATCGTCAGGAAGAAAGTTTTGTAGTCTGAAAACCTTGAACTCCAGGTTAAAGAATAGTTTCTTCCAAACAACCACCAACCAGGCTCTTGAACACTACAAACCCCAACTAAACGATGCATTATCTTGGTCACACTAAGGACTTTGGAAATGTATTACACTAACATTGGAGTTTTTTAATTTATTATTCTTTAAACGTTATCTATGAGTACTGTGTTTACAGACCTACTATGTAAGCTGCTGCAAGAATTTATTTTTCAGTTTTCAGTACACATGCCAATTAAACACTCCTGATGAGGGAGCACAGTCCAAGGTATGCAAGTTTGCCAGTGAAATGAGAATAGGTGGAAGGTAAATGTTGCAATAAGAATGTTTCAAGTCTGCCACAGGACAAAGATAAATTGAGGCAGTGGGTGGAAAATGTAAAATGGAGAAAGAGGAATCTAAAGGCAGAGTATAATCTAAATGGAGAGAAATTGCACATGAGCAAAGTACTGTTACAATTGTAGAGTGTCGTTGTTGAGGCCAAACCGGCAGTGCATGGCACAATTGTGGTCCCCTATATATGAACCTTGGAGGCAGTCCAATGGAGTTTCCGCAGGCTAACTGGTGGGACCAGTGTAGATTGGGCATGTTCGTCGGTGTGGACATGTTGGGCAGAAGGGCCTGTTTTCACGCTATGACTCTAATTCCCATGAAGAGTCATAGCATGAGAGGTTTGTCCGATCATTACAAGCTTAAGAGGTCGGATCTGTATTCTTGGGAGCCAAGAAGAATGAAGTGTGATCTTGTTGAAACATACATGGACATTAAAGGGTGCCATGAGATATGTGGTGGAATGAGTGTGTCAAACACGGGGACACGGTTACAAGCAATGGCCAAGAGAATCAAGAGTGTTAAATCGTCATATACACCAGTTACGGAACAATACTATTCTTACTTGCTGCAGCAATAACAGACAGGAGGCAGTTATTTAAAACTGAGGTGCAAATTAATTTCTTCTCATAAAGGATAATTACTCTGAAGAAGGGACCCGACCCAAAACTTCACTAATCCACGTTCTCCGGGCATGCTGCCTGACCCACTGAGTTATTCCAGCATTTTGTGTTTGTCCTTGGTAAACCAGCATCTGGAGTTCCTCGTTTCTACGAATTATTCCTATTCTTTCCTATGCAATTCCTTGGTCTTTCTTTGACAAAATCGGAAGTCTTCCCAATTGTCGGGCTCAAAATGATGACTTCATCAACAGACAACCCTACATTCATTATGTATGGTCTTCTTCCCCCCCACCCAACAAGTGACTGTTTGATCTGCACATTAACAGTGTCTACACAGTAACATTGGGTTACATTCAGTTGTGAAGGAAGGAATTGCAGATGCTGGTTTCAACCAAAGATAGACATAAAAAGCTGGAGTAACTCAGCGGGACAGGCAGCATCTCTGGAGAGAAGGAATCGGTGACGTTTCGGGTCGAGACCCTTCTTCAGACTGACCAATGAGTCTGATGAAGGGTTTTGACACGAAACGCTGAGATACTCCAGCATTTGTGTCTATCTTCGGTTTCATTCAGTTAATTATTTTCCCAGATAATCTGCTTTGTTTGAGGGCTTTGCAAGCCTAGACGCGTACCAGAGCCTGGATTTAAATGGATAGCCCATCAAAGAGCCACAGCAAGCAAAGGGCCTCGTGCTGTATCATTTAAAAAATGATTTTATTAAACTCTAAACTAAATAAGTAGCAACACATTGCACATTCCCACCATCAATAAAATGCTGAAAACATGTCAGGGGTCATGTGAAAAGAGAAAAACAGTTTGTTTCAGATGGAATTGAATTGAATACATTTTATTAGCCAAGTCTGTATACATACAAGGAATTTGCCTTGGTGTTTTGCTCGCAAGTAACAACACGATATACAGTAAACAATTAAGAATAAAACTTATAATTTAAACATGTGAAGAATGAAATAAAATACCAGAGCAAAAGGAGGTGACAGAATTTTGGTTATTGAATAGAGCTACTGCTTGTGGAAAAATGCTGTTTTTATGTCTGGCTGTGGAGGCTTTGATAGTCCGGAGTCGCCTTCCAGAGGGACAGGCTTCTAAGAGTTTGTGGCCAGGGTGAGAGGGGTCAGAGATTATCTTACCCGCTCGCTTCCTGGCCCTTGCAGTGTACAGTTCGTCGATGGGGAGGGGGAAGGTTGCAGCCACCAACCTTCTCGGCTGATCGAACGATGGGATGCATTCTCCGGATGTTGTGCTTGGTGGCTGAGCCAAACCAGAGCATGATGGAGAAGGCGAGGACATACTCTATGATGGCAGTATAAAACTGGACCATCATTGCCTGTGGCAGATTAATGATCGTTCAGTAGGTACAGATGCTGCCTGGTCTGCTCAGTACCTTCAACTTAATTCCATTCCCAAACCCCCTACAATATTTCTAATTTGGCATCCTTTATACAGAGTCTCCGCTACATCTTTCTACAACTCCCCTTGACCCACCGGATTGCTGTAAATACAACATTACCCATTCAAGGCATGGATAATAATTACCAATTATTAATTGGAATTAAACCCCAAATTCCACTGCTTTTCACACGCAGCCTTCTCCCATATGATATTGCTACCAATGGGAAAATAACTGCAATACCTTCGGCTCGTGAAATAAATCTGTAAAGAACAATTGGTTGCAGCTAGAACATGGCCTCAGAACAGTACAGTATAATTATTTTCAAGATGCCAATTAGCGAGAGTACTGCCAGTATGGATAATTTAAATATACTCATTAATGCTATGTGACACATGTAATTGCTTGTTTTTTTTGTATAAATAGCAATGGTATTAAATAAACTGAAAGTGCAATTACATTGAAGACAAAGTTGTAGCCTAGAGCTCAAACAAAATGCCTTTGGCTAAACCTCGGCCATTGTCTGTCGGGCCAATAGCACAAATTCACATTATTTGTTGTATTCACTATTGATATACCCCATTCAGTGATACTAGCTTTAAACCTTGATATTATTTTCAGGAGAAGGCTAAATATAATCTACATGTTGCAAGAGTAAGACACCTAAAAACTGCAACAAAAAATTTGCATTTCAAACATATCTCCCATGACCTATTTTCCAAATTGCTATTTTCCAAATTGCAACTGAATGCCCACGAAATTTGCATTAGCCATTTAAAACAAGTGGCAACTTGAAAGTGACGACACAATCTTAGTGATACATCACGGAAATGAGCTATTCAGCCCACCGAGACTACTCTGACTATCCAACATGCGTATACTAGTTCAATGTTATCCCACTTTTGCATCCTGCACACTGGAGGCAATTTCCAAAAGACAACTAACTGACAAACTCTGGGAATGTGGGAGAAAACCGGAGAACCCAGAGAAAACGCATACGCCAGGGACGGTCCATTGGCGGTTCGGCAGTTCTTTTGCGGTGCCAGGGACACTGGCTGTGGATGAGGCGCAGGTCTGTGCGCATCAGCTGCCAAGAGACCCCGCCCCTCCCTCCTGGACTTCCGCTGCTGGAAGTATAGGATTTAGGTGTGTGTGCTTTATCATCATTCCTTACAATGCTATGTATGACAGCCATCACAACTTCTACTGAAGTGTGGATGGCCGTTGGCTCGCTAGAAGCTCATCTGCCCTTTGACAGGTCTTGTTTTTGGTCCTGCTGGGGGTCCACAGCCCCCTCATCACCTGGCAAACCAGGTGGGGGAGACGGTTTAGTTGCTGACGACCCGACCATGGAGCAGGTAGCTCGGGATTACGTGGTACTGCATGGTACTGGTTGCCCCTTTACAGGAGGAATTCGAGGGCTTTGGAAAGGGAGCAGAAGAGGCTGCTTTGATTTGGGGATTTTAGCTACAAGGAGAAGTTGGACAAATTTGAATTGTCTTCTCTGGAACACTGGAGATTGCAGGGAAGCATGATAGATATATATATAAAATTATGAGAAGCACAGGTGGGGCGGCCAGTCAGAATCTTCCTTCCCAGGATAGAAATGTCAAAGACTAGAGGGCATAGCTTAAAGGTGAGAAGGGCATGGATTACAGGAACCGTGCGGGCAAGTTTCTTTTTGCATGGCGGATAGTCAGTGCATGGAATACTCTGCCAGGGCTGGCGGTGGACATAGTGATGTTAGGAGGCTGTTAGATAGGCGCATGGATTTGCAGGAAATTATGCGATATGAATCATGCGTTTGCAGATGAGATTAGTTAATCTGGGCATCATATTCAGCACAGATTTTGTGAGCAGAGAGGCCTGTTGCTATGCTATGCTGTTCTATGTTCCTTGTTAATAATAGAAGCCAATTGCAACAGAACGTCAACTTGAGATGTTGATATGAATGGTAGAGTCGAAATTGAGAAGAGGGAGTATGGCTGTAAAACAGCATCAGCCATACCCAACATGAAGGGCGGCCATGAAAGATATTGGCCTTTGAGTCTACTCTACCAAGGAGATTATGGTTTGCATCAGCATCACTTTCCCGCACCGACCCCAATTCGCTAGATTCTCATTACAGGCAAAATATCTCTGACAAGTTCACTTGTGCCACAGCCTCCAAACATTCACCATCTTCTGGGTGAAGAAGTCTCTGCTCATCCTAGTCTTGAATGGCTGGCCTTTATTTGGCTGCTATCAGCCTTGCCAAAACATTTTTTATCTGCTAACTCCCAGTCAGATGAAACACGATCACTGCATCTACCCTGTCAAAGCCAAGGATGTCTTTTGGTTCAGTCTGATCACCTCTCATTCTTCCAAATTCAAGCATTAAGGCCCAGTCTGAGTAATCTGCTCAGGATAAATTGCCAGAAATCAGACTGGTGAATGTTGCTCAATTATTCCATTACAAATTATTCCATTAGAAATTCAACGTTTATTCTACTTATTTTTAGATAAATAATTTATTGCTTTAATCTATACATAACTAAAATTGATCTTGTGCTCTTTCAGTTTGCGGGGTTTTTCTATTTGCTCAAAAACTGAATTTCTGCGCCCTTACCATTCACCTGTCCTGCACGTGCAACAAGTTCAGTTCCGGTTGATGGGATATTGTAAAATTTATCAAGGTTTAAAAATCGTAAAAACTACGCATGCGCAGATTGCTGTCAGTCGCCGCCACACAGATTGGTCTCCTTTCCGGTCACTCAGGAAGGGGGTCGCTGTCAATCGGCTGGAGGTTGCCATGGTGACCAACGCCTCGGAGGAATGAGGGAGGGAGGGGGAGAGAGAAATGAGGGAGGGAGGGGGAGAGAGGGATGAATGAGGGAGGGAGGGGGAGAGAGGGATGAGGGAGGGAGGGGGAGAGAGGGATGAGGGAGGGGAGGGGGAGGGAGAGGGATGGGAGAGAGGGATGAGGGAGGGAGGGGGAGAGAGGGATGAGGGAGGGAGGGGGAGAGGGATGAGGGAGGGGGGGAGGGAGGGAGGGAGGGAGGGATGAGGGAGGGAGGGGGAGAGAGGGATGAGGGAGGGAGGGGGAAGGGAGGGATGAGGGAGGGGGAGGGAGGGATGAGGGAGGGAGGGAGGGGGAAGGGAGGGATGAGGGAGGGAGGGGGAGGGAGGGAGGGATGAGGGAGGGAGGGGGAGGGAGGGAGGAGGGAGGGGGAGAGAGGGATGAGGGAGGGAGGGGGAGGGAGGGATGAGGAGGGAGGGGGAGGGGAGGGGAGGGAGGGAGGAGGGAGGGAGGGAGGGGAGAGAGGGATGAATGAGGGAGGGAGGGGGAGAGAGGGAGGGAGGGAGAGAGGAGGGAGGGAGGGAGTGGGATAGAGGGGTAGTGGTGTGCAGGGGTGTAGGGAGGGTGGTAGAAGGTGTCTGGGGTGATGGGCAAGGTGGGATAGAGGGGGGAGTAGAGGGAGAGGGAGACAGCGAGGGGTGGATGGGAGGGGGATAGGCATGAGTGGTGGAATGTTATGTTGGGGTACGGGTTGCGCTGGGGGACCAGGCATCCCGTGTGACAGACACCCAACTGGTCCCACTTAATCCAGTCTCATTTTAGGACCATCCCAGCTATGACAGGTCA
The DNA here is from genome assembly GCA_035221665.1 of Okamejei kenojei. Classification (NCBI taxonomy): domain Eukaryota; kingdom Metazoa; phylum Chordata; class Chondrichthyes; order Rajiformes; family Rajidae; genus Okamejei; species Okamejei kenojei. Next base: position 9,120,718 of record CM069149.1, on the reverse strand, counting down.
GAATTAGGATGGATAGTTAGCATTAAAGTGCCCTTTTAATGTTAGCAGATAAATGTTTTGGCAGGTTTAACAAATCAGTTAACAGATTAAGCATTCAATGACACTTGCTGATTGCTGCAACACATTTTACCAATCATATAACACAGATCTTATGCTCACATAAATCTATGATTTTTCACTAATACTCAACCAAGCCTAATAATCACATCAAAAGCTATTACATGCTGGAATGATCCTGACATTCAAAACCCAACTGCTTTCAAAAATCTAGTTTTCCTATCTCTAATGATTTATACATAATAGTGGCATTGGAAGGAGTAGATTGGACAATGCAAAGAGCAAAGCCGGCAGCGGAAAACTGCATTGACCTTCGACAATGATGTTGAGTGTCTGGAAATAGGTTTGTGCCATCCAACCCATTGTGAAAACTCCATTTAAAACTCGCATCACCTTCCTGATGAAGATTGGAGCAATGAAAGGCAGAATAGTGGCCAGCTGTACGCTATTGAATAGGAGACAGTTTTACTATTTCTTACAATTAAATAAATAAAATGCAATTATTTCTTTATCTTCCAATGCGTTATTTCAAGACTTCATCAATCCAGACACAACTGCTAATCATTGGAAGAAATAACTGAAAACAATTTAATTGCTGTGTTCAACTGACTGGAAAATCAATACCAAAATTCAGTACAGACAAAGGTTGTAGTTCTGCTGGATACCAGGAGATTTTCCACAACCCATCTGCATCTGGCTTCTCCAACTCATGAGACCAAACCATGAGCATTAAACATAGTAGACCAATTTGGGAGTAATGCAAGTGACCTGCTGCTTCCCCACAAGGAGACTTTGGGTCACTGCATGGTAGAAGGGGAAGAGATAAAAGGACAAGCGTTGCATCTCTTGTGGTTGCTGAACAAGGAGCCATGAGAAGGGAGTGGGAGCTGGTGAACATGAAAAAGTCAACTGGGGGTTATAGATTAAATAATCCCATCATTTTTCTTGAAAGGGAAGCTATATCCTGCGGACGGGAAAATATCCATTGAATGTGGTGGCTGGTAGATAGAAGACAATGACAAGGGGAAGTCTATCCTTGCTGTTAGTGAAAGGAAAGGCATAGGAAGTGGAAGAGGTGGAACGGAGAGCCCTGCTAACTGTGGTAAAGAGGAAGCAACGATTAAGTAAAAAGGAAAACATCTCTGATGCACTGACTGGGGAAACCTCACCCTCAGAGGAAAACCAATATTGAGGGGGAACTCTTACGGAAAGCACTGTGAAGCAGAAGTAAAGACAACTGTGTGAATCTGAGGGCTTATATTGATATAATGACAAGTAATAAAATCAATCAATCAATTACTGAGGTGGAGATCGGGAAGGCAAGTCAACGTGAGATACGATGGAAATTGGCAGCAATGAACCTTGTGAATTCTCTATCTGCTGGGATCGCTCCAGAGAAAGATGGAAGATGGGGGGGCTTGCGCAACGAGGTCCATTCCATTTTCCTCAGAGGCAGACGTAGCTTGGACTCATGCAAACTGCACAGCTACACCTTTAAACTGAACAAATTGAGTGGAGTTGAATGAGAAGTTATTCAATGTAGCAACTCGTTTAGCCCGGCAAATGAAGATGGTGATGAAAGGTGACTAGGTAGATTAAAGATGAGATGAAACGTCCTTGAGCCATCTAGGAAATGAGGTAGGTGTAGAGAGATCATATGTCCCTGCTACAAAGGAGCCTGTAGGACCAGGAAACAATCATAGTGGCATAATGCATCCAGGATGACAAAGGCAGAAATGGTTAGGGAATTGACACAAGAGAAAGGCCAGAATGGAGATAGGAGGAACAGGGTTCGATGGACGACAGCAAGCTGAAACAGTAGGTTTGCCATGGCAGTCCTGCTTGTGGATCTAGGGAAAAGTGGATGCACAGGGAGGGAGGCTAAAGAGGAAGATGTGTAGGGAGGAAATCCCACGTAAATGAGATTAGTGCTTGTCTAGAGACATGGCCTGATGTTCAGTCATGGGGTCATGATCTGATGGGAGGAATAGGAAGTGCCTGAGAACTGACATTCAGTTTCTCTGGGGTAAATGTCAGTTTAAAAAAGCCACAACAGCATCTCCCTCATCAGTAGATCCGATAATATCAGACAATATTGGAGTTGGTGAGTGGAGTGCTGCAAGTTCAGAAGGTAGGTTGGAGTGAGCATGGACGGTGGAAAAATGATGGGGGTTTATGTCAATCCAGCTAATTAGTGATGAATAGATCTAAAGAGGGTGAGAGCCCAAAGGAAGGGGTCGAGTTTGATTGGGACTTTCAAAGATGGGGGGAAAAGGTCCACAGTCTGAAATGACGACTGGAGGTGATGGCAGAGGCAGATGAAGAGCTCAAATCATGTCGGGCCTGGAAATCATTGAAGTGGTGACACTGTGGAATGAAACTGAAGTCGCTGCTGAGGATACATGGTTTAGAATCAGAGAGGGAAAGATAGGAAGGAAGGGTGAAAAGCCTGTAAGGAGTCAGATAGACTGGGAGAAAACTGAAGGAAGAGAAAAATCTGGAGGAATTTTTAAATCTGCATGTGTACCTGTTCCATCGATGGATAGAAATTACTGGAGTGCTTGGTCAATGACTGCACAGCACTGTACCGATGGCAACTACAGAAATAACTGGTAATTTCTCTGAACCAACACACATGGGGGTCATACATAATACAAAAGAACTCAAGCTATTGATAGCTGCTCCATTTATTCTGCATTGCAAATTAAGTGGCTTTGAACCCTCACTCTTTTGGGGTGCTGAATTACAAAAATATTTAACTGATGTTTACCAGTGAAATACAGAGCTTTTGTTCCCAGTCACTGGAAAAAGAGAACACTCTGCAGCGCAGGTGGAAGGAAGTCTTAAGGGCCTGTCCCACTGGGCGTCACGCAGGTGGCGCATGAAGATTTTGTGAATCCCAAAATCCTGGGGTGCCGCACCCGACCGCAAGTCACTGCCTACGTCACCACGCACCATGCGCGTGTAATACACGCCATGCGCGCATCACGTGCGCATCACCACACACGCGTCGTGTCGCGTAAATGATGTCACGTAAATGACACGCAAATGTCGCCCAAGTGGGACAGGCCCTTTACTGCTTCTCCTAGTTTCATGTTGCTTAAGATTTCAGAACTATGTTTCGTTTTTTTCACCCTATGAACTGCCTGGTCAGCATTACACAGAAATCAATGACTAAAATGTATGAAGCAACCCGCCCGAGAACATTGCTATGGTTTTGTACAAAGTGCCCAAGCTACAAATCCAAAACTGTCCCAATTAGTTCACGTTGACTTAGCATGATCTTCATAATTGATTCAACATAACGTGCAACACTGAATATTTGAGTATAGCTACCAATATAACTTGAAATTTGATTCTTGACCTTGCCAGTGTCAAATTAATACAGCTCAGCAGAAATAAGATCATGATAATTGAGCTGAGGAGGAAGTTTAACAGAAATCTCCACTACAATCCAGTGACCATTATTCAGTTTTACCACAAGGACTAGATTGAAATACCGATGCAATCCATGACCAAATAGCCAATTAACATTTTTCACACAAGTGGTACACTTGTTGGGCGGCACAGTGGCAGAGTTGCTGCAGAGACCCACGTTCAATCCTGACTACAGGTGCTGTCTGTGTGGAGTTTGTACGTTCTCCCCGTGACCTGCGTGGGTTTTGTACGAGATCTTCAGTTACCTCTCACACTCCAAAGATGTACAGGTTTGTAGGTTAATTGGCTTGGTATAAATGTAAAATTCGTATAAATGTAAAATGATCCCAAGTGTGTGTAGGATAGTGTTAATGTGCGGGGATCGATCGTTGGTCGGCGCAGGCTCGGTGGGCCGAAGGGTCTGTTTCTGTGCTGTATCTCTAAATTAAACTAAACTTTTGTAAGGTAGCAAAGCCAGCGGGAAGAATGAACATATTTGTAAAAGGTGAAGGGAAATGGCAATAAAGTTTGTCACAGAGTTAACAATATTCATAATGATCCCTAGCCCTGATTAGTCATCATCAATTTGTGCACATGGAAACCAAAAGCAACATTGTACAAATGCTGGAAAATGACAAGTTCTCAGTTCTGATTACAAATCTTTGACCAAAAAATGTTAACTGTTTCTCTATAGCACTCATTTTTTCAGCACTGCATTTAGGTATGTTACAATACCTACCTTCAGCGGCGCTGCAGTTCTGCCGCTCCTCGTGTGCGCGACTTTGGCGCCTTTCAGAAGGGGGGCGGGTTTTTCCCCAGACAGTCCAAATCGATCAATCTCAGGCGATTTCGTCGCTAAAGAGAAATCGCTCGGACATTTGTTAAATGAAGCTATTTTTAAACTAGGCTAGATCATTTATTAATTAGAGTAGTTTAAAAATCACCTTCTAAAGCCGTAAACGCCGACAGCGGAACGGACCTAAAGAAGGTACAGTTTATTTTTACATAAAAACGTGCTTCTTAGGAAGCCTTTAATCACATTTTCATCATGCGAAAAGGGGACAAAAAAAAATACGAACCGGCTGTATTTTTCCTGCCGACTGTGGGTTAAATTCACCGCAAACCACAACGTTCCAATCCACCGCGTTCCACTAAAACCCACTCGCAAGTTGATTTAAATGGCCATTAATTTACAGGAATTAAACACTAAATTCCTTCCATTTGGCCAATAAATTCATGGAAATTAGATTTAAAAATCATGTTATATTGTGGATTATTGTGTGAATGTTATTTGGACACTTAGGCAATTTAAAAATGTTTATCATTTCTTAAGAAATGGATAGATGTTTAGATCTAGTAATTTAATTTTGTAATTAGCTACAATTAGGTAACTAACTAATTATATGCTTTAATTTCAGGTCATCCAAGTAAGATTGTTTCATATTTGTATCAGAATGCTTCAATAACTGAAAATTTCATTGAGTTCTCTTAATTTTTAAGAAAGTTATTGGTTTTTAACTGTCCTCGATCACAGCTTTTGAGTTAAGTCAATGGAAAGTCAATGGGGAACAAGATGCTAATTTCCGAGTATGAAAATGGCCATAACTTTTTTAATACTGAAGATATGAAAGTGAATTAGGTGTCAAATTAAACTTCTTTTTATGTTTTATCTGATGGGATAAATTGCAGACTTGTTTTTTAAAATCTCAAAATTTTGTAACATTGCTACTGCATTTTCATAAAGAGAATGACAATTAGAGAGGAAACAAAATGTAATATCGACACAAAATGCTGGAGCAACTCAGCGGGACAGGCAGCATACCTGTACACCTGGAGAATAGGTACTCGGGTTTGAGTACGATTGGAGGGGACAGCCTACCTCGGGGCAGCAACAGCGGCCGGATCTCCGGCACAGTGACCGGCCCTGATGCTCAGAAGGGTAGTAAAAAGAGGAGGTCAATTGTAATAGGGGACTCTATAGTTAGGGGGTCGGATGGGCGATTCTGTGGACGCAGTTGGGAGACCCGGATGGTAGTTTGCCTCCCTGGTGCCAGGGTCTCGCACGTGTCGGAACGTGTCCAAAAGATTCTGAAAAGGGAGGGAGAGGAGCCTGATGTTGTGGTACCCATAGGTACCAATGACATAGGCAGAAAAAGAGACGAGGTCCTGAAGGGAGAATTTAGGGAGTTGGGAGGAAAGTTAAGGAGAAGAACCAAAAGGGTAACGATTTCAGGATTACTGCCTGTGCCACGTGACAGTGAGAGTAGGAATGGAATGAGGTGGAGGATAAATGCGTGGCTGAGGGACTGGTGCAGTGGGAAGGGATTCAAGTTTCTTGATCACTGGGACCTCTTTTGGGGAAGGCATGATCTGTACAAAAAGGACGGGTTGCACTTGAACCCGAAGGGGACCAATATCCTGGCAGGGAGATTTGCAAAGGCTACTGGGGAGACTTTAAACTAGAAAGGCTGGGGGGAGGGACTCGGGTAGAGGGGGCGAGGGGACAGGGTGTGGGGCAAGAGGCAGAGAAGGGAAGCACTCGGACCCAAAATGTAGGCGAGAAAGAGGAAAAAGATAATAGACAGAGAATAAGGGATGGTGGGTTTCTAAAATGTGTATATTTTAATGCTAGGAGCATTGTAAGAAAGATGGATGAACTTAGAGCCTGGATTGACACCTGGAAATATGATGTTGTGGCAATCAGTGAAACATGGTTGCAGGAGGGCTGTGATTAGAAACTAAATATTCCAGGATTTTGTTGCTTCAGGTGTGATAGAATTGGAGGGACCAGAGGTGGAGGTGTTGCATTGCTTGTCAGAGAGGATATTACAGCAGTGCTTTGGCAGGCTAGATTAGAGGGCTCGTCTAGGGAGGCTATTTGGGTGGAACTGAGAAGTGGGAACGGTGTAGCAACACTTTTAGGGGTGTATTATAGACCGCCAAATGGGGAGCGAGAATTGGAAGAGCAAATATGTAAGGAGATAGCAGATATTAGTAGTAAGCACAAAGTAGTGATTGTGGGAGATTTCAATTTTCCAAAAATAGACTGGGAAACACATTCTGTAAATGGGCTGCATGGTTTGGAGTTTCTAAAATGTGTGCAGTTTTTTGCAGCAGTACATAGAGGTATCGACCAGAGAAGGGGCAGTGCTGGACCTCCTGTTAGGAAATAGAAAGGAATGACATTAGCTTGGAGGATGTGGAATCGATATGGGTGGAGCTGCAACACACTAAGGGGCAGAAAATGCTAGTGGGTGTTGTGTACAGGCCACCTAACAGTAGTAGTGGAGTTGGGGATGGCATCAAACAGGAAATTAGAAATGCGTGCAACGAAGGTAAAACCGTTATAATGGGTGACTTCAATCTACATATAGATTGGGTGAATCAAATTGGCAGGGGTGCTGAGGAAGAGGATTTCTTGGAATGTATGCGGGATAGTTTTCTAAACCAACATGTGGAGGAACCATCGAGAGAGCAGGCTATTCTAGACTGGATATTGAGTAATGAGGAAGGGTTAGTTAGCAGCCTTGTGTACGTGGCCCCTTGGGCAAGAGTGACCATAATATGGTTGAGTTCTTCATTAGGATGGAGAGTGACATTGTTAATTCAGAAACACGGGTCCTGAACTTAAAGAAAGGTAACTTTGAGGGTATGAGACGTGAATTGGCCAAGATGGACTGGCAATTGATTCTTGAAGGGTTGACGGTGGATATGCAATGGAAGACATTTAAAGACTGCATGGATGAAGTACAACAATTGTTCATCCCAGTATGGCAAAAGAATAAATCAGGGAAGGTGACGCATCCGTGGATAACGAGGGATAGTATGAAAGAAAAAGATGAAGCGTACAAATTAGCCAGAAAAAGCAGCCTACCAGGGGACTGGGAGAAATTCAGAGACCAACAGAGGAGGACAAAGGGCTTAATTAGGAAAGGGACAATGGAGTATGAAAGAAAACTGGCAGGAAACATAAAAACTGACTGCAAAAGTTTTTATCAATTTGTGAAGCGCAAAAGATTAGTTAAAACAAATGTGGGTCCCTTGCAATCAGAAACGGGTGAATTGATCATGGGGAACAAGGACATGGCAGACCAATTGAATAACTACTTTGGTTCTGTCTTCACTAAGGAAGACATAAATAATTTGCCGGAAATAGCAGGGGACCGCGGGTCAAATGAGATGGAGGAAATGAGTGAAATCCAGGTTCGCCGGAAAGTGGTGTTGGGTAAATTGAATGGATTAAAGAACGATAAATCCCCAGGGCCAGATAGGCTGCATCCCAGGGTACTTAAGGAAGTAGCCCCAGAAATAGCAGATGCCTTAGTGATAATTTTTCAAAACTCTTTAGATTCTGGAGTAGTTCCTGAGGATTGGAGGGTAGCTAATGTAACCCCACTTTTTGAAAAGGGAGGGAGAGAGAAAACAGGGAAGTACAGACCAGTTAGTCTAACATCGGTAGTGGGCAAACTGCTAGAGTCAATTATTAAAGATGGGATAGCAGCGCATTTGGAAAGTGGTGAAATCATTGGACAAAGTCAGCATGGATTTACGAAGGGTAAATCATGTCTGACGAATCTTATTGAATTTTTGAGGATGTAACTAGTACAGTGGATAAGGGAGAAACAGTGGATGTGTTGTATCTGGACTTTCAGAAGGCTTTCGACAAGGTCCCACACAAGAGATTGGTATACAAACTTAAAGCACACGGTATTGGTGATTCAGTATTGATGTGGATAGAGAACTGGCTGGTAGACAGGAAGCAAAGAGTAGGAGTGAACGGGTCCTTTTCAGGATGGCAGACAGTGACTAGTGGGGTGCCGCAAGGCTCAGTGCTGGGACCCCAGCTATTTACAATATACATTAATTATTTGGACGAGGGAATTAAATGCAACATCTCGAAGTTTGCGGATGACACGAAGCTGGGGGGCAGTGTTAGCTGTGAGGAGGATGCTAGGAGGCTGCAGGATGACTTGGATAGACTGGTTGAGTGGGCAAATGCAAGGCAGATGCAGTATAATGTGGATAAATGTGAGGTTATCCACTTTGGTGGCAAAAACAGGAAGGTAGACTATTATTTGAATGGTGACCGATTAGGAAAAGGGGAGATGCAGCGAGACCTGGGTGTCATGGTATACCAGTCATTGAAAGTAGGCATGCAGGTGCAGCAGGCTGTGAAGAAAGCGAATGGTATGTTGGCATTCATAGCAAAAGGATTGAGTACAAGAGCAGGGAGGTTCTACTGCAGTTGTACAGGGTCTTGGTGAGGCCACACCTGGAGTATTGCGTACAGTTTTGGTCTCCTAATCTGAGGAAAGACATTCTTGCCATAGAGGGAGTACAGAGAAGGTTCACCAGACTGATTCCTGGGATGGCACGACTTCCATATGAAGAAAGACTGGATAGACTTGGCTTGTACTCGCTGGAATTTAGAAGATTGAGGGTTGATCTCATAGAGACTTACAAAATTCTTAAGGGGTTGGACAGGCTAGATGCAGGAAGATTGTTCCCGATGTTGGGGAAGTCCAGGACAAGGGGTCACAGTTTAAGGATAAGGGGGATGTCTATTAGGACCGAGATGAGAAAATCGTTTTTCACACAGAGAATGGTGAATCTGTAGAATTCTCTGCCACAGAAGGTAATTGAGGCCAGTTCGTTGGCCATATTTAAGAGGGAGTTGGATGTGGCCCTTGTGGCTGAAGGGATCAGGGGGTATGGAGAGAAGGCAGGTACAGGATACTGAGTTGGATGATCAGCCATGATCATATTGAATGGCGGTACAGGCTCGAAGGGCCGAATGGCCTGCTCCTGCACCTAATTTCTATGTTTCTATGTTTCTATGAAATGAGGCAGGTCAGGTGACGGAGATATGCGTTGGTGAGCACTTCGGGACCAGTGATCACAATACCATTAGTTTCAGGCTAACTTTGAGGGAATGCGTAAGGATTTAAAAGGAGTGAATTGGGACACTTTGTTTTATGGGAAAGATGTAGAAGAGAAATGGAGGACATTTAAAGGGGAAATTGTAAGAGTACAGAATCTTTATGTCCCTGTTAGGTTGAAAGGAAATAGTAAAAATTGTAAAGAGCCATGGTTTTCAAGGGAAATTGGACAATTGTTTCGAAAAAAGGGAGGTATCTACAATAATTATAGGAGGCATGGAGTAAATGAGGTGCTAGAGGAGTATAAAGAATGTAAAAAGAATCTTAAGAAAGAAATTTGGAAGGCTAAAAGAAGATATGAGGTTGCTTTGGCAAGAAAGGTGAAAGTAAATCCAAAGGGTTTCTACAGCTATATTAATAGCAAAAGGATAACGAGGGATAAAATTGGACCATTAGAGAGCCAGAATGGACAGCTATCTGCAGAGCCAAAAGAGATGGGGGAGATATTGAACAATTTCTTTTCTTCGGTATTCACCAAGGAGAAGGATATTGAACTCTGTGAGATAAAGGGAAAAAAAGTAGAGTAGAGAAAAAAGTAAAAGTAGAGAAAAAAGTCGAAATTATGAGATTCAAAGAGGGGAAGTAATGACACTTTGAAGAATATAAAAGTGGATACGTCTCCAGGTCCTGACAGGATATTCCCTAGGACAATTGAGGGAAGTTAGTGTAGAAATAGCAGGAGCTATGACAGAAATATTTCAAATGTCATTAGAAACGGGAATAGTGCCGGAGGATTGGCGTACTGCGCATGTTGTTCCATTGTTTAAAAAGGGTTCAAAGAATAAACCAGCAATTATAAACCTGTTAGTTTGACATCAGTGGTGGGCAAATTAATGGAAAGGATACTTAGAGATAATATATATAAGCATCTGGATAAACAGGGTCTGATCAGGAACAGTCAACATGGATTTGTGCCTGGAAGGTCATGTTTGACAAACCTTCTTGAATTTTTTGAAGCGGTTACTAGGGAAATTGATGAGGGTAAAGCAGTGGATGTTGTCTATATGGATTTCAGTAAGACCTTTGACAAGGTTCCCCATGGAAAGGTTGGTTAAGAAGGTTTGAATCTTTGGGTGTTAATGGCGGAGTAGCAAGATGGATTCAACAGTGGCTGAATGGGAGATGTTCAGAGAGTAATGGTGGATGGCTGTTTGTCAGGTTGGAAGCCGTGACCAGTGGGGTGCCTCAGGGATCTGTGATGGGTCCACTGTTGTTTGTCATGTACATCAATGATCTGGATGATGGAGTGGAAAAATTGGATAAGTAAGTATGCAGATGATACTAAGATAGGTGGTGTTGTGGATAATGAAGTAGATTTTCAAAGTCTACAGAGAGATTTGAGCCATTTGGAAAAGTGGGCTGAAAGATGGCAGATGGAGTTTAATGCTGATAAGTGTGAAGTGCTACATCTTGGCAGGACAAATCAAAATAGGACGTACATGGTAAATGGTAGGGAATTGAGGAATGCTGTGGAACAGAGAGATCTAGGAATAACTGTGCATAGTTCCCTGAAGGTGGAATCTCATGTAGATAGGGTGGTAAAGAAAGCCTTTGGTGTGCTGGCCTTTATAAATCAGAGCATTGAATATAGAGTAGGGAAGTAATGTTAAAATTGTACAAGGCATTGGTGAGACCAATTCTGGAGTATGGTGTAACAATTTTTGTCGCCTAATTATATAGAAGGATTGTCAACAAAAATAGAGAGAGTACAGAGGAGATTTACAAGAATGTTGCCAGGGTTCCAGCAACTATGTTACAGAGAAAGGTGAACAAGTTAGGCTTTTATTCTTTGGAGCGCAGAAGGTTAAGGGGGGACTTGATTGAGGTCTTTAAAATGATGAAAGGGATAGACAGAGTTGACGTGGATAAGCTTTTCCATTGAGGGTAGGGACGATTCAAACAAGAGGGCATGGCATGAGAATTAAGGGACAGAGGTTTAGGGGTAACATGAGGGGGAACTTCTTTACTCAGAGGGTGGTGGCTGTGTGGAATGAGCTTCCAGCAGAAGTGGTGGAGGCAGGATCGATTTTAACATTTAAAAGTAAAGTGGATAGGTATATGGACGGGAAGGGAATGGAGGGGTATGGTCTGAGTGCAGGTAGATGGGACTAGGGGAAAACAAATGGTCGGCATGGACTGGAAGGGCCGAGAGGGCCTGTTTCCGTGCTGTAATTGTTATATGGTTATATGGTTATACATTTGGATTTCTGCTCGATACTTTATAGCTATGTTTTAACAAAAGGAATTAATTTCATCTTTCTGTAAAAATGACTCCCATGATTACTGCCAACTTTGGTAGAATTATCCCATGACCAAAATGCTGGAGTAACTCAGCGAGACAGGCAGCATCTCTTGAGAGAAGAAATTGGTGACGTTTCGGGACGAGACCCTTCTTCAGATTGAACGTCACCCATTCCTTCCCTCCAGAGATGTTGCCTCTGTCCTGCTGAGTTACTCCACTTTGTGTCTATCTTCGGTTTAAACCAGCATCTGCAGTTCCTTCCTGCACAAGTTCCACGGGAGGCTTGGCTAAAGATCAGTAATCTCACTGATTTCACTGTGATGTGCATGGCTGAAAATTCTTCAGAATTGTGTTATTTAATCTGTATTTTGTGTTTGTAATCTTTCGTAATGTACAATTCATAATTTTTAATTTCAGCACAGATTTGACATTTTCAAAAAGATGTGTGACTAGGTCAAAGGGCAAATTATAGATTAATATTTTTTCTCCCCACAATCACTTTGGGTCTCCACCCGAAACGCCAGCCATTCCTTTTCTCCAGAGATGCTGTCTGACCCGCTGAGTTACTCCAGCTTTTTGCGTCTAAACCAGCAACTGCAGTTCCTTCCTGCACATCACTTTTAATTAACTTGGATGAGAATTTATCAAGACATAAGGAATGGTTTGCAAAACAAAAACAACCTGTTTTAGTAATTCAGCGTGTCAGACAACATATCTGGAGGACATGGATAGTTACATTTTGGGTTGGGACCTTTTTTAGTTTGTGTTAGTTGTGGTTGAATATTAGTATTATCTCATGGTTTCAAATATTCTTGTTCATTTTAATGAGTGTTACAAGTCAATTTCAATGCTTTACACTGATAGAAAGGTTTAAGAAATTCTGCAAGTGAACAAAGACCAGTCGGAATTTGTGGAGCAAATGTGTGGGGAGATCGCAGATAGCTGCAAGAACAACAGGCTGAAGTTGTAGACACAAAATGCTGGAGTAACTCAGCGGGTCAGGCAGCATCTCTGGAGAAAAGGAAGAGGTGACGTCACCTATTCCTTCTCTCCACAAAAGCTACCCCACCCGCTGAGATACTCCAGCACTTTGTGTCTTTCTTTGGTATAAACCAACAAATGCGGTTCTTTGTTTCTACAGGTTGTAATAGTACACGATTTTAACCTCTAATATCAACCATGAGTGCTAAGATATGGATATATCCAGGTACGTCTCCTCAAGCAATATGTAGATGGCACTTCCAGAGAGGTGGCTGTTAGGTACCGATTGGTCAAGTTGCGTCAGGTGATGGGTGACTCATCGGAAGCTTAAATACCAGAATCTCCCAGAATTCTCTCTCTCTTCGTCGACCCCTGACTCATGAATAGATGGCGGTTTGAACTGCAGGAGGCCTGGCCGCATGGCATAGAACTTTGTGTATTATTACCCACCTTTGTCAATTAATATTGAATTGGGACAGATAAGGGCTGACCTGAGGGTTGTCGTGAATTTTGTTTCAGGGTTATTTCCATTTAGGCAGGTTAGAGACTCTAGTTCGACGGCCCATTGCGAGGCTGGCTGGAGCACTGTTATCTTTGTTTATTAGTTTATTCTTGTCCTTGTCTGGGTTGTTTGGATCAGGTTTGGGTTTTAACAAAATAAAAGACTATTTTCTTGAACTTGTGCCTGGTTTTTGACTATGTTACGCGGCTCTGAAGTACCTGCATTCAGGAGTCGTAACAAAATGGGGGCTCATACAGCATCCAACGGTCTTCACAGCTTGTGCTGTCATGAGGGCTATGGCTAAGAGCCAGGAAAAGTTTGAAGATGTAGTGGACCTGAGTGAGAGCATTTTTGGGAATCAGGATGATGGATCCTGTGTTGTGAAGGGTGTTTCTACATCTCTAGATGGGGTCTTGTCTGAAAATGTGCCGGTGTCGCTGTCACGTGACCGGCTGGTTGAGGAGCAAAAGAGTGATCCAGGTTTATCGGATCTGTTCGACTGCGCGGTGCTTGAGGGGGATATGGATTCCACAGCAAAGAGGTATTTTCTGAGGAATGGCTTACTGATGCGAAAGTGGTCTCCCTTGTTATGTCAATGATGATTGGAGCGTGGTTGATCAGATTGTCATACCTCGTCAGAAAAGGGACGAGATACTCTGTTTTGGGCTCATGATGGACCTTGGGTGGAATTTGGGTCAACAAGACGTATGACCGTATCTTACGGAAATTACTGGCCAGGGTTGTAGAAAAAAAAAAAAGGACGTGAAGCAGCACTGTAGGTGTTGTCACATGTGCAGGTGACAGGAAAACCGAAAACCAATCGTTGCTCCTGCGCCTTTATAATCCAATCCTGTGGGTCGGGGAGCCGTTGAACGGATTCTAGTGATTGGTGTGGGTCGTCTACCTCGGACAAGGGTGGTCAACAAGTTTTTATTGATATATGTGTGCGTACGCTTTCGGAGGAGGTTCCTTGCGTAACGTTTTACTGCCTCTACCATTGTGAAGTCTCTCACGAAGTTTTTTTCATTGTTCGTGGTCCGGGTGGTGCAGAGTGGGACCAGTTTCAACTTCATGTCAAAGGGTTATATGGTCAAGGTAATGAAGTTGTCGGATATTGAGCATTGTTACTCGTGCGTATCATCCTGAGAGCCAGGGAGCTCGTCGCGCGGTTTCACCGGACTGTGTCTAAGCCAGTTTGGGCTGAAGTAGTGCTGCCCCTGACACGGGTAGTGATGTGTGTGAGGCACATGTCTGTGGCAGTGACGCAGGGAAAGCTGTGTAACTTTGAAGATTGAGTTCGCTTCCTTGCGGTTGTCTCATTATTTCTGGAAAGTCAGCGGGATGATCTTGCTTTGCTTGGTGGGTCAAATGGGTCACTGTTCTCAGTGTGCCTTCTCAGACGCATTGTGCTGCAGTATGCAGTTTGCTGAACCTAGTTGTAGTCCGTGGAGTTCTCCGGGTTCTACTGGGCTACGATGGCTAATGGAGGACGTTTTGCACGGACTTTCGGACGGTGAAAGGTGTAATGCTATCCTCTTCCAGGATGGAGGATTGTGTGTATCATGTGGGAAGTGGCATATTTGAGACTAAGTTAGACTTTGCTAAAACGGGTTTATTGAGGCAAGTTCCTATGTCACTGATATAGATAATTCTCCGAAGCTTATTCAGTATCTTTGGGTGGGGTGTTAGGTACTCAACCCCACCCCCCCCCCCCCTTCCCCTCTGGTGATGCTGTGGTACCTCTTTTGTTTCTCCCCTGAGAGCAGGCCCCATGGCACAGGGATCAGGAATTCAAGCGGTTAAGGGTTACCTGTTACCCGCTTGGCCGAGCTGGCGTAGGTGACGGGTGACCTCAACGAGCTTAAATACCAGAGAGCTCCCAGAATCTCTCTCTCTTCGTCGACCCTGACTCATGAACAGACGGTGGTTTGAACTGCAGGAGACCTGGCCACATGGCATAGAACTTTGTTTATTATAACCTACCTTTGTCAATTAATATTGAATTGGGACAGATAAGACTGACCTGAGGGTTTTTGTGTATTTTGTTTCAGGGTTATTTCCATTTAGGCAGGTTAGAGACTCTAGTTTGACAGCCCATTGCGAGGCTGGCTGGAGCACTGTTATCTTTGTTTATAAGTTTATTCTTGTCCTTGTCTGGGTTGTTTGGATCAGGTTTGGGTTTTAACAAAATAAAAGACTATTTTCTTGAACTTGAGCCTGGTTTTTGACAATGTTACGCGGCTCTGCATTCGGGAGGCGTAATAGTGGCTAACTTTGACATCCTATTGGGAAAAGAGGTTGGGTAGGTGGCAAAAATGTCAGTGGGAGTACACTTCAGGACCAGTGACCATAATTCTATTTGGTTTTAAATGTTATGGAAAGCGATAGGACTAGTCGACAAGTAAATGTCCTAAACTGGTCAAGGTTCATGTTGATGGGATTGGACAGAAACTTGCTAAGGTTGATTCGGAGAGGACATTAGCTGGTAAATGGTCATCAGGCAAGTAGAAAGCTTTCAAAAGTGAGATGGCAAGAGTTCAGAACTAACATGTTCCTTTGGAGTGAAGGGAAAGGCTCACAGGATTAAGGAACCCTGGCTGACGCAAAAGCCTGGAGCTCTGTATCAACTAATTCACAGGTGAACTTTTGGAGGTTGGCTAATGATGTTTTTTATTTAAAGGGATAAGCTAGGAAAACAGCAGAACCAATGAACCAATTAATAAGCCATGTGACTATTGGATGAAAGGATTCAACTGGAACAGGAATTTATCTGCATCTGTAAACGCAAGTAGTGGTTAGGGATGATGAACAGCATGCGTGTGTGGTTGGAAATAATTTCTCACGAATTGGTTTTGAAGTAAGTAGTGGAATTGATGAGGGCAGTGTCTGACATCGTCAACTAGGACTTTAGCAAGGATTCGGATTTAGCAAGGTCCCGCATGAATGGTTGTGAGATCACACAAGACGAGGGTGGGCTAGCCAAAGGGATACAACGATGGTCATGTGAAGCGAGATGAGGTTAATCACAGAATAGTTATGTTTTCAGAATGGAGGCCTGTAATCAGGGGTGTGCTACAGGGATCATGTTGGGTTTACTATAATTTTTCATAAATATTAACAATTTGGACGATAAAGTAGGTGGCATGATTATCAAATTTGAGGATGACATCACATTGGTACGTGGCGGAAAGGACGATGGCTGTCCATAGCAACAACAGGAACTTGATCAACTAGGTGGCAAGTGCCATGTGATGCATTTTGGGAAGCTAAACCAGGGCAGTGCACACACAGTGAATGCCAGGGCCCACAGTGTCGTAGAACAGAGAGACCAAGACGTGCAACTACATAGCGCCCTGAAAGAGGTGACATGGGGATAAAGTGGTGAAGACTGCATTTGCCTTTGTTCAACGAAGCTTGAAGAACAAGAGGTGGGATGTCACGTCACAATTATCCAAGTTACTGGTGAGCCCACACTTGGAACATTGTGTGCCATTCTGATTGTCATATTCTGGGAAGGACGTGATTGGAGATGGTGCAAAAAATATTCACACAGGTGTTGCCAGGATGGGAGGACTCGAGGTATAGGGAGAGACCGGACAGGGTGGGTTGGAGCAAAACATGTTGAGGAATGAACTTTATAAAATCATGAGGGGCATTGATAAGATGGATTGTCAGTCCTTTTTTCCAGGGTAGGGGAGTCTTGAATTAAGGGGCATTGGTTTAATGTGAGAGGGGAAGAATTTAAAAGGGATCTGGAGGCAAGGTTTTGCACACACAGGGTGGAGGATATATTGAATTGAATTGAATTAAATTTATTTGTCATTGAAACCTTTCGGTCTGAACGAAATTTCGTTCCCCTGCAGTCATGCATATAATAAAAAAAATGACAGAAACACACAATAAATACAAATTTAACATCCACCACAGTGAGTTCACCAAACGCCTCCTCACTGTGATGGAAGGCAAAGTCTTCGAGTCTCTGTCTCTTCCCTCTTTGTTCTCCCTCTGCGCCGAGGCGATCCGGGCTTCAGATGTTGTGTCCCCAACGGGTAAGTCCCGCGGTTCAACCGTGCTCCGCGAACGGGGTGGTCGAAAGCTGCCGCCCCAGAAAATAATAATGAAACCTAGGCGACCAGCGGACGAAGCTGGTTGTTGGGAGCTCCGGAAAAACCCAGGTCACCAACCTGTGACCTGCGAGCTCCCGACGATGTCGTCCACTGGGCCCGCTGCCGAGGTCGGGTGCCGCCCGGGACAGCTCCGGCCGCCGAGTAAGACGGGTGGCCGCCCGATGCCGCTGGAAATGCTGCCCTGCCCCCGACCGCCACTCCTTTATAAGTGTCCTCAGCCGCTGACGTAGACAAGACTGGGAAATACGACAAAAAAAGTCGCACCCCCCCCCCCGAAGGAAGGACCAAAGACATGTTACTATCTCCCCCCCCCCCCAACCCACACACAATCTAAAACAAATTAACTAAACACAAACCAAAGACACAAAGAAGAAAAATTACAGACGGACGCAGCTTTGCCGCCATCTAGGAATTCAATGGAACATAAATGAACAATTGATCAGAGGAAGTGGTAGAGATGTAACAATTACAACGTTCCAAAGACATTTGGACAGGACATGGATAGGAAAATGTAAAGAGGAATGTGATGCAAAGAAAACCTCTTAGTCATCAGGTTTGGGGCTGATGGGTTCTTTCCATTGCTGTAGAACCAGACTGAAAAATCTACACACCAAGTCACATGGTGTTCTTTCTCTGTCAGATTGTTTCAATTGGCTCTACTCTCTTGGTGAGAATATGGCATTAAAATAAAAAAGTAATTAGCCCACCATTAGATGATAATCTAGACAGTCTCAAATTCTGTCTGCACAGCATAACATATGCTTTTACCCGATTCTGTTATCACTGAATAAACTTTTGTCATCAGTCTCCACCCCTGCAACCGTTATGAACACTTTCCCTTTGCATTCCATTCATGTTGGTCTTTCATTGAACAACCATTAAAGCTCTGAAATTGAGGATAAAACTAACACCCATATGCTTGGTGAGGGCCATCATTCCCTTTTGGAAAGCTTACACCACGGGAACAAATATCAAGCTATTAAGAAAATGAATTAAAAGTTTGCCTGTCACAATATCTATTGAGGATCTATGACAATTTCCTCGACAAAAAAAAAAAAACTTGCTTTACTGGTAAATTCATTCCAGGAACACCGATTTCATTATTCAATGATACTTGGCAGTTGTTTTAAATGGTTAGCAACATTTGTTTGGCAATACAAGAGCAGTGTCTTAGAATTTGTCAAGAAACTCATTTTACGCAAACATATCCTGCACCTTAGCGTGATCTTAATGTAAAAAAACCCAAATGTAAGAGCTCTGGTATTAATCTAACATGGATATTGAAAACATTTCCAACATAAATATAGACACAAAAAGCTGGAGTAACACAGTGGGACAGGTAGCATCTCTGGAGAGAAGGAATGGGTGTCGTTCGGGTCGAGACCTTATTTAGACTCTGGTGTGACGCCGCAGTACAGACACTTCTCTGTCCGCCCGCTCCCCTGACATCAGTCACTGAAGAAGGGTGCCAACGTATTCCCAGCTTTTCGTGTCTATCTCCATTCAAACACTCTGCATCTTTCCCATAAGTTATTTAATAACTTGTAACTGTATTTCAAAATATCTTCGGCAACGAGACTCAAAAATCAACACACATACATTGGTGAATCACTTCACTGGAGTTTGCTTTATTCCGCAGATTTCTAGTATTTAATTGGTTCAACGTTCATTAAATGTCATCTTAAGTCATTCTAGTATATGTGACTCAAGGTGCACTTGAGTATGGCTGACTCAACTCTCTTCTGAACTTGCCTTTTCACAGTAGGGATGAAATATAATTGCTCGTCTTGACAGCCAATGCCTCTTCCAAATAGCAATTTTACCAAAAAGTTGTTTTTTTGTAACCAACAGGATTTTTAGTGTTAGATGCAGCCCAAGATGTTATACTGGATAACACAAAATTTTCTTACATGAGAAATAAGAAATAAGACAGCTGCATTCCAATATATAAAACAAATTCTCAAACCCAGAAACAGGGACTTGAATGCATTTTATAAAGGCACTGATCTGGAAAGCTTTCAACCATTTCAAAAATACTTTACAAAGTGCTTGAGTAAAGGGTGCAGATCAATGGGCACATACAAATTATCTGCACGCCATCTTTAGGAGGACAATGCATTGTTTGCACCATTGACAATTTGCCTCAAAACATTGCAGAACTGAATTTGCTGTGAAGTCAGTGGTTATTAAAAGGGTGGCATTCAGAGGCAAAGCCAGAGTGGGGGGAAGTCTCAAAACCATATAATCTAAAGTCATACGTGAAAATGAATCGCAAGCCTTCTTCCACAGTGTTTGTCTGATGTAAGAACAAACTGCAAATGCTGGTTTATATCGAAGGTAGACACAAAATGCTGGAGTAACTCAGCGGGACAGGCAGCATCTCTGGAGAGAAGGAATAGGTGACGTTTTGGGTCGAGACCCTTCTTCAGGCTGAGAGTCACAGGAAAGGGAAACAACAGATAGCAATGTAGAGGTGACATTGATATAGAGAGATTTTGAACACATTAATGAAAGATATGCAAAAAAGCAACAATGATAAAGGAAACAGGCCATTGTTAGCTGTTTGCTATGTGAGAACGTGAAGTTGGTATGACGGGTGGGCGAGGGATGGTGAGAGAGGGAATGCAGGGGTTACTTGGTACAGCTTTGGATCATCTTTCTCCTACTTGCCTCAACACACATCCTGTTCAAATGCCAAGTGCTACCACAAGTAACAATCATGACCACTCAATGCCAGTCACTTACATCAATCGATTTATATGACCAGGCCATATTTAAGGGGAAAGGCACAGCTGATCTAAGAGTATATTCTGTCTGTCAGGCTACATTTGAAAGATGGTGGGTTCGGGGGCTTTCACTGCTAAAGAGCAATTCATGACCTTAAACTTTTACGTAAATTATACTTTAGTCAGGCTTAACATACTTTGTCTAAAAAAAATGAAATCTATGTACAAAAGACGGTACAAAACGCCCAACTTTGTTCATAAGATTTTAAACATTTCACTGGGATTATTTCCCTTGTCAAGCCTGCATTTAAATCTTAATTAAACCATGAAATGCAAGTTTGCATTGAGACAGGTACAGGCTTGCTTAAACATACAGTTGCACACAATCAAAGGACAAACCAGAAATGCCAATTCCTGTGACATCTGAAGGTAAAGTAAAAGTTAACTCCCAACTGCAGTGCTTTTACCACTTCACATAACCCAATGTGCCCCAGGCTAAACTCTTGTTACTACAGCCCAGTTGGCAGTACTACAATTGCACCCATTGCCTCAGAACTAGAGACATGGAGAAAATTGTCACAGGTTCCTACCCTGGTTCACCAGTCAGTCAAACTGCCTCATCCTTTTTTTTGTACCAAGCACTAATAAAGGGTAGGAAGGAACTGCTGATGCTGTTTTAAGCCGAAGATAGACACAACATGCTTGTGTAACTTAGCAGGACAGACAGCATCTCTGGAGAGAAGGAATGGGTGATTTTTTTGGGTCGAGACCCTTCTTCAGACTGCTGCAATTTCTCCCATAATTAAACAGCACGGCAATAATGTCATGATCCATTTATTACACTTGGTTACCTGGAGAAGCTCCAGAAAGCAGATACATTATTGCATCTCAACTCAAGTCAGCACCAGGAAGTTAAAAACAAGTTACTTTATGTGATGAATAACTATAATTGACAAATCTCCTTTTGTTTTAAATATGTGTTACTTCAAAAATAAACTTTATTCCAAACAATAACAAAAGAAAACGATGCAAAATCTCTAACAGATTATTTGTGTGGGTCTAACAGTCAGTGTTGGTTTTATGAATAGCTCATCTGTTTTGGTACATACAGGTAGCACCATCGCCTCTCAAGTGGTCTCTTGGGGTGAAATCCCTTCTGTTGTTTGAGGGGTTCCCCCCAATGGACTCTGCCTCTCAGTGCACATTGGGATGGATCTGGGGTCTTTCCCCAAAGAGCCTTTACATTGGCTTTTGCATTAACTTAACCCGCTGAGTTACATTAGGGAATAAATCATCCGTGTGTATTGCAAAGTCCTCAATGCCCGCATTCCTCTTTTTACTAAGTGCTGGCCTCTGGGTTTTTCTGCCTGCCGTGGGTAGTAGCCAGAGTACTCAGAGCACTCACCGGGCAGCCCTGCAGAAACACGCTGAATTATTCATTCTCATCTCGGAATTTGGACTGGACATCATTGCCCGTTTAGCTGTGCAAATTATTCAAATCAATTCACACGTCAAACCACTTGTCAACTAAAAACTCAACACTGGAGAAATCCCTGGGCGGGGTGGACAGAGCCAGAATTGGTGTTATCCAAGGCAGGGGGACAACAGAAAAGTCCCGTGATATACGCGGGCGTGTTCAAGTGTCATTATACTAGTCATTTAGAAGCCATTCCACAGATATGGCTAAAACGAACCACATTAAGGTCATTCATACTCACTATGCAGTTGCTCAGAAGCATAATAATACACATCTTCATAGCCCTCGTGGTAATCCTCCTCTGGCCTATACTTCTTGCTTTTCCTCCTCCTCCTCGTCCTTTTCACCTGTTTCATCATGTTCAAGAACCGTTCCATGCCGACCCTGGCCACTTGGTCCACCCGTTTGCTGCCAAGTGCCCGTCAGCAAGAAGCTGGCTCACCATGAATGAGCGAGCAACACGCCGCTACTGCAAACTCCGCTGGCCAGCACTTTCCACAAAGCACTTCTTATGTTATCTGCCGGCCTGAAACAAAGGGGCTTGCTCCATCCGAGGCTTCCAACTGAGACTTGAAACAAAACACTGGAGGCACACTGGCGTGACTCCAGAAACGCAAGCGAAGTGACGAGAAAATGAAGAGCGAAGTTCAAAAAGAATAGCAAGTGGAGAGTGAAGCTTGTGCTTGAAGCGGTCTCCCAAACGTCTCGTACTTATTCCATCACTGAGAGATGGGCGTGCATTAATTTCCACAGACTGCACCAAACGAAAAGACAGATTAAATGGTGCTAAATCTGATCACTCATTCGTCCAATTCATCACATTCAGCGCAATGGATTACAAGATGCCGAATAGCAGAACTCCTAGTCACACAGGGCTTTCAGGTTTGTAACACAAGCAGAACACAAGCCCAACAAGCTAAATGGTTCAATCCACTCAGTGGCAGTGAAGTGCCTAGGTGTTAATTAGAGCAGCGGGATCGAGGGTCCTCAGCTGTTTAAACTGACACTGGTATTCAGATTGTTAATTATCTGCAATACTGTATTCAAGGTAGTATTCACGGCTGTATTCATTAATAGTACAACAGATTCATCAGCAGAGACAAACAAAAGGAAGCTCACAACACACTGTGATTTTTTTTAAATCCTACATCCAAATCCTTGATTCCAAGCATCAGATACAGTAGAGGACAATGGAACACTGCTGCTTATATTATCTGCAGCTGGAAATCAAATGAGGAGGGCAGGGGAGGGCAAACCTTCAAACCGCACAAGTCGATGAGGCCTTAAACCAAAACAGCTTCAAGGGTTGCCAATCAAGTAAATCCGTAGATAAGCCAAGAATGCTGAAGGAATGCAAAACAAAACATCATTCCTTTGCTGGGGTACACAAAAGGCTGGAGAAACTCAGCGGGTGCAGCAGCATCTAAGGAGCGAAGGAGATAGGTGACGTTTCGGGTCGAGGCCTTTCTTCAGACTGCGCCAGGCTTGGATGAATCAGCCAGTGATTTAATGTACTTGTTTAAAATTGACCCACACTCCAGTGACCTAAAGTGCCTCTGCAGGCCAGGTCTCCTATTTGCACCCGAGGTTTAGATTGCAATTTATCGAACCATTCCTCAACTGCTGAGCAGGGGTTTCTGTTGTGCTGTCATCGAGGTTTCCCTTCTTCATTATCTTCAAACCAAATTGGCTTTGTTGTCATGCTTCGAATCAACTTTACAGTCTTTATTACTGCATTTGAAAAGAGAAAATCAGATGGAGATTTTTTAAAGTTGCCAAGAACCATGTTTGCTGCAAGCATAGCATACGAAGTATATGTAAGCTTTTTAAAATATGCTCAGTCCTAATGAAATAGGTCTCGACCTGAAACGTCGCCTATTCCTTCTCTCCATAAATACTGCCTCACCCGCTGAGTTTCCCCAGCATTTTTGTCAACCATTAAATCTACAATTCATCACAAAATCTTTGACTGATTAACTGATCTTTTTCTTGCCAGAATTTCAGTTTATATATACAGGCTAGAAAATAACTTGGGACTTAAACCCTTCAGGTTCTTGGTTTTCCAAATGTAACACCAATCTCAAAAAATAATTTCAACACAGAAACAATTCATCCCTTTCAGAGTTTAAACAACTGCTATAAATCTACAAATAAATCCAAGTAACACCGCTAAGTTTCATTTCACGCTCAATGAACAAACATTAACTAACTACAGGCTTGTCAGTTTTGTCTGAAATCTGAGAGGCAGTATTATGCTTTTGTCCTTGAATTCCTTTCCAGATGGATGGTCTGGTTACACTTACAAAGAATGAGGGATTCCAGGTCAGCCCAGTCAATACTGACTGGGTAATGTTCCAAAGGCATTTTATTTTGCATTTCGGAAAGGTACCTGCTACACATTTAGTAGCTATTTTTAAATAAAACATTACTTGAGCTAACAATAGCTGCCTTCCATGTACATGGCTTCCAAAATTGTAATTACTTTGATTGAAGTATTAATTAATTGTACTTTTTTGAATATTGTAGTCATTGTATGAAAGATGATAATATTAAAACAATTAAACCAACATTTAAGTCTCATCATCCTCAATCAATCATTTTGATTAATATCTCCTGTAAGTAGTAAACAAAATGACTTGGGGATGAGCCACATGGATAAATGGACAGCAACCCAAAGCTAGATGAGAATAACAAGTGTGATCCGATGTGTATTTGGAATGCAGAATTTGGGGAGGAGATCGGGTTTGCAGAAAATGGCTGATGTGCAGCTGGGCACAAACAGTAATGGTGGATGGGAGAAAATGTGATATGGAAAAACTTTACTACAGTGCTCCTCAGTTTCCAAGATGGCATTGTATGCAGATTTAGACAATTTGCTCCTCTGAAATTTGGAATAAAAAGGGTCCCTGGCACTGATCCCTGACGGAATTTCACTGCGCTCTTCCTCCAGTCCAAAAATGATAGCCTTTCATAAATGGACGGCGTGTTTGTGGAATGAGCTGCCAAAGAAAGTGGTAGAGACGGGTACAATTACAACATTTAAAAGACACTTGGACAGGTATGTGATTAGGAACGATTGGGCAGTCACGGTGGCGCAGGGGTTGAGTTGCTGCCTTACAGCAAAACGCAGCGCCAGAGACCCGGGTTCCATCCCGACTACGGGTGCTGGCTGTATGGAGTTTGTACGTTCTTCCCGTGATCTGCGTGGGTTTTCTCCGAGATCTTCGGTTTCCTCCCACACTCCAAAGACGGACAGGTTTGTAGGTTAATTGGCTTGATTAATTGGCTTGATAAAAATGTAAAATTGCCCAACTTGGCGATATGCAGAGTACTGCCCTGCCGACTACAAAATTCTGAAGGTTCAGAAGGGAGGGATATGGGCCAAATGCAAACCAGTAGGACTAGCTCAGCTAGGCAACTTGGTCGTTGAATATTTGTTGGTTGTAGATCCTGTTTCTGCACGGCATTGCTCTATGACACTAAAAGGCTGTTGTCAAATAGAACTGATCTTCAAGGTTTAAGGAAGGGTCTCGACGCAAAACATCACCTACCCCTTTTCTCCAGAGGTGCTGCTTGACCCGCTGAGTTACCTCAGCATTTTGTGTGTATCTTCAAGGTAAAGTGCAACAGTAAATTAAAGGCAGAAACGTCCATTTCAACATTTTTAAGTGTGCTTGATGAATTTGAAATGTAATGCCATGGCCAAATTCAAAGTACAAGCAGAGCTTGGAACAGGTGCGGACAAGAGCAGAGCATTGAACAAGTGTGATTAATGGAAGGTGAAGGATGGGAAGTTGGTGAAACAAATATTGAAATAACCTTGTCTGCAGGTGACAGACATGCACGGAGACTTCACCTTGAGGAATAGAAAAACAGAAAATAATTTAACCAAGCAGTGAGGAGGACTAAAAGTGGCCATGTAGTCGGGTTAACGAAAAGCCCTAGGCATTTTATTTTATACATGTTAAAATCAAAGCGGTAGCTAGAGAAAAGGTAGGGCCACTCAAGGACAATGGATGGAATTTATAACTGGAGCCATAGGAAGTGGACAAATCACTAAATGAGGACTTCACATCAGTATTCAGCAAGAATGGACATGGGGTGTAGTGAGATCAGGTGACAATATGTTGATGGTCCAGCGTATGTTTAAAGAGGAGGAGCTGTTGGGTCTCTTAAAGATCATTATGGTGCATGTCCCCCCTCCCCAGAGCCTGATGGAATCTATTCTAGGATACTGTGAGCAGCAGGGCCAAGGATTGCTGGGGCCATGACAGATGTTTGACGGCTGTGGCACAATAGCAGTAGTGGGTGAATGCATCATTGCCATCCTCCTCACGGTTCATTGTATGTTTCCAAGATGGTGTTGGCAGCAGATTTATTCTCTTGAGCCACAGAAGGGGTCCATGAAGACTTAAGTGGTCAATATTTTTAATTTCTTCAAAAAATTCAGGATAATCCAGCAATTTATAGGTCGGTGTGTTTTATATCATTCCTACAGAAATTCTTGGAGATAAGATTATGTCTTAAAAACGTGACTGAGTTTCACGAAGCAGTAACAAAGATGATTGATGAGATAGGGCAGTGGATATTGGAGACATGGATTTCCATCAAGCAATTAACAATGTCCCTCATCGACCCATCAAGAAAATTAAATTACATGGTGACCAGGTACGTTGGATTCAAAATTGGCTTGGTCGTAGATGGTAGTAGCACAGGTGTGTTATTCTGACAGAAGGTCTGTAACCAGTGGTGGTCCTCAAGGTCGTTTGTGATTTGAATATTATATCGGCAGTCTGATCAGCAGGTTAGCAGATTACACAAAAATGCTGGAATTGCAGAGGAAGGTTGCATAAAGGAAATTAAATTAGAATTGTAATGCTGTCCATCAATGAATGGGTCAAACTGGTACTCATAGAGTAGCATGTATAATTGTATGAATTTTGTTTCCCCCCCAAAATTGTTGATATAGTCCAAGCGATTGTCACAAGATGATGTTTATCTTAATAGAGATAAAATCTCCAAAGGGGTAGAAGTGCATGAGACTTAATCTTTAATAATCCTTTTAATGTATTTCACCACACCTTAATAACAATAGTTTGTTTGGAAACGTGAAGTGCTTTTCTCTATCCTTTCTCTATCCTCAAACTGCTTGTATCAGTACAGTATTTAGCAGGTGGGCATAGAAATGGCAGATCAACTATTGAGAAGAGGTGTATTTTAGGAGGTCAAATGCACCAGTAAAGTATGCAGCAAATGGAAGGAGTCGTAGAAACATTGATGGTCCAAGGGATCTTGAGGTGTAAGTCCATGGCTCTCTGAAAATGGGAATAAAGTTAGAGAGGTAAAGAAGGCATACGGCATGCTTACATTCACCAGTTGAAAAATGTTGTAAAGACATATTGCAGTTGTATAAAATTGGCGTAGACCGTACAGTATTTGGAATGTTGTGTGTATTTCTGGTCACCCTACTAGAGGGAGGTTTTGTAAGCTTTGGCGAGGGTGCCGAAGAGGTTGATCAGGATATTGCCTGTATTAGCAATAACGAGGGGTTAGACAAACTTGGGATTGTTTTCACCTCAGCATGGAATTTAAGGTGAGAGGGGGGAAAGGACATTTATGAAACAAGTTTTCATTTTACACTAAGGGTGGCACATGCCTGGAATGTCTTGCCAAGGAAAATGGTGGAGGTAGATACGATAGAAACATAGAAACATGGAAAATAGGTGCAGGAGGAGGCCATTCGGCCCTTCGAGCCAGCACCACCATTCATTGTGATCATGGATGATCGTCCGCTATCAATAACCCGTGCCTGCCTTCTCCCCATATCTCTTGACTCCACTAGCCTCTAGAGCTCTATCCAACTCTCTCTTAAATCCATCCAGTGACTTGGCCTCCACTGCCCTCTGCAGCAGTGAATTCCATAAATTCACAACTCTCTGGGGAAAAAAGTTTTTTCTCACCTCAGTCTTAAATGACCTCCCCTTTATTCTAAGACTGTGGCCCCTGGTTCTGGACTCACCCAACATTGGGAACATTTTTCCTGCATCTAGCTTGTCCAGTCCTTTTATAATTTTATATGTTTCTATAAGATCCCCCTCATCCTTCTAAACTCCATTGAATACAAGCCTAGTCTTTTCAATCTTTCCTCATATGGCAGTCCCGCCATCCCAGGGATCAATCTCATGAACCTAATCAATCACAAGGATGTCCTTCCTTAAATTAGGAGACCAAAACTGTACACAATACTCCAGATGTGGTCTCACCAGAGCCCTATACAACTGCAGAAGAACCTCTTTACTCCTATACTGAAATCCTCTTGTTATGAAGGCCATGTGCTCTAATTTTAGTCACCAGTCTCCCATGCGGGACCTTATCAAAGGCTTTCTGAAAGTCTAGATACACTACATCCACTGACACCCCTTCATCCATTTTACTTGTCACATCCTCAAAAAATTCCAGAAGATTAGTCAAGCATGATTTTCCTTTCATAAACCCATGTTGACTTGGACTAATCCTTTTACTGCTAACCAAATGCCCCATTATTACCTCTTTAATAATTGACTCCAGCATCTTTCCCACCACCGAAGTCAGGCTAACTGGTCTGTAATTCCCTTTCTCTCTTGCTCCTTTCTTGAAAAGTGGGATAACATTAGCTATCCTCCAATCCACAGGAACTGATCCTGAATCTATTTTACATTGGAAAATAATCACCAATGCATCCACTATTTCTAGAGCCACCTCCCTGAGGACCCTGGGATGCAGACCATCAGGCCCAGGGGATTTATCATCCTTCAGTCCCATTAGCCTACCCAATACAATTTCTCGCCTAATGAAAATGTCTTTCAGTTCCTCTACCCCCTTAGATCCTCTGTCCTCCAGTACATCTGGGAGATTGGTTGTGTCCTCCTTAGTGAAGACAGATCCGAAGTACCTATTCAACTCTTCTGCCATTTCCTTGTTGCCCATAATAATTTCACCCATGTCTGCCTTCAAGGGACCCACATTTGACTGTGCTACTCTTTTTCCCTTAACATATCCAAAGAAGTTTTACTGTCCTTCTTTATATTCCTGGCCAGCTTCCCCTTGTACTTCATCTTTTCAACCCGTATTGCCCGTTTTGTTTCCTTCTGTTGTCCTATGAAAGTTTCCCAATCCTCTGGCTTCCGGCTACTCTTTGCTGTGTTATACATCTTTTCTTTTCGTTTTATTCTATCCCTAACTTCTCTTGTCAGCCACGGTTGCCTCCTACTCCCCTTAAAATCTTCCTTCCTTTTTGGACAACAACAAAGTTCAGGAAGAATTTAGACAGACAAGTGAACAGAAAGGAATAGAGGGATTTGAACCCTAGGCAGGTCGATGAGATTAGTTTAGACTGGCATCGTGGTTTGTGCAGACATTGTGGGTCGAAGGGCCTCTTCCTGCACTGTACAGTTCTGTTCTATTAAATGGGCTGAGATGGCAAATGAAGTGGAATTAACTGGTCTTTGTGATGAAAAATCAAAATTCATAGAGGTAGTGTAATTGTCAAGATTTATGCTGTGGAGTTGGCCGTAGAAATATGTGTTCATGGAATGAGTGTAGAGTATGCCATGGAAAGCTGGAAATAACTTACCCAACTAACTGAGGTAATAACAGAACAAACTGTATTGTAAAGTTCTGACCAGCATAATTTTTCATTTAATTACTGTAACGCTCCCCATTGCGACAATTACTTTTCTAAACCACCGACAAACAACATTTCATTTGCATTAAGTGCTCCCATAAATGTAATTTGTTACTGTTTTGCCAATGGCATTTCAAAATAGTTACAGGAGTAGTCTGTTAATGATATTCAGCATCCAAATTTTAGTTATTCCATAACCCCAATATCTGGATTAAGTGCTTTCTCTAAACACATACATTGAAATCATTTGGACAAGGCTGAAATGTAAAATTAAACCCCAAACAAAGTTATTTGCCTCAAAATAAAGGAACACTCAAAATTTCCACAACAACCCTTCAGTAAACAACGGGACAGTGCTTGTTTGAGGGAGGTGAGGGGGCAGGCATGGAAGATGGTGGGGCTCCTGTCTCATCAACATGATTGAATTTTTCAAAGTAGCAATGAAGTGTATGATGAGGCCATACCGTTGATGTCATCGACGTGTACTTCAGAGAGGCCTTTGACAAAGTTCCACACAGGGACTGGATCAAAAGGTTGCCACCCATGAGATCCAGGGCAAGTTGGCAAATTGGAACAAAATTGGCTGTACACAAGGCAGATTATGACAATGGAGGTTTTGTTGTGAGATCAAAGCCCAAAACAGTGGTTTACTGGATCAATATCCAAACCTACACGGTTTGTTACACATATTAACAACCGTATTTACTGAATTCAGATGTGAAAGTACAAAGTTTGCAGATGACACATTATTTGGTGGTATTGCTGATCGTAAGAAGGGTAGTTTTAAGCTCCAGGAAGATGTAAATTGATAAGATGGGCAGAGCAATGGCAGATGGAATTTAATATTGTCAAGTCTTAAGGGCCTGTCTAACGAAGGGGATTTTTTCGTTGACTATCATAGTCGTAGCAGGTCGCTGAAAAAGCGGCGACTGGACCCCCCCCCCCCCCCAACAATGTCTACGACAAGCTACAAAAACCTACCACCTAGTTGACGTCGAGCTACAGGAAGCTACCCACAACCGGCGATCCATTACGACGTCCACCTACGACCATCTATGACCACTGTTACGACTCCCGAATGCAGGTACTTCAGAGTCGCGTAACATAGTCAAAAACCAGGCTCAAGTTCAAGAAAATTGTCTTTTATTTAATTAAAACTCAAACCTGATTCAAACAACCCAGACAAGGACAAGAATACACTGATAAACAAAGATAACAGTGCTCCAGCCAGCCTCGCAATGGGCCGTCGAACTAGAGTCTCTAACCTGCCTAAATGGAAATATCCCTTCTGGTCAGCCCTTATCTGTCCCAATTCAATATTAATTGACAAATGTAGCTAATAATACACAAGGTTCTATGCCATGTGGCCAGGCCTCCTGCAGCTCAGACCAGCAACCTGCTCCCGAGACAGGGTCGACGAAGAGAGCGAGAATTCTGGTATTTAAGCTTCCGATGAGTCACCGTCACCTGACGTAGCTCGGCCAATCGGGTACAGGAGCCCTTAACCCCTTGATTCCTGACTCCCAGCCACGGGGTCTGCACTCAGGAGACAAACAGAAGAGTTAAGTACATAGCCTTCACCAGAGAAGGGGGGGGGGGGAAGTACCCAACACCACACAGGTGACAACCTACGACAACCAAAGTCAACCGATGTCCGCCCGCGACAAGCAACGACCCTGTCGGCGACAACCAACATCACCTGGCGACAACCTGTGTAATTCTGGTGACAACCTACGACAGGAGAAGACAAGCTACATCAAGCCCACAGTCGTCAATATAGAAAGGCATTTGGCCATCTTGGAAGGGGCTGTTTGTGCTGTATAACATTATCATCTAGTAGCATTGTTACAGAAGAGTTAAGTACACAGCCTTCACCAGAGGGGGGGGGGGGGGGGGGGAAAGTACCTAACACCCCCACCCAAAGATACTGAATAAGCTTCAGAAGAAACTATTCAGTAACAAAGGAACTTGCCAATACCATTTTTGCAAGTGCAACTTAGACACAAAAGATGCACTTCCCACATGATCACCGCAATCCTCCATCCGTGGAAGAGGATAGCAATACGGCTTCCGAAAGTCCGTGCAAAACCTGTCCTCCCCGTTAGCCTTCGTAGCCAGTAGACCCGGAGAACTCCACGGACTACAACTAGGTTCAGCAACTGC
This sequence comes from Okamejei kenojei, assembly GCA_035221665.1. Lineage (NCBI taxonomy): Eukaryota > Metazoa > Chordata > Chondrichthyes > Rajiformes > Rajidae > Okamejei > Okamejei kenojei. The sequence goes on along the minus strand of CM069149.1, from coordinate 9,089,424 downwards.
ATACTGCAGCATAGGCGTCTGAGAAGGCACATCCGAGAACAGTGACCCATTTGACCCCACCAAAGCAAGCTGATCATCCCGCTGACTTTCAGACAAATGAGACAACCGCAAGGGAAGCAACTTCAAATCTTCAGAGTTGCCCAGCTTTCCCTGCGTCACTGCCAGACATCCGTGCCTCACACACATCACCACCCGTGTCAGGAGACAGCACTACTTCAGCCAAAACCGGCTTAGGCAAAACCGAAGGACTCGGCTCCTCCCCATCAACCTGTACCTGCTCCTGCTCATGGTACTGCTTCAGCACGTCGACATGACAGAGCTGCGTCTTACGCCTCCGATCAGGGGTACCAATAACGTAATCCCTTGCACCAACCTTCTTAACCACCTGATAGGGACCACTATACCGAGCCTGCAGACTGGAACCAGGAATAGGCAACAACACCAGGACTTTGTCACCTGGAGAAAAATTCCTACTAGAAGCCTTCCTGTCGAACCAGCCCTTCATCCTAGACTGAGCAGAAGCAAGATTACCCATTGCCAGTTCGCATGCCCTCCGCAGTCTAGAACTAAAAGTACAGACGTAGTCTAAAATACTACGTTTTGAATTCTCCTGCAACCATTTCTCCTTCAGGACCCTCAATGGACCACGAACAGTATGCGCGAACACCAGGTCAGCAGGACTGAACCCTAAATACTCCTGCATCACCTCACGCACCGCAAACATAACAAGATGAACCCCCTCATCCCAGTCTTTTTCCAACTCCAGGCAGTAAGTCCTCAACATGGATTTCAAATCAAAGTCCGGTGAAACCGCTCGAGAGCTCCCTGGCCCTCTGGATGATATGCACTGGAGTATCAATGCTCAATATCCAACAACTTCATTACCTGACCAAAAACCTTTGACATGAAGTTGGAACCTTGGTCGCTCTGCACCACCTTGGGCAAACCGAACAATGAAAAAAACTTAGTGAGAGACTTCACAATGGCAGGGGCAGTAATGTTACACAAAGGGACCACCTCCGGAAAGCGGGTAGACGCACACATAATTGTCAATAAAAACTTGTTGCCCACCCTTGTCCGAGGTAGAGGACCCACACAATCAACTAGAATCCGTTCAAACGGCTCCCCGACCACAGGGATTGGATATAAAGGCACAGGAACAATCGATTGGTTCGGCTTTCCTGCCACCTGACAAATGTGACAACACCTGCAGTGCTGCCTCACGTCCTTCTTCAACCCTGGCCAAAAAAAATTCCGTAAGATACGGTCATACGCCTTATTGACCCCCAAATCTCCACCCAGGGGTCCATCATGAGCCAAACAGAGTATCTCGTCCCTATACCGACGAGGTATGACAATCTGCTCAACCACGCTCCAATCATCATTGACATATCCAAGGGAGACCACTTTCGCATCAGTAAGCCATTCCTCAGAAAATACCCCTTTGCTGTGGAATCCATATCCCCCTCAGGCACCGCGCAGTCGAACAGATCCGATAAACCTGGATCACTCTTTTGCTCCTCAACCAGCCGGTCACATGACAGCGACACCGGCACATTTTCAGACAAGACCCCATCTTGAGATGTAGAAACACCCTTCACAACACAGGATCCATCATCCTGATCCCCAAAAATGCTCTCAGGTCCACTACATCTTCAAACTTTGCCTGGCTCTTAGCCATAGCCCTTGTGACAGCACAAGCTGCGAAGACCGTCGGATGCTGCATAGCCAATATATCTGGACTCTGCACCATCGGAACAGCCGTCACCTCAGGAGTAATTAAAATTCTACCTCCTGCCAAGTCATTCCCCAAAATCACAGAAACTCCCGCAACGGGAAAACACGGCCGTAACCCAACAATTACCCGGCCTGAAACCAACTCGGACTCGAGACTCACGGTATGCAAAGGCACTACCATGTCCTCCAACCCGAATCCTACCACAGGGACACTGGACCCAACCGATGACTCCCCAGAAAACGGCAGTACACTATCCAATATAAAGGACTGAGTAGCACCAGTATCACGCAAGATGGATACTGGAACTTTATGACCCCCATTCTCTAGAGAAACAAAACCTTTTGTGATGAACGCAGAATAATTCCTACACTCATCAGACGCAGGCATCCCAGGAACCACAGGTGCTCTTTGTGTACCCACCAAAGCCACAGGCTTTGCATTTTTCCTTTGCAGGATGGGACACGACTTTACAATGTGCCCGCTCCCTTTACAATAGTAGCACACAGGCCCTGTCTTAGTCCTGAAATCTCCGTCAACCTTATCAGCTCGGACCTCCCCCTGTATTAATGAGCTGACACTTGCAGGCACAGAAACAGCTTTGGCACTGCCACCGGAGACACCACCACGATTAAACGGCCGTGCACCAAAACTATAGGATCGCCCAGCAAACTCAGTTTTATGAGTCAATACATACTCATCTGCTAACACCGCGTCCTTAGACACCTCCGTCACTTTGTGCTCATTAAGGTAAGTAGCAACCCTCTCAGGGAGACAGTTCTTAAAGTCTTCCATAATCATCAAGGTCCGCAGCAGCTCAAAATCCTTCACTCCTTGAGAAGCGCACCACCTGTCAAAAAGTGCCTCCTTCTCCCAAGCAAACTCCACATAAGTCTGACTATCAAACTTCCTAAAGCGCCGGAACTTCTGCCGGTACGCCTCTGGAACTAATTCATAAGCCCTTAAAACCGTAGACGTCACACACTCATAGTCCCGACTGTTGTCAACAGATAAAGACGAGTACACCTCCTGTGCTTTACCCACAAGGACACTCTGCAACAGCAAGGACCACATGTCCCTAGGCCACTTCAAGGACGAAGCCGTCCGTTCAAACACTGCAAAATACTTGTACACATCCTTCTCATTAAACGGGGGAACCAGGCGGATGTTCTTGCCCATATCAAACATCTGTTCCCTAGAAGAAACTCGGGAGGCTTTCAATTCTTTCTCCTGCAGCTCAAGGCGTTTCATTTCAAGCTCTGATTGGAGCATGAGCTCTTTCTCTCTCAAGGCCCTCTCCTCCTTTTTCATTTCAAGCTCTAACTCCTTCAATCGAATGTGGTCCCCCATTTCCTGACTAGGCTTTGTAGAAGATAGAGAACTGTCTGCACCAGCAGGCAATACCCCACTCCTCACCAACGCAGACCATAACTCCAACTTTATAGCCTCTTTCTTCAAATGCTTATCAATAGGCACCTTATAGGCCTCTGCCAGCATACACAAATGCTCCTTGGTACATTTATCAAACAACTCCCGACTAGGAGCCTCAGTAAATTCCTGTACTTTAAACTCCATATCAAATGTAGGACCAAACTACCAGCCAAACCCTGGTCACAAATGTTACCCAAATGGAAGAGGAATAAAAAATCTCCTCACAACACAGAATTCCTCAGTCACCTCACAACATAGACTTCCTCAGTCACCAGAAGCCCAATAAAAAAAAAACCCAAAACTGTCTAGGGTCCTCAAAGCTTAGGACGAGCCCCCATTTTGTTACGACTCCCGAATGCAGGTACTTCAGAGCCACGTAACATTGTCAAAAACCAGGCTCAAGTTCAAGAAAATAGTCTTTTATTTAATTAAAACTCAAACCTGATTCAAACAACCCAGACAAGGACAAGAATACACTGATAAACAAAGATAACAGTGCTCCAGCAAGCCTTGCAATGGGCTGTCGAACTAGTCTCTAACCTGCCTAAATGGAAATATCCCTTAAACAAAATACACAAAAACCCTCAGGTCAGCCCTTATCTGTCCCAATTCAATATTAATTGACAAATGTAGCTAATAATACACAAAGTTCTATGCCATGTGGCCAGGCCTCCTGCAGCTCAGACCAGCAACCTGCACACGAGCCAGGGTCGACGAAGAGAGAGAGAATTCTGGGAGATTCTGGTATTTAAGCTTCTGATGAGTCACGGTCACCTGACGTAGCTTGGCCAATCGGGTACAGGAGCCCTTAACCCATTGATTCCTGACTCCCAGCCATGGGGCCTGCACTCAGGAGAGAAACAGAAGAGTTAAGTACACAGCCTTCACCAGAGGGGGGGGAAGTACCTAACACCACACAGGAGACAACCTACGACAACCAAAGTCAACCTACGTCCGCCCGCGACAAGCAACGACCCTGGCGGCGACAACTGAAGACAATTCAGTCGCCGATTGACATAGGTTGTTGCCAATGGAATTCACCAAAGCCGGCACCCGGCGACAACCAACGTCACCTGGCGACAACCTGTGTAATTCTGGCGACAACCTACGACAGCACCTGCGACAGGAGAAGACAAGCTGCATCAAGCCCACAGTCGTCAATATAGAAAGGCATTTGGCCATCTTGGAAGGGGCTGTTTGTGCTGTATAACATTATCATCTTGTAGCATTGTTATGCTGGGAGACTGGTGATGGGGTTGGACCAGCAGGTAGTAAGTGCAGACTGTGTGCTTGGTCCATAATTTTCTTGTCCATTGAGAAAATAATTGTTCCTCATTTCAGTTACAGTACATAAAACAATACAGCACAGGAACTAGACCCTCAGCACACAATGCCTAATTATACTAATCTCCTCTGCCTGCACGTGGTCCATAGCCCATCAATCACTACATATCCATGTGCCTGTCTAAGCGGCTCAATCACCACTTCCTCCACCACCACCCTCTTGCAACATTCCAAATACCCACTATTCTTCGATATTTCCACGCCAGGAAAAAAGGTTCTGACTGTCCATAATTTCTATTAGGTTTTCTCTTCGCCTCCGATGCTCCAGAGGAAACAATCCAAGTTTGCCCAACTTCTCCTTATAGCTAATACCTTCTGATCCAAGCAGCATTATCCTCTTCTGCATCCTCTACAAAGCCTTGACATCCTTCTTGTAATGGGACAACTGAAACTGCAAAGCAATACTCTAAATTCAGTCAAACTAAAGTCCTATAAAGTTTCAAAATGACTCCCTGACTTTTATACAATGCTCCGTTATGGGAAACATACCATAAGCCTTTGTTACCTCTCCATCTACGTGTGGGATATTTAGGGAGCTGTACCCCACGATCCCTCTGTACATCATTGCTGATAACTGTATACTTCTTTCTAACATTCGACCTAAAAAGTGCAACGCCTCGCACTTGCGTGGATTAAACTCCATCTGTCATTTTTCTGGCTATATCTGTAACTGATCTATATCCCACTATCTCCTTTGACATCCTTCTTCACTGCCCATGACTCCACCAATGAAGTCCATCAGCTCCAACAGTGTGCTCAGGACCTGCCTTGATGATCGTAATGTTCCCTGATTTCCTCTTCTTTTCCAATTCCCGATTTGCGCCTATTGCTGGAATGTTCCTGTATCACCCAATGAAGACTGATGACAAATATCTGTTTAAGTCCTGTTTGATATCCTTGTATTTCATCATTAGCTTCACAAACTCACGACTTGCGGCACTATCTTTGTATAGGGCTCTGGTGAGACCACATCTGGAATATTGTGTCCAGTTTTGGTCTCCGAATTTTGAGGAAGGACATCCTTGTGATTGAGGCAGTGCAGTGTAGGTTCACGAGATTGATCCCTGGGATGGCGGGACTGTCATATGTGGAAAGTTTGAAAAGACTAGGCTTGTATTCACTGGAGTTTAGAAGGATGAGTGGGTATCTTATAGAAACATATAAACTTATAAAATGACTGGACAAGCTAGATGCAGGAAATTTTTTCCCAATGTTGGGCGAGTCCAGAACCAGGGGCCACCGTCTTAGAATAAAGGGGAGGTCATTTAAGACTGAGGTGAGAAAAAACGTTTTTCCCCAGAGAGTTGTGAATTTGTGGAATCCCCTGCCACAGAGGGCAGTGGAAGCCAAGTCACTGGATGGATTTAAGAGAGAGTTAGATAGAGCTCCAGGGGCTAGTGGAATCAAGGGATATGCGGAGAAGGCAGGCACGGGTTATTGATTGGGGACGATCAGCCATGATCACAATGAATGGCGGTGCTGGCTCGAAGTGCCAAATGGGCCTCCTCCTGCACCTATTTTCTAATGTTCTTTTTAATTATTTGGACAAATATTTCCAGACTGATTTTGATAGCATCAGAATTAGAAAGTTTGGCTGAAAAAGTCAGGAACTCAAGAAAACTGTTTGGAATGTATCCTCAGGGGACTATGGAGGAAGATCATGGGGGCACCAACATTAATCTTTCAGTTCCCTTCACATCATGGAAGTGGTGTGGGGGTGAGTGCCAGAGGATTGGTGGAAACTACTCCCTTGTTTAAGACAGGGAGACAAGAACAAACTGGGCAGGAGAATGCCCAAAATCCAAACACCAAATAACAAAAATCACACAGATTACCTGTATACTAATGCAGAAACGTGAAGTTAAATGTAACTGAGTCTACAGCTCTTAGTGACTGGATCAGTTTGGTTAATCATTTATGAAGTGCACAATCAAATACTACACTCATTCATTACTGGAACTTTGATTGCAGACATCTCATGAAAGATGTATCGTGTTACCGTAAGCCTTGTTCACTCCCAGGAATGCTACTACAATGTCTACAGCAGGACTCTTAACAGTATTGATGTACAGAGGGATGGATTTTGGGGTCCAACACTTTCTGATCAACTTTATTCATTTAGTCTAAATCTTATTTTTTTGATACAATAATAGCGATTACAGTATTTTTGAAAAATACGTCAAATAACACTTGTGATTCAAAGTTCAGCCACGAGGCATTAGGATGTCCGTTTGGATTGAATATACACATGGATGGAAATAGAAGATTAACATTTGAGGAAAGATGTAGGCACATGGTACCAATTCCACTTTAACAATTAGCCTGTACTGATATCAAAGCTCAGATAATAACAGGAGTTGCACATGTATAGGATTGACTGTTGGGTGTACACCAGAGGGATGAACATATAATTGGGATAGTTGGAGAATTAAGGGATATTGTTATTGCGAGGGAAGGTCATCGTGTTATCTATCAGCCTGACTGGTAGCAAAAAGGATGCTGTGCCTAATTGTACTGACTTTAAGATGCTTGACATACAGCAAGCGATCATGCTGCTTGTTTCACTCAAACATTCAGTTGACAACATAAGAAAGTACAAGCTAACTTTATATGGCTTCATTGCAAGATTTCAACATTTTGGGGCACATCAACTCCCAGGAAGTGCAAAGACTAGTGCCATCCACAGAAGCTGCATGACCTGCTGAGTTACTCCAGCACTTTGTGTTTTGCCTAAGACAGGAGCAATGGTAGAATAAAAGATGAGTAGCAATTAGCAGTATGTGTAAAATAATGGAGTTTATTAAGTACAAATAGTATATCCAGTAGGCTGATGAGTCGTTCATGGCCTTCATTCTGGATCTGTTTGGATACAAGAGACTCTTCCTTCAGGCCGTTCTATTTACTTGCTTCTCAAGCAGGCCTCAAAGCAGCATTAATCATTTATATCAACCTGATCGTGAACCATAAACTGTACACTTCATGCATTGTTGGTGGACAGAACCAGAGATTCAGACTTGATTAGAACATCCCTGAACAGTTTTAAGTGTGACAGAGGCTGCTGGGAACTGCAAGCATTGGATTGTCCTGTTTGGCGATATGCATAAAAAGCCGTGCTTGAGATTTCCAAAGGGACTGAAAATCCTCAAGGGCGTTTCCTTGACAAACACAAGAGATTTGTGGCCATTGCTGATATGTGGGCGTTCACAATGGAGGATGAGCACCCAGAAAGATACAGAGCACATTTCTTCAATGACAGAACACACAAACAAAGGAGAAGTGGCAGAAGGGGATTACACCACTTACAACCCACCTTCCCCAACCTCCTGTCCCACCTGTGGAAGAGTTCATAAAGCGTACAAAGGCCTCAAATGGACTAGATAGAAAACATCTTCACTCGTAAGGGGTCGCAGAAGACTTTATTGCCCAAGAATCTGACAGTGAGCTACCACACTAAACAGAGGAATATAGGTTATTCCTCCCTGGGTTATGAATGAGCTGACTTGGGAAAATCTGATGTTATGCAAATCCTCCTGCACGATTTTAAAGCATTTTTCAATCTTCAATGTTAATAAAATATTTTGTGGCATTTATTAATGACTGGACACAGTATATATTCAACTTGTTCAATTATAGATTTATTCAATGAAATAAAAAAAATAGAGCAAATATGTGGAGTGATATGCTATTACTAGTTCGAGGGGGTAGGAGATTGCAACCTTCACGTGGTCCGTCCTGTTTCAACGAATGCAATCAACCTGGCATGCACAATCAAATAAGATCAAATATAACAAGTTGTCCTACAACATTAGGCTGTGCCCGCCATACGCAAGAAGAAGACTAGTTCGAGAAAATTGATGGTTTTGATTTATAGAGAAATCGGTTTATAGACAGCTCTCGTTGTTGGAACTTTTACATAACTCACAGACTACCCGTACATGAGGCACGTGCCGTCAGGTAGGCAAGGTAGGCACTGCCTAGCCTGACTAAAATGATAACATAGTAATTACTAAATAAAAATAGTAAAGGCATGGGAGAATTATGCCTATGTAAGAGATCAAACATCTTGGGAAGGCATAATTCTCCGTGCCTTTCATCCGCAGCACTTGTAACCCTTGAAGGTCTGCGCAGCCCACGTGCCGTCAGCGCTGCTTCAAGCGTCAATTTAAAGCGGGGCTGAAGGCAGCTGAAATTCTGCCTTTGCAGTACTGCGCATGTGCAGCGCTAGTTTCTTGGCGGGGTTTTCAAATATGGGTTGGCATTATTTTAAGTGTATGTGAGGAAACAGGGAGAGAAGAATGGAGTTTGTGTACCAATGATGTGGTAAGTACATTTCTTGGTGATGTCTTTAAATACCGTATTTCCCGGGGTGTGGTGGTGGGGGGAGAGCTCCTTGCACAGCGTTTGGGGAATCTGGCCTGAGGTAAAGTTGCGGGGAGGGCATGAATATTGTGAAGGAGGGGATCGAGATAATGCCATTTGCGACGCTCCTTGCACGGAGGCGTGCAATGCCACCGCATTGAGGCGGGGGGGGGGAGAGTAGCTCGGGTGGCTGAGCGGCCGCCGGCCCGGACAGCAGAACCAGCCACCACCTTAGCTCCTTCTGCCGGTCCCCGCTCACCTCTGGCAGCTCTCCGTCTAAAAACCTCTCTCCTGCCGCTCGCTGGCCTCACTCATGTCCTTAAATTCTGACAGCGCGGCTGTGGGAATTTAAGGATTTGCAGGAAGCCGCTGACATGAATGAAGTCGGCGAACGGCAGGTGAGAGGTGTTCCGACAGAGAGCTCAAGTTCAAGTGAGTTTATTGTCATGTGTCAGAGCACTGCCAAAGTTGAGTGGGTCGGCAGAAGGCGCTGAAATGGCGGCCAGTTCTGCTGTCGGGTCCCGGCGGCCACTGGCAGCTCCCCGAGCTGCTTCTATCCCCGGCTACAGTGCGGTGGCATCGCGCCCGGAAACCTGCGACAGCGGTGAGTGAGTGAGTTACTGGCATTATCCCCGACCCCCTCCTTCTCAACACTCCTGCCCTCCCCACAACTTTACCCCTGGCACAGACTCTCCACACGCTTTGGATGTAACTCTCCCCCCAATTGGTCCCTTGAACAAGTGTTGTCATTCAATTAGATGACAACTGATTCAACTTGTCCCTGTACTCCCGTTTTTCCCACCATCTCTCCACCTGCCATCACCCTTCACCCATTCAGTAATTCAGAATAAAGGAGACTAGGAAGCCTTGGGCAAATTGAATTGTTACTGTTTTTATTTTTATTTTTTATTTTTACGAAGAGAACAATCTGCACATGCGCGGTTTAAATTTGTTTTTAAAGCCGACTGAGCGTCTGCCCTGAGTGATTACTCACGGCACGTGTCTGCCGTACTTCCAGTTAATATTCTTTTGTATCGCATTGGGTTAGTTAGGAGTTGGACCCATTGACAATAAAGGTATGTCAGGAGAGTACGTGTTTAAGACAGAAACATGCATGGATCTGCAAGATGATGTCAGAACATTCTAAACAAGTAACTGAAATAACAAAATACCAGATGTTGGAAATTGGAAATCAAATCAAGAAATGCTTGAAAAACCCAGCGGGTCTGGGGCCACCTCATCCAACATATCATTCTTTGCAATTTCCGCTGGCTCCAACAAGATTCCAGTCAGATGCACATCCTTCTGCTTTTCAGCATTTCAAAAGAAACACTCCCTCTCAATGGTCTACATTTCCATCGCCACCTATGGAACCTTCCTACGGAACTGCTACACCTGCACCTTTCCCTCTTCCTTTCCATTCCCACCATCCAGGGACCCAAGCAGTCTTGACAAAGACATTTGCATGAGCAGACTTGAAAAAGACATTTAGTTGCATCTCTTCCAATCCACAAAAGTGCATTTGGTGTTCATAATGTGGTCTGCTCCATACTGGGGAAAAATAAAGACAGATTGGGTGATTGTTTTGCATCAAGTTTGCATGAATGATGCTGAGCTTCTGATCGACTGCCACATAAATTCACCATTGCACTCCCATTCCAACTTCCTTATTTGCGTTCGCCGGCAGTGAATCAACAAGGCCCAACGCAGGCTTGATGCAATTTTAGCTTATTCACTCTTTCTTTCTGTCTGCATCTGAACAGGCCATTCTTGCCTGTCACTGGTTTGGCTCAGTTTGGGTATTCTTTTGGTTTAAGCTGACTTGCTGCCTCATTATTAACATGTCAGGCAGCATAGTGTGCTACTAATCGCATCCATTAATCCATTTGGACTCTCCACAGCAGACATTTTCCCTATCTTCTTCATGAGTGGAAACCAATTTATTTTTCAATCTTGATTCTGACCAAGGTCCCGGACAGAAACATTAACTGTTGCTCTTTGCGATGGTGCTGACCATTTCCGGCAGTAAACAACGGGACAGTGTTTGTTTGAGGGAGGTGAGGGGGCAGGCATGAAAGATGGTGGGGCTCCTGCCTCATCAACATGATTGAATTTTTCAAAGTAGCAATGAAGTGTATGATGAGGCCATACCGTTGATGTCATCGACATGGACTTCAGAGAGGCCTTTCACAAGGTTCCACACAGGGACTGGATCAAAAGGTTGCCACCCATGAGATCCAGGGCAAGTTGGCAAATTGGAACAAAATTGGCCGTACACAAGACAGAGCACGCCGATGGAGGTTTTGTTGTGTGATCAAAGCCCAAAACAGTGGTTTACTGGATCAATATCCAAACTGACACATATTAACAATCGTACTTACTGAATTCAGATGTGAAAGTACAAAGTTTGCAGATGACACATTATTTGTGGTATTGCTGATGGTGAGAAGGGTAGTTTTGGGCTCTAGGGAGATGCAAATTGATAAGATGGGCAGAGCAATGGCAGATGGAATTTAATATTGGCAAGTCTTAGGTGATGCATTTTGGGATGACTAACAAGGTCAAGACATACATTTTAGATGATAGTGTAGTTTAGTTTAGTTTAAAGATACAGTGTGGGAACAGGCCATTCGGCCCACCGAGTCTATGCCGACCAGAATCCGGAGCACCCAGAGAAAGCACACGAGGTCACACGGAGAACTAACACCATGTAGACAGTATCCAAAGTCAGGATCGAACCTGAGTCTCGGGTGCTGTAAGGCAGCAACTCCACCTCTGCGCCGCCGTGCTGCCCCAGGAGATCAGAGGATGATTTATTTTTCCCCCAAGAGGGCGGCTGGAATCTGGAATGAACTGCCTGACAGGGAGGTGGCAAAAACTCACACAAGATTTGATTATCTAGATAATTGAATCACCTCAGCATAGAAAGCCACAAGCCTGGAGGTAAAATTACAGATCAATATAGAAAGGCATTTGGTCATCTTGGATGGGGCTATTTGTGTGGTATAACATTATTACTTTAGTAGCATTGTTATGCTGGGAGACTGGTGATGGGGTTGCACTTACTACCAGCAGGTAGTAAGTGCAGACTGTGTGCTTGGTCCATAATTTTCTTGTCCATTGAGAAAATAACTGTTCCTTATTTCAGTTACAGTACATATAACAATACAGCACAGGAACTAGACCCTCAGCACACAATGCCTAATTAAACTAATCTCCTCTGCCTGCACGTGGCCCATAGCCCATCAATCACTACATATCCATGTGCCTGTCTCATCGGCTCTTAATCACCACTTCCTGCACCACCATCCCCTTGCAGCAAGTTCCAAATACCCACAATTCTATGTCAAATAAAAAATCCTGCACATTTCCTTCAAATATTACCCCACTTCATTCAATTTATGCCCACTGTTCTTCGATATTTCCACCCTAGGGAAAAATCTTCTGACTGTCCATAATTTCTATTAGGTTTTCCCTTCGCCTCCGATGCTCCAGAGGGAACGATCCAGGTTTGTCCAACTTCTCCTTATAGCTAATACCTTCTGATCCAAGCAGCATTAACCTCTTCTGCATCCTCTACAAAGCCTCGACATCCAATTTAATTTTCACTCTTGGTTCTGACCAAGGTACCGGAGAGAAACATTAACTGTTGCTCACCAACAGCTGCTGACCCTTTCCGGCATTTTCTCATTGTAGTTCACGGCAAGTTACTTCAGAACATCTTGAACATGGTATACGGTGGCATAGTGCACCTGTGCCATGTTAAACAAAGACTCTGTGCTGTCTGGCAGTGAAATTTGCCAATGTCAGGTCTCACTTTCCTATAGATAAGATTTCTAACAACTTAAAATTCAAAATTTATATATTTATTGATTTGCAATTTTTCATAACTTTGTATCCATCAACAAACCAGGATACTTGCAGCAATGGGACCTTGTGGTCTAACGGGAAAGGCCTGGCTAAAATGATCAATTACATATTAATCAAATTGTCATATTAACCAGGACATCATCTTCAGACAAAGCAAGGACAGAACCATCTGATGTGAATCAGAATGCCACAGAACTATGCAAAACTAACAAAAAATGAGAAGGTAGCCAAAAATTGATTCTGAGGAGACTGAAAATCCAATTAAGTCTTACTGCAACAAAGTAAAGATTGCAGATTGCAGTTGTAAGGAAATATAAATTAATTTTGCATTCAAATGCAATCTGGTCCTTAAGAAAAATAATTAACATATTCATCAGCGTAATGCAGTTTTAAACTAAGAAAGCAGTTTAAATAGAGAGGGCACAGATGATCAAGTGTATCTCATACAAATTATCTCGTACAGATTTCCCTGTTTTGACCTTTCGTTGTTCTATCCCCTCCTTGTGTGATAATGTTATATCTGAACAATCACACTCACTGCATAATATAGATGACTCCTCACAAGCTAATTATATGTTTCTATTTTGCAGCAGTACCATTTAAAGTGGTGTGATTATTGTACTCCAAGGCATATCACACACCTAATTTAAAAAAGCCTATCAATCCAGGAAATTAAACACCATCACTAAACTACAGCCTATCAACATCCATTCACAGAGTTATGCTGGAATTTATTTTAGTTGTGATGGTGAATGAAGGTTAATTTCGTATTGGTCACAACAATTTATTTTGGAACGTCTTTTGGAACAACTTGAGCCTGGAGCTTCAGTTCGGTGATAGCAATAAGAAATTGCAGCTTTGAATCAACAGCAGCCAATTAAAATAACAGTTTCAAAGATATTCTGCCAACGTTCGACAGCAATTCTCATTCTCATATGCACTAAATGTGTAAACCCAATCTATTTAACATCAAGGTTCCCAGCTAATAGTGCAGTGTTTCTAATAGAGCAGCATATTAGTACGAAAGAACTCATTTAACCCAACACATTTTTAATAGGGAATAGAGCATTCTGTACGGTGCTCTAATTGTGTGATTTCAGTGATGGTGAATCATATGTTATCAACATCAAGAATTTCCAGTTGAAGAGGTGGCTCAGCTAGACTCACACAACATGTGTACCCCAGGACTGTGCCCAGCACCAATACTACAGTGCCCTCCATAATGTTTGGGACAAAGACACAACATTTATTTATTTGCCTCTGTGCTGCACAATTTGAGATTTGTAATAGAAATAAATAACATGTGATTAAAGTGCACATTGTCAGATTTTATTAAAGGGAAATTTTTATACATTTTCGTTTCACCATGAGGAAATTACAGCTGTGTCCCAATACAATCAGTATAACAAATATCTCACTCACAATCACCTATCATTCCCAATATCCTTTTAAAAAAAAAAGTGTTTTTGTACATCTTTTTTAAACTGAATTATGTTTGTGCTACGTTTTATCTCCTGTTCCAGACCATTCCACAAATTCACCCCAGATTGCTACGCACATACTTTTAAGAGTTGTTCTGACATTGAGTTTTTTTAAATGATGTTCCCCTCTCAAATTATACCCACCCTGTCTTTCCATAAACAGTTTTTGTATATTTCCTGGAAGTAAATTATTTCTTGCTTTGTACATGATTTGTGCAGTCTTAAATTTAACCAGATCGGTGAACTTCAGTGTATGTGACTTTAAGAATAATAAATTGGTATGTTCAAGATATCCAACGTTATTGATAATTCTTATTGCTCTTTTTTGTAATGTGTATAACGGCTGTAGGTTGGTTTTCTAGGTGTTACCCCATATCTCCACACAATAACTCAGATATGGCAAAATGTGTGTATTATACAGAGTATGTAATGATTTGTGGTCCAGAATGTGTCTTGATTTTCCCAATATTGCTATAGACTTTGCCAGTTTTGCTTTAACGTGGTTTATATGTGGTTTCCAGCATATTTTGTGGTCTAAGATCACACCAAGAAATCTATTTCCATATACTCTTTCTATACTTATGTTATCTATTTTCAATTGTACTTGAGGGTTTGTTTTATGTTTTCCAAATAACATAATATTTGTTTTGCTTAAATTTAGAGACAATTTGTTGACATAAAACCACTGTTTTAATTTATTCATTTCTGATGTGATGACCTCCAGAAGCTGCTTCAAATTGTCACCGGAACAAAAAATATTTGTATCATCGGCAACTATAATCAATGCTGAGAGAATGGAGCGGCTGGACTTGTATACTCTGGAATTTAGAAGGATGAAAGGGAATCTTATTGAAACATATAAGATTATTAAGGTTTGGACATGCTAGAGGCAGGAAACGTTCCTGATGTTGGGGGAATCCAGAACCAGGGGCCACAGTTTAAGAATAAGGGGTAAAGCCATTTGGAACAGAGATGAGGTAACACTTTTTCTCACAGAGAGTTGTGAGTCTGTGGAATTCTCTGCCTCAAAGGGCGGTGGAGGCAGGTTCTCTGGATACTTTCAAGAGAGAGCTAGATAGGGCTCTTAAAGATAGCAGTCAGTGGATATGGGGAGAAGACAGTAACGGGGTATTGATTGGGGATGATCAGCCATGATCACATTGAATGGCGGTGCTGGTTCGAAGGGCCGAATGGCCTACTCCTGCACCTATCGTCTATTAGGCTGTGGGCCGAGAAGTTTTTTCATTCAAGTTCGTGACCCAACTCACGGAACTACCTGAATTTTTAACATAGTGTAAAAATATTATATAAATCATACCTGAAACTAATGTCAAAATATGATAAAACTTCTAATTTTCCGAGTAGTAATTGTCCAATCAATGCACATTTGACATTGGTCAATTTGCGTCCGACCTCAATCTCGGGCTTTGTTTTATGGTCGCTAGGCAGCGCGGTTCCTGGGATCATGGCTGCCTCATTACATCAAAACAATAACAAGGTTTCCAAGTAATAAAGATAATGCTAACCTTGCTGGTCATTTTGTTTTTCAATTGATTTATCTTTATAAATTTATGATGTGAACTGTTAAATAAAAATGATAACTAACAAATGTAGAGCTAGGGATAGGATTTGGGTCAGGGTCGGTCGGTCGGGCTTGTCGGTAGGCCGAAGGATGCTGTGGAGGATCGGTCGGGCCGCCGGTGGGTGGTGAGAGTGGTCAGCCGGGCCACCGGTGATGATGAGAGTGGCCAGTCCGCCGGTGGGTGCTGCGAGTGGTCGGACAGGCTGTCGGCCGGCCAGTGTTGCAGCGAGCGAGCAGGCGGTCTGACGGAGTCGGCGCTCTGGGGGTGCTGAAGATGGCACGGAGCGGCGTGCAGGGCAGTGCTGCTCCCCACCATCATCCCCACGATGATCGAGAAGGGCATGCAGGCCAAAGTGGATGCGCTGCGGGGCCACACGTAAGGAGCCCGCAACCGGTCCCAAAGTGGTTCCAGCTCCAGCCGTGGGCAGCTCTGGAAGGGGGGCGAGTTAGGGTTAGGGTTAAGGTTAAGGTTAGGCATTTTCTTGTCAGCGGAAAATGCCCTAGCCTTCCCCCAGCCTGGACACTGCCCCATTCCCACTATAGCCATGACCCCCCACTCTGCAAACTGGCAGTCAGTGGGGTTCAGTAAACGGGGGAACCCACAGGAACTGCCCTCACCCATTAATTAGGCTGGTTCATGAGCCAGACCTCTGCGACAGTCTCATTCAAAAAACACACTCACAATTATATTAATTACTAGACTAAGTGGGACCCGTTGGGTCCCATGTTCACACGGGAGGGCTGGTCCCCCAACGCAATATTCCACCTCTCCACCAATTCCAACATTAGTGGCCAGTGTGGGGGGTGGGGGATTTCTGGAGGGCTAGTAAGGGTATTGTGGGCTGAAGGGATTTGTTTCCAGAGTGACAGTATGGACATTGTGGGCAAAATGGATTCTTGGGATGACAGGTCAGTCACGCAAGCCTGATGGGCTGGCAGCTCACTCACGGCTGGTGGGCGAGCAGTTGACTCACGGCTATTCTTTGAAATTCCATTTCAAGCAGGGTGCAAGGACACCAAATTCAAATGCAGTTTCCCACCATTTCAAGCAACGTGCAAGGCCACCAAATTCAAGTGCAGTTTCTTACCACTCCAAGCAGGGTGCAAGGCCACCAAATTCAAGTGCAGTTTCATACCACTTTAAGCAGGGTGCAAGGCCACCAAATTCAGGTGCAGTTTCCTACCACTTCAAGGAGGGTGCAATGCCACCGAATTCAAGTGCAGTTTCTGACCACTTCAAGCAGGGTGCAAGGCCACCAAATTCAAGTGCAGTGTCATACCACTTCAAGCACGGTGCAAGGCAACCAAATTAAAGTGCAGTTTCATACAATTTCAAGCAGGGTGCAAGGCCAACAAATTCAAGTGCGGTTTCGTACCATTTCATGCAGGGTGCAAGGCCACCACATTCAAATGCAGTTTCATACCATTTCAAGCAGGGTGAAACCACCATAAAATCACACAAAACACCACATAAACACCACACTCACAGTTCAGTAGAAATTCAGTGTGTTCAGTGGATTCACAGCTCAGGCATAGTCCTGACCTCTCCCTCCCCCAACTTGCGGAGACTGAGCCACTCCCACACTTCCGGGTTTTATAATCCCTTCCCCTCCCACCAGAAGGGGCGTGGCCTTCATGCCGTGATTGACAGGAGTGAGATTCTCAACATTTTTTTAAACACTAATAACTATTTGCAGTGCAGCATTTCAAATCAGTTACCACCACCAACAACCATTTGCAGTGCAGCATTTCAAATCAGTTACCACCACCAACAACCATTTGCAGTGCAGCATTTCAAAGCAACCACATTTTAATTTTCAAACCACATTAAGGGCACTCACAGTTGAGTAGACATGTGTTGTATTGTAGTGTATTTTATATCTTTATTATCATTTTTCTGAGTACTTACATACCCAGAGGAAAACGAAAAAGCGTTTCTCAACCAGTGTCCATTCAGTGTGTGGTAAAAAATAAATAGAAATAAAGAATAAAAGTACATATATCACGAGTTCCGATCGGCAGTGGCACGACAATGGCTCTGCTTCAGTGTGTCCAGGTTGGTGTTTGGTGTGCGATTCTTTGGCAGGGTGCAAAGTCCGTTTATCAGTCTTATAGCCTGCGGGAAGAAGCTGAGGAGCATCCTGCTGGTTTTGCAGCTGATGCTCCTGTACCTCTTCCCAGTTGGCAGGATGGAGAATATGTGATGCGATGGGTGGTAGGGGTCTTTGATGATGGAGATGGCTCTGCTAATACATTCTGGGAGGAACATATAGGGTTAATACACAAAATCATTTCTGTAGGAAAGAACTGCAGATGCTGGTTTAAACCCAAGATAGACACCAAAAGTTGGAGTAACTCAATGGGTCAGACAATATCTCTGGAGAAAAGGAACAGGTACCATTTTGGGTCGAGACCCTTCTTCAGACCCAGAGCCCTTTACCTAGAGTAGGGGAATTAGGTGACAGGTTTAAGGAGAGGGGAGAAGATTTAAGAGGAACGTGATGGCCAACTTGTTTTTACACAAAGGGTGTTAGGTAATTGCCAGAGCAAGTAGATATTTAAGAAACATTCGGGCAGGTACATGGATAGTATAGGGTTAGAGAGATATGGGCCAAACACAGGGAGGTGGGAATAGTTTAGATGAGGCATGTTGGGTGGCTTGGGCAAATTTGGCCCTTGGGCCTGTTTCCACGCTGTATGACTCTTATGACTCTAAACATGGAGGTATTGTAGTTTGACAGATCAGACTTCAAATTTTAGGTTTTGTGCGCGTTTTAACTTAGAATTCATAATGATCGCTAATGAGGGCACGGAGCCTCACGGCAGCCTATCGAGTCCATACCTGTTCACAGTACATCAACACCATCCCACTTGTATTTACTGGCACTGCCACAGCTTACTTTCTCAAGTCCAGCCAATTCTGATATGAATAGTGATTAAAAGAGCAAAAAAAAACAAATGTTGGTATGGGTTCAGTCTTTTTCCAAAGCTTTCTTAAATTATTGGTAGACTGTCAATAATTCATTTCTAAATACCATTGAACCATAACACATCCAATTACTTTACAATTGTATTTAAATCTTCAAATGCACTGTTTGTGTGATAAACGTTGTGCAATGTTTTCTGTAGCTTTGTCTGAATTGTCAAATATCTCTATGTTCAATTTTACAAAATGGTGCAATTTTCTCTGACCCCAATATCACATTTGCAAACAGACTGGTAAGTATCAAAGCAATTTGCCCATTTCAATTTCAAAGTTATTAAACAGGCATCCTGTATCACTGAGGTGATTTTAGACAGCTTTGTGTTCAGTTTTATGTCGACAAGAAAATAACTTGTGGTGGACTATAATTCCATGCTGAAAAACTCAATGTTGAGCCAACTGTGTGACAAAAACAACTAATTTAAACCCTACTCAAGGTCTACCCAATGTCCTCGAGCACTTTACTGATGAAATTCACAGTGGCTTTATTATTTCCCTATTGTGTCCAGGGACATTAACATTCATTTTGGTCTACAGTGGCTCGCGTGCCTTACACAAATGTTATAAAACACCAGGTAATGGTGAACCATGGGATGCTACTTTACCATCACTCATGTAGCAATTGTGCAGAGCTGATTTTGTGATCACTAGTTGGAAGACCAAAACATTCAAACTTCAGATACAATCACCAAAACTGGCAAAAAATCTTGATATACTACAGAAATTACTCTAACACATGTATCAGATACAGATATACTTTAACATCAGAGCCCGGGGTCTCTGGTCAGAGACCCACTTTGGAAACTCCAAGCCGTGGTAGTTTTGACCGTCCCGACGCGGAAGTTTTGATCGCCGCGATGCGGGGGCTTCGACTGCCGGCTGTGGGAGCTTTGATCGCCCCAACAAATGATTCGACTGCCCCGACCGCGGGAGAATAAAGAGGAAGAAGATTAGACTTTTTTGCCTTCCATCACAGTGAGGAATGTGGGGAATCTATGGTGGTTGATGTTTATGTTAACTTTTATGTAGTTGTGTGTCTTGTTGCTTTTTTTTTCATATGGCTGTGTGGTAATTCGCATATCACTGTACCTTATTTGGTACATATGAGAATAAAAGACCTTTGAAACCTTTGAAAATAGTCATCAATTAAATCTTAATACACAAAACGTCGGCGTCTGAAAAAGATGACAGATAAGCATGACTTTTGGTCTCTGCCGAGTCTCTGCCCTTCTTTAACAGGTAGTTTTAGCTGCTGGATATTTACAGTGCTTTTGGGTTTGTTCAGACCTCAAAAACTTTGAAGTTTTCTTTAGGTTATGTGTGGGCATTCAATGTCAAGATATTACAAATTAAAAAGATTTATTTATTACTATGACAAATGAAAATACCAAGACGACATTCGCATATATTTATATACGAGAAGTAAACAAAGTTTGTAATGGATGGAAAGATGCTGCAAAGCATTCACCCACTTGGAGCATATTTATCATACCTCTGTAAACTAAACAAAAACATGCTTGCACAAGTGCAGGCATTTTTCAAAAATTGCACCAGGTGAAAACTATGCTTTTATCACACACAATGCCCAATGTTAGAAATATTCAAGCATTTTGATTAAGGGATGGATACATTTCATTTTAAAATTAAAGATTAGTAATCAATAGTTGTAGACTTTAGCATACGATTTTGTTATCGTAACCTCTGAGCAGTTTGAGCCAATAAGAGATATATAATACACACACAATGCTGGAGTAACTCAGCGGGTCAGGCAATATCTATGGAGAAAAGGAATAGGTGACATTTCGGGTTGAGATCCTTCTTCAGAGTCTTCTAGAGTCTAGAGTCTGAAGAAAGATCCTAACCCGAAATGTCACCTATTCCTTTTCACCAAAGTTGCTACTTGACCCGCTGAGTTACTCCAGCATTTTGTGTCTATGTTTGGTGTAATTGTAAGGTAATGTTCTTGGTGGCAAGGTCGTTATATCTAACCACTAAAAATACATAATGCAAACAAGAATAGGCCACCCAATTATAAGTCTGCTAAGTGTAGTCAAAATCCATTCACTCTTTATCCTAGATACCCTTATGTAACACAACCTTTGAGCTTATACTTAGCAAGAATTCAGCATTTTTAGTGCCCGGATTTTTAAAAAATCATTCAATCGACTCTGACTTACTTTTAAGAGGTCATTTTATTGTGGTCTTGTTCTTCATTCTAAGAAATGGTGGTTTTACTGCTTCAGTTTATAACTAGAGATATATCTGATTACCCATATGTTAGTTTTTGGCATTTTGCTAGACCTGCCAGCATCAACCAATTTGAGCCCACCAAACGTAGAGTCCACAATTTCATTATGTACATAAGATAAAGATTAAATTGTCCCTGATAACAGAAATAGGAAAATGTTAAACTATTAATGCAACTTTTCTGAACCACTGAACTTCCAAACAGGTTTGATCAAATCTATATAATCGCTTTTCCAGGACCTCTTTCCGGAGGTCTGTTATCCATTTTTCCAGATATGGCCTGACCAGGTTTCTGGATGAAAAAAGCTAACTGATGGAAGACTGCACTGGTGGTGTTCATTGTTTTCTCTCCACTGATGCGTCATTCTGGATTTTTCCAGCATCACGTTTGGAAGAAGTTCACCGTGACAACTAGAAATGCATTACAGGTATCAAGTGCCTGACTTATGGACCACTCGGACATATACGAGCAGGTGTTTTGGGAGACAGGCATGATGGATTAGTTGCCTGCTAGAGGGTGGCAATGAGGCATTTCCGCTGCTTTCTCTCCTGACCCCCAAACCCGCCCAAGTCACAATAAACGAGACAAGCGGAGCTGGGAGTACTGTGGAGATTCACACGGCAAGACAGCTTAACTGGCTCTCAAAGGTATTAATGGTTAATCAATTTTGTAATCCTGGACATCGCACCTCAATAGTTCAATGATACCTCATTCAATTATACTTTATTGTCACATGTACATAGGTACAGTGAAATTCTTCATTTTTGCGTACAATCCGGTAAAATTATACAGCAGACTTCACCGAGGAAGTACACACGTTTCTGGCGTCGACAAGGTTTCAAAAGTTCTTAGTAATGTCTTATCTTCTTGCAGCGGCAAACCGGACCTGCTGCCGCACATGGCCGCGGGCGGCCCATCGGGTCCCTCTGAGTTGTCCGTGTCTAATCTCCACAGGAATATCTAGGCTTGTGGATAACTAATTCACTTTCTCACCCAGACGGTGAAGCTGGCTGGCAGCCGTTCTTCCCACGCTTGCTCGTTCTCCAGTCACAGCTGTTTTAATGATCCCCTGCCACACACTGTTTTGTTCATTTGTGACCTACAAACTGCTCGGGTTGAGAACAGTTCTCAGGAACCGAAGACAGACACGAAATGCTGGAGTAACTCAGCGGGACAGGCAGCATCTCTGGAGAGAAGGAATGTGTCAAGACCCATCTTCAGACTGAACCCCATCATAATAAGGAACTGTACCCAAAGTCTTAGTGGACGTGGGTTCAATTGTGATATGAGGAGTTTGGATGTATATTAGAAGTAGAAAATTGCCAAGTTAAGAAAGTGGGTTAGAATAAAATAGCTGGAGGAAACTCAGCGGGGGTAGACCACTCAAAGAGTAGTGCAGGCATTGACAAGGCTCCTGAAAAGTCTCCCAAGTTAAAACAGAATCAAATAATCGTTACATTTGCAATTGAGGAAAAGACAATTCCTTCGCATTCTGTTCTCCAAAGTGGACCGTTTTTTACCGATTCCACACTTTGGCATCCACATAGCTTTCAAATGCATTTCTCACCTTTAAGAATATAATCCAATTTATCTCTGTTGTAAAGGTGAATAACCTCAGCGCTTCACCAACCAAAATTTGTTCACTCACAAATCAGCTTGTGCTTCTTGTGCCATCCCGCTCTAATCTACAATTTACCACATCTTTAAGCGCGATTTGTAAAATGAAAATGGACAACTATACACATTTTCCTTCCATACATCCACTGCCTACATTTACCCATGTCTGAACTTCACTGGTCTGGGCGTGAAACAAACAACTGGAAGTCGAGTACACGGACATCAGTGGTGGTGCTTGAGTTCGACCCAAAACTAGACGTCAGCCTTGAAAGCCAGCAAAACCACAGTCCATCTGTGAAAGGTGCCAATGTTTAATTAATTTCTTCACTCTGTTCACGGCAATTGAAACTTGCCGTGAACAGCAGCGTGTGGACCCTGCTGCAGGAACCCGATAACTAATCCACCAGATGCTGGGAATCTTGGCAAGGTGGAACATCACAGCATGATCAGGGGACTATCGTAACATGGGCCAAGTTGATGATAATTAATTTTGGATCTACAATTGAGCAGTTACTCAGTAAGGTGCATAAAATGCCTGTGGTTCCATTTGAAGCAGGATTCAGACTTGTTTATTCGTCATCTGAATTAAAATGTGAAAAGCTGAAGTCCAAAAAGACATTCTCCGGGAAACTCTACCACTCTTTTGCATGCCCAGAACCATTTACCAACTCATAACCCACAAGCTTCTAATCCTTTTGTCACTTTTGCTCAAGATCTCAATCAAATATTGGACCACATTTGTGTCATGACTCCAATAGCTAATTTGTTCCTTAGCAACAATCCATTTCCTCCATTCCTTAGCTCCCTCCGCTCAAACCTCAATGTTTTACCTCCAGACCACTCCTGGACAACCTCTTCTTTAGACAAGGCAAGAGACATTTATTGTCACATGCACCAGTTGGTACAGTGAAATTTGTGGTCACTATACAGCCATACAATTTTTTTTTATTTAAAAGGCTCCCTCTACTTCCTTGGAAGGCTAATGAAATTCGGCATATCCTAAATAACTCTCACCAACTTCTACAGGTGCACCAGGGAAAGCATTTTATCAGGATGCATCACAGGTAGGTTTGGGAACAACTGCATCCAAGACCGCAAGAAATTGCAGCAAATTGTGGACACAGCCCAGACCATCACACCAACCTCGGTATACCTCGGTAAGGCCAGCAGCATAATCAAGGACGAGTCGCACCCTGGCCATTCCCTCTTCTCCCCTTTCCCATCAGGCAAAAAGTATAGAAGTGTGAAAGTGCACACCACCAGATTCAGGGACCGTTTCTTAGCTATTATGGCAACTGAATCATCCCACCACAACCAGAGATCAGTGCTGAACTACTCTCTACCTCTTCGGTGATTCTCGGACTATCCTTGATTGATATCCTTTGTTGGCTTTACCATGCACTATACGTTATTCCCCTTATCATGTATTTATACATTGTAAATGGATCGATTGTAATCATGTATTGTCTTTCTGCTGACTGGTCAGCACGCAACTAAAAGTATTCCACTGTACCTCGGTACATGTGACAATAAACTAAACTGAACCTCCATATTTGTCTTTAAACATTGTTAAAAAAACTTACTTTGCTGTTTGTTATTAAATGCAACATCTCGAAGTTTGCGGATGACACGAAGCTGGGGGGCAGTGTTAGCTGTGAGGAGGATGCTAGGAGGCTGCAGGATGACTTGGATAGACTGGGTGAGTGGGCAAATGCATGGCAGATGCAGTATAATGTGGATAAATGTGAGGTTATCTGTGGAATTCTCTGCCACAGAAGGTAGTTGAGGCCAGTTCGTTGGCCATATTTAAGAGGGAGTTGGATGTGGCCCTTGTTGCTGAAGGGATTAGGGGGTATGGAGAGAAGGCAGGTACGGGATACTGAGTTGGATGATCAGCCATGATCATATTGAATGGCGGTGCAGGCTCGAAGGGCCGAATGGCCTGCTCCTGCACCTAATTTCTATGTTTCTATGTTATCATGACCCATTGATGTTCACTGACCTCCATTGCCTAGTATCACATTTCTTCTCTCAAGTTCCAACCCAAAATCCTTCACAGCCTTCCCCCATTTTGCAGCTCCAGCAATTCACCAATGCCACACTCAGAGACACGTGCGCCATCATCTTGTTTACGTGCGAGTACAAGTGTTCTTTCATTGGCAGCTATGTCTTGATCTGCCAAACTCGAGAACATTTTTCTATTTGACCTTTACAAGTGCCAACAATCTTGAACTGAATATTTATAAATGATATTCTTTCTTATACAATGGAAGGATCAATGGTCTATTCTACTTTTACCTTGTACTTTGTTCCCTTTGATCTCTCATTTTCACACCTCACTTTTCCATATCTCTGTGCCTCCCTCTCCCGACTCTCAGTCTGAAGAAGAGTCTCGACCCGAATCACCACCCATTCCTTCAATCCAGAG
Organism: Okamejei kenojei; assembly: GCA_035221665.1. Taxonomy (NCBI): domain Eukaryota; kingdom Metazoa; phylum Chordata; class Chondrichthyes; order Rajiformes; family Rajidae; genus Okamejei; species Okamejei kenojei. Next base: position 9,064,346 of record CM069149.1, on the reverse strand, counting down.
ATGCTGCCTGTCCCACCGAGTTACTCCAGCATTTTGTGTCTATCTTGAGGGAAATAATGTCCTCTGTTGCTTGTTAACAGCCTTAGTCATTACTTTACATTTTAATACTCTCGCCCCTACAACAGTAACAAAAAAATGTTACTGAGAAAAAACTGCAGTTGCTGGAAATTTAAAAGAGCAGAAATACTTGAAAGTTAAGCACCATCAAATTTATGGATGTTGATCTGTCAGAAACTATAACCAAAGTTTCCAAACTATAACCAAAGTTTCCATAACCAAACTATAAACGCCTAATTATAGGAAGGATGTCAACAAAATAGAGAGAGTACAGAGGAGATTTACTAGAATATTGCCTGGGTTCCAGCAACTATGTTACAGAGAAAGGTTGAACAAGTTAGGTCTTTATTCTTTGGAGCGCAGAAGGTTAAGGGGGGACTTGATTGAGGTCTTTAAAATGATGAAAGGGATAGACAGAGTTGACGTGGATAAGCTTTTCCCATTGAGGGTAGGGAAGATTCAAACAAGAGGGCATGACATGAGAATTAAGGGACAGAAGTTTAGGGGTAACGTGAGGGGGAACTTCTTTACTCAGAGGGTGGTGGCTGTGTGGAATGAGCTTCCAGCAGAAATGGTTGAGGCAGGATCGATTTTAACATTTAAAAGTAAAGTGGATAGGTATATGGACGGGAAGGGAATGGAGGGGTATGGTCTGAGTGCAGGTAGATGGGACTAGGGGAAAACAAATGGTCGGCACGGACTGGAAGGGCCGAGAGGGCCTGTTTCCGTGCTGTAATTGTTATATGGTTATAAGAATCAAATATTACTGTTTAAAAAGGAACTGCAGATGCTGGAAAATCGAAGGTAGACAAAAATGCTGGAGAAACTCAGCGGGTGCAGGAGCATCTATGGAGCGATGGAAATAGGCAACGTTTCAGGCCGAAACCTTCTCCAGACTGAGTATTACTGTTCACATTGAAATATAACCTACCGAGAGGTCAAAACAATGCAATAGCAGCATTTCAGTGATGAAGGATGCTGATAAAACTGGATTGTGTTTCTGTTTGCGCATGAAGCAATTCTAGCATGAAATTCATCCTGGATCATGTTTGTTTTTAAATTTTGATATTTCATTTACTCTTGTCAACGATTGCAAAATATCCCATGAATCCACATTATGGCAGAAATTTTTAAAGATTTTAGATGTTCTTTTATCTCGCATCGATTACTACAATTTGAGGCTGACTTTTCCCAACAGCATTTTAATGCATGCCATAGAATCATTCAGAATGGAAACAGGCCCTTCGGCCCAACTTGTCCATGCCGAAGCTGAACGCAATGTCCAACACTCACTCATCTTAGCTAGTCCCATTTGTCTGTATTAGGCCCATACCTATCTAAACTTTCCTATCAATGTACAGCACCTATCCAAATGTCTTTTAACACAGGTATGCATAAACAAAGGCAGAAGTAGACTTTTTTTTAGTTAAAGAACTGACCAGAACATGGAAAATAGAACAGTATAGCACAGGAACAAGCCCTTCGGCCCACAATGCCTGTGTTCAACTTGATGCCAAGTTAAATTAATCTAATCTGCACGCACGTGATCCATATCTCTTCTTTCTCTGTGTAGCCATGTGCCGATATAAAGGCCTTTTAAATGTTACTCTTATCTGCCTCTACCACCAAAGGCAGACAAATCGAACAAGCCTAGATGGGGATGGCCCATCATGCAGCACGTTCCCAGCACCCACCACTCTTTGTAAAAGAGACTTACCCGCTCATCTCCTTTAAACTATGTCCCCCTCACTTGAAAGCTATACCCTCTAGTCTTTGACATTTCCACCCTAAGAAAAACGTTTGACTGTCTACCCTATCTCTACCTCTCATAATTTTATATATAGTCACAGAAACAGAATTAGGCCATTCTGTCCGTCGAGTCTATCTGCGATTCAGTCATGGCTGACCTATCATTCCCTCTCAACCCCATTCTTCTGCCTTCTCCCTGTAACCTTTGACACCCTTATTAATTACGTGTCTGCCAATCTCCACTTTAAAAATGCCCAGTGACTTAGCCTGATCAGCAGTCTATGGCACTGGTCAGCTGTCTGTGGCCATGAATTCCTCCCTTTGGCAAAATAAATTCCTTCTTATCTCCATTTTAAAGGTACGTCCTTTTATTCGGAGGCTGTGGCTTTTGGTCCTAGACTCTCCCAATCGTGGAAACTCCCCATCACTTTTTCCAGGCCTTTCACTATTCATAAGTCTCAATGAGATTCCACCTCATCCTAAAATCCAGCGAGTAGAGGCCCAGCGCTGACTAACATTCATCATACATTCATAAGGTCATACGGTCATGTGATAGGAATAGAAGTAGACCATTTGGCCCATCAAGTCTACTGAGCCATTCAATCATGCCTAATCTATCTCTCCCCATAACAGCGAGCTATGCGTAGTCTCACACACGAGCGAACGATGGGGGGGGGGGGAATGGTGTCGGTAATTACTGGTTGTTTGATATAACTGAGTAAGGGATTATCATTGTATGTAGTAGAAACAAAGCAGTGCAGATGCTGCTAATGCGAGCAGCAACAATAGCAGCATCAACCGGACCGTGTGGCAACAGAAGGGCTCGCTGGTGAGCCTTGTGTACGATGTTGGCGACTGGGCCGGGCAGCAAGTAGCCAGTCTTCAATAGGTCCTAACCCTAACCCTAATGCACTATAACCAAATCTGTTATTAAGAGCTGATAAAACGATGGTTTACTGTACGCAAATCAAACAAACAGTTTCCTGTTATAAATTATACCCTAATTTATGGGTGACGTTTCAGGTCGAGACCCTTCCTGCTGAGTTACTCCAGCATTTTGTGTCTATCTTCGGTTTAAACCAGCATCTGCAGTTCTTTCCTACACATAACCCAATTTATATTGTTAACGAAGAAACTGCAGATGCTGGAGAAGGGTCTCGACCCGAAACGTCGCCTATCTCCTTCGCTCCTTAGATGCTGCTGCACCCGCTGAGTTTCTCCAGCATTTTGTGTAACCCAATTTATATTGTTCTTCCCTGTTCTGAGCCACAACACCCTTTGTCACATCAGCGGGGCCTCTGCAATATTGAGGCATAATAAGCAGCTTTTCCCTTTGAAGCACAAATTCCATTGGTGCCATTTCCTACGCAGCCTACCGGCATTGAGAAATACCTACATCAACTTGTTTGTTCTGAGGTGGCTAATGAGGACAAAGTGGGAGCCACAGTTGCATAGAAGATGGCTAATGAGACAACAGGGTGGGAAGTTTATGAAGTGGAATGCTGCTTATGCAGGCTTCCTGTGTGATCACGATGCATAGCTGATGTTCTCCATACACTTCTGAACTCTCCACACAATACTGACTGCACTGAGCAGTCGTGAGCAAGTAGCTTCCAGGAGTCAGTGGGGATCAAGAGTGAAGAGTGTTTTATCGTCATATGTCCCAAATGGAGCAATAAAAATCTTACTTACAGCAGCACTACGGAATACGTAAACATGTGTAGGAAGGGACTGCAGATGCTGGTTTAAACCAAAGATAGACACAAAAAGCTGGAATAACTCAGCGGGACAGGCAACATCTCTGGAGGGAAGGAATGGGAGACATTTCAGGTCGAGGTCTGAAGAAGGGTTTCGACCCGAGACGTCACCCATTCCTTCTCTCTTTTTGTGTCTATCTTCAGACCAAATAAACATAGTACACTATAAACAATATAAACGGGGGGAAAAAGTTCAGTGTGTGTACTTCAAGTTTAAACATTTAACTTGCAACGTTATGAGCTGATGCAAAATATAGAACAGTGTATGAAAAAAAAAGTTGTTTTTTTAAACATTAAATGTAAGAAACAAGTTTATTCATTGAATATAATATATTTATAAAATTCCATCAGGTTCTGAGTGCGGATCGATCCAGAGAACGATTAGCCCTCTATGCATGAGATCCAATCAAGACTGATCAACATTACACCTAATTTGTTTCCTCAGGACTGAGTGTAGGTTTTGCCTAACAGGTTAATATTAAAGGACCTGTCCCACTTGGTTGTCATTTATGCGCCATTTACGCGACCTCCAAAAATATGGGCGTTGCGTTGTGACGCACAGGTAGCGTGTGGGTAGCGCGGGATGGGCGCATGTAGAGGCGTGGAGGAGTAGGGAGTCGCACGGCGTTCCAGGATTTCGTGCAGCACAAAATCCTCGCGCGCCACCTGCGTGTTGTATCGCGTACGCACGCTGACGCATTGGCATCGCACGCTGATGTCACGACGCCTCACGTGTATCACGTGATGACGCATGGTTACGGCACCGTGCGTAACCATGCATCGTCACGCGCCGCAAGGTATTCTAATGATGTCACGCGCACCAGACGGCATGATGACGCGTGATTTGCGCGTAACGACCTATTTTACATATGACATGTAAATGAGGCGCAAATGAAGGCCAAGTGGGACAGGCCCTTAACTGTTACTACGAACAATAGAACTAGGTTGTGATGGGCTATGAAAACCATTTTGGACTTCTAAATGATCACATCTTTGAATTGTCAACACGCATCTGGATCAACTAGGTCCTCGACAAAAACATTTGTCACCCTTGTATTTAAATAGTCAATGGCCTACTTCTGTCTCACGTACAAGTTTCAGAACACAAGCAAGAGTTTGGGTGATTTCAGAGAACAGCAACCTCAAACTCGTGAATAAACATTCAGGCGTTCAATTTTATCACCTGATTCACCGATGAATCAACAGACTTTAAGGAATATGCACTTTGCAGACTGAACTTGAGCAATTACAAGTGGTGTAGGAAGGAACTGCAGATGTTGGTTTATGCCAAAGATAGACCCAAAATCATAGAATCATAGAAAATAGGTGCAGGAGTAGGCCATTCGGCCCTTCGAGCCTGCACCGCATTTCAATATGATCATGGCTGATCATCCAACTCAGTATCCTGTACCTGCCTTCTCTCCATACCCCCTGATCCCTTTAGCCACAAGGGCCACATCTAACTCCCTCTTAAATATAGCCAATGAACTGGCCTCAACTACCTTCTGTGGCAGAGAATTCCACAGACTCACCACTCTCTGTGTGAAAAAAGATCTTCTCATCTCGGTCCTAAAAGACTTCCCCCTTATCCTTAAACTGTGACCCCTTGTTCTAGAGTTCCCCAACATCGGGAACAATCTTCCTCAGATTAGGAGACCAAAACTGTACACAATACTCCAGGTGTGGCCTCACCAAGACCCTGTACAACTGCAGTAGAACCTCCCTGCTCTTGTACTCAAATCCCTTTGCTATGAATGCCAACATACCATTCGCTTTCTTTTTTTTTGTAAAATGTTTTTATTAGAAGTAAATACATATTAAGAAGGAATAACATAAAATCAAAAAAGAAAAACCATATTATTCGTCACATACATTCTTAACATTTTTAAAGTTTACAATCGTTCTTATTTATACTTCTATATTTTTTATTATTTTATAACAGAAAGAAAATAGTAAAGAGAAATAATAAAAATAAATAAAATAGAAGTAGAAAATCGATAAAATGAGTGGAGAAGAAGCAAGATATTTGTCATTGGAGATATATGCGTGGTCTATTGTATATAGTTCTTCATCTATTCCTTCATTCAGGCTTCAGTCAGGCCCTCGAACCGGACCTCCTTGACCCTTTAAGTATTCAATAAATGGAGACCATATTCCTCTGAATTGATCTAGCTTGTCCAAAAGGCCAAGTCTTAGTCTTTCCAGATGAAGTGTCTCCGACATTTCTGTAATCCACATTTTGATTGTGGGGAAGTAGGACCGTTCCAAAATCTTAATGTTAGTTTTTTACCAATTATTAAACTATAACCAATAAAAAATATTTGCTGTGTTGTTAGTAGATGACCCGTTTCTATTATTCCTAATATGATTAATTTTCAGTCTGGAGTCAGATTTGCATTAACTACTTTTGATATTATGTTAAAAATTTCTATCCAAAAATTAGTAATTTTTATACATTTTGTGAATGAATGCGTTAGATTAGCTTCTAAATGCTGACATTTATCACATATAGCAGAAACATTTGAAAAAATTCTGTTTAATTTGGAATTCGAAAAGTGTAATCTATGTAAAACTTTAAATTGTATCAGGGAGTGTCTGGCATTTAATGAGCAGTGGTGTATATGTTGTAAACTTTCATTCCATACTTCTACACTAATTGTTTGTCCTAATTCGTTTTCCCATGCTTGCCTATATATTTCCTAGTTTGGTAAATCATTTTCCAGTAAAATATTATAAATATATGTTATTAATTTTTCTGTATTTGGATATTTATTTAGACATTCATCTAAAATTTCTGTCTTTCTATTTCTAAAATCCTGTGTGTTTGATTTAACATAGTCTCTAATTTGTAAATATCTAAAGTACTCTTTTGAGTGTAATCCATAATTTTGTTGTAATTCCTGAAATGAAAGGAATAAACTTTCCCTGTAGAGATCACCCATCTTATTTATTCCATAGTTCTTCCATTTAAAAAAACCTTTATCCATCATTGAAGGTTTAAAAGTGATGTTATTTGCAATGGGAAGAGCCAGTGGTATACTTTCTAATTTTAATATTTTCTTTAATTGTTTCCAAATAAGTATGCCACTTTCTATTATTGGATTTCCTCCATTACTTTTTTATGTATTTTAGTATTAGCAAATAAAATTGAGCTAATTTCAAAAGGTGAACAATCTTCCTTTTCCATTTTTAACCAGTTTGGTTGTTTATCTACTTCTTCCAACCAAAATTTCATATTTTTAATATTAACTGCCCAATAATAAAACATAAAATTAGCCAATGCAAAACCTCCATTCATTTTTGATTTACATAGATATTTTTTATTTATTCTATGGCTCTTATAATCCCAAATAAAGTTGGTAAGTATAGAGTCCAATTTCTTTAAAAAAAATTTAGGAAGATATATCGGGATCAGTTGAAACAGGTATAATAATTGCGGAAGAAAAATCATTTTTATCTCATTAATTCTACCTAGCATTGAAATAGGTAATGTTTTCCAATATAGGATATTCTTAAGTAGTTTATTCAATAGGGGTGGGAAATTAGATTTAAATAAAGAATCATATATTTTTGTTCCATAAATTCCAAGATATTTGATTTTTTCATTTGCTATCTTAAAAGGATATCGTTGTAATATATGTGAGTTATTTCCCATTATTGGCATGTTCACTTTTATTCCAATTAATTCTATATCCTGAAATCAATCCAAATTGAGTTATTAAATCTAATAAGTTAGGAATACTAATTTCCGGCTTTGTAATATAAAGTAATACATCATCTGCGTATAAAGAGATTTTATTTTCAGTTTCTTTGGTTTCATACCCGTATATTTCAGGATGTAATCTGACGCGCTGTGCTAATGGTTCAATTGCCAGTGCGAACAGTAGTGGAGATAGAGGACAACCTTGTCTACAGCCACGGAATAAATTAAATTTAGTTGTTAATATTTGATTTATTAATATTCTAGCTGTTGGCTTGGTATATAGTAGCTTAACCCATGTTATAAACTTCTCTCCCAACTGAAAAGTTTCCATAACCGAAAATAAATAAGACCATTCAATCTGATCGAAAGCTTTCTCTGCATCCAACAAAATAATTGATAGATCTTTATTAATGTTTCTTTTTGAGTATATAATATTGAATAATCTTCTCAGGTTGTTTGAGGAGTATCGTTTTGGTTTAAATCCTGTTTGGTTTGAATGAATGACTTTATTAATCACTGTATTTAGTCTTTGTGCTAGTATTTTAGTTAATATTTTTTGATCAGTATTTAAAAGAGCTATGGCTCTATACGATCCTGGATCATTCAGATTTTTATCTATTTTAGGTTAAAGTGTTATAATAGATTCATTTAATGTTTCTGGTAACTTCTGTTGTGCAAAAATGTGTTCATAAAGTGTCTTCAAACGTGGAGCTATCATATCAGAATGTTTTATAAAATTCCGATCCAATACCAATACAATGGAGTTTTACCATTTTTTAATAGCTACTTCGATTTCTTTAGTAGTTATTTCAGCGTTGAGTGATTCTCTATTTTCTGAATCCAGTCCTTTTAGATTACAATTTTTTAAAAATGTTTCTACTCCCATTCGATTTTCTGTCGTTTTGGCTGAATATAAATTTTTATAATATTGCAAAAATCTCTCATTTATATCTTTAGTTTGTACTAATAATTCCCTTTGCCTGATTTAATCCTATGGATTAATTTTTCTCCTTCCAATTTTCACAATTGACGAGCAAATAATTTTTGTGGTTTATCTCCGAATTCAAATTGTATTTGTTTAGTATATTGGTATAGTTTTACAACTTGGTCTGACTGTATTTTATTTAATTTATATTTCAATGCAAAGATTTTATTATGTTTTTATTATGGTTGGGTTAACAGCGTTTTTTTTGTATCCAATTGTTTGATCTCCTTTTCCAATGCCTGTTGTTCCCTCCGATTCTCTTTATTATAAAATGCTTGAGAGGATATCATAATTCCCCGAAGATACGCTTTAAAAGTTTTCCATAATAGGGACGAAGATATTTCTGGCGTATCATTTATTTCAAAGAAAATCTTGATCTGTTTTGTGATGTATTCTTGAGTTATTTTGTCTTTTAAAATTTGTGGGTTAAATCTCCAATGTCCCTGTTTTTCCGTTTTACCAGTTATTTTCATCATAAAAGTTAAAGGTGCGTGATCTGAAATTATAATATTATGATATTTTGAATTATAAGTGAATGGGATAAGTTTTAAATCTACCAAAAATAATCTATTCTTGAATAAGTTTTATGCACAGGTGAGTAAAATGAGTATTCCCGTCCAGCTGGGTTTTGCATTCTCCAAACATCTTTAATATTACTAGTATCTATATATGCATTTATTAGATCACTGGAATGCGATTTAAGTTTCCATTGTTTTGATGATCTGTCCAAATAAGGATCTAGTGTACAATTTAAATCTCCTCCAATTATTAAGTTGTGTTGTGATAATTCTGGAATAGTATTAAATATTTTTTTTAAAAAACAGTGGGCTGTCAAAATTTGGGCCGTATACATTGACAAAATAATTTTTTGTGTGTATAATTCTCCTATTACAATAATATCTACCATCACTATCAGTTATTGTTGAAGTGTGTTTAAATGAAGTGCCTTTACGAATTAATATTGCTACACCTCTAGATTTGTGTGTGAAAGATGCATGATACACTTTGTCTATGTTCTGCCTCTTTTTTTAGATGTGTCTCTTGGATGAATGCCACATCTGCTTTAAGTGCTTTTAAGTGTGCTAATACTTTACCTCTCTTAATTGGTTCGTTAATACCTTTAACATTCCAGCTACAAAACGTTATTCCTCCATTCCCCATATTCATTTGTAAGTCTTGCATCTTTTATCTAAAGGAATATATAATAGGGCAAATGGTTCAGCTCGACATACCTGACTTTACACCCGAACTCCGAATAGATGAATTTCAAGACCCTTGAGTATCTCTCACATATATACCTCCTTTGCATTAATTTATAACTCCATTCAAAAGTGAAATAATAATAACAAGAGATAATATTTAAAAAAGGATAGATTAAGAGATTAATAGGGTGCACAAAGAAAGAAAAAACTACATCTAATATTGGTGTAGTTAGTGTTAGCCATACTACCATGGCTAGCAATCTATAGACTTCCATAGTCGATGTTACTAACTCATCCATTTCCATGATTCATTAAAATTGTTATTCCATACAAATATTTAACCGGGAGTATTAAACTCTTATGTGTACAAAATCCATCAGTCAAGTATTTGATAATATCTATACTTAATACTTATTAAAAGCAATAATAAGAAAATATAAAAAATAAAGTAATAATAAAAAATAAGAAAAAGGGAAGAAAAATATAGAAAAAGTAAAAAAAAAATAAAAAGTACCAGGGGGGATAAATAAAGTCAAAGTTTTATATTTTGAGTATTTATATTTAATATTTACTTAATCCTAAGTAAATCAGCTATAGTTAGTTGTTAATCATGAATTGGTAGTTATTAGCTTTAATTAATAATAATACCACAGTATTAATTTTAGTATGTGTTAGTTATTAATATTAGTAGTGTTACTATTCTAATTATTAGTATCCATAGGAGTGTCTCCAATCCGTATCTCCCCGAATCTCCCATCCGCATCCTTCTCCATCTTCTTTAGATGAAACAAGTCCATAGTCCATAGTCCATTCCAATCTTCAAAATACAATTTAATTGTTGTTATAGTTCATCTTTGAAGCTTTCATTCAGTCTACCTCTCGCTCCTTAATCCCTTGGGCAAAGTTCATTGCATCCGCTGGGTTTTTGAAATAATGTTCTTCCTGGTTGTAGGTAATTCTCAGGGTGGCTGCCTCCCTCAGACTGTACTTCAGATTCTTCACTTCCCTCAAAATTCTTTTGGTCTCCTTGAACGCATTTCATTTCTTGGAGACCTCTGCTGGATCGTCTCGGTAGATGCTGATCGAATCTTCTTCATATGTAAGATTTCTACTTTTTATAATTTTCTTCATCATCTCCTCCAGGACATGATCATACTGGACTTTTACTATCATTTGTCTTGGAGGGGCGTCTTGCTTTGTATAACGTTTAATTACTCTGTGTGCTCGGGCTAGTAAAGGCTTTTGTTCCAGAGATAAAACCTTTTGCAGTAAGTTTGCAGTAAACTCTCGGGTATCTTGATTCTTTTCTCTCCCTTTTTCTCGAATACCCACGATCCTTAGGTTCTGTCTTCTCTGGCGTTCTTCCAACTCGGTACACTTATCAGTTATTTTGCCCAGTAAGTCAGATAAACGTTGATTTTCTTTGAGGAATGTTTTCGTAGTCTGAGTACTTGTTTCGACTAGTTCTTCAAGGTTCTTTATGGCTGTCGACTGTTCCTTGATTTCTTCCACCACGGGTTCCATTTCTATTTCCACCTTATTTTCGATTTTTTCATTCATCTCTTCCACTATACTTGCAGATTGATCCGTCAATATTTCTGCAATTTCCTTTCGGAGTTTGTCAGATAATTCCATTGCCGAGGTATTAATTTCAGACTAACTCCTTCATCTCCTCCTTGATTTTTTCTATTTCTTCCTTAATATTCATTTTTCCAATTCAGTCTTTAATTCCAACTTTAACTCTGCCATTTCTTGTACAAAAAAAAACTTTGAGTTCTTCATTTTCCGATTTATTCTTCGGTTTTTTCGACACATCTTCTAGGGATAGTGTCCTACCTGAGGCCGAGGCTTCAGTCGGGCCTTGTTCTTGTTCTGCCGTTTTCCTTGTATACCGGAGTTTTGTTTTATCTGCGGGTGGGCTGCGCTGTGTTGCCATTACGAGTCGCGCGCCTGATGACGTCACTCACGGCAGCCGGTGCAGAAACAGCAGGCAGCAGGTAGGTCTTTTCTCCCCAGTTTTTCCTCGTTTTTTTCACGGAGCTGGCTGGCGTTGCTTTCTAGCCATCCATAGCGCCACCGGAAGTGAAACCATTCACATTCTTCACAGCCTGCTGCACCTGCATGCCTACTTTCAATGGCTGGTGTACCATGACACCCAGTGTCGTTGCTCACCCTTTTCCTAATCGGCCACCATTCAGATAATAATCTACCCTCCTGTTTTTGCCGCCAAAGTGGATAACCTCACATTTATCCACATTATAATGCATCTGCCATGTATTTGCCCACTCACCCAACCTATCCAAGTCACCTTGCAGCCTCCTAGCATCCTCCTCACAGCTAACACTGCCCCCCAACTTCGTGTCATCCGCAAACCTGGAGATGTTGCATTCAATTCCCTCATCCAGATCATTAATATATATTGTAAATAGCTGGGGTCCCAGCACTGAGCCTTGCGGTACCCCACTAGTCACTGCCTGCCATTCTGAAAAGGACCCGTTTACTCCTACTCTTTGCTTCCTGTCTGCCAGCCAGTTCTCTATCCACATCAATACTGAACCCCCAATACCGTGTGCTTTAAGTTTGTATGCTAATCTCTTATGTGGGACCTTGCCGAAAGCCTTCTGAAAGTCCAGATATAACACATCCACAGGTTCTCCCTTCTCCACTCTACTAGTTACATCCTCAAAAAATTCTATAAGATTCGTCAGACATGATTTACCTTTCATAAATCCATGCTGGCTTTGTCCAATGATTTCACCACTTTCCAAATATGCTGCTATCCATCTTTAATAAGTGACTAGCATTTGCCCCACTACTGATGTTAGACTAATTGATCTGTAATTCCCCGTTTTTCTCTCTCCCTCCCTTTTAAAAAAGTGGGGTTACATTAGCTACCCTCCAATCCTCAGGAAAACTACTCCAGAATCTAAAGAGTTTTGAAAAATTATCACTAATGCATCCACTATTTCTGGGGCTACTTCCTTAAGTACTCTGGGATGCAGCATATCTGGCCCTGGGGATTTATCGGCCATTAATCCATTCAATTTATCTAACACCACTTCCCGGCTAACCAGGATTTCACTCAGTTCCTCCATCTCATTTGATCCCCGGTCCCCTGCTATTTCAGGCAGATTATTTATGTCTTCCTTTGTGAAGACAGAACCAAAGTAGTTATTGAATTGGTCTGCCATGTCCTTGTTCCCCATGATCAATTCACCAGTTTTTCTGACTGCAAGGGACCTACAGTTTAAACTAACCTTTTCACTTCACATATCTATTAAAACATTTGCAGTTTTATGTTCCTTGCCAGTTTTCTTTCATAATCTATTTTCCCTTTCCTAATTAAGCACTTTGTCCTCCTCTGCTGGTCTCTGAAATTTCTCCCAGTCCTCTGATAGGCTGCTTTTTCTGGCTAATTTTTATGCTTCATCTTTAGTTTTGATACTATCCCTGATTTCCCTTGTTATCCACGGATGCACTACCTTCCCTGATTATTCTTTTGCCAAACTGGGATGAACAATTGTTGTAGTTCATCCATGCAGTCTTTAAATGCCTTCCATTGCATATCCACCGTCAACCCTTTAAGAATCAATTGCCAGTCTATCTTGGCCAATTCACGTCTCATACCCTCAAAGTTACCTTTCGTTAAGTTCAGAACCCTTGTTTCTTTTCTGAATTAACAATGTCACTCTCCATCCTAATGAAGAACTCAACCATACTATGGTCACTCTTGCCCAAGGGGCCACGCACAACAAGACTGCTAACTAACCCTCATTACTCAATACCCAGTCTAGAATAGCCTGCTCTCTCGTTGGTTCCTCTACATGTTGGTTTAGAAAACTATCCCGTATACATTCCAAGAAATCCTCTTCCTCAGCACCCCTGCCAATTTGATTCACCCAATCTATATGTAGATTGAAGTCACCCATTATAACTGTTTTACCCTTGTTGCACGCATTTCTAATTTCATGTTTGATGCCATCCCCAACTCCACTACTACTGTTAGGTGACCTGTACACAACTCCCACTAGTGTCTTCTGCCCCTTAGTGTTTCGCAGCTCTACCCATATCGATTCCACATCCTCCAAGCTAATGTCCTTCCTTTCTATTGCATTAATCTCCTCTCTAACCAGCAACACTACTCCACCTCATTTTCCTTTCTGTCTATCCCTCCTGAATATTGAATATCCCTGGATGTTCAGCTCCCAGCCTTGGTCACCCTGGAGCCATGTCTCCGTGATCCCAACTATATCATATTCATTAACAACTATCTGCACATTCAACTAATCAACCTTATTACGAATGCTCCTTGCATTGAGACACAAAGCCTCCAGGCTTGTTTTTACAACACTCTTGCCCCTTATAAAATTATGTTGAAAAGTGGCCCTTTTTGATTTTTGCCCTGGATTTTTCTGCCTGCCACTTTTACTTTTCACCTTGCTACCTATTGCTTCTACCCTCATTTTACATCCCTCTGTCTCTCTGCTCATGCTCCCATCCCCCTGCCACTTTAGTTTATGTTGGAGTAACTCATTTGTTGGACAAAATGTTGGAGTCTCAGCGGGTCAGACAGCATCTCTGGATAGAGATTCCTTCCACCCAGAGATGCTGCCTGTTATTCCAGCATTTTGTGTTTGACTACAACTGGTACCTGGGTTACAGGCGAAGGCAATCATACATAGAGTGTACAACATGAAAACAGTATATTTTTAGTCACAGGAATAGCATTGCAGACACAAGAGACTAATGATGTTATAAACTTGAGCAAAATAAAAACAATCTGCTGGAGGAAAACAATCGGCAGCATCTGTGGAGGGATATGGACAGTCGATGTTTCGGGTGGAGACACTATCCTCTGGACTGGTAGGGATACAATCCAGAGGAAGGGTCTCAACTCAAAATGTTGTCCAGCCAATTCCCTCCACAGATGCCGCCTGATCTGTTGAGTTCCTCCAGCAGATAATTTTTTGTTCATCATTGCAGTTCTCATTGCTGCCCTTGCAGACATTTTGTCAGCGATGTCTTCAGCCAGATAGTGTTGAAAAGACATTTGCTATTGTGTTGCTGTATTATTTTACATCTTATTTTTGGTTGGTTGTCACAAGTATAAGAAATTAAAGATGTAAAAACCATCTTGCCTCGGACTCAGCTTTGAACCTCCAGTTCTCTGTTGCTCATAGAAATAACACGTGGATTGAGGATGCTCAATCATTTCTGCCTCCGTTCCTTGCAGTTCTGCTGTTATCACGCTCGTCCCATCCAGAACAAGGATAAAGGTTCCCTTGTGCTCACCGGCACGCAGCTGTCTGCACATTCAACTGATCAGCCTCTGTGAATTCTGCCACCTTTCAACAAACCACGTTATCTTCCTCTCCACATCCACCATTCTGAAGGGGTCATTCCCTACTCCATCCCCTCCATATTTCTTTATGGTCCAAGAGGTGGTCATTCAGTTCACCAAGGACCTGCCAGCTCTCAGAACCATCCCACACTTAGTCCCCGACAACCTCTTCTCTCTTTCATGCCAATCACCTCCACCTTGATTCTCTCAAGTGCACTCTGGGCCCCATTTACTATTCAGTTAACTAACAACCAGCTTATCCTGGGGACATGGGAGAAAACTGGAGCAGTCAGGAAACCCATGCAGTGTCGGAAGGAACTGCAGATGCAGGTTTAAACCGAAGATAGATAAAAATACTGGAATAACTCAGTGAGACAGGCAACATCTCTGAAAAGAAGGAATGGGTGGCGTTTCATAGTCAATAGACAATAGGTGCATGATGAAGAGCATTCAGCCCTTCGAGCCAGCACTGCCATTCACTGTTATCATGGCTCATCATCCACATTCAATACCCCGTTCCTGCTTTCTTACCATATCCCCTGACTCCTCTATCTTTAAGAGCTCTATCTAACTCTCTCTTGAAAGCATCCAGAGAATTGGCCTCCACTGCCTTTTGAGGCAGAGAATTCCACAGATTCAAAACTTCTGGGTGAAAAAGTCAATCCTCATCTCCGTTCTAAATGGCCTACTATTCTTAAACTGTGGCCCCTGGTTCTGGACTCCCCCCCCCCCCCCCCCCCCCCCCCCCCCCCCCCCCCCCCCCCCCCCCCCCCCCCCCCCCCCCCACCCCCCCCCCCCCCCCCCCCCCCCCCCCAACATCGGGAACATGTTTCCTACCTCTAGTGTGTCCAATCCCTCAATAATCTTATATGTTTCAATAAGATACCCTCTCATCCTTCTAAAGTACACAAGCCCAGCCGCTCCATTCTATCAACATATGACTATCCCATCATCCTGTGAATTAACCTCGTGAACCTATGCTGCACTCCCTCAATAGCATGAATGTCCTTCCTCAAATTTGGAGACCAAATCTGCACACAATACTCCAGGTGTCGTCTCACTAGAGCCCTGTAAAACTGCAGAAGGACCTCTTTGCTCCGACACTCAACTCCTATTATTATGGAGGACAACATGCCATTAGCTTCCTTCACTGCCTGAGACCCTTCTTCAGGCACATGCAGTCACAGTGAGAATGTGTGAAATCCAGTCAGTAAGTCTCCATCCCATCACTAGATGGACACAAATTGCCGGAGTAACCCAACGGGACAGGCAACATCTCTGGAGAGAAGGAATGGGTGACGTTTCGTGTCAAGACCCTTCTTCAGTCTGAAAACTTCCCAAAACGTCACCCATTCCTTCTCTCCAGTGATGTTGCCTGTCCCTTTGGGTTACTCCAGCATTTTGTGTCTACCTTCGATTTAAACCAACACCTGTAGTTCTTTGTTTAAGAAGGAACTGCAGATGCTGGAAAATCGAAGGTAGACAAAAGTGCTGGAGAAACTCAGCGGGTGCAGCAGCATCTGGAGAGCGAAGGAAATAGGCAACGTTTTTGGGCTGAAATATTGCCTATTTCCTTCGCTCCATAGATGCTGCTGCACCTGCTGAGTTTCTCCAGCACTTTTGTCTACCTGCAGTTCTTTCCTGTACATTCTAATTCAAAGTTGTAGTTACAGAATTTAGTTATAAACTCGGTACCAACAATAGATTTTATACCATTGTGTGGCGTCAGCCTAAATACGGGCCACTTATGCTCGAACCCTTGTCAGGAGATATATGGGCTAGAGGGAGTGTCCTGGTACTTAAGGTCTCTTACCTCGAGACCTAGAGAAGTGAACAGGTAGCTGAGCCCGGGAGTACAACCTCGCTCAGCTACAGCAACATTGTAATATGGTTAGCGCACCCACCTAACGTGTCACTACTGAATAAAGAACAGTTTGAACCGACCTGATGTCTCACCTTTATTCACCACGTATGGTGCCGCTACATTGGTGACCCCCGACTGTTAAATTGAAATTTGGACTCTCCTGAAGCATGCAGCCTCGCGAGATCTGATGTCTGCAGCCGGCCCTGCAGAACTACGCTGCCGCCAACCCGGCCCTGCAGTGAGGTATGCCGCCTCTTTCCCACCAGCTGCTGCTCACCGGAGATGAGAAGCCGTGGCTGCCGCCGCCCTCCCGCTCCCAGCAAAGGGGCAGGCCCCGCTTCCAACCCCACACCGCTCCAGGCCTTGTGTGACGGCCGCCGAGCTCCTCGGCATGACTTGCCCGGAGCCGACCACCGGAGCGGAGAGGTTGTACCAGCCGCCGCTGCCCCACCAGCTGCAGCAGGAGCTGCGAGCGTAGCAGCCTCCTGCCCACTACAACGCCGACGCACGCCCGACGGCCCTGGGAGCAGAGAGAGAATACCTACCGCTCTCCCGCTCCCGGCAACGGACTAGACTCCGGGTCTTGCACCGCACCGGGCTTCACCACGGACACGGTTTCAGCCCCAGCACCGCACCAGGCCTAACCGCGTCTCCAGGCCCTGCACCAGACCCGGTCTCACCGTGGCCACGGCTCCAGGCCCTGCACCAGCCTCACCTCAACCGCACCGCACCGCACCGGGCCTCACCGCCCCAGACCCGGCACCGCAACAGGCCTCACCGCGGCCACCTTATTCGGCACCGCAACAGGCCTCACCGCGGCCACCTTATTCTTACACATAATCAATGGTATTAATGCAGAGTCCTTTTCACTTTAACTTTAAATTCAAACATTTTAGGAATTTCTTTGAGCAAAGAAATCTAGAAATGGAATTTTACTGAACATGAAACACGGACTGAGTGAGTTTGAACACCAGATTTTCAAGTTCCAGTTGTTTAAATCATTTTGCATTTTAAACAAATGCCTTGCAATAAACCCAGAGCACTGGCTTTCATGTTAGATATTGCCAAACTTGGAGTGCCCTCTGATGGAGGGTACTGGGCCAAACAAGTGCTGCAGAGCAAAAAAATACATCAGTCAGCAACCTGCTGAAGAAGCAAGTCCATGTTTCAGGTCAAAGCCCTTTCATTAAATCTGGGGGAATTTGGAGCAAACCAGATTAAGATGGTTGTGAGGTTGGAGCAGGCAGTGCAATGGGAGAATGCAAGATCGTTGATACGGAACGTGTGCAGGTTAGCGAATAAAAGTAAGAATGATACAAGTTAATGATCGTATACAGAAATGCAAAATAATTAGTTGAAAGAAAATACTGAGGGAAATTTGGAATGCAAATATCAAAACAGAATTAAACAGTTTCATTTTAAGTCCATGATGCTGTAATCTGCCCAGACGCATGGTGAGGTGCTGGTGCCTCAGCTTTAATACTAGCAGAGGTTTATGTGGGAATGCAGGGGAATATTAATGCAATGGTTGGAGCTCACGGTCATACTACTAGACATAAGATGGGTTTTCTACAAACCCATGGCCAATAGATTTGTTCTCTCCATTGTCGCGACAATCACATTGGAAGCAGCAAACATGATTACAAAACTAAGTGCAGGCAAATGGTTGGTTTTAATGCTAAGTGTTTGGACTGTCTTGTATGTGATGTATGGAGTCGATGGTGCAGATGGAGCAGACAGAGGGGACAGAAAACCGAGTGGAGTTTATGACATGTCTGAGAATCCTGCTGCAGGTATGTACAATAGCATGGATCATCTGTTGAATGCGAGACTGATGATTTGGAAGCAAGGGCGAGGGGAATTCTAGAAACAAGGAACTGCAGATGCTGGTTTACAAAAATGACAAAGTGCTGGAGTAACTCAGCGGGTCAGGCAGCATCTCTGGAGAACAAGGATAGGTGACATGTGTAGGAAAGAACTGCGGATGCTGGTTTAAATTGTAGATAGACACGAAATACTGGAGTAACTCAGCGGGTCAGGCAGCATCTCTGGAGAGAAGGAATGGGTGACGTTTCGGGTTGAGACCCTTCTTCAGACTCAGACATGTTGAGTTACTCCAGCACTTTGTGTCTTTTTCAGGGGCATTCTAGTTTGGTTCTGGGAATTGACACAAGGAGAAAGACAGTGTTGGGGGAAAGACACAGTGAGGGGTCTGTCATCTGTGGTACAGGTGAAAGCTGCAGTTAAGGACAAAGGAAATCAATATTGGAAGCAATGGATTGAAAGGTTGCAGAGCCTGAACAGCAGAAAAAGAGATGGGGAAAACACAAGAGGATCTGTGAAGGCACTGAGATGGAGGCGGTTTAGACAAGACTTTTGAGTTTTTGTTGAAATGAGTTGCTAATCTCTTTCCTGAAATGGAGAATGGATATCAGATCCTGCTTAGTTTACTGTAACATATGCCCCAGTTGAAATAAATTGTTTGTTCTCATGAAACTCTCTGGGTAAATAGACACGCAGTAACGATAAATACAACAATTTGTGAAAAGTGGCAGAAAGATGCACAATTGTGTGCAATCCAAAGTAGTGTAATAAAAATATTGGTGCAATTATGGAATAGCCGGATGGGCTACAGCTGGAAGAAGAGTATGTGGCAGTACCTCCCGGAATGGGGCGTGGGAAATATGATTGGTTCAAGAGGCAGATAGCAGTGGGGAAGAAGCTGTTCTTGAGTCTGGACATCCGAGCTTTCAAGTTCCTGTATCATTTCCCAGGAGGCAAAAGGAAAAGGGAATGTCTGGGGCGGCAGGGATTTTTGATGAAGCGTTCAGTCTCCCTGATGCATCTCACTGTAAAGTTAGAATGAGTGGAAGGAAGTGACGAGCCTGTGATGGGCTGGGCATGTGTTCATCACTGCAGGCTCACTGGTCAACAACAGACCAGTTGCCATAGCAGGTTGAGATGAATCCTGTCAGGATACTTCCTAAAGCACATCTGTAGACTTTTCGAGAGATTCCCCGTAGACATGCCCAATCTTCTCAGACTCCAAAGTAAACATGCTGAGGTTCTCAATCTCGTTCTTGTCCTTTGATCTCATCGCTGTTGCTGATCCAGCATCATCAATGAACTTCAAGACTGACTTGCACTTTGCCACAAGCATGGGTGTGCTGGGGAACAAGGAACTGAGCTCACAACCTGAGGGGCATCAGGGTTGAAGGTCAGGGTGGAAGAATATTGTGCCAAATTCTATCTAATTGAGATGGTCAGGAAATCTAGAAAGCAGTTGCAGGTGGAGGTCCCACAGTTCAGTTCCAGAAATATAGGGATGAGATTCGATATTATGTTGTTTAACTGTGAGCTCTGGTCAATGACTAGCACCGTGACATAGGTTGAATGTAGTGCAAGATAAATAGCTTCCTCTACAGTCTTCTCTTTCCAGTTTATAAATTGCAAGGGGTCTCGATTGTTCAGAAGACTGTGAAAAATGTAGGAATTATCAATCTATCAAAGCACTCTGTTATGCTCAGTGTTACAGCTTCTAGGTGGTAGGCATTAAGATAGTTGACCATTTATTTTGAGGACTGAAATGCTGGTGACTTCTTTGCGATGGAGGCTTCCTTTCAGGACAGAATAATAATGTACTTCACCAATGGTAAGATTAGCAAAATTACTAAACTTTACCATTTAACAGCACTTAATCTGCAAGTTCAGACAGAATTTAACATTTCAGCTAATTTTCAAAAATGCTTTAAGTCTAACAACTGAAGTCTGAAGAAGGGTTTCGACCCGAAACGTTGCCCATTTCCTTCGCTCCATAGATGCTGCCTCACCTGCTGAGTTTCTCCAGCATTTTTGTCTACCTTCGATTTTCCAGCATCTGCAGTTCCTTCTTAAACAACTGGTTGAATATTTTTTTCATCTCAGTGTTGTACCAATATTAACTTGGTTGCTGCAACAAACTGACTTGAAATTGCATTTTCTATATAACTGTGTATTGTGTACATGTCAACAATATATCAATGGAGGATCACACTACTTAATGGATTCTGGATGTAATTCTATGGTTCATTACTTTATCTGAAACCACTGAACTTAATTTTCACAGAAATATATTTTTATACTTTGTTACATTCTTGTCCAATCATTCCTGCAGCGTGAGAGAGTAATGGAGTCACAGTAATACAGCATGGAAACAGGTCATTAAGCTCACAACATCCATTGTGACCAGTGGGAGCGCATGCACATTAATCCCATCTTCCAGCACTGGGCACACAACCTTCCACGCCAAAGCAAAGTTAGTTTAGTTCGGCTCACCAAGTCCACACTGACCAGCAATCCTGCACATCAACACTACCCTACACACACTAGGGACAATTTTACATTTTCACCGAACCAATCAACCTACAAACCTATACGCCTTTGGAGTGTGGGAGGAAACCAAAGATCTTGGAGAAAACCAACGCAGGTCACAGGAAGAACATACAGCCAAGCACCCATAGAATCCCTGCCTCTGGCACTGTAAGGCAGTAGCTCAACCTCTACTCCGTGCTGCCCGAACAGGGAGATCTTGCTTTTTAGTCTTTTGCCCAACTCCCTTTCATCACTTTGCAGGACCTCATCCCTTTTACAACCCAGGTCATTTGTTCTTGTCACGTGCTTGTCCTGACACCTTTTAAATGCCGTCAGTGACTCAGCTTCCACCACTCTTGCAAACTGTGCATTCCAGCTGCCCACCGCACCTGAATGAGCAAGGGTTCCTCAGATTCCCCACTAAATATTTTTTCTCATTACCCTGCATCTCGGTCCCCCAGTTTTAACTACCTCTGATGTGGGGAATAGTTTCATAGACCAACATAGAACAGTACAGCATAGGACCAGGTCCTTTGGCCACAACGTCCATGCTGGACATGATGCTCCAGGTCTAATTAATCTCCCCGCCTGCACCATCCATATCCCTCCATTCCCTGCATATCCATGTGCCTATCCAAGAGCCCCATTAATGTCACTGTCTAATCCGCTTCCACAACCGCCACTTTGTGTGTTCCAAGCACTCGCAGCTCCTTGGGAAAAAAAAAATCGCCCCACATATCTCCTTTAAATTTTGCCCCTGCCTCCTAAAAGCTGTGCCCTCTAGTCTTTGATATGTCAACCCTTGGAAAAATGTTTTGACCGTCTGCCTCACCTATGCTGCTCAGTTTTATATCACCACCAGGTCTCCTCTCAGCCTCTGATGATCCAGAGAAAACAATCCATGTTTATCCAACCTCTCCTTTTGGCTGATATCCTGTAATTCAGGCAACAATCTGGTAACTCTGACTGCATCCTCTCCAAAGCCTCCACACTGCTCCAGTAATGGGGCAACTAGTACTGCACGCAAGACCTCAGTTGCTGTCTAACCAAATTCCTAAAAAGTGGCAGCATGGTTTCTTTATACTCAATGCCGCGACCATGAAGGCAAGCATACAGTGCCTCTTCTTTACCTCTCTTTCGAGTTGTATTGCCACTTTGAGAAAGAAATGGACTTTGACCTGAATATCCCGTTATATCAATGCTGTTAAGGGTCTTGCCATTAACTGTACACTTTCCCCGTAACATTTGACCTCCCAATCTTATACTTACTTGGATTAAACTCCTCTGCTATTTCTCTGCCCATTTCTGCTGCTAATCTATATCCTTTTGTATATTTGACAGCCTTCCTTAGAGTCCGTAACCCCATCCATTTTGGTGTCATCTGCAAACTTTCTAACCACCCTATCTACATTTATGTCAATGTTGTTTATATATATCACAAACAACAGTCTACTTTATTTATACCTCTTGTAATTTTACATGACACGCTCATAATTTTACATCTTCCCCACTTAACCTCCTCCTTCTTTGGGGGAAAAAAAAAGACCTGGCCTCTCCTTGGAACTGAACTGCTTCAACCCTGGCAACATCCTGGTGAATCTCTTGTGCAGGTTCTCGAGCATCTCTCCTGTAGCAGGGTGAGCAGAATTGCTGCTGTACCCCAACTGTGATGTGGCCAAAGTTTTATAATATTTCTATATAACCCCCCCCCCCCCCACTCTTGCATCCAATGCCCTGAAGAATTAAAAAAAAACAATCAATTTGGCCAGACAACATCAGCCCTTGACAACACATTGACAAATGCGTGCAATATTGGACATCTCTGATTAGTTCCTGCCTTTTCTAGACATTATTAATCCTCTCCTTCAATCGTTTTCCTATAACTTCCTCGCTATTGATGTTAGGCTCAGAGATCCGTAATTGCTAGCTTTTACCCAGAGTAGGGGAATCGATGACCAGAGGACATAGGTTCAAGGTGAAGGGGAAAAGATTTAATAGGAATCCGAGTGGTAACTTTTTCACACAAAGGGTGGTGGGTTTATGGAACAAACTGCCAGAGGAGGTGGTTGAGGCTGGGACTATCCCATCGTTTAAGAAACAGTTGGACAGGTACATGGATAGGACAGGTTTGGAGGGTTATGGACCAAGCGCAGGCAAGTGGGACTAGGGTAGCTGGGACATTGTTGGCCGGTGTGGGCGAGTTGGGCTGAAGAGCCTGTTTCCACACTGTATCACGCTATGACTCTGTGACTATAAGGGGGACACATTTACCAACCTCCAGTAATCCGGTATCCAACAACGATTTTAAAAGTCTGCCAGTGCCCCAGCATCCTCTTCACTAACCGCAACCCATAGCAATGTGGAATAAATCCCATCCAGTCCTGGGGATTTATCCATCTTTAAGTCTGCCAAGGCATCAAATACTACTTTACCCATGGGCACTTCCTCTTCCCCTTCATTGAATGCTCCAAGAAAAAAATGTTTCCTTTGTAAATTCCAATTAAAATTTGATTCATTTTGGTCCTTGCCTATCACTTTCGACTCAATGCATAGATTGCCCCTGCTAATCCTAATGGGCCCAATAGATTATTTCACTCGTCATTCTTTTGCCCATTAGGTACATAAAATGCCTTCAGATGTCCTGAAATCCTGCCCCCCCACCAATCATATTTTGTGATTCCTCTTTACCTTCCTAATTCCATATTTATCTATTTCCCTACATTTCAAGATGTTTACACCCTCCATCCTCGCCCACTCTTTACTCTTCTAAACCTGCCAAATGATTCCTGTTTTCCTCTTTATCCATTGTGTTGAGGTTTCATCAACGTAACTCAAAAGAGTAATAAAACAACATACATTGACCAATTTTGTGATACTTAAATGCAGAGAAGCCAATGGATCGACTGTAGAGATAATGTCCTTTAGGATGCGACGCTTGCTGCATTCAACTTGGGTCCTAAAGAATAATGGTATAATACACTTGATGGCACAAATTTCCTGTTGTTTCACATGCATTATGTTGTCTAACTAAAATGTCACTATTGACCATGTGTAGCAGAAGGAAAACACGCCTCTAATGTTTCTTAGACATGTTACTGAAAATATTATTCATTGAACAGAAGATAAGGTTAACAGGGCTTCTCATTTCAATACACAGAGTGGTTCATATGAACATTTTGTTCCCTTCTCAAAACATTTTGTCCTGTTGAAGCTGACCACTGCACTCCTCCGAATCAAGACATCAGGATCCAGCTTGTGATCCACCTGACCGCTTCAAGTTTATCTTAGGCCAAGGTGAAGTGCTGTAAAGGGGCTGTCCCACTGCGGCGAACTAATCTGCGAGTTTAGACGAGTTTGCCCTTGACTCAAACTTGCAGCATGGTCGACACGTGGTCCTAGGAGGTCCTATGAGGTCACTGGAATTCTCCTTCATGCTCGAGGGAAGTTCTCGCATACTCGCGGCCTCAGCTAGGTGGCGGAAACAATTTCAGCATGTTGAAAAATTTTCCGCGAATAAAAATGTCGGCATGGTTCTTTTTAACTCATAGAGCAGTGGAGTGAGGTCACTATGTAGTTACAGGCAGTCGAGGGCAGCTGTAGGCAATCTCCTTCCCTGACCGAGCATTTTAATTGGCTCAATGGGGTTTTCAGAACCAAGGAAAACCGACCGGTAGGTTACATGCCCGCTAAACTTTATTATAAGTTGTCTGGCTTCTTAAAAGTGTCTCCCCCCTTTCAACCATATTCCTCTTGTTCCCCCCCATATACCAAAGACATGCCGGTTGATAGCTTAGTAGGCCATTGTAAAAAAACCTCTAGTGTTGGTGGATGTAGGAAAAACAGGAAGGAGTTAATTGGCATCAGAGAGAGAAAATAGGTTACAAAGAAATATGCAACATTAATTATGAGATTGATGGTCTTTCTCAGAGCTGGAACAGACTTAAAATGTCAAATGACTTACTTCTACATTACAAGAGAATATGTAAGATCAACCTACATATCGGAGATTCATTTAAAATTCCACAGGACCATGGAAAGCACAAGCTGTTTAATTACCTCATTACAAACTTAAACTTCTTGTGAAGAAGAATTGCTCTTGCATCCCAAATGGGAGCTCCTGTTAACCAGATGCACAGTAGTGAAAAGTAGATCCTTTGGTAAACTGAGAACCTTCGGTTTATTTAGCTGGAAACTGTCTGAACCATTTGGAGTCAGATACATATTGCGCAGAAACAAGCCTTTGGCCAAACTCACCTATGCCTCTCAGGATGCCCTCCTATGGCAGTCCCAGTTGACCAATATCCCTTCAAACCTTTCCTATCAGAGTACCTGTCCAAATGTCTTTTAAATATTCTTATTATATTTGGCTCAATCACTTCCTCTGGCCACGTTCCATTCCTTGTGCATACCACCCTCTCTATCAAAATGTTGCTCTTCAGGTTCGCATTAAATCTTTTCCCTCTTACCTTAAGCCCATACTCTCAAGTTCTTGATTTCCCAACACTGAGAAAAAGACTGTACAAGCACTCTGTCCAAGCCCTTCATGATTTTTTACTGTATAAGAATACTCCTCTGTTTCATACTCTCCGAGGGTTCAAGTCCTAATCTGCCCAACCTTTCCATGAAACTCACAGACCTGAGCCATATACTAAAGTAGGGTGACCAAAACTGAACACTATGGCCACACCAATGTCTTGTAAAACTAATCACTTCATACCAATTTCTATACCCAATGCCCTTACTGATGAAGGCCATGGTGCCAAAAGATTACCCTGTCTAGCAGTGATGCCGTTTTCAGGAATGCAGGTAATTGTAATCCTTGGTCCCACTCTCAACAACACCTGGCAGGAACTTACTTTTCACGTTTAAGTCCAACCTTGGTTTGATTTTCCAAAATACAACACCTCACATTTATCCAAATAAAATTCTATTTACCATTCATTGACCCAATGACCAGCTGTCCAAGATCCTGCTGTAATTATTGATAAGCACCTTCACAGTCTCTGAAACCACTCATTTTAGTGTCACTTGCAAACTTATTAACCATGCCTCCTACATTCTCTTTCAAATCATTGATATAGATGACAAACAACAATGAACCAGTTGATTGCTCTACTTTCAAGTAACCTCTGTATTCCTCTCTCTCCACCCCTACCCCACCCTAGTCATCCCGCCAGTTCCACTGTTTGCATCCATGTATCCCTTCATTATCATCTCTTCCACAGCCAACAATGGACCATTATGGGCTCTACCTCTTCTTGATCATCAGTGTTGGCACTGACCTGATCTGAACATTTTCATACCTCCAGTTTCCCTCCCCCTTCGCTTTCAGTCT
Organism: Okamejei kenojei; assembly: GCA_035221665.1. Lineage (NCBI taxonomy): Eukaryota > Metazoa > Chordata > Chondrichthyes > Rajiformes > Rajidae > Okamejei > Okamejei kenojei. The sequence goes on along the minus strand of CM069149.1, from coordinate 9,038,003 downwards.
GAAGAAAGGTTTCGACCCGATTCCTTGTTCTCCAGAGATGCTGCCTGACCCGCTGAATTACTCCAGCATTTTGTGTCAATCTTCGGTGTAAACCAGCATCTGCAGTTCCTTCCTACACAACAATGAACCCCAGTACTGTCCCCTAAGGCATACCACTAGTCACAGGCCTTCAGTCTGAAAAACAACCTTCCACAATCATCCTATGATTCCTACCATCAAGCCTATTATGTATCTAATTAGCTAGCTTTTCCTGGATCTCATGTGCTCTAACCTTCCAGAGCAACTGAGCATATGGATCATTAAAGGCCGTGCTGGTCCATTTACACTATGTCTACCTCCCTGCCTTCATCAACTCTCCCGGTAAAAAAACTCAATCAAATTCATGAGACATGATCTTCCATGCACGTCACACTGGCTGTCTCCAGTCAACCCTCGACTTTCTAAACACATGTATATCTTATCCCTCAGAATCAGCTTCTGCAACTTATCTGCCACAGTCGTCAGGCTTACTGTCTCTATTTCCCAACATTTTCTTTGCAGCCCTTCTTAAATAAAGACGCAACAATAGTAATTCTCTGGTCTTCCAGCACATTATCCGTGGATCGACATTTGTATTAAAATATGCAGTGTGTTTTATTTCAGAATATTTGATGTGGCGAAAGTCAGTGCCATGGCAATTGCACAGAATCATGTCTTGATAAACACACAGCAGCTGTGCAATGAAGATTTTAATCATCAGCAGAATGTGGGAATGGGCAAGTTCATGATTTATTGCCCACCATTTATTTGCCCGTTAGAAAATATTGAAGTGTCTCCAATTCTGTAGTTCATGTGCATAAGATAGTGCTGATAAATCGAGAGCCACAGTGTTTGGACCCAGTAATAAAGGATTGGCAATCCATTTACAATCCAGCTATGTGTGCAAATAGCAGGTGGCACTCCCAGGCACCTGCTGTCCTGGTAAGTGAAGGAGGTTGAGAGATGCTGTCCAAGAAGCTTTGACACTTTTATGTAATATTTCATACAGATTCAGTTTACAAGAAATAGTTCAATTTGCACACTCTGTACATTTGCACACAGGCACAAAACGCCAGAGTAACTCAGCAAGACAGGCAGCATCTCTGGAGAGAAAGAATGGGGGACGTTTCGGGTCGAGCCCCTTTTCCAGACATTTGCACATACATTGCTAAATCCCAAATCATTTTTTTTCTTTTTTTTTTAAAGACATTTGGACAGGTACATGTACAGGATAGGTTTGGAGGGAGATGGGCCAAATGCATGCAGGTGGGAGTGGTGTAGATATGATATGGTGGTTGGCGTGGGCAAGTTGGGCCAAAGGGCCTGTTTCCATGCTGCATGAGTCTGTTGTTGTGGATGCAACAATTGCATCTATTAAGCTTCCATTACGTCATTCTTGATTCACCAGCTGATTTGGAAAGCACAGAGCAAGTCCAGTTAAATAATTCTAATTTATTGGATGCTTTTGAATAAAGCAAATGAACGAGCCGTGAAAATAAATGGGAATGCAAACAAATCATGACTTTGAAATAGTTAATCAAGCTGCTAGCTCCATGTTAAAAAAACTGGTTGACGGGAACTCCTTCAACAACCATCAACAAGCCATGGTTCCAGCATACACTTCCCATAAAATACACGGCATATTCTTGACAAGGCTACTTCACAGTACATCTCAAGTTAAACTTATCATCAAGAGAAATAGAGAAGTGCATGGGAACACCATGACCTCCAAGTTCGCAATCAAGCCATTCCCCAATTTGGAAATGTTGGCAGCTGGTCCCAATCCTGACCTCTGCCGCAAAGCACCGTGCAGGTTTATCCAGCAGGACTGGAGCAAATCACACACGGTACCATCAGCTAAAAACTTAACAGGCTCTCCCACTTGGGCGACCTAATTGGCGAGTTTAGAAGAGTTTGACCAGGCTGGGGACTCGAGTACGCGGAGACCACTCTCGGGCATGAAGGAGAGTTACGAAGACCTCCCACGACCTCGTGTCGACCATGCTGCGAGTATGAGTTGAGGGCAAACTCACCAGAACTCGCGGATTAGGTCGCCCAGGCGGGACAGGCCCTTTAGGGAAAGTCAATAAACATCGTCAACAATGACCACATTCCCTCATTGAACGACGTTGAGATATGCAACCTTTTAATTAATTAAATTTAAAAGTGCAATTTTTCTAGTGCGTTAATGAAATTAGGCACAATTTATGTTAACAATTTGCTACCAAATGATTTCCTGCCAATCAGTTCAATTATAAAGTCATCAACGCAATGTTTCAGAAATATTTGTGCTCATCAATAACATAAATGACAGCAGAACAGAACAAATGGAAATTCATTCAAGAAATAGTCTCTTGGCTGCACAGACTGACAGCTACAGTCGACATCTATTCTATCAATGACACTACATTTAATAATCATCTCTAAATTTGTTGACTACAGCGTTGATCACAGTTCCACAAAAGAACAAACTTGTCCAATCCCCAAGGTAATTCTTCACCTGCTGACCAAATATTGTTTCTACAGAGCTGAGCTATGCAGTTTACAGTCCCAAACATTCCATTATTTAGCAGTAATCAGCAAATGTGCTTTAGATGAAGTACTCAAGCTCCACTTTGCTTCTTTCCCCCCAGTCAAATGCATCTGTACCAAGCATCCACGACTTACTCACATCAGAACCGATTACTCAAAATAATGCAATACATGAATTATATCCTGTATATTTACTTCATTGAAATGATTACTATTCATCTTGGAATCTTCAAATCCCATTGCAAGAATTAGATTCTGACTCCTATTGGAAGCAAATTGAGTCAACCAATTTTAGACACCGAGCTTTAGCCAGTCGAAAGTTTCCCATGAAGAGGAACACAAAACGCTGGAGTAGCTCAGCGAGACAGGCAGCATCACTGGAGAGAATTAATTAGTAACTCTGTGAAATTAGTTACTCCTTTTTGTGCCTATTTTCTGTGTAAACCAGCATCTGCAGTTCCTTCCTACACCAAAGTTTCCAACAGCTTGCATGCAGCCACGAGGCAGCCATGATATACTTATTTATTGGCTTTGAGTTAAATACTCGTGTGACCAATTCCAACTCCCAAACACATTTATAAGCAAGACCAACATACAAGATTCCAAACCCCATTCCACATCATTCAATGTGGAAAATACCCTTTTAACAGATTGATGGGACCCAATCTTGTGACATCCCAACTTGAAATATTTCATGATTTGCATTTATGTAACCGTACAAATGTAAGTGTGCACAAGTGTGTAAAATTGGGGCCCAAACTAAGTATACTGAAGAAGGGTCTCGACCCGAAATGTCACCCATTTTTTCTCTTCAGAGATGCTGTCTGTCCTGTTGAGTTACTCCAGCATTTTGTGTCGATCTTTGATTTAAGCCAGCAGCTGCAGCTCCTTCTTACAAATCATAATTGACTGCTAAAATAAGTCTTATATCTGTTTGAAAAAAGAATAGGGTAACTTAAGGCAGGGATAAATTTAAAAACAATTTGGCTTTTCCAATTTTCAGCTATTTCATTCTCAAATGTGTTCAGCTTTCAACCGCTCAAAATGGCATTTCTCCAAGCCTGTGCTGTTTAGATATTTATACGTCTGCTCACCCACTTCATTCACATTCCAGGCATCAGATGCCTGGCTTCTCTCACTGTCATTACTACATACCATTTTTGGCAATTTTGCATACTAAATGGTACAAATGTAACATATCTACAAATGGTGATAAAATTCTGTTCATTTGTAAGTGCTTCATCTGACGTCTTTGCAACAGGTAGAGGTGTATAGATTTCTAATATCGCCAATGAAATAGGCTTTTCCATGCAATATTATTTTCACCTTGCACAAAGGTAGCACAGACTATATGCTACAATTGCTTTGTAATAATGGGGTGTAATTCTGCTTGCATTACAAAAGTTTCCTTTAATTAAATGCACAGGTCCTGAAGCTCTATTCAACATGGTCCCAGCATTTAAAATAGATATTTATTTCACATTCAAACTTAATTGCAGCTGGAATGTGAGTGAAAGTATTGTTCAACTTGACATGCAATTGATGTGGAATAATTGACGTGGAGTTTCCATAATTGTCCATCACAATCTCTTGCCCAGAGATACAATTTCTTATCTGTTGTGAATAAAAACATTTGGCAATTAAGAAGATTCATTATCTCCGCTTCGTGCAATCTTTCCAAAAAACATGCCAAGAGGCAGAACTCGTCATTGAGTGGCATGAAGTCACGCAGGCAGTATGCCTACACTACATCCATCTGCCATAATTAGTAAAATAGGGACAGGACAAGCCAAAAATACAGCTCTCCACCCCACTTCCATTGTCAGATTCTGGCTGTTCCTGTAACCCACAGAATCCTTGGCAAACAGAAGCTCGCACTTTTGAAAAGTGTTAATTTATATAGTGCTAATTCAAGCTCCAGATTTCTATCTTCCATCATGTAAAAATAATTTGCCCAATTTATCCCAGCATGATATTTTGAAGAGCATGCTCACCCTTTATTCCTCAACTTCCAAACCAGCAAAATGGTTTCTCCCCAATTTTTATGAACCTCAACATTTGAATGTTTGTAAGTATTATAAAGTTGATTTATACAATCTCATTTTGCAGTTGTATCTTTCAAATATATTTTGTACTATAATATCTCTAACAATAACAAATATCTAAAAAGATTGTTTGAAAACTGCACTCAGAACTACTTGTAATATTCTAAGTGTGGCAAGCCATATACTACAGACATATGTCTTAAAGCCCTGCCCCACGGTACGAGTTCATTCCAAGAGATCTCCCGAGTTTGCCCTGATTCGAACTCGGAGATTTACAGTAATGGCCACTCGTCAGTAATCGGGGCTCTCGTGGACATTTTCCAACGTTGAAAAATCTTCACAAGTCTTCCTGAGCTTACCTGCCGTTAGCGAGTCTTCCCGAGTACCTGCCGTTAACGTTACAAGCCAGTAAGAGACGTCCCCGAACTCGGATGTACCCGCTACGTTCATTCTCCGTGCTTACCACGAGTTTGATTTTTTTTAAACTCAGGACAGCTCTTGGAATGAACTCGTACCGTGGGACAGGGCTATTAGTATTCCAGATACCAGGTAGACACAAAAAGCTGAAGTAACTCAGTGGGACAGACAGCATCTCTGGAGAGAAGGAATGTGTGACGTTTCTGGTTGAGACCCTTCTTCAGACGTCATCCATTCCTTCTCTCCAGAGATGCTGTCTGTCCCGCTGAGTTAATCCACCTTTTTGTGTCCATCTTCGATTTAAACCAACATCTTCAGTTCCTTCCTACAGAACAGAAGGTGATACATATGTGGAATAAGCTACCGGACTAAGTAGTTGAGATAGGTAAATAATAAAATGTAAGACATTTGGACAGATCGATGGATAAGAAAGGTTTAGAGGGATATGGGTCAAATGTGGGGAAATGGGACTAACTTAGATAGGACGCGGGGCTTGTTTCAGTACTGCATGGCTCGATCAGTACTCAACATGTCTTTAAGTCTGTAATTGTATTTGTAATTTTAGATCCGTTTCTTTTGACGTTTATTTCAAGCATTTCATTTCTTGCAAAGTTCAATGAAAATCTTTAACTGATTGCCCTATGCTTAAGTAGTTTTGCAATTTTACCTGTTACACTAATCTACTCATTGGAATTTAATGTTTTATTCTATTTATGTTGCCATGGATTATCATCAGCAAACTTGGTTATATGTCCATGCCAAGTTACTCTATAGGAAGAGTGGCCGCACTGAACTTTAGATACTACAAATGATAATCTGCACAGATGCTTCAACATTGAAAATGACCCTAAAATGTTCTAAAGCAGTACATTGAGAGATTACTTAAAAGTATGGACATAATACATGACATGTACTTATCATGGATAAACATTAACAGATCATTTGTAGTTACTGCTGCAATATACAGTAACCATCGTTATAACGGACCACTGTGGAGGTAGTAATAGTGTTTGTTGTTGCCGTTTGTCCGCTACAACCGAGTAACGGATCCACTCTAAAATACTAACGGTTAACGAGTTGTTTTCAAATAGAAAGTTATTTTTAACAGCTAATACTTTATTTTTGTTACTACAAGCAAAAAATACTAAAGGCTGTTTGTTACATTGTTTAATAGCGTTAAGTGTCATTCGAAACAAATGCTTGTCAATTTTAATGCCTTGTCAATTTCAATAGCCTCCGCATTGCACCCAGTAGCCTGCGTTCTTAAAGAGACAGTCTGCTATAACCAAAATCCATTATAAAGAAGTCTGTAATAGCGTGGGTTTACTGTGTTGGTCCTCACTCCTCCTGATTACCACAATTCAAGCCAGACTTGTTTTACTTCTCAGATAAAGTTTTTTTAGCATGACTGTTGAGCTGTTTTGTAAAAGCAAGTAATACAACTATGAGTCTGAAGAAGGGTCTCAACCCGAACGTCACCCATTCCTTCTCTCCAGTGATGTTGCCTGTCTAGCTGTGTTACTCCAGCATTTCGTGTCTATCTTCGATTTAAACCAGCATCTGCAGTTCCTTCCTACACAATACAACAATGAAGGTTGACTCAAGTTAATCTGACTCATTCTTTTGGGCCATTGTGCTGGGGTGTTGTAGGGAGCAACAAGTCAGGGAGGGCATCACTGTTTCAGCAGAAAGGACTTAACATCTATATCACACCAACTTTGAAGAAGTTATATTTGAATCTTCAGCTTACTTGAACTTTATCCATCCATTATGTTGATCAACCAAGCCAACAACACAATCTAGACATTTACATTCATTGAGTGTTAGTCTTTTGGATCGCAAACTTTCATGAGTTCATTTATTGTATTGAAATATTGGCCAATTCACTTGTAGCTCAACCATTTTGCCAAGCACATTTTATTTTACAAGGTGCACACCAGCCCTTCACCTATGTGGATAGTATTTCAAACTGCCCTTTCTATACATATGTTTATTGGACCAAACAGCATCCTGCAGTAGTAAATAAAACCCACAATTCAGGAATACACTTCTGGACAAGCTGTTCCAGTGCATTTACACTGACAACTACCAAATGTGGCAAATCATTCAGGTACATCCAGAGTTTAAGATTAGTATGAGTTTAGTTTATTGTCACATGTGCCGAGCTACAGTGAAAAACTTTTGTTGCATGCTAACCAGTTAGCGGAAAGACAATACATGGTTTCAATCGAGCCGTCCAGTGTACAGAAACATGATAAAAGCAATAACGTTTCATGCAAGATAAATCCAGTAAAGTCCAATCAAAGATAGTCCGAGTCTCCAATGAGATAGACAGTAGTTCAGGGCTGCTCTCTAGTTGGCGGTAGGATAGTTCAGTTGCTTGATAATAGCTGGGTAGAAACGGTCCCTGAATCTGGAGATGTGCATTTTCACACTTCTATACCTTTCGCCCGATGGGAGTGGGGAGAAGAGGGAGTATCTGGGATGCAACTCATCCTTGATTAAGCTGGTGGCCTTGCCGAGGCAGCGTGAGGTATAAATAGAGACAATGGAAGGGAGGTTGGTTTGTGTGATGGTCCAGGCTGCGTCCACATTTCTCTGCAATATCTCGTGGACTTGGATGGAACTGTTCCCAAACCAAGATGTGATGCGTCCCAATAAAATGCTTTCTGCAGCGCATCTGTAGAAGTTGGTGAGAGTTGTTGGGGACATGCCGAACCTCCTACACCTTCTAAGGAATGAGAAGCATTGGTTTGCTTTGTTGGCCTTTGCTTCAATATGGGTTGTCCAAGACAAGTTGTTGGTGATATTTACTCCTTGGACTTTGAAGCTTGCAACCATCTCAACTTCGGCGCTGTCAATGCAAACCGGGGTATGTGTACCGCTTCACTTCCTGAAGTCGATCACTATCTCCTTTGTCTTGCTGACATGGAGAGAAAGGTTGTTGGCTCAACACCAGGACACGAGGTTCTCGATCACCTTCCTGTACTTTGTCTCATCATTATTTGATATATCTGGCCCACAATGGTGGAAATTGTGAATTTGAAAATCGAATTAGATTTATACATGGCTGCACAGTCGTGTGTGTACAAGGAGTAAAGGAGGCAGCTGAGAACATATCCTTGCTGAGCACCAGTGCTGAGGATTATTGTGGAGGATGATTTGTCCCCTATCCTCACTGATTGGGGTCTGTTGGTCAGGAAGTCGAGAAACGAGTTGCAGAGATGAGTGCTGACTCCATGACCAGCACGTTTGGTGATGTTCTCCAAAAGCAAGACAAATCCCATCCAATAAAGTACACCTAGCCCATATTATGGAAGGAGTCATTGTCAGCACCAATAAACTGCTGAGATATGCACAGATTGGAGTTCCACTGGACCGTTTGGCTCCAGATCTCATTTCAGCCCGAGACCAAAAATGGATCCAAGCTAAATTCTGGACGTTAGTTCAGTGAAGTGAGAATAACTAACCTTGACAACTAGGTAGCATTAAGGAGCTCTGGTATAACTCACAGTTCAGTGCATGCTGCCATACCGTGACAATTTCAACCAATTCAAACTTTCCTAATTTTGATGCAGTTTGCAAATTCAGTAAGATAAGTTTCTCAAAGAGCAGAGGGAACCATGACAACCAATGCTCTGGTGGTGATTGAATTCCGCTGTTCCAGATGTCAACTTCTCTACATCGGCGAGACCAAGCGCAGGCTCGGCGATCGTTTCACTAAAGTCCGCCTGAACCTACCTGATCTCCCAGTGGCTCAGCACTTCAACTCCCCCTCCCATTCCCAATCTGACCTTTCTGTCCTGGGCCTCTTCCACTGTCAGAGTGAGGCCCAGCGCAAATTGGAGGAACAGCTGCTCATATTTTGCTTGGGTAGTTTACACCTCAGCAGTATGAACATTGACTTCTCTAACTTCAGATAGCCCTTGCTTTCTCTCTCCATCCCCTTCCCCTTCCCAGTCCTCCTACTAGTTTTACGGTCTCCGACTACATTCTATCATTGTCTCGCCCCCTCCCCTGACATCAGTCTGAAGAAGGGTCTCGAAACATCGCCCATTCCTTCTCTCCGTAGATGCTGCCTCACCCACTGAATTACTCCAGCATTTTGTGTCTACAATTTAAACCAGCATCTGCAGTTCTCTCTTACACAGTGAAAGAATAACTGATATATTTACGTGTGACAAGCTAAGCAGGATCACAGCTGTCTTCTCATTGACTGATAAATTAAACACGCACCCCACTGTGCCTTTAGATGAACAACTGTGAGGATGTATTACACAGCAACATGACCCTGCTCTGTGGTATGGTGTTGACATAAATACAATGTTGCAGGATGCCTGTGCTGCATTTTCTCAGTGAAGAAAATTTTGTTTTGTTTAATTTAGAGATACAGCGTGGAACCAAGCCCTTCAGCCCACCGAGTCCGCACCGATCCCCACACATTAACACTATCCTACACACCCTATGGACAATCTACACATATTCCAAGCCAATTAACCGACAACCCTGTACGTCTTTGGAATGTGGGAGGAAGCTGAAGATCTCGGAGAAAACCCACGCGGTCACGGGGAGAACGTACAAACTCCATACAGACAGCACCCGTAGTCGGGATCACAGCCGGGCCTCCTGCGCTGCATTCGCTGTACGGCAGCAACTCTACCGCTGCGCCACTGTGCTGCCCTATAATTGTTACGCAGCAATTCCGTGCTTTCCCAAAGATCTTGTTATTAAAACATCAATTTTATTACCTTACAAGTTAATAAATCTGCTCAACTGCCCCCTTGGGCAGATAGGCACATGCACTATCTTGATAAGGGAGAAAAGAAGCTCACACCAATAGATATGGTATTTTCTTTTCTTTAACCTAATAATGTTATCATCATGTCATAATTGTCCATAACAACAATTTAAATAGAAATGTGACATGGATATTAAATTGCCATGTAATTATGTTCTAAATGTACAGCAACAAAGCAGAGCAGATAGTAGACGGGATACGTAATTCATATTCAATTGACCCCGAGCTATAAACAAACTGTTAGAGAGATACCTGCATGACCCGAAACCTGCCTCAGGTGGAGGCAGGTTCTTTGGATGCTTTCAAGAGAGCTAGAAAGGGCTCTTAAAAATAGCGGAGTCAGGGGATATGGGAAGAAGGCAGGAACGGGGTACTGATTGGGGCTGATCAGCCATGATCACATTGAATGGCGGTACTGGCTCGAAGGGCCAAATGGTCTACTCCTGCACCTATTGTCTATTGAAACGTCACCCTTTCCTTCTCTCCAGAGATGCTGCCTGTCCCGCTGAGTTGCACTAGCTTTTTTTATGTCTACTAAATTCTCTCTCTATGTCTGAGATACTTGCAACAGATTACGTTATTAGTTAAAATTAGATGTTCCGTGATTCTGGATTAATGCAAGGGACTAGATTACAATTTGTATCATTAATCAGTGTCAGATGCTGATCTTTTAAGTAATTATAAGAATCCCTCCTAATAAGCACTTCAAAGTCTCCTGTAATGAGATTAACTGGGAGTGTGAAGATTAGTTTTCATACCAAGCCTGGAGATACTCGCTTGAATTTTTAACATTTAAAACTGAACTATTTCACCAAGCACTAAGAAGCCTCAACAAATTCTTCTTTACCTGCCTTTCTGTTGTCATATTCATCAGGTATGATGACCTCAATACAATACAGGTCCACTGAATGGAATTTAGTGGGCTGCTAATTTCCTAAGCTGTTACAAATTAGTGCCTTATTGATATATTTTTTAAATTTTTTTTTTTTTAAATATTTTATTTATTAGAGGTAAGTACATCAATGTACTTCACATATATGTTGTTACAATCATTGTACCCCATAATTTTATGGCTTTTAAAGAAAAAGAATAGAAAGAATGAGTGAAATAGGTGAAAAGCGTTGTGATAGTGAAAGAGCGTGCCAAAGGGGAGAAGAAACCCTTGGTCAAAGAATTAGAGAAAGGGGGTTAAGAGATAGACCCTAAAAAGAATATTTAAAAGAGGAAAAGGAAAAAACAAAAGCCAGTTACTATGTTATATATATCACGCAAAAGGAATCCACCATCTCAATAGTTTTTCATCCCCCCCTACCAAGGCCCGAGGTACACCTGCACCCTATCTTTGTAGTAATTCTATAAATGCAGACCACGTCTGAAAGAAGCGTTCTGATTTTCCTTCCAGGTGGAGTCTCATATCTTCCAGATGTAGTGTTTCAAACATAGTTGAAATCCACATATTTAATGTTGGTATAGAAGCATTTTTCCAGGATTTTAAGATTAGTTTTTTTCCTATTATTAAGCCGTAATCCAATAAATTCTTTTGATACGCATTTAATTCCGGACTACCTTCCGTCATTCCGAAAATAATCCATTCTGGCTTTGGTGTCATTTTTATTTTAAACACTTTTGTGAAAATTTCAAAGATTTCAATACAAAACCTTTGAATTTTTGTACAAAAGATGAATGAGTGTGCTGTAGTAGCTTCTTGACACTGGCATTTATCACAAATTGGTGAAACGTTAGGGAAAATTTTATTTAATTTAGTTTTTGAGTAGTATAATCCATGTATAATTTTAAATTGTATTAAAATGTGTCTTACGTTAATTGAGCATTTATGCACATTTAATAAGTATTCTTTCCACCTTTCATTGGAAATTTTTATGCTTAGTTCGTTTTCCCACTCACCTCTAATACCTTCCGTTGTTGGTATTACTGCATTTAGTATATTATATATATGTGAAATTAAATTTGGTGATTCCGCCTTTGTATTCATTTAGTAAGTCTAATGGCATTTTGTGAAATTCATGTGCATGTTTTTTCAAATAATCACATATTTGGAAATATTTAAAATAATGATTGTTACCCAGATTGTATTTTAGTTGTAATTGTTTAAATAATAGTTTTCCCGTATCATACAAATCTCCCAAAGTTTTAATTCCTGCTCTTTACCATTGTATGAATGCTTTGTCTATAATCGAGGGTTTAAACAGAGGGTTTTAGCAATAGGAGATAGGAGAGATAAGTTTCTTAATTTTAAAATTATATTTTATTTGTTTCCAAATTCTGATTGTACTATGTATAATTGGGTTTTTGTTGTAGTTTGTATTATTCACCGTCATTGGTGAAAGAAGATCGCACCAATATTAAGGGGGAGCAGTCCCTCTTTCTCCATAATGATCCATTCCAGTTGATGAAGAGAATTATCCAACAATTGAATCATATTTCTAATATTTACCAACCAATAATAATACATAAAATTAGGGAGTGCTAATCCCCCTACTACTTTTGGTTGATTCAGGTGTGGTCTTTGTATTCTATGGGTCTTATAATCCCAAATAAAATTTGTAATATCTGAGTCCAATTTTTTTTAAAACTTTTTGGGTAGATATAGTGGGATTGATTGGAACAAGTATAGAATTTGTGGTAGAAAAATCATTTTTATGGCATTTATTCGACCTATTAAGGACATCAGGAGCGTTTTCCAGAATTTAATTAAATTATGTAATTTCTTAAGTACAGGGTTATAGTTTGCTTTAAACATGTCTTGATATCTTCTAGTAATTTCAATGCCCAAGTATTTAAATTTTTCCCCAGCTATTTTAAAAGGAAATTGCACGAGATGTATAGAATCTTTCGGTTTTATTGACATGATTTCACTTTTATTCCAATTTATTCTGTAACCTGAAAATGAACCGAAATCCTCAATTAAATTTAAAATATTGGGTATAGTGATATGAGGCTTTGTGATGTACAAAAGTACATCATCAACGTATAATGATATTTTATTGTTTGAATATTTTGTCTTATATCTGTGGATATTCGGATGAGTTCTAATTATTTCCGCTTGTGGTTCAATTATGAGGGCAAATAACAATGGTGATAATGAACAACCTTGTCTATTACCCCTTGGCAGTTGAAATTTCGTGGATAAAATATTATTAGTTAATATTCTGGCCATTGGCTTATTATATATTAATTTAATCTGTTGAATGAAATTCTCTCCCAGTTGAAATTTCTGTAATACCTTAACCATATACTTCCATTCAACCTGATCGAATGATTTCTCTGCATCCAGCGAAATAATTGCGAGATTTGTATCTTTAGTTTGGTGCGAGTGCATTATATTAAGCAAACGTCTCAAATTATTAAATGAATGTCTCTTAGGGATAAACCCTTATTGATATTTTAAAGATCGCTGAGCACCACAGGTAAGAAATCACCTATACTTTCACCTCACGACCATTGCATCTGCCTTCAGAAAAATACATTTTCTCATCTTTAAATTTAGCTTAAAGAATGATTATTTTGAATAAGATACCAAAGAAATGAGCTGCAAATGGAAGGAAAGTGCTCTCTGAACCATCCTGCTTCTAAACTGTCCATATGATGAGCATTTTATAACTGGAGGAATGAGCACAAAGTAGTTATTTTAATGGATAAAATAATAATAATAATAATAATACACATTGTCATTGTAAATACATACAACGACATTTCAGGCGCACTGCCTGAGCGGAGCTCCAACGTATCAGATAAATAATAACAACAATGGAAACAACAAAAATGGGAAGAAAAACGTCGTAAAAATGTGCAATATTTCACACTATAGTATTGTGCCAGTACAAAATATTGACCATGGGGGCTGTGTGTTCAGTGCAGAGTTCAGAATGATGATGGCCTTGGGGTAGAAACTGTTTATTAATCTTGTGGTGTGTGATTTGATGGACCTGTAACGCTTTCCTGAGGGCAGAAGGGCAAACAAGCGATGTACGGGATGAGACGAGTCCTTTAGGATGTGTGATGCCCTCCGCATACAACGAGAGCTATAGATCTCACCCAGGGCAGGCAGGTGTGTGTTGGTGATCTTCTGGGCTGTGTTGATGTATTCTGGGCTGGGCTACTTGTCAGCCTCAGAACTGCAGCCATACCACACCATAATGCCATGTATCAGGACGCTCTCTATGGAGCAACGGTAGAATGACAATAGCAGCAGTTGTGGCAAGTTGACTTTCCTGAGTGATCTTAGGAAGCAGAGCCGTTGTTGTGCCTTCTTGACCAGGGAGAGTGTGGTAGCTGTCTACAATAGGTGTTTTTCTTGCTCCTTTAGTCTTCACCTCTCTAGAATTATCCATAAGATGACACAAATGGAGACATTCACTCCCGGTTTAACAATGCGTCTACTGTTGTTATCAAGGAACAATTTAAAGTCTTTGGCTTAAATTATTTTATTTGCTGGATTTCATGCAGATACTGTGCTGAAAGTAACATTTATTTCCGACAGAGAAAGTGTCAGACATTCCACACCTCGGAAAATGAAGCAGACACACAGTTGGAAAATTGAAGTCGAGAGGTTTATATCGTGAAATTACATTGGAAGATTGGGAAAAACAATGTCACAAATCTGCAGAATCTGCAATTTTGAGAGATTCTGGATAAAGAGCAAACTGTGTAGAAAGAATGTTCCTTCTTCCAGATTCATGTTCTCATTGGCCCTTAATGGAATCGCACAACTACAAAATTTATGAAATGCGATGGTGAGCTTGTACTGTACTTTCATTGTGTCAATGTTATAGAGTCAAGAGGCCCTAATTGTGGTATCTACCGAAACAGAACAATGGAATTCTTAATCGCAACATACATACAGCACAAGCAATTTCACAACTCATCAACTTTACCCTCAACCTACTTATTGTTGTTGCTTCCATCTGCATTTCACTGTAGTTTTGAGCTGCTTAACATGCTGGAACAACAGCAATGGGGAAAACAAATCAAAATAGGGAAGGATGAAGGGACCAAAAATTCAAATGTAATACCCAAACAAGTTGACACCAGGCAACCGGGGAGTTGCATTTTAATCCGTCATAAGAAATTGGAACAAATTGTCGAATGGCTTCGGCCATTGATAATGGGTCTTATGTTGGGGCGAGTTTGGGTTCTACAATTTGTTGGCACCACCAACTATACGTTTAGGCGTTAAGTTGCATATTTAGGTGCACTACGCCTTACACATATATCACCTTAAATATAACAGGCAGACAAAAGTGCTGGAGAAATTCAGCCGGTGAGGCAGCATCTATGGAGCGAAGGAAATAGGCAACATTTTGGGTCGAGACCCTTCTTCGGACCCAATATAACAGGAATGTTCTTTTGGTTGCCAACAAATTTTGCACGCGCTGCAGTGGAATGAATCGAACCTGTCAGGCCTCAATGACTGCATGTAACATGGTCCAGCATGGTATCCAAGTGAGATGACTCCAAAAGGGAGGGGGGGGGGGGGGAAAGAATGGGTTAGGAAGTTAAAGTCAGTTGCATTTCATAAAGCAGTAATATATATTTGGAAAGAGAAGAGACATAAAATAACAGTGCGGTGTATATTTTGCAATACAGGCAACGATGTCAATGCTTTATTTGAAATTGACAGCCTATCCTCACTGAAAGAAACCATGGACATTGGAAAAAAACATTGATTGCAACATTTGCTGCTGAAGTCTTTACTGTAACATATGTTGAGAAAGCTGCAGATAATAGTGCAGGAATTCCTTGAGTTTCAAAAAAGTTCTGTTCCTGAAAAGTGCCGATAACCTATTGCTTTCTTACGATATTGTCAGAAGTGAATAAAAACTGTGGGAGAGGATCAGAGTAGAATTTGTAGCAGGTATGGGAGGGACAGCCTCACTGACTCAGTAACTGTGCGAGTCCATGCAGCATTCTCAGTCCTGCTGGGTCGACCCAACTCCTGATTATTGTGACTTGTTACATATATACGGGTGTCTACAGATACGCATCTGTAACCTGGGGTTACACTGTCGTAGCAAGAGGGAGCGTGCAGAAGCAATTCACCAAAATATTGTCTGGAATGGAAGGCAATATTCTAATATTCTAACGATAAGGAGACATTCGATAAACTGAGTTTATTCTCACTGGACCATGATAGGCTGAGGTTTATAAAATGATGAGGAACGGAGATAGGAAGGATAGTCAGAATCTTGTTCCCAGGACAGGGGAGTGTAGAACCAGAGGGTACAAGTGAGAGAAGAGAAATTTAAAGCCATCTGAGAAACAAGTCTTTTCCCCCTCTCACAGACAATGGTGAAAGGTAGGGAGACATAATTATGATGTTAAAGAGTTGTTAGGACAGATGTTGATTAGGAACAGGATACATGCCTAACATGGTAAATAGATAGATATCACTGTCGGCATGGATGAGATCGGCCGGAAGGGCCTGTTTCGTGTCATGTGTTTCTATGATTCAATGAAATGTTTTCCACTTTTAACAATGGAAACACATCTTAATTTAAAGAAGTTTCCTAAATGTAATTCTTCAGTTGTGCGTTAAGAGAAATTAATATTAGCTCCATAAGGGGTATTATCTTCTTTGAAATGAAGTTTGAAACTCAAACCAAGATCCCATCCATTCATGTTTAGGGTAGGTGCTTTCTGCCAACCCCCAGTTACCGCACAGACTGAGCCAAGAGTGTGGTGAACCGCAAATGTATGTCCGGGGCTTTGTAGAAAATTTTCAATTTTCAAAATATCATTATACGCTGATGATGTACTTTTGTACATCACAAAGCCTCATATCACTATACCTAATATTTTAAATTTAATTGAGGATTTTGGTTCATTTTCAGGTTACAGAATAAACTGGAATAAAAGTGAAATCATGTCAATAAAACCAAAAGATTCTATACATCTCGTACAATTTCCTTTTAAAATAGCTGGGGAAAAATTCTAATACTTGGGCATTGAAATTACTAGAAGATATCAAGACATGTTTAAAGCAAACCCTGTACTTAAGAAATTACATAATTTAATTAAATTCTGGAAAATGCTCCGATGTCCTTAATAGGTCTCACTGACACTGCTAAATGTGGAGCAACCAAGTCTTTCACACTGCGTCAATTCCCTACACACTTCTCCTGTCACATTGTGTGCTTAACTCTTAATATCCTCAAGGCATCCTTCAATTCTTAGTTCTCAACTGCTCATAATTCAATTGTAAAGAAAATTAAAAAAAAAAACAAAATTCATCTGCTGCCTTTGACTTCAAGGCATGACAAATGTATTTACTATCTTTGAAATATAATGTATGGTGAACAGAGGAAGCATTTGTCAATTTGTTTTCAGCAAACTGTCATGTGCTGCAATACAAGATGTCCAGATAATCTGTTTAAACCATGCCAATTCTTGCTCAGGCAATGGGGAGAACAAGCTTGTCTTTAATCATTTGGGATCATTTATATTCACCTGAGACAATCAAACAGGGCTTAATTTTAATGATTCTTCTTTAATCAGCATATGCATCAGTGCACTGCTGGGGTCCAGCTATCATTTATGGGCTTGAGCCTACAATTGCGGACTTGAACCCAAAATCATCTATAATGACATGGGAGAAACCCAGTCTGGCACATCTGACAAGCAGCGCTCACCTTAATTCTGAAATGAATTTCAAATATATCCAATTTTCATTTTTTATGAAATTTGTGTATAGAGCACATTATAGTTTTGTAAAAACAGTGCAATCAGCAAACTGGCAGCTCAAGCGGAAGGTCACAGCTGCAAATGTTCTAACTGTTTACCACCCAAGTTCTCAATTTATATGTGCTTGCCATGGTTCACCTGTGCAGTGATGACAGCTTAAATATCAGAAAAATGAGTGCAAGAAAACTCAATACAATTCAAGGGGGGGGGGAGAGAAACTTCACTCACAAAGCTATGCAAACTTTTATTGCAGTTTTAAAGCAAAAAAAAAAAAACAACACAAGATAGGCACAAAATAAGCTGAACTCAGCAGGTCAAACAGCATCTATGGAGAAAAGGAATGGGTGATGTTTCGGGTCGAGACCTTTCTTTTTGAAAACAACATACTTGGATTAAAAAAAGTAAGAATACCTCAATCTACCATTTGATGCAGTATACATGAATAAACAATTTAATAAAGATAATTTAATAACAAAGATACATTTACAGATAAGCAAATGTAGATAATAATCCTGAAAATGTTTAGACTAAAGAGCAGTAAAATGAAAATGCAAGAAACTGCAGATGTCGGAATCCTGAGGCAAAAACAAAAGGCTGGAGGAACTCAGCGGATCAATAGTCTCCAGTTTTACATTTCATTCCTCCTTTTCTTTCCCTAGCCAACAATCTCCTTTTTACCTCTAACCTTTGTACCTTATGGGCCTGTCCCACTTAGGCGACATTTTAGGCGACTGCAGGAGACTATGCGGTCGCCACATGTTCATGGGTGGTTGCCGGGGAGTCATCTAACTCTCGTGCCGTAGGTGGGTCGCCAGGAGGGTGAATTTCATTGGGTCATTTGGGGGGAAAAAAATGTTGTGGTGTGTGTGTGTGTGTGTGTGTGTGTGTGTGTGTGTGTGTGTGTGTGTGTGTGTGTGTGTGTGTGTGTGTGTGTGTGTGTGTGTTTGTGTTTGTGTGTGTGTGCGCGGGTTGGCGTGGGGGTGTTGGCGTGGGGGTGTGTGTGTGGGTGTGTGTGTGTGGGGGTGTGTGTGTGGGGGTGTGTGTGTGTGTGGGGGTGTGTGTGTGTGTGGAAAAACTGCCTAAGTGGGACAGGCCGAATACTATACCCATAAGCCAACCATCAACCTTCCCCACCACACTTGTATCCACCTATCACTCGCCAGACTTTCCAGCATTGTCCCCTGTACTTAATCACTGAAGGAGGTCCAGGCCTGACATGTTGTCGCTCTATTCCCTCCACAGATGTTGCCTAACCTTCCTCCAGCCTGTTGTTTCTTATGTTAAGCAACATCTGTGAATAGAGATTGGAGGGTTAATGACATTACATTGACCTGTACTCAATGAGAGTTTTAACAGTTGCATTGGTTTTACAACTCAAGTATAAATCACTGTGCTCGTCTTGAAACAGATTGTTTAACTTGTTAAGTATGATTCTGAATACACTCATTTGTTATGACAGTGCTTTCATTAAAAACAAAACTAAAATTGAACAAGACACAATTGGACAGACATCAGCATCAAGATAGAGTAGAAAAGCAACTTTAATCTAGCATGCATTATTCATGGCACATCTTTCAGGAAGAAACATTCTTGTTATCTATGTGTGAGTGGTTTCATACAAACAGATAAATAGGTGCAGGATTAGGCCATTCGGTACTTCAAGCCATCGGCTAAAATCAGTACCCCGTTCCTGCTTTTTCCCCCATAACCATTGATTCTTTTAGTCCTTAAATCAAAATCTAAATCTCTCTTGAAACCATCCAGTGAATTGGCCTCCACTACCTTCTGTGGCAGAGAATTCCACAAATTCACAACTCTCTGGGAAGAAGTTTTTCCTCATCTCAGTCCTAAATGGCTTACCTCTTATTCTTAAAATGTGACCCCTAGTTCTGGACTCCCCCAACATCGGGAACATTTTTCCTGCATCTAGCCTGTCCAATCCTTTAAGAATGGTATATGTTTCTGTAAGATTCCCTCTCATCCTTTTAAATTCCAGTGAATACAAGCCCAGTCAACCCATTCTTTCATCATATGTTAGTCCCGCCATCCCAGGAATTAACCTGGCGAACCTACGCTGCACTCGCTCAATAGCATGGGCGGAAATCCCGGGGGGGGGGGGGACAGACAGGGTGGTCCTGTTTTGAGAGGTGGGGGACAATTGCCCCCCTCCCCCATGTTTTGTAATCCGGATTTTGAAATTCAGTGAAACAAAATCTAGTAAAAATCTCCGCATTCCGAGAGACAGTGGGGGTGAGACTGATAATCGAGGGCGCCGATTGGACGAGAGAGACATCGGTCAGCAGGCAGTGGGGGGGGGGGGGGGATGACGGATGGGACATGAGGATTCAGCGCGATGATTGGAGGCGGAAGGTGTCGGTCAGATGCGGAAGTAAGGGGGTGGGACTGAGGATAGAGCGCGGTGTTTGGAGGAGGGAGACATCCTGGTGGAGCAAAGATCATAGAGCAGAGCTTGAATCGGCCCATTCGCAGGGCTTTTGTTCGCCAGGCGCGGCTTCAAATCGGCCGCGGGATCTTCCATCGCCCCGCGGTCACATTGCGGTGTCGAGGCGATCGAGGCTCCCAATGTTGAAGCCCCCACCGGGCAATGGAAGATCCCTCGGCCGGTTTTAGGCTGCGCCTGGCGATGAAAAGCTCCGCAAACGGGCCGACTGAAGATGTCACATTTAATTCCCTCGTCTAAATCGTTAATATATATTGTAAATAACTGTGATCCCAGCACAGAGCCTTGCGGTACCCCATTAGTCACTACCTGCCATTCTGAAAAGGACCCGTTAATTCCTACTCTTTGCTTGCTGTCTGCCAAACAGTTCTCTATCCATGTCAATACCCTATCCCCAATACCATGTGCTATAATTTTTCACACTAATCTCTTGTGTGGGACTTTGTCAAAGGCTTTTTGAAAGTCCAGATACACCACATCCACTGGCTCCCCTTATCCATTCGACTTGTTACGTCCTCAAAAAATGCCCTAATTACCACCCTGGCAGTTCATTCAGTTATTTATCAGGTCGGTGGGACCATACTATTGCCAAATTGATCACAAAGATCTGCCAATCAATGGTCTTCCCCTACCTCAGGAATCATTTATGTATTTTTACTGGTTGGGCATTCCCACGGAAAAAGCCAGATCTTTCCAGTTAACAAATACCCTTCTGGCCATGCGTTCCCTTCTGAAACTTTTCCAGAAGATATTTGTGCATCAGTTGGCATGCGGTGACAGCATGCAGTAATTGGAATGAACAGTAATGAAAAGCTAAGGGAGACTGAAGATGAAACCAATGCAAACAATATTCAGCAAGTTAAAATTATTTACTGTACCACTCAGATAATTCACTATCCGACTATTCACAAAGCACAATAGTTCAGTATCCGACTCCTTAAGTAAATTTTCACATCTTATCTCCCATTCACCACTGTCCACGTTCCCCGCCCTCTCTTTCAAAGCACCAGAACTATATAAAAATCATTAGATGTACATAAGATGGTCAAAGTTTTTTTCCAAGGATGGGGGAACCTAAAACTAAACATAGATTTGAGGTGAAAGGGCTCAGATTTAAAAGGGACCTGAGACTACATTCTCAAACAGAGGGTGGTGGAGATATAGAACAGCAGCCTGGGGAAGTTGCGGAGACAATGTTTAAAAGGCATTTGGACAGGTACATGGATAGAAGAGGTTCACAGGGCTATGGGTCAAATGCAGGCAAATGCAACTTTCTTGGATAGACATCTTGATGGGTATGAACGAGTTGCACCAAAGAGCCTATTTCCGGGCTGTATAACTCTATGCTATAATTATTACTGGGTCCAAGTTATCCAATTGTTACTGGATCCAGGTTGTTACTGGATCGATTTGTTACTGTACTCCAATTGTTCCCACGCTCCCATTTCAACTCATGGGGGAGTCTTCAGTTACCATTGCCTCGTTCTTTAGACCAGCATCCCATTTCCCAAATTCCCTTCAAACTCAGCTGGTTCACTGGGAATTTATTACAATACTTTTAACACGTAACAATACTACTTAAAATGTCTTGATATATCAAAATGAACAAACATTCTAAAGTCCAGCTAATTTCTTCATCTGGCACCAAAGTTCGGTCTTGCTGATTTATTCGAGTTTTACTTTGGCATCTTCCACAGAGCATTTGGATACATGGAGACAATAGCAAAGGAAAGCACTTACAGCAGGTGATAAAAAACACTAAAGCGGGGGAGGCAAATTTTTCAATTTTTTGCGTTCTACATGGAGCAGAAGAGCTATGGGTAATTGAATACGTATTCTTGGATAAACTAATTAACTGCTGACTAACTGCATGCCAACATCAACACTTCCCACGCATCTCGGCCCACAGACCTTTTCCTGTCCCTGGCCCAGTACCAAACCGTGGTACATTCCACAGCTTACAGCCAAGAGTTACGCTAGCACCAAAGCAGGCCGACAGCACAGTTCCCTTTGATTGGGGTTGCCAACTTGACTTTTGTTGGAAAGGCAAGCTGTTTCTTTTCCACTATCTCACCATTGTTGATTTACACAAAAAAAAGTTTAAAAAACATAACCCATGCATTTATTTTAAAGTTTTTCAAATTGTTACTAATCATCCTTGATCACCAGGAAAAAGTGAAAATGGGAAGCAAGAGTAGTATTACTCAGAAGACCATCAGGACAGTCTGTGGGCAGCGATTGACTTTCAACCAACTCGTAACTTGGAATGGAATAGAATACTTTGTCACATGTGACAAGACACAGTGAAAGTCTTTGCTTGTCTACTCAACTTCAGACTTACTCCAGCTTAGGCGAGAACCCAGGCAGTGATACCAACAGGTGGACAGAATGCAGTAATTGTCTCTGAAATATTGGCTAATTACTACATTAAGGCTATATTTAGTAGCTTTGTTTTCAAAAATGAGCACCAAATCAAAAAAATACCCGTCACCTTTGCTTCTCAAAGGAAAAACTACTGACTTGTTCTTATCCTCAGAACCATTTTGAACATTTCTCTAGATTCCTCATCAAAACCGCAATTCCTCTAGGATGGTGCACAAAATTATTGGAGGCACATTAAAATGTATCTCTATTTCCTGACCTATGTCCATCTAACCATTTATAATGGCTTCCATTCCACATTTTTAACTCTGTTTTGACAGCTTCAAAAGGTTGTGCACTAATGCCCCCGTCTCCCTTCATACATTCCGCATGCACGCTGCCACTTCTCTTCATCTTTCCCTTTAGTGATCTGCCCGTGTCTATTCGGTCACTCTTTAGATTTTCCTTCATATATTCTTTATACCGTTATGACCTGCACATTTTCAAAAGTTTGGATCTCCAACTCAAAGAAAAATGCTATTTGATCAGTGTGGGATATTTTCTATTAAACAAGTACTTATTTACAGGACAAAGTCCAAGTAAACAACATAGTTGCATCTTAGAAATTAACCCAGCATAATACACCCCTTGGGATATTTATGTATCTCCATTCTCCAGAGTTAGTAGCAACAGCTGATATCATTTGTGTTTGCAGTTTAAGGCTGTTTTTAATGGCTTGTGATAATTTACAAATCTACTCATTTATGTTTTCTGCATTGTTTTGCTTCTGGCATTTTCAAATGCCATATGCAAATTTCTCTGTATTTTTGAAATCATTTAATTCTCTTGCCAGTTTCACTTTATGTTTCTGTTCTACAAAGACTCCGTGCTCCCTAACAGAATGAATAGTCACTTGGACAAGTCCAGATCAACAACCAAAGGAAACCTACGTGAATTAGAAGGCAGGGTACACAAAAGGCTGGAGAAACTCAGCGGGTGCAGCAGCATCTAAGGAGTGAAGGAGATAGGCGACGTTTCGGGTCGAGACCCTTCTTCAGACTAGAAGGCAAATCACGTTTACCTTAATTGATGTAGAACATTGAAGAAATAGGGTTAATGGGGATATGCAGTTGATGAGTTTACTACAAGCCATTAAATGGGTCAGATATCAGGCTTTGTCATCACTACAGAAGGCCACAGAATAAAATGGAAGTACAACAACGTTGATCCAAAATTGACCAAATAGCAAAAAGGTAATTAAAGAATCAGAGTCATAGAGCTGTACATTTAAACAAGATCTTCGGCCCAACTTGACCATACCGACAATGTTAATTAACTAAACTAATCGCACTTCCATGCATATGGCCCATATCTCTCCAAATCCTTCTAGCCATGGGCCTGTGTAAGTGTCTTTTAAATCTTGTAATTGTACCCCCCTCCAATACTTCCTCTGGCAGCTTGTTCCATGTAAACATTATGCTGATTAAAAGGTTTTGTTTTTTGGACTGAACGAAGTGCACAGTAGAACTTTCTCCATGATCAGAGCCAGAGCCAACCATTTTACCCCCCCAAATATTAAGATTTTGGAGATAGGTGGAGAGGGATCATTTTCTAAATCGGCAGACAACACAATCTTGTAAACACATAGTGAATTGTGAGCAGGATGCCAATAAGGATTATGGACAAAGACACGCCAGTGGAATGTGCAAAGTGTTGGAACGTGAAACAATGTTAAAATATGAAGATTTACATTTTGGTGGAAAATTAAGTGGAGGCAATGAAAATCAAATGGCACAATTCTAAAAGAGATAGAATAGAAATCTGGGAAAAGATGTGCAGAGTGTTTTACTAATAGCTGGGTTACCTTCTACATCCCAAAGATGTGCAGGTTAGTAGGTTAATTGGCTTCTGGAAATTGTCCCTAATGTGTTGGATAGAACTAGTGTACATGCGATTGATGGTCGGTGCAGAATCGGTGGACCGAAGGTCCTGTTTCGACCATGTATGTCTAAAAAATTTAAACCAAAGTTTTCTTTGGTTTATTGTGACGAGGATGTTGCAGGCTGAGCCAGCATTTAATTGCTCATCCCTAATTGCCCTTGTAAAGATGGTGGCTAACTGCCTTCTTGTACCACTGCAGTCCATGACACAGGGTAATAATACCCTGTTAGGGACAGTGTTCCAGGATTGTGACACACAACGGTGAAATATCGGCTGCTGTGTTCTGTATATTGTCAAACTGCTCAGTGACATTGAAGCTGTAACGACCCACACTAGTGTAGAGTATTCCGAGAGTACTCCATCACACTCCTAACGAGCTTTGTAGATGGTGGACGGGCTCTGGGGAGTTAGGAGAGTTACTCTCTGCAGGATTCCTCGCCTCTAACACACTCTTGTAGCCACATTGTATATATGGCCATTCCTGTTCAGTTTCTGGTCAATAGTAACTCCAGGAATATTGATAGTCGGGGAGCGTGGATTATGTGACAATAATGCCATTGAATAACTATCAGGTGGTGATTTCTCTCATTTGATATTGTTGAAGAACAAGGAAGTCGGTATGAACCTTTATAAAACACTAGCGACAACTGAGGTGCTATGGAAGATAATTTTAAACCTTGTTATTAATGGTACACATTGCAAATGAGTAATCATCTCAGGGGAGAAACTGTGCAATGTGTTTGGATGAGTCAATGTCTGAGCCTCCACAGATCATATTATGTGTAACATCACAATGCATCAAATTGCATGCATGGCTTCTTTTGAAATGGTTAAGTAGTGAAGGGCAGCTTGTGCACGGCAACACCAATGCACGTAGGATCCCCAAATTGCACACCTTAACTTGTACATACCATCTTTCCATTCCCGGAGGTCTACATCTGGAACTCACTTTCTAATGGATTGTGCAAGTATCTTCATTAGAAGGACTGCACCAATTTCTCGGCTCACCACCTTCAACGGCAATTAGGGATGGACAATAAATTATGGTCTTGCCAGCAAAATACATATTCCCGCTCCCACTTCAACAAAATAATAAAAACAGACACCAGGAGGCATTGTAATAATATTCATCAATATGACAACATTATCACATGAAGACAGCCAGAAGTGCTTTTCCAGTCCTGAAAGATAAGTAATTTACACAATTGGGATTTCATCCCAACTTCTGAAATAATGTTATTGGGAAACACTACCTACAGCTGCTCTCACATACCTCCAGTGACACTGCTTTGATCCCGACCAAGGGTCTGGTTCACATGATGCCCCTTTGCTCTATCTGGGACCATACGGGTTCCATTTCCATGTGCTCGTGTTTCTTCCCACATCCCAAAAGATAAATGGCTACTGTAAATCAACTTTAATACTGATGAGTGACAGAAGAATTGGAGGGGAGCTCACAGGAATAGGAGATGGAATAAGTACCATGAAAATGATTGGACTGGTGGGAATGCACGGAGCCAATGTATACTTGAAGGGTCAAACGGCTTCCTTTGTTGCAAAGAACTAAGAGATTGCTGATTAAATGTCAACATCTAGTAAACATCTTTAGTATTAGTATTTACTGGAATGAAGGATAAAATACAATTACATCCAATTTTGAGGTTACTTTAAGGCAGAATATTTATTTACAACCATGCTCCATGATAAATTAATTTGCTAAGGTGCGTAAATAATATTTGGTTATGACCCAGCCAGTATGTTGGAACTCTTGGCCAGATGAATTAACACATGAATTTATGGACACAAAATGCTGGAGTAACTCAGCGGGTCACGTAGCATATCTGGAAAAAAAGTGCTCCCCATTCCTATACACAAGGACTGAAGGAAATATTTTCCCGACTAGCCAGGTACAAATGTTCATAGTTCCTCTCATCTAACACTCATCAATCCTTAATTCTACGTGCAATAATTAGATCTGCACTGATCACAAATCCAGCCTGAAATTTAAGCTTGGCTTGGGTACAATTGGATACCTATCCAAGTAATCCTTTACTTAATTATTTACACTGATTGAAAAGCTATAATTAGCTCTTCAATTATTTCTGAATAAAATAATGAAACCAAGATTATTACTAAGGCACTGAACGGCTGAAAAATTCCCATCTATAATTTCCAGATTACAGATATCATAATTTATGACAAATTAAATATTCCATGAAGACGAATCTCATCAATGGAATGCATTGTGAATTATCACACAGATTGGAAGAACTTTTGTCTTCTTGTTTTAAATCATGCCATTTCCAATGACACAGGCAACGTTTTATACAATTACTGCACAACTCATCATGTTTTCTGCAAGGTGACCATAGAAGTCCACAACATCTTCAATAGAATTAACACCAATGCAGCTTTCAGGCTGTATTGATAGCCACCCACAAATATGAGACCTCTAAACCCAATAATATCCAACAGGTTTTAAAAAGGCAAACATCTGATTCGTTATGCCACTGTTATGTTTGTCTCCGAGTTGGAAACCAGCTTTCAAATCTCCAAATTGAAATAAACATAATCTCGGTGGAATTGTCCATTTTATACCAACCCCGAATACTTAATATGGTTGATTCAATGACAAAACTCACACCAGACTTCAGGTACTTTTTTTTTGTAATCAATTTAATATCTCCCCATTAATTTTGAATATCTCTCCATTAACATTAACTATTCGTCTTTAGGGTAATGCATGTCTAGTTTTAACTGAACATCACTGAAACTTAGTTTCTCTTAATTGCTTTATTACTCACCTCAATTCTGTGTCATTGGCTTATCAATTTTCAATGCAGCAAAGTTTTATGTTGTTACACTATGAAAACTTTAATGTTTTTTAAACACGGCAACTCACTTGTCCAATTCTGATGCAAAAGATCTTATGTCACTAATCACAGTAGACCAAGAGGTTGCCCCAGATTTCGGACAACATAATATTTCACCTCTCCACCAATTCCAATTTGGTGGCCAGTGGGGGGCAAAACACCAATTTCACAGTTCAGTAGACATTCAGTGTGTTCAGTTGATTCACAGCTCAGAGTCGTGACCTCTCCCTCTCCCATCATGCAAAGATTGAGCCACACCCACACTACTGCCGGGTTTTAAAACCCCTCCCCCTCCCACTGGAAAAGGTGTGGCCTTCATGGCATGATTGACAGGAGGGAGATTCTCAACATTTTTTAAACACTAATAACACCTTTATTTTTAATTGATGGGAAGAATCCTCTGCACCTGCTGAGTGTGGGGGGGGGGGGGGGGGGGGGGGGGGGGGGTACTGAGTAAGATAGCCAAAAATCACAGCCGTAATATACAAATTAATATACAGTGCAAACAGGAAGTTAGCCAAAGCACCCGCACCATTTGCAGTAGTGCCTTTTAACTTCAAGCCAAAGCACCCACCACCATTTGCAGTAGTGCCTTTTCACTTCAAGCCAAAGCACCCAAGTCACCATTTGCAGTAGTGCCTTTTAACTTCAACCCAAGCCCCCCAAACAAACATTCGCAGGCAGTGCCTTTTTACTTCAAACCATATTTTCATTTTCAAACCACATTAAGGGCACTCATAGTTGAGTAGACATGTGTTCAGTGCTATTCAAAGCTCAGAGAGACGTGACCCTGGCTTCCTCCATCTTGCAGAGACTGAGTGAGGCACACCACTTCCTGGTTTTATAGTTCCTCCCCCTCTCTCCAGCAGGGGCAGCAGAGAGAATGGGGATTTTAAAAACATTAACATATCTCTGATTTTTCATCGATGAGAAAATTCTTCTGGTCCAGGAAGGCGGAGGGGGGCTCTGAGCGAGCTGGCCAAAAATGACGGCCGTAGGTGGCGGCGTTCTCTCGGAAATCGCAGCACAGCGAGCCAAAAGCAGTCAGGATCAGACTTTTAGTAATATAGATATCCAGTGCCCTGTTCCTGATCCATAACTGGATCCGTGCCGACCAAACAAATGGTCGGCACGGACCGGAAGGGCCGAGAAGGCCTGTTTCCGTGCTGTAATTGTTATATGGTTATTATAACTACATTTCAAAAAGAATAGAAAAAGGAACTCATCCAATCCTGCTCCACCATTACATTGAATCAGGACTGATCCAATGTTCTCCTTCACACCACTTGTAGTGCCACCTGATGTCCTGTGACTGCCTTTAGTTCAAATATCTGCTAATCTCAACCTTTAAAATAATCAGTGACTATCTTCACAGCTCTCCGGGGAAAATAATTCTAAAGTCACAGCCCCGTGAGGGAAAAGCATGACTCCTCAGCTTCATGCCAAATGGGCTCTTAGCTTGAATCTATGCACCCTCTCTGATCCTGTTCACTATGAGAAATATTTTCTAAGCATCCACCTCGTCAATCCCTCTCAGTCTTACTTTTTCACCAGGATCACCTCACATTCTTTACATCCATGTGTGTGTCTCCTACCTGTTCAAGCTTTCGTTGTATGTTAACCCCTGCAAACCAAGAATCAAACTGGCAAATGTTCTCTGTACTGCCTTCAATCCTAGCATATCCTTAAATATAGAGGCTGAACCTTCACCTAATACCCCAGGTGCAGTCTCACCAAGCTGTAGAACTCCTTCCCAGCGCTTAAGGTGGGGGGGGGGGGAGGAGACAAATTGGAAATACAAGGATGGAATTAAAGGGAAAGAGAGTATAGGAAAAGCTAAGAAAGACACCAGAATTAACAGGAAAAAAAGCTCACGAAGGGATAGGATATGGCCAAGTGAAATAGGAATCGATGTGTAAGGTGCTGTGAGTAATGGATTAAATGTATTATATATGAATGCACAAAGTATAAGAGGTAAAGTGGAGGAGCTTGAGGCTCAGTTAGAGATTGGTAGATATGACATTGTGGGAATTACAGAGACATGGCTGCAGGAGGATTGGGACTGGGAACTGAACATTCAGGGTTATATGTCCTATAGAAAGGACAGGCAGGTGGGCAGAGGAAGTGGGGTAGTCCTGTTGGTGAGGGATGTAATTCAGTCCCGTGCGAGGGGTGACAGGGACTGACGATGTAGAATCGCTGTGAATAAAATTGAGGAATTGTAAAGGTAAGAAGACATTAATGGGAGTTATTTACAGGCCCCCAAACAGCAGCCTGGATATAAGGTGCAAGTTGCAGCAGGAGTTAAAGTTGGCATGTAACAGAGGTAATGCCACTGTGGTTATGGGATATTTCAATAGGCAGGTAGACTGGGAAAATCAGGTTGGTTCAGGACCCCCTGAAAGAGAGTTTGTAGAATGCCTCTGAGATGGATTCTTAGAGCAGCTTGTATTGAACCCTACCAGGGAAAAGGCAATTCTGGATTTAGTGTTGTCTAATGAACCAGATTTAATAAGGGAACTCACGGTAAAGGAACCACTAGCAGGCAGTGACCATAATATGATAAGTTTTAATCTGCAGTTTGAGAGGGAGAAGGTTAAATCAGAAGTGTCAATGTTGCAGTTGAACAAAGGGGACTATGAAGGCATGAGAGAAGAGCTGGTCAAGGTCAACTGGAAAGGGATCCTAGCAGGAATGATGGTGGAACAGCAATGGCAGGAATTTCTGGGCATAATCCAGAAGATGCAGGATCATTTCATTCCAAAGAGGAAGAAGGATTAGACAATGGACAATAGGTGCAGGAGTAGGCCATTCGGCCCTTCGAGGCAGCACCGCCATTCAATGTGATCATGGCTGATCATCCCCAATCAGTACCCCATTCCTGCCTTCTCCCATATTCCCTGACTCGGCTATTTTTAAGAGCCCTATCTAGCTATCTCTTGAAAGCATCCAGAGAACCTGCCTCCACCGCCCTCTGAGGCAGAGAATTCCACAGACTCACCACTCTATGTGAGAAAAAGTGTTTCCTCGTCTCCGCTCTAAATGGCTTACTCCTTATTCTTAAACTGTGGCTCCTGGTTCTGGACTCCCCCAACATCGGGAACATGTTTCCTGCCTCTAGTGTGTCCAAGCCCTTAACATCTTATATGTTTCAAGGGGAGTAAGAGGCAACCATGGCTGACAAGGGAAGTTAGGGATGGAATAAAACTAAACGAAAAGGCGTATAACATGGCAAAGAGTAGCAGGAAGCCAGAGGATTGGGAAACTTTCAAAGGACAACAGAAGGAAACAAAAGGGGCAATGCGGGGTGAAAAGATGAAGTACGAGCGGAAACTGGCCAAGAATATAAAGAAGGATAGTAAAAGGTTCTTTAGATATGTTAAGAGAAAAAGATTAGTAAAGACAAATGTGGGTCCCTTGAAGGCATAAACAGGTGACATTATTATGGGGAACAAGGAAATGGCAGAAGAGTTGAACAGGTACTTTGGTTCTGTCTTCACTAAGGAAGACAGAACCAATCTCCTAGATGTACTGGATGATCTATGGAGAGAGAGGAACTGAAAGAAATTGGCATTAGGTGAGAAATAGTATTGGGTAATCTGATGGGACTGAAGGCTGATAAATCTTCAGGGCCCGATGGTCTGTATCCCAGGGGACTCAAGGAAGTGGCATGTGGATGCATTGGTGATCATTTTCCAATGTTCTACAGATTCAGAATCAGTTCCTGTGGATTGGAGGGCTGCTAATGTTATCCCACTTTTCAAGAAAGCAGCAAGAGAGAAAACAAGAAATTATAGACCAACTAGCCGACCAATGGTGGGGAAGATGCTGGAGTCAATTATTAAAGAAGTCACAACGGTGCATTTGGATAGCAGTAAAAGGATCGGTCCAAGTCTGCATGCATTTATGAAGGGGGAATCCTGCTTGAATAATTGTCTGGGATTGTGTGACAAGTAAAATGGATGAAGGAGAGCCAGTGTATCTGGACTTTCAGAAAGCCTTTGATAAGGTCCCACAGGAGATTAGTGGGCAAAATTAGAGTACATGGTATTGGTGGCAGGGTATTGACATGGACAGAGAATTGGTTGGCAGACAGAAAACAAAGAGTAGGAATAAACGGGTCCCTGTCGGAATGGCAAGCAGTGGCGAGTGGAATGCCGCAAGGCTCGTTGCTCGGGCCGCAACTATTTACAATAAGTATTCATGATTTAGATGAAGAGATTAAAAGTAACACTGGCAAATTTGCAGATGACACAAAGCTGGGTGGCAGTGTGAAGTGTAAAGAGGATGCTAGGTGGTTGCAGGTTGACTTGGACAGGTTGAGTGAGTGGGCAAATGCAGTATAATGTAGATAAATGTGAGGTTATCCACTTTGGTGGCAAGAACAAGGAGGTAGATTGTTATTCAATGGTGTCAGATTAGGAAAAAGGGAAGTGCAACGAGACCTGGGTGTCCTTGTACATCAGTCACTGAAAGTAAACAGCAGTTACAGCAGGCAGTGAAGAAAGCTAATGGCATGTTGGCCTCCATTACGAGAGGATTTGAGTACAGGAGTAAAGGGTCTGTCCCACTTTCACGACCTAATTCACGACCTCTGCCGAGTTTGCCCTCGACTCATTCTCGCAGCATGGTCATCACGAGGTCGTAGGAGGCCTTAGATCATAGGTAGGTTGTAGGAGATCGTGATGCTAGTCGTAGGTACTCGTGGCATCAAGTAGGTCACGCCGTTTTTCTAGCATGATGAAAAATGTCCACAAGTAAAAAAGGTCATGAATAAGGTCATGAAAGTGGGACAGGCCCTTAAAGAGGTCCTTCTGCAGTTGTACAGGGCCCTGGTGAGACCACATCTGGAGTATTGTGTGCAGTTTTGGTCTCCTAATTTGAGGAAGGACATTCTTGCTATTGAGTCAGTGCAGTGTAGGTTCACAAGGTTAATCCGCGGGGTGGCGGGACTGTCATATGAGAAAAGATCGGAAAGACTGGGCTTGTATTCGCTGAAATTTAGGATGAGGGGGGATCTTATTGAAACATATAAAATTATAAAAGGACTAGGCAAGTCCAGAACTAGGGGCCACAGTCTAAGAATAAAGGAATTAAAACTGAGGTGAGCAAAAAAACTATTTCACCCAGAGAGTTGTGAATTTGTGGAATACTCTGCCACAGAAGGCAGTGGGGGCCAATTCACTGGATGTATTTAAAAGAGAGTTGGATAGAGCTCTTGGGGCTAGCGGAATCAACGGGGTATGGGGAGAGGGCTGGCACGGGTTACTGATTGTGGATGATC
Organism: Okamejei kenojei; assembly: GCA_035221665.1. NCBI lineage: Eukaryota > Metazoa > Chordata > Chondrichthyes > Rajiformes > Rajidae > Okamejei > Okamejei kenojei. The sequence continues at coordinate 9,005,572 of CM069149.1, read as the reverse complement.
AGTCATGATCACGATGAATGGCAGTGCTGGCTCGAAGGGCCAAATGGCCTCCTCCTGTACCTATTTTCTATGCTTCTATGGCCGGAAACATCAGCCCTTCCTTCTCTCCAGAGATGCTGCCAGACCCGCTGAGTCACTCCAGCAATCTGTCCATCCATTTCGTTAACCTAATTATTAACTATATACCTGCATGCCAATCCTTTGCTTCATGCACTTGACGCCCAGATCCCTTTGTTCTGCAACATTCACAGAGTTTAATGGTTTGCATTTTTATTCTTTCCCTTCAAAGTAGATAACCTGACATCGCTGGGGGCTGCGATCATCAGCAGCCTGCATGTGTGGAGCAGACCAGCAAACAGCGCAGCACGTCATTTTCGACTGCGATGTCCTCTGCCCCCTGGTGGTGGGGTAGACCTCAGGGCCCTCGACAACAGCACATTGAACCGGCTACAGCGCTGGGAGGGCGTTACATAACTTCTGCTGCCTCAAACGCAAGAAGAAGAAGACCTCACACTTCCCCACATTTTGTTCTGCCAACCAGCTTCACTTCATTTTTCAATATCCCTTTACAGCCTCAGTGTACCCTCTCTACAATTTGCTGCACTACATTTGTATCAACAGCAACATGTCCTTTCATTCAAGTCATTGAAGTGGAACGGAAACAGTCATGATCCCTACACTCTGTGGCACACCTTTACAATCTGAAAACAACTCATTTATTGCAGCTCTTTTCTGCTGGATGGCCAATACCCTATCCATGGCAACATATAAAATACTTCACACAAAACAAGTCTCACATTGTACTTATGATATCAGATTTAAACTTTAGAGACAATTAAGGTGCATTCTATTTGTCGCAACAATGCACTGACCCAGACTGTCACAAAAGTAATACTGACAGAACTAATTGAACAGATGCTCAGGAAAGCTCTTAATTACATTCTTCTAATTTGCAACATTCATTACTTTACTCATTACAATGTTTCAGCTCGATGCTGTTCATGCACAAGTTAAGATTAAAGACAGTACACCAAGAGCTAGGAATCTGCTCCTCGTAATTTTGGTTCAGCTTTCATTTTTTTTCCCTATTTGTGTGGTCTTGCCTGCTTTGTTCTTAGGAATACATCACACTGAGCCTAACTGCAACATTTCGTTATTTGGTGTCACCTAATCAGAGATATTCCATTTGTTCCGTCTTCACTGATGCACAAGGCTAACTTATGGGCCTGGCTCACGGTGCGAGTTGACCCACGAGGTACTCCGAGTGAAAGACTCGTGGTTGTGTACGAGAGCAAGTTTATGAACAAGAGTTTAACCGAGTTCCCACGGGTGTGACTAAGTTTGCCAATTACTTCTAATTTCTGCGATTTTTCCAAGTTCCTCTCCCGAGTTACCAAGTTCCTCTCCCGGGTTACTCTTGAACCAACTGTGAATGAAAGCCTGTTTTAACTATCAAATAGAGGAGCTGGACAGCATCTTATTCAGTATTGAAAGTTATTCAATTTCAGAACTTATAAAAACTAGGCAGGATCCCGGCCCCGCACCCGCTACCATTGTGCAGCAAGGAGGAGGTGGCGGCGAAACAACAGTGTAAAAAGAAGACAACTCCATCCTGCGGCTTTGAGTTAAAAATAAATTCAGCGCGGCCGCGTCTATTGATATGACCTACAAAGGTAAAATGCGCACCGTCCAGTGCCAGAGCTAGGCTGGGATCATTCTCTGCTCTCATCTCTCTCTTGCTGTGTGCGCGTTAGCAGGGGGAAGAGCGGTCTACCTCGCTGGGGCACAAGACCACTGCCGCCTGCCCCTTGCAGCCATCAACTTGTTTGTTCCTTTGGTGCGCCTCATCTGCCCTGCTCCCATCCCAGCGCTGCCCCAGCTCTCTGCCCCATTCTCTTGTAACGAGGAGGGATCCGGCTGGCTGGCTTGGTGGGTGGGTGAGCAGGGAGGGGGAGTGGGTACAAACCGCCGAATCCATTCTCAAAAGTCGGGCAGATCCGTGTAGAACTCACGTTTCTCTCTGCTTCATATACGTGGGAATTTCCTCAGCAGGCAGCAGCATCTCTGGAGAGAAGGAATGGGTGACGGGATGACGTTTAAAATTTAAATCATGGGCAAACCATCTTGCCCCAGGCTGCTTTACATTATTTATTGTGTTGAGTTGTTTGTGAGGCGGGGACTTCTCTGAGGGTCGCCACCTTATAGTGGAGACATATGCGTGTGCCTTAGATCCTGTAAGCTGGCCTCATGGCAGGAAGGTGGAGGGGGAGGTCCCTGACAAAGCGCGGCCCAAGAAGATGACCTCAGTGGAACTGGCCGAGGATGGTGTTTGGCCGGCGGTTGAGAAGGTGGAAGAAAGCTGCAGCAGGGAGAGACTCCCAACCGTGGTGGAACCCATATCATTGGACCCGGGACTGTCAGTGAATGTTGTTCGAAAAGTGTTACCAATCTCTTTTGTTGGAGGGTCATTGCCTGATAATAGAATTACAGAGTCAAACAGCACAGAACCATCCCTTCACATCCTTTGTACCCATCCGCACTAATTGCATTTGCTCAAATTGGGTCCTTATCCTTTCCCTGCCTGTCTATTTAAATACTTTAGAGAACAGCGCGGAAACAGGCCCTTTAGCCCACCGGGTCTGTGCCGACCAACGATCCCTGCACATTAACACCATCCTACCCACACTAGGGACAACTTTTACAAGCCAATTAACCTGCAAACCTGAACATCTTTGGAGTGTGGGAGGAAGCCGAAGATCTCGGAGAAAACCACGCAGGTCACGGGGAGACATACACACAAAGTCATTCACATCAAGATCCTTTTTGTTTTGATGCTCGTTTTTTGAGCTGATGAAACTGCAATGTTACAGTTCAATCACAATCACTGGAAGCACAGAACACTTTGTGAGCTTTCCAAACCTTGGTGCAACAAACAATGTGAAATCAAGAGGGTAATGCAGAGAGTGACAGTAATAATTCCAATCAGCACAATCTAAATCAAGACAGGATCAGCCTCCACACAGGGACTTTCCCACAGTCCGTGTCTGCCCATCATCACCACCCCCGTGCCCCTGACGCTTTCTTGTCTACCTGTGTGTGTCAGAGAGATGGCACCAAATGCCCTGGACACCACTCTGTACTGCTGCACCTTTCAACTGTGATGCCCAACTGTTCCCGGTGGGATTTGAGGAAGGGCTCCAGCAGAATGGACAAGGAGGGGAGTCAGGTTAAAGAGGGCGGACTTGTCTGTTCTGAGCAGTCCCTGGGCTTCAGTCAAGGGTCAATGTGTGGGGCAGTGCCCTGGAGTTACATCCTTTAGACATCCACTATGGTTCCCCGCTCCCCGTCCCTCTCTCAATATGTGATGGAGAATGGCCGAGAATATCACTGATTTCGCATCCAATCCTGTAAAATGTGAAGAGTTAAGATTGTCATATGTCAGTTTAAAGTTGCAGCTTTACCATCTGAGATGGAGCACAAAGACGCAGCAGAAATTTGGAAACGTCATCCCGTCACCCATTCCTTCTCTCCAGAGATGCTGCCTGCCCGCTGAGCTAAAGAGTGCCCACGGTAGACTCACGAGTCACTAAGGTAAACGCACGGGCCACTACGTTATTACAACGAGTTTAAATGTTTCAATTATTAACTTGAACAGTAAATTTGACTCGTGGAAAACCTCAAACATGTTTGAATTTTTTCACGAGTTAACAAGTTTCACGGGTACCTGCCGTTAGTGCCACGAGTCGCTAAGTTGTGCGCGCGAGTTCCGACGTTCCCGCTACGTTAATTGTACGTGATTACCGCGAGTGAAAACTCGGGGTCCCTCGTGAGTCAACTCGCACCGTGAGACAGGCCTTTTATGCTTTTCGTTTCCCTGATCTGTCAGATTTATTGATTACTTCAAGCATTGCTTTATTTCAAATGTACAGTACCTACAACATGTTTTTATTATCATTTAAACTCTTAGTAATCTTAAGCAGGCAATCAGGTTTTAGGTTTTGAGAACAGATCCGAAAACCGACCTACTTATACTTGAAAAGATAAAGATCAAAAGCAAAGTCAACTCTCTGCAACAAAGAACAACCAGCATTTTATACTTGGCAGCACTAATGCTTGATACAACATTTGATCAGAATGTTCAGAGTCTGGATGGATATAAAGTTTTTTTTGGAGATAAAGCTCTGTATCCCATCCTCATTTATTACATTTTACTGTTAGTTTATTACTAAATCTCTCGGCTACTTGACTAATTATACCATTACAGCTAAAATTCAAATCGGCCAAAAAGATTAATATTTATACAGTCCTATTGACGTCTTAGTTCTCCCCGAAATTCAATCTAATTATTTTGCTATGTTAAGCAATGTGGTAATGAACAAATAACCAGTTAGAGCATATATAGGCTAGGAATCAAGTGCTTAACTCCAAGGTAATGCTGCGAGATGATATATCCGTGAAAGAGACCTTAACTAGTTTGGCTGATGATGTGGTTCTTTGAGGATCCTTCTGCTCTTTAAACCTGACTTCCCTCCTACTTACAAACAATCTCAGTCTCATATGGAACTCACATCAACTATCGAGCAGGTGCCAGCACATCTCACCCCCCCCCACCCTATCTCACTCCCACCCAACCATCACCCCCCCCCCCCCCCCCAACCCCCTCCCCATCTCACTACCCCCCCCCCCCCCCCCCACCCCACATCCAACACTGGACACACATTAGCACAATGGCAAAAGCCTGATTCACGATATTTCCGTTTCCTCCATTTCTTGCTGGAGCCAGCAGACCTATGGACAACAATTCTATTAACACAAATGAGATTACTGTCCATGCTAAAATTAGAATTGCTTTATTTCAATTTTAATGCTTTATTAATGAAAATTTAAATCTCATGCATTAAACATTCAAAGGTTTTCCAAAGTGTGTCAGAACATGGTGCGGGCAATGCCTATTTGCAACATGCAAAACACCACCTCATAAGATTCCTCTCAAGTCAAGTCAGATTTATTCGTCTCGTGCACAATAAAGTGCAGTGAAATGAATTTTTTTAAAAACACACAATACACAATAAAAATTTATCACAAACATCCACCACAGCATTCGTCATTGTAGTGGAAGGCACAAAGTTTAGTCAGTCCTCCTCCATTCTCCCCCGTAGTCGGGACCACAACCCTCCGCAGTCGCCGCTGCTGACGGCCAGATGTAGACAAGGTAAGTCCTGAATCGGTGCCTCCCTACCAGAGAACGCAGCGTCAAGATGGTGTAGGCCGCAGGTGGTGGTCGAAGTGGCTTGTACTCCAATTAAGTATAAGCCATTTGGCGCACCAGGGAATCTAAACTAATCCAATCTGTCTGCAGATGGTATTTTTCCGTTATATTCCCTGACAGTCTCAATGTCTCTTAAATGGTGCAATCATATCTGCTTCTACCACCTACCAAGCACTGAATTACAGGCATGTAGCAGTCTGTACAAGAAAACATTTTGTCTCACAAATCTCCTTTAAACTTTCCCCTCTATCTTAAACATGCCAACTAATATTTGACATTTTTACCCTGGGACAAGGACTGGTTTATTTACCATATGTACGCCTCTCGTAATGATCTGAACTGCACACAATACTTCAGATCAAAGTTGTATATCCCTTAATAAGTATAAGGAGCAGTTGTTATTGGGCAAGTCCACATCTGACACGTGGGTGTCGTTTAAAGGCCAGTTGATTAAAGTTAAGGACTGGCATGTGCCGATGAGGAAGAGGGATAAGAATATGTGAATGTGAATCTTGGATGACCAAAGAGGTTTTAAATGTGGTGTTTGACAGCACCCTCTCCCTTGGTTGTCGCTTTGATCCCTTTAACTGGCTGACAGGCCAATCCCCAGCATCCCTGGTAATAGCTGGGTCAAATTAGCTGATATTGGTTGGCTACTTGAATCTAGTCAGCTGACCCCTATAAAACCCTGGCATTCTAGCCAGAGGGGGTTGTTTCTCCGCTGGTTGTTGTCTCCTGTTGCAGGTTTGAGGAAGACTGAAACACTGGGACAAACCCAAGACCACCAGCACCAATGTGTGGTCAAGAGATGACTGCTGAGAAAGAAGCCCTAGACAGCCAGTGCCTCCACCCGAGGGTAAAACTGAGTGGCAGTGGCTAGAGATGCCAAAACCTCTTCTTGCCCACAGACAATGAGGAAGTACATGCAGTCATGCATGCACGCACACACTTGCTACCAGGATAATCCAGAGACCGCCAGTGCTGCCTCTTCAATCCCAAAGCTGAGCTGCCAGGAAGAAACCTGCACTGTCAGCATCTCCTCTCCATGCAAAGGTGGACTGCAGGAACAAGCCTGAGATTGCCTTGCCATTCCTCCTTCGAAGACCAGGACTAAGCTGCTGGGACAAGCCTGAGCTCACCAGCGTCATTGCATATACACTCTGCCGGTGAGGGACAGTGTCCTCTTGCAGTCCAAGGCATTTTTTTTAACCACTCTAAATAAAATATATCATATGTGTTAACCCTACTGCGAATGCCAGTATGGTCAGAAGGTTGGTTTGGGAGGACAATGATCAGGCTAAGGTTTGTGACCAATGGTGATTCTGCAGGGATTTATGTTGGGACCTCTATTATTTGCGATATATATAAATGATTTAGATGTGAATGTAGATGGGTTGGTTAGTAAGTTTGCAGATGACACCAAGATTGCTGGGGTGCTGACCATGGAAAGCTGTCATAGTATCCCACTAGATGTAGATAAGCTACACAAATGGGTGGAAAAATGGCAGATGGCATGTAATCCGAGCAAGCGTAAGGTGTTGTACTTTGGCAGATTGAATGCAAGTAGAAAATTTACAGTTAATGGCATGACCCGAAAGAGCATTAGTGGACAGAGTGATCTTGAGGTCCAAATCCATAACTCCCTGAAAGTGGTTACTCGAGCTGATAGAGTTGTACAGAAGGCAGATGATACGTTTGCCTTTGTGGGTGGGGGGATTGAGTAAGAGTTAGGAAGACATGATGCAACTTTGTAGGACTTTCATGAGGCTGCATTTGGAGTATTGTGTGCAGTTCTGGTTCCCCCATTCCAGGAAGGTTGAAGAAGCACTGGAAAGGGTTCAGGGGAGGTTTACCAAAAGTCGTATTCCATTTGGGTAGCTTACAACCCAAAAGATCTCATCAAAGAATTCCCCAATTTTAGGTCAATTTCATCCCCCCCCCATGCCCCTGCACCCACCTTATGGAAGGGTAAGGTGTGAAAACGACAGATCAAAGCAGATGCTGATCAAGGGAATCTGATTATCTAGAATCTAGAATGGTTCATTGTTGGCTGAGGGGAAGGTGGCAAAGGCATATAAACAGTAAAATGAATTAGGACAGTGAAACTAGGTGGAGAACTAGGGTGGGGCAGGAACGGTGAGAGGGGGAAAACAAAGGTGACTTGAAGTTAGACTTTGGATCCAATTTTCTCCACTCACCATGGATCCCCAAAGGGACCTTGTCAAATGCTTTACTGGTCCATGCAGACAACAGCCAATGCCCAACATTCATAAATCTTCTTCACTTCTTCAAAAAACTCTATCACATGTGTGAGACAAGACCTCCCCTGGTCAAAGCCATGCTGACTATCTCCAAGTCTACAATTTTCCAAATGCGAGTAGATCATGTCCCTGGAGTCTTATCCCTGGAGAGTTATGAACGTTGTGAGTCTCTGGAATTCTCTGCCACAGAAGGTAGTTGAGGTCAGTTCATTGGCTATATTTAAGAGGGAGTTAGATGTGGCCCTTGTGGCTAGAGGGATCGGGCGTATGGAGAGAAGGCAGGTACGGGATACTGAGTTGGATGATCAGCCATGATCATATTGAATGGCGGTGCAGGTTCGAAGGGCCGAATGGCCTACTCCTGCACCTATTTTCTATGTTTCTATGTTTCAATTATTTCCCTGCCATTGATCAAAGGCTCACTGGCCAAGCATTTCCTGGGTTGCCCCTATTACCTTTCATAAACAAAGGAACACCACTGGCTATTCTTCAGTCTACTGATACCTCACCCATGACAATAGAGGATACAAAAATATAGCATACTGCCCCAGCAATCTACTTCCTCACTTCCCTCAATATTCTGGGGTGACCTATTAGAAACACATAACATTATGATACAAATAGATAGTCAGAATTTTTCTTCGAGTCAGTGTCAAACACTAGAGGTAAGATCTGAGGGGTGAAAGGGGAAAGGAGATTTGCCAGGGAGCTGGTAAAGATGCATTAATGCAGATGCGTGAATGCAGATGGGATTAGTTTGGGTTAGCATCAAGGTGGGCTGAAGTTCCACTGTTGTAATGATCTCTACCTTCCAACTTCCATTTCCAAATCCCTCTCAGATCGCTCTCAAAACTGCCAAGCAACACAATGAATCATTTAACTTCAAATCTGATTCCATCTATAAGATCACTACCAATAACATCTCCTACAGTTATGATAGAATACCAAGGGTGCAGAACCAATGATGCAACCCGAAATTAGGCATCTGTCCAAAACACTCCCAAAAGCTGGCCTTGAGCTTAAGGCAAACCGTCCCTTTGATTCCAGAAGATTGTTTATTTTTCTGTGAAAGTTCGTTGTCAGCTAGAACGGACGAGAGGATTTCTAACCTCGCCATCAGACAACTTCACTCGTTGACAAATGCTGCAGCCGGACAACAAAACTGAGAAGCAGCAGAGGTGCACAGAGCGTCATTCAATGAACAAACCCTGAATACTTCCAGGAAAACAAGGACCAAGTCCATGGATTATCCAGCTATTGAATTTGGCATCAAATCCTGTGTCTTAATCAGGTCCAGAGATAATGTGTTGCAAGGGATCTTCAGTGTTCATTTAAATGGGCCAGTGGCACAAATGTAATGCTGTTGCATCACAGCTCCAGGTTACCCTGACCCTCTGCTGTTGTGTGGATAATATCCAGGTGTTCCATTTTCCTCCCACAGCCCAAAGGCATGTGCGATGCAAGATGAATTGGCCTTTGTGCATTTTCTCTAGCACTGTACATAGGGGAGTGATAGACTCTTGGGGGTGAGGGAGGTTGGGATAGTTGACGGAAATGGAGATAATAAAATGGAATTTGTGCAGCAACAGTGTAACTAGGTATTTGTTTGTGTATATTCAGTGGGCTGAAGGACTTGTTGCCATTTATATTATTCTCGTTTTTTTTCTTTCAATGGAATTATTTTCTAAAGGACAGCTGTAAATTGTACATTTGTGTATTTTAAATCTAGTGTAAAGCTTCTAATGTAATGCATCCTATTTTCAGAACACAATGTACAACATGCCACTAATTTCCTCATTAGCTATCATCAATAGCATGATTAATCAATTTTTATAAATTTCAAAGTGCTTAACAGAACTGAAAAATTGCTAAAGGTAAACTATAAAATGCAGACGCTTGTAAATGCCTGATTTATTTTACTAGACCTGAAGCAATTTCACACTGCATCCTGTAAAACAATGCCAAGGCAGCCCAATTACAGAGGTAACAAAGCATTTATGATAGACACAGAGTTTAATTTCTAACCACTAACAATGCAGCATACTCTCAGTACAGATTTGCTGTTAGTCTTTTTTTTTTTTGCTCAGAATTTGAGTGGGAATTGAACCGACAATCTTCGGACTCATATGCAGGATTCCTACCAATTGAGCCACATCTGACACAAAGTGCTGGAGCAAAGAGAGAGAAGGGTCTGAAGAAGGGTCTCGACCCGAAACCGTCGCCTATCTCCTTCGCTCCTTAGATGCTGCTGCACCCGCTGAGTTTCTCCAGCTTTTTGTGTAACCCCCAGTGCTGGAGCAAAGGGCCAGTCCCACTTTAACGACTTAATTCACATCCTCTGCTGAGTTCGCCCTTTACTCTTACTCGCAGCATGGTCATCACGAGGTCGTAGGTAGGTCGTAGCAGGCTGTGATGCTAGTCTTAGGTACTAGTGGCATCAAGTAGGTCGTGGCGTTTTTCTAGCATGATGAAAAATGTCCACGAGTAAAAAAGGTTGGGAATTAGGTCGTGAAAGTGGGACACGCCCTTAACTCAGCAGGACAGACAGCAAGGAATGGGTGACGTTTCGGGTCGAGAACCTTCTTTGTCTGAAGAAGGGTCTGGACCCGAAACATCATCCATTCCTTGTCTCCAGAAATGCTGCCTGTCCGTTACTCCAGCATTTTGTGTTTATCTGCGGTTGAAACCAGCATCTGTAGATCCTTCCCACTCAAAGCATTGATGATAATCTACCAGCATCCTGTAATACATTGCCTTTATTCAACATGTCAACCACAAACCAAAGCTTAATTCTTTCCACATCCTCTCCAAAAACCAAGCAGATACATAAAATTAATTGTACAAATATTCACATTAATGGGTCAATTTTATCCTTGTGCCATGATTTGAAGTTGAACATTTAAATGCATGAGAGCCCTTTCAATTTAGTATTTAGAAATATATATTTATTTTTATGGTTATAGTCCCAGCAATGAGAACTCAAACTTTGATGAAACCAAATTACCAGGTGATTAAGTGTATATTTGTAAATCATAGTAAAATTTATGCCATAATAAAAGCATTGAAATACTGAATAAGTACCATAATTCATAAAGACACCCACATTAAAAAAAAACAATGTGCTGGATTTTGCTGGCCAAGCATAATAGCAGCATTTTCAACATCATAAACATTTGCTAATTCACTTATGTAAAGCTAACCAGAGTTAATCAAATTCAATTACTTTAATCAAGGACAAAATATCCAGGTTCTGCATCAAATATTTATTTAACTAACAATACATTTTAGAATCTAATATTTGCAATTATCCCAGTCGAAACAAGAGAGTTCAAATTTCCATTTGGAGCAATTAAATACATTTTGCACAGAGGGAAACAAGCCATTGCTAAGGATCCCAATCTGAAATGTCAATCTATCCTATATCTCCAAAGATGCTTCCTGACCCACTGAGTTACTCCAGCACTTTGTGTCCATCTTTGGTACAAACCAGCATTTGCTGATCTTCCTTATCACACACTTGAATATTATTGTTTGCCCAATATTAATTTCAACATGTGCGAATCTCAACTCCAAAGAATTTAAAGGTCCTGAAATACAATAGCTTCAAACAAGTTTGATCCTGCAGCTGGACTGTATAATACATTTCTGCAAAGCAAACAATACTCAAGCCTGTTCTTTCTACCAGTGAAAATGATTGTGGCAGATCAGATTGTGACCTCAACTCTGCATTCCTGTCTATCGCTTTATTTCTCCACCCGCCCGAATCAGCGAGGCTTCAACAGCTCTCAAAATGCTGGGTTGTGAGCTGCCCAAGCAAAATATAACATGCTGTTCCTCCAGTTTGCATGCAGCCTCAAACTTACAGTGGAGGAGCCAATATGGACAGGACAGAAAAGCCGATATGGGAGTGGGAAGAGGTGTTAAAATGTTTGGCACAGGCCTTGGAGGACTGAGCATAGGTGTTCAGCGAAACAGTGACCCAGTCTGCGCTTGGTCACATCTATATATAGCAGTCCACACCTGAAACAGCAGATACAGTAGATGAGGTTGGAAGCGGTGCAAGTGAACCTCTGCCTCACCCGAAACGACTGTCAGGGACCTTGGATGGAGTAGAGGGAGGAGGTATAGGGACAGGTGTGGGATCTCCTACAGTTACAGGGGAAAGTACCTGGGGTGGAGGTAGTTTGAGTGGGAAGGGATGAGTTAACCAGGGGGTTACCTAGGAAACCCCTCCCCAATTATAAAAAAAAAGTGTGGGGCAGAATTTCCAGACACCACTTTTTCCTGACTAAAGTCTCCAACCAAAAGAAGCCAAAGAATCATTGCAGAGTGCCATTCACGTAAGATTCAGTTCAGGTCTTAACAGAGGCTGTGGAATTCCTTCACCAACAGGCAATGAAGTGACATGATGAATTCAGTTGAATTTCTGCCCCAAATTAACCTGAAGGTCAAATTTACATTCTGCTGCACACTTCAAACTGACAGATGCAGCGTTAAATTCCACTTATTGATGCAGATCAGGCACACATTCCAAATTCATTGTAAATGGTGTTTTGATTATGTCAGTGGGAATGATTTTTAAACATTAGTCATTTCAAACTGCAAAGATTTTCAGTGAGCTGCAGCTCGGACGCTTGGCTACAAAAAGAGATAAATGGCACCATGGGAAATGTTAAGAATATTTGAGCTGAAACAGCTACATTCTCCTAACAGCAGAAGCAAATTAAATTCAGGGATCACTCAAGTCAAACAATTAGCATTCAGATGTGAAAATGTCAACATCCTTCATTTTTACAACTCTTCATTTGAATGTTATAGAATAGAAATTGAATTGCCCAAACCATACAGCTCCATATGTGGAAATATGCTGTGGAAAGAATTTCCACAAATAGTATCAATGTATACATGGCATACATCCCTTAATTAATTCATTTACACCAACACCTATTATTCCGAGACAAAAATGCTGGAGAAACTCAGCGGGTGCAGCAGCATCTATGGAGCGAAGGAAATAGGCAACGTTTCGGGCCAAAACACAAGGGTTTCAGCCCGAAACGTTGCCCATTTCCTTCGCTCCATAGATGCTGCTGCACCCGCTGTGGTTCTCCAGCATTTTTGTCTACCTTCGATTTTCCAGCATCTGCAGTTCCTTCTTAAACCTATTATATCTATCAGCTTTGTCCTTGCTATGAAGTTGCATAGCATTTACATAACAGTTATAAAGCCAATCGGACACCAAATGACCACCATATATCTATTTATTTATTTATTTAAAATCACTGAGGAAAAACTTTATTCATTTTTGCCAGTAAATAAGCTACGCTCGATTTTAACGTTTAAAAAAAACTCAAAGCAAACAATACACTATGCAAATATTGAGTCCCTTCCACAACAGGAAGGTTTGCGCAGAGGGAATGATCAATGCAGTCTATCATGGGTAAACAAATATATTTGTGCCAATGAATAGAGCTTTAAAAAATATAAAGATCTAAATAGTAATGAAAAAAAAAAATCTGTAATGAGAAACAGAAAATCATCAACTTATCCAGTCCTGGGTAGGGATTAATCAAATCCACACGGGATGTCAATGGTCCCAAAATCAAATATTCACTCGGATCATGCTGCATCTTTCCATTTAAACAGGAGACTGTTGAGACATTGTCTTCAGAGTTGTGCAATTGCAAACAATAATTGAACAGTTAAAATTGCTCATCTCTTTAAGATAAGGCATGTTTATTCTAAACCCCTCCTTAAAACAAGTTAAACTTGGCTAGTTATTCACAAAGCCCTTAGTGATAAGTTATTGTATGGTGCAACCACAGTATCAACATCTGGAAATGAATAATCATCTAAGTAGTTAATTATCAACTCATAATGTCCACAGCTTCTCTCGAAGATTGTGCAGGAGTTCAGGAAACTTTGTTTTACCATCTCATTGTCTTTCCTCCATTCCCATTAACAATTTCAGAACAATATGCATAACTTCCATCTGTTTCAGCTACCTAACCTCCAACCCTTTGCAGGAAGATACAGTGGCTTGCAAAAGTCTTCATACCCCTTGAACATTTCCACATATTGTCACATTACAATCACAAACGAAAATGTATTTTTTGGGGATTTTATGTGATAGACCAACACAAAGTGGTGCATAATTGTGAAGTGGAAGGAAAATGATACATGGTTTCCAAATTTTATTACAAATAAAAAACTGAAAAGTGTGGCATGCAAAAGTATTCAGCCCCCCTGAGTCAATACTTTGTAGAACCACCTTTCGCTGCAATTACAGCTGCAGGTCTTTTGGGGTGTGTCTCTACCAGCTTTGCACATCTAGAGACTGAAATTTTTGCCCATTCTTCTTTGCAAAATAGCTCAAGCTCAGTCAGATTGGATGGAGAGCGTCTGTGAACAGCAATTTTCAAGTCTTGCCAGAGATTCTCAATTGGATTTAAGTCTGGACTTTGACTGGGCCATTCTAACACATGAATATGCTTTGATCTAAACCATTCCATTGTAGCTCTGGCTGTATGTTTAGGGTCGTTGTCCTGCTGGAAGGTGAACCTCCTCCCCAGTTTCAAATCTTTTGCAGACTCTAACAGGTTTTCTTCCAAGATTGCCCTGTAATTGGCTCCATCCATCTTCCCATCAACTCTGACCAGCTTCCCTGTCCCTGCTGAAGAAAAGCATCCCTACAGCATGATGTTGCCACCACCATGTTTCACAGTGGGGATGGTGTGTTCAGGGTGATGTGCAGTGATAGTTTTCCGCCACACATAGCGTTTTGCATTTAGGCCAAAAACTTCAATTTTGGTCTCATCAGACCAGAGCACTTTCCTCCACATGTTTGCTGTGTCCCCCACATGGCTTGTGGCAAACTGCAAATGGGACTTCTTATGGCTTTGTTTCAACAATGGCTTTCTTCTTGCTACTCTTCCATAAAGGCTCGATTTGTGGAGTGCACGACTAATAGTTGTCCTGTGGACAGATTCTCCCACCTGAGCTGTGGATCTCTGCAGCCCCTCCAGAGTGTTCATGGGCCTCTTGGCTGCTTCTCTGATCAATGCTCTCCTTGCCCGGCCTGTCAGTTTAGGTGGACGGCCATGTCTTGGTAGGTTTGCAGTTGTGCCATACTCTTTCCATTTTCGGATGATGGATTGAACAGTGCTCTGTGAGATGTTCAAAGCTTGGGATATGTTTTTATAACCTAACCCTGCTTTAAACTTCTACACAACTTTATCCCTGACCTGTCTGGTGTATTCCTTGGGCTTCATGATGCCCAAGGAACATTGTTTGTTAGAAACATAGAAACATAGAAATTAGGTGCAGGAGTAGGCCATTCAGCCCTTTGAGCCTGCACCGCCATTCAATATGATCATGGCTGATCAAATTGTTCACTAATGTTCTCTAACAAACCTCTGAGGCCTTCACAGAACAGCTGTATTTATACTGAGATTAGATTACACACAAGTGGACTATATTTACCAATTAGGTGACTTCTAAAGGCAATTGGTTGCACTGCATTTTATTTAGGGGTATCAGAGTAAAGGGGGCTGAATACTTTTGCACGCCACACTTTTCAGTTTTTTATTTGTAAAAAAATTTGAAAACCATGTATCATTTTCCTTCCACTTCACAATTTTGTGCCACTTTGTGTTGGTCTATCACATAAAATCCCAATAAAATACATCTACGTTTGTGGCTGTAACGTGACAAAATGTGGAAAAGTTCAAGGGGTATGAAAACTTTTGCAAGCCACTGTAATTGGGCCTCAAGCATCTGATTTTAGTTGAGTTATTTGGGATGGCTTAACTACCATTAAACTGTACTCTATTAAAGGTAAGGAAAATTAAAATCAATTCCACTTCCCTGGGCAGGCAGCTTTTCAGTAGCTCCTTTAATTATCTTGTATTTTCAGAAATATCTACAGCAAAAGCATTTGACTCACAGCACCACCTTCCCCATAACAGTGGTGGCAGAGCTATGCCATACTTTTCCCATTATCTGCTGAGAAAGCAAGCTATCAATGCAGATGTTGCCTGCACCTACCAACCCTTCACAAACCTGCTGGACCTCCCAACCACTTAAAAAATAAAGATTAAAAAAAACAGGTAATGAAGGCTTACACTCCAGGAGATATTGCAAAACTGGCTTAATGCTCTGAGAAATGCAAGTAACAATTTAATTTCCTACTATTGCAATTAAAGTTGAAGACAGGACCACAGGATGTCAATGGTCCCAAATGTAATATTCACCAGGATCTACTGTTAAGGCCCCGCACATATAGAAAGACGAAGACACGTACGGATCAACTCCAAGGCATCCACAGTTATGGGGAAAGTTTACAAGCAAATTGTAAAATAATAGAGGTCAAACGAGCAAATAGATGTTGCTGATCTCGTAAGCCTTTTAAATCTTGTGGAGCAGAACCAACTACTCAACCCCAACAGGACACAATTATATATTGGGATTCGGTGTATAAAATCATTTGATTGACTATTCTGATAAATATATGGGTTTGGGTCAAGTCATGCCAGCTCAGCTCTATACTTTATCCAGGTCATATATGTTTGTTTAATGCCAGGTTCACTTTAAGAAACGAGTTTCCGATGTACTTATTTAGCATTTCATCCTCACAGATCAATAACTTACGAGAGATAATTTACAGTATTGGGTCATGTACTAAAAAGCTTAAAATTCATGATTGGGAATTGGGAATGCTGCCCAGCCCAGTACACATAGCCCATCCATAATTACCTTTCAGAACTTGGAAGAAAGCCGACATTGGCTTACTGCAGACTTATTGAACTATTGCAGTCATTCTGGTGAAAGTAGGTCCAGGGTGCTGTTAGTTTGGGAGTTGCAGGAGTAACCAAGTAACTAAGAAGGACCAGCAATGTCGTTGTATGTCAAAAATATGTATGGCTTGGAAAGATTCCTGAATATCCCCATGCCCCGTCCTCATGCAGCTGCTGCTCTTCCCCTTCATAGAGCCATTTGTTATATGGGACAGTGGAGCTGCTGCCTCACAGCGCCAGACACCCAGGTTCGATCCTGACTATGGCTGCTGTCTGCGTGGAGCTTGCATGTTATCCCTGTGACTGCATGAGTTTTCTCCGGGTGCTCCAGTTACCTCCCACATTCCAAAGACGTGCAGGTTTATAATTTATTAGCTTCTGTTACATTATCCTAGTGTGTAGGATGCGAAAGTGGGACAACAGGTGATTGATGGTCGGTGTGGACTGTGTGGACCAAGGGCCTGTTCCCATGCTGTATCTACAAAAACAAAATGTTGGTTGGGGCATGTCGCTGGAGTAGCCTTGGGAAGTAACTGCAGTGCCTTTTGTAAATAGTATACAGTGATGGTTTCAATGGTTGAGGGACTCATTGTTTAGAGAGGTTGATGGGATGCCAATCAAGCAGACTGCTTTGCCTTGGAGGGTACACAAAAGGCTGGAGAAACTCAGCGGGTGCAGCAGCATCTAAGGAGCGAAGGAGATAGGCGACGTTTCAGGTCGAGACCCTTCTTCAGACTGGTCAGGGATCAGGGAAACGAGAGATATAGACGGTGATGTGGAGAGATAAAGAACAATGAATGAAAGATGTGCAAAAAAGTATTGATGATAAAGGGAACAAGCCATTGTAAGCTGTTTGTAGTGTGAAAATGAGAAGCTAGTGCGACTAGGGTGGGGAAGAGAGATAGAGAGAGAGAGAGAGAGGGAATGCCAGGGCCCGAGGGCTGAGGGAGAGGTGGGAAGGGGAGGAGACAGCAAGGGTTACAGCAAATGCTCCACATTTTTTTGATGCTGCCTGTCCCGCTGAGAGAGTAGGAAGAACGGTCTCAACCCAAAACGTCCCCCATTCCTTCTCTCCAGAGATGCTGCCTGTCCCGCTGAGTTACTCCAGCTTTTTGTGTCTCTCTTCAGTTTAAACCAGCATCTGCAGTTCTTTCCTACACAAGTAGAGAGTATTCTTTTATCCTCTCTATTTGTGCCTTGGAGATGGTGGAAAGGTCTTGGGCTGCCAGGAGAGGAGACACCACTTTCAGGATTCCCAGCCTCTTATCTAGAAGATCACCATCATCCCAGTGCTGAAGAAAGGCAAGACCTCATGCCTAAACTACTACCATCCAGTGGCCTTGACATCCAGCATCATGAAATGTTTTGAGAGGCTAGTTATGGAACGCATTAAATCCAGTCTATCCAGCGGCCTTGACCCACTGCAGTTCACCTAGTGCCACAACAGGTCCACGGATGATGCTGTCGCCCTGGCCTACACTCATCCCTAGAACACCTGGAGAAGAGACACCTAGGTCAGACTCCTATTCATAAACTACAGCTCTGCCTTTAATACCATCCAAGCTTATCACCAAACCACCGGACAACCTTATCACCAAACTCGCGGGACCTGCTGTCAGCACTCATCTCTGCAACTTGATTCTCCACTTCCTGAACCAACAGACCGCAATCAGTGAGGAGAGGGGACAAATCATCCTCCACGATAACCCTCAACATGGGGGCTCTGCAAGGATACGTTCTCAGCCCCCTTCTTTACTCCTTGTACACCCACCAATGTGCAGCCATGTACAAGTCTAATTCAATTTTCAATTCCACAGATGACACTACCATTGTGGGTCGGATATCAAATAATGATGAGACAGAGTACAGGAGGAAGATTGAGAACCTCCTGTCCTGGTGTCGAGACAATCGCTTTTCTCTCAACGTCAGCAAGACAAAGGAGATAGTGATAGAAAGCGGTACACATGTCTCAGTTTGCATTAACAGTACCGAAGTAAAGATGGTCAAAAACTTCAAATTCCTAGGAATCAATATCACCAACAACTGCTCCTGGACCTCCCATATTGAAGCAACGACCAAGATCCAACGACCACCAACGCCTCTACTTCCTTAGAAGGCTTAAGGGCCTGTCCCACTAGGCGACTTTCTTCGGCGGCTGCCTGTGTCATATCAGTGTCGTCAAAAGATTTTGAACATTTCAAAATCCAGCAGCGACAAAAAAATGTTGCGACACTTGAAAAAACACCGCGCGTCAATACGACAATATTGCCGTGTCAAGCCACAAATTTGACGGTGACCCGATACGTCATTCAATGATGCCGGCAGTCGCCGAAAAAAAATCGGCAAGTGGGACAGGCCCTTTAGGAAGTTTGGCATGTCACTTACAACTCTCACCAACTTCTGCAGATGCACCATAGAAAGCATTTTATCAGGATGCATCATAGCTTGGTTTGGAAACAGCTCCATCCAGGACCACAAGAAATTGTAGCGAACTGTGGACACAGCCCAGACCATCACACAAACCAACCTCCCTTCCATTGACTTCATTTATACCTCATGTAGCCTCAGCATTATCAAGGACGAGTCACTGGCCGCTCCTTCTTCTCCCCTCTCCCATCAGGCAAAACGTATAGAAGTGTGAAAATGCACACCACCAGATTCAGAGACAGTTTCTTCCCAGCTGTTATCAGGCAATTGAATCATCCTGCCACAACCAGAGAGCTGTGCTGAACTACTATCTGCCTCTTCGATAACCCTCAGACTATCCCTCAGACTATGCTTGATCGGACGTTGCTGGCTATACCTTACACTTAATGTTATTCCCTTATCATGTACACATGCAAATGGCCTGATTGTAATCTTGCATTGTCTTTCTGCTGACTGGAAAAACTATTCACTGTACCTTGGTACACGTGAATAAACTAAACTACTCCTGTAGCCACAATATTTTTTGTATCTGTCCAACTGAGATTCTGGTCAACCCTTGTCTCACCAGAGAGATCTTCCAGTTGTCCTCTTCATCCTTTCTTCACTCTCTACAACTCAAAACCCAACATGTTTTTACTCTTTTCAAGGACTAATGAACATTAATATCTAACTTTCCATGGATGCTGTTTGATCCACAATTTACAGGTTTCATGACAAGATCAATTGCTGTTTTTACTTTCACCACCTTCACTTGATTGTGTGTAGAATATTTTGGAATCTCGAGTATCAACATTTCAACATTTTGGCTCTCGACCAAGATTTAGTGCCCTTGGTTTTACTGGGCACAAATAAAGTCACAGAATACAGGGAAAGAGTCTGATGTTGACTGGAAACAAAACAACAATCCACTCAAGTGCTGACTATTTATTCTTTGTGGATAGATAACTGCACCATTCATTCATTGCCAATTGAGACCTCTCAGGTAGCAACTGAATGTATCATTTCTGGTTGCTGTGCATGATCAGAAATGAGTGACAAGAGAGAGGTTCTGCAAGGAACTTATTAAATTTGATGGTTTACTGATCAAACAGTAGCATAGGGAGCAGACTCCACACAAACTCACTGGCTCAGCTTGAGAGATGGCGGCTAGACGTGTAAACCACTGACAATGTGCAAGTGGCTCCTAAACGTGCTGAAATGCAGCATTTTCCCGGGTTCAACTTGCGTCACAGTCAGAGATGCTGCCTGTCCCACTGAGTTACTCCAGCTTTTTGTGTCTATCTTCGGTTTAAACCAGCATCTGCAGTTCCTTCCTGCACAAGCAGGGTTTGCATGTGGACTCACAAAGAAACCATTGTAAGTGTGTTTGTTTAAACACACTCTGCAGAGCCTGGAGAAGACAGCCGAAACATCACTTGTGCAGCAGTGTTAGCTCCTATTTTGCATTTCTGCCCCTTGACTATAAGTGGACTTCTGTTTTGCAATCAATGGATGATTCAGAGAACATGGCTGGCTGTAGGTCAACTTGAATTGAGTTGTATCAAAACGTTAATCATTAAGTACTTTATTAGACAGACAGTAGTGCCATTATCCAACACCTCACAAAATAGCCTTTGATTCTGTATCATATCATCCAGGAATGAAATATGCAGTCATTAACAAAAATAAAGTTTAAGCTTGCTAAAAAATTGTGTTTTCCATTATTATGCCCCAATTCTGTACCTCTAGGATATCACCAATAGTCCAACGGAAGGCCCCATCCACTCTTACTTTCTTTTCCCATCTGAATTATCAAGACACAAGCAGCATTTAAAACTCTCTTCATCCTTATTTTGGCCTAAAACACCACCTTCCAGTACATTAATCATATGAGTATGGTGAGCAAGCAGAACAGATTTTGCATGCCTATCAAGTTTGAAGAGATTAATGTTGCTTAAATAGCAATGATTTCCATGATATATACCCCATCTTTATCCACCTCTCACCCTTCAGCAGTGCAGTCTCGGATTCATATTCAGCAACACTATGGGCAATCAATGTGAAGTCAGAATGCAAAGCATTAAAAATGCAAATACCCCCAAGGCAAGTGACTTATGTCTCAGTTCCCTCAAGCCTTATTTATATAGTCAAATTGTGTTTGCATTGGAATACAGTCCATTGCTGAATGATTTAAACTCAAAAACTGGCCTGCTTGATTTGCATCCTATCTACTTTCACAAACACGCTCACTAATGCTGGCTGCACTGATTAGTTCCAGAAAGGCGTACTACACAAATCCATTAAGTACTTCACAAGAGGCCTCATTATCTATGAAAACAAGGTAACATCAAAACCTGGACATTCCTCTCAAAGCCACACCATTAAAACCTGTGTTCCTCCATGAATGATACTGGAATTCTACACTTTGCAAAGCTGTGGGATGATTCTTTTAGACAATGGTCTATATTTAAGTATGTAATTATTAAGGTAGGATAAGCTCACAGCACTTTCCCACCTTTCAAGGGCATAAACATGGGCCATGCCATTGATACACTCGATGAACACTAACAAACTTGCAATCTGTATCTGAAATATATAACCTACATTATTTTATTATTTGTCTGCATGAACCGAGTTTAAAAAAAGCACTACACAAAAAAAACGATTAATTACAATTCAAACAAAAACCCTGCCCTACAAAATCAACATCTAAGTGAGTGCAGAGAGACAGAGAGAGAAACCAAATATTAGAAACTTCAAAGGTAGACAGAAATGCTGGAGCGAAGGAAATAGGCAACGTTTCGGGCCAAAACCCTTCTTCAGACATAAAACCCTTCTTCAGACATTAGAAACTTCAAATTTGGCCACAGCATGAAATTATAGGGAATACAAAGCTATTTAGCCCAGTTGATCCACGCCAATATCCACACCACGCTCCACAAACTTCACCCACCATCAACATATTCTTGTTTTCTATTAGGTACATCTATTGCTAGCCCCTTGAACTCCATGCAAACATTCCACTTTTATCCAAGCGTAATTATGGAAATTTGGTGCAATTAAGTTATAATAAAATGTGAAAACCATGCAGCTTGAAAAGATTGACTCGAGTCTCATACAATGTTTATTCAATAGTTTAAACTTTGAGTTGAGACAAGCATTGAAGTGCAATTTTCCTGCAACCAAAATGCTATTTGCCAAATGTTGCGCCAACTTCTTGAAACTCTAAGCTAGGAAACTTAAGCCACTACCATTGCCCCCAAATGATTGTTTCATATCATAAAGCCTTTGAAGTACACTGTTCTCAGTTCCTTCAATTCCCACACTAGCCAACGTATTTACAATTGAAATTAAATGTGATTTGCTTCAACTAATAAGCGAACACAATCTTCCAAGTGTATAAGATCCTGTCAAGGTGAAGCTGGACTGAATCCTCAGCCAGTTTATTGCAAGCTGCAGGAAAATCCTCCAAATTCTGGAAATGAAATAAAAGTATAAAAGTGCGCAGAGCATTTTTATTGTGATGCAATAGTTCTCATTTGAACCTGTGGTGGCAATTTTCCAAAATAGTTTAAACCAAAGAATATGAAGCTCCCTGTGTCAGCCCACTTCCTCCTTTCCCGGTTCTGCACATCCAATTACTACACAATCTCTTGAAAGAGTACACACATTGTTTTGCGAAAATTATTGTAATGTATTGGTAAGCAATTCAGGCAATATTAGTCTCACAAATTACACACAAAAATATAGTTGGCAACCTCCTTTGAACATTACCAATAATTAGTACCAGCACCTTCAATATAAATGTGGTCAACATAAACAAAGTCAAACTCAATGATTGCTGAATCAGATGGCCTGGATTTAATACTTTCTGCATCATCTATATTCAAACAACTGCAGCTTCTGAACAGGTTGTTGATATTCCTTAAGTTACACAATGATTGTACACTCAGCTTAAAAGACAGCCCTCAATTTCCTGGTTACATTTGTGAATACTATGTGGAATGGACACCCAACAACTATGGTAGTTTCCATTCTAGGATATCTGATACATCCTCCTTCTTCAGTAAAATGGCATCTCCCTATATGGATCCCCCACCCTTGTTCCTGTGTCCCAATGTTCTGTTCTCTCTCCCCCTCATCAAAATGGAATAAGGATAGAGCTCCCCCGGTCTTACCTTTCACCTCACAAACATCCTCATCTCCTTGGTTCACTCACCCCTTCCCACCCAAACCACCCCCTCCCCAAGTATTTTGCTCTTGCAACTGCAAGAGATGTAACACTTGTCCCTATCCCATCTCCCTCACTTCCATCCAGGGGGCCTTCCAGGTGAGACAGAGGTTCACGTGCACAGGCACGGAAAATGCTATCAAAACATGGGGGGGGGGGGGGACCGGGGAAACCCAATTTCTTGGCAGCCGCGCGCGCGAGGCTTTGGAGGCTTCAGCCGTGGGCCCTGTGGACGGTAATTACAGCAACGACAGGCCAGGCTTACGGCCAGCGCAGAGAAGCAGCGCTAAATCCAGCTCAACTGTGCCTTTCTCGCCAGGTTAACCTACAGCCCTGCCTGGACTGACGGGACACCAGTCCGGAGCCATGGAGCTAGCACTGCTTCTCCACGCTGGCCGTAAGCCTGGGCCGTCGTTCCCATACACCTGGCCACCCCCGGGCGTGGGTGGGGGGGTTGGGGGGCACTCGGGTGGGGACAGGGACGGTCCAGCAGCGATTGCAGCGCTGGTGACCCGGGATCGATCCTGGCTGCGGATGAGGCGCAGGTCTGTGTCCAGGGCTGCTGAGAGTGTTTTCCGCTTGTGACCCCATGACCTGGGCACGTAACTCAAGCTCCGCTCTATGATCTTTGCTCCACGGGCGTCTCCCTCCTCCAATCACCGCGCTCTATCCTCAGTCCCCACCCCCTTACTTCCCGCCTCTGACCGACACCTCCCTCCTCCAAACATCGCGCTGAATCATCATGGTTCCCCCCCCCCCCCCCATTGCCTGCTGACCAATGTCTCTCTCATCCAATCAGTGCCCTCCAATATCAGTCCAACCCCCACTATCTCGTGCAAAGCGGAGATTTCACCGGGTTTTAAAATCCGGATTACAAAAAATGGGGGGGAAATCGTCCCCCACCTCTCAAAAGGGGAGGGGGGGGGGCATGTCGCCCCTGCCCCCACCCCCCCAGGATTTCCGCCCCTGCACGTGTACCTGCTCAAACCAATGTGGCTTTCTTCACAAGACCAAGCTTAGACTCAATGACCATTTCACCAAACGCTTGTGCTCAATCTACCCAGGTCTACTGGATCTCCCGTTGCTAACTATTTTAACTCCCCATCCCCCATCCTGAGCTTTCTACCCTGAACCTCCTCCATCGCCATAGTGAAGACACTCGCAGACTGGTGGAACAGCACCTCATATTCCAGTTTGGTAGCTTACAACCCAATGTTGTAAGAACATTGAATTCTCCAATTATAGGTAACTAACCTCCCCTCCCATATCCCTGTGTCCCACCTGGACGCACCTATTTCTCCTCTTGTCCTCCACTTCCACCTGGAGTCCTTCCTCTGGCAAAAATTCGCAAATCTTCTATCCCTAAATGACACCTTCCTCACCACAATCTGTCTAAAGAAGAGAACTGCTCCGAAATGTCTTATTTCCATGGTGACCGTTCCAGAGTTGCTGCAGGACTCGCTGAGTTACTCCAGCACTTGGTGTCTGTTCTTTGTAAACCAGCATCTGCAGTTCCTTGTTTGTCAACTCTGACAGTTGGTTCCGCGATTCGAGGGGAGCACAACCTCGTCACTAACTGCAAAATCCAGGCAACTAGGACATGAGATAAAAAGCTTTAAGTTCAAGTTTGCATTTATTGTCATTTAACCAATTAAAGTACAGTGAACTTTGAGTTACCGTACAGTCATACTAAGTGAAAAGCAACAATACGCACAGCCACATAAAATAAAATTTAACATAAACATCCACCACAGTGGAATCAACTTTCCTCACTGTGATGGAAGGCACTAAAGTTCAGTCATCTTCCTCCTTTGTACCATCCACAGTTCCCCGCTGCCGACAGTCCGATGTCCAAGCCCTCGTGACAGGATGATGGAACACTGGAGTTCCCGAGTCGGCCTCTTCTTACCGGAGAACGCGGCTTCACGATGTTATAGACTATAGGCCCCGCGGTCGGAGCGCTTTCGCTGGCGATCCTCGGCAAAGGATCGCCCGTTCCGCAATGGTAAGTCCATGCTGCGCCCACGGCTTGAAGCTCCGGGCCGGTCCCCAGGAAAGGCTGCAACACTCCACGTTGTAGGCTGCAGGGGGGACGGAGATGCAACACGGGAAAAAAAAAATCGCATCTCCTTCGAGCTTGGTTGAAGAGCTAGGTTTTAAGCAGCAACTTAAAACCAAAGGCAGCTGGTGCTTCAGTTTTGTCCTCAAAAGAACTGATGATGCTCTTAGATATCTTACATTTCTAAACTATGTAATCCTGAGTCGAAAGATCCGAGTCTTGTTGTCTTTTGGATAATGGATCTAATGAAATGCTCTGGAAAGAGATGTTGGATAAACTCCAGATATAATCCTAGCCAGATAGCATTTTCATCTGGATGTCATATTTTAAGCAGATTTTCACTGATCCAATAGTGATAATTTTAGACTGTTTAATCTTCTAATTATTTGTAATTTAAGAAAAGCCTGCTGTAATAAGTGTAGTCACAAGAGGACTGCAATTAAGATTAATTGATGGAAAGGCACAGGGTTAATTAAATGGCTCAATCGAATGGTGATTTGGAAAAGTAAGGAACACAGCAGATCAGATTTCGTGGCAAAGTCCAACCTGCTTGGGAAGGAGGTTTTAAGCTAATGTTTAAAAAGAATAATTGCAAGCGACTACACGATTCTGAAGATATTTTTTGAAACTGAGAATCTAAGAATGCATTTCTTGGTCTTCCTTGCCATGAACAAATATTACAATTTCAGCTACTGATTATAGAACATTTCACGTCAGAAAAAGGTCCATCAAATAACATTTGCCAGAGTTTTGAATGCAATGGAAATGCTTTTTTTTTGTAGAAAGAATGCACTTGGAGAGTACAATGGATATTGCTGCAATCTCTCCAATTGTGGATGTTATATATATTTAAAGGACTTGGCTCTTGGCTGCTTGGAATCATGATGTCAAAATACAAATTCAATTTGTTAAAATTTAACCTGCTCACATAATAATATCAGCACTGCTAATCTTGGACATAACTGGTGTGACATTTCAAAAGGGTTCCCAAATGCAAACATTAACTATATTAATCTTTCCAGTGATGCTGCCTATTCTACTGAGTGTTTCAATTTTCTGTTTTTGTTTCAGATTTCCACCATCTGTAGTTTTTTTTTAATTTTCATGTACTATGAAATTTCTGTGATATCATAATGAACACTGGCAAATTGGTTCTACCAGTCTGGCTGGAATGCTGAACATTCAATGAATTCACTTTGGAATTTGTGCTTTGTATTTCAACATTTCAAGATTCTATCATTGTAATTTTAGACCGTATCCTCATGGATTATTCCATCTGGCCTGGTTTACATCTAGAGTTTGAGCCATCAGTTCAGTTCATTGTCACGTGTACCGAGGTACAGTGAAAAGCTTTTTATTGTGTGCTAATCAGTCAGCAAAAAGACAATACATGATTACATTCAATCCATTTACAGTGTATAGATACATGACAGAGGAATAATGTTTAGTGCAAGGTAAGCCAGCAATGTCCGATCTAGGAGAGTCTGAGGTTCACCATAGTGGTACATAGTGTTTAGTGTTTTCTGAGTCATCCGTAACTGTCACTGTATGTCATGTTGTTACTTGTGGGTGGAGCACCAAGGCAAATTCCTTGTATGTGAATACTTGGCCAATAATCTTACTTTTTTGTTTTAAATTTCAAAATAGACTTTATTCATTTAATAAATATATACAATACATGCATACTTAGTAGTTCAGCACTGCTCTCTGGTTGTGGTAGGATGATTCCGTTGCCTGATAACAGCTGGGAAGAAACTGTCCATGAAACTGGTCGCGTGCGGTTTCACACATTTGCCTGATGGGAGAGGGGAGGGAGTGGCCAGGGTGCAACTCGTCATTGATTATGCTGCTGATCTTGTCAAGGCAGTGTGAGATATAAATGGAACCAATAGAAGGGAGGTTGGTTTGTGTGATGGCCTGGGCTGTGTCAATTTGTTGCAATTTCTTAGATCAAACTATACAGTTTTTAAGAATATGTAACGGCGAAAGAGCAAGCACTAGCAATAAAAATAGTATTCAAATCTATGCTTTGAAATGGTGTTCATTGAAGCATTTATTTTCAGATAAAGCATTCAATAATTTCTGCTCTTCATGTTAGTGAAGCAAGAGATATATTGAACAGTGTTGACAAAGCATCCGCTGCCTGGCTAAAATCAACCAAGAGATAGATGATGCACATTCGTTTTTCAATCCACTGAATAACTATCACGTGAACTTAGAACCACAGGGAGCGTTTGATGCAAGCGATGTAGATGAGGGGGACAGGTTGAACAAGCACAGGAGAGAGAATGGAAATGACTTGAGTGGATTCACCATTAGATGTACAGGGAGAAAGATACTGGTACACTTTGGGTAGAGTATCAAGGCCCTCTTGGACTGGTCCTGCTGAGTAGAGCATTTCTGTGCCACATATCCTATGCATTTTCCCCAGTCTGCCTCTGAATTTCAATGGTCACAAATATTGGGAGAAAGGTCATGTGTAAAACAGAGTATTTCACAGCAAGTGCTTCACTCCTTCACTTCCCGGTGCCTGATGCCAAAGAGAAAGCAGCCATGATCACAGCCCATCTGCTATCTTAAACATTCTCCACATGATCACAGCCAGAGTGCTTGTAACGGACAAATTTCACTGCTGCACTTTCCTCGACTTCCAAATTGACTTCCACAATCTATAAATATAGGAACACCAAAAGTACACAGCCAAGTCACAAACACTGCTGACTTTCTAATATAATTGTTCCTCTGTTAAAACTTACAGCTGGATCAAAATCAGGTACACCATTTAGTTGTACCATGGCTGCCGCTATACTATAGACAAATGGTTCAATTAAGCCGCTCAACATCTTTAAGGGTAGTAGATGCTACTCTCGTTTGTAACATCTGAACATAATTTGAAAAATATATATTTCTTGTAGAATTTCTAAGAAAAAGGCATACAATGTATTTAGCCAATATCTATACAGTAAACCCTCGTTTTAACAGACCTCTTTATAACAGTTTTTGGTTATAGCGAATCGACCTACCGATGGCTGCCGATGCCACGCCCTCCTTATGTGCCTCGCAGCCGCTTACAGCCGTGGATCACACCGCCTCCCTATGCGTTTCCAGGTCTGGCTCCCAACGCCACCGCCGGTCCACACAGCTTCCTCGGCCGCTTCTTGGCCACACCTGCCGCAGCCACCACCGACCCTTTCATTCACTCTGGCCGCCACCGGGCCGCGAACATAGACTACACAGATTCTCGTCTCTCCCTCGGCCACCAGCAGGCCAGGGCCATCAACTCACCTGGGTTCCAGGCCCAGTTCCAGACAAGAGTGTCTGAAGCAGGGTCTCGAGCCGAAACGTCACCTATCCACATTCTCCAGAGATGTCCTGCTGAGTTACTCCAGCACTTGTGCCCTTTGTGTATTAAGCAGCAGCTGCAGTTGTTTGTTTCTACTATTTATACAATTACAATATCTTCCTCGATTATAGCGGACTATCAGCAACAACACACCATTTCCCCGAAGGTCCATTATGATGAGGGTTTTATGTAACTTGTTACCCAAGCCCCAACCTGTGCAGAAATTGGCTGAAGCCAACAGCTTTTCCCAGTAAAACAGCCAGATGATTGTCAGTCAGGTTTGTGTTAATCTATACTTTTACAGAAAGGGGAAAACTGATGAAAAGCACAAACTAACTTCAAGCTTTCTGCATTGGCTGTAGTTCAGCAATCATTATTAAAACATAATTAGTTAAGTGAAATTTGGCCATTAGAGATTTTGGCACAATGACCCATTTCTCAACATTCACTACATTACAAATGGAACTCAAATATTAATTTTAATTTCCAATCTATATAATTAAATGCTTATAAACTTAGGAAAACCTAGCTGGTTTCATTCTCAGTAAGGCTCACCTACAGCTGAACAGGAATCGGCCCTACGTGTCGAAGAGGACAAATTGGCAACTTCATTCAATGGCACATCATTGCAGAAATAACTAAATATTACAAGTGATGCTTATGGAATTTGAAAACTGATACCCGCTGAAATAATGTAATAAGATTTTAAAGACGTTAACTAAAAATAATTAGATATTAAGACACAAAATAATTATTCATCCATCATGTATGCCCACACTTTAAAAAAAAAGCAAAAACTTCAAACCTACTTGACCAGATCATCTGTTAAACTATTGGTTTTGATCAATTGAATTTCCAATCAGATTTTTAAAAAAACAACAAGTAATACTTACTCTAACCATTGGCCAAAAGGGGCCATAAAATATCTTTGTCGAGTCAAAGTGAAAATCCAAAGACTTTTTACATGTACATTGAAAACAAGAGGTTAATGAAGGAGAAGGTAGAACCACAGGATAAAGGAGGGAATTCATTTTGATAAGAGTCTATATAGAGCTTTTTTGTATGTCAGCTCGAGATTGGATAAAGTCAATCATGATATGCTGATCTAGAAGATTAAACATAGAAACATAGAAATTAGGTGCAGGAGCAGGCCATTCGGCCTTTCGAGCCTGCACCGACATTCAATATGATCATGGCTGATCATCCAACTCAGTATCCTGTACCTGCCTTCTCTCCATACCCCCTGATCCCTTCAGCCACAAGGGCCACATCCAACTCCCTCTTAAATATGGCCAACGAACTGGCCTCAACTACCTTCTGTGGCAGAGAATTCCACAGATTCACCACTCTCTGTGTGAAAAACAATTTTCTCATCTCGGTCCTAAAAGACTTCCCCCTTATCCTTAAACTGTGACCCCTTGTCCTGGACTTCCCCAACATCGGGAACAATCTTTCTACATCTAGCCTGTCCAACCCCTTAAGGATTTTGTAAGTCTCTATGAGATCACTCCTCAATCTTCTTAATTCCAACGAGTACAAGCCAAATCTATCCAGTCTTTCTTCATATGGAAGTCGTGCCATCCCAGGAATCAGTCTGGTGAACCTTATCTGTACTCCCTCTATGGCAAGAATGTCTTTCCTCAGATTAGGAGGCCAAAACTGCACGCAATACTCCAGGTGTGGCCTCACCAAGAACCTTTACAACTACAGTAGAACCTCCCTGCTCTTGTACTCAAATCCTTTTGCTATGAATGCCAACATACCATTCGCTCTCTTCATGCCTACTTTCAATGACTGGTGTACCATGACACCCAGGTCTCGCTGCATCTCACCTTTTCCTAATCGGTCACCATTCAAATAATAGTCTACCTTCCTGTTTTTGCCACCAAAGTGGATAACCTCACATTTATCCACATTATACTGCATCTGCCATGCATTTGCCCACTCACCCAGTCTATCCAAGTCATCCTGCAGCCTCCTAGCATCCTCCTCACAGCTAACACTACCCCCCAGCTTCGTGTCATCTGCAAACTTCGAGATGTTGCATTTAATTCCCTCGTCCAAATCATTAATGTATATTGTAAATAGCTGGGGTCCCAGCACTGAGCCTTGCGGCATCCCACTAGTCACTGTCTACCATCCTGAAAAGGACCCGTTCACTCCTACTCTTTGCTTCCTATCTGCCACCCAGTTCTCTATCCACATCAATACTGAATCACCAATAACCGTGTGCTCTAAGTTTGTGCACCAATCTCTTGTGTGGGACCTTGTCGAAAGCCTTCTGAAAGTCCAGATACAAACACATCCACTGCTTCTCCCTTATCCACTCTACTAGTTACATCCTCAAAAAATTCAATAAGATTCGTCAGACATGATTTACCCTTCGTAAATCCATGCTGACTTTTCTACAAGATTTCACCACTTTCCAAATGCGCTGCTATCCCATCTTTAATAATTGACTCTAGCAGTTTCCCCACTACCGATGTTAGACTAACTGGTCTGCAATTCCCCGTTTTCTCTCTCCCTCCCTTTTTAAAAAGTGGGTTACATTAGCTACCCTCCAATCCTCAAGAACTACTCCAGAATCTAAAGAGTTTTGAAAAATTATCACTAAGGCATCTGCTATTTTACTGGGGCTACTTCCTTAAGTACTCTGGGATGCAGCCCATCTGGCCCTGGGGATTTATCGGCCTTTAATCCATTCAATTTACCCAACACCACTTTCCGGCTAACCTGGATTTCACTCATTTCCTCCATCTCATTTGACCCGCGATCCCCTGCTATTTCCAGCAAATTATTTATGTCTTCCTTAGTGAAGACAGAACCAAAGTAGTTATTCAATTGGTCTGCCATGTCCTTGTTCCCCATGATCAATTCACCAGTTTCTGACTGCAATGGGGTACATGGTAGCTTGGTTGTTTTATTTCAGAAATAGTTTATGCATAGAAACTAGAGTTATGGTGGAAGGGTGTTATTCTGTTGGAGGTCCATGACCAACAAAGTTCTGCAGGGATCTGTGCTGGGACCTCTGATGTTTGGGATATATAAATGACTTGGATGTAAATGTGGTTAGATGTGTACATGGGCCCCAGCTATGCCTGCCTCTTTGTAGGGTACGTTGAACAATCCACATTCCAGGCGTACACTGGCCCTGTCCCGAACTTTGTCTCCGTTACATTGATGACTACATCGGTGCTAGCTCCTGCACCCATGCAGAACTCATGGACTTCATCAACTTCACCACCAATTTTCATCCCTGCACTCAAATTTACTTGGACCATCTCGGATACCTCCCTCCCCTTTCATGATCTCTCAGTCTCCATTACAAGAAATAGACTATTGACTGACGCCAATTACAAACCCACCGACTCCCACAACTATCTCGACTACACTTCTTCCCATCCTGCTCCCTGCAAACTCTATCCCCTACTCCCAATCCCTCCGTCTACGCCGCATCTGTGCCCAAGATGAGGTGTTCCATACTAGAACATCCGAGATGTCCTCATTCTTTACGGAACCGGGGTTCCTCCCTCCCATCGTAGATGAGGCCCTCACTCATGTCTCCTCGGTACCCCACAGCTCTACCCTTGCTCCCCCTCTCCATAGTCGCAACAGAGACAGAGTCCTCCTAGTCCTTACCTTCCACCCCATCAGCCGTCGCATACAACACATTATCCTCTGAAATTTCCACCACCTCCAACGGGATCCCACCACTAACCACATTTTCCCATCTCCACCCCTTTCCGCCTTCCACAGAGACCATTCCCTCCGCAACTCCCTGGTTAACTCATCCCTTCCCACCCAAACCATCCCCTCCCCAGGTACCTTCCCCTACAACTGCAGAAGATGCAACACCTGTCGCTATACCTCTTATCTCGGCTCTGTCCAGGGACCCCGACAGTCTTTTCAGGTTAGGCAGAGATTCACTTGCACCTCATTCCACCTCATCTGTATACATTGTTCAAGATGTGGACTCTTATACATCGGCAAGACCAAACGCAGACTGGGCAATTGTTTCACGGAACACCTTCGTTCAGCCCGCGTGAACCAAACTGATCTCCCGGTTGCTGGACACTAATTCTCCTTCCCATTCTTACACGGACCTTCCTGTCCTTGGTCTCCTCCATTGTCAGAGTGAACCTAAATGCAAATTGGAGGAACAGCATCTCATATTTTGCTTGGGCAGCTTACAGTCCAGTGGTAAGAATTTTGATTTCTCTCACTTCAGGTAGCCCCGGTATTCCCTCTCTCTGTATCCCTTCCCCCACCCAAGTTGCACTGGCATCTCATTTTCACCCTTACAATGGCCTGTTCCCTTCATCATCATTACTTTCATTCATTGTTCTTTAGCTCTTCACATCACCGTCTATATCGCTCGTTTCCCTTATCCCTAACCAGTCTGAAGAAACTCCTTCACCCAAAACGTCACCCATTCCTTCTCTCCAGAGATGCTGCCTGTCCCGCTGATTTACTCCAGCTTTTTTATACTGCAGATTTGTAGGACTTTGGTAAGTCCGTATTTCAAGCATTGTATCCAGTTCTGGTCGCCTATGACAAGGAAAGATATGGAGGCTTCGGAGAAGGTGCAGAAGATGTTAACCAAAGGCTGCCTCGATTAGAAGGCATTAGCCAAAAGGTGAGCTTGGACAAACTTAAATTCTTTCCTCTTGAGTGGAGGCTGTGGGGAGAGCTGATATTAGTGTATTAAATAATGAGAGACATAGATAAGGTAAACGGTCAGAACCTTTCTCGTCAGTGGAGAAATTACAAAAATTGGAGGGGCATAGTTTTAAGCTGCCATCAATATGCTATATTTTCTTATAATTTTTGTTGCTACTATGTTAGTCATGTACCCAATAAAGTGCTTGTCAACTCTTTTGAAGGAATTTGAAATTTGACCCCTTTGTCACATTTGTGTGCAGTATTGTAAAAAGACACATAAATTTCATTAATTTGTTCTATATCCCTCTACATCACCATCTATATGTCATTTCCCTTTCCCCTGACTGTCAGTCTGAAGAAGGGTCTCGACCAGCAATGCCACCTATTCCTTTTCTCCATAGATGCTGTCCGAGTTACCCCACCCGGCCTTTTGTTTCTATCTTCGGTTTAAACCAGCATCTGCAGTTCCTTCCTACACACCAAGTCACCCTGCTCTGTTTCTCACAAGACAAAGACAAATAGATACATAGCTGTTCTAAATCATTAACCTTCTTTCCCAATTCCATTAACAGTCGACAACTCTAATTCTTTTCATTTGTCAACTGATTCCAATCCAATCTTGAGTCAACAATTAACAGGGACTTCATTTCCAACACATTAGTTACTCTTCTTCCTGTTTGCCTTGAAATTTATTGATTCGAGCTCATCACAGAACTGCCAATTTGGAACCAAGATTAAGTAATCTAGCCATACACTAGGAACATTATTTTATTACTAAGCCTACAATTTCCCCTAAGATATTTCCCCCCATATTTTAACGTAGACATTCTTCACACCATTTGCCCCATCCTATAATCATGAAACCTCCATTATTGCAGAGTGAGGTCATGCAAAACTTCAGGTGAGTGATGCAGAGGTCCCCGTGAACTGAAACATGCAATAAAGTACGATTGCTAGTAACACTGCTCAAGGGCTTAGAATGTATCATTTTGAATTGTGTACAAAGGATATGTGCCTTTTAAACAAAAATCCTATCAACCCCCTCAAAGTACAAAAAAATCCTTACAAATCTGTTTGCTGGTATAATATGATGAACATTATATTATGATGATGGTCAACAAAAAGATATGTCCGAATTAAGCAAGTTTATCACCTGCTAATGAACTGGTAGTTTTGGATAGCTGTTTATTTCTCCAAATGAATGTGTTAAATTGATAGATTCAAAGCTTTGGCATAGTCCTTTAAATGATCAGCAGCTCAGAACATTCAGGAGAAATTCTGTCCCACAAATTCGATTGAACTCTTTGAAGGATTTAAGCATACTGATGAAGGGAATTAGATGTTGTCGACTGGGATTTTTACAAGGCAATTGACAAGATCCTGCCTGGTAAGCTGGTCCAAAGAGTCCAATGCATCCAGGGCTGGCAGGCAAATAAAATCCATGACCTCTAATAGGAGGCAGAAGTAGTAATGGACTGTTGCCTTTCTGTTTGGAAGTCGGTGACCTATGGTGTACCACACGGATTAGTTTAGTTTAGCTTATTATCATGTGACAATTAATAACTTGAATGTGAACAAAAGGGGTGCAGTAAATACGTTTGTAGAGGATACAAAGAACACGACACCAAGGAAGATTGTCCAAGTCGATATGTGTAGGAAGGAACTGCAGATGCTGGTTTAAACCGAAGATAGACACAAAAAGCTGGAGTAACTCAATGGGTCAGACAGCATCTCTAGAGAAAAGGAATAGGTGACATTTCAGGTTGAGACCCTCAGTCTGAAGAAATGTCTTTACCAGAAACATCAGCTATTCCTTTTATCCAGAGATGCTGCCTGACCCCCTGAGTTACTCCAGCTTTATGAGGTCAAATAAAGGCTGGACATAGAAAGTAATTGGTGGATCACTAGGGAGTATCGTTGAACATAAGTACCTAGGTTACAAGTCTGCAGAGCCCCAAAAACAGCAACACAGGTGAATAAGGTGATGAAAAGGGCACCTAGAATGTACACAGCCATCGGCTCTGGCATCAAATACAAAAGCTGGGACATCATGATACAACTTTATAAAACAATGGTTAGGCTACCACTGTGTAATAATGTGCACTTATGATCGTCACACTAGAAGGATGGGATTGCACTGGATACAGAGGAAATTCATCAAAATAATAACAGAATTGGAGCCTTTCAGTTATAGAGAATGGGGAGTTTGGGTTTGTTTTCCCTTTAGCAGTAGAGGCCAAAGAATGTTCCAATGAATGCATTTGAAATGTAAGTGGGTAGATAGCATAGATATCAAAATTCTCTTTCCCATGGTGGGCGATCAAAGACAAGTGGGTGATGGTTTAAGGTGAGAAGTAGGAGGTTGGAGGTGATCTGAAGGAGATTTTCTCCTGATATATAGAATGGTTGGAGGCTAGAATGCACTGCCAGAAGAGGTGTGAGTGACAGAGACTCTTGCAACATTGAAGCACATAGACATGTTCTTGAATTGTCACGGCACAGAAGGCTACAGACCTAATGCTGGTAAATGAGTCAGTGTAGATAAGTGCAACATGCAACATATGTTGGGTCAATAAGTCTGTTTTTATGCGCAACAACTCTGAAATGCCTCAATTTTAAAAGGTGCAGAGCTTGAAAAACAAGCGACAAGGTACAATACAATACCGTTTATTGTCATTTGAACCTCAAATGAA
Source organism: Okamejei kenojei (assembly GCA_035221665.1). Taxonomy (NCBI): domain Eukaryota; kingdom Metazoa; phylum Chordata; class Chondrichthyes; order Rajiformes; family Rajidae; genus Okamejei; species Okamejei kenojei. The sequence goes on along the minus strand of CM069149.1, from coordinate 8,969,856 downwards.
ATTCAAACGAAATTTGGTTCTGCAGTCATACAACAAGAAATAAAAACCAAGACACACAATTAACACAATTTACACAAACAGTGAATCTCCTCCTCACTGTGATGGAAGGCAAAGTCATTGTCTCTCCCGTTTTGCATTTTTCTCCCGATGTTAAAGCCTCTGGCGGGCGATGGCAAGTCCCGCGGCCATTAAGGCCGCGCCGTGCGATTTAAGGCCCTGCTCCAGGTCTTGATGTTAAAGCCCCCTGCGGGCGATGGCAAGTCCGGTGGCCGTTAAAGCCGCGCCGGGCAATGTAAGGCCCCACTCTGGGTGGTTTTCAACCCCGCAATTCGGGCGGGAGAAGTTGCCGTTGCGGGAGCTCCGAAAAGCGGTCTCCCACCAGGGACCTGCGAGATCCCGATGTCACCGTCCACAGGGCCTGTGGCTGGAGCCTCCGAAGCTCTAAAGTCGGGTTGCAGCCGTGCGCCACCACAGCTCTCCACACTCCGAAGCCAGCCAGCTTCACGATGGTAAGTCCGCAGTCTCCGCGACTGGAGCCCCCAGGTCGTTCCGCTTGGAGGTCGCCGGCTCCACAGTGCTAGGCCCCAACGACAACGGAGACCCGACAGGGAAAAGGTCGGGTCCCCCGTACAGGGAAGAGATCGAAACATTCCCGCCCACCACATACACACAGCTAAAAACAATATATAAACTACAACCAAACTATACACTCAACAGGACCAAATTTTTATTTAAAAAAGCAGACGGACTGCAGAGATTGCTGCCGCGAGTTCAGTTGCACACAAACAAAAATTCTCTTGAATTGCTGCTGGAATACAATCAGCCAAACATTAGTTGCTTCTGGAAAGACAAATGACGGATGCACGTGGATGAAATGGTCGGGGCAATGACGACTTATTCAGATACTCGTCCTCAACTTTCTAAGGATTACCTTATGGTTTCATTTATTTTATAATTATATCCACAGATCAACATTTGCCATTAATTAACAGTTTAATGGAAGAATGTGGAGCTACAAGAAATAAAGCTTTGGTACCATTTCAACTGCATTGTCATGGTTCGATTGCCAAGTAGATAGCAATTCCAAAGCTGGGGATTACATTCAAATTTTAAAAAAAAACTGAAGCAGATTGTGCTTTACTAAATCAACACTTGATTAGGAAGTGTGTATGCAAATTGCATCTTAAAACATGTTAAAGATGCAATAGCTGAATTAAAACTAAACCAAGCTATTCAAATCGGTCACATTTTAATTTTAGAAATGGGTTCCCAAACAGTTTTCTGGTAATGATACATTCGGTTTCAAAGTAAAAATACAGCAAAAACTTCCCACTCATCTTCTGTCGGAATATCAGCCATTCAGTCCACTGAGTGTATGCTAGCTCTCAGAAATCCCATTCGTCCCAGTGTTGGAACTGAGAGTGCAATGATGATTCAATTGGATTTAAATATTACTATTTCATACAAAACTATAATTTAGTTTTGAGTATTTATACTTGCAGTGTAACATGTGTGGGTTCTTCCATATCATTCATGAGGCAAGTAACAAGGATAACTTTTGAACATTCTTTATTGAAGGCCAATGAAGTTTACATTTTTTAAATCTGCCAAATAGTATATACACTGCTGCTGCACTATGAAGGAACAATCTTTATGTGCATTAGACTATATATATTTAGTAAACAGCAAGTGGCCCAAACTTGTTTAATCTCAAGTGCAATATTTTTTAAATCCCTTATTTACTCTAGACATCAATAAATACCCATTTGCATTGGCTTGAGTTTGGTTCCTACCCAGATATGATGGTACCATCCAATCAGTACTAACTCAAACATGACCCATCTTGCATGTTCTCTATGTTGGATTAAGGCACCAAGGATATGGTTGCAGAATTTGCTAATGACACATAATACACAGGTAGGCAAACTGTTAAGAGCACCCAAGGAAGCTTCAGAAGAAACACATTTTGGTTGAGTAGACAGATAAAGCAAATGGAGTTTAATGCGAGGAGAATGTTAAATCATTCATTTTGACAAGAAAAATAAATCAGCATTTTATCAAAATGCTGAGATATTGCCGAGCTGACATGTAAAGGCTAAGTGAATCAAATGCAAAACGTCGGAGGGTTATGTTGCGTTTCAGAGATATCTGGAGCTTTTTATAAAATATTGTATAAATATGTAATGCTTCGGACTTAGTTGAGATTTATTGATTAATATCTATAATGGATGGGTCTCTCTGCTTCCTCATCAATCCCAAACTACATTAACCTCTCATTGCCGTCTTCAAATGAAGACAGGTACTGCTCTGTGTGCATGTTTGAGGTCTCTTTAGAACTACTGTGGCCCCATTTCAGACAGTCCCGACACCTTCTCCATGAAGATGTAATTCTCGATCATCCATACAGTTCACCTATACTCAGCCTGCTGAAGGCACGCATCAGATACAATGAAAAATTACTTCACCGATTCCAGCAGAGAAATTGCCAGTGGTCTCTCAAGTCAGCTGTAACAGTGCGTGTCAGGCAGCTTCCTACATGAATGGGCTGTATAAGTAATCCCGAAAGCACAATATCCGCTGCCATTATCAGATTGGTAGACTTTGGTCCAAGAACAGCCAATGGCACTTTGGGGGCAGAATTAAATGCCTGGTAACTTTTGAAATGCCAAAAATGGCCAGTCTCCTTTCCAATTTGTGTAGCAAAAACAGTATTAATTTTCCCAGCTTACTCCACATAACTTACTCTCTTGTCATTGCTCCTCATCCCACACCAATGGCTCCTTTTACTCCATATTGTGGCCAAATTAGCTGCAATCTCAATAATACTGAAGCACACGGAAACAGCAAGACTCAGTAATCAAGGCCCAAATATCCAATCCAAGTTTTCGACCGACAGTGCTCCCATTCTGGTCTATTGAAGACCAAATAACCTCCAGCTATTTGCATGTTTAATTTTGGCCATTGTGGATATGCATTCAATCAATTCTTGGTTGAATGACGATCTGGGGATTTCCTCACTTCATTCTTCCATTATGGACCGATAATGTTTTCAGGGCCAACTTAACTCCATATGACAACTATGTTAAATCACTTAACCCTTGTGCATGAGCTGTTGCATGGTTGCTTCAGTCGATACTGAACTGCACATAGGTTCAGTTTACTGGGAAAAAAAAAGCTTCAACAGCACGAATCCTGCTGGGCAAAACTATTTTTATTTTGTGACCTTTTAAGCCCTCCACAGTTCCTCGTCAGTTATGGGAGATTACCAAGAAGAGTTGGCCAATCACAGTTGAATGTTCAACATCATTCTTACACTTGTATACCTCCTCTTCCACCCTGCATCATAAGTACAAAGAGAATTTATCTTAATAGAATGTTAGTCTGAAGAAGAGTCCCGACCTGAAATGTCACGCATCCTCGTCCTCCAGAGGGACTGCCTGACTTGCTGAGTTGCTCCAGCACTTTATTTCCTCTCTAATCTCAGTTGACGATCAGCTTGGCAAATATGGGCCTTCTCTGCAGTAATGTCACCGAGTGAGTGAATCTAAAATAACCAGAGTGCGCACCTTCTTCCCACATGGATTATCGTGGATGATCTTCGAGAGAGAGAGACATAGCTAACTCCAAGAAGGCACACTGTTTCAAAATAGTACTGCCGCTCACCAATGGAGTCATACCAAATTATTTTACCATTACAATCTCATATCTTCCATTTCACAAAATCATTGTTTTTGAAACTTGATCCATAATTCAGTTTGCTGGAAATCTCACTAATGGTCTCAACCTTCCTGCCAGGAACACTGCCTTTCTTTTGTTATAAATGGCTATATTGTATTGATATTGGGTTATTATTGTCATACGTACCCAGATACAGTGAAAAACTTTGTTTTGCAGGCAAATTATACTTTCCACAAATACATCTGATTGAGCAAATGCAAAAATAAACAGAGTGCAGAAAATAGTGTTAGAGCTGCAGAGACCATGTAAATAAAAAAGTCTTCATATGCTCTTTGCAGCACAACCATACACACTAAGTGGTGGAGAACTATTCTGTAATTCACCCACATTCACCCTGCCTACAAAATCCCCACACATGATTAAAGCCTTGCTACTTCAAACATCCCAGGCGGAAACCTGTAGACCTTAGTGTTGCTGGAAAGGCAAGTAACACGAACAAAGCTTCCATGTAAACATTTTGTTGAAATCAGATACTCACAGTCATCAAAAAACAGAAACTATCGATGCTGAAAATATTAAATTTATAAGTGGAGGAGGTACTCTGCAAGTCAGGCAGCACATGGACAGAAACACAGGGTTAATCATTCAGGCTAATGACCATCTGTGCAGGCACAATTAAAAAAAAGCATGTTTTACCTGCGGAGAAACATGCAGAAAGCAGATAGGAATGCGTGAGAATACAGTAAACCCTCTTTATAACGGACCGGGGGGGGAATGGTGTCCATTATTGTCAATTGTATGCTATAACCGAGTAACGGATTATGATTGAAAAAGTAGTGGAAACAACTCCTGATGCTTGTTAATATACAAATGGACACAAGGTGCAAGATAAACTCAGCAGGTCATGCAGCAAATCTTGAAAACCTGGATAATGTGACCTTTCCAGTCAAGACTCTTCTTCAGATTTGGTCTGGAACTGGGCCTGGAATCCCGGTGAGGTTGATGGTCCCAACATGCTGGTGGCGGGGGAGAGGCGAGGATCGGCAGTGTCATAGGCCGCGGCCTCGCGGGTGGCCGCAGGGCTCCCGATGAAGCTGCGCGGGCCGGCAGTGGTGGCAGTAGGTCCGGCCTGGTAGCAGCCGGGGGTGGCTGTGTGGGCTGGGAGTGACGTCGGCAGCCTGGCCTGGAAGCGGCCGGGGAGGTAGGCTGGAGTGGTGATAGCACCCTGGCCTGGTTGTAAAAGTCAGTAGGTTCGTCTGTTATAACCAAAGGCAGGAACGAGGTACTGATTGGGGATGATCAGCCATAATCACATTGAATGATGGTGATGGCTCGAGGGCCAAATGGCCTACTCCTGCACCTATTGTCTATTGTCAAAATCCATCATAAAGAGGTCGGTAATAATGAGGATTTACTGTATCTCTGATAGGGCAGAGACCAAACACAACTGGATGGCACAGATAGTGTTGTGGTGCCTGCAAGAGGGGACAGCATGTTTGTTAACTGCAGTTGATCTTTCTGGAGAACTAAAGGGACTAAAGATAAGCTAGAACAGAAGAGAACAAAATGCTGAAACAAACAAGTGTAAAAATTAACAGCATTATTCTATCTCAAGTCACAACATAAGGTATACAATTTATAAAGGTAAACAAACAATACATAATTATAAAACATCAACCAAAGTGTGCCGTTAACAATTAGGATTGAAGTTACAATTTAATAATTAATTGTTTAAATCTTGTTCCAAGTGGATTCCTCACCAAATGAATACCATAGAATTTTGATTCAAGAGCATTTTGAAACTAACAAAAAGGTGCTAGTCAGATTAAGTTTAACTCCGTTAAACAGTCTTTGAAATTAATGCTCAATTTCCTGTTCATGATTTTGAACTGATTTTTCACTGATTATAGTTTATTTGGAAATACAAGCCTTAAATTGAACAAAATTAGTTGCCAGAACAGGTACAAATAATACAAAACTAAAACAACTGCAAGAAATTATAGTCGTTTTAAAGCAGTACCAAAAACAATGACACAAGAAGATCCATGTTGAATCTAGACCGTAAAACCTGATGACTTTGTCTCCACACCACCCAACCTATATTTAGGTCCTTGATAATTAGCACCTGTGAAGAAATTTTAGGTTTCACTGGTCGGGAAGACGAGGACTAGTTTGATGGGACTATCCCAGAGACCGAGGAGCTAGTTAACCACAAATACATTTTGCTTCCAAAATGGAAACTCCATCACATAACGTTAAAGTACACAATATCACAAGTCCAAAATCCAAATGAAATACCATGATGTAAAGAGCCAGGAGGGAAAAAAAACCACGTTACAACCCAACCATTAGCACACACACACTGATTGTTCAGATTTGACAAGGCCATCACTTGCCCAAACCCCACTCCACTGAGAGATCAAATAGGTGAACTTAAAGGCAGTCAGCACTTACTAAAATGGGCATGGAGCTCAACCATGATTGTCCTTAACTCCATCCCATAACAAACTCTGGTCCAACCTCACCATTAGTCTTGACCAATAAGTCCAAGGTCATATGCCAAGTGAAGAACAAAGTTACTGTTCTAAAAGTTCTAAAAGTTGAAGGAACTTCAACAAAAAACTTAGAACCTTGGCTTCATTATCATGACCATTCTCAAGAGATGCAACAATTCCAGTTACATTAACAGCACAGGCACTTGTCTGTAGACAAGCGCAGGCAAAATCACTGCACACACATTTTTCAATGTGGCTTAAGAGCTGTTCAAAAATCCCACATTTAGAATACATTCATCTAGAGACAAAAAGGACATAATCTGCATCAGGTGTCAGTTGCAGGAGAAATGCAGGAAACCATATTAATCAGCTTTCAAAAGCTATTGCATTTGAGAGGGGAATGGAATATCTTTTACTCATATGGCAGAAATGAACATTGATCTTGGATCAGCTACATGATGAAACCCAATCTCAGTGCTAGCCAGTGTAACAGAAAGTTGCATAATTACTCCAATACTTATCTATCATCCTCACAGCTATGCCTCACCAATGCGTTTCTTTGTGGAGTGGACTTAATCTACAGGACAAATGGATAACTGTTCACTTGCATTGCCTTCACTACAGATTCAAGGACACTTTAACTTTAGACAGTCGGCTGCATGCAGTACACAGATGACACTAGCATCTGTGCAGGTTCAGGTCGAGTTCCATCTCATTCTTTGCTCACTTTCTGATCCACAAGAATCCAGATCTTGCACTTAATATCTGCAAACAGATTCCCCCCCCCCCCCCCCTCTCTCTTCCAGGGACCACATCCCAAATCATAGCAGCCACATCAATGAAAATACACTTTAATTAGGAAATTAACCATTGCCTTTGGTATATGGCAACGTTTTGGCTGTCTGAGGACATGTCTGAGAAGGGCACAAAGATCAGTCGACTGTTCCATGGTCCTATCTTGAGACATCCAGAGTCTACAGAAAGAAGGCACCTCCAATCACTGCAAAGGTATCACCCAAGCTGTCTGCAAAATTATCCAAATTCACTGCAAGGCATGCAAACTTTCTTCTGCCAATATCCATAGGACTGAGGTCTGGATTGCACAGTCAGCTTGGATGGGAGGACCATCTTTTTCACATGCCCAACACAAGAAGACACCATTCCAAGCAACATGACACAATGCACAGATAAATCAGTCTCAAAATGAAAAAGCTATTAGGATGGCATTGAGAAGTGGGGTGTAAAGCTTGTGACTCAAAACTCTCACATCCAGAGTTCAATCCCAAACTCTGACGCTCTCAGTGTGTGGCATTTACATGTTCTCTCTGTGAACACTTTCTTCAATGTTTGCTTTTCTCCCTCAAATGAAAGATGTGCTGGTTGCCAGGTTAATTAACATCTCATTTCCTCTAAATAGGCGTAAAGTAGGCAGAAAAGGGTGGAACTGATGGGCATCTTTCCTATAGTGGGTACTTTGGGAATGTGGTGAAATCAGATGGATGGGTTTTCTTTAAAAGTTGAATAATAGTTAACTTTAAATCCATTTGTTAGGAGCAAAGAGGCCCAGCAAAGAGTCACACAGCACTGAAATAGGCCTTTTGGCCCAACTCATCCATGCTGACCAAGATGTCCCATCTAATCTAGTCCCATTTTCCAACAATACACCTTTAGCCCTCTGAACCTTTTCTATCCCATTACATATCCAAATATATTTTAAATGTTCAGATCGTATCTGGCTCAACTGCTTCCTCTGGCAGCTCGTCCTTCGTGCCTATGTGTCAAAACGTTGCCAGTCATGTTCCTGTTAAATCTTTCCCTCTCACCTTAAACCTATGTCCTCCAGGTTTTGATTCCCCTACCCTGGGAAAAGGATTATATGCATCCACCCTATCTATTTCCATGGTGATGTTATGCGTCTCTCTATAAGATCACCCCGCAGACCCCAGCACTCCAAGGGACAAAGTCCTCGCATGCCCAATCTCTTCCTATAGCTCAGATCCTCGAGTCCTGGCAACATCCTCGTTAATATTCTCGGCACTCATTCCAGATTCCAGTTCAATGGTACCTTTCCGATAGTAAATAGGTAGAAACACGCCACCTCCACGCCCACCTGTTGTTGCCTCCCCCCCCCCCCCCCCCCTCCCTAGTAGCGGAGCCTGCAGATTCCACGCTGGCATCATCAGCCACCTCATTTCCACTGGATTAAACTCATATTCGGTCATCAGGGACTGGTGGAATACTCAATTTAGGAATTCCCAGCCGCAAAACCCATCCCCTCCAAGATACCATCGTTTTAAATCAGGATGGGTTAGCCGAAAGGTTACATTTGCATTTCAAATCACGAAATACCGGCAGTGAAACACTGAATGGCCAAGTCAATGTGTGTTGACGGAACCTTACGTAAACCATGAATGGTTGGCATGCACGGGCCACGTTACAGTTGTGTGCCGGATAAGGTGGAGATTTTCCGATCAACTTATTGTTCAAATTAGCAGTGATTCCAAACTGCAATGCTGCAGAGAGCTGATAGGAATCATTGTGCCAGGAACAAGCTTACCTTGAATGCCCGGGACTGTGCGGGAAGCCAGTGCTGATGGCATCAGCTGCCGCTTCGCAGTCTGGGCATTCACTCCATGCTCAAGCATGCACGGAGAGCAAGCACGTCAATGAACGCGGCACACACTTCAAATCAAAAGGCACAGCCAAACTTAACCCCCATCTCAAATCGCACACAAGAGGCCTCGAAGAATGGTGGGCAAAATATTGTTGTTTTTTTTTCTCTCTCTCACACAAAAACTACCATTTAAGTTTATTTCACGCTGCTGCTGCTTCGCGAACAGACAACTCCCAAAGAAGGGCTTATAGTACGGAGACGAGGCTGGGCTGGGAACAAGGACGAGGCAGTAACTGTGCGGGCAGCGTGGATGGCAGCCTCCTCGTAAGGAGGCGCCGGTCCGTCCCCAGCACCCGTGCATGTGTCTGTGTGTGTGTATGTATATATGTGTGTGTGTGTGTATATGTGTGTGTGTGTGTGTGTGTGTGCCTCTCCCAGCGGCTCGCGTGAAACGCGAGGGAGCAGCGCCTTTTTCCACCCACCCCATAATAATTTTTGGTATGTGTATTACCTCTTTCCTGATCAGCTTGCAAACACGAAGGCATATTCTTCTTCCACACCGGCATCTTTGAAAGGATTCATGCAAAGGCTGGCGGCGGCGGCGGCGCAGAGCTGTCGGTCCTCAGCCGGTCGCGTACACCAGCAGCCGGCGGTGAGCGCCCTCCTCCCCGCACCGTTCTTCCCCGCCGCTGCACGGTGGCCTCGTTGTCAAGCGCCGCCACCCCCGGGGGCTCCACACACACACACACACACGCCAGCCAACCAGCCAGCCAGTGCTGAGGAGACCAGAGCACCGCCAAACTTCACCACATTAGCAAGAGAAAATGAACCCCGTGGTAACAAAACAGAAATCTTACTTTTACTAAATGCACGGTCACGGATTGACTCGGCTTCTTAAAAAAAAACCCCAATCAGGCTTGGAAATTCACCCCCCCCCCCTTTCTGTACAAAGATCAGGAGGAATTCAGGTGGGGAAACAAATCCTTGACAGAGTATTGAAAGTGGACGAGTCGAGCTCGTAAAATCGACTGGGAGAAATGGTGCAGTCCATTCACGAGTTCACATAATCACAGGACAGGTTGTTGGACTCCATGCCGGGGATCTTCACTTTAACCAAAACACTGCTTCAAGGTGTCCGGCTTCACTTAAACGTCTCCCTGGAAGGGCGAGCCAAGCTCAGCGTGTGCTTCGTCTGGATTGTCACAAAAGAAAAGATGTGTCCTCTCAAACAGTCATGATCGCTGTTAAGCACGTGCCATTTCTAGACCGAAGGCATGGTCTAATCGAAAAGAAATGATCATCTACCACCAAAACCAAAGGATATCTTCTGCCGCACGTACACACTTTGTGTTTTCCTGCTATCCCTGCTGCTACTCCGATGCATTTGCAACTTTTGTTTCTAATTTGCCCCATTTGAAGTATTTTGAGAAGATTTCTGCTGCTATGAATTATATAATAGCACCCTTTTTTTTAAAGGTTTATGTGTAGAATCTATTTGGAGTACAAAGTTGACTTTAATTTTTCATCCCAGTTTAAAAATAACGATAGATCTGTATTAATTGTCAGAGGTGCTGGAGGGTAAACTATTTTTGAACTGTTACACTATTCAACTGGCATACGAATGAAGAGATAGTTTTGGAGGGAATAAGGGGTGAACATTTTCACACGAATTCTCAAATAAATGAAACAATACTGTGTTCATAATGTTTTTCTTCCTCCACGTGTAAATCAGTGAAGAATCAATGAAAAGCAATATGTTTACTTAGAATTGTCCCTTCGCAGGAAGGACACTGAAGCCAAAACAAAACTCATTGGGAAGTCACTCAGTGCAAAACTGCTAGAATGATAACAGTAATGGAACATTCTATAATGCAAGTTCGGACTCTTTGGCCCACATTATCTGTGCCAAACACAATGCCGTTTTACCAATCTCCCTGCCTGCATTGATCCATATCACTCAATGCCCTGCATATTCATGTGCCCATCTAAAAATGTATTAAATGTGACTATTGCATCTGCATCTATCACCATCCTCGACATCTTGTCCCAGAGACCTACCACTTTCTGTGTGGGGAAAAAAAAACTTGTCCCACACATCCCAGGACAAGATGTAGGGTGGCATAGTGGTGCAGCAGTAGATTTGCTGCCTTACTGCGCCAGAGACCAGGGTTCGATACTGACTACGGATGCTGTCAGTGCTGAGTTTGTATGTTCTCCCTGTGACCACATGGGTTTTCTCCAGGTGATCTGGTTTCCTCCCACATTGCAAAGATGTGCAGGTTGGCTTCGGTATAAAATTGTAAATTGTCCCGAGTGTGTAGGATAGTGAGAGTGTACAGGGTGATCGCTGGTCAGCTTGGACTCGGTGTTTGTTTCCGCACTGCATCTCTAAATCTCCTTTAATCTTTCCCCCTCTGACCTTAAACCTATATTTTTCTAGTCTTTGAGATTTCCACACTGGAAAAGATTCTGACTGTCTATTCTTTATATGTCTATTATAATTTTATATACTTAGAATGAGAAATGAAAAATGAGCTAGATAAAAAGGGCTATGGCCACCTCAATGAAAAATATATATTTGCAAAATGATAAGGCAGGAATATATTTCTAGTTAAGGAATAAGAAGGGTTTCAGCTCAAAACGTTGCCTATTTCCTTCGCTCCATAGATGCTGCTGCACCCGCTGAGTTTCTCCAGCACTTTTGTCTACCATTCATTTAAAATTGTCACTGAGCAATGGTTAGGTGGGTGTTTGTTTTTTGTGGTGTGTTGCTGGAGTTTTGAATGCCATAATACAGATTAATTAAAGCCATGTTCAAAAGAAACTATATAAATATTTGAAGAAAACAATAAATGCAGGGAACACTCATCAGGCCAGACAATGTGTGGAGAAACACAGCTTCTTCTTCTTTCGTATCCTTGTGCTATATAGTGGCTCGCCATTGCTGTACACCTCGTTGCACTATTGGAGTGTTAAGTGCAAGGACTGCAGTAGTACATGGATTATACAGCAATTGGCATTGCAGTAGGTGTTGCATTGTCTGGGTCTGTGTGCCACAGTCACAGGTTGTTGTAGCCCCATTTGTGCATTAACCATATAACCATATAACAATTACAGCACGGAAACAGGCCCTCTCGGCCCTTCCAGTCCGTGCCGACCATTTGTTTTCCCCTAGTCCCATCTACCTGCACTCAGACCATACCCCTCTATTCCCTTCACGTCCATATACCTATCCACTTTACTCTCAAATGTTAAAATCGATCCTGCCTCCACCACTTCTGCTGGAAGCTCATTCCACAGAGCCACCACCCTCTGAGTAAAGAAGTTCCCCCTCACGTTACCCCAAAACTTCTGTCCCTTAATTCTCATGTCATGCCCTCTTGTTTGAATCTTACCTACCCTCAATGGGAAAAACGTATCCACGTTAACTCTGTCTATCCCTTTCATCATTTTCAAGACCTCAATCAAGTCCCCCCTTAACCTTCTGCGCTCCAAAGAATAAAGACCTAACTTGTTCAACCTTTCTCTGTAACATAGTTGCTGGAACCCTGGCAACATTCTAGTAAATCTCCTCTGTACTCTCTCTATTTTGTTGACATCCTTCCTATAACTAGGCGACCAAAATTGTACACCATACTCCAGAATTGGTCTTACCAATGCCTTGTACAATTTTAACATTACTTCCCTACTCCTATATTCAATGCTCTGATTTATAAAGGCCAGCACACCAAAGGCCTTCTTTACCACCCTATCTACATGCGATTCCACCTTCAGGGAACTATGCACAGTTATTCCTAGATCCCTCTGTTCCACAGCATTCCTCAATTCCCTACCATTTGCCATGTACGTCCTATTTTGATTTGTCCTGCCAAGATGTAGCACTTCACACTTAACAGCATTAAACTCCATCTGCCATCTTTCAGCCCACTTTTCCAAATGGCCCAAATCTCTCTGTAGACTTTGAAAATCTACTTCATTATCCACAACACCACCTATCTTAGTATCATCTGCATACTTACTTATCCAATTTTCCACCCCATCATCCAGATCATTGATGTACATGACAAACAACAGTGGACCCAACACAGATCCCTGAGGCACCCCACTGGTCACCGGCTTCCAACCTGACAAACAGCCATCCACCATTACTCTCTGACATCTCCCATTCAGCCACTGTTGAATCCATCTTGCTACTCCGCCATTTACACCCAAAGATTGAACCTTCTTAACCAACCTTCCATGGGGAATCTTGTCAAAGGTCTTACTGAAATCCATATAGACAACATCCACTGCTTTACCCTCATCAATTTCCCTAGTTACCGCTTCAAAAAATTCAAGAAGGTTTGTCAAACATGACCTTCCAGGCACAAATCCATGTTGACTGTTCCTGATCAGACCCTGTTTATCCAGATGCTTATATATATATATATATTATCTCTAAGTATCCTTTCCATTAATTTGCCCACCACTGACGTCAAACTAACAGGTCTATAATTGCTAGGTTTATTCTTTGAACCCTTTTTAAACAATGGAACAACATGTGCAGTACGCCAATCCTCCGGCACTATTCCCGTTTCTAATGACATTTGAAATATTTCTGTCATAGCTCCTGCTATTTCTACACTAACTTCCCTCAATGTCCTAGGGAATATCCTGTCAGGACCTGGAGACTTATCCACTTTTATATTTTTCAAAAGTGTCAGTACTTCCTCCTCTTTGAATCTCATAGTTTCCATAGCTACTCTACTTTTTCCCCTTAACTCACAGAGTTCAATATCCTTCTCCTTGGTGAATACCAAAGAAAAGAAATTGTTCAATATCTCCCCCATCTCTTTTGGCTCTGCAGATAGCTGCCCATTCTGGTTCTCTAATGGTCCGATTTTGTCACCCTTGACCGCCCGACCCCGGTTCGCAGTTGGTTGAGACATCTCCAGTTCAGCCAGAGTCCATCAGCACCTGGTGGTAAGTGCTCTGCTGCTGGTTTGTGCCCATCTTGGTGGAAATAGGGACAGTGGCGAGTCTGTTCTTCCACATCTGGAGGCGAGCTTCAGTTGGTGTTGTTTCCAATGGGGTGATGCTGGTTAGGGAGCCCTTACTGGATTTTAACCACCTAAAAGGGGCACATGGTTGTGTAATGGGTGTTTTATTGTCTGTCAGTTGTTTCAGACGTTCTGTCCTACTTGCGATAGCTCTCCTGATGTCTGGGGGGGGGGGGGGGGGCGATGCCAGCCAGTAGGTAGACGTTGTTTATGTCCGTAGATCGGAGGCAACCAGTGATGCTACGGCAGTTGGCATTCAAGGATGAGTCAATCTTCTGTGCATGTGTAGATCTCTCCCAAGCAGGGCAGGCGTATTCTGCAGCAGAGAAGCAGAGTGCTAAGGCTGTAGTACGTACTGTTATTGGGTTTGCACCCTATGTGGTGGTGGTGAGTTTGTTCAATATGTTGTTGCGGGTGCCCACCTTTGCTTTAGATTTTTCCACATGTGCCTTGAATGTTAAGCAGCGGTCGAGTGTGACTCCAAGGTAGACAGGGTTTGGGCAATGTGTTAGTGAGAGTCCAGACCATGTGTCGTGTAGTTGATGGTTAGCCTCTTGGTTCCTCAGGTGGAATGCACAGACCTGTGTTTTTGATGGGGTGGCACGCAGCTGGTTTTCCTCATAGTTTGAAGATAAACCGGTGAGTGCCTCGGTCAGCGTTGTCTCAACATCTTGGAACTGTGTACCTTGTGCTGTTATACAGAGATCATCAGCATAGATGAAGCGCTGAGTTACCAAGTCAGTTGGCTGGTCATTGGTGTAGATGTTGTGCAGGATCGGTGCCAGAACACTTCCTTGAGGGAGGCCGTTCTTCTGTCGTCGCCAACTGCTATGTTTCTCTCCTTTCTCGACAAAGATCCTTTGATTTGGGAGCATCGTGTGTATTAGCTCGGTTAGATGCAGATCTTTTGTCATCTCAAGGATCTTGTAGAGGAGTCGTTCATGGGTGATAGTGTTCTTCTTTCGTACGGCGTGCATAGCCTAAAGTTGTCGGACAACTTGTTCTATTTGATCTTATGTGATTGTCTACGCCGGGTTGATTGCATTTGTCGAAACAGGGCGGACCACGTGAAGGTTGCAATCTCCCACCCCAGATGATAGTGTCATATGCTGCTGACAAATCCACAAACACTTCTCCCGTGATTTGCCCTTGCTCGAAGCCATCTTCGATATGTTGCGTTAGGTTGAGGAGCTGGCTTGTTGTGGACTTGGCTGGGCGGAATCCTGCCTGTTCTGATATTAGGTGTTCATCTACATATGGAGCAAGGTGGTTGAGGATGAGTCTCTCAAATAGTTTGTAGGTGTGGCAGAGTAGAGAGATGGGTCTATAAATCTTCGCCTAATGTTTAAACACAGCTAATTTTGAAGTTGATGTAACTTGTTTTTTAAATAATCAATTTATTTGCTTTTGTTAAGACTATACTGAGAGACATTATTTAATTGACTTCCGTAATGAAGACTTGCCCAGTTAAGCCAACACAGCAGCAAACTTGTTGGAAAAGCATAAAGTTTCTTCAAGTCTCTGCTGGAATTGCTGTGGTGTAGCCATATACTCAATGATAAACTACGGTGCAGACAGCTGTAGAACAAACTTTGTGTACCATCTTTTAGTGCCATTGTGTTTAAGGAAGGAAGTGTTAGTCTGTGTGTTCCCTGTGTTTTAACAACTAATATAAAACTAATTTAATTGACCCATAATTTGATACTACATGGGAACATATTAAAACTTTACACTCCATCCACATAACCACACACCACCCTTTCCCAAACTGCTAGTTCCAATTTTACATTCAATTCCATTTTATTTAATACCTTTATCAGTGCTGATAAAGTTCAGATCAGTTCAGCCGTCAATTCTTGTCTTTGCATTTGAATTTCTCTTTTGCCTGTTAAAAGGCAGTATTCATCAGCTCCTCTATCAAGCTTCCAAATCTCTCACAAAAGAAACATTTAAAGGATTGAGATAAATCAATGTTGATGGGCCTTTCACTAATTCCATTTATAAAATAAATATCAGATAGACAAATAACAGACAGACATCATGCCCCAGAAATCTGTTGCATAGTATAATCTGGTGTGTATCATCCTATACAATTAGTGTTCAGTAAAGACAATTATGGATTTACCTAGCATTGAGCATTGGCGATTGCCCTTTCAAATCCTCAGACAGGAGCCTAAACAGTGGCCAAAACAGTGTGTAATGTCTGCCTGCTTGCCACAAGTATTTGACCTCTGCTGGTGTTAAGGACCTTTTGTGGAAGGAAGGAAGTAAGTCTCTCTCTTTCTCTACCTCTCTCTCCTTGTGCTCTTCTGGTTTGTACGGTTTTACTATTTGCACAAAAACGGTACCCGATAGCACTACGATTTGTCGCCAAGTTACTCACCGTTCTCCTGTGCTGCGAGTGCAACAAGTTTCCACATCTGGAGGCGAGCTTCAGTTGGTGTTGTTTCCAATGGGGTGACGCTGGTTAGGGAGTCCTTATGGGATTTTAACCGCCTAGGAGGGGACACATGGTTGTGTAGTGGGTGTCTATCATCTGTCAGTTGTTTCAGATGCTCTGTCCTAGTTGCGACAGCTCTCCTGATGTCTGGGGGGGGGGGCGATGCCAGCCAGTAGGTAGACGTTGTTTATGTCCGTAGATCGGAGGCAACCAGTGATGCTACGGCAGCTGGCATTCAAGGATGTCAATCTTCTGTGCATGTGTAGATCTCTCCCAAGCAGGGCAGGCGTATTCTGCAGCAGAGAAGCAGAGTGCTAAGGCTGTAGTACGTACTGTTGTTGGGTTGGCACCCCATTTGGTGGTGGAGAGATTGTTCAATATATTGTTGCGGGTGCCCACCTTTGCTTTAATTTTTTCCACATGTGCCTTGAATGTTAAGCAGCGGTCGAGTGTGACTCCAAGGTAGACAGGGTTTGGGCAATGTGTTAGTGAGAGTCCAGACCATGTGACGTGTAGTTGATAGTTAGCCTCTTGGTTCCTCAGGTGGAATGCACAGACGTGTTTTTGATGGGTTGGCACGCAGCTGGTTTTCCTCATAGTTTGAAGATAAACCGGTGAGTGCCTGTCAGCGTTGTCTCAACATCTTGGAACTGTGTACCTTGTGCTGTTATACAGAGATCATCAGCATAGATCAATCCCCCCTTGAATGAGTTCCCAATACTCTTAGTCTCCTGCCTAATCATCTTCCATAAATAATCAGTAATATGCAAACAAGTTCCACAACCATTTTTTTAAACATCCATCTAGCACACAATGCAGAAAGGGCTGATTATTATTGGGCCTTGTGCACCGGAGAATTTGGTGTCATGGGGTCATTTAAAGAATGTGCTGGCTATCTTGGCCATGGCAATCCCTTCTGCTTTACCAGGCGCTGAAGATTTTCTAGACCATAGATTGTGAGCATGAATCACAGTTTGTTTTTCATTACAATTACCTATGCTTATGAGCCTGTGTAGACCAGCACATAGACCTACTGTAATACGCATAGGTTTAAAACAAAAGTATGCCGTTACCAGCCGTTCATAAGTTCTAGGAGCAGAATAGGCCATTCAGCCCATCAAGTCTACTCCACCATTCAATCATAGCTAATCTATTTTTCCCTCTCGACCCCATTCTCCTTCACCCCATAACCCGACACCCGTACCAATCAAAAATCTGATAAGCTCCACCTTTAGAATCATTCTCAGTACAGCTGTTTGTGACAATGAATTCCACAGATTCACCACCCTCTGACTAAAGAAATTCCTTCTCATGTCCTTTCTAAAGATATGTTCCTATTTTTCTGAGGCTATGGCGTCTGGTCCTTGACTCTCACGCTGGTGGAAACAACCTCTTCACTTTCACTCCATCCAGGACTTTCACTATTCAATTTGACTTTCACCATTATCAAACTTTTTCATTGTAGGATCTTTCAGATTTCAATTTTCTGGCCATGCAGCAGAACAAAAATGTCCCTTTGGCCGACCACATCGATACAAATCCCATTTACCAACATATAGTCTAAAGCCTTCAAAACTTTGGTCATCCGTGTTCCCTTTCAATGTCTTCTGATCCCCTCTAAACCTCTTCCCATTTATCTTAAATCTATGGTCTCTAGTTTTAGACACCTTTCAGGAAAAGATTATTACAATTTACTCGATGATCCTTATAATGTTGTATACTTTTGTCAGAATTCACTTACCATTGTCACTTCAAGGAAAACAAACTCAGTCTATCCTATATCACTTCATAACTGAAATGCTTGGTCACAGGCAATACTCGGGTGAATCTGTTCTGCACCCTCGCTCTCTCTTTCTACATTGTTAAGTTAAGCACTGTGCACAGTGATCCTGTTTTGACCTAACCAATGTTTCAAAAAGATATTGCCTTCTCATTTAGAGCAAATGTTTTCAGGTCACATTTTTTTAAAATCCTGAACAGACAGCATGAAGTCCATTTATACGATGAAAATTCTTTCATTAGTAATTTGATCTTTCATCAATAGAAGTTTAATTCAATTGGAATAGTAACTGCTAATTTAATTCAATTTGAAGAACACGGCTATTTTCACTGTGAATATATTACATGATTGTATAACTTCTTCATAACATCTCTTTAGCCTGAGAATGATTTTTGATGATAGCTCCAATAATTACCTACTGTCTTCATGTTCATGTCTTGTGCTGCTATCTATTATAATGGAAATGTTTTTGTAACCATTGTAAGGCTATCCAAATCATTAATATTTTTTACTTTTGAATGGTTTATTATTTTCTTTTTTAAGTTCTTGGAGCAGAATTATGCCATTCAGCCCATCAAGTCTACTCCACTATTCAATCATGGCTGATCTATCTTTCCCTCTCAACCCCTTTCTCCTGCCTTCATCCTCATAACCTCTGACACCCATACTAATCAAGAATCTGTCAATCTCCACCCTAAACATATCCACTTGGCCTCCACAGCCGTCTGTTCCAGTGAATTCCACAGATTTCCCACCCTCTGACTAAAGACATTCCTCCTTAATTCCTTTCTAAATGTATGTCCAAGGTATAAAGGTATATACCTAGGCCTGTTATTATTCCTTTCCTTCCCAACCAATTTCCTACAATTCTAATAAAACTTCTCCAACTTGAAAATAATTCATCATGTAGCTGAGTCTCCACCTTCTAACTGGCCAGTTTAGCAAAAAGGTAACATTAACTCAGTCTTTCACTTTATACTTACACAGCCCAACCTACTGATCATTTCTTGGAGTTCTGCACTTCACAACTCTCACATGTCCCTTTTGTTGATGTGCTCCCTCTCTCTCTCTAATTTCCCTCATTAATGAATCAGCTGGACAGCTTCATCAACATCTCATCCCCATGGCAACCCTGGCCTAAACACAATACTGCACTAATCATCCCTCCTCAACTCTTCAGCACTTGTTTTTCTCCCTACTTTAGTTCCAAGAAAAGATCTTTGATCGAAACATTAACTCTATCTCTCCTTTTACTGATTCTGCCTAATCTGCTTGGCATTTCCAGTCTTTTCTATTTTTATCACAAATTTTCAACATACACGTTTTTTTCCCTTCATTTTTCTACCTGTAAATTCCTAGATTGCTTAAACTCTCAATAGATCTTGCTTGTAAGATCATTCAAGATATTCTGAACAATTGGCTCTGTATATTTAATTACATTGCTGAGTTGCAAACATGCCTAGATAATTTAGAGTATATTTTCAGAAATATTTTCAAAATGTAAATAAATTTATAAAGTAAAGAAACAAGTTTGATTGTTACTTTACATTTGACCTCATTGAGGAGAGGAAAACATAACAAAGTTGTGAACACTTTCTCAGAGGCATTTACTTGCCACTCTGTGTTGGGACCAGGGGTTCAGTCTAACTTGGAATAAGAAATGTTGTAAAGCAAGGGTTCCTAACCTTGGATCCATTTACTCCCTGGGGGTAAATTTCTCCTGCCCAGGGGGTACATTTGTTGATTCTGGAATTGTACATATTTTTTCTCATTGATTGACTGTGTTTGGTTCTTGTATACTGTTCATCATTAGTTGTTCATAAATAAGTGAAATAACATTGTTATGTGCTATTAAAGTTGCCAGGGGTAAACAGGACGAAAAAGGTTGGGAACCCCTGTTGTAAAGACTGCCTCTCTGCTGTCATTAAGAATCCTCATGTAACCTGTATCTTCAAACCACTTTCCAATGGACTGTTTTTTCCAAAATCTGAATAAAAGTAAATGTTCATTTGAGTATCTGCAATGTTTAGCAATGGAATGAATATAAAAGAATAGTATTGAAAAAAGTGCTTTACATTGAGCTGGTTACATCGATGGTAGAGGTGAGGACAATTTCTTCCAGATATGAACATTACTACTTGTGCTTGGTATCGCAAACCATGCAATAATGAACACAGAATATAACAGTTAACTAATTAAAAACAAAATCTTCATTAAATTAAATTGCACTTCCAGAGTGGTAGGAGATCATTGTTGTATTATTCTGCAGTTGACTATGTGACAAATTAATCATCCAGGTACCAGGATGGAGAGGCTGATGAAAATTACTTTATTTCCTTTCAGTACCACTCAACAGATACAATTTGCATAGTTTCTTCATGATTAACTATGATTTATGATATAAAGTGAATTGCAAGGCAGTAAGAAGGATTTAGTATAACATTATATACTTCAGGCTTGGGAAAACAAATCCATTCAGTTTGTCTCAGACCTTGCGTATCTGTAAAAAGGGAAAATGTTTTTTCTTTCCTATTTTTTTTCCCTTAACTTAAGCAACAATAGAGAAAACCAACACAAATTTAGGGCACAATTATGCCCCTGGTTTTCACATCCACTATTTATATTCTATCCTGGGAACAAACGGATAGATGGCATTGAGGTTCATGGTCCACATTTTGATTTTCAGGAAGAATAAATAAAAATTGTCACTTGAATGATCACCCATTAATTGTGAAGGATTGTTTATAACCAGAAAACATGATCTAACCATTAAAGCGGAGTTGTAGGAATCATGTTTCCCTCGGTTCAGTGTTTAGAATGAAGGGTCATAAATTCAGAGTTGGTCACTCCAGACTGAGATGAGAAGAAATGTTGTGACCCAAAGGGGTGTGAATCTATGAAATCATCTGTCAAAGAGCGTTGAGGAGGATCGATCTCTAACCATTTTTAGTTTCTAACTTTCAGCCATGTATGCAGTCCAAGTAGTAAAGAACTTGGAATCCTACACTGCCTTTTAAGTTTAGGGCCAGAAATTACGGTAAATACCCCCTTCCGTTTATTATTCATTCCTCTTCAATGATCGGCAGTATTAACATCTGGAGCATGAACATGTTCCTTTTCAACCATTTAGCATTAGCAACGATTGCCAAGTCAAGTGTGGCTCAGGTAAAATGCAAAGCAAATCTCTTTTGATATTGCCAATCTCAACGATTACAAGGTGACAAACTTGCACTTTGGATGCAATTAATCAGTGGTATGTGATCAACATTGCCAAGTTAGTGCAAATTAATGAGTAAAGTGTTACTACTAAACTGCAAGCAGGAAATGGGACACCAATGAATTCCTTCATGATCCTTACATTCAACAACGAGAAATAATTTTCATCCTGTTGACATGACATTGGACGTACATAAATTCCTAAGTAGAAAAGATTGTCTTTTATGTGATTCTTATATTTATGATCAACTTGATAAAATGATTGTCCCAGCTAGTGGGAATTGAGAACAACAGTTGAAATAGAGAAATACTTTTTATGGATCACTTTCAAAGCTGTGATTAATTTTCAAGTTAATAAAAAGACACAAAGTGCTGTAGCAACTCAACTGTCAGGCAGCATCTCTGGAGAACGTACATAGATGAAGTTTTGGTCTGAAGAAGGGTCCTGGTCCAAAACATCACCTATCCTTGTTCTCCATGGATGGTGCCAGACCCTCAGTTATTCAGCACTTTGTATATATATTTTTGTAAACACGCATCTGCAGTTCCTTGTTTCGACATTAATTTTCAAGTCACAGGATTCATCATAATTCTGGGAATTAGATTCTAATTGGTGAATGACTTCCTAAATTTATCCTGTTATGGTTGTAGCTTCAGTTACTGCAATATTAGAGCATGAATGGGCTGTATGACTTGTTAAGCTGGTTCAGTGATCCAATAAGATATTAGCTGATTTGAGCTTTGATAGTTGGCCTCAACTCAACTTTACTATCAGGTCCCCATAACCTTTGGTAGCCAAATAATCTATCTATCTACCTAACAATGAATATATAAATAACTCAGCATCCACGGATCTCTGTGAGAGAGCATTTTAAAGATTCACAGACATCAGAAGATGGTCTTCAGAAAGTGGCTTGTACAGTTTCTCCAGCATTTTTGTCTACCTTCGATTTTCCAGCATCTGCAGTTCCTTCTTAAACATATCACCTTGTTCTCCTTGTGTTTCCTAATTTGTTCATATCCACATTCAGTTCACTTGAGTAAGGTGGATTTAGCCCAGGACCGAGAGGTCGGATACGGAATGGGAGGGGGAGTTGAAGTACTTGAAGTCAGCTCCCTGCGCCGAGCGATCTGACCCCGGGTCGGGGCTGGTCAAACCTTCTGCGTCGTTGGAGCTCCCGACATCTATGGCATCTACCCGAGACTGTGAGCTCTATATGGTAACGCCCGCAGGCCACGGTTGGAGCAATCCCAGGCAAGGGATCGGCTCCGATGTTAAGTCCAAGCCCCATGGTGGAGCTCAAAGTCAGACCGAGCAGGCCTCCATCTCCAGGATGTTCGGCCACAGAGCGACTGGAAAACAATCGCATCTCCGACAAGGTAAGAGATTGAAAAAAAGTTTCCCCCTCCCCCCACATAAACCAAACCAGGGAACATTTACACAAACTTTTTAACCACACTAAAAATAACAAAAAAAGATGAAAAAACAGACATACTATCCCAGAAAAGGATGGTTGTGTTGCCGCCCCGGTGCCAGGCTCCAAGACGTCGCACCGATTGCAGGGCATCCTCGAGAGGGTAGGGGAGCAGCCGGAAGTAGTTGTGCATGTAGGCACAAATGACATGATTAAGAAGAGGGAGGAGGTTCTGCAATGCAAATATAGAGAATTAGGTAAGAGGCTGAAAAGGAGGACCATCAAGGTGGTTATCTGTGGTTTGCTTTCAGAACCTCGTGATACGGAAGCTGAATATCAGCTCCACCTGCTTCATCTCGAACTCCAGTACCTCGAGATAGGGGAACTGAATTTGTGGCTGAGGAGTTGGTGCCATGGGCATGGATTTAGTTTTCCAGAGCATTGGGATCTCTTCTGGGACAGGGGTGACATGCAAAAGGGTTGCACCTTAACTGGAGGGGGACCAACATTCTGGCAGGCAGGTTTGCTAGTGCTACACGGGTGGGTTTAAACTAAATAGTGGGGAGGTGGGGTCAACAACATGGAAGCATATGTATGCAGTTAATGGGAGAGTGCAGAAAGGTCACATTTAATCTAATATGGCAGGGGGATGGGAACCTATGCAGGGAGACAGAGGACTGTAAAATGAGGGCAGAATCAAAAGGTGGAAGGGAGAAAAGAAAAACAAACCTGAAAGTTTTGTGCCTTAATGCGAGGAGCATTCGTAATATGGTGGATGAATTGAATGCGCAGTTAATGAATATAATACAGTTGGTATTACGGAGACATGGCTCCAGGGTGGGAGCTAAACATGCAGGGGAATTCAATATTCAGGAAGGATAGATAGAAAGGAAGAGGAGGTGGAGTGGCATTGCTGGTTAAAGAGGAGATTAATGCAATAGTAAAGAGCGACATTATCTTGGATGCTGTAGAATCGGTATGGGTAGAACTACGAAATAGCCAAGGGCAGAAAACGCTTGTTGGAGTAGTGTACAGACCACCAAACAGCAGTAGTGAGATTTCCTGGAGTGTAGAAGGGATAGTTTTCTAAGCCTAGACTAGGTCTTGTGTAATTCGGAAGGATTAGTTAGCGATTTTGTTATACAAAGCCCCTTGGGCAACAGTGACCATTCTATGCTAGTATTCTGCATTAAGATGGAGAGTGACACGGTTAATTTAGAGACGAGGGTTCTGAGCTTAAAGAAAGGTGACTTTGATGGAATGAGATGGGAATTGGCTAGGATAGACTGGCAAATGATACTTAAAGTGTTGACGGTGGATATGCAATGGCAAAGATTTAAAAATCGTATGGATAAATTGCAATTGTTCATCCCTGTCTGGTGTAAAAATAAAATGGGGAAGGTGGCTCAACCATGGCTAACGAGGAAAATTAGGGATGTGGTTAAATCCAAGGAAGGGGCATATAAATTGTCCAGAGGAAACATGCAAACTGGAGGACTGGGAGAAATTTACAGCTCAGCAAGTGATACTTTGGATATGTGAAGAGGAAAAGATTAGTGAAGACAAATGTAGGTCCCTTATAGTTGGAAACAGGTGAATTTATAATGGGAAACAAGGAAATGGCCAACCAGTTAAACAAGTATTTTTCTTCTGTCTTCACTATGGAAGACACAACCAATTTCCCAGAAATATAGGAGACCGTGCATCTTGTGTGAGGGAGGAACTGAAGGAAATTCACATTAGTCAGGAAATGGTGTGAGGTAAACTGTTGGACTGAAGGCAGATAAATCCCCAGGGTCTGATGGTCTGCATCCCAGAGTATTCAAGGAGGTGGCCCTAGAAATCGTGGATGCATTGGTGATCACTTTTCAATGTTCTATAGGCTCTGGATCAGTTACTGTGGACTGAAGGGTAGCCAATGTAACCACTTTTTAAGAAAGGATGTTGAGAGAAAATTGAATTATAGACCAGTCAGCCTTACATCGGTAGTTGGGAAGATTATTAAAGTCGATTATTAAAGATGTAATAGCAGCACATTTGGAAGGCAGTGACAGGATCGGTAAAAGTCAGCATGGATTTAGGAAGAGGAAATCATTGTTGACTAATCTTCTGGAATTATTTGAGGATGTAACAAATAGAATAGATAAGGGGAAGCCAGTGGATGTGGTGTATCTGGACTTTCAAAATGCCTTTTACAAGGTCCCACACAAGAGATTAGTGTGCAAAATGAGAGAACATGGTATTGGGGGTAGGGTATTGACATGGATAGATAACTGGTTGGCAGACAGGAAGCAAAGAGTAGGAATTAACGGGCCCTTTCCAGAATAGTAGGCAGTGACTAGTGGGGTGCCGCAAGGTTTAGTGCTGGGACCCGCTATTTACAATTTATATAAACAATTTAAACAAAGGACTTAAATGTAACATCTTCAAGTTTGCGGATGATACAAAGCTGGATGGTAGTATGAGCTGCGAGGAGGATGCTATGAGGCTGCAGGGTGATTTGGATAGGTTCGGTGAGTGGGCTGATGCATGGAAGATGCAGTATAATGTGGATAAATAGTAAGATTAAATGAGAACTTACCAGTTTGAAGTTTGATCTTTATTTTATGAGGAGTTACGATGAGGGATTACGTGAAGACCCCGCCTGCACGCATGCGCGACATTCTTCAAAGCAGTGGTGTGAAATCACAGATACCAGAGTGACTAATATAGTAAGATAAGAGAGAACTTCCATACCAATTGAACTTTATAATAGAGGATTTTGGGAGCAGAGGGGGCGTAATCCCTCATCGTAACTCCTCATGAAATAAAGATCAAACTTCAAACTGGTAAGTTCTCATTTAATCTTACTATTTTACTTCGGAGTCACGTGAGTGACTACGTGAAGATTTCAAAGCTCTGTGATTTCATGCCCTGGAACGAGTCCATGCTCACACCCTGCCATGCTAGGAAAAAGAGGATGAACGTAATTCAGTCATGACACTGTGCTGAAAAACAAAGAAAGGTATTTATTCATACCTGAACAATATGCCCCACATTGGGTAATTTATTTTACAGAACTCAAAATTTTTCCTGCAAATGTGTCAGGAGCGGCCATGGGTTTATTATAAAAGCGTTGAAAAGTTTGTTCATTGCTGCAACCCGCTGTGGCAAGGATGTGGTCCAAAGGAACTTCCATCATCCTAGCCGCCGATGTAGATGCAGCCCTGGTGGAGATTTGAAAACATTAGTATCCACCCCCGCTGCATCTAATACCACCCTTAACCATCTGGATATGGTTTGCACTGTGACCTTATGGTGAGGGCATTTATGGGTTATGAGTAAAGCTCTCTCCGTGCCCCCAAGAGTCTTGGTGACTTCTATATATTGCAAAATATGTGTCACAATGCAGAGCCGACTATCTGCAGGATAGGCCAGAAACTGTAATTTTTGGCCAGAGGAACCGGGTCGGTCGTGTTTGAGTAACCCCTGTATTAGAAAGGTTATCTTGCCACTTGTGACATACATGGCGTCCATATTTAGCTTGTGTAAGGACTGGACCCGTTGTGCTGTTACAAGTGCCATTATCATTACCATCTTGTATGTTAGTTTGTCCAGAGTGAGCCCCGATATGGGTGTCCATCCTCGTAACATAGTTAATACTATGCCTATGTCCATGTATGGGTGTATCTGGGCCTGGGGGGATTGGAGTTAAATATACCCCTCATTAGTTTAGATACTAGTGGGTGTGATCCTATAGCCAGGTGATCACTCCCTCTGCCCAGATAATTAGAAAGGGCACTCCTTGCACAATTAATGGCACTGTAACTCAATCCTTCATCGAAATGAAGGGTGGCCAGAAACTCCAGCACTTCAGTGATGGTGGCTGAGTCATATGTAGTGTTCGTCCTGGTGCAGAACACTTCCCATTTCCTGACATATGTCAGGTACTGTTTCCTCGTGGACTCCCTGCACGACCCTGAGATGGCATTGATCGCCCTGTCGGAGAGTCCGTATCCCAGGAATGGCCTGTTCAGAATCTGCAAATCAACAAGTTCATGCGGTCATGGCACGGATGACTTTCTCCTGTCACGGGGTGTACCAACAAACTCGGCCGTTTGTTTATACGGATGCAGGGTTCTGAGGCCATCTTTTGTACTGCTGGGAACCATGGTTGGGTAGGCCAGTCGGGAACAACCAAAATACCCGTTGCAGAGTCTTGTTTAATATTTTGTAAGACCCAACTGATGAGGCAGAATGGGGGAAATGCATAGCAAAACAAATCCCCCCAATGCAGCGAGAAAGTGTCCATCGCTGCTGCCCCTGGGTCTGGTTCCCAAGCAACATATGTGGGGAGTCAGTGATTAAGTCTGGATGCAAAAAGGTCGATATCTGGTGTCCCATACCGTTCTATAATATCTGTAAACACTTTCCGATCCAACATCCATTCAATGTTGTCGTTGAATTTACGTGATCTGGTGTCTGCCACGGTATTTAGCTTACCTGGAAGGTAAGTGGCTGAGATCCAAATCTCTCTTTCCAGACACCAGTGCCAGCTATTATTAGCCAATTCATCACATGATATCCACTTTATTCCACCCATATGATTAATATAGGCCACCACTGTGGTATTATCAATTTGTAACTGTACATGCAACTGGTGCATATCTGAGCAGTAGGCCCTGAGTCCATGAAATGCTCCCAGCATTTCTAAATAATTAATCCCTACTGCTTTAAACAGGGTTAATTCTTGTGCACTCCATCTGCCACCATAACTTGTGATGGTATTAGTTGCTCCCCAACCTTTAGCACTGGCATCAGTTTGTAATGTAACCGAGGGGTTCATGATAGTGATGGGGTTAGAACAATGCTGAGCATTTTCTATCAACCATTTTAATTCTGATTTTGCTTTCCCTGGTAGTTTCATAGGCCTATCGAAATGGCCTGCATGATTTTTGAGAGCTGAAATTTTTGCTCTTTGCAGATTTTGATAATGGAGAGGTCCAAATTGTGCTGCTGGGAACGCAGCCACTAATTTCCCAATCACTCTGGCTACTTGCCGAATGGATGGTTCTCTGATGCCAGTGAGGCTTTTGCATCCTACCATCAAGTCTGTCACTTTGTGTAGTGGCAAGGTGATAGACATTTGAACAGTGTCAATAGTGAACCCCAAATAATCTATGGTAGTGGAGGGTTCCAATTTTGATTTATCTGGATGTATGATAAATCCCAGCTTTTGAAAAAGATGTTTTGTGGCTGATACTGCCAATGTAGCCATTTCCAAATTCTCACCTACAATGAGAATATCATCAAGGTAAGCCATGACGATATGGTTATGTTCCCTTAAGTATGCTAAAGCTGGTTTTAATAATTTAGTAAACAGCCTGGGTGCTGATGACAACCCATTGGGTAAGGCCTTATACTGCCATAGCTGTCCCATCCAGACAAATTTCAGGTATTTACGATGATACTTGTGTATTGAATAGTATGCATCTTTAAGATCGATGCAAGCCATGTAGTACCTATCAGAAATCAGCTGTTTGGCTGTGACAAACATGTCCATTTTGAAATGGGCATACTGAATGGACGTATTTAGTTCGGTCAAATCTATAATGATGCAGCAACTGCCATATTTTTTGTTTTTTGTAAATATATTAGATACGAACTCTTAGGATTCTCTGATTGTCTTCTCAATTACCCCTTTATTGTTTAATCTCAACAGTTCAGCATGGCCTGCTGTTGTCTCTTTTTGTGAAAGTATAAACTTCCGGCTAGGCGTATGCTGAACTGGGATGGGGAGTTCGTACACAAATTCAAGTTTGTAATCCTGAATACTTCCGAGTATGTAAGGATCAGAGGTAAAAGTGCTCCACACATCATGAAATAAGTGCAACCGTCCACCAATTTTTGATGAACCTAAACATGCAATGTTTTTGAGGCAACCAGACCCACCTACCTCCATGGTTACCTCCGGGTTTGTGTGGGTTGTCTCTGCCTTTGTTTCCTCTGGTGTTGTGTTGCTTCATTGTGGGGTTGGCGCATTTTCCAAGAAGGCCGGGCTGGGCCATGGCCTAAAAAAGACCGCTGTGCAGGTGGACCGGCCTTCGAGCTTTCACCACCAGGTGTTCTTTCATTGTACCGATGTCTGGTGGTTGTGTAGGGGTGCTGCCGCTGTTGATAGTGGGGTTTAGAGGTGTTTGGCACCTTGATCAGGCCTATAGCCTTGGCCTCTTCATCCAGGTCTTTCACCTGCTTCGGAAGGTTGTCCCCAAACAGCAAATTTGGCGGCTGAATGCTACTGGTCCTGCATAATCCCGCAAATTTGGGATTAAGTGCTGGCTTAATGATGCTCTTCCTATAATTGTTAATCTCAAACTGAGTATTACACAGTAATGCTAAAGCATCTTGTAGCTCTTCTGGCAAATCCACCCCATCAGCTGTCCTGGTCACTGCTGTGATCCCTGCAGCCAGCAGTTTAAGGATCCTCTGGAGCTTCACCTCCAAGCTGCTGGCTGCTTTCTATAGCAGCGGTTTTTGCCGCTCCTCTCCTAGACTTGCGCGACTCCATGGCGTTCCGTCTGAAACACAAACACGCGCAGTCGCCACGCTCACCAGAATGGTAAGACTTACCTCAATAAGTTGGATTTTTTTTTTTTTTTTAAACGTACGCTCCTCCCGACTGTCGCTTCCACAATGCGTACGATGATATGTCGATGATATGTCGCGCATGCGTGCAGGCGGGGTCTTCACGTAGTCACTCACGTGACTCCGAAGTAAAATGTAAGGTTATGCACTTTGGTGGTATGAACAAGAAGGCAGATTATTATCTCAATTATGTCAAATTAAGAAAAGGGGAGGTGCAACAAGACCTTGTATGCCAGTCACTGATAGTAAGCATGCAGGTGCAGCAGGCAGTGAAGAAAGCAAATAGCATGTTGACCTTCATAGCGAGAGGATTTGAGTATAGGAGCAAAGAGGTCCTACTGCAGTTGTACAGTGCCCTGGTGGACCACACCTGGAGTATTGTGTGCAATTTTGGTCTCCTAATTTGAGAAAGGACGTTCTTGCTATTGAGGGAGTGCAGCACAGATTCACCCGGGATCGCAGGAGTGACATATGATGAAAGAATGGGTCGAATGGGCTTATATTCACTGGAATTCACTGGAAGGATGAGAGGGGATCTTATACAAATATGTAAAATTCTTAAGGGATTGAACACGCTAGATGAGAAAAAATGTTCTCGATGTTGGGAGAGTCCAGAAACCGGGGTCACAGTTTAGGAATAAGGGGTAGTCCATTAAGGACAGCGATGAGGAAAAACCTTTTCACCCAGAGAGTTGTGAATCTGTGGAATTCTCTGCCACAGGCAGTGCAGGCCAATTCACTGAATGTATTCAAGTTAGATACAGCTCTTTGGGCTAAGGAAATCAAGGGATATGGGGAGAAAGCAGGAACTTAGTACTGATTTTAGATGATCAGCCATGATCATATTGAATGGCGGTGCTGGCTCAATGGGCCGAATGGCCTACTCCTACACCTATTTTCTATGTTTCTAAATTATTTAGTTGTGAGAGGGAGTCAAGGCTGAGAAGATGTAATGTCCATTTGGGCGAAAGCAAAATATAACATGGGAAAGAAGGCATTGTCGGAGTAGTGTAGAGGCCCCCGAACAGTAGCCACAATATAGAAAAGTGTATACATCAAGAAATAATGGGACTTGGTAAAACATGACTGCATTAATCAAGGGTGACTTGAATGAATGTTGGAAAATGTGGCCGCGAGAATGAATTCATGGCGCATTTGGGAGGTTTCCAAAAGCAATGTATTGTGAAGCTAACTAGGGAATGGGCTATTTTATATAACAAGACAGATGTAATAAATGATCTTTCAGTGAAACATTCCCAGCAAGTAATGAACACAACATGATCAAATTTATTATTCAGCTTCAGAGTGAAAAACTCAGGTCTGAAATATCTGTTAAACTTAAATAACAGGGAATTACAAGGTATGGGGATAGTTAGCTGAAGTGGTCTCGGCAAATGGACAGGCAGGTATGAAATTAGCCATTTAATGAGATCATTTATAACTCCCAGCAAAATATATCTGATTGAATAGGAGAAATTCTAATTGGTGGTATGAAAAAACTATGGCAAACCAACCACATTGGCGTAGCTGGTAGAGCTGCTGCCTCACAGTGCCAGAGAATTGGGTTTAATTCTGTCCTGGGGGTCTATGTGTGTGGAGTCTGCACGTTCTCCCTGTGACCACGTGGGTTCTTCCAGTTGCTACGGTTTGCCGCCACATCCCAAAGACGTGCGGGTTTCTAGGTTAATTGGCCTCTATAAATTAACCCTAGTGAGTAGGGAGTGGCTGTGAAAGTAGGATAACATGGAACTAGTGTGAATGGGTGTAGATTAACTATATTAGCCTACTTTACTATATCTATCACCACACACATTATGCATGCTGCACATTCCATATGAAATCCAGTCCGGATCTTCACCCCTACCCCAGAGGTACTTCACCATCTCACGGTCAAACTTGATGCTGACTATGGAGACGATAGCATGTAATGTTTCCTCCGCTTGTGTTACAATAAAGGACTATGAGTTGTTACTCCCCTGTATGGGTCTCATTACACAACATGGTGTCAGAAGGTTTAACTCTCTAAAGTGCAAATTCTGGGTAAGTGAGGTGAACCTCATGGGTCATGTTTTCACCAATGACATTACACAACATGGTCTCAAACCCGATCCATCAAAGACTTTTGCAATCAACGAGTTGCCAGCACCCACAGCAACCAGCCAGCACTTCAAAGACTTTGCTAAACGCTGGGACTTTCATCATATCACCAATACCCCGAATACCCACAGTCAAACGGGCTGGCTGAACGAGCAGTCAGGAGTGCCAAACAAGTGATGGAACGATCCCACAGAGCAGGATCCGACATTTTCCTAGACTTGCTTAACCTGCGCAACATCTCCCATGACCCTGTACTGGGTTCACCCGCCCAGCGTCTGATGTCAAGGCAGACCCGTGCCACACTACCTGTGGCAAAACAGACATTAGAACCACAAGTTTGCACACCATCTGAAATCCAGTCCAAACTACAACAAAAGCACGACATTCAAAAAAGATGATATGACAAAACGAGCAGACCACTTCCACCACTAGCCAAGGGACAAGTAGTCCGTCTGCTAACAAAAAAGGGTCACGACCGCCTTGGTGTAATATCTGGAACTGCTCCCGAACCACACTCAGACCTGGTCAATGCCGATGGCGGTACCTACAGACGTTATAGACAGCATATCCTGCCTGTGAGTGAACCAGCACCACCTCCATACCATCCTGACCACACAAGCATACTTCCACCCCCATCCAATGGCCCCTGCCCGATCATACCACCGTTGCCTGCCCCTCCTGTTCCAATCGACTCACCTACGACCACACCAACTCGTCCCCTGCCAAGGTCTCCAGTTTCACCGACGGCGATGTTGATTCATTCTCCTGCTCCTGTTCTACCACTGATCTCATCTCCAGTGAAGGGAGAAAATGCAGGACTGTACCGTACACATGCAGGTCACATCTGCAAGCCTAACCCAAAGTACCAGGATTACGTTTGAACTGCCTTTGGTGTTATTCCCTTCAGGTTACTTATACTTACCACATGTAATCAGTGCCACATATATTTTGCATGTTGTGGTGTATTCTTAACATTTGATTATCATATCTATTTTATTCTCGGTTAATTCCTTAAGAGGAAGGATGTAGATTAACTATATTAGCCGACCTTTACTATATCTATCACCACATATTATGCATGCAGCACATTCCATATGTAGCCAGTCCGGATCTTCATCACTACCGCGGACTATTGATAATGGTACTTCACCATCTCAAGGTCAGACTTGATGCTGACTATGGAGATGATAGCATGTAATGTTTCCTCCGCTTGTGTTACAATAAAGGACTATGAGTTGTTACTCCTGTGTATGGGTCTCATTACACAACAATGGGTGATTTATGATCGGCATGGACTGTGTGGGCCATAGGGTCTGTTTCCATTGTTATTATCTATTATACTAAATCTCTCATCTTGTTTGTTTCTATGTACGTGTGTGCGTGCCTGTCTGTGATCTTGGAATAGGTGACGTCGTCAAATTACGGCAAAACGGTACACGATAGCGCTACAATTTTTGGACCACCTTACTCACATGTGGTTGTTTTGGATCAAGTTTTGTTCAGATTGATGTTATATTTCACAAGTTATTCACATTTTTTAATTTACAAAACCCCAATTTGAGAAAAATGTTCTTCCCTCTGCACTGGCACTTACAGCTATGATGTCACAATGGGATTGTAGCCCTACTCTCTACAATGTTGCTTTCCCAGGACACTGAGTCCTGCCAGCCCTAGCAAGTGCAATTGCAAGCTACGATGTTGCAATTCCTTTTTTATATTCCTGTAGCAAAGTTTAATGAGGGAGGGCGAATAAGGGGAAATGAGCCGCCCCTGCGCAGTTGGGGACTATGGGTGAGTGCTAGAATATTGCGTTGGGAGAACGGCTTGCGTTGGGGAATGGGTGGAATATTGCGTTGAACGGGTTACGTTGGGGGACCAGGCCTCCCATGGGGGCTATGGGTGAGTGGTGGAATATTGCGTTGAGGACCAGGCCTCCCGTGTGACAGGGACCCAACGGGTCCCACTTGGTCTAGTGTATCTCTAAAACTAAAACTAATAGGAAAGAGAGAGGTTAAGGTGAATATAGGCCCTCACAAATCTTTACATCTACATTAACATTAAAATATGCTAACAACATCCCAGTAATACCAAAAGTGTGCCAGGGAGGCATTAGAAACCATCACCACCACAAGGAAACAAGTCTGAGGCAAACTAATGAGGCTGAAGGCTGATTGTTCCTCAGAAGCTAATTGGTTGTGTACGGTGATCCTGAATGAAATGAAGTCAATGATTGTGGATGTAGTGGTTATAATCTTCCAAACCTGCTTAGATTTTGGAGAGATATTGCGATACACTTATTCAAAAAGTATGGAAGATGAAAAGTGGGCAATCATAAGCAGTTAACCGATAACTGATGAACCGATGACAGCTGATCGAGCAGTCTATTCTTAGGAACATTTTAGAATTCATTGCTGACAACACAATATTTGGAAAGTCATAATCTGATCGAGCAGTCGAAATGGCTTCATGAATGGGAAATCATGTCTGAGAAATGTGTTGGTAATTTGAGTAAACATTAGCCTGAGTGGATAGAGAGAAACTGATAGATGTAACATACTTGGATTTTCAAAAAGCATTCAATCAGGTGTTACTCTGAAGATACTTAACAAGAACTTGTGGTGTTGGGGATAATGTATTAATACAAATATACCATTAGCTAATTGGTAGAGAACTGCAAGTTGAGTAAAGAGTGCCATCCGTAATGTTAAGGGGATGCTTGTCCCCCCCTTCCCCATCCCAAAAGACCATACAAAGCATGGGTATGGACTCATCTATGAATAACTTTGGTCCACATATAAGAAAATATGCAATATCATTGAAAGCAGATGGTTCACTAGAATGGTTCTAGGCATTGATGGATTATTATGAGAAAAAACGTTGAATGAGTTGGGTCCATATTCATTGAAGTTGAGAAGAATGAGAGCCGATCTTCTTGAAATATATTGGATTCTTAGGAGTTTATAGAATAAAAGTTGGGAAAATGTTTCCCCACCCAGGAGATTCTTATACCAGAGGGAAGTCTCAGAATACAGGGACGCCTTACAATACTCAGATGAGGGAGAATGCATTTTCTCAATGAGATGTGCTTCTTTAGAATTCCTTGCCACAGAGAGCTGTGAAGACTGTATCCTTGAATATATTCAAAGCTGAGATAGATTTCCAATCAGTAAGGAAATCAAGGGGAGAGGATGAAAGGTGGACGATCAATTTTCCATATTTCTTTCTTATGGTCCTATGGAGATTGGTATTAATAATACATACGTTCAAAGTCAACCTTTGTTGCCCAAAGGTTTACTATCCATGTTTTCCAGAGATGCTGCCTGGCCCATTGACTTACTCCAGCACTTTATGTTCTATGCAAGATTGCAACATCTGCAGTTCCTTGTGTATCACATTTTTACAACTATGCGTTTGTTTACCCCAGCCAACTGTTACTCTGTTTGCACCACTGACTTTTATTGCATATCTACAAACAAATTAGATTGTCAAAAGGCTATGACTAATGTCTGAATGTTGAAGATTGCTTTCCAAAAACAAAAGTCATGATTAACCTTAAAATCTATAACCTGACCTGAAATGGAATTTAAATTTGAGGTATGAGGGTAATAGATGTCTGATTTCAGTGCTAGTTTTGCAACCAGAGAGCAAGTGCGCCCCGTAATTTCAATCACATTGGTTTCAAAAAGAAACCTGGAATCAGGGACCTGTTCATGTTATTACGGCTAGAGGAAAAGAAAACACTAGTAATTGTTTCTTTTTCAACAATTCCTAACTCAGGATCAAAGATAACTTGTTTCTAATCCACTCCTGTGGGCCTTGAGGTGACTTTAGCATATCTTTTCACTGGTGGGACAGGAGATATTTGGCAGAGCGGATGTGTTGGTAGTTTGTGAAGTTTTATTCTCCTTCTCGATCTGCGCACTCACCCGGCTGCGGTAGGACCTCCAGAGGCTACCGCCACCAACATCATGATCTACAACCACTGCAATCATGCTGATTGTTGCCTCCCACAGCAGCCCCTCTGCTTTCCTGCGCCAAGGTCACCATGTCTCATTTCTTGAACTGAGCACAAGACTTTGGGGTGGTTTCTGGGGGCATGGAGATTGAGTTTGCATTCTATTCAGAGCCACTAATCTTCTCCTTCACCTCTGCCGTCCCGAATGTTACTTCTCTATTTTAGTTGTCATGAGCCAAGGATTCTCAGAATTCAGTGGGGAAGTTGTGAGGCTTTAAGAATATTCTTTACATTTTTCCTTGGTCCACCTGGCAATCTCTAGTTGTGATAGAGCTCAATGCAGGATGCTATTTTGGTTGTCTGATGCTGCATAGAAACAGAAAATAGGTGCAGTGGGCCATTCAGCTCTTCGAGCCAGCACCACCATTCAATATAATCATGGCTGATCATCCAAAATCAGTAACCCGTTTGGGCTTTTTCCCCATATCCCTTGATTCCCTTAGCCCTAAGAGCTACAGTGCCCTCCATAATGTTTGGGACAAAGACCCATCATTTATTTATTTGGGGTACACAAAAGGCTGGAGAAACTCAGCGGGTGCAGCAGCATCTAAGGAGCGAAGGAGATAGGTGACGTTTCAGGTCCAGACCCTTCTTCAGACTGGTCAGGGATCAGGGAAACAAGAGATATAGACGGTGATGTGGAGAGATAAAGAACAATGAATGAAAGATATGCAAAAAAGTATCGATGATAAAGGGAACAAGCCATTGTAAGCTGTTTGTACTGTGAAAATGAGAAGCTAGTGCGACTAGGGTGGGGAGAGATAGAGAGAGAGGGAATGCCAGGGCCCGAGGGCTGAGGGAGAGGTGGGAAGGGGAGGAGACAACAAGGGTTAACAGAATTGAGAAAATTCAATGTTCAAGCCCAGAGGATGCAGACTCCCCAAGCGGAATATGAGGTGCTGTTCCTCCAATTTGCGGTGATGCTGACTCTGGCCGTGGAGGAGGTCCAGGACCGAGAGGTCGGATGTGGAATGGGAGGGGGAGTTGAAGTGCTGAGCCACCGGGAGGTCGGCTTGGTTATTGCGGACCGAGCGGAGGTGTTCGGCCAAACGATCGCCAAGCCTCCGCTTGGTCTCACCGATATAGATCATCTGGCATCTGGTGCAGCGGATGCAGTAGATGAGGTTGGAGGAGGTGCAGGTGAACCTCTGTCGGACCTGGAAGGACTGCTTGGGTCCCTGAAAGGAGTGGAGGGGGGAGGTGAAGGGACAAGTGTAGCATTTTTTGCGGTTGCAAGGGAAAGTGCCCGGGGAAGGGGTAGAGCAGGAGGGAAGGGAAGAATTGACAAGGGAGTTGCGGAGGGAGCGGTCTTTGCGGAAGGCTGACAGGGGAGGAGATGGGAAGATGTGGCGAGCGGAGGGGTCACGTTGGAGGTGGCGAAACTGGCGGAGGACTATGTGTTGTATTTGCCGGCTGGTGGGGTGAAAGGTGAGGACCAGGGGGTCTGCCCTTGTTGCGAGTGGGGGAATGGGGAGAGAGGGCAGTGTTGCGGGGTATGGAGGAGACCCTAGTGCGAGCCTCATCTATAGTTGGGGAGGGGAATCCCCATTCTCTGAAGAATGGGGACATTTGTGATGACCTGGTGTGGAACACCTCACCCTGGGAGCAGATGCGGCGTAGACGGAGGAATTGGGAATATGGGATGGAGTCCTTACAGGAAGCAGGGTGGGAGGAAGAGTAGTCCAGGTAGCTGTGGGAGTCAGTTGGTTTGTGGTGGATGTCGGTCAGGAGTGTATCACCTGCAATAGAGATGGTGAGGTCAAGGAATGGTAGGAAAATATCGGAAATGGTCCAAGTGTATTTGAGTGCCGGATGGAAGTTGGTGGTGAAATGGATGAAGTCAGTCAGTTATGTGTGGGTGCAGGAGGTGACACCAAAGCAGTCGTCGATGTAACGGAGGTAGAGGTCAGGGATGGGGCCCTGGTACGCCGAGAACAAGAATTGTTCGACGTACCCGACAAAGAGGCAAGCGTAGCTGGGGCCCATGTGTGTGCCCATTGCTACGCCTTGTGTTTGGAGGAAATGGGAGGAGTCAAAAGAGAAGTTATTGAGGGTTAGCCTCTGTGCTCCATAATTTGAGATTTGTAATAGAAAAAAATCACATGTGGTTAAAGTGCACATTGTCAGGTTTTAATAAAGGCTATTTTTATACATTTTGGTTTCACCTACAAATTACAGCAGTGTTTATACATAGTCACCCATTTCAGGGCACCATAATGTTTGGAACACAGCAATGTCATGTAAATTAGTCATGTTTAGTATTTTGTTGCATATCCTTTGCATGCAATGACTGCTTGAAGTCTGCGATTCATGGACATCACCAGTTGCGGGGTGTCTTCTCTGGTGATGCTCTGTCAGGCCTGTATTGCAACCATCTTTAGCTTATGCTTGTTTTTGGGGCTAGTAGCCTTCAGTTTCCTCTTCAGCATATTAAAGGCATGCTCAATTGGGTTCAGATTGGGTGATTGACAAGGCCACTCAGGAATTGACCATTTTTTAGCTTTGAAAAACTCCTTTGTTGCTTTAGCAGTATGTTTGGGATCATTACCTTGCTATAGAATGAACCGCCGGCCAATGAATTTTGAGGCATTTGTTTGAACTTGAGCAGATAGGATGTGTCTATACACTTCAGAATTCATTATGCTACTACCATCAGCATCATCAGTGCCTACTAGTATCATCAATGAAGATAAGTGAGCCAGTACCTTCAGCAGCCATACATGCACAGGCCATAACACCCCCACCACCGTGTTTCACAGATGAGTTGGTATGCTTTGGATCTTGGGCAGTTCCTTCTCTCCTCCATACTTTGCTCTTGCCATATAAGTTAATCCTCATCTCATCTGCCAACAAGATCTTTTTCCAGAACTGTGGTTGTTCTTTTAAGTACTTCTTGGCAAACTGTACCCCAGCCATCCTATTTTTGTGGCTAACCAGTGGTTTGCATCTTGCAGTGTAGCCTCTGTTTTTCTGTTCATGAAGTCTTCTGCGGACAGTGGTCATTGACAAATCCACACCTGACTCCTGAAGAGTGTTTCTGATCAGTCGGACAGGTGTTTGGGGATGTCTTTATTATAGAGATAATTCTTCGGTCATCAGCTGTGGAGGTCTTCCTTAGCCTGTCAGTTCCTTTGCGAGTAGTAAGCTCACCAGTGCTCTCTTTTTTCTTAATGATATTCCAAACAGTTGATTTTGGTAAGCCTTATGTTTGGATGATGTCTCTAACAGTTTTTTTCTTGTTTTCCAGGCTCATAATGGCTTCTTTGACTTTCATTGGCACAACGTTAGTCCTCATGTTGAAAAACAGCAATAAAAGTTTCTAAAGGTGATGGAAAGACTGGAGGAAAGACTCGGTGCTTCTTCTTCTTGCGTATGGAGTGCACAGCCTAAAGTTGCAGGACAACTTGTTCCATTTGATTTTATTTGATTGTGCATGCCAGGTTGATTGCATTCCTTGAAACAGGGCGGACCACGTGAAGGTTGTAATCTTCCACCCCGACTAGGTGCTGAGAGCTCTCTTATACCTGCATTAAGGAGGCAATTAAACACACCTGAGCAATTACAAACGCCTGTGAAGCCATGTGCCAAACATTATAGTGCCACACAGCTGTCATTTCTACACGGTGAAACCAAAATGTATAAAAATGGCCTTTAATAAAATCTGACAATGTGCACTTTAACCACATGTGATTTTTTTCTATTACAAATCTCATATTGTGGAGTACAGAGGCAAATAAATAAATGATGGGTCTTTGTCCCAAACATTATGGAGGGCACTGTAAATCTACCTATCTCTTGAAAACTTGCACATATGAACAATGTGCTTGACCAGCAGTCAATGGAGCATAATTTGTGCTTCCATGCTGGTGATGTTGGCCTGGGTGAGCTTATGTTTGTTCACTTATCCTGCCTATAGGTTTCGAACATTTTGTGAAGAGAACAGTGGTGATATCTCTCTACTTCCTTGCTGCAATTAGTTCAAGTCTCCGAAGCTAATAGATCAGAGATCATCATTGTCTGGTAGACCACAGGTTGTATGCCAGGTTTGAACAGCTGATCATCAACTAGCCTTTTTCCAATAATGGCTAAGGACTGTGCCAGCACAGGAGATAATGAATTTCATCATTAATACCTGTCTTCATTTATGTCAGATTCATCTTATTTGTTTCATGTCTTTTAAATGCATTGTATTTACAACACAGAAGCTCAAACAGCCTATCGAGCTATGATGGCCCTCAAGACATTCCCAACAATGCAACACCCACTTATTTTCTTATATTCTATTTTCTCTCTCATCGTCATGGTCTCCCCACCTGAGTTTCCTGTTACCAATCTTGGCAATCTACAATAGGGGCAGTTTACAGTAGCCAATTAAAGTATTATCGTATATTTGATGTGTGAGAAGAAACCAGAGCTCACAGGTAAATCCATATGGTTCAAGTGGATTGTATCATTGAAAGGTCCAGAGACGGCTCCAGGTACAGGACCAAAATAGCCTCACAGGAGCTGTCTGACAGCAGCACTTGTTGCTGTGTCACTCTAAACCCTAATTTAGGGAGCAGCTCTTTGGTCACTGCATTGTGATGGTTGAAGTGGACCCTGGCATTGACTTTCCCTGTTGCATGAGCCCGTATACGGTATCATAATGAAGGAAGCAGAAAACAGTACCAATGTTCAGCAATTCCACTCTGACAGGGGCCAACATAATCAGTTTTTATTTTTGCTGATAATGGAAAATAATCTCTGCTACTAAAGAATAAGTGATCTCATTCTTGAATGTGCATTTGCTTGCTGTCATCATATGCTGAAAGAATGTTTTTCTCAAATGAATATAATTGCATTTTTGGAGAACTTTAACTGTACACATGTGAATGAACAGATTAGGCTGGCAATACTGCTTTTACATACTGACGAGTTTCATATTCTCACATTTGTCTATATAGTTCACTGTGCAGTACAGCAAAAATATAACCATTTTTTACAGTTTTTTAAACAGCAGATATGGCTGTGGTTTTGATGTTGGTATGACATTGTATGCCAATCAATATTATTATTAATATTATGTTGCTATAAATATACTTGCGCTGGAATAGACAAGGCCTAGCTTTTGGTTTGAATTTAGTGTGATGCTATAATGCAGGTCCCATGTATTCAATGCAGACTCAATATGCAAGATGTTGACGTAACATGCCTTCTTAGAAGTAAAACAACCTGGACGATAACATCCTATTTTTCCATGCTTGTTTGATTGTTAAAATGAAGGGCCTGTCCCACTTGGCTGTCATTTGCGCGCCATTTACGCGACCTCGTTGTCGCATTGAGACGTACGGGTAGCCTGTGGGCGGCGCGTGACGGTCGCATGTAGAAGCGCAGAGGGGATTGGAGTTGTGCGCGGTATCGCGCGGCGCTCCAGGATTTTGTCGTGCACAAAATCTACACGTGCCTCTCGCGTGACGTATCACGTACACACGCGGACGTTTGCGGTCGCACGCTGACGTCCTGACCTCGTGTCGTGCATGGCGACGCATGATTACGTCACCGTGCGTAACTAAACACCACCGTGCATCGCCCATACACAGTCGGCCTGCCTTTTACTCGTCATGGATATAAGCGCGCGTGATTAAAAAATTTGCACCGTTTCGTAGGGAAAACTACGTGGTGAACACCAAAATATACTAAACCGTAAAGTGCAAAAGTGCAAAATGCTTCACTTGGAATGACTGCTTGGGTCCCTGGATTGTGGGTAGAAAGAGGTTAAAAACACAAATGTTGTATCTCTTACAGCTGGTAGATATGGAAGAGCAAACCAGATAAGTGATACAAAATGCTGGAGTAACTCAGCGGGACCGGCAGCATCTCTGGAGAGAAGCAATGGGTGACGTTTCGGGTGGAGACCCTTCTTCAGACTGAAAAAGAGTCTCAACCCGAAACATCATCTATTCCTTCTCTCCAGAGATGCTGCCTGTCCTGCCGAGTTACTCCAGCATTTTGTGTCTATCTTCAATTTAAACCAGCATCTGCAGTTCCTTCCTACAGATTAATTTGGTCTGCAGCTTGCTACTTTTCATTCGCCTCTTTTTTTGAATAGGGGCATTACAACTGCAGTTTTCCAATTGTTAGCACCACTCAAGAAACTGGAACATATTAGAAAATCATCATAAATATCATAAACTGGGTAAATATCATAAACTTGGTATTCAAATGACGTCACGCGCTCCAGACGGCTGTGCTGACGGATGATGACGCGCGCGACAGTCACTACCGGCCTGTCGCGTAAATGACGGCCAAGTGTGACAGGCCCTTTACTGTCTAATTTAGTTTCATAACAGTGAGCTCTCTTCACTCACCATACAGTGCATCTCAAATCATGGACTAATGTGTTACATTTCAGCCCCAACAAAGTAACACAAACTGATTTTTTTAAAATTCTTCTAAAGTTTCATGTGGAATCTTACTGGCAAAAGGTATCCAAGAAAATTCACCATGAAAATCAGCATAAATTTAGTGATAAAGAAATTCAATCTCCAGCTACCAATGATGAGAATGGATGGTTCCCTTGTGATGTGAAGCACGACGTTGATCCTGTGAGCCAAGATTATGAAAGTGTGGAACTATATGAATGTGAGTTTACAAATAACATTATGTGAATTTAATAAAGTAATTTATTTTCTTTTGGTAGTTATTTCCTGATACTCAATGTTTGAAACTAATGGCAAAACTTAGTAAGTGGGCTGAGTTAACCCAAGCACAAGCAAGTCTAGAATTTAAGTGGGTCATAACTTCCAAGGCTTCATCAATTTCAGCATCTCTGAGACGCACATCAGGATTACAATGTATGAGATACTGTACATGCCACTTGGCGGGCTGAGTGTAGCTCCAGCTTCACTTGAATCTCTAGCATTCAAGACTAAGCAGCTTGCTTGCTTTGCAGACACGTGGTAACATGGCCATTAGCAGATTCTCCGCCAAGTTGTGTACTTTCCAGATTTGGAAATGTTGATATTCCTCATTACCATTGGATTTACATGTCCAACAATTTTGTGACCGTATATGTAAACATAGAAACGGGAATACGTCATTCAGCCCCTCATGCTTCCTCCATCCTTGAATAAAACCATAGGCGATCTTTTATCTAAGTTCCAATTTTCTGTCCTAACTCCATATCTCTCCAATCCCATAATTTCCAGAAATCCTACCATTACAATCTTCATAGTTAAAGTTTGAGAAAACAGCTCATCACAACATTTTCATGGATAATAATCAATGCTCTTGCCAACATACTGTCAGTGAATCTTAAAAAACGATACACCATTGCTCAAAATCAAGATTTGTATACTTTTCCGCCCTTATTTCCAAAAACGCTCATAACTCCAGGATCCTTTTTAGTACCATCACCTCTATCATATGTCCTGCCCCCAGCACCAGCTTAACTGGGTCCCTGCCAAGTGCGAGGAATTTACTACATTTTTCACCAGCAAAACTACGAACATCAGATCGAATATTTCCCCTCCCATCCGTGACCTGGTTGTCTCACTGGTCTGTTCTTCAAAATTAGACTGTTTCCAACCCGTTACTCTACCCTCCCTTGTAAAATTGGTCACCACCATGAAATCTACTACCTTTCCCCTCGTCGTTCTGAAGGATGTCATTACAATAGCCGGTCCCAGAATCCTCGCCATCTTCAACAGTTCTCTGGCCACTGGCACTGTTCCTATCTGCTTCGAGCATGCGGTGGTCCAGCCCCTCCTAAAAAAACCCAACCTCGACCCCACCTTGCCTAGCAACTACAGACATATTTCAAAACTGCCTTTCCTTTCAAAAGTCCTTGAAAAGGAAATTTTAAGTCAACTTATGCCTTACCATCACCAAAATACTATCTTGGAAACTTTACAATCAGGTTACAAAGCAGTCTGCCTTGTTGAAGGTACATAATGACCTACTTCTCACCATTGACTCCGGCGACTGTGCAATCCTGCTCCTTCTCGACCTCAGCGCAGCATTTGATACTGTCGACCACACCATCCTAATTGACCGTCTCCGGTACGGGGTTGGTATTGATGGCACAGCCCTGAGCTGGTTCATCTCCTACCTCAAAGGTAGGAGTTTCTCTACTAACATAGGCAACTCTTTCTCCTCCCCAGCTAGCCTCTGCCTGGGGGTTCCACAAGTTTCCATCTTTGGCCCCTTTCTCTTCTCCCTGTATATGCTCCCCTTAGAATAAGTCATTCAAAGGCACGGCATTTCCTTCCATTGCTATGCAGACGATACACAACTCTATCTCCTCCTGAAGCCCCAAAACCACTCAAATTTACTTAACCTTATCCACTGCCTCGAAGATATAGAGTGTTGGATGGCCCAGAACTTCCTCCAACTAAACGAGAGTAAGTCTGAGGTCATCCTTCTCAGCCCCTCTGACTCAATCAAAACGATAGCAGGCAGCCTTGGAAGCCTTACCCCATTACTCAACCCTCACGTCAAAAACCTTGGTGTGATATTTGACTCAGCATTGAAATTTGACAAACAAGTCAATGCCGTGGTAAAAGCTAGCTTCTTCCAGCTTTGGACGATCGCTAAAATAAAACAATTCCTCCAGTTTGATGACCTCGAAAAGATCATCCACACATTTATCTCCTCCCGCCTCGATTACTGCAACTCCCTTCACACTGGCATCAGCCAATCTCCCCTGTCCCGCCTGCAACTGTTCCAAAATGCCGCAGTGAGACTCCTGATGGGCACCCGAAAAAGGGACCACATCACCCCGATTCTGGCCTCTCTCCTCTGGCTCCCTGTGCATTTCCAAATAAATTTCAAGATCCTTCTTTATGTTTACAAAGCTGCCCCCACCTACATCAACAGTCTGCTTACCCACCACACCACCTCCAGGTCCCTCAGATCGGCCGACTTGGGGCTACTGAACATCCTGCGATCTAGGCATAAGCTCAGGGGCGACCGCGCCTTTGTGGTTGCAGCTCCTAGACTGTGGAACAGCATCCCTCTTCCCATCAGAACTGCCTCCTCCATCGACTCTTTTAAGTCGAGACTTAAAACTCATCTTTACTCTCAAGCCTTTCTTGATGTTCTCTGAGGGCTATATGTATGTATTTATGTATGTACTTAATCTATG
Source organism: Okamejei kenojei (assembly GCA_035221665.1). Lineage (NCBI taxonomy): Eukaryota > Metazoa > Chordata > Chondrichthyes > Rajiformes > Rajidae > Okamejei > Okamejei kenojei. The sequence continues at coordinate 8,925,319 of CM069149.1, read as the reverse complement.
AACCACTGTTGTATAACGTTAGTACCTCCACCAATGTAAAGCATTTTGGTCAACGAGAGTTGTTTTTTAAATGTGCTATAGAAATAAAAATGACTTGACTTGACAGTCACAGTGGCGCTGCGGAAGAGTTGCTGCCTTACAGCGAATGCAACGCCGGAGACCTGGGTTCGATCCCGTCTACTGGGTGCTGTCTGTACGGAGTTTGTACGTTCTCTCCGTGACCTGCGTAGGTTTTCTCCGAGATCTTCGATTTCCTCCTACACTCCAAAGACGTACAGGTTTGTAGGTTAATTTGGCTTGGTAAATGTAAAAATTGTCCCTAGACGGTGTAGGATAGTGTAAAGCCCCTGTCCCACTTAGGAAACCTGAACGGAAACCTCTGGTTACCTTGCGCCCCACCCAAGGTTTCCATGAGTCGCCAGGGGTTGTGGTCACTTGCCTGGAAAGCCTCGACCGAAGCGTGAGCTGCATCAACTGACCAAATACCGACCGCACACACACACACACACACACAAACACATCGCGAAGGTGGGAGCCAGAGACAGCGGAGGAGCACCGTCTGTGCAATGAAGAGGAAGGTAAACAGCTGCCACAGAGCACGGTAAGTCCTTTAGAGAGCACGGGAGGGAGGGAGAGGAGGGGAGAGAAGGACAGAGAAGGGGAGAGAGAAGGGAGAGAAGGGGAGAGAAGGGGAGAGAGGAGGGGAGAGAAGGGGAGAGAATGGGGGAGAAGGAGTGGAGACAGTTTTAAGAAGTTTAATAAAGTTAGCGGGCATTTTACCTTCCGGAGGATCTTCTAGGTCCTACAGGATCTTTGCTGAAAACTCCAATGAGCCAATCAAAATGGCTGGTCAGCAAAGGAGATTGACTTCGACTGCCTGTAGGTAAATAGCAACCCCACTCCACTGACTTCGACCAAACGGCAACCTATTTTTTGTCGAGGCCGGTTTTGGTTTTGTTGAAATAATCGCAGGAACATAGACGAAGCCTCGACTACGCGGAAACCACTTTCGACCATTAGGGAGAGTGACCAAAACCTCCGGGAACCTCACCAAAACCTCCGGGAACCTCACGGAAACTTTGGGTGCAAGGTCTCCAGAGATTTCCGTTCAGGTTTCCTAAGTGGGACAGGGGCATTAATGTGCAGGGATCCCTGGTCAGCGTGGACCCGGTGGGCTGAAGGGCCTCTTTCAGCGCTGTATCTCTAAGCTACACTAAACTAAAACTAATGGTCAGCAGTTCCAATCTTTAACTTCAGAATACATGCAGACCATTGCGCTCCTTGTTATTATCACGCTATATGTCAGAGTGAAACCATCCATCATCCACTAAATTGAATTACTGGCACAGATGTCTGCACATTAAGTCAATCACTGTCATTCTTTTGACATTGCATCAACAGCTGCTCTTACTTCCACTGCCAAGCACCACAACAAAATTACAAAACAGGACTTTCCTTTAAATATGATGACGTATAAAACACTATTATTTTGCATTTACCACACTGGACAAAATCTCAAACCAAGTTTCTCATTTAATAAGCTGTATTTAAATTATTCAGCATTATCAGAGACACTACCACATTCACTCTGAGGGGAAATCTGTCCTTTGTCACGAGCACCGATTTTGTGCAAAATGATTCCCTTAATTATATTTGCCTTATGCAAGGGGAAAGCTGCTATGTTTTATTTCCATTTGTGTGGCACCACAGACGTTTACTGCCCCAACAACAGTCATTCTTACTGATGATGTGGAATACTGGACATTATTTTTTGAAATATGCTCAAGATGTTGACATGAAGTGTGTGTCACATATATGGGTTGTTGCAGATTAAATACTGGACTTGGATAGTGGATAAACAAATTTTAGTAACTCCTTGCAGAGGGATCTTTAGCATTTTTTTTCTGTTGTCCATTTCAACTGTAGGTGATCTTTTATAACCATGGTAATAAAAATAATTGGTAAACTTCAAGTGTAAGCTTCGACAGTTGATCTAGCAAGCTAATTAAATCATGGAGAAAGCCCATCATGTTTTATCCAGCATCAGAATGCACATATATCCATTAAGAGATTCCAATGATTCAGAGTGATTGACCTACTATATTCTAAATTATTGAGATTGTTATTGACCATTGCACTCACGAGAGAATTAACCTACTTGGTTTGAATATTTTTACTGTAACAGACCATGAACAAAATCACTGCGTGAATTGTACAGGAGTAATCTAATTTATTTTCTTCATTCATTTTATAAGACCATTATAGAGTAGTCTATGCTCGTGTTTTGACGCTGGTTTATAAAGGTTGAAGGATCTGCATAGAGGGCCGAATCAGTGTACAGAATTTGCCTGACATCAGTTTTGCGATTCTTCTGATGAGAAAGCACATCGTACAGTGTTTATCTTGACTAGAGGAGGAGACCTTGCATTCTGAGACTGGTGTTCAGCATTAATTCAGTGTGCAATTTAATGCATTATTGAACTTGCATGAGCTAAAATGCATGAATTAGTTTACCATATAGTGAAAATTAAATTAGCTTCATTAACATTTGATATTCACCATGAAACTCATTAAAGTGCTCAAATATTTTTACACCACCATACCGTGAAATGAATACGTTATCAGAGAAAATTTGAATAAATATTTTTATTATGTAATAACGAATATTAACATATGTCAGTAGCAGCTTTCACTGGATAGTACTAAGTATGTGGGAACACCTTTTTTGTTAAACGTCCTTTATATAGTTTCTTGGGATCAGCTTGCTTCCATCCAGTTCAGTAGGTTCTGATGAAAACAATGTGGAAAATGCACTTAGGGCAGGAAGTGCCTGATGGAGCAGATGGATAGTTTCTGAGGCAGTGCACTCCATTGATGCTCAGCTTCTGTTGTGCTCCCATTGCATCGCTTTGCAGTTCTCAGTACCACCTGGAATACTGCCTCTCCACTATGAGTGGTCATGAGCTCCAGATTTTCAGGAGAGGGGATATTACATTTCTTCAAGATGGTTTGAACATATCCTTGAATCTTTTTTCTGTCATGTAATCTCTGCATAACAATACTTGGAATGTTTATTTCAGAGACTAGTTCTGGACATGCAAATAACATGGCTTCCCCCACTGAGCTGATTGAATGTTGTTATGCTGGGGGCGTTGACTTGGAGAGGATGCAAATGTTGGTTTGCCTATTCTTCCAGTAGATTTGGAGGATTTGGAGAGATTGTATTGGTGACAACATCTCATTGTTTTGAGCTTCCTGCTCTAAGTTGTCCAACCTTCAGCTACCTCGTGGACTAAAGAGGCTGTCCCGTAAAATACTTGTATCCTCAGTCAGCCAAAGGTTATATTGACAGGTTGAAGATGATGGTGAATTTCATCATCATTGAGGGCTTTGCTGAGTGAGATGCTGTATAAACAATCAGATTGAAATACCTCAACGAGACATCCCACATTTTATCTAAATATGAATATTATTTTCAAACATTATACAAATTCTCCCAGTGAAATTGTACTGTAAAAAGAAGACATTTCCTCTACATAAAGCAAAAGAACTTACAATGGAGGAGTGACATCGCAAACAAAAATAAAATGTACCTTAAAAGACTACAGTAAAACTACCAGAATCTGCCACATGCGGTAATGCCAATGTGATACCACACAATGGTGATGCTGGATTAGCAGATTTTCTAGACCATTAGATTGTCTGTCTGTTTTTTCATCTTTTTTTTTATTTTTCGAGTGTGTTAACAGTTTGTGTAAATGTTCTCCGGTTTGTTTTATGTGGGGGGAGGGGGAGGGGGTCAGGGGAAACCTTTTTTCAGTTTCTTACCTTGCTGGAACTGCAATTAATTTTCGGGTCGCATCTTCGGTCGCCCTGCAGCCTACTATCGATGGAACTGGAGGCCTCCTAGGACTGACGTGAGCCCCATCGCGGGGCGTGGACTTAACATCGGACCTGCCACTCCAACCGCCTGCAGGCTTACCATCAAGAGCTCGCAGTCTCAGGGTAGGCTGAGTTAGGAAGCTCCGACGACACAGAGGCTCAACCAGCCCTGACCCAGGGTCCGATCGTTGGCACAGGGGAGCTGACATCCCCCCGATGCAGAAGCTGACCACCCGATGCGGAGGGCCCAAACGCCGCTGGCTACAGGAGTCAAGATCGTCCCATCAACGGAGGGCTTGAGGTCCCCGACCGCAGGAGAGCATAGAAGGGAAGAGATTTGAACTTTTTTTCGCCTTCCATCACAGTGAGGAATGTGGAGGAGTCAATGTGGTGGATGTTTATGTTAAAATGTATTTTGTGTGTTACGTTGCTTTTTATTTGTATGACTGACTTGGCAAATGAAATTAAGCATGCAGGTACAGCAGGCAGTGAAGAAAGCGAATGGCATGTTGGCCTTCATAACAAGAGGAGTTGAGTATAGGAGCAAAGAGGTCCTTCTGCATTTGTACAGGGCCCTGGTGAGACCACACCTGGAGTAATGTGTGCAGTTTTGGTCTCCAAATTTGAGGAAGGACATTCTTGCTATTGAGGGAGTGCAGCAAAGGTTCACAAGGTTAATTTCCGGGATGGTGGGACAGTCATATGCTGAGAGAATGGAGCGGCTGGGCTTGTATACTCTGGAATTGAGAAGGATGAGAGGATATCTTACTGAAACATATAAGATTACTAGACTAAGTGGGAGCCGTTGGGTCCCAGCATCACACAGGAGGGCTGGTCCCCCAACGCAATATTCCACCTCCACCAATTCCAATATTAGTGGCCGGGGGGGGGGATTTCTGGAGCGCTAGTATGGTTGTGGGCTGAAGGGACTGGTTTCCAGAGGGCTAGTATGAACATTGTGGAACAAATGGATTCTGGGGCTGGCAGCTCAGTCACTCAGGCCTGTTGTGCTGACAGCTCACTCACTCACGGCTTATGGGCTGGCAGTTGACTCACGGCTATTCCTTGAAATTCCATTTCAAGTAGGGTGCAAGGCTACCAAAGTCAAGTGTAGTTTCCTACCAGTTCAAGCAGGGTGCAAGGCCACTAAAGACAGCGAGTCGTGACCTCTCCCTCCTCCATCTTGCAAAGACTGAGCCACGCCCACACTTCTGGGTTTTATGGTCCCTCCCACCCGAAGGGGCGTGGCCTTCATGGCGTGATTGACAAGAGAGTATCTCAACATTGTTTAAACACTAATAACTCTTTTATTTTTCAACGATGGGAAAAACCCTCGGCACCTGATGAGCGGAGGGGGACTCTGAGTAAGATGGCCAAAAATCACAGCCGTACGTGGTAGCGTTTTTCCTAAAATCAATATAAAGCGCAAACAGGAAGTCACGATTAGACTTTTATTTATATTTATATTTAATTATATAGGCAATTATTATATTTAATTATATAGGCAAGGGAACTTTAATTAGATAACACAGCTTTAGCATTTCCAAACCAAAGGCAACACAGCTTTAGTATTTCCAAACCAAAGACAACACAGCTTTAACATTTCCAAACCGAAGGCAACACAGGTTTAGCATTTCTGAACCAAAGGCAACACAACTTCAGCATTTCCAAACCAAAGGCAACACAGCTTTAGCCTTTCCAAACTATATTTTAAAACCACATTAAGGGCACTGACAGGTCAGTAAAACCACTCAGAGTTTAGTAGACATGTGTTCAGTGTTATTCACAGCTCAGACTGAGAGACGTGACCCTCTCGCTCCCCCATTTTGCAGGGACTGACTGAGGCACTCAACACGTCTGGGTTTTATAGTCCCTCTGGAAGGGGCATGACCATCGATGGAAAAAATCATCTTGTCCTGCGCAGCGGAGGGGGACTCTGAGTAAAATGGCCAAAAATCACAGCCGTAAGTGGCAGTGTTTTTTCTAAAATCAAAAGGTTTAGACTTAGTTAGACTAGAGGCAGGAAACATGTTCCCGGTGTTGGGGGAGTCCAGAACCAGGGTCCACAGTTTAAGAATAAGGGGTAAGCCATTTAAAACGGAGATGAGGAAACAATTTTTCACACAGAGAATTGTGAGTCTGTGGAATTCTCTAAGAGGGCGGTGGAGACCGGTTCTCTGGATACTTTCAAGAGAGAGCTAGATAGAGCTCTTAAAGATAGCGGAGTCAGGGGATATGGGTAGAAGGCAGGAACGGGGTACTGATTGTGGATGATCAGCCATGATCACATTGAATGGCGGTGCTGGTTTGCAGGACCGAATGGTCTACTCCTGCACCTATTTTCTATTGAAATTCTTTGTATGTTGTAAAACATACTTGGCTAATAAAGTATTATTGGGATTGTGATTGTGATTAATATCCTGACACTTTTATAATTCACCTTTTTTTCCATTTGCTACACAGTATTATAATAGAACTCAGTGAACCCAGTAAACTTAAAGGGAGCACAGGAACTACAGTGGTTGTGAGTGAATGAAGTGCTGGAATTAGGAATCCCAGGTTAGTTGGAGCACGAGAATCAATGATCCAGCGCATTGAAAGCGAATGCCGCAAACATTACCAGATGCCAAACCACGGGGATTAAAGGGATTTTACTGTATCTGAATTCATTTCGGAAACTTCTGAATTGGTCTCTATGACTCAAAGCTTAATTTGAATACATCATTAATTATCAGAAGCTTTACATTTGCTCATGAAATCATTAACCACTTATGTTAATGGGGCATTATCCTTTTGCAGAGCTACTTTACATGCAATGCACTTTCAGATGCATTTTTAACAGTTTTTCATTGTTAACATAACCAATTATGTTTTTGTAATTCAACAGTTGTAACCAATAGAGCACTTCAGAATTGTGAAGCAGTCATTTTGTGCTTGACCGGTTTCAATAAATGAAAGATCTACAGTCATGATTATTCACTTCATTCTGAACAAACATTTTATTTTACTACTTTCAGTTGGACTTGTAGTTGCAACATTACAATTAACCGCTCCTGGGTTAGAGGGAAAATCGGCTAGATTCCTCTGATTAAATGCCATCCAGCATTGTATGCTACAAGCGTTTGTATAGATGAAATGTCAGATGAGATCAGTGTAACGCTGGACTGTGATACATTGCTCCTTGCAGATGAGTAGCTTGTCAAGGCTTTTCTTTCTATAAAAGGCTTGCATGACAATGACTACTTGAATGAGTTACTGATGTATAAACTGACATCTATGGCATCTTATCCCAGCAGGGTTCCACTGACCAGAGGTAAGGAGGGAAATATTTCAAAATACAAAATTGGCAAGAGAAAATAGAAACACTTGATCTTCTTCAATCCATTAATTATTACCAACACAATTGCTTTATATTAAAAAAAGTTAACTATAATTGATTTTAATAATCACTGGAGGTTCTATAAGCTGATGTTATGATAATTCCTGTAAATGTTGATTTGGCTCAGCAGGAATATTTCAACCTGAAAGTTGGAAGCCATGGAATCAAGTCACTTTGCCCTAAGGGCACATCAAAGTGGATGCATCATTTCAATTTAATGGTAGTGTCAGATGTGGCTCAATTGGTAGGAATCCTGCATATGAGTCAGAAGATTGTCGGTTCAATTCCCACTCAAATTCTGAGCAAAAAGAAGGAGACTAACAGCAAATCTGTACTGAGAGTTGCTGCATTGTTAGTGGTTAGAAATTAAACCAACATTGTATCTGCTTTCAATCAAACTTAAAAATTCCCAAGCATAGTTTTGTTGAATAGCACAGGAGTTGTCCCTGGTGTCTTGGCCAATACTTATCCCTCAATCACCATTACTAAAATCGTCATTGTCATGTTGTCGTTTGACTGTGATATACTAAATTACTGCAGACTACATTTCTAAATGACTTAAGTGGATATTAAATGCTCTGGCAACACCCTGAATGGCACTGTATTAATTTAATTTCCTTTTTTCTTGAATGCATTGTAGTGATGCCATACATTGGATGAAAGTCTTAATGGCTCAATTGAAATAGAATATAACATTTACACAGTAGTTAAATTGCTGTTTCCATCATTTTCACTCATTCGTGGATTTAAATTTTGTTGTGAACTCAATATAATGAGATTAATTTATACCCTTGATTCTTAACAAAGAGTTTGAGTTGCAATCTTCCGAAGTCAGAAAAATATTAATCACAAAATCATCTGCATTCACACAGAAAGGTATATAAAAACAGTTTAAGTCAGCTGTGACCATTTTAATTTACCATCAAGTAGTCTGTTCCATGTACTACTTGATGGTTTCTTGGAAGCAGATCAACTATTTACTCATTCGAGGCACAATATGCCCTGAATGGAATTGACACTTAATATGAGATCAGAGAATGACTGGCTGATCACTATCAAAACCTGAACAAAGTGGCAGAGTAATTTAAAATGATAGAATACACAGCAGTGCTCCTGCACAATAGAGTCAAGAATGTTTTATTGTCATATGTCCAAAAACGGAACAATGAAATTCTTACTTGCAGCCGCACACCAGGTATGTAAACATAATACACAGTAGCCACCATAATAAACAACAAAATGTTCAATAAAAACAAAGGGGTGGGGGATTGCAACCTTCACGTGGTTCACCCTGTTTCAACGAATGCAATCAATTTGGCGTGCACAATCACATAAGATCAAATAGAAAAGTTGTCCTACAACTTTAAGCTGTGCATGCCATATGCAAGAAGAAGAAGAATGAAATCAAATAAACAATATAATGCAAAAATGAAAACAAAGTCCCAGACCCCGAGTGCAATCAAGGCAGTTTGTAGTTCGGCACGTAGTTTGAGTTCATATGATGATGATGATGCTGCCGCCCTTGAAGCTGCGCCTCCTATTGATTCCTTTTCTTGTTGGGGAGGTCACCACCCGTGATGGGCTGGGCAACGTTCACCACCTTTTGTAATCTCCTTCACTCCTGGGCATTCGAGTTGTCTAACCAGGCTGTGAAGCAACCCGTCAACATGTTTTCTACCGTACACCTGTAGAAGTTCAAGAGAATATTCCCCGACGAACTGAATCTCCTCAATCTTCAAAGGAAGTAGAGATGGGCTTTCTTGGATAAGGAATTAGAGATGGTCTTTCTTGGATAAGTCTGTACAGGTTAGATCTTCAGAAATATATACACCCAGGAACTTGAAGTTGTTGACTCTCTCCATCGTCAACCCATCAATGGAGAGAGGTTTGTGGATCCTCGGCTTTCCACTTCTACAGTCAACAATCAGTTCCCTGGCTTTACTGATCTTGAGAGCAAGGTTGTTGTTCTGGCACCATTCAGTCATATGATCGATCGCCTTCCTATACTCAGACTCATCATCATCTGTAATTCATCCAACAATGGTGCTGTCATTGGCAAAAGTAGTTGGAACTGTGTCCGATTACACAGTCATGGGTGTAGAGTGAGTAGACCAGGGGGTTGACCACATAGCCTCGATGTGCCCTCGTGCTGATGGTTATTGAGGAGGTAGTGTTGGTGTCAAATTGTACCGATTGTGGTCTGTTGATGAGAAAAATCGAAGATTCCGTTGCACACCAAGTTGTAGCCTATGAACAACAGCCTGATTTATGTTTTTTTTTGTTTATTTTTGTTAGAAGTACAGTAGTGTGGTACTTAAGTACCTAATACATACATACATATTTCCATTCTTGTACAATTTCGTACTTTTGATTTAATAATAAAAGAACAGTGAGAGAAAAAAGAAATAAAGAGTGTCGGAATAGATAGACAAGCGAGTAGAAACAGATAGCCAAAGAAATACAGGACCGAGATAAGAAGCTAAAAAGATTGAAAGAAAATGAGAAAGTAAAGGAAAGAGAGATTAGGAGAGATCTACCTATTTCGTATTTTTGCCCATCTGTCTCCCGGTTCTAAACCATTTAATTTCTTATGTTGCACCATCTGCTTGTAAAAAGTTGATAAAAGGAGACCAAGTCTTTAAGAATAGGAATCTCATTTCTTCAAGGTGTAGCATTTCAGACATGTTTGAAATCCACATTTTGAATGTTGGCGTGGTAGCGTTTTTCCAAAATTTGAGTATAAGTTTTTTACTTTTATTAGACCGTAATTAAGAAAAGCTTCCTGGAATATAGTTAGTTTACTTCCCTCTTCCATTGATCCAAAGATAATCAGTTCCGTATTGGGGTTCAATTTTGCGTTAAATAGTTTTGCAAAAATTCCAAAAATTTCATTCCAAAATTTATACAGTTTAATGCAAGAGACAAAGGAATGTGCCTATAGTGGCATTATGAGTTAAACATTTGTCGCAGATGGGGGAAACATTTGAAAATATTTTATTCAGTCTAGTTTTCGAATAATATAGTCTAGGTAAAATTTTAAATTGAATTAGGTTATGTCTTACATTAATTGAACATTTACTTACATGTAATAATTTTTTTTCCCCCATCTATCATTCGGAATTTTTATCAATAACTCTTGTTCCTAGTCCCTTCTAATTGCCTCTGTCGTGGTGTTTCTATATTTAGAATTGTATTATATAAGTAAGATATTAAATTGCTTGATTATGCCTTTCTATTCATTCCTTCCTCCAATAAATCTGGAGTTAAAGTTTGATATCCTTGTATATATTTTTTCAAATAATCTTGAATTTGAAGATATTTGAAATATTGATTACTTTTCAAATTATATTTTAGTTGTAATTGTTGGAATGATAAAAGTTTTCCCATTTCATACATATCTCCCATTGTTTTAATTCCTATTCTTTTCCAATGGATAAACGTTTTATCAATAATGGATGGTTTGAATGAGGGATTATTAGCTATTGGAGAAAGAAGCGATCATTTTAATTTTAAAGTTAGTTTTATTTGTTTCCAAATTCGTATTATACTGTGAATAATTGGATTCTTCTTATATATTATATTGTTCAGTTTCATCGGGGAAAGAAGGATCGCTCCTATATTATAAGGGGAACAATCCTTTTCTCCATTCTTATCCAATCTACCTGTTGAGCAGAACTGTCCAACCAATAGATTATATTTTTAATATTCACTGCCCAATAGTAATACAATAAGTTAGGAAGTGTCAGTCCCCCTGATTCTTTAGATTTACACAAGTGTTTTTTTTAATTCTGTGTGATTTATAATCCCATATGAAGTTCATAATATCAGAGTCTAGTTTGTTAAAGAATTTTTTAGGTAAGTATATTGGTATTGATTGAAATGGGTACAATATTTGTGGTAAGAAGATCATTTTTATCGCGTTTATTCTGCCTATTAAGGACATCAGCAGTGTTTTCCAAAATGTAATCAACCCATTTAATTTAGTTAATAAAGGCATATAGTTTGCGTTGAGTAATGATTTATATTTCCTAGTGATTTGGATGCCCAAATACTTAAATTTTTCTGTTGCAATTTTAAAGAGAAATTTCAACAAATGTGTCGGCTCTTGAGGTTTTATCGTCATAATTTTGCTTTTGTTCGAATTCATTCTATATCCTGAAAAATAACCAAATTCCTCTATTAAGTTTAGTATATTTGGTATGCTAATTTGCGAATTTGTAATATATAGTAATATGTCGTCTGCATATAATGAAATTTTATTATTTGAGTGTTTGGTATTATATCCATAAATATTTGGATGTCTTCTTATACTTTCTGCTAAAGGCTCTATCACTAGTGCAAATAGCAGGGGCGATAGTACGCACCTCTGCCTATTGTCCCTTGCTAATTGGAATTTCGGGGATAATATATTATTAGTCAGTATTCTAGCCGTTGGCTTATCATATAATAATTTTACCCATGAGATAAAGTTAACTCCCATGTTAAATTTTTGCAATACTTTGAATAAATATTGCCAATCTACTTGATCGAAAGCTTTTTCTGCATCCAATGAAATAATTGCTAGTTCTTCTTCAGTATTATGTGAGTACATTATATTAGACAGCCGCCTCAAATTGTTAAAAGAGTATCTCTTTGGTATAAACCCTGTTTGGCCCGGGTTTATTAGTTTGCTAACATATTTACTCAATCTTCTCGCTAGGGTATTTGCTAATATTTTTTGATCTGTATTTAGGAGTGCAATAGCTCTATATGAGCCTGGGTCTTCTAGATCTTTATCCTTTTTTGGTATAAGTATAATCGTTGACTCAGTGTTTCTGGTAGTTTATTTTCTTTAAAAGCGTATATATATAAATCTTGTAGGCATGGAGAAATTATCTCATAGAATCTTTTATAGAATTCATTACTAAAGCCACCTGGTCCTGGCGTTTTGCCATTCTTCAACAAATTTATTGTTTCTTCTATTTCCTGTAGTGTAATCTGGGCTTCTAATCCCTCTTGTTCCACCATATTTAATTTTGGAAGATTACAATTGTCTAAGAAATTTGTAATTTGAGTATTATTTGCAGAGGTTTTCGATGTATATAAATTTTGATAAAATTGAGCAAATCTTGTATTAATATCTTTAGGTGGTGTTAGTAATTGCCCTTTGTCTGATTTAATTTTAGTAATTGTATTTTCTGTTTCCCGTTTTTTCAGTTGGCGTGCTAAGAGTTCACGTGGTTTATCACCAAATTCGAAATTTTCTTGTTTTATAGTTTGAAATAATCTTATTATTCTGGCCGATAAAATTTTATTTAATTTATATTTTGGTATTGTTATCTTATTATGCTTATCTATAGTTGGTTCTTTAGCATTTTCTAAATCTAATTGTCTAATTTCTTGTTCTAACTGCAATTGTTCAGTGTTATTTTTTTTATTTTGGAAAGCTTGATATGAGATTATAGTTTCTCTAATAAATGCCTTAAAAGATTCCCATAATAAGGAGGGTGAAATATCTGGTGTATCATTTGTCTCAAAAAATAATCCCATCTGCTCTTTTAAATATGTACATCCTTGTGAATTGTTTAAGATTTGGGGGTTAAATCTCCAAAACAATTTTTTATCAGGCATTCCATCTAATTTTAAAGAAAAGGTTAGCGGGGAATGATCAGAAATAATACTATTATGATATTTAGAATTATATGTATATGGAATTAGTTTCATGTCCACCAAAAAGTAATCAATACGTGAATATGTTTTATTTGCCGTTGAATACAATGAATATTCCCTACCTACTGGGTTAGCGATCCTCCATACATCTGTTATGTTGGTATTTTTCATGTAAGTATTTAGGAGTTCACTAGTTTTAGATTTTATGTTAATCCTTTTTTGTTTTGCTGATTTATCCAGATATGGATCTAAAACACAATTCAAATCTCCCCCTATTTTCACATTTTGATAGTTAAGTTCTGTAATTGTATCCAAAATTTTACTAAAGAATTGGGGGTTGTCAAAATTAGGAGCATAAATATTTATCAAAGTAAGTGGAGTAGAATAAATTTCTCCCGTGACTATGACATACCCCCCATCTTTATTTGCTATAGTATTCTTTAATTTAAATGGTATAACTTTACGAATGATAATAGCCGTACCTCTAGATTTAGAAGTAAATGAAGAGTAGTATGTTTGCCCAATCCAATTTGCCTTCAGTCTTATCTGTGTTTGATATTTCAAATACGTCTCTTGTAAGAAAAGAATGTCACTGTTTAAGGCTTTTAATTAGGCAAAGATCTTACCCCTTTTAATTGGTTCATTAGCACCCCTTATATTCCAACTACAAAATGTGATTCCTCCAGTTTTCTTTTGTTTATCGTCTTGCATTATGGATCATGTTAATACCTTTACTTCATATGGTGCAACCAAGAACCTCATAATTATAGGTGGAGGATGGTCATCCACAGCTGTTAAGTTTTGTTGGCATCTCCCCTTCAGAATAGACCTTGAAAAAGACCAGAAAGTGTAGAGTCGTGAAAAGATACTTAACAAACAAAAAGTGATATTATAATATCCAAAAATAAAGATATTATAATTAAAAACAGACCACCAACAGGTGGTAGAAAAATTCTTGTTGACTTCCGTAGATGTTTTTATATGTTTTGCTCTGCTCCCTTGACCAGTTATTATTAATTGGAAGAGAGAGCGATACAAAGTTCAAAAATATATATATAAAATAAAATGCACTCCAATAGATTGATTAGAAATATATCTTCAAAGAGAAAAAACAAAATAAAAAAGAGTTTCCGAGTATATATTTAGATATAACTAATTATGTTAATTATATATCCATATCCATTGATATGCCTAGCTCTATTACAATTAAGTCTCAAACCTTTGTATCAGACACCAGCAGGTTCCAAGGGGTTGATTCAGACCCTTGGGTATCTTCCAAGCGTCTGAGTCTCCTCCCCCCTCTTTGCACGCAATTTAGACTAAATCTACTATATCCATAAAATGTGTTAGTATGTTATTAGTACTTATCAATCATATTTAACTTGTTATTCTTATATTTAGCAAGTAATTAACATCATGAAATAAACATCAGCCATTATTAAGCTACTGGTCAGGAGTCATTGAGACATATTACCTTACTCTTCCTGGGCACCGGTATTAATGATGCCCTTTTAAAGTTGAGGGTACCTCAGACCTCAGTAAATAGTTGTAAATGTCTGTCAAAATTCCAGCCAGATGGTCCACACAGGTTGTGAGAACGTGACCAGATATACCATCAGTTCCAGATGCTTTCCAAGAGTTCACCCTCCTGAAGGATCTTCTGATGTCCACCTTGGTGACTGAGATTGTAATATTATTGGAGGCTTTGAGGGCCAGAGAAGGCAGATCAGTGTTCTCCCTATCCAGGTCTGTGTAGGATGCATTAACCTCCTCCGAGAGTGATACCTCGTTGTCGCTTGAGCTGCCACTTAGTTTTGCCTTGTAGAAAGTGATGGGGTACAAGACCTGTCACAGCTGCCTCCAGTTTAGAGCAAAAGTCCCTTTTAGAGTTTTTGATAGCCCTTATTGAGGTCGTATCTTACAGGAATCTGCGTTGCCTGACTTGAATGCCTGACATATGGTTCAAAGAAGATTGTGAACCTCCTGGTTCATCCAAGGCTTCTCTTTGGGGAACACACTCCTCCACATATTTCCTTATAAAGTTGGTGACAACTGTTTTTTTACCCAATGGACATATTTGATCATGTCCATTGCCACATCATTAAATATTGCCAGTCTACTGACTCCATACAATCCCAGAATCGTTCCTCTGCCTCCCCTGACCAGCTGTGTGCAGTCCTTATAACTGGGTGTGCACTCCTCAGTCAGCGCCTATACGCAGGAAGAAGGTGCGCAGCTATGTGGTTGGATTTCCAAAAGTAAGGATGAGGGATGGAGCGATAGGCACATATGTTGGTGGAATAGCAATTGTTGAGGGTTTGATCCTCCAGTGCTACAGGTTACGAGCAGGTGGTGGTTTGGGAGTGATTTCATCAAGCTGGCCTTGTTGAAGTCCCCAGCTATAAGAAAGGCACCGATGTACACCATCTGGCATTTGTTGACCACGGCGTGCAGCTCATCCAGCGCCAGATGAACGTCTCCCTGGGGTGGGATGTATACCGTGGTCATGACAATGGAGGCGAATTCCCTCGGATGGTAGAAGGGGTGGCACTTCACCGTCAGGTATTCCCCATGCGGAGAGCAGGAGTTGGACAGCAATGCTACATCTGAGCACTACAGTGTACCATGTGATAGATGGCATTATCTCGCCTTTTCCTTGATGCCTCCATGTGATGAATGGAGAAACCTTGGGACAGGTGGGCTGTCGGAGGAATTGGGGGTGTGCCATGCCTCTGTGATTCAGCGTTCCTTCATCTCTCTTTGATAAAGCAGCCTTGCCCTTCAGCACTCAACTGTATATTCTAGCGAAAGTACATTCTAGAGATTGATTGTACTTTAAAGTGCAATAAAGAACTCATCAATGAAGGTTGAGCTATGGCCAAATGACAACCTGCGTGTAAAGTTCAAATCTAATAGCCCGCCATAGAAACTTTATGGAAATGTCAGAGAAGTATGAGAAGATCACAAATATCTTAAATAAAATTAAGTCAGAAAAATTGTAGATATCATTCCTTGACAGATGTGAAAATCTAAATCAGTGGGTGTGAGAAGAACCCAGTGTGCAACAAACATTCTCACAGCAACTGCAGATCTCCTTCACTGATAGGGCTGTGGATATTTCCTATATCCTGATTCATCGGCACGATTCGGACTGGGATGTACAGTAATAACGCTTATTTTGCATAGGTCTCTCCCAACTGGGCTGCCATGGGCATTGTTTCCTCCATCAATTCAGCAAATCTGTGATGCGAAATGGACAGGCCCCCAACCCAAAACACTGTCTGTCCATTTCCTTCCAGAGATGCTGCCTGACACGTCAAGTTCCTCCAGCAGTTTTTTTTTGCTCAAGATTCCAGCATCTGCAGTCTCTTGTGCCTCTAGTTGTTTGTGAATGTATTTTTCTCCCTCAACTCAGGCATTTCCATTACACAAAGAGCTGAGGAATGTTTAAAGTCAGTCAAGTAACTATAACAGTAGTCTTTACTTTATATGTTAAATGAATTAATTTAATAATACAGATGACTTGAGAAATGCACACATTCTGTGCCCTGTGAGAACTCCAGTATGCTGCCCATGAACAAGATAATCACAAATACAGGAATCACATCTGGAGTTATCTACCCTGGAATGCTCAAGAGGTGCCATCCTTGAATGTATTCAACATGGATGTTGACAAACCTAAGGACATCCATTGTATGGGGAGAGATCGTGAAAGTGGCATTGCGATGAAGAATATATCAGGTGCTACCTTATTGAATATCAAAGAGCAAATTGGATGACCTGCTCCTTTATGTTCTTGCCTTTTGCAAATAAAGCAACAAAGTTGTGTTACTGTGGTCCATCTGCTTCTTCTTCTTGCGTATGGCATGCATGTTCTGTTTGATCTTCTGTTTGTGCACGCTAGGTTGATTGCCTTCGTTACCAGATTGATTCCTGGGATGTCAGGACTTCCATATGAAGAAAGACTGGATAGACTCGGCTTGTACTCGCTAGAATTTAGAAGATTGAAGGGGGATCTTATAGAAACGTACAAAATTCTTAAGGGGTTGGACAGGCTAGATGCAGGAAGATTGTTCCCGATGTTGGGGAAGTCCAGATCAAGGGGTCACAGTTTAAGGATAAGGGGGAAATCTTTTAGGACCGAGATGAGAAAAACATTTTTCACATAGAGAGTGGTGAGTCTGTGGAATTCTCTGCCACAGAAAGTAGTTGAGGCCAGTTCATTGGCTATATTTAAGAGGGAGTTAGATGTGGCCCTTGTGGCTAGAGGGATCAGGGGGTACGGAGAGAAGGCAGGTACGGGAAACTGAGTTGGATGATCAGCCATGATCATATTGAATGGCGGTGCAGGCTCAAAGGGCAAATGGCCTACTCCTGCACCTATTTTCTATGTTTCTATGAAACAGGGTGGATCACGTGAATGTTGCAATCTCCCATCCGTGGTCCATCTGCGACACGGCGTGTTTCATGGACAGCAAGTTTCAGGAAGCAGCTTAGAGTTCGGCAGGGAGGAAATGGCTGATTGCAAAAAAGACCAAAAAAAAGCAGCTGTTACAGACCTCAAGGGCATCTCACACTTTTAATAGTTTTCATTTCTGAATACCGGTAGGGATTCCCTGGGGAGTACAATCAGAGTTAAAACCCCATCATTATGTGCAATACAGGCTTACAGGATGGGAGGAGAAATGTAGAGAGAGAACAGTACTTGGGGAATTCAATAGTTATAGGAGTAGACAGGTGCAGTTCCAGAGTGGTGTGTTGCCTCCCTGATGCTGGATTCAAAGACATTACTGAGCAGCTGGAGAACATTCACAAGGATGAGGGTGAACAGCCAGAGAGTGTGCTCCGAACAATACTATCAACACTGCTAAAAAGGATGAGATCCTGTTGGCAAATTATAACGAGCTCGGAAAAAATCAGGATGCGAGGTTTGTAATCTCCAGATTACTCCCAACACATTATTCCAGCTCATACATAGGAACAACTATTATGTAGCTAAGGGAGACGATGGAGGATGAATAGATTTAAATTCTTGGGACAGTTAGACTGATATAATTAGCGATGTTACAAAACTTACCATAAGCGGCGCTGCAGTTCTGCCACTGGCCGTGTGCGCGACTCTGTTGCCTTTGAGGGGGGTGGGTGGGATTAAAATGCAGTTTTGTACTGCCTATCGGAGGCGGATTTCCTCGGGCAGCTAGCGGCTGAAGAAAAATCGATCGGACTTCCGTTCCCGGTTTTTTTTTTTTTAAATCCGCTGGACAATTTAATAATTGGATTAAAATAAAGAGCGACTTCTAACGCCCTCAACGCCTACAACGTGCCGGATCACAAGAACGGGACAAAACAAAGGGTAAGTCGTCTATTGTATATATAATCTTGCTTCTTGGGATGGCTTTAATCTAATTTTACGTTGCGAAAATGATATTTGGGCCCCATACGAACCGGCAGTGTCTTTCCTGCCGATATGGGGTTCAAATTCACCACAAATGCAACGTTCCAATCAATCGCGTTCCAGAGTCACCCACTCGCAAGATGATTAAAATGCTCATTTGTTTTGGACAGTCATGTCATACGCCGTCTAAATTGTCTGTATTTTGTGTTATTCTCTCTCCATGATCATTATTTTTAAACTTAATATTCACAACAGTTTGAGTCACATGTATTGTGCAAAAAACAATAATTTTTATTATATTTTGAATGGTTGTTTCTGGATTAATTTATGGGAATTAAACATTGAATTCTTCCATTTGGCCTATAAGTTCATGACTGACATTTAAAAATCATGTTATATTGTGAATTCTTGTGTGAATGGGATTAGTTTGGTATTTGGATACTTAGGCTAATTAAAAAAAAAAAAATTTTCTTAAGAAATGGAATCTACAGGACATTCTTATTGGGAAAGTATTGGGCAGAAAGGCATGTCATGCATGGTTTGAAGAGCAAAAACATGTAGTTTACAATGCCAAAATTGAAAAGTTGAGGAAAAATAAGTTTGCTTATTGGTTACAATCTGAGGAGTATGATGATGCTACTGATTATGATATGCCAGTGTACCAGCTAGCAACTGGGGGAGGGGTAGAGAGGAAGGGGAGAGGGTGGAGAAGGGTAGAGAGGGGGAGGGGGTAGAGAGGGAGGGGGAGGGGGTAGAGAGGGAGAGTAAAGAGGGAGGGGGAGCGGCTAAAGAGGGAGAGGGTTCAGAGAGGGAGGGGCAGAGAGGGAGGGGGTAGAGAGAGAAGGAGGGGGGTAGAGTGGAGGGGTAGGGGTAGCGAGGGAGGGGGAGGGGCGTAGAGAGGGAGGGGGTAGAGAGAGGGGCAAAGAGGGAGGGGGTAGAGAGAGGGGGAGGGGGTAGAGGGAGAGGAGTAGAGTGAGGGGAGGGAGGGTAGAGCGTGAGGGAGGGAGAGAGGTAGAGAGGGTGGGAGTGAAGGTAGATAGAGAGTGGGTAGAAAGGGTAGAGAGGGAGGGGGCAAGAGAGAGAGTGTAGATGTGCAACTACCCTCCATACCCCCTCCTCTCCCTCAATCCCCCCCACTCTCCCTCCTCACCACGATAATGGAGGATAGTAAAAGCTTATTTAGGTATGTGAAGAGGAAAACAAATAATTAAGACCAAAGTTGGACCCTTGAAGACTGAAAAAGGTGAATTTATTATGGGGAACAAGGAAATGGCAGATGAGTTGAACAGGTACTTTGGATCCATCTTCACTAAGGAGGACACAAACAATCTTCCTGATGTACTAGTGGCCAGAGGATCTGGGGTGACGGAGGAACTGAAGGAAATCCACATTAGGCATGAAATCGTGTTGGGTAGACTGATGGGACTGAAGGCTGAGAAATCCCCAGGGCCTAATGGTCTGCATCCCAGGATACTTAAGGAAGGGGCTCTGGAAATCGTAGATGCATTGGTGTTCATTTTCCAGTGTTCTATAGATTCAGGATCAGTTCCTGTGGATTGGAGGGTAGTGAATGTTATCCCATTTTTTAAGAAAGTCGGGAGAGAGAAAACAGGGAATTATAGACCAGTTAGCCTGACGTCGGTGGTGGGGAAGATGCTGGAGTCAATCATAAAAGATGAAATAGCGGCACATTTGGATAGCAGTAACAGGATGGGTCTGAGTCAGCATGGATTTAGGAAGGGGAAATCATGCTTGACTAATCTTCTGGAATTTTTTGAGGATGTAACTAGGAAAATGGACAAGGGAAAGCCAGTGGATGTAATGTACCTGGACTTTCAGAAAGCATTTGATAAGGTCCCACATAGGAGATTAGTGGGCAAAATTAGGGCATGTGGTATTGGGGGTAGAGTGCTGATATGGATAGAAAATTGGTTGCATGCTAGGGATTAACGGGTCCCTTTCAAAATGGCAGGCAGTGACTAGTGGGGTACCGCAAGGCTCGGTGCTGGGACCACAGCTATTTACAATAGACATCGATGATTTAGATGAAGGGATTCAAAGTAACATTAGCAAATTTGCAGATCACACAAAGCTGGGTGGCAGTGTGAACTGTGAGGAGGATGCTATGTATAGGGGCAGAGAGAGAGTTGGAGGGTGTAGAGGGAGAGGGAGGGGGTAGAGTGGGAGGGGTAGAGAGGGGGGGCAAGGCAGAGGAATGGTGTCAAGTTGGGAAAAGGGGAAGTACAACAGGATCTGGGGATCCTTGTTCATCAGTCAATGAAAGTAAGCATGCAGTTACAACAGGCCTGACTATGTGGCCTGACTATCACCTCATGGAGCCACAGCATTACATCTGTTTTGTATTGCAGTCCTTTTGATATAAATGCTAGGATTCTGAGACTATGACCACTATGATCAGTCAAAATAAACTCTTTTGACACTTTGGATTGAATTTGCCTTCCTTACTACCGATTTGACATGCAAATTAATTTTTTGGGAGACCTGCGCCAGCACTCCAAAGTCCCTTTGCAGTTCCGATTTCTGGATTCTCTCTCCATTTGGAAAATAATCTACACCTTCATTCGTATTACCAAAATGCATGATTCCGCACTTTGTAATACTGATGGTGATGTAATTGATGCTAGTATCTTCCCTTCAATACCACATGGGCTCTCATCTTCTCCAGCAGCTTGACGTGCGGCACCATATCGAAGGCCTTTGGAAACATCTACAGCCTCCAATCTGTCTGTCCTGCTATTAACTTCCTCAAAGAACTCCAGCAGATTTGTCAGGCAAGATCTTCGCTTCACGAAACCATGCTGACTTCAACCTATTTAATCGTGACCTTCGAAGTACTGCGTAACTTCATCCTTTATAACTGACTCTAAAATCTTACCAACCATCAAAGTCAGGCTAACTGGCCAATAGTTTCCACTCTTCTTCTTTGCTCCCTTCTTGTATAATGAGGTGATATTCGCTATTTTCCAATCTTCAGGAACCACTCCTAACTCTAGTGATTCTTGAAATATCACAACTAATGCCTCCACAATCTCTGAGGCCATCTCCTTCAGAACCCTGGGGTGCAGTCCATCCTGTCCAGGTGACTTACCCACCCTCAGGCCTATCAGTTTTCCTAGCATCTTCTCCTTAGTATTCGCCACACCACTAATTTCCACCCCGACTAAACAGGATTGCAGGCACATTGCTGGTGTTTTCCAATGTGAAGACGGATGCAAAAAAGTTACCTGAAAAAACCTGAAGGGTAACTTTTTTTCAAACATAAAGAGTGGTGGGTATATGGAACAAGCTGTTGGAGGAGGTAGTTCAGGCAGGTACTATCATAACGTTTAAAACTCATTTGGACAGGTACATGGATACGATATGTTTGGAGGGATAAGAGCCAAACGGGCAAGTGGAACTAGTGTAGATTGGGCATGTTGATTCACGTGGGTAAATTGGCCCTGCATATTCGTGTTCATCTTAAATGCTACCATCATATCTTCCTCCACTATCACTCCCGGCTGTGCATTCCAGGCATCCACCTCCAGACATTTGGACCACAGGTACATGATGTGGTGTCGAGGGAACGACGCTAGGCCAATTGACCACACTGACACTAGCATTGGGGTGAACTCACATGGTTTTAAAGTGGTAACTCATATGTCAGGCTGTTATTCATTGATTACAGCTCGGCATTTAATACAATCATCCCCTCCAAGCTGGTTACCAAACTCGCAGAACCGGGTCTCTGCAATTGGATCCTCGACTTCCTCATTCACAGATCACAGACTGTTCAAATTGGTGGAAAGGTGTCAGCCTCGATAACAATCAGCACGGGAGCACCTCAAGGCTGCATGCTCAGCCCCGGCTGTACTCACTCTACTCAGGACTACGTAGCTGGTCATAGTGCGAACTCCACCATCAAGTTCGCTGACGACCCACCGTTGTGGGACGTATCACTGATGGGGACGAGTCAGAGTATAGGAGAGAGATCGACCGACTGACCAAATGGAGCCAGCACAATAACCTGGCCCTCAACAACAGCAAAACCAAGGAACTCATTGTGGACTTTGGAAGAGGTAGGATGGGGACCCACAGACTCGTTTATATCAACGGGTTGATGGTGGAAAGAGTCAAGAGCTTCAAATTCGTGGGCGTGCACATCTCTGAAGATCTCTCCTGGTCCGAGAACACTGATGCAATTAGAAAGAAAGCACATCAGCGCCTCTATTTCCTGAGAAGATTACAGAGAGTCGGTATGTCAAGGAGGACTCTCTCTAACTTCTACAGGTGCACAGTAGAGAGCATGCTGACCGGTTGCATCGTGGCTTGGTTCGGCAACTTGAGCGCCCAGGAGCGGAAAAGACTACAATAAAATGCCCAGTCCATCATCGGCTCTGATCTCCCTACCATCAAGGGGATCTATCGCAGTCGCTGGCTCAAAAAGGCTGGCAGCATCATCAAGGACCCACACCATCCTGGCCACACACTCATCTAGAAGGTACAGGAGCCTGAAGACTGCAATGTCCAGGTTCAGAAACAGCTACTTCCCCACAGCCATCAGGCTATTAAAATCAACTCAAACAAAACTATGAACATTAATAGCCCATTATCTGTTTATTTGCACTTTATCTGTTTTATTTATTCATGTGTGTATATATTTATATAATGTTATATGGACACACTGATCTGTTCTGAATTCATGCCTTCTATATTCTGTTGTGCTGAAGCAAAGCAAGAATTTCATTGTCCTATCTGGGACACATGACAATAAACTCTCTTGAATCTCTTGGCCCCAGAATGTGTCATTTCACTCGATGCCGAGAAAGCACTTGATAGAGTTGCTTGGGATTACTTATTCAATACACTTGAAAAATTTAAGATTGAAATTTAAAATCCAAAATTTATTTATTGGATCAAGTTGATATATCATATACCTCAGGCTTCTGTATTTACTAATAATCAGAGATCCCCTTTTTTCAGGCTTTTTCGAGGTACTAGACACGGCTGTCCCTTAAGTCCTTTACTATTTGATATTGCTTTGGAACCTTTAGCCGCCGCTATTAGGGAATCCCCTAATATATTTGGTATTGTCCGCGGGAATAAGACACATAAGCTATCTCTTTATGCAGATGATCTGTTATTATTTATTTCTAACTCTGAGAAATCAATTCCGGCAATAGTAGCATTACTTAATCAATTTAGTCGTTTTTCTGGTTATAAACTAATTCAAGAGTGAGCTTTTTCCATTAAATAATCTTGTTTTGAATTATGGTCAGTTTCCATTTGGATTGACTACCGAAAGTTTTACTTATTTAGGTATTAAGATCACCAAGAAACACAAGGATTTATTTAAAGTCAATTTTATGCCTTTAATTGACCATATTAAACATCAGCTTACTAAAATGGTCACCAATGTCCTTATCCGTAATTGGCCGAATCAACGCTATTAAAATGTTCATTTTACTTAAATTTCTGTATTTATTTCAGACGATACCAATTTTTATTGGCAAATCTTTCTTCGACATTATAGACTCCAAAATTTCTTCATATATATATATATAATGGCAAAATAAAAAGCCCAGACTAAGTAAAAAACATTTACAGAAATAAAAAAATAATGGCGGTTTGGCATTGCCGAACCTTAGATTTTACTATTGGGCAGTCAATGTTCGTTATTTACCATTTTGGACAAAAGATTTAGAAGATACCCAATGCCCAAGATGGATAAACCTTGAACGTGATTCCTTACAAGGGCTATCATTGGTCTCTATTCTAGGGGCCTCTTAACCTTTCACAATTACGAGATTGAACAAATATACGACTAACCCAATAATAAGACGTACGTTTCAAATATGGTTTCAATTTTGTACGTTTTTTGGACTAAATGATTTTATCTTATCGAGTCCTATTTTATCCAATTTTCTCTTCCAACCATCTAGTACTGATCAAGTCTTTTTGTTGTGAAAGAGGAAGGGATTAGTAGCTTTTTGTGATTTGTTTTTGGAGGGTTGTTTTATGTCTTTCGAACAACTCTCCAATAAATATAACCTACCTAATTCACACTTTTTTAGATATTTACAAATTAGACACTTTTTGAAGGCTATTCTACCCCTTTCTTCGCTCCCACATCAAATCGAAATGTTGGACATTTTTTTACAGCTGAACCCGTATCAGAAAGGATTAATATCTACTATTTATGAGTTGATTTTGAAATTACAAAGATATATTTGATAAAATTAAGGACTGGGATAGAGAACTCCAAACTTCTTTATCTACAGAAAAATGGGAGAGGATTCTTCAATTAGTGAATAGCTCTTCAATGTGTGCAAGACACGCTTTGATACAATTCAAGGTGGTTCACGGAGCTCATATTTCAAATGATAAGTTGGCTCGTTTTTATGGTGATATAAACCCTGCCTGTGACAGATGTAACTCTGAGTGGCCTCACTGACCTATATGTTTTGGTCCTGCCCATTTTTGGAAAAATATTGGAAAGGCATTTTTGATACTATTTTTGTAGTCTTAGGTATTGATTTACAACCTCATCCAATTACTGCAATTTTTGTGCTACCAATGTTAGATTCTATTCATTTGTCCCGCTCCGCCCATCGGTTGATTGCTTTTACCACATTAATCGCCAGAAGATCTATTTTATGTAAATGGAAAGACTCCAACCCTCCGACCATACTGCAGTGGTATTCTGAATCAATATCATGTTCAAATTTAGAAAAAATTAGGAGTGACATTGTTGAACCCTTGGTTAAATTTGATAAGACTTGGGGAAAATGTATGGAACACTTTCGTACAATATAAATTGCTCCCTCTTTAACCATTATAAAAACTATTTTACCTCTATATGGCGGAACGGACGACGACATACAGACTTAAATTGTTGAAACTTTTAGTTCAGATTCTGTCTTGCTTTGTTTAGTTTTTATTTATTTATTTTATTTTTAGTCCTATTTTATTATTATTAATTTTTTATTTTATTTTTGGTTTAGGGGGGTTTTGCTTTTTCCTTTTCTTTTTGTCTTTTTATTTTTGTATTTTTTTCTACATTTACAAGTTTTCTTTTAAAGATTTAACTATATTTACATAGCGACCGGGAGGTCTGTATTCAATGTGTATTTTGACATTGGTCTCATATCAGGTTATACCTGTTATTAATGTAGCCTGATCCCTATGTATCAAGATCATTGTTATGTTCATCATTATTCTTTTTGCTGTTTTTTTTAAATGTTTTATTTTTGTTTTCTTTGGAAAAAAAATAATAAAAAGATTTTAAAAGAAAGAAAGAATCTCTTGAATCTTGAAGAAAGTCCAGGACTGCATGGGGGCACAGCTCTTCATTGTCAGAGCGCATGTGCAATGCCGCTAGTGATTTTGGGCTTGTCCCAACAGGTAGTCCTGGTCTTCGAGGAGGTGTGGAGATCTCAGGCTGCAGTTTGCCCTTGCCTCGAGAGGAGTGGCTGACGGCACAGAATTTCCTGGTAGCTCAACTTTGGGGTTGAAGAGACGACATTGGCAGTATCTGATTAACCTGGCAGCCAGTGTTAATGTGAGCGCAGTCCCTCGTTGTCTCGGGCAGGAAGAGCTTCTCAGACTTGCCCTGGCCACTCAATCATAGCTCGGATAGAGGCACAGTTGAGGCTGTTTAGTACAGCACGGTGGGTTTGATGGTCTCAGTCTTCCTTGTATCTGCAAAAGGGAACTAGGAGAGAGGCAGCCCACTTTACCTCCCTTCCTCGTTTTCTTCCACTTTCTTTCTTGCTTCTTCTCTTATCGTCTCCCCCTCTGCCTCGAAGGCCTAGGTTTTATCAAGAGTAGGGAAAGCTAGACAAAGTGGCCCACCAATGGCAATAATGCTGGGAATTGGACTCTCCTGACCTGTCAGCCAGTTAAAGGGATCAGAGCAACACCCAAAGAGAAAGGATGCTCTCACAATGGATAGGATAGGTTTAGAAGGTTTTGGACTCGTGTAGGTGTGGCATGTTGATCGGAGTGGGCAGTTCGGGCCCAAGGTCTTGTTTCCATGCTGTATGACTATAATTTTTTTTAATGGTTTGTAGTAAGTACTAACAAAATGGGAATAGGATGGTATAATTTTATACTATTAAACAATTCCATAGATAAAATTACACAGTATATTTCAGAAGCTCTGACCAATTGTTCAATCATTTCTTGTGATAGTGATTGCATTGGTCTGGTAACATTGAACCATTTTTTTAGAAAAGGAAACATATTAATTGGCCTTTTGGTATTCATTTTAATTTCTAAACTGGGAAATTTATTGGAATCTAATCTGGGGGTCACTATAATCTTTCAAAGACAGATTACTTAAAGCCAGTCAGCATAGACTTGCCAAGGGGACGTTATATTAGTTTCAAGATTTGATCTTGAAGAGCATCAATGAAGGCACCACGTTTGATGTAAACAATGTGGATTTTAGCCTGGTTATTGTTGAAATCTGATCAAATAAATAAATCAGTAGGATGCAATGAAGTGGTAACTTGAACCCAAAATTGAGTCAGTGCCAAAACTCATAGAACAATGAATGACAGGTTTTAGTTTAGTTTAGTGATAATTTTAGTTTTATCCATGGACAACGGATTCCAGTGGGGTTTCAAATCCCTTGTTCACTATAGTCCATCAAGGATTTAAACATAAATATAGGGCACAAAAAAAATGAAATTAGATTATAGGGTGTCACGGTGGCGAGTTGCTGCCTTATAACGCTTAGAGTGCCAGAATCACAGGTTTGATCCCGACTACGGGTGCTGTCTGTACGGAGTTTGTATATTCTCCCTGTGACCGCATGGGTTTTTTCCGAGAGTTTTGGTTTCCTCTCACACTCCAAAGACGTACAGGTTTGTAGGTCTTTGGCTTGGTATAAATGTAAATTGTCACCATTGTGTGCAGAGTAGTGTTGTAATGCGCAGGGATCGCTGGTCGGTATGGACTTGGTGGGCCGAAGGGCTTGTTTCCGCGCTGTATCTCTAAAATTAAAACACTTTCCTTTGTTAGCAATATAAATGGCAATATAATTGAAGGCACATTATGCTGGAATTGTACACAACTTTTGTTAAGCTACACCTTCAGTAATGTGCACAGTTCTCATACTTTACTGGGAACATGAGATTGCACTACTTGGAGTAATGGAAATTTATGAACATGTTGGCAAGCCCGTAAAGTTACAATAATATAGATAGGTTGGATAACGTGGGATAGAAGAAAGATTTAATGCAGGGCATTAAATTAACAGGTCTCGATAGAATTATTTCCCTTTGAAGATGGCTCAAGTGATTTATAATGATTTGTAAGAAGTGTTATTTGTAAGAAGTGTAAGAAGAGGAATCATTTTTAGCTTTTGATGAACTAGACCACTGAAAAGAATTGTGGGATGATCCTATGCTTCAAGATTTCTTCACCCGTATTGATTCTTGCATATTGAGAAACAAGGAACTGCAGTGGCTAGTTTACAAAGGAACATAAAGTGCTGGTGTAACTCAGCAGATCTTTGGAGAATATGGATAGGTAATGTTTCAGATTGGAACCCTTCTTCAGATTGATTGCTGTTGATTGTGCAGGGATTTGTCTACAAAAGTTGCTGTGGTGACTCAGTCACAAGAATATATTTAAGATGGAGCAATATATTTTTTGTTAAGAAAGGAATCATGGGATTATGCAAAGAACTAAAAGATCAATCAATGTTTAAGAAAGAACTGCAGATGCTGGAAAAATCGAAGGTGGACAAAAATGCTGGAGAAACTCAGCGGGTGAGGCAGCATCTATGGAGCTGAAGGGTCTCAACCCGAAACGTCACCTATTCATTCGCACCATAGATGCTGCCTCACCTGCTGAGTTTCTCCAGTATTTTTGTCTACCAAAAGGTCTTAGTAAATGGTATGCAGAGACGAGGCAAATGGCATATTCCCATTTCTTATGTTCTTAATATAAAATAACATTGCAGATCATATCACTCATTATGCCGATGTTATGTCACCATTACATTTTACTTATTCACAATTTACTCCTGTCATTGTTTTTTTTTTTTGTTTTGTTTATTTTTGTTAGAAGTAAGTACAGTAGTCTGGTACTTAAGTACCTAATACATAAATACATATTTTCATTCTTGTACAACTTCATACTTTTGGTTCAATAATAAAAGAACAGTGAGAGAAAAAAGAAATAAAGAGTGTCGGAACAGATAGACAAGCGAGTAGAAAGAGAAAACAAAAGAAATAAAGGACAGAGATGAGAAGTTAAAAGATCGAAAGAAAAGGAAAAAGTAAAAAAAGAGAGATTAGGAGAGATCTACCTATCACATATTTTTGCCCATCCGTCACCCAGTTCTAAACCTTTTAATTTCTAAGGTTATGTTATGTTGCACCATATGCTTGTAAAAAGTTGATAAACGGAGACCAAATCTTTAAGAATTGGTCTACTTTGCCTAGTAAGAGGAATCTCATTTCTTCAAGATGTAGCGTTTCAGACATGTTTGAGATCCACATTTTGAATGTTGGCGTAGGTGCGTTTTTCCAAAATTTAAGTATAAGTTTGTTCGCTGTTATTAGACCATAATTAAGAAAAGCTTCTTGGAATATAGTTAGTTTACTTCCCTCTTCCATTGATCCAAAGATAATCAATTCAGTATTGGGGTTCAATTTTGTGTTAAATAGTTTTGTAAAAATTCCAAAAATTTCATTCCAAAATGTATACAGCTTTGTACAAGAGGCAAAGGAATGTGCTATAGTGGCATTTTGAGTTAGACATTTGTCGCAGATGGGGGGGAAACATTTGAAAATATTTTATTCAGTCTTGTTTTCGAATAATATAATCTATGTAAAATTTTAAATTGAATTAGGTTATGTCTTACATTCATTGAACATTTGTTTACATATAATAGATTTTTTTTCCCATCTATCATTCGGAATTTCTATCAATAACTTATTCCCAGTCCCTTCTAATTGCCTCTGTCGTTGGTGTTTCTATATTTAGAATTGTATATTATAAGTAAGATATTAAATTGCTTGATTCTGCCTTTCTATTCATTCCTTCCTCCAATAGATCTGGGGTTAAAGTTTGATATTCTTGTATATACTTTTTCAAATAATCTTGAATTTGAAGGTATTTGAAATATTGATTATTTTTCAAATTATATTTTAGTTGTAATTGTTGGAATGATAAAAGTTTTCCCATTTCATACATCTCCCATCGTTTTAATTCCTATTCTTTCCCAATGGATAAACGTTTTATCAATAATGGATGGTTTGAATGAGGGATTATTAGCTATTGGAGAAAGCGATAATTTTCTTAATTTTAAAGTTAATTTTATTTGTTCCCAAATTCGTATTATACTATGAATAATTGGATTCTTCTTGTATATTACATTTTCAGTTTTATCAGGGAAAGAAGGATCGCTCCTATATTATAAGGGGAACAATCCTCTTTCTCCATTCTTATCCAATCCTGTCATTGTTTTAAGTGAGCCTACAGTTACCTTTGTGATTATTTTATACAATGTAGAAACTCTGACAATTTCATTATAGCCCGTCTATTCTCAAGTTAAAAGACTTTTCCATCGTGAGAGCCCTCATGTGGTATAGTTGGCGAAGCTGCTGCCTCATAGCTCTAGCGATGTGCAATGAAGGCTGACCTCTGGCATTGTCTGTGTGAAGTTTGAACATCTCCTGGTGATGTGTTTTGTTCCTGTAGGTGCTCTAGATTCATTCCCCTGTAAATTGCTCTTGTGTTTTAATGAGTGGTAGAATTGTTGGTGAATAAAATGCAGATAGTGAAGAACTAGTATAAATGAATGTTTGATGGTTGAGCAAGGGCCTGAATGACTGAGATGAGAGGTTTGGTGGGACATGGGTCAAAAGTGGCCAAATGGGACTAACTTAGATGAGGCATCTTACTTAGCATGAATGAGTTGGGATGAAAAGCCTGTTTCCATGCAGTATGACTACAAAATAATTACAACACAAGTACCTCAGGCTCTAATGCACTGCCACTAGTTCTCATCTATATTACTAAAAGTTTGATCTTGACCACTTCCTGTTGTTCTGTATATTGATTTAAGCATACAAATTAGCCAGAAAAAGCAGCCTACCAGAGGACTGGGAGAAATACAGAGTCCAGCAGAGGAGGACAAAGGGCTTAATTAGGAGGGAAAATAGATTATGAAAGAAAACTGGCACGGAACATAAAAACGGACTGCAAACGTTTTTATAGATATGTGAAGAGAAAAAGGTTAGTTAAAACAAATGTAGGTCCCTTGCAGTCAGAAACTGGTGAATTGATCATGGGGAAAAAGGACATGGCAGACCAATTGAATAACTACTTTGGTTCTGTCTTCACAAAGGAAGATTAAATAATCTGCTGGGAATAGCAGGGGACCGGGGGTCAAATGAGATGGAGGAACTGAGTGAAATCCAGGTTAGTCGGGAAGTGGTGTTAGGTAAATTGAATGGATTAAAGGCCGATAAATCCCCAGGGCCAGATAGGCTGCATCCCAGAGTACTTAAGGAAGTAGCCCCAGAAATAGTGGATGCATTAGTGATAATTTTTCAAAACTCTTTAGATTCTGGAGTAATTCCTGAGGATTGGAGGGTAGCTAATGTAACCCCACTTTTTAAAAAGAGAGGGAGAGAGAAAACGGGGAATTACAGACCAGTTAGTCTAACATCGGTAGTGGGGAAAAGTCTAGAGTCATTTATTAAAGATGGGATAGCAGCACAGTTGGAAAGCGGTGAAATCATTGGACAAAGTCAGCATGGATTTATGAAAGGTAAATCATGTCTGGCGAATCTTATAGAATTTTTTGAGGATGTAACTAGTAGAGTGGATAAGGGAGAACCTGTGGATGAGTTATATCTGGACTTTCAGAAGGCTTTCGACAAGGTCCCACATAAGAGATTAGCATACAAACTTAAAGCACACGGTATTGGGGGTTCAGTATTGATGTGGATAGAGAACTGGCTGGCAGACAGAAAGCAAAGAGTAGGAGTAAATGGGTCATTTTCAGAATGGCAGGCATGACTAGTGGGGTACCGCAAGGCTCTGTACTGGGACCCCAGCGATTTACAATATATATTAATGATCTGGATGAGGGAATTGAATGCAACATCTCCAAGTTTGCGGATGACACGAAGCTGGGGTGGCAGTGTTAGCTGTGAAGAGGATGCTAGGAGGCAGGAAGGTGACTTGGATAGGTTGGGTGAGTGGGCAAATACATGGCAGATGCAGTATAATGTGGATAAATGTGAGTTTATCAACTTTGGCGGCAAAAAACAGGAGGGTAGATTATTATCTGAATGGTGGCCGATTAGGAAAAGGGGAGATGCAATGAGACCTGGGTGTCATGGTACACCAGTCATTGAAAGTAGGCATGCAGGTGCAGCAGACTGTGAAGAAAGCGAATGGTATGTTGACATTCATAGCAAAAGGATTTGAGTACAAGAGCAGGGAGGTTCTACTGCAGTTGTACAGGGTCTTGGTGAGGCTACACCTGGAGTATTGCGTACAGTTTTGGTCCCCTAATCTGAGGAAAGACATTCTTGCCATAGAGGGAGTACAGAGAAGGTTCACCAGAGTGACTCCTGGGATGGCAGGACTTCCATATGAAGAAAGACTGGATAGACTTGGCTTGTACTCGCTGGAATTAAGGAGATTGAGGGGGAATCTTATAGCGACTTACACAATTCATAAGGGGTTGGACAGGCTAGATGCAGGAAGATTGTTCCCGATGTAGGGGAACTCCAGAACAAGGGGTCAGTTTAAGGATAAGGGGGAAGTCTTTTAGGACCGAGATGAGAAAATCATTTTTCACACAGAGAGTGGTGAATCTGTGGAATTCTATGCCACAGAAGGTAGTTGAGGCCAGTTCATTGGCTATATTTAAGAGGGAGTTAGATGTGGCTCTTGTGGCTAAAAAGGATCAGGTGGTATGGAGAGAAGGCAGGTACAGGATACTGAGTTCGATGATCAGCCATGATCATATTGAATGGCGGTGCAGGCTCGAAGGGCCGAATGGCCTACTCCTGCACCTATTTTCTATGATTCTTGAAAAAACACTGCCACTTACGGCTGTGATTTTTGGCCATCTTACTCAGAGTCCCCCTCCGCTGCGCAGGACAAGAGGATTTTTCCCATTGATGAAAAATAAGAGAGTTATTAATGTTTAAAAAATGTTGAGATTCTCTCTCCTGAAGGCCATGCCCCTTCCAGAGGGAACTATAAAACCCGGAAGTGTTGAGTGCCTGAGTCAGTCTCTGCAAGATGGGGGAGCGAGAGCGTCATGTCTCTCAGTCTGAGCTGTGAATAACATTGAACACATGGCTACTAAACTGTGAGTGTCCTTAATGTGGTTTGAAAATGCTTGCTAAAAGTGTTTTTTGGTTTGAAAATGCATGCTAAAAGTGTGTTTTGTTTTGAGAATGCTAAAGTAGCCTTGCCTAATTGAAAGGTTGGTTTCAGAATGCAAAGGTTGCCTTGCCTAATTAAAGTTGCCTCGCTTAATTAAAGTTGCCTTGCCAAATACAACAGGTATGTTTTGAAAATGCAACTTTTAACTGTGCCTTATTGAAAAGTGTGCAACAGTTTTTGGAAAGAAAAACCATGAACAAACATTTTATTAGATCAAGACTGTTTAATGCAAAATTGCCGCTCATTCCGTGACTTCCGCTTAGTAGAGAGGTGGCGCTGAGTGCGTCATTTCTGCTTAGTGGAGAGGTGGCGCTGAGTGCGGAAGGCCAAAATGAAGATGCCACCCTGAACCGTTTGAGTAATTCAAGAGAGCTTACTACCATGTATATGGTGAGAGTGTTTGTTGTAAGTTACTTAAAGCACATTTTTGCTGTAGCAGCAGATGTAGAGGAGTGTTTCAGAGTAATAATGGCTGTAAACGTTTGAATCAGTCAGTTTAGACAACTGTGTTTTATTTTCAAACTTCTTACATAGAGTATATGATTAGTAACAGGATTCAGTGTGCTTACCACATTCTGAAGTTACTTGGCATATGAGTGTGTCTGTGTGTGTCTATAGGTGCGTGTGTGTGAGAGTCTGTGTGTGTGAGTGTTTGTGTGTGAGGTGGAGGGTGTGTTGATTAACAAATAATAGTATTTCGTAGTTCAGAGCTTATTCATTATGTTTAATAGCTTGATGGCTGTCAGGAAGAAGCTGTTCCTCAATGTGGATGTTACAGTTTTCAATTTACAAAAGTCGGACATGACTCCAGAAGTTGGGTATAAGTCAGAGTGCACAAGCCGTGAGTGACTGCACTGCCAGCCCACCAGCTGTAAGTGACTGAAGTGCCAGCCCACCAGCAATGAGTAGGTGAACTGCCAGCCCACCAGCCATGACTCACTGAACTGTGAGCCCAATAATCTCACACACACACACACACACACACACACACACACACACACACACACACACACACTCACACACACACACACACACACACACACACACACAGTCTGTCACATGTTTTGAGCAGAATTTCTGGCAGTTTCTCAGCTGCCAGGTCTGAACGACTGAGCTGCCAGCTCAAGAATCCATTCAGCCCACAATGTCCATACTAACCCTCTGGAAACCAGTCCCATCGGCCCACAAAACCCATACTAGCGTTTCCTCATCTCCGTTCTAAATGGCTTACTCCTTATTCTTAAACTGTGGCCCCTGGTTCTGGACTCCCCCAACTTTGGAAACATGTTTCCTGCCTTTAGTGTGTCCAAACCCTTAACAATCTTATATGTTTCAATGAGATTCCCTCTCATCCTTCTAAACTCCAGAGTGTACAAGCCCAGCTGCTCCATTCTCTCAGCATGACAGTCCCGCCATCCCGGAAATTTACCATGTAAACCTACGCTGCACTCCCTCAATAGCAAGAACGTCCTTCCTCAAATTAAGGGACCAAAATGGCACACAATACTCCAGGTGTGGTCTCACTAGGGCTCTGTACAACTGCAGAAGGACCTCTTTGCTCCTATATTCGATTCCTCTTGTTATAAAGGCCAACATGCCATTCGCTTTCTTCATTGCCTGCTGTACCTGCATGCTTACTTTCATAAATTGATGTACAAGGACCCCCAGATCCCATTGTACTTCACCTTTTCCCAACTTGACACCATTTAGATAGTAATCTGCCTTCCTGTTTTTGCTACCGAAGTGGCTACCAAAGTTGAGTTTTTATCTTGAAATTCCTCTTCCTCACTGTTAAATATCAGTGAATATGAAGCAAACAAGGAATTGCTGGAGAAATTCAGCAGTTCAGGCAGCATCTGTGGAGGGAAATGGACAGTTGATGCTTTGGGTCGAGGCTCTTCATATGGACACAGTTGAGGGGACAAAGCCGTATAAAAAACAGGGGAGAGGTGCAATGTGAAAACTAGCAAGTTATAGATGGATACAGGTGAGGAGCATTTGACTGGCAGATAACATTCAGGTGAGGAAGGGAAGGGTGAAGCTGGCAACAGAGACTGGGAGGTGAGAAGAGGAGAACAAATGGCTGCAGATTCTGAAATCCGATAAGGTAAAGAGTGGGAACATGAGGAAGGATAATGGAGGGGTGCTTATTCAGAAAGAAGTGATCCAATGAGAAGAGCACGAGGGTGATGGACAAATAAGTGTGCGGGAAGGAGTAAAAAATAGGATGAATGGACTGGGGGTTATTGTAGGAAGAAGGGGGTGTATGGGAAATCAAGTGTCGGTAGGAGAGAGAAAGGGACAGTGGAGGTATGGATTACCTCATAATGAGAGTTCAATGTTAATACTGTTTATTTATTTATTTATTAGAAGCAATTACAAAAACAGAACCAACTGCATATAAAATTATATTTATTGTACAGCTTCAATTTTAACTTTTTAACTATAGTTGGAAGATAAGGAGAAAAAGCAAGAAAGAGAAAAAGTGAGATGTGCAAAGATAGAACTCCTAGACTACCAAAGTGGTGTAGCCAAAGAGTGAATAAATGAAAGAAAAATAGAACAAAAAATGAAAAGACAAAGAGAAAGAAAGAAAAAGGTGGTGATATACCCGCCTCACATACCTCCCCACCCACCTCACCCAACCCATAATTAGATTTAAATCCAAAATTGTGTTGTACCATACTACCCTTGTAATAAATCAATGAATGGTATCCATGTCTTCAAAAAATGATCTGGTTTTTCTGTCAAGACAAGTCTAATATTTTCAAGATGTAGCATCTCGGACATGTTTATAATTCACATCTTAAGAGTAGGGACTGATGTACGTTTTCAAAATTTGAGTATTCGTTTTTTGCTGTTATCAAGCCATAATTAAGGAAACGTCTTTGAAATAATGATAGCTCAGAGCAGGCTTCTGACATACCTAGAATGATCAATTCCGTGTCGGGATCCAATTGTATTTGTAGTGTTTTTGAGAAAATATCAAAAATTCCTCTCCAGAAATTATGTAACTTTATACAAGAGACTAAGGAGTGAGTTATAGTTGCTTCCTGGACATTTATCGCAAATGGGAGATACATTTGGAAAGATCTTATACAGTTTCGACTTTGAATAATAGTCTGTGCAGTATTTTTAAATTGGATTAACGAGTGCCTAATGTTAATCGAACAATTGTGTATATATAGGTTTTCCTTCCATCTGTCTTTTAGAATTTTTAGGCCAAGTTCATCTTCCCAAGCTCTTCTAATCAATGTTAATACTGTTGGCCAAGACATTTCTTATTGTCCTGAGGAATTCATAGCCTGGGCAGAGAGGATTCTTAAGGCATTTGTTTCATATTCTGCACCCGAACATTTTTAAATTCATTAATTTACTGATGCTCAAAGTTGCTTATTTCTGACATTAATGCACCATCCTTTAAATTAATGCTGAGCGCTCTTCTGTTTCAGCCAACTTATTTGATTTCCTTCTCCCTTCCCCTTCTTCCAAAATCCCCAGTAGGTCTTCAAATTCCATGTTGAGGAACAACACTCAGGCAGTTTGTTATTTTTGAACTTCTGTTACACTCATTGATAATTCTACATCGTAGCTGCACAAAATTTGACTGATGTGGATACTTCAAGGGCAGTATGGTGGTGCAGCGAGTCGAACTGTTGTCTCACAGCTCCAGCAAGCCAGGTTCAAGCCTGACCTTCCATGCTGTGCATGCTATTTGCACAATTTCCCTGTAACCATTTTGATCCCTGATGTTTCTGATGCCGTTTATCAACAATATCAAAAGAATAGACAATAGGTGCAGAAGTAGGCCATTCGGCCCTTCGAGCCAGCACCGCCATTCAATGTGATCATGGCTGATCATCCACAATCAGTTAACCCCGTTCCTGCCTTCTCCCCATATCCCCCGACTCCACTATCTTTAAGAGCCCTATCAAGCTCCCTCTTGAAAGCATCCAGAGAACCGGCCTCCACCGCACTCAGAGGCAGAGAATTCCACAGAACCTGCATTTTTATTGTGTTTTTCAAAACTTTAATGCCTCAATGTTTTACAGCCATTGAGAACTTCTGAAATGTCATCACTGTTGTAAAGTAGAAAATGTAAAAGCCAATTTGTGCTTCTTGAGTAAGAGGTCTGAAGAAGGGTCTCGACCCGAAAAATCACTCTTCCCTTCTCCCCAGAGATGATGCCTGACGTGCTGAGTTACTCCAGCTTTTTGTGTTTATCATGTGCTTCTTGAGGTTTTCCAAACAGCAGAAAACTTATCATAAACATTAAATTAGATACTGATGTTTCCTTGCTGTACTTCAAAGTCATACAAAATAATATTTCATATTCACATCGAGGACTGACAACTCCCTGATTTATGCTTCATCTGAAAGACTGATAAGATGACCATTATATGCTCATCAGTCAGCTTTTCCAGTTAAGAATTCTGCCTTCTCTATTCACATGTTTTGACAGAAAATTGACTGAGAGTAAAAAATAAATAAGGGGTACTTTTGGATAAAAACCAGTATAAAATGTGGATAGACACAAAATGCTTGAGTAACTCTGCAGGGCAGGCAGCACCTCGGGATAGAAGGAATGAGAGACGTTTTGGGTCTGCAGCAAGTGAGAATTTTATTGTTCTGGTCTCAGTACTAAAGACAATAAAACATTTGACTCGCGGTGCATTAGAAGGTGGCATGATATTCTACAAGGGGGAAAAGAGGCAAGTTTAGATAAAGATAGTTAAGCCGTTGGATAACTACTTCAAAGGAATTTGCACAATCGCAAAATGCTGTCATGTTATTTTCACAAAAAGTATGTTAAGGATGACTAACACATTGGGTTTTATTGTGGAATAGCACAGCATCATAGAAATATAAACTACAAAGTCTGTGCTGGAGTAACTCAGCGGGTCAGACAGCATCTCAGGAGAAAATGGATGTGACGTTTCAAGTTGGGACCCTTCTTCAGACTAATGGGGGCGGGGCAAGTTGGAAGAGAGCTGGGGCAGAGCAAAGGCTGACACGTGAGGAGGTTATTTGATGGGGAGATAGTTGAACAAATGGTCAGAGACGAAAAAACCTGGAGAAATGAAAAACCTAGAGAAACTATATTGGCTCCTTGAATAAAGGCTTTTGTGAGAAACATTGAATGTAAAGGGAAAATGTTGGCAGGAGCAAAGGATATAATTGCAGTAATTCCTCCTCAATTGGTCAATCATCTTACAAGCATTCCATTGATGAGAGTATTGGGGGACAAACATGATGCAAATGTGGGCTCCTCCAGTCGTTTTACTTTTCTCTCTCTCGGCTCCAGTTTGTGTGGATGATTGTGCCTCTATTTCTTTCTTGCTGGCTGCTGCCCGACTTCCTGAGTTAATCTGATTTTAATTGCTCCATCCAACTTCCTTCATGGTTAGTTACGATGAGCCCGAGCTGAAACGTGTAACTGGGTCTATTTGCCTGCGATGCTGCAACAAGCAAGGTTTTCATTGTGGATAGACACAAGAGTGTCGGAGTAACTCAGCGGGACAGGCAGCATCCCTGAGGAGAAGGAATGGGTGACGTTTCGGGTCGAGACCCTTTTTCAGACTGGCCCGAAACGTCATCCGTCCCTTCCATCCAGAGATGCTGCCTGTCCCGCTGAGTTACTCCAGCATTTGGTGTTTAACTTCGGTATGAACCAGCATATGCAGTTCCTTCCTACACTAGTAAGATATTCATTGTACCGAGTATACCTCATCACCGTACTGGTGCAAAATAAACTCGATTGAACCGTTTCTCTTTCCACAAATGCGGTCTCACCTGCTGGGGTTTTCCACCGAATGTATTGTTTTATTTGGTATTTCCAGCATCTGCCGTGCCCTTTACCTTTCATTTGGCGACATTTTCTCTTCGCCTCAGTGCACAGACGGCGCCGCCCGCGAACCGCGCGAGCGAGTGAAAGCCGTTGTCGGCCACAGTGCGCAGGCGCAGAGGGCGCGGTGAACTGTGACCCGCGCCGAGCTGCTGCTGCTGGCGGTGCTGCTGCTGCTGCGGTGACGCGCGTTGGCGGCGGCGGCGGGCGGCCTCGCAGCTGTGGAAGGCGCTGAGCGCTCCGCCGACCGCACCGTGGCCACACGGCTGCGTCGCACTCCTCACTCCCCCGCCGCCCGTGAAACCGGACAGCCGGGGACCGGGACGGAAGGAAGCGTGAGGGTGGCGGCGAGGCACGGGAGCGAAGGCCGCAACATGGCGAGCGCCTCCTACCACATTTCCAACCTGCTGGAGAAGATGACGTCCAGCGACAAGGACTTCAGGTGACGGCCCGGGGACGCAGTGGGGCTTTGTCTCGTTGCCATTGACGCTAGGGCGGATGCCGCCGGGCTTGTTCGCTGACCGTTTAAATAGTGGGGGTCACAATCTCCTTCCCCGCCCACTGCCCATCCCTCCTTCCCAGCCTTACCCTCGCTTTCCCCACCTCGGGGTAGAAGTAACGACCAGCAGGTATAGCGACTACCACCGCGGCTTGTATGGTCCCACGGTCGCCGCTTTTCCTCAGCTGTTGGGGAGTGCACTGACGCTGACCTTTCATCCTGCTTTTATGAATGACAAACTCCCGAGTTTAGGAGTTGATGACCAGTGATACATACTGCCCCAAATAAAAATAAATAAAAGCAACATTGCTGAAAATGCTCAGTAGGACATTAATTTGAAAGATTTTCAAGTGGATTATATTTCTTAAGGATTTGGAATAATTAGAGATTTATTTTTAAAGTGTAGAAGGGAAACGTATATAATAGAATTGAAGATGGGAGATATTGAATGGGGGAACCCTATGAGTGTAGAATATGTCAATATGAAATGATCAGAAATTGCCAACATATTGGGAGGAATGCAGAAATCTACAAGCACTCAATGTTCTGTATCTGAAAAATGTTAAATACAATATTAATTTGGAAAGACAAATGTGCCAAATAATAAAATGAGGTCACGCTTCTTGAGTTTATTTTTAACTTCATTGCAATAGTTTATTAGCGAAGGAATGGAAGATAAATACAAGTGACAAAGAAAATTGAAATGACAAAAAAAACAAAGGTTTGAGATCAGGCCTGCAGAATTAATGGAGTACTACAAAGTTGACCTGTCTATTTGGTGTTTCCAGGTAGAGACCAGTGTTTTCAACAGGTTGTCTGAATTGGAAATACAAGTAAATCGCTACTCCATGTCGAAAGCTTGTTTGGGATCTGGACAATTTATAGGTGCATTTTGAAGTCATGCATTTTGGTAATTAGAATAAAGGCGCAGATTATTTTCTAAATGGAGAGAGAATCCAGAAATCGGAGCAAAAGGACTTGAGAGTGCTGGTTCAGAACTCCCAAAAAGTTAATTTGCAAGTCGATTCAGTAGTAAAGAGGGCAAATTCAATGCTAGCTTTTATATCAAGAGAACTGGAATACTAAAAACAGAGAATACTGCGGCTCTATAAGGTGCTGGTCAGGCCACATTTGGAGTACTGTGAGCAAATTTGGGCCCCCTATCTGAGGAAGGATGTGCTGTCTCTGGAGAGAGTCCAGCGGAGATTTACAAGAATGATTCCAGGAATGAGTGGGTTAGCATATGATGAGCGTTTGACAGCACTGAGCCTGTATTCACTGGAGTTTAGCAGGTTGAGGGGGGAACCTCGTTGAAACTTACAGAATAATGAAAGGCATAGATAGGGTGGATGTGGAAGGATGTTTCCACTGGTGGGAAAGTCTAGGACCAGAGGCCATAGCCTCAGAATTCAAGGGCACTCTTAGAAAGGAGGTGAGGAGGAACATCTTTAGTCTGAGGATAGTTAATCTGTTGAACTATTTGCCGCAGAGGACTGTGGAGGCCAAGTCAGTGGATATTTTTATGACAGAGATAGACAAATTCTTGATTAGGACAGGTGTAAAGTGTTATGGGGAGAAGGCAGGAAAATGGGATTAGGAAGCAGCCACGATTGAATGGCGAAATAGACTCGATAGGCCGAATGACCTAATTCTACTCCTATAATTTGTGAACTTGGTGATGAATGGCCAGATATTTACATTTCTATTTGCAAAGGAAAGTACAGGAGGAAAATTCATTCATCATCGTTGAAAACATTAACGACACAGTGGTGCTGGTTCCCATGGAAACGGTGGCGAACGCACCGCACACCTATGTCTTCCAGTTCCTGCGGACTTCCGCCGCTGGAAGTATAGGATTTTGGTGTGTGCTTTATCATCATTCCTTACAATGCTATGCATGGACGGAAATCACTTTTAAAACATGGGCGGGACGCAATGCAGCCTGACATTTAGGACGAGTCAGCAACCTACGGCCAACGGGCCGGATCTGGCCCGTAACCCGAAATCATCCGGCCTGCAGGCGTTTTTTTTTCAATTAGTTTTCGCAACCTGGGAACTGCAGCCTGTCCGGGGGCACGCAGGCGACCTGGGCGCTACAGCCGGACCTGGGACTGGCTGTAGCACCCAGGTCACAAAAACATGGGGGGGGGGGGGGGTTGTCCCCCACCTCTCAAATCATGGGGGGGGGGAGAACAGGATCTCCCTTCCTGATGCTATGCGCGACGGTGATCACAACTTGTACTGAAGTGTGGATGGTCGATGGCTCGCTAGAAGCTCATCCGCCCATTGACAGGAGGAATACGATTGATGGGAAAATTAACTGCAGGAGGCCAGAAGGAACAGTTTATTTGGAAAGCTAAAGGGGCATCTGAAGGAAGAATACATCTGGTGGTCACGTCATATTGGAGTTGTCCAAAATTGTGGCTGAAGTCACATTTAAAAATGTGATTAATGATGGAGTGAAAGTGAAGACACTTGCTACATTATCTTTCCAAAGCGTTTATTAAATTAGGTTGCATTTTTGGACTAGATCATTCCATGTATGATGCTATGTCACTGATGTTTTAAAGATCAATCTTGCATTATCAATCTGAAAGTTGTCACAATTACAGGATCCCAGAACTGGTGTTGAACTGCCAAAAACAATAACTCGTGAGAGGGAAGGGGAAGTCGAAGTGCTTGCTTTATTTATTATAGAATCTGCAGCGCTTGCTTTATTTTGTTGTGAACAACAAATCTTATTCAATGAATCTTATTCATTGTATTTTGGGAGTATGACTAAGGCAAGAAAAATGGTGAAAATGGTTCAGAATTGGAATAACCAAAATTAAAGTTCCACGCTAAGTTTATAGAATTTATACATTTATAAAACCAAGCATTTCTGTCAAAACTTTCAATCAGTTGAAATTGTGTCCAGATCTGATGTTACACTGTGGTACGGATCAATGGACTGCTTAAAGGGGAATAGGTGAGGAGTCAAGTTATGGGCTGCAAATGGAGCAGCAAGATTCAATTATTTTGCTTTTCAGAATAGATTTAAGAGGTGTTAACTTTACTTGAGTTTCAGTAGATTAGACAGATGGAAACCAGAGGAATCTGTTGTAAGGTAATTAATAGCAAGCAGACATTGAAAGGTGAGAAATATTTTCATACAACTTTGTAATGCAGGTAGTTTTGCTATAATGCAGTAGTTGTATTCCCAAGACACCTTATAGAAAATTGTGTTATAAAGACAGGGTACACAAAAAGCTGGAGAAACTCAGCGGGTGCAGCAGCATCTAAGGAGCGAAGGAGATAGGCGACGTTTCGGGTTGAGACCTTTCTTCAGACTGGTCAGGGATCAGGGAAACGAGAGATATAGACGGTGATGTGGCGAGATAAGGAACAATGAATGAAAGATATGCAAAAAAGTATCGATGATAAAGGGAACAAGCCATTGTAAGCTGTTTGTGGTGTGAAAATGAGAAGCTGGTGCGACTGGGGTGGGGGAGGGAGATAGAGATAGAGGGAATGCCAGGGCCCGAGGGCTGAGGGAGAGGTGGGAAGGGGAGGAGACAGCAAGGCTTAACAGAATTGAGAAAATTCAATATTCAAGCCCAAAGGATGCAGACTCCCCAAGCGGAATATGAGGTGCTGTTCCTCCAGCTTGCGGTGTTGCTCACTCTGGCCGTGGAGGAGGCCCAGGACCGAGAGGTCGGATGTGGAATGGGAGGGGGAGTTGAAGTGCTGAGCCATCGGGAGGCCTCCGCTTGGTCTCACCGATATAGATCATCTGGCATCTGGAGCAGCGGATGCAGTAGATGAGGTTGGAGGAGGTGCGGGTGAACCTCTGTCGGACCTGGAAGGACTGCTTGGGTCCCTGAAAGGAGTGGAGGGGGGAGGTGAAGGGACAAGTGTTGCATTTCTTGCGGTTGCAAGGGAAAGTGCCCGGGGAAGGGGTAGAGTGGGAGGGGAGGGAAGAATTGCGGAGGGAGCGGTCTTTGCGGAAGGCAGACGGGGGGAGATGGGAAGATGTGGCGGGTGGAGGGGTCACGTTGGAGGTGGCGAAACTGGCGGAGGACTATATGTTGTATTTGCCGGCTGGTGGGGTGAAAGGTGAGGACCAGGGGGACTCTGCCCTGTTTGCGAGTGGGGGAATGGGGAGCGAGGGCAGTGTTGCGGGGTATGGAGGAGACCCTGGTGCGAGCCTCATCAATAGTGGGGGAGGGGAATCCCCGTTCTCTGAAGAATGAGGCCATTTGTGATGACCTGGTGTGGAACACCTCATCCTAGGAGCAGATGCGGCGTAGACGGAGGAATTGGGAATAGGGGATGGAGTCCTTGCAGGAAGCAGGGTGGGAGGAAGAGTAGTCCAGGTAGCTGTGGGAGTCAGTAGGTTTGTAGTGGATGTCGGTCAGGAGCGTATCACCTGCAATAGAGATGGTGAGGTCAAGGAATGGTAGGGAAGTGTCGGAAATGGTCCAAGTGTGTTATAAAGACATGTGTGTCAATGGGAGAAAGGGTTTTTCCTGCTTTTTTAATAGCTAGTATTTTTATTACAGCAAGCTTAAAATAACTGAAGGCAATGTTTAATGAAATATTGTTGCCCAGTGTCAATAGAAGTGATCGCTTGTTAATTTGCAATGACCACCCATGGTTAAAGTTGTAGCTTGTGTTCTGAAGAGATAATGGGGTCTGCTCACTGCCAGGAGATTATATTGAATCAGGATCTCCCCCCCCCCCCCCCCCTCCCCACCATTCCCTTACACTGCTCTGCTGAAATGGAAGACAGCTTTTTCCTGATCGTCAATTTTCAAAATGATTTTTAACCTCTAATTCTCTATCGAAATCGCATTTTTCACTAATTTAACCCGCAAAATGCAAATAGTGTTCATTAATTCATCACATATAATGTCCAATATGTGTTATGGATATATACGTGTCGGTAGAAATATCTGTAGGAAAGAAAGCGACTGACGATCAAGCCTAGGGTGCAGTCTTGAACTTCTGCAACAATATCCAGCGTGCAGCTGGATTAGTCTGCCAGCAATCATCCAGTTCTGCCATTCTCTTCTGGACCCCATCAGCTTTTATTGGGGTTCTCGTATAACACATTTATAAGTGCTTCTTTTAATCTTCCCTAACGAATTTGGTCCAAAAGATAACAAAAGAAGATCATGGAAGAAAACTTGGTTAACTTGGGTTGATAGATTAAATTATTGCATTGATAATATTGAAGACTGAGCTGCATAAGAATTATCCTTTTTTTTGTTATTTTTGTCTATTTCATATTGATTGCCTTGAGATTATAAAACATTAACATTAAGCTATTTTCCCTTCGTTGCAAATTTATTCCTCCTAAATATTAAAGTAGCTAAAACATAATTTCAGTATTTTTTTTGTATCTGTTTTAAGCTCTGCTGCATGATCAAAAATGAACAATGTTTAAATTTTGCATGGAATTTGTAATTGCTTACTGTAACTGGAAAGGAAACTTAGGCAGTCAATATTAGAAAACTGCTTGTAACAGAGTTGTGTTTTGCATATTTTTAGATTCATGGCAACCAATGATTTGATGACAGAATTGCAAAA
Organism: Okamejei kenojei; assembly: GCA_035221665.1. Classification (NCBI taxonomy): domain Eukaryota; kingdom Metazoa; phylum Chordata; class Chondrichthyes; order Rajiformes; family Rajidae; genus Okamejei; species Okamejei kenojei. The sequence continues at coordinate 8,880,669 of CM069149.1, read as the reverse complement.
AGATTCAATTAAATTGGATGACGACAGTGAACGAAAAGTGGTTAAAATGATCTTGAAGTTGCTGGAAGACAAGAATGGTGAAGTACAGAACCTTGCTGTTAAATGGTAAAATAATATACTCAGTTTAAAGAAACAAGTTGCTTTAGTCAATATATTGTAATTGCTGGAATAATAAATTATTCGGTAATATTTTCCATGAGACTCAGCAATATCCCACGCCATTATGCAGAGGTGCCAAGTGTCCCGGATTCGCCGTATTTTGTCCCGGCGAAATAACCATATTACGGTGTTCCGGCAGCCAAACATGTTGTTACGGAACACCGCCGCGCCGGTTTGCCAGCTCGCAGCCACGCCCGGCCCAGAGCCCGGGCGGCCCCGGCCCGCGCGATCAGCGACACGGCGACGTTTCTTGCCGGCAGCCCCATCACCGGGCCTCCCCCCCCCACCCCCACCCAGTGCGCAGGCGCAGACCCGCCGGCAATCTTGCCAAGTGCGCATGTGCCGCACCCGCCCGCCGGCAGCCCGCTGATCTGCACCAGTGCGCAGGCGCATAGCCGCCGGCAACAACCCCAAGTGAGTAGTATGTTACTGAAAGAAATACATTTACCCCCATTTGTTACGGACAAATGGGTTGAATGTTACTGTGAACTAAATTTAGGGTTGGCATCTCTGCATTATGATTGGGTGTTGTCTGCTGTTAGATGAGATTATATCCTTGTCTAGAATTGCTCTCCTCAGTCCAAGCAAATTTCTAACATGAGCATTGTTTACTTAGAAACATGGAAATTAGGTGCAGGAGTAGGCCATTTGGCCCTTCGAGCCTGCACCGCCATTCAATATGATCATGGCTGATCATCCAACTCAGTATCCCGTACCTGCCTTCTCTCCATACCCTCTGATCCCCTTAGCCACAAGGGCCACATCTAACTCCCTCTTAAATATAGCCAATGAACTGGCCTCAACTACCCTCTGTGGCAGAGAGTTCCAGAGACTCACCACTCTCTGTGCGAAAAATGTGTTTCTCATCTCGGTCTTAAAGGATTTCCCCCTTATCCTTAAGCTGTGACCCCTTGTCCTGGACTTCCCCAACATCAGGAACAATCTTCCAGCATCTAGCCTGTCCAACCCCTTAAGAATTTTGTAAGTTTCTATAAGATCCCCTCTCAATCTCCTAAATTCTAGCAAGTATAAACCAAGTCTATCCAGTCTTTCTTCATAAGACAGTCCTGACATCCCAGGAATCAGTCTGGTGAATCTTCTCTGCACTCCCTCTAAGGCAATAATGTCCTTCCTCAGATTTGGAGACCAAAACTGTACGCAATACTCCAGGTGTGGTCTCACCAAGACCCTGTACAACTGAAGTAGAACCTCCCTGTTCCTATATTCAAATCCTTTTGCTATGAAAGCTAACATACCATTGGCTTTCTTCACTGCCTGCTGCACCTGCATGCCTACTTTCAATGACTGGTGTACCATGACACCCAGGTCTCGCTGCATCTCCCCTTTTCCTAATCGGCCACCATTTAGATAACAGTCTGCTTTCCTGTTTTTGCCACCAAAGTGGATAACCTTACATTTATCCACATTATACTGCATCTGCCATGCAGGGTGGTGGCTGTGTGGAATCAGCTTCCAGCAGAAGTGGTGGAGGCAGGATCGATTTTAACATTTAAGAGTAAAGTGGATAGGTATATGGACGTGAAGGGAATGGAGGGGTATGGTCTGAGTGCAGGTAGATGGGACTAGGGGAAAACAAATGGTTGGCACGGACTGGAAGGGCCGAGAGGGCCTGTTTCCGTGCTGTAATTGTTATATGGTTATATGGTTATTTGCCCACTCACCCAGCCTATCCAAGTCACCTTGCAGTCTCCTAGCATCCTCCTCACAGCTAACACTGCCCCCCAGCTTAGTGTCATCCGCAAACAGGGAGATATTGCCTTCAATTCCCTCATCCAGATCATTAATATATATTGTAAATAGCTGGGGTCACAGCACTGAGTCTTGCGGTACCCCACTGCCTGCCATTGTGAAAAGGACCTGTTTACTCCTACTCTTTGCTTCCTGTTTGCCAGCCAGTTCTCTATCCACATCAATACTGAACCCCAATGCCGTATGCTTTAAGTTTGTATACTAATCTCTTATGTGGGACCTTGTCGAAAGCCTTCTGGAAGTCCAGATACACCACATCCACAGGTTCTCCTTTATCCACGCTACTAGTTATATCCTCGGAAAATTCCACAAGATTCGTCAGACATGCTTTACCTTTCATAAATCCATGCTGACTTTGTCCAATGATTTCACCGCTTTCCAAATGTGCTGCTATCCCATCTTTAATAACTGTCTTTAGCTGTTTCCCCACTACCGATGTTAGACTAACTGGCCTGTAATTCCCCATTTTCTCTCTCTCTCCATTCTTAAAAAGAGGGGTTACATTTGCTACCCGCCAATCCTCAGGAACTACTCCAGAATCTAAAGAGTTTTGAAAGGTTATCACTAATGCATCCACTATTTCTGGAGCTACTTCCTTAAGTACTCTGGGATGCAGCCTATCTGGCCCTGGGGATTTATCGGCCTTTAATCCATTCAATTTACCCAACACCACTTCCCGACTAACCTGGATTTCACTCAATTCCTCCTTTGACCCGCGGTCCCCTGCTATTTCCGGCAGATTATTTATGTCTTCCTTAGTGAATACGGAACCAAAGTAGTTATTCAATTGGTCCGCCATATCCTTGTTCCCCATGATCAACTCACCTGTTTCTGACTGCAAGTGTCCTACATTTGCTTTAACTAATCTCTTCCTCTTCACATATCTATAAAAACTTTTGCAGTTAGTTTTTATGTTCCCTGCCAGTTTTCTTTCATAATCTATTTTTCCTTTCCGAATTAAGCCCTTTGTCATCCTCTGCTGGTCTCTGAATTTCTCCCAGTCCTCTGGTATGCTGCTTTTTCTGGCTACTTTGTACGCATCATCCTTTGCTTTGATACTATACCTGATTTCCCTTGTTATCCACGGATGCACTACCTTCCCTGATTTATTCTTTTGCCAAACTGGGATGAACATTTTTTGTAGTTCATCCATGCTGTCTTTAAATGTCTTCAATTGCATATCCCACGGGGTGGGGTAGTGTTGCTGGTTAGAGAGGAGATTAACGCAATAGAAAGGAAGAACATTAGCTTGGAGGATGTGGAATCAGTATGGATAGAGCTGCGAAACACTAAGGAGCAGAAAACGCTGGTGGATGTTGTGTACAGGCCACCTAACAGTAGTAGTGAAGTTGGGGATGGTATCAAACAGGAAACAATGGTTCTGAACTTAAAGAAAGGTAACTTTGAGGGTATGAGACGTGAATTGGCCAAGATAGACTGGCAATTGATTCTTAAAGCATTGACGGTGGATATGCAATGGAAGGCATTCAAAGACTGCATGGATGAACTACAACAATTGTTCATCCCAGTTTGGCAAAAGAATAAATCGGGGAAGGTAGTGCATCCGTGGATAACAAGGGAAATCAGGGATGGTATCAAAACAAAAGATGAAGCATACAAATTAGCCAGTAAAAGCAGCGTACCGGAGGACTGGGAGAAATTCAGAGTCCAGCAGAGGAGGGCAAAGGGCTTAATTAGGAAAGGGAAAATAGATTATGAAAGAAAACTGGCAGGGAACATAAAAACTGACTGCAAACGTTTTTATAGATATGTGATGAGAAAAAGATTAGTTAAAACAAATGTAGGTCCCTTGCAGTCAGAAACAGGTGAATTGATCATGGGGAACAAGGACATGGCAGACCAATTAAATAACTACTTTCGTTCTGTCTTCACTAAGGAAGACATAAATAATCTGCCGGAAATAGCAGGGGACCGGGGGTCAAATGAGTGAAATCCAGGCTAGTCGGTGTTAGGTAAATTGAATGGATTAAAGGCCGATAAATCCCCAGGGCCAGTAAGGCTGCATCCCAGAGTACTTAAGGAAGTAGCCCTAGTGGATGCATTAATGATAATTTTTCAAAACTCTTTAGATTCTGGAGTAGTTCCTGAGGATTGGAGGGTAGCTAATGTAACCCCACTTTTTAAAAAGGGAGGGAGAGAGAAAATGGGGAATTACAAACGAGTTAGTCTAACATCGGTAGTGGGGAAAATGCTAGGCATTTATTAAAGATGGGATAGCAGCACATTTGGAAAGTGGTGAAATCATTGGGCAAAGTCTGACGAATCTTGTAGAATTTTTTTGAGGATGTAACTAGTAGAGTGGATAAGGGAGAACCAGTGGATGTGTTACATCTGGACTTTCAGAAGGCTTTCGACAAGGTCCCACATAAGAGATTAGTATGCAAACTTAAAGCACATGGTATTGGGGGTTCAGTATTGATGTGGATAGAGAACTGGCTGACAGACAGGAAGCAAAGAGTAGAAGTAAACGGGTCCTTTTCAGAATTGCAAGTGGTTAGTGGAGTACCGGAAGGCTCAGTGCTGGGACCCCAGCTATTTCCAATATATATTAATGATTTGGACGAGGGAATTAAACATCTCTGAAGTTTGTGGATGACACAAAGCTGGGGGGCAGTGTTCGCTGTGAGGAGGATGCTAGGAGGCTGCAAGGTGACTTGGATAGGTTTGGTTAGTGGGCAAATGCATGGCAGATGAAGTATAATGTGGATAAATGTGAGGTTATCCGCTTTGGTTGCAAGACCATTATCTGAATGGTAGCCGATTAGGAAAATGGGAGATGCAACGAGACCTGGGTGTCATGGGACACCAGTCATTGAAAGTAGGCATGCAGGTGCAGCAGGCTGTGAAAAAAGTGAATGGTATGTTAGCATTCATAGCAAAAGGATTTGCGTGTAGGAGCAGGGAGGTTCTACTGCTGTTGTACAGGTGAGACCACACCTGGAGTATTGTGTACAGTTTTGGTCTCCTAATCTGAGGAAATGCATTCTTGCCATATCAGGAGTAAAGAGAAGGTTCACCAAACTGATTCCTGGGATGTTAGGACTTTCATATGAAGAAAGACTGGATAGACTTGGCTTGTACTCACTAGAATTTAGAAGATTGAGGGGGGACCTTATAGAAACTTACAAAATTCTTAAGGGGTTGGACAGGATAGATGCAGGAAGATTGTTCCCGATGTTGGGGAAGTCCAGAACAAGGGGCCGCAGTTTAAGGATAAGAGGGAAGTCTTTTAGGACCGATATGAGAAAAACATTTTTCGCACAGAGAGTGGTGAATCTGTGGAATTCTCTGCAGCAGAAGGTAGTTGAGGCCAGTTCATTGGCTATATTTAAGAGGGAGTTAGATGTGGCCCTTGTGGCTAAAGGGATCGGGGGTATGGAGAGAAGGCAGGTACAGGATACTGAGTTGGATGATCAGCCATGATCATATTAAATGGCGTTGCAGGTTCGAAGGGCCGAATGGCCTACTCCTGCACCTATTTTCTATGTTTCCACGATGTTAAGTCTGCAGGCTCCCACGTTTGGAGCTTCCGAAGTCGATCCAAAGAAAGAGGCCTCCAGCTCCACAATGTTAGGCTGCAACGCGGACAGAGATAAGATACGTGAAAAATCGATTTACGTGATATGAAATACGTGAGGAAAGCGATTTTTTTTTTTAAAGTTTCCCCCACCCCCCCTCTCCCACATCTACATAATACAAAACTAAAGATGATACTAAAACATGCATTTAACAACAGACTAAAAACAAGAAGAAGAAAAAAAGACGAGACAGACTGTTGGCGAGGCTGCCATTGTACTACGTCACCTGCTACTTGTCCCACATAATGCTGAGACAGTTGATTCCTGATAAGACTGGCTCTGAAACATCACAGAATTACAACTGGATGATTCCTCCATGATATTGGAAGTTATAACCTTTAGGATCTCTAATATTATGGAAAGGATAAAAAATTAAATAACTGACTATTATTTAACTTCCTTAATGAATTAATTGGTCTAAAACATGAACATTTTTATATTGTACTTCATGACATCAATTCTATCTTCCATCATTTTTGGATATTTATTTCCTTTGTTTCCTTTATATCACAACCCATGTTATTAGCTGCTTTTATTGGATACACTTTATATTTACAGAACATTTGTATCAAGCCACTAATGGATCCTAATTGCATCGTACTTCCTGAGAAATAGAAGATTGATCGACATGATACAAATTTATGTTGCATGGCAAAGTAACCATATACATTTTTTTTTGCAAAGTGTATTTTAAAATCACTGGCATGAAGCATGATCTAAGTAGAATCAGTAATGAGATACAAAATGAAGGGAAACAAGTTGATTGAGATTAATTGCTACTACAAAGAATCAGTTAGGACTAAGTAGGTTTCTTTTGCATCATTCTACAGTTCTAAATGTTGAAAGCACTGCTGTGATCAGTGTGGCAACATAACCACATGGTGTTCTCGGAGGTACAGAAGGCAACAATTATGCAAATTGCTTGAAAGAAGTATTGTGTTAAAGTTTAGTATCATGGAATAATACAGTGAGAAGGAGGCTATTGATCAGTATACATAATAACTTATTGTATCATGATAATAAGTGGAACAATTATGTTTCCTTATCAAAGTTGTATTTTGTGGTCTAAAGATACATCATAACCCATAAAATAAACAATTTAAAAGCAGAATGTATTTTGGTCCCGTTTCTGCTGGCCGGGAATTGTCATTTATTGTCTCCCCGTTCTCTTCCCCCATACTAGTACATGTCTGGAGCTAGTGATGTGGCCTGAGAAGCATGTAAGCCTTCACAACATCCTCAGCCTGCCTTGACTGACAAAACTTGGGAGTATGCCTTTGTCAGCTAAAAAACTATTCAGACATTTAAAATTCAGAAAATTAGATTAATGATCAGTATTTTTTTGTTAATTTAAGTAAAAAAAACATAGTGAAATACAGCTTTATTGTGGGGAAAAAAAGGTTAATTTTCCATATCCATTACCTTGATCCAATTGAAATTAATGAGGTCTCAGAACCTGCTCCAGACCTAACTGCATGGAATCTTAAATTTGACAGTTAATCCCAGACTTTGGCATTTCACAGCATGTGCTGGGAAGTCAGTTCCAAGTCACTGCTTAGTGCAGTTCAGAACCAGTGACAATAACTTGTGAAATCCAACCCAATATGTTGAGCCTTATAAAATAAGTTGGACCAACATGCCTTCAGGATTTTAGCCTATGCAAGTATAAACTAAGATACTGCAGATGCTGCTTTACAAAAAAAAACAGTATTAGAGAGACTCAGCAGGTCAGGCAGTATCTCTGGAGACCGTGGATACTTGACATATCGTGTTGGGTCCCTTCTTCAGACAAATTGTGGTGGGGAGGCTTGATAAAGCTGGAATAGAGGAGGGACAAGACAAAGCATTTGCAAGTGGTAGGTTGAGTACTGAGGGGCAGATAGTTGGAAAAGGGCCAGTCATGTAAAGCCTAAGGCAAAAGCATAGACATGGTACACATTGTGAAGCCAGAGCAAGGAATTTAGGTGGAAGAGGAGAAATTGGTGTAAATCCAGGTGAAGCACAAGAAAGGGGAGGGGGGGAGATATTGGAGAATTCAATGTTCATACCGTTAGAAATGCTAGAAAACATAGCAAATAGGTGCAGGTGCAGGAGTAGGCCATTCGGCCCTTCGAGCCAGCACTGCCAATCAATATGATCATGACTGATCATCTAAAATCAGTACCCCGTTCCTGCTTTTTCCCATATCCCTTGATTCCATTAGCCCTAAGAGCTAAATCTAACTCTCTTGAATTTGCCTCAACTGCCAGTTGTGGCAGAGAATTGCACAGATTCACAACTCTCTGGGTGAAAAAGCTTTTTCTAATTTCAGTCCTAAATGGCCTACGCCTTATTCTTAAACTGTGTCCCCTGGTTCTGGACTCCCCCAATATCGGGAACATTTTTCCTGTCTAATCCCTTACCAATTTTATATGTTTCTATACGATCCCCTCTCATCCTTCTAAATTCCAGTGAATACAAGCCCAGTCGACCCATTCTTTCCTCATATCTCAATCCCGCCATCCTGGGAATTAACCAGGTGAACCTACGCTGCACTCCTGCAATAGCACAAATGTCCTTCCACAAATTAGGAGACCGAAAAATCACACAATACTCCAGGTTCGGACTCACCAGGGCCCTGTACAACTGCAGTAGGACCTTCTTGCTCCTAAACTCACATCCTCTTGCAATGAAGGCCAACATGCCTTTAGCTTTCTTCACTGCCTGCTCTACCTGCATGCTTATTTTCAGTGACTAATGTACAAGTACACCCAGGTCTCATTGAACCTCTCCTTTTCCTAATTTGAGACCATTCAGATAATAATCTGCCTTCTTGTTCTTACCACCATAGTGGATAACCTCACATTTATTCACATTGTACTGCATCTGCCCACTCACCCAACCTATCCAAGTTACCCTGCAGCCTCATAGCATCCTCCTCGCAGCCAACTATGCGACCCAGCTTTGTGTCATCCGCAAACTTGGAGATGTTATTTTTAATTTCCCTCATCTAAATTGTTAATATAAATTGTAAATAACTGGGGTCCCAACACTGAGTCTTGTGGAACAGCACTAGTCACTGCCTGCCATTCTGAAAAGGACCCATTAAATCTTACCCTTCGCTTCCTGTCTGCCGACTAGCTCTCTATCCATGTCAATGCCCTACCCCCAATACCATGTGCTCTAATTTTGCACACTGATCTCTTGTAAGATACCCAAGTAGAATACAAGGTGCTGTTCCTCCAGTTTGCATGTGGCCTCACTCTGCCACATGAGGCCCAGGATGCAAAGGTTAGCAAGGGGATTAGAAGGGGAGTTATAGTGGACAGCAAACCAGCAGGCCTTGGTAGACCGAGAGCAAGTGTTCAGAGGAATGGTCACCAAGTCTATCTTGGTCTCACCATTGTACAAGAGGCAACATTGTGAACAGAAAATACAATAGATGATGTTAGAAGAGATGCACATGAACCTCTGTCTCACCTAGAAGCACTGCTTGGGTCCCTGGATGGAGGTGAAGAAGGGTCAAGTGTAACATGCCCTGCAGTTGCAAGAGAAAGTTCCTGGGGAAAGTAATAGTTTGGGTGGGAAGGGATAAGTGAATCAAAGAGATGCGTAGGGAGCAGTCTCTGCGGAAGGTAGAAATGGGTGGAGATGGAAAGGCGTGAAGATGGCAGCTATGTCAAAGAGACCTTCCTGGTAGGTGATGGAGGTGTAAGTGGGCTGGATGTCCATGGCGGAGGGGGTGGGGGCGCGGTGAGGAGAGGATAAGGGTTCAGAGGGGAAAGAAATGTGAGGGCTTGGTCCTGTCCCTGTCTTCCAGCTTTCTTCCCACCACCCCACACACATGTACACAATCAGCCAATAGAAGGGTCCTAGCCCATACCATCACCTAGCATCGTAAGTGATAGTAGAATTAGGTCTTTTGGCCCATAAGGCCTACTCCGCCATTTAATCATGGCTGATCTATCCCTCCCTCTTAACCCCATTCTCCTGCCATCTCCCCATAACCTCTGACACCTGTACAAATCAAGCTCCTATCTATATCTGCCTTACAATTATCCACTGACTTGGTCTCCGCAGCCTTCTGTGGCGATGAATTCCACAGATTCACCACCCTCTGACTAAATAAATTTCTCATCATCTCCTTCCTAAAAGAATGTCCTTAAATTCTGAGGCTATGACCTCTAGTCTTAGACTCTCCCACTAGTGGAAACATCCTCTCCACATCCACTCTACCCAAGCATTTCATTATTCTGTATGTTTCGATGAGGTCCCCCTTCATTCTTCTAAACTCCAGCGAATACAGTGCCGACAAATGCTCATAATAGGTTAACCTACTCATTCCTGGGATCATTCTTGTAAACCTCTGGACCCTCTCCAGAGCCAGCACATCCTTCCTCAGATATGGCGCCAAAAATTGCTCACAATATTCCAAATGCGGCCTTACCAGTGCCTTATAGAGCCTCAGCGTTACATTCCTGGTTTTGTATACAAGCCCTCTTGAAATAAATGCGAGCATTGAGTTTGCTTTCTTTACTACCTATTTGACTTGCAGATTAACTTTTTGGAAATCCTGCACCAGCACTCCCAAGTCCCTTTGCATCTCCAATTTCTGGATTCTCTCCCCATTTAGAAAATAGTCTATGCCTTTATTCCAACTACCAAAATGCATGACGCCACACTATGCTACACTATATTCCACGGTCAATGTCGCCACAATCTCTAAAGCCACCTCTTTCAGAACCCTTGGGTGCAGTCCATATGGTCCAGGCGACCTTATCCACCTTCAGCCCTTTCAGCTTCCCAGGCACCTTCTTCCTGGTAATAGCCACTCCTCTAATTTCCAACCACTGACACACTTGAATTTCAGGCACGTTGCTGGTGTCTTCCACTGTGAAGACTGATGAAAAAATGTTATTGAACTCCTCTGCCATTTCTTTATTTCTCATTGTCACTTCTCATGCACCATTCTCCAACTGCCCAACTTCCGCTCTTGCCTCTTTCTTACACTTTATATAACTGAAGAATCTCTTGCTATCCTCTTTTATATTATTGGCTAACTTACCTTCGTATTACATCTTTTCACTCCATATTGCCTTTTTAGTTACCTTCTGCTGTTCTTTAAAAACTTCCCAATCCTCTGGCTTCCCACTAATCTTTGCTATGTTATATGCCTTCTCTTTTGGTTTTATACTGTCCTTGACTTCCCTTGTCAGTCACGGTCACCTCTTTCTCCCCCAAGAATCTTCTTCTTTGGAATGAAAATATCATGCATCTTCCAGATTATTCCCAGAAATTCCTGCCATTGCTGTTCCACTGTTACCTCTCCTCGGATCTCTTTCCAGTCAACTTTGGCCAGCTCCTCCCTCGTGCCTCTGTAGTCCCCTTTGCTCTGCTGCAATACCGTCTCATCCGATTTCACCTTCCCCATCTCAAATTGAAGATTAAAACTTATCATTTTGTGGTTGCTACCTCCTAATAGTTCCTTTACCTTGAGTTCCTTTATCAAATCTGGTTCATTGCCTAACACTAAATCCAGAATTGCCTTTTCCCTGGTCAGCTCCACTACAAGCTTCTCTAAGAATCCAACTCGGATGCACTCTACAAATTCCCTTTCTTGGGGTCCAGTACCGACCTGATTTTCCCAGTCTACCTGCATATTGAAATCTCCCATGACCACTAGCATTGCTTTATTTACATGCCAATTTTATCTCCTGATGTAACTTGTACCCTATATTCTGGCTACTGTTTGGGAGCCTGAAAATAACTCCCATCAGAGTCTTTTTACTCGTATTATTTCTCGGCTCCATCCACAATAACTCTACATCTGATCCTATGTCACCCCTCACTAAGGACTCAATTTCATTCCTAACCAACAGAGCTACCTCACCCCCTCTGCCCATCTTCTGTCTTTCCGATAGGACGTATAACCCTGAATATCCAACTCCCAGCTCTGATCCTCTTACAGCCATATCTCCCTAATGCCTACAACATCATACCTGCCAATTTCCAAATGTGCTAGAAGGTCATCCACTTTGTTCCTTATGCTATGTGAATTCAAATATAATACCTTCAATTCAATGTTGACCAACCCTGCTCTCACAACCATCCCGATTTTACCCGACCTACTCTCTTCTCCCCTTTTAAACTTTCTGACCTGTTATTTCTGAGTGGCATCAAGGTCCGAACGTGCTCACATGAAAAGCCCTCAATAACATGGGGAAAATCTGGACGTCTCAGATTAAGGGTCTCAAACTGAGATTCTTCCATGCCACTGTAGAGACCATATTATTATATGGGTGTGAGGCATGGACTCTCACTCGAGAACTGTCCAAGTCTCTTGATGGTACCTACACCCGAATACTCAGAAAAGTTAAAAATGTCAGTTGGAGGGACCACATCACCAACGCCCTGCTCTATGACCGAAAAGATCAGGTGGAGAAGGATGAGTCTCACTGGTCACTGCCACCGCCACCCAAAAATGCCAGCAAACAAGGTTGTGCTGGGGGAACCCACCCATGGAAGACGTGACCCGGGACGGCCAATCAAGACGATGCTGAAGATGTTGCTGGAAGACGGATGTGTAGAGACAAAAGAGGAGCTTGCCAGCTGCATGGAGGACAGAGCTGTGTGGTGCGTCCGTCACCGTGCCCGTCGGAAACCAGCACCACTGCATCGCTAATGGTTTCAATGAGAACTGTATTTCTGGAGACTTCCGTGACCTTTCCTGCACTCTCTTTCTCATTAACTCCACGCATATGCTTCCATGTTGTTGATCTCACCCCCCACTATTTAGTTTAAACCCACCCGTGTAGCACTAGCAAACCTGCCTGCCAGAATGTTGGTCCCCCTCCAGTTACGGTGCAACCTGTCTCTTATGTATAGGTCACCCCTGCCCCAGAAGAGATCCCAGATGGTCTTGGAAACTAAATCCCGGCCCCCTGCACCAACTCCTCAGCCACACATTCAGCTCCCCCTATCTCTCAGTTCCTACTCCGTTCCTACCTATCCATGTTCTCCAGAGATGCTTCCTGACCTGCTGAGTTATTCCAGCACTGTGGGTTTTTTTAATATTGAATTGTTATCGTTTTGACATCTGTAATCTTAAATCATAGTTTTTAACTCAGCTGGCTATTTTATATATTAAACAGCAGTGGATTTTTCATGACCACTTGCTCCAAATAATCATTTTAACTCTTGCAATTATCGGCAGAAAATGTGGTGAGAAGGTTGATTTATTATTCAATGATTTACTGCCACCCATGTTTTAACAATATTTATTGTCCCGAGTAATTTATTTTTTCTTCCACAAAATAGTTATCATTGAGGTTAAATAGTAGCAGTACACAAGCTTCTTTATAAGAAAAGCATTTAAAAAATAAGTTGTGGAAAGAGTAGCAAAACAAAATGTTGGCAACATGTATTACGTTAGTCAGCATCTGTAAACATTTCTACCTGCACTCCCTTTGTCGCAAAGAGAAAATAGTTTCTATTTTGTTTTGAAACAATTTAAATCTAATTAATTTTCTCAGTTCTATTGAAGGGTATTCGAATCTGGTGTGTTTTCAGCATTTTCTATTTTAATTTCAGATTTCCCGCATCTATATTTTTTTATATTCATTTACTGCAGAAAGAGTTTTTTTGAAGAGGAGATTTTGCATTTAATACTTGTGTGATTAAATCTGGAGTAACACATCAATCTTGTGTCAAATTTTTATTTCGAGTGTGTTCTATCTAGTTTATTCTGTTTAAGTGTGCAATTAAATATTTGTTCTTTAGCCTTGGTCCTTTGGTCAGCAAAGTAAAGGAATATCAGGTGGAGACAATTGTGGATACCTTGTGTACCAATATGCTGTCAGACAAAGAACAGCTACGAGATATTTCCAGTATTGGACTGAAAACGGTGATTGGAGAACTGCCGCCAGCTTCTAGTGGTACGTTGACGTTCAAACAATCAGCTCCTCATCAAAGATTCTTTTGTGTTTACCATCCTGCCCCACAGTGAACATTGCTATATTTTAACTTGAATTGTAATGGCATTTATATAAGCAATCACCCATCTGCGTAGGCTTTCTGAAAGAATAATATACCTTTAATCATAAATTCGGTAATAAAAAGATTAACTTTAGTTGTTAATCTTATTTTTGGTTTTAGTGACTCAAATTTCACTGTACCTTAATTGGATAAGTGACAATAAATGCAAACTTGAACTTGAGATACAGCGTGGAGATAGGCCCTTTGGCCCACTATGTTTGTGCCTACCAGCGATCCCTGCACATTAACGTTATGCTACACGCACTAGGGACAATTTACATTTATACCAAACCAATTAACCTACAAACCTGTGCATCTTTGGAGTGTGGGGGGAAACGGAAGATCTCTGAGAAAACCCACGTGGCCATGGGGAGAAAGCACAAAGACTGTCCGGACAGCACCCGCTGTCTGGATTGTACCTGGGTCTCTGGTGCTGTAAGGCAGCAACTCTACCTCTCTGCCACCCTTATATCTTGGTAATATATAAACATGGATTATAGAAATATTACAATTTCTAGATAATTTAGTTATATTCACAATTTACAATAGCTAGCTGATTTATAAATTATTTTGAACTCTTGATCTACATAGACAGGGTTTAGGATTAGACTCTTTAGATTGCAAGGAATTAAAAATATTAATAAGCCAATTGAAGATGGCAAAATCTAGTTGCTTCTGGTTGTTGGTGTTCTTGAGACAAATATGACTCTCTTCTAGTCTTACAAACTAGAGGGTTTGAGAATTGAGACCATAATATAAAAGTTATAGCCAGGTTTTTGAGGAGGGAAATGAGGAAATGCTAATAAGTGTAAAGCATGAAGACATTTGCAGCTCTTTCATTGATTGTCAATGGAGGCTTAGTCGGTATTGATTTGAGTGATGGAATTTTATTAAGCCAAGTTTTTAATGCTGGGATGAATTTATATATCTCAGTAATGCATCTGTATTTAATTGATCTATTAATAGATATAATGTTCATAATCCTACTGTCAGAAGAGCATAGATAAAATCTTTAAGATACGTGTTTTGTTATTCATTTCCTTGAAGCTGTTATGTCACTGATCTGTGTTGCAGCTGATCTGAATCTCAACTCCATTTACTTACAAAGTAATTTGTGCACTATTCTAATAAAATTGACATGTTCACAGACTTTATATGTTGCATGTTTCCACTTCCATTTGAGTGAAAGGATAATTTCTGAGCCACTCTCTTTAACTCATCAATACCTTTCAATTGCGTTGGCTATACCATGGACGTCCATCCCTTTACACCTCCAGCCCCCACCAGGAAGGTGTCAAGGTCCTCCGGTTCTTCCTTGATCAGACACCCAATCAATTTCCCTCTGCTAACATTCTCCTCCGCCTGGCGGATCCAACACTTCATTCTATGCCACCTGCATCGTCACATCTTCCCATTTCCACCCGTTTCCTTCTTCCGCTCCCTGTATCTGTCTTAAGTTCACTTATTTCTTCCCATTCAAATTACTACTTTTCCCCAGGTTTCCTTTGCGATCACTGGATATGTAACACGTTCCTATACCTCCTTCCTTACCTCCATCCAGGGACCCCAGCAGTCCTTCTGGGTGGGACAAAGGTTAGTGTACACCTCGTTTAACCTCATTTACTACATTTGGTCTTCCAGATGTGGCCTCCAATGCATCAGTGAGTCTAAGCATCATCTTGGTGAAGATTTCAAGGAACAATTGTGCTCGGTCTGCCAGGGCCTTCTGATTCTACCGATTACTAAACATTTTAACTCCCATTCCTGTTCCCATACTAACCTTTCTAACCTGGCTGCTTCCATTGACAGAGTGTGGCCACACACAAACAGAAGGAATAACACCTTGTATTCTATTTGGGTAGCTTACAACCTAATGGTATGAATGTGGAATTCTCCAATTTTAGGTAACTAACCTCCAAACATTTTTATGTTTAAATCCAGCAACAAACAATTCTCTGTCACTTGATGTTATTGCAAGAAATGAGTTTGCTCAGCAGTTCTAAACATTTTCAACACAAGGTCTATCTTTACAACTTGCCTTTTTAAAATCTGTTTATACTCTTCTTACTCTTTGTGCTTTAATATTTTTGTTATTATTTTGTTTGACCAATGAACCTGGCTATTTAGCCATGTCTCTGGAGTTGTCGGTTATGTGAAATTAGCCCGTGGCTAGGAAGACAAATTTCAAGTACGCATTTACAAATTGTGGTCAAAGTGGTGGTATCATGTGACTGGAACAAATGCCTATATTACATAGAACACTGGCACTCAGCAAAGTTCATCTGTATTGCTTATGTGAAGCGTTTTGGGAATGTCCATTTATTTTCCAGGATCTGCTTTGGCAGCTAATGTCTGTAAAAAGATCACAGGACGTCTCACTAATGCCATTGCCAAACAGGAAGATGTTTCTGTTCAGTTGGAAGCACTGGATATCATGGCAGATATGCTTAGCAGGTAATTTTGGCATTAAATTATGAGAATCCTTACTTTGAACAACTCTGGTAATAAGCAAAAAAATAAACTGTAGTTGCATTCTATTAATAAGGCATTGTAACTACTTGCGTTCATAAACTGTACTCGAGAGTGTTGTCCAAACAGCAAATGCTTTACTGCTGTGAAATGTCATGCCCTACATCAATTCCAGTTTATGTATAAAGATGTGCAATGTTACATGGGGGTAGAAATGAACATTTCACTATGGTAATCAATTATAAGAATGCACTGCAAGCAATCCTGCTTTAAAGGCCAAAAATTAAGAATGCTGCAGAATGGTAGCCATTTTGAAGTAAAGATCGGTGAATTTAAATAGATTGGCTCATGGTGAAACTGGTTTTCTATCCAGAATCCCTATCCACAATTAACAGGCTTAACACAAAGAATCAAACTTGTTTTCCTTCCACACCTGGATGTTGGTTATGAGTGGAAGAAAGGTCTCAGCAGTAAACATGCATTGGGTGTAATTGTGAAGCTCTGTCTCTGTAACCCTTTGACAGTCTTTGAACTAAAGACAAAATAGACAATGGACATCTGTCTGGTGTTAAAGCCAATCAATTTTATTGCTTTTTAAAACATGTTTGGCATGCAGGGACGTTTTAAAAACTATTTGAAATGGTATTCAAATAAAACATTAGAGTAAAGTGTTTAAAAAAAACTTGGCTTATCCAAGCTGATATTTCCTTTGATTTCAATTATCTCTAACTGTACAGTCAGATTCCTGTTGTAACACTGTGGACTCCTGCAAGTTTGTACTATGATGTTGGGCACCAGATGGAATGTAAATGATGGATAGGTGACATCTGTTACTTAATAAATCACAGGCCTGCACTAGGTCAACTCAAGTCCATGACTTTTAGTGGGAACAGCTGAATACCGACAATGTAGTCTGGATCTATTGCCCCTAACCAGCAACTTTGTGACCCATGGAGTCTGTATTACAAACAAAATCAATGATATTACAGCAGTGATGAGCAATATGATTTAATCTACAAAATAATGGTAGTGTAGCTACAAGTCAGCTGACTTAAGGAATGCGTTTTTGGATTTCACTCAATATTTTTAATTTTTCTTACAACAGAAAGTTAGTTCATACAATTATGTTTAACATAACACTCGTTTTATGCTTATCAAGTACTTGGAATCAACACATATTCCTTACAGCAAAAAAAAGCGCTTGAAGCACTCAGCGACTCGGGTAGCATCTGTGAAAGTGTTCTATTTCACGATGAAAACCCTTCGTCAGAACCTAGTTCCAATTGATGAAGGGTTGTTGACCTGCAACAGTAACTGTTTCAGTTTCCATTGATGATTGCTGCATTTTCTGTTATTGTTTAAGATTTCCAGCATCTGTAGGATTATTTTATTTTTAAATATTCCGTATCCCTCGTATTTTAGCTTAAATCTAGCGGAAACAAAATGCTGGAGTAACTCAGCGGGACAGGCAGCATCTCTGGAGAGAAGGAATAGGTGACATTTCGGGTCGAGACCCTTCTTCAGACTGAAGAAGTCCTGCTGAGTTACTCCAGCATTTTGTGTCTACCTTCGATTTAAACCAGTATCAGCTGTTCTTTCCTACACAGCTTAAATCTTGCGTTGTGTGTGCATAATATTCCATCATACCAAAATAGGTATTTGAAAGCTTATGTTAGGCCATGTTTGATAGGATGCAATAAAAAAAAGAAAAATCTCAGTATGTTGAATTAGAGTCATACAGCACAGAAACTAGGTCTTTGGCCCAAATTGCAAATACCAAGAAAGATGCCTCATCTACACTAGCCACACCTGTCCATGTTTGGCAAATATCCCTTTAAATCATCCCTATCCATAACTGCAGATAGGTGTGAGGTGTTGCAATTTGGGAAGTCAAACCTGAGCAAGACCTACACAGAATTAATCCACTGTAAATGAAAATGCCCCCTCTGAAACATTTTTTTTTTGTATATTCTGATCTGCAAGACTTGACGTAATGTAACTGTGGAAGATATTTGTTGACCTCAAGTAAACCAAACTGAAAATATCAAGTTTCAGATCAAAGATATCCAACTAAAACATTTAAAGAAAAAAGATAGAGGCGGTAATTTAATTAGTCTTCTCTAATTTAGAGATTAGATAACTAACCTGGTACGAGACAAATCTGTCTTCCAGTTCTCTTTGTAACTGGACAAGAAATATTAATGCTCAGTTTAACTTGATTTTATAAAAATCATTAACATATAAATATTTTTTGTCCTTTGATACCGGACAGACAAAGCAATAACTGATTTTTATTGATTATCTTAGTAGTATATTTTTGAAGGTATATTTGAGAGGTGCCTGGTGGGGTCCCAAATTAAAAGGGCAGTTTAGATCGGTGTAAACTAGAGCAGCTATCTTGAGTTTGAAAGTAACTGGAATCTTTTTATCTTTTCTAGGCAAGGAGGTCTGCTGGTTAATTTCCATCCATCAATTTTGAACTGCCTTCTTCCACAGCTCACCAGTCCTCGACTTGCAGTACGGAAGAGAACTATTATTGCCCTTGGTCACCTTGTTATGAGCTGTGGAACCCTGGTCTTTATTGACCTGATTGAACATTTGTTGACAGAGCTGGCCAAAAATGAATCTATGTCCACGACCAGAACCTATATTCAGTGCATTGCTGCTATTAGCAGACAGGCAGGGCATCGAATAGGTAACGCACATCTCCATTTATCCGTCACAAAATACCGTGTTGGTTAATTTATCACAATTTTTAAATATTTGAATCTTTGTTTTCTCTTTAGGGGAATATCTTGAGAAAATTATTCCATTAGTTGTTAAGTTCTGCAGCGTTGAAGATGATGAACTAAGAGAGTACTGCATTCAAGCGTTTGAATCATTTGTGAGAAGGTATAGTGTAATGTTACTAAATTTAAATTTAAAATGTTGCCACAGAGTTGAAGCAAATTTGTTTCATTATTCGAATTATAAATTGTCTGATCTGCTGTACACTACTTTGGCTAGTATAGTTATTTTTCCCATAATTGAAAATCAAATTGCTGGAGGATCTCAGTGGGTCAGGCAGCATCTCTCTTCATTGTCTATCTGTAGAGGGGCAGGGACAGACAATGTTTAGGGATAGCATCTACAGTGTATTGTCTCCATTATCCCCATGGGTGGTGTTGTGCTTTAGACATTGGATATACCGTATTTCCCGGCAATAAAGAAGCACCTGCGTCGAAGACGCACCCCCATTTTGAGTTGCTATATTTTGAAAAAAGGCTGGCGGAACAGGATCAAGGGTTTGGTTTATTCAATAGAAAGGAAGATGTGAAACTCCTTCAAGGAGGCAATCTGGACCGGGGAGCTTCCATCTTCGCCTGTCCCACAATGTGCTGTGCAATTCAGGTCTGAAGGACGGGGACTTCCTGGCTCAGGGAGATCACATAACGGAGAGATAGAGAGGAGAGCCCGGGACGGAGCAGCTAGCCTTCCGCCCAGTAGCTACCCGCCAACCACCACCTCAGAAGGTGCTGAGATGGCGGCCGGTTCCGCTGTCCGGTCCCGGTGACCGCTAGCAGCCACCCGAGCTACTGAGTGAGTTGCTGGCATGATCCCTGATCCCCTCCTTCTCAACGCTCCTGCCCTTACTCCTGGTGGCCCAGCCAAGTTGACTACTTTGTGCAGCCCAGGCCGTGTTGACCCGGGCCAGACTCCCCACACGCTGTGAAAGGAACTCTTCCCCCCCATGTTTTGAGAGTTAAGGGACACCCCATGTTGTGTGACCTGAACGCTGCAGCCAGTCCCAGGTCTGCTCGCTTGCCCCAGGTCTGGCTGCAGTTCCCAGGTCGCAAAAACGAATTGAAAAACAATACGCCTACGGGCCGGATCTGGGCTGTAGGTTGCCGACCGCTGTGTTAGGCCTCATTGTGTCCCGCCCCCCCCCCCCCCCCCTATGTTTTAAAAGCAATTTGGCCAAAGTATCTTTCTTGGCTAACAACCTCGCCCCCAGCCTCCAAGACGCAGGTACATTTTCGGGCCTTATTTTAGGGTAAAAAATAGCATCTTCATTGCCGGGAAATACGGTGAATTTGAACTTATGCAATTATTGTGTTTCCTAGGTGCCCAAAGGAAGTGTTCCTTCATGTGACCACTATCATTAACCTATGCCTGAGGTACTTGACGTATGACCCCAATTACAATTATGACGATGATGACGATGACGATGATGCTGCAATGGAATCCGAAGGTGGAGATGATGATGATCAAGGTTACAGAAATGATAAAAATGTTCTATACTCTTGCATTAAAGTGAGGTGGCATATCTAGCATTGAGTAAAATACGTTGGAATGTATTTGTATTGATTTACTATTGTCACATGTACCGAGATGGAGAGGAAAAATTCTGCTGATCTTCATAGAAACATGGCTAAGGGTGGTTAACTAGGCTAAAATGTCAGAATAAATGCATCCTCTGATTGGAATGATGTTAGTATCTAATGCATTACTAAAGGGATCAGCAATCAGGCCTAAACTACTCGTACTCTACATTGATTGTATTGTATATCTTTATTATCATTTTTCCTGAGTACTTACATACCCAGAGGAAACGAAAAAACGTTGCTCAACCAGTGTCCATTCAGTGTGCGGTAAAAAATAAATAGAAATAAAAATAAAAAAACATAAAAATAGATATATCATGAGTGGTATGGATAAAGGGAATTAATGCACTGTAGCTAACTTTTGATACAGCGATAAGTGGGTTTACAATTTTTGAGGAGGATATGAGGAGATGTAGGTAGGCTAGGAGAATGAACTATAAAGGTATCCGGGGATCTCAGTACAGTAAAATTTCAATAATCCAGGATCCGGTTTGAAAATCCATAGAATGGAAGGAGCCCCAAGTCTGTGCAGGTATATAGCTGGAGTCAGGGATCTGGACTGTCAGCTGGATGTGCAACCAATTGTGCAGAATTGCAGAAGTCAGGATTGCGGGAAGGTTTGCATCCAGTGTTAGGATAGGGAATGCTTTTGTGTTTCGACTTGTTTTCATGAGCTGAAACTGTAATAGCTCGTTCTAAGCTCCCCCAGTCTAGTTTCAGTCAATAAAATACTGAATCAAGCACTTGAGCAACTAAACTTTATTTTGGATTACACAACATAAATTCCCATATACGACACCTAACCACCGCAGGTTCGATCCGTGTATCTGCTTGGCCAAGCCCTTCTAGACTCGTGCAAGCAGAGACACTCAAAAGGTCACGCAGACCAAGCGCTCTTCCGGAAGATCGACAAAGGACCTCGTTGGGGCTGCCTTTTTAGGTGCCCAAACCTTGAGGGGCCGGACTACATGGAGGTGGTCTTTGTACAGTCTAATAACATATATCGATTAAAACAGTACATGATTGACAATCCAATACATGATTGACAACCCAACCCAATAACATAGTAACTAATACATTGTATCTGGTAAGGCTTTAAGAAGGAAGCTAACATAGATGAATGATGCAACATATGCCTTGGGATTCAGACAAGGCTTAACATTTCAACCAATCAACCAACTAACAAAGTAAGGCTTCACATTATTTACAATATGTATACCTGGTTTGCATTGATCCAATTAGCTCTATGCATTGCACACTTCATTGTAAAACTTCTGCAGATGTCCCATTCTCTCTCTGCAGCACTTATCTGGGCCACAGACATGCTGGCACCATTCAGCAGCTTGTCTCAGTTCTGCAGAGGCACATTTAACTTGACCAAAATGACTTAGCAGCACAAACCCTTACTCAATTTGAAAGCCATGGCTGCTCCAATTTAGCCAGAATTAACAAAACTGAAAAGCTGAAATTGACAGGAATAAACTCCATGTTCCATTTCCCTGATCAGTTTTAAGAGCCTGTCCCATTTGGCTATTTATTTCAGCAACTGCCGGCGTCATATCAGTGTCGCCAAAACATTTTGAACATTTCAAAATCCAGTGGTGACAAAAAAATGTTGCGACACTTGAAAAAACACCGTGCCTCAATACGTCATCACGCCACGAATTTTACGGTGACCTGATACGTCAGTCAATTATGCCGGCAGTCGCCGAAAAAATCGGCAAGTGGGACAGGCCCTTTGAACTCTGTGTTAACGAAGGAACTGCAGATGCTGGAAAATTGAGGGTACACAAAATGCTTGAGAAACTCAGCGGGTGCAGCAGCATCTATGGAGCGAGGGAGATAGTCAACGTTTTGGGCCGAAACCCTTCGTCTGAAGAAGGGTTTCAGCCCGAAGCGCTGCCTATATCCCTCGCTCCATAGATGCTGCTGCACCCGCTGAATTTGTCCAGCATTTTGTGTACCCTTTGAACTCTGTGTTCACTAGAAAATTGATTACACTCTGTATAATGTCTTTTTTCAAATAAAGTAAAATAGGTGTGGTATGGTTTAGAAAATTTGCTGGTGCAGCACCAGTCGAAGGGTGTCGACATAGTTTATTACTGTAGATTAAAATTTTGATGAATGTTTATAGAGCGATGGTGAGACTACCTGGATTACTATCTACACTCGGTCTTTCTATTTGAGGAAGGATGTGGTGGTGTTGAAGCAAGTGTGGGAAAACTAAGTTGATTTCTGGGATGAAAGGGTAGATATATGAAGAAAAATTGAGCAGATTGGGCTTAGCTGCATTTAGACTTCCGCTGAATGCGAAATTGTTGATATTGTTTTCAGGAGGATTGGCAGGGTGGATGTTGAGATTGTTATTTTTAAAGGAGTTGTGTCAATTATTATTAGTTTATTTATTATTATTAACAGACATTTTAAACTATAATGGATTGAGGGATATAGGGAGAGAGTGTGAAAGCAGTGCAAAGGACAAAATGGGATCAGCCATGATCTTATTGAAGGGACTTTCAGGGGTAACTATTCTTTATGCTTGTAGGTTTGCAAATCTTCAGGAACTTACTGTTCATGTTCAAATGTCAGACTTGGCTTGGTTGGTAGCGTCAAAAGATTGTGGGTCCAAATCGTTCTCAAATGATCTGTGCACAAAAATCCAGAAGACACCATAATGTCCAACCAAACTCGTCTCCAAACTCTTGGACCTAGGACTTGACACCCTTGATCCCTTTGTGGCTGGATCCTGAACTTCTTGACCCATAGACAACAATCAGTGAGGATAGGCGACAAAACATATTCCACAATAATTCTCAACACTGGTGACCCTTGCGTATACATTCTCAGTCTTTTATTATACGCCCCTACCCCCCATACACTCGCAATCATGTGGCCAAATTCTGCTCCAACTTCATTTACAAGTTTGCAGATGACACCACTGTAGTGGGCTGGATCTCAAACACTGACGTGATTGAGTACAGGAAGGAGATAGAGAACATAATAACATGGTTTCAAAACAACAACCTCCCCATCAATGTCAGCAACATTAAAGAGCTAGTTATCAACTTCAGGAAGAGGTGTAGAGTACAATAATGGTGCTGCAGTAGAGATGGTTGAGAGGTTAGGTTCCTAGGCATAAATATCACCTGTCCTGGTCCAACCACATTGATATTAAATACATCAACGCCTCTACTTCATCAGAAGAAGAGGAAATGTAGCATGTCTTAAATGACTCTTACTGATTTCTACAGATGCACTATAGAGAACATCCTATTGGGATCCATCACAACTTGGTTTAGCTGCTGCTCTGGGCCAAGACCACAAGAAATTGCAAAGTGTCATAGACACACCCCAGTCTATCACACAAACCAATCATCCCCTCATCAACTCCGTTGCACGCCTTTAAGAAAGCAACCAACATAATCAAGGACTACCCACAATGCCATTGATTCCTCTTCTCCGCTCTCTGTTGGGCTGAAGATTAAATAGCTTGAAAATATGTACTACCAGATTCAAAAACAGCTTCTTGCCTACTATCATCACACCATTAAAAGGACCTCTCATAAAAGAAGGATGTTAAATCTACCTCCTTGCGGCTTTGCAGTTTTCTCTATATGAACTTTCTCTGTAGCTGTAATACTATATTCTGTATGCTGTTACCTTTCTCTTTTTGCATTACCAGTTCTAATCATGTGCATGATTTTATCTGCTTAGCATGCACAACTGTTTTCACTGTATCTCGGTATGCATGACAATAATATACAAATGCATTGCACTGACGTACAGATTTTTCAAAATCAAACAGTAAGCTGCCCTCTTGTGGGTGAGAAAACTGCTGCCTTGACAGCATCTGTGGAATGAGAAGCAGTTCAAGGTCTTCAACCTTAAATCATTAACTGTTTTTATTTCCACAGATACAGATGTGGAAAACACTGTACAAACACTGTATATAGTGTTTCCAGCGTTTTCTTTTACTGTGCTCCACAAAATTGTACTTCTAAAAATACATGGTAACTTGCTTTTGGATGCACCAAGTTTGTACAAGATTTTGTTTTTAAGGATGTGGTAGCTGGGTATCAAATGTAGCTTCATTATTTTAATGTGAACACATTTTTTTATTTCTAGAAGTTGGCTTCTACTCACTCTTAATATGACATTTGCATATTAATCAATAACAGTGGTGGTTTTTGGGTGTTCTGCACTGCACAGGTCTGTCCTGTGTTTGTGCCATTTTGCAAAATGATTTAACCAGCAGTGAATTGATATTTAACCAGCCATGAAAATCCACACTGAATGTCTCTCTCTCTCTAGTTCCCATTGATCAAATATCTGTTGTGATTTTTTTTTAAATGTTCATGGTCGTGTAGAATAATTTGTTGCACCCCTCATCCACAACTGTTATTAGGAAGTGATGATGAATACAGTGATGATGACGATATGAGCTGGAAGGTGCGGCGTGCTGCTGCCAAATGTTTGGATGGTGTGGTTAGCACTCGTCATGAAATGCTACCAGAATTTTACAAAGCTATATCTCCGGCGCTGATCGCCAGATTCAAGGAGCGCGAGGAAAATGTTAAAGCAGATGTGTTCCATGCCTATCTCTCACTGCTGAAACAGACCAGGCCTGCTCAGAGCTGGCATCTTGACCCAGATGCAATGGAGCAGGAAGAGACACCTTTGGTCATGCTTCAAAATCAAGTAAGTTTAAAGATGGGCTTTACTTTAATAGGTTAGTACTTTTTTTCTTGTGTGTCTTCATCTTAAATACTGTTATTTGTCTATATTCAGATGATATTTCTTCCATTTTAGAAAGTTAAGTGCAGAATTATTTTTTTAATGTATTCTGATTATCACTGCTTATTAGGCTTTTCTTTTTTCAGAATACCTTGTGTAGTTTCTTTGTATTTATTATTTCATCCAATTTGAGCCTTGAATTAATTGCACCTGCATTTTTTTTTCTCCAAGTTGTTGAGTCCATGGGATTGACAGTCTTGGTGCTTTAAATTATATGTGTCGTCTGCATGTGCTTCATACAAGAAATGTTTCTCTTCATTTGGATTATGTATTAAAGTAAATTGTATAGATTACATACGATTTTTTAAATGTTGCCTGTGACCTGGTAGTGATTTGAAAATGGAATAGTCCCTCCTCTTAAATGTCTTCCATTTTGCATAGACTTGGGACTTTTTTGAAATTCTATATATTTTGAAATTGAAGTATGGTATCTTGTTGAACATTTGATTAAATGATTTCTTATTGTATTCCCTCTTCTTTTGTGAAGCAGTTATGGAAAAATAATTCTGATCCTGTTTAACTTTTCTTATTTTGCAGGTTCCCAACATTGTAAAAGCTTTACATAGGCAGATGAAAGAGAAGAGTGTGAAGACCCGCCAGTGCTGTTTTCACATGCTAACCGAGCTAGTCAATGTGTTACCTGGTGCTTTGACTCAGCATATACCAGCTCTTGTTTCTGGTAAAGTGTTTGTCAAGTTAATTTTTAAGATGTTTGTAAATTATTGCACTCTAAAAATTAACTCAAAGGTATAAAGCAGAGTTTTGAAAATATATACCCCAACATATGAAATTGGAATGCAAGAGTCCTAAGATCCAATCGTTACCCTCGTGAGTTGCTGTTGTAAACAAGTGCTGATTTCGATGTTTGAACTCCCATCTTGCAGTGTTGTTCTTCTGTGATTTCTCTTCAATCTAATTGACTTGAGTTTTTGGTCATCTGTGCTAATGGGCAATTTTGCATGGAAATTGCTGTTAACTGGGTCAGTTGCAGCAGACAATGTCCTGACTTTAAACCCCAGGAAGGTGGAGATTAAGAGGTTGTGAGACCTTGGTCGAGACATGCGCTCAGCCAGGGACATCAACAGCCTTGTTAACAAAAGTCCCACCCAGGAAATCAGCCTTGCCGATCACAGCCTGTGAAACTTCCAAAAAAGTGTAATTATAAAATATCTGAATAAAAGAATATTTAAAACTCTTAATTTTTTTCTAAATATTTAGATTAAAAATATAAATTGTATTATAGCACAAAAGAAATGAAACGGCATAGCATTACCTCCTCGTTTTCAGATTATAATTGTTCATTTAAGTGAATATAGATTCCGATCCTATGTTGCATCTGGTTGGTATATGATCACTAAGTCTACAGTATAATGCTAGCAAATACTAGCATGTTCGGACTGCAGTTGGTCCTTATGTGGAATCTGATAATAGAGTGAAGTACCAGATGCTAAATGAAGGTGGCTCCCATCAAACAATTGGTCACACCAAGTAGAATTTTGTTTTTATTTTCTTAACTGGCTGAGTGTCAAATGTTCTGAGTATGTCCTGTGGAGCATTTGAAGGCATTTCACAGCAGCAAATATGTAATAATTGTTTTGACAAGTAATCATTCAGAAAATGCAGAAGTGACATTGGCTGTCATCTACTTTAACTCATTTTTGTATTAATTTGATTGCTATTTATTCACAATATACTTCAATTTATCTTTTATACTTTATAACTGAACCTGAGATTACAATATTAGTATGGAGCATGTTGTGAATTTTGCCCGAAAAGAAAAGTTAATATGAAAAAATCATTAGGACATGGTCAACAAAATAAAGACAAATTTGAAATGGATATTTTTTTCATCTGTGGAAATTAAACAAACAAAAAATGGAATGAAGTCCGAAAAATATTTTATGAAATGCAGATAGTATGAAAGTAGGAAGCAATTTGTAATACAACTGAGATGAGTATTTATTAATGAATGTCCCACCACCAAATATTATCTCTGTTTTTTGCATGTTGGTGACAAATCCAAATCAGTGTAGTAGGTTTACAAATTGTTCTAAATTTAGGTTTAGCTTCAGCAAATAGTATTTATATTTCTATTGAATACAATTTGTGACATTTTGATAATTTGGATAGGAACAGCAGAATTGACAACTGAGGAATAAAATATGTCTAATAGTAGTTTTTTCTTATGTTTTTCAGGTATAATATTTTCCTTGAATGATAAATCTAGCTCATCCAACCTGAAGATTGACGCTCTCTCGTGTTTGTATGTTATCCTTTGTAATCACTCACCTCCAGTCTTCCACCCTCATGTAGATGTCTTGGTTCCACCAGTTGTGGCTTGTGTGGGTGATCCTTTCTACAAGATCACTTCAGAAGCTCTTCTTGTAACTCAACAACTTGTAAAAGTAATAAGGCCTGTTGATCATCACTACTCATTTGATGCTGCTCCATATATTACTGACTTATTTACTTGTACAGTCAAGCGATTAAAAGCTGCTGACATTGATCAAGAGGTGAAGGAGAGAGCTATTTCCTGTATGGGACAGATAATATGTAATCTTGGTGACCATTTAGGCAGTGATTTACCTAGTACACTGCAGATTTTCTTGGAGAGGTTGAAGAATGAAATTACTAGATTGACCACAGTAAAAGCCTTGACATTAATTGCTGGATCTTCTCTCAAGATTGACCTGAGACCAGTACTGGGTGAAGGTTTGCCAATTTTAGCTTCGTTCCTGAGGAAGAACCAGCGGGCATTGAAGCTGAGTACTCTTTCTGCTTTGGACATCTTAATCAAGAACTATAGTGACAGCCTGACACCTGCCATGATTGAAGCAGTCTTAGTGGAGCTTCCGCCACTTATTAGTGAAAGTGACATGCATGTGTCACAGATGGCTATAAGCTTTCTTACCACCTTGGCCAAGGTGCATCCATCTTCTCTTTCAAAAGTCAGTGGTTCTATTCTTACAGAACTTATTGGGCTTGTTCGGTCTCCACTACTTCAAGGAGGAGCTCTCAGTGCAATGTTGTATTTCTTCCAAGCTCTTGTTGGGACTGGAACTGCAAATTTAGGCTATATGGAGTTGTTACGAATGCTTACTGGTCCGGTTTATTCTCAAAGCAATGCGTTGACTCACAAGCAGTCTTATTACTCAATTGCAAAATGCGTAGCAGCACTAACTCGAGCCTGCCCCAAAGAAGGACCAGCAGTGGTTGGGCAGTTTATCCAGGATGTAAAGAATTCTAGATCTACTGATTCTATCCGACTCTTGGCTTTACTGTCTCTGGGAGAGGTTGGTCACCACATTGACTTGAGTGGACAAACTGAGCTTAAGTCTGTAATTTTAGAAGCTTTCTCTTCCTCAAGTGAGGAGGTGAAATCTGCAGCATCCTATGCTCTTGGAAGCATTAGTGTGGGAAACCTTCCTGAGTATCTACCTTTTGTTCTGCAAGAAATAACCAGTCAACCCAAAAGACAGTACCTGCTTCTGCATTCTCTCAAAGAGATTATTAGTTCCTCTTCAGTTGGAGGTCTCAAACCATATGTAGAAAATATTTGGAATTTGCTGCTGAAACACTGTGAATGTGCAGAAGAAGGAACTCGAAATGTTGTTGCAGAATGTTTGGGCAAGCTTACTTTAATAGATCCAGAGACATTGTTACCACGGCTTAAAGGGTACTTGGACTCGGGTGAGTTATTTATTCAGAAAAATGTATTTTGAGTGAGCTTGGACCTTATAATGAAGGGGTGTGGTGGGGAGGAAGGTAGATGTTGTAATTATTTTTGATAATTAGCAACTTCGAGATTAAAAAAAAGAAATTGGAATAAAAAGTAAATGCATGCTCTTCAGTTATTTAACAAGTAACCAGCCATTGCTAAGTGATATTAAGTAGATAATCAATAATTACACCTTTGTGTATAATATATGTGATAAAATGGGAAATAGTAAGAGCTGTATCTGAAAAGAGCATAAAGTTAAAAAGGGAGGAAAAACAAATTGAACAAAAAGAGGGTTTGGAAGTTTATGAATGCTGCTTTGTCATTTTTTAATCTGTGGCATAAGTTCATGTTCTCACCCCTGACTCTTCACAGCAATGGTCTGAGGCAGAGGCATGTTGTTGCATTGGCACAGATATATCCATGTCACTGAGATGGCCACTTTTCATTTCCATAATATTGTCCCAAGTTCCCATCTCAAATGCTGAAACCATCTTTTGTGTCTGCAGCTAGAACTAATTGTCCCCAACTTTCTTCGCTGGGATCCCAATTCCTCTTTATCCTGCAGCTGTTGGCTGAATGCATGCAACCCTATTCGCCCTTTAATCCTTTGCATGGCTTGCAACATAAGAGGGCAATTTGTCCATTAAATCTGTAGCATTCCAATCAGTCCCATCCTGTTTCACAGTAATGTATGCTTCCTCATCATGATTGTCAACTATTCCTGATTCATTTGCCATCCACCTACTTTAAGCAGTAATTTACAGTAGCTAATTAACCTTCCTTCATGTCTTTAGAAACTGAAGCACCTGAAGAAAACCCATGTAGATACATATAAACTCTGCACCATTGATTTTCTTTTCCCCAGCACCCTGGTTCCAGAGCCTTGCCTGGTTATCTGGTCCAAACAGGGGTCAAGGCCTCAGAGAGAAGTCGAATGGTGCTGGATTAGACGCTTAGGCTGCTGGGAGGCTGAGATACCGCTCCGTAAAGTTGGCCTCTGAAGTCAGCTATGGGAATGGATCCGCTGGCTCCAGCGTTCGAGAGCTCTGGCCGTAGGGGAAGCTTTTGGCCCGCTGATCGGCAGTCAGGCCACGGCAGTCCCAATGGAGTTGAGATCAGCAGCCTCGCATGGCACCACATTTTCGGGGGACTTTCAGGGAGATTGCAAGTGTGTCCTTGTCCTGATTAAAGGAGGCACCGGACCACCAGTTGCCAGAAAATACGATACAATAGAATTTTATTTATCCCTGGAGGGAAATTGATTTACCAACAGTTCATAGAACACAAAATAGTTGAAACATTAAATTAATGTGACGAGCGGAGTGCAGATCAATAGACAAAGGTGCAGGAGTAGGCCATTCGGCCCTTCGAGCCAGCACCGCCATTCAATGTGATCATGGCTAATCATCCACAATCAGTACCCTGTTCCTGCCTTCTCTCCATATCCCCTGACTCTGCTATCTTTAAGAGCTCTATATCTAACTCTTGAAAGCATTCAGAGAACTGCTTTCGGAGGCAGATAATTCCACAGACTCACAACTTTGTGTGAAAAAGCTTTTCCTCATCTCTGTTCTAAATGGTTTACCCCTTATTCTTAAATTGTGGGCCCTGGTTCTGGACTCCCCCAACATCTGGAGCATGTTTCCTGCCTCTAGCATGTCCAAACCCTTAATATGCTTATATGTCACTTGTCTTGTATTATATGTCATGTTAATAATCTTGTATGTCATTGTCACTTGCCCATGAACAGTAACATCCTTTGGGTCCAAATTAAGCTTATTTTAAAGCTATTAATTCAGCCCAGCATAATTTTGAACCCCTCTATCCTTAAAACAACTTCCAGCTTTAAAAGTATTTGAAATACCATGTCTACAAGTGCAAGTCACTGTGTATCCTGCGGTGAGGGTATTCTGTCTCCCCAAAGTCATTATCACTAAGCCACAAGTCAGGACTGTGATACAATACTCTTCATTTGTCTGGATGACTAGCTCCAACAGCATTAAAGAAGCTTGATACCATGTACAATAAAGCAGCCTATTGGTTTTACAACCGACCTTAGCTTCTCACCGCCACTGACTGGCATGTGGTGGCTACATGTGTAAACCCTGTAAGACCTGAGCAGCATCATGTGAAGTCCCATCAGCTGAGGTGCAGCAGTTCAGTAAACAGGATCACAGTCGACTTCTCAAGGGCAATTAAGCTTCTCAAACACAATTAGCCTTGCAAACATCACCCAGATTTTGAAAAATAAGTAAACAATCATCCACCTCTGATTCTGGTCACTGGAACATCCTTGGATTTAGCTGCTCCATTATTGGGAACTGCGCATTTAGCTGCCAAACCTGCAAACTCCGGGATTCCATCAATATGTCTCCACCATTCTGGCCTTCTCGCCTTGCCCCCAACTACCCTACTCATCCGGTAGCCAGTAAAATTCACTTTACGGATTATTATCTCACTGAATGTAATCATTTTTTACTAGTGCAATTTTAAGTATTTTTGGGGAGGTAACAAAAAATAAGTCTGATCCAAATAGAAATGAGAAAACAACAGTAAACAGCATTTTGTTAAGCATTCATTGTGTGCTTTGATCTCACAACTCTCATACAGGATCTTCCTATGCTCGAAGCTCTGTCGTTACAGCTGTGAAGTTTACTATTTCTGATCACCCGCAGCCAATAGATCCTCTGTTGAAGAACTGCATTGGTAAACTTATTTTTTGATTTTCTTTTGCTGTGTATTTTCTGCAATGCTTCAATACAACCAATTTTTTTAAGATTTCTGTATTTGTTTCACTTTAGAATAGTACCAAAGTTGGTCACTGGGGGTGTGAGTGTTTAACGGCTGCAAAGTCCCACTATTAAGTCGGTATGGATGCAGCATCAACTGGAAAAGCAGCTCTCCTGGGTTTCCTAAAGGCCTGTCTGGTTTATCTAAATCAGATGATAGCTGCATAGAGTGATGTTGGTAGGCAGTAATCAAGGTGCTGTATTAGATATCAGTGCCATAGTATAGATTAGAGATACAGCGTGGATAAGGCCCTTCGGCCCACCAAGTCTGCGCCAACCAGCATGAATAGGGGAAATGTAAGTTATGGTTCTTCCTGCAGATCTCAGTTGGTTAATGGTTATTAGTTAATACGCAAAAAAAACAGTAGATTTGAAGATCTCAGCGGGCCAAGTAGCATCTGTGGAGCCTTTTTTTTAACTCAAATTTCCTGCATCTGCAATTTCTTGTTCCTCCATTTATTAGCTAATATTTGACTACGGGTGAGGTCTTGGCACTAGTCCTCCTCACTGTCTAGTAATAGATACAAAGGATGACTTGGGAGAGATACCAGCAGTAGGTGTAGATACCCGTGGCTATTTCAA
This sequence comes from Okamejei kenojei, assembly GCA_035221665.1. Classification (NCBI taxonomy): domain Eukaryota; kingdom Metazoa; phylum Chordata; class Chondrichthyes; order Rajiformes; family Rajidae; genus Okamejei; species Okamejei kenojei. Next base: position 8,848,409 of record CM069149.1, on the reverse strand, counting down.
GTTGGGGTTTATGGTTGCATGGCGCATTGGTGATTTTACAATGTTAAAATAAGGATTCCCAGATAATACACTTTTTTTTGTTCAAATTGCACTTTCAGGCGATTTCCTAAAAACATTGGAGGATCCGGATCTCAATGTTAGAAGAGTAGCTTTAGTTACTTTCAATTCAGCTGCACATAATAAACCATCACTAATCAGGGACCTCTTGGATACCATTCTTCCTCACCTTTACAATGAAACAAAAGTTCGGAAGGAATTAATAAGAGAGGTTTGTAGATAAAATGCTTCAATTTTAAATGACCGTGCAATGGATTTATAAATCAGCACTCCTGGGCTTGGGTCCAATTATCGTGTTTCTGTCATTTGATAGGTGGAAATGGGACCATTCAAGCACACTGTGGATGATGGTCTAGATATCAGGAAAGCAGCTTTTGAATGCATGTACACACTTCTGGATAGCTGTCTTGACAGATTAGACATTTTTGAATTCCTCAACCATGTTGAAGATGGGCTCAAGGACCATTATGATATCAAGGTAATAACTTTACTCTCAATTATGTTATCTAATAATGATTAGCAACTGTTCAAAAGAAAAATCACTGGCTTTTTTACTTTGGAGCTATTGCCAGTGTTAATCATTTATTTCAACCTTTGAAAATGTTTCCTGACATGTAGTTTCCAACAGATATTGAAGAATAGAGATCAGGTGTCTAACTCTACCTATTTTGCTTTACATCCTTGATGCAGGGACACTTATAATACATTCAAATTAGGTCTATTTAGAGGTCGTGTGAGATTACTATTCATTATCATGGCCAAATATTAATGCTTCAGTAATGGCCATTTAAAAAATACCAGGATTTATACTTGTGTACAATTTCTATTTTTAACCAAACTGCATGTTGAAGGCTTATTAATCAAATAAATGTAAGTTGAACACTGTAGCAATGTAGCTTTTGTTTAACCTGACAGATGCTGACTTTCTTGATGTTAGTACGATTATCAACTCTTTGTCCAAGCGCAGTTCTGCAGAGGTTGGACAGACTGGTAGAACCTTTACGTGCTACATGTACAACAAAGGTAGGCTGGTAGTACAAATATTTACTCTGATAGGAACATTATTTGAATTTTTCTGTACATGAATGTATTCTTGTACAGTTTTGTAACATGGGTATTAGTCAATTGCATTGACCTAAAATGCTTTGATGATGCTTAAAATAAACATTGTTTTGAGCTAATGACTTTTGATCACTACTCTATAGCAAAACGTCCAGTGACTTGAATATTCTTCCGAGAAACACATTAGTTAACTTGGAATAAAATGTTTTTTTCTGGCCTTCAGGGGAAAGATTCCTTTGTACATAATTGGTGTTTGTCTTTAAAAAATTCCAGTCATTTTGTACTAAGAATATGACTTAGAATATTATCCGTTAATAGGCCTTTGAAAACTGACTGGATTAGAAGTTAGAGCCAGAAAGTTAATATTTTTATTTTTTAATGAAATGCAGGTAGGGCTTTAATTTCAAAAAGAGACAGACAGGACAATCATTTCTTAAAACTTTAAAAGCTTCCAGTCAAAATTTAAACCTGAACAAACGATGATCAGACATTTAAAGCATGCTCTTCAGCAAAATGTACACTGACACTCTTTCTACAAATAGAATCAAGAATGCTTCATCTATAACCCAAAGAAATGTTGCCAGCTTATTACTTGTTTTTCTCCCTCTTCCTATCAATCCTCCTCTCCAACCCACACATTAATTTGTCATCTTATATTTTATAATAGATGTACCACTGGCATTTTAGAAACATTGTAAAACTGGTACATTTTGAAAATAATTATATTTATACCACTTTATGATGCCACAAAACATCTTTCAGCCAATTAAGTAATTTAGAATTATTATAAATTGGTGAATGTAGCTGTCCATTTATGCAGAGCAAGCACCCAAAAGAAACAATATGATAACCAATAATTGTTTTAGTTGTGTTGATTGGAGGAAACTATTGGTCAAAATAAATAGAGTAAATCACTAGCTTACCTCAATTTAATATTCTATCCAAATAATAACACCTTTGATAGCTACATTCTCTCAGTTCTGTATGGGCTATGTCACACCAGGTTTTTTGTGCTCAAGTCTGAAGGGTATTTATTTGTATGAGCTCGGTCAGAATAATATTGCACTACAGTTAACCTTTTGACTTTTAAAACTGATTCTCCTGAGAAGGTTCAAAAGACTTAACGGCAATGATTTGTTCTATTAGGTAAAAGCAAATTCGGTGAAACAAGAGTTTGAGAAGCAAGATGAACTGAAACGCTCAGCAATGAGGGCAGTTGCAGCATTATTGACCATTCCAGAAGCAGAGAAAAGTCCACTCATGAGTGAGTTTCAATCTCAAATAAGCTCCAATCCTGAATTGGCAGCTATCTTCGAGAGCATTCAGAAGGACTCGTCTTCCACTAGTTTGGAGTCGATGGACACTACCTAAATCTTTTCTTCCAAAGAAGGAAACTTTAATTTTATTGTTGTAATGCACTGGAATCTCAGTCAGTACACAAGCAAAAAAAAGTCTGTACTTTGAGCTTTAAGCTTATGAATTTATTTTTAGTTTCATGGAAATTCTAGTTTTTGTTTATTGTTGCTTTTTTTAGTGTTTAACCCAGAAAGACCTTGTAGTTAAAAGTGGAAAGACATGTAAATTACACAGGATACTTCGTTGTCATACCACATCCAATTCAGCAGTATTTTAAAAGATAAAACAATTGTAGAAGTAGATTGTGTAAGGTATGCAATAAATATACTAATGTGCTAAATGAATGAACTTGAAATATAAATGTTGAACTTTGTCCTGGAAGATTTTCTTTAAGGAAACTTCATGCCATTCACCTTATTGTTTGACATATTTTGTAAGGAAAAAAGAAAAAACATCTGTTTATCTCCACTGTTTTTGTTTCAGCTTGCTTAACAATAGTTAAATAACTGCATTGTGAGATTTGTTATATTAAAATGGTTGACAGTTCTTAAATCATAGACTGTACTTCCAATTCTTGGAATAACACTTATTATTCCATGGATGTATCAATACGCCATGAGACATTCCAAATTGTACTGTAAAATCTCTTGTTCAGAATACATGATGTGAATTCAAAAAATGTTATTCTGTGCACCAGTAAGCCTTGATATTTTTGTTTTCTTTGATTTTATATATTTAAAAATCTGTTTTCGAGTTAAGTAGAATAAATCTGCTTGGAAATTCTATATTGGGTCCAACTCAAACTAATAGAAAGGCCGAGCCAAGAAGTCTGTTTAGTCTGATCACAACATTGGGATAAATATTTCATTTTGTATGTTAACTTAGAAATTCCTGAAAGATATTTTGCTAAACAAAAACTTGCATCTCAGAACAATGAAGTCACTTGTCGGTTTATTTTGAAATGGACTGAGTTCCTTTATTTTGATCCATGTTGTTCAGGCACCTTGTAATGTATCAGTTTACCTTGGTTATTTCTGTAAGCTACAATGAATGGATAAAGTGAAAATGCTACGCTTAACTTGATTGGGGTAACAACTTGAATATGAAGTTGTTTTTTCGTGTAATAAAACCTCTCACGTAGGTTTTTAAAGGATTAAAAGAATTGACCAGGAATATAGGTGAGGAAGAAGACCATGGGCTGGAATTTAAGAAAGACGACTAGATGACACCTGAGAAGCTGCTGGTTTTGGATGATGCTGATGAGGTTGAAACAGATGTACTATCTGTGTGCTTGTTCCTTTGTGGGTGTGGTACAATTGTGGGGTATAAAGGAAGGCACACTGCTCTTATTTCAACTTTAGGTACTCAAATTCTAAAAATGTTGCATTTCCCTCGGTGATATCATTTGTTACACCTTCTGTACATAATTTATCTATGTTTAGAGATTACATTTTTATTGCAGATTTCCTCCAATGTTATTGTTCCATTGTTTCCATTGCAGTGTTAATGTTGAGTGGTAGGGCTCTCTGTAAAATGCTTGATTAAGAAATTTAAATTAAATAGCCATATTCTATAAGCTAATGGCCAACTTGAATATTTGAGTTTTGTTTTGCTATCAAATGGACTTTTTATTTGCTTTAAATAGTTACGACAACTTATTTCAATAATGGCAAAACATTTTTTGTCGAACTCTTCATTAGCAGCAAAGCTATTTGTGTTTTTTCCTTCATGGATAGATGTTATATAACATCTGATTCTCAAAGTTGTGATTATTAAATTCAACATCGAAAGTAAATTTCAGTGCATCTGGGATCTTAATCCATAATTACAGTTCCTACTTTGGGTTGCATTGTATTTCTACCATTTGAGGGTTAGTGTATGGATTCATTCATTTATCTCTGCACTGTAGATTGACATTTCATGTTTGCTCATGCGTACAATTTGTAACTTTTGCCCCAGATTTTTGTACTTTACACTTTTTATAGCGAATGTTTGAAATATTATTTAATGCATTTGTGGTGATCAGTAATGTTTAGGTCGGGTAAACAGATAGTATTGGTTTGCCGTAACCTGCTATGTACACATCAGAGGTTCATGGCCTGTAAAGTAACAGTTATATTCTTTAGTACCTCTCTTTAATAGTCATAGTGATAGTCATTAATTTATTGGGTTTATTTGCTTGAATTTTTTATCCTCAGACTTGTAATTCTTTAGGGTGGTTGTGTATTTAGTATATAAGAATTCATACATTTTATTAGGTGCTATAACATTTGACTAAATATCTTTGGTTCATTTTTTTTGTTTGCTGTTACATAAAGGCCTACAGCATTTAAAATGACCAAGAAACACAATTTTAACGACAAAAATGAAATAAACAATTGACCTTTTTGGTTGTAGTCATGGCCAATGCATGTTTTCTTTCCAAAATATCTAATGTTTGGAAAGATTGAATAGTTGTTTTAAAATCTCTATCCAGTTATAACAAAGTCATTTCCTAACATAGAAGGTAGACAAAAATGCTGGAGACACTCAACGGTTGAGGCAGCATCTAAGGAGCGAAGGAATAGGTGACGTTTCGGGTCGAGACCCTTCTTCAGCATTTTTGTCTACCTTCGATTTTTCCAGCATCTGCAGTTCCTTTCTAACATAGAAGTGTACATATTTTTTTTTAAATGCATACAATAAAAAAGGAACTTTAATTTCTCAATCCTTGTCACATCTTCACAACACGCCAAGATGCTGTATGACAGACATAATCAGAGTAAATATTTTCAATGTTTGCCCAGTTATGTGGACAACTTCCCTTTAAAGTAACTTGTTGATTTGTTCATAGAAATTGTTGATCAGGGTACAGAACTTTCCCCTCCCATTAGATTTAATTTATTTTCTTTATGAAAATGACGAGGTATTGCATCAATCAGCCAGTGTTCTTTTACAACTCAAAGCATCGATGGCCTGACCAGACTCTGCACTACCCCACCGGTGGTAAATCATGGCTTCTTCTGCATTGCCGCTCAAATCTTTGACATTTCTCATTTAGAACAAGAGCAACGGTAGAGTTGCTGCCTTACGGTGCCATCTTGACTACTGTTGCGGTGTGTACGGAGTTTGTGGCAAAGATTTAAAGACCGCATGGATGAACTTGAAAAATTGTTCATCCCTGTCTGGCGAAAAAATACTGTTTGGGACGAAGACCCATCATTTCTTTATTTGCCGCTACTCCACTATTTGAGATTTGTAACAGAAAAAAAACACATGTGGTTAAAGTGCACATTGTCAGATTTTAATAAAGGCCATCTTTATACATTTTGGTTTCACCATGTAGAAATTACAGCAGTGTTTATACATAGTCCCCCCATTTCAGGGCACCATAATGTTTGCGACACATGGCTTCACAGGTGTTTGTAATTGCGCAGGTGCATAATAATTGCCTCCTTAATGCAGGTACAAGAGAGCTCTCAGTATCTAGTCTTTCCATCACACTTTTATTGCTGTTTATCAACATGAGGACCAAAGTTGTGCCAATGAAAGCCAATATTAGACTGAGAAACAAGAATAAAACTGTTAGAGAAATCAGCCAAACCTTCGGCTTACCAAAATCAACTGTTTACAACATCATTAAGAAGAAAGAGCACTGGTGACCTTACTACTTGCAAAGGGACTGGCAAGCCAAGGAAGACCTCCACAGCTGATGACAGAAGAATTCTCTCTATTATAAAGGAAAAAACCCAATCGCCTGTCCGACAGATCAGAAACACTCTTCAGGAGTCAGGTGTGGATTTATCAATGACCACTGTATGCAGAAGAATTAATGAACAGAAATACAGAGGCCACACTACAAGATGCAAACCACTGGTTAGCCGCAAAAATAGGATGGCCCGGTTACAGTTTGCCAAAAAGTACTTAAAAGAGCGACCACAGTTCTGGAAAAAAGGTCTTGTGGACAGATGAGACGAAGATTAACATATTAGAGTGATGGCAAGAGCAAAGTATGGAGGAGAGAAGGAACTGCCCATGACCCAAAGCATACCACCTCATCTGTGAAACACGGTGGTGGGTGTGTTATGGCCTGGGCATGTATGGCTGCTGAAGGTACTGTCGTAGCATAATGAATTCCGAAGTGTATAGACACATTCTATCTGCTCAAGTTCAAACAAATGCCTCAAAACTCATTGGCCAGCGGATCATTCTACGTCAAGACAATGATCCCAAATACTGCTAAAGTAACAAATGAGTTTATCAAAGCTAAAAAATGGTCAGTTCTTGAGTGGCCGTCAATCACCTGATCTGAACCCAATTGAAAATGCCTTTTATATGCTGAAGAGAAAACTGAAGGGTACTAGCCCCCCCACCCCCCCCAAAAAAAACCAAACATAAGCTAAAGATGGATGCAATACAGGCCTGGCAGAACCACCAGAGAACACCAATTGATGATGTCCATGAGTCGCAGACTTCAAGCAGTCATTGCATGCAAAGGATATGCAACAAAATAATAAACAAGACTATTTTCATTTACATGTCATTGCTGTGTCCCAAACATTATGGTGCCCTGAAATGGAGGGACGATGTATAAAATGCTGTAATTTCTATTACAAATCTCAAGTTGTGGAGTACAGAGGCAAATAGATAAATGATGAGTCTTTGTCCCAAACATTATGGAGGGCACTGTAAAACATTTTAAAATGTTTAAAAAGTTATGTTTAATAAACTGTAAAAGCTCAACCGTGGCTAACGAGGGAAATCAAGGGATAATGTTAAATCCAAGGAAAAGGCATATAAATTGGCCAGAGGAAGCAGCAAACCGGAGGACTGGGACAAATTTGAAACTCAACAGAGGACAAAGGGGTTAATTAAGGGGGGGGGGGGGAGCATGAAAGAAAGCTTGCGGGGAATATAAAAACGGACTCTAAAAGCTTCTTTAGATATGTAAACATGAAAATTAGTGAAGACAATTAGGTCCCTTACAATCAGAGACTGGTGAATTTATAATGGGAAACAAGGAAATGGCAGAGCAGTTTAACAAGTACTTTGGTTCTGTCTTCAGTAATGAAGACGCAATCAATCTCCCATAAATACTAGGGGACCGAGGATCTAGAAGGAGAGAGGAACTGAAGGGAATCCACATTGGTTAGGAAATGGTGTTAGATAAACTGTTGGGACTGAAGGCAGATAAATCCTCAGGGCCTGATGGTCTGCATCCCAGAGTACTCAAGGAGGTGGCCCTAGAAATCGTGGATGCAATGGTGATAATTTTCCAATGTTCTCTCGACCCTGGATCAGTTCCTGTGAACTGAAGGTTATCCAATGTAACCCCACTTTTTAAGAAAGGAGAGAGAGATAAAACAGGGAATTATAGACCAGTTAGCCTTACATCGGTAGTGGGGGAGATGCTTGAGTCGATTGTTAAAGATGTTATAGCAGCGCATTTGGAAAGGAGTGACAGGATCGGTCAAAGTCAGCACGGATTTATGAAGGGGAAATCATGCTTGACTAATTTTCTGGAATTGTTTGAGGATGTAACAAGTGGAATGGATAAGGGAGAGCCAGTGGCGTATCTGGACTTTCAAAAAGCCTTTGACAAGGTCCCACACAAGTGTGCAAAATTGGAGCACATGGTATTGGGGGTAGGGCATTGGCATGGATAGTCTGAAGAAGGGTCTCCATCCAGAAAGTCACCCATCCCTTCTCTCCAGAGATTCTGCCTGACCCGCTGAGTTACGCCAGCATTTTGGGTCTACCTTCGATTTAAACCAGCATCTGCAGTTATTTCCTGCACGACATAGATAGAGAACTGGTAGGGAGACAGGAAGCAAAGAGTAGGAATTAACGTGATCTTTTCAGAATAGCAGGCAGTGACTAGTGGGGTGCCGCAAAGCTCGGTGTTGGGGCCCCAGTTATTTACAATATATATTAACGATTTAGATGAGGGAATTAAATGCGACATCTCCAAGTTTCCCGATGACAAAAAGCTGGGTTGCAGTATGCGCTGCGGTGAGGATGCTAAGAAGCTGCAGGGTGACTTGGATAGGTTGGGTGAGTGGGCAGATGCAGTATAATGTGGATAAATGTGAGGTTATAAATGTGGCAAGAACAGGAAGGCAGAATGGGAGGGGCATCGAGACCTGGGTGTGCTTGTCCATCAGTCACTGAATGTAAGCAGATCTAAAGGCTAATTGGCAGGCTATAATTGTACATTGTCCCTAATGTGCATAGAATAATGTTAGTGTGCGGGGATCGCTGGTTGGCGCGGACTCGGCCAAATGGCCTGTTTCCGCGCTGTATCTGTAAACAAACGAAGCAGATCTGGGAAATTCAGTCACCAATTTTCCCTATTTCTCAATTATATCTTCCTTCGCTGAGACTCCAGCAACATCCATGTTGAAGACAGGTGTAAAGTACTTATTAGGTACCCAGCCATGAGTTAATTTCTTTTTGATTTCTGATTCTCGTAGTCTTTTAAAAAATGTTCTAAGACAAAAGCATAACCCCTGCCTGGGAAGTGATTATTGATCAGATGCAATGTTGGCAGATATTTGACCCACATCTTCTTTCAAGAGAATCTTTTCCAATTTATGTAGATAATGCTTTTAAGGCCTAAGTAAAATAACCAGGTGTTAATATTAAATACTTATACCTTCAGAAGATTGGTTGTTGAAATCCAGTGCTTTCCAGCCACTACACAGAGTTGGTGTTGGAGTAACTCGGCAGGTCAGGCAACATCTTGGGAAAACATGGAAAGGCAATGTCTCAGGTCAAGACCCTTATATTGCAAAGTCCTCCAGAGATGTTGCCTGAACTGCTCAGTTACTCTGCCACTTTGTGTTTTTCTCAAGTATCTGTAATTCCATATTTCTCCTTCCTGCAACCAGTTCTCCATGGGGAAAATAAAGCATTAAATGTAGAAACAATAAATTCAGATGCAGGTTTACAAAAACAAAGAGGCAATGCTGGAATAATTCTGGGTCAGGCAACATCTCTGGAGAACATGGATAGGTGACCCTTCATCAACTGAATAATGGTCCTGACCCAAAACGTCACTTACCCATGTTCCCGGGAGATGCCTGATTCACTGAGTTACTCCAGCACTGTATTTTTAAGAGTTGCTTGACTAAACACACAAAATGAAGTGTGCGCATGTGCGGGGCCTTTCCAGAGTGTGCGGGGTCTTGGGCTGGCGAGGCCTGCGGAATCGGCGATATTTTCCAGACGCTTTGAAGTTATGTATTACAGAAATGAGTTGCTTATATAAAGTTTAAGTTAATTATGAGTAGCGTAAAAGTTTCATTTGCCTCACAACAATTTAAGCAACTCAATCTCAGAAGTTCAGCAGTGTGGCATCGAGATGGAGAAACCACAACGCTTGGATCTGGATCCCAACTCGCCTACTGCTGCAAAGGAATGGAAGCACTGGCTTTGTACACTAAATAACTTATTTGATGAGTGTGGCGACAATGCACCAGACAAATTCTGGACTAAGCTCTGTCTCTTATGGTGTATATGATTACATAGAGGAACGTACTTATGATTCTGCTATTGATGTACTAAGCAGACTCTTCGTTAAGACAGCCAACATAATATTTGCTCGACACCTCCTTGCTACTCGTTAACAAAAACCTGGTGAGTCACTTGATGAATTTTTACAACAACTTCAAATACTTAGTAAAGACTGCCTTCAAAGCAGTTACAGCTGATCAATATCGACAGGAACTTATTTGAGACTCTTTTATCAATGGTTTGGCATCGCCTTTAATACGACAGAGACTATTAGAAAACAAAACCTTGGATTTACAGTCAGCTTACAATCAAGCTTACTCATTGGACTTGGCTCAGAAAAATTCAGATGCTTATGGCTCATCTAATGTGTATTCTGCTGCAACTGCTACAAAATAATCTCCCCCAAGTACTAATATGGAGCAAGCTGAAACAATTTCTACTGATAAATGTGCCCTTGCCGCAGCATATACTTATTCAAAAAGGAAGTGTTACTTTTGCGGGGTTAATATTCATAATAGAGGGATATGTCCTGCTTCTGAGGCAACTTGTACTAGTTGTGGCAAGAAGGGACATTATTCTAGAGTATGCAAGTCCAAAGCAACTACTAAAAGTGTGACTGCTGCCATGTATACGCCCTCTTTATGTGCAATTACAGCTGCATTGCCTCAGAGCTTGTCTAATGCAGCTACAATGGTATCCATCAATGGCCTACACTTAATGTACTACTTGATTCTGGCAGTTCAGAAAGTTTTATAAGTGAACAAGTTGTGTCTCGCCTAAATCTAACAATAATTCCTTCAAAGAGAGAAATCTCTATGGCTCTGACAACTCTCAATACTCAAATGATTGGATCTTGTATTGTCGACTTTATTCTGAATATAACTAGTTATAAATCTGTATGTCTTGGTATTTTTAAAAATTTGTGTAGCGATATAATTCTAGGTCAGGATTTGCAGAAACAGCACAGATCTCTTCAAATAATGTATGAAGGGACTATGCCTGATCTTGTATTGTCAAAGCCACCAGTATTGTGTGTTTTTTCTGCTGCATCTGTTGAATGTCCTTCTTTATTCACTAATTTATCCTCTAAGTGCAAACCAATTTCTACAAAATCAAGACATATTAGTAAAGATGACAGAAACTTTATCAACACAGAAGTAACTAATCTTTTACGAGAAGGTATCATAGAACCCAGCTCTTTCCCTTGGAGGGCACAGGTTGTCGTGGTTAAGGACCCCTTGGAGAGACATAGAAAGAGACTCTGCATTGATTACTCTCAAACTATAAACCAGTTCACGGAGCTTGATGCATATCCATTACCTCGTATAGAAGAGATTATCATACATTAGCTAAGTATAAGATATTCTCTACTTTTGACCTAAAAAGTGCTTACTACCAAATTCCTTTGAAAGAATCAGAGAAGAAATACACTGCGTTTGAAGCAAATGGGAAATTATACCACTACTGCAGAGTTCCTTTTGGTGTAACTAATGGGGTGGATTTTTTCAGAGAGAGATAGACAAACTTGTTGAACAGGTAAACCTTAAAGATACTTTCCCTTATCTTGATAATATAACTATTGCAGGACCAAGCTGAACATGACGAAAATGTACAACGTTTTTTAGAAGTTGTACATTCTAAAAATCTAACATTAAATGAGGCTAAGATCAATTAATATTTTTGGTTATTGGGTTGGAAATGATATAATCAAACCTGATCCAGAAAGACTCTGCCCACTCAAAGAGATACCTGTTCCAGCTACATTAAACTCTACGAAGGATTCTTGGTATGTTTGCATATTATGCTAAATGGGTACCAAATTTTTCTGACAAAATTCAACCTTTGATTAGAGCAAAATCTTTCCCCTTTGACTCTACAGCAATCGGTGCCTTTCATTCTTTAAAGAAACAATTAGAATCTGCGACATTGCACGCCATCGATGAGGATCTCCCCTTGGTTGTTGAATGTGATGCCACTGATTTAGCAGTATCAGCAACATTAAATCAAGGAGGACAACCAGTGGCTTTCATGTCTCGTACTCTCCAAGGTAGTGAATTGCACTACCCACCCGTCGAAAAGGAAGCTACAGCAATTATTGAAGCAGTGAGAAAATTGAGTCATTTCCTTGCTCGCCAGCACTTCACTTTGATAACAGATCAGCGTTCAGTAGCTTTTATGCTGGATAATCGGAAACAAACGAAGATTAAAAACAGTAAAATTCATGAATGGAGGATTGAATTATCTGCATATAATTATTCAATTTAGTACTGCCCTGGTAAGGATAATGCTGCTCCGGATACATTAACTCGAGCATTTTGTGCCTCTGTTCATTCTTCTGTACTCACTGATCTTCACAATGGGCTGATTCATCCTGGAGTCACTCGTATGTTACACTATGTTCATTCCAAAAACTTACCTTTCTCTACAGAAGTTTTGAAGATGATGTGTACATCATGTATAATCTGTGCTGAATTAAACCAAGATTCTTCCATCCTGAAGAAGGAAGATTGATCAAAACTACTCCCCCTATGGAACGTTTTGAGTATTGACTTCAAAGGGCCTTTACCATCCTCTCAAAATGTTTATATACTTACCATAGTTGATGAATATTTGAGGTTTCTATTTGCCTTTCCTTGTCCACATATGTCAGCTGCCACAGTTATCAAATGTGTAGATCAACTGTATTCATTCTGTGGATTTCCAAGTTACATACATTCTGATAGGGGCACCTCATTCATGTCAAAAGAGTTAAAAGACTACCATTCTAATAGAGGAATTGCAACAAGTAAAACAACACTGTATCATCCTATTGGAAATGGTCAGGTTGAGAGGTATAATGGAATCATTTGGAAAGCAGTGAAACTGGCTTTAAAGTTAAATGACATACCAGATCAGCATTGGGAATGTGTTCTACCAGATGCATTACACTCCATCAGATCTCTACTGTCAACTGCTGCCAATACTACTCCACATGAGCGGTTCTTTAACTTCAAACGGCGTTCTTCTAGTGGTACTTCTCTGCCATCATGGTTGACTAGCCCTGGGACCGTGTTGCTTCATCGGTATGTCTGATCAAATAAGAATGAGCCTTGTGTTGATGAAGTTGAACTGACTGATGTCAACCCTTCTTATGCAACTATCAAGTATCTCGCTTCGAGACCTTGCACCATGTCCGTCTTCTCCACCAGCTCCATCACTCCTTGATAATATTAATCGTGAATTTCCTTCAACACTCCCATCATCCCTATGAAAACTTATATAAGTAATTCTAAAATTGAAAATGTAAATAACAATATGAGTGAAGTTGATGACCAAGCAATATAATATGTACCACCAGCTATTGAAACACCATTATCTCCTGATGCTCCAGTGTAGCGAAGGCCATCAAGACATACTAAACCGCCTGACCGTCTCAACTTATAAATAGGAGGGGAGAATGAAGTGTGCGCATGTGCAGGGCTTTTCCAGAGTGTGCGTATGTGCGGTGTCTCTGGCCGGCGAGGCCTGCAGAATCAGCGATATTTTCCAGATGCTTTGAGGTTATGTTTTACAGAAATGAGTTGCTTAAAGCTTAAATAAAGTTTTAGTAAATTACGAGTAGCGTAAAAGTTTCATTTGCCTCACAACACAAAGCATGCATTGGCTGTTGCTGACCCTACTGCAAAATCTGCACTGCATCTTCCCCTTTGCTCTATTGTATTTGAGTTGACAATATTGTATTTATGTATAGTATATCTGACCTGAATAGCAAGCAAAATAAAGTTTTTCCACTGCCCTTTGGTACATGTGACAGTAATAAATCTAAACCTAAATAAATATTTTGGGGGCAGTTTATTAAGTCATAGGGACAAAGAAATAAGCATAGGCCTTTAACTTTCGTTGAATTAAATAGCAATTGAGGCTAAACTTTTGAACGATATTTCTCAAGATTCAAATGTGTTTCTGCTTCTTGGTTTTTGGTGTGGGTGACCAGGGATAAGTAGTTCTCGGCTGCCTTTCAAGATCAACACCTGACCATTTTTTCTGTAATCAGTGCAAACGAGTTCATGAGTAAGTACTAAAGTTGACTTGCTTGCTTTATGGCTAGTTCCTAAATAAGGTGAGTGGATTTTTTTTGGAATAAATGTAGCGTCCGGTAATAGTTCGCAAACAGCCAGAGAGTTGCAGAACACTTAACATAGAAAATAGAAACAGAAAATAGGTGCAGGAGGAGGCCATTTGGCCCTTCGAGCCAGCACCGCCATTCATTGTGATCATGGCTGATCGTCCCCAATCAATAACCCGTGCCTGCCTTCTCCCCATAACCATTGATTCCACTAGCTCCTAGATCTCTAACTCTCTCTTAAATCCATCCAGTGATTTGGCCTCTACTGCCCTCCGTGGCAGGGAATTCCACAAATTCACAACTCTCTGGGTGAAAACGTTTTTTCTCACCTCAGTGGGAATTTTGTTTTTGGCGTTTTTTCTCACCAATGGCCTCCCCTTTATTCTAAGACTGTGCCCCCCTGGTTCTGGACTCTCCCAACATTGGGAACATTTTTCCTGCATCTAGCTTGTCGAGTCCTTTTATAATGTTATATGTTTCTATAAGATCCCCCTCATCCTTCTAAACTCCAATGAATACAAGCCGAGTCTTTTCAATCTTTCCCTATATGACAGTCCCGCCATCCCAGGGATCAATCTTGTATTCAATCTGTGTTACACTGCCTCAATCACAAGGATGTCCTTCCTCAAATTAGGAGAACAAAACAGTACGCAATACTTCAGATGTGGTCTTACCAGAGCCCTATACATCCCTATACATACTTAAGAGCTTAGTCAAAGTATGTTAGCAAATCACAGCAATAAAATGTATATAGGGAAAAATAATATTTTTTGTCTACCTTCGATTTTCCAGCATCTGCATTTCCATCTTAAACATAATAATCAAATGTATATATTGCGTTCGATACATTGCCACAGGGTAGGTTGGAAAAGTTTAATGCGATGTTTTAGCATTTGTTAGTGAAGTTCCTTATATTCTCAAGTAGCCCCTTGGGGTTGTGGGTCTGCTTTTTCACTCTGGAGGGATTAGTGTAACAATTGCGTAAGGTCAAGGAAGTCGAGGTGGCAGGCGCTGAAGGGAGATGATACGTAGTCGCAAGTGTTGTGCGCCTTCGGTTACGTGCCACGACCTCTCGGTCCTGGGCCTCCTCCACGGCCAGAGTGAGCAACACCGCAAGTTGGAGAAACAGCACCTCATATTCCGCTTGGGGAGTCTGCATCCTCTGGGCTTGAACATTGAATTTTCTCAATTCTGTTAACCCTTGCTGTCTCCTCCCCTTCCCACCTCTCCCTCAGCCCTCGGGCCCTGGCATTCCCTCTCTCTCTCTCTCCCTCCCCCACCCTAGTCGCACTAGCTTCTCATTTTCACACCGCAAACAGCTTACAATGGCTTGTTCCCTTTATCACCGAACACATTTCCACATACCTTGACGCCATCCTATCCCCCTTTGTTAAATCCCTCCCCACCTATGTTCAAGACACCTCAGACACTCTCCGTCGGCTCCGTGCATTCCATTCTCCAGGCCCCCATCCTCTCATCTTTACCATGGACGTACAGTCACTCTACACCTCCATCCCCCACCAGGACGGTCTCAAAGCCCTCCGGTTCTTCCTCGACCAGAGGAGCAACCCATACCCGTCCACTGACACCCTCCTCCGCCTAGCGGAGTTGGTCCTTACCCTCAATAACTTCTCTTTTGACTCCTCCCATTTCCTCCAAACACAAGGCGTAGCTATGGGCACACGCATGGGCCCCAGCTACGCTTGCCTCTTTGTTGGGTACGTCGAACAATCCTTGTTCTCGGCGTACCAGGGCCCCATCCCCGACCTCTACCTCCGTTACATCGATGACTGCTTTGGTGTCACCTCCTGCACCCACACACAACTGACTGACTTCATTCATTTCACCACCAACTTCCATCCGGCACTCAAATACACTTGGACCATTTCCGACATTTCCCTACCATTCCTTGACCTCACAATCTCTATTGCAGGTGATACACTCCTGACCGACATCCACTACAAACCCACTGACTCCCACAGCTACCTGGACTACTCTTCCACCCACCCTGCTTCCTGTAAGGACTCCATCCCCTATTCCCAATTCCTTCGTCTACGCCGCATCTGCTCCCAGGATGAGGCGTTTCACACCAGGTCATCACAAATGGCCTCATTCTTCAGAGAACGGGGATTCCCCTCCCCCACTATTGATGAGGCTCGCACCAGGGTCTCCTCCATACCCCGCAACACTGCCCTCTCTCCCCATTCCCCCACTCGCAAACAGGGCAGAGTCCCCCTGGTCCTCACCTTTCACCCCACCAGCCGGCAAATACAACAGATAGTCGTCCGCCAGTTTCGCCACCTCCAACGTGACCCCTCCACCCGCCACATCTTCCCATCTCCCCCCCTGTCTGCCTTCCGCAAAGACCGCTCCCTCCGCGACTCCCTTGTCAATTCTTCCCTCCCCTCCCGCTCTACTCCTTCCCCGGGCACTTTCCCTTGCAACCGCAAGAAATGCAACACTTGTCCCTTCACCTCTCCCCTCCACTCCTTTCAGGGACCCAAGCAGTCCTTCCAGGTCCGACAGAGGTTCACCTGCACCTCATCCAACCTCATCTACTGCATCCGCTGCTCCAGATGCCAGATGATCTATATTGGTGAGACCAAGCGGAGGCTTGGCGATCGTTTCGCCGAACACCTCCGCTCGGTCCGCAAAAACCAACCCGACCTCCCGGTCGCTCAGCACTTCAACTCCCCCTCCCATTCCGTATCCGACCTCTCGGTCCTGGGCCTCCTCCATGGCCAGAGTGAGCAACACCGCAAGTTGGAGGAACAGCACCTCATATTCCGCTTGGGGAGTTTGCATCCTTTGGGCTTGAACATCAAATTTTCTCAATTCTGTTAACCCCTGCTGTCTCCTCCCCCTCCCACCTCTCCCTCAGCCCTCGGGCCCTGGCATTCCCTCTATCTCTATCTCCCTCCCCCACCCTAGTCGCACTAGCTTCTCATTTTCACACCGCAAACAGCTTACAATGGCTTGTTCCCTTTATCATCGATACTTTTTTGCATATCTTTCATTCATTGTTCTTTATCTCTCCACATCGCCGTCTATATCTCTCGTTTCCCTGATCCCTGACCAGTCTGAAGAAGGGTCTCGACCTGAAACGTCGCCTATCTCCTTCGCTCCTCAGATGCTGCTGCACCCGCTGAGTTTCTCCAGCTTTTTGTGTACCTTCGGTTACGTGCCTATGGGTTCTGATGCATATCAGTTGAGACCCAATACTGCCCTGCATTGTTCTCCCCCCGCATTCAGGGTTGGTCCAAGTCGTCACTAGGTTATGTCAAGGCTTCGTTCGCAAGTCGGAAATGCAGCCGCGAACCGAGTTCCCACATGGTAGAATACGTCTGCAGCCTCGCAGCAAAGCCATCCCGCCGTTCTCCAAAGCCCCCGTCCGTCTGCACGGGTTGTAGGAAGGAGCTGCAGATGCTGGTTTAAACCACAAAGAGAGACACACAATTCCGGAGTAACTCAGAGAGCATTACTTCTATCCAGAGATGCTGCCTGTCCCGCGGAGTTACTCCAGAGTCCAGCATTTTGTGTCTATCTCTTCGGGTTGTACACATCTGTGAGCTGGGCAGGAGGACCCGTGAGGTAGAGTTTGCGGTGCTTGGGTTATTACAAGAGTGGCGGCTCCCTGAGTTGGCGGGCTGTGTGTGTGTGTGTGGGCAGCTTGTGGCGGGGGCGGGGGCCGCTGTTCCGACCCCTGGGCTGGACCTGTCTCCGTAGAAGGGTCTCGACCCGAAACGTCGCCTATCTCCTTCGCTCCTTAAAAAGATGCTGCTGCACCCGCTGAGTTTCTGCAGCTTTTGTGTAACCCTGGGCTGGACCTGCTGGCGTTCACCTCCCGTGGTCATTCACCACACAGACTGCCACCATTCACTCTCGCGATACTGCACACCTACACACACACACGCACCAATACATGTTGTTCTTCAACTTCTCCGCCGCTCAACTTTTGTTTTGTTTTACCGACTCATTGAAGCCGAGAGTCGTCTTGTCCAACTTGGCCTCTCGTGAAGCGGGCGGTGGGGGGTCACTGTTGGGTTGGTGATAAGCGGGCGGCTACATTTGGGAGCAGGACTGGACGGGTTGTGAAACGGGCGCCAGTTTTGGAACTGGGGCAGTGTCTGTCTGTCTGTCTGTCTGTCTGCCTGCCAAGCGCGGCTGGGTCCCGTGGTCTGGTGTGGGTGCGGCATTAGATCGGCTCTGCGGGTGAGCTGAAAGATTCGAGGTCGTGTAAAAATCGAGCGAGGATCGGGGATTATTGCATGCTGCCGAATTGGGACATTTTCCGTTAACAAAAAAACAAACCCCAGCGAGTTGGAAGATGCATGGTTCACCCAAGACTAACTTCCCCATCATCATGGTAAGTTCCATGCGCACTGGCTTCTTGGGTCAGCTATGTTGGTCCGACCATTGCCGGCGTTATTGGAAATCATCTACAAACAAAAATGTCACACCTGCTATCTTCTCGCAACGTTGATTTCAACTTTAATCCCCAATTTTGTACATGGGAAAGGCAGGTTTGGTGTTTGGGCGAATGCAATGAAAACCTCGAGATTAATCTCTTTAATCATAAATATATGTAATTTTGGCACCGAGTTCTGCCGTGAGCATTACTGGTTTTTATTTCCAAGGAAGGTCAAACAGTTCCTCCCATTCTAAAATAATGTTTTTTAACGCCTTTGGGGTTAAGGCTGCAGATTAATCAGATTATTCTCCTCTGCCTTGGCAAAGCAAGACGGTCCTTTCCTCTGAGGAGTTTTTCTCTCGGCGTGAGTACAGAATATTTTGCTGATTAATGTAATGATTAACTTACTGAAGAAGTCCTCGCAGCTTGATGTAGTTCGCTGTAAACCTTTCAGCGTCGTGAGTGGAAAAAAAGTACTGAATACGCACTGTACCACACTACTATATAAATATTAATAATTAGTTACATTATTTGGAGTTAGGTGTGTATAAAAAATCGGAGAGGAATGAGATGGAGACGCAACAGTCTGCAGATGTTGGAATCTAGCACAAAGAAAGCACCTCGAGGAACTTTGGGTCAGGGTATACCTGTGGAGGGAAATGGACAGAAAACTTTTCCATTGTCCATTCTGTGAGGGATAAAGTGATTAAACCCTTTTAAAGAAAGGAGTTTTGAAGAGAATTCAAACAGAGAGGGACTGGAGAGAGGATTCTGACACAGCAGTGTCTGAAGGTTGCCAGACCCATCCTTGAGTCCTTGAGCAAGAAGTAATAGCATTGTATAGCAGTAGAAGGGAGTGATGTAGAGAGATCCCTATCAGTGGAAGGGAGTGATAGATGGGACCCTTGTCACTATAGCTTAGCTTTAGTACTGATATAGGAAAACTGAGAGGGTTCACTAGGAGGTGAGTAAAACTGGGCCAGGTCATGAGCAACTGAGCATGCTTAATAGAATAAATGAATATTACAACACACCCCTGGTCAAGAAATTGCTCATTACCATGAACATGTTTGAACATGCAATGTATGATATGGGAGGTGCGAGGGGATGTACGGTGGGATGTACCTACAGATTGTGCACCTCCGACCCTGATTGGAGAAGGGTCCGGAGGGGAGGTTGAATGTAAGATTCTGTGTATAAAGGGGAATGATTGCTCTGGCTTCGGTGTGTCTCGAATTGGAGAGGCACCCGGTCTGCAGACTCGTAAAATAAAGAAATCTCTTGCTTCCAAGATTTAGTCTTTGAGTATTAATTGTGAGCATAAAGGGTATCTCACAATTCCCCCACAGATGCTGCCTGACCCGTTGAGTTTGTCCAGCTGCTTCCCGTTTTAGCGAGAGGAATGAAGTGCTCTCGTGCTCTATGACGAGTGAATTCCTCGTTTACACATTTACATTAAAGTGGGCAATTTTGGTGGCAAAACTGCAGCTACTCCTGCGACCTCCTAGGATAGTTTGGGTACTTGTCATTTCATAATTACATTAATAACCTCGACTTGGCTTTAGTATCAAACATACGGCACAGAAAACAGATCCCCCAGAACAAAAAATGAACGTTCTCTGGAGCAATCATATTTGCAACATACAAAGTAGAACAGCACAGCACAGCAACAGAGCCTGCGGCCCACAATGTCTGTGTGAAACATGATGCTAAGACCAACTCTTACCTGCCTGCACATAATCCATATTCCATATCTGTATGCCTATCCAAATGTGTAGCAGATAATAATAATCAAAATGTGCTTGAATCTGAATGTGAACAATTACCATTGAGGAAGGTGGATCTAAAATTGATTAAAATGTCATATTAGTATTTTTTTTAAATTTATTTGACGTGATTGTGTCTGGCTGTGCCTGAGAGAAGGTGGTGGTGACCTGCCATTTGAGCTGCTGCAGCCCGGCTAGCGTAGGTCTTCCCAGAGAAGGGGCTTCAAGATTTGCGTTTTCAAGTCCGGGTGGTGTGTGGCCTGAAGAGGTATTTGCAACGTTCTCATTTTCCTGATATATCGGTGAGACCAAGCGGAGGCTTGGCGATCGTTTCGCCGAACACCTCCGCTCGGTCCGCATTAACCAAGCCGACCTCCCGGTGGCTCAGCACTTCAACTCCCCCTCCCATTCCGTATCCGACCTCTCGGTCCTGGGCCTCCTCCACGGCCAGAGTGAGCAACACCGCAAGTTGGAGGAACAGCACCTCATATTCTGCTTGGGGAGTCTGCATCCTCTGGACTTGAACACTGAATTTTCTCAATTCTGTTAACCCTTGCTGTCTCCTCCCCTTCCCACCTCCCCCTCAGCCCTCGGGCCCTGGCATTCCCTCTCTCTCTCTATCTCTCTCCCCCACCCTAGTCGCACCAGCTTCTCATTTTCACACTACAAACAGCTTACAATGGCTTGTTCCCTTTATCATCGATACTTTTTTGCATATCTTTCATTCATTGTTCTTTATCTCTCCACATCACCGTCTATATCTCTCGTTTCCCTGATCCCTGACCAGTCTGAAGAAGGGTCTCGACCCGAAACGTCGCCTATCTCCTTCGCTCCTTAGATGCTGCTGCACCCGCTGAGTTTCCCCAGCCTTTTGTGTACCCTCGATTCTCCAGCATCTGCAGTTCCTTCTTTAACACTTTCTGATATCTTCCTTGGCTGAGTGATTGAAACTGTAGCAGTGTAAATAGCCTTGGTAACGAACTGCAGGGCAGTGCAAGTAGATGGAGGGAATGCCAACTTACAAGCTGTTTTGTTTTGGAAGGTGATATACTTCTAGTGTGTTGTTCAAACTGCAGCAATCCTGGCAATTGGAGAGCATTCCGACAAATCCCTGGTGTATCTAGGTGAGATTGGAGTGGTTGCTACAGTATATAGTGACTGGTCCAGTTACGTTTATGGTCAATAGAGACCACGAGATGTTTTTTGATTAATGTTACTCCATTGAATGATAAAGGTAGCTGGTGCACTCCTGCTGAGGTGGTTGATGTTTGAAACTTGCATTGTCAGGATCTTGTAGCATGTAGACATGGTGTTTAAGTGAGGAATTGTATGTAGAAAGTGAAGGAACTTTTTCTTATGTTTATCAGCCAAATGGTTATTTAACCTATTTTCCAGAGTTGTATCCACCATTGATTGAAGGAATTTTCATGAACCTAACATTTCTTTGTTATTTGCAGCAGTGTCCAGGAGTTAATCCTTGATCATCAGAGACTCTATTACAAAGCAGGAGAACTGGCAGCTCTACCAGTCCCTCTTAACAAAGTTAAATGATAGAACAGGGTGCAGTGAAGACATACTGTTTTAAGCTCACACCCAGTACAAAATAATTGGCAGTGTTCTTAAACTGGAAATATCTAAAGTTCTTTTAAAAATAAATTAGATTCAACGGCGCAAATTCAGCCAATTGATTTGATTGGTTTAATTAGGCAATTCTGTGCTATGTGCAAACTGTGACAATGTTAGGTGGGTGGGGCAGTGGATGGATATATAACCTGGCTTGATATATAACATTGGGTAGAAGGTTTATGCAAAGCACGGCGACAGCTAGTTTATTCTCACCAAAGTGTATGTTACTTGAGGGCTTTAGACTTAGATCATCACATTCTGCTTTCTCAATTCAGTAAAGTAGAATATTCTCTTATTTGCTACCAGCATTTTTATTTTTGCCTCCTTATTTATCCACTGGATTTCAACATATTGTTTAACTACTTTAAGAAAAAAAAGGGAAGAGTATTGGCCACAAGACAACTTAATAACAACTGGCGACCAAACACCAAAGGAAGATGTCTGTAAGTTCAATTATATTAAGAGTGAAATAATAACAAGCTTCTATTTGTATCTGAAGAAGGGTCTTGACCCGAAACGTCGCCTATCTCCTTCGCTCCTTAGATGCTGCTGCACCCGCTGAGTTTCTCCAGCCTTTTGTGTACCCTCGATTCTCCAGCATCTGCAGTTCCTTCGTTAACATTCTATTTGTATCTATTGACTTGTTAAGTGTGCAGGGAAAAATAATCTCAATTCATTTCTGACAATGTAGAGATTTTATAAATGTACTTGTATTTCACCATTGCCATTTATTTAACAAATCTTAATGACAGATTGTGGGGAGGAGAATGTCTACTTCATCAACATGAATGCTGCACTTATACACTTAACACTGCACTCCCTACAAAATAATGGGTAACTTGTTCTCACACAGAATTATCCTGAACTTCAATCCTTAACTTAGATGAAGGCCATGTCCTGTTTGATAATTAATTACTTTTGAAATCTGATCCACAATGTCAGAATAAATTTAGCACTGAGTAGAAAAACAATTATGCTAAAACTGATTTATAGTGCAAAATGAATATTAACTCAAGTACATTTTATGATTCATACAATAAATGGATCAAAATTAAACACAATGTTGTGATATCTCTGTCAGCACAAGATACATATTCCTGACAGATTTTGCTTGTTTGTTACATTTTTCAAGTGTCATTATGCGTTATGTGTACCGTGAACAACTTTCAATTTTAATACATTTGCAGAATCCTATCCGACGCCACAAAGGACAATCAATAAAATCGCAGGGAATGTTGCGAGTAACAGGTAACTTTAAAATCCTAGAATAATAAATGGAAGAATTTTCAATTTCATGGAAGATGCTGCTTTATTTTACATTTATACCCAATTTCTGAACATTATAGTCAATTACCTGGAGACGTTGGTTCATTGCTCTCTGTTACAAACTACAATATTTGGATTTTTCTTGTTCTATTAAAAAGTGTTAAAGTAACAATTAATGGGCGATTTACTCTGTATCAAAATAAATAGAATGGACTATTTTTAGACTTCATTATTAACATTCTTCAGAACAAATCTTTAACGGATGTGAATTTTCACAACAAACACTTGCTATCAGCAGACAAAATGCTTGCATCACTCCAAATAAAAAGCATAGAGGTTCGATTTTTTTAAAATTTGTTTTGAAACTTGGAGTTAAAAAGAAAAATTTCAAGTGCTTCGGGGTGATTTAAATTGAAATTTGATGAGATGGACATTTGACTGGAGTTTTGTTATTGCACCTTTCTATGGCTTTTCTGAGGGAATTTCTCCAATTATACTGGATTTCTACTATTTTCAGAATTTCTATTGTGATATTTTTAATTTGAAGTTTCGAGAATGGATGAAGATAGGGTGGCAGTGGAAATAAATATATACCATGCAGAACTAATTAAGTCTATGTTAAAATGACCATTTAAAAATATATGAATAGATCCAGATGTGATAGCTGAGCATCCACACTCTTTCAGTTGGAGAATTACAAAGATTCACGGCCAATTCAGAGAACGTATTCTCCTCCTCTTCTGTCATAAATATTATACCCAATACCAGGGCTTCTCAGATTTACAGTCCTTGCCTTCCCAAACACACAATGCCCCTGTATATGACATTTACCTGTAGGGAAAAAAATCCACAAAAGTACCTTCAGTATTTTAAAAAATGTTCTTCAACTTTGTTGTTTAAAATGAACCTGCACTCCCCACCTCACCATTCCCAAGTACCACTGTTACAAGCAGAATATTTTACGTTTAAGATGTAATTTAAGTAAAAGTGCAGATTCATGGATGCATCCACTGACCTTGAACAACAGGAACAGCCAGTGGAATGGATCAACTAACACCAGGCAATAACAGCTTCATTGATGGTACTGTTGCTTGAAAGGTCAGCAACAATCCCGGCAGCAAATCAGGCCTGGAACAGCGCACAGGGACAATTTGAAACTCCATCACTGCTCCAAAATTTACTGCGCCCAGCAATACCAGCAATAACATCCTGTGATGCTTCCAAAGATATTCGCTCACAGGCACCTCACGTACATCATTGTTGACTCCGCTCCTCAACATATCTCCCCAGCACAGACCCGAGGCATGACATTGCATTGCTCAACCCATCCAAAGCTGGGACAAGCCATTCAAATACAGAGCCTGTTCAGGAACACTGGTGCAATGTACACTTACAGTGTTGTGTCTACTAGATTGGGGCATTGCAGCCAAGATTGGTACAGGTCAAGAGATTGGAAATGGAATTGGGTGGGGGGGATGGGGTTGTGGTCATTGGGATAGGAAATCTTTGTCAATCAGTCTGAACATAAGCTGAATGGTTTCCCAATGAGTCATAAACTGTCATGATTAGTAATTTAAAAAAAATAAAACTTTTTAATGTGGCAAGTATGAGAATTCACAAGAAAATGACATGTCAACATTTTAAATAACTTCAATGTAGAATTACCGATTCACTGTGAAAGTAATGGGCAGAATTACAACATATTTGAACTCCTTTGGTGATTGTGAGGGTAAAATGTACATTTCCAAGCAGAAATAAGAAACTCGGATCTTGTTTTTCTTTCACATTTTTTGTGTGTAAAAACATGTGTTTTAGATGACTTATTGGCTATATCAAAGACAAATCTCTTTGTGGTGTTCTAGGAAGCAGAACCCACTTGCAAACTGCAATCCCACATCTTCCAAAAATCACCACTGCAGTCACTCGAGGGACCGATGTAAAAGAAACTCAAGTGCCAATTTCCCGTATTGCTGATTATTTTATGGAGAGGAAGAAAACTCTCAAATTGAATGGATTTCATTGGCAGGGGCAAAAGGTCCCTATGCCCAACAGTTTGCCTTTGGTAATAAGGTAAAGAATTCCAACTCTAAACTGAATCTGGAAATATCAGAATTTTCAATATATTGCATTGCTGTTGCGGATGTTTAAGTATTTACCTAATTAAACAGAAAACATCCAAATGCTCGTCTTTCAGCATTAAAGTTGATTATTTTCTCCAAATTCAAACTTCATTTGATGAATTTGACTTCATAATTGATGTGCAATGTTCTTAACAGTATTTAAGACATACACTATAAGTGTTACGTTTACTCTGCGAAGATATGAATTTCCATAAACTGTTTCATAGACTGCTATCAGATTGCAGTCTTTAATATTGTCAGTCATCTGATGAAAGTAATTGAACGTTTTCCCCAGTCCTCGTTTTTATTGGCAGCATTGTGGGACAAGAGCAGTTAGTGTTCCTGCCACATAGTTTCAGCTACCAGGGTTCAAACTTCAAAGCTCGGAAACTGTCCCTGTAAGTAATTAGCTTTCTCTTGGGTACCTTATTTCCTCCCTAATCACTTGGACCTACTCATAGGTTACTTGGCCACTGTAACGTTCCTATTGTAAGTGGGTGGAGAGGAATTGGGGATAGTAGATGGTTATGTGAGAAATAATACGTTACAGGGAAATGTCAGGGCATGGGTTTGAAGGGACAAACATAGATTTAAGATGGTGAATGGCAACCTCCCATTGAGATATTAAGTTTAATTGAGAATATCTGTTACAAGGTTACAGAATATCTGTAACAAGGTCAACAGCATACGTATTGGTAGCAAAATACAAAAATTTGCCACTAAATCTGCTGTGTTAATGTAAGAAGAGAAACAAGCTTGACAATAAAGCAAATCTTTTTATTTAAAGCATTAATTTGCGTAAAGTGGATATTTTAATTAATGTTTTTAATTTATTGCAGTAATCTAATAATTTAAATATTGTGGTACTGCACAATATTAAAAAATGCATCAAGAGATCTATTTCTTTGAGATCTTGGGGGTAAAATGGTGTTGCAAATATTTTTATTTTAATTTGATAGCAGCGGTTGTCAAAAGAACACTGAAGCAGGCCCTTCAGCTCACGTTGTCCATGCTGACCAAAATACCCATCTAAACTGCTTCCAGTTACCCCAGTTTGAGCAAAATCCTTATAAACCTTTCCTATCCATGTACTTGTTATCTTTTAATAGTAAGTAGTATTTTGCATTCTGTTCTAGGAGTTACAAGAGTGGAAACTGTGATAATATGACATATAAAGAAAGGCCAATTGGAAATAGAAAAGAAAGAACATCTTTCTTAGAATCCAGTACAACAAGGTTTGCACTTTTCCATTTTGTTTCTTTCGTAACAAAATATCACACGTGGTGGTACAATATACTAAGATCACAACTTGTATGCAAATAAAATAAATTCTAACTGGTTTCACTTTTAAATACTGGAAGCAAGTGATTTATTTTATAGGGAAAATCTGCAAAATTCAGCAGATGGATCAGCAAGTACAAGTTCAGATAACACTGGATTGGGCGAAGAAATAGATGGGAATAGCTCATATTTGAGTTATTGCAATGGATCATTAACAACCAAGTTCCAAAAGGTATGTTCATGACTGGAATTTTTAACATTTTATTGTAAGTCAAATATATCATCACTTCTGCTGGAGGAATTCAATCTGTGGAGGGAAATGGGGAGACAAAGTTCTTGGTGGGAACCCTTCAAACTGGTGGCATAAGGGCATGTGGCAGGTAGAAATGGGCAAGACTGGCCAAGAGATAGATGGATCGAGGTAGAGTGATTAATTGGCAGGTAAGTCAGATGGGTGAGGGAAGGAATGGTGGGTAGAGGTGGGTGGGAGAGTTGTTATATTTTCCCTTCTACCCATCATCCTTCCGTCTAGTTCTATATTTCACTCTCCACCTTTCACTCTACATCCTCTTCTTATCAGATTCCACCATTTCCACATCACCCCAACCTCACTATTCCACCCACTGAAAGCTTCTGCTTTTTGAAAAAATTCTGACATTTCTCTGCATAATACACCCTCTGTCACATTTTCTATCAGTTAATCAACTTTTTTTTCACCTTTTGGAGACTGCACCATCCCCTTACCTTAGTTCTTCAGCTGATTTTATATCACTAACCACTAGACACGTTAAGTTAATTCATCTCGGCTAAATTAGAGGTGGCATATATAGCTGAGATCCATCCTTTGACCTTCGCAATGACCCACTAGTTATAGCTTCCCAACTCTAAAATAGCACACACTCTTTCCCATAAATCAACTGTTAATGTGTTTCTCCAAGTCTCGTTCGTCCTCATTTTCTATAATAATCTCTTACGCGGCAACATCCTGCATGCTTTTGAATAAGAAAGGGTTTCGGCCCAAAATGTTGCCTATTTCCTTCACTCCATAGATGCTTCCTCACCCGCTGGGTTTCTCCAGCATTTTTGTCTACCACTGTATTGTGTCTATTGGCCTCCCATTTACCTACCCAATGCAGACTCTTCAGGTTTGTCGAGATGATTTATCTTTTGTAATCCCTTACTGGTTTTACCCAATCATATTTGTCTTTTTAAGTACTCTGTTACCACTCTCCTCATTAACGGCTCTAGCAATTACCCCTATGCACAGTTATTCCTAGATCTCTCTGTTCCACAGCATTCCTCAATTCCCTACCATTTACCATGTATGTCCTATTTTGATTTGTCCTGCCAAGATGTAGCACTTCACACTTATCAGCATTAAACTCCATCTGCCATCTTTCAGCCCATGTGAGCAAAAAATTGTTTATACTAAAAATACATGCAATGCTGAAAATACAGCAGATCCAACAGCATCCATGGGCTGAAAGATGGCAGATGGAGTTTAATGCTGATAAGTGTGAAGTGCTACATCTTGGCAGGACAAATCAAAATAGGACAAAATACAAAGAGTACAGAGATTTGAGATTTGGGTTCCAGCAACTATGTTACAGAGAAAGGTTGAACAAGTTAGGTCTTTATTCTTTGGAGCGCAGAAGGTTAAGGGGGGACTTGATTGAGGTCTTTAAAATGATGAAAGGGATAGACAGAGTTGACGTGGATAAGCTTTTCCCATTGAGGGTAGGGAAGATTCAAACAAGAGGACATGACATGAGAATTAAGGGACAGAACTTTAGGGGTAATGTGAGGGGGAACTTCTTTACTCAGAGGGTGGTGGCTGTGTGGAATGAGCTTCCAGCAGAAGTCGTGGAGGCAGGATCGATTTTAACATTTAAAAGTAAAGTGAGTAGGTATATGGACGGGAAAGGAATGGAGGGGTATGGTCTGAGTGCAGATAGATGGGACTAGGGGAAAATAAATGGTCGGCACGGACTGGAAGGGCCGAGAGGGCCTGTTTCCGTGCTGTAATTGTTATATGGTTATATGGGGATTTGATCTTTCAAGTCAAGGACGCTTCATAGGATGTGCAAACATGAGAAAATAAAGCATTCCTTAAGTTGCAGGGCAGATGGAATATTTGTGAGGGGCTATAGGATAAAAGTAACTTTTAAAAAAAAAGTAAATTAATGGGCGGCATGGAGAGGCAGCAGTAGAGTTGCCTTACAGCATCAGAGATCTGGGTTAGATCCTGACTGCGGGTGTTTGTCTGTACGGAGTATGTATGTTCTCTCCGTGACCTGCATGGGTTTTCTCTGGGATCTCTGGTTTCCTCCCAGACTCCAAAAACTCATAGGTTTGAAAGTTAGTTGGCTTCTGTAAAATTGGAAATTGTCCCTAGTGTGTGTGTGGAGATTGCTGGTCAGCACAGACTTGGTGGGCCGAACAGCCTGTTTCAGTGCTGTATCTCTAAACTAAAGGAAACTAAAATGAAACTATCATAACAGAGGTACATTTAAATCTGCAGAGAGAGAAAGTTATAAGCATGAACTAGGCCTTTCAACCTTTCGAGTTCACTCTGACCAAGTACTCATCTGCACTAACGCCAATTTATTCTCTGCACAATTCCAAATACTCACTCAAATTCTACCACTCATCCATGGGCGAGACAAGTTTGCAGTGACATTAACCTCCCAACCTGTGCATCTTTGGGATGTGGGATGAAATTAGAGCAACTGGCGAAAATCCACAGAGTGACAGGGAGAATGCGCAAACTCCACACAGACGGCACCAGAGGGGAGGATTGAACCCAAATCACTGAAATTGTAAGACAGCAGATCAATCATCTGTGATACTGTGGTGCCTAAAGGTTGCTTATCTGAAATCATTAAATTGAATAATAAGACTTGAGCATTACATCCTTCCTGGATCAATGTGCACTTGCCACATTTATCTTGGACATTGGCAGACCAATATAGGAGGGTGAATACTGAGGTCAACATGGACTGTTCATTTAAAATGAAATATAATTAATTATAAGCTGAGAGTCTCCGCTGCAGACTGAACAGAGTTGCTCAGCAAAATGGTTCCAATCTGCATTTGCTTTTGCTAATGTAGAGAAGACCAGGTTATGGGCACTTCATACAATATACAAAATTGGAAGAAAATTGTCACTTCACATGGATTAATTCAGTCACTGGATGGTAGGAGAGAAGGTGTTGCATCTCCTCTGTTTGCACGGGAAAGTGCTGTGAAATAGGGGAGTGATTGGCGGAGATAGAAACATAGAAACATAGAAATTAGGTGCAGGAGTAGGCCATTCAGCCCTTCGAGCCTGCACCGCCATTCAATATGATCATGGCTGATCATCCAACTCAGTATCCTGTACCTGCCTTCTCTCCATACCCTCTGATCCCCTTAGCCACAAGGGCCACATCCAACTCACTCTTAAATATAGCCAATGAACTGGCCTCAACTACCCTCTGTGGCAGAGAGTTCCAGAGACTCACCACTCTCTGTGTGAAAAAAGTCTTTCTCATCTCGGTCTTAAAGGATTTCCCCCTTATCCTTAAGCTGTGACCCCTTGTCCTGGACTTCCCCAACATCGGGAACAATCTTCCTGCATCTAGTCCAACCCCTTAAGAATTTTGTAAGTTTCTATAAGATCCCCTCTCAATCTCCTAAATTCCAGAGAGTATAAACCGAGTCTATGTCTTTCTTCATAAGACAGTCCTGACATCCCAGGAATCAGTCTGGTGAACCTTCTCTGCACTCCCTCTATGGCAATAATGTCCTTCTCAGATTTGGAGACCAAAACTGTACGCAATACTCCAGGTGTGGTCTCACCAAGACCCTGTACAACTGAAGTAGAACCTCCCTGCTCCTGTACTCAAATCCTTTTGCTATGAAAGCTAACATACCATTTGCTTTTTTCACTGCCTGCTGCACCTGCATGCCTACTTTCAATGACTGGTGTACCATGACACCCAGGTCTCGCTGCATCTCCCCTTTTCCTAATCGGCCACCATTTAAATAATAGTCTGCTTTCCTGTTTTTGCCACCAAAGTGGATAACCTCATTTATCCACATTATACTGCATCTGCCAAACATTTGCCCACTCACCCAGGTCACCTTGCAGTCTCCTAGCATCCTCCTCACAGCGAACACTGCCCCCAGCTTAGTGTCATCCGCAAACTTGGAGATATTGCCTTCAATTCCCTCATCCTCATTAATATATATTGTAAATAGCTGGGGTCCCAGCACTGAGCCCTGCGGTACCCCACTAGTTACTGCCTGCCATTGTGAAAAGGACCCGTTTACTCCTACTCTTTGCTTCCTGTTTGCCAGCCAGTTCTCTATCCACATCAATACTGAACCCCTAATACCGTATGCTTTAAGTTTGTATACTAATCTCTTATGTGGGACCTTGTCGAAAGCCTTCTGGAAGTCCAGATATACCACATCCACTGGTTCTCCCTTATCCACGCTACTAGTTACATCAACTGGGATGGGAGTGGACCAGGGGAATCGCAAAGGGATCTGCCCCATTTAGAAAGCTGCCAGGAGATGGGAAGACATATCGACCCGAGTGATAAAATCGCGTTGAGGTTCCATAAATTGTGGATGATAATCTTTTGAATCTGGAGATGGTGGTGTAGAAAGTGAGGTTTTCAGATTTACTATCCTTGTTCTGCTTGAAAGAGAGTAATGAGAGCAGAAGAATAAGAAATAGAGGAGAGGTGAGTGAGAGCCTTGACAAATCTGGTGGAGGGAAAGGTATGGTCACGGAGAAGGGAAGACAGCTTAAGGCATTGGCGTGGAATGCCTCATCAGAGCAGCAGACTTTGGTGTGCGCCCCAACAGACACTTACCCACTCTGCAACCTTCTTATTTTCCATGTCCATTAAGGGCCATAGTTTCTCTCCTTATGGGTGCTGATGAAACTGCTGAGCGCTTCTAACATTTTCGGTTTCTCTTCCCCATTTCCGATGATGGGCTAAATGGCCTCATGTTTTGCTACCATTCTCCCACCTCTTGAATCGTCGGATTATATTTGCTACCTTGAAATCTGCAGCCACCATTCCAAAATCTAGGGATTCTGTAAAGTCCTTTATTCCAGTTTTTTTTTTGGCAAACAATGATTTAAAGGAAGAAAAGTTTGCAACTTGAGAAGTATGAAGAGCTATTTAATGTTCTGGCCTTAATCTGTGTTATGATTTCCTTTCTGGTAATTGCAATTTGACACTGTTATGAATTAAATAAAATCCCGAAAGAATTTGGATTATTCCCACATTAAACCCTCGCTTGCAGAGGAAACATCTGGATGTGACTTTAATACTCTTATTTTTCAAAAATTTGGATTATTTACACAGTTACAGACTTGGGCGATGTGTTGGGGGTTTTGGCTTGCTCTTGCATTGCTCAAGTGCATACCAAGTATTCATTTATGCCAAGATATTTCAAATTATTTTTCCCAGCATCAGATTGAACTTTGGCTGGTCTGTAAAATGAATAGTAATTCATCCGCTGCCAGTCAGACAAGAAATGTGTAGGAAGGAACTGCAGATGCTGGTTTATATACCGAAGGTAGACACAAAATGCTG
The DNA here is from genome assembly GCA_035221665.1 of Okamejei kenojei. Taxonomy (NCBI): domain Eukaryota; kingdom Metazoa; phylum Chordata; class Chondrichthyes; order Rajiformes; family Rajidae; genus Okamejei; species Okamejei kenojei. Next base: position 8,816,268 of record CM069149.1, on the reverse strand, counting down.
GAGGAACTCAGCGGCACAGGCAGCATCTCTGGAGAGAAGTAATGGGTGACATCTTGGGTTGAGACCTTTCTTCAGTATACGAGTTACAGCAGCAGTTTGTGCCTATTGTCAGACAATGAAATATAGAGTTTTTTTTTTTGGGGGGGGGGGGGGGGGGGGGAGGGGGGAGGGGGGAGAGAAGAATGAAAAGAAGCAGGATTTTATTCTAAGCTGTTTTCAGAAATATCTGGTTCTGATTTGTAAACTCCGAGTAAGGTGTGGGGCATTTATATGAAAGTGGCTAAAGGTATCTTAACTTCACTTGCGCCCCTTGGATAGATATCCCATAATATCCTTGCCTGGAAAAAATTATGTTTTAAAATGTTTTATTTGATCTGACTTTAATAATCTCATGTGGGAGAGAGTTCATGGTTTCCATTAGCTCTTAATTAGAGCTCAGTTATAAATGGCATTTTAAAATTATAGCCCTTTATTCAAGACTACAGCACTGGAGGAAGTACTTTCTCTCCATCTACCTAATCATCTTAACCACTTCAATTATACCATCTCTAAATCTTCCCTGGGCAAGTACCTGCGAGCTAGTAAGGATATGGATCTTAACACTGAACAGGCCTGAACAAGGTTTACAAATACTTGCTCTTATTTGTAACATGAGGACGTTTTAAATGTGTGTGAAGTTGCTCTGCTTGCTTTATTTATGAACGTGCTTTTATTCTGCTGTTGCAGACTTGCTCAAGATTCACTTTTTTTAAAACAAACCAGGCAAAAACAAAGGTGCCAGCAAGGTTCCAGGGAGGACATAGGTACGTAATGGATGGTGACATTATAAGTGTGAAGGGCGTAAAAAGTGCTCATGTTGCAAATAGCTCATCGGACTGTGTTGCAAGAAAGAAATGGACAAAAGCCTTTGTGAAAAAAACTGTTAATAGGCAACAAAAACCCTCGGCATCATCAATCGTGGAGAAACGAAATACCAGGTGAACTGAAGCTTCTCTTAAAATATATTTCAATTTTAATGTATTAGTGGCTCCCACTTCAGCATTGAGGAAAACCACTACTCCCCTCATACTCCTCCAAAGAAAATAATCCTGGCCTCTATTCTCTCCTGGTAACTGAAGTCCCGCCATCCCAGGAACCATTCGTGTAAATCGTCTCTGGACCCTCTCTAATGTTTTCACATCCTTTCTTTTATGCAACCATCCTTTATTTTTCGACATTGTCATCTTGTGGCATTGAGTATATCTAACAAATGATGCTACATCTTCACCACTTTGTACTGGATCTTCATGCCCACTACATAGAAAACATAGACATAGAATATAGGTGCAGGAGTAGGCCATTCGGCCCTTTGAGCCAGCATTGCCATTCAATATGATCATGGCTGATCATCCAGAATCAGTACCCAGTTCCTGCCTTCTCCCCATATCCCTTGATTCCATTTGCCGTAAGAGCTATATCCACCTCTCTTGAATTAATCAAGTAAATTGCCTTCTGTGGCAGAGAATTTCACAGATTCACAACTCTCTGGGTGAAAAGGTTTTTCCTCACCTTAGTCCTAAATGGCCTACCCCTTATTCTTAAACTGTGACCCCCTGGTTCTGGACTCCCTCAATATCGGGAACATTTTTTCTGCATCCAGCCTGTCCAATCCCTTAAGAATTTTATATGTTTCCTTAAGATCCCCTCTCATCCTAAATTCCAGTGATTTATAAGCCCAGTCGATCAATTATTTCATCATAGATCAGTCCCGCCATCCCAGGTATTAACCTGGTGAACCTACGCTGCACTCCCTCAATAGCAAGAATGGCCTTCCTCAAATTAGGAGACAAACTGCTCACAATACTCCAGGTGCGGTCTCACTAGGGCCCTATACAACTGCAGCAGGACCTCCTTGCTCCTATACTCAAATCCTCTCACTATGAAGGCCAACATGCCATTAGCTTTCTTCACTCTGCCTGTTGTAACTGCATGCTGACTTTCAGTGGCTGATGTACAAGCACACCCAGGGCTCGTTGCACCTCCTTTTTCTAATCTAACACCATTCAAATAATAATCTGCCGCCTTGTTCTTACCACCAAATTGGATAACCTCACATTTATCCACATTACACTGCATCTATCCACTCACCCAACCTATCCAAAACACCCTGCAGCTTCATAACATCCTCCTCGCAGCTCACAATGCCACCCAGCTTTGTGTCATCCGCGAACTTGGAAATGTTACATTTAATTATTTTGTCTAAATTGTTAATATATATTGTATATAACTTGAGTTCCAGCACTGAGCCTTGTGGCACCCCACTAGTCATTGCCTGCCATTCTGAAAATGAACCATTAATTCCTACTCTTTGCTTCCTGTCTGTCAACTAGTTCTCTATCCATGTCAATACCCTACCCCCAATACCATGTGCTATCCTTTTACACACTTGTGTAGTACCTTGTCAAATACTTTTTAAAAGTCCAGATACACAACATCCACTGGCTCGCCCTTATCCATTCTACTTGTTACACCCTCAAAAAAGTGCAGACGATTAGTCAAGCATGATTTCCCCTTCATAAATCCATGCTGACTTTGACTGATCCTGTCATTGCCTTCCAAATGCGCTATTACATATTTAATAATCGACTCTTCCCCACTACCGATGTCAGGCTAACTGGTCTATAATTCCCTGTTCTCTCTCTCTCCATCCTTTCTTAAAAAGTGGGGTTACATTAGCTACCCTCCAGTCCACAGGAACTGATCCAGAGTCCATAGAACATTGGAAAAAGATTACCAATGCATCCACGATCCACGACATCTTGATCTATCCTCGCTCACTGTGTGTAGAACTATGCAAGTAAAACTAGAAAAGATTTTTCACTCAACAGTCATATCCCAGAGGCCTGTCTGGATTTCAAGTATCATGTTCCTGGAGCATAAAACTTGGACTAAGAATACAACTGTTCTAAGAATTGTTCTTGGGAATAATTTAAAATTTTAATTTGCCACAAATGTTTGGCTACTGTTTTCAGACATGATTTGATTGATGCATCCCCTGTACTGTAGCTGTGCAACATTACCTTACAAAACAGATGGTCGCTGAACACGAGACTGGCTTGTGTTGAATCTGTTTCGTTTTAGAGGTACACCATGAAAACAGGCCTTTCAGCCCACTGACCATTGTTACACTGGCCATTGATCACCTGTTCATACTAGCTTGTGGCTTTCCACTCTCTCATGCACCCCCTACAGATTAGGGGCAATTTTACAGAGCCCAATTAACCTACAAATCCACACGTCTTTGAGATGAGGGAGGAATCCCATGCGGCCAAAGAAAGAATGTGCAAATTTCACACAGGCTGCACCCAAGGTCAGGATTGATCCTGGTCCCTTGCGCTGTAAGGTAATGCCTCTACTAGCTGCACCACTTTCTGTTTGCCATCCCGCCGCAGCAGCCTTTCCACTCAAACCTCATGGTTAGATGATCCTTTAGTGGCCCAGCGCGACACATTGAAATCCAGGCTTCACTGCCATAGCTGTTCCTCCGTCACAGTTGTCTGAGCTCTTTCACAAATGGGAAGCTTGATATTCCTTATTTGCTGCTGCACTACAGGCACCATTGCAAGGAATGCGCTGACTTACCCGGAGCTGATATTCAGTGAAGATAGACACAAAGTGCTTGAGTAACTCAGAGGGACAGGCAGCATCTCTGGATAGAAGGAATGGGTGATGTTTCGTGTTGGGACCCTTCTACAGAACCGCTGACCAAAGTGGAGCCTGATCTGGCCCATTAGGTGCAGGATAAACGCTCCATTGTTCCCAGGCATTGTATTCCAGAACGGGAAAGAAACCAACTAGAATAAACATTAACTACAAAGTTAGCACTTAAAAGCCTCTCGGAAAAGCAGGCAAAAGCCTCCAAATTGCTTGCTTATTCTAATGTTCCTGCTCTTACATTTTTGTACCTTGAGTCTACTTATTCTTTCATCATTCCCTCCTGCATCTCTCATTATTTCCATTCATTTCCTCCTGCACACATCTTTAAATTGTAATACCAAATAAAAGACCATATATATCAGAAATATGTTCTTGCGATGTTCATAAGACTTAGTGAAGATTATTCAGTCATTAAGCTTCGTCATTCAAACATCAGCCGTGCCCATCAGTAACCCAAACTAGAGGACAGTATTTATGACATTAGAAGCTCCAGGAATCGTATATCTGTTTTTAGAGACCAAATAATGCATTATATAGAAAGTAACTAAATGTTTGCGTATTGAAAATAACTAGTCAAAGATGTAGCGCTTCTTTAAGCACTGTTTTATTAATTAAATAGGTGAATTGGGTTTTCAATGAATTATTTATAAGGAAGTATTAAAATTTTCTATTTTCAGTCCACGTACACGGTTCTGGAAATTGCAGTTTTAATCATACTGAATTTTCACCACACATTTTGACACCACATACCTGACAGTAACGTACGGATAAACGTGGGAATCCAGAGGTTGCTGACATTGGTTTCCTATTTTTCCCAATATTCCCAAACATAATGCTCAGAAATTAAACAATGATGAAATGCTGGTACAGTTACAAATTCCCCTTGCCGCAAAGTATCCTGTGAATGGTATACAAGACGCAAGTGCCTTTTAGTAGTGCACTAATTCATAATTAGTTTATGCAGCAATCCCACTAATTTCCCCCCACTAACAATGCTTTGTACAATGTGCATTTTCCTCAAACAGGTCAAAGTATTTCCTTGAAAAAAGATTTGATATTTTAGTTTCTACCTTAATTTAATATGTATGTTGGAATTTTGGTAAACTAATAGTAATATTTAAAAGTTTTTTTTGCAATGGCATTTTTAACTTTGTTTGCTTGGAGTGAGAAATCTGGCCCAGGTGAGATTGCTCTTGGATCACTGGAGCCGACCACACTCCCATTAGGAAAGACCAAATCTATCCCATTTAGATCACTCGGTCTTTAAAAGCAACTTTGTCAATGATTAGTGCGATTGGATTTGGGGAAGGAAATTATCTGTCCTTCTCTGCCAATGTGTGTCTTCAGCCCCACTTTACTGTGACCAAGCATGCAATGGAAACCTTACAGATGCTGGAAATCTGGAATAAAAGCAGAAAACACTGGAAGAAACACTCGGCATGTTATAGGTCCAGGATTGTAGGTTAATTGGATTGATATAGATGTAAAATTGTCACTAATGTATGTCGGGTAATGTGTGGGGATCGCTGGTCAGTATGGACTCGTTGGGCTGAAGGGCCCGTTTCTGTACTATATCTCCAAACTAAACTAAACCTGTGTGGGGAGAATTTACACAAAATGAATCTGCTACACTTTGATCAAAATGTTAACGCTGTTTCTCAATAGATGTGTCCTGGCCTCCTACATAATTCCAGCATGCCATATTTTTATTAAAGTGTCTATCATTTGACCAGTAAACCAATCAATTATAGTTATCTTCCGCCTGTGGCTGCTTCTGAAAGAGAGGCAGGCAGTAAGTTCCCGCTTTAGCAGAGTTGCTACTTCCCAAGCAAGGGATATATGAAAGGTTCCTAGTTACCTTTGCATCTCATGGACGCCAGAATATTGTAAGAAAATATCTCTTTCTATTTCATCTATTGGATGAACAATTCCAATATAACTCAAATTTAAAAGCTGCAGAACTCTTTAATGATTGAGATTCTTACTCGGGATGAAGAAATTCGTGTGAAGTAAAGACATTTTCCAAACATTGGAAGATTTTTTGGATCGGGTAATGTAGGCTGGAGTGTCATTTGTGCTACCTGTCCCAGGTCCTCCGCTGTTCCTCCAGAGCAAAAAGTGAAATCCATTTAATAAAAAATATCTGATTAGCTCATTGTGGACAGGACCTGTAGGTATGTGTTCTATTATTAAATCTTTGATTTTGCAACAATGTACTTGGCCATTGATATTGTTTGTCCAATTAGTTGTTATTTTCAGAATGACAGTGTTATGCACAGTTGACCATGCCGTCATTCTCCAAAACCTTCCCTCCATAGTCACTTGGCTCAGCTGTATTCACTTGGCTCGATTCTTCAAATAAAAGCCAAAAAATTGCCTGTTATGGCTACCTTTCTTGTTCCTCACAGTTATCTCTTGGAACCTCTGTAATCCATATCACATCCCTCCCCAATAAGATAACCAACCTCTTAGTACCATTGTTTAAAAGGATGGCATCCGTTTCCATGCATGCACTAACTAATCATGGTCGTTTTCAATCCATCCTCTGACTGTTCAATCCATCCTCTGAAGTTGTCATATTGCTTGGGTTACCTCCATTACAGAATGAGCAGATATTTCCATCACAAATTCTGAAAGAGCAAGGCCATCACTCTGCTTGTCTGCTATTAATTTTGTCATTAGCTCCATGCTCTTCTAAAATTTAGATGAATGGAAATCTCTGCTCATCCTCTAATGGAATTAAGGCACGCAGTATGACAACTTAGAGACACATGATGGATTGCGAAAGGTGATGATGAGTTAGTGCATGCATGGATATTAATGCCCTCCTTTGAGGCTGCCTGCAATATTCATTGATTAATAGTTTCTTTATTGTTGAAGAAAAACAATAAGGTTCATCCAACCCTTACACTCCGACTCGTACACTTTAATCTTCGTCAAACTCCAGCAAACGTCGTCAAACTCCAGGCATGGGCTATTGATAGGGGACGATCAGCCATGATCACAATGAATGGCAGTGCTGGCTCGAAGGGCCGAATGGCCTCCTCCTGCACTGATTTTCTATATCGCTTAAACATTAGAGAACTCCTCATGTCTCGGTTAAACGTCACATGGTCAAAGAGTTAACCTTCCCCGTGTGAGTGCAAAACTAAACTAAAAACTAGGTTTCTGCCAAGAAACCTAGCTCCAAACATGCCCTAGAATACGTCGTAAATCCCACTCACATAATAACGGGCAGTCTAAAATTTAAAGACACATGCCATAATTAATGACACAAAATAAGCCAAATGGCCACTACACCCCTGTTTTTGTACACAAGGCCTCTCAAAATAAATGCTAGTTCCTGATAGTTCTTGATTCCCGTTCCTGGGTAAAAGGTTGTGCATTCACCCTATAAATACTTTTAAAGTATTTATTGCTTTTTGTTAAATATTTTTATTATACATAAGTACATATTAATAGAGTATACTTCTCACATACGTTCGTAATTTTATTAATATTAACACTGATGTCTTATATATTTCTATACTTGTTTTTTGCAGGTAAGAAAAGATAGAGAAAAATAAAGTAAGAGTAGGAATGAATGGAATATTAAAAAAGTTATCCATCATTGGAGATATAACCATGATTTGTCATACGTGATTCTTCATCTATTCCATTATTCAGGCTTCAGTCAGGCTCTCGTACCGAGCCATTTTGACCCTTTAAATATTCAATAAATGGAGACCATATTCCTCTGAAAAGATCCAACCTGTCCAATAGGACAAGCCTTAATCTTTCCAGATGAAGTGTCTCCGACATTCCTGTGATCCACATTTTGATTGTGGGGGATGTAGGATCTTTCCAGAATTTCAATAATAATTTTTTCCTAATTATTAGACTATAATCAATAAAAATTCTTTGATTCGTTGTTATTAATTGATCTGTTTCTAATATTCCCAGTATTATTAACTTTGAGTCAGGGATCAGATTCATATTAACAACATTCGAAATTATCTTAAATATCTCTGTCCAAAATTTAGTAATTTTTACACAATTTGTAAATGAGTGTGTTAAGTTAGCTTCTAAGTGTTGACATTTATCACATATGACAGATACATTTGAAAAAAATACTATGTAGTTTGGATTACATTACTACAGAGAAAATTCTTTCATTTCAAGAATTACAACAAATTTATGGATTACATTCAAAAGATTACTTTAGATACCTACAAATTAGAGACTATGTAAAAGCAAATACACAGGAAATTAGAAATAGAAAGACAGAAATTTTAGATGAATGCCTAAATAAACACCCGAACACAGAAAAATTGATATCATATTTATAATATTTTACTGGAAAATGATGTCCCAATGACAGAAATATATAGGAAATCATGGGAAAACAAATTAGGTCAAATCATTAGACCTGAAATATGGGATGAAAGTCTACAACATATACACCACTGCTCGTTAAATGCTAGACACTCTCTTATACAATTTAAAATATTACATAGACTACATTATTCAAAATGCTTGCAATATTCATGTCGCATTTTATCCAGAGGTGACGTTCTCCCCAGCCTCGCATTGGTCCTCACCAAGCCACCTGTTTCTAGCTCTTTGCCTTACCTTGATTGCCCTACTACTTTGCATTTGCTGAGATTCTTATTAATGCCACTGTTAGCTTAATGGTTGAATGTACTGACGCGCACCTGGCTGCTCCCTTGTTCCACCATCCTTCAACGAGTGGATCCAGAATTATGCTGCTTGTATCAAGTTTGTTCACTCATTACTCTATTCTGGTTCATTTTTTCGTTCAAACCTTTGTTTGTTTGAATGACAATAAGGACATTCTATTCTATTTGCTTTGACTCTAGCTGTAGCAATGCCTCAATATTAAAATTGATATTTAATGTTTCCACAGCAACATAGTTAATTCTGAATTCTGACTTCTCGCACATTAAGGGTAATAAATGCTGGTCCAATGCTATCCTTGTCCCATGAATGAAGAGATAACAGAACAAAGGTGCACTATTTTGCACAGAGAAAGCAAAATGTAAAATTAACTCCAGAATAAATAATATTTTTGTAAAATAATAGTTTTTTTAAATTGCATCCTTAAAAGTATTTTTACATTTTGAAGGACTGAACTGGAACAAGGCTGCAGTCTCTCCTGCTCGAATGAAATTACCTTAGATTTGGAACTCGAGCACAGATCTGTGAGTCAGGCTGCAGACCGTAGTGACCACCCTGGCTCTGGCCAATTGTGTGTGGATGATAATTGTGCTCAAAATGTGGAAAACCTCACTGGGGAGAGTGGAGCTGATCCGGATCATGCTGCAAAGGTGTCCTCTCAAACAACGTTCCAAAGCCTAGATGTCCACAACATTCTGGCCGTGATTCCAAAAGGTGTGAAACCGGAAGGAAGGGTGACCAAAATAGTGAAGCCATCTGATCAAAAATGTCCACGGATGAAATCAAGCTCCTCTATAGGAACCAGTATAAGCAAAGTCTCTGTGAAGTCACTTTCTACCAAAGCCTCCAAAACACCAGCTTGCCCCAGTGTGTTGAGCAAATGCTCTGATCAAGATTCCAAAGCCAGTTCCAGTGTGAGTGAAGATAGCAGAATTGAAGAGTATACGTTTGAACTTAATCAGATATCGCAGGAGACGGTAACAAGCACATCTGCCACTGTTGGAGTGCCCGTGGTGAAGTGTGGTGCAAGATGCCATAATCAGAGGCTACCGTTGAAATCTTCGCTGAAGAAATCATTTGACTGGCGCGCTCATTCTCACTCAATGGCTACACGTGTCCCCAAGATTGGAGAGCAGTGCAAGGATGCTGGTGCAAATCAGGCTTTAGACAAAAATAAACTTGTGCCCATCCATCAGTCATTAAACCAAACAGCGCAGAATTATACGCACTCAATTCCTGAGGAGGAGTCCCCGGAGTTTTGTGAAAAGCTTTCTGATGTCCAGAAGCAATGCAGGAAGTTAAGACAACTTTGTCACCAGTCTTCTCATCATCGTCTTCAAAACATATGTAATTTGGGACTGCAGACTACAATTCAGCAGAAATTGGTGCAATTACATTACTGTGGCACAGCAGATCAACAATTGGCCAGGAATATGAAAATCGCTGCAAATACAAATATGCCTTCTCATCAATTTTATTGGAGGGAGAATCACACTTTTCAGCCTGAGAATGAACCACAGCACATGCAATTCCCTCAACCACAAGATTTAATATGGTGCAAAAATCCCTCCACACAACGTACTGTTGAACTATTTACTTCTCATGGTGGTGAAGTTCCAAGAATAACCATGACTTGTCCTACTCCAATTTCATGCCGAACACCTTCTTAGAGAGATGAAATCCAGAAGATTGTTCTCAATTTTCCATAATTGTGTCAGGTCGGGGCCCTTCTTCAGGCTGGAGAAATCTGAAGAAGAATCCCGACCTGGAACTGTGTTTTCTCGAGAAGCTGCCTGTCCCGCTGAGTTGCTCTAGCAGTTTGTGTAAGAAAGAACTGCAGATGCTAGTTTAAATCGAAGGTAGACGCAAAATGCTGGAGTAACTCAGCGGGTCAGGCAGTGTGCTCTCACACTTTGTTTCTTTTATATTTTGGGGCTGTTGGGAGGGACATTTGGTGTTTAGGCAGTGGTGAGAGATACAAACTCGTATTGAAGCCCAGAAAGATGTGAAGTACTAAGGCTCCCTTCCCTACTGATTCTCTGACTGACCAAACCTCTGTAGAAGTCACTGTCTGCCCATGAGGCATGAGACGGAGAGAGAGGTGTGCTTTGTTGTGTCTTCCTGTATTGTGCCTCAATCCATAGACAGGATTTACATTGGAACATCCTGAACAATTAACACACCATGTCTTTAGAAAAGAAAGAAAAGTCTATTGATTAATTACTTTGATAGACTATTTCCATAAAATTCACTTGAACAGGTTTGAGCCTAATACATTTGAAGTGTGTTGACCCGGAATGTCACATTGTGGCGGCACCTGGTGGCAACTCAAGGGCACAACGAACCATTGGCTCTAGTGGGCGGCGTCTTGGTGTGGGAGGCGCTAGTCACGGGGTCGGTACCCGAGTTGGTATTTAAGGCCGGGCAACGCCCGTGACCTTTGAGGAGTAGGGAGCTGTATTGGAGAAAATAAACACGGCTAGTGCACGCAACTCGTGTCCAATTCGTTTTTGGCTGGACTCCTTCACGTCCCCGCCACACTAGTGACCTCGACGCCCAGGAGTGTAATCCTGGAAGGGAAATTTGAAAAGAAAATGCATTCTGCCGCCGCCGCCTACGAGGCCGTCAAGGCCGGACTCTACGCGGTCTCCCTGAACTACCGACATTTTGGACCTCCCAGCTGGGGGGTTTGGTTTCAACAGGCCGAATCCCAATTTTACATCCGCAGCATCACAGCCGATGAGACCCGCTATCACTATGTGGTAAGCGCTCTTGACCAGCAGACGGCCGGTCGGGTCATTCCTTACCTGGATAATCCGCCGACAGTGGGTAAGTTCACAGGCCTCAAGGAGCTGCTGCTCCAGATCTACGGGCCGAGCCGAATGCAGCGCGCCTGCCAGGTCCTCAACATGGGCGGGCCAGATATCAAAGGCGTACCGAAACGTCCGTATGCCCGTTCAAGACTTCACAGTGCCACGCCGGCGGTTCGATCACATACACGTGGACATTGTGGGGCCACTGCCTCCGTCCCAGGGTGTTTTACACCTGCTTACGGTGGTTGACTGTTTTACAAGGTGGCCAGAGGCCCATCCCGCTCACGGACACTTCAACTCAGTCATGCGCTCGTGGCAACTTGGATTGCCCGCTTTGGGGTTCCACTGCACATCACATCCGACCGGGGCGCCCAGTTTACATCTGAACCGTGGTCCGCCATGGCCCGCCTGTTGGGGACGCAGCTCCACCACGCGACAGTGTACCATCCCCAGTCAAATGGGTTGGTGGAGCGGTTCCACCGCTATCTGAAAGCCGCCCTGAAGGCTCATCTCACCGGACCCTCAGTGGATGGACGAGTTGCCATGGGTCCTGTTGGGGATTCGGACAGCCCCCAAGGAGGATCTGTCATCGTCCTCGGCGGAGTTGGTGTATGGTGCTCCGCTCACCGTCCCCGGGGAGTTTGTCCCTGCTGCTGATGGGTCCCAGGAACCCCCGTCATCGGTGCTGATTCGCTTGCAGGAGAGGGTCGGCGCCCTATCCCCCATCCCCACGTCACGCCATGGAGTGGCCCCTTCCCATGTGCCACTGCCGCTGATGGGCTGCCCGTACGTTTTTCTTCGCCATGACTCCCACAGCTTGCCCTTGCAGCGCCCGTATGAAGGTCCCTCTCGCGTGCTGCGGCACGGGCCTACTACATTAGATTTGGACATGGGAGGGCGGCGTGAAACTGTGTCTGTGGCTCGTTTGAAACTGGCCCACTTGGACCTGAGTGAGCCAGTACACGTGGCTCAACCTCCCCGTCGCGGGCGTCCGTCGTCCCGGGCTCCCGGAGATTCCTCCGAATTGAGCAAGCCCCCGGGGCGTGGGATTGTATCTACGCGTTCGGGCTGCCTCGTTCGGCATCCCGTCCAGTTCGGTGCCTCTGGTTCTGGGGTGGTCATGTGGCGGCACCTGGTGGCAACCCAAGGGCACAACGAACCATCGGCTCTAGAGGTCGGCGTCTTGGTGTGGGAGGCGCTAATCACGGGGTCGGTACCTGAGTTGGTATAGAAGGCCGGGCAACGCTCGTGACCTATGAGGAGTAGGGAGCTGCATTGGAGAAAATGAACACGTCTAGTGCACGCAACTCGTGTCCGATTAGTTTTGGGCTGGACTTCTTCACGTCCCCGCCACAACATTTCTTTTCTCCAGAGATGCTGTCTGATCAGCTGAGTTACTCCAGCTTTTTGTATCTATCTTCGGTTTAAACCAGCATCTGTAGTTCCTTCCTACACAGTTTGAATACTGCAAGACTCCTCCAGCTCTATGCTATATTGTTAGCCTAATATAACATACCGGGTGGACACAAAATGCTGGAGTAACTCAGCGGGACAGGCATCATCTGTGGAGAGAAGGAATGGGTCACATTTCGGGTCGAGACCCTTCTGACCATAACATACAGGGTAATGCTTCATCAGAAGTGCTTTACATCGGACACTCAAGGATGCCACGGTCAAGCAGCAGCAGAAATGTGCAGGAGTACGGCCAGCCCACAGCCCAAAATTGTCATGTTGCATCTACCCCTCGAATGGCAGTGCCTATGAATCCTACAAAGGATACATCAATCCCCACGGATCATTGTGGAAGTAAGTCGTCCTTAATCCCAAGGGACAGAGTCCTACTGCAAGAAAACTGGCCCAACTTGCCCACACTGACCAAGATGCCCCATCTACACTAATCCTGCCTGCCCATGTTTGGCCAATATACCTCTACCTGTACCTATCCAGGTGTCTTAAATGTTGTTATAGTACCTGCCTCAGTGACCTCCTCTGGAGCCCGTTCCATATACCCACCACTTTAGTTGAGAACTTCCCTTTTTAAGTTAGATTTAATGGTCACTGGTGTAGAAAAGTAACGTATTGTACTGCATTGCTTTTGAACATGTCTCCAAGTCCCTGGGGCCCAGAGATGCTCTATTCTGCACCGTTATGGGATTTGAGATGGCATCACGTTTGTGCCCATCAAAAATGATTGGACAACAGCCTGTCAATTGAAATGCAAAACAAATGTTCTGTTCTAACCAGGCCGGATACAAGACAGACAAATACAGCCTTGGTATCCATAATCATTTTGGACTCTGCTGGGGATGAGATTATCAAAATTTAAAGAGAGAAATGATTTGCATTCCAAAAACTGGGCCGATTTATTAAAAAAATTAATAAATAAATAACATTTAAAAAGTTTGTTTCTCACAGCTTTACAAGGATTTCTGTCCCAATTTCTTGAGAGGGAATGTGAGCAATGCTTAAAGCCCTATCCCATGGTACGAGTTCATTCCAAGAGTTCTCCCGAGTTTGCCCTGATTCAAACTCGGAGATTTACGGTAATGGCCACTCGTCGGTACTCAGGGCTCTCGTGGACATTTTTCAGCATGTTGAAAAATCTTCACGAATCTTCCCGTGCTTACCTGCCGTTAGCGAGTCTTCCCGAGTACCTGCCGTTAGTGTTAACGAGCCGCTGAGAGACGTCCCAGAGCTCCGACGTACCCGTCACGTTCATTCTCCGTGCTTACCATGAGTTTGATTTTTTTAAATCTCGGGAGAGCTCTTGGAATTGAACTTGTATAGTGGGACAGGGCTATTAGTGCTTGAAGGCACTGGGCCTGTACTCACTGGAGTTTAGAAGGATGAGGGGACACCTCATTGAAACGTACCGAATAGTGAAAGGCCTGGATAGAGTGAATGTGGAGAGGATGTTTGCACTAGTGGGAGAGTCTAGGAGGAAACACCATTGCCTCAAAATAAACGGACGTACCTTTAGAATAAGAGATGAGAAGGAATTTCTTTAGTCGGAGGGTGATGAATCTGGAATTCATTGTCACAGATGGCTGTGGAGGCCTCGTCATTGGATATTTTAATGGCGGAGATTGACAGATTTGTGATTAGTAAGGGTGTCTAGGGTTATGGGGTGAAGGCAGGAGAAGGGGTTGAGAGGGAAAGATAGATCAGCCATGATTGAATGGCAGAGTAGACTTAATGGGCCGAATGGCCTCATTCTGTTCCTAGAAGTTATGAACTTATGAACAATTCCCTTCAGAGGCCCAGCTGAGCATTAAAAGTAAACCTCCCACCTGTCTGCAGTATAAGCACCATTGACCTCAGTGTAATTTTGGGGTCAGGATCAAAGCCATGGGCTGGAGAAACCTCTCCATCCAAGTTGAAAACTGGGACTCTCCAAAGTAACTTTTGGACTTTTTTTTATTGGCTCAACTTAAAAAAAAATAAATAACACAGCTTTCCTTAGCAAAGTCCTTGATTTTTTTTAAATTAGTATTTCATTTGTTCTTAGACACGTCATAGAGCAATAGAGCACAAAACAGGGCCTTCATCCCATCAAGTCTGTGCTGACCATCAAACAATTTAATTATCTTCACATTCTCATCAACTCCCCCATGTTTCTACCACTCGTCTGCAGATAATCTCCAGTGGCAAGGACCAGCAATCGATCTTTGGGATATGAGAAGAAACGAGAGCACTCGGTTGCAAGTATTAAACATTTGTAAATAAAACATCTGGTCACAAGCAAGACATTTATGCAAAGTTAATGTTTTCTAAGCGTACAATATATGACTGGAAATTGATGCTCCATGCAATTAGAACAGTGGCCTGCTGTATTTTTTATATTTCCAAAAAGTGTTAAGAATTTTGGAACATATCTCAATAACTCAATATTTTATGATGCAATTGTCATTATTCGAATTAAACTACTGTTAGTAGTGTAAGTTAATTTGTTGATTTAAACACAAAATTATATTAACATTTTTCCCAAATAAGACGTAAATATTTGTGGTTGATTTTTGCTGATATTTAACCCCTGTACGGTTAAGCTTCATGATGGCCATGTAAAACAACATTTGCAAGGAAGCTGCTTTATCAAGTTAAAATGTTTTACAAACATAAATGTTGGCACCTGTGAACTTAGCAAGGAAGCAAGTGATTGAAATTCCATATGTCTTGGACCAACCTGAATTCTTTGGTCATATGCGTCTTCTGTGTCATTTTTTTTTCGGGCATTGTAACAACCACTTAAATAAAATCTGCAAATGCTTGCCTCTTTCAAACCGAATGCACGTCATTTTTAAGCAATAACTTTGATGTTCAAAAGTACTTTGGCTTCTCAATCAGCAGCAATGCAGAATTGCCAAAGAATATCCCTATTCATTGAGGCCAATTGGTTTGTGTTTTTATGGTTACGATTGTGATTCTATCTCTTGGCCTGTTCTATTGTTTCTTTTGCATGTGCAGATTTGTTCTGAATTTGTAAAGCTGACTTGATGTATGTAACCGGGTAATTGCAAGCTGGTAGAGGAGTGAAATCAGATGGTGGTCATTTTATCCATGGACAAAAGACTAAGACTTTTATAGCCATTGGAGGAGAACTTTCTGCAGGTTTTCTTAATTATATAATATAACCAATTATTCCAGCATCTGCAGTTCCTTTCATCTCTCCTCCTTCTGGAGGCATATGTGTTGGACCTACCTGAATTCTTAGCTAATATCAATGTATTTGCCTCCTTTTGGGGCAGAGCTATTCAGTGTTTGGTGAAGAGTAAATATATGTATATGTATAGAGTATATGTTTGGTGAAGAGTAAATATTGGTGCAGTCTACGGGCTGAATGATCCAGTTTCCCCACGGTCATCAACGTGCATTTCTGATTTCAAAAGGCCACTTTTGGCCTGGGAGGTTTGATCTTGGGAATATTATAATTTTTATAGACTACTTCACACTAACATCATGAGAAGCATTTGCCAGGCCACACTGCAGAGGTCCTTGTGATTGAAGAAGGTGAATATCCTGGCAGTGCGGATCTCGATACATTTTATTCCCTAACTAATCCACATCAAAGCTGAGTTAAACTTGTACCAAAGCAGCTGCTATTTCCTGCTGGTATTTCAGTTTGGTCCTGACAGTGTGTGTGTGTGTGTGTCGCTGGCTTGTTTGGCACCATTTCATCGTTTGAATTCCTGGCCTGGCCAAGCTGTGGTGTCCTCTGCTGCTGCTTCACCACTGTAGGCCGTGTCTGGTCCACGCGCTCGGCCTCTTGGATCAGTGGCTGATCCAGCCGAGCCTCAGGGTGGATGATCCAAAGGATTTTATTTACTCACTAGCTCAGCTTCCATTTGGCAAATTGGATTAAAAATCATCCTTGTTTTGGTATTTAGGCATGTGACATTTATATTTGGGTGCTTTCACTAGAATTCTGATATGTATTTGCCTTTGAATTTTCACTTTGTATTTTACAAGATATGAACCCTTGTATTTGGTAGTTGGTTATTTTTCTCTAATGTTTGAATTTGTCTAATATTCAATGCAGATCAAAGGAGGGCAATTGTGACAGTTGTGATAACAGGGTTACATTTTACTCAAAAATAACCCGATGCATGTTAGTGATTTGAGTCGGGTGGCAATGAGAATTTGAATTTTAAGAAATAATGTAGTAGCAGACTAAAACCAGAAAACAAAAGAAATAAAATGAAAGGAAATAACATAGTCACTTTTAAATGTTGCTCTGAGCATTTTCAGTTTTAGCTCAATAACCCTCTGGTAAATATTTAAACGATTCTCGATTGAAGATCTTGAGGTTAATGAGTGTTTGAATTCAGGAACATGTGTGACTTTATTAACCAAGAAGTTAAAAGAATATCTGCTAGCAACAGACATCTCATTGTGCACGATGAAACCTAATTAACAGCATTTGTAAATCATTTTGGGTGTCATTTTTTAACAATTACTATTTTTATTGAAATCTATCTGAACGTGTTGGAAATAAATCATTTTTAATGAATCCCGCAGGTTCCGTGCGGCATTATTTCTGGTTTTCTATTTCTGTAATCTCAATGCTGCACTTCCCACGGTATTCCATGAAAAATGTATTTTCCTGTAATTGACTGACTTAGATGAACCTAGGGTTTTCCCTTATAATATAAACTCAAATTCACCCATCAGTAATTTGCTTGGGTATGGTGCCTAACAATGTGATGTTGACTGTGAGTTTGGTAATAAATAATGCAGAAGTTCCCCATGAAGTCTGCTTTGATCCTCAACCCTTATCCTCATTTGTGATGGTGATCAATCTTCATTCTTTTATTTGCTGTATTGTGTACATTTTTTTTGATCGCCCCATTACAAGAAGGACGTTGGACTTTGGGGAATGTGCAGAAGAGGTTTACCAGACCACATTGTTGCCTGGATTAGATGGAATTAGCTCAAGAGAGATTGGACAAATGTGGATTGTTCCCTCTGGAACCTGAAAAACCAGAGGTTGAGGGGAGACCTGGGGTGGAAGATTGCAACCTTCACGTGGTCCGCCCTCTTTCGACTAATGCAGTCAACTCGACGTACACAAACGGAAGATCAAATAGAACAAGTTGTCCAACAACTTTAGGCTGTGCACGCCACACGAAAGAAGAAGAAGAAGAAGAAGAGGGGAGACCTGATGGACGTATGTAAAATGATGAGAGGCATAGACAAGGTAGACAGTCAGAAACTTTATCCCAGGATGGGATTGTCAAAGACAGGAGACCATAGTCTAGAGCAGGGGTTCCCAACCTTTTTCAATAGACAATCAGTGCAGGAGTAGGCCATTCGGCCCTTCGAGCCAGCACCATCATTCAATGTGATCATGGCTGATCATCCCCAATCAGTACCCTGTTTTCATCGCGTTTACCCCTGGCAACTTTAATAGGACATAAGTGCAATGTTATTTCACTTATTTATGAACAACTAATGATGAACAGATACCGGTATACCAGAACCAAACACAGTCAGTCAATGAGAAAAAATATGTACAAATCCAGAATCAACAAATTTACTCCATGGGGGTAAATTAACCCCAGATTTGAACCCTTAGTCTCGAAATACTGCGGGAAAACAGGCCCTCCGGTCCATCGAGTCCGTGCCGACCAATGATCTCCTGTATATTAGTTATATCTTACACACTACGGACAATTTACAGAAGTCAATTAAACTGCAAACCTGCATATCTTTGCAATGTGCGAGGAGACTGGAGCACTTGGAGAAAACCTACGTGGTCACGGGGAGAATGTATAAATTCCATACAGACATCACCTGTAGTCAGGATTAAACTCGAGTCTCTGACACCGTAACGCTGCTACTCGATCGGTAATCTACTGTGCCGCCGTTGCTTTAAGGTGAGAGAGGCAAAGTTGTGCGGGGCAAGTAAAATACAGGGTGATGGGTGTCTGGACTGCTCTGCCATGGGCGGTGGTGCCACTTAACCCAGCACTTTATGCAAACGCAAGTTGATTTCACAATAAATCTGACAAAGTTCTCCTTGCACTGATTGGCTTCTGATGGTTTGCCTAATACAGTAAACCCTCATTGTAACGTACCGGGGGGGGGATGGAGTCCGTTATTGCTCATTGTTTGCTAAAAACCAAGTAAGGGATTATCATTGTCATTGAATAAGTAGTAGAAACAAAGAACTGCAGATGCTGGTTAATACACAAAAGAGAAAAAAGTGCTGGAGTAACTCAGCAGGTCAGGCAGCATTCCTGGAGAACATGGATAGGTGCCATTTTGGGACAAGACTCTTCTTCATACTCTGGAGCTGGGCCTGGAACGCAGGTGAGTTGACGGACCCCTCCTGCTGGCAGCGGGGGAGAAGTGAGGATCAGTGCAGGTTAGGGTCGGTGGCGACAGCAGGCACATGCTGGAAGTGGCTGAGGAAAGCGGTCTGGGCCGACAGTGGTTCAGTGACAGTAGGACAGGCATGGAGGCAGCCCGGCTTGAAAGTGGCTATGGCGGCAGTCCAGGCCGAGGCTGGGATCGGCAGGCCAGCCTGGCGGTGAGGGTCGGTAGGTCTGGCTTGGAATGACAATGGGAGCAGTGCGGGCCAAGGCTGGTGTCGTCAGCACAGCTGGAAGCATCCTGGGAGGCGGTGTGGCCTGGCAATGACAACTCGGCCCGGTGGTGAGGGTCGGTAGGCCTGGCCTGGAGGAAGCCGGGTGGTGTCGGCAGCCTGGCCTGGAAATGGCTACCGGCGGAAGAGGCCGTGGAGGCAGTGTGGGCTGGGACTGGTGTCAGCAGCACGGCCTGGCTGTGAGGGTCAACAGGTCCATCTGCCATAACCAAAATCCATTACAAGAAGTCCATAAAAATGAGGGTTCACTATCACACTTTCCATCATGAGTCCCAGAGACAATGACAATAATCCGTTTTTTTGCGATACATTTGTTAATTTTAGTTAATTACATTTAAATAATGACAATAAATAAACTACTTTCACCAATAAATGGACACCTCAAACACATGCCTAAAAATGCTAAGTTTAAAAATAAATCATCTATTATATGGGAATTCAATTGGAATTGCACCTTCAGTTAAAACATTAGGTCCAGAACAATTGGGAATCCCAATGAATGAATATCAAAATACTGTAGGTTATGTAGGTCTGAAATAAAAACCACATGTTGGGAACACTCAGCAGGTCAGGCAGCATCTGTGGAAAGAGAAGCAGAGTTAACATTTCATTTCAAGTTGACCTTCATCAAAACGAGAGGAAAAAAAGCAAAGACAAAGAAAGTATCCTTACCCTTGCATATCTCAAATGTCTCCCTCACCCCTGACTCTCAGCCTGAAGAAGGGTCTTGACTCGAAACGTCACCCATTGCTTCTCTCCAGAGATGCTGCCTGTCCTGCTGAGTAACTCCAGCATTTTGAGTCTATCTTTGGTGTAAACCAGCATCTGCAGTTCCTCCTCCACAAGTATCTTGGCCTGGCTGAGTCCAATCTTGCCACACCGGACAAGATATTGATGAGGTAGACAATATTGATGAGGTAATCTGGTTGATAGGTTATTGAGAGAAGTCAAAGAGAAATGGCAAACAAAGAAACATTCAAATCTATGATCCGAACACAGAGTAAGGAAACACAAAGGAATGGAAAAACAGTAAAATGCAAAGTTTGTGGAATGTTAAGCGGGGCAGGCAATGGAGATTTAGAAATAATGCCAATATTAAAGATATTAATGAAGTCAATATCAGTCTGAAGATGGATCTCGACCTGAAATGTCACCCATTCTCTTCAGAGATGCTGCCTGTCCTGCTGAGTTACTCCAGCATTTTGTGATCTACCTTTGATTTAAATCAGCATCTGCAGTTCTTTCCTGAACCTTGCGGATGAATGAATAGGTTTGGTAGAACTGGCCAGTTCTGATACAAGCAGTGAGAAAGCGAGTTAATCAATCACAATCACAATAATATTTTATTAGCTAAGTATGTTTTGCAACATACGAGGAATTTCATTTTCCAAGTCAGTCATACAAATAAAAAGCAACGGAACACACAAAATACATTTTAACATAAACATCCACCACAGTGACCCCTCCACATTCCTCACTGTGATGGAAGGTGAAAAAAGTTGCTGAATTGATTGAATCCAGAAGGCAACAACCCGTATGGACAGAAGATGTGCTGTTCCTTAAGCTTATGTTGGGGCTCGATATAACTTGACAAGATGCTGCAGATAAATGCATTTAGAATGGAGCAAGATGCAAGGTCAAAGGATGAAGGGTCTTTGACTTGAAGTATTAACTCGGTATCTCTCTTCACTGGTGCTATCTAACTGCTGAGATCTTCCAAGCATGTTCACATTGGTTCATAATACACAGATTAGCAGATGTTATGGTGGTTATTCATTTAAAGTTTGTTGTTAATGAAAAGGTCCAAAAGTTTAACTGAAATTATTAACTCCTGTCTGTTCCTCTACAAATCTGCTTAACCTGCTAAATATTTTAAGCAATATTTGCTGTTATTTCAGATTTCCAAGATCTACAGTATTTTGGTTTTTGCCGTTTCTTTTGGCTGATATATCAATTCCAGGAGAATTAGAATAACTGGTTTAGCTAACATGGCAAAAGCTTGCAGTAATTAAGCAGACTGTTCTTTTTTAACTCTCTTTCTCTCTCTATAAAGAATATTTGGTAATATATTCCACTTGTATTGTGTAACAGCAGGTTTTTGCTTTTTACAAGAACCCACAGTGTTACACTTGGCAGAAAACCAAAAACTGAAGAAATTTGGTGTCTGTACAAAAAAAGCACAGTCCATTTTGTCTTCTGTTGTTAATTCATTTCAATGGCTGCGATCCAAGAGTCAAGAATGTTTAATTGTCACAAGTACTGAAACAGAACGATGAGATTCTTACTTGCAGCAGCATTCTAGGTCTGTAAACGCACTACTCAATGGATAACATCATAAAAACAAACAAAAAAAAGATGTTCAAGATGTTTCAAACTAAATAATGTTAGTGCAAAGCAAAGCAAAAGCTTGAAGTCCCTAGTGCAAAAAAATAGTTCAAAGTTGACTTAGTGTTTGTAGTGTTCAGTAGCCTGATCGTTGTTGAGGTGAAGGTGTTCCTGACTCCAACACCGTGATGGTCTTTATGATTGCATCAATGTGCTAGGTTGAGGAAAAGTCTTCAGAGAGACGCATGCCCACAAACTTCCCTCTCCACCATTGACCCGTCGATGAAAACAGATGTGTGGATCTGTTCTCTTTCTCTTCGAAAGTCAACAATCAGCTCCTTGGTCACATTGATACTGAGAGCAAGATTGTAATTCTGGCACCATTTAATCAGAAGACTGATCTCCCTCCTATACTCTCATTCATTATTACTTGTAATTTGTCCAACAACAGTGGTGTTGTCAATGGAAATGTGATGGCTACAAGTCATGAGGAGAGAGTGAATAGAGTAGGGGACTGAGCACACGACCCTGAGTTGCCTCTGTGCTGATTGTTATTGCAGATGAAGTGTTGTCAATTCGTAGCAATTGTGGGCTGTTGATGAGGGAGTTGAGTATCCAGTTCCAAAGGGATGCGCAGAGACCCAGTTCCCTGGACTTGGTAGCAAGTTTGGAGGGGATGATGGACCTCCTCTGGACCCACTCCGGAGCCAGCGTATGCTTCCTCAGATATGGTGCCCAAAATGGCTCACAATATTCCAAATGCTGACCAGTGCCTTATAGAGCCTCTGCATTACATCCCTGTTTTTGTATGCAAGCCCTATCAAAATTATCGTTTCATGTACTGAGAATTAGTAAAATGCTCGCAATCCAGTCAAATTATACTACACATGACTACCATAGAAGCTCTTCTGGAACGGTACGCAGAGAGTCACTATGTTCTGGCGCGTTATGTCAGCTTCCAAGTCTGAAAAATCGCATCTTGACCCACAGTGCAATGTCTTATTTTCCCCCTGTCCTGATGACACTGAATCAATGGAGTAGGAGTTGGCCTGGCCCAGCACGATGCAATGGACCCCTACCACTGCCATTCTGTGCGGCTGCCACAAGCTCCGCTCCATTCACTCACTCACCTGGCTGCTGTTTGTGACCAAATAAATGGGTGCTTAATGGTCGCAGGACCCTAGTGGGCCAAATAACCTGTTTATGTGCAGCATGAGTCATGGCTGCTATCAAATCATTTCACTTTCTTTGGAAAGCCGTTGAGATGGCGAGTCCCTCTGCATTATCTCAACATTTAAAATAAATGAACTAATGACTGGTTAGACAAGTACAATTTACTAGCCTGTAACGCTAGACTCTATTCAGTATTAGACATAAATGTTTCCCCCTGGGCTAAACACT
This sequence comes from Okamejei kenojei, assembly GCA_035221665.1. Classification (NCBI taxonomy): domain Eukaryota; kingdom Metazoa; phylum Chordata; class Chondrichthyes; order Rajiformes; family Rajidae; genus Okamejei; species Okamejei kenojei. The sequence continues at coordinate 8,793,252 of CM069149.1, read as the reverse complement.
GACTTCAAAGAGAAAAGTACACGATGGTTTAAAGCATTTAGAAAGATAAATAAGGATTGAAGGCTATTTTTCCTATACTTTCATGTTCTGTTAACCATCTAATGCAGGCAAAACGAATTAAGGGCACTCTCAACACTGTACTGAAATCAGAATCTTGAACAGAATAGTGCATCAAACTGTGGCAGTTTTTATCATGAATTCAATGGATCAATCGCAGTTTTGATATAGTTGACATGTTTGAAACAACTATTAAGACCAATCTGCAGAGATGCGAGCAGTTGAGGTTCTATGGTCACGCTCTTTGCATTTGCAAGCATCAGTGGTAACATCGACCTCCTGCAGTCTTATTTCAATCCGTGGTGGCACATTCCTTAAATACTTTCACAACAGGGGCCAGATCCAGGAGGGCTCGGGACCAGAACCTGCCATAATATAAAGTGGCAAATGAAATTGAGGTTTATGAAATAGTAAAATTAATTTTGAACAAATTGAATGTTATAGAGGGGAAAGTTCAACATATTACTTCCATAATATTTACATTAGATCTAAGTATTGCTACTTGCAATATCTGTAATCTCTGTCACGTACAATAGTTGTCATATTGAATGAGATAATTTTTAGTTGCCATGCTAACCATGCAAAACTGGAACTGAACTCCATAAGTATGAATAGGGGAGTTTTAGACTTGTTGCAGAGCAACAGAATGGCATCCATGACACATACAGACAGAGGATACAGTGTGACAGCTCTAGTAGAATATTTGGAGTCAAGAAAGCTTTGGGGAAACTTCCCTTTTTGCATAAATAGGATCAGCAGACACGTTCACCGCTTCCACATCTATCTATCTATACTATTACTAAAACTCTCATCTTCACCACTTCCGGTCTGCGTTGCAATCAAATTTGCGCAAAAACGCTACCCGATATCACAAGGTTTTTTCGCCACCTGACCATTCTCTGCTCCAAGCCACCAAGTTTTGTTTTGATCGGTGAATTATGAGAAAAGTTATGAAGGTTTAAAAAATCGTGAGGTCAGCAGATTGGTCCTCGCCTGTCAGTCACCATGAAGGTAACGCCCCTTCCGGCACCCGCTGGAGAAAAAAAACCCCGGAGGCGGGGCTGAGTAAACAAGCCGTGCTGATTAAGTCCGCAAGAGTGGAGTCGGGTAAGCCGCTGGGTGGAGTCGAGAGGTGCTGTGTGGTGCTGTGGCCGGTGGCCGTTGAGTGGAGTCCCTCCCCCCCACACACACACCCTCCCCTCACACACCCCCTTCTCCCTCCCTTCCTCTCCCCTCCCCCTCCTCCCCACATCACCCCCTTCCCCACCCCACCACCCTCCCCCACACCACACCCCTCCCCCACACCACCCCCCCCCACACCACCCTCCCCTCCCCACACTACCACCACCACCCCTCCCCCACACCACCCCCTCTCCCACACCATGGTGGAATATTGCATTGGGGGACCAAGCTTCCCGTGTGGCTGGAACCCAACGGGTCCCACTTAGTCTAGTGGTTAAACTAAAAGGCCAGTAGTTATGTGGCGATTCTGATTTTAACAGGTGGCACAGCGGTGCAGAGAGTAGAGCTGCAGCCTCATTTCTCCAGCTCTGACCTTTGTTGCTGGCATTGTGCACATTCTCACTGTGTCCACATGGGTTTTCATCTGGTGGTCTAGTTTTCTTCACATTCCCAAAGAAGTGCAGATCAGTTGGCTAATTGATCCTGTAATTTGTTCCATGTGTGTAAGTGCGGGATCAAATTTAGTTTAGTGTAGAGATACAGTTTGGAAACAGGCCCTTCAGCCCACCGAGCCTGTACCGACCAGCAATCCCTGCACATTAACACCCCGATACACACTAGGGACATTTGACATTTATTTCAAGCCAAGTAACCTACAGACCTCTGCGTCTTTGGAGTGTGGGAGGAAACCGCATATCTCGGAGAAAACCCACGCAGGTCACAGGGAGAACGTACAAACTCCATACAGACAAGCACCCATAGTCAGGATTGAATCTGGGTCTCTGGTGCTGTAAGGCAGCAACTCTACCGCTGCCTCACTGTGCTGCCCTGGAATGTTCTTAGGAATGTGGGGAAAAGAAAATGCGATTAATGTTTCATGACTGTCTTGTTCTTTGGTTCTTTGCAAATGTTTAATAAAGTTGTTGCATCTGCTATTTTCCAGTCCTCTGGAGCCTCACCAAGTCTTGACAACGTTGAAAAATTATGGGAAACTTCTCTGCAACTTCCACTCTACTAAACAACAGACCTGGATGCTTTTACTTTTAGTAATAGCAGCCATGACTCATGCTCACATAGACAGGTTATTTAGATGCTTTCCCAATAAAAGCTCGTACCAAGTCCTCATTTAACATTCCTAATCATCTCCACACCTCCCGATCCTTCCCACTTTGTGCTCACGTAAAATGCTTGGACTCTCTTCTGATTATTGCTTTTTGTCATAGTCATAGAGCCTTACAGTGTGGAAACTGGCCCTTCGGACCAACTTGCCCACACCAACATGTCCCATTTATACTCGGCCTGCCTGCCTGCATTTGACCCGTATCCCGCTAAACCTGTCCTATCCATGTACCTATCTCAACGCTTCTTAAACGTTGCAATTGTACCTGCCTCAATAACCTCCTCTTGCAGCTCGTTCCATACATCTACCACCCTTGAAAATGTAACCCCTCAGGTTCCTATGAAATCTCCTCCCTCACCTTAAATCTATGTCCCTACTCTGGGCAAGAGACTACCCGATCTATTCCTCTCATGATTTTGTACACCTCTATAAGGTCATCGTCCCTCATCCTCCTGTTCTCCCTGTAACCGGGATCTTTGGTTTCCTCCCACATGCCAAAGACGTACAGGTTTGTGGGTTAATTGGCTTGGTATAATTGTATAAATGTAAAATTGTCCCTAGTGTGTGTAGGGCAACGTTAGGGGATCGCTGGTCAGTACGGACTGGCGGGCCAATGTGCCTGTTTCTGTGCTATATCTCTAAACTAAACTAAACTAATAGAAACATCAGTGGCAAATTAATTAAATCAGAGGCATGAAACTCATAGAAACATCAGTGGCAAATTAATGTATTTAGAAAGGCAATAATAAGACTTGCACAATCTCTGTTTCATCCAATGCAACTGGATCCTCGACGTCCTCATTGGTGGACCTCCATCAATACGAATTGACGACAACAATTCCTCAACGATCATCAGCACAGGAACACACCAAGGCAGTGCGCTCAATTCCCTGCTCCACTCTCTCTATAGCCATGAATGTATACCCAAGTGCAGCTCTAACGCCATCTTGAAATTAGCTGCTGTTGTTGGATGAATAACGAGTAATGTTGAGCAGGAGAGAGATTGCAAATTTGATTGAATAATGGCAGAACAACCTTGCTCTCAACATTAACAAGTGCCAAGAGCTGATCGTTCAATTGAATTAAAATTGAACTGAATAAATTTCATTAGCCAAGTATGTGTCCATACAAGGAATTTGCCTTGGTGCTTTGCTCGCAAGTAACAACACGATATACAGTAAACAATTAAGAATAAAACATTATAATTTAAACATGTGAAGAGTGACATACCAGAGCAAAAGGAGGCTACAGACTTTTGGCTATTGAGTAGAGCTACAGCTCGTGGAAAAAAGTTGTTTTTATGTCTGGCTGTGGCGGCTTTGGCAGCCCGGAGTCGCCTTCCAGAGGGAAGTGATTCAAAGAGTTTGTGGCCAGGGTGAGAGGGGTCAGAGATGATCTTCCCCGCTCGCTTCCTGGCTCTTGCAGTGTACAGTTCATCAATGGGGGTAAAGCTGAAGCCAACAACCTTCTCGGCTGATCGAACGATGAGCTGCAGCCTCTGGATGTCGTGCTTGGTGGCTGATGGAGAAGGCCATGATGGAGAGGGTGAGGACAGTCTCTATGATGGCAGTATAAAGCTGGACCATCATTGCCTGTGGCAGAATGTGTTTTCCCAGCTGCTGCAGGAAGTACATTCTCTATTGGGCCTCTTTGACTGTGGAGTTGATGGTGGCCTCCCATTTAAGGTCCTTGGAGATAATGGTTCCAAGGAACTTAAATGACTCCACAGATGTGACTATGGTGTTGTTGATGGTGAGTTGGGTGAGGGGAGGGGGAGCTCTCCTAAAGTCTACAATCAATTCCACTGGCTTAAGAGCTCCAGGTTGTTGCGATGGCACCAGGATGCCAGCTGTGTCACTTCCTGTCTGTAGGCAGATTCCTCCCCATCCTTGATCAGTCCAATCAGGGTTGTGTCATCTGCAAACATGAGAAGCTTGACAGTGGAGGTGCAGTCATTGGTGTAGAGAGATTAGAGGAGAGGGGAGAGTACGCAGCCTTGCTGTACGATGACATGCAGCCCTTGGTTGACAGTGTCATCCATTGATCTATTGGCCTGAAATGCAAACTACAGGGGGTCCAGCAGGAGGTTTGTGATATGTTTCAGGTGGGCCAGCACGTCTTTCAAGGGTCTTCATGCTTACAGAGATCAGTGCGACAGGCCTGTAGCATCAAGACCAGTAATCCTTGGTTTTTTGGATTGATTTCAGGAAGAGAAAGCTAAGGATCCTGAACCTGTCTTCATCGATATGATGGTGATGAAGAGAGTCACTGGCTTCAAGTTCCGGGCACACATATCTCCAAAGATCTGTTCTGGACCCAGCACATTGATGCAATCACAAAAAAGCTCATCAACATCTCTACATATAAGATTGAGAAGATTCAAAATTTTGCCAAATACTCTATTGATTGTCTATAGGCATACGGTAGGGAGCATACTGACTGGTTGTATCACAGTCTAGGTCGGAACTCAAAAGTCCAGGCATGAAGGAGGCGGCAAAAGTGGTGAACGCTGCCTGATCCATCACAGGTATTCGCCTCCTTACCATTGAAGGGATCCAGAGGAAACGTTGCCTCAGAAATGGAATCTAATAGGCCATAGAATGTAGGCCACATTCTTATCTCACTACTACCATTAGGAAGAGAGTACATGGGCCTGAGGACTGTGACCTCCAGGTTCAAGAACAGATTCTTTCTAGAAACCATTAGGCCCTTTGAACACTCTGCATAACCCTAAGTACAACCCGTTCTCAGACAATAGACTTTGCTTTGCGTACTTTGGTTTTGCACTACTATGGTCTGGTTACTTAGTATTACTGATTATTAATTTATGTATTATGGATTATTTATTTGTCGTGGTATCATGTTAATGAGCTTCCAAAGCTGCAGCAAGTGAGAATTTCATTGTCCTGGGTAGACAAATGTGGTGGAGAAACTCAGCGGGTGCAGCAGCATCTATGGGGCGAAGAAAATAGGCAACGTTTCAGGCCGAAACCCTTCTTCAGACTGACAGACAATTTCATTGTCCTGTTCACAATGCTTATAACAGTCAAACACTTTTGACAATTGAGAGTGCTTGAAGTTTCTGTGCATTTTGTGTGCGCGTCATTTGCAGAATGTAATCGTCATGCAGCATGGAAACAGGTACTTTGGTGTGACTCATCCATGCTGATCGAGACACCCCATCTACCTGCTTGCCTGCTTTTTTCCCAATTTCCCTCTACAACCTTCTTATCCATGTACCTGTCCTAAAGCCTTGTAACTATTGTTATTGTACCTGCCCAAATACTTACTCTGGCAGTTCGTTCCGTATACCCACTACCCTCTGTCTCAAAAGATGTGCTCCTCAGATTCCTAGTAAATCTTTCCCCTCTCACGTTAAACCTCTGCCCTCTAGTTCTTGATTTCCCAACCTGGGAAAAATACTCTGTGCATTCACTCTCTCTAGATTTTATACACCTCAATTAGATCATCCTGAAGCCTCCTATTTTCCAAAAAATAAAATCCCAGGCTGCCCAAGTTCTCCCCATATCTCAAGCCCTCAAATCCTGGCAACATCATAGATACATAGATATACAAAGACAATAGGTGCAGGAGTAGGCCATTTGGCCCTTCGAGCCAGCACCGCCATTCAATGTGATCATGGCTGTTTATCCACAATCAGTATCCCATTCCTGCCTTCTCATTTCCCTTGATTCCGCCAGCCCTAAGAGCTCTATCTAACTCTCTTTTGAATGCATTGAGTGAATCGGCCTCCACTGCCTTCTGAGGCAGAGAATTCCACAAATTCACAACTCTCTGTGTGAAAAAGTTTTACCTCATCCCAGTTCTAAATGGCCTACCCCTTATTCTTAAACTGTGGTCCCTGGATCTGGACTCCCCCAACATCAGGAACACGTTAACTGCATCTAGCATGTCCAATCCCTTAATAATTGTCTATGTTTCTACAAGATACCCTCTCATCCTTCTAAATTCCAGTGAATACAAGCCCGTCACTCCATTCTTTCATCATATAACAGTCCTGCCATCCCGGGAATCAACCTCATGAACCTACACTGCACTCCCTCAATAGCAAGAATGTCCTTCCTCAAATTGGAAGACCAAAACTGCACACAATACTCCAGATGTGGTCTCACCAGGGCCCTGTACAACTGCAAAAGGACCTCTTTGCTCCTATACTCAACTCCTCTCGTTATGAAGGCCAACATGCCATTTGCTTTCTTCACTGCCTGCTGTACCTGCATGCTTACTTTCAGTGACTGATGTATAAGGACACCCAGGTCTTTTTGTACTTTTCCTAATCTGACACCATTCAGATAATGATCTGCCTTCCTGTTCTTGCCACCAAAGTGGATACCTCACATTTATCCACATTATACTGCATCTGCCATGCATCTGCCCACTCACCCAACCTGTCCAAGTCACCCTAAATCCTCATGGCATCCTCTTCACAGTTCACACTGCCACCCAGCTTTGTGTCATTTGCTAACATTACTTTTAATTCCTTCATCTAAATCATTAATGTATATTGTAAATAACTGCGGTCCCAGCACTGAGCCTTGTGGCACCTCACTAGTCACTGCCTGCCATTCTGAAAGGGACCCGTTTATCCCTCCTCTTTGTTTCCTGTCTATCTTTCTTTCTTTCCTGTCTATCATCTTTCTTATCACATGGTGACCAAAACTGAACACAAAACTCCAAGTGTGGCCTCATCAATGTTCTGTACAACTGTAACATAATGTCTCATTTTCTATATTAATTTCCCTGACTCATGAAGGCCAATGTGCCAAAAGCCTGCATCAGCAACCTCTCTACCTCTGGTGCCACTCTCAGGGACCTATGACCTTGTACTGCCCGATCCTTCTGATCCCTAGGGTCCTGGCTCGGTTTGACTTACCAAACTGTAACACCTCTGACTTATCTGAATCAATTTCCATATGTCATCTGAAGAAGGGTCCCGGCCCAAAACATCACCCATCCTGTTTCTCCAGAGATGCTGCTTGACCTGCTGAGTCACTCCACTTTGTGACTATCCATTAGCCATTACTTGGCCCACTCACCCCATTGTAATTCTTGATAACCAGATTGTCACTGTCCACACTACCACCAATTTCATTTCAGAGTCACGTGAGTGACTTCGTGAAGACCCCGCCAGCACGCATGCGTGACATATCGTTGCTCGCAGCTGCAGTTGACGGCTGGAGGGGGAATGCGCTCCTCCACCAGCCCTTCAAAAAGGACTGCTCAGGTAAGTGAAACTAACCTTGAGTTGGTTAGTTCCTGTGAAAAACTTTTGTGTTCACAGGGACGATGGACAAAAGGAGTAAGGCGAAACATGCCTCCAGCCGCGGGACTTCCGACAGGAGTCAGCGGGTGCATTCCCCGGAGCTGCCCGCTACAACGGCAGCACCCGCTCGTCGGGCCGGGAAAAGTACGCGGAAGTCGGGGCGCCCTGCGCAACCAGGACCCGACTCTCCACCATGGCTGACTATGGAGCCACATGGTGGTAGGAGCACCGCAGGGGAGCAGGGTAGGGAAGACCCTGACTCCTTACCATTGTCACCTAAACATAGGGACAGTGGCATGAAGGTGCGTAAACGTGTTCCCCGCTCTGTGGCACGTTCTCTCTCCCCTGCATTGCAGGTCACCAGAGGGCGGACCAGGGGAAGAACCGCACTGTGCTCGAGGAGCCCCGCTGCAGCGGCCGGCGTCGACTTGCCACCAGAACAGTCCGCCAGATCGCGGACCGGTGAGGGATCGAGATCTGAGTCCGGGAGCCCCGCTGGCGCAGACTCACCACCGGCAGAGCCTGCCAGATTGCGGGCCGGTGGCAACATATTTCGGTCACCGAACCCCGCGTTAGCGGCTGGACGTGACCATGTGTCGCCTTTGTCCCGGGGGAGGACAGGCGGCAAGCCCGCGCGGATATCGGTGAACCCCGCTTCGGCGGCTGGAACCGACTCCTCACCGCTTATGTCATTCCAGACAGGCGGGCCGCTCCAGTCCGGAAGACCGCGGACTAGCGGCATGTCCGCGCGGGAGTTGCAGAGCCCCGCAGGAGCGGCAGGCAGCGACATCCTACCTAGGCACCCTAGATTTCACCTCGACGAGGTGCGGGCCTACGGTAGAAGCCGCAGCTGTTCAGGGGAACCTGAGGAAGTCGACTTGCCGTCCGCAGATAGCGGCGGCGGTCGCATGGCCCGCATGGAGCGCATGATGGAGCAACTCCTCAAGCGAGATCTCCTTTGGCAGGATCGGATGTTCTTAAGTTCCAGGAGACACGCATCTGGGCCACCTAGCATATCCCCTTCATTGGTCAAACCAAAAAAGATGGTGGATGTTGGATTATTATTGACTTTTGACCCATTTGAATACTTTTGTAAAATATACCCATTTTAAAATGGACTCATTCGAAACGGCTAAATTACACCCAAGGGGTGCTTCATGGCATGCATCGATTTAAAAGATGCATACTATTCAGTATCCATACGGAAACATCACCGGAAGTTCTTGAAGTTTGTCTGGATGGATCAACTATGGCAATATAGAGCCCTACCCAATGGGCTTACAACAGCCCCTAGGTTATTTACTAAAATTTTGAAACCAGTATTGGCATCCCTGAGAAGACAAAACCACATTGTCATGGTATATTTAGATGACATCTTGATTGTGGGAAAAACTATGGAATCGACAAATTTAGCAGTGACAGCTACTAAAACATTGTTTCAAAAATTAGGGTTTGTCATCCATCCAGCCAAATCTAAGTTCTACCCTTCACAGGTCATGGACCTGGGATTCACAATTAACACCGATCAGATGATTGTTACCCTCCCAGATAACAAGGCAACGGATATTATTGAAGCATGTAACAACCTTGCTTGCGCCAGGAAACCAACAATCAGACATGCTGCTAAGGTAATTGGAAAACTAGTAGCTACATTTCCAGCTGCACGATTTGACCCACTACACTATCAAAATTTGCAAAGAACAAAAATTTCAGCATTAAAAACAAATGTTGGACATTTTGATAGACCTATGCAGCTGCCAATCAAGGCAAAAGTTGAGTTACAATGGTGGATTGATAATATTCGTGACTCATTCAATCCCATTATTGTACCGAATCCGTCAGTCGTGGTACAAACCAACACAAGCGCCCAAGGCTGGGGAGCTACCGACACCACTTCCAGTGATGGCGGTAGATGGGATTTACATGAATCTACACTTATATTATCACAAGGGATAAACTATTTGGAAATGCTGGGAGCATTTCACAGGTTGCGAACTTATTGCATGAATTTACATCATATGCATGTCCGTCTTCAAATAGATAATACCACTGTGGTGGCATATTGAAATTATATGGGTGGTATCAAGTCAATATCTTGTGATGAATTGGCAAACTCAATCTGGCTCTGGTGTATTGAAAGAAATATTTGGATATCAGCTACCTACCTTCCTGGTAAGCTCAATACAGTGGCGGACACCAGGTCATGCGTATTCGATGATAACATCGAGTGGATGTTAAATCCCCAAATATTTGCTAAAATTATAGCCAAATATGGAACACCAGATATCACCCTTTTTGCGTCCAGATTGAACCATCAGATACCAACATATGTATCTTGGGAACCAGATCCTGGAGCAGTAGCGATGGACACTTTCTCGCTGCACTGGGGGAAATGTTTTTTCTATGCATTTCCTCCATTCTGCCTCATCAGTCGGGTATTGCAGAAAATAAAATCAGATTCTGCAACAGGCATCTTAATGATACCCGACTGGCCTACGCAACCATGGTATCCGGTGGTCCTTGAGATGATTAAAGAACCATGGGCACATATTAACAAATGCCCGGATTTGGTAACTAACCCCACAACATTGGAAAATCATCCATGCCATGGTCATCTGAACCTGTTGGCTTGCAGGTTCTGAAGAGGCCACTCCTGCAATATGGATTAACACCAAGGACCATGGACACCATTGCAGCATCGTGCAGAGAATCCACAAGACGACAGTACCTCACCCATACAGGGATATGGGAGGCCTACTGCAGCCGGATCAACATCACATATGACTCTGCCACGATCCCCCATGTGCTGGAATTCCTCGCGGGGCTTCATCATGATGAGGGCCTCAGCTACAGCGCCATTAACAGTGCTAGAAGTGCACGGTCATCCTACCTTTGTATAGGAGTAGGGTCTCACCAGCTCGTGTCCAAATTGATGAGGGGTATTTTCAATTCGAACCCTCCCCGACCACGATACAACATTACCTGGGATATAGGGGTAATATTGACCCTACTCAGGAGCTGGTCGCCCATGATTGGATTACCGCTGGATAACTCACCCTGAAGATGGTGATGTTAATGGCACTAACCACGGCACAACGGGTTCAGACCTTGCAAAAACTTAAATTGGATAACATGGTCTCGACCCCTGAGAGAGTAACTTTCTTCATTGACGAGTTACTCAAGCAGCACAGACCTGGGACTACAGGGCTGCAATTGATATTTCCGGCATACCCCATTGATGTGAGGCTCTGTATAGCCACCTACATACGTCACTATATCAAAGTGACACATATCATCAGGAAAATGGAGAAAGGTCTACTGTTCAGCCATAAGAAACCTCATCACAGGGTGACGGTGCAGACTATCTCCAGGTGGCTCAGGGTGGTATTGGATGCAGCAGGTATTAATACTAATATCATCAGATCTCATTCTACCAGGACTGCATCCACATCAGCGGCGAGGACCATGGAGGTTCCCATGGACCATATCCATCAACAGCAGGCTGGGCCAGCGAAGCAACGTTCCAGCAGTTTTATAATAAACCTGTGGCCGCTCCCGCAACATTTGCGGAGTCAGTTTTATGTGCTGGTCCCCAAGAAACGTTTATTCCCGAGTGAGGGTTTTTTGATTTGTATTAATAAATACTATATTATTTTTCAGCTTGTTCAAGTCCGAAATACGTGAACATACTTCTCCATCAGTGTTGCGGCAGTGTGTGAGCATGGACGTGATCCAGGGCATGAAATCACAGAGCTTTGAAATCTTCACAAAGTCACCACGTGACTCCGAAATGAAATAGTAAGATTAAATGAGAGTTGCGATGAGGGATTTCGTGCCCTCCGCTCCCAACCCTCTACTATAAGGTCAACTGGTAAATAGAGTCTCTTCAATCTTACTATCTTTAGTCATTGTTGTTTAATCTGTGATTCCACACCGCTGCTTTGAAGAATGTCGCGCATGCTTGCTGGCAGGGTCTTCACGAAATCCCTCATCGCAACTCCTCATAAAATAAAGATCAAACTTCAAACTGGTAAGTTCTCATTTAATCTTACTATTTTAGTGTGTACATTCTGGATAGCTTGCTCCCCCTGGATCCTGTGCGATCTAAATTTCCAGAGTGGCTCACCATGGTGAAGGATATGAAAGGCCTGACAGAAGTCCATGTAATCAGTCTACAGCCCTGCTCTCATCAACCTTCTTAGCTACTTCAAAAATCTCAATCAAATTCGTGAAACATCATTTTCCATGCTGACCCTCTAGTCAACGAGACTTTCCATAAGTATGTATACCTTATCCCTCAAAATCCTCTCTAGTAATTTCCTTACCATCCACAGTTGTGCTGCGGTAGAGTTGCTGCCTTACAGCGAATGCAATGCCGGAGACCTGGGTTTGATCCCGACTACGGAGTTTGTACGTTCTCCCCGTGACCTATGTGGGTTTTTTCTGAGATCTTCGGTTTCCTCCCTCACTCCAAAGACGTACAGGTTTGTAGATTAATTGGCTTGGTAAATGTAAAAATTGCCCCTTGTCCATAGTGGATGTAGGATGGTGTTAATGTGCGGGGATCGCTGGTCGGGGTGGAACCGGTGGGCCAAAGGACCTGTTTCCGCGCTGTATCTCTAAATTAAACTAAACTAAACATCAGGCTTACTGGTCTATAGTGTCTAAGTTTTTCTCTGCAGCCCTTCTTGAATATATTTTCTAGCTCACAAACTGTGCTTCAATAGCCTTTGAAGGTTATGTTCGGTAAGGATTTATAAGTTTCCATGTTTTCACTTCCAAATAAATTGGAAGTTTACTTGGAAGTAAAAACAAGGAAGAACCTGGAGACTGATTAACCAAAGCAGAGATAGAGCATGGAAACAAGCCTTTCCACCCATTTATTCCACACTGACCATCGATCAGCTGTTCACACTAGTTCTATGTTATCCCACACTTGCATCCACTCTTTAGACACTACGATCAATTTACAGAGGCCAATTAGCCTACTAACCTACGTGTCTTTAGGATGTGGAAGGAAACCCACATGGTCACAGGGATAATATGCAAACCCCACACAGACAGCACCCGAGGTCAGGATTGAACCGGACTCTGGCTCTGCGAGGCAGCCGCTCTACCAGCCACGTCTCGGCCATGTCTGACGTTTACTTGCATTGGTTAACAACCAAACTGCAACCAGCAGCATTTGAAAACAGCAGGTCTTGTCTAGAGCAAACTCTATCATTGTGGACAGACGTTGGAGTAACTCAATGGGACAGGTGGCAACTCTGGAGAGAAGGAATAGGTGATGTTCCGGATTGTAGGATCTCATCCCAAAACGTTACCTGTTCCTTTTCTCCATAGAAGCTGTCTGTCCCGCTGTTACCCCTACATTTTCTGTTTATCTTCGGTGTAAACCAGCATTGGCATTTCCTTCCTACACATCCATCATCGTGGTTCATTTGTTAACAATTGAAAATAAAACACAATTATTATTTTGTGGTGACTTATAACTGGTTATTACTCTTCTAAACTAAATTTAACGTGCACATTTTTCAAAACTGGGCAGCTGCAAAAATTGGAAGATTTGGGTGCTTTGAGCAAACTTTTATTTGAGGAAGTTTGTGTTCGGTGTTGTTTGTATAAATTCCAGATTCAGTTACAGTCTCTGTCATTTGTATTTGTGCTTCTGCACTTTTCATGGAGCTTGTTAAGAAAATTCTACAAACCTAACCTTTGATTTACTAACCTTTTAAGTTTTGGAAGCAAGTATACTATAAGCAAACCATCCTTTATTAATATTGGAGAAATGATTCAGATCTCAGTTATTTTCCCACCCACTGGAGGGAATCCTTTGATTTAACCTTGAGCAATGCCAGAAGTTAGTATTTTTTAAAGTTATAAAAACATGAAAAGTTTAAGCATTACGACTGCTTTGGCAATAGCTATAAACTTTTAATAAACTTTCATCCCTCTATGCTTCCTGGCAAAATTGTGACATTCTGGCATTCTGACATTCCTCCATTCTCCAGGCAATGACTAGGAGTTAAATTCACAACTCCCTGGGGAAATGCTGAGTAGGAGGCCAAAGGATGGAGGTCAAAGGCCCTGAGAGTGGGCAAGTGGATCAGCAACTGTGGGAATAGCAGAGAAGAAGGCCGGACAACACCAGGTGGAGCAGACCAGCAACCCCAGCCCCTTGTGATAAATGAATGACACCACAGGATCTGTAGTTCCAGCAATATCGTCTTTGATGGTGGTTTAAACATAATTTAACACTGTAATATCAACATGGCACTCAAATGATTAAAAAAATCTGTTAGGACCAATTGTAAGTTGAATTTTCCCAGGGTTTATGACTAAAACCATTAAGGTTGGATAAGCAAGGCAGAAAATCATCATTACAAACTGTTGGAAGTAACGCTTCGCCTACTAACGTTGTAAAGCGGATGTTTGTTACTATGGTTTATTCATTATGTCAATGGTGCTCATTGAACAATAGAAACATATATCAATGGTAATGAAATAAAGATTTTACATGTAAATAAAATCATAAGATGACAACACATTTGGGAAGAAAGTTCTCGACCCAAAACGTCGCCTATTTCCTTCGCTCCATAGGAAGCTGCCTCACCCGCTGAGTTTCTCCAGCATTTTTGTCTACCACACATTTGGGAGAGTTACTTTATAAAAAATTCTCACAATTAATTAATGTCCGACACAGTCCAGGTGAATTTGAGGTCAGGGTGGAAGTTAGTGGTGAAGTTGAAAAAGTCCATGAGTTGTGCATGGGTGCAGGAGGTAGCCCTGAAGCAGACGTTAATGTAGAAGTGATAGATCTGGGGGATAGGACCCGTATATGCCTGGTACGGGGAGTGTATGACATTTGAGTGTTAAAGGCAGGCATAGCTAGGAGACAGGAGAAGGCGTCATCACTGCTGGTGAGGAATCCTTCCCATAGAAAAAGACACGGAGGTGGAGGCGATGGAAGGAAAGCTCTAGGTCATGGCTAGCCTTTAACACATACAGGTGGGGGTGGAGGGGTACAAAGGTGAGGCCTCTGTTGAGACAGACCATTCTAAGTCAGAGAGATGGAGGTCAGGGGGGATGGTGAAAACACGACAATGGCGAGGGTTGCGGTCAAATTGGGCCTAGAGGTAGGCGGAGGTATATGGGAGAATGATGGGTGTTCAAAGAGGAGAGAGGCGTGAGGTATACTGTATGGGGTGGGGGGTATCATGGTTTAAAGAGGTGGAGGGGTATCATGGTTTAAAGACTCAGTGGAATCATTACTAAGATTTTGTGTGGGGGGGGGAGCAGGAGGACTCAGGAGAATCAGACCACATGGTGTAGGAGGAGCCTGCATCGTGGAGGCCGGGGAGCTGAGCCTGGAACTCAGGTGAGGCAACGGCTCCGGCCCACTGGTGGGCGATGGAGAGGAGGGTCGGCAGAGTCACTGATGGTGGCCCCTGTGGGCCCTGGAGTGAAGGTGAGGGCCGGTGTAGGGCCGGGGAAGTGGTGAGGGTCAGCGGCAGCTGCATCAGTAAAACATTTTCCCTCTAAACATTTCCTGCCCGTGTACCTGTCCAAATGTCCTTTAAATGCTGTTATAGTACCTGCCTCAACTACCTCCTCTGGTAGCTCGTCCCTACACTTACTACCTCTGAGAGAAAATGTTGCCACAAAGGATCCAATTAAATCTTGCCCCTCTCACCTGAAACCCATGTCCTCAGGGTGAATGCATTTCCTTCCTGCGCTCCAAGGAATAAAGTCCTACATCGCCCAATCTCTCCTAAGAGCTCAGCCCCTCAAATTCTGGCAACATCCTCATAAATATTATCTCCCCTCTTTCAGCTGAATGACATCCCTCCTATAGTATGGTGATCAAAACTGAAGATAGTACTTCAAGTGTGGTCTTATCAATGTCTTGTACAACTACTACACTCAACACCCTGGCTGATGTAAGCCAATATATCAATAGCTGTCTTTACCACCCTATCTACCTGTAACATCACCTTCAGGGAACTATGTACCAGTACTTAGGGTATTGTACCAGGGTATTGAGCATAGAAGTTTGACTTTGGACGTTATGTTACAGCTGTACAAAGCGCTGATGAGGCCACAATTAGAGTATTGTGTTCAGTTTGGTCACCCTCCTGTAGGAAAGATGTTGTAAAGGTGGAAAGAGTGCAGAGGAGATTTACGAGGGTGTTTCCAGGACTTGAGGGCCTGAGCTGTACACAGAGATTGGGCAGGCTAAGACTGTATTTCTTGGAGCATAGGAGTATGAGGTCATCTTATAGAGGTGTATAAGATCATGAGGGGAATAGATAGGATGAATGCACAGTCTTTTACCCAAAGTGAAATGATTGATGCAAACTCTTGACTTGACTCTTCAACACATTTGATACATTCCATCCCGTCTACACCCTTGACTCTAGGACTATCTCAGTCTATATTGGAAAAGTTAAAATCACCTACTACTGTTTGATGACCAGATTAGCCTTGCAGCTGTCTGCCTTCTTCCAGCAAATTTGTTCTTTCTAATTTCCATTGAACATTTGGGGGCTGATAGTACACTCCCAACAAGGTGATCATCCCGATTTTAGTTCTCAGCTCTGCTCATATAGCCTCAATCGACAAGCCATTAATAACGTCATCTTGGACAACTCCGGTAACATTCTCCTAAATCTGAAGAAGAGGGTCTTGACCCGAAACGTCACCCATTCCTTCGCTCCAGAGATGCTGCTTGTCCCACTTAGTTACTCCAGCTTTTTGTGTCTACCTTCCTGTATTTGCCTGCCAAAGTGATAGGAAATATGTGCTTTATACAATTTACAGACTTCACAATCCCCAATGTAAGTCTCCAGTGTTTTTTACGGGATCTTTTTCTTGGAAACTTCAATTATATGGAACATATTTTATGCTGTTGTGCACGATTTCTGATCCAGGAAATAGCCTCAACCAATCTAGCGTGCTCCGGGAGTATGTGCTAACGGATTTCATTAATCCCATTAAGCTGGCTCAAGGTGCTGTACTGTGGCAGGGACTTGCCTGGTCTTCTTGTGAATGATTGCTTTGAATCCCACTTACAAAATGCAAATGCACAGCCCAGCGCACATGCAGTCTGGCATTAATTACACAGCATACCACGTGACATTCTGCTGCAGCTCACACTGTAACCAGTGGATGGTGCTACCTCACTTTTGAAACTGCAGTCACTTTGTGCATCTCTTAAAGTTTCAAGGCCTACCTAAGCTTCAAGGTGAGATTGACTTTCAGTAACAGCACAATGTTATTAGCTCATCTAAATCAACAATATTCAGAAATTGGTGTCAGATCGCATATCGTTATTGAGGTTTGCCACAAATGAAAATTCGCAGGTTGGCATGGTGATTGGGGCATTGCATTGGTTCAATATTTTGAACATCATTTGGAAGGTGCATTGAGGGTAACAAGGACCCTGAGTGTACTCTTTTGAATGGAGGACTTCACAGTTCAACACAAGGTCGCTTAATTACGCCATCACTGACTGAGATGGCAGAATTCTGAAGGTAACAAGAAAGGAGTCTTGGTCTGTAGCAATAACCCAATATGGTGTTATCCTTGCCAATCTACTTGATGGAGTTGCACAGGAATGACCATTGCCATGTCCTGCTGATAACTGTCCCTTTTGTACTGAGCACTCCATACCAACTTCTTCAGGGATAGGTAAGAAATGCTGGCCATCTCAGGACACCATATCCTTTATGTGAAAAAGAAAATCTCTGGCAAATTAAAATCAGTATTTTGTACTATAAAGTTTGTACTATATATGTCTGTGTTATAAAACAACATATGGGGCCTTAGCATATTGAAATACCTAACTTTCCAAACCTTTCCTCATGGATATTATTTGCTTGTGTCTTTTTCAGAAGCAGCCAGCTTTGGAGTTAACCATAAGTGCCTGTTTCAGAAATGGGCAAATGGTCTCTTTATTTTTAGATGATTTGCAAAGAAAAATATATACTTTTAGAACTCTGTTCTGAAACCGTTATCAAAGAAAGAACTCTCCAGTTGGCAAGAGGAAATTGGGGCATCTGAGAGGTGAAGTTAGGATTCCCATTTGGAATACAGATTTTATTTGCTTCTTCACGCCATTAATGGAACTGCTGACTGAGACTTTCTGGGAAATGGTTCCTGCCTGCTGGAAGGCCACGCATATAGTGCCTGATCCTGCTGATTCAGTACAGTAAGGCACAGTTAACCTTGTTGCTATGAAAGAGGTCAGCACAACATGGTGAGCAGCCGAGCACAGGCTGTGGAAACCTGACCCATCGGTGCTAATCTTAGCTCAGCCAAGGCAACAGAATAAACCTTTTAACCTGGCCATCTGCTTTTAGCGCATGTAGAAATGTCCTGACTTAGTTAAAGAATATATTATCCCTCACGCTTAATAATATGTTCTCCAGGAATATTTAAAAGCTAGACCATAAGTGACTTATTTTCGAAACAATATTTTTATTTGACATATTCATGGTTTTAAAAATATCCCCCAATTTCCGCACCCTTCTCCAGCTTTCTCATCTTAAAGGTAACATCACGTATAGATTAGAACAGTGATAAATGGAAAGTATCATCCTCCAAACTATCCATAGCAGAAATAGATATGTATGTACCACATCACACAGGATAATATATTTAGAGTAATAGGAAATTATGCCCTTCAGCCCAACTCGTCCATGCCAACCCAAGTGCCTTTCTGAGGTTGTGCTATTTGTCTGTGTTCACCCCACATTCCTCTATACTTATCCTAGCCATGAACCTGTGTGGGAAAGAACTGCAGATGCTGGTTTAATTCGAAGGTAGACACAAAATGCTGGAATAACTTCGCTGGACAGGCAGCATCTCTGGAGAGGAGGAATGAGTGACATGAATGGGTCACCCATTCCTTCTCTCCAGAGATGCTGCCTGTCCCGCTGAGCTACTCCAGCATTTTGTGTCTACCGAGCCATGAACCTGCCCAATTGTCTTATAAACATTGAAATCGTCGGTGGTCCTCGAGGTTAATTTTCAGATGTTCCTAATGGTGGAAAGAAAGGCTGAGAAGAATCATCACACATGGGGTGAGATCTGATGAAAGGTCTTCAAACTGAAACATTAACTCTATTTCTCTTTCCCTATGTTACCTGACCCGCTGGGTGTTTTCTGTTTTATGTCAGATTTACATAATCTGCAGATTAAAAAAAAGTTTCAATTACTCTTGAACCCCAAACGCTCACAGCATTTCCTGTTTATACGTCAGAACCTGGGCTGGGTTTTCACCTGACTCTAAACTCCTGCCGACTCACAGGGACGTTCCTTCAATTAGTTTAGTTTTAGTTTAGTTTAGAGATACAGCGCAGAAACAGGCCCTTTGACCCACCGAGTCCGTGCCTACCACCAATCCCCTCTCACTAACACTATCCTATACACTAGGGACAATTTAAAATTTATACCAAGCCAATTAACCTACAAATTTGTACGCCTTTGGAATGTGGGAGGAAACCGAATATCTCAGATAAAACTCACGCAGATCACGGGGAGAACGTACAAACCCCGTACAGACAGCACTCGCAGTCAGAATATAACCTGGGTCTCTGGCGCTGTAAGGCAGCAACTCTACCGCTGCGCCCATTGATGTTCACCAGTCACTAATCATTTCACCTGCACCCTGGCCTGAGTAAAGTTTGCGCTAATAAGTTGCTGAATGTCTTTCAAGATCTTGGTCGCACATTACGGTCTCCTTTACTCACAGTCTTGATCCATCTCATTTGAATATATGTTGATAACTTCCTGCATCCTCCAGTAATGTCAATGTTCTCATTGGAGTATGTTAATACTCCATATATTACGAAGCAGGAAATTGCATACATTTGTCAACCTCAACAAAAGTCACGAGTGTTTTATTGTCATATGTCCCAGATAGAACAATGAAACTCTTGCAGCTGCACAAGAGAATATGTAAATATAGTACACTGTAAACAATATATTAAACGAGAGAAAGTTCAATGTGTGGGTATATATACACATACTCACATATACACAAATATTATATATATTTGTGTATATGTTTATTAGATGCGCGAGTTACTTCAGAATTTTCGATATGTATAATATTTGTGTATGTATGCATATGTATATGTGTGTGTGTATATATATATATATATATATATATATATATATATATATATAATATATATATATATATACATACATATATATACATATATACACATACATACAGATAGATACATACTTGTATGTCTCACAATTTGTGTCTCAGTTGTACCAAATGCAAAACCTTGGCGTCCAATTAAGATTTTTCTGAGTTAGCTATTCAGGACTGGATTGAAACAGCCATTCTGTTTTTATACATTCCCATCATCTCCTTTTAGAAAGTCTTTATTAAACTGCGTGCCTGACTCCCACTGAGCTGTGCTCAACACTTACAGTTGCTGTCAGCCGGACAGTCACTGGGCACTGATTCCAGGCAGAACAGCTGAACTATGAATGACAACGCCACTGGATCTGAAGCTAACCATCAGTCAATCAGCAGATACTGAAAGAACAGACCGGCCGGAATGGTTTAATTCCTAATAAACAGCTGCCAACTGCAAACTAAGGAAGACGGAGAAACGAGGCTCTGTTTTCTTGATACTTCCAATATAGCCGTGTCAGGTCTGGTTTATCCTTAGGAGCACTGTATATTCAGAAATATCCAGTGACAAACTTTATTAATTCATCAGATCATTCTAAGCTTAAAACCAGTGCACTCTTTATTTTAAACCAATTCCCACACTTGATTTGATTCCAAATCCCCAGTGCAGTACAATATGCCAGTGTTGAAGTGGATTGGAGTGCATTATATCTGACTTACAGTCACTTACTCAGTGACTGTTGCTATCACGTACCAATTAAAAGGAGGCAACTGCTGATTTGTTGAAGTCTGAGTCCGAATCTGAAGATGGGTCTCGACCCGAAACGTCACCGATTCCCTATAGGGGGCGCCGTCCAGTTGGGTATGGCTGCCCAGCCTGCAGCTGTCTGTCTTTTCACTTCTTTCTTTTATTTTTAGTGTGTTAAAAAGTGTTTTGTTTGGAGGTCTATTCTTTTTTATGTGGGGGGGGGGGGGGGGGGGGGGTGGGGAATGGGGAAACTGTTGTTCCCAGTCCCTACCTGGTCGGACAGGCGGCTTTTCGACCCGACCTCGCTGCCTACCAACGGGTCGGGAGCGGCGTTTCCTGAGGGGACCGGCCAGAACCACGGCTTCGGCGGCGGCACAGCGCTGGATTTCTGCGCTTTCATCGATCATGAATCCATCCATGCATGTGATCTTTCGCTTTAAAAATCAAAGAATCTCTATCTTAAATGATCAATATACCCCGATTTCAGATCCCGCCACAAGAGCCAACATCCTTCTCCACATTCACCCTGTCAAGGTAATTTATTCAACCAAATGTATCCAGTGTTTAGTGCAGGAAGGAACTGCAAATGCTGGTTTAAACCAAAAATAGACACAAAAAGCTGGAATAACTCTGCAGGTCAGACTGCTTC
The DNA here is from genome assembly GCA_035221665.1 of Okamejei kenojei. NCBI lineage: Eukaryota > Metazoa > Chordata > Chondrichthyes > Rajiformes > Rajidae > Okamejei > Okamejei kenojei. The sequence goes on along the minus strand of CM069149.1, from coordinate 8,772,055 downwards.
TCTGGAGAAAATGAATAGGTGACGTTTCGGGTCAAGACCCTTCTTCAGACTTTAGTAAGGGTCTTGACCCGAAACATCCTTTTTTCCAGAGATGCTGTCTGATCCGCTGAGTTACTCCAGCTTTTTGTGTCTGTCTCCAATGTTTAGATTAATTAAATAAACTTGAGGATTGATTTCCCTATTTATGGACCTCAAATGTCAGGCAGGGCAATGGGAAGAGAGGGACAGCCTGACTGACCTGCAAAATGATGGAACAGGAGACGAGTTCCAGATCGAGAACAAGTTGGAGGAGTGGCCGCTGCCTTGTGCTTGGGTTGTGGAGGCATTGCGATCACAGGGGGTTGGGGAATCGCGGGAGACTGATGGCATCTAAGGTTGAGTATTTAACTTGGAGCATGCTGCTGCTGGGTTTCCAGCATCATGGTCCAAGGTCTATTTGGTGTTCAAATGTCCATAATCGCTGCATCCCCAGATGAATATTAAGGAAGTGGTATCCAGGCAGACTCCAACGTCCAGATCCAAGTACCACCTTGTGAAGGCACCTCAGACACAGAGAGGACCAGAAGAGAAAAATTAGCCTAAAAAATATCCATTGACTTGGCCCCCACAGCCACCTGTGGCAATGAACACCAACCTCTGACTAAAACAAAAATCCTCCTCATCTCGTTTCTAAAGGAACGTCCTTTTATACTGAGGCTATGCCCTCTTGTTCTAGACTCTCCCATTGGTGGAAACATCCTTTCCGTATCCACTCTGTCCAGGCCTTTCAAGATTCGGTAAGTTTCAATGAGGTCACCTCTCGTCCTTTAAAACACCAGTGAGTACAGGCCCATTGCTGTCAACCACTCATCATATGCTAACCCAGTCATCCTCAGGATCATTCTCGGAAACCTCCTCTGGACCCTCTCCAACACCAACACATCCTTCCTCAGATATGGAGCCTAAAACTGCTCACAATATTTATATAATATTGACTGGCCTTGAGGGAGACACCAGGAAATATTGCCCAAACTGAAATCATATTGCCCGAGTCGAAGACGAGAGCAATATGATTTCAGTGCAGGCAATATTTCCTGGTGTCTCCCGAAAGAAGCCAGTCAATATTATAATTATTACCTATCTCCACGTAAATTAAAATAATTCCTAAGATTCACACTTGGAGCTTTGTGAATGACCGCAGTTTTTCTACGTAAAGTCAATGGCGAAAACCGGAAGAAGAAAAATACAAAGTAATATTGCCCACTGGAAACTGCGCGTTTTTTCACCAATCAAAATACGAACTAAAATTGCCCAGTAAAACTACCTTATATAGGTAATAATTCCTAAGATTCACACTTGGAGCTTTGTGATTGACCGCAGTTTTTCTACGTAAAGTCAATGGCAAAACCCGGAAGAAGAAAAATACCAAGTAATATTGCCCGCAGGAAACTGCGCGTTTTTTGACCAATCAAAATACCAACTAATATTGCCCAGTAAAACTCCCTTATATAGGTAATAATCCTCAATGGTTATCTTTTCATTGAAATGATATTGCACGATACACATAGACCTTGCATTAAACAGTAGAATTTCTTAACCTGGGTTTACGGAAGAATATCTGAAGTAAAGAAGACCCAAAACGAGGACCTGCAAGCATGTGCTTTGAAACTTTTGTATTCTCTACCTGTCAAGAGAGGGGAGAAGAGGGAATGATCCGCAAGTAAATGGTCCTTGATTACAATAGCTGAAGCAGTGAGAACACATAAGTCCATCATTAGTTTTGTCGGGCTTTCACTTGGATACATTGAGTAACGGGAACAGCAGAACCACTAAACCCGGTTGAAGGGCGTGCAAGGATAAGCTGGCAGTGACTATAGGCTTGTACCAGCTCAGCGGATCACAGCGTAGCACTGCCAAAGGCAATGGCCAAGAATATCCTGACCTTTTAACTGGAGGAAAAAAAAGTAACAGCTAGAGGTGCAATGGACACCTAATGGGGAAATATTCATTCACTTTTATTTGGAGGTCTAAAAATAGCCAGATAAAAATTGAATACATCGGATTTAATTGCACTTGATGCAAAAGAAAAAAAAACTTGGCTCTGGACATCCCCATGGTTATAGCTAGAAGCATTTATTTCTGGAACATATATGTGTTCGTAGAACAGAAATGAAGCAGGTGAGCCAATCGCCACTGGGATTCTGGCTCTGAAGTAACCAGGGAAAATGTTCTGACTTCGGCACAGAGGCTTATCTCTGGCTGCTGGTTCCCACGAGGATCTTCCTTGACAGATGTACTAAGACCCAGATCAGGTTCGTCACGTTAGCATTATTTATTCAACTGAGGTTCAACAATGATCATATTTCTACGCCATTTACAGATTGTTTCAAAATTGTGTTTCCTCCTGACTGAGTTATGAATGCAGGCTGATTATAATGCTCTGCTCGCCAGAACATGTTGACTATTGTCAGCAGGTCTGATTGGGTTTCCCACTTCCTGGGCCTGGGGCCTAATGGTTAATGCACATAGCAACCGAACCTGTCCAACTCAATGCGAAAATTACCTATTCTCTCAAGCTTGGCAATGGCAGAGATGATGGAGAAACCTGGCTGGTTATTGGTTCATGAGCCGTGGACCACAGTGGATAAGGGAGATGGACAAATATGTGTGGGAGCACTTGGGGAGCTGCGGGGAAGATTGAGATGTTAAAGGTTCGCTTGAGACACATGGGGATTGTGGTTGGCTACTGACAGGAATGTCATATGTATGACTGGACCAGCGACAGGTAGTGGTCAATGTAAAGAGGACTCAGAGTGAGGACCTGCAAGCTTGGCTTGGCGCAATAGGCAGCATCTTAAAGTGGACTTTGCCACTTCCATATTTTGCCACATGTACCAAGTGCAGTCAAAAACGTTGTTTGCGTTCTACCCGGTCAAATCGTGAAATATGTGAATCCCATCAAGTCACACACAAGCACAACAGGCAGTGCGAAGAGAAAAATACAGAGTGAGAATATAGTGCGACAGCTGCAGAGAAAGTGCAAAGGCACAATGCGGTAGGTTGTGACTACTCACTTAGTTTATGAGGTCACCGCTCAGTAGTCTGAAAGAAGTTGTCCCTGAATCTGGTGGTATGTGTTTTCAAAATGTTGTGTTCTCTGCTTGACAGGGGAGGGGAGAAGAGGGAATGATCCGGATGTAAATGGTCCTTGATGACAATAGCTGCTTTTTCAAGGCAACATAAAGTGTGGATGGAAGGTAGACACAAAATGCCGGAGTAACTCAGCGGGACAGGCAGCATCTCTGGAGAGAAGGAATGGGTGGCGTTTCAGGTCGAGACCCTTCCTCCGACTGAAGTGTTGATGGTATCGATGGGGTGAGGCTGGTTTGTGCAACGGACTGGGCGACATCTACAAATCCCTGCAATTTCTTAAAATCTTGGGAGGGCCTGTTTCCGTGCTGTAATTGTTATATGAGTCAAACTAAATTGTGATGTATCCTGGTAGGATGGACAAAGTCATTGCACTGCATGGTGACACGTCAGGATCATCATCTCTCAATGTCATTCTCATGCTCCCCAGCTTAGATATCAACATCACATGCCAATATAATATAATGAAAGGGTGTGGATGTAATTACTGTTGTGTCTTTTTTTAAATGTAAATACTGGTTCTGTTCTGTTGTTTTGCACAATCCCGCAGTCAATGTCACTTTCATTTCACTGTACATCTTGTATGTGTATGTGACAAATAAATAAAGGTGACAAACAATTTTGAGGATGTAACTAGGAAAATGGACAAGGGAGAGCCAGTGGATGTAGTGTACCTGGACTTTCAGAAATCATTTGATAAGGTCCCACATAGTAGATTAGTGGGCAAAATGGATAAATGTGAGGTTATCCACTTTGGTAGCAAAAACAGGAAGGCAGATTACTATCTAAATGGTGTCAAGAGAAAAGGGGAAGTACAACGGGATCTGAGGGTCCTTGTTCATCAGTCAATTAAAGTAAGCATGCTGTGAAAAAAGTCAATTAAAGTAAGCATGCAGCAGGCAGTGAAAAAAGCAAATGGCATGTTGGCCTTTATAAAAAGAGCAGTTGAGTATTGGAGCAAAGAGGTAATTCTGCAGTTGTATAGGGCCGAGTGAGACCACACCTGGAGTATTGTGTGCCGTTTTGGTCCCCTAATTTGAGGAAGGACATTCTTGCTATTGAGGGAATGCAGCATAGGTTTACAAGGTTAATTCCCGGGATGGCGGGACTGTCATATGCTGAGAGAATGGAGCAGCTGGGCTTGTATACTGTGGAGTTTAGAAGGATGAGAGGAGATCTTGCTGAAACATACAAGATTATTAAGGGTTTGGACACAGAGGCAGGAATCATGTTCCCGAAGTTGGGGGAGTCCAGAACCAGGGGCCACAGTTTAATAATAAGGGGTAAGTCATTTAGAATGGAGACAAGGAAACACTTTTTCTCACAGAGAGTGGTGAGTCTGTGGAATTCTCTGCCTCAGAGGGCGGTGGAGGCCGGTTCTCTGGATGCTTTCAAGAGGGAGCTAGATAGGGCTCTTAAAGATAGTGGAGTCAGGGGATATGGGGAGAAGACAGGAACGGGGTACTGAGATCATATTGAATGGCGGTGCTGGCTCGAAGGGCCGAATGGCCTACTCCTGCACCTATTGTGTATTGTATATAAAGTTGACGACTTGGACATGGTGATGCACTGCCTGGACGGAGCAGTAGAAAGGATGGTGCAGGTAGATGTTCATATGTTACTCTAATACAGAGGGCTCTGTAAGTAGACCTGTGCGGAAGGCTACAGGAGAAAGCCAACACATCTACATAGTAAAATAGTTGTGACAACGGGAAGGTTGCCAGAGATCGTGTCATACGGTCATAAGTCATAAGTGATAGGAATAGAATCAGGGCCATTTGGCCCATCAAGTCTACTCCACCATTCAATCAAGGCTGATCTATCTCTCCCTCCTAACCCCATTCTCCTGCCTCCACCACATAACGCCCGACACCTGTACTAATCAATAATCTATCTATCTCTGCCTTAAAAATATCCACTGACTTAGCTTCACTTCTGGAGCACTGGTTTTGGCACAGGGCTCTGTGCGACCTCTCCCTTCTGGAGTGCTAGGCCTGTCCAAATCTGTTTGCAGATTCTGAATCCATCCATGATACATTGCCAGAAGACCGTTGTTGCTGCTTCCACTGCAACATAGCAATCACCTCTAATGTTGGAATACCACGTCAGAGTGAGGTCATACGTGACGTCAGAGTGAGGTCATACGTGACGTCAGAGTGAGGTCATACGTGATAGTTGGTAGGTGGAGTGATGGCAGTGCGGTGGGTAAGTAATGCTTAAGGTTAATGGTGCACTTAGTGACACGTGCTGTGTGTATCCACGATCACTATTTTCATTCTGGCTGGAGGTGACGAGGCTTGCCGAGTCTCTCAGTAGCCCATTATTCTCGCCTCAAAGTGATTGCTGGACTGCTGGGGCAGTGGCTGGTGGCTCTATAATGCAAAAATCATGCGAACCCTCCAACAAAACTCACCTCCCTTTCCTACCAGAGTGACAGTGCCTTTGTTTTTGCATATCATAAACTAAAACACTGGCGGTCTCTCATTAGGAATGGACTGAGGAATATGCTGTTTGACCCGTTGAGCCTGTTCTGCTAACTAATAAAATCATGCCTGATCCTGCTCTCTTCCAGTCCAATTTTTCACCATCTCATCATTACCAGTGATTCTCTTCCTAATTAAAAAACTTCCTCTTTCAGCGTTGAATACATTAATAGATTATGTCTCAACAGCTATCGCTGCCAAGAAATACAAGACTCACAACCTTTTGAGAGACAACATTTGTCTTCATCTACTCCTCATTCCATGTTAAATGGGCATCCCTTTATTCTGAGACTATGCCTTCTGGTCCAAGACTCTTCAATGAGGAGAAACATCCTCCCAGTATTTATCTTCTCAACCATCCTAATAGTCTTACGTGTTCCAAAAAGATCACCTCTCATTTTTCTTAATACCAATGAATACCGACCCAACCTATCCCATGTTAAACAATCTTTCCATACCGGGATCATCCTAGAGAACAGAGCTAATAGGCCTTTCCTTAAATGAGAGGTCCAAATCTGTACATAGTACTCAAAATGTGTTTTCATTAACACCTTGTATATTTGTAGTAAGACTCCCCTTCTTTTATACTACAACCAGCTTGTAATAAAACCCAGCATTCTAGAGCTGCGACATCATGTTGCAACTGCATAAGATGTTAGTGAGACGTCGTTTGGAGCATTGTGTGCAGATCTGGCCACTAGGTTGTAGGAGGGATGTGATTAAGCCAGAGAGGGTGCAGAATAGATTCACAAGGATGCTGTCTGGTCTGGAGGACTTAAGTTATTAGAAGTGACTGGAAAGACTGGGACTGTTTTCCAATTAGTGAAGGAGGCCAAGGGGTGACTTTGTGGAGCTTTATAACATTATGTGAAGCATAGACGGTGTAGATAGTCACAGTCCTTTCCCAAGGTAGGGCTGTATAAAACCAGAAGGCACACGAGTAAGGTGAGAGGTTGGCATTTATAGGGGACCTGGGCTAATTTTTCACGCAGAGGTTGATGGGTATAAGGAACACACTTCCAGAGGAAGTAGGTAAAGGGGGTACCATTACAATATGGATCGGAAAGGTTTGGAGGGATATTGGCCAAATACGGGAAATGGGGCCAGCTGAGGTAGGCACCTTGGTTGACCAAGATGATTGGTGCTGAGGGACCTGTTTCCATGCTGTATTTCTCAAAGACTATTACATTCATCTTCAACATTACTTGCTGCACTATGTGTTTTCATGAATGAGAATCCCCAAGTCTCTCATTAATATTTTTATGGGAAAGATACTGCATGTATTCTTAAGAATGACAAAGGCAATTTTGTTTAGTTTAGTTTAGAGATACAGCACGGAAACAGGCCCTTTGCCCCACCACGCTGACCAGCATTCACCACACATTAACACTATCCTAGACACACAAGGGACAAGTTACAATTTCACCAAGCCAATTAACCTACAAACCTGTACGTCTTTGTAGTGTGGGAGGAAACCGGAGCTCCCGATGAAAACCCACACAGGTCATGGGGAGAATGTGCAAACTCCGTACAGACAGCACCTGTAGTCAGGATTGAACCCTGGACTCTCCCACTCTAAGGCAGCAACTCTACCACTGCGCCACCGTGCCGCCAATGAAGTGGGACTTTTAATTTACCTGGATCATTTATATCCAAGAGAGAATCAGGGAATCATAAATATTAATTTCTTGGAGTTTTCAAATAATTTCTTACATTATCATCAAAGATTATTGCATTTGTGGTGAAACTGTGAGCAGAATATTGCTGATGATTTCCTCTGCAAGTGTATACCTGCAGTACGTGATTAACAACGTGTGAACTGACATGGCCCTATTCTGAATAAAATAATGTTTCAATATTCTTTGTGGAATACCCCAAATGATATAAGTGTTGTTAAAGTTATAGTCTTGACTTAAATGTCTTTGTGATGCAAAGGGAAATCTGAACATATATTCTTCTCAAAGAGTTGCCTTTCCACCACCCACGTCTCGAGAGATATAGGAGGGAGAGCGGGAAGCAGAACAAGTTCTGTGTAATCTATCAGACGGTGGTTTAAAGGGATGTTCTTGTGCTGATTATATTGATTAGTACGGGTGTCAGGGGTTATGGGGAGAAGGCAGGAGAATGGGGTTGAGATGGAAAGATAGATCATGATTGAATGGTGAAGTCGACTTGATGGGCTGAATAGCCTAATTCTGCTCCTGGAACATGAATTTATATACACAAAAGAATGGAATAAGGAAGAGTATTCCTGGAACCTCTTTCGATTGACTTTCTGGAAGTGTGATTGAATCTATTAAATTAATTCATGAATGGTTTTAACTCTTGGATGCATTACCATTACGTTGCTTGGCGTTGTAGCATTAAGGAGCTGTCCCACTTTCATGACCTAATTCACGACCTCTGCCGAGTTTGCCCTTGACTCATGCTCGCAGCATGGTCGTCACGAGGTTGTAGGACGTCATAGGAGGTCATAGGAGGTCGTAGGTAGGTCGTAGCAGGTTGTGATGCTAGTCATAGGTACTGGTGGCATCAAGTAGGAAGTTCGTAAGTTCTCCCCGTGACCTGCGTGGGTTTCCTCCGAGATCTATGGTTTCCTCCCACACTCCAAAGACGTGCAGGTTTGTAAGTTAATAGGCTTGGTAAAAGGAAATATTGTACCTAGTGGGTGTAGGATAGTGTTAATGTGCGGCGATTGTGGTCGGCGCGGACACGGTGGGCCAAAGGGCTCTGTATCTCAAAACTAAACAAAACTAAATAAAGCTCCAGACTCTTTAATATCATGAAATCCAACTAGCATCGGAGGAAATTATGTAAATAGAACCAGCATGAGAAACGTAGACAATTAAGTAACATTGACTACCACAGGAGGCCTCGGGCAAAAACAAATAATAATTTCAAAATTCTGTTTGGTCTCAAACTTAATATTAGAAATACATCCAGTTTTGGGAGCTGGAAGTCGCTGGCAAGTCCAACATTCATTTCCCAATATTAATTGCTTTTGAGAAGTTTGCTTGTGAGTTCCTTTCTTGCATTACTGCCAGACTCCCGGAGAAGGTGTTCCCACATTACTGTTGCAGAGAGAGTTCCAGGATTTAGACCCAATTATCATTAAGAAATGTGATATTTTTACCACAGGATGGTGTGCAATATGAAAGGGAACAGGCAAGTGGTTGTGTAGCATTTTCTAACATTCACATAGCGAGCAACGATAGTGAGCCAAAAAAAAATGTAGATAGAAAAGAGGGTAAATGAATGTTCAGTAATTATTTGGTGTTCACCAGGGATACTGCCAACCAAACTGAAGGAGCAGGTTGATTGGAGCATCTGCATACACTTTACACCAAGGAGCACCTGCACCTTGATGTGCATGTTGAATAAAGAAAACAAACAACTCAATGCAACTGGCCTAGATACCTGGCAAGATTTATATGAGTAGGAAGAGAGCAGGGGCTGCATATTTCTGTTAAAATGACATTCAGCACTGTTGCTGCAGCTGCTAGACCACCCCATTTTATTATCCACGTTCTTCTTGCAAATTACTGATTTCTGCAGAGCTGGCTGCTGGCAACCAATAATGACAATCTTGCCAACACTGCATGTTGACGTTCCACATGCTTCACTGTACTTAGCTATTTATGAGACAGTACGTCTTTGGTAAGTGCCCCTCCTCTTATTACATGAAACAGCACTTGGCTTTTCCTTCCTTTGAGGTGAATGTGACAAATGCAGAAACAAATGTTAGGCTCAGACTGCGCAATCTTTTCTGAACTGAATACAAGACCAATGGCATCAGTAATTTGCCAATGGCAGTGAGCCTTGGCGTAAATAGCAGTTCACTGACTCCCCTCGATGCAGCCGATTTGGCCAATATAAATATGGGATGAAAATTTATTTTTGGAACCTGAAGCTTTTCAGGCCTGTGGAAAAGTTTTAATGACCACTTGCTTCTCTACTAATTCAAAAGGACTATTTTTACTCCTTTTCCATTTATACCTACTCCGCATCAATGTCTAATCTGAGCCTTGATATAAGGCCCAAGGAACAGGGGGATGCAGAAATGTTATTATATTCGAGTGTAACACTATCCATGTTATGCTAGTTAATGGTTCTATTTGTGGACCTGCATTCAATATTTAATGATGGTATTTGTCTTCAAATTGATCATCTTACATCGCGATATCATAGGTAGCTACTAATGAGGAAAGCGATTTAATCCATCAGGATTAAAGATGTACATTTCTCCAGCATGTTATAAAAATGTCCCTATTGAACAACCATTCTTTATGTTCACTGCTATTTTGAAGAAGTGTTCCTCAAACAATTATAGATCTATCATTCACCTTGTTAACTGAAGACTTTCTTCACTCTTCTCCTGATATAAACTGAAGTAATGATCGATATAAATCATACCTATGCTTATATATTTCCATAATGTTATCTTTTGGCTGGTTTTATTCACAGTTCAAGAGCTCCTTTAGCTCTAGTTCTTTCTCTTCCTTAACCCCTTTGACATTATGGATCAACGGAATAGGCTGCACCATCTCTATGGTTTTGAATGCTTCCTTTTGACTATCCTGGTGATGACAACTGAGCATATTCAAGCAGAAGATAGACACAAAATGGTGGAGTAACTCAGCGGGAGAGGCAGCATCTCTGGAGAAAAGGGATGGGATTCCAGAGATGCTGCCTGATCAGCTGAATTACTCCAGCATTTTGTGTCTATCTTCGGTGTAAATCAGCATCTACAGTTCCTTCCTACACATAATCAGGCAGAAGTTTGATCAAGGCTCTATTCAGTTTTCACATGACATCTACCGACATGTGCTTAATGGACCTAGTAATGTAATTAATCATTCTGCTTGTGTTACTCCACACGTATTCAGTATGTCATGTGCCAACACTATGATCACATACAGATGTACTTCCATTTCAGTTCTGCTCTTTCTGGTTCATCATTCTGGTTTCTTGCACGCCCATGGTTTATGGTAGTTATTATTTTCTCCAACCAATGTCTAACGTCTAATTTAATCTACCGTACGTCTAGTTTTCCTATTTGCAGATTTTTATCTAGCTCTCTTTATAAATCTTTGGCTATCTCTAACACCTTTTATAATTTGACCAGATTGAGCATGGTGTCTGAATCCAAATCATTAATGTCGGTTAGGAACAGTTGGTAGGAAGGAACTGCAGATGCTGGTTCACACCGAAGATAGACACAGAAATCCGGAGTAACTCAGCAGGACAGGCAGCATCCCTGGAGAGAAGGAATGGGTGATGTTTCGGGTCGAGGCCCTTCTGGTCTGAAGAAGGGTCTCGACCTGAAACGTCACCCATTCCTTGTATCCAGAGTTACGCCAGGATTTTGTGTCTATCTTAGGAACAGTTGGGTTTGGCGCTAAACCTTAGAAAACTCCATCTTGACAATTGGGCACAATGGGAATCAAAACATGCAGGGGTTGTGTCTCAACGTAGACTAAAGGCACATGATATATTGATTAATGGAGCAGATTTGAAGGCATCTGTAATTCACTTCTTCTATTTCCTATATTATTGTGCTCTTGTTTTTGATATCAGTAACAATCTCCCATGAGAAACTTTCCAATGGCCATTTGGAAATCAATCCACACCATGTTATATAGTTTTCTACTCCAACTTGGGAGATCAAATTTTCATAAAATTAAACAAGGTGGTAAGACAATATATTTCTGTTTTCAAACTACATTGATACTTTTTACTGAATCGTGTTTCAGTAGGGTGTTACAAAACTTACCTTTAGCGAGGCTGCAGATCTGCCACTGCTCGTGTGCGCGACTTTGGCGCCTTTGAGAGGGGGGCGGGTTTAAAATGCCGTTTACTTCAGACCATTCAAATCGATTAATCTCAGGGGATTTAGTTGTTGAAGAGAAATCGCTCCGACATTTGTTTTATGGAGGTATTTTTAAACTGCGCTGAATAATTTAATTGCTAGAGTGAATTAAAAATCATCTTCTAAAGCCGTGAACGCTGACAACAGGACGGATCTTACGTAGGGGACAGAAGAAGGTACACAGTTTATTTTTACAAAAAAACGTGCTTCTTAGGAAGCCTTTAATCAAAATTTCATGTTGCGAAAAGGTGACTTAAAAAATATACGAACCGGCAGTATTTTTCCTGCCGACTGGGGGTTAAATTCACCGCAAACCGCAACGTTCCAAACGATCATTTTCCACAAAAACCCACACGCTAGATGATTAAAATGGCCATTAATTTATGGGAATTAAACAGTAAATTCCTTCAATTTGGCCTATAAATTCATGACAATGAGATTTAAAAATTATGTTATATTGTGAATTCTTGTGTTAATGTTATTTGGACACTTAGGCTTTTAAAAAAAATGTTAACCTTTTCTTAAGAAATGGATGGATGTTTAGATCTAGTAATTGAATTTTGTAATTAGCTACAATTAGGTAACTAACTAATTATATGCTTTAATTTCAGGTAATCCAAGTACAATAGTTTCATATTTGTTTCAGAATGCTTCAATCTATAATAACTGAAAATTTCATTCAGTTCTCTTAATTTTTAAGAAAGTTATGGGCTTTTGACTGTCCTGTAGGTTCTACTTTAGTTGTACACTTGGTGAGACCACACCTGGAGTATTGCGTGCAGTTTTGGTCTCCAAATCTGAGGAAGGACATTATTGCCATAGAGGGAGTGCAGAGAAGGTTCACCAGACTGATTCCTGGGATGTCAGGACTGTCTTATGAAGAAAGACTGGATAGACTCGGTTTATACTCTCTGGAATTTAGGAGATTAAGAGGGGATCTTATAGAAACTTACAAAATTCTTAAGGGGTTGGACAGGCTAGATGCAGGAAGATTGTTCCCGATGTTAGGGAAGTCCAGGACAAGGGGTCACAGCTTAAGGATAAGGGAAATCCTTTAAGACCGAGATGAGAAAGACTTTATTCACACAGAGAGTGGTGAGTCTCTGGAACTCTCTGCCACAGAGGGTAGTTGAGGCCAGTTCATTGGCTATATTTAAGAGTGAGTTGGATGTGGCCCTTGTGGCTAAGGGGATCAGAGGGTATGGAGAGAAGGCAGGTACGGGATACTGAGTTGGATGATCAGCCATGATCATATTGAATGGCGGTGCAGGCTCGAAGGGCTGAATGGCCTACTCCTGCACCTAATTTCTATGTTTCTATGTTTCTTGATCACAGCTTTTGTGTTAAGTCAATGGAAAAGCAATAGGGAACAAGATGCTAATTTCTGAGTCTGAAAATGGCCATAACTTTTTTAATACTAAAGATATGAAAGCGAATTAGGTGTCAAGTTAAACTTATTTTTATGCTTTATCTGATGGGATAAATTGCAGACTTGATTTTTTAAATCTCAACATTTTGTAACATTGCTAGTTTCAGCAGGTTTGCTCCTAATCATTGATTCTAGTATTTTCCCAGATATTGCTCTAGGTTTCTGTTCATCCACTGGTTTTGTTTCTTTCTTAACTGTGGATATAAACCTGTTTATATCCACAGTAAAGAGAAGGCAGGTACGGGGTACTGAATTGGATGATCAGCCATGATCATATTGAATGCGGTGCAGGCTCGAAGGGCCGAATGGCCTACTCCTGCACCTAATTTCTATGTTTCTATGTTTGTTGGACCAACGCAAGCTTTACAGATCATCGGCCGGGAAGTGACGGGGATACACCAGTCAAGTAAGCAACACAGACACTTGACTTCCCCTGTGCCACCACTTCAATAAACGAAGTGTTGCACGGTGTTTTATACTGTGTGTGTGTCACTTATTCACATTCCACAGAAGTTAGTCATGGTCAGGTATACAGTCAATACTCATTACCACAGGATGCGTCTGAGCTTGTCTCTTGTCAATTAGTAGACACATTTCAAAGACACCTTATCAGTTGGTACTTTCACGACAAGATATCTCAAAGGCATCGGTCATTGTCTCAATATACAATGGCGTGCTGGGCTGGAGGGGAGAGTGGGATGCATGCAAGACTTCGGCCGTGGGTTTGAATCGCCCCATTCACGGGGTCTTTCAACGGCCGACGGAGGTTTCACCATCGGGAGCCTTGATTGTCTCGATGCGGCAGCTTGATTTTAAGCCTCGACGGGCGCAGAAAGCCCCCGCGAATGGGCCGATTTAGCCCTTAGAAAGCGGCTGATGAAGTCCGGATGACAAAACATGGGGGGGGATTGTCCCCCACCTCTCAAAGAATGGGGGGGGGGATCCCCCCTGTATTCCCCAGGATTTCCGCCCCTGTTTTAATTAACCTTTTCACACAGATGCTGCCTGGCCCTTTGATTTCCTCCAGCACTTTCTTTTTTGATATGTCTTTACAGTTAGATGATAAGAACAAAGTCCAAGATAATAATTGGATGTGTTTCTAAGCTGCAAAGTCTGAGTAATTTAGATCAAATCTATAGACAACAGACTGGGGTTTATTTCCATCCATTCACAATGCTTATCATGTTCTAGGTTAAATATTCTCCAAGCTCTGCTGTTGCTTGGAAGATTGCAAATGATGCAATAAATTAATAAGCTCCCTATCTTTCATTGCATTAACCATCACAGATAGGATTAAAGTTTCCTCTTCCCTGTTGGCTTTAAAGGGGAAAATTGAATTTGCTGTATCTGCCATTTATTTTTACACTCAGTCATTGGTTAAATATTTGATTACCTTATCATCATTCTGGTCCTAAACCTGCTCTGCAAACAACTGGTGCATGTATCGGCAGCGAACCGTGACTATTCTAACCCGTGAAACCCGCAGGAGAATCCAAAACTACTTCCTGCAACAATAAAAAGTTGAAAATGATTCAAAATTTGACATGAAATCCCCAGTCATATTGGTGAACATCCTGCTGGCTGGAGTCAACAGTTGCATAGGAATTGACAGCAGACATTGAAACTCCAGCAAGACTTAGACATCTGTGCACGTGCTGTTAAATGTGCTGCAGCTCAGAACTCACTGACAGGCAAGTGTAGGAGTATCTGTCACCATGCTCTGTCACACAAGGTCAGACCTAACGCAGGATATGTGATCACATTGATTTTTGTGCATATTCTAGGCTTCTCGATTACGAGGCAAAGAAGAAGGTAGGTGTTTTGTTGAATGATTTTACTGTCATGTAATGTTTTCGATTATTTATGTTTGTTTTCGTGTGCTTTTAATTAACTTTGTGTTTTTGTTAAAAATTATCAAGTACGTAAAAAATATATAACACATTAAACGTTAGAGGCATTTCATGACTGTTAAAACGCCTCAGTAGTTTGACATAAGGCAAAAACATCTGCCAGCGTTGCCTTATGAAAGCCTGCAAGGTCATTCTGGATATTGGCTTCTCTGTGCCATGTCACCTCTGGCCTATATGCTGTTGAGACCATTTCTGCCTGATTCTAGGGTGTGCAGGTCCTGCAGTATCAACTCAAGTGTGTGGAGATCCTGCAGCAACAGCCCTTCAGATCGGCACGAGTTAGTGAGGGAAGTTCAGAGATCCCAGGTGAACTTCTGGATGGTAGGCCAGGACCAGCATAACTGCACCGGTATGACAACTTGGTCAGGATCCCAGTCCATTAATTACATAATCTCACACATCCAATTCTCTTCCAAAAATAAATGTTGTCTGCTGATTGAAAGCAATGGAAAGTGTGGTACAGATTTGCGGAAAGTCATGTCATTTTCAGTGGGGAAGATTTATAATTGCTTTGCTGTAGTGCATTGAAAACTTAAACATCTCCATGTTGTTGTTTTTACAGGGCGAAAAGCTAGATTCACAGATTTCGGCCGGGTAATTATAGATTTCTTGTTGTTGCGCTTCCTGTGGCAAGTCTGCTAAATATAAAGCTGTGCATCAAGCTATAAACATATGATGAAATAACACATCATCGGAGAAAAGCAGCAAGATGTACTTTGGTTCAAGTGGACTTGAGCACTTTCTGTCACTGTAAGCAATCTCTCAGCAGAGCACAGTATGTCTTCTATTTTAATCTGCAGTGGCTTTACACAAAAAGAAACATGATATTCCTGCATTAAATTACTGAAACCATATATGGTAAGAAAGCACCTGTCTTGCTCTAACCTTGGTTAAACACAACAATCCACTAAGCACACATAAGCAAAATTGTTATTACTCAAAGAAAAACATATGGAGCACTGTGGACAGATCTGGTCTCCCAGCTATAGAAAGGATGTCATTGAGCTGGAAATGGTGCAGAGGAGATCGATGAAGATGTTACTGGGTTTGAGGGGTTTGAGTTATATGGAGAGGCTGGAGAGGCTGGGCCTTTATACACTCAAGTTTAGGAGGAATTCTTTTAGGACCGAGATGAGAAGATCTTTTTTCACACAGAGAGTGGTGAGTCTGTGGAATTCTCTGCCACAGAAGGTAGTTGAGGCCAGTTCATTGGCTATCTTTAAGAGGGAGTTAGATGTGGCCCTTGTGGCTAAAGGGATCAGGGGGTATGGCGAGAAGGCAGGTACAGGATACTGAGTTGGATGATCATATTGAATGGCGGTGCAAGCTCGAAGGGCCGAATGGCCTACACCTATTTTCTATGATTCTATGATTCTAGGCTGAGGGAAGACAGTGTAGAGGTTTGTGAAATCATGGAGGGCATAGATAAGGTGAAAAGCCACAGTCTTTTCCCCAGGGTGGTGAGTTTATAACTAGTGGGAATAGATTTTAAATGTATCTGAGGGGCAATGTATACAGAAAGAGGGTGGTGTAACTATGAAACAAGCTGCCAGATGAAGCGACAGAGATGGGTACAATTATGACATTTAAAGGAACCTGGACAGCTAGATGGAAAGGAAAGATTTGGAGGGATAAGAGGCCAGGTACGGCAAGTGGGACTGGCTCCATTAAGCAGCTTGGCTGACATGCATAAGTTGGGTTATATAGTCCTGTGACCTGATGACTCCAAGGATAGATTCATACTCTGGATCTTCTGCAACATTGTTCATAGGTAATCTTCACCTGAACATGTTTGCGTTGTTTAAATCCAAATGTGGGCTTGCACTTAAGACCGCTGTTCTGACTGGGAAATTTCCGTTATTGTAACCTTTGGAAATAGTTGATGTCAACAAAGGACAGTTGCAAATGCTTCTAAATTTCAGGCTCCAAAATGTGTATCTCACCTTGAATCGAAATTCCATCCAAAATGACGCGTAGGAATGGAATTGATAATGTGCCAGATCCAAGGAGAATGTATATGGGCCATAAAGTCTCATGCGACTTGAGGTTGGTGTAATGAAAGGTTGTGCCACATATTTCTCAGATTGCTTCTCGTATTTGTATAAATAACATAGTGGGCCATTTATTTCAGCGACTCTGCTGGCTCACAGAGATTTGTTCTCAGTCCCGTTTGCCCACTTTTCTCACCAACCCACGTGCATTTGGAATGTGGAAGGAAACTGAAGTGCCAGCAGGAATCCGTGCAGTTACAGAGGGAACATGTAAACTCTACACCGGCACCATCTGAAGTTGGTGTTGAACCAGGCTATCTGGAACTCTGGTGCACTGGCATTCATTGTTGCAACATACTTTGCCCCCTATAAATGACCTTGAATGGCAAGAGGCCTGCACCACTGATGGGCAAGTGATACTCATTACTGTTGGCTGAGTATTCACTGCCTCAATGTTGGGCAACTGTTCACTATTTCACTGTTTACCAGCTGTTCACTGCTCCACTGTTGGGCAATTGTTCCCCAATGCCATGATTTGGTGAGGCAAATGCGCATGTCTGCTGGTGAGAATAAAGCCTATTCTGCTCTTGAGCAGGAAACTTGCCACACTAATGAACAAGAGGCCTTTCTCAGTTGTGGCATAGCCCGTTAGAGAGAAGAGTTCATCTTACCGGCCAAATCGCCTGTTGCAGTGGTGGACAGAAACGTAGCCTGCTTGAGGTGCATCTCATTCAGCTGGAAGGTACACTGCTCACCCACAGAGAGACAAGAGAAAGGAAGCCTTTTTTTGTAGTTCCATCAGGATTACTGGTCTGCTCAGGTATAACATTAAAATCCAAACTGATCCTATATTGACCCTTAAACTGTTTTTCCTAAATCTAACCCGGTTGGAGACATTAGCTTTAGGTATGGAAGACTGAGAGGGATATAGATCAAACATGGGCAAGTGTGACTAGCTAAGATGGGCACTTGGTTGGCATTGGCAAGTTTGGGCCAAAGGGCCTGTTTCTGTGCAGTATGAATGTTTAGCACTTTGGCTTAAATGGTGAATTATCACATCCAAACACTGCTGATGAATCAGACTTGATATCCATGTTTAGTTTAGTTTAGTTTAGAGTTACAGCATGGAAACAGGCCCTTCAGCCCACTGAGTCTGCGCTGACCCGCGATCACCCCGTACACTGTCCTACTAGGGACAATTTACAATTCTTACCAAAGCCAATTAACCTACAGACCTGCACGTCTTTGGAATGCGGGAGGAAACCGGAACAGCCGGAAAAAAAAACAGGCGGTCACGGGGAGAACGTAAAACTCCGTACAGACAGCACCCATAGTCAGGATTGAAGTTTCACAGCCTCCCTCACTGTCTACTGCTGGCAGTAACCAATGCATTGAAATAAGATCTGAGCATAGCGGAATGTTGCTACCAAAGCAAACATTAGCAACTGAACACTACCTCTTGCCATGCATAATATTTACATTTATATTCATTTTCACTTAACATTAGCAGGCGTATAACTGCAGGTTCATGAAATAATGTTGTCACTGCTTTAATTAGCTGTCTTTCATCTGCTGATTACAGAAGCAAGATGCTCCAAATGGTACAGACCTTTCTTTGTGTTCTCTCCACCCAGTTCTCCCTATCCTAAACCTTATTTAATATCTAGCCTTTACCGGTTCTAATGAAAGGTCATTGAAATGCTAACTCCCATTTCCTTTCCTCAAATGCTGCCTGACTGCTGGTATTCTCCAGATTTCCTATTCATTTTATATTTCCACTCCTAATGCTATTTTGCTTTTGGTTTATTCTTAGATTTTGAACATAGTGCATTTACAATTTTGCAATGCCATTGGAGATACTGAAGAGGAATTAGGTAAATTTTTGAATGATCAGGGAAATTAGCACTGTGGGAAATGGACACAAATATTATGAGTCACAAAATGCTGGAGTAACTCAACGGGACTGGCAGCATGTTTCGGTAAAAGGAATGGGTGGCGTTTTGGGTCGAGATCCTTCTTCAGAATGTCAAAACATCACCCATTCCTTCTTGGCTGCCCTGTTGAATGACTCCAGCAGTTTGTGCCTATCTTCGCTGTAAACCAGCATCTGCAGTTCCTTCCTACACAATGAGGTGAGAACTGGAGCAGATCAGTTATGGTGGGATAGGCTTGAGAGGCCGAGTGGTCCACTTCCGCTGTTATTTTCTTATGTTCTCAAATTATACTATAGCCAAGTGACTTGCGAGGCCATTTCACAAAGTAGGTAAAAGTCAATCATCTTATGATGGGTCTGGGGTTACACAGAGGCCAGACTGGATAAAAATAGCACATTTCCTTTCCTGAAAGACATTGGACAGTTTATGATTCTACTCTGATGGAAAATGCAGTGAAATATTTAAATTAGCTGATCATTCATAGTATTTTTTATTTCCAGAGCTTTAGGTGTCCAGAGGTTTTCTATTTTAATTCAAAAGAAATGTATTTTTTTTCTCAAGAGATCAAAGAGAATGTAATGTTAGCCCTCTCCTTACAAAGAATATTAATTATCAACGGCAAATAAAGAATGACTTTGGCCAATGAACCTTGGCTCTGCTCTGACAACTAACAATCATGATAATTGTGAGATACGCTTTGTGCTCACAATCACTGCTCAAAGACTAAATCTTGGAAGCAAGAGTTTCTTTATTCCTCACGAATCTGCAGACCCGGGTGCCTCTCCAAGTCGAGACACACCGAAGCCAAAGAAGTCATCCCCCTTTATACACAGAATTTTACATTCAACCTCCCCTCCGGACCCTTCTCCAATCAGGGTCTGAGGTGCACAATCTGTAGGTACATCCCCCCGTACATCCTCCTGTACCTCCCATATCATACATCGCATGTTCAAACATGTTCATGGTAATGAGCAGTTTCTTGACCAGGGGTGTGTTGTAATATTCATTTATTCTATTAAGCATGCTCAGTTGCTCATGACCTACCCTAGTTTTACTCACCTCCTAGTGAACCCTCTCCGTTCTCCTATATCAGTACTAAAGCTAAGCTATAGTGACAAGGGTCCCATCTATCACTCCATTCCACTGATAGGGATCTCTCTACATCACTCCCTTCTACCGCTATACAATGCTATTACTTCTTACTCAAGGACTCAAGGATGGGTCTGGTAACCTTTAGACACAGCTGTGTCAGAACCCTCTCTCCGGCCCCTCTCAGTTCGAATTCTCTTTAAAACTCCTTACTTTAATGGGGTTTAATCACTTTATCCCTCACAATAATCATATGAACTGAATGCAAAATATCCCTCTCTTTTACCTCACTGCCTAACATGTCTTTTATGTTTAAAAAAATACTTAAATATATTAGTTTTACATTAGTAAATGGGCCAACCTGACATAAAAAATTAATGTATCCTACAGAGCTAATCATCCTCAGGGATATTGACTAATTAAGGTAATGCCCGATCATAGCATATAAAGATAATTAGCAGCACAATTATTGTTTCTTTTTAAAAAAGCACACTTGCCATCAGGCACTTGAGATCAAGCGTTACAAACTTGCAAACTTGCCTTCTGTGTTAATTAATTATCTATTGCTATGATAATTGACTCTGAAGAACCTTTAGGATAACTTTGTAAAATTTCAGCCACCAGCCAATGCACTGTTATCAAGTACATTGCATATTACCAACACAATTAACATCATTAAGTGCAGTTTCCACCATAACATGCTCCCTGGTCGCTAAATAACATACTGTTTGTGCATTTGGCTACTAAGAGTGGAATATTTTCCATTGGCCTACTCGGGACATGATATGCTGCAGTGAATGTAACTTGCAAAACAAGTTTGAAAGCCTGGGGTAATAGAATCACAGAAGTAAAGGAAAGAGCGTTTGCGTAATTTACAAGGAGGGAGACATCAAGGTTCCTCTATTTTCCTCCCTACTAATGCCTCAGATGGATTCCTGTTGGTGAATTTGAATGTGCAGTTGGGGACTGGACATGCAGTGGCTTGCAAAAGTTTTCATACCCCTTGAACTTTTCCACATTTTGACACGTTACAACCACAAACGTAAATGTATTTTATTGAGATTTTATGTGATAGACCAACACAAAGTGGTGCATAATTGTGAAGTGGAAGAAAAATGATACATGGTTTCCAAATTTTATTACAAGTAAAAAACTTGAAAGTGCGGCATGCAAAAGTATTCAGCCCCCCTGAGTCAATACTTTGTAGAACCACCTTTTGCTGCAATTACAGCTGCAAGTTTTTTGGGGTATGTCTCTACCAGCTTTGCACATCTAGAGACTGAGATTTTTGCCCATTCTTCTTTGCAAAATAGCTCAAGCTCAGTCAGATTGGATGGAGAGCGTCTGTGAACAGCAATTTTCAAGTCTTGCCAGAGATTCTCAATTGGATTTAGGTCTGGACTTTGATAGGGCCATTCTAACACATGAATATGCTTTGATCTAAACCATTCCATGGTAGCTCTGGCTGTATGTTTAGGGTCATTGTCCTGCTGGAAGGTGAACCTCCGCCCCAGTCTCAAGTCTTTTGCAGACTCTAACAGGTTTTCTTCCAAGATTGCCTTGTATTTGGCTCCATCCATCTTCCCATCAACTCTGACCAGCTTCCCTGTCCCTGCTGAAGAAAAGCATCCCCACAGCATGATGCTGCCACCACCATGTTTCACAGTGGGGATGGTGTGTTCAGGGTGATGTGCAGTGTTAGTTTTCCGCCACACATAGCGTTTTGCATTTAGATCAAAGACTTCAATTTTGGTCTCATCTATTGACTATTGGCAGTTCAATAATGTATTGGATAGTTATGCTCATTCTGTTTGCACCATCAGATGAGATGTTATGACCATTTGCAATCATCACTGGGCCTGAGCAAAGGATGAATCATGACAAATATGCTGCATTTTGTCGTGCATTTGTTCAAACACCAAAAACCAGCGAGTATTAGTGAGGTGGGGACTTGCCTTTCCAAATAACTCGAGTGTCAGACACAAAATGCTGGAGTAACTCAGGACAGGCAACAACTGTTTCGTGTCTCGATCTGAAACGTCACCCATTTCTTCTCTCCAGAGATACTGCCTGTCCCGCTGAGGTACTCCAGAATTTTATGTCTATCTTCAGTATAAACCAGCATCTGAGGTTCCTTCTTACATTAAGATCATCTCTCTAAAGATCCTCGGATGGTTTGAACCACCACTACATCACAAATTTCTCTGCCTTTAAAACATCAATCTGTGCTTGATTTAGGCACAATTCCAAAATTCCAGCATTTGCTGTTCCTCGCATCTCCAAACCAGCAGACAAGTTTGGAAAGTAATATAGGTGAAAATTACGTGGGAAATTATTATTTTATTGAAGAGAGCTTCCATATAGGACTATAAACAACTGTAATTGCATCTATCTGACAAGGAAGTACATGCCTGGACAATCACTTTATCTGTTGTAACTACTTAGATATTTTTATTGCAAACTTATCAGTGTGAACAGCCTTGATGTTTTTATATGTCACGATTGGAATGCAAATGTTTCCATTGCCTCTGAGTTGTTATTGTTCAGCCTGTAAGGCAGTTCCCAAATTCCATCTTTTAAATATTATTTAGGCATTATTTAGGAATTTCAGATCGGGCAATGAATAAAGTAAGCCAACTAGAAAATTAGTCGATTTAATCTCCTGTGATACATCAGGAAACACTGCACAGAACTAACTGGCTTAGAGAAGAAAAAAAGTCAAACAGGAAAATGTGCATCATTTTAAATGCACCCTAATAACATGCTACATTTCATAGCAAAGAGCAATGGAATATTGCCATGGCAACAAGACAATATCATGGGTCTCCGAAGACACTTCAGGTGCGTTGGAAATGGGCAAATATTTCACAATGAACAATTGATCATCTCATATTGTGAGGGGCAATAATATAATTACACCACGGAGACTTACTCAGGTTAAGTGTCCGGCAGTTCTGAGATGTGTGGTGAATCGTGGATAATAAAGGAATCTTCCAATAGTTTCATTTTGTATTCTTGACATTTACGTTCTCTGTACGTCGCATATTAATTAACTCCCACAAAATGAATCCTATGATATTGTACTAATCATAATCTCACTAGATGAATCTTGCAGGCATGGAGGAGAATGGCGATTTCTTTTACATTGATGAAAACAATGAAAAGTGATTCCTCAATATCTGTTTATCTTAATATTTTGATTGCTGTCTTTAGATTATACATAGAGTCATAGAGTTTAACAGTGTGGAAATAGACGGTTCAGCTCAACTTGCCCACACAGGCCAACTTGTCCCATCTGCACTAGTCCCACCTACCTGCTTTTGGTCCGAATCCCTCTAAACCTGTCCTATCCATGTACCTGCACATGTACTAGGTAATCCAAGCAAGAATCTTTACATCTCTCAAAGGGCTTTACTTCAAGAGTAACCTTTTGATGACTATCCCTGTCAACTACTATTATTATTTTAATTTCCTCGCTGTTGATGTTTGTTTCATAACAATGCTAGTTTGTCACTGCGACTTTAGTTAACACAAATAATGATGACAAACCTATGGACAAGATCAGTCAAGAGAAAGTTCATTTTAATGCTGCATGTTTGCCTTAGGGTTATTTTATCACTCAGCTCAATGCAATGTGTGTTGGGAGGGTTATCTTGCTTCAGAGTTTAAAATTATAAATATTTACTTAATGTGCAAGGCTTGATAAAAGTGGCAAGCAGTTTGAGAGTCAGGTGCAAAAAATGGAGAGCACTTGGAGAAACTCAATGGGTCAGGCGGCATCTGAAGAAGGGTCTCGACCCAAAACTTCACCCATTCCTTCTCTCCAGAGATGCTGCCTGTCCCCCTGAGTTACTCCAGCATTTTGTGTCTATCTGTAGAGGGAACTGGACAGTTGATGTTTCGGGTCAAGACATTTAATCTTGATTGAGAATTAACTACTTACAGTATTTCAATTTAAATACCCTTAGGCCCACAAACCACACTAGACTAATCAAAAACAATGTCCCCTTCTTCTTGAGTAGCCGTTCAGTATTGGCAGTGACTCATTTCCCATTGCGAGGAGTGAAATGGGGAGTGAATAGTGAAAGACCTGGATGTAGTGAATGTGGAGAGGATGTTTCCACTAGTGGGAGAGTCTAGGACCAGGGACCATAGTCTCAGAATAAAAGGATGTACCTTTAAGAAAGGAGATGAGGAGGAATTTATTTAGTCGGAGGGTGGTGAATCTATGGAATTCATTGCCACATGAAGGCTGTGGAGGCCAAGTCAATGGATATTTTTAAGACAGAGATTGACATATTCTTGAATTGTAAAGGGGTCAGGGGTTATTGGACAAAGGCAGGAGAGGGAGAGATAGATCAGCCGTAATCGAATGGCCTAATTCTGCCGCTAGAATTTATGAACTTTTAAGTGGAAGGTACCTGTGCTTGAATTATTTTACCGTGAGAACGGTGTTTGAATTACAGCTGCTGCTTTCGTTATCTAGAAAAATTTACCTCTACTGCCTAACAAGTAGAAGGCAAAAATGCATTTAATTGTTTTAATTTATGTTTTTAATTTAGAATAAATTCCTCTGAACATATAGGAATGATGTATCCTTCAAGGCCAAGTCAGCAAAATTTTCATCAATGCAAATTCTTGACAATGTTATGAGCTGTTATTAAAAATAACATGACAGTTCATCCTAATTATCATCACCACTACTGGGCCTTTCATCCTCGGGATTGAAGTTACTGGATCAAAATAGCAAAATGTCAAATATTATCAGTCTTACTTGAAAGAAAATTAAATTAAAACTTAATCCTGGACAATCACAAATGACATTTGTGTGTTTCAAAGATTCCAGGTTCATTCCCCTTTAAATTATCCAAAATGACTAGTTTTGTCTAATATTAAACATCACTAAAAACCCTGTTGGTGGTGCAGCGGTAGAGTTGCTGCTTTACAACACTTGCAGCGCCAGAGACCCAGGTTCGATACCGACTACAGGTGCTGTCTGTATGGAGTTTGTACGTTCTTCCCGTGACCGCATGGGTTTTCTCAGTGATCTTCGGTTTCCTCCCACACTCCAAAGACGTACAGGTTTGTAGGTTAATTGGCTTTGTATAAAAATGTAAATTATCCCGAGTGTAGTGTGTGTAGGATAGTGTTCATGTTCGGGGATTGCTGGTCGGTGTGGTCTCAGTGGGCCGAAGGGCCTGTTTCCATGCTAAACGAAACGTCGACAAAAGAACCTGGACAAAAGAATGTCATAAGGTCATGAGTGGTGGGAGCAGAATTAGGCCATTTGTCCCATCACATCCACTCTGCCTTTCAATCCTGGCTGATCGTGTTGAAATTATGGCGGAATGTGTGAATTGTGAAAGGCAGAGCAGGAGGTCACATCCTCCAGTCCAGGGGAGAAAATAGGAAGGAAATCAAATCACAAGTGGAGCTAATACTACAGCTGGATGACTGATACAGACATATCAATCAAGTTACCTGACATTGTAGCCAGATGGAAAACGAGGTGCTGTTCCTCAAATTTGCATTGAGGAGGCTGCACACCAATAGGTCAGAGTGGTGTGAGTGGGATGGGTAATTAAAGTAGCAGGCAATAGGAAGTTCAGTGTCTCCAGTGCCGCAAAATGACCACCCAATCTGCCTTTAGTTTTTCCAATTCTCCAATGCAATTAAGTGTTACTTGTTCTGCTGGAAACAACATTGGCACCATGGTTTCTGCTTTGCTAAATTCTGATTGAAATGTTTATTACAATCTACGCTATGGAATGTTCACGGTTTCTAACATTCTACTTTATTTTAGAGCATGTTAAAGCATTAATGATGAACTGTAGCAATATTATGTTAACTGGAGATGTTGAATTTAAATAATAGTTTCAGACATTTTGCTTGTAATCTTATTTCATTCAAGATGGCCAATTTTACTGTTACTACATCTTGAAATATGAATATTTTTAATATTCTGTGGGTATTTTTTGCTTGATACCATTGATCTTTCTGCAAACTTGGCAAGATTATTGTGGCTGTTATTTTAGTAAGAAGGAACTGCAGATGCTGGAGAATCGAGGGTACACAAAAAGCTGGAGAAACTCAGCGGGTGCAGCAGCATCTAAGGAGCGAAGGAGATAGGCGACGTTTCGGGTCGAGACCCTTCTTCAGACTGGTCAGGGATCAGGGAAACGAGAGATATAGACGGTGATGTGGAGAGATAAGGAACAATGAGTGAAAGATATGCAAAAAAGTATCGGTGATAAAGGGAACAAGCCATTGTAAGCTGTTTGTGGTGTGAAAATGAGAAGCTGGTGCGACTGGGGTGGGGGAGGGAGATAGAGATAGAGGGAATGCCAGGGCCCGAGGGCTGAGGGAGAGGTGGGAAGAGGAGGAGACAGCAAGGGTTAACAGAATTGAGAAAATTCAATGTTCAAGCAGAGGATGCAGACTCCCCAAGCGGAATATGAGGTGCTGTTCCTCCAGCTTGCGGTGTTGCTCACTCTGGCCGTGGAGGAGGCCCAGGACCGAGAGGTTGGATATGGAATGGGAGGGGGAGTTGAAGTGCTGAGCCACCGGGAGGTCGGGTTGGTTATTGCGGACCGAGCGGAGGTGTTCGGCGAAGCGATCGCCAAGCCTCCGCTTGGTCTCACCGATATAGATCATCTGGCATCTGGAGCAGCGGATGCAGTAGTTGAAGGTTGGAGGAGGTGCAGGTGAACCTCTGTCGGACCTAAAGGACTGCTTGGGTCCCTGAAAGGAGTGGAGGGGGGAGGTGAAGGGACAAGTGTTGCATTTCTTGCGGTTGCAAGGGAAAGTGCCCGGGGAAGGGGTAGAGCGGGAGGGGAGGGAAGAATTGACAAGGCATCACAACGTGTCCTTTTTGTGCAAATATTGTGCATATATCTATTGTGCTCTTGGTTGTATGTGTACATAATGTGTAATACGCTAAATGGTTGTATACCTTAGGTATGCAAGCAAAGAATCTCAACTGTGCCTTGTCACATGTGTTCCAGTCCGTTCCACCAAGTCTGCAGTAAAGAGATATTGCATTGCGAGTAACAGAGGTGGAGTGACCATGTGGAAGGGATGAAGGGGTTCTTTACTCCTCTGGTCAGAGACTAAGTGCAAATTGGCCAGAGAGGAAGTGAGGGGGAGAAGTGTCCAACGGGACAGTAAAGTGCATCAATGTTACAGTGTGTTCTGTGCTCAATCATTAAATTGGGGCAGGGACAGAATACCAGATGGATTGTGCTGTGTTAACACACAGCTGTTAGAATCAGACTGAATTTCCTATGTTCATGCAGGGAAATTATTGTGAAAGGCGATGGCTTTTTAGGCAAATATTGAGCAGATATCTATTATGCTCTTGGTTGCATGTGTGCATAATGTGTAATATGCTGATTGATTATTGGGTAGAAGCCTCTGGAGTGGGCACAAAAAGCTGGAGTAACTCCGCGGGTCAGGCAACATCTCTGTAGAAAAGAAGGTGGTGACATTTTGGGTTGAGACCCTTCTTCAGACTGAGAGTCAGGGGAAAGGAAACTACCCTTTCTGGCTGCCTGTCTGACCCGCTGAGTTACTCCAGCTTTTTGTGTCTATCTTCGGTTTAAGCCAGCACCTGTCTCAGTGCCTCCTTGATAATGGACATTTCAGATCATGTGGGCAATGAAAGGCTATAGCTTCCATGGAGATAGTAGCAATGAGTAAGTAAAGTAAAGTAAATTTTATTTATATAGCACGTCTAAATCAACTCGCATTGAAACCAAAGTGCTTTACATAAAATAAATAATAAAGTTTCCGTACATCCATAGAAAAAATTAAAAATAAGAAAAATGACACAACACATTATAGAATTCAACATGAACGTCCCCCCACAACAGAATCAAAATTTTCCACTGTGGGGAAAGGCATCAAAAAGTTTAGTCCTCTTCTTCTGTGAAAGCACCCGAGGTTGGGGCCTATTTGTGGCCTCCACAGCCAGTCCGATGTTTTCAGGCCCTCTTTGCCGGAAAGCTGGAACTCCGGTGTCCGGTGAACATTCCTCGGCGGCTTGGAAATGTCTGGACTGGCCGCTTCCTCCCCGGGGGACCGCGGCACTCGTAGTCCTCAGGCCGCGTTGGCTGGAGCTCCGACGCTGGCGATCTCGGATCCCAGGCTCCGCGGAGTTCCAAATCCAGCGCTGCCCGCGGCTGGATGCCCGCAGCCACAGCTCCGCGTTGTTGGGAGTCGGTGGTCACAGCGCTCCGGAGCTTACCGCACGGCGACCCGGTAAGGCATCGCCCGCTCGCTGATGGTGTCCCAGCGCTGTGCCGCCGCCGAAGCTGTAATCCCGGCCGGTCCCGACAGGAAACGCCGCTCCAGTTACGATGGTAGGCCGCGAGGAAGGGGCGAAGAAACAGCTCGGAGGGAAGCTGCCTCTCCGACCAGGTAGGGACTGGGAAATAAAGTTCCCCTCCCCCCCACCCCCCACATATAAGACCTCCGACTAACATTTGTTTTTTCTAACAGGACTAAAAATTAAAATTAAAAAGGGTGAAAGGGCGGACTGCAGGCAGTATTTTTAATGGAATTTAATGCTTTTTCAGGTGAAGTAACACATCTAAAACCTGAAGTATCAAGTGGTATATGTGAAATTATATCAGCAGGACTGTCCCTGTAAGGCGAAGGATAATGACTAAATTGCTACATCACATATAGGCTCTACAGTTAAAATAACTGCTAAATCTAAGGAACAATGAGTTAAAGATATGCAAAAAAGTATCGGTGATAAAGGGAACAAGCCATTGTAAGCCTTGGGGCACTTTCCCTTGCAACCGCAAGAAATGCAACACTTGTCCCTTCACCTCCCCCTCCACTCCTTTCAGGGACCCAAGCAGTCCTTCCAGGTCCGACAGAGGTTCACCTGCACCTCCTCCAACCTCATCTACTGCATCCGCTGCTCCAGATGCCAGATGATCTATATCGGTGAGACCAAGCGGAGGCTTGGTGATCGCTTCGCCGAACACCTCCGCTCGGTCCGCAATAACCAACCCGACCTCCCGGTGGCTCAGCACTTCAACTCCCCCTCCCATTCCACATCCGACCTCTAGGTCCTGGGCCTCCTCCATGGCCAGAGTGAGCAACACCGCAAGCTGGAGGAACAGCACCTCATATTCCGCTTGGGGAGTCTGCATCCTTTGGGCTTGAATATTGAATTTTCTCAATTCTTTTAACCCTTGCTGTCTCCTCCCCTTCCCACCTCTCCCTCAGCCCTCGGGCCCTGGCATTCCCTCTATCTCTATCTCCCTCCCCCACCCCAGTCGCACCAGCTTCTCATTTTCACACCACAAACAGCTTACAATGGCTTGTTCCCTTTATCACCGATACTTTTTTGCATATCTTTCACTCATTGTTCCTTATCTCTCCACATCACCGTCTATATCTCTCGTTTCCCTGATCCCTGACCAGTCTGAAGAAGGGTCTCGACCCGAAACGTCGCCTATCTCCTTCGCTCCTTAGATGCTGCTGCACCCGCTGAGTTTCTCCAGCTTTTTGTGTACCCAAGATTATTGTTGCTGTTGGGTTAGTATTAATCATCTGAAAATAGGCAGGTTCGCTCACTCGTGTGTCAGACAACGTTCTGCCATCGCTTTGCCACAGCCAGCGTCACATCTGTGCCTCTGCGGGGATCGACCACAGTGCATGTCTCTCCGCCGCAAGTCAGTAAGTGGGCCATTGTCTGTACCTCTCTACAGTTGCCATTGTCAGAGTTCGAGAGGCCCCACTTCTTCAGGTTGAGTCTGCCACGTCCCACTCCCGTGTGGAGGCGGTTTAGGGCTTTCCAGGTTGTATAAGGCAGGTGGTGTCCTGGTGCCATCTGTTGTTTGGTTTTGGTGCCCTTGTACCGTTGGCTCTAGTTCCATGAAGCTGTTCCGACTCTTCAGGCGTTTCTTGGCATGTTGGTGATTGTGCAAGGGGTGGCGGGGGTCTGTGTCCGCATTGAAGCGTTCTACTGCAGCTGCCCCATCACGTCTTCGAGATGGTCCGTCGATGCCTGCCAGCTCGTACAGGTGTTCAACCTTTGTCGGCTTCAGGCATCCTGTGGTTTTCCTGCAGGCAGTGTTCAATGCAGAGTCCACCTTGCGTGCATGTTTAGAGCGGCTCCAGACGGGGCTTGCATATTCTGCCACTGAGAAACAGAGCTGCAGTGCGGATTGTTGTTGGATCACTTTCAAATGAGCTGTTTGCCAATTTTTCGATGACATTGTTCCGGGTGTTGACTTTTGCCTTGGTTTTCTCAACAGGTTGGTGATATGATAATGTGCGATCGAGGGCCACACCTAGGTACTTTGGGGCTTTGCAGTGTTCCCACAGGACATCATTCCATCGCACCTGCAGTTGACGTTTCGCATCCTGGTTCCGGAGGTGGAAAGCTGCGCTTTGCGTTTTTGTTGGGTTTGTGCGCAGGGATTTCTGTTGATAGTATGTCGTCATATTCTGCAGAGCAGCCTCTAGTACTGTTTCAATCTGGCTGAAGTCTGAGGATTGCCAGATATACAGCATACAGACACAACCTAGTTTTCGGGGTGATGGGTTGGGCATTGGTGTATATATTGAACAACGTTGGGGTAAGGACACTGCCCTGTGGTAGACCATTCTATTGGCATCTCCGACGGCTGTTCTGACCATTCAGGCATACGAAGAAGCGGCGGTTCTCCATCATTGTCACGATGAACTGGACAAGATGAGAGAGTCCTGTAGTGTTTGTTGCAGTTTGGCGTTCATGGTACAGTGGCGTACAGTGTCAAGACAAGTCTACAAATACTGCACCTGTGATCAGCTTCCCCTCAAAGCCATCTTCAATGTGCTGAGTGAGGTTGAGCAGTTGTCCTGTTGTTGACTTTCCCTGGCAGAATCCAGCCTGTTCAGGTATCAAAACATCGTCTGCATCCAGCGTGATGCGGTTCAATAAGCATCTTTCCATCAGTTTGTAAGGGAGGCACAGCAGGGATATAGGCCGGTAGCTGCTGGGAAGATTGGCATTTTTGCCTGGTTTTGGTAAAGCAACAACCTTGGATTTCCGCCAGACTCGTGGAATGGAGTTGTTTGCTATACAGATGTTAAACATCTCCAGCAGCCATTCTCGTGATGTTGCAGCATCTCAGTTCTGATGTTGTCCAAGCCAGCTGCCTTGTTAGGTTTCATCACATTCAGGGCTTTGTTGAGTTCACCCATGGTGTAAGGTTGGATGTACCATCCATCATTTCGGTTGTTGCCATCAACAACCTTTGAGGGTGGAGGCTTCTTACCACGACTCTTGCGGTTTAGCAACAGCTGGTGGGTCGCCTGGTCAGCAGTCACACTTCCACGTGGTTTACCATGGGTGGGTCATTACCAAGACGTCTCAGTGTCGCCCGTGCCTTCCTGCTGTTGTGTCGTAGGTCTGTTGTTTCTATTTTCTCCTGCCATTGTCTGCGTTTTCCTCATTGAGTGCATCTTTGCGCTGTTTTCCCATCTCATCTGTTTTGTCAGCGAATGGGTCTTCATCGAAAAGTTCTTTGTACATAGAAAGTCAGCAGTTACAGCGTCCACGCCTGCAATGTAGTTAAGCCGGCAGCCCCGCGGATCATGACAGAAGCCTCCTCGTGGCGATCTCCGGAAATGACAACGCGGGCGACCAATTCTGTCAACATGTTAGATGACGACGACAAAAGCCAACATAGGCAGGTTATGTCGTTGAGATGTTCTGGAGCTTGCTTTCTTGCCTCAGACATTGTAACCTTGGATGATTCTCTGATCTCGATCAGCCCAGGAGAGGCCAACCCCCCACCATCATTGATAACCGCTTTGTCCTATGAGCTGATTTTCCTTGCCCATCTGAAGCTTGCCAGCCAGCTCCCTATAAAACCAGGCATTCTAGCCAGATGGGAGATGGTGAATAAAGGGCAGTGTCTCACTGCTAGCTGTGTTCACCTGTCACAGCTTTGAGGAATACTGAGCCACTGGGACAAACCTGAGATCACCAGTGCCACTTTGTGGTCAAGACTGTGGGCTGCTGGGAAGAAGCTCCAGACAGCCAACGCCTCTACTGAGGCTAGGATTTAGTGGCTAGGGCAAGCCTGAGACACGGACAGGCTTCTTGCCCACGGACAATAAGGGACTGCACCCACGTAGTCTGAGCTGCCAGGATAATCCCGAGACCACCAGTGTGTCCTCTGCCATCCACATAGCCAGGATAAACCAGAGGCTGCCAGCTTGGAATGGAGTTGTTTGCTATGCAGATGTTATACATCTCCAGCAGCCATGAAAGCAAGGGTGAACTGCAGGGAGAAGCTTGAGATTGTCATGCGTCCCCCTTCGAGACCAGGACTGAGTTGCCTGGGCAAGCCTAAGATCGCCGAGACATGCGCCATAATACTGAGGGACTGTGCCCTTATGTGGTCCTGTCCTGGACTATCTTACCACTGTAAATAAAATGTAAATCAACCTACTGCGCATGCCGGTGTGGTCACAGCTGAACCCAGATTCAACCCTGATGCCACGACAAATACACCAGCACCACAGGATCTCATGCAGGAGAAAGGTCATTTATATATATTTTAAACAATTTGATGAAATGGAACAAAATGGGAGTTGATGGCATTATTTCAACAGTGTATATCTTAATAACATTACTTATAGATATCACAAATGTGCATGATGTGTGGTCCTGTATTCAATTATTGTACAGTTTGTGTAACATTTGTTCTCATGAATATGTTGAATGGCATCTGTTGATATGTTGAGAAGTTATAATGAATTGAAGAACTTTTTAAAAAAAAGAACACTCGTTTACATTTTTCTTTAAACTGCAGGACATTCCAAAGTGGTTCATAATCAATGAAGTTGCTTTGAAGTGTGGTCTCTGCAGTAATGCAAGGAAACGGGGCAGACAGCTTGTACACACCACGGCTCCATAAATAGCACTGAAATAAATCACCACAATGCAATCTGGAAGGGAACATACTTTTAACTACCGGCAATTCTTCAGAAATTGTTGTTCCACTGTCCAACATCAGAAACTTCACTGTTCTTAGAGTCTGAAATTGAAACAGCATTTCTAATTGGCAAATTTTATGGAAATATCCTCTATTAGTCCTTGAAAGTGTTAAAAGACATGCAGATAAAGGGGTTGGATGAAGGCAGCTTGCCCATGATCAGTGCACCCTTAGGAGGAATGTGGCACAGCTAAGAAAGCAGTATGTTCAGTCATCTGTTTGCACTCTCAAATATCATGTAATTTCATAATAATGGTTAGTGCTAACCTGCATATATCACACCAGGAGCAGTATAACCTCCACAGACACTCTACCTCACTATGACAATGGCATGTTACAGTGCATGTCTGCTAACGTTTCATCTGTACCCACCTTCTCTCTCCCAAACACTATTCACTGAAACGTTTTACTAAATCGTTGATGGAAATCTGCTTTTGTTTAGTTTAGAGACACAGCGTGGAAACAAGCCCTTCGGCCCGCCAAGTTTGCATTGACCAGCGATTCCCACGCACTAACACTATCATACACACACTAGGGACAATTTTACATTTATACCACGCCAATTAACCTACAAACCTGTACGTCTTTGGAGTGTGGAAGGAAACCGAAGATCGCTGAGAAAACCCTCGCAGGTCACAGGGAGAACGTACAAAATCTGTACAGACAGCATCCGTAGTTGGGATCGAACCTGGGTCTCTACTGTTGCGCCACCGTGCTGTCCAAGGTGATGTGATGTGATACTTTTCTATTTCACAATTAATTAAAAAATATCTGATGCACAAGTTTATTTAAACTTTTCTGTGTTTGTATAGGGTTATACTCTTAAAATGCCTGTCAATTTATAGTGAGTTGCCTTCCCTCATTTCATGATTTTGTATACCCCTTATTACTTATTTTTGTTTAATCATTAATTCTTCTCTTTGTTAGTCATAAAATATACAAATGTCTTGAATGAGCAGTTAGGTGGTCTGATTAGTCAGTTTGCAGATCATAGAAGAAATGTGTGGAGTTATGAACACAGCAGGACATAGATCAACTGGAGCGTTGGGTGGAGCACTGACTGATGAAATTCTTTGCAGACACATGTGGGATGCAACATTTTCAGAAGTCGACCTCTAGTAGCACATATTGAGTAAACAGCAGGGACATAAGGAGCATTGATGTACCAAGGGACATTGGAGTGCGAGTCGACAACTCCCTGATAGTGGTGAAACAGAAGTAAAGGATAGTGAAGGAGTAAAGGTTGGGGCAGCAAAGTGGAGTAGCAGTAAAACTGCTGCCTCACAGCACCAGAGACCCCAGGTTCGATCCCGGTTATGGCTTCTCTCTGGCTACCCTGCCAGCAGCGTGTTCGTCATTTCAATTTTTTTATTTACTTTTTTGTATGTCCAAATGTGTGTTTTAATGTCTCTTGGTGTGTCTTGTGTGGGGGGTGGTGAGGGGGGGTAAGCGGGGAACTGCTTTCCATGTCGCCTCCCTCGCAGCCTAACACCATGGATTGTTGCGGCCTTTGCCGGAGTCGGGCCCGGAGCTTCAGCAGCGGGCGCAGCGTGGAGAGCACTTGCCGGGGTCGCAAGAAGAGAGTGCTCTGATCGCTGGCCCGCAGCTTATAACATCCTGAAGCCACGGTCTGCGGAGCTTTTAGCCACGGGCGCGGCATGGACTTACCAACCGGGGATCCCCGGCGAACTTACTCGCCGGGGATCCCTAGAGAAGCTCCAACCGCCAGCCTGTGGCCTACAACATCCTGAAGTCGCGGTCTCCAGTAGGGAAGCGCCGATTCTGGACTTACCGTCCCGACGTGAGGGCCTGTACATCCGGCCACCCGCAGCGGCGACTGCGGAGGTTTATGTCCCCGACCACGGGAGAACAATGGAGGAGGACTGAAGACTTTGTGCCTTCCACCACAGTGAAGAATGCTGTGGTGGATGTTTGTGTTACATTTTATTGTGTATTGTGTGTTCTTTTTTTGATCGTACGGCTGCTGGTAAGTTCATTTCACTGCACTTTATTGTGTATGTGATGAATAATTAATTGATTGATTGGAGTTTGTACATTCTCCCTGTGACCACGTGGCTTTCCTCCCACACTCCAAAGACATGCAGGTTAGTAGGTTAATTGGATTTGGTAAAATTGTAAATTATCCGTAGGGTGTAGGATGGAACTGGTGTATGGGATGATCGCTGGTTGG
This sequence comes from Okamejei kenojei, assembly GCA_035221665.1. Taxonomy (NCBI): domain Eukaryota; kingdom Metazoa; phylum Chordata; class Chondrichthyes; order Rajiformes; family Rajidae; genus Okamejei; species Okamejei kenojei. The sequence continues at coordinate 8,737,023 of CM069149.1, read as the reverse complement.
CCCGATCTCGGTCGGCCACAGGGCCTGTTTCCATGCTATATCTCTAAAGTCTAAAGTCTAAAATGGCTGAAGCACTGAGAATAAGAGTTAGGGAGTCATGTTGTAGTTGTACAAAGCATTGTTAAGACTGTTCTTAGAGTGTTGTGTACAATTTTGGTCGCCACTCTACAGGACAGATATGGTAGCAACTGGGAGAGTGCAGGAGATATTCACTTCGAAGCTCCTTAGACTGGAGGCGTCTACTTATAAAAATAGATTGACTAGACTAGGTATTCTCCCTGGATGAGTGATCTTATAAAGGTTAATAAAATTATGAGAGGCATAGGTAGAATAGCTTGTCACAATCTTTTTCCAGAGGCAGGGGCATCTAGAATTAGAGGGTTCTTGGGACATGAAGGGTATAGGTTTAAGGTTAGATGGAGAAATGTAAAGGAATTCGGAGACGCATCAAACATCTGAAACAAGCTGTCAGTGGAGGTTGTGAAGGCAGATACAATTGCAATGTTTGAAAGGTACTACGTAGGAAATGGAGGGATATGGGCACAATGGTGGCAAATGGGGTCTATGTAGATAGGCAAGAAAAACAGAAAACATAAAAATCACAACAGAGACCCGGGTTTGAACCCGACTACGGGTGCTGTCTGTATGGAGTTTGTACATTTTTCCCGTGACCTGCATGGGTTTTCTCCGAGGTCTTCGGTTTCCTCCCACACTCCAAAGATGTGCAGGTTTGTAGGTAAATTGGCTTGTTTAAAGTGTAAATTTTCCCTAGTGTGTGTAGGATGGTCAATCTGCGGGGATCGCAGGTCAGTGTGGACCCGGTGGGCCGAAGGGCTTGTTTCCGCTCTGTATCTCTAAACTAAACTAAAAGAGATGCTAGAAATCTGATACTTTATGCTAGAAACCTTCAGGGCAAAATATTATCAAGATAAAATATCACATTTAATTATTAAAAGGATTACTTAGTTTTATTTACAATATATGAATCAAATGCTCAGTTGCTTATCACATCCAGAAGAATGATGAGGGTATAATACGCTGACATAATCTGGATTATATTTCCAATTACCCTAGATTACCCATTATACCAGGAGTCCAGAAGAGAAAAATCCAATTATTTTTTTGTAACTACAAAAGCTGGAAATCTAAAATAAGAAGAGAAAATGCTAGAAATTCTCAGCAGGTCAGGCAGTATCTGTGGAAATAGAAACAAAGGTAATGTTAAGCTTTGAAGAGAAGTATCACTTTAAACGTTAACAGGCACCCTTTGGTCTCCTTGGTCAATTATTCTTCCCATCTGCCAACACAAAGACCCCTCCGCCCCCCATCACCTGGATACCTATCACTTGCCCGACTTCATCCCACACTGATCTCCCTTTTCCAGCTTTCTACTCCCTACTACAATCAGTGTGAAGAGGGGTCCCGACCCGAAACATCGCATATCCATTCCCTCCGCAGATGCTGCCTGACCCCCTGTGTTTCTCCAGCACTCTTTATATTTTGCTAAATGCATTCGATATAGGCATTGATAAGCCACAAAAAAACAATCACCTTAAGCTAATTATAAATTTGCAGGCAGTAGAACGTCCTCCATCTCAGAGTGATTCAAATGAAAGTCCAATAAGGATGGAGGCCAATTCAATGGATATTTTTTAGGCAGAGATTGATTCTTGATTAGTATGGGTGTCAGGGGTTATGGTGAAAAGACAGGAGAATGGGGTAAGGAGGGAGAGATAATAGATCAACCATGATTGAATGGCTGATTAGACATGATGGGCTGAATGGCCTATTTCTGCTCCTATTAATTACTAGACTAAGTGGGACCCATTAGGTCCCATGTTCACATGGGAGGGCTGGTCCCCCAATGCAATATTCCACCTCTCCACCAATTCCAATATTACCATATAACCATATAACAATTACAGCACGGAAACAGGCCCTCTTGGCCCTTCCAGTCCGTGCCGAACATTTATTTTCCCCTAGTCCCATCTACCTGCACTCAGACCATACCCCTCCATTCCCTTCCCGTCCATATACCTATCCGCTTTACTTTTAAATGTTAAAATCGATCCTGCCTCCATCACTTCTGCTGGCCTTTATAAATCAGAGCATTGAATATAGGAGTAAGGAAGTAATGTTAAAATTGTACAAGGCATTGGTGAGACCAATTCTGGAGTATGGTGTACAATTTTGGTCGCCTAATTATAGGAAGGTTGTCAACAAAATAGAGAGAGTACAGAGGAGATTTACTAGAATGTTGCCTGGGTTCCAGCAACTATGTTACAGAGAAAGGTTGCACAAGTTAGGTCTTTATTCTTTGGAGCGCAGAAGGTTAAGGGGGGACTTGATTGAGGTCTTTAAAATGATGAAAGGGATAGACAGAGTTGACGTGGATAAGCTTTTCCCTTTGAGGGTAGGGAAGATTCAAACAAGAGGGCATGACATGAGAATTAAGGGACAGAAGTTTAGGGGTAACATGAGGGGGATCTTCTTTACTCAGAGAGTGGTCCTGTCAGGACCTGGAGACTTATCCACTTTTATATTTTTCAAAAGTGTCAATATTGGTGGTCAGTGGGGGGGGGGGGGGTGCTTTCTGGAGTGCTAGTATGGGTGTTGTGGGCTAAAGGGACTGGTTTCCACAGGGCTAGTATGGACATTGTTGGCCAAATGGATTCTTGTGGTGGCAGCTCAGTCACTCAAGCCTGATGTGCTGGAAGCTCACTCACGGCTGGTGGGCTGGCAGTTGCCTCATGGCTATTCCTTGAAATTTCATTTCAAGCAGGGTTGAAGGCCAACAAATTCAAATGCAATTTCCTACCATTTCAGGTATGGTGCAAGGCCACCAAATTCAAGTGCAGTTTCATACCACTTCAAGCAGGGTACAAGGCCACCAAATTCAAGTGCAGTTTCATACCACTTCAAGCAGGGTGCAAGTCCAAACTCAAGTGCAGTTTCATACCACTTCAAGGAGGGTGCAGGGACACCAAACTCAAGTGCAGTTTCCTGCCACTTCAAGCAGGGTGCAGGGCCACCAAATTCAAGTGCAGTTTCATACCATTTCATGCAGGGTGCAAGGCCACCAAATTCAAATGCAGTTTCGTACCATTTCAAGCAGGGTGAAACCACTATAAAACCACCATAAAACCACACAAAACACCACATAAACACTCACAATTCAGCAGACATTCAATGTATTCAGTTGATTCACACCTCGGACAGTCATGACCTCTCCCTCCCCCATCTTGCAGAGACCGAGTCACACCCACACTTCCGGGTTTTATAATCCCTCCCCCTCCCACTGGAAGGGGCGTGGCCTTCATGGCATGATTGACAGGAAAGACATTCTCAACATTTTTTAAACACTAATAACACTTTCATTTTTCATTGATGGGAATGAGTGGAGGGGGAATTAGTAAGATGGCCAAAAATCACAGCCGTAAGTGGTAGCGTTTTATCTAAAATCAATATACGGTGCAAACAGGAAGTTGTCAAGTTTGGACTTTTGATCACTTGCCATTTCGAACCAAACACCACCAACAACCATTTGTAGTGTTTTATTTTGAACCAACCACCACCATTTGCAGTGCTTTATTACAAACCAACCACCACCAACAACCATTTTGCAGTGCTTTATTTCAAACCAACCACCACCAAAAACCATATGCAGTAATTTATATCAAACGAACCACTACCAACCACCACCAACCACCATTTGCTTTGCTTTATTTCAAACCAACCACATTTTCATTTTCAAACCACGTTAAGGGCACTCAAGGTCAGTAAAACCACACTCACAGTTTAGTAGAGATGTGTTCAGTGTTATTCACAGCTCAGACTGAGAGATGTGACCCTCTCGCTCTCCCATCTTGCAGAGATTGACTGAGGCACTCAACACTTCCAGGTTTTATAGTCCCTCCAAAAGGGGCATGGCCTTCAGGAGAGAGAATCTCAACATTTTTTAAACACTAATAACTCTTTTATTAGAGGAAAGATCCTCTTGTCCTGCACAGCGGAGGGGACTCTGTGTAAGATGGCCAAAAATCACAGCCGTAATCACAGATCAGACTTTTAGTAATATAGATGAACGTATAAATGGTAAGGTAATGGAGTGTGTTGGCGAACAGATATGTGGATGGGTGCAAGTACGTAATTCCATGAACGTGGTGACGCAGGTGAATAGGGTGATGAAGAAGGTGTTTGGCATAATTGCCATCATTGCTTAGGGTATTGAGTACATAAGTTGGGACATCATGTTGTAGCTGCACAAGATATTGGTAAGGCCACATCAGGAGCTCCGTGTATATTGCCCTCCTATAAGATGGATGGGTTGGAAGAAGGGTCGCAAACTGAAACATCACCAGTTCATGTTCTCTTAGCTCCTGGCCTGCTAAGTTACTCTTGCACTTTGTGTCCTTGTCTGGCTCTTTTAACTCAGGACCGTAGCAGGCTGAGGAGTGACCTTATAGAGGTACATAAAATCATGTGAAGCATAGATAATGTGAGTAGCCGCAGTCTTTTCCCCAGGGCGGAGGAGTCTAAAACTGTAAGTTTGAAGGTGAGAGGGCAACCATTTTAAAGGGCCCTGAGGAACAACCTTTTCAGGCAGAGGGTGGTATGTATATGGAACAAGCTGCCTGAGGAAGTGGAAGAATCTGATATAATTACGACAATGAAAAGACACGTAGACAGGTTTGGAGGGTTATGAGCCAGACACAGGCAAGTGGGCATAGCTCAGTTAGGCCGCTTGGAGGAGTTGGGCTGAAGGGTCTGTTTTCATGCTGTATGTTTCCAAAAATTATGACTGCATTAAGACTTGGAATTGGCTTAATCCAGACAGCTGCAGATGGATGGAGGAATCTGACACGGAAGTGATTTTTGCTGGACTTCGAAGTGATCCAAGCCACATTAAGAAGATATGGTGGCAATGCTGGCGGGCAAGAGGATGGGGACACCACTTCCATCACTGTCGTTTATTAGCTACAATGGTGGTGCTCTTTATTGATGCAGTCACGATGCATGAGGAGACTCGGCATATCTATATTTTAATCTTTAAACAGCCCTTAAAATATTCAAACGCTTCAAAAAAATGCTGGTAGTTTATGAAACATGCATAATTACCTTAATGTGCACTTTACAAAGCTTTAGATTATTGTTAAGTGCTATTGAAACAATCGGCCTGTGACCAGACAACCTTATTACATGCTTCCTGCTCATAGAAATACTCGACAATGTGGAGTGCTGTTTTATGATGATCAAACGTGTATAACACCAACACAGACCAAGAGCCACTCATTGTAACTGATCTTGTTTTAAAGCATCATTTGTGAGCTGTATGAAATGTTCAACTTTGCTTTGCAAATAACTTGTCTTATGAAATTAAACCGCAGAGACAAAATGAGAATTATTTTAGGCACTTGATCAACGAGTGAGCTAAATGTGATTTGAGATATCACGTTTTATAAATTTCTCCTCTTGCTGATGTATGACATTGCAGTTGTAAACAAATTATGTTGATGATTCCAGCGAATATTATTAAGTAATACACGATTGGCACAATGATTTTTAATCTGCCTGAAATTGATTAACCAGTGGGCAGTTTTTAATTGATGTCAATTTAAATGGAGGACATATATATTTGAAATTCATGATCTAAAATAAATTATTTTGTGTCCTGCTGTACATTCGGTGTGGTTAATACAGGACCTGGACAAATCAAGTCACCGGCATGTCTCACACCATTTTGCAGGCATTAAAGTACTTGTGAAGTGGGGTCATGTTGAAATGTTATGTAATGGTACTGAGCTATAACAAGGACCTGGGTTACAATGCACTCTCACACCCTCTCTTCCCAATACTGTGTCACTACAGTAGTGTGACATCAGTGAAAATCATGCCTGAGGATTTCCTCAAATCTAAGCCAAATGAAACTGGAAGAAGCATTGGTTTCTTCAGTTCTGGAACTTGGCAACCAGCAGCCCCTGGAGCCTTTGGAATGGGAAGTAGTGTTGCGGATGTTTCTGAGGTGGCCACTGACTCCATGACGGAACAAAAAACATTCTGCATAGTTCCATTTTTTAAATTAATTGTTACATTTGCCACAGCTGCCATTTGCCGAACGATTGGCAATGCCAAGAACATATGTAATGCTTAATGTTCGGAATATTTTAGGAATAGGATCACAGCAATCCAGAATCCGACAGTTGCTGTCTAAAACTTCCACAAAGCTTCCAGGCCTCTTCATTCCAAGAGATTCCTGTGCAATCACACAGTGCGTCTCCGTCCATAACACTCCTTACAGCATCCTTTTGAGAAGTTGTAGTTTAGACTTTACTTTAGACTTTAGAGAGAGTGGAAACAGGCCCTTCACCCCATCGCGTCCGAGCTGACCAGCGATCACCCTGTACATTAGCACTATCCTACACACTAGGGACAAATTACAATTCACGGAAGTCAATTAAACGACAGACTTGCACGTCTTTGGAGTGTAGGAGGAAACTGGAGCACCCGGAGAAAACCCACGCAGTCACAGGGAATATGTACAAACTCCATACGGACAGCACCTGTAGTCAGGATGTACACAGTTTAGAAGGACATGGGTAAACTATGGACAAATGGGATTAGCTCAGATTGGGCATTTTGATTAGCATGGATGATCTGGGCTAAATAGGCTGTTTCCCTGCTGTATGACTATAACTTCATGACTTATTATTCCTCTGCCAGCAGCCCCTCTTGAACCACCCACACTCAATCCTTGAGTTCACCCTTCTCATTGATGCTGGGACCATGACCCTCAAAAGCTCACAGGTACATTAAACATGAAACCTCTGTACTGTACAGTGCCTTGGTCCACCTGCCCAATACAACTTTGCAATGGGAGGGGGGGGGAGGGTCAATTAAAAACATAAAAACCATACATAGCTCTATCATTCACTGTGCGTTATGTGCACTTTTCCTGAACTTCACAATATGGTGAGTTTCACGAGTTTCTTTAACGTGGTAACTGAAATCTTCCTGCCCATTTTCAGTTTTTCCCAGTTGCATTCGCACTGATGGGAACAGCCTCCATTGCCTGAATGTTTTCTTAGCCCCTATTGTTGGAGGGAACCTCTGCCTCTGATCATAAAGATTTCCTGTAGCCCCATTTAAAAGTTAAGCGCTTTAACACTTTTCCAAAACTTACCTCTTCGCCACTTTAAAACTTCTGGATGCTTATTCTTTTAGATTTTCCGTAAGTCTTTAAACAGAGCCATTTATTGCATGTTATTGTACAAAACCTGAATAAGAGAAATTTTCAATGCCCCCTGGAATTTGACTATAATGTGCGGTGAGGCTGATCCCAGCTGTTGCTACAGAAGATCAGAACAACGTGAGACGAGCAGGAAGATCCATGCAGACCTCGACTTCTGATTAATTTTTAAACATTCAGATCACTGTCTGGCTTTGTGGGTGATTGCAGTCACTTACAGAGGTATCAGCAGTTTTCCAATGCTAATTAGAATGAGATATTAATAGGGTCCAAAATTCCACAAGAGTGTATACCCGGATCACACCAGTTTTCACAGCATGCCTCCCCTCTCCCATAAGGCAAAAGGTATAAATCTATCTGGACTGAGGAGAGAGGAGAAGCGGGAGAGGACCCAGGGCATTGCGAGTGCCTGGCCCCACCCATGGTTACACTCATAACCTTTGAAGGGAACAGATGACTCTGCAACATTGCTGGGACCCAAGATATCTGATTATCACCCTACAATTGCTCCCAATTGATTGAACCTGTCAGAAATGCTAGAATATTTCAGACTATTTCTTGAAGGAATAGAACAAATGGAAAAAGCGAGTCGTGTAAGAACAGGTTTGAAGAACATGAATAAAAGGAAAGAAAAATTCTACTTAAATGAAGACCAAAGTTTGGTAAATTTTATCTATGTTTTATTTTGGATTTTTTTTTTTCTGACAATTTAATGAGCTGCTCTTTGATAGCTCAGGATGGATGTGCTGGAACATGCACTGTAACTTGTGTACACCAGCAATGAAAGTGGTGATTCAGGTTATGTGGAATGTCATTAGATTTGGACCAAAGATCAAACAATCCTTTGAATCAAACTGTTCTATTAATATTAAGATAAGACACCTATGTTTTTTCTTCTATTGTGCAATCTAATCAGCCCAATTCCAACCCATTCCATCTTTCTGGAAGCTCAGCAAGGTAAGGGAGGTGTGGATACTCACATATGTGTTGCAATTTTCTTATTAAAGCTCATACATAAGTTGTAGTCAAAAAAGACTTGAGATAATTTTTGTTTCAGTTTTCATGTTTTTTGAAATGACATCTGTCTTTCATGGTCATTTGGCAACTGAGTATTGTATAATATAATGATCATGGAAGTTTATTGAAAAATATCCAGGCCCTGAAGCATTAATTGCATCTCTTCCCACAAATGTTGCCTGACCTGCAGGTTGTTTACAGCACATTAATTGCTTTTACTTATTGCTTATTGCTATTACTTCAGCCACTCCACCATGTGCAAACAGTTAACCAGTTTAAAGAAGTCACAGAATTGGCATTGGTTCAACCCTTTCACTGTGGATATTCTTCCAGAAGAAGGATATTCTTCCTGAAGAAGGGTCTCGATCCAAAACGTCACCCATTCCTTCTTTCCAGAGATGCTGCCTGACCTGCTGAGTTACTCCAGCATTTTGTGTTTATGCTGGTGTAAACCAGCATCTGCAGTTCCTTCCTACACATAAACAAAGTTAGCTATTGATCATATTGAAGTTCAATGTTTCAAGGATATGGATGGAGTGATTCCAAAGAATGATCCCAAATTGAGGTTATAATTTTTCTTTTTGACTTCCTAGAAAATGTTTCTGTACAAGGAAATGTTATGTGTTGCGTAACAGATTACATCTTATCAAAACTTTCAGCAGGTGATATCACTGAATAACCTCATATGAACCTGGGCATTTGATGCACTGACTCAATATTGCAATAATAATGTCAATCCACAGCTGGTAGAATGTGCACGCTAACCTGTCCTCACCAGCAGAGAGGCACGATCAACCCTGGTGGAAAATGAAGGCTTCAGGACCTCACTTTGATGGAGCCATGAACTATAGTAAAATACACTTTAGTACACTAAGACGGCAAACTAGGAAATGCAAATAAAAACAAAGAATTCTGGAATTACTCAGCAGGTCAGGCTCATCGCTGTGGAAGGAAACAGATTTAATGTTTTAAGCCAATGATCTTTTACCATAACCGAGGAGAGAACGGGCTGTGGTGGTGGTGCAATGGTTAATTTTAATAGTCACTTAGTGTTCAAGAAGGAACTGCAGATGCTGGAAAATTGAAGGTAGACAAAAGCGCTGGAGAAACTCAGCGGGTGAGGCAGCATCTATAGAGCGAAGGAAATAGTCAATGTTTCTCCAGCATTTTTGTCTACCTTTAATAGTCACCTAGACTGTTAGTGATAAGACTGACCAACTATCCAGTGATCCAGTACAGCAGGCAGTGAAGAAAGCAAATGGCATGTTGGCACTTTATAACAAGAGGAATTGAGTATAGGAGCAAAGAGGTCCTTCTGCAGTTGTACAGGGCCCTTGTGAAACCACACCTGGAGTATTGTGTGTAGTTTTAGTCTCTAAATTTGAGGAAGGACATTCTTGCTATTGAGGGAGTGTAGCATAGGTTCATGAGGTTAATTCCTGGGATGGCGGGACTGTCACATGTTGATAGAATGGAGCGGCTGGGCTTGTAAACTGGAATTTAGAAGGATGAGAGAGGATCTTATTGAAACATGTAAGATTATTAAGGGATTGGCACGTTGGAGGCAGGAAACATGTTCCTGATGTTGGGGGAGTCCAGAACCAGAGGCCACTGTTTAAGAATAAGGGGTAAGCCATTTAGAATGGAGATGAGGACAAACTTTTTGACCCAGAGAGTTGTGAATTTGTGGAATTATCTGCTTCAGATGCCAGTGGGGGCCAATTCTCTTGATGCTTTCAACAGAGTTAGATAGAACTCTTAAAGATATCAGTCAGGGGATATGGTGAGAAGGCAGGAACGGGGTACTGAATGTGAATGATCTGCCATGATCACAGTGAATGGCGGTGCTGGCTCGTAGGGCCGAATGGCCTACTCCTGCACCTATTTTCTATTGTCTATTGATATGAATTCAAATCATGCATGATAGCTCTTGAATTTAAAATTAGGAGATCATCTATTGCATTTACTTGGAATAGTATGGTAGCAAAGGTCTTTAGCTATCTGGAGACTAAGGCAGGGTTGCACCTTTCAATGCATGTATGTAATTGCACTGTTTGACAGTGCTCAGAATCACATGGGTGCAATACATAAGGCCCACTCCTTCAGCAATCCTGCAGAACCATCTTCATGTTGTGTTGCTACCATGGGAAATGAGGCAAAGTGTGATGCCTGAACATTTAATTCAGCTGTTTTCTTTCGACATCCATGAACAGCTGATTTATTTCTATTTTCAGTGTCCCCCGTGGCAGGTTCAAACAGCCGCAGTGTGGGTTGTGATTTCGTCAGTTACTAACACTTCCTTGATGGTGGTGGAGTTTACCTGTGGGGCTGCTTGCAACATCTGGCGTGACTGTATAACACCCTCCCGATGAAGCGCAGTCTCCACAGACACAGATAAGTACAGGTGCCTACTGGGTCTATTTTAATCCACCACACGCGATGGGAACAGATCGGGCTTGTGGATCAGTTTGCGTTAGATATTTATTGTTGCGGTCTTGATGATTTTTCAGCCATCGCCAGAGTTTTCTGTTGCTTGACATGCACCCCAGGAGAGGCAAGCCCTCACAAATCCTTGGAATTAAGGCCAATGAAAAATCTTGACATTGCTCAGGATCCTTCTGAAACTTCTGAACCTTCTGAACCTTCTGAATTTTGTAGTCGGCAGGGCAATCGCCAACTTGGACAATTTTTACATTTTTATCAAGCCAATTAATCAAGCCAAATAACCTACAATCCTGTACGTCTTTGAAGTGTGGGAGGAAACCGAAGATCTCGGAGAAAACCCACGCAGATCACGGGGAGAACGTACAAACTCCATACAGACAGCACCCGTAGTCGGGATCGAACCGGGTCTCTGGCACTGCATTTTGCTGTAAGGCAGCAACTCTACCTCTGTTCCACAGTGACCGCGATCCTAATAGGCCAAGAAGGGTTCGACCCAAAACATTACCCATTCCTTCTCTCCAGAGATGTTGCATGTCCCACTGAGTTACTCCAGCAATTTGTGTCGATCTTCTACTAATAGGATATAGTGGGTTTGGCCTGACTAGTCCATCTGTGTCCCTGGAGTGACCAAGATTTTTATTTTTGCTGACTGGCATCCCTATCTTCATCCTTCAAAATAGCTGGGGTGGGAACTTGTCCACATAACCATCTCCCCTTGTTCCTCCCTGTCATTAGTACTTGGTGCTGCCCTCCAGTGCTCAGCATATCACAATGCATGGAATCCCCAGCTCACTGTCCAACCCACATGGAACAACATTGTTTGTGCTGGTGCCTAGTAAAGACGTAATGCGTGACTGCATATTATGTGGAAGAGATGTTTATTAGAGGCATCTTCTTCAGCCGAGTCCAGGTTCTGAGAAGAACCTTGAAGAAACAGAAAAGGAGCAAGAGTTGGAATGCCCCAGAGAGAATGGATGTTATCTGATGATTGCAGAATTCTTAAGAAGCTTGCTGAAAATTAACAAAATATAATGAAATAATTGGCTAATGTGCAGACATCCTTGAGATACTGCATAAACCACCAATCCTGCCTTTTAACGTCAAGGATTCATGCTCTGGTTAGGTGCAAGTTACAATGTTAGGTACTCCTCCTTCATCTTGGTTCTCTCTCTGCCATAAAGTGCTGATCTGTATTTGAAAATGAGCGAATGAGAGTAAATATGTTTCTGTGTACATGGTAAGTGGAGATGCCAAATACGTGTGTACAGTGAATGGTGGGAAATGGAGGAGAACCCCAATGGTCTGTAGATGGGGAAACTGATTAAAGTAAACACAAGTGTGTGGAAGGCTCTTTGTAAGGAGCTGATGAACTGTGTAGGTGTTAAGATGCCAGATGTGAAAACAGTGAGCTTGTGCTGTGAAGGGAACATGGGGAAAACATTGTAAGAAAAGGTAAGCCTATTTCACCTAATTTGGCAGCAGTAGAAACACAGCAATACCCTACCAACGAAGGCTGTCAAACACTTCAATAGCAACAGAACATAAGGGGAAATGCTTCACTGCTGGCCTGACAAAGCTGAAAGAAAGATTAAAGGGCAGGAAATAGTAGTCATATGTATACACATGTGTCGGTTAGTACTGCTGGCCTATAAAGGGTGTGACAGATATGCTGAAATTAGGTAGGTTCGACTGTTTCATACCATACTTTTCATTTGTTGTTGCCGGCTCGTTACTACAGATGGAAAAACAGTAAAACACCCATTGCACTCTTTAATAATACATAAATAATGTTATGGCTGTGGGCAGTCTTTGGTGTTTGTTGAGTTCTGTAGAACAGTGGCGCAGCGATATAGAGTTACTGCCCTACAGCGAATGCAGCGCCGGAGACCCGGGCTCGATCCTGACTATGGGTGCTATCTGCATGGAGCTTGTACGTTCTCCTCGTGACCTGTGTGGGTTTTCTCCGAGATCTTTGGTTTCCTTCCACACTCCAAAGACATACAGGTATGTAGGTTAATTGGCTTGGTAAATGTAAAAATTGTTTCTAGTGGGTATAGGATAGTGTTAATGTGCGAGGATCGCTGGTCGGCGCTGACCCAGTGGGCCAAAAGGGCCTGTTTCTACAAACTAAAACTAAACTAAACATAACAGTGTCAGAAACAAGAGCAATTGGTCCCTCAAGCCTGCTCCACATTTCAATAAGAACATGGTTGATCAGTATAGACCACTTCCCTGTGGTCCCTCCCCATACACTAGACTGCTATGTAGTTCAAATATTTATCAATATTCAAATATTTATAATCTTCACCTTGAATACATACCCTCTTCATAGTTTTTGAGGATAGAGAGCTCCAAAAGTTAAATAGAAATCCCCCTCATCTCCACCCGCTGAGAAATTTACATTTCTAGAAAGCTATTTGTGTCCGATTAGGTGAAGACAGAACCAAAGTATTCCTTTTTGCTGCTTTCCTATTACATTGTGAATTTACCTATTTCTGACCATCAGGGACATACATTTGTCTTCACTAATTTCTCACATATTTACATTTTTGCAAATGGGTGACTGGTGATTCTGAAATTGTGCCCCATGATACTAGATACCCCATTAAGGAAAACATCGTGTCAGTCCTCTTCAGAGTCTCAATTGGACCATTCTTCTGTAATCCAATAGGTATATGTTCTGCAGATACACTGCCTGACCCGCTGAGTTACTCAGGTACTTTATGTCTAACATGCACAGGCTTTCTGCATTTGTCAATCCCTTCATCCCAGGAATCAACCATGTGATAGATGCAAAAAGCTGGAGTAACTCAGCTGGACAGGCAGCATCTCTGGAGAGAAGGAATGGGTGATGTTTCGGTTCGGGACCCTTCTTCAGACTGGTTAGGGATAAGGGAAACGAGAGATATAGACAGTGATGTGGAGAGATAAAGAACAATGAATAAAAGATATGCAAAAAAGTAAAGATGATAAAGGAAACAGGCCATTGTTAGCTGCTTGTAGGGTGAAAACGAGAAGCTAGTGCGACTTGGGTGGGGGAGGGGTAGAGAGAGAGGGAATGCCGGGGCTACCTGAAATGAGAGAATTCAATATTCATACTTCTGGGCTGTAAGCTGCCCAAGCGAAATATGAGAATCTGTACAACCATGTGAACTTTATTTGCAATGCCTCCAATGCAAGAACATTATTCCTTAAATCTGGACACCAAAACTGTAAGCATTAGTCCAGGTCTGACCACACTAACACCCTTTACATCTCAAACTATCTCTGCTTTAATAAACTTAGCGATAAAAGCCAACATTCTATTTGACTTCCTAATTACTTGCAGGACCTTGGTGCTAACTTTTTGTGTTTCATGTACTTGAAACTCCAAATCTCTTTGGACTGTAACATTTTATAGTCTCGCTCCTTTTAGATAATAACTTATTTTGCCATTCTTTCTGCCAACATTTTTTGGCATTGTATTCCATCTGCCAACTTCTTGCCCAATCACTTCACTTATTCATATCACTTTGTACTCTCCACATAACTTGCTAACCTATATATCTTTGTATCACCAGTAAATTTGGCTACAATACACCCAGTGCCACCATTCAGGTCATCAATATAAATTGATGAGGTCCCTACATTGATTTCCATGGCATGCTACTAAGTTGTGAAATGCCAATCGGAAAATGGTTAATTTATCCTGACTCATTGTTTTCTGATAGTTAGTGATTCCCTGATCTATATTATTCCCAACTCCATGTAGTCTCATCTGTGAAGTAAGCTTTTATTTAGCACTTTATCGAATGCCTTCTGGAAATCCAAATATATTGCATCATGTGGCTTCCTCTTTTATCCACCCTGTTTATTACATTTTCAAAGAACATGTTTCTGAAATTCAACTTCCCTTTCATAAAACCATGTAGCCTCTGATTGTCTCATGATTTTCTGAATGTGCTGCTATTTTCTGCTTAATAATGGATTCCAGTATGTTTACAATGACAGCTGTGAGGCTAATTGGCCAATAGGTTTTTTTCTGTTTTCCTTCTTTTTGAAAGGCGGTGTTACATTTGCAGTTTTCCAATTCTCTGGATCCTCGCTAGAATGTAGAGAGCTTTGGTAGATTGCAACAAATACATACATAGAAACATAGAAATTAGGTGCAGGAGTAGGCCATTCAGCCCTTCGAGCCTGCACCGCCATTCAATATGATCATGGCTGATCATCCAACTTAGTATCCCGTACCTGCCTTCTCTCCATACCCTCTGATCCCCTTAGCCACAAGGGCCACATCCAACTCACTCTTAAACACATACAATATCTGTGCAACCACTTTCTTTAAGTCCCCTCTGTGCAGGCCATCAGATCCAGGGCACCTGTCACATTTTAGTTCCATTAGTTGCCTCATTCATTTTACTAGTGATAGGGATTGTTTCTCTCCATCTGTCGCCGTTTGATTATCAATTAGTATTGGAATTTTTAAAATAACTTCTACCTTTAGATTGATTCAAAATAAACCAGGAAGTCATGCTGCAGCTCTCTAGAACATTGGTCAGGAAGTCATGATGTGGCTCTATAGGACTTTGGTTAGGACACATTTGAAGAATTGCGTGCAGTTCGGGTCGCCCCATTGCAGGAAAGATGTGGAGGCTTGGGAGAAGGTGCAGAGGTGGTTTACCAGAACTCTGCCTGGATCGGGGTGGGGGTGGGGGGTTATTCAGACTGGTTGGAACGACTTGGATGGAAATGTTCAACACACTAGGGCATAGCTCTAAGGTGAGAGAGGGAAGTTTAATGGAGATGTGTGAGATAGGTTTTTCACAAGGAGAGTGGTGGGGGCCTGGAATACATTGCCAGGGGTGGTTCTGGAGGAAGATATGATAATCGTGCTTAAGAGGATTTTGGATGGGCGCATGGAAGCGCAGGGAAGAGAGGAATTTGGATCACATACAGGCAGATGAGATAAGTTTAACTTGGCACCATGGTCAGTACAAGCATTCTGGGCTGAAGGGCCTGTTCCTGTGCTGTACCTTTGTATGGTGTATAAATATTTAGATTATAATTTTTACCAATGCACATTCTCCAATGTTTATATTTGTTGCTCTCTTTTTATATATTTGTAGAAGCTCTTAATATCTATTTTTGTATGTTACCAGTTTAGTCTCATAATCCATCTGTTACCTATTCATTATTTTGCCATTTTTGGCTGGTTTCTAAAAATTCCCAATCCTCTACACTGTCACTGATCTTTGCAACACTGCATGTCCTCTCTTTCAATGTGATATCTTCACACGTTTCCTTAGTGAGCTACATTTGATGTATATTTCCTAAATTCTTTCTATCTCACCAGAATACACCTTTGCAGAAAACTATGAAATACAGTAAAACTCTCAAAATAACAGATCATAGGCGGGTTGGGGGGGGGGGGGGAAATCAATTCAGGTGAATCAATGGCCCAGACCTGCTGGTGGCTGGGGCAGAGGCGAAGATTGGCATAGTCAATGGTCACGGCCCCTGGACGGCCAGAGTACAATGGTGGAGCGAGCTAGGGGTTGGGACAGCCAGAGCTGCAAGCGGCCAGGAGGTGACAAGAGTTCGATCAGGTTCAAGTCCGGGCTCTGGCTGGGCCACTCAAGGATATTCACAGACTTGTCATGTAGCCACTCCTGCGTTGTCTTGGCTGTGTGCTTAGGGTCATTGTCCTATTGGAAAGTAAACCTCCTCCCCAGTCTGAGGTTCAGAATGCTCTGGAGCAGGTTTTCATCAAAACCTTTGTATTCTGCTCCGTTCATCTTTCCCCCAATCCTGAGTAGTCTCCCAGTTCCTGCCGCTGAACATCCCCACAGCATGATGCTGCCACCACCATGCCTCACCGTAGGTATAGTATTGGCCAGGTGATGAGCGGTGCCTGGTTTTCTCCAGACGTGATGCTTGCCATTCAGGCCAAAGAGTTCAATCTTGGTTTCATCAGACCAGAGCACCAGAGAAAACAACCCTTTTGGCAAACTCCAAGCGGGCTTTCATGTGCCTTTTACTGAGGAGTGACTTCCATCCGACCACTCTACCATAAAGGCCTGAATGGTGGAGTGCTGCAGACACAGTTGTCCTTCCGGAAGGTTCTTCCATCACCACAGAAGATCTCTGGAGATTTGTCAGTGACCATCAGGTTCTTGGTCACCTCCCTGACCAAGACCCTTCTCCCCCAATTGCTCAGTTTGGCCGGGTGGCCAGCTCTATGAAGAGCCCTGGTGGTTCCAAAGTTCTTCCATTGAAGAATGACAGAGGCGACTGTGTTCTTCAGGTCCTGCAATGCTGCAGAAATTGTTTTATACCCTTCCCCAGATCTGTGTCTCGACACAATCCTGTCTCTGAAGTCAACAGACAACTCCTTTGTCTTCATGGCTTGGTTTTTGCTCTGACATGCACTGTCAAATGTGGGACCTTATATAGACAGGTGTGTGCTTTTAAAAATCATGTCTATTCAATGTAATTTACCACTGGTGGACTCCAATCAAGTTGTAGAAACATCTCAAGGATAATCAATGGAAACAGGATGAACCTAAGCTCAATTTTGAGTGTCATAGCAAAGGGTCTGAATATTTTTGTAAATGTGATATTTCAGTTTTTTTTTAATAACTTTGCAAAAATTTCTAAGCACCCATTTTTGTTGTGTGTCGATTGATGATAAAAAAAAAGAATTTAACCCATTTAAAAATAAGGCTGTAACGTAACAAAATGTGGATAAAGTGAAGGGGTCTGAGTAAGTTCTGAATGCACTGTATCTGCATTGACAGTTCGTTCCTACACATTTTATATAATCCCTGGTTGGTTGCTCTAAGAAGCCATATCAAACACCCTTACCAATTTGATTTTGCTCATTCAATATCGTAAGTAAAATTGCCCCGAATAGCCTCTCATCCACCATCATTGGTAATGATATCTATATTACTAAAAGTCTGATCTTGACCACTTCCTGTTCTGTATATTGATTTTAGAAAAAACGCTGCCACTTACGGCTGTGATTTTTGGCCCTTTTACTCAGAGCCCCCCTCCGCTGCGCAGGACAAGACGATTTTTCCCATCGATTAAAAATAAAAGAGTTATTAGTGTTTAAAAAATGTTGAGATTCTCTCTCCTGAAGGCCACACCCCTTCCGGAGGGACTATAAAACCCGGACGTGTTGAGTGCCTCAGTCAGTCTCTGCAAGGTGGGGGAGCGAGAGGGTCACGTCTCTCAGTCTGAGCAGTGAATAACACTGAACACATGTCTACTAAACTGTGAGTGGTTTCACTGACCTGTCAGTGCCCTTAATGTGGTTTGAAAATATAGTTTGGAAATGCTAAAGCTGTGTTGCCTTTGGTTTGGAAATGCTAAACCTGTGTTGCCTTTGGTTTGGAAATGCTAAAGCCGTGTTGCGTTTGGTTTGGAAATGCTAAAGCTGTGTTGCCTAATTAAAGTTGCCTTGCCTAGTTAAAGTTGCCTTGCCTTCCATATAATTAAACGTCTAATCTTGACCACTTCCTGTTTGCGCATTATATTGATTTTAGAAAAAACGCTACCATGTACAGCTGTGATTTTTGGCCATCTTACTCAGAGTCCCCCTCCGCTCATCAGGTGCCGAGGAGTTTTCCCATCGATTTAAAAATAAGAGTTATTAATGTTTAAAAAATGTTGAGATTCTCTCTCCTGTCAATCACGCAATGAAGGCCCTGCCCTCTCTGGTGGGAGGAACTATAAAACCCAGAAGTGTGGGCGTGGCTCAGTTTCTGCAAGATGGAGGATGGAGAGGTCACGACTCGGTGTCTATAATGGCCTTCCACCCTGCTTGAAATGGTCTGAAACTGCACTTGAATTTGGTGGCCTTGCACCCTGCTTGAAGTGGTAAGAATCTGCACTTGAATTTGGTGGCCTTGCACCCTGCTTGAAATGGAATTTTAAGGAATAGCCGTGAGTCAACTGCCAGCCCACCAGCCATGAGTGAGTGAGCTGCCAGTACAACAGGCTTGAGTGACTGAGCCGCCAGTTCAAGAATCCATTCGGCCCACAATGTCCATACTAGCCCTCTGGAAACCAGTCCCTTCAGCCCACAATGCCCATACTAGCGCTCCAGAAAGCCCCCCCACCCGCCACTGGCCACCAATATTGGAATTGGTGGAGATGTGGAATATTGCGTTGGGGAAACAGTCCTCCCGTGTGATGCTGGGACACAACGGGTCCCACTTAGTCTAGTCCTGTCATATTTCTCCCTTCTGCCAACCCATCAGTCAGATCATCGACCTCTGAAATGTCTCGTCAAAGGTTTAAAAAAAACCCAAGCCATTTGTTCTCTCATTTTGGTAGAATACAAGAATGGGGTTAAGTAAATTAGTTATTTGTGCCCAGATGTCTATTGAATTATATCTTCTAACTCCATTCACTCGCTTGGGCTCTGTATCCCTTGATATACTTTCCAGGCACAAATCTATTGATCTCAGACTGGAAAATGTTAATTGACCGGCTTTTAGAGAGGAACGAAATCAATACTAATTAATTTCTTAAAGCATTTTCTCCTCGTTCAATACTTTCTCATGATGCTGTCTCCATATTTGCTCACAACCTCCTGCTTGGATGACACCCGCACAGACCGGCTTGTTACTGTTGCCTCTTCGCCTCTTTATCCATTAAGTGCACAGCGAGACTGACAAAATTACAGTTAAAAATCCCCCGCTTTTTGTTACTGCAATGGGTAGAATACATTCTAAATTCATCGCAATACTTTGAAACAGTTAGTTGCATTAACAAATATTATTTCTCACTAATCAGAATTGATGAACTAATTTATCAGGCAATTCTAAAAACATGTAACTATGATTATTAACTATTGAAAGTGAAATGGATAACAATATAAATACAAATTTAGCTATATATATGCATAATTTTGCATAAAATGTGCATAATATATATAATAATTATGCGCATATATATATGCGCATAATTTCGATATGATACGATAGAACTATTTATCCCAGGAGGGAAATTGATTCAACATAATAGAATACGTAGACAATTTAATAGACAGTTCTGAGTAACATATTTGTATCTATATTCATTTTTATCTTCAATGAAGTGTATAACTTAAGAAGCATTGACATTTTAAACACAGTTGAAAATTGCAGGATTGATTTATCTTTGCATCTTAGATTATTATTTTTCAGTTTTAAAATAACAGATTTTATATGAATTGTGTACGCAAACAAATGAAGTTAATATATGAAATGCTGCGTTTCATTGGAGCACTGCATTCCCATATTAGGCGTGGGGACTGTGCTCGGGATGAAGTGAACTCCAGGTTCTGGGAACATGTGTTTCTGCTTCTCTTCCCCCTCCACCAAAGATCCTATAGCGGAGCTATATCTATGCCCTCCGCTGTCTGGGTGGGTTCAATGCAACCTCTTGCTGCTACAACAAGAGCAAAAAAAAAAAAATCAATTGCAGCTGGAGTAGCGTTTAACCATTGCTTTTAAACACAAGAGGTTGCTTTGATGTAATTAAACATTTTGCAGGAAACTCTTGCACCATCCCCCAACGCCGTGTGTGTGTGATACTGTTTCGACAAGGGTGGGAAATTGTTGCTTTTGCTGCTTGCTCTTGTCCAGTATCTCTCGTACCTTTGCTCCTGTGCATGAGCTGTTCCCGTGACGGGCTGGGTTGGTTTGTGGGGTGTCGGTTCGTTTTAAACAGACTCTTTCTCCTCTAATATACTCTAATGTGTACGTACGGAGTTTCACTTAGCAACCGAACAGTTTTTTTTTAACACACAATCACAACCACTGCTGTCGCCAACACAAAGCCGCTCCCATGCGGTGGCGTGTGTGAGTGTGAGAGAGAGAGCGCGATTATGCTGGGTGTTTAATGTAGTTTTATAAATACATAAAGTTATGCATTATGTTGCTGGATCAGCAGTGGCCGAGTTTGGAGCAGCTCGCCCTGGCTTTGTGCTGTGTCTCCGGATGTAGGTGCTT
This sequence comes from Okamejei kenojei, assembly GCA_035221665.1. NCBI lineage: Eukaryota > Metazoa > Chordata > Chondrichthyes > Rajiformes > Rajidae > Okamejei > Okamejei kenojei. The sequence goes on along the minus strand of CM069149.1, from coordinate 8,716,329 downwards.
GGGAGTTGAGGGAAGGAGCAGCTGAAGGTTTTTCCTCCCCCCACTCTCTCTCTGTCTGTGTGTGTGCGAGCGGCCATGTTAACGAGGAAGCCGTGTGCCGTCGCTGCCGTCTATCCAACCGGTAAGGAGCAAGGAGGGGAAGGGGCCAACACCCCACCGCACTCGACCACAGCTGCACTCCGCTTGTGTGTCGCTCCAGTTCGCCGCTCTTAAAGCCCGGGCTTCTGCAAAAGGGACTGTATATGTTTAAATAATAAATTAAAAAAAAACAACTCTCTGTGCTTTCACAGTGGGTTTGGGGTGGAAATAAAGAAGGAACTTTCGACGAGTGCAAAGTGTGCTGGGCGCTGTGGGAATGAGGACAGGTCCGGCAGCTTTGGGCAGCGAGTGATCTGTGAGCGCCGGGATGATGCTGGGGGTGAGGGTCGCGCTGCCGCTTATCCCTCGGGCGTGGGTGGTTGGGAGAAAGCGAATGCAATGATGTAAGGCGCTCTGACTCCCCACTTGGTGCTTCCCAACGTTTGACGAGGTGAGACTTGTAATGTTATTGTCTTTTTTTAAAGCCCTCCCCCCCCCCCCCCCCCCCAAAAAAAAGAAAGAAAGGCGTGTTTGTGTTTTGTTGCAGTTGTGTGGAGAATTGTGTGTGGGTTTTTGTTTTGTGTTCGGTTGATCTCTGCTGGGGCTGGGGCTTCACCCGCCCCGGTTGGAGTCTGAAGAAGGGACTCGACCCGAAACGTCACCCATTCCTTCTCTCCAGAGATGCCTCCTGTCCCGCTGAGTTACTCCGGCTTTTTGTGTCTATTTTCTGGTTGATGCGGGACTCGCGTTGAATGCAAGTTAAATGTCTGCGGTTTGCTTGTGTGACAGATCGGACCGCCGGCAGCTCGGCGCTGCAGCCCGACTACAGGACAGGCACCGACTGCTCGGAGAGCCGCAGAGGCGGGCAAGGGTCCCAGCTGGGCGATCGGCCGTCGCCCATCGGATTACCGCCGCTCAAGAGTCACACGGTAAACGAGGCAACCCGCCCAATTCAGTCGGGTCTATTATCGGCACAAATTGCCAGAGCAACCGCTTCGGGATTAACAAAAACCCGCACAAAGAAAATAAAATCTACCATGGAAACCGTGGCGTGTAACATGTTGAAGTGCAGACTCGACAGTGGTTGCAACAATTAACATGAAAAAAGGATTAATGTTTCCCCCTGAGTTCAGACAGCGAAAAGACTTGTGAATTAAGATCCATTTCACCCCCACGCCCACACACGCATACTTTTCCCCCTAGTTTAATTTTAAAGAATAAACCTTTTGTGACATTTTCGAGGGGCATATTTCTACAGATTTGAATAATTTCATAATTGCAAGTCCTGCTTTACGTCGTTTCATGATTGATTGCACAGTTTTACAGCAAGAGCTAAAATAGGCAAAGCTTTTGGTAAGATTAGCAGTGCAACCAGCAAAGCAGCTTATATAAAGTTCTAGTTTGGAGGAGGAGGCCATAAGTGAATTAGTGTTTCTCCCAGAAGTACTGTGTATGGGATTAAGTTGTGAGCTTTTAGTTTAAACTCCAACTGATCTAGTTTATGCTTTTGATACACGCTGGTTTGGCATGAGGTGTACTGCTGAAAGGCCCTGGGCTTCTTCAGTTGTCTGAGAATTCAGAGACATATCCACTGGAGTGAGGGAGCAGCCTTGATAGGACTTGGTTGAAATGTAGCTGTGTTGTAACTCCCAGCCAGTTTTGAACCACATACACCATATTTTAACGAATGCTGGGAAATCATGAATGTTTCTCTTGAGCGTAGGGATGTTGTGTTTTAGAAATTGGATATTTTGTTCGTGTTTGCTTATATTAAACCCGTCTGTATCCACGGAACAATTCTGTGCAATTGATATAAACGTGGCTGTGGAGGGCAGGGGGAGGGGTGGAGGATGCTGAACGGGGCGGGACAGTTATTCTCTTGCAGCACTAATCTGGACTAAGCAAGCTTACAAGAAATGTTTATCCTTTTGGATGCCAAGGAAGTCTGATACCTCGATGATTGTACATGAGACAGTGAATGTAAAATATACACTATTTAGAGATCAAATGAAAGCAAAATGTATATGTCGGGATTAAAGAATTTAAATAGCTAGGCTCGGGGGTAACGTACCACATTGTATAATATTATACACGACAAGTGTGATAAATAATTCACTGTAACAAGGAATTACATTTCACTTGTGAAGTAGGGCTTGATCCGCAACCTGGGCATGTAGTAGGAGAGAAAAGTCATCAAAGTGGTTCACAAAAGCATAAAAAATCCACCAATTTGAGATATATACCAATGGTCTTTTTAGCAGAATGCCATGCTGATCTTTAAAGTTTGAATTTGCTGTATGAGCTTACTTTATGAGATTTAACAACATTTGTGTAGCTTTCTGACGACGACTCCTGTCCCCTTCACAATATATATTGATAGCCCAAATTGCTAGGTTGTCTTTTTACACATAATCCTTGCAGGCAGTGTGGGAACATAAAGGATTCCTGGCAAGAGGTGGGGCCAACAGAACCTATTTTGAGGGAGGATAGATACTGCCTTCAAAACAGAAACAAAGGGAAAGTACTGTAGCTTTGCTCTGACTCAGAGTGAAGATAATTCAAATTTGAAGAAAGTTATCAACAGTAAGACCAAAAAAATGTGTTGCGTGTAGGCTGGGTAATTGACCTAATTTACACAATCTGAAAGTATTACCGTTTGCATGCTATGAAATTAGTTGTGCATGAGACCACATTGTTTGTAGTGTAGTATAATTGAGATAGGCAATTTGTTTTTAAGATGATGCTATCAAAAGTATTAATAGTGTATTTTACTATGAAGCAGACACCTGAGAATGAACGAATTGCTGAAACGATGTAAACAAACTCATCACTAAGATTCAATCGAAAGTGGCAATGCATTTTAAATGTATGTTAAACATTAGAAACAAAATAGAGAAAACACCTGGCAAGTCAGGCAGCATCTGTGGAAAAAGAAACCATTAAAGTTATGTGTCGAAGACCCTTTGTCATAAAAGAAAATGATTGCAGCTGTGAAGTTAACATTCCTTGTGTCTTCCCATTGGCTGCTTGTGTACAAGCAGCTTAGTCTAGTACAGAATTATTGGTTTTATGTAAATGGATTCCTGTCATGGGAGTCTGTAACAGGTTTCATATTTATTTTATTGGCTTGTAAAGTGCTTTTTTTCCACTTAAAGTTGCCTGAGATAAACATTTACAAACAGTGAGGATGATGAACAACATTTTAGGTGCTCCCAATTTTTCTAAAGCAAAACATCTATCCATCTCACAATCTGTTTTAAAAAAAAAAAAAAAAAAGATCTTCCACAAGTCAATCTTTTATTCTGTTTCTTGCAACTGTAAGAAATAGCTTCATGTTTTTAAATGTCAGGAATTAAATGCTGAGATCTCAAGGTCTAGGTTTAGCACAAGTATAAAGTGGCCTCGTTTGGTGCTGTAAAGATTCTCCTCAGCAACTGAATGAAAAGTCAGCGTTTCTCCATTGCTAAATGTGTCTGTCGCACAGTTTAAGCTAAGAATGTGTCAAAATAGATTATATTGCCACAAATAGAAGAGCAAGACTATATGTTCTTTTTCTAGGCTCTGATATTTAATCTGTCTATCTTCTCTGGAAAGGTTTGTGTAGTATTTAATTCTAGGTATGATTGCAGTAATTACAACTTGCACTCATTTCATCGGGTAGGCTTGCATGTTAACTTTTTGTTTTGGAGTAAATTGGTTACTTCTGAGATTTTAAAAGTAAGTAGACCACTAAGATTGTTTACCAATTAGTGTATATTTAACAAAGTTGATATTGGGCAGTGCTTGTCTCTGGTCCTTTATCAATTTGAATAAAAGTAACAAGTTAGGATATTGCTTGCATGTAATGTGATAATCATATTGTGGGAAAATGTTCACATTCTTCCCACTAGTGTAAACGTTGTCCAGATTAATTTTCAGTATTTTGCCAAATAATTTTACAGTCATGTTTAAAGTTACATTCTTTAATTTCAAGGGAAAGTGTTTTCAGCTGCCATTCATTGCTCTGTTCGAAAATGTAGATTTATTACAGCTTTCAATGGTTTTCTTTATCTTAGAACTCCAATACGTATCAGATCTAAATAATGCTGTTTCAGATATGTTGGGAGGTTACCTATTGTAAATATAAGAAATTGGAGCAGGCAAAGGTTATTTGTTCGGTTGAATCCGTTTCATTGAAAGGAAAGAATTGTGGCCAATCATTCACCTCAACTCTGCACCATTCTAATATTTCAGCTTCTGTAGTGTCAATAAAGCTATTGATTTATTGAAAAATGCTGGAGAAACTCAGTGGGTGAGGCAGCATCTATGGAGCGAAATAATGGGTGACGTTTCGGGTCGCGACCCTTCTTCAGACTTTTCAACTTAATTATTCTTGATCACTGAATGTCTGGATTTGACGTTTTCACAGAGCCTTATGTCAAAATTAAATGCTTTATCTCATTCTCTAGTTGGGGAAACATTATTTCCCAAATGCAAAAAAAGAGGTGATCTTACATAAATAAATTTAAAAGATAATAAAGGTCTAAGATTTGATCAATATCACTTCATAGGGCTATTTCCATCCCAGGAATCTGTCTCCTGAAACTTTGATGCTCTCCTGTGTGATAACTATTTTTGTCGGCAAGGAAACCAGAATTCACACCTTCAGTCTTTTCATCACCGGCCTTTGTCCAACCATCCACCTATCAAAACCACCCCTCACCCCTATACACATATGACCTACTGGGCTTTGTCCTGCCTCCCCGCTTTCTTTCTTCTTTCTCCCCCCCCCCCCCCCCCCCCCCCCCCCCCCCCCAAAAAAAATCCGTCTAAAGCAGGATCCCAACTCAAAACATGACCTACAGTTTCTCCAAAGATGCTGCCTGATCCAAGGGGTTACTTACTCCAGCAATTTGTCTTGAATCAACATTTGCAGTTTCTTGTTTCTAAACCAGAATTCTACATGGTACTCCAGCGGTGGTCTTCCAATTCCTCTGCAAAAATTGTACTGCACTTATATAGTAGGGTCATACATAGGATTTAGTGAGTGGACAGGAATGGAGCAGATGGAGAAAAAAAAAGTGAAACTACGCTTACTCTTGTAAGCTAGTCCTTTCTTAACAACATCTAAGTCTTTTTTAATTGTGCGCACTTCCGTGTTAACCATTTGTCATTCATGGATATTCTGTTTGATCCATTCTTGCCCACTCACATAAACCTGTTTATATATCTTTGCAGCCTCATCAGTTTTTCATTGGCCAGTCTTCTTAATTCAATGAAGTTGGCAAACTTGATTTCTCATCCCAGTCATCAATAGAAATAGAAATTGTAAATTGCTGAGGTCCAAGTTCTTATCACGTGTATCGAGGTACCATGTAGAGCTGTAACTGACACTGTGTAGCGCTCTAAACAAATACTCCAAGTAACAATCCAACAAGTTTATTAGCATATAATAAAGTTACACAACAAGTTGTCACCACTGCGACTACATACTGACTAACCGCTAGTGTCTGGAAGTGTTAGTAATATATGGTGACTGTATGGTAAAACTCGGACTGGATTTATATATCTGAATGGTGTGTAGCATGTGTGTTAGTATTTGGTAGACCAGATCTACACAAGGGATTTTATTAATTTTTTTTTTTTGGGGGGCATACAGATCAGTAAGATTATTGCCATATGTAAGTGCTATCCCCAATTAAGTACTGAATGTATAGAAATGGCCCACTGAGTCCATATGCAAGAGTTTCATGGGTTATGGCACCATTTTCAAAGCCCCAGCTGCTGTTAGCCATAAAATCATGAGAGGAATAAATCGGGTAGATGCACGGAGTCTCTTGCCCAGAGTAGGTGAATCGAGGATCAGAGGACATAGGTTTAAGGTGAAAGGGGAAAAAAAATTAATAGGAATCTGAGGGGTACCATTTTCACACACAGGGTGGTGGGTGTATGGAAAAGCTGTCAGAAGTGGTAGTTGAGGCAGGGACTATCCCAATGTTTAAGAAACCATTACAGGCACATGAATAGGAAAAGATTTTCTGGGAAATGGGCCAAATGCGGGCAGGTGGGATGAGTGTAGCTGAACATGTTGGCGGGTGTGGACAAGTTGGGCTGAAGGGCCAGTTTGCGCACTGTGTTACACTATGACTATGACTCAATAAAGGCCCATTGCAACCACCGCCTGCATCCGGATTGTCAGTGGACTGTCATGATACCCCCTCTGGATGCCGCTGGCAACCTGCACATTTTTTCCTTCATTCTGCCTGTTAACCAATCCTCACCCTGTGCTAATATATTACCCTCAATTCGGTGACCCTAAATGTTTTCCAGATGTCAAAAGACGTTGCATGCAGCTGAGCTATCTGCAACAAATGCCAACTTCCTATCGTTTAATGGCATTGTCCCTCCTGTGTTCCACTGTCATCAACATTCTGGGGTGTCTTCACTCACTCAGCTGTGTAAACATTGTGGATATGTAGCTGATCGGATGCTGGCAATCTTGTAGCAAATGACTTGCCTCTAGGTTGCACAAAGCCTATCCGCAACCAACACGTTTGAAGTTGATGAATAATCTACTTGGCTGGAACAGTTTGCCAACAACACTGAAGAACCATCCAACAGAAACCAGGCCACACGATAGCCACCCACCTAACTGCCACTCTTTATGTTCATGTCCATGTCCTCCAACACAGATGTACTGTAGCATGAGTACCTCCTTCCAAGTCGTGCACAACTTGATTTGGATATAAGTAGTCAGTGTTTTCTAGTTTAATCATCTACGTCCTGACCCAGCAACACCTTGAGTACCTTCACCCAATGGTCCAAGACGGTTGTTCATCACCACTTTAACAAGGAAATTAGGGGTGGGCAATAAATGTTAGTTGCCTCATCCAATAGTTTAGTTAACGTATACAGCACGGAAACAGACAATACGTCCCAAGAGTCCGTGCTGACCATTGATCCATGCACATTAACACTATCCTATACACGCTAGGGACAATTTTACATTTATACCAAGCCAATTAACCTACAAACCTGTAAGTCTTTGGAGTATAGGAGGAAACCGAAGATCTTGGAGATAACCCACGCGGTCACGGGGAGAACGTACAAACTCCGTACAGACAGCACCCGTAGTTGGGATCGAGCACAGGTCTCTGGCGCTGTAAGTGTTCTCTACTGCAAGCAACTCTACCACTGCGCCACCATGCCACCCTCAAATAAATGAATTTTAAAATGCCAATAGTTTTACCCCTTAATGTTGGGTTTATTACCCTATAGTTCCCCTTCATGGGTAGGAAACTAGATTGGTTCCCACAGATTAGAAAACAGCCATGGTAACATTTGGGAAATATTGCAAGATGAAAATGAATGCATCACCATTTCTGCAACTGCATATTTCAAAAACGTTAGTATGTAGGCCACAAGGATTAAGCAATGCATTTTAGTCCCATTAATTATTCCAGTGCTGTTTCACCACCAAGATAAATCTCAAATTGTGAACAGCACTAGCCAACCACCAAATCTTCCATTCCCATCATCACTCTTTTCTCCCCTGTTGCTAAGGACCAGGGATGAATTCATAAATGAGTAGTAACTTCCCGCAAATGAATCTTGGAGAGACCAGTATTATTGGCCTTTATCCCCCAAACCTTGCTCCTTGGTTAGAAAACCTATAATCCCTTTCCCAGTCACTGTCTAAGACTTGACTGTTCAAGACCTGATGGCACCTAGTTCATGAAACGAGCTCCGAGGCATATCTGACATTACCAAGATTACTTCTTTTCACCAAGAATGCTGGTTCTAAAATAGTCCTATTTACTGCAGTTTCTTGTTCGTGGATCTATATTGTTTCCTGTCCAATAATATTCTGTTTTCCACATATATTTGACAGTTCGTGCACTGTTCACCATTTTTTTCCAGAACCTCCAACTTTCTAAGATGTCCTTCAACGTTTCTGCTTTTTTTGCACAGTTTTTACCTTAATTTCACTTCCCCTTTGATCACCTGGGTCCTTGGACCTGTTATTATGTGCCTGTACCTCTACTTCAATTCAATTCAAATTTAATGTCATTGTACAGATACAGGTATGGGTACAACGAAATGCAGTTTAGTGTCAGTACGTAGTGATAGCAATGTTTAGATAAGTACAGATAAATAAATACAGATGTGGGAATCTATCGGCGGGACTCCGAGTTCAGCAGTGCGATAGTGTTATTGTAGAAGCTGTTCCTCATCCTGCTGGTGCGGGACCTGAGGCTCCTGTACCGCCTCCCCGATGGTAGGAGGGCAAACAGTCCATGGTTAGGGTGGGAGGGGTCCTTGATGATCTTCCCAGCCCGTCTCGGACACCGTTTTCGGTGGAGGGCATCCACCTCTACTTCTATTCTTTCAAGATTGTCCTTCAAATTTGCCCCTTTAACCAAGGTTTTGAACTCCTGACCTAATGCATGGCTTGTATGATTCAGTCATATTTAGTTTTAGAATGTTTTAATAATTAAAATGTTTTCATAATTTTTTTAAAATTATTTGTTCCTCATTGAAGCTGCTCATTGGTGACTTTGATTGTTATTGAGATCACTTTGGATTGAAAGGGGATATTTATCCATTTGCCCCTGAATGCAATTCAGTTAGGATGGAGTTGGCTGGATTTCATTTCTGCTCTGATAAAGTCAAAATTGTAGAGATACTTTGATGGATATCCAAGTTTGACGAAGTCACAAATTGCCTTCCACAGCTTTGCGGTTCTCCCACAGCACATCAACTTAAAAGCACTTAATCTACTCTGGTGACTGCAAGCGTCACAATATGATAATGACTGGATAGTGCTGGTGATAAAATTTGGCCTGTTTATTGGAGATGGTTTCCTATTCTTCAGAATATTTTCTGGGATCTTTTACATCTACATGTTAGAGAGGAGGTCCTTAGTTTTTAACATCTCAAAATGATATCTCCTTCAAATTGGGACTTGGAGATTGGAATGCTCCCCTCATGGCGATTGTCAAGTCCTATTACTATTCGTTCTTCACTGAAACTTGTCCTTTGCAAACGTTTTAAGTAATGAATTAAATGTCGTCCCTTTAGCTTCTGTCTTTTGATCAGAGGATTTTTTTTCAAGTATTTCTTTTTCTAATTGAGATAGTATTCCAGCTAGTACTCGTACCCAAACAATTTATCTAGTTTAGTATCTGGTGTTCTTTAAATTGGAGAATAGGAGTTTGCAGTAATACTTGTGATCTTTCATTTGAGGTTATTCCTGCATAATTGGATGTGTTCTGGAAGATTTTGATTGAGAAATGGAAAGGCAATAGTTCTTTTTAAAAAGGTGAATGGTGTTAGCATTCAGAGAGACCTGTGATCCTTTAATGAGATTCACTGTAAATGTAATACACAGATAAAATCAATTAGCAAGGCAAATGTGCAAGTCTTTGCAGCAAGAGGATTTGAGTATAAGAGCGGAGATGTCTTGCTTCAATTTTCTTTGGCTCCAGTGAGATTGCATCTAGATATTGTAGGGTATACTGGCAATAGAGCAATAGAGACAGATACAAAAGAACTGCAGGTGTTGGTTTACAAAAAAGATTCAAAAGTGCTAGAGTAAAGCCCCTGTTCCACTTAGGAGACCAAAACAGCAACCTCTGGTGACCTTGCCCGCCACCCAAAGTTTCCATGTTACCGGAGGTTTTGGTCACTCTCCCTAATGGTCGAAAGTGGTTTTTGCGTGGTCGAGGCTTCATCTAGGTTACTGCTATTTTTTCAGCATGTTTAAAACCGGCCTTGACTAAAAATAGGTTCCCATTTTTTAAATCGATCATTTTTAAGTCACAGGTCTAGTCGAAGCCGGTTTTTTTCATCATCGAGGAAGGTTTTCAACATATGCGTGGAAGGAGGTTGCAGGTCACCTCGACCTTGATTTTTTTTTTTTGGGTGGCGGGCAAGGTCACCAGAGGTTGCTGTTTAAGTCTCCTAAGTGGGACGGGCTTAACTCAGCAGGTCAAGCAACATCTCTGGAGAACATGGAAAGGTGAAGTTTCGGGTCAGGATAAAATTCTCTCCCAAGTGGACTTGTCACCTATCAATGTTCCCCAGAAATGAACTACTGAGTTATCCTTGCACTTTTTGTCTTTTTCAAAACAAAGATTCATCAGATTAATTCCCAAAATGGCAGGCTTGATTGATCAAGTTGGACCCATGCTTCACACTGTCGTTTTGGAAGAATGGGAGATAATCTCATTTGAAATATTCAAAATTCGTAGGGGCCTTGCCTGGTTAGACAGTCTTGTGGAGAATGCGTAAGCACATTCTTAAAACAACTGGTCAGCATTCAGGACAAGGATGAGGATAAAATTCTTTACTGGGTGGGATAATGATTTGGAATTCTCTATCCACGTTGGTTGTGGAGGCTCAGTCGCTGATTGTACTAAAAACAGGATTTAAGATATTAAGGGAATCAAATTATAAAGAAGTTAAAAGATCAAGCATGGTCTTAGTGAATGGCAGAGGAGGTATGAGGGACCAAATGGCTGGCCCGTGTTCTCTTGCGTGTTTTTGTGTAATGATTTGAAGCCACACAAGTTGTGTATCTTGCATATGTCTAATAAATAGCCTTAAGAAGGAAGAAAACTATGTCGAAATTTAAAGTGAGAAATTTAGCATACAGATTATGTGTTTCAAGAGAGAGCTAGATAGGGCTCTTAAAAAAAAAAAAAAAATGGAGTCGGGGGATATGGGGAGAAGGCAGGAATGGGGTACTGATTGGGGATGATCAGCCATGATCACATTGAATGGCAGTGCTGGCTCGAAGGGCCAAATGGCCTACTCCTGCACCTATTGTCTATTGAGTCTAATCCAAAAAAAAAGCATGCTTTCTGTTTTTTTTGTTTATTTGTGTATTATGTATTTTATTTTCTCCCAACCAAATCTCCTGTGCCTTTTTTTTTATAGATTGGAGGCAGTAAACACATAATGAATGATCACCTACACGTTAGAAGCCATGGACAGATCCAGGTTCAACAACTTTTTGAAGACAGCAGCAACAAAAGGACTATTTTGACCACTCAACCGAATGGACTTACTGCAGTTGGTAAAACGTCTTTACCGGTGGTTCAGGCCAAGCAGCTGGAGGGTTCACACAAGCGACAGGGAAGTTCTGCTTCAGTGAAGTCAACAGACTGTACTTCAAAAGTGAAATCCACAGTCATGACGCCAGAGCAAGCCATGAAACAGTATATGCACAAACTGTCAGCATTTGAACACCATGAGATATTCAACTACCCTGAAATCTACTTTGTTGGTCCAAATGCAAAAAAACGGCAAGGTGTGGTTGGTGGCTCGAACAATAGCGGCTATGACGACGACCAGGGCTCTTATATCCACGTACCTCATGATCACATAATTTATCGATATGAGGTTTTGAAAGTGATCGGAAAAGGGAGCTTTGGTCAGGTCGTGAAAGCTTATGATCACAAACAGCACCAGCACATAGCACTGAAAATGGTGAGGAATGAGAAACGGTTTCACCGGCAAGCTGCGGAGGAGATACGGATCCTCGAGTACCTGAAGAAACAAGACAAAGATCAGACCATGAATGTCATCCACATGCTGGAAAACTTCACATTCCGCAATCACATTTGCATGACGTTTGAGTTGCTGAGCATGAATCTCTACGAACTGATCAAAAAGAACAAGTTTCAAGGGTTCAGCCTTCCGTTGGTTCGCAAGTTTGCCCACTCCATTTTGCTCTGTTTGGATGCATTACACAAAAATAGAATTATTCATTGTGACCTTAAACCGGAGAATATTTTGTTGAAACAGCAGGGGCGAAGTGGGATTAAAGTAATAGATTTTGGTTCTAGTTGTTATGAACACCAACGTGTGTACACTTACATCCAGTCAAGATTTTACCGTGCACCTGAAGTGATCCTTGGAGCGCGCTATGGGATGCCTATAGACATGTGGAGTTTGGGTTGCATTCTGGCTGAACTATTAACAGGTTACCCGCTGTTGCCTGGAGAAGATGAAGGGGACCAGCTTGCTTGCATGATTGAGTTGCTGGGTACTGCACCTCAAAAGTTTTTAGATCAGTCAAAACGAGCTAAAAATTTTGTCAGTTCTAAAGGTTATCCCCGTTATTGCACTGTTACGACTTTGCCAGATGGGTCAGTTGTTCTTAATGGAGGACGGTCACGAAGAGGAAAGGTTCGTGGCCCCCCGGGGAGCAAGGATTGGGTCATGGCCTTGAAAGGATGCGACGATCCTCTCTTTCTTGACTTTCTGAAACAGTGCTTGGAATGGGATCCTACATTGCGTATGACACCCAGCCAAGCACTGCGACACCCCTGGCTGCGGAGACGCTTGCCAAAGCCGCCAGCGGTTGAGAGAGCTTCTTCCAAGAGAGTGACAGAAAGCAGTGGTGCTATTACATCAATTTCTAAATTGCCTCCAACGTCAGGCTCAACGTCAAAACTAAAAACTAATTTGACACAAATAACTGATGCCAATGGAAATACTCAACAACGAACAGTTTTGCCCAAGTTGGTTAGCTGAGTTTGAATAAGTTTATACCAGGGATGCGGAGAAAATCTATCAGCACATCTCTGAGCCTTATTCAGTTGAACTTTTATATTATTTTTAGAACATTTGTAATTATGAAATATTGGAATGTTAAGCACCGTTTGTTATGAACTAGGAAACTAACTAATTGCTGGGGACCATGCATTATTGGAAGGTGGTTTTTCAGGTGAAGTTAAATACCTTTTTCATTCTGGCATTGGAATGTGCAGATCAGATCATGTAACACTTAAAGTTGTCAAAAAATATATCGCTAATCTTAATTCGACAAATTAATGACAGATTAATCGGCCAGTATTGAATATTGTTAAAAAAAAAACAACTCTTTTTAGGACAGTGGCTCTTGCTCATCAATGACAATCTGCATTTACTTATTTCTAAAGGAACTCTCTTTGCAGGTCTATAATGAAGCCCAATTTAAACATGGTTTTTGGTATCTCATTATTCCTATTGTAAATGTCTGTCCATGTGATACCATTGCATCTGTTCAGTTTTCAAATAAGGCTAATAAATTGGACTATGGATGTTCATAAATGTTTTGAATCTAGAAATGAGGAGAATTGGCAAATTCTTGACGTTGAAACTAATTTAAAAATTGAAATGTGAAATCATTTTGAAAGCTATCAGTTTTTGTTTTCTCCTCTATCTATCCTTCTAATGCAAATGGCTTCATTTAGGATCCAGCTCTTGAAAATGGAAGGAACAGAAGTAGATTATATGACATAGGAATTTGTTCAAGTGGACATGTTGGTGAGTAATTGGAATGTCTTGCGGTGAATGCATTTGACCTTGGGATGTAGAAAACTATGGAGGAAAATCTAACAATCTCTGACGTGTATTTCTTTTATCGTGACAACATTTACTGTTGGGCTGTGTCATTGAGTATGATAGGATGGCATTTTGAAAACTCACCAATAGCAAACTAGGAAACCTCCGTAACCTCTTAAAATGAATGGGGGGAAAAAACTGCCTGAAATGTCTCAACTATTTTAAAAACATGGCAGTCTGATAAAAATAAGGAGTGAAAGTTGGGAGAAAAAAAAGCATTTGTATTTTGAACAAGTGGGTTATTGCCAGTAATTTTTGATTTATTCACCATTAAAATCTTAATTATATACTTGCTGCATTTTTTCAGTTCAGAAATACCTAGAGTTCTCATCAGTTCTCTAATTTTGGCTGATATATGCGAGGGAGTCGGAACACAAATTCTGAGTTACTGCTCAGGAGAAACGGTGCAGATTTTCTCTGTTAAAACTGAGTACTGACAGCCTAATCATTATTATTTACCACAAATTCTAGGCTGTTGATTTAAATTTCTTTTAAATTAAAAGGTTGAATATTTTTAACTTGTATGAATGAACTGGGATTGTTCAGAAGATGTGAAGTATTATTATATAAGCTAAAGTTGAACTTCTTTACCTGGAAGATCTTATATTCAAGGCATGGTCCCCAGTTAGACTGGTACAAAGCAGACTACAATTTATGCCAAGTATCTTCAAAGCAAAAATATGCATTCAGATTTAGACCTTGCATCTTCACATGTAATTGATATTCAAATGTTTTTGACAGCCATACCATCTCTGGGAAGATTTTGTATGTTTTCAAAAGAGATAAATGGAAATTAATGATACTAATTGAAACTTTGCAGCACTTGGGTTTAAGCTAATAAACCTTTACTATTACAGACATTGAATCTGATTAATGGATCTAAATGTATATTGCATATTCATCCTGATGCAATATTTCAAATAACATACTATCTTTTTGTAGTATTTGTATGCTTTGTAATATTTTTAATTAAGTTGTAACTTTACAGTATCACTGAAATACCACTACAAAAATTGTTAGTGTACTTTGGGTTTATACAATTTACAGAAAGATATTTTTATATTTAAATTGGCCTGAAATTTATTTTAAGCCATTCTATATGTGCTCACTTGTTGAAAAATATCTCCAAGCTTCTGTTTCACATTTTCTAATTAACCATTAATTGTAATAGTTCATTTGGTTATTTAACAGAATTGTATGATTTGGCTTCACTTAGTGTAGTTGAATTAGTACTCTATAGTTACGGCTCAGAAGGTTATTAATTTTAGCTACCAGTTAAATCTTGTAGGTGATTTGTTTGAAGATGCCGATGGTACATGTTCTAATTTGATAACAATTTGGTGTCTTGAGGTCTCAGGTTATAATATGAACAGCAGCTTCTCTGAACGCTGTTGTTCAGAACCATTACAGTTGTTTCACCACAACAGAAACAGTACAATCTAACATTATATGGGCATGTGTAACAACTTTTCTCACATTAGGCAACTTGTGCCCTTAGTATTAACAGCGTGCCTTTTGTTATCAGTGCCATGTTGTAGGGTTTACAGGTAATTAATTCATTAATCGTGGATACACTAGTGATGTGGCAGTTTATATGGTTATGTGGTGCAAACTATTTTGAATGGTTTGAAAAGGAAATTAATACCCACTGAAGATACAATTCATTCAACCCTAATATATGGAACGTTTGGGGAAAAAAATTAAAAGAAATCCTAAGATTGTGTTTTGCTTTATAATCTGTGTAAAAAAAAAAGGCTGCCACAAAATTTTATAGTGATAATTTTATAGTGGGGTTTACATGTTCAGCTGGTCTTTTAAGATATCTCTTTTGCAGCAATTTTGGTGAAAGGATGCTTTAGCTAAAGTCCGACGAGCAGGAAAAATCATCTGAGAGCAGTGTGGGGATGCCGTAACTGGACTCTTAATCCAGAGCAACAGGAAGGCGTAACTGGTAAAGCTGTTGCCTCATTTCCCGTGCCAGAGACCTGGGCTCCACCCTGGTCTCGGGTGCCATTTTGCTGGAGTTTGTACCTGGGTGGTTTTCCTCTGGGTGCTCTGATTTCCTTCCATATCTCAAAGACACATGCATTTGTAGTAAGATTGGCTCCCTGTCTATTGCCCCTGTGTGTAGCCAGTGGATGGGAAAAAGTCGGATAACATAGAATTAGTGTCCATGGGTGTCGATGCTTGGCATGGACTTTACGTGCCGCGTTTCTAAATTGTTAAAATATTGTAGCTGGTGGGATATCTGTAATCTGATTTTAATTGAATACCATCTTTACAAAAGGATAACTATGGGTGCAAGATCACCTTATAAAGTTAGATGTTTGGGCTAGGTTCATGAAACTAGTCCAAAAACAGGTCAATGCCTTTAAGGAGAATATTAATGAACAGTACGGTAAATTTTTCAGAGATTTTGGATGGAACGTGGACTGCCCAAAGTATAACTCCCATTAGCAAACAAAATTAATTTTATCTTCAATTAAAGCATTTTTAATCTGTGAAATAAAAATCATTTCCTGTGATCAGAGTATTTTCAGAAATTATTAATCAATATTCTCCTTAATATCTGTTTTGTTGTGTAATGTAACATGAACAAACTGCAGGCAGATATTCCAAACACACTGTCCATTCATAAAAAGGAAATTTATTTTCTTGAGATAATTATAGGTAGATGAATAATAAAACTAATGATATTTACATCTAAGAAGGAAATATAGCTTACTAAATTATGCTAAGAGATGAGTGTTCAAATGGAACACTCATCTGATATCTGGATTCTGGTTTCTTTTGGCATTGCAGATCATTAAAGTGTCCTAAAATTGCGTTTTGCATTTTAGATTGTCTAACCCCCAAAATAAATGGGCAAGTATGCTAACTAGGAAAGTGAAACCTCTCAAAAGCTGAAAGCTCAAAAATAAAACAAAACAGAACTGTCTAATCTGAGTATTTCCAGTACTTTTAAATGTATGTGTCAGTATCAATATTTATTAACCATTCGACCTGTGCTGCAGTCAGTGAACGCAGTTAAAGTTAATGGCTGCAGCACATTTTCCATTTGCAACTGCTTCATGTATCAACGTGTCTTTGCGTTAATAATAACATGGAAATAATCTATATACTGAAGTGCATTTCTGATTGTTCCGTTGAATTTTTGAAATTGTCATCAGTATTAATTGCTTCCAAGGAAATAGTTAATGCAGCAAGAAAAATCACAATGCTTTTACATTTACCTCAAGGTTTTCTAATCAGTAAAGAAAATCCCAATTGTTTGATATGTACCAAAGTGCATTCCTTTTCACATATTCAGCTGTATTTGTGGCAGGAAAATCCACATTGACGGCATTTGAGGTCAGTTACTTGTCCTGCGATACAGCACCAACACTGAATTCTCAAAGCCTCCATTTGTTCTGTCTGTTTTTGTATCTGTATCTTGACGTATAAGTACCATCACTGGTTGCTGCATACGCTAGGAGGGTCATGTGCAAAGTCGCAATTAAATATTAAAGTGGGCCTTAGAAGTCAGCGTTTTAATATCGATTGTTTCCAGCTAGGTCTTGAAGGTCTTGACGTCGGGTACAGTGCGAATGTCATGGTGGCGATGATTCCATTGTCTTTGGGTATAGTGAATGCCTATAACAGTCTTTATTTGTTGGGATGATGTTGTATTTGAAAACCCCCGATTGCCTGGACTTTGGTTGACTGGATGAATTTGTAGATCGAAGATGACTCTTGATGTTGCTTGGAATAAACCCGTTTCTTTATAGATGGTCGTCAGGTGTAATTTAGTCTTACGGTCTTGAAGAGTTTCCCACTCTAGATCATCAAGGATTTTAGTGATACTGAAATCCCTGCTGTAAGCACCAATGGTAAACCTTGCAGCTCTTTTGAATTCTTTCTAACGTCCTCATCTGTTTTGTTCAAGAAGGAACTGCAGATGCTAGAAAATCAAAGGTAGACAAAAATGCTGGAGAAACTCAGCGGGTGAGGTAGCATCTATGGAGCGAAGGAAATGGGCAACGTTTCGGGTCGAAACCCTTCTTCAGACTGATGTGAGGGTGGTGGGGGGGGGGGGGGGGGGGGGAGTAAGAAAGGGAGAGCTGAGGGGGGGAGGAGAAAGTAAGGACTACCTGAAATTAGAGAAGTCAATGTTCATACTCTGGGGTGCAAACTGCCCAAGCGAAATATGAGGTGCTGCTCCTCCAATGTACGGTGGTCCTCAGTCTGGCCAAGGAGGAGGCCCAGGTCAGATTCGGAATGGGAGGGGGAGTTGAAGTGCTGAGCCACCGGGAAATCAGGATGGTTATTGCGAACCGAGCGGAGGTGTTGGGCGAAGTGATTGCCAAGCCTACGCTTGGTCTCACCGATGTAGAGCAACTGACATCTAGAGTAGCGGATGCAATAGATGAGGTTGGAGGAGGTGCAGGTGAACCTCTGCCGGACCTGGAAAGACTTCTTGGGTCTTTGAATGGAGTCAAGGGGGGAGGTAAAGCGACAAGTGTAGCATTTCTTGCGGTTGTAAGGAAAAGTGCCCGGAGAGTGGTTGGTTCGGGTGGGAACCAGTTGTGTATTCCAGACCGTGGAGCAATACTCAAGATTGGGTCTTATCAGAGTCTTGTAGGCTATAGACTTGGTTCTGTTGCTGCAATAATAAATATTTAACTTCAGCAATCCCAGCATTCTGTTAGCCTTGGTGGTTGTTTGGTTGATGTGAGTAGACCATTTCAAATCACTGCTAAGTCCCACTCCCAGGTAGGGATGATGTTTCACCTCTTCCAGGGTGGAGTCGCCCATCTTGGTTCCTCCTGCGGGTAACTCTCAAACTGAGGCAATTAGAAGAATTGAAAGACATCTGTCAATCTCCTTCCCATTTGACTAAAGCATCAAGTACTTGTTGGAGTCTCTCCAAATCCTCCATGAATTCTATTATAGAGAATACAATCATCTGCAAAGAGTTAACCTTTGAGTAGACCTTCAAAGGCAGATCATTGATATATGCCAAAAATAGTAGAGGTCCCAGGACTACCCTGGGGAACCCCAGATGAAACTGTAGCTCTGTTGGAAGAAGCACCCTCCAGCACAACCTGTTGGTGGCATTTGGATTCACATATGCAATAGCTTCTCAACACCCTGCTTGTTGATGACAATGTTTGGCATGTCAGGAAATTCAGTTGGGCATATCAGGAAATTTGTGTCTTCGTTGGTAAAAACTGAACAAAATTGGTCGTTGAACACGTTAGCCTTGACTTTAGCAGAGCAAACTTTGGTACCATCAGATGAAGACAATGTTGAGACACCAACCACCTCTCTCGATGGAATTATTTATCCAGGGTAATTTCCATCTCGAAGAAGTCATTTTGGAGGGTAGCGCATTCCGGACAACTTGGTTAAATTCAGTCTTTGACTCAATGTAGTCAGAAGTCAGCTTCTCGTCGAAGTTCCTGAGCCTGTCCCCATAGTCTTCAAACTTGACTTTCTTGTAGAGAAAAATCTTACGCCTGGCTGGCCGGACTAACTTATCACAATCACTGCCTCGTGGTTGCTGATACCAAGTATCACCTCTGTGCTTTCCACAAAAGATGGTGAGTGTGTGAAACACAAATCAAGGATGTTGTTAAGTCTAGTCGGTTCATTCACTTGTTGATGTAAGTTGTGATCGAGTGGAATTTCCAACACCGCTTTACTAGGTCCAGCTTAAGATCCACCCGGTGTGAACTTGAAATGTTCCCAGTCCACATCCGGAAGATTGAAATCTCCCAAGAGCCACATTGAAGCTTGAGGTGGAATTTTGTTCAGGGCACCATCAAGCCGCCTCACATAGTCAACATTGATAGCTTGCAAGTGGTAGAAAACTCCCAAGGATATAGGCATCATCCCATGCATACAAATGCTGATCCACATGCTTTAGCTGTCTGACATAAGGTCGGTTTCTTCATTTGCGTTGAGATTGTCTTTGTCTGCGATAAACTCCCCCATGTTTATCACCGCCCCCTCTGTCCTTCCTGAACGCCTGGTAACTTGGTGGGAAAATGTCACCAGATGCAATGTTGCTGTTCAGCCATGATTCTGTCCCAGTTTTCACATCAGGACTTTCCGTGTCAAGCAGCACATGGAACTGGTCACGCTTCGCTTTAACACTCTGGAGGTTTATATTCACAATGTTGATGGGCTTGCATTTAGATTTCTGTTTGTTTTTTTTCTCCCTTGTCCAACACTACTATGTTTGGGATGAGAAGTAGGATGCTGAATGTTTCTTGGCTCCAAGTTGTCAAGGTCTAAATGCTCAACACTAGCGTCAGGTGATGCAGCCAATGGATCAAATGGATTTGACAATTCAAAACTATCCATAATGTCAAAAATAGATGAGGCAAAATTTGGGAGGCCACATGTAGTACATATCCAACTGTGGACACATGATTTTGCAAAACTTCAAATACTTCATCGCTCATTTCAATACATTGTTCATGATACCATACATTGCAGTCCTCGCACTCAGTGGCTTGTTGCTTCTACTTCACCGCCTTACTACACACCCCACACGGGTACTTGGAGGTGCATTGACCAGGATTGGTGTTGATATCCCCGGATAACAGTAACACGAGCAAACTTGGATGGGTGGTACTATTCAAGTGCTTAATGGCAAAACTATGGTTATGACGTGTTGATGACATAAAAGATAAATGGAACAAGCTCACTGGCATGTCTTCAGTGATGTTCAAAGATGAATCAAAAAAGGAGGGACACGCCCAGTGATCCATATCCAAAATGGTGGGCGGGTCAAGTTGTGTTGCTGAGGAGATGTCCAAATCTTCTTTAGAAGGCACATACAAGTCAAAACGGCTAATGTAAGGTGTAGATTCCCCATGGTGGATTGATGTCCTGGCCAAAGTACAGCGAGTAAAAATTCCAGTGAACTGAGGAGTCAGTTTAGATTTAGATTTTTTGGGTTGCTTTGAAGTTGCCTGTGGAGAATTTTTCATTATTCCAGCTATCTTTCACTCTGTTTTCGCAAGTATCTAACATTGTAAGCTGCAAGTTGTAAGCTACTGTAAATTCTTTTGGTTGCAAAGGCAGTGATTTGCTGGAGTCGGGAGGAAATTCATGGAAGAGGCGCACAGTGATTCTATGTGAAGCAGATGTGAAGAGAAAATAAATTGACAGATCGTGTGTGTGTGTGTGTGTGTGTGAAAGAAAGAGAGAGTGGTGGGGTGGGGAGGGGGGGGGGGAGACAGACATTCTACTGCCGCAGGTCCCTATCATCCCCTTGATAGGGAGCAATACCCTTCAATTTGGCCCGGGTCTGATGAAAGGTGCACAGGCAGAACAGACTGTGGTGTGGACTTAGAGCCGCTTTATCAGACAGCTGGAGATTTAACCTTGGTCACTTGCACTGAGCACGCTTCTTCTGTTAAAGAAAGTAACGCTGCGCTCGTTTTCCACTATTCTGTCCCATTGCATATTGGCAGAGATGGATTTCGCAACCGTGTATCTTTTATTGTGTGCACCTTAACCTCTAGCTTTGGTTGAAAAGGTTTTTTTTTAAATACATTGTGGTGTGTTTCAGGTGAAGTCTGTATAACTTTTTAACATTCTATTCTGCAAAACTGAACATATAACTACAGCACAGAAGTCTGACAAAAAAAAACTAGGGTTAATATCTGCGTCTCATCTGCAGTATTGCTCAACCTAACTCTTTGACACTCAGAATTGTTTTTGTTGATGGCACTTGAGCATAGTTCAGCTAAAATGTGAATTTCTCTTATGGAGGACATTTACTGTTCTAGATTCTCTGAGCAATTGCAGAAGGTAATTTTAAAATGAGCACCAAATTAGATGCATATTTCTAATATGCTGCAGTTGCAAATTGTACATATGTGAAATTTTGAATGTTAAGTTTGTAAATATGTATGTAATATTCCTGTGAAATGCTGTCGCCACTTGATGTTTTGAATGGGGCCCAGTGGCCAGTTTTATGATACTGTATGTATTGTACAGCTGATGACAGAAGTATGACTTTTTTAGTGAATATTTGGTTAAATTTATTGTGGCCCAAAATTCATTTCAAAATAAATTTTATGTCCGTTTTTAAGAAATACTGTATTTTGGCTTTTTTAAATATTTGGTTTCATATATGACGCTGTCTTCAAATGCAACAATCAATGTGGAAATTACTTTATAATGTTTTCCCCGCATAAGAGAAGAAATAGTATGCATAAATATGTTTATGGATTTTGGTTATACCCTTTATTGGAAATGTTATAATTCCAAAAACCTACATAATCTTCAAAAATGTTATTTATATTGATATGAGTAATTACAGTACATTATATCTAATTTGATCTAATTTAGCCCTGAAGCTGCAGCTCAGTTCAAATTAATTGGGGGTACACAAAAAGCTGGAGAAACTCAGCGGGTGCAGCAGCATCTAAGGAGCGAAGGAGATAGGCGACGTTTCGGGTCGAGACCCTTCTTCAAATTAATTGGAATTGTCAGAAAATGTTGAGGTAACAATGTGAATTCGCCATTGACCAACTGTTTCAAGGAATAGTCTGCAGTGATTAGTGTCCCCCTTGCAGGTGAACATATCTTTGTGTGCAATGTGAAGTTAACATGAAGCCTGAGGGTGTGGCAAGTACATTGTGAGTTGAAGTGGTGTCCCGACCCGAAATGTCACCTATCCATGATCTCCGAATATGCTGCCTGACTCGCTGAGTTACTCCAACACTTTGTGTCCTTTTGTGTAAAGCAGCATCTGCTGTTCCTTGTTTCTACTTAGTAAGTTGACTATCCTGCATAGTTGCTCAAGGGTGATTATTGAAATTTAGTGGACGGTAGCACAGTTATGAAGTTGATTGGACTCATGACCCAGTGAAGATTTCAGATCTCATCGGTGAGGTAAATTTAAATGTAACTATGTCTGGAATTGGTGTTAATTAGTCATATTAATGGTGACAATATAAAGGTAATCTGGTGCTTTTACCTGCTAGGGCATGTATGTAGTTGACTCTTAATTGGCTTTTGGAAATGGCTGAACAAGTTACTCAATTTAAGGGCAAGTGAAGATGGGCAACAGTTGCTGGCTTACTCAAGGACATGCATTATCTGTGAATGAATTGAAGAAAACAAATGCTACAATCTCAACAGCAGAGATGTTCTCCCCCTAACTTATAGGTGGTGGGTTATTAATCAATCCAGATTTGTGTGTGTACTTTTGTGTAGAAAGTATCCAAAACAAGGAATGAGAAACTTCAGGAATGCTATAACTTTGACAATAATTCCCAAACTAATGCTCAGATAATCGGAATTGAACTAATGGATTTGTTACCCTCTCACAATGACAACCTTATGCGCATACTTCTTACTGGATAAAAGAACCGGGGTGGAAGATTGCAACCTTCACGTGGTCCACCCTGTTTCGACTAATGCAATCAACTCGACGTGCACAAACAGAAGATCAAATAGAACAAGTTGTCTTACAACTTTCGGCTGTGCACGCCACACGAAAGAAGAAGAACTGGATTAAAAATGCACTGGGACGTGATTGTGAGATGCTCGGTTTATGAGAAAATTGTAATCAGATTTTCACAGATGGTGGAACATCTGACTGTTGAGGACACCTACTGATATGAAATTTACATTGAACAAAATATTGGTGTCCAAATTTGCAGCAAGATTCACGTTAGAATTAAAACAATGTAGATGCAATTATATTCACGTATCATTTGTTTCAAAGAATGCTACAATATTTGTTTTGAGAAACATGAATGTCAGCTGGGTTCACCAGTTATGCACTGCAGCCTCTCTGCTGCAAGAACACATAATCGGGTAGACGCAGCAATAATGACCAAACCGAAGAAAGAAGAATAGCAAAGAGTTAAGATTATTTAATCATATGTACTGACAACAGAACAATGAAATCCTTACTTGCTGCAACTTAACAGGCTTATAAAAGATATAATCACAAATAAAAATAAATTAATATTATAGTAACAATAATAGTGCCAAAACAGAAGACTTTATTGTAACCAAAGACACAGTCCATTGAAGATACTAATGTATCCACAGAGGGATCGCTCTGCTGGGTGCCCTTGAGGAAAGTCATTGGTGGGATTGCCATCAGCCTAGTCCTCTGCCACTTCCTCCAAATGGCTGACGAGCTGCTCCCTAAATGGTCAGTATGGATTCTGACTCGCATCAAACCAGATCTTCACAGCATATCTGATTCAATGGAAATGCAAGGAGAAACATCTATCTATGTAACTAAAAGTCTCATCTTGACTACTTCCTGTCTGCGCTGTATATTGATTTTAGAAAAAACGCTTCCCTATATCGCTACAATGTTTGACCGTCTTACTCATAGTCCTCCTCTGCTGAGGCAGTCCCGAGGATATTTCCGATCGATTAAAAATAAAAAGGTTATGAGTGTTTAAAAAATCTTGAGATCAGCTGATTGGCCTTCTTGCCTGTCAATCACCACGAGGAAAGTAACACCCCTTCTGAGAGGGTGGTGGGGGGTGGGCAGGACTATAAAACCCCAGATGCCTCGATGTAAGTCCGTCATTCTGGAAGATCGCGAGGGAGAGGTCACACCTGTGATTCTAAGCCGTGAATCAACTGAACTGCGAGTCTGCAATAAATGATTTGTTAGCCCTTAATGAAAATGCAAAGAGCAGTTTGGTCTGCCCTGTGCTTGAAACTGCAATGGAAATTGAAATGAAATGAAAATGCAATGAGCTGTTTGACCTGCCCTGTGCATGAAACTGCAATGGAAATGAAATGAAAATGCAATGAACTGTTTGGCCTACCCTGTGCTTGAAATTGAAATGGAAATGAAATGAAATGTTGTTTGGCCTGCCTGAACCCACTAATTTCGGTCCACAAGGCCTCTATTAGCAGAGAAACCAGTCCCTTTTGCCCAAAATGCCCGTGTTAGCCCTGGAGGACCATTTTGGCCCAAAAGGCCTGTGCCAGGCCAGGAAAAGTCCAGGAAAAGCAGATCTTTGAAGGGTATTGGTTTATATCTTATTGACAAATGTATAGTCACTGGATATTTTTGGTTCTATTACTATGAATAGACGATCTTTCACAGATGGCTGACTTGGTCTCATATCCCTTTCACACAATTCCAGATCTCATGAGGAATTTGTCAATATGCTAGCCAAAGATTGGTGGGCCAGAAACCAATACTTACATTTTCTCCTGGCTCTCCATGTGTAGTCAGTCCAATCTGATTGCTTTCTGTAACATCTTGATCCACCCAGACCTATGTTGGCAGATACAGTGCCAATCTTACTAACTCCTCACTTGCAGCCCAAATATTGGAGCGAGAGTTTGTGAGACCGGTGGGATGGATTTACTGGCTGCTGCAGTCATCTGCCATGTAGGAACTTAGTACCTGGCCACACTTCTGTCAGCTCAGTTGAGTTTGAGTTTAGTTTATTGTCATGTGTACCGAGGTACAGTGAAAAGCTTTTGTTGCATGCTAACCAGTCAGCGGAAAGACAATACTTGATTACAATCGAGCTATTCAGTGTTTGATTAGGGAATAACGTTTAGTGCAAGATAAAATCCAATCAAAGATAATCCGAGGTTACGAGTGAATCACAGGAATGGAATCCTTGTGTAACCTGTAGGTGACCTGCACTAACAGTCACCTCCTCCATTATAGGTTCATGTTTCACAAGCCTCAACATGAAATCTGCATTAGTGCCCAGAATGCCATTGAGAAAGTATCAGCTTCTTAGATGGAGCATCGACCCGAGGTCCATCAAGCTAGGCAGGCAGATGTTAAAATCCCTATTGAAGAGAAAAGATTTAATTCCTTTTACTATCTAGGTCCAAGAGCACCAAAACAATGATTCATCTTTTTTTTCATTTGAAGAATGGTGTAAAATAACAGCAGTATTTTCTCTGGCAGTAATCACATCACTAAATATTATGAATGGTATGAACCTTTGAGAATATTCAGTGGTATATAGCTCATATAAATGGATGTAATCATTATATTGCATTGATTTTAATTGGCCTCTATAGTGTCGCTATTCAACAATATTGGTCCTTTGTTCATAATTCCATAACTGGGATTGACATTACACACCACTTGGGTGAGATTTGAACGGAGCTCCAAGATTAGACAATGCTTTGGTTTCACTGTCTGGCATTGCATCTAGTTTATCTTTAAAGTTACCGTGCAGTCATCTTGTTTCTGATATCCACTGAGCCGAGCCCAGACAAAATAAATTAGTTCAACAAATACAAAGAATATTCTTTTTACACTGAGCTAATGTCAAGGTTGTTGTATGTTGCATTTTGAAACTACGCTTGTATTGAACAAATACTCTCCTTGATTGATAGTCATGTCGATTGGAAACATGCCTCTCGGCCCATCTTATCCATGCTGACTAATTCCCTTAATTTTCCCATATCTCTCTATCCATGTCCAATGTCTTTTTTTGATTTTCATAATAGTGTTATTTTGAGAACTTGATCCACATTTGTAATTCAACATGTATGCACAATGTGTTGACCTGCTGAGTGCTTCCAGCATACACTCTTTTTGTTCTGCGCATTCACCATCAGCATTTTTTTTTTTTTTTTTTGCTCCAGTTGTTGATGGTGTCATTCTGGGACTAACTGGCTCACAGGCAGAGTTTTGTAATGAAGTGAATATTATGTTTGATGCTTAGAAACACTGACATTTTCAGTTTTAAACTGCCTTCTGAGTTTAAATAATTTAATTTTATTTGCCCAATTCCCAGAAAACATACAGTAACTGCTGTTATTAGGAGCTAAAACGCACTATGGTTTTGTGTGAATTTTGATTTAATTGATCAGCTGTTATCTGACTAAATGTTTTGTTCTTCTGTTAGTTGGGCTACAGTATGAATCACGACTGAATGAGAATCAATTTGAACTCAACTGGTTAATTCGTCCTTGGTTTCTGCATATCATTCAAACTAATGCCACCATGGGGTGGTACGGTGGCGCAGCGGTAGAGTTGCTGCCTGACAGCGCTTGCAGAGCCAGAGACCCGGATTTGATCCCGACTGCAGGTGCTGTCTGTACGTCCTCCCCGTGACCGCGTGAGTTTGCTCTGAGATCTTTGGTTTCCTCCCACTCTCCAAAGATGTACAGGTTTGTAGGTTAATTGGCTTGATATAAATGTGCAGTAAATTGTCCTTAGTGTGTGTAGGATAGTGTTAATGTGTGGGGATCACGTCGGTGTGGACCCAGTGGGCCGAAGGGCCTTTTTCCGCGCTATATGTCTAAACTAAACTAACATAATCTTTGAATAAATAACATCTAGCCTTTCATTGTTTTAACCATATAACAATTACAGCACGGAGACAGGCCCTCTCGGCCCTTCCAGTCCGTGCCGACCATTTGTTTTCCCCTAGTCCCATCTACCTGCACTCAGACCATACCCCTCCATTCCCTTCACGTCCATATACCTATCCACTTTACTTTTAAATGTTAAAATCGATCCTGCCTCCACCACCTCTGCTGGAAGCTCATTCCACACAGCCACCACCCTCTGAGTAAAGAAGTTCCCCCTCACGTTACCCCTAAACTTCTGTCCCTTAATTCTCATGTCATGCCCTCTTGTTTGAATCTTCCCTACCCTCAATGGGAAAAGCTTATCCACGTCAACTCTGTCTATCCCTTTCATCATTTTAAAGATCTCAATCAAGTCCCCCCTTAACCTTCTGTGCTCCAAAGAATAAAGACCTAACTTGTTCAACCTTTCTCTGTAACATAGTTGCTGGAACCCTGGCAACATTCTAGTAAATCTCCTCTGTATTCTCTCTATTTTGTTGACATCCTTCCTATAACTAGGTGACCAAAATTGTACACCATACTCCAGAATTGGTCTTACCAATGCCTTGTACAATTTTAACATTACTTCCCTACTCCTATATTCAATGCTCTGATTTATAAAGGCCAGCACACCAAAGGCTTTCTTTACCACCCTATCTACATGCGATTCCACCTTCAGGGAACTATGCACAGTTATTCCTAGATCCCTCTGTTCCACAGCATTCCTCAATTCCCTACCCTTTACCATGTACGTCCTATTTTGATTTGTCCTGCCAAGATGTAGCACTTCACACTTATCAGCATTAAACTCCATCTGCCATCTTTCAGCCCACTTTTCCAAATGGCCCAAATCTCTCTGTAGACTTTGAGAATCTACTTCATTATCCACAATACCACATATCTTAGTATCATCTGCATACTTACTTATCCAATTTTCCACCCCATCATCCAGACCATTGATGTACATGACAAACAACAACACAGATCCCTGAGGCACCCCACTGGTCACCGGCTTCCAACCTGACAAACAGCCATCCACCATTACTCTCTGACATCTCCCATTCAGCCACTGTTTAATCCATCTTGCTACTCCGCCATTAACACCCAAAGATTGAACCTTCTGAACCAACCTTCCATGGGGAACCTTGTCAAAGGCCTTACTGAAATCCATATAGACAACATCCACTGCTTTACCCTCATCAATTTCCCTAGTTACCGCTTCAAAAAAATTCAAGAAGGTTTGTCAAACATGACCTTCCAGGCACAAATCCATGTTGACTGTTCCTGATCAGACCCTGTTTATCCAGATGCTTATATATATTATCTCTAAGTATCCTTTCCATTAATTTGCCCACCACTGACGTCAAACTAATAGGTCTATAATTGCTAGGTTTATTCTTTGAACCCTTTTTAAACAATGGAACAACATGCGCAGTACGCCAATCCTCCGGCACTATTCCCGTTTCTAATGACATTTCAAATATTTCTGTCATAGCTCCTGCTATTTCTACACTAACTTCCCTCAATGTCCTAGGGAATATCCTGTCAGGATATTCCCTAGGACATTGGTGTTTTGTACACCTCTATCAGATCACCCATTCAATTTACACTCTGAATGAAAATGCAGCCTGGAATAACAAATGCCCTCCAAGCTGGGATCCCCTCTTGTGACTTTTCTCTCAATGTTTTTTCCAATTGTTTAGCCAAAGCTGCTATAATTATTCACCTGGTGATGTGATCCAACTGATGAACTCTGGGAGCAGGGAATGGGATCCTTTGGCATGTATTTAATCAATACTATCTAAATATATATAAAACGTAATTGGTAGTAAACTAAAACCAAAAAAACTCAAATCAATGTCTTCAAGCTAAGAAGACAGTTACCTTTGACAGTTAAAAGATTTTAATGAGGTGTTGAAATTATTAATCTTCACTGTTCAAACTTGCAAAAGCACTTTAGCAATGGTGTAGAGAATGTAAAGTATGTGCTTAAGAAAGAAGAGATAAACATATGATTAAGGCACAGTTAGTTTAAAGTCGATTGCCTGTAAACTTCTGAAGGAGAGAGACAAGAAAAACATTGAGGGAGTATTTCAGTTGTGTGGGTTAATCAAGCGCTGGATCCTGATCAATTGCAAAAGCTGGAGGTGGACTAGGGACCTTTAATGAATAAGCTGCTGAGTAAATAGATAATGAGAATGCCAATGGACATGGAGAGTATAGATTTTTCGGGACATTTGGATAAGGTGACTTAAGAGGCTTGCTGTAATGAAGACATGAATTGAGAAGAAATATTTAGCAGCTTGACTGAAGTTTAGATTAATGCCAAGGAAACAACAAAGAATTGTTTGTGAGCATGCATCAATCCAGCAAATAAGCAGTCGACCAGCTTTCACAGAATTGTGAAGGTTGCAGCGTATCTATATTGTTCATTACTTCTATTACCAGCTCTCGGTTACACTTTCTTGAGCCTGGCTGTAAGGACTACAATACATTCTTATATGTCGGAAGGAACTGCAGATGCTGGTTTGCACCAAGAATATTCACCAAAAGCTGGAGTAACTCAGAGGGTCAGGCCACATCTCTGGATAGAAGGAAAGGATGACGTTTCTGGTCGAGACCCTTCTTCAGACTATGAGTCTACAACAAGGCAGGCATAGCTGGGGCCCAAATGAATTCCCATGGCTATGCCTTGCATTTGGAGGAAGTGGTAGGAGTTGAAGGAGTAGTTGTTAAGAGTAGGGACCAGCTCTACCAGGCAGAGGAGAGTGTGGGTCGAGGGAAATTGGCTGGTTCTGCGGCAGAGGAAGAAACAGAGGGTTTTAAGACCTTCCTGGTAGGGGATGGAAATGTAAAATACATTCTTAGTTTCTTTGTCTCTGCCACATCAGTTCTGATAATGAGATTTTCCACAGTGCTTCTAAAACGTTTTGTTATTTCCTTAACTGTGGCTTTCTTCCTGCCATGGTCGACTTATCTGTGCGCTCCTTTGCCCACAATTCCTTTCTCATCTCCTCTCCTCCTAGCCAGAATATGAGCATTTCCCTCATCTGCACATTTGAATAGTCACGTATTATTCCCGGTCTAAACAATGAGTTCAACAATTGCAGTTTCAATTTACAAACTTCTCCCCCCGCCCCTCCCCCTCATCGTTCATCTTTTGTTTCTTTACATTTCCTTTAGGCCTTGCCTCATAATCCCTTTTGTTATTTATTTCTCCTGCCTTCCACTCTATCATAGAATATGAAATATGTAAATCAGAGGATGTTGGGAATGTGTGTTGGTAGGAACTGCAGATCTGATTTAAATATGTTTGGAATAGAGTGCGTTAGATAGCAGAGAGTTAAAAAGAGAGTGACATTAAAGGGCACTACATGGATTGGAGATGCCAGAAACAGGTCGGGTCTCTGATTAAATATTGCTGATTATATGCCGTGTTGTCACCTTCCCCTCAGCCAACATTGAGCCATTTTACATTTCCTATTCATCATCTGCCTTGATGTGTAATTTTCACACCTTACCCATCTGTATCTCTAGACTCCCTCTCCCCTGGCTCTCAGTCTGAAGGTCTCAACCTGAAATGTCACCCATTTTTTCTCCCCAGAGATGCTGCTTGTCCCACTGAGTTACTCCAGCATTTTGTGTTTGTCTTGGGTGACTACTTTGCAGGTTGTTTCTTTTCAGGCTGCATGCACAACATAGAATTTCCTGTTGCCTGTCATGAGAACCAGGAAATGTTGCAGAAAAGGGAGGGGGGGAGGGGAGAGGGAAGGGGGGAGAGTTACAAAGAGAGCAGTGGGAAGTCAGGCCATCTCTGATTCAAACTGGAAAGGCTGCTCTCTAAAGGTCTGACATTCAATATTTGGCCTAAGGGTTGTAAAGAGCAATGTTGCAAGAAACTATTTCTCGAAGTTGCATTAGGCTTCACTAGACTGAAGAATTAAGGGAACACAATTTGCGGCCCCTGGCCCCCCTTGCAGACCGAATGGAAGCTTTCTGCAAAGTGGTCAAACAGCATGCGGAACGCTAGATTGGAATAAGTGTAAGTGCATTGATGATTCACCTGGAAAGCATGTTTGGTGGGAAGAGAAGTTGTTGAAGGGCAGGTATTGTATCACCTGTGATTGCACGGTAAGGTGCTGTGAGGAAGAAAAAGGATGTGGGAAGATACTGCAGATGCTGGTTTACATCAAAGATAGACACACAATGCTGGAGAAACTCCGCGGGACAGGCAGATCTATGGATAGAAGGAATGGGTGACGTTTCGGGTCAAGACCTTCAGACTGAGAGAAAGGGTGTTGGTGGGGACAGAAGAGTGAATCAATCTCAGCGAGAACTGTGCCTTCAGAATGCTAGAAGATGTTCTAGGCGATGAAATTACAGAGGATGTTATATGAAGGTAGATGGCAGGGACGAGGAGAATCCGATGTGAACTCCAGGTACGAGGAGATGGAGTGACATTAGAAATCACTCTGCCAGCAAACTGGGTTTAGTGCTGGCCTTGACTGCTGTCTGCATGGAGTTTGCATGTTCTCTCTGACCATGTGGCTTGTCCCTGGCTCCATTGATTCCCTCCAATATCCCAGACATATTGGTAGGTTAACTGGCTCTTGTGAATTCCCCTTAGCAAAGGAAGGTTGCAGAAGAATGAGGTGGAGTAGATATGAGGCAAGAGAGGGGGGTATCTAAAGGATCGCATGGGCTAGAGGAGCGGAATGATTTTTCTGGGTCAACAGGAAAATAAATGGGTAAAAGTCTGGGAAATTGAACAAACATGGTTGAGGGCTCGGGCAACAATAGTGCTGGGAGAATGCGGTCAAGGGAAAATGAAGACATCTGGACAGCATTGGTGTGGAACATGTCATCAACAGAACGGAGACGGCAGAATCAGAGCAACTGGGCGAATCCACCCGAGGATATGAGGAGCTGTCATCAAGGGGTCTCGTGTGGGAAAAGGCAGAAAGGGGCCTTATGAAACTCTGTACATCAAATGTCTGTACATCACTGTAAAATCACCAATGTGCCCGAAATAATGATGTGAGGAGGTGTGAGTAAAACTATATAAGGACAACTGTTTAATGGATTTCACAAAGTGATGGGTGCTGCTCAGACCCCTGTGCGCTCCTGTGATTTGGAAGAAATTAGTGGAGTTAAAGGGGATGCAGTTCAATGTGGGGACGGGTTTTGACCAGATGAAGGAAATGGTGGGGATGGTGGCAGCAGCAGGTTGGACCTCTGTTCAAGGAAGAAGTGAAAGCCCGCAGGCCATGCTAGTGCAGGATGGAAGGACAGAAGGATTGACAATAGGAGCAGCAGCAGTAGGCCATTCAGCCCTTTGACCAGCACTGCCATTCTATGTGATCACGGCTGATCATCCCCAATCAGTACCCCGTTCCTGCCTTTTCCCCATATCTCCTGACTCCGCTATATTTAAGAGACCTATCTTGCTCTCTCTTGAAAGTATCCAAAGAACTGGCCTCCACCGCCCTCTGAGGCCGAGAATTCCACAGACACACAACTTTCTGTGTGAAATAGTGTTTCCTTATCTCTGTTCTAAATGGCTTACCCCTTATTCTTAAACTGTGGCCCCTGGTTCTGGACTCCTCCAACATCAGGAACATGTTTCCTGCCTCCAGCATGTCCAAACCCTTAATAATCTTATGTTTCAATAAGATCACCTCTCTTCCTTCTAAATTCCAGAGTATACAAGCCCAGCCATTCTCTCAGCATATGACACTCCCGCCATATCGGGAATTAATGTTGTAAACCTACACTGCAATCCCTCAATCGCAAGAATGTCCTTCCTCAAATTAGGGGACCAAAACTGCACACAATACTCCAGATGTGGTCTCACTAGAACCCTGTACAACTGCAGAAGGACCTCTTTGCTCCTATACTCAACTCCTCTTGTTATGAAGGCCAACATGCCATTTGCTTTCTTCACTGCCTGCTGCACCTGCATGCTTACTTTCATTGACTGATGAACAAGGACCCCCAGATCCCGTTGTACTTCCCCTTTTCCTAATTTAACACCATTTAGATAATAATCTGCCTTCCTGTTTTTGCTACCAAAGTGGATAATAGTAAGATTAAATGAGAACTTACCAGTTTGAAGTATGATCTTGATTTTATGAGGAGTTACGTTGGTGATTATGTGACCATCCAGGCCGCATGCGCGTCAATCTTCAAAGTATGAAATCACAAATAACAATCACCGAAGTAACATAGTAAGATGTGTGACTCGAGAACTACCAGATGATCTTTATGAGAGAGGGTTGGGCATGGAGGGCATGTAATCACCAACGTAACTCCTCATAAAATCAAGATCAAACTTCAAACTGGTAAATTCTCGTTTAATCTGACTATTTTACATCGGAGTCACGTGAGTGATTGCATGAAGAGTTCGAAGCTTTGTGATTTCATGCCGCAGATCCAAATCTCGGCATCTCACTGCATCGATTGACTCGGGGTGAGTGAATAATCGAAAATGTATTAAGCATGATATTGATTCAAATGTATTAATGGTTTACGTTAATAAAGAAATCAATAGCAATTCCTGTCACTCGGGGTGAGGCTAAAGTGGACGCAAAACAGAATGGGCAAAACCCCGGGTCAGTAACCGGCCTATTTTAAAAAACAATTCAGTTGACCATCCTGCGGTCGCGAGGATATGGTCGATGGGCATGTCCATTGCCCTGGCCGCTGACGTTGATGCTGACCTGGTGGAATGAGATATACAATTGTCAGTGTTAATACCTGCATAACCCAGAACCTGCTGCAGCCACCTTGAAATAGTCTGAACCGACCTTCCTTTGTGTAGTTGTTTGTTGATTAATAAACAATGCTGATTCCACACTTCTTAGGATTCTGGTGGCCTTGATGTAATATAGCAAGCCTGCCCTCCCACATAGACATGAGACTGTGGGGTATCCGAAAAATGATCTTAAATCCTGCCACCCCTGGTCTGCTCTGCTTGTGTAGATCAGAATGTAAAATGTAATGGCAGCTGCAGCCAATTCCATCCTATCTAGCCACAGCATTTGTAATGTTTCCTGTCGTTGTGCTGATATTAGTGTCATAACTAAGGATGTAGTTGGAACCCCTTGGTAATATAAACACCTTTTCAATAACCAACTGCATATTCTTGTAGTGGGAGAACTTGTGCCACTACTTTAACAACTCGATATCCGGGGTTGAACCCGGCAGAGTGGTTCCCGTTTGTTGCAGCTGTAGTGTCTCTATAACTGAATTATTGTCAAAACTGGAAAATGTCAGTAATCTGTACCGTATTAAATGTAACATTAACATTTAAACAAAATCACTTCCGATTCCCTCAATAGGAATGTACTGCTTTTTTGGGTGCTATCCCTGCACTCTGCAGTGAGCACATTCATGGCTTGATGTGACAACCTGAGCCATAAGTCAATCCAATCAAAATGTGTAAG
Organism: Okamejei kenojei; assembly: GCA_035221665.1. Taxonomy (NCBI): domain Eukaryota; kingdom Metazoa; phylum Chordata; class Chondrichthyes; order Rajiformes; family Rajidae; genus Okamejei; species Okamejei kenojei. The sequence continues at coordinate 8,682,115 of CM069149.1, read as the reverse complement.
TCAATAATTGTTTTCTGATGCAAAGGCTGGTCTCCTGGACCGCAGTTTGAACCAGAAAGTTTTCATTTTTTGGAATAACCGTATACCGTTGTATTATTATGCTTGATGAAGCAGGCAACATGGCTGCTTAGCCAGTCCGACAGTACAAACCCAAGCGAGGTCTTGCTGACTGTTTTAAGACCCGACTAATGAGGCAAAAATGGAGGAAGACATAAAAGAACATTCCTCCTTTTGTCGCGAGAATGTATTTCTCCGCACTGTTGTGCCACATATTTTTGCAATCAGTGAATAAACATGCACCAACATGTCGATATTCGATGTAGCATTGAACCATACTTTTATAATACTTTGAGATCCAATACCCATACCCATTCTGTGTTGTCATCGATCTGAACTGGATGATACACCAGTGGCAAAGGAGATTAGGTAATTATTACTGGATACTTTTACTTGATTGCCATGTGACTAACATATGCCACCACCGTCGTGTAGCAACTTGAAGTTGAGCATGTAGATTATGTATATTCGCTCGATAGCCCCTTACCCATGGGGTGCATCTAGTGTATATATTTAGTTGATACCAACAATTGAAGAATTGGTAACTCATGCAAATCTCCAAAACCTCCAACTAGAGATGGTATTCGGAACTTCTCACCTTAGAGTCCTTAGCATCTGTTCGTAATAACTGAATTCGACCAACCAAACTACTGGAGCAGTTTCAAGTTCAAGTGCATTTACTGTCATGTTCAGCAATGCTGAATACTGTTTTTTCATCATTGTGACTGAGGTAGCTTCAGCTGATAATAGCATAAGATTGTTAACAATGGTCTACATGTCCTTTGAGAGGTCGCTACTTTGCACGATATCAGTTCCTTGATTTGCTCAGCTGAAACACAGCTACTACATTGCCAATTACTCTTGATGAAATAAAAGTCAGTTTTATAACAGGTTGCTATTAACTCCAATCTCTTGCCACAGGGCGGAGTCATAGCCTAATTAATAGTTGAAGGTAAATCCCAATGAACAACGAACAGTTTATCCCATTCCGCAATGTTTGACTGTTATTAGTACAGTTATATTGTCTTTGATAACGTCTGTAATGGGAATTGCAGAGCATGGATCTTTGAGACCCTTATGAATCTGTTGTAAGTCCGGAAAATAAGTTTTCATATTCGGAAAGTTCATATGCCCGACACTCTCCATTTTTCATAATAAACATGCCACTCTTGCCTTATTCCGTGGGCATTTTGCATGTGTGTTGTATAACAATTGTAAATTTTACAACTTGTGAACGGTGCACTTACCCATGTTTTGGAAGTGCTAGACCCACTTTGTTGAGTAGGGTTGGTAAAGTGCATGGAATTTCTGAGCTATCATGCTGCCCCCAGCTCCAGTGAACCGCCTACTGCCGATGAGCGCCTGGGGTGCATTTTGAAATGATGACCTTTGCCCGCCGTTGGCCTTAATTGATTCATCTACCAGGTTTTCTTCCCCTGTTGAATAGGCCTACCTAACTAACAGATTCGGCGGCTGGTTCTCGCATGCCCCTGTTGGCCCTGTTCACTGCCGGCACATATGTGCTTCAGTATGTTCTATCGACTTTAGAGCCTGGAGTCAGTTATATCTTGACCTTTTGCTCTCCCCTCCTCAGAGAGGGCGATTCGTAGGTAGCCCTAAACAGGCGCTGCCGCAGGCCGTAGGATACCTATACTGATATTAACCCATTGGACCTGTACCAGAATGGAACATTCTGCTGGGGTGGCAACTTTGTTGTCAGGAAAGGGTACCTCTGACATGTGCCCTTCATCCCCTGGGGAATGCCCCACGGCCATACCCTGAGACTCAGCGTCAGCAGGATACTGACCCGTCTTGGTCTCTGCCTCCAAGAGGGAGACCTGTAGCAGCTCTGTCAACTGGAGCTGCTGGTGCGGCCTGCAGAGGTGGAACCTCTGGCTCAACCTTACCATCAGAGTCGGGGTCAGAACTAAAATGACCCATGGCTCGCGCCTCCTCATCTATGAAGGTGCTATCAAACAGTTCTCTACTAGATGCTGCTGCCGCCTTTTTGTTCAGGGTGGCACTGACACTCCTCCTGCTGGCGTGTGCCCTGCTGTAGCACTATGCAACAGTTGCTGTATTTGGGATAGTCGTTCAAACGCACTATCCAGCCCCGGTGAGGAATCATCCCCCAACTCCGTGGGCCTTGCTATCCAGCCCCGGTGGGGAATCATCCCCCGACTCCGTGGGCGTAGCAGACTTATGTGTGAACTTGAGCAACCCTGTCCCAGGCGTTGCCGGCGCTGCCTCTTGTAGAGGCCGGCACTTTTTGACATGAAACAGCCCTGTACCAGCCGCTGCTGGCGCGGCTCTCCCATAGGCCGGCAATGTCATAAATGAAACAGCCCTGTATCAGGCGCTGCTGGCGCGGCCTGTCCCATAGACCCGCGCTATTACAGTGTAGGCTCACTAAATCAAAATTTTTAGTGTACAGCTTTACCTGTGAAGGGTTAAAGCAATTTTTAACCCTTCACAGCAACTTGTGCTAAACAAGAAGAATTTCATTGTCAGGGACATATGACAATAACATTTGATGACTTTTAACTTTGCCTTTAACTTTTAACTTTAAGAAAAACACTATAACATACATTAAACTTTAATAATTAAGAGAAAAACCCTTGTAGCCCGACTCACCCGAGTCCAAATAGGGCTGAACGAGTCCTTTCCCAACAATTTTATTCCCGGCCTGGGGACCGACGTCTGTGAGCCGCTGACCACACTGCCAGCGACTCTGGTGTTATTTCCTTGCTGTTCCACGGCATCCCTGCAGGCTGGGAGCCGCTGACTGCCTTGTCAACGGCTCCTTTTCTCACAACCCGATCTTTTTGCCGGTTATCCGCTTCCGCGGTCGGACCGGGTTTCCCCTCAGTCCATAACCGGTTCACTCGTCGGGCTGTGAAACTGGCAGGAAATCCTCTGTGAAGAGAGGCTCCTGCTTGAAAAAAACCCTGGTAACTAAAAACAAACTTACCTTCTAGATTTAACTTACCGCCGGCAGGAGCGCTGCCCTGCCAGTCTGGTGCTTGCGCCAATGCAGCTGATGTAATGACGCGCATGTGGCCTGGACGGGCTTCTTCACGGAATCACTCGCGTGACTCCGAAGTAAAACCTCACATTTATCCACATTAAACTGCATCTCAATTCAATCTTTAATTGTCATTGTGCAGTGTACAATACAGAGACAACGAAATGCAGTTGGTATCTCCGAAGGGCGAACTTACAAATAAACAAGTAATACATATACATATGCAGTGGTATCTGTGCAATTTGCTGGTGATTGGATAGCCCGGGGGGGGGGGGGGGAGTTTGAGGGGTGGAGATTGAGGTGCAGTGTTGAGAAGTGTGACAGCCGCAGGGAAGAAGCTGTTCTTGAGCCTGCTGGTCCGGCAGCGGAGGGACCTGTAGCGTCTCCCGGATGGGAGGAGGTTAAACAGTCTATGGTTGGGGTGTGAGCTGTCATGCATCTGCCCACTCACCCAACCTGTCCATGTCACCCTGCATTCTCATAGCATCCTCCTCACAATTCACACTGCCACCTTGCTTTGTGTCATCTGCAAATTTGCTAATGTTACTTTGAACCCCTTCATCTAAATCATTGATGTATATTATAAATAGCTGCGGTCCCAGCACCGAGCCTTGCGGTACCGCACTAGTCACTGCCTGCCATTCTGAAAGGGACCCGTTAATCCCTACTCTTTGTTTCCTGTCTGCCAACCAATTTACGATCCATGACAGCACTCTACCACCAATACAATATGCCCTAATTATGCCCACTGATCTCCTATGTGGGACGGTATCAAATGCTTTCTGAATGTCCAGGTACACTACATCCACTGGCTCTCCCCTGTCCATTTTCCTAGTTACATCCTAAATTCCAGAAGATTAGTCAAGCATGATTTACCCTTCGTAAATCCATGCTGACTCTGACCGATCCTGTTACTGCTATCCAAATGTGCGGCTATCTCATCTTTTATAATTGACTCCAGCATCTTCTCCACCACCGATGTCGGGCTAACTGGTCTATAATTCCCTGTTTTCTCTCTCCTGCCTTTCGTAAAAAGTGGGATAACATTAGCTACCCTCAAATCCTCCGGAATTGATCCTGAATCTATAGAACATTGGAAAATGATCACCATTGCGTCCACAATTTCTTGAGTCACTTCCTTAAGTACCCTGGGATGCAGACCAACAGGCCCTGGGGATTTATCAGCCTTCAGTCCCATCAGTCTACCCAACACCATTTCCTGCCTAATGTGGATTTCCTTCAGTTCCTCCGTCACCCCAGATCCTCTGGCCACTCGTACATCAGGAAGATTGTTTGCATCCTCCTCAGTGAAGCCGGATCCAAAGTACCAGTTCAACTTAACTGCCATTTCCTTGTTCCCCATAATAAATTCACCTTTTTCAGTCTTCAAGGGTCCAACTTTGGTCTTAACTAAATGTTTTCCTCTTCGCATACCTAAAGAAGCTTTTACTTTCCTCCTTTATATTCTTGGCTAGCTTACCTTCGTACCTCATCTTTTCTCCCAGTATTGCCTATTTAGTTATTTTCTGTTGCTCTTCAAACATTACCCGATCTTCTTGTTTCCCACTCATCTTTGCTACGTTGTATTTCTCTGTTATTTTTATACGGCCCCTGACTTCCCTTGTCAGCCATGGTCGCCCCTTACTCGCCTTGGAATCTTTCTTCCTCTTTGGAATGAACTGATCTTGCACCTTCTGTATTATTCCCAGAAATACCTGCCATTGTTGTTTCACTGTCATCCCTGCTAAGGTATCTTTCCAGTCAACTTTGGCCAACTCCTCCCTCATGGCTCCATGGTCCCCTTTGTTCAACTGCAACACTCCTAATGGCTCCTTAACCTCAAATTCCCTCATCAAATCCGGTTCATTACACAACACTAAATCCAGAATTGCCTTCTCCCTGGTAGGCTCCAATACAAGCTGCTCTAAGAATCCATCACAAAGGCACTCTACAAGCTCCCATTCTTGGGGTCCAGTACCAACCTGATTTTCCCAGTCTACCTGCATGTTGAAATCTCCCATAACAACCGTAGCATTACCTTTACTACATTGGGTGAGAGTTGGGAGTGATAAATTGGGGTGGAGGGAGAGAGTGTGGGAGGGGGGTATCCCCCCCCCCCCCCTCCCATTGGTGCGGAGCTTTTGCATTTTTCGGTTTGAAATTGGTTTGAAATTGTGCAATTTGGTGCATACTGTAGCGATTCTTTTATCCTACACTTGAAAGCAATATTTATGCTTTAAATTGGATTAACTATGAATAAGGTTAGGCTAAATTACATTCCTAGTTACATTCCACAGTAGAGCCAGGCTCTGATCAACAGATGCAGCACATGAATGATCTTAGTATATTAATGTATGGAAATCTGATTCTAATCAAACACTTGGTCCATGTTGACCAACCTGGGTCTCACTGCACACCTGGGACTACTCCTGACCCTGACTCCAGTTGCATATCTTCCCTCATTCCTGACCCCGAGTCCAGCCTTACACCTGGCCCCTATTCTACCCTGATCATAGCTGCTTAGGTTCCCAGTGCTGAACACTCCCATTGTCCCTGCATTGACCGCACACCTAGTACTATTCCAGACCTTGACTCTGGATGTACTCTTAGCCTTGCTCCGCGCCCCTCTGCACTGACAATATATCTGGCCCACACATAAAGCCCCATATCTGACCCCCTGGACTTAACCTATTACGTTCAAGTCCACAGGTGCTTATCTAATGCGGTAATCTTTTATGGGGCACTTCACAGACCAAATTTTGTATAACAAAATGTGCTACATCCATTGGCTTCCTTGTTATCTAACATGCTAGTTACTTTGTCAAAGAAGTCATCAATTGGTTGAACACATTCTCATCCATAAAATTATACTCACTCAGCTGTCTAAGCATTCTGTTACCATTTCCTTCATTTTCCTAACAAACTGTCCTGAAGTCATTTTCATCCCCAATATTTTCAGTATTTTGCTGTCTTCCTCTCAGCTGGGACTTTTCTGAAATGCAAAGTCCAATAACTATATATTTAAGAAATATTATTCTATTAAATGTGATCTTGCGAGTACATAATATTTTCTGTGGTATTCATAACACGACAATGATAAAAAGATCATTGTTTTGATTGCACCTACCAACATGCATACATTATATATTACAGTTCATATGTATCTAGGGCAATTTTTTGTTCCAATGTTCCCCATTCCCAATTACCTTTACATTGAAGTGATTGAAATCCAAGTGAAGTTTAAATGGCATCAGAAAAATAAAACCTCCGGAATGGATGATATTACATGGTTGGTTGAAGTCAGTATCAGCACAATTACTATATTAAACTGGTTCAAGCTAAAACTAAAGACAAATAATAACCTCCTCACACATTCCCCTGCAAGTATATCTGTCACTCCTTTAAAATATTCCCCATCTTTGAACAAGCTCTTAAACATCGCATCTGAATCCGTTTTTTCCAGCATCTGCAGTTCCTTCTTGAACATTTTGTCTACTACACTGCGATATAACCTCATGGTATGCCTACTTTGAAGAAGTTCTCCTCCTCCCTCTGTAGACAGTTTTACAACGTCCTCTCTGACTGCCTCCTCTCTGACTGCCCCCCCTCTGTGATTTCCCCCTTCCGTCGACATCTACGACATCTCCTTCTCAGCTCTTCCTCAGCCCTCTGGCTCCTCCTCTTCCTTTCTTCTTCCCGCCCCCTCCTCCCTACATCAGTCTGAAGAAGGGTTTTGGCCCGAAGCAGTTGCCTATTTCCTTCGCTCCTTAGATGCTGCCTCGCCCGCTGAGTTTCTCCAGCACTTTTGTCTACCTTCCATCTGATCACACTCCTTGAGGAAACATAGAAAATAGGTGCAAGAATAGGTCATTCGGTCCTTCGAGCCAGCAATGCCATTCAATATGATCATGGCTGTTCATTTAAAATCAGTACCTCTTTCCTGTTTTTCCCCGTATCCCTTAATTTCGCTAGCCCCCAAGAGCTAAATGTAACTCTCTTGAAAACATCCAGTGAATTCGCCTCCACTGCCTTCTATGACAGAGAATTCCACAGATTCACAACTCTCTGGGTGAAGAATGTTTGTCCTCATCTCAGTCCTTACTGGCCTACCCTTTATTCTTAAACTGTGACCCCTGGTTCTGAACTCCCCCAAAATCGGGAACATTTTCCTGCATAGAATAGAATAACGTTTATTGTCATTTGAACCTAAGTTCAAACAAAATTACATTTCAGCAGTCATACAAACAAGGAAGACAAAACCAAGACACACAATAAACACAATTTACATAAACATCCATCACAGTGAATCTCCAAACACCTCACTGTGATGGAAGGCAAAGTCTTGTCTCTCCCCTGTTCTTTATTCTTTTCCCGATGTTAAAGCCCCCGGCGGGCGATGGTAAGTCCGCGACCGTTAAAGCCACGCCGGGCGATGTAAGGCCCTGCTCCGGATCGTTTTTAACCCCGCGATTCGGGCGAGAGAAGTTGCTGCTACTGGAGCTCTGAAAATCAGTCTCCCACCAGGGACCCGCGAGCACCTGGTGTTACCGTCCACCGGGCCTGTGGCTGGAGCCTCTGAAGCTCCGAAGTAGGGTCGCAGCCGCGCACCACCACAGCTCTCCATGCTCCAAGCCGGCCTGCTCCACGATGGTGAGTCCGCAGGCTCCACAACTGGAGCCCCCAGGTCGTACCGGTTGGAGGCTGCTCTACGGTGCTAGGCCCCAACAACAACGGAGACCCGACAGGGAAAGGTCGGGTCCTCGTTCAGGGAAGAGATTAAAAGTACCCCCACCCCACGCCCCCCCCACATATACACAGCTAAAAATAATATATAAACTACAACCAAAACATGCACTTAACAGTACAAAAAGAAAAAAAAACAGACGGATTGCAGAGGCAGCTGCTGCGAGGCGCCGCCACTTCCACTTACAATAAGTGAAAATCTAGCAGGCAAGCAGGATGCTTTCTCCAACCCGCCCATTTGAAGGCCACTATCTTCCACCGTTTCTACCCAGTGCTTGGCACTTACTTCCAGCAGCCACGGGTTGTCCTCCAGGATGCACCGAGCCGCAGCCTGATCCATGCCGGTCACCTCTGCAAATTCAGCACAGGGACTCTCACGGCAACGGCGCAACGCTTCCGACGCCTCCGACGGCCCGGGACTCTTGCACTGAGGCTGCTCCATGGTCGGAGCTGCAGCGAGCGACTCGCCAGCCCGGCAAACACTCACCAGCCCCGGCTCCATGTCCGCATCTGTCCCCGCCGCTGCTTCTGCTTCCATCCCGCCCTCAGACCCGGCTCTCGAACACCTGTGGTTCATGCAGTTGATGTGAGTTTTGAAATTTTCATTGATCACAGAATTTCTCACGACAGAGCGTGAGAGTGTGCGAATTTGGCGAAATGCATGATTCTCACGCTCAATGCATGAGAGTTGGCAGCCCTGCTACATGCCAATATTAACTATTGATTCAACTTGCACCCTATATCCAGGCTACTGTTTGGGGGGCTGTAGTTAAGTCTCATTAGGGTATATATATCCTTACAATTCCTTAGTTCTATCCATATTGACTCCACATCTCCTGTTTGAATGTCATCCCTTGCAAGGGACTGAATTTTATTCCTCACCACAGAGCTACCCCATCCCCTCTGCCCACCTATCTGTCTTTTCGATAGGAGGACCGTGAATATTCTGTTCCCAGCCCTGGCCCTCTATCCATGTCTCTGTAATTCCCACAACATCATACTTGCCAATTTCCAACTGAGCCTCAAGCTCGTCCACTTTATTTCTTATACTTCGCGCATTCACATACAACACTTTGAATTCGGTATTGAAGTGTTAGATTGCAACCTTCACGTGGTCCGCCCTGTTTCGACTAATGCAATCAACTCGACGTGCACAAACGGAAGATCAAATAGAACAAGTTGTCCAACAACTTTAGGCTGTGCACGCCACACGAAAGAAGAAGAAGAAGACTTCGGTATTCAACTCCCCTCTCACACCGCTCGCAATTGGCCATGACCTTACTCTCTTATCCCTTCTCGAACTTTCCTTCCCATTAATTCGGGAGTCTTTTGTAACTTTTCCTGTATCGGGTACACATGGTGAAATGAGTCATGGTGGGAATAAGAAGTCCTCGGTCATATGTCTGCTCACCCATATTGCTCAGCTTCTGGGGACTTTTCCAATGCAGGAGTAACTCCAGTTCCCTCACCGCAGGTACAGTTCATCATTTTCCAGCCTCTTCATTTGCTATTTAAATGAATATTTCTGTATAGAAGGGGCTTGGCCACGGGGGAGGTGGCAGCCCAACCGGCAGTCTGTCTTTCCATTCTTGTGCTATTTTTAGTTTGTTAGAAGTTTGTTTTAATGTTTTTTGGTGTGTTTTATGTGGGGGAGAGGGGGTCAGGGGAAACTTTTTTTCAAGTCCTTACCTTCCCGGAGATGTGATCACTTTTCGGATCACATTCTCCGGGCTCTGCGGCCTACCACCGCTGGAGCAGGAAGCCTCCTCGGACTGTCGTGAGGCCCACCGCGGGGCGTGGACTTAACATCGGAGCGGATCCCTTGCCTGGGATCGCTCCCACCATGACCACTGCGGACTTTATCAGCAAGGGCTCGCAGTCTCAGGCGAGGCTAGTCGGGAACTCCAACGCCGCGGAAGGCTCGATCTGCCCCGACACGAGGTTTGTTCACCCGCCGTAGGTGAGCTGACAACCCCCCGATGCGGGAGTGGAGCGCCTCGATGATGAGGGCCCGAATACCGGCTCCGGGAGCCAAAATCGTCCCGTCAACGGGGGCTCGAGGCCCACAACCGCGGAAGAGCAAGGGGAAGGACTTGAACTATATTCTGCCTTCCACCACAGTGAGGAGTGTGCAGGAGTCACTGTGGTGGATGTTCAATGTTAAAAGATGTTTTGATTGTTTTGTCGGAAGGGGGAGTGAACGCTAACGCGATTAGCTGCCGCTGCTCTCTCTTTGAATTGATTCTTGTCCCTACTATTTTTGTTTTATATTTTGTTTTATTCTGCTTATATGTTTTGTAAACTGCTAATTAAATTTTGTAAGGCGTCCTTGAGAGTCTTTGGTAAGGTGCCCATAAGTATAATGTATATATATATAAATAAATAAATACATTTCTGTTTAAATGAACAATTTAACAATAGTCCTCCGACTAGCTGAGAACATTTTAAACTTACTGGAAGGTATTATTTATGTGTGAGCAGAATTAAATTACTGCGCTTATAGTATCATCTTAGTTTCAGTTCACGTGGGTGGTATGGCTCGCGATGGTTCGTTCTACTCTTTCTAGATTTCAGTGACCTGATAGATGTATATAACATTATGAGAGGCATGGATAGAATAGACAACCAGAAATATAGTTCCCAGGGAGAAAATGCAAAGACTAAAAGGCATAGCTTTAAGGTGAGAAGGACAAAGTTTAATGGGGATATGCAAGCCAAGTTTTTTGAGGGTGGTAGGAGCCCAGTACACACTGCCTAGTACACACAGGGGTGGTGGTAGAGGCAGATGTGCTAGTGTATTTGAGAGGCTTGTAGACAGCACATGGATATTTAGGGAATGGAGAGATATCAATCAGGTGCAGGCAGATTAGTTTATTGTAGCAACATGTTCAGCACAGACATGGTGGACCTGAAGGGCATGTTCCTAAACTGTATGATATTGTTTGGTTAATTTCTGATCATTTTAAATAAACAAAATGCGTTGCTACTTTTTCAATGTTTTGGTAGTTAAATGACACAGAGGGGTACAGAAGATCTCAGCAACACTGAGTTGGCTTCAACTATCTAGTGCACCATTAGTACTCTGAGCTAGTTTACTTCAGGCTAGCTGCCATTTCTTGATTCTGATGTGCAATAATAATAATGAGAAAGTTGACAGCTAAATAGCCTGCTGCCGTTTAACTAAGCTCATAAGTAAAGAATGCCAGATACCTTAAGTACTGTTGAGGAGGCAGGAGATTGGATTAGATAAGCATGTCTCATTACTGGGTAAAATACGCTGGTCTTATTGTTTTGCAGTAATCAATATAATGTGTTTCTCCATTATCTTTTCACGGTCGAAGTTGGAGCATTCTGCTTCAGTAACACATCTTTGTCAGCACATAATTGACTGATAAAAAAGTTTAAAGCTGAGATCCAACCTTGCACCTCATTCATTACAGTCACTGGTTTTGAAGCAAACGATCTTTGAAATTGCCTAATTATACTTCTGTTTCAATCTCTTTTGCGAATATTGTATTTCTCACAACGTTCTGATGCTCTTTATCATTGATGTCAAAGCAGACGTTTTAGAAAACCAAGATTGTAGACTGTTTAATAAATAAATAAATGAATTTAACTTCCTATTCCTCGTCAGAATGTCTGCCACATAAACCCATGCAGAGCTTCTCGGCGAGCAGAGAGAGATGATACAGCTCCAGATTGCTAATGTTTTTAATTTTTCGGAGAAGGAAAGATAATCCATGACTGAAGGGTCTGTCCCACTTAGGCAACTTTTTAGGCGGGTGCAGGATACTCTGCGCTCGCCACGTGATCGCCACATGGTTGCCACATGTTCGAGTCTCCTTCATGATCAATATGATCATGGCTGATCACCTGAAATCAGTACCCCGTTCCTGATTTTTCCCCCATATCCCTTGCTTCCGTTAGCCCTAAGAACTAAATCTAACTAAACCTCTCCCTCTTGAAATGCGGTGCTCATGGCTATCCCCCTCATCTGCAGAAGGTTGGAGGAACCCTTCCTGACAGCACGAAAGGTGTACTTTCACCAGAAAGATTACAATGGTTAAACACACCTTAGTCATGCCCTGTAACACTCAATTCCCATTAATACATTTTTAAAAGTTAAAGAAGATTGCATTAAGAACCGGGAATTTGCTTTTTTGTGTTTCAACAAATAAATGGAGTGTGATCAAGCCCCAAAAAGTGTACTTTAGGTTTTTTATCTCTTAAGGTGATTTCTATCCAATTCTGAAACCATTCCGACTGCAGGAAATTACAGCAAAATACTATATTTAACCTGAGAGAGAACAGCTTAATATGACACATCCGGCAGTACTCGAAACAAATTGACGCAATGCTAAAGTGTCAGAGATGGACTGTGTGAAAATTAGAGCAGTGTGTAAATTCGCTGCAAAAGTGATGAACGTTTTGAGCTGTAGAGGAGAGCAGAAAACAGCTCCAAAATCCTATCAGTGTACTGGAAGGTAGACAAATGTGCTGGAGAAACTCAGTGGGTGCAGCAGCATCTATGGAGCGAAGGAAATAGGCGACGTGTACTGGAAGGAATTGGTGGGGGAGCGTGGAAGAAAATATTAAAATCCTTTCATCCTTAATTTGATCGGAATTGAACAAGGTAACGAAAGGGTGTGTGGAGGTGGCAATTGGCATCTCTCGTTGACCAGGTGCAGAAGAGGTTCGTGCGAATCGGCAAAATAAGATCAGACGCATTACCTCATGTCAGGGAATGTGTTGAGAGGTGAATGTAAACACACCAAAGATAGGACAGAGATAAGGAAGCGTGTTTTCGTCTGTCAGAAGTTGCAGTCGACCACCCACGCCCCCTACCACTATTAGCATAGAAATGTTGCGGGTAATGGAGGGTTTATGATTGGCTCGGAGTGGGGGTGGTGGCACGGTCTGCCTAAAAGGTGAGATGGAATAATGTCAAGATGCCCTTGTATTATGTTTGACTTGTACTAACCAGCTGTTATTGAATAAGATTGACATAAACAGAAAGTATAATATAACTAATGAAATCATTAATACCCATGTAGTAGATGGTAGTTATGGGAAAACATATAGCCAAGGATGAAGTATACTTTTATATAGTTGTATCTAGCAAAAAACAAAAGTTGTTTACTGGGCAATATAACTGTCGGGTAATTCTGCTGTGAAGTCAGAGAACCGGTGAGCAGTTAACTGCCGCCATCTCTCCATGATATCATGCAATAAAGTCTCTTGAAATAAACCTGAATAGTCTCCGCTTTTTATTTTTCTTTAATTTTCCTCTAAATTAATTTCTTCCACAGGGAGGGGAGGGGTGGGGTGGAGGGGTGTGGGGAATGTCTGATACAAGCGGTTGTCCCACATATTCCACAAAGCACTGGGAGGAAGTGATTAGATTTAGAAGAGATGTCGCCCCGCCTGGGAATGAGTTCAAGAAAGAAATTAATTGTGACACGAAATGCTGGAGTAACTCAGTGTGACAGGCAGCATCTCCTGAGAGAAGGAAGGGTGAAGAAGGGTCTCGACCCGAAACATCACCCATTCCTTTTCTCCAGAGATGCTGCCGAACCCACTGAGTTACTCCAGAATTTTGTGTCTACCTTCAATTTAAACCAGCATCTGCAGTTCTTTCCTACTAAGAATTCCTACTAAGAGTATCAGATCACCTTGGTGCGGGGGGAAAGGCAGAAGATTTGGACAAACACGGTGAAAGGACTCGTGGTGGGGTGAGAGATTGCAACCTTCACATGGTCCGCCCTGTTTCGACGAATGCAATAAACCTGGCATGAACAATCAAATAAGATCAAATAGAACAAGTTGTCCTACAACTTTAGGCTGTGCACGCCATACGCAAGAAGAAGAAGGACTCCTGTGAAAATGAGAAGTCTTCCATGTATCACCGACCCACTAATTTGTCCTTTCCTGCCCACCCACATTTCTCAGCTTCCGAGAACAGTTCCCGTTCTGATGAAAGGTTAACTCTCTTACTCTTTGCACGTACTATTTTAGCTGCTGAATATTTCCGTCATTTTCTCTTGCTATTATTTGAACTTCACTATAGTTCAAGAACAGTGCCCAGAGCAGCTGACAACATTTCTCACCCATTGCTAGGCATTGTTTATTTTTATGTAAGAGAGTTAAATTACCTGCTGATACAGTGACACCGTAACCTTGGTTTCAGGTCGTAAGTGAAGTACGTGCCCATTGGTTTATCACGTGTGAATAGGAACCTGATAGTTTCCTGGGAGGCACATTTACTGTACGAGGAGGGATTGTACACTATGTCTGCATTCTCCAAATTTGAGAAAAATGAGAGGCAATTTAATTGAAGCCGACAAAACCTCCTCCAGTTCAACAGCATGGATGTGGAGAAGGTTTTGTTTGCCTGGCGAGGGAGTCTGGAACCAAGGGTCACAGTTGCGGAGTTTAGCTGTAGGACAGAGGGTATGGTGAATGCTTGGAATTATCTATCCGGTAGAGCCTTGGATGCTTTATCATTAAAAGGTTGAAAAAGGGTTCAGAGGGCGGTCACTGTGGCGCGGTGGTAGAGTTGCTGCCTTACAGCACCTTCAGCGCCGGAGACTTGGGTTTGATCCTGACTACGGGTGTTGTCTGTACGGAGGTTGTGCGTTGTGACCGCGTGGTTTTTCTCCGAGATCTTCAGTTTCCTCCCACACGCCAACAACATACAGGTTTGTAGGTTAATTGGCTTGGTGTAAATGAAAAATTATCCCTAGTGTGTGGGGATCGCTGGTAGGAGCAGACTCAGTGGACCGAAGTTCCACGCTGCATCTGTATTTAAACTAAACCTGAAACGTCATCCACGTTCTCCATGTTATCCAACACAGCCTGACACGCTAGTAGTTTACTATTTATTTATTTCTAGCATTTATTTCAAGAGGGCTTGTATACAAAAACAGGGCTGTAATGTTGAGGCCATATAAAGCGCTTTTAAGGCCACATTTGAAATATTGTGAGCAATTTTGGGCACCATATCATAGGAAGAATGTGCTGGCTCTGGAGAGGGTCCAGAGTAGGTTTACAAGAATGATCCCAGGAATGAGTAGGTTAACCTATGATGAGGGTTTGTCGGCACTGGGCCTGTACTCGCTGGAGTTTAGAAGAATGAGGGGCGACCTCATTGAAACTTACAGAATAGTGAAAGACTTGGATAGAGTGGACGTGGAGAGGATGTTCCCACTATTGGGAGAATTTAAGGACGTTCTTTTAGGAAGGAAATTTGGATACATTTATTTAGTCGGAGGTGGTGAATCTGTGGAATTCTTTGCCACAGAAGGCTGTAGATGCCAAAACAGTGGATATTGGATATTTTTAAGGCAGAAATAGATTCTTGTTTAGTACAGGTCAGAGGTTATGTGAAGAAGGCAGGAGAATGGGGTTATGAGGGAGAGATAGATCAGCCATGATTGAATGGCGGAGTAAGCTTGATGGGCAGAATGGCCTAATTCTACTCCTATTCCTTATGACCTTTTGACTTTCTCGGTCATTAAATTCATTGGAGGTGAAGATGAATAGATTCCTGGGTATTGAGGGATAAAAGAGACATGTGGAGAATGTGGGAAAATGGCATCGAGTTACAAGAATTTTGATTCTGACATTGATTTTAATGAATGCTGGAGGAGACTCAAAGGGCCAGATGAGTAACTCCTGCTCATAATTGGTATGACTCAACACTTTCAGATGAATTTTATTCATTTTCGATCATTTTAAATTAATAAACAAGGTTGTCATTTTCTACTATGCGTGTTTCTGGTTGAGTGATGTTTATTTAAAAACAATGCTCTGCTTGAAACAGAACAGATTAATGTGAAATCTCTGCAGCATAGAGCTAGCTAACATAGCATAAATGCTTGTTGAAAGTCAGTAAGCAATGAACAAATATTATTTAAACAAATGGTTGAGGCACAAGGCATATGAGGCATGTTGGCAAACTGCAGCCCAAACTAAGTGAACAACAAGCTGTAGGAGGAACTCAACAAATCAGGCAATATCCAAGAAGGATAATGGACAGACAACATTCTTCATCAAATAGAGGGGAGATAGCTGGTAAAAAAAGAGGTGAGGGGAAGTGCCTATGAGTGATAGGTGGATAGACACAAAGCTAGAGTAACTTTGGTGTGTTTTCTTTGTCATTGTTACTTTTTTGCATCTCTTTCAATAATTTGTTCTATATCTCTCTCCACATCACCGTCTACATCTCTCATTTCCCTTTCCCCTGACTCCCAGTGTGAAGAAGGGCCTTGACCCGAAACGTCACCTATTCCCTATCTCCAGAGATGCTGTCTGACCCGCTGAGTTACTCCAGCTTTTTGTGTCTATCATTGGTGTAAACCAGCATCTGCAGTTCCTTCCTATACAAGTGATTGGTGAACCCATGTAAGGAGGGGTTGATTGGCAGATGAGTCAGAAGGGGGAGAGAAGAGGTGGTGTGAAATGTTTGTGTGTAAGGATCAACACTGGATGTAAGATATATATTTATAACAATGCAAGGCAGATTGGGTGGAAAATTGGAAAGTGCCTTAACCTTTCTGTGTTGTGAAGGGGGAAATTTACATAGAATTCCTGCTAATAGTTAACAAAAATAATCAAGCTGGCTGTGGCGTTGGAACCATAGGATGGCTGCGTAGAGTGAGAGGGAAGGGCATCTGTCTCTCTGCTTTGTTGAGTATCATTGGATCATTCATTGAATTTGTTGCTGGCTAGTCAGAAAATTTACAGACAAAAAAAAAATCACAATTGATCTTAGCATTTCCCCACTGATTATTTCTTTATGGCCTTTGGGTAGAAGACCTAATTTCATGAGGTAAATGTCCCAAGAGATTTTTGAGGACTGTGATAGCCTTTATTAGAACAAAGCAACAGAGGGAGAGAGAGGTGTGAGCTGAGCATCTGGGTGCAGCCATGTTTTCAGAAAGAAGGAACTGAATGGAAATCCCATTACATCCAGATTTTCTTCAAGAGAATAACAGCCTGCTCAGTTACACCGTTAGTTGATGGATGATATAATAATGGAGACAAAATATGGCAGACACCATTTCAGGAAGAGTTCATGTACAAGTGCAAAACACAGAGAACTGCCTTACACAAGCTCATGGTATTTCATAAAATGCAAATACTGTAGGTGGCTCAGAGGATTCATCGTCTGGCCGGTATGATCAGTTTAGTTTAGTTTATTCGTTTGGAGATAGAGCGTGGAAACAAGCTCATCGGCCCACAGAGTCTGGGCCGACCAGCGATCACCCTCACACTAGATCTATCCTCCACAATGGAAACAATTTACAGAAGACATTTAACCTTCAAAACTGCACGGTTTTGGAATGTGGAAGCCAGAGCAGCCAGAGAAAACCCACAGCGTCGTAGGGAGGGCGTACAGCACCCACTAGGGTTGGAACCCTGGTCTCTGGGGCTGCAAGGCAGAGACTCTACTGCTGTGCCACTGTGCTCCCTTGATAAGCAGTTAGAGCTATTTAAAGTGTACGCCGATATGATCAGAATATGTGATTAGGCCATTTCAGGGTAGTCCATGTGAATGCACCCCATGGTGAAGTAGTGCAGGACCATGGACGCAAAGGTCCAGAGACAGATTGCTTCTGATCAGCTCACAGGGCGTACACTGACTCACAACATTTTAAAGAAGTCTTTGTATGTCTTTAACCTGGCAGCAGACATCATCCCAAACCAAGAATTCTTGCGTGAATAGTCAGCAGGTTACGCCAGCCATTTCCCGAACATTTGGTTCAGGAGCCCCACTTGATCTGTAGCTAATTGGTCTTGTACCAAAGAAATGGCATAGGTGGTTGGACTTGCCTGCCAGGGTACCATCGCAATATTTGAAAAGTTAAAGTCCTGTCCTGTTTTGTGTAAAAATATTTCCTGATGATAGAGATATGATAACTAACCTATGATTTTTGAAAATCTAATTCCATCATCTTTATTTCCTGCAAGACTTTGGCAAAGCAATCTAGAAAATGCACCAACATTTGCATGGTGCTGAGAGGCCCAGAGGCCAACAGCCTTAAGGCCCAGTGTTTAGTTTAGAGATATAGCGCGGAAACAGGCCCTTCAGCCCACCTAATCCACGCCGAACAGCGATACCCGCACATTAAAACTATCCTAAACACACTAAGTACAATTTACACATACACCAAGCCAATTAACCTACATACCTGTACGTCTTTGGAGTGTGGGAGGAAACTGAAGACCTCGGAAAAACCCCACACAGTTACGGGAAGAACGTACAAACTCCATACAGACAGCGCCCATAGTCGGGATCGAACCCGGTTCTCTGAACGTTGCAAGCACTGTAAGGCAGCAACTTGACCACTGCGCCACCATGCCGCCCGGTGCTGCAGTTCCAAAGATGCAAGGGTGTCTTTGGCCCAAATATCGTCACGTGAGATTTGTGATCTGTAAGGAAGTTGAATGTCCAAACATATAATCATTTGTGAGATTTCTTGACCCCAAACTTTGAGGCTAGTTAAATCGGTCTCAAGTCTCGGTGACGATACTTTTTTGAAAGTCATTGTTGTGAAAGAATTCTGATTAGTATTCTTTTTGTGTTGTGTGTTTCTATTCGAGCATTTCTGAACATCTTAATTTCAGTGTGTGATTTGGTCAAACTTTTGAAAGTTGGTTTGGAAATAAGGGTGAACGATTTAGAATGAGCTTTTGCAATCTTTGTCAGACCTGTTACTTTGTGCTTATGCTGGTGCACCATTAAACTCAGTAACTGGTCCCTGACAGCTCGTTTGATCACATCACGGATACCCAGTCAAGGCACAGGCAGCAAGTTAAAGGATTTTCATTTGAAACAAAGGTGTTTACTAACGACCAGTTTTATCTATATATCGCCCATTTCATGATGTACTGACATCCTACTGCAGTTTCCAGTTAATAAATTGGTTCTTGAATACTATTGTCCTTGAGGGAGTCACGAATTGCTAATGGGAACACACCGAGATTAATGATTCAACAAGCCAGCATCCCTCTTCAATCTTCAAATAGAAATCACTTTCTCATCGAGTTCAGATTAATCTCTCATCCAAATGGCAGTATCAGCAGTGCAATAAAGTTTCAACTCAGAAACTTGGTGGAATTTAGTTTAGGTTTTTTTAGTTTTAGAGATACAGCATTGAAACAGTCCCTTCGGCCCACCGAGTCTGCACCAACCAGCGATCCCCGCACATTAACATCCTACATACACTGGGGCCAATTTTACATTTATGCAATTATACCATGCCAATTAACCTACAAACCTGTACGTCTTTAGATTGCGGGAAGAAATCGAAGATCTCGCAGAAAACCCACGCAGATCACAGGGAGAAAGTACAAACTCAGTACAGACAGCACCTGTAGTCAGGATTGAACCTGGGTCTCTGGAGCTGTATGGCAGTAGCTCCACATGGAGCTGAACTTGCCACTTTTAACTCGGGGGTAACAGTATTACAAGTGAGTCAAATCTTCCTCAAATTGTTTGAAATAACACAAAAAGCATTGGAAAGATGAAAGACTCTTCCCGAGAACCTGAAATAATAACTCCTCAGATGCTGCTCGATCTACTGAGTGGTTCCCAGCATTTTCTGTTTTCATTTCAGATTTTTAGCATCTGCAGTTTTTTTTATTTTTACTGAATTGCTTGATCTTTGAAGTAAATTCTTCTGGTAAATCTCTCTTGAACTTTATAACACCTTTAATGCCACAAAGACTTTCCAATGGAAGGGACAACAAATGGGCTTCAAGATCACAGATGTGAAATTCATCCCGTCACATTAGAGATTGCTAAGGAAAAATAGGATAATCTTTATTTTTGCAGACACTGCTTTGGCAATATCAATTTGAGAGCCTTGCAAATTCATGCGTACAACTGGAACAACAGAAATTCACACGTATTAAAATATTTGAAATGGGATCTAAAAATGACAGCGCAAATTATGGAAAGCTGATGTAAAAGTTCTGGGGAGTTTTAAAATGCCTAGAGACATTGCAAAGATTAAGGTTTGTTATTACTGAATTGTTGATTGGGTTGTAATAATTAAATATGGACATTTCCTCAAGACATCAAATTTATGTGAGATTATTCTAGCAGATCAAATTTAAGTTATATATCTTCAATACTATTAATAAAAGTCTCATCTTGAAAACTTCCTGTCTACGTTGTAAATACATTTTTAGAAAAAACGCTATCCTATATCGCTATGATTTTTCACCATCTTACTCACCGTCCTCCTCCCCTCCAACCGCTCCCAAGGTTTTTTTCCAATCAGTGAAAAAATAAAAAAGTTATGAATGTTTAAAAAATTGTGCGATCAGCAGATTGGTCTTCTCACCTGACAGTCACCATGATGAAGATAACTCCCTTTCCGGGGGGCCAGGAGAATAAAGCCTCAGTGGGCGGATGCTAGTCAGTCACCCTGGAAGACCGTGAGTGAGAGTTCAGTCCACAACTGTGAGTCTACACCTTGAGTGAACTGAACTGTGAGTCTGCACTGTGCATGAATTGAATGGTTGGTCTGCACTATGCTGCTTGAACTTAATTGATGGGTTGGTCAGCACTGTGCTGCTTGAACTGAATGGAAGGGTTGGTCTGCACTGTGCTGCTTGAACTGAATGTCGCGCTCATTCCAGAAGTCCCGCTCACTGCAGAAGTCTCGCTCAGGGGAGAGGCCGCGCGAGTAGATTCAAGAGAGTTTTACTGTCATATATATTTTGTGTATGAGTGTGTGATGGATGGTGTGAGTGTGTGTGTGAGAGATGGTGTGTGTGTGAGATGGTGGGTGTGTGGGAGATGGAGGGTGTGTGTGTGAAATGGAGGGTGTGTGTGTGAGTGTGTGAGATGGAGTGTGTGTGTGATGGAGTGTGTGTGTCTGTGTGTGTGAGATGGAGGGTGTGTGTGTGGTGGAGGGTGTGTGTGTGATGGAGGATGTGTCTGTACACACCAGCCATGAGTGAGTCAACTGCCAACCCTCCAGCCGTGAGTCAACTGCCAGCCCACCAGCCATGAGTGAGTCAACTGCCAGCCGGCCGGCCATGAGTCGGCTGCCAGCCCACCAGACCTGAGCTGCCAGCCCACCAGGCCTGAGTTGCCAGCCCACCAGGCCTCAGTGACTGAACTGCCAGCCCACCAGGCCTGAGCTGCCAGCTCACCTGGCCTGAGCGACTGAGCTGTCAGCCCACAGTGACTGAGCTGTCAGCCCACAGTGACTAAGCAGCCAGCCAACCAGGCCTGAGCAACTGAGCTACCAGTCCACCAGGCCTGAGTAACTGAGCTGCCAGCTCACCAAGACTAAGTGACTGAGCTGCCAGCCCACCAGGCCTGAGCTGCCAACCCACCAGGCCCGAGTGACTGACCTGCCAGCCCACCAGGCCCGAATGACTGAACGGCCACCCCAAGAATCCATTCGGCACAGTCCCTCTGGAAACGAGTCCCTTCGGCCCAATACACCCATACTAGCGCTCCAGACGGGTCCCACTTAGCTGTTGCTGATATATGGAGTAACTAGATTATCAACAGCCTAAGAACATACAGTATTTAAGTACATTGTGGTGGTCAGGTTATCAGTCTGAAGAAGGATCCTGACCCGCAATGCCATCAAGGTGTCAAGGTCAAAGTTAGTTTATGGTCACACGTACCAATTAAGGTTACAGTGAAATTCAGATTGCCATACAGTTATACCAATAAAGAGTAACAAGACACTCAAATACATTGTTAACATGAACATCCACCACAGAGACTCCCACATTCCTCACTGTGATGGAAGGCAACAAAAGTTCAATCACCTTCCCTTCTTTGTTCTCCCACTTGAACCTTCCATTGTCAGGGCTATCTTGGCTCCCGCAACCGGTGGTCGAGCCCTCTGCATCGGGACAACCAAGCCCCCGCATTGGGGGCTCTCAGCTCCCCCCGCCGCACCTTCGGGGAGATCTGAAGCAGCCCAGCCCAGTAGCCCCCCCGCAGCAGCCCCACCCCAAGCAGCAGCCCCGCCCCAAGCAGCAGCCCCGCCCCAAGCAGCAGCCCCGCCCCAAGCAGTCCAGCCCAGAGTTGGAGACCCTGCCAGCTCAGCCAGAGTCGGAGACCCTGCCCAACCAAGCCCGGAGTCTTGGATGTCACTGATGTCGCCAAATGGAAAGCAGAGACTCTGATCCCGGCGAAGGAGAACTACCAGCGACCAGCGCCCGCTGTGAGTCCCCATCGCACCGCCAATTCCAGCCACTACCCCTCTGGTCCCCCTTACTGGCTCCTCCCCCCACCCCATGATGTCCTCCTCCCCCATGGCTCTTCCCCCGTCTTTTCTCCAAGCTCATTCCACCCCCCCCCCACCCACACACTTCTACCCCCACAACCCCCCTACCCACACACACACCTCCCCGCCCACACACCCCCCCCCCCCCCCACAAGCACACCAACCCCCACACACACCCCGCCGACCACACACCCCTCGCCCACATACCCCCACCCCCCATCACCCCTCTCCCACACACGCCCCCCTCACACCACACACCTCCTCCACACACTCCCCCCATAACCCCCTCAACACACACACCCCACACCCTCCGCCCACACACACACCCCCGCCCCCACAGCCCCCCAGCCCCCGCAACCCCCCCGCCCCCAAAAACTCCCCCACCCTGACAATCCCCCCCTGTCCCCATGCACTCATCCCCTGCTCACACATCCTTACCCCTCCACAACCCCTCCGCCTGCACAACCCCCACACGCACACCCCCCCCACACGCACACACACACACTCCCCCACACACCCCCTCCCACATCGCTCCCTCCCACCCCTCCCACCCACGTACACACCTCCCCCACACCCCGCCCCCCTCCCCCCTCCCCCACACCACCCTCTCCCGTCCCTCCTACACCTCCCTGTCCACACACACCCCTCCTCCCCTCCCACCCCACACCCTGCCCACCACACACCCCACTTCCCTCTCCCCCTCCCCTCCTCCCCTCACACACATGAAGAGGAAGGGGAGGGAGTGCTCGGGTATAATGAGAAAAGAGCCGCGCCTGTGGCTATGGGGCTATGGGTGAGTGGTGGAAAATTGCATTGTGGGAATCGGTTGGGTTGGGGGACCAGGCCTTCCGTGTGACTGGGACCCAACAGGTCCCACTTAGTATAGTACTTCTTAAAACACACTAAAAATAACAAAAAAGATGAAACGACAGAGACTGTACGCGAGGCTGCCATTGCTGACCGCCACCCGTCCTGAAGGACCTTGACCCGCAATGCCATCAGTCAATTTCCCACCGCAGATGCTGCCTATGCAGCTTTGTTCCTCCAGCAGTTTGTATTTTCCTGAAGATCTCAGCGTCTACAGACTCTTTTGTCTTTGTGCAAGGCCATGATGGGATTTGAAAACCAATCGTAATTCATTAAAAAAATGATTTTAATATGCCAGTGATTGTTCAAGAGAATTTGTTTGGTTTCTCTAGTGTTTAAAATGATCTTCCATTAAAATGAAATAGCCACGGTTCACATTAGGATTTCTGTAAACTTGCTTTCGTCTTGCCATTTCCCAGTTGCAGTAATCCCATTATTGGATTTAAGAGTTATCTGACCTGTCACATTTCATTTGCAATAATGGATATTATCACAGATCTGAGGCTTACAGGCAAAAAGATCATATGTCCTTATTTACAGCAATTGCCAAATACAACAATATAACATACATGATATTTATGAACAAGAATAACAAATTCATATTGTGTCTTTACCATAGCAAAACATCTCAAGGTACTTTAGAGGAGTGAAGCCAGACAAGAAATTGCAACAAATTAAAAGATGAGCTGTTAGATCGGGTGATTTGTTTACCAAGGAAGGTTCAAACAGCTTCTTAAATGGGGAGGAACAGTTGAAGAAGATTAGGAAAATAAATCCAAAAACTAAGGGTTAAATGGTTTAAAGCACAAAGGATGCACTGAGGTGATAGCTGGTAGAGTGTGGGGTTCTTCCTAGTTGTAGGGCTTTTGGAAAGTGTCAATATTGTCGTGGTATTTAAACATAGCAATGAAAATTTGCTAATAATTATTTTGACTAGAACCCATGTGTATTTGAGGTTAAAGGGATGATGATTGACGTTGCACAGCGGAAACATGTTTCAGGGAAGGTGCAGACAGAAGGCTGAACTGGAAGGCATGAAATGCACGTAATGTGTAAGTCAATAATAAATGCCAATAATCAATATTGGCCTCCAATTGGAGACAGAGGCTAAAAATTACTGTAAGGCCACCAGAAATTGGGTATTATTTTATGTTTTCTGAGGAACTTCACATTTAACTAATTTAGAATTCCCATTATCAGTTGTACTTCTTTTGACTTATATTTGCCTAATTCACATGTGGCTTATTAAAATTGCCTTGAAATCTTTAAGGTATTATTTCTCTTTACTCAAACCTACAGCGCAGGTTTTATATTCTATGTGAAGGTGGAAGCGGACATTATTTTTCACACCATCTGTAAGATAATAAGATAGTTACAATTGGGCGAATTTCACACTGTCCTACATCCCTGTTCCCAATTATTTCTGCTTGTTTTACATTGGCTTTCATGGAAAGGACAATTCTCAGGAAAATAGGGCAGAAATTCATGTTAGCGAGGTTGGCAAACACCCAAGGTTTAATTTTGCTAACTTCTGCCTTGGTATGTGCTAAGAAATTCTGAGACATCATCTCCCTTTTGAAGAACGAGTGTGGTTTCTTCAGGGTGGATTTAGCAGTTATTTTAACTGTAGAGCCTATATGTGATGTAGCAATTTAGACCGAGTCATTATCCTTCGCCTTACAGGGACAGTCCTGCTGATATAATTTCACATATACCACTTGATACTTCAGGTTTTAGATGTGTTACTTCACCTGAAAAAGCATTAAATTCCATTAAAAATACTGCCTGCAGTCCGCCCTTTCACCCTTTTTAATTTTAATTTTTAGTCCTGTTAGAAAAAACAAAAATTAGTCGGAGGTCTTATATGTGGGGGGAGGGGAAGGGGAGGGGGAAACTTTATTTCCCAGTCCCTACCTGGTCGGAGAGGCAGCTTCCCTCCGAGCTGTTTCTTCGCCCCTTCCTCGCGGCCTACCATCGTAACTGGAGCGGCGTTTCCTGTCGGGACCGGCCGGGATTACAGCTTCGGCGGCGGCACAGCGCTGGGGCACCATCAGCGAGCGGGCGATGCCTTACCGGGTCGCCGTGCGGTAAGCTCCGGAGCGCTGTGACCACCGACTCCCAACAACGCGGAGCTGTGGCTGCGGGCATCCAGCCGCGGGCAGCGCTGGATTTGGAACTCCGCGGAGCCTGGGATCCGAGATCGCCAGCGTCGGAGCTCCAGCCAACACGGCCTGAGGACTACGAGTGCCGCGGTCCCCGGGGAGGAAGCGGCCAGTCCAGACATTTCCAAGCCGCCGAGGAATGTTCACCGGACACCGGGGTTCCAGCTTTCCGGCAAAGAGGGCCTGAAAACATCGGACTGGCTGTGGAGGCCACAAATAGGCCCCAACCTCGGGTGCTTCACAGAAGAAGAGGACTAAACTTTTTGATGCCTTTCTCCACAGTGGAACATTTTGATTCTGATGTGGGGGGACGTTCATGTTGAATTCTATAATGTGTTGTGTCATTTTTCTTATTTTTAATTTTTTCTATGGATGTACGGAAACTTTATTATTTATTTTATATAAAGTACTTTGGTTTCAATGCGAGTTGATTTAGACGTGCTATATAAATAAAATTTACTTTACTTTACTTACTCATTGCTACTATCTCCATGGAAGCTATAGCCTTTCATTGCCCACATGATCTGAAATGTCCATTATCAAGGAGGCACTGAGACAGGGCCTCTGCTATCTGCTATAGTTGAGGTCAGGTCAATCCCCTAGTATGCTTATTCCACTCCAGAGGCTGTGTTGGAAGGAACTGCAGATGCTGGCTTAAACCGAAGATAGACACAAAAAGCTGGAGTAACTCAGCGGGTCAGACAGGCAGTCAGAAAGGGTAGTTTCCTTTCCCCTGACTCTCAGTCTGAAGAAGGGTCTCAACCCGAAATGTCACCACCTTCTTTTCTACAGAGATGTTGCCTGACCCGCGGAGTTACTCCAGCTTTTTGTGCCCACTCCAGAGGCTTCGACCCAACAATCAATCAGCATATTACACATTATGCACACATGCAACCAAGAGCATAATAGATATCTGCTCAATATTTGCCTAAAAAGCCATCGCCTTTCACAATAATTTCCCTGCATGAACATAGGAAATTCAGTCTGATTCTAACAGCTGTGTGTTAACACAGCACAATCCATCTGGTATTCTGTCCCTTCCCCAATTTAATGATTGAGCACAGAACACACTGTAACATCGATGCACTTTACTGTCCCGTTGGACACTTCTCCCCCTCACTTCCTCTCTGGCCAATTTGCACTTAGTCTCCGACCAGCGGAGTAAAGAACCCCTTCATCCCTTCCACATGGTCACTCCACCTCTGTTACTCGCAATGCAATATCTCTTTACTGCAGACTTGGTGGAACGGACAGGAACACATGTGACAAGGCACAGTTGAGATTCTTTGCTTGCATACCTAAGGTATACAACCATTTAGCGTATTACACATTATGCACACATACAACCAAGAGCACAATAGATATATGCACAATATTTGCACAAAAAGGACACGTTGTGATGCCTGCCAGTCATAACAAGGGATGTATGGTCTGCCCATGACAGAAATATAGGACTCATTCCTCATTTTCCATGTTCCCGGTAGCAGCCTGATGAGGAGAAAGTGCCGACAGTACACAGCATGGAAAGGGAGAGATACAATTCCCAATTTTCATCCCTTCCCCTGATTTGAGATTTATCTAGAAAACCTCGCTGACCACCTTCCATCCTAATGTATAAGACTGTTGACTCTCTTGACAATGTGAACATTTTTACAGTGGCAAGCTGAAGAGTTAATAAATTAGTGGGAGGAAGCAGTTTAATGAATGGCACATGTTCACAATAAACTGAATGTGCATGTGGTCTTGAAATTAACTGCATAGGTCATTTTCCAATCCACGATTATCATTTTGAGAAGAGGATTACAATGTTGCAAATCTGCCTGCCTGTTTTCAGTTCCACGAATAGAAGGAGAAAATAAAATCACATCTGTCCACATGGATTTTGACATGTCGGTATTTTGTAGCCAATAATGGTGCCGGGTTTGAAGATTAACTTCTTTTGCAATCAAAATATCATTATCTCACTTGCAGTCTTTTTCATCATAATGTGCTATGAATTTTTATGCTTACAACAAAATATGCTTAGTATTCCATATGCATTATAGAGCGTTGCTTTAGACCCGCTCCTTGTATAATTTTCCAGCTAGCATGTGCGCATGTTTCAGCAGGAGCCGGTACACGTTGGGAGAACAGGTCAAAGTATGATGCATTCTAAATTACCAGTGGTGCAGCGGTAGAATTGCTGCCTTACAGCGCCGGAGACCCGGGTTCGATCCTGGCTGCGGTGCTTACCTGTATGTAGTTTGTACGTTCTCCCCGTGACCGTGTGTCAGGCACGTGCCGTGAGTAATTACTCAGGGTAGGCACTCAGTCGGCTTTAAAAAAAAATTACACCGCGCATGCGCAGATTGTTCTCTCCGTAAAAATAAAAAATAAAAATAAAAACAGTAACAATTCAATTTGCCTAAGGCTTCCTAGTCTCCTTTATTCTGAATTACTGAATGGGTGGGGGAGGTGAAGGGTGATGGCAGGTGGAGAGATGGTGGGAAAAACGGGAGCACAGGGAAAAGTTGAATCAGTTGTCATCTAATTGAATGACAACACTTGTTCAAGGGACAAATTGGGGGGAGGGTTCCTTTCACAGCGTGTGGAGAGTCTGTGCCAGGGGTAAAGTTGCGGGGAGGGCAGGAGTGTTGAGAAGGAGGGGGGTCAGGGATAATGCCAGTAACTCACTCACTCACCGCTGCCGCAGCTCTCCGGGCGTGAAGCCACCGCACTGTAGCCAGGGATAGAAGCAGCTCAGGGAGCTGCGAGCGGTCGCCGGGACCCGACAGAACAGGCCGCCACTACAGCGCCTTCTGCCGGCCCGCTCACCTCTGGCAGTGCTCCCCGTCGGAACACCTCTCATCTGTCGCTCGTTGACTTCGCTCATGTCAGCCGCTTCCTACAAATCCTTAATTTTCCACAGCCGATTAACCTCAATTGCGCTGTCGGAATTTAAGGACATGAGTGAGGCCAGCGAGCGGCAAGAGAGAGGTTTTTAGACGGAGAGCTGCCAGAGGTGAGCGGGGGCCGGCAGAAGGAGTTAAGGTGGCGGCCGGTTCCCGCTGTCCGGCCCGGCGGCCGCTCAGCCACCCGAGCTACTTCTCCCCCCGCCCCGCCTCAATGCGGTGGCATTGCACGCCTCAGTGCAAGGAGCGTCGCAAGTGGCATTATCCCGATCCCCTCCTTCACACACTCGTGCGCTCCCCGCAACTTTACCCCGGGCCAGACTCCCACCCCCACACCCCGGGAAATACGGTATTGAAAAACATCACCAAGAAATGTACTTACCACATCATTGGTACACGAGCTCCATTCTTCTCTCCCAGTTTCCTAAGATACACTTAAAATAATGCCAATCCATATTTGAAAACCCCGCAAAGAAATTAGCGCTGCGCATGCGCAGTAGGCTGCTGCGCATGCGCAGTGCTGCAAAGGCAGAATTTCTGCTGCCTTCAGCCCCGCTTGAAACTGACGGCTTCAAGCAGCGCTGATGGCACGTGCGCTGCAGAGACCTTCCCGTGTTACAAGCGCTGCGGATGAAAGGCACGGAGAATTATGCCTATCTAGGAGATCGATCTCTTAGACAGGTATCATTCTCCCATGCCTTTACTATTTATATTTAGTAATTACTATGTTATAATTTTAGTCAGGGTAGGCACTGCCTACCTTGCTTATCCTGACGTCACGTGCCTGCTGTGTGGGTTTTCTCCGCGAACTTCGGTTTCCTCCCACACTTCAAAGATGTACAGGTTTGCAAGTTAATTGGCTTGGCATAATTGTCCCTAGGGTGGTGTTAATGTGCAGGGGTTGCTGGTTGGTGTGGACTCGGTGGGCCGAAGGCCTGTTTTTTTGCCGTATATCTAAACTAAACTAAACCTGAGAACATCACACTCCAGAGCGTGAGAATTTCCTCTGTTGCAATATACCAGCTGCCACATAACAATGATAGGAAATATTGTACTATTACATACACGTTTTAGTTTTAGTTTTAGAGACACAGCAGGGAAACTGCCCCTTCAGCCCATCGAGTATTTCGTGCAGTTCTGGCCGTCCTATTACATGTAAGAGGTGGAGGCTGTGGAGAGGGTGCGGAGAATGTCTATCAGAATGCTGCCTGGATTAGAAGGTTTCAGTTACAGGGAGAAGTTGGATAGATTTGAATTGTTTTGTCTGGTATGTCGGAGGTTGAGAGGAGAATTGATAGAAGTTTATAAAATTATTTGGGAGGCACTGATAGGATAGATAAAACCTTTTCCCGGGTCCCCAGTTTTCATACTGGCTACACACACCAGAATCCCAGTGTCCACCTCCCTTTAACATGCGTGACGCCTTTCCCACAGTCCCTGTAACAGACCAGGACTTCCCTCAGTCCATCGAACATTCCAGCACCCTTGTTCCCCTGCTCCCTTTAACACACTTGGCTCCAGTTTTCCCCTGCTCTCGTTAAATGCACTCGGTTAACTGGAAAGCCTATTATACCTCAGCGTAAGATCTTAAAAAAAAATTAATAAATATGTCGGATTATTAGTTGTAATAAAATCCAGTAATCTGGAAAATCTGTCAGACTGGCACCTCTAAAATCCCAAACATGTCAGATCTATAAGTTTTTTTGATTTTCTCTTCCCCACATCTTTCTTTCGCTGTGGACTACCCAATGCACATATCATTTCTGTCCTGGAAACCTACATAAATGCCCAACACACGATGGTGCTTTCTTTTCTTTTCCACGTGTACTGTATCTCTCAAAGGACGATAATAGATTTAAACACATCTGCAGCAGAAGATGCGGTCTAAAAACAGTTTGCTGGTGGTTGGCAGTGGTTTCATATTCTTAACAACATTGCAGGAATTTCATGGCATGCGTCTTGCCCTACGAACCTTTGCGTAGGAAGAAAGCTTATAATGCAAGGATTATTATCCACAAACATTTTTTCAAGGCAATCTCCAGTGCACTAAATATTAAACAAGTGCAGGCTTTTCAAACGCAATGAATGTATTGCTCAGCAGAAACACTACACTGAATAAAAAGTAGTCACTAATTTGATTTCTGATCTTCTGCGATAAATCAAGGCTACCAAAGGA
Source organism: Okamejei kenojei (assembly GCA_035221665.1). Classification (NCBI taxonomy): domain Eukaryota; kingdom Metazoa; phylum Chordata; class Chondrichthyes; order Rajiformes; family Rajidae; genus Okamejei; species Okamejei kenojei. Next base: position 8,651,927 of record CM069149.1, on the reverse strand, counting down.
ATGCTCGGAGTTTCACACGCAGAATCATTATAGGAACTTAAGCTGCACTGTGTGGCTAGCTATCCAAAAGAGCCAAGTGGCTGGTAATTTTAGTAATCATTGGACACTGCATGTGTCACAGCACTTGAAGGGAGATCCTAGACCAGTATGAATAAATTCTACCATGTTGGGTCCAAGCGGAGAATAAGGTCCAGGTTAATGGCAGGCCTGGGTGAGTGAGGCCTGGAGCGGCGGGAGAGTCAGAGTGAGGGCTGCAGAGGATAAAGTAAAGTTGAGTTCCATTGCAGGGCTGAGTGAGTGAGGGCCAGAGCTGCGTCAGAGTCATTGCGAGGGCAGATATTAATAGGCCTGATATTTTTAGTTTTATGCATAAATCACATTCTATCTTTGTATTGACATTTTCAGAATGATGTTGCAAAAACTGCAAGAGGTGCTATCTATTTTTAAAACAGTATCTGTTGAGTGGCTTTGATCCAGGACAACAGCACGAGGGGATATAGATCAGCTTCTTGTGCTAATTCATGTACTGTGGTCATTCCAGGTGGAATCCATAATTAATAAAAAATGGCCTTGCAGCAGGAGTCTTGCTCAACGTAAAATATTTATTCAGATTTCTCTTAAGGATGCGGTGGTCTCTGCCTCAGCCACTGCTGGTGACACAGCAGTACATCTGCCAAAAATGTTTTTGGTAATGCAACGTCTATCCTTCGTTTAGTTTGGTTTAGTTTAGTTTAGAGATAGAGCGTTGAAACAGTCCCTAGTTGGCACCAACCAGCGATCCCTGCACATTAATGCTATCCTTCACACTAGGCAGAATTTTACATTTACACCAAGCCAATTAACCTACAATCCTGGACATCTTTGGAGTGTGTGAGGAAACCAAAGATCTCAGAGAAAACCCACGCGGGTCACGGGGAGAACGTACAAACTCCGTACAGGCAGCACCCGCACTCAGGGTCGAACCCGGGTCTCTGGCGCTGTTAGGCAGTGGTTCGACTGCCGCGCCACTGTGCTGCCCTTGCTCCCAATAAGTTGGTAACTTGCTTGTCAATGATTCTCCAGCCTCAAGAAACCCTGTCACAACCCACCCATCATAACTGTTCAGGATTGTTTATGCTCTTTTAATTCTGCTTGTCTTCTTTCTCTCTGCTCCAGTGGAAATAACATTTACAGCTGGTGTTTCTCCTCAGCTTTTAATTATCTCATCCATGGTGCTACATTGGTAATAATTGAAAAATTGTATTCTTCATTTCAGGTCGTGCAGTAGACATTTTGTACAATAAGAAGCAGATACGCCTTCAGGTCTCATTCAAGGAGCTAAGCATGTTGTACAGTAATAGAATGGAGTCATACAACATGGAAACAGGCCCTTAGGCTCAACTCATCCATGCCGAACAGATTTGGCGGCTAGTCCCCATTCTGCATTTGGCCCATCTCCCTCTAAACCTTTTCTATCCATGTACCTGCTTAAATATCTTTTAAACATCACCATTGTACTTGGTCCTGCTTCCTCTGGCAGATCATTACATGTGCACACCACTCTATGCGTGAAGAATTTGCCTCTCAGGTCTCTTTTAAATCTTTACCCTCTCACCTTAAACCTTTGCCCTCTAGTTCTGAACTCTGGGAAAAGACTGAGACCATTTACCGTACACTTCTATAAGGTTATATCTTGTGATCTTCCACCAGTATTCCAAACTAGACTAAAATCTTAGAAATTATAGAAGCAGAAGAGTTTTTTATACTAGCGTCCAGGTGAATTACTAACTGTGAATTTTAATGGAAACATGAAAGTGAAGACCAGGAACCTTCAGGGGAACCCGTCATTGTGATGAGATGACCAATGTGTATTGAATTTACCTTTGCATCTTTTGAAGAAATGACATCTTCTGAATAGCTCATCTTCTGATATACAGATTTGTGGTGCTTAAAAAAAGATATTGGAGACGCACTGCCTCCCAAACGAACTGAAAAATTGGGGACAGTCTTCCACATGGGACTCCTGCACACCATCAACTAACCAGTCCTGAATACCATTTTGCTTGGCTTCGACTTGTCATTCTATGTCTCTTTCATTTAGCAACATGCAAGCTATGATTGTGACAAACAGCTTCACCATTGGTGCAATTCCAAGACAGTCTGGGGTCAAGTGAAGTTTGGTCATTGCACTCATCCTTGTTGCATGTTTGCACCTCACCTTCAACATGCTTGCAGCTGCATTGAAGTTGTGAACAGAAGGAGCAGGAAACTGCTCAGTCTTTTTCAATTTGCAGATTAATTATAAATGTGTATGTTTTTACAAAAAATAAAAATAATGTGAGAACGCAGCCAATGCAAGTGCAAGAACAACATTGAAAAGACATCTGTGTAGGTACATAGATAGGAACGTTTTAGTTTTGTTTAGTGATACAGCGCGGAAACAGGCCTATTGGCGCTCTGAGGACCCGCACACTAGGACTGAGATGATGAAAAACATTTTCACCCATAGTTGTGATTCTGTGGATTTCTCTGTCACAGAAGTCAATGGAGGCCGATTCACTGGATGTTTTCAAGAGGGAGTTAGATTTAGCTCTGAGGGCTAAAGGAATCAAAGGATATGGGGGGGAAAAAGCAGGAACGGGGTACAGATTTTAGATGAGCAGCCATGATCATATTGAATGGCGGTGCTGGCTCGAATGGCCGAATGGCCTACTCCTGCACCTATTTTTCTATGTTCTATGTTCTAACACTATCCTACACACACTAAGGACAATTTAAACCAAAGTACTCGGCGAAAACCCACACGGTCACGGGGAGATCGTACAAACTCCGTACAGACAACACCTGCAGTCGGGATCGAACTGATCCCATGAAAAATATTACCCCGTGAAAAATATGCAACATATTTTCACATTGTTTTTGAATAGTGACATTATTTCTAAATTTATTGCACAGCACATAAAGATGGATGATTAGAATAGAATTGAATATCTTTTATTGTCATTCAAACAACTTAGTTTGAACAAAATTTTGTTTCCTATAGACACACACTTAACACTTAAACATCCATCACAGTGAATCTCCAACACCTCCTCACTGTGATGGAAGGCAAAGTCTTATCTCTACCCTTTGTTCTTCTCCCGCGGTCCAGCAGTCCAACTGCAGCATCGAGGCGAACTGGGGCTCCGATGTTAAGCCCCCTGTGGCCGTTTAAGCCGCGCGGGGCGATGTTAGGCCCCGGCTCCGTGTCCTTTAAAACCCCGCGATTCCAGCGGGAGAAGTTGCCGTTGCGGAACTCGGAAAAGCGGTCTCCCATCAGGGACCTGCGAGCTCCCGATGTTACTGTCCACCGGGCCTGCGGCCGGAGCTTCCGAAGCTCCAAAAGTCGGGTCGCAGTCGTGTGCCACCACAGCTCTTCCTGCTCCGAAGACGGCCAGCCCCGTGATGTCAGTTCCGCAGGCTCCGTGACTGGAGCCCTCAGGTTGGTTCCGGCCGGAGGCCACCGCCGGCTCCTTGATGTTAGGCCAACGACAACGGAGACCCGACAGGGAAAAAGTCGGGTCCCCGCACAGGGAAGAGATTAAACGGTTTCCCACACCCCCCCACATATACATGGCTAAAAAAATAATAAAAACTAGCTTAAGATATACATTTAACAAGAAAAATAAAAAAAGGCAGACGACTGTAGTCGAGCCGCTGCCGTTCGTTTGAGCCACACAAACAATTTGAAAAAAATCATTTTTAATATTACCGAAATAACAACAATTAATGCCATATATATGTGGATAATATTCTACCAATTAAGCTGGAACACTCTACTCATTCCTTACTGCCTTTGTAAACCGAGGAATGTTTTTGATTGCTTAACTGGTATTAATGTTGAAGGATTTTATTGTCACTCTGTCAAAATGTAAATAATACTTAGATAAGAACAATCATCATATTTTTTTCTGCTGTAAAACAAAATTCTATAGGACTTCCTTGCATCAGCAGCTGTGCTTTATGAGTTTATTTCCGAGAGAAATGCCAAATGCACTGTGTACACTATCTTGCAAAACAAACCAGCAAACGTTGCCTGACTTCCCCTGCAAATATTAACCTGCTCTTTTCCAATGGTTGTATTTTAATAGCGCTTGGAGCAATTCCTTCAATGTCATGGACACAGGACTTCAATCCTCTGTAATTTAACTTAGTTACAGTATTTAATGGTAGCTTAAAGTAAAAGAAAATATTACATTGGTCCATCTTGAGATATATTCTCAAACATGTTCTTACTGTATTATATATTGTAAATGAAAGTTGATGTTTTGGGGTGTAAGAATGAGATGGCATTCACCTTACAAATACTTTCACAAAGGTGCAGAATTGTTACAGCACATGCAGTGGTCACTCAACCCATTGAACACGTCCCAGCATTTAAAAAACCCATTAGACCCATTCATCAGCTGATTCCCCAAAATGGCAGCATGTTTTTCATTCAGGCACTTGCCTTATCTCCTTCAATAGTCAAGATGGAATCGGGATTGAAATGAGTGTTCTGCACTTCATTTACAGAACACTAGTGTTTGTTCTCATACCGCCTTTGTATCTATTGCAGATCATCTTAAATCATTGTCCTTGCAGACAATGTCCTTTCTTGACCCTTCCAATAATGTTAACAGTTTCCTTCATACATTATGTCCCATCTTTTCACTAAAGTGTAGTGCCCAGAATTGAACGCAATACGCCTGACATGGCCAAAAGATTGTTTCATACAGGTTCAACAATGAGACCTGCTGTACGGGCGAGACCAGGCATAGACCCGGCAACCACTTCGCCAAACGCCTGCACTCGACCCATCAAAACTAATGGTATGAACATTGAATTCTCCAATTTGGGGTAACCAAGCTACATACAACCCGTCCTCCCCTCCCCCCTTCCCTGCGCCCGACCTAGACTCACACTCATTTCACACCTTTCTCCTCCCCTTCCGCCTATATTCCTACCTCTGGCTTCACAATTAATACCTCTTCTATTCTTATCTCATAATTTGGGTCTTTTCAAATCTGGCCTTTGTCCAATCACCTATGTTTCAGGCCCCCCACCCCCCCCGTCCCCCCTCGCCAGTATCGAACTATCACTCGCCATCCACTCTACCCCCCCACATCCTACTCTCTCACGGATATCCCTCCACCCCCCACCCCCTCAACAACCAAAAGTCTGAAGAAGTGTCCTGACCTGAAACATCACCTATCCATGTTCTCCACGTATGCTGCCTGACCCGCTGAGTTACTCCAGCACTTTGTGTCTTTTTAAGCAAACCTTCATCTGCCGCTCCTTGCGTCAACATACCTTCCTCGTTTCTGTACTTTATGATTTATTTATAAAGCCTGGGATCTATTTAAAACAAAATATTTTTCTCAACCTATCATGTCAGCATGTGAAATCTGCAGACATATACAGTACACCCAGGTCTCCCTGATGAAATAGGGTTTTTTATATTATATTAGTTTCCTTGTTCATTCCCGTGGAATAAGACTTTGTACTTGTCAGCAATAAATCTCCTCTGCCATGTATCTACCCAGTGTGGATCTATCCACTAGACATCATCAATCTTGTGCCTTATATTCCCAAGTCCATGATGTTAATATGAATAGAGAAAAGCAGGGTTTCAGTAATAATCCTTGGAGGACACCACTGCGTACATTCCTCCAGCCTGGGAAACAATAGTTCACTGGCATTTTCTGTCCCGTAGCCAACTTTTATTATCTGGCACAGTCAGACTTCTGATGAAAGTTCATATACATGACAGTAATCACATCACCCTCAAGAATCCATTCCCTCTTTGGCACTGAGAACCATTCCCTCCTACACTTCAATGATGGAGTCACAGACGACTTGAAGTTCAATCTCCCATGTGTTCAGACGCAAATGTTATCTCCTTCTGTTAATCAGTGACTGAGGTTGGTGTAGTCCAGTAGGTCTGGAGAGATGACAAAGATCGAACAGTCGCCTGCTCATTCTATTGATAACTTCATTGCAGCTGCAAACTTGAGGGAAGTGAGATGCAACGTGCAGCAAGGAAGAGCGGGAAGAGGGAGAGCAATGAACCAGCTTCACTTGACCCCAGAATCAGGGGCAGAAATCCTGTGGGGGCCAGGGACACACGTTTCCCCCCCTCCTGTTTTGATCCCCCCCGGGATTGTAAACCAGATTTTAAAACCCTTTTAAATTAGAAATTAGAACCCTCTATTAGAAATCTCCACTTTCCGTGAGACAGTGGGGCTGGGACTGATGATCAAGGGCGCTGATTGGACGAGAGAGACGTCGGTCAGCAAGCAATGGGGAAAGAGCGTGGTGAAACAATGAGGAAAGAGCGTGATGATTGGAGGAGGGAGACGTCCCGGTGGAGCAAAGATCATAGAGCAGAGCCTGATTTGCATGTCCAGGTCATAGGGTCACAAGCGAAAAAACACTCTCGGCAGCCCTGGACACAGGCCTGCGCCTCATCCGCAGCCAGGATCGATCCCGGGTCACCAGCGCTGCAAACGCTGCCGAACCGCCACTGGACCGTCCCTGCCACCCCCCCCCCCCCCCCCCCACATGCCTGGGGGTGGCCAGAGACGTTGGGAGTCAGACGGGGGCGGTGCCCCCAGGCCGCACAGAGAAGCAGCGTTAAATCCAGCTCAACTCTGCCTGTCCCGCCAGATTAACCTACAGCCCTGCCTGGACTTACGGGAATGACAGCCCAGGTTTACAGCTAGCACGGAGAAGCAGCGCTAGCTCCATGGCTCTGGATTGGTGGCCCGTCAGTCCAAGCAGGGCTGTAGGTTAACCCGGTGAGACAGGGAGTGTTGAGCTGGATTGAGCGCTGCTTCTCCGCGCTGGCCTTAAGCCTGGGCCATCTTTCCCGTAATTACCGTCCACAGGGCCCACAAGTGAAGACTCCGAAGCCTGGCGCGTGTGTGTGTGTGTGTGTGTGTGTGTGTGTGTGTGTGTGTGTGTGTGTGTGTGTGTGTGTGTGCGGCCGCCAATAAATTGTGTCTCCCCCATGTTTTGATAGCGATTTACGTGCCTGCTTGGAATTGCATCCATGGTGGACATGTTGGTTAGGATCATAGCTTATATGTCAGCAGACATAGAATGCTAATATACATCTGAGCACAGCCAAATGGTGTTCTGGACTGGTTAGTTGATGTGTGCGAGAGTCCCATGTGGAAGATTCTGTTCCCAATGTTTCTGCTCAGTTGGATGGCAGTGTGTCTGCAATGCATTTTTACAGCATCAGCCAGTTATATATCTGAAGATGTGCTAAACATAAAATGTCAATCTTTCAAAAGATCCAAACCCCCAGATCCAATGCACATTGTCATCTCACCACAGCTACAGATTTCCCTTAAAGTGCTTGATACCTATCATTCTCAGGTTTCCATAAAAATACACAAGTAGTAATTCACGTGAAGGCATATTTTTTGTAATTGTTTTTGCCTCCACAAGTTCTAAGTTTTTCGTCTTGCCTGTTACATTGATGGAGGATCACAATGGGTGCCAATATAGAGGTATACGTAATCATGAGAGCACAGATAAGGTGAATGGTAACAGTCTTTTCCCCAGGGTCGCGGAGTCATGAACCAGAATGCAAAAATGGCACAAAGATATCGATCATGTGCAGGCAGAGGAGATTCATTGAACTAAGCAACATGTTTAGCACGGACATTGTGGGCTGAAGGGTCTTTTCCTGTGATGTACTATGAGGTTCTATGTTCTTGATTAAAAGACTACAGTTGCTCTCTTTTCTGGTACGGGTGGAAGAGTGTGGCTTCGATCTAACCCTGCTTGGCACCTGCTCACATATTAGGCATAAAGCAGCTCCTGGTGTGCTAATTTATGTTGAGAAAGATTAATGCTGGATGAAGAATTTCCCACTTTCCTGGATTATCAATTTAGCACCATAAAGAGAGCAACAGCTATTGCCACTGCCATGACAACAATCAATGTGTCTGAAGTACTCCCATTGAAATTGAAAGAGGGCATCATTGTAAGGCATTTGGCACAGAAGCATAACATCAGCATTTCTTTGGAGAGTTTTGACTGTTCCGATGTAGACTATTGTGCAAAATAAAGTGCTTCAAACAGCAATCAATTGAATTGCATGTCAGACTTTTCTTGCTCTGCATACTATCTGAAAAACATGAAGGTTCAAAGCCAAGAAATTGGATGCCTCTCTCTTTTGTTAAGTTAGATATGTGTAACGGGAAGCATTATTGCCCATGCAAATTTACCAAAAAGTTAGCTTTGACGTGCAGATGTCACAAAGATACCTTCGCTGAAGTGGACCTGTGCTGTCATAGTCAGAGTCATACAGTGTGGAAACTGGCCCTTTGGCCCAATCTGCCCAAGCCGACAAACATCCCCATCTTCACTAATCCCATCTGCCCGTGTTTGGCCCATATCCCTCTAAACCTACCCTATCCATGTACCAGCCTCAACTACCTCCTCCGGCAGCTTGTTCCACATGCCTACCACCCTTCGTGCAAAAAAGTTGCTCCTCAGGTAACTGAAATACATCTTCTCCCCTCACCTTAAACCTATGCCCCTTGGTTCTTGATTCTCCTACTCTGGGTGAAAATTGACCCTATCTATACCCTTCATGATCTTATAAAACCTTTATAACATTACCCCCTCATCATCCTGTGCTCCAAGGAATGAAGTCCTAGCCTGCTCAACCTCCCCCTATAGCTCAGGCACACGGGTTCTTCCAAAATCTTCGTAAATCTTCTCTGCACACTTTCTAACTGAAAAACATAATTCCTATAAAAGGGTGACCAAAACTGAACAAAATACTCCAAATGCAGCCTCACCAATGTCTGGTACAATTGTAATGACCTCCCAACTTCTATACAAAATACTCTGACTGCTGAACACCAATATGCCAAAAGCCTTCTTGACCATCCCATTTACCTGGGACGCCACTTACAAGGATCTATGTACCTGGGTTCCTACATCCCTCTGCTCTACAAACACTCCCAAGAGTTCTGCCATTCATGGTCTAGGTCCTGCCCTGGATAGACTTACCAAAATGCAACACCTCACACTTCTCTGTATTAAACTCCATCAACCTTTGCTTAGCTTTCAGCTACTGTGTCATGGCCATGCTGATTGCCGAGAAGCACATTAGCCAAAGGATGCAAGGTTCCTCATCGAGATTCATCCCAAACTGCGTGGAACCAATCTATGAGCTATTCCCAAGGATGCATATCAAGACAGACATTGTGCTGCTGGAAGATCATCAACTCAATGGCAATCCACGGTCCTCTGAACTACAGGCCATTTCCCAGGGACACATACTTAGACAAGCTTCATGTGATGCTGGGGAATCACCAGTTCAGTGAAGAACACACTTGGGTCTGCCTGAAACCTATTGGTCTTCCAGTACAATTAGATGTTCGTATGGACTGGCACATTCCAGGTTTGGAAGAGTGCATGCAAAGGGGTGCACTGAAGCTTGGTGCAGCCAACAAAAAGGCTTTGTGGAGAAGGATTGCAATCGAAGTGAAGAGTGATTGTAGTCTCTGGGGAGAGCAGGGAGATTTTGGAGTGCAGGTACATAGTTCCTGAAAGTGGCGTCACAGATAGATAGGGAGGTCAAATATGTTTTCAGCACATTAGTCAAAATATTGAGTATAGAAATTGGGAGGTCATGTTGCAGTTTTATAAGACATTGATGTTGCCACATTTTGAGTAATGTGTTCAATTTTGGTTACCATGTTAAAGGAAAGATGTTGTTAGGTTTGAAAGGGTGCAGAGAGAATTACGAGGATACTTAGGAAGGAACTGCAGAGACTGGTTTACACCAAAGATAGACACAAAGTGCTGTAGTAACTCAGCAGGGCAGGCAGCATCTCTGGAGAGAGAAGAAATGGGTGATGTTTTGGGTCGAGACCCTTCTTCAGTCTGTTTTGTATTTCTTATATATATTTTGTATGGATAAAGTTTATTTATGAATGTAATTAAAGCACCACCCTTAAAATATCTCCCTTGTAGCCACATTGTAGTGGCAGAAAATGCTGCCAAGGACATGAGTGGAAATGTGGGGAGGGTGCCACATAATCCCCACACAAAGAAATGGACCAATTGACCCCCTGTGTCACAAATGGTCCCATCTCGCTGGGAGGTGTGGGCTGATCAAGCGGACAGTGAATGCAGTATGCAGCTCACCACTAATGTATGAACAAATCTTGTGATTAGTAAAGGATGTGCCATTGTCTCCATAACGATGTTTAGTGCAAGACCTGGTGTGTGTATGGGTGTATGAAGCTGCCAGAGGAGGTAGTTGAGGCAGGAAGTATCCCAACGTTTAAGAAATAGTTAGATAGTTACATGGATAGGGCAGGTTTGCAGGGATATGGGCCAACGTGGGCAGGTGAGACTAGTGTAGCTGGGACATGTTGGCCGGTGCGGGCAAGATGGGCTGAAGGGATTGTTTCTGTGCAGTATTACTCTATGACTCCATGACTCTTACGATTGTGCTTGCTTTCAATCAGAATAAATTAACATGTGAATCTACTGTAAGACATTGATGTGACATTGCAGACACCTACATTGGCCATCGTTTTTCCAATCTCTACATAATCTCTCCCTTTTTGATTTTCTGAATGCCTCCTCCAGGTCACAAATTTAACCTAAAACCCTAATTTTTACCAGCGATATGTCATGTGACATTTGGCATGTACTGGCAAACATCCCTTCACTAAGCAGAATTGCCACGGAATTATCCAGGCCAATTTCCCATTGAGCATGATTTTACATGGAAATGATCATTAACATCATCCATCCCGGAAAAAAATGCTTTTGTATATGAGTTTCGTATAAGAATGTGCACAGATGTGTCCAACTCCAAGGCACGAAAGTGCCTCAAAAGGCATGTTAAATTGGTGTAGTGTCATGGGCCAATACTCATTTTGTGCACATCCCATTGTTACTAATCTTCATGGGACTCAAAAACCAAACTAGCAGACAAAGTCTGGTGCATATTGGATTGAGGGGTCAGAGGAGATAGGATTTTGCAGTGTGGGTGGGTGATTTCATAGATGTTCTTTTAAAGACATTAGAGGAATGGTACAAATAGCTGGAAATGGAGGGTATGCGGTCAATAGTCACAGTTGTGATTGGTTGTGAATGGATGTGGTCAGGTAAATCAGCTTTTCTTTAAATGAGTTCCAATGAAGGTCTTTCACCTGACATGTTAACTGTTTCTCTTTCCATTGATGCTGCCTGATCCACTGTTTCAATCGTTTATAAGATCATAAGTGATAGGGGCAGATTTAGGCCATTCGGCCCATCAAGTTTACTCTGCCATCCAATCGTAGCTGATCTATCTCTCCCTCCTAACCACAATCTCCTGCCTTCTCCCCATAACCTCTGACACCCATACTAATCAAGAATCTATCTATCTCTGCTTAAATATATCCACTGACTTTCCATAGATTCACTACCCTCTGACTAAAGAAATACCTCATCATCTCCTTCTTAAACAAAAGCCCTTTAATTCTGCGGCTATGACCTTTAGTCCTAGACTCTTCCACTAGTGGAAAAATCCTCTCCATGTCTACTTGTCCAAGCCTTTCACCATTCTGTATGTTTCAATGAGGTCCTCCTTCATTCTTCTAAACTCCAGCGAGTATAGGCCCAGTGAAGTCAATCGCTAATTTTCTGTTTTTATTTCAGATTTGAAACTATGGTTGTTTGTCATATGCATTAATTAATTGGATTTGACTGTAGGAAGTATGCTTGCTAAGTTTGTAGATAGTGAGGAGGACAGACTTAGGTTACAGACCGATAATGATCAGCTGGTATATTGTTCAGAGCAATGCTAGATGGAATTTAAGGAGGGTATGAAGAAGGGTCCCAATACACATGAGATGTTGATCATCGCAACAACTTCATAAAATTGATTAGACTACAGCTAGAATATTATGTTTGGAGTTGATTCAGTTATGAAGAGAGACCAGATGGATTTATTTTGCTTGGTCAGAGACGTACAAATTTAAAGGAGTATAGACAGAGTAGATAGCGAGAAACCGTTCCTCATAATGGAGATAGCGAAAGCTAGAGAGTTTGGGTTTAAAGTGAGAAGTAAGAGGGTTAGGGGGGGATCTTGGGATTTTTTTAACTCAGAGTCTGATGGTAATCTAGCACTCGCTGCCTGAAGGGCCTGTCCCACTGTACGAGGTAATTCAAGAGTTCTCCCGAGTTCTCCCCTGATTTGAGCTCGTGTAATGTACGTAGCGGGTACGTAGGAGCTCGTGGGTGTCACGTAGCGGCTCGTACAAGTAACAGTGGGTACTCGGGAAATCCGGTAAACTCGTGACGTTTTTTCAACACTGTGAAAAATGTCCACAAAAGTAAAAAAAATACTCGTGATGAAAAAAATGGTAACTTTTTACTCGTACAAGCCCTGTACATTACACGAGCTTGAATCATGGGAGAACTCGGGAGAACTCTTGAATTACCTCGTACAGTGGGACAGGCCCTTGAGAAGGTGGTGTAGGCAGGTACACTCACAATATTTAAAACATTATCTGGATGAGACACAGGGGAGGAAGCTGGAAAAGAGATAGGGGCAGGACAAAGCCTGACAAGTAATACGTAGTTGCAGTTGATGAGGATTTTGATTGGCAAATGGGTGGCAAAAAGCTAGATGTGTGAAGGAGACAGAAGAATGACAAATGGGACAGTGAGACAAATGGGACAAAATGAGACAAAAGGAGACAAAAGGAGACAAGGAGACAAAAGGGTATCAGGTAATGAGAGAAGCGGAGTGAAATGTAAAGCTAGAGAGAGGGATATCAGTGGATGGGATCAGGCGGGGCAGAAGGGGACTGAGGGTGGGGGGGGGCATGAGAGTGGGAGAGGGGGAAGGAGCAGAGGAAAGAGGGTAGGGCAAAGATGTCAAGGTGTAACCTAAAATTGGAGAATTCAATGTTCACCGCATTGGGTTGTAAGCTGCCAAAGTGGAATATGAGATGCTATTCTTCCAATTGGTTTGTGCCCGCACTCTGACAGTGGAGGAGGCTGAGGTTAGAAAGGTCAGTATAGGAATGGGAAGAGGAATTAAAATCATTAGCAACCGGGAGATCCAGCAGGCCTTGGCGGACTAAATACACGTTTTTGGTGAAAGCGTTGCGTAATCCATGCCTGAATGTCGATGTTTGGAATGCCACAACGGGAGCACCGAAGTTAGAAGAGATGCATGTGAACCGGCCACTGTCTCTGGCAGGGTGGCATGGTCCCTGGTTAGTTGTGAGGGAGAATGAGTAATGAGTTACCAAGGCTTAAAACTGTGGAGCATGTGCTAACAAATGGGATCAAGAATAAGTCCGGTAAAGATAAAGGAAGCGTGGCACATTTTTAAAAGTGAAATGGTATGTAACTTGGAGCAGAGATTATTCCTGGTGCTTCTATACACCTGTAGTCTGCTCCTCCATTGTCAGAGTGAGGCTAAATGCAAATTAGAGGAACAGCATCTCATATTTCGCTTGGGCAGCTTACAGCCCAGTGGTATGAATATTGATTTCTCTCACTTCAAGTAACCCCGGCATTCCTCTCTCTTTCCCTCCCCCACCCAAGTCGCACAGCTTCTCATTTTTATCCAACAAACAGCTAACAATGGCCTGTTTCCTTTATCATCGCTACTTTTTTGCATATCTTTCATTCATTGTTCTTCAAATCTCCCCATCATCATCTATATCTCTCGTTTCCCTTATCCCTAAACAGTCTGAAGAAGGGTCTGAAGAACTGAAACGTCTCGCATTACTTCTCTCCAGAAATACTGCCTGTCCCGCTGAGTTACTCCAGCTTTTTGTCCCTATCTTCGGTTTAAACCAGCAACTGCAGTTCCTTCCTGCACGTCTAGTTCCTCTTGCTGGTTTAGGTTGTGGTTTGGGCAGTGCTGCCAAGAGAGCTCGAGTGAATTGCTGCAGTGTATTTGATAGATGTTATGGATAATGTCTAGCAGATGTTATGGATACAGAGTGGAAAGAGTGAATGTTTAATATAGTTGCTGATCATATTGGGGTGGCATGATGGAGCAGTGGTAGAGTTGTTGCCTTACAGTGCTTGCAATGCCGGAGAACCGGGTTCAATCCCGACTATGGATGCCGTCTGTACGGAGTTTGTAATTCTCCCCGTGACCGCATGGGTTTTCTGTGAGATCTTCGGTTTCCTCCCACACTCTAAGGACATAGGATAATTGGCTTGGTACAAGTGTAAATTGTCCCTAGCGTGTGTGTAGGATGGTGTTAATGTGCGGGGATCGCTGGTCAGTGTGGACTTGGTGGGCCGAAGGGCCTGTCTCCAGGCTGTATCGCTAAACTAAACTGACAATTCTAAATCTGGGCATCCTGGTTCTTGAATCATCTGCTAACGGCCACGGCCTCCACTAATTAGTCGACCAAGATCCAAACTTGCTGTCGCTTTCATAAAATCTGCCCTCAATCTTTGAACAAACACAGCTGAGCTTTCGGCATTTCCTTCCACGTTCTAACCAGCTTGCTTTACATCCTCTTTTGATGGATCTACTTTAACCTCTGCTGACATTACAGTTTATATTGCCTTGACATGGTAAATACAGGCTCTTTTTTGGGGACGTAGGTGTAATATCCCAACTGAAGCCAAAATAGTGCTTTCCACATATTTAGTGTATTTCCTGATATTTCTACTCAATATATTTATTTATAAAGCGCAGTAGTTCTGTAAGAGGACCTTCACCGTTCAAGAAGGTCGCCCGCAAACACTTTCTTGAGGAGTCTGGGAATAGAAAATAAACACAAGCCTTTTCAGCGACATCCATATCTGGAAACAAATATGAAAAAAAAGCTTTTTTAAACTGATTTATTATCCTGTCGTGCCAAGTTGATAAATTTGTACACGACTATTTCTGTTGTCCCTGATCTTTCGTAATTAGGAAACTCGAGACACTTATCATATGTTTGTTACCATGGAAATAGGTCCTTCTGCCCAACTTGCCCACGCTGACCAATGCTACACTATTTCCACCTGCCTGCGTTTAGCCCACATCCCTCTAAACCTATCTTGTCCATGTACCTGTCTAAATGTTATTTAAATATTGCAATCGTACCTCCCCCGGCAGCTCATTCTGTACACCTGCAACCATTTGTGTAAAAAGCTTATCCCTGAGGTTCCTATTAAATCTTGTCCCTCTCACCTTAAACCGACGTCCTCTGGTTTTTGATTCCCCTACTGTGGGCGAGACTCTGTGCATTTACCTGATTTATTCCTCTCATGATTTTGTACACCTCTCTAAGATCACCCTTCATCTTCCTGCATTCCAAGGAATAGAATCCTAGCCTGCTCAACCTCTCCCTGTAGCTCAGTCCCTCGAGTCCTGGCAACATCCTTGTAAATCTTCTCCGCACCCTTTTCAGCTTGACAACTGCTTTCCTATAACATGGTGACCAAAACATATTCGTTATATCAAAATATATCATCTCACATTTGTCCACGTTGAAATATAACATGAGGAGCACTTCGGGAATAGCTACACTCATGATCATTAACCACCAATGAGGTGTTAGATCCTGACTACCCTTTCAAGTAACTCCAGCATTTCAATTACCTCTTTTATGCAAAACTTTGACAAAATCCTCCTCATTGATAAACACCGATAAACATTGATGCAAAGTACTTACTTGACCACTCAGCAGTGCGTTCTGTCCCAGTTCAAGGTTTCCACCTTAGTCCCCAATCAGATTCTTCTTGTCACTTTTCAGTTGTTTTATTTCTTGAGTTAAGTATTGTGCCTTGCAAGCATAGGGGGGAGCATAGTATGGGGAGGTGAGAGACCTGAAGGAGTCTTAACAAAGCTGATGGGAGCAAAGGGGAAAGTTTGTGACAAGAGCAGGATTTGACAGCATGCTGGAAGGACCAGAATACCGATTTGCAGCCAGGATTTGTTATAATTCCGCCAAATTCTGGCCATCATTATTGACAAAGTTGTTGTAACTGCTTCAGCTGGGAGCTGGAACTAATCAGTGTCTGCAAATCAGGACTCCTTTGGTACTTGTAAAAGTGAATTCTCCAGAGTGGAATTCAAAATGAGAGTGGTACTTAACTTTCCAACTCAGAAACTAATATATTGACACTGTATGGATGGAACTTGCAGAAGAACTTTGATTTAATTAGAGGGCAAAACTGTAGCGGATGATTAGTCTGAAGAAGGGTCTCAAACCGAAACCTTACCCATCCCTTCTCTCCAGAGATTTTGCCTGTCCCGCTGAGTTACTCCGGCATTTTGTGTCCAACTGTGGCAGCTGGAGTTCAATATAGGTTAAAACAGAAAACGATGAGAATGCTGAAATAAAAATTCTGAAATAATTCAGCAGGTCATGCTTTTAAGGCAAAGGTGGGTAGGGATGGAATCAAGGGCAAGATCTAAGACACTTTTGCGTAGGATGGAGGTGGAAAGGGATTGGATCATTGGATCTCGTATGTTTCTCTGTGTATTTCACTAAAAAACCTCTGAGAGATTTGTTTTCCAATTTCCACAGTGGAATTCCAGCATCAATGAATGCCTTGCACAGATCACTCGAAAACCCAGATTTGCGATTGGAGCCAGCAGTAAATGTAGTGAGGAGACAAGCTTGGGTATTTTGCTGGGGTAGTCTACACCTCAGCGGTATCAACATTGACTTCTCTAATTTTGCCCTTGTCTTCTCCCTACTCCCATTCCCCCTTCCCAGCTCTCCTTCTAGTCCTACTGTCTCCGCCTCTTCCTTTCTTTTTCCCGTCCCCCCACATCAGTTTGAAGAGGGTTCTCGACCTGATATGTCACCTATTCCTTCTCGCCATAAATGCTGCCTCACCCGCTGAGTTTCTCCAGCACTTTTTGTCTACCTTCGATTTTTCCAGCATTTGCAGTTTTTTCTTAAATAGATCTTGGAGAAGACTGAACCAGTGGGCAGCGGCACGAATGAATGAATGACCGAAATTGGCGCCCCCGGTTTCACCCCAGTGGTGGAAGTTTTCTTGTAAGTTATATTATGTTAACACGTTAATAATAACATTAACATTAACATGTTAACATGGAAAACATCACTGTAATCAAGAGAGAGAAGAGAAAATAGCACTACCTTTTAGCAAAATGAAAAAAAAGGCTGATTTAGGCACTCGATCGTGAAAAAGGCATTATCCTGGTGAAATCATCTAAAAAAATCTTATGAAGAAAGACTGGATAGACTCGGTTTATACTCTCTGGAATTTAGGAGATTGAGAGGGGATCTTATAGAAACTTACAAAATTCTTAAGGGGTTGGACAGGCTAGATGCAGGAAGATTGTTCCCGATGTTGGGGAAGTCCAGGACAAGGGGTCACAGCTTAAGGATAAGGGGGAAATCCTTTAAGACCGAGATGAGAAAGACTTTTTTCACACAGAGAGTGGTGAGTCTCTGGAACTCTCTGCCACAGAGGGTAGTTGAGGCCAGTTCATTGGCTATATTTAAGAGTGAGTTGGATGTGGCCCTTGTGGCTAAGGGGATCAGAGGGTATGGAGAGAAGGCAGGTACGGGATACTGAGTTGGATGATCAGCCATGATCATATTGAATGGCGGTGCAGGCTCGAAGGGCTGAATGGCCTACTCCTGCACCTAATTTCTATGTTTCTATGTTTCTATGTTTCTAAAAGGCACATGGCATTAATGGCAACATCCTGGCTCTAGTCATAAGGATTAGGAGTAGAATTAGGCCATACAACCCATCAAGTCTACTCTGTCATTCATTCATAGCTGATCTATATCTCCCACATACCCCATTCTCCTGCCTTCTCCCCATAACCAGTGACACCTGTACTAATCAAGAATATATCTATGCCTTAAAAGTATCCACTGACAGCCTCCACTACTTTCTGTGGGAAATAATTCCACAGATTCACCACCTTCTGTCTAAAGACATTCCTCCTCATCTTCCTAAAAGAACATCCTTTAATTTTGAGGCTATGACCTCTAGTCCTAGACTCTCCCACAAGTGGAAACTTACTCTCCACATCCACCCTATCCAAGCCTTTCACTATTTTGTATGTTTCAATGTGGTTCCCCCTCATTCTTCAAAACTCCAGCCAGTACAGGCCCAGGGCGAACAAATGTTCATCATAGGTTAACCTACTCACTCCTGGGATAATTCTTGTAAACCTCCTCTGGACTCTGCAGAGCCATCACATCCTTCCTCATATATGGTGCCCAATATTGCTCACAATATTCCAAATGTGGCCTTACCAGCGCCTTATAGAGCCTCAGCATTACATCCCTGTTTTTGTATACAAGTCCTCTTGAAATAAATGCTAGCATTGAGTTTGCTTTCTTTCCTACTGATTCGATTTGCAGATTAACGTATTGGGAATCCTGCACTAGCGCTCCCAAGTCCGTTTGCACTTCCAATTTTCGGATTCTACCACATTTAGAAAATAGTCTTTGCCTTTATCCCTGCTACCAAAATGCATGACTCCACACTTTGTTACACTATCTTCCATCTGCCACTTCTCTGCCCACTCTCCCAACCTGTCCAAGTCCTTCTGCAGAGACTGCCTTCTGCCGTCTCAACACTACCTGCCCTTCCACCTATTTACGTGTCATCCACAAACTTGGTCACAAAGCCTTCAATCCCCTCGACAAAATCATTAATATACAACGCGAAGAGTAGCGGCCGCAGCGCCGACGCCTGCGGAACTCCGCTAGTTACTGGCATCCAAACAGAATAAGCCCCTTTATTGCCACTCTTTGACTTTTTCCATCCAGCCAACCTGCTATCCATGCCAGTATCTGCCCTTTGATAATGTGGGCTCTCATCTTCCTAAGCAGCCTAATGTGTGGCACCTTATGAAAGGCTTTCTGAAAATCTTAGTAAACAACACTTACTGACTCTGTCCTGCTTTTTACTTCTGCAAACAATTCCAATATATAGCAATATATACAAGGAGATAAGGTTCCAGAAATATCTAGCTGTTCTAATAGATTTGCCACAACTAGTTTATAGTGCATATTGCAACCTACTTTGAAAAAAAGTGGAACCATTTGAAAGGAAATGAATCAAACTGAAGGTCAAGCGTGCAGCAGATTATTATGACAACGGAATGAGAAGCTTTAATAACATACTAGACTGAGGGCTGGTCCCCCAACGCAATATTCCACCTCTCCACCAATTCCAATATTGGTGGCCAGTGGGGGGGGGGGGGGTCTTTCTGGAGCGCTAGAATGCGTGTTGTGGGCTGAAGGGACTGGTTTCCAGAGGGCTAGTATGTGGGCAGAATGGATTATTGGGCTGACAGCTCAGTCACTCAAGCCTGGTGTGCTGGCAGCTCACTCACTCACGGCTGGTGGGCTGGCAGTTGACTCACGGCTATTCCATTTCATGCAGAGTGTAGGCCACCAAATTCAAATGAAGTTTCCTACCATTTCAAGCAGGGTGAAAGGCGACCAAATTCAAATGCAGTTTCCTACCATTTCAAGCAGGGAGCTAGGCCACCAAATTCAAATGCATTTTCCTACCATTTCAAGCAGGGTGCAAGGCCACCAAATTCAAAAGCAGTTTCATATAATTTCAAGCAGGGTGCAAGGGCACCAAATTCAAAAGCAATTTCCTACCATTTTAAGCAGGGTGCAAGGTCACCAAATTCAAAAGCAGTTTCATACCATTTCAAGCAGGGTGCAAGGGTACCAAATTCAAAAGCAGTTTCCTACCATTTCAAGCAGGGTGCAAGGGCACCAAGGTGACCTCCCCCTCCCCCATCTTGCAGAGACTGAGCCACGCCCACACATCCCGCTTTTAGAGTCCCTCCCCCTACCACTGGAAGTGGCATGGCCTTCATGGTGGTGATTGACAGGAGAGAGAATCTCAACATTTTTTAAACACTAATAACTCTTTTATTTTTCATTGATGGGAAAAATCCTCTTGCTCTGCGCAGCGGAGGGGGACTCTGAGTAAGATGGCCAAAAATCACAGCCGTAAGTGGTAGCCTTTTTTCTAAAATCAATATGCAGTGCAAACAGGAAGTGGTCAAGGTGAGATTTTTAATTATATAGATAAACATCCTGGAACAGGTGAATAATACTACATGGCATGAAAAAAAGTTCACCTTATTCCCAGCAGCCAGTCACAACTGTAAAATGGCATTAACATTTTAAGTTAGACAATAGACAATAGGTGCAGGAGTAGGCCATTCGGCCCTTCGAGCTGAATGGTCTACTCCTGCACAAAGCTGGCCTACTCCTACACATGGCCTACTCCTGCACAACTCCACAAAGGTTGATGACCTTTCAGCAAAATGGTTATTATCTCAACATGTGTAAAGGAAAAACAAAATGTTAGGGTAACCAGCTTGAAGGTTAAAAAGGTATAAATAATAAACAGAGAGATCTTTAATTATTCCTGACACTAATTTGAGTAGGTTGGATACAGCCAGTGAATGTGGCAAAGTCACAAAGGCAAGTTAGTTTAATATTAGACATTTACAAATATCTCCAAAAGCAGACCAATTCTACAGAAGGTGCAGAAATATCCAGTTCACAACATGGGCCATTTTATTCTACAGCAGGTACAACAGAAGTGACAGTGATCCTGATAAAAATTGCTGGGTACAAACGTAACAGCCTTCTTATGTTCGCTGTAACAAAAATAAAAATAAAAAAGCTTCTGTTAGCCTACTTCAGACCAATTCAACCTAAACTAGCAATTGGTGTTATGAACTATATTCTGCTCTGGAGGTGGTAAATCTACTTCCCAGCCACACTGACGGCTTATTGTTCTTGTGGTGTGATTGTTCCAACGCTTAAAAGCATCTGTATCCTGATTAATATTGGTCCAAAATAATCTTGTGCACTCAAGTAGAAGTTGTCTCAATGAATTAAAGCACGTTAGACTTTAAATCGTCTTTGTTTGCTTTTCAACAGAAACTCTCCGCTGTCTTGCATTTTGATCACTCTCATCTACCTATAGTTTAGAGTGAGGCACTCTGGGTCTGAAGAGAGTCTGAAGAAGGGTCTCAATCCGAAATGTCACCCATTCCTTCTTTCGAGACATGCTGCCTGTCCTACAGAGTTACGCTGAGTAAACCAGCATCTGCAGTTCCTTCCTACACATTTAGAGTTATAGAGTTGTACGGCATAGAAACAAGCTCTTCGGCCCTTCATGTTCATGCTGACCATCATGCCTATCTTCACTAATCCCACTTGTCTGCAATAATTCCATATCCCTCTGTGCCTTTCTCATTCAAATACCTATCAAGATGCTCGTTAAATGTTGTTACTGTCTCTGCCTCCACCGACTCCACTGGCAGCTCACTCCAGATAACAACTGTTTTTTGTGTGAAAGAAACACCCCTCAGATCCCCTCTAAGCTTCCTCCCTCTCCTTTTAAACCAACTCCCTTTAGCTTTAGACACCCCTACCATGGAAAATATACACTCCTATCTGGCTAATGTTTTATCTGTCCACTCTCTCCTGATAATTCAAGTGAGGCAACATTCTTGTGAATCTTTTCTGTACTCTCTCCAGCTTAATCATGTCATTCCTATAGTGTGTGGCCCTTGTGGCTAAGGGGATCAGAGGGTATGGAGAGAAGGCAGGTACGGGATACTGAGTTGGATGATCAGCCATGATCATATTGAATGGCGGTGCAGGCTCGAAGGGCTGAATGGCCTACTCCTGCACCTAATTTCTATGTTTCTATGTTTCTATGTAATTACCAGATCTGCACACGATACTGCAAATGTGGCTGAAGCAATATTTTGTAACTAGTTTTAGTTTTAGTTTTAGAGCCCACCGGGTCCGCGCTGACCGCACATTCTATCCGCCTGGTTTAACTTCCCAAAATGCATAATTAGACACATATATTTTAAATTCCATCTGCCATTCCCCTTTTCTGCTTTCACAATTGATCTATTTTCTGTTGTAGCTTTAAACAAATGTCTTCCCTGTCCATATTTATTTTTCTTGTTGACTCCTGGTTCCACTTTATTCATTATTTTCCTGTGCTCTGTTCTCTGTTCTCATTCTATATTTTATCGTCACCTTATGTCAGTATCAGAATTTGACCCTACTGTTGCAGTTCAAGATTATTTGGCTAACTTGCAGTGCAGAGGAGATCACCTTTGTCATTTTAAAAGGGCTGTGTTGAGCAAAGTCAACTTATGTACAAACTGTAGAATATGGGCAAAATTGCATCTGAACATGGTTAGCTTTCCCAAGCCTGCTGAACCTCCAAGGATGGTATGGAAGGTAGGAGACATGTTTCTGTCACATTTGTGAGAGAAAGATGCACATTTATGCAGTACCTTTCATGTTCCTTTCAGGAAATCCCAATGTGACATAAACAATGAAGTTGTTTAGAAGTTTAATTACTGTTGTAATATCGGAAATGTTACAACTAAACTTCCATCTTCTGTTGGGTATTCCTGTTCTGCCCAGTCTTCCATTCTCTAATTCTTTATTTTACAACTTTCCTCTCACCATGCCTGAAGGTTTCTTCAGTCCTTATCTACAAGAAAAATAAGTTGTCTCATTTAAACATATCTGTAAGAATTTGTTCTGATCCAGTTGTGGTAACCATAGCAACAGTTGCAAATATTTCTGCATGACTTTATCTGGCATATATGATAAATGTTATTCTGCCTGATCTCTACAATGAATAAATGCTGTCTCACATATCAAATTATTAAATAGTCTCCCTCTAGACCATTGAACAGAACATAGAACAATAAGGCACTTAGGAGAAATGAATGGAAGATACGCAAAAAGGAACAATAGTTAAGGATATGTGGGACACACAATAGGCCATTGTTGGCTGTGGGGTAGGTTTTAACGAGAATACAGACAGAGGAACTCAACAGAATAACAGTAAAACTAGAGAGAGGGGATTCAAGGGTTACTTGAAGTACCTACTATATCTCTCACTCCCCTTTCCTCTGACAGTCTGAAGAAAGGTGTTGGCCCGAAATGTCACCTATTCCTTTCTTTTTCTCCAGCGATGCTGCCTGACCCGCTGAGTTACTCCAGCCATTTGTGTCTTTCTTTGATTAAAACCAGCATCTACAGTTCCTCCCTACACATAGAACAACACAGCACAGGAACAGGCCCTTCGGCCCACAACGTCTGTGCCAAACATGAAACCAAGACAATTTCTTATCTGCCTGCACATAATCCAGATCCCTCCATTCCCCGCATATCCATGTGCCTATCCAAAAGTCTCTTAAATGCCGCTATTGTATCTGCCTCTACCACCCTCGCCAGCGTGCTCCAGGCATTCACCAAACTCTGTGTAAAAGAAAACTTGCCCCACACATCTCCTATAAACTTTGCCCCACTCACCTTAAAGCTACAGTATACCCTCTAATATTTATTATTGCCATCCTGGGATAAAGGTTCCGACTGTCTACCCTGTCTTTGCCTTTCATGATTTTATATACTATAGTGGTCCAGGGAAAACAATCCACACTTGTCCAATCTCTCTCTGTAGCTAATACCCCCTAATCCAGGCATCAATCTGGTAAACCTCCTCTGCTCCGTTTCCAAAGCCTCCACATCCTTCCTGTAATGGAATCAAGCAGAACTACCCATAATACTCCAAATGCAGCCTACCTGGTCTATAAGGCTGCATCATGACTTCCTGACTCTTATAATTAACGCCCCGATCCATGAAGGCAAGCATACCATTTGCCTTCTTTACCATTCTATCCACTTGTTTTGCCACTTTCGGGGGGTTATGGACTTGGTCCCCAAGATCTCTCTGTACATCAATACTCTTAAGGGTCTTGCTTTTAATTGCATATTTTCCCCTTACCTTCAACCTCCCAAAGTGCAATGCCTCACACTTAGAACTATAAAGTAATACAGCACGGAAACAGGCTGTTTGGATCAACTTTCTCAAGCTGACCAAGATGCCCCATCTACGTTCCCACCTACCCACCTTTGGCCCATATCTCTCTAAATCGTTCCTATCCACATAGCTGTCCAAATCTTTTAAATGTTGTTATAGTACTTGCCTCAGCTATCTCCTCTGGCAGCTCGTTCCATACACCCACCACTTACTTGGATTGAACTGCATCTGCCACTTCTCTGCCTATTTCAGGAGCCGATCAATATCCTGCTATTTGCTTTGACAACCTTCTTCGCAGTCCAAGATCCCGGCAAGCTTGGTGTCATCTGCAAACTAACTAACCAACTCATCTACTTTAATGTCCAAGTCATTTATATATATCGCAGAGGTCCCAGCACCGATCCCTACTGAACAGCACTAGTCATAGACCTCCAGCCTGAATATTGTCCTCGCACGATAACCATCCATCATCTATCAGTAAGCTAGTTCTGAGTCCATAAAATTAAGTCACTGTTAATCCCATGCATCTTAATCTTCTGGATCAGACTACCGTGTGGGACTTTATTAAATACCTTACTAAAATCCATGTGGACAATGGCCACACCCTACCCTCATCGATCACCTTTGTGACCTCCTCAAAAATGTGATCAAGCTAGTTAGACACAATCTGCCACGTACAAATTCATGCTACTGTCGTGGATCCTCTCTACTGCCCTTCTTCTACAAAGGTCTATCCAGACTTTCAGGATCTTGCCTGTGGCTAGAGAAGACAAGAAGATCTTCCGCATTCTCCTCTCTTGCCTCTCTCAATAACCTGAGATAGATCCCATTAGGCCCAAGGAATTTATCCACCTTTTGAAAAGCCCCAACACCTCCTCCTTCTTAATCTCAAACAAGCCTTTCATATTAGCATTCTCTGAACTGGTCTCATTGTCCTCCATGAATGTAGATGCGAAGTACTTGTCTAGTACCTTGCCTACATCCCCTGACTCCAACCACAAATTCCCTCCTTTATCCTTGAGCCTTTTAATGTAGATATAAAAAGGCTTGGGATTTTTTTTAACCTGCCTCACTAAAGCCATTTAATGGCCCCTTTTGGTCCTTCTAATAGCTCCCCTTCTTCCTTGCTTTATATTCCTTAAAGGCTTTACCTGATTTCATACCGTGCATATGCTTCCTTTTGCTTATTGACCATATTTACAGCCTCTTTAGTCATCCAAGGTTCGTTTAATTTGCCATCCTTATCCCTCCTTATTGGAAAAGACCAGTCCAGAACTTTTATAAACTAGTATAAATGAATCCATCTTCCCCACAGATGCTGCCTGACCTGCTAAATTACTCCAGTATTTTGTGTCTATCCCACATGTCAGATGTGGACCAACCCATTAACATCTGCTGGCAGACAAAATTGCTGGAGAAACACAGCGGGTGCGGCAGCATCTATGGAGCGAAGGAAATAGGCAACGTTTCGGGCTGAAAACCCTTCTTTAGACTGATGCACGGTTGGGGGGGGGGGGGGGGGGGGGCGGGAAGAAGAAAGGAAGAGGAGGAGCCAGAGGGCTGAGGGAGAGCTGAGAAGGGGAGGAGACAGCAAGGGCTACCGGAAGTGGGCGAATTTCCTGACCTCACTATCTTCATCGTAGGTGAGACCTCAAAAAACTCCATCGTAGGTGATAGACTTTTGACCGACATCCACTATAAACCCACTGACTCCCACGGCTATCTAGACTACACTTCTTCCCACCCTGCTTCCTGTAAGGACTCCATCCCCTCCATCTACGCCGCATCTGCTCCCAGGATGAGGTGTTCCACACCAGGGCATCGGAAATATCCTCATTCTTCAGGGAACAGAGGTTTCCCTCCCCTACCATAGATGAGGCTCTCACCAGGGTCTCTTCAATTTCCCGCAACACTGCTCTCTCTCCCCATCGCCCCACTCGGAACTAGGGCAGAGTCCCCCTAGTCCTCACTTTCCACCCCACTAGACATCACATACAACACATAGTCCGTAATTTTCGCCACCTCCAACATGACCCCACCACTCGCCACATCTTCCCCCCCCCCCCCCCCCCTCCCCCCCCCCCCCCCCAGTCTGCTTTCCGCAAAGACTGCTCCCTCTGTAACTCCATGGTCAATTCTTCCCTTCCCACCCTTCCCACCCCCTCCCCGGGCACTTTCCCTTGCAACCGCAAGAGATGCTCCACGTGTCGCTTTACCTCCCCCGTCGACTCCATTCAAGGACCCAAGCAGTTGTTCCAGGTGCTACAGAGATTCACCTGCATCTCCTCCAACCTCATCTATTGCATCCGCTGCTCTGGATGTCAGCTGATCTACATCGGTGAGACCAAGCGTAGGCTTGCCGATCGTTTCGCCGAACACCTCCGCTCGGTCCGCATTAACCAACCCGACCTGCCGGTGGCTCAGCACTTCAACTCCCCCTCCCATTCCGAATCCGACCTTTCTGTCCTGGGCCTCCTCCATGGCCAGAGTGAGCACCACCGGAAACTGGAGGAGCAGCACCTCATATCCCGCTTGGACAGTCTGCATCCCGGTGGCCTGAACATTGAATTCTCCAATTTCCGGTAGTCCTTGCTGTCTCCTCCCCTTCTCAGCTCTCCCTCAGCCCTCTGGCTCCTCCTCTTCCTTTCTTCTTACCCACTGAGTTTCTCCAGCATTTTTGTCTACCTTCGATTTTCCAGCATCTGCAGTTCCTTCTTGAACATTAACATCTGCTTCCATTGTATGGGACTGAGCTCATGCCTAAGATTGTCTGACTCCATTTTTGTACCTTCCAGCAAGGTCCAGACTTCTCCCTGTTCAAAACAATCTCTCTATATTTATTAAAATATGTATGAGATGTGGCTGCTCATTTTAAATTTCCTTTCTGCCTGTTGAGTGGGAATCCCTCAGCAATCTGTTTAGCTTTGCTAACATTTTCTATATGGCAAAAAGTAATACTCATCACCATCAGGTTTGTGGCATTTGATTTCAGTTACATTTTTCCTGTGCGAATATGCTTTTATCGTAAGATCATTTTATACAGCCTGTTCATTTATTTCTTTCAACCAGCCAACGTAACTTGCCAAGAACTGCAAGAAAGTGAGCTGGAGCAATAAATCTAGGAAGAAGTCAGTCAGGACCACACACCTTGAATGAATTTACAAGATTAGCACTTTCATTTGCTAATAGAAACATAGAAACATAGAAAAATACTGTAGGCCATTCGGCCCCTAGAGCGAGCAACGCCATTTAATATGATCATGGCTGATCATCTAAAATCAGTACCCCGTTCTTGCTTTTTCCCCATATCCCTTGATTCCTTTAACCCTAAGAGCTTCCTCTTCCTCGTGTCCGGCCATCTTCTATATCACATCTTTCCGGTCGGTCAGTGACAGTTGACGGTTGCAGAATTGGCTACTTCAGTCAGTCACTGTGGTACAGTTCCTGTCGTCAGCATTGCCCGGGATGCACCACGTGGAGGCTTCTGCTTGCATCCCCCCTCAGAGCTAAATCTAACTATCTCTTGAAAACATCCAGTGAATAGGCCCCCACTGCCTTTGTGGCAGAGAATTCCTCAGATTCACAACTCTCTGGGTGAAAAAGGTTTTCATCATCTCAGTCCTAAATGGCCTACCCCTTATTCTTAAACTGCGACCCCTGGTTCTGGACTCCCCCAACATTTGGAACATTTTCCCTGCATCTGACGTTGGTTGAAGTACAAAAGCACTCAGTCTCAAGTGGTAGAAGTATATCCAGAAACAGCCTTCTCCAAAATCAACAATGGACTGGGGTGGCTGGTTGAAGCCAAGTGAACATTTTAATTTTTGTTATCCAAACTCAGTTCTAAACAGCGAGAGCTAGTGCAGTTTGTTAGTATTCTTACATTCAGTTAGATGTAAATGAAATGCTCTGGAAAATAAGTGAAATCTGTTTTAGCAATTTCGTGTGAATATCAAATTAATATTGTTTGATTTGCAGTTTGCAGCTTTGCCTAATTGTCTGAATGTGTTTATTTTTCTGGTCTCATAGGAATAGGGAACAAGGGTTAATTCAGTACTTATTAAATCTGTCTGGGATGCCTGTGCAATCCCTGCACAAAAGTACGTTGCTCTATTTTGGTGTGGGGAGATAAGACTTGATTCTCTGAACATCCTTTCCATTGTGCAAGATAGAAATGCCTCAGTAAAGAGTAAACGATCATACTTGATTATTTTTTATTCCATTGCTCACAGTGGGAAGTATGTAATGAGGTATGGAGTCAAGCATAGAAACACATCAGAGAAATGTTGCCATACTTATCTGGGTAGCTAGTCTCAATAGGTAACTGCAAACTTCCCTTTCCCTGCCACATGCAATCATTCTCAAATACCTCCTGCTTTATGTCCATTTAACAAAATGATTTCAAACAATTCAAAATCAATTTCAGTCTCAAAAATAATTTCATGTACTGCTTAGTGGTTTTAATTGACGGGTAATATTAGTAAAGATGAGAGAAAACTCTGGGTAAATTATGATCTGATAGTTTCTGTTGTTTAACATGGTTCCTTGGCCTTCCTGAAACTTGATCCTATAAGTACAGGGCATTCTCAGTATTTACAGTATTTTGGCAAAAGGTTTATTTTCCGTGCTTTAGTGGCTTTCGTCAGCAGCTGACGAGAACTGTGAACACCAGCAATTAAAGAGCCAACTAGCCGCCGATAATGCTGCAAATGGCTACAAGCGGGATCACTAACGGCGGCAGCATCTGCTAATGACAAGTGTGCAAATGGTGAGCAAGAAAATGTGCAGCTCACAGCAGCTGTTATCTGCAGGAAAGGGTTTAAAGGATAAATATAAAATGCTGGAGCAACTCAGCGGGACAGGCAGCATCTCTGGAGGGAAGGAATGGGTGACGTTTCGGGTCGAGCCCTTCTTCAGACTGAGAGTCACGAGAAAGGGAAACGAGAGATACAGACGGTGATGTAGGGAGATATAGAACAAATGAATTAAAGATATGATAAAAAGTAATGATGATAAAAGAAACAGGCCATTGTTAGCTGTTTGCTAGGTGAGAACGAGAAGCTGGTGAGACTTTGATGGGGTAGGGATGGAGAGAGAGGGAATGCAGGGGTTACTTGAACTTAGAGAAATCAATATGATACCATGGGGTTGTCATCTGCCCAAGCGAAATATAAGATGTTGTTCCACCACAATCTGCAGTTCCTTCCTACATACAAGATATAAAGGGTGTTGGTCTTAGTTGGAAAGCTAGACCATTTCTCTCCCTTTCCTTCTTCTTCTGCGCTCGATTTTGCTGCGGGAGGGAGAGGAATTATGCTGCAATGCAGATGGATCAAGTAACGATCAGAGTGAGGTTGTCCCTATGTTTCCGCGGCACATCTTCAGGGGCACGTCCAGCCAAGACCTCGTTGCAGCACCAACGTTTCTTCCATCCATTGCACACGTTGAATTTATACTGGACTCCCTCCCAATATCACATTACTGCACTATTCGCAAAGCTCCTCTAAGTTTTAATTGAGATTTTTATTTTAAATTCATTTGATCGGTTATGGTCACCATTCATTTGTCATTTCTTTCTTATTTAAATATTCTCTTCATAAAATTTAATGAGATTGAAAAATCATGCACTTGGCTGTACATGAAAAAGGGATGTCATAAAATACAAAATTACTCATAATTGTCTACCACATCTACATTGTAGAATAATACGTGCAGGAAGGAACTGCAGATGCCGGTTTATACTGAAGAAAGACACAAAATGCTGGAGTAACTCTGCGGGTCAGGCAGCATCTCCGGAGAGAGGAATGGGTGACGCTTCAAGCCTGCAGGGTCACCCATTCCCCCTCTCTGGAGATTGTGCCTGTCCCACTGAGTTATTGTAGAATAATATATTGGTGAAACTTCCATGTCTGTGTGAACATGTTGATCGCTATTGTTAGGGCACCACTGTTTTATAGAAAATAATTGCATTTATTCAGGAAAAGGACAAGAACAATGATAATAAAATTGCTAACAAATGTGAGTGTTGAACAACACAAAAATACCAGGAGATTGGAAAGGGAGGGTGCCTGAACTAAATCTAAAGTTCCACTCTCTCATGAAAGGGTTAGAGGGACATTCAAATCAATTATCAATGATATAGTAATGAAATGGTGACCTCATGCTTGTTTTAAATTCTAATCTAACTGGAAATGTAATATATAAGACAAAGACTGGGTTTATGCTACACAGAATGTTGCAGATTACTTTACAGACGTAGAGTCATAGTCATACAGTGTGGAAACAGGCCCTTCGGCCTAACTTCCCACAATGGCCAACATGTCGCAGCTACACTAGTCCTACGCCCGTATCCCTCCAAACCTGTCCTATCCATGTACCTTTCTAACTATTTCTTAAATGTTGGGATAGTCTCTGCTTCAACTACCTCCTCTGGCAGTTTGTTCCATACATCTACCATCCTTTGTGTGAAAAAGTCACCCTCAGATTCCCATTAAACCTCTGTCCTCTGGTCCTCGATTTACCTACTCTGGGCAAAGGCTCTGTGCATCTAAGCGTCTATTCCTCTCATGAATGTGTACACCTCTATAAGATCACTCCTTGTTCTCCTGCACTACAAGGAATAGAGTCCCAGCCTACTCAACTTCTCTCTACAGCTCAGACCCTCTAGTTATGGCAACATCCTCATAAATCTTCTTTGTATCCTCTCCAGCTTGACAACATCTTTCCTCTAACATGGTGCCCAGAACTGAACATAACACTCTAAAGCCAATTAGGTGTTTTTGATCTATCTCTTGTTCAAGTGTAAAAATTGAACAAGAGATGATTACTCAGGCACAAAAGAGTTACATAGACAATAGTGCAGGAGTAGGCCATTCGGCCCTTCGAGCCAGTACCGCCATTCAATGTGATCATGGTTCTGTAAACAATACCGACATACTGACCAGATGACCCCTTTATAATTGGATCTGGATAAATTTTGACTGTTGAGGCACAGAGGGTGACAACTGGGCCCATCAAGGCCATGCTGACATTATAAAGTAATCCCAATGGTCACATGCACTTAGTTTCTCCCCGCAGCCTTACATATTCTGTTTTCTTTACTCTATAAAAAACATTTACTAATATTAATTACTTTCTGCTTCAGTCAGGTTCATTTCCACACAGCAGTTTTACTAACCATGGAGAACTCCTCTATTCTTCAAATTTGTGCCAGAGGACATATTACTTTTATAGACAAATGCGATTTCAGTTCAGCAGTGCAGCATTTCTCTCTATAATGTAACGTACGAGGGAGGATATTT
Source organism: Okamejei kenojei (assembly GCA_035221665.1). Lineage (NCBI taxonomy): Eukaryota > Metazoa > Chordata > Chondrichthyes > Rajiformes > Rajidae > Okamejei > Okamejei kenojei. Next base: position 8,620,788 of record CM069149.1, on the reverse strand, counting down.
ATACTGATTTAAAACTGTTGCTTGCCAATTAGTGATAAGTATCTTACTAAAATGTTGAGTGATGGGTGCACAATCTAGATATGTTACAGTTGAATATATCAAGGCAAATTCCTTGTATGTGAATACTTGGCCAATAAACTTACTTAATTACTTACTATCAACGTGTACCTATGGTTATGTTAGTTTAGTTTAGTTTATTATTGTCACGTGCAACAAGGTACAGTGAAAATTTTTTTTGTTGCGTGCTATCCAGTCAGTGAAAAGACTATACTGAGGGTCCCCAATGGGGAAGATGGGAGGTCAGGACCACTCTCTAGTTGGTGATAAGGGGGTGCAGTTGCCTGATAACAGCTGGGAAGAAACTGTCCCTGAATCTGGAGGTATGCGTCTTCAAACTTCTGTACCTCGTGCCTAAAGTCGATGATCCAGTTGCAGAGGGGAGTGCTGAGCTAGACACCATATGCAGTTTTGTTATGGGAAAGATGTAATAATGTTGAAGAGGATGCAAAAGAGATTCACTATGATGTTGGAGATATCCAAAAATTGGAGAGTTTAATTTTTTTTTTAAAGCTGAAAAGGTGGGTCTGTTCTCCCTGGAGTGGAGGTTGTTGGGAGGGGACACTATAGAGGTATTTAAATTAAAAGGGCTAAAGCTAGGGGTGACGACGGGAGCATTTTCCACTTATGAAAGGTGATTAAAACTAGAGGACACAGATTTACAGGAAGGGGTAAGAGATAAGACGGGGATAGGAAGAGAACCTTTTTCCATGCAGAGACTGGTGTGTACTTGGAATGCACTGCTGGAGAGAGTGGTGGAAGGAGAATCATTGACAGAATTTAAGAAATATCTAAATGAACTATGGATTCATGGAGGTAAAGTAGGGTCTGGGTCAAGTACTGGAAGATGGGATTAATACAGGGGTGTCAACTGGTCAGTGTGGACATGGAGGGCCAATTGGCCTGCTTCATTGCTACATGTTTGCATGACTCCTAATGAAGTGGATAGTTTCATATTCTCTCTCATTAAATTCCATTTTGGTATTGGCATAACTTATGGGTATCATTGAAACTGTAACCCTGGTAAAAAGATCATAGGGTTTACAGAATACATTGTGAGTCTTTTCCTTTTATTACTCATTCCTAGTCCTAACCAACCCAAGCCAAATGTGAGTCATCAATGTTTAGATGGGTCTCTTTATTTAAAGTGTTGACATAATTCCAAGTTATAAATTATGTTACAATATCCAACACAGCAGTTTAGATTTGTTAGATGTCAAGTGTATTGCAACTTATGCTCCCAGTATCAGATATAGACATTATATCAAATCCTAGCGTGTGAACTTGTGTTTTATCGATGATGAGAGTGTTGTGGGACATTTTGACACACAGCGCTTCTTTGTTAAAGTGACATAAAAATAAATCACTTATTCAGAGATAAAAATAAACTGTGGGAAGAACTCAGTGCATCAAGCATTATCTGTGGAGGCATAGGAATGGTCGATGTTTTGGCAAAGGGCCCATTCAACGTTTTGCATTAGGATACAACCCAACAAGACTGTAACACGATGTCAACCATACATACATTTGCCTGCACTAATGCTGCATGACCCACTGAATTCCTCCAGCAGTTTACCCTTTGCTCCATATTCCTGAATTTGCCATTTCTTTTGTCTCCAATCACTTCCCTGGGTTATATTGTACTTAATAGGGCATTCATTCGTTGATTCTTAAATTGGTATCAACCGGTCCCCAAGGATAACTTGGGCTGAAATTGAAGCAGCTGTTCCTTCTGGTGAAGGCATGTGTACTTTGCTGGAGCAGTATTTCAGCATGTACACTTGTTGCCATTGCGATTAAAATTCTTTTGATTGTAAATCATGGAAAAGTTTGTAAACAACAGTTGTGCAGTAATTTGTGGAGCATAATATATTCCGACAGAAGTGAGCTGAAAAGATGTAAGACATATTCGGTGTTAGTGATTTCCCAGCTTATCAGAAAAACGGTAAAACAGACCATTTTAAATCCTTACCACAATTTTGAACTAAATAATACAAACCTTCAAGACTGAAGAGAGGAGAGGGCAATTAATCGATTGTGTATGGCCTTGCCCTTTGGGTGAAATGCAGCTATGTCTAAAAATAGTGGATTTGTTGTATTGAGGCAGCTATTTCCTCCAAGGCAGCAGTTAATGACCACAACAAAATGGTCCATTTTCAATAATCTCCGCATAATTTTCTTGAGTAGCATGCAATAAAATTGCAATATTTTTATTATCACTGGCAAGCCTTATTTAATTTGATTGTTGTTCAAAATTGTAGTTTTGAAGCTGAACTTGATGTTGAAGAGACTTTTCTTGTGTACATTTCCTGTTGAAAGTATTAACTAAAGTAAACTTTAAATGTGTGAAGTTAATGAATCTTTCTTTTCATGAGAGTTGTTGAACAAAAGTCGTGATCCTCAAAATTGAATTGTTTGGATATTGGGAAACATTTACCTTATAGCCTTAAACTTGGATCATAGATTTGCAATGATTCTCAACCGAGCTTTTGTATTGCTTGCTGAAATGGTTATTGTTAAGATCACAGCTCAGATCACAAGGTTTATAGCCTATTCAGGTCATGAGAGCAGCCAGGAATAGATTAGGTTGGACATCTATTGACTCTGTTTAAGAGCACCCAGCTGTTGGCTTATTGATGCCAGCCACACAATGCATGCTATCTAATGCAGCTTCACTCAATAGATTCTTACATTGAGTGCTTCTAGCTTTGTAGTAAAATAGACTGTAATTATAGTTCCAATAAAAACTGGTTAAAATAAACAAGATACATTGAAACAAAATATTGCATTTTAAACTAAAAGTTTATAATATTGTTGAAGCTAAATGTGTTAATTTGAATTGAAATGCAGACTTTACCTTTTCACCAAATAGGTTTGTTTCACTTCTGTTTTTTTAATATTAACGATTAATGAAGATTTTTTGAATGAAACATTTAGTAATATACATTTAGCAATATACATTTGGTAATCTACCAGCATTACATAAAGTTTACTGGAGGTTGAAGGTACTTTTAAAAAATCGAGTAAATAAACATATAGAAAATTGTGAGTTTTTAAAGATGAATGAATAAATAATCATTGCTCAGTGCATATTTTATTTAAAGTTTAAACCAGCATCTGTTGTTCCTTCCTGCATATTTTGCTTAAACCTAAACCCTTTTTACTGAAAGTATTCACCTCCATCCACTACTTAAATCATTGTTTCACACTATCACCCATAATTATGACTAGAGACATGCACGTTAGAAACATACTTTAAACGTATTACCCTCACACAAATTATTGCCTGCATTACAACACACAAAATAACAGTGAAATCAATTTAAAAATTAACAAATGCGGGTCAAAAATGAAGTTCTGAGATAAAATAATAAAGGAATTGGAAACATAGAAACATAGAAACATAGAAATTAGGTGCAGGAGTAGGCCATTCAGCCCTTCGAGCCTGCACCGCCATTCAATATGATCATGGCTGATCATCCAACTCAGTATCCCGTACCTGCCTTCTCTCCATACCCTCTGATCCCCTTAGCCACAAGGGCCACATCCAACTCACTCTTAAATATAGCCAATGAACTGCCTCAACTACCCTCTGTGGCAGAGAGTTCCAGAGACTCACCACTCTCTGTGTGAAAAAAGTCTTTCTCATCTCGGTCTTAAAGGATTTCCCCCTTATCCTTAAGCAGTGAACAATTGCAAACATTGGATTATTCAGTTTTGAAGTAAACGCGGATTTTGATTCTGATTAAAAAAATCCTTTATTGCAACTATAACTTGAAGGGGTATAGAAGGTTGGAGGAATGACTAGCTGACTGGTTAAATCTGCAGTGGTTTTATTGTGGACTGGTGATGGCATGCCTGACCTTCAGACTCAGCCATTGACCTTTATCTTAATGAATACAAAATAATGGACATCTTCACAGAAGGACACATCAGTTCGAATGACGTTCTGAAAACTGTGGAGACAGAAGAATCAGAAGTCCAGTTATAGTGCTTATGTTTATCGACAGTGAAAAATTTTCCACCAGTTTTTCTTTTTCCCCCTTTGTATACTAAACAGATTAACAATGCAGCACTTGTTTCAATGGGATTTGTAGTTATTTGGTGCATCATTTGAAAGTTGAATCTTCATATAGAAATAAATAATTGCAATTTTACTGTGTAACCTCAAGGTAGCCTCATTAATCGTGCAACAAACAAGTATTGTTTCCAAGTGTGGTCAATGTTATTAAGTGAAAGTATTTGATTATTTTATTGCAGGGAACTGCACGTTTGTCCTTGAGAACATTCCTGTCCTTATAGCTCACAATGCAAACTTTCACAAAGAAATTTGCAATAGCTTTTTGAAAACTGCCTGAGATTATTTTTTCATCTCCTTTGGAGCCCCATTGGTACCTAAAATTCTATATTAATTCTCTGATTTAATCTATTTTACATACACTGAGATCAGGTAGTATGGCATATATGAGAAATAAACTTGGAAAGAAGGAATGGGTGACGTTTCGGGTCAAGACCTTTCTTCAGAAATCTGAAGAAGGGTCTCAACCTAGAACATTACCCATTCCCTCTCTCCAGAGATGCTGCCTGTCCCGCTGAGTTACTCCAGCATTTTGTGTCTACCTTTGGTTTAAACCAGCATCTGCAGTTCCTTCCTACATAAATAAACTTGGAACTTCCTTCAGCATCTTTTAATGTAAATCAAAGATTATACTTAAATGTAAGATAAAGAACCACTACATTGTGAACATTTCCTGCCTAGAAATTAAATATCCATATACGGACAAGTGAAGATACAACTACTGAGTACATGTAGGCTATTCAGCCCCACATGCCTGTTTTAGCATTTAACATCTTAGCTGATCTGACTATTACTTCATTTCTACATTCTCATCTATCCCTGGTAACCCTTCACCCGCTTGTGTATCAAGGCCTTGCTTTAAAATCATTCCATGACAGTGCCTAGTCTGCACTTTGAGGAAGAGAATAGCAACGAATTTGGAAGAGGTGAACTTTGGTTTTTCTTTTTTAACTAATCTTTTAGCCATTAATTACAGAACCACTCCTTAACTGTTTTTCAGCTTCAGGTTCTTCAAGTGTCATGTACCTTTCAATATTCAAGTCCCAATGTGTATCATCCTGAAGCCATGTCTTTGCGTAAGTTGGGAACTGCAGATGTTGGTTAAAGTCTCGACCCAAAATGTCACCCATTCCTTCTGTCCAGAGATGCTGCCTGTCCTGTTGAGTTACTCCAGCATTTCATGTCTATTTGCCATGTCTTTGTGATGGCTGTTAGAACATATGTATTTATTTCTATTTCATGATAAATGTGTTTTCTGTTTTTTATTGAAACCAGATAATCAAGTGGCATGGTGGCACAGTGGTAGAGCTGCTGCCCCTCAGCACCAGAGACCCTGGCTTGATCCTGACTCTGGGTGCTGTTTCTGTGGAGTTTGCACGTTCTCCCTTGAACCACTGGGATTTATCTGGTTGCTCCAGTTTCCTCCCATGTTCCAAAGACCTGCAAGCTTGTAGGTTCATTGGCTTCTGTAAATTGCCCCTGGTGTGTCGGACCCGAAAGTGGGATAACATTGAACTAGTGTACGGGTGCTCAGCGATTGGCATGGGCTCAGTGGGCCCGTTTCCATGCTGTATTTCTAAACTAAACTAAATCAATTCATGTGTAGGAAAGAACTGCAGATGCTGGTTTACATCGAAGATAGACTCAAAATGCTGGAGTAGCTCATCGGGTCAGGCAGCATCTCTGGAGAAGAGGAACAGGTAATGCTTCAGGACTCCAGCATTTTGTGTCCAATTCATGTTTTGTTTCACATTTTACATCATTTTACATCATGTATTTTGAGATATATCCTTGTCCCAGTCTATTTATCATTTCCCATAATCATGTGCTTCACTCTAGCCTTGTCTCTCCCCTTTGATTTATCATGTCTGTGCAAACTTGATTGCTTGCCACCATAGCTTACTTTAAAATCCTCTCTTACTCTCATTTCTGTGGCTTGCTACAACAGTGGTTCCTGTGTAGATTGTCCCAGAGATACAGCCCCACTTTCCCCAGTGCTAGTGCCAGTGTGTCTTGAACCAGAACACTCTCCTGCCACACCAGCCATGCATTCACTGCTTTATTCTTATTTGCCTTATACTAATTTGCAAAAACTAGCGATTCAACCCAAATCAACAAAATCAGTTATGATATAAAGAAGTGGCAATGTGCCACACTTTCTTCTGAAGTTTGATTCCATTGATTTTAGTATGATGAGTTGCAGCTGAATATCAAGGCAATTGCCTTTCAGATGAGACATTAAACAGCGACTCATCTGTCCGCCCAGATGCGTATAAAAGATTTTACCACAGAGGAAAAGTTGTTCCCCTCCTCTTCTGACCACATTTTAACCATAACAAGCAATGCTAAACATAGAAGACCTGATCTTAAATCTTACTTACTAATTATGGAACCACGCCATCTGCAAAAGTGCTTCCACAGTTCTTTCCATAACAAGAATGATTGTAAAGCGTTTTACCATTTCAGAAAAGATATGAGGCACCACTTTAATAGGACAAGTTCATTTATTTTTACGGCCTAGCACTATAATGGGTGGTACATATACCTACTGTAACATCTGGGGAGAGCTCTGCTTTATGCTGAATATATACAGTTAATATTCACATGAAGGGGTCAATAATTTAACTATTTTAATAAAAGCTTAACACAAATCACTTCACAGGTGCCACCACCCACAGCAGAAAAAACATTTGGAGAAGAGTTGAAAAGCTCAATAATATTTTTTTAATATTATTTGATATTAAGAATAACCTGGCATTGGCCAGGAAGAGATAATAGTTTAATCTTAATATGTTTGATTGATTGATTAATTGATTGATTGAAAGATACAATGTGGAAACAGGCCGAGTCCACTGACCATCAGATTAGGAGTCAGATAATATGATGGCAGTTCTGAGATTTGAATAATAAAGATATACTTTTAGTAAGAATGTACAAAATGAATATTCCTCACATTTCGCACTTAAATTAGGAAACTGAATTGTTTGTGCTTTTCCCGTGAGTGGCTGTGAAAGTACTATAGATCAATACAGCCTTTTTATTTTTCCCCCAAAGTGAAAGAAATAAAATATTCCTTTAGTACTATGAGCTGGAATAATGAACACTATGTAAAATGACTGGGCAAACCTTGCAATTTGACTGTGTGCCTTGAAGTGGCATTTTAGGACAATCCATGTGAGAAACATCTAATTAATTGATGTGTTAACGAAGAAACTGCAGATGCTTGAGAATCGAGGATTACACAAAAAGCTGGAGAAACTCAGCGGGTGCAGCAGCATCTAAGGAGCGAAGGAGATAGGCGACCTTTCGGGTCGAGACCCTTCTTCAGACTAATTGATGTGTTAAGGGCCAGTCCCACTTACGCGACTTTTTCAGCGACTGCCGGCACCCGCCATAGGTCGTTACAGGTCGCCGAAAATTTTCAACATGTTCAAAATCCAGCGGCAACTAGAACAAGGTACGTCTCTTTGGGCGACTACTCACGACCATACAGTCTTCACCCTGCGACATGTCGCCTGTATGGTCGTGAGATGTCTCCTAGTCACCAAAAGAGTTGTAGCATCTTTCTGGTCGCCGCTGAATTTTCAACATGTTGAAACTTTTCAGCGACCAATGACTGGTGCTGGCAGTCGCCGACAAGGTCGCGTAGGTGGGACCGGCCCTTTAACTAAACAATAGTTGAGGTATGTTTGTTGAGATAAAACAACATAAAAAATAACATTAGTTACATTTTCCTCCACTTTCTGGTCTAACTACAAAGCTATCATGTAGATTACAGAAGGAATGGGTGAGGTTAGGGAAGTCTCGACCTAAAACGTCACCCATTTCTTCTCTCCAGAGATGCTGCCTGCCCGCTGAGTTACTCCAGCATTTTGTGTCTATCTTCGATTTAAACCCGCATCTGCAGTTCCTTCCTCCACATGTAGATTACAGATACTTTTATGATTTGTGCAACAGATAGACTGAGATAATGGCAAATCAAGTCTAAATTTAAACCAATGTAGACTATGGTGAGGTGAAAATTGATTAAGGTCATTATTTTGAGGGACTTGACTATAATGTATTACAATTACAGTCACTGAGCTGCCTTGGAGAATGGATGAATCTCGTTTTAAGGTGCCCGAAATTTTCAGAAATATTTTTAATTGCCATACGTGACACTTAGCATGGTGTGTGTAGATAATGTCAAAGAAAATATGCAAAGAGTTGAGGTGACAAGGGAAATGTTGATGTGACATGATTCAGCGAGCAAAGGAGAAAATAGAATAATGGTGGGAAGCGTTGCAGATTGCTTGCATTGGGTAGCAGTGTCTATTTTAGGCGGCCATATGTTTTTTCATGGGTAACCCAAGTTATTTTGAACCATCTTATCCTACTGGGTTTGCATGTATGTACGTTTTAAGTTGAAGAAAGATACCTTATCTACTGTGATTAGAGTCGGATAGATGACTAATATTTCAAACGTTCAAGTGATTGCCTTTTCTGCAACTCAGCGCTTCTAATGATGAAGCAATTCTTCACATTCTCTGCTTCTCTTACACGTAACGCCCTTTCATATGCATCTTGTCGAATCCCACCATTACTGCAATGTTTTAAAGCTAGAAGAAATGACAATATGCTGACAAAACATTGTTGACTGACTAGAAAAAAAGATGAGATAAATTGTGATAGAAATAAATGTCTGTATATTTGGAGATAAACAGACCATCATCTGTAATCTCTTGGATGCATTGATCCGACAAAGATTCATTGAATAGATCAATCAATTTTCTCTACGTAATACAAGCTAATATAATCCATCTTATGGTCCTTATTTGAGTTGCATCATGTCAGCACTGCACCTTTGTTCAATGGATCACTTTTTCAATATGTTTTTATTGAACGCCGCGTTCAGTCAGTCACGTGGAGGAATGTTCTTTATTGACAATAGACCTGTATTCTAAACAAACGTAGCAGAGGCACAACTGCATGCATTTGATAATTCATCAGAAAAAGTTGTTGCACCAGAGAAGTGACAGAGAGACAATGTCAGAGGTGTATATAAGGAGGCACAAGGAACTGTGATGGCTCGTTTATTTAAAAAAAAACACACATTGCTGGAGTAACTAAGCGGATCAGGCAGCATCTCTGGATGACATGGAAAGGCAACATTTTAGATTACCACCCTACTTTGGACTGCAGGAGTGTGAAAGCTGGAAAATAGGTGGGGCGGGACAAGCCTGGCGAGTGATAGGTGGATACCGGTGAGGGCAATATATTTGGCAGATAGGAGAAAGACTGGAGATGGAAAGGTGACAAAATGGTGTAGTAAGGAGAAGAGAGGAGTGCAATGTGAAGCTGGAGGAAAGGATAAAGGCGGAAGAAGACAAGAGGGTGAAAGGGAGGGGTGGGTTAGTGTGAGAAATAAATGTGTTCCCAAGTGGGACAGCTGGTACATGTTCAGATACCATATTTCATATAGTGCATGATCAATAGACTCAGTTGGAAAATGTGCAGGAAGATTGTTCCCGTTAGGAAACATTAATGCAACCATTCTTAAAGGAGAAAACCAACGGATCGAAACAGCAAAGTAATAAAATAATGTTTCTACTATGTAAACAAAGATTTCAAAAGGTAAGATATTTTATTCAGTGAATACTAACTCCTTTGAGATGGAACATGGAGTAGGCAAAGGCAGATACTCTGGCCTAATAATTAAAGTATGCAACATTCAATATTACCCAGTTAGACTGCACAACATTTTTGACCAGTTTCAGGCATAACATTTATTTCTGGTCATCCTGATAAAAAAAATGGAGCTCAAATATATAACCTACTGCTATTATTGAAAAGGCTCAGGACAACTTGGAGCACACGAGGTTAGTTTGTTGCTTTGCTTCGTATTTACTAGCACTCAGTTAATATCGGGAAAATTGAATAGACAACTTGAGATCTTACAGTGGGTGCCCAAATATCGTATAAAGCTGAAAGTGTGTCTGTAACAGAAAGCTCAGATACTCATGCTCAAGCATGTTTGTGTTTGAGGCCTGGCAAAGCTCTGGAATAATATCAGAGGCTGCCACGCCAGAGTCACCCATTTCTGTAATGAGGACACATTTTGCTCCCGTGGACCCACTTTCACTAATGGTTTGAATCCCCAAGTCCATTAAAAGCAGTAAGATTTTCATGTGTGGCAGCTGTAAGATTCAAGCTGCCCCCAAGAAGCAGAGAGCAGATTTCCGGCTGTGAGGGGGCGTGGAAGCGTAATACATTGTGTAATCTCTGTCCACCTCATCCAACCCAGTAGTTGTTCTATGACAGGCTGTTGATGTTCAGCAAATGAATACTACGCTCCCTAGGAAGGTCTGAACAAATTTGCAACTTCTCTAAGTTCCTGGTCATCTGCTGCATAAAGTCATGCTCATCATTTCAATGTGCAGGACTGAATGGGTACTTGAGGTCCAAAAATGGTTGAATTATGTGCAAAAAATAGGTGAATCACAATTTCCAAACAATTACATTTGAATTTCTAAAAGTTTTTGACAAAAGGAGTATAAAAATGTTCATAACAAGGGATGGCAGGTTAGATGGTCATAAGTCTAAAGAACAGCTGTTCGGAGTGTTTAAGAGAATCTCAATTTTTGGATGTCCACAAAGTGGGAACGGTAGTCGGTATTGATAATCAGCACCGATGATCAGTTGGAGAAAGTACAAAAAGACAATAATAAACTTGCAGGGCAAATGTGCGATTGGAAAATTATTTTCAATGCAGCCAATCATGAAGCAATTTATGTTTATGATCAAAAGCTTCCGGGAGCATAAAGAACAAATTGTGATTAAGATCAATAAAGCTAGAAGAGAGCCAAACTAAGCACATGGGTTTACCTTAAATTGAGTGGATTTGGAAACATGGTACATTTGGTTAACATTTTGATTAGACCATTCATAGAATTCTACATGCTTTATTATGGAAAATATATTCAGTTACTGGAGACATAAAATAAATTGTAAGCAAAATGTAAAAAATGCAGGGATGTATCTGATAGAAAAGGATATGGGGACTGGTCATCTCCTCCCTTGGAAAGAGCAAGGTAAAAGAATGGCCCAAAATTTCAAAATGTTTTTGTGCAGAAGGGATGGCGGAAGGTTTTTTTCGCTTGTGGGGAAGCATCAATCTAAAAGACAACAATATAAGATTATCATCAATGTGATTTCAAAGAAAATTGACTATCCTGAGAATTATGCGATTGAGAAATCTTTACCAAACAGAATGGTAAATAGTCCAGATATGAGATGGGAGAACATATATTAAAGATGAGGGGATAAAGGGTATTGTTGAAGAAGGATAAGAGACACAAATGGAATAATAACAACAGCAAGACTCGGTTGGGGTGCAAAATTATTTTATGTACTGAAAATTCAATAGAATCAAAGGTAGCAATCACTCATCTGATCTAAACTAAAATCTACGCTTCAAGTGATCCTAAAGAAAAACATTTTCTGTGATGCTTTCTGGTTTTCTCTCAGTGAAAGATTGTAAGCCTTGGGGAAGATTATGAGCGTTGTGGGAGTTTCAGGATGTCTTTCTGGGAAAAGTCATCATCTATCCCTTTCGGAGAGAGCAAACAATTGCCTTGTAATCATGCAATTGTTTCAGTTCCATTTGTTGCACCAAATGTCTCTTGCCTTTAGCTAAACCTAACATTTGTGTGACGGGTCCAGGAAACTGCCAGTTAATCATAATTAGAGGCCTAGAGATGACAAGCTGCAGTGCTTTATTTCGAGAGTAAAACCCAGCGCCTGATTGTGCATCCACTATATTTGATTTCCTAACACGCAATCCCACAACTTCCTCCCACGCCCCAATTGAATCCCATGTGATTCTCTGGCCTTTTGTACCCCCAGACGAGGTTCTGAATTGTCATTTTTTTAATTTAAAAGCTCCAGAGAATGCAAAACATTTTTTTCCAATTCTCCACCTCTCATATGCAAGGGATGCATTTCCCGCTCTTCCAATCTACCTTGTTGCAGCCATTGCACTTTAAAAAAAATCTGCACTTTCTCTGCAGCTGCACCTCTGCTTACTTTCTCCTTTGCAAGACCTGCTGTACTGATGTATGGCATGGTACCTGAGGGAACAAAGATGAGGATGGAGTGTTAAGTTCAAATTGAAAATAACTGACATCCAGAAATACTTTCCGGTTCATCCTTCTCATCTTGGAGAGGTGCAACGAAAAGGAAAAGAAGGCAGGGCAATGTGTGATGTGGAGCAACAAAGGACCTTGGAGTATATGTATAGGTAAAAGGACTGATGGTAAAAAAAGGGCTTATGTGATGCTACCCTTTATTAGCCAAGACAAAGGATATAAAAGTTGTGTGGTTATACTGGAACTGTATATAACACTAGTGAGAACACCCCTGATCACGGAGTATAGTTCTGGATATGATATTGCAGAAAAGTCGTGATTGTGTTGGAAAGGTAAAGAGGAGGTTTGTGAGGATATTGTCAGGACTGGAAAATGACAGATATGAGGAAAAACTAGATAAGCTAGGTTTTTTTGTTAATGCAGCAGAGAAAACTGCAAGGAGACTTTATAAATTGAGAGGAGACTTAAAATCACGAGAAGCTGACTAAAGTAAATAGGAAGTACCTATTTCTTTTCCCAAAAGATTCCAAAACAAAGAAGCATTAGTTTAGAGTAATTGATAGAAGGATTTATGGGGAGATGAAGGAAATAAACACCAAAGGGAAGGCAAGGGTCTCGATCTCATTGCGTACGAGTGGCAGAGGCATAAATATTGAAAACGTTTAAACAGTATTCAGATGTGTACTTGAAGAACTGTGACTCCCTTATCATGTATCTGTACACTGCGAATGGCTCCATTGCAATCATTAATTGTTTTTCCACTGGCTAGCACACAACGAAAGCTTTTCACTGTACCTCGGTACACGTGACAATAAACTAAACTGAACTGACGTGCTGGAAGGTGGGTTTATTTTGGGAAGCTCTGGTTTGACTGGTATGGAGCTAGAATAAAACGGCCTCCTGTTAAGAGTCAAGAGTGTTTCAAGAATGTTTCATATGCATTGGGAGTGGGAAAATGCAACTTTGCTGGCACCTTATTGCAAAGGCAGAACAAATAAATATACAATAATCAATAATACTAGAATTTATCAGTAATAGTCGGTAATAATGCAAACTGAAGCACAGTGCAACCTAAAGAACGATCACAGTGGATTGTTGGTGAAGTAGGGTTGTGGTTGGGTTTGTTCAGTGTGGTTCAAGAGCCCAGTCGTTGATAGGAAGAAGCTACTCTCGAATCTGGAGGTCACAGTTCAGGTTCTTGTACCTTCTTCCCAATGGTATCAGCAAGGTGAGTGAGAGAGAGCTTGGCCAAGGTGGTGTGGGACATTGACGATATTAGCTGCAAATATTATATCATTTCACTGATTCTTTCAACAAAAGGATTTTCATTAAACCTCAATTAAATTACAGATTTTTTTTTTAATGTTTGCTCATAAAATGTGAGACAGAATTTGTTAATATTGGTGATACTATTTCAATTTTATTTAATTGAATTAAAATTAAATTCCCATTTGCTAGTCTGGGATTGAACTTATACCTGGAACAATAGTCCAGATAGCCAGCTGCTAACCTTGGAGTTTAACCATCACCATAACCCCATAAATAATCACATCTGCGTTACGACATATACCGATGCCATGATATCATTCTTGTTCATCTCGGAAGAGAGCATATTAATCAGCCAGCAGAATTTGCACACCTTTTCTTTCGGGTGATGACTGGCCATGGGTGCGAATAATTTATAAAGACTATTGGAGTTTGATTTTGCCAGGGCCAAAGTGGCAATGTTGAGTAATGAAAATGAAAAGAGTTGTCAGGAGTTCATAATGAAAGACAGTCTGCCTCCATATCACAGGAGATAATTGCTAATTTAATATGAACTGAGATATCATTTAGCATTTGTGAAAGCAAATTTTCTGTTATTCTGTGTTAGGAGAAAAGTGGGACCCAGTGTAAAATGACCTCTGGCAACTGACAAATGTTTACACCAAAGTAGGGATGATTGAAATATTACCTTGAGCTGTCCTGGAGTGAACTTTCCATTTGCACAAGCCCTGCGCTGCAGGGATTTAATGCTGGTACAAACAGTTCTTGCTCCAATGCAACAACACAATTCTTTTCCCTGCAGTCAGTAGATTTAAAAGCAATCAATTCTACTTTATGGGACTTTGTCCCAAATTACAGGGTATTAGTCTTCCCTCCTGTACTCCATCAAATAAACTGGTTGTGACACGGAGGATTAAATGGAAACTCCTTTTATTTTATCTGATGCGATTGTTCTGTGATTGCAGCTGGAGGTAGTGGTAATGGGAAAAGATGAAACGAGCGGCTTGCACTTGTGCAGAGCTTGTAGTGACTTTTGGAGGTCCCAATGTGCTTTACAGCTATTTACAGCACTTTGCAGATGTCTCGTAAATTGCTGCCTCTGGTGCCTCGTGTCACATGGTCTCCATCAAGAGAAAGTAACAGGGACCGTGGAAAAAAAAGGCAAAGGCAGGCTTACAAAAATAAATCAAAGAAAGTAGCATTGGTCACGTGAGGCCAATTGTGGCGGGTGCATTTGGCAGTGACTGCCAATGGGCACAGTTGAGGCATTCCAAGATGATTCAGGTATATGCCATGCCCTTGAACTTGCAAAGGCAACAGAGGGAAGCCTTGCTTTCAGGGAAGACCCCTTTCTCTTGGAAAGTGTTTTGACTCATATTACAACAGTTTTTTAAAGATCTTTGTTAGAGGGAGAGAAATAATCAAAGGGGAAGCCTACATGCATGCATATTTTCTGGAGGCTGCTTACACTGCAGGTTTGGCAGATGAATTGTAACAGATCACTGGGTCATCCTGACAACTGAGATTTCTTGTAATGCCCGAAGAAGTGAAAACAACAAAGTCACAGGGATTTTGTCTCAATTAAAGTCATTCATGCGTAATGTAAGGAAAGAGTTTCAGACTCCTGTGAACATGTTATCATCCTTTTCTCCTCAGTGGAGAAGTCATTGCTGCTTAACAAGATATTAAGCTGGGTGCTAACTGGTGGATGTTGCCAGCAGCCAGACCATTTCTGGGCAAAAGATAAATTTAGGACTAGGCTTATGTATGCAGCACCTCACTGCAAGCTGCCAGAAATACCTCAGTTACTGTTTACATATGCATAAAGATTGTCAGAGGCAAAGAAGAGGGGGAGATGGCAGCTTTCCAATTGTAACTTTGCAATTTTTGCTCCTATTTGACCCTTTAGCTTCATTTTTAATTTTGTTTTTTTAGTTTGGAGACACAGCGCGGAAACAGACCCTCCCGCCCACCGAGTACACACCGCCCATTAATACTATCCCACACACACTAGGGGCAATTTTACACATATACCAAACCAGTTAACTTACAAACCTGTACGACCTTGCAGTGTGGGAAGAAACCGGAGATCTCAGAGAAAACCCACGTGGTCACAGGGAAAACGTACAAACTCCATACAGACAGCACCCGTAGTCAGGATCGAACCCGGGTCTCCGGTGCTGTAAGGCAGCAACTCTACCGCTGCGCCACCGTGAGGCCCACTTCATAATCAAAGTGAAATTTAACATAAAAGAGATTGGTAAATGAGCACCT
The DNA here is from genome assembly GCA_035221665.1 of Okamejei kenojei. Lineage (NCBI taxonomy): Eukaryota > Metazoa > Chordata > Chondrichthyes > Rajiformes > Rajidae > Okamejei > Okamejei kenojei. The sequence continues at coordinate 8,604,987 of CM069149.1, read as the reverse complement.
GTAAATTCATCACAGCATCAAATCACTCCTCTGCATTGTTATGCATTCACAACATGATACAAGATACATTTATTTGTGATATGTATTAGTTGGCACAAATGTGTAAGCCAAGGACATGGTGACTGATTCAGAAGAGCAAATCTGTCAGTGGATCGTGGAGTCTGATGATGGACCCGAGCCTTGTTGAGATTGCACTGAGCATTGCTGCTCTGATCATGCACATCATTACACCTGGAATAGCACCCACTGATTTCAATAGGGATTGCAGCATTTCAGATCTGGAGGCAAAGTAACTTTATTTAATAACATTTTCAGTCGTCATAGCTTTTTAAATGTCTCTGAATGCCTCTGAGTGTCAAAGAGCATTCAAGGCAGGCATTCCTCACTGCACAGACAGAGACTCTACCACTGTTTTGACCATGACTCTGGGCTCTGGGACTCTTCAGATCAGTGAGATAGGCATGTTGCATCAGTCTATTTCTCTTCTGTCCTGTCAGACGTTTTTTTAAATTTCAAAATAGACTTTATTCAGGTAATAAATATATACAACAACATGAACCGTGCAAAAAATTCATCCAATATTTTCGGAGGCTTATGCAAATTATTCAATACAGTCTACATACATTGCTCAAATTTCACAAATTTGTCCCCCACCCTTGCCACTCATGTGGCCCACTGGCGTAGAATCCCTTCCCTTATTTTGAGGGGTGTCTCCACCACACCCTGCCCCCCATGTCCAGCACCTGAAGGAACCTAGACTGTGGTCCTCCCCCACCGAGCCTTGGCGTTGGCTGCACCGAGCTTCAGTGCGTCCCTCAGCACGTACTCCTGCAGTCTGCAGCGGGCCAGTCGGCAACATTCCCCGACAGATATCTTGCTCCGCTGGGTGGTGACAACGCTCGGGCAGACCAAAGAGCGTCTTTCACCGAGTTGATGACCTTCCAGCAGCACTATATTTCAGTCTCTGAATGCGTCCCTGGGATCAGTCCGTAAATCACAGAGTGCTCTCCTGTCAGACTGAGGAGACAAAAGCTTGAAAGCACATACCAGCATATTCAGGTCCAGCTTCTTCTCTGTGGTTAGCAGACTCTTGAACTCACCACTCATCTACTAGGCATGCATTTTCCGCTCTTCCAATCTATCTTGCTGCAGCCGTTGTACTTAAAAAAAATCTGCACTCTGTTTACTTTCTCCTTTGTAAGACCTGTTGTACTGATGTATGGTATGGTGCTAAGGAGACTAAGGATGAAGATGGAATTAAGTTGCAATAATGAAGGAATTAAGCTTTTTTAATAGGTGGTATGGGGTGGGAGATTGTTTCGCCCTGTTTCGACGAATGCAGTCTACCTGGCGTGCACAATCAAATAAGATCAAATAAAACAAGTTGTCCTACAACTTTCGGCCGTGCACGCCATGCGCAAGAAGAAGAATAGGTGGTATGATGAGGTTTTTTGTAAGGGAGCAGGCGTATGTTTAATCTGAGTGATGATATGACTTCATCTTCATTCTCTTCTTCCTCATGTGCTATCGTCTGGTCAGGTGCAGTTTAGTTTAGTTTTGTTTAGAGATACAGCGCTGAAACATTCCCTTCGGCCCACCAAGTCTGCGCCTGACCAACGATCGCCACGCATTAACACCATCACACACACACTAGGAACAATTCACAATTATGCCACGCTGATTAATCTACAACCGTGTATGTCTTCGGTGTGTGGATGGAAACCAGAGATCCCGGAGACCCACGCAGGTCACGGGGAGAACGTACAAACTCCGTACAGACAGCGCCCGTAGTCAGGATCGACCCGGGTCTCTGGCGTTGTATGCAGCAACTCTAAAACTATGCCACCGTGCCACCACGCTTGACTCTTCAGAGGAAATATCACAAAGGTTGGGGCAAGGTAGGGATGTGATGCGTGGCGGGGATGGGTGATGGTGGTGGGGTGTAGCCATGCATAGGCAAAGAGTCTAAGAAGGCTATACATGGTGTTACAATTTGCAGTCAGTAATTTGAAGAGAATTGACGTTTACATGCGGGAGTGTCATCACTTTTCATGATTTCTGCTTCATCGATGGCCAGAATATCAGACCAGCTGCTTCAGTAATGATGAACAAGGGGTCTCATTCACGCAAGTCCCCTCACAATGCTCTGCTGCCTCCTGTCTCTGGATGCTTGCGATTATGTGATGCCTTTTTTTACGCATGAATGGTTTTTGTGAGGAATGTGTTTGGGTCACTTTTACATAAATGGTGGTATGTGAAAACTGAAATGTGTGCATGGGTTTGCACTGAATGAATCTTAGATTTAGTTTTAGTTTTAGATTTGGAGATACTGCATGGAAACAGGCCCTCCAGCCCATCGAGTCTGCGCCCACCACCAGAACAGCATTGCAGTTCCCGCTGAGAGGTATTTTGGCAAACAATTCCCATAACTCCTCTCCCCATCACCAAACCCACAATTTATTTATAAAACCTTGTCTCATACCAACATTAAAAAATGGCTGATTTTTAAATTTACGACCTATTGATTAAAGTCTTAGTATGACTTAATTAAAGGATAAAACAAGTAATGTACTTCAGGCAGAAAACATATTCCTAGCTCACATCCAGACTCATGACACCCTGATCCCCAGGGACATCAATCATATCAATAGATGTATGGTCAGGCAGTACAATATGGCTCTTTCATAATTATTTATTGTTTTCTTTTCACTCTGTTCCGCCCATGTAGAATTACGTAATTACTTTGAATCTACTCTTGTATTAAATTCAAAGTTATTGCCCAGGAGCAATACAATTGTAGCAAATCAAATTCCACTGTGGATGCAACCCTTCATTGTTGGGCACATTGGAGTTACAGGAATGCCTGTTTAGGGTCATCATTCTTTTATCTTGCTCCCATTTAAATCAGAACAGCACAGGAACAGGCCCCATGGCCATTGATGTCTGTGATAAACGATGCTTCAATGTTTCAGCGTGGAAACAGATCCTTTAGCCCATCAAGTCCGCACTGAGCAACAATCACCCACACACTAGTTCTATCCTACACACTAGGGACAATTTACAGAAGCCGATTAACCTACAAACCTGTACGTCTTTATGTGTTAGATGAGTTACATATAGCTCTTAGGGCTAACGGAATCAAGTGATATGGGGAGAAAGCAGGAACGGGGTACTGATTTTCGATGATCAGCCATGATCATATTGAATGGTAGTGCTGGCTCGAAGGGCCGAATGGTTTACTCCTGCACTTTTTTTATGTTTCTATGTGGGAGGAATCCAAGGCACCCAGAGAAAACGATGGCGCAGTGGTAGAGTTGCTACCTTACCGCGAATGCAGCACCGGAGACCTGGGTTTGATCCCGACTACGGGTGCTGTCTGCACGGAGTTTGTACGTTCTCCCTGTGACCTGCGTGGGTTTTGTCAGAGATCTTTGGTTTCCTCCCACACTCCAACGACGTACAGGTGTGTAGGTTAACTGGCTTGGTAAATGTTAAAATTGTCCCTAACGGGTGTAGGATAGTGTTAATGTGCGGGGATCGCTGGTCGGCGCGGACCCGGTGGGCCGAAGGGCCTGTTTCCGCTCTGTATCTCTAAACTAAACTAAACTAAAACCCATGCAGCCACAGGGAGAACGTACAAACTCCGTGTGGACAGCACCCGTGGTCAGGATTGAACCTGGGTCTCTGGAGCTGCTAGGCGCCAACTCTAATACCTTGATCAAAGGACATAGAACATAAAACAGTGTAGTACAGGAACAGCGCGATTCAGCCCGCAATGTGAGTGCTGAACATGATGCCAAGTTAAACTAACTTGCACATGATTCATATTTCTTCATACCTTCATGTCCATGCGCCTATTTAAAAGCCTCTTAAAACTGCAAATGGAGGAGGACTGGCCAAATTTATTACTATTATTAAATATGCCTATTTAAAAGCCTCTTAAAACTGAAAATGGAGGAGGACGGGCCAAATGTTGTGCCTTCCACCACAGTGATGAATGCTGTGCTGGATGTTTGTGTTAAAAAAGTCTATTGTGTTTTTGTGTGTTCTTTTTCATTGTACCGCTGCTGGCATTTCACATTCATTTCACATTTCAAATTCATTTCACATGCACTTTATTGTGCAGGTGACGAATAAAACTGATATTGATTGATTGATATTGAAATGCCACCATCATATCTACCGCCACCCCACCCCCGACAGCGTGTTTCAGGCACCCACAACATTCTGTGTAAAGAAGCCATGCCCCTGCACATCTCCATTAAACGTTGCCCCTCACGCATGATAGCTATGCCCTCTATTATTTGACATTTTCCTTCTGGGAAAAAGATTCTGGCTCACTCTAATTACTCTAATATGTCACCCAATCTTTTCAAGGAAACCATTTTGCAGGAAATAACTATTATATTAAAGATAAAGAAACAAGCCCAGAAGAAATATGTGATCGACTTTCCTGGCACTTACATAAGTGTATGGCCATGGTGAGGTTTCTGTCTGTGAAGTGAATATGAAGTGTATCAATATTCTGAGGTAATGTAGCTTGCAGTAGGCAATCTGAAGGCCAATTAGCTACCCTTCCATTCAGCACCATACTCAGAATGATTGGAAGCACTAAAATCAATTTTCTTGGATTTCCACACTTCCCAGTAAGTAATTCTCAACCTTTTTTGTATGAACTATTCTATATTTGTCACATGTTAACTTATTCTGGTTGCAAGCAAACTCACTCTTAGGTGACTGCCAAGAGTCATAGAGTCATAGAATGATACAGTGTGGAAACAGGCCCTTCAAGCCCAATTTGCCCACACCGGCCAACGTCCCAGATACACTAGTCCAACCTGCCCACGGTTGGCCCTTATCCCTCCAAACCTGTCCTATCCATGTACCTGTCCTAATTGTTTCTTAAATGTTGGGATAGTTCCCAGCCTCAACAACCTCCTCTGGCAGCTCGTTCCATACACCCACCACCCTTTGTGGGAAAAAGTTACCCCTCAGATTCCTATTAAATCTTTCTCCCTTCACCTTAAACCTATATCCTCTGGTTCTCGTTTCACCTACTCTGGGCAAGGGACTCTGTGCATTTGCCCGATCTATTCCTCTCATGATCTTATACAGGTTTATACAGTCAGACGCATCAGTTATAATATTGTATTGTACGTTTCAGACACACCTCACAGAGGATGGTAATAAGTTCATTATAAATGGGCAAAGAATGAATCACTACATACAAAGAGCCTGAACTCATCATTAATTACCTCTGAATCCTACGTGGTAGTCCTGCCCAATGACGCAGTGTGTATATTCTCTTCCTCTGCTTTTAGCCAGGATTGCTGTGCTAATTATGCCATTACTTGCGATGCAACAAAGTGTGAAATGTTATTGCAGACTGAAATAAGTCCTGGAAAGCTGCAGGTCTTTCTTTCAATGCAACGGTTTTAATGATGAGATTAATATGATTTGAAACAATCTAAATAGTAACTGTAGTCAATTGCATTGTAAGCTAATCTATTTATAGACTTTTTTAAATTGACTTAAAGATTTTATGAGCTCTGATATTTTCTTCATGTTAAGTAACAATTAACTATTTTGCTACACAAGCTGTTCCCAATTAATAGCCTATAAATTTAAGGTACGGGTTCTTCAGATTGCATTCTTAGACTTGCTTTATTGTATTCCAAATAAACTATTTACCCAAATGATAACAATTGTTTTGTTAGTCGACTGAATGAATCTTTAATATCTACCTCAGCCACCGCCCACCCCGACCCTACCCGCCTTGCGTCAATCTGTCCATTGTTCTTCCTGCCCCTTGCTGTGTAGTGTCACCTATGATTTTTGATATAACTCTCTGGCCTTGGTGTTAGAAGGATCTGAGTTCAAAAAATCACTCTGGCAACCTGTGTTCAAAAATCTAAGCTGACTTCCCAGCGCGATACTGGCCGAGTTCTGCACTGTTGGAGATAATATCTTTTGGATGAAAAATTGAAACTTGATGCCTTCTCTCTCAGGTAAAAGGTCTCCAAGATCCATTTGAAAGAAGAGCAACGTAGTTCCGCCTGGTATCTAGGTTGCTATTTATCCTCCAGTCGGCCATTACTAAAAAAATGGATTCCTTAACTATTATCAAGTTGCCAATTGTGAGAATGTGCTGTGTTCCCTGTTTGCACTTCAATCATTCCTTATTGGCAGTAGAATGCTTACATTCTGAAAGTGATGTGAAAAGCACCATAGAAATGTATTTTTCATTACTTTTGTAACCTCTGGTATTTTGAAATTGTATCAGGGTGTGATATTTTGAAAAAAACTGCCAAGATTGTCCAGTGAAACTTTACATGATGACAATAAAAATAAAGTCTGATTAAAAGTACAAACATTCAGGACCGGGTGAGGGATGTGTAAAGATATGAAGCAGGTACATCCCTTTTATTTTATTTTCTTTATATTTTCCTTTAAAAAAAAAATTATTTTTCTTTCTTTTTCCCTTTCTCGTGCTTTACATCTTTATGGGCTCTTTCTTTCCACTTTTTCACGTACTATTAATATCACTATCTTATCTAACTTTCTCTATTTGTCGTTTTCGTGCTACTGTTACTTTTCTATTATTAAAGTTTAAAACAAGAAGTGGTACATGAAATGTATTATGTTATTTTTGGTTTATACTATTGTACTTTACTTCTAATTAAAACAAAAATAAAATTAAAAAAAGTACAAACAACCCCACTATGGGTAAGCTAGTTCTGAATCCAAACTACCAAGTTATCGTGTATTCCATGTATCTTAATCTTCCAGGTGATCATACCATGAGGGCCCTTGCCAAATGCCTTATTAAATACAAGGAACTGCAGATGCTAGTTCACAAAAAAAACCCCACAATGTACTGGAGTAATTCAGTGTTTAAGAAAGAAACGCAGATGCTGGAAAAATCGAAGGTAGACAAAAATGCTGGAGAAACTCAGCGGGTTTCACGGGATTGGGTCCGTGAATGGAGTCGAGGGGTAGGTAAAGTGACAAGTGTATCATTTCCTGTGATTGCAAGGGAAAGTACCAGGGGAGGGGGTGGTTTGGGTGGGAAGGGACAAATTGACCAGGCAGCATCAATGGAGAGAAGGAATAGGCGACGTTTCAGGTCGAGACCCTTCTTCAGACTGATGTCGGGGGGACGGGAAAAAGAAAGGAGGAGGCGGAGACAGAAGGCTTGTGGGTGAGCTGGAAAGGGGGAGGGGAAGGAGGGAGAAAGCAAGGACAATCTGACATTGGAGAAGTCAATGTTCATACTGCTGGGGTGTAAACTACTCAAGCAAAATATGAGGTGCTGTTCCCCCAATTTGCGCTGGGACTCACTCTGGCAATGGAGGAGGCCCAGGGCAGAAAGGTCAGATGCGGAATGGGAGGGGGAGTTGAAGTGCTGAGCCACCAGGAGATCAGGTTGGTTAGTGCGAACTGAGCATAGGTGTTGGGTGAAGCGATCGCCAAACCTGCACTTAGTCTCGCCAATGTAGAGAAGTTGGCACCTGGAACAGCTGATGCAGTAGATGAGGTTGGAGGAGGTGCAGGTGAACTGATTGTGTCCGTGAATGGAGTCGAGGGGTAGGTAAAGTGACAAGTGTATCATTTCCTGTGATTGCAAGGGAAAGTACCAGGGGAGGGGGTGGTTTGGGTAGGAAGGGACAAATTGACCAGGGAGTTACAGAGGGAACGGTCTCTGCGGAAAGCAGACAGGGAAGGAGATGGGAAGCTGTGGCCAGTGGTGGGATCCTGTTGGAGGTGGCGAAAATGTCAGAGGATTATATGTTGTTTGCGACAGCTGATGGGGTGGATGGTGAGGACAAGGGGGACTCTGTCCTTGTTATGAGTATGGGGATGAGGAGTAAGAGCAGAGCTGCGCAATATAGAGGAGACCCTGGTGAGGTCTCTAATTCAGTGGATCAGAGAATGGAGCGGCTGGGCTTGTACACTCCGGTGTTTAGAAGGATGAGAGGGGATCTTATTGAAACATATAAGATTGTTAAGGGTTTGGACATGCTAGAGGCAGGAAACATGTTCCTGATGTTGGGGGAGTCCAGAACCAGGGGCCACAGTTTAAGAATAAGGAGTAAGCCATTTAGAACAGATACAAGGAAACACTTTTTCTCACAGAGAGTTGTGAGTCAGTGGAATTATCTGCCTCAGAGGGTGGTGGAGGCCGGTTCTCTGGATACTTTCAAGAGAGAGCTAGATAGGGCTCTTAAAAATAGCGGAGTCGGGGGATATGGGGAGATGGCAGGAATGGGTTAGGGATGATCAGCCATAATCACATTGAATGGCGGTGCTGGCTCAAAAGGCCTAATGGCCTACTCCTGCACCTATTGTCTATTGTCTATCAGGCCCTGGGGATTTATCTACCATAACGCATTTCAAGGGACATCCCACAGTTACCCCCTTCCTGTTTTGTATGTATGAGAAATCTTGGGATTTTGTGAATAATATTGAAATATTGCCAATAATATTTTGTGGCCCCATCTATCCCTTCTCTCGTCCTATTATTTTTTTTCCTGCTTGCTTTATATTCCTCCAAGGCCATGCCTGATTTCATCTTTCTAAACTTATTAAAGTTTCAAAACTTATTCTTTTTGACCAAATTTATATCCAAGTTTGCATTGTGCTTTAAATATAGTGAAATATTTCAGAACTTCAAGTTCAGTCTAGTCTTATGACCATATGCTCAAGTATGGTGAGGTAGAGTTGTAATAAAAATCCTGCTCGCAGCAGCATCACAAGCACATATATTCAGACACCACACAAATACATAAACTGTACACAAATTGGCTCTGACAATGAAAAGAACAATGAAAATCTATACTATTACTAAAACTCTCATCTTGACCACTTCTGGTCTGCATTGTAAATACATTTGCGCAAAAACGCTACCATATATCGCTAAGATTACTCGCCAACTTACTCACTGTTCTCCTCTGCTCCAAGCAACCGAGTTTTTGTTCCGATCGGAGGAAGATTACAATAGTTATGAAGGTTTAAAAATCGTGAGATCAGCAGATTGGTCTTAGAAACATAGAAACATAGAAAATAGGCGCAGGAGTAGGCCATTCGGCCGTTCGAGCCTAGGACAATAGGTGCAGGAGTAGGCCATTCGGCCGTTCGAGCCTGCACTGCCATTCAATATGATCATGGCTGATCATCCAACTCAGTATCCCTTCTCTCCGTTACCCTTGATTCCCTTAGCCACAAGGACCACATCTAACTCCCTCTTAAATATAATAATAATAATAATAATAATAATAATAATAATAATAATAATAATAATAATAATAATAATAATAATAACTTTATTAAGGACTCAAGGTCCAGACAAGGGGCAACATTACATTAAAAATGCAGTGCATCTCAAATATCATAAATATATATAAATTCATGGTAAATCACATAAAAACATCATAATTTATATATTTAAAAAAAAACCCACAATACAAATTAAAAATCCAGAGTAAAAAATGATCAATGTCGTACAACGAGACAACGACACCAGTGTCTCCACAACTGGGATTCGTAGCGTGTAGTGCTAACCCTTATGTTTGTCAAGGACACAATAAGCACATTTTTAGAGTCATTTATCCTGCAAATGAATTTATACGTGGTGTCTTAGGATAGCTTCTAAGTACTGACTCCTGCAGCCACAAACATATTACTGGCACTACACCATCTTGGTTGCCTTAGCAGTGTTCTCATGGCATAGTTATATGCAACCTTTAGTCTCTGCATACTTGTCTTTAAATAGTTCGACCACAGGTGCGCAGTGTAGAGGGGTGTGCAGTATGCTCTAAATAGCGACATCTTCACCACATCTGCACACGCACCAAATTTACGCAAGAGGATATTCGCCTGTATATACAGCATGTCGTTGCCTATAAATATCCTCATCATCTGTCATTTGTTCTGTAATAATATGCCCTAGAAATTTTATCTTATTACAGACCCTAAGATTGTTGTCAGACAATTTAAAATCAGGATATTTTAGGCTTTTATCCTCTTTGGTTCTACAGACCATAACAGCACTCTTACTGGCATTATATTTAATGTCATGTTCCAAACCATACATGGAACATGCAGTAAGGAGCTGCTGGAGACCAGCGCTAGATGGACTAAAGACCACAAGATCATCTGCATACATAATATGGTTCACTAGAATATTACCAATCACACACCCAGTGTTACAGGCTTTCAATTGTTTAGACAGATCATCAATATATAGATTAAAAAGGACTGGGGATAAAATTCCCCCTTGTCTAACACTATTGCTAACCACAAATAGAGGCCCGTTCATATAGCCAATGAACGGGCCTCAACTACCTTCTGTGGCAGAGAATTCCAGAGATTCACCACTCTCTGTGTGAAAAATGTATTTCTCATCTCGGTCCTAAAAGACTTCCCCCTTATCCTTAAACTGTGACCCCTTGTTCTGGTCTTCCCCAACATCGGGAACAATCTTCCTGCATCTAGCCTGTCCAACCCCTTAAGAATTTTGTAAGTTTCTATGAGATCCCCCCTCAATCTTCTAAATTCTAGCGAGTACAAGCCGAGTCTATCCAGTCTTTCTTCATATGAAAGTCCTGACATCCCAGGAATCAGTCTGGTGCTCTGTACTCCCTCTATGGCAAGAATGTCTTTCCTCAGATTAGGAGACCAAAATCAGATTAGGTCTTCTCGCCTGTCAATCACCATGAAGGTAACGCCCCTTCTGGCACCCGCTGTTAATCTTTGCTGTTAATCACCAGGCGGGGTGACGAGAATAAAATCCCGGAGGCAGGGCTGAGTCCATAAGCCGTGCACCTTCCGTGCACCCATTGCACCCCCAACCCCTTCCCCTCTGGTCCCCCTCGCTGGCTCCTGCCCTCCTCCCCCGTAATACCGCACTCTCCCCAAGGCTCCTTCCCCTGTATTTTCTCTGAGCTCTCTCCCCCCCCACGTCTTTACTGCAGCTGCAGGAGGCTCTGGATGAGCTGGCCTGACCTAGCCCAGCCAGCGCCGTCGGAAATGGCGCTGATGTTGCCAAACAGAAAGCGGAGATTCCCGGCAGAGGAGAACAACCAGCGAAGCGACCAAACCCCTTGTGAGTCCCCATTGCACCCCCAACCCGTCCCCCTCTGGTCCCTCTCGCTGGCTCCTGCCCCCCTGCCCCCCTGCCCCCCTCCCCCATGATACCGCATCTCCCCCATAGCTCTTCTCTGTCGTTTCTCCGAGCTCTCTTCCCCACGCCCCCACACCCCTCCCCCCAACACCCACGTCCACACACCCTCTCCCTCAAACCCCCTCTGCCCACACATACCCCCCCGCACACACCTCTCCCCCCCACAAACCGCCCCCGCCCACACAATGCCACACACCCCGCCCACACACCCCTCTTCCCCATAACCCCCCTCCCCCCACAACCCCCTCCTCCCCCCAACAACCATCCCCTCCCCCACACAACCCCCCCCCTCCCCCCAACACCCCTCCCCTATCTACAAACGCCTCCTCTACAACACCCCCTGCACATAACCCCCCTCCCCCCACAAGCGCCCACCCACACACACCCACACACACCCCTCTCCTCTTCCACACCCCGTACCCACACACATCCTTCCACCAAACCACCCCCATCCACATCCTCCTCCTCCCCCTCTTGCAAACCCCTCCAGCCCAAATTCACACTTCCTCTCCCACCCGGCCCCCACCCCACACCCACCCCCCCCCACCACACACCCTCGTGGTGACTGGGACCCAAGGGGTCCCACTTAGTCAGGTAAGTTAATAAAGCTGTGCAAAAACACATGACATTGGCCCAAAACCACAATTAGAAAACAAGTCCATTCCAGTGCAGGCAGTAGTTATTAATCACAAAGTGCTGTAATAGGAACAGATGACGTTTTAGGTCGGAACCCTTCTTCAGACTGACAGTGTCTGTCTTTGGTACAGACCAGCATCTGCAGTTCCTTCCTACATATTTTTAGTATTCCGTTGCTGAGGTAGGATTAGGGCTGTGCAGGCCGGTTCAAGAATCTCATAGTTGGAGGAAAGTAGGTGTTCCTGAACCTGGTGATGTGGGACATCAAATGTCTCCACCTCCTGCCTGACGGTAGCAACAATGAGATGGTATAACCTTGGATCCTTGATGGTAGATATCGCCTTCCAAAGGCAGCACCGCATGTAGATGCATTCACTGGTGGGGAAGGCAGTGTCCATGTTGAGCCAGAATTAGTCTGTAGTCTCTTGCATTCAAGTGAAATTGCTTTACCAGGCCATGACACAACCAGTCAAGACAGTCAAGATACTTTCTACAGTACATATGAAAAAGCCAGGAATTTCAAATGTTTTACTCTCTCTGCTGTACGCTGACTCAAAACCAACTGGGGCCAACAACATTGATGTAGATGGCATGGGAAAGTCTACATCAAAGGACCTACTCCAGAGTTTAGGACCAGTACAACATCAGGTCATTATCAGTGGAGGGTCTAAAACTGGGGATGCATTGGAGATCTTGAGAATGTTTTAACCTTGGATCAGCTGGTGAAACTCTAATCTCTGAGTCAGTTAGCTGTTTGTTTTGTTTCACCTTTAGGTAAGAAATATATGTGTAACACTGAGAGGAAATTACATTTCAATATTAGCAACTTCACCCAAATATATTGCCTAACTGTTCGCTATTCGAGTTAGTTGTACAAGATCTGAAGGCAGAAAACCATAAAGGGTCGGAGGAATCCTGACCAACATACATCCTCATCATTTCTAAAATAGAGTGTGCTATCTTTATTGTATGTCTACTTATAGGAGTTTACTGTGTTCGAAATGGCTGCCATATTTCCTCAAATCCAAACTGTTACTGGACTTGAAAACCAATTGCATTATTCATGTATATTTTATACATCAACTTTTCTTTTTAGGTTTTGTATTGTTTGGACAATCCTGTAATACACATTGGGATGATTGTTACTTTTGTAACAAAGCGTGCAAGAATCAATAATAAACAATACCTGATGTGGTTAATTCTGAACATCTTGGGCCTGCTGTGCAATTATGTACAACCACGTTTATTCTGGACCTAAGGCATTCTATTATTTGATGATACCAATGTGAATTTTTATTTGTGTTAAAGTGCTTTGGGATGTCCTAATGTCAAGAACAATGCCATATAAAAATGCCTTTCTTTACTTCTTAGGCAAGTCGAGTCTCCACCGATGGTGGAGACTCGACTTGCCTCTGCTTGGTCATAAGAGAATTTGTTAAAGGGATGAACATTTTAAAAGTAAACCATCAGCTGCCCAGGGGCCAATGCATCTCAGTGAGCACAACGTGATAGGGGAACAGGACCAGGTGTAAGTTAGGATATGGGGAGCTGAAGTTCCAACAATCTTAGCAGGTTTATGATCCTTGGTCAGAGGCAGTGCAAAGAAAATTGTTTTTGCTAGTTTTATATCCTGTGTTCTGATAAGTTAATTGTCCAAGGGAAATTACACTTCAATATTAGTAAGTGGCAAAAGAATCGAAGGAAAGTTGTTTGGGATGTGAGAAAGAATGTCACAGAGCTGTAAGTAAATTGGTATGTTGGGATTTGATCTTTTAGATGGGCTTCTTCGGTGTTCTAATGAGCAGGTAAAATGTTCACCTCAAGTATACCAACAGAATGCTCTAAGCTTTAGAAAACATATTTTGTGCAAAGACTTCTAATAGTAAGATTAAATGAGAATTTACCAGTTTGAAGTTTGATCTTTATTTTATGAGGATTTACGATGAGGGATTACGTGAAGAGCCCGCCAGCCCGCATGCGCGTCAACCTTCAAAGCAGCGGTGTGAAGTCACAGATGACAGTTGTTGAACTGAAGATAGGAAGATTCGAGAACTAGAACTACCAGCTGAATTTTATGAGAAGGGGTTGGGAGCGGAGGGCACGTAATCCCTCATCGTAACTCCTCATAAAATAAAGATCAAACTTCAAACTGGTAAGTTCTCGTTTAATCTTACTATTTTACTTGAGTGACTACGTGAAGATTTCAAAGCTCTGTGACTTCAAGCCGTGGAAACGAGTCCATGCTTCAATCACTGTATTAGTTGACCAAGGAGAGTGGAGAAGTAAAGTATTCAGACATGACATAATTGTAAACATGCTGACGATTTAATGGACAAAATAACAATAGTAACCTCTCTCACCTGAGAGAAGACTATAAAACTGAACTTAAAATGGAGTTTGCAAATACACTTGTTCTGGCTAAGGGTTTGTTATAGTACGTTTGGAATGTGCGTTCTGAGGACCATCCTGCGGCCGCTAGGATATGGTCCAAGGGACGTCCAGGACCCTCGCTGCGGATGTAGCTGCAGCCCTGGTGGAATGAAATTTGAATATTTCAGTATCTACACCAGCATCAGCTAGAACCTGTTTCAACCATCTGGAGATGTATGAGCTGAAACCTTTTTATGCGGTTTCTTGTGACTAACAAATAATGCTAGTTCTGGCCCCCTAAGGCCCTTGGTGATCTTGATATATTGCTGGAGAAGTGTGACTACACATAATCGGGGGTCCAAGGGGTACACCATGAATAGCAGTTTAAGGCCGGAAGTACCTGGTCTACTCTGTTTGATTGGATCATACATGAAAAAGGTTATACCAGTGGCAGAGGCGATCATCCTATCCAGACGTAGCTTCTGCATTGACTGGACTCTTTGAGCTGACACTAGTGCCATGAGCATCACTACCTTGTACGTGAGCCGGAGTAGAGACAGGGATGTTGCCGGGGCCCATTGGCAAAGCAGTGTGAGAACCACACCTACATCCCATATTTCTGTGTATCTGGGCCTGCGAGGGTGCAAGTTGAAAATACCCCTCATGAATTTGGATATTAACGGGTGAGACCCAACAGGGTGGTGTCCCGAGGTCGACAACAAGTATGACGACAACGCACTTCTGGCAGAATTTAGAGCACTATAGCTCAATCTCTCGTCAAAATGAAGTTTTGAGAGGAATTCCAAAATATTGGTTATGTGCGCTGTGTCATACGTGATATTAGATTGCAAACAGAACACTTCCCATTTCTTTATGTTGGAGATGTATTGTTTTTTGGTGCTGTCTCTCCAGGCCGCAGTTAGCACATCCACCGTACGATTAGATAGTCCAAGCCCGAGGAAAGGTCTACTTAAAATCTGCAAAACAATAAGTTTATCCGATCCTGTAGAGAGATGTTCCTCCCCAGTGATGGGGTGAATTAGCAGATTCCTGCATTTGGGAACTGCTATGAAGGGTTCTATGCCCACACCCAGAATGAGTGGATACCATGGCTGTGTGGGCCAGTCAGGGTCTATTAGAATGCCTGAGGCAGAGTCTTGCTTAATTTTAAGCTGCCATCGACTGACAAGGCAGAATGGGGGAAATGCATAGAAAAACATTCCTCCCCAATGTAGCGAGAATGCATCTATCGCTACTGCCACTGGGTCTGGTTCACATGCAACATACTTTGGTAACTGATGATTTAGTCTGGATGCAAACAAATCTATATCTGGTGTTCCATACCTAGAGATAATATCATGAAACACTCTATGATTCAACATCCATTCTGTGTTCTCATTGAATTTGGTGACCTGGTGTCCGCCACCATATTGAACCTACCTGGCAGGTAGGTAGCTGAAACCCAAATATTTCTTGCAATGCACCAGTGCCAAATGAGGTTAGCCAATTTATCGCAGGATACTGACTTGATTCCACCCATGTGATTTATGTATGCCACCGCTGTGGTGTTATCGATCTGTAATTGGACATGCAGATGGTGCATATTCCCGCAATAAGCCCTCAATCCATGGAGTGCTGCCAGCAACTCCAAATAATTAACACCATATAACTGAAGAAATGATAGCTCATGCATATTCCATCTGCCACCGCAGCTAGAGATGGTGTCAGTAGCACCCCATCCCAGAGCACTGGCATCAGTCTGTAAAATAACTGAAGGACTGTCAACCGAAATATTGCTAGAGCAATGCCGAATATTGGACTTCCACCATTGCAACTTGGCAATGGTTTCAGCCGGCAATTGCATAGGCCTATCAAAGAGACCTGAATGGTGTTTAAGTGCCTTCACCTTTGCTTGTTGTAATTGTTGATAATGCAAAGGCCCAAATTTTACAGCTGGGAAAGCAGCCACTAATTTGCCAATTAAACTGGCCACTTGGCTGCTGCTTCGTTATGAGATAATTACAGGCTTATGTTAACTCCAAACCCTTGCCCCAAAGTAGAGTTATAGACATGTGAACAGAGTTAATGGTGAATCACAAATTATCCATAATTCGGGATGGTGTCAACTTAGATTTAACTGGATGTATGAGAAACCCCAATCACTCAAACAAGTGCTTGGTGGCTGAGACCGCTGAAATAGCCAATTCTAGAGTCTTGCATATAATAAGGATATCATCCAAGTATGATGATATCCAGTATGATATCCAAGTATGAAAAAATTTCAATAATTTGGTGAATCATCTGGGGGCAGAAGTCAACCCATTAGGCAACGCTTTAAACTGCCATAGCTGCCCCATCCAGTTGAATTTTGTATTTTCAGTGATCCTTGTGAATGGACACCGAATAGTATGCATCTTTAAGATCGATACATGCCATATAACATCCCTTGGAAATCAATTGTTTGGCAGTAACAAAGCTTTCCATTTTGAAATGTCTGTACTGCACAAAGGTGTTGAGCTCGGTCGTCAAGGATGATTCTGAATCTCCCATCCTTCTTTTGCTTTGTAAATATGTTGGCCACGAATTGGTGAGATTCATGATTCGACTTCTCAATTACCCTTTTTGAATATAATGACCAAATTTCAGCTTGTACATCCAAACCATCTTGTTGTGAACGGACAAAGGTTCGGTTTGGAGTATGCTGCGTGGGTGGAAGTAAATCAGAAAATTCAATTTGGAACCCATCTATACTGTGCAGTATAAACCAATTTGATGTTATCCAACGGCATTTATTAAAAAATAAACGTAATCTCCCACCAACATGGGATTGACCCACACACCGCATGTTCCATAGAGAACCAGACCCACCTACCTCTGTGGTTACCAGTGGATTTTCGGTGTTTATCTCCGCCACCGAAAATCGGTGAAATTGGGGGGAAGATCTGCTGGAGTGCGCCAGTTGCGCATTTCCGATGTTGGGCGGCCTGAAAATTGTCCTAAAAAAGACTTTTGCCCGGTTCTTGCGGTCCTCGAACTGGTACTGGTTTCTGCAGGTCGTCTGCTGCTGGTAGAGGCATAGGGGTGCTGTCGTCGGAACGACGAAGGTTTGTGCGCAGGTAGAGCTTTGTGTAGCCCCACAGTCTTTGACTCATCTTCTTGCTCCTTGACTTGTTTGGGAAGGTCTTCCCCAAATAAATAATTTGGTGGACCGGCATAATCCTGCAAACTTGGGATTCAGGACAGGATGAATGGCGTTTTTACGAAAGCAATTTATCTCAAAATGTGCACTGCAAATCAATGCCAATGCGCCCTGTTGTGCCTCCGACAGGGAGCTTCTGTCTACTGACCTGGCGAAGCCGTGACACCGAACGCCAGTAGGTTTAGGATCCTTTGGCGTTTAACCTCCTGAGTCCTGATGCCTCCACCTATGTAACTCGAGATGGAGCTATTACGGCTGGGACTCTAAGCGAGGCGCAGTTGCTGGGTGTGTGGTATTTCATGGCCGTTTCCATCAGCTCCTGCTCCTGCAGCTGGTGGGAAGCTAGGTAGTTGATGCTGGCCGCCCATCTTTCTTCCAGTGGCTCGCCGATTTGCGATGGCATCGCAAATTTTGACACCATAGTGGGTGCCTCTGCTTCACGCAGGTCTTGTGTCGTGGAATGTTCCCCTGACACACCACTGAAGTGTGAGTCAGCCCAGGATTGAGGACCTACACTCCCTTCATCAGATAGGGAGATATAATGCAGCCCTGCACCAGGCGCTGCCGCGGGCCCCCGAGGCCCACGCTGATATGACTCCTGTTCATGGAGTATATCATGGTGGAGGATCTTCTCCGTGAGATGCTCCATCCGGGAACGTCGTCCGAAGACGTGCCCCGCTGGAGGAGGTGAACCCTCCCGGCTGGACTTGTCTGAGTCAACTGGCCTGTTGGACTTCTGTTTGGCCTTCCCGATTCTCGGGCTAGCCAAGGTGCTTTCCATGGGCACCAAGTCCGAAGTCACTGGCCGCGACACCAGCGACTTTGATGGTGAAACCGACGGCCACCCGCTAACCGCACTCCCGCGGTCTTCCCAAGCGGTTCTCCCGCGGCCCGTCTGGTCTTCACCCTCGCCTTGTCCATTGGTGTTCGTTCTTGAAATGCTGCAAACAAGATCGAAGAAAACGACCGCAGACTAAGTTCGAGAACTTACCTGAGGGTCTTTAAACTTACCACTGGAGGAGCAATGCGCCTACGAGCCAGTCGCGGCGCAATGCGTTAGACGTAATGATGCGCATGCGGGCTGGAAAGGCCTTCACGTAATCACTCACGTGACTCTGAAGTAAAATTCATGAATAAAATCCATTTTATCATAAGATTATTATAATTTATAATGGCCCAAAATACGTCAGTCGCTAGTGGATGGTTTAGAAGAGTACTTACTTGTACATGAAAGTCCAGAATGTGCTGGGGGACTGAAGCTGCACTTGTACTCACCACCGCGTCCAATGCTAGTTCTGGATCATATCAGAGCTGAGGGGCTAAAGCCATTGAATTTGGCCTCAAACCTTGATGCCATCCATTCATTGGCATGGGTTTGCCAGCCTTGATGAAGAAGTAATTGAAGATATTGTTTTATTAATATTCAATAACATTAAATGTAATTTAATTAATCGCACCAGATGAAACTGTTTGGATTTCAAGTTTTTAAAAAAGATTAATAATAATAACAAATAATATATTTCAACTGTCTTATAAGTCTTTGAAGAGGTGAAAAATAATTCGATAGCCTGAGCTGTCCTAGAACCATACAGGCAGTATAGTTCTATACTGGCTACAGATCTCATGATCCATCATGATATTTCGAGTCAAGACCCTTCTTCTGAAATTGAAGAAAGTTCCCAACATGAAACATCATCAATCCACGTTTTTTTTTGATTAATCAAAATAAACATTATTCAGGGTAAAAATATGTACAAAACACGAACTTTGCACGTGGAAAATTCCTCTGACATTCTCCATGACTATTCATACATTTGTTTGCGTTATATTTAGCAGTGTTCCCAATAAACATTTTTATTCCCGGCACCCTGGACACTCATGTGCCCCCCTGGGGTAATACCCCTCCCCTTGTTTGAGGGGTGTCTCCACACACCCTGCCCCCAATGTGCAACAGAGGAATGACCCTAGACTGTGGTCCTCCTCCACAGAGCCTTGGCCTTGACATTGACTGCAACAAGCCTCAGTGGATCCCACAGCATGTATTCCTGCAGTCTGGAGAGGGCCAGTTCGGAACATTCCCTGACGGGTATCTCGTTCTGTTGAGAGGTCAACAAGTTTCAGGCCGACCAAAGAGCATCTTTCACCGAGCTGATGACCTTCCAGCAGCACTTGGCGTCCACCTTCGCCTAAATCAGAGAGTCCTCTGTCATGGAGCTGTTCAGGATAAACTGTGACAAGGATCCTTGCATCATTCTCCAGACTCTCTTTACAAATCCCTGCTACACTAGTCCCACCTGCCTGCGCTTAGTCTATATTTCTCCAAACTTGTCCTATCCGTGTACCTGTCTAACTGTTTCTTAAATGCTGGGATAGTCCCAGCCTCAACTACCTCCTCTGGCAGCTTGTTCCATACACCCACCACCCTCTGTGTCATAGTTACCCCTCAGATTCCTATTAAATCTTTCCCTCTTCACCTTGAACCTATGTTCTCTGGTCCTCGATTCACCTACTCTAGGCAAGAGATTCTGTACATCTACCCGATCTATTCCACTCATGATTTTATACACCTCTATAAGATCACCTCCTCATCCTCCTGTGCTCCCAGCCTACTCAACCTCTCCCTATAACTCAGACCCTATAGTCCTGGCAACATCCTTGTAAACCTTCTCTGAACGCTTTCAAGCTTGATCTCTGCTTCCCAGAGGCCTACCATTCAAAGGTTCAAAAGTTCATTTATTGTCACTTACACCAATTGGTGTAGTGAAATTCAAGTTGCCATTGCAGCACATTAATAAGAATACAACACAACATTAAAGAAGAAGTTAACATTAAAACATAAAAACATCCCCCCACAATGGTTCCCACTGTGAGGGAAGGCACAAAGTCCAGTCCCCATCCCCTTGTCCACCCATAGTCGGGCCTACTGAGGCCTCCGCAGTCGCCGCTACGGGGCCCGATGTTTCAGGCCGTTCTCGCTGGGTGATGGTGCTCTGGCGTCGGGAGAACCCTCTCAGCGGCTTGGGCTGCCTGGAACGGCCGCTTCCTTACCGGAGACCGCGGCTTCCGAAGCCGATAGGCCGCGCTGGACGGAGCTCCACCACTGGCGATCTCGGCGAGAGATCCTGGGCTCCCGATGTTAAAGTCAGCACCGTTGCCCGCGGCTGGACGCTCCGCAGACCCGCAGCTCCGCAGACTCAGCATTCTGGAGTTCCAGCGCGGCGATCTGGGCAAGGCATCGCCCGCTCCGCGATAGCGCTCCAGTGCTGTGCCGATGCCGAAGCCGAGGTTCTGGCCGGTCCCCTCAGGAAACGCCGCTCCAGACCCCGATGGTAGGCCGCGAGGACGGGTCGAGATGCTGCTCGGTGTAAAGCTGCCTCTCTGACCACGTAGGGACTGAGAAATACAGTTTCCACCTTCCCCCCCCCCCACCCCCCACACATAAAAAGAATAGACCTCCAAACAACACTTTTAATGTACTAAAAATAAAAATAAAAGTGAAAGGACGGACAGGTGCAGGCAGGGCAGCCATACCCAACTGGACGGCGCCCACTGTGTAGGTCCTGCCCTTGTTAGACGTCCCAATTTGCAACACCTCACACCTCTCTGTATTAAATTCCATCAACCATTCCTCAGCCCACCTGGTCAATCGATCCAGATCCTGCTGCAATCTTTCACAACCATCTTCACCATCTGCAAAAACACCCACTTTTGTATCATCAGCAAACTTACTAATCTTGCCCTGTAAGTTCTCCTCCAAATCATTGATGTAGATGACAAACAGTAATGGGCCCAGCACCGAACCCTGAGGCACACCACTGTTCACAGGCCTCCAGTCCCAGAAGCAACCTTCCACCATTACCATCTGATTCCTTCCATGGAGCCAATTTACTATCCATCCAGTTAGCTCTTCTCGGATCTCATGCGATCTAATCTTCTCGAGCAGCCTGCCATACGGAACCTTGTCGAACACTTTACTGAAATCCATGTACACAACATCTACAGCTCTGCCTTTATCGACCTTTTTGGTCACATCTTCAAAAAAATCAATCAGATTTGTGGGACATGACCTCCCATGTACAAAACCATACTGACTATCCCTAATCAGCCCTTGCCCGTCAAAATGCCTGTATATCCCTTCAGATTACTCTCTTGTAACTTTCCAACTACAGATATTCAAGATTCAAGATTCAAGAGAGTTTATTGTCAAGTGTCCCAGATAGGACAATGAAATTCTTGCTTTGCTTCAGCACAACAGAATATAGTAGGCATCAATACAGATCAGTGTGTCCAGATAGCATTGAATAAATATATACACGCACAAATAAATAAACAGATGAAGCGCAATGGGCTATTAATGTTCAGAGTTTTGTGTGAGTTGAGTTTAGTAGCCTGATGGCTGTGGGGAAGTAGATATTCCTGAACCTGGATGATGCATATCTCAGGCTCCTGTACCTTCTACCTGAGGGCAGAGGGGAGATGAGTGTGTGGCCAGGATGGTGTGGGTCCTTGATGATGCTGGCAGCCTTTTTGAGGCAGTGGCTGCGATCCCCTCGATGGTAGGGAGGTCAGAGCCGATGATGGACTGGGCAGTGTGTACAACCTTTTGTAGTCTTTTCCGCTCCTGGGCGCTCAAGTTGCTGAACCAAGCCACGATGCAACTGGTCAGCATGCTCTCTACTGTGCACCTGTTAAAGTTCGAGAGAGTCCTCCTTGACAGACCGACTCTCCGTAATCTTCTCAGGACGTAGAGGCGCTGATGTGCTTTCTTTATAATTGCATCCGTGTTCTCGGACCAGGAGAGATATTCAGAGATGTGCACGCCCAGGAATTTGAAGCTTTTGACCCTCTCCATCATCGACCCATTGATATAACGGGACTGTGGTTCCCCATCCTACCTCTTCCAAAGTCCACAATCAGTTCCTTGGTTTTGCTGGTGTTGAGGGCCAGGTTATTGTGCTGGCACCATTTGGTCAGTCGGTCGATCTCACTTCTATACTCTGACTCGTCCCCATCAGTGATACGTCCCACAACAGTGGTGTCGTCAGCGAACTTGATGATGAAGTTCGCACTATGACCGGCTATGCAGTCATGAGTATAGAGCGAGTACAGCAGTGGGCTGATACGCAGCCTTGAGGTCAGCCATCAGGATAGGCAAGATAGGCACTCTGTACCCTGACTAAAATTATAACATAGTAATTAGTAAATATAAATAATAAAGCATGGGAGAATTGAGACATCGATCTCTTAGGTAGGCATAATTCTCCGTGCCCGTCATCCGCAGCGCTTGTAACCCTTGATGGTCTGTGCAGCTCACGTGCCATCAGCGCTGCTTCAAGCGTCAATTTCAAGTGGGGCTGAAGGCAGCAGAAATTCTGCCTTTGCTGTCCTGCGCAGGCGCAGCAGCGTACTGCGCATGCACAGTGCTGGTTTCTTGGCGAGGTTTTCAAATATGGATTGTCAATATTTTAAGTGTAGGTTAGGAAACAAAGAGAGAAGAATGGAGTTTGTGGTAAGTACATTTTGTGTTTATGTTTTTAAATACTGTATTTCCCGGGGGGTGGGGGTGGTGGGAGAGCTCCTTTCACAGTGTTTGGGGAGTCTGACCTGGGGTAAAGTTGCGGGGAGGGCACGAATGTTGTGAAGGAGGGGTCGGGAGCATGCCAATTGCGACACTCCTTGCACGGAGGCGTGCAATGCCACCGCATTGAGGCCGGGGGGGGGGGAGAAGTAGCTCGGGTGGCTGTGCCGTAGACGGAACCAGCCGCCACCTTAGCTCCTTCTGTCGGCCCCCGCTCACCTCTGGCAGCTCTCCGTCTAAAAACCTCTCCTGCCGCTCGCTGGCCTCACTCATGTCAGGTTGAGGTTGAGGTTACTCGGCTGTGGGAATTTAAGGATTTGCAGGAAGCCGCTGACATGAGTGAGCGGCAGGTGAGAGGTGTTCAGACGGAGAGCACTGCCAGAGGTGAGCGGGCCGGCAGAAGGTGCTGAAGTGGCGGCCAGTTCTGCCGTTGGCTCCCGGCGGCCGCTCGCAGCTACCCGAGCAGCTTCTATCCCTGGCAACAGTCCGGCGCGCCACGGCAGCGGTGAGTGAGTAACTGGCATTATCCCCGACCCCCTCCTACTCAACACTCCTGCCCTCCCCGCAACTTTACCCCTGGCACAGACTCTCCACACGCTGAGAAAGGAACTCTCCTCTAATTGGTCTCTTGAACAAGTGTTGTCATTCAATTAGATGACAACTGGTTCAACTTATTTCCCGTTTTTCCCACCATCTCTCCACCTGCCATCACCCTTCACCCCCCACCCATTCAGTAATTCAGAATAAAGGAGACTTGGAAGCCTTGGGCAAATTGAATTGTTACTGTCTTTATTTTTATTTTTTTATTTTTGCGGAGAGAACAATCTGTGCATGTGCGGTTTAATTTTTTTTAAAAAGCCGACTGAGTGCCTACTTTGAGTAATTACTCACGGCACGTGCCTGCATGAGGTGCTCCTGTGCTGATTGTTATCGAGGCTGACACCTTTCCACCAATTCGAACAGTCTGTGGTCTGTGAATGAGGAAGTCGAGGATCCAATTTCAGAGGAATGCGCAGATTCCCAGTTCTGAGAGTTTGGTAACCAGCTTGGAGGGGATGATTGTGTTAAATGCCGAGTTGTAGTCACTGAATAACAGCCTGACATATGAGTTTTTGTTGTCCAAGTGGTCCAGAGCGGAGTGGAGGGCCAGCGAGATCGTATCCACCGTTGATCTGTTGTGGCAGTAAGCGAACTGCAGTGGGTCCAGGTTGCTGTCGAGGTAGGAGTTGATTTGCGCCATGATCAACCTCTCGAAGCACTTCATCACCACAGGCGTTAGTGCCACAGGTCGATAGTCATTGAGGCACGTCACCTTGCTCTTCTTGGGCACCGGTATAATTGATGCCCTTTTAAAGCAGGTGGGAACCTCAGACCTCAGAAGTGAGAGGTTGAAAATGTCCGTAAAAACTCCAGCCAGTTGGTCCGCACAGGTTTTTAGAACACGACCGGGTATGCCATCAGGTCCAGGCGCTTTCCGAGGGTTCACCCCTCTGAAGGATATTATGCTCACCGGCCTACAGTTCCCAGCATTTCCCCTGCAGCCCTTCTTGAAAAGAGGCACAACATTTGCCACCCTCCAGTCTTCCGGCTCCTCTCCTGTATTTAAGGACGACGTGTAAATTTCAACCAGGGCTCCTGCAATTTCCTCTCCAGTTTCCCACAATGTGCTTGGATATATCTGATCAGGCCCTGGAGATTTGTCTACCCTCATACACAATAGTACCTTCAGTACTTCTTCGACGGTAACAAAAACTGTTCTCAAGACACTTCCATTGACTGCCCCAAGTTCCTCCATCCTACTGTCCTGCTCCTCGGTAAATACAGAGGAGAAATTCTCATTAAGGACATTGCCCATCTCCTGTGGCTCCACACAGAGGACACTGCTTTGATTTGTGGGAGGTCCCACTCCCTCTGTAGTTACCCTTTTCCCCCTTGTGTATTTATAAAATCTTTTGAGATTGTCCTTAACGCTATCTGCCAGAGCTATCTCCTGTCCCCTCGTTGCCCTTCTGATTTCCTTTTTCAGTTTACTCTTAGTTCCCGAAATTCCTCCAGGGATGATCGCAACTTGATTGCAACTGCCTATACCTGTCCCATGCATCCTTCTCGTTTTGATTGTAGGCCCCTCTCGGTCATGACTGACCATGGGTGATGCATCCTGGTCAGATGCAAGCCTGGGTGATGTCATATGGAGGCCAGGCTGTTGCCCATGCAGCACGTTCCCCTCTCCATGTCGCTGATCGATCCAAAGGAACAGCAGGGCCGTTACAATTTGGCACCAGCGCCGTCACAGATGCTGCCAGAGCGAGGTTGTACACAACGGTGAACTGCCTCAGGGGCTCCGACTCCAGAATTTCTTGAGGTTTACTCCAGGAGCCTTTTCCATGACTGGATATGGCCACAAAGCAGTGGAGGTTTTAAATCAGAGTTTTCCCTCTCCTAGATGGACTGCCTTCCCAGGTTGACAAGCCCAGACTTGTGGGGGCGGGAGCGTCTACCTTCCCGTGCAGGTCTACAGCACCTGCCCACTGCCCAATTTTTGACCAATGCCTCAATTTCCCTTGTCAGCCAAGCTTCCTTGCATTTGCCTGCTTTGCCCTTCACTCTAACAGGGATGTACATATCGTGAGCTTTTGTCAGCTCACTTTTAAAAACATCCCACTAGACTGATGTTCCTTTCCCTTCAAATAACCTGCACCTGTCAACTAGAGCGAGACATTCTCTCATACCTTGAAAATTGGCCTTACCCCAGTTGAGGATTTTAACATGTGGGCCCTATCTGTCCCTATCTATAAATATCATAAACCTAATCGAACAGTGGTCACCGGTCCCAAAAGGCTCCTCCACAAACGTAATTAACTTGCCCTTCCTAATTTCCCAATACTAGATCTAGTGTGTGTGGCTCTCACGTGTGGGGGCCTCCACATACTGCTTGAGAAAACTCTCCTGAACACTTTTGAGGAATTGCACCCCATTTAAACCCTTTACACTATAATTTTCCCAGTCAATATTGGAAAAGTTAAAATCTGTGACCTGCAGCTGTCTGCAATCTCCTGGCATATTTGTTCTTCTAATTCCTGTTGACTATTCGCGGTCTGTAATACAGCCCCAACAAGGTGACCACCCCTTTCATGTTCCTCACTCAACTCATATAGCCTCACTAGACAAACAGTCCATAATGTCAACTCCTACCACTGCCGTGACATCCTCCTTAACCAATAACACAACACTCTCTCCTCTTTTGTCTCTCCTGAAGCTCCTGTATTCACAATTCCTACCACGACCATAGTCAGCTAAATAAATAACAAAGATAAGCCAGGTTAAAACTTCCCAACTGGGGAAATTAGATAACTCCACGAAGGCAGACTGTAATGTTACAGCTTCTTTAATATCAGAAAATATCTCAAGATACTGGACAATAACATTTAACAAACACATTTCAACACCAAATCAGATAAAGAGAGAAATCGGGACATGGCATTTAAAGGCTATCAAAGAGACTGGATTTAGGAATATTATTGAAGGTGAAAAGAGCGCAGAAGCTTGGCCGGGGACAAGATGGGGAGCGGGTAGTCAATAGACAATAGACAATAGGTGTAGGAGTAGGCCATTCTGCCCTTCGAGCCAGCACCGCCATTCAATGTGATCATGGCAGATCATGCCAATCAGTGCCGCGTTCCTGCTTTCTCCCCATATCCCCTGACTCCGCTATCTTCAAGAGCACTCTCTAGCTCTCTCTTGAACGTATCCTGATAATCGGCCTCCTCCGCCCTTTGAGGCAGAATATTCCACAGCTCTCTGTGTGAAAAAGTGTTTCCTCATCTCCATTCTAAATGCCTTATCCTTATTCTTAAACTGTGACCCCTGGTTCTGGACTCCCCCAACATCGGGAACATGTTTCCTGCCTCTAATGTGTCCAAACCCTTAATAATCTTATATGTTTCAATAAGATCCCCTCTCATCCTTCTAAACTCCCGAGTATACAAGCCCAGCCGCTCCATTCTCTCAGCATATGACAGTCCTGCGATCCCAGGAATTAACCTTGTAAACCTATGCTGCACTCCCTCAATAGCAAGAATGTCCTTCCTCAAATTAGGGGACCAAAACTGCACACAATACTTCAGATGGGGTCTCACTGGGGTCCTGTACAAATGCAGAAGGACCTCTTTCCTCCTGTACTCAACTCCTCTTGTTATGAAGGCAAACATGCCATTCGCTTTCTTCACTGCCTGCTGTACCTGCATGCTTACTTTCATTGATTGATGAACAAGGACCCCCAGCCCTTGCACTTCCCCTTTGCCCAACTTGACACCATTTGGATAATAATCTGCTCTCCTGCTTTTGCTACCAAAGTGAATAACCTCACATTTATCCACATTAACTGCATCTGCCATGGTTTAAATTCTAGTGAAGATAGACACAAAAATCTAGAGTAACTCAGCGGGTCAGACAGCATCTCTGGAGAAAAGGAATAGGTGACATTTCAGGTCAAGACCCTTCTTCAGATTTCTAGTCCGGTGACAGGACACCCCTGATTAAAATTGGCAATGAGCAAGATGACGGTCTGATCTGGTAAAGGTCACTAGCGACACAGTCCTTGCTGTGTGGTTGAGATGGAGGAGACAAGCAGATACTCTGCATAATAATGTCAAAAGGGTTAGGTTTATCACTGAGTTTTGAGTGGCACTTTGTGAAGCACATGCTATCTTGTTGATCTATGGTCAGAACCACCTGTTGATGTAGCAGTTACGCAGCTGTCGAATTAAAAGGCAACAGCCTGTCGCTCAGCTCATTGATATCTTTTTGCCAGCTCCAGCAACATCCCACGAGGAGAGTGCAAAACACGTTTACCGTCCATTAATTACTCAACGGGACATTTGGCAAAGATTTGAATTATGTTTTATTTGAGTTTTGGCAATGACTTTATGGATTACCACCTGTTTCAATGCATGTCTGACTAGCAGAACAAAATGAGAACGGGCTTCCTTCCCACAGACCTACACGTATACCTCACAGCACAAGTGAATTGACTATATCCTCTCTTCACAAAAGCTGTTTGTCAATTTATAATGCATTGTTTGCTCTTGTGTACGTTCATGTAGGAAGTTATTCAATGTGTCCTTATTTTAAAATGTATTCACAAACATAAATGTCACAAATGATAAAACTGAGCACAGTATTACATAGGCCCTTTGGCCCACGATGTTTGTGCGGAATATGATGCCACTTAAACTAATCCCCAGTGCCTGCATGTAATCAATATCTGTTTATTCCCCACATATTCATGTGCCTGTCCAAACACCTCTAAAAGGCCACGATTATATCTTCCCTGGCAGTGTGTAAAATACTTGCCCCGCACATCTCCTTTAAACTTTTCACCTTTGTCTAAAGCTAAGCCATCTAATATTTAACATTTCCACAGTGGGAGAAGATTCTGACGCTTTATCCTATCTATGCCTTGCGTCATTTTATAAACTTCCGTCAGATTTTGCCACAGCCTCCAAAGCTCCAGAGAAAACAGTCCAAGTTTGTCCAAACTTTTCTTATAGATAATATTTTACTCCAGGTGTAAATCTCTTTGCACTTTTTCCAAAGCCTCCAGATCCTTCCAGTAATGGGGTGACCAGAAATACATGCAATATTCCAAATGTGGCCTAAACAAAGTTTGATAAAGCTGAAACATGACTTCCTAACTCTTAATGCTCTGATAGATGCAAGCACACCATACACCTTCTTAATACTCTATCTACTGTACTTGTTTTGCTCTGAGCTTAGACTCCAGGATCCCTCTGTCCATTA
Source organism: Okamejei kenojei (assembly GCA_035221665.1). Lineage (NCBI taxonomy): Eukaryota > Metazoa > Chordata > Chondrichthyes > Rajiformes > Rajidae > Okamejei > Okamejei kenojei. Next base: position 8,576,223 of record CM069149.1, on the reverse strand, counting down.
ATACTGTTAAGTGTGGGGACATTAACTGTAAACCGTCTCCTTCCATTTGATCTCTCAAAGTGTAGCAGCTAAAACTTACCTGATTAAACTCCATCTGCCATTCTCTGCCTATATCTGATCTACACAAGGATGTTGCCAGGACAGAGCTATAATGACTTTATTCCTTGGAGCGCAGGAGGTTGGGGGATGATCGTATGGAGGTGTATAAAATCATGAGGGGAATAGATAGGGTGAGTGCATAGTCTTTTACCCATGGTAGCGGAATCAAATACAAGAATACATAGGTTTAAGGTGAGAGGGACAAACCTGAGGAGCAACTTTTTCATACAGAGGATGGATGGTATTTGGAACATGCTTCTAGAGGAGGTAGTTTAGGCAGTTACGATAACAGCATTTATAAGACATTTGGACAGGTACATGGATAGGAAAGGTTTCAAGGGATATCAACCAAACTGGGGAAAATGGGACTAGCTTAGATGGAGCATTTTAGTCGGCTTGGACGAGTTGAGCCAAAGGGTTTGTTTCTGTGACGTGTGACTCTATGAGTCTATCTGATCTATGTCTGCTGTATCCTTCGACAGCCTTCTTCATGTCCACAACTCCACTAATTTCTGGTGTGGTCTGCAAACCTACTAACATCCATTTCCATTTTCATTCATGTAATTACACATATACCTATGATATATACTCAATGGGACCCTGAGGCCTGGTGGTCTGGCAGCTCAGTCACTCAGGCTTGGTGGGCTGGCAGCTAACTCATTCAGGGCTGGCGGGATAGCAGTTCAGTCACTCACGGCTGATGTGCTGGCAGTTGGCTGACTCACGGCTGTTGGGCTGGCAGTTAACTGATTCACGGCTGGTGGGCTGGCTGTTGATTGACTCATGGCTGGTGGGCTGGCAGTTGATTGACTCACGGCTGGTGGGCTGGCAGTTCACTCACGGCTATTCCTTGAAATTCCATTTCAAGCAGAGTGCAGGCCACCAAATTCAATTTCAAACCATTTCAAGCAGAGTGCAGGCCACCAAATTCAAATGCAATTTCAAACTATTTCAAGCAGTGTGCAGGCCACAAAATTGAAATGCAATTTCATACCGTTTCAAGCGGAGTGCAGGCCACCAAATTCAAATGCAATTTCATACCATTTCAAGCAGAGTGCAAGCCACCAATTCATTTAATTTCAAGCTACATTCAGTTCACCCATGGCGTAGACTCTGTTCTGAACTCAACTCTCACTCACAGCCTTCCTGGATGACTGACAAATGTCTAGCCTCCGGAGCTTCATACTCCTGGCCTCCGGAAGGGGCGTTACCTTCATCATAGTGACTGACAGGCGAGAGGACCAATCAGCTGATCCCAAGATTTTTTAAAGTGGTCAAGATGAGACTTTTATTTATATAGATGTGTGTGTATATAAAAGCAAAAATAAATAAATATGTACATAAAGATACATGGCATCCACGGTGACTTGGTAGTTTGGACTGCCTTACCCCTAGAAGGCTGCGGGTAGTGGTGGAGATCTGTGTCAAATGGTGTTCTACAGGGAGCCGTGCGGAGACCTTGTGTTTATTTATATATACCAAATATATATAGAATTCAAAGTATATACAGTATATTTATAAACACTATATATATAGATATCTGTATATACTTTGGTGTATATAGAAAATGAGAAATACGAAATACGGCTCCTCCAATTTGCACGTAGCCTCACTCTGACAATGGAGGACACCTAGGTCAGAATGGTCAGTATGGGAATGAGAAGGAGAATTAAAGTGTTTAGCAATTGTGAGATCAGGTAGGTTCAGGTGGACTGGAATACAGTCTGAGAGAAAATTAACAGTCAAATATATTTGTAACTGAACATTGCAGCTTTATAAGACTATGGCTAGGCCACATTTGGAGTATTGCATGCATTTCTGCTCACCCCATTGCAGAAAGGATTTGGAGGCTTTGTAAATGGTGCAGAGGAAGTTCACCAGACGATTGCCTGGATTAAGGGATATTAGCTATAGGGAGAGGTTAGACCGACTTGTTTTGTGTCTATCTGTACTGTTCTATATTCTATGATCTATTGCAAACAGATAAAAATTCATGTCCCAACCTTCGTGCTTATATTCCTTATTCCGATGAAAGATCATTGACCTAAAACGTTGTTTCCCTCTCCACAGATGCTGTCTAACATCCAGACTATTCCCAATATTTTCTGGAGAAACTCAGCGGGTGAGGCAGCATCTTTGGAGCAAAGGAAATAGACAACGTTTCGGGTCGAAACCCTTCTTCAGGTCTGAAGAAGGGTTGCGACCCGAAATGTTGCCTATTTCCTTCGCTCTATAGATGCTGCCTCACCCGCTAAGTTTCTCCAGCATTTTTGTCTACCTTCGATTTTCCAGCACTTGCAGTTCCTTCTTAAACACTTAATCCCAATATTTTCTGTTCTTTTTTCAGTATTCAAGTACACATTGGCTGGAATGTAATAGTTAAATTTTGAGCGTTGGCCTTGAAAATCATCTGCACCTTTTGTCAGTGTTAAAATAATATTATATATCTTCCTTACACTGCAATAACCTTTTCAAAAGATATATATCATGAAATTTAATTTAAAGCTGCCGAGGTGCACTGCTGTGGTGGCAGAAAGCTCCTGTGATGTGTCGTGGAGCCCAATAAGAATGGACTTGGCGGGCGCTCTGAGGACAAAGGAGGACCTAGTGGCTGCCAAGGATAGGTGGACCTGCCAAGGACAAAGTGGCTGCCGAGAACAGACAGACCTGGCAGGCTGCCGACGGTCACTTACGGCGGCAGGCTTCATTCTTCACTGCGAAGATGGGCTCGGTGGGCCGCTATCTGTGGGGTAAACTCGGAAGCCGCCGAGCCTGGTCCTACAAACCCGCCAGTCAAGGAAGAGGAAGCTGCCGGTGATGATGGACGAGTAGGTGAGGGACTGGTGCATTCCTCCAGCGCCTTCAAGGTCAGCTGCAAGAGGTGCCCCCAGGACACAGAGGCTGCTCGGGTGAGAAGACGAATGCTCGGTTGGCAGGCTGAGCTAGTCGAGGGTGACGGAGGAGGCCCTACAAGCAGCCTGGGGCTTCCCTGGACTTACCTGATCAGGGGGCACTCCAGTACATCCCACATGTGGACCGGACCCATTTTTCTTTTGTAAATGGCACCAAAATATGGTGACGGGTGCATGAATTTCACTGTGCAGTGCACATGTGACAATAAAGAATCATTGAACCATTAATTGTATCTTCTGAAAAAAAAAAGACCTGCTGGGCTCCCTCTTGTAATGATGCACAGTCTCAGAAACAGCAGGTGATAATGAAATGCTCCATTTGAATTTGTCACCATTGCCATCATTTAAACATGCAGCTGTGAGCTGATACAACAGCCCTTTAAGGCTCACTCGAACATCACCACCAGCTTCTGGAGAGTGCGGGTTTAAACGCAGATGGTAGAGCCAGTGCTTCCTGAGTGCAGATAGTGTGATCCCTGGGATGGATCTCAAGAGACTGGTCAATCGCAACTGGACTGATGTCCTCGTTGAAGGGGGGCTACCAGAACTATATCAAAATCGTACTAATGGATGTGGCTGTACTTCTCCATCTCATTTTTATTTTTACTTTTTCTTTAATTTCTGTCTCCAGATGTCAATTTTGAAATAATTTGCCCTTGTGAACTCTGATCTGCACCCTGTCAAACAAGTGTAGGAAGGAACTGCAGATGCTGATTTAAACCAAAGATAGACACATAATGTTGGAGTAACTCAGCGAGACATGCAGCATCTCTGGAGAGAAGACCCTTCTTCAGAAGATGCTACCTGTCCCACTGAGTTACTCCAGCTTTTTGTGTCTATCCCCGTCAAACATGCTTGTTTATTCACCTTCCCAGTTCTGTTGAAGGCTCCTCGACGCAGAAACGCTTGTTTCTTTCCACTGATGCTGCTTGTCATAAGGTTATCTAAAGCCATGTGATAGGAGCAGAACTAGGCCATTCAACCCATCAAGTCTACTCTTCCATTCAATCAAGGCTGATCCATCTCCCTCCTAACCCCATTCTCCTGCCTTCTCCCTGTAACTCCTGATACCCAGAATATATCTATCTCTGCCTTAAAAAAAAATATCCATTGATTTGGCCTCCACAGCCTTCTGTGGCACTTGCTGTGATTTGAACATTCTCCACCAGGAAGCTACATGAGTGTAGACTATGAATGCCTATGCTTGATGAAAACCATGCAGTTGAATGCCTGTGGGGAGGTTGTTTACTCCTGAGGGCTGATGGAGCGATAGATTTGCTGGTCTCATGTAAAATAAATCCTCAATGACCCTACTGATTCAGCCGTGGATAGAAAATTGTGATATTTGGCATTTATCACCAGCTGGTCGGAAATGATCCTGAGAGCTGGAGTTTGAGAGTGGCCTTGAATGTGCAGGCAGTCCAAGCATGTACGTGAGCTGCATGTGAGAAAAATGTATGATGTTTGCTATGAGTGGATTTTACCCTGCAAAGTCTAATCTTTGTAGACACTGCTCCTCTGAGTGTAGCTCTCTGTTAAGCCAAGGTGGGTAATGTAGTGTCATAAAGTCATGGAGAGACACAGCACGGAAACAGGTCTTCAGCCCACCAAGTTTGCTCAGACCATCAATAACCAATTTATACTAATCCTATATTAATCTTCTGTTTTCATTCTCTCCACATTGTCAATCAACTCCCACCAGATTCTACCAGTCACCGACGCACTAGGGGCAAATTACGGTGGCCAATTATTCTACTAACTTGCACGTATTTTGGGATGTGGGCGGAACCTGAGCACTCTGAGGAAACCGCCCTGTTCACACGGAGACTGTGCAAACTCCACAACAGCAGCCCAAAGGTTAGGATTGAAGGCAATTGTCTGGCGCAGTAAGGCACCGACGCTGCTAGCTGCACCACTGCAAGTTTTGGATGTTGAAGCTTTATTGACCTCGTGTGACGTGAATCCAATGAATGGCTGGAAAGCATCTGCTGCACATTTACGAAGAGACGGGTGTCAGTTCGGGCTGTGACAGAGCGCTTGATGATGCAAGTAAGGATCAGTCTTCAGTGCAAGTAATGCATTCATTAAGCTGCAAGCGTGTAGAGTGGAGTGCAGACCTCTGGCTAGGAATGGAGTTTTCAGATTATTGTCCCTTTAAATAATGTTATATCTGAGTCTGCAAGTCTGTTGTTTGCAGACCAATATGGTCACCGATGGTGAAATTTGGGGATTACAGTATTGTTGCCATTACTTGGGCAAGCTTGACCCGGACAAACAGTGCAGGTGGACATGAAAATATCACCCAAAGACAAGCAAACTGATAGACATGAAGTGCTGGGAGCGACTCAGTGAGACAGACAGCATCTCTGGATAGAAGGAATGGGCGACGCTTTGGGTCAAAACCTTTCTCTCAACCCGAAACGTCACCCATTCCTTCTATCCAGAGATGCTGCCTGTCCTGCTGACTTCCTCCCACCATTTTGTGTCTATCTTTGGTGTAAGCCAGCATCTGTAGTTCCTTCCTGCACAAGCATACTGGCACTGGCATACCTGGAAACATGTGCAATGTTGCTTCAATCTACAATCATGTCATTTTTTAATTTTACCATGAGTCTGTTCTGGTTTTGCATTGAAGAATTTCTAAAGTCAGACAGGACCAAAAACCAATTTGTCCATCCAGCCTGACCCAGAGTGTCTGAATACTACCACTCATTATTCAGGAAGAGCTTCAAATCCCGGGCTAATTACAGAGGGATGGCAGCACTCAGCTGTGTGGTGCAAACAGTGATCAGATGGGGCTGGAAACGGACTGGTCACAGGATCATTCTAGTTGAGCTAGAAATGTATTGTGTTGAACATTTGTCTCAATGTTCCAGAAATGTAGTGACTGGGCCCAGTCAGCTGAAGATAAAAGTGGCAGCTCTGAAGCGGCTCAATTGTGAAAGTCGGCAGAACATAGAGGGGTTCAGAACCCTCAGATTCATTAATAATGGAATGATTGGGGAACCAGGTAGCGGAAAGACCACAGTGGAAGCTGCAAAATAAGGGATGTGCAGTGGCGGTGGCCGAAGGCTCTTAGGATACGTCGAAGAGCCGAATGAACCAATGGTGGGCCAGTGCAAAGGAAGACCTGGCGGGCCACAGAGCTGAACAAAGACCTGGCGGGCCATCCACACACACAGGTGGGAAGCCCTGAAACCGCCAAACTTGGCCCCGAGGACCGGAGAACCAAGGAGGAGGGAGTCACTGGCAGATGTGAGGAGTGGGAAGGTAGAAGCGGGACTGGGGTATTGCCTCCAGTGCCTTCAAGGAAGGTTGCAGGAAACGCCCCTGGGACACAAAGGCACTGGGGCGAGGAGAGGGTCGTCAGTTCATGGGTCGAGCCGGTTGATGGAGGAGGCCCTGCAGCAGCCTGGTGTTTACCTGCATCAGGAGCCACTCTAGTATATCGAGCACATGGACCGGACTTTGGACTTTTGTAAACTCCGCCAAATATGGCGAATCGTGCATGTGAGAGCTAAGCAAAAATAATTTCACTGTGCAGTGCATACATGACAATAAAGAGCCATTGAACCATTAGGGAATGGGAAATTTCTCTTTAATCCCCTCTTAAGCAATCAAAATAAGATGACAATATTGACCTAATTTATATTGCAGGAGAGGAGCCAACTCAGCAGAGAGAGTGATATATCACTTTTCTATGAGAAATAGCCTTATTCCATGCAATTTCTTTTCAACTTGGAAGATTATTTTGTTCTCCTTAGGGACTGTTCACTGGAGTATCTTTGTCAGTTAGTTTAGTTTTCAACTCATCTATGTTGCTTCTAATCCCGTCTGTATTAAGATTTATGATTAACGCTGAATCAATTTAGACTCAATATTACACTCAGTGCATTTATGCTGCTATGGAATTTCAGCTCATTTTTGTGTATATCAGAATTAATGTTTGCAGTGCATCTTTCCCCCTCCACTCTCCCCATTTTTTGACATCTTATCCATTATAAGATGTTGACTCCTGGCAGGAACAGTTGTTCTATTACATTAATTGACTCTGATCCCTCCCCGAGCCACTTCTTCTCATCCAGTCCAGCAGAAGGACCACCAGAGTCTGGAACACTCCCTCTCAACACACAGCAACTGCTTATTGTGGGAGATGGTGCAGAAGCAGAAGAAATCTATCCACATCTCATGGCCTGAAGAAGAGGACTGAACAAAAGTGCTCCAACTGCCGGCCCAACTGTGATCAGCTAACTCAACATTGTTTGCAGATCACCCCAAGGGCATTCTTAGTCAATAGTGCAGCGTATTAGACACTTTAACCATTGTGATATCAGGAGGTTACAAATGCTGAGATGAAATCCGATTTGAGTTTAAGGTATACCTAAGGAACTTATTGTCACAAAGAGACTCAGCTTGGCAATAGGTCACTTTGTCAACCGTGTTTGTATCAAACAATAACCGGCCATTTTTAATCCCATTTTTCTTCTCCCCTCATTCTCATCAACTCTGGTAACATAGAATAGAGAACATAGAACAGTACAGCACAAGAACAGCCCCTTCAGCCCACAACATCTCTGCCGAACATGATGTCAAGACTCGGCACATACTCCATATCCCTCCATTCCCTGCATATTCATATGCATATCCAAAAGTCTCTTAAATGCCACTATCGCATCTGCCTGAACCATCGATCCTGCCAGAGCGTTCCAGGCACTCACCATCCTTTGTGTTAAAAAGTTGCTACACACAACACCTTTAAACTTTGACCCTCTCACTTTAAAGCTATGTATTTGATTGTTCCATCCTGGGAATAGGGATCTGACTGTCTACCCTATCAATGCCTCTCATAATTGTACATACTTCTATCAGGTCATGCTAAAGCCCTATCCCAAACATCAATGAGTCAGAGGCACAGTAGCGCAGTGGAAGAGTTGCTGCCTTACAGCGGTCGCGACGCCGGAGACCCGGGTTTAATCCCGACTATGGGCGCAGTCTGTACGGAGTTTGTATGTTCTCCGCGTAACCACGTGAGTTTTCTCCTAGATCTTCGGTTTCCTTCCACACTCCAAAGACGTACAGTTTTGTAGGTTAATTGGCTTTGTATAAGTGTAAATTGTCCCTAGTGTATGGAGTTCTACCCGTGACCGCATGGATTTTCTCCGAGATCTTCGGTTTCCTCCCACATTCCAAAGACATACAGCTTTGTTGATTAATTGGCTTGATAGAAATGTAAAATTGTCCCTAGTGTGTGTAGGAGAGTGTTAATGTGCGGGGATCGCTGGTCGGTGCGGACTCAGTGGGCTGAATGGCATGTTTCTGCGCTGTATCTCTAAACTAAACTAAACTAAACTAAAAAGACACAAATGGAAGCTCCATCCCCAAATAAGACCAAGATAACTCCTGTGATTGTTCAGAGGTATCTTATTCAAAGGCCCTACCAGAGTTTGGTGGGTCCACCAGCAGGACAAATGCAATAGCATCTTGATGGGTATCAGCTAAAAATAGAAATGCTGCCAATATATGGCTATTCAGATAAGGAACTGCTGTAAATAATCTGCTAAATGGAGTTGAGTGTTGTACCACTATCACTATCAAGGGTCATACATTTTTAGTGGGAAAATGTCTAACCATTTATAAAATGACATTATTAATATGATATTGAAAGCCAATTGAGTCTGTGTTAGGCGATCCCATGGAACGGAACGAATGCACAACCTGAGTATCTCCTTCGTTATCCAAGACAAGACAAGACAAGAGACATTTATTGACACATGCACCAATTGGCACAGTGAAATTTGTGGTCACCATACAGCCATACGAATAAAAAGGAGCACAGAACACGATAGTTTTTAACATAAACATCCCCACACAGCAGAAGTTTCCCACTGCGAGGGAAGGCACCAAAGTTCAGTCCTCCCCCTCCTTGATGTTCTTTGATGTTCACCGTGGCCGCGGCCTCCCGAGCCCCCCGCAGTCACCGCAACGGTGGCCCGTCTTTCAGGCCCTCCCGCCGGGATGACGGAACTCCGACGTCGGAACGGAAGAACATCCCCAGCGGCCCGGACCTCCGAATCGGCCATCTCCCACCAGAGACCGCGGCTCCCGAGGTCGATAGGCCAAGCTGGGCTGAGATTCATGCCGCAGCCCGCGGCATGGGATCCCAGGACTCCGTGATGTTGGAGTCAGCGCCGCCCGCGGCTGGGAGCTCCGCAAACCACAGCTCCACGATGTTGAAGCAGCAGGCCCAACATTCCGGAGCTTCAAACGGCGATCCAGGTAGGAACGGCCTCGCCAATCCAGTTGCTAGGCCGCAAGGGAGGGGGCGAGGACATGACTCGGAGAATAATCGCATCCACACCAGGAAGTGACTGGGAAACAGTTTCACCCTTGCCTTACCCACCTCCCCCCACATAAAAATGCTAGGAAACTCCAACACATAATTTTTAAACAGACTAAAAAATAAAAAAATAAAAAAACAGACAGACTGTAGGCAGAGACTGCCATCATGCAGCGCCCCCAGTGGCCATCGCAGAAATAAACGTTTGTCTGATTGTGGCTGCACTATTTTCTTCCGCGACCCTACTTACATGTCCATTTAGAAATTTAGAAATAGAAAATAGAAACTCACGAGTATGGTGAGTGCCTTTGTGTTTTGTTCTGGATTCTAAATATCTTTATGAATAATTTGAAATGGCACCTTATTATATCTCTTTTGACTCCTCCCATTTCCTCCAAACACAAGGCCTAGCTATGGGCACACGCATGGGCCCCAGCTACGCTTGCCTCTTTGTCGGGTACGTCGAACAATCCTTGTTCTCGGCGTACCAGGGCCCCATCCCCGACCTCTACCTCCGTTACATCGACGACTGCTTTGGTGTCACCTCCTGCACCCACACACAACTGACTGACTTCATCCATTTCACCACCAACTTCCATCCGGCACTCAAATACACTTGGACCATTTCCGACATTTCCCTACCATTCCTTGACCTCACCATCTCTATTGCAGGTGATACACTCCTGACCGACATCCACTACTACCTGGACTACTCTTCCTCCCACCCTGCTTCCTGTAAGGACTCCATCCCCTATTCCCAATTCCTCCGTCTACGCCGCATCTGCTCCCAGGATGAGGTGTTCCACACCAGGTCATCACAAATGTCCTCATTCTTCAGAGAACGTGGATTCCCCTCCCCCACTATAGATGAGACTCGCACCAGGGTCTCCTCCATACCCCGCAACACTGCCCTCTCTCCCCATTCCCCCACTCGCAACAAGGGCAGAGTCCCCCTGGTCCTCACCTTTCACCCCACCAGCCGGCAAATACAACACATAGTCCTCCGCCAGTTTCGCCACCTCCAACGTGACCCCTTCACTCGCCACATCTTCCCATCTCCCCCCCTGTCTGCCTTCCGCAAAGACAGCTCCCTCCGCAACTCCCTTGTCAATTCTTCCCTTCCCTCCCGCCCTACCCCTTCCCTGGGCACTTTCCCTTGCAACCGCAAGAAATGCTACACTTGTCCCTTCACCTCCCCCCTCCACTCCTTTCAGGGAGCCAAGAAGTCCTTCCATGTCCGACAGAGGTTCACCTGCACCTCCTCCAACCTCATCTACTGCATCTGCTGCTCCAGATGCCAGATGATCTATATCGGTGAGACCAAGCGGAGGCTTGGCCATCGTTTCGCCGAACACCTCTGCTCGGTCCGCATTAACCTACCCGACCAAGGCTCAGCACTTCAACTCCCCCTCTAATTCCGTATCCGACCTCTCGGTCCTGGGCCTCCTCCACGGCCAGAGTGAGCAACACTGCAAGTTGGAGGAACAGCACCTCATATTCCACTTGGGGAGTCTGCATCCTCTGGGCTTGAACATTGAATTTTAACCCTTGCTGTCTCCTCCCCTTCCCACCTCTCCCTCAGCCCTCGGGCCCTGGCATTCCCTCTCTCTCTATCTCTCCCCCACCCTAGTCGCACTAGCTTCTCATTTTCACACTACAAACAGCTTACAATGGCTTGTTCCCTTTATCATCGATACTTTTTTGCGTATCTTTCATTAATTGTTCTTTATCTCTCCACATCACCATCTATATCTCTCGTTTCCCTGATCCCTGACCAGTCTGAAGAAGGGTCTCGACCCGAAACGTCGCCTATCTCCTTCGCTCCTTAGATGCTGCTGCACCCGTTGAGTCTCTCCAGCCTTTTGTGTACCCTCGATTCTCCAGCATCTGCAGTTCCTTCTTTAACACCTTATTATATTGCAATGGTTTAACTTGAGGTTGCACATCTAATTTTACTTTTTACATATCATTTTCCATTTCATATACCAGTAAATGATCACGTTTCACAGAACAGAAAGATATTACATGTGTATAGATATAGATGCTGCTGCACCCGCTGAGTTTCTCCAGCCTTTTGTGTACCCCAGAAAGATATTACATGCTCGTTTTGCAATGGCATATCAAAGTTGCACTTTCAAGGTGAGTTTACATCTCTTTATATATGATTCATGTCGTATGTTGAGAATGTATAATGTTTGTCATTTCTCGTGCTGCTTTAAAATAGGAACAGTATTTTATTTGAGTTAATTGAGCGAACCTAGTGAACCCTTTTTGGTTGAATTATCAAAGGCCATCGGAAAGGTTAAGCTTGTCTTTATCCTTTGTGAAATACTGAGATGAGACAATTGAATTTGCAGCAGAACAGATTGTCTCACTGGGTGTCTGAATACTCTGTACTTTGCGAGCCTTTGGCAGTGTCTAAATATTGCGTAAGCAAGCTAAGTTCATCTCGTCAGAAAATACTCAAAATATATTAGAAACATAGAAACACAGAAAATAGGCCATTCAGCTCTTTGAGCCAGCACCACCATTCAATATGATCATGGATGATCATCTCAAAAATATCAGTCATGTTCCTGCTTTCTCCCTATATCCCTCGATTCCATTAGCCCTAAGAGCTAAATATAACTCTCTCTTGCATTCATCCAATGAATTGGCCTCCACTACCTTCTGTGGCAGAGAATTCCACAGATTCACAACTCTGCGTGAAAAAGTTTTTCCTCATCTCAGTCCTAACTGGCCAACCCCTTATTCTTAAACTGTGACACCTGGTTCTGGACTCCCGCAACATCGGGAACATTTTTCCTGCATCTAGCCTGTCCAATCCCTTAAAATGTTTATATTTCTATAAGCTCGCCTCTCATCCTTCCAAATTCCAGTGAGTATAAGCCCTGTTGACCCATTCTTTCATCATATGTCAGTCCTGCCATCCCGGGAATTAACCTGGTGAACCTACACTGCACTCCTTCAATAGCAAGAATGTCCTTCCTCAAATTATGAGACCAAAACTGCACACGATACTCCAGGTGTGGTCATTGACAATGTGGTAGGAGAAGATACATTTAGAAAAAGAGCCTCCTACAAAGTACAGACTTAATGTATTTATTTTGTCCAATCAGCAGCAAAACGGATGTTGGCTTCAAAGATTAATGTTAATACTGTTTAATATTTCCAGTAAACAGTTCGAGATGATCTAATTCCATGTGTGAAGTCAGGTGATAATGTTTCTTATGGATGGGAAGCATAAAACTCACCTGTAATCCTCTGCACTACACCTTTGAAAGATCCACTGCCCACTCTGGTGTTAGTCTCACTCGTGACAAATACAGTAGACTTCAAGTAACCCTTGCATCGCCTCTCTCTGTGTCTCTCCACCACCCTAGTCGTCGTACCACTTTCATTATTGCCTGTTGAGCTTCACCATATAACTCGTTATCACCTACCACACAGCCAACAATGGACCATTGTGGGCTCCACTTTTCCTTGATCATCGTTGTTTTCAGCATATCTTCCATTCATGTGTTCTATTTACCTTCTTTATCTCTCATTGCCCTCTCAATATGAAGAAGGGACCCGAAACATCATCATTCGTTTTCTCCAGAGATGCTGCCTGAACCGCCGAGTTACTCCAGCTTTTTGTGTCTATCTTGGAGCCTATTTTTACTTTGAGCTGATTTATAGGAAGGTTAGCTCATCATGACTTTGTGCCTGGTGAAGAGCTAAGCGGGATTCACTTATGGACGTACAGGCGGACAATATCATTGGCCATCTGACAAGCGGAGGAACCCGTGCTGTGTCAGTAGTTACAGCAAATAGAAAATAGAAAATACGGCAACAGAATTAGTTGGAGCACAGGAAATTATTTGTTGAATATACTGCACTTATAGAAAGAGAGTGCATTCACAATGTGCCAAGTTTGCATTGGATCGGAATCAGTGAAGCAGCATTAATTGGATTGATGGAGCTTTGAAATGGTGTGTTGTCTACTACCCCCTTTTATGTCACCATTTTTATAGCTACTTTATCTTGGATGGTCAAAAGGCACCCCTGTTTCAAACAGTAACCGTCCTCAATATGTAGGTAAGAGTTCTACGATAAGAAAGTTCTGATTGGTTTTACTAAAGTCACAGTTGCACTGTCCCTTTAAGAGCCAGAAGGAGTAGGCATTCTCTTCCATGTCCCACAAAAATAACCTGGATCATTGCTAGTTTAGTTTATTTTAAAGATACAGCGCGGAAATAGTCCCTTCAGCACACCGACCAGCGATCCCAGCACATTAACACTCTCCTACACACGCTAGGGACAATTTACACTTCTATCAAGCCAATTAATCTACGAAGCTGTATGTCTTTGGAATGTGGGAGGAAACCAAAGATCTCAGAGAAAATCCATGCGGTCACGGGGAGAACATACAAACTCTATACAGACAGCACCCATAGTTAGAATTAACCCTGGGTCTATTTCAATTTTTAAATGTTCTATTTATAGTAGACCTGGACCTTCTCCAACCATCTCCAACACAGCTGGAAAGTTCACATTCCCACGTTAAGGCACTGAAAAGGCCAGCACTATCCACTCAATGAAGCCTTGTGCAGCCACCACAAAGGCTGAAGTCCGGGGAAGTCCCACAGAGGATTGTTCTACAGCAACTGGACACTGAGTGGTTGGGTCCAAGATAACAGCCTCTCAAACACTTTATGGATGGGTTGTTTACAGAGGACATATGAGTGATGTCTGATGCATTCGTAGACAATGTATTGATTTGTTGGAACAACAAATACAAAGAATCATAAAATCATAGAATCATAGAAAATAGGTGCAGGAGGAGGCCATTAGGCCCTTCGAGCCAGCACCGCCATTCAATATGATCATGGCTGATCGTCCGCTATCAATAACCCGTGCTTCCCTTCTCCCCATATCCCTTGACTCCACTAGCCCCGAGAGCTCCATCCAACTCTCTCTTAAACCCATCCAGTGATTTGGCCTCCACTGCCCTCTGTGGCAGGGAATTCCATAAATTCAGAACTCTCTGGGTAAAAAAGTTTTTTCTCAGCTCAGTCTTAAATGACCTCCCCTTTATTCTAAGACTGTGGCCCCTTCTAAGAATGATGTGCACCAATTGCATTTCCTGTATATATTATTATGAATAATGTGTATATACTTGAAATTAATAAATCAGGACAATGGAATTTAAAATACGGGGAAAAGTTGCCAATGGGCATATTTGCGGAGAGTTTTTATGGATAGGAAAGATTCAAAATGACGGTAGACACAAAATGCTGGAGTAACTCAGCAGGTGAGGCAGCATCTCTGGAGAGAAGGAATGGGTGACGTTTCGGCTCGAGACCCTTCTTCTCTCCAGAGATGCTGCTTCACCTGCTGAGTTACTCCAGCATTTTGTGTCTACCTTCGATTCAAACCAGCATCTGCAGTCCTTTCTTACACATGGTTCAAAATGATATCAGTCACATGCAGCCAAATGAGACTAGCCTAAATGAGTTGGGCTGAAGGGCCTGTTTCTGTGCTGTAAGATGCAATAACTCAATATATATTTTTTAATCCAATGGACAAATGAATAATAGGATAAAGAGTACCACTAATTTGCATATCACAAAGTGCTGGAGGAACTCAGCGGGCCAGGCAGCATCTATGGAGGGAACGGACAGATGACGTTTCAGGTGGGGACCCTTCTTCAGACAAATGGAGATGGGGGAGAAAACTGGAAAAGAGAGGTGCCTGGTAAGTGACAGGTGGATACAGATGAGGGGAATGATCGGCAGATGGGTGGAGATAGTGACAGAGGCTAGATGTGAAAACGGGACAAAACGTTGTCAGAGTAGGAAAGAAGGGGAGAGTGAAATGTAAAGCCAGAGGGAGGGATATGAGTGCAAGGGGACAGAGGAGGGGAAAAAAGGGGAATAAAAATAAATATGGGAATAGGGGATGGGAGAGAAGAGTATGGTGTGGTTTGTTGAATGGAGCAGCATGATAGAGGTGATGGGCGAGATGGGTCTGCGTTGGTTTGGTGGACAAGGGATAGAGGTTTGGGGGTATTATATGAAATTGGAGAATTAATTGTTAATGTTGTTGGGCTGTAAACTATCCAGGCAGAATATGAGGTACTGTTCTTACAATTTTTGTGTAGCTTCCCTCTGGCAATGGATACATAGATACATAGATACATCGACAATAGGTGCAGGAGTAGGCCATTTGGCCCTTCGGGCCAGCACCGCCATTCTATGTGATCATTGCTGATCATCCACAATCAGTACCCCGTTCTTGCCTTCTCCCCATATCCCTTGACTCCACAATCTTTAAGAGCTCTATCTAACTCTCTCTTGAAAGGACCCAGAGAATCAGTCTCCGCTGCTTTCTGAGGCAGAGAATTCCACAGCCTCACAACTCTCTGGGTGAAAAAGTTTTTCCTCGTCTCCGTTCGAAATGGCCTACCCCTTATTTTTAAACTGTGGCCTCTGGTTCTGGACACCCCCAACATCGGAGGAGGTCAAAGACATACAGATCAGTATATCAGTATGGGAATGGGAGTTAAAATGTGTTTTGCTTAAGATCGCAGCATCTACAGTCTCCACAAATTAGCATATATTTATTTCAAGTAGAGGTTGCATGAACCAGATGCTTGAATAAAAATCTATAGCCTAGAAATTCTTCAGCATCTGGAAAGCCATGATTAACGTGAAGTGCGCAGGCAGCCAACATGATTTTGTATCAGAATGCAGTGTACGCAATTTCCACAGGAACTTAAGAGCCAGAGAAAAAAAAAATGGCTTGTAGCAGTAAATCATTGGCTTCAAAATGGAAAATAAAACACCTTTTAATAATTCAAATGTACTTCTCTCTGGTGGTGAACTTTTAGTAATTACTTGAACCAAATTAACTGAACATTTTACACAGTTTACATTTCACTTTTAACATTTTAACATTGTACTTCACATTTAACAGTTCACATCTCATTTTATATAGGCACACTTTTTAAGATGGATAGTGCCCAGGGAAAGCCAGAATGGTGCCAAGCAGCATTAAATAGAATAATAAAGATTCAACTGTTTTAAGAGGAAGCTACTTCTGCCTAACTCTGGCGCTTTATATGCAGAGAAGGAAAATGTTGATCACCTTAGACCACCTCATTTTATTTTATCTTGAAACCCTCCCAAAAAAACAGTACGTTGAGCATTAGAAAGAAAATGGTGTCCAATAAAAGTCAACATCTGCTGAGGGAGTGTGACACCAGATTGTCAGTAAACAACTTTCCTGAATCAGATACTACATTTCAGACAATCAGCTCAATTTTGTGCAATTCAGTCTTTTAATCCTATTAATAACTCCCATTACCACTTGTCCCTTTCTTTATACATTCCTAAAGATGTAACCTTCATTTTACTCTCTATCTTTAGCATCTTCTTTCATCCTGCGTCACTGATACTTTTTTTTCCTCATTCATTCTTTCCTCTCCTCCAATTTATCCTGGGGTGATAGAGTCTCACAGCATGGCAATCCTTACACCCACTGTGTCCCTGCAAAGCATCAAGTAGCTGTCTACACTAGTTCTATTTCTCAGCCCTGGACCTGCAGCCATCCTTTCCAAGGTGTTTCAAGAGCTCAACTGAAAACGTCTTAAATATTGCCAGCATGCCTACCTCCACAGTTGTGGGTTGCAAATCTCAGCCACCCTCTGGGTGAAAACATTCTTCCTCAAATCCTCTTTTACTGCTTAACTTATCTCTGCTAAAGGGAAAAGTTCCAAATTATCTACACTATCTGTGCCTCTCATAACCATATATATCTCAATCTGGTCCTTCCTCAACTTTATCCATTCCCTAGAACAAAAATATACCCTTTTCAGTCCCTTTCCTCAAAGCTTAAATATTCCACACAGGGCAACATTCAGGTGAATCTCCCCCCTCCATCCCCCCCCACCCCCCCACCCTGCTCTTCCCCTTTCATCCCATTCCCCATTTATTTTGCAACTTAAAACATTTTTTTTTTAATTTTCATTTCTCCCACTTCTCATGAATGACATCAGCCTGATATGTTAACTATTTTTCTCACCGTTACAGATGCTGATTCTTGGCAAGGATATATCCATTTAGGTGTCTGACTTGGTAGATATTTCCAACATATTTTTTAGCTTTAGATTTAGGTTTAATATCGTCACGTGTACTGGGATACAATGAAAAGCTTTGTTTTGCATGCTATCCAAACAGCTCAGATATAGTATAATTAAATACAATCAAGTCAAACTCAAGTACAATAGATAGGGCAAAGGGAAGATACCAAGTGCAGAATATAGATCTCAGTATTCGAGTGCATCCATTCCATTGATAAAGTCCAATGTCTACGATGAGCCAGAGGTGAATTGGACAACAGAGGGGAAGAAATTGCTCCTCAATCTGGTGGTGTGTGCTTTCAAGCTTCTGTATCTTCAGCCAGATGAGAGCGGGGAGAAGAAGGAATGGCCAGGGTGGGACAAGTCTATAATTATGTTGCCTGCTTTTTGAGGCAGCGTGAAGCAGTGGGACGTTTGGTCTGCGTGGTTTGTTCTGCTTTCAGTTCTTCTGTGGGTGTCCATTTTTTGAGTTTGGATCTTCTGTGCTGCTGAAGTTTACGGACCTACTAAAAATGACTTTGACTCATGATATCTATTCTACTGGGGGAACTCTTCTGTATGGTGATGTTTATTCTATTGGAAGGAACTATTTCTCTAATCCAATTATGATATTGACATGGCAGCAGCTGTGCAGTGTTTCATATTTTATATGCAGCCAAATTAAATTTGCACGAAAAAGGTCATTTTCTAAAATTTCAGAACCTGTACAATGGCAGATCTATATTGAAGTTGATGGTTGAGTGATTTTAATTTGATAATATCGACCTGAAAGTGACCTGTATGCTTAAAATTTAATCACACAACTATAAAGTATGTCTGTAATAAAATAATATCTATCTTGCACAGATGGTTAATTAATACTATTTCATAAGTTTCACATAGCATGACTTTTATGCAGGAACTCAAATTGTGTATAGATTATGGTAATGTGGAACATGGTTCCTTTTTATGACTGATTTCATGATAATGGCAAGTGAAAAAATTTCCAGAATGATTAATTTTTCATTTGGTTAACACTGTATTCATTTCAAAGAGCACAGATCAGAGAATAAATAGTAGGGCGCTGTTCCTTTTTGAGGTCTGATATTTAGTGATAATCATAAATCGTGGACTTGTTGAGAATTATGTTTATGTTTCTTCACCCTAATTGTGCTCGTGCTTCCCAGTAGCAGTGGAAATTATTTCACTCGGCATTTGAATCACTTTGTCTTTCAGCATTCTCTATCTTCTCTGAGGGATCTTTGATGCTGACAGGGTGACGACATTATGTTCTAGCCACAGTGAGTCAGACAGTGTATCCTTTCCTCATGTCTCTCACCATTTCATCTGACCTTTTTAAAGATGTATGGTATTCCCAGCTAATGAGACACACTTGGCCTGACCAGCAATTCTGCACGAACGCAAATGTAACTGTCTTCATATTAGGCTCATAGCACATTATGTTATCCTTAGTGTTGGAAGACATAAAAGCAACAGAGGGAGATCACTGAACTCAACACAGCCTTTGCCTGTTAATAAGCATACCTTAAAGTTTAAATAGAAGAGGTCAGTTCATCATAATAATCACACATTGAAATTCATAGTTCAACTGCAATATTTTTCTGAGTTACCAGTTGCCTTCAGGCCCTTTTGCCTACTGTTTCCTTATCAAAACCATCCAACTGAGTTTATTGATGCTGTAAGCAAGGGGATGTGAATAATGAAAATTGTTATAAGGTTAAATCGATGACTAAGGTCCTCCTCCCATGATTCTGTTTAGTAGCTTTTTGTGAAAAAGTTACCCAGCTGTGAGTAATGATTCAGTAATGACCTTTTTTCTCGATTCCATCTCTGAAAACAAACATTTGGCCATGGAAGCTAAAAATCTTACAATAGTATCAATTTAGGTTTATTGTGAGAATTATTAATTTTGTTCAATTAATATTATTTAGATTTGAATCCCTTAAAGAGAGTAACTGCAATTAACGGAATATTTAGCTTTTTGCTCATTTTGCACATATGGTATTTTTGGACATAAATGATCTTTTTTAAATGATTCTTTGTTTTTATTTTACTTTACATTTGTATGCAAGTTGACTCTGTTTTTCTTGAAATTTTAATATGCACTTCCCCATTGTATAAATTTATGTTATAAATATGTGATACATCTGTTGATTGTGGCCATCTCTTGTAACTTCATGGTTCTCCAATTCCACTTTGAATATAAATAAATGTTTACATTGAACTGTATATTAGTTTTGTTACTTTCACATAAGAAGAAAGTACTGCTTTGCCTCAGTTTTACTTGAATTATATTTATCAGTAGTTTCTTGTTGACAATGGCACTGATGCACAGTATTATACAATTCATCAGTGTGATTTTTCTTTTCCATGATTAAGACAAAACATTCAAGTTGTCCAACAACTTTAGGCTGTGCACACCACACGAAAGAAGAAGAAGGTACACGAGAGAGAGACTGATAATTTACTATCCATAAGACATCGACTATTAAATCCTTCTTGCTGGCAGAATTCTGCCATTTACAGCAAATCTTTTCACAATGAATTTTGCTCACATTGTCTGGTACAGTGTTTTTTGTGTAATGGTATGCACCAATATGCTGTACCGGCACCTCCATAAAGTTAAAAACTAGACTGATGTGTAACAGACAATAGCGTTGCATAAACTGTTACACGGATACCTGTACCTATTTGTCTACCATTGAAGCATTGGTCTAGTGTGATAGAAAATAAAGTATAAAGTATAAAGTGGCGGCGCTGCCCAAGCAGCTGCGGCTCGCCTGCAGTCTGTCTGTCTTTTTCTTTTGTTAGTTTTTTTTTGTCTTGTTGGATGTATGTATTAGCTTATTTTTAGTTGTGTATGTGTGGGGGCGGGAGGAACTTGTCTTAGTCTCTTTCGTTCGGGGGGATGCGACGTTTCCTTTGTCGTATCCCCATCTCCGTCTGCGCTGAGGCCTAATCGCGGAGCTGGCGGCCTCCAACTGGAACCAAACTCGAGGCTCGTGATGCAGAGCCAGGACTCACCATCGCGGGGCTGGCCGACTTCGGGGCTGTGGTGGCGCTGTGGCAGCGGCCTGACTTCGGAGCCTTGGAGGCTTCTGCCGTGGGCCCAGTGGACGACAACATCAGGAGCTCGCAGGTTCCAGGTTGGTGACCGATTCTCCGGAGCTCCCGCAACAGCTTCATCCATTGGACTGGAGGGTGTAGCTTCGTCCGCCCCGGGCCGCGGAGTTTGAATCGGCCCGTTCACGGAGCACGGATTCAGCCGCGGGACTTACCATCACCCGGCGGGGGGCCCAACATCGAAAGCCTGGATCGCCTCAACGCAGAGGGAGAACAAGGAAGGAAGAGGCAAGGACTTTAAGACTTTTGCCTTCCATCACAGTGAGGAGGTGTCTGGTAGACTCACTGTGGTGGATGTTAAACTGTGTTCATTGTGTGTTCTGTTATTTTATTTTCTGTCATGACTGCAAGGTATGAAATGTTTCCATAATTTACTACTGTAAAAGCAAATAATTCCATCTTCATTCCCTTTGTTGTGGAAAATACATTTAATTATAAGCGGTTTTCCTACAAAGATTTTCATTTGAGACAGTATGACTGGTTGAGCCCATAATAACAAACATTGTAGTCAGTCACATTTAGTAATGCACACCTTTGTCAATTGATTCGTTATTTGTAGAAATCGAGTTATCTATGTCATTGGCCAATGTATCTGACTTCCATTCTTATTAGCACTTAACAAATTGTTTTACTGACTCTCTTGGTGTGAGAAATGTATTTATTTTTAAGAAAAGTTTCCTATATCAATAAAAAATAGACAACTATCATGAGGGTTATATTTCCTTGCACCTACAATATGTTATCCAAGTCAGGAAATTTAAAGGTAAAAACTAAATTACAGGCAATACTTAGCAGTCCAGCCAACATGAGCGAAGAGATGAACTGTAATAATTCTTCAGGTCAGTGCCCTCTCATCAATACTAGGGAAAGTTAAAAAGCAAACATGGTTTTGGTTTCAGTGTAGAGAGAAAAAAGACAATGTCTACAATAGGGTGGAGACCAAGAGAGACTGAATGAGACAAAGGTGAGGCAGCTGGCTGACTGGATGCTTGTTAATCATAGCTATTAATAATGGCTGGGAATAGAGACACAGGAAACAATGCTGGAAACAGTGAGAATCAAAACACAGCAGTAGTTCAAAAAATGAAATCAATTCAAAAGCAAACTAGAAAAGTTGGTTGTCTTAAATAGAACAAAACACCACGCGAACAAGTCCTTCGGCCCACAATGAAAGGGCAGCATGGTGGCGTAGTGGTAGTGTTGCTGCCTTACAGCACCAGAGACCTGGGTTCGATCCTGGTTACGGGTGCTGTCTGTACGGAGTTTCACATATTCTCCCCGTGACATGTTTGCTCCATCCAGGGCAAGGATAGTGTTCCCCTTGACCTTATCTTCCAAACCATTGGCATCCACGTTGAACAGATCATCCTCTGTAACTGTGACCACCTTCAATGTGATGCTGGCACCACCAGTGACACACGTGCTCCACTCCCTTTCTGCACTCCAAAATATAGCGTTCACTGTCACTGTTTCCTATTTTTAAACTTACGAGACTTTGTGAATTTTTCCTCCTTTGAATATAACAACTTTAGGGAAACAAAGAATACTATACCCGTCTCATTTAGCACTCGATAAATTTGGACCTGCAAGATGTAGACTCCGTTCTTTAATTAAGTTGGAGAGCTTATTCAATATTACAGAGATACAGAAGTATGCTAAGTACTTAACAAAGGCAACAGGTGCACAGTGAGACTTGGCTGTGGCAGTTTAGGAATTCCAAACTCCCAGGACATTGTTTTTCATCCTGGTTCTGATCTATTGACTGTAATCTATCTTCCTCCTCTCCATGTACTGATGATATCTGCTAGCTCGTTCCTTTTTGCACTCAACAAGTCTAATGTTCCACACATACACCCAAATGGATATATCCTTGGCAAAAGTCAGCATTGAGCAATTCATATATTATCAACCTTCCAATATAACAAAATCATACAATGGACTTTTAAAGCAGCTTTTCCACCATGTCTTGCGGTTATAGTTTACATCATAATAAGACAAGACAAGAAAAGTTACCAATACCAGATTAAATAATAAATTATAGTGTATTTGAATCCTACAAACTTTACAGATTTAGTCTAGCAGAGTGTTAGTGGAAACAAAAATATTCTCCATACAGATGCTGCCTGACCTGCTCTGTATTTCCAGTGGTCTCTTTCATTTCAGATTGCCAGCAAGTGTAGTTTTAGCATTTCATTTTCTTCTCTCCTTTGTTCAATTTATCTCCTATTTCTAGACGGATAAGATGAGATTAACTACCCTCCTCAGCTCTCTCTCTCTCTATCTCAGCCTACCCCACCATCCTTTCCATCAACACCAGCATTCACGTCCACTTGGTCTCCATGTTGTCTCCCCACTCCTCCCCTTTTCAGGCAACATACAACTTCCGAAAACTAACCTCCTTATTCCAAAGAAAGTAATTGATCTGAAACCATGATCGCATTGAATGGCGGTACTGGTTCGAAGGGCCGAATGGCCTACTCCTGCACCTATTTATTGTCTATTGTCTATTGTCTATTGAAACTTTAATTTTGTTTCTCAATCTACAGATATTGCCTGACCCACTGAGTGTCACCAGCGTTGTTGTTTTAATTTGTGGTGTGGAATTCATTTGCCACAGGAAGGTTGCAAGGCCAAGAATTTTAAGGCAGAGATAGATAGATTTTTGATTAGTACAAGTGTCAGAGGTTATGGGGAGAAGGCAGGAGAATGGGGTTAGGAAGGAGAGATCGATCAGTCATGATTGAATGGCGGAGTAGAATTGATGGGCTGAATGGCCTAATTCTACTCCTATTCATTATGACCTTACGAATTTCAGATTTCTAGTCTTACAGTTTTTGGCTTTCAATCAATCCGATATATACTGTGAACTGATATTTTTATGGAAGAAAGATACTAATTAAACCAACGTTGAGGCAAGTAATTGTAATATATCAATACCAATTAAAACTGCTTTTATGCTGAACTTTGGCCTCTTAAACCACGTGTAAGAAGGAACTGCAGATGCTGGTTTAAACCGAAGATAGACACAAAAAGCTGCAGTAACTCAGCGGGACAGGCAGCATCTCTGCAGAGAAGGAATGGGTGATGTTTCGGATCAAGACCCTTCTTCAGACTTGTTAGGGATAAGGGAAAGGAGAGATATAGACGGTGATGTGGAGAGATAAAGAACAATGAATGAAAGTTATGCAAAAAAGTAAAGATGATAAAGGAAACAGGCAGTTAACAATGGCTTTATCATGCAACATTCCTTTATCATCATTATTCTAACTTTTGTGTCTAGCCTCTTAAACTATATCAGACAGTTTGTTAAACTAAACCTGTCATATTTTTGGACTGGTAGCTCAGATGACACATCATTCAGTGAGTCATACTGACGATCACTGTCTTATTACGTGCCTGATTAAAATCTTAAATCCTCAATAGCATGACCTAATTTCTTCTCCTCCACCACTCCCCTACTATCCCGTGACCCCACCCCACCCCACCATGATTTTATAGTGTCTTTATGTATATGGTCTCAAACCATACATACATGTAGTTAGTCGATAGTGAAGGCACTGTGATACACTTGTGATGTTAACTAATTGAACTGAACAGGTATATCCACTTTGACCTGCGTTCTCAGGAAGATAATATAAAGGATCTATTAATACTAATGTGAGTCACTTTGGCCATTTGATAGGACACTACCCAATTATATGTATCAGTTTTCCAAACAGTATTTGTTACTCAGTTTAAAAGTAAATAAGAACAAAGGCGGCAATTGTTCTCGACACTATGGGAGTTAAGTAGGACGCTACTGGAAAGCAGGTGCAGGGGTTGCGAAGGCTTGCCTTGCCTTCTGCGTCTATTATACTTATAACAACACAGATAAAGAGCATTTGGCTTATTGGGTGCCAGGACTCCCATGATAGGAATCCAATTTGACCCCTTGTCTCCCCGTACTTTGCAACTTGTTCTCTTTCAAACAGGTCCACCAGCTCCCCTTTGATAGTTTTTTGCCATTTACCTACACTGAGGGCTAATTTTCAGTTTCCCATCTTTAAGACATGGAAGGAAACTGGAGCATTTGGTGTAAACCAACATTTGGGGTCACAGGGAGAACATCTAAACTGTGTACAGAAAGCACCCATAGTCTGACCAAGCCCAGGGTCCTGAAGCTATGAGACAGCAATACAACCTGCTGCATCACCGATGCAGTCCATTGCAGGGGCACATTATGTTTGTAATAAAAAGGAACTGCAGATGGTTGTTTATGCCTAAAATAGACATAAAATGCTGGAGTAACTCGGTGGGTCAGGCAGCGTCTCTGGAGAGATCATAAGATCAATTTCCATGATGGAGCAGCATCAGTTCAATCAAGTCAAAGTCAAGTCAAAAGAGTTTATTGTCGTGTGTCCCTGACAGGACAATTACATTCTTTCTTTGCATAGCACAACAGAACATAGTAGGCATTGACTACAATTATATGCTTGAATACACACATTAATCAATAAATTAATAAAGTGCAAATAACAGATGGAGGGGTATTAATGTTCAGAGTTTTGTCCGAGCCAGGTTTAATAGCCTGATGGCTGTGGGGAAGTAGCTATTCCTGAACTGGGTTGTTGCAGTTCCTCAGGCTCCTGTACCTTCTACCCGAAGGTAGCAGGGAGATGAGTGTGTGGCCAGGGGGGTGTGGGTCCTTGATGATGCTGCCAGCCTTTTTGAGGCAGCATCATCAGCCACAGTTCTTAAATGCAGCCAGCACAATCTGGAAGGAATGGTGCTATTTTCCTGCCACTGCTAATGGAAGCCATTCCACAGTTCACTGGGAGATCACGAGTGAGAGCGGTGCCCCAGTCATGCGATGCGATTTGATGGGGCCTTGGATGCGGAAGAGGTCCATTTCCCGTACGGATCCACAAAGGCAACCAAGCCGTAGTGAGACGAGTTAACAAACACAGTCAGAGAGAGGAGTCATGTTCCAACGATACTGAAGTATTGCTGCAAAAATGTTTACTGGCATTGAAGAGTGTCACCCTCAGACCTAGCACCATGCACTGTAGCAAGTACTGCAGACCAATCATTCACCTCTCAGCAATCACATAGTGTACCTAAAGGGCCTGTCCCACTTTCACGACTTAATTCAAAACCTCTGCCAAGTTTAAAGGACCTAAAAAAAAAATCAAGATCGTGGTAATATACGAACTCCTACAACCTTCCACGACTATGTTCACGAACTCCTACGAGCTGCTACGAGTATGTCTACGAATTCCCATGACTATTTCGATGCCCTCTTTACGAGTAAAAAGTTGCAATTTCTTTCATCCCGACCATTTTTTTACTCATGGACATTTTTTATCGGGCTGGAAAAAACGTCCCGACTTACTGGATGCCACAGGTACCTATGGCTAGCATAACGAGCCGCTACGATATATCTACGAACTCCTACGACCTCCTACGGACTCGTCACGAACATTCTGCGAGTTTGAATCAAGGAGAAAACACAAGAGAATTTGTGAATTACCTCGTGAAAGTGGGACAGGCCCTTAATCCTCACGTACACGAAAATAACCCCCACACTGTTGCAATAAGACTCACATAAACACCTCTCATCTTTCACACATTTCCAGCTATTCAACCATTGAGACACCTCCAGCATATATCGCTTTCTCTTTCTGAGAAAGTTACTGGTCATCAATCCAGGAACTGCCACTGTCCATAGGTGGCAAGGGTGCAAAGATGATTGGAGATGATAATATGCTCATACCTATCTCTCCTTCTTGCATTTGACCTGCATCTACATATGAGGAAAAACCTCTTCACCCAGGGAGTTGTGGAATCTGTGGAATTCTCTGCCGCAGAAGGCAGTGGAGGCCAATTCACTGGATGTTTTCAAGAGTGAGAGTTAGATATAGCTCTTCGGGCTGATGGAATCAAGGGATATGGGGAGAAAGCAGGAACGGGGTACTGATTTAGGATGATCAGCCAATCATATTGAATGGTTCAAAGGGCCGTATGGCCTACTCCTGCATCTATTTTCCATGTTTCTATGTTTCTATGTTACTTGTAACTCATCCCACAATATCTTCTCTATTACATTGCTCCAGAGGCTAGAAGCATGCAGCTTGATGTCCTCATCTCCTCACTTAGCTTAACATTAATCAAGTGTAGTTTCCCTTTCAGCCAATCACTCTGATAGCTGGCTAGCTCCCCATTAATTGATCTAGTAGTCACAGGCTCCAAATCAGACACCAACAGTCCACTAACAAAAATAGAAATATCAAAATAACTCAACCAGTCAAGCAGTTCTGGGGAAAGAGAAACAGTTAATGTTAAGAAGACACAAAGTGCTTGAGTAGCTCAACAAGTCAGCAGCATCTCAGAAGAACATGGATGGGTGACAATTCGTGCACAAAATACGACACAGAGTGCTGGAGTAGCTGAGTAGGTTGGGTATCATCCATGTTCTCCTAAGATCTTGCATGGCCCACTGAGCTACGCCAGCATCCAGTGTCTTCTTTTGTAAACCTTCATCTGCAGTTCCTTATTTCTACGAAGCAGTTAATGTTTCTGGTGCATGACCTTTCCTCAGCACTGATTGATTTTTTCATTCCACAGATGCTGTTTGACTGGCTGAGTTCTTCCAGAATTTCTACTTTTGTTTCGGACTCCAGAACCTACAGTTTTATTTGTTTTCCACTAACACCCTGCTAGAAGAAGCCTGCATGCAATTAGTTGCCCGGCCTGGGATAAAGGGTGACCCACGTGCCAGCTTCCTGGACCATGGAGTCACACAGATGTTGTGCTGTAGTGCAAACTATATTGAGAACTTTGCTGGGGCAGGGGACATGAAGCTTCTGTCTTGATAACGCTCTTGTCTTATTGGGATAGAGATACAACAAGGATACAAGGATACAAAGGACATTTATTATCACATACACCAATTGATGTAGTGAAGTTTGACTTGCCATTGCAGTACACGAATAAAGATAAGACACAACATTAAAGAATTTAACAATAAACATAAAAACAACCCCCCCCCCCCCCACAATGGTTCCCACAGTGGGGGAAGGCAGCAAAGTCCAGTCCAGATAGACTTGAGCCAATCAGCAACTGACGTAAAATAACTCTTGAGGAATGAAGACATTGTCTCTTTATTAGTGATGTGATGCAGCTTTGCTGGCAAGGCGAGTGGCAAATGATGGCCCCTAGTTTCCTCTTCCTGAACAGCAGCTCCCCTTGTGACATTTCCACAGTGCAGCTGCGTAAGGCATCCCAGGATTTTGACCCGGTGACCACGGAGCAAAGGTAGTATATTTCCAGATCAGATGTGACTTGGCGAAGAATTTGTAACCGGTGGTGTGGAGAGCACAACAGTCCAGCAACAAATTGTGACACGTATAACACTAATGTGATTGAAACATGGAATCCCATCAATCACAATTTAGCAGCTGAACTGATTTAATAGAATTATGTCAGAAATGTGCACCTGCAGTGTGCAGAGCACTTTCCTGGTAATCCAGCAACCCCAGCACTGAACCAATGGATGCTCTAGAGGCTGATGTCCCACCCATTATTTTTACCAACAGAAATTAAAGCTCTCAGATGAGAATTTTTCAGGTAATACTGTAGTTTAAAATGAGTAAAATATCATGTTAAAGACTGAGAGTAGATTCCAACAAATATAAGAAAATACATTTTAATTTCAAGAAATAGATTTGATCAATGTAATGTTGGTGATTACAACATAGTGCACTTAAAAATGCTGGGATGTTATGAATCTTTTCAAAGACCATTTCACGGTATATTTTGGCATCATTGTCTCATACCTGGGATGCATTATCCAATTGTCCCAGAACTGTGTTTTTTTTTTTGTTTGTTTTTGTTAAATATTTTTATTATAGAAACATAATTATGAAAATTACAATGTTTTACATAAACGAAAATACATCATTATATACTTTCATAATATTAATAATATTGATATTATTACTAATATTAAAATTTAGGACTGTATGCTTCTATACGCTTTTTAAATTATTTTTTATAAAGTGGGAAAAGATGGAGCTAAATAATGAAGAAAATATGAAAGCGAATGGAGTATTAATCATTAATCCGTCATTGGAGATATAGGCATGATTTATTATATATATTTCTTCATCCATTCTAATATTCAGGCCTCAGTCAAGCCCTCGTACCGAGCCGTTATGACTCTGTAAATATTCAATATATGGAGACCATTTTCCTCCGTGCCGACCAAGAGATCTAACCTGCCCATTAGGACAAGCCTCAATCTCTCCAGATAAAGAGTCTCCGACATTTCTGTATTCCACATTTGATTGTAGGGATGTAGGGCCTTTCCAAAATTTTAATATTAATTTTTTCCCAATTATTAACCCATAATCAATAAAAATTCTTTGATTTGTTGTTACTAATTGTTCTGTTTCCAATATTCCTAGTATTATTAGCTTTGAATCAGGTATCAAAGTTATATTAACAACTTTCGAAATTATCTAAATATTTCAATCCAGAATTTTGTAATTTTATACAGTTTATAAATGAATGTGACAAATTGGCTTCTAAATGTTGTCATTTATCACATATAGGAGATACTTTTGGGAACATATTATGTAATTTGGATTTTGAATAATATAGTCTATGTAATATTTTTAAACTGTATAAGAGAGTGTTTAGCATTTAGCGAACAATGATGTATATGTTGTAACTATCATCCCATACTTCTGGTCTAATAGTTTGGCATAATTCATTTTCCCCAAGATTGTCTATGTATTTCTGTTGATGGAGCATCACCTTCCAATAAGATGTTATATATATATGAAATCATTTTTTCTGTATTCGGATGTTTATTCAAACATTCATCTAATATTTTTGTCTTTCTATTTCTGAGTTCTTGCGTATTTGCTTTAACATAATCTCTAATTTGTAAATATCTAAAGTAATCTTTAGAGTGTAGTCCATAAATTTGTTGTACGTCTTGAAATGAAAGGAAAGAGTTTTCCCTATAGAGATCACCGATCTTAATAATTCCATTATTTTTCCATTGTAAAAAAGCTTTATCCATCATTGAAGGTTTAAACGTAACATTATTTACAATGCTAAGAGATAGTGTATAGATTTTAGTTTTAATGTTTTCTTTATTTGTTTCCAAATACGTATTCCACTTCCTATTATTGGGTTATCACTATAAGTTTTCTTAGCTAGATTAATATTAGCGAATATTATAGAACTAATTTCAAAAGGAGAACAATCTTCTTTTTTCCATATTTAACCAAGTTGGTTGGTTATCTATTTCTTCTAACCAAAAATTCATATTTTTAATGTTAACTGCCCAATAATAAAACATAACATTTGGTAGAGCTAGACCTCCGTTTATTTTTGATTATACATAAATGTTTTTTGTTTATTCTATGGCACTTATAATCCCAAATGAAGTTAGTGACTAAGGAGTCCACCTTTTTAAAGAAATTTTTAGGGAGATATATCGGGATTGATTGGAAAAGGTATAATAATTGTGGAAGAAACACCATTTTTTATCATATTAATTTTGCCTATCATTGAAATAGGTAACGTTTTCCAATATTCTTATTTAATTTGTTCAATAATAATGGGAAATTAGCTTTAAATAATGAGTCAATTCTTTTTGTTACGAAAATTCCAAGATATTTAATTTTTTCATTTGTTATCTTAAAAGGGAATTGTTGTAATATGTGTAAATTGTTTACCGTTTATTGGCATAATTCACTTTTATTCCAGTTAATACTATATCCTGAATAGGATCCAAATTCAGTTATTAATTTTCACAAATTACGAATACTAGTTTCTGGTTTTGTGATGTAAAGTAACACATCATCCGCATATAAAGAAATTTTATTTTTAGTGTCTCTAGTATCGTATCCATATATTTCTGGATGTGATCTCACCTTCAGAGCTAGCGGTTCTATTGCCAGTGCAAACAATAAAGGGATAAAGGACAACCTTGTCTACAACTCAAGATAAATTGAATTTAGGATTCAAAAACTTTTCCTCTCTTAATCGGTTCATTAATACCTTTAACATTCCAACTACAAAACGTTATTCCCTCATTCCCTATATTTATTTTTGAGTCTTGCATCTTTTGACTATGGAGGTCTGCAATAGAGTCTATGGTTCAGCACATCAGACCCGACCTTACACCCGAACATCGAATAGATGAATTTTAAGTCTCGTGCATGTCTCTCACGTATATATCCCCATTGATCCAATATATAACTCCATTCAAATTGAAAAATACCATAATAGATTATATGAGAAAAGAACAAAGGATAGATTAAGACTTCCGGTGGCGCTATGGAGGGCTAGAGGACAACGCCAGCCAGCTCCGTGAAAAAAACGGGAAAAAACGGGGGATTAACGGACCTACCTGCTGCCTGCTGCTTGCTGCCTGCCGTTTCTGCACCGATTGTTGTGAGTGACGTCATCAGGCGCGCGACTAGTTATGGCTACAACACGCAGCCCTACCGATAAACAGAAAAGTCGACCAACCCGGCAGAGACTGGCAGAAGGCCCAACTGAAGCCTCGGACTCAGGTAGGACCTCATCCCAGGAAGATGTATCGAAAAGAACAGGGAAAAAAGCGGAAAGTGAAGAATTGAAAGCTTTCATTTCTCGCGAGATTGCTGGTTTAAGAGAAGAATAAACAGATGAATACTCAAATGAACCAAATGAATACTCAAATGAAAGAATTTCAACAGGAAACAAATTTAAATATTAATAATAAGACCAAGAAATATTGGAAGATTTAAAGAAGGAAATTACAGAAATGATGAACGAATGCGTAAGGAGATGGATAATAAAATTGAAAAGGTCAAAAATGACTTTGAAAAAAGGCTGAATCCTATGGAGAGGTACTGGAACAACAGACGGTCGGTATAAAAGGCCTTGAAGAACTAGCTGCTACCAGTGCTTTGACTACAGCAAAGCTGATTACATAAAACGAACGTCTAACGAACTTACTGACTAAAATATCTGAAAAATGTACTGAGCTAGAAGGGTCCCAGAGAAGACAAAACCTAAGAATTGCAGGTATTCGTGAAGGACGAGAGAAAGAAGAAGATCCGCGAGAATTTACTGCGAACTTATTACAACATGTTTTATCTCTGGAACAAAAGCTTTTATTAGCCCGTGCTCACAGAGTCAGAAGACGTCAGACAAGAGCAAAGCCCCTCCAAGACAAATGATTATAAAGCTAAATACGACTTTGTCTTGGATGAGATAATGCGGAAATCCTCGAGAATAGAAGCCTGGAATTTGAAGGTCACAGATCAGTATCTACCGTGATTATCCTGCAGAAGTTTCCAGGAAACGGAAAGCATTCAACGAGGCTAAAAGTCTTTTGAGAGGAGTGGCACACTTAAGATACGGCCTGAATTATCCAGCTACTCTAAGAGTTACCTTCAAAAACGAGGAGCATTTTTTTTTCCAACCCAGCAACAGCAATGGAATTTGCGCGCCAGATCCAGACCTGAGAAGCAGCTACTTCCAAATATATTGACTCTTAAGAATGCTGCAAGAATCTCCAAGACTTCGCAAGACTCCATAAAACAATGCAGGACTGGACTGAACTGGGCAACGTTGGATGGAAGTCGGAGAAAGAAGTGGATCGGAAAACTTCATTTGGATACTAATAACTAACATCATTACACTACTAATATAAATAACTAACACATATTACAGACACACCGCGGTATTTTTACTAACACCATTTTTACTAATTAATATTAATCACTAATACTAATAATTAATGATTTTCTATGTTGGAATAATAGAGTTAAAATTAGGGATTGATTTCATTTGGAGATTTTTCTTTTTTGCCACAATTTTTCATTTTCAATCCTCTTGTTTAAATAATTAGATGGTTTAAATTAATTTATAGTTTTTTGGATGATTATTTTTCTTTTCCTCTTTTTATTTATTTATTTTTCTTGCAACAACTTAGATGTAGTTCCCTTTTTACTTAACGTCCAGACTGTTTAAATTGAGGTTACACATTTCTTGCAAAGACTTTTTTAAGTTCAAGGATGCATGTTGCTTCGGCCCACCGCGTTGCTGCAATCACTCATGCAGTAATTCTATCTTACCCAGTTTTTCCTTTTTTTGTTCCTCCTTGTTTATAATAATTAGATGTTTAAATAAGTTGCTCATAATTAGACCACTCTATCCCTGATAGACGTGTGAGTGTCAGTATTTTAGAGATTTCAACTGATAATTACTTGAGCTTGTCGTTGCTAGTTGAAGAGTGGAAGGTTTGGCCCATTGCCTCCCAAACATGCAAGGAGACTTCTGTAACTACAACCAACATTATTAAGGTGAAAGAAAGATGAATGGCAGCTAGAATGCCATGAACCTGGGACCTTGCATACGAGCAAGAAGGCATCTCAGCCAAGGTCTATAATATTGTCTGTAACATTTGCTCAATTTATTTAGGTTGTCTTAGATTTTATATTAATTTTAATGAGGAGTTTTGTTAAATTAATGTTAAATCGATGGATAAAGTAATTTGAGATACACTTGTCTCTCTAATCAAGGCTTTAGTCACCAGTGATTCTAAATCATATTGCATCTTCGATCACAATTCTCAGAGAAACTCATATATTTCTGCTGCCATTTAGCAATTCTCTTTTCAACCGCATTTAAGTGTAAATGTGCAATTTGGGTCAGTTGAAATTTGCCACTTGGTAAATTGTGTGCTGCGCTTCCATGTTAGCTTGCCTTTACTGTGGCTCAGAAAATATTTGGGAAAAAATATTACCGGATACTGTATAAATTATAAACATTGCATGTTTGTAATTCAGGATATTTTCCAACCCAGAATGGAGAAAATCCAACACATGTGAAAAGATAATTATAACTTGATGCAGGTGATATTTTACTGCAAACTACTAGTTCTGCCAAGTTGCTCTTTATTTTAGCAGAGGAATTAACTCATTTATTTTATATCAAGTGACCAGATTTCTAAGTATTTCTTTTTTTTGGTGCTACATTGTGAATAACTCAAAGCTATAAACAGTTAATGTAGAATCCTAATTCACAATCTGAATGTGGGAAGTTATAAATGAACAGGGATTAAATTCGACATAGTATAGCTTCATCTGAGACAGCAGAGATTGGAGCTAACTCTATTAGTTACTAGCACAGATGTGTGGAGTGGCTTCATCATGATGTGTAGGAAGGAGCTGCAGATGCTGGTTTAAACCGAAGATAGACACAAAATGCTGCAGTAACTCTGCGGGACAGGCGGCATCTCTGGAGAGAAGGAATGGGTGACGTTTCGGGTCGAGACCCGTCTTCAGAGATATGGTATGATATGGTACTTTCATTGTCATGTGTCCCGAGGTACAGTGAAATTCATTTTTGTTTTCAGTTCAGTACAAGTATCACTACACATGACTACTTAG
The DNA here is from genome assembly GCA_035221665.1 of Okamejei kenojei. Classification (NCBI taxonomy): domain Eukaryota; kingdom Metazoa; phylum Chordata; class Chondrichthyes; order Rajiformes; family Rajidae; genus Okamejei; species Okamejei kenojei. The sequence continues at coordinate 8,542,188 of CM069149.1, read as the reverse complement.
ATGGGAATGTGAAGTGAAAAAAAGTAAGTTAAGGTATAGAGAATATAGAGAAAAACAGCACAGGAACTGGCCACAATGTGCCAAATATAATTTAATCTGCCAACACATGATCTATATCCCTCCCTTCCCTTCATATCTAAAAGCCTCTTAAACATTCAATTCAATTCAATTCAACTTTAATGTCATTGCACAGATACAAGTATGGGAACAACGAAATGCAGTTTAGCGTCAGTTCGTAGTAATAGCAATATAGAAATAAATACAGAATGCAGACAATGTGGACGGAGAGACTGGAGAAATCTCTCGGCGGGACTCCGAGTTCAGCAGTGTGATGGTGTTGTTGTAGAAGCTGTTCCTCATCCTACTAGTGCGGGACCTGAGGCTCCTGTACCGCCTCCCTGATGGTAGGAGGGCAAACAGTCCATGGTTAGGGTGGGAGGGGTCTTTGATGTTCTTCCCGGCCCGTCTCAGACACCGTTAAACATCACTTTGCATCCGCTGCCACCACTTCTGGCAGTGAGTTCCAGACAAAAAAAATCTACTGCCTACCCTCATCAATTACATTAGCTGTTTCCTCAAAAACCTCGATCAAGTTAGGAAGAAATGTCCCGCGAGGTACTAAGAGATACTGATTGTCTTCAGTTAACCCATTACCCTCCAATAGGGAGTAAATCCTATCCTGAGCAATTCTCTCCAATAGCTTCCCTACCGCAGATGTGAGGCTCACCAGTCTATAATTCCTTGGATTATCACAACTTCCCTTCTTCAACAAAGGAACACCATTGGTGTCTCTCCAGTTTTCCAGGCACCTTGCAGTGATTAGAGAAGATGTAAAGATCTTCATCATGTCTCCTGTAACCTCCTCCCTTGCTTCTCTTAATAATCTAGGATAGATCCCATCAGTCCCTGGGAACATCCACCTTAATATCCTTCAAAAGCACCAATGACACCTCCATGATCTCAAAATGCCCTTACATATTAGGAATCTTCACATTCATCTCACTGTCCTTCTCTTCTCTGAAAGTCGATTAAAAGTACTAGTTTTAGTGCCTCACCTACATCCTCTGATTCCAAGCGCAAATGTCTTCCTTTAATCTTGAGCGGTACTACCATTTCCCTGGCTACACTCTTGTTTTTAGTTTGTGTACTTTGGGTTTAGGTTTAGACAATAGACAAATAGGTGCAGGAGTAGGCCATTTGGCCCTTTGAGCCAGCTGGCTGATCATTCACATTCAGTACCCTGTTCCTGCCTTCTCCCCATATCTCCTGACTCTGCTGTCTTTAAGAGCTCTATCTAACTCTCTCTTGAAAGCATGCAGAGAATTGGCCTCCACTGCCTTCTGAGGCAGAGAATTCCACAGATTCAAAACCCTCTGCATGAAAATTGGTAACAAGCTGGTCTGGTCAGGTTGAAGCATGGAAAACAGAGAACGCTTTTAAACGTGCCTTAAAGTAATTGGAGGTGGCTAATATCACGCCTCTGTTTTTTTGCCTCCTGTTCGCACTCCACCAAGGATTTGGGTCAAATTCAAGAGGATGCAATCACACTGGGGGGAAATTTTTTTATAGGTATTCTGTCAAATTTGCCAGAGAATAGATGATGTATAAAGAGCAAAAAGTATCTGATCGAATTCAATGTCAATGACACATCAAAATTTTATCCAATATGATGACAGGTGTTTAGGTCATTAAACTTCAGCGTTACATTTTGCCTCTCATTAGTCTTAGAATACGATATGATCCCGTTTGAACTGTATTCTTTCCCAGGAGGGAATTGGCCTGCCAACAGTCATAAAACACAAGGATACATGATACATGAAATTTTCATTGGCTGAATAAGTCCTTACTTTCTCTAGACACAGGCTAAAACTTCCCTGAGTGTTGCAGCACATTACGTTCTGAGTCAATACTATTATTATCCATGTTTTGCTTGGAGTCCAGGATGGCTTGTTTTCAGGTTTGCTATGCACCAGGAAATCACTCATTTCTGAAAAAGAGAAGCCAGTTAGGTTTTATATTGGAGAGAGTGTGGTCAAAACACCTCTGCTGTGCTAAAATAATGGTGCAATACTTGAAACATCACCAGTTCAGACAGTATCAATGGATTGTGGAACAGATTTGACATTTCACCGTTGAAGGTCTTTGTCAGAATGGAAAAAACAGAACTAAATGTGGTTTTAAGTTACAAGCAGGATGGAGAAGGGATTGATAGAACTCTGATAGAGTGATGCTGGGATTCCCATGGTGTATCAGAACTGGCCAGATTTGCTGAAGGTTATTCATCCTTTACATTAACTCATTTTTTCTCTCTCTGCCTACACCGTCTAATCGGCTAGATATCACTGACATTTCTGACCTGCATTTTGCAACCTGTACACATTTTTATGCTTCATTCCTCTCTCTCTCTGCAACTTCCCTTATTAACCTATCAACCAAATGGCTTCATCAACAACTTATCACTGTATCAGAGATATTCACATTGTCCTATCAATCCCTTCCCTGTCCTGCTTGGAACTTAAAACTACTTTGTTTTCTGCCTTTTCCAGTTCTGACAAAGAGCTTTCAAACTGAAATGTTGTTCCATTTTCCATTGATACTGCCTGACTTGCTGAGTGTTTCCAGTATTTTCTGTCTTTATTATACAGCAGAGTTGCTCTTAATTACACATTAAAGGGCCTGTCCCAGCAGTATGCAACTCCATGCGATGAGCGCGACCTAACGTGGTCGCTTGAGCCGTCCGGCGTCGCGGGGCCGGTCCCACTTCGATCGCAGGAGCCGCGTGGAGTTGTGCGGAGCTGGTCCCGACATCGCGCGGAGCTCTGAAAAACCGACACTATTCAAAAATCCCGCGCGGCAAAATCCTGTCGGCCGCAGCCGCATCGAGAACGCGAGTAACGTCTTGACGTCGTGCGTCTTCTGCATGGCGTTGCGCGATGACGTCACTGCCCGACGCCAGGACGTGCATTTTTAGTCGCCCGCCTTCTACGCGACACACAAAAAGCGTGCAAGTTTTGATAAAGAAACCTCCATTACTTGCAACGGAGTTTTTCCCAGCTGCATCAAAACTCCACGGAACATGGAGGAGAACTAGGAACTTCAGGATCTTGTTTTCTTTGTTTGCTCTAAATAAAGGATTGATTCTTATAAAGTCATGGGTCTTTGTTTCTTTATCGGAGATAACCTCACACACAAACTTGATTATTAAACTTCAGGTGTAACCTTTGCGTGTAGTGGGAATAGCAGTTGTTAATATGGTGTGATCTCTCACTGGAAACCCGTCTAATAATGGAATGCATCTCACTATAAAAATCCACGCTTTATTAAATAAATGAAACACACACAGGCATTGAACTGCTTGAATTGCAAAGGTGCCAATGAGAGTTCATGTAAAGCAGACAAATGCATTTATCCGCTTTTAAATGTATGACATTTCAACGAAAGTGCAATGTGCGAATGATTGAGGTATTATTATTATCGCGTATTACTCATTTACTAATTTCAATACAAAAAACCTTTCCATTAAACGTACATAGATCCTCCTTTTATTAGATCAGTTCTGCAGTGGTGAGTCCTCTGTGGTGGGGTGTTTTGCTTTGATCCTCGCCACATATTGTTCTGCCAGGGTACACTGCTCGTCGGAGTTAAGTAGCACAGAGATGGTCCGCTGTTCCTTTGCTCTTTTGTAGCTGGTGTTTCCTTGGCCTATGCACCTTAGTGACCACGGTGAGCCTGTCTTGCCAGCTCTCAAGAACTGGGTGACTTCTCTGTCCGTTTGTCCATCGTGTCACCCTCCACCATGGCTGACTGCTGCTACCTCTGGTGCGGATCTGGTCAGTGTTGTGAGGACGCATGCCACGTAGACAATGGTTCTTCATTCTGGGCTCCTGCTCCATTGTAGTCAGCAGGAATCTGAATCTGCTAGCAAGGATACCAAAAGCGTTTTCCACGACCCTCCTAGCCCTGGACAACCTGTAATTAAAGATCCTTTTGTCCTGTCATTGCCTTGAGGTATGGCTTCATCTTAATCCTTGGCCTGTGTGCGAATGGCATCATCACCAACCAATGCGTAGGGGATGTCAGGATTGTCTTCTCCCGGAGGAAGGCCTGCTCTCCCTTGCAGTGCTTGCCCAAGGGAGGTCTCTCTCCAGATCCCTCATTGCGGCACTGCCAGGTTGCTCAAATTCAGTAAAGGAAGTTGTAGTTTGCAGCGACACAGGCTAACAGCACGATGGAATGGAACTTTGTAGTTAAAGGACGTTAGAACCTCCCCTGGGGGACACGGTGGCCCATAGAGAGATAGTATTGCTTCCCGAGAACTGCCCCACATGTGTACAGGAAGTTCCATCCGGTTTGAAAGCCATGCTCCATCTCCTCCTACTCGTAGGAGTACTACTAGGGTAGTCATCATTTCTTTCTATGCATTGTTGATGCATCACAGGTTCTCTCGGACGGAACGTTGCTGATGGTGTTGAGAGCCCCACGGATGTTGTTACGTGGGTGATGGAGAGGATGCTAGGGGCAGGCCTGGTTCTGTGACTTCTGCCATGACGGTGGTCTCTTTTCGTGCAGGAAGAGGTCCGACTCGAGTGTCTTTAAGCTCCCTGAAAACAGGTCAGGGGTACCTGGTGAAATTTCTTAAAGGCAGGCCTATCTTTCTGCTGCAGATCAGTCTACACCATGTTCTCAACACTGGCCACATAGTGGGGTCTCATCCGGAAACAAAGACCTCACCCACACAGACCTCTTCCGGGTTTTCTTCAAGCCTTCCTTGGTTGACTCCTTGTTGAACTCCGGCCCAGCCTGGACCTGCCAGCATGGAGGGGCTGTGCTAACAGAAGCATCTCTTGCGTTGCAGCATTGCAATCTGTATCAGTTTCTGTTTATTCTGTTGATCATAGGTATAGCAGAAGCGCAGGCCCCGTTTATATGAGGAAAAAATGACGTCACGCGCAACCTTCCCTCGGCACCGCACGGAACAATAGCGTCTCAACTCGCCTCTGGGATTGCGTTCTCCACGCGGACCGCTGGCTTCCGATTTTTTTCGGGCTTAGTGCATGCAGTTTGGCATGCTGGGTGAGGACAGAAGCCTTAAGGTTCCATTAAGTCCTCCTGATTTTCTCACGACAAAGTGGTCTCCTCTTCTTTGTGATGCAGGTGCTATCAATGTGTTGTGTTCAACTTATTATTGCACCTCCTGCATTTCAGGAACCAGGAATTCCATAAAGGGAACCCATTCTTCTGATTAGCTGGTTCATCTGCTCCAGAACCCTGAAATAAATGTCTTAAGTCATATGCGCCATCTTGCTGAAATTCTCAGGACTACAAAATAGCTTGAAGCTCCTGAACAATCTGAAAGGTCTCTAATGGAAACATTGATTTGCATAGGCACTGTGTGAGTGTTTATCAAGGTTTCAGTTAATTGGATGAGTTCTTTCAGCTCATCTGTGCGTTTGAAGCAGTGATACAGTATTTTGTGATCACTTTCAGTTCATACATCACAGGGTTATGATTCTGTGCAAGAAAGCAGAGCTGCAATCATTTCTTGATCTGTAGCTACTTGTTCAAGGTTAAGGCGGTTAGCAGCAACAAATTAAAATGAACAATTATCAACCAGATGCTCACAGGATTATATTGAGACGCTCTACAAATTTAGCAGCCAGTGCAACATTGATTGAAGACATGAAGAAACTACTGTTTGGATGAAAGGAAATTGGAGTGTTTTAATGCAAGATACATTTAAATTGTAGATAGAGAGAGAAGATTGAAAATGTATACAAACAGTTTTAATACCGGTTGATCCTTTAATGGTATTTATGCATGTGAGTTTATATTAGCCAAGGTGACAAATTCCTTTACCTCATAGGTTCCACACTTCAGTGCACAGAGACCTCAAAACCATGCAGTGAACTGAATTGAGATGAAAAAAATTATTTTTCCTTTGGTTACTTAACAGCAGTGAAAACTATTTCACCCGCCCAGTCTGAGACTGAACATGAATGAAAGCAAGAGTTCGCCTCACCCATTAGATCAGATAAGCCCAATAACATTTAAATAATAGATCATCGAAGTAAATCTATTTAAATTGTTTAAAATTATTATTTCCTTAATTTCCTCCTAATACAATTTACAATTGTATTTTTGTTTACACAGTTGAATCAATCGACTATTTAGAATGGCTTAAATTAAATTGCATATTTTTGTTATGGTATTCCCTACCATTTACTTATCTATGTAAAGAATCATTATCAAATACTCATAATAACGCTGACTAAAAATAGGTTTTGATGAGTCATCATTCCTGCCGCAGAAGAATGAGGGTATTTTTCCAGTTGCTGGTTTTATATTTCACATCCATAGCAGTTGTTTCCAATCCTATGAGGTAACCTGTAGGATTTGTGCTACCATGGAGATGCTGTGAAACAAAACACAAATATGCCTTTGGCTATAAGCAACTGTGAACAATAGGACCTTGCAGATTTCCACCATTTTATGTGACAATCACTGTGAGGGGTTCAGACTGCACTCTCTCCATTCAACGAACTATGGGGAAAACATCTGAATCATTCTTCCGTGATAATTGAAACAACATATTTCTTAAGTACTGTGTCTTCATTAAACCGTAAGCAAATTTATCTGCCTGATGAGTTATTTAAAATGACAATGGCGTAACAAACTATAGGACAATATATTATGTGTTAAAAGATAAGGGACTGCGTGCTGGAGAATCGAGGGTATACATAATAGACACTATTCTTTTCCACAAGATAGACACAAAAAATAAGAGTAACTCAGTGGATCAGACAGCGTCTCTGGAGAAAAGGAATAGGTGACGTTTCGTGTAGAGACCCTTCAGAAGAAGGTTTGACTGAACATCACTATTTCCTTTTCTCCGTGATGCTGTCGGCCCCGTTGAGTTACTCCAGCATTTTGTGTATATCTTCGATTTAAACCATTATCTGCAGTTCCTTCCTACACATTCTTCTCCACAATATTTGAGTAGCAGGACTGACTTTGCAAAATAAAGCTTACTGATTTACTATTTACCTCAAGGTTAGGTTATAATTTTTCCATAGAGAATTAATAATCTGTGATTAATGTGTTCAAAAGTGACTGTGATCGGAAACAAAAGTCAGGGTTTTGCTCTGAAATCTTTGGGGATTCGAGTTGGATTTTAACCTCAATCTGATGGGAGACTTCTTAAAAATTCATTAAAAGAGCTCAGGAATTTACAGTTATGCGGTGTACACGGTGGAAGAGATTTATGTTAAATGGGGTGAAACCTTTTTCTGTTCCTTACCATCATCAGTTGCTTTTTTTCAAATGTGCATTGACATTGGTAATGAGAAACCCCCCCCCCCCCCCCCAGTAAAAGAAAGAAAAAAAGGGTTCAGAAACAGCATTTCACAGCATGTTGGGGTTGCTTCTGTGGGGAGTGAGTAAAAAATAGTCCCTTTTCAGATCGTTGGCAGCTTCAGATTTTATGACCCCCCCAGCAAAAACTGGTGGCAAATGTCTCTCTTTGCTTCACAGAAACAAAGGGTTCTATCAATACTTAGACTTTTAGGACTTTGGAGGATGAGATATCATTTACTGCAGCATTCCCTCTTCTCTTTCTCCAAAGAGACCTTCTGACTTTCTTAGCCATTTTTTGTTTTTTATTTTCTAGCTCTGGAGGTTATTGTGTCTTGACTACTGGGTTAACAGGAAACCAGTTGAGTGGCGGGGAGGGGGTGGGGGTACCTTATCCGAGATGGAAAGTTTTTTTTGAGTATGGTGGGGTCGGTATTTTTCTAGGTTATGGTGTTAATGTTATTGATCATCTGGAAGCATTAAAGTGGTAGAGGTCTATCAGAAGTGTCCAAGGGGGTCTCTCCTGGAATGGATACAATGAAAGCAAGGAAAAACTCACTAGGATGCCACTGTAAATTGTAACAGATTGCATGGACAGCTAGCTACGTTGGGTAATTGTACCCCCCACTGTTCCCCATTCCCTCGGTTGGAACCAGGAGAATGTTTCTTTCACGAGAGTAGCAGTGGATTGGAAACAGAGTAATGGAGAGAAGGCAGTGGATGCATTTTAAGGAAACCGCTTAATTCAGGTAAAGTAATCTCCATGTTCTCAGCCTGGCCTCTATGTACTTCTCAGTTCTCCAATGGCAGTTGACTCTTTTGTCTCTTCCTTTATTCTAGGTGGGGCAATTATGGATAAAGAATAAATGCCTGCAGAGGCAATTGATGTCTCTGCACCTCATGAAGGAAGATTCAGAAAACTCTTGATTCATTGTAGGATTAAATTATTACTATTTTAGTTAGGGGATGACTTCGGGAGCTCCAAGCCTGAAGCTTTGACCGCCCCGATGCGGGAGGCTTTCGATCATCCGTCGGTGGGAGCTTACGATTTTTTCAGCCATGTCTGGCGAATGGTTCGACTGCCCAACAGTGCGGAGAATTAAAGAGGGAAGAAGATGAGACTTTATGGCCTTCCATTACAGGAGGAATGGTGGGAGAAATTGCTGTGAGTGGATGTATTATGTTTACTTTTAGGTAGTGTGAGTGTCTTGTTCCTGTAGGTTAAAATGACTGTATGGTAAATCAAAATATCACTGTACCTTAATTGGTACACTTGACAATAAAATACTTTGAACCTTTGAACATAAATGGTTTCATATTTCCTTTTCACATAAAGATTTAAAAATACCCGTACATGATGTGTCCCATTGTAGAGTGGATCAAAAGTAGATCAACATCACTTAAAGGTGTATATTTCAGCGATTGTCTGTGCATTTGCTATTAACTATACACCTTGCTACAAGAGATATGGGCATGCTCCTTCCTTGTTCGTCTCACCTCCCTAATCTTCATTAATCGATTCCTGAACCAGTGATTTCCATTAATCTTTCTAAAAGGGCCTGGTCCCACTACGTGTGCCTTGGCATGCAAATTAGCAACCTCATTGGTCGCGTTGAGCTGCGAAGGTCCCGCAAAGGTCGCGCGCGATCCTGCGTAACACACAAACCATCTGGAGCGCGGTGGATTGTCATTTGAAGATGGACACAAAAAGTGTGTATCACTCAAACGGGACCGGCTGCATTGCTGGAGAGAAGCAATGGGTGAATTTTGTGTCGTGATTCTTTTCAGTCTTGAAAGAAGGGTACTTGACGCCGAAACATCTCACCAATTGCTTCTCGCCAGAGATGCTGCCGGGGTCCCGCTGAGTTACTCCTGCATTTTGTGTCCACTTCAATTTTTTCTTGGCCTCGCTCTGGGAGTTAGTTGAAGTTTGGGGGCGGATCCGGACCACGATGGCCGTGAGCCCAGGCCGAGTTTGACGATCGTTTGCCTGCTTCTTGTGCTGTTGGAGGTGAGATGTTGCGTCAGCAGGGATCATTGGCCAACTTTGGCCGTCAGGTTACCACGAGGTCGCGTATTTGGTTGCCAAGACAACGTAGGTGGGGACAGGTCCTTTACCTGCAGTACATTTGGTAGCGAAGGAGTCTAATATGTTGACTTTTATCACTAGGCTCATTTCTTGCTAAAACCTCTTTTCTTCAATTAAACCTACGCATTCTGGACCAATTCTTTCCCTTTCCTATCTAGATGACATCTTTGCAGAATTCCGCTTCGATGGTCAAGTATTCATTACCTTAAAAATTAGTGATAATCGCATGCAAAATAAGTGTGTTGTCTTCAAGTGAAAACGCGTAGCAGAGTCTGTAATACAGTTCAGTCAACAAAATGCCCCCCGAAGCTCGTGAAGAGCCCTTAAGATTGGTGCATACCGGAAGGTCACACCTAACCCCCCCCCCCCACCGTAAACCCCCCCCCCCCCGCCCCCCCCCCCCCCCCCCCCCTTTTGCCCCCCCTAGTTCTCCTGGTGACAGTTACTTGAGCAGCGTCTGTGACAGCAGGATAAAACGACACCAGGTGTCTGGCACCAAGCCATCAGCTGTTCGGTTTACAAGTTAGTGATAGATTGGGTATAGGTTTCACCCTCCCAAACTACCACTGAAGAACATCTGCCCCCTGACTTTCACTGGAAACTTATTTTGCATTGATGCAGTTTTGAAACAGCATGTGTCGAGCTTTCATTCCTGGGCTTGCAGCAGAAAGAATTTGGATGACAGGCTTGGCATTGCTTTGGCTGTGTGACTGCTGCTTAATTGAGGTGAAGTATACATCCCCTCTCTCGTTGGATGCTGATCATTCTGTTCAAATGTATAGTCGGTGGTATCCTTTCTTCCACTTTATTGGAAGATCTAAACCATCAATCCAACTTTTCATTTTCAATATTTGCTATTTTTATTTAAGATGGCCAACAATTTTACAGCAAATGTATAGGAAGGAACTACACATTCTAGTTTAAATCATAGATAGGCACAAAAAGCTGGAGTAACTCAGCGGGACAGGCAGCATCTATGGAGAGAAGGAATGGGTAATGTTTCGGGTCGAGACCTTCTTCAGGCACAGCAAATGATTGATTTTTGTTTTCCTGAACATGGATCCTCATGATTAGATACTCCATTACAAGTTAATAAAAATATTCTGTATCTTGAATCTTAACCTTCAGGTTATCTTTTATGTAACCTTTTGTGGTCCATTATTGTTGAAGACGTTACATGAGAGCATATGTGTGTGTGTGTTTAATATGTGTTTAAGAAATATGTAACATGTGTTTAAGAAATATTCACTAAAGTAGTGCATGTATTTTCTTAGTGTGTGCCACCCCCCCCACCCCCCCCCCCCCCTATATCCTATGGTACAGGGTGTAAATACAGTTTATTTTTACAAACCATCCAGAGATTAGTTGATTGTTTTTGAAAACAATGAAAGCTTTCAGTTAATGTACTTCGCTAATTCTGGTCATACTAAATAGGCGGCAGTGAGTAACACTTCTCAAGGAATGGACAAAAACTATTCCTCATTCAGCTTGGAATGTAATGACTAAATTAACATAACGACTAATTATTTTACATGTTGACGACCTGCAAAAACCTGAATTGGAACTTCAGTCATAATTTGCCAATAAATAAACCATGGGATAAATTAAATTGCTTCTCACTTTGATCAGAATTACTTGAATTTTCTATAGTGATTCATTCATTTAGTGCAATACAGTGTAACTATTGGTTTTGGATTTCCTTGATCACGAGTGGAGAAAGTAAATAAATGTTGTTAATACAGCACCCATCCAACGTTTATATTATTCAAGCAATTGCTATAAAGATTTGTGGAAATTGATCATCGTGGTTAGTTTTAGGGGAATGGTGAGTGCAAAGATTTTGGTAACTTTGGGGTATCATGTAAGTATCATTTCATATAGATACTTTGAAATTTATTGTCATTGCTCTTCCAATGCATTCAATGAAATCACTTGAACTGATTTATTTTAAAGCTTTTTAAGAACAAGTCCCACACTAAAATGCCCTAAAAGTCAGTCATGTGAGGCTTAGCTGAGTAGTTAATGGCATGCTAAACAATAATTTGTACTCAGCAAACGGTATATTCTCTAGTCGATAACTGTAAAGGTTCTGTAGATAATTTGGCTACATACCAAATCTCCTCAAACATCAAAGGACTTAGAGGTGTTGATAAGCTTTCTTTGTGATTGTATCAGTGTGCTGGCCCCAGGACAGATACGTGTACAGAAATATACATGCCCAGGAACTGGAAACTGTTGACTCTCTCCACCGCCATCCCATCAGGTTCATGGATTTTCAGTTTTCTCTTCCTGAAGTCAACAATCAGCTCCTTGGTCTGGCCAATATTGAGAGCAAGATTGGTATTCTGGTACCAGTCCATCAGATTATCGATGTAACCTCCAGTACTTTCAGTCATTGATACACTGATATGTTCCAACAACGGTGTTATCGTCAGTTAATTTAAAGACGGCGTTGAGTCATGTGTGACTACATAGTCATGGGTATAAAGAGAGAAGGTCAGGTGACTGAGAATATCCTTGAGGAGTTCCTGTTTTTGTTGTTTTTTTTTTTTTTTATATATATTTTTATTAGAGTATGTAGACAGTGACTTAGCAAACACATGTTATGATAGCAATATTTCATGTACAACGGTCATACATTATTAATATTGTCAAGTGTATCATTTAGACTCTAATATATATATTTTTTAAAGAGAGAGAAAAACAGGAAGAAAGAATTAAAATAAAAGTTCAACTATCCAAAAAAGAAATATCATAAAGAATGGAATAATTTACTATTAATACATCATAGGAGAGAAGATTCAAGGAATATAAATTATATAACTTTTCATCTAATCCTGAGTCCAAGTTTCAGTTTAGGGTTCCCTGCCGAACCTGATCTACCCTTTTAAGTAATCAATGAAAGAAGACCATGTTCTAAACGAAAAACTTCTTGTTTGTACCCATTAGGGCAAATCTGTGATTCTTTCCAGGTGTAGGGTCTCGACTTATTTCCGTAATTCACACATTTTAGTTGTGGGGGTATAGGGCCTTTCCTAAAATTTTTTATTAATTTCTTCCAATTATTATTTACTGTAATCTAGGAAATTTCTTTGACTTGTTTGTAAGGATGTTAACTTTGTTCTGGATGTTCCAAGTATTATTAATTTTGGGTCCGGATCCAGTTTTAGTATTAATAACTTCAGAAGTTATTCTAAAAATCTCAATCCAGAAAATTCTTAATTTTTTGACACAATTTGCAAAAGTATGTGTTAAATTAGCCTTGGATGTTTGACATTTATCGCAGGTAAAGGATATCTGTGGAAAGATTCTATTTAATTTAACTTTGGAAGAAATGTAATCTATGTAATACTTTAAATTGTAATTAAAGCATGTCTGGAGTTAGCGAGCATTGATGTTATATATTGTAAACTTTTGTCCCAATATATCTTTCGTTTATGGATAATGATTTATTTCATTTTCCCATGTATGTCTGTATCATTCCGTCAATGGTATCTCGCTATCTAAAAGGGTATCTGTATAATTAAAGATATTAATTTTTCTGTATTAGGATGGCTTATTAAGACATTCATCAAGGATTTCTGGTTCCTTATTCCTATAATCTTGTGTATTTGATTTAACATAACCTCTGAGTTGTAGATAATCTAAAAAAACAATATTTGAGTTTGTAAGCCATAAATCTGTTTGCAGTTCCTGAATTGAAAAGATAAGTGCATTTCTTATAATGGTGTTCTATCTTTTTTGATTCCATAGTTTTTCCATTGTGTATAAAGACCTTTATCCAATATGGAAGGTTTGAATAAGGGATTGTTTACAATAGGAGAGACAGAGTGCGTATATTAGCCAGTTTTAAAGCCTTTTATAAGTTGTTTCCAGATTCGTTGTACCACTATATTATTAATAGGGTTTTTCCCCATAGGTTTTTTTGTTGCAAATTTTTGGTCGGTGCAAATATAATCGAACCGATTTCAATAAGATAGACTGTCACTCCTTTTCCATCCTTAACCAATCTGATTTGTTGATCCATTTCTTCAGTCATAAAATTTCATGTTTTTAATATAAACTGCCCAAAAATAAATCAAAAAGTGTTGGTAGAGCTAACCTCATGAATCTTTGATTTACATATAAATCGTTTTTTATTTTATTCTATGATTCTTGTAGTCCCAGATGAAACTTGTGTAACAGTGTTAGAGTCTACTTTAAAAAAAAAAGATTTTGTGGATATATATCGGGATTGACTGAAAATAGGTACCAGTATATTGCGGGCAGAAAATCAGTTTTATACATTAATTCTACCGAAATCATTGAAAATTAGGAAGTGTTTTCCAGTATTGTATATTCTTATTTAGTTTATTCAGTAAAGGTGGGAAATTTGATTTAATAAAGAACTATACGCCCTTAGTTACATAAACTACCTTAGATATAATTACATTTTTTTTAGTTCCAACTTATTTTTAAAAGTGTGATTGTTGTAGTATATGTAAATTGTGATCCGTTATTGAATGATTCTCGCTTTTATCTTCCAATTAATTCTATATCCTGAGAACTGACCGAATTGAGTTATTAGATTTAATAAATTTGGAATACTAATTTCTGGCTTTGTAATATATATTAATACATCATCTGCATATAGAGAAAATTTTATTAATTGTATCTTATAGTATGTATTTCTGGATTAGATCTGACATTTTCTGCGAGTGGTTCAATTGCTAAAGCAAATAATAATGGAGATAATGAACATCCTTGTCTACAACCACTGGAAAGATTAAATTTAGTTGATAACATTTGATTTGTTAGTATTCTAGCTGTTGGGTTAGAATATAATAATTTTAACCCATGCACAGTACTTCTCTCCCAATTGAAAAATTTCCATCACTGAGAATAAATATGGCTAATCTACTTGATCGAAGGCTTTTTCAGCATCTAGCGATATAATTGCTAGGTCTGCATTAGCAATTCTATTTGAATATATAATATTAAACAATCGTCTAAGATTATAAAATGAGTGACGTTTTGAGATAAAACCTGTTTGATCAGAGTGTATTAATTTGTTAATTACTAAGCTCAATCTATAAGATAGGATTTTAGTTAATATTTTCTGATCAGTATTTAATAGAGCTATTGCTCTATATGAGGCCGGGTCTTCCAGATCCTTATCAGTTTTAGGTATAAGTATTATTGTAGATTCATTTAAAATTTCTATGAGTTGCTGTTGAGTATAAACTTGTTTATACAGTGTTTGTAAGCGTGGAGAAATCAGATCATAAAATATTTTATAGAATTCAAAACTTAGGCCATCAGGGCCGGCGGCCTTTCCATTTTTTAAAGATCTAATTGACTCTTCAATATCTTTAGTCGTTATTTCAGCTCCTAATAATTCTTGTTCTTGCAGATCTAAGCCTTTAAGGTTACATTTCTATAAAAATGCTTCTATTCCTATTGATAGTTGTATCACTTTAGTTGGGTAAAGATTTTGATAGTATTGTAAAAATCTGTCATTAATATCCTTGGGGAGTGTTAGTATTTCTCCCTTTTCTGATCTAATCTTATGAATCATTTTTACCCCATCCACTTTACGAAGCTGGCGTTCCAATAATTTATGTGGTTTATCACCAAATTCAAAATTTAATTGTTTTATGTGTTGATAAAGTTTTATTATTTGGTCAGAGTATATTTTATTAACATATTTCAGTGCAGCTATTTTATTATGTTTTGCCAATGAAGGTGCTCTTGCATTTTCTATGTCTAATTGCCTTATTTCCATTTTCAATGTCTGTTGTTTTAGCTCTATTCTCTTAAGAAATGCCTGACAGGAGATTAATACCCCTTGTGTAAATGCTTTGAATGTTTCCCAGAGAAGGGAAGCAGAGATTTCAGGTTGGTCATTGACCTCGAAGAACATATTAATTTGTTTTACAAGATATTCACAACATACCTGTTCTTTTAAGATTTGAGGATTAAGTCTCCATTGTGTCTGTTTCTTGTCCATTCCGTTTAGTTTAATCATAAACGTTAATGGGGCATGATCCGAAATTATAATATTATGATATTGTGATTTATAAGTAAATGGAATTAGTTTAGAGTCTACTAAGAAATAATCTATCCTTGAATATGTTTTATGCACAGATGAGTAAAATGTGTATTCTCTTCCGGATGGATTTTCAATTCTCCAGATATCCTTAATATTGGTATTGTTTATATATGAGTTTAAAAATTCACTTGACAGAGATTTTGACTTTCTTTGAGTTGATGATCTATCTAAATATGAATCCAGTATACAATTTAAATCTCCACCAATTATTAAATTATTTTGTGTGCATTCCGAATATATTAAGTATTCTCTTGAAAAACAGTGGACTATCAAAATTTGGTCCATATATATTAAGGAGAGTCACTTTTTTTTAGTATAATTCGCCTACTACTATGATATATCTACCATCAATATCTTCTATAGTTGATATATGTTTAAAAGGTATACCTTTACGGATTAGAATTGCAACCCCTCTAGATTTATGTGTGAATGAAGGAAATACATTTGGGCAATCCATTTTGTTTTCAATCTGTATTGCGCTTCCTTTTTAAGGTGAGTCTCTGGGAGGAAAATTATGTCTGTTTTGAGCGATTTTAGGTGAGCTAATACTTTGCCTCTCTTAATGGGTTCATTAATTCCCTTAACATTCCAACTGCAGAATGTAATTCCTTCACCCCCAGTATTCACTTTTACGTCTTGCATCTTATGATTAGGGTGGTCTATAATGGAGTAGATGATTCAGCACGTTAAACCATACCTTACATCTGGACCTCAGATGGATGAATTTTAGATCTTGTAGGTTTTCTTCTTGGTCATGTCTCCTTAAATAACAATTATAATTCCATTCAAAATAAAGATTATACTGATTATAATATACTACAAAATAGAAAAGATAAGTGATTATTATATTAGTGAAGTGTGAAAGAAAGAAAAATACTACATCTATAGTTTAGTTAGTGATAGCCACCCTAATGTGGCTAGGCATCTAAACACATCCATAGCTTTTGGTAAAAAAAAATGTTACTAGCTCTGTTCTTTCCTTGAAGGAAAAATTTCAAATTCAATTAAAAAAAAAACATTAGGGGGGGGGGGGGGGGGGGGGGGGGGGGGAATAATGGATATATTCCAATAATGGTATAATTATTAATCTCAAAGTAAATAAAATATTAGTTTCCAAAGTAATGGAATTATAATACATATAACCAAAGTATTAGTCCATGATTAGTCAAAATAGTATCAAATATCTAGGATTAAACCTTCATCTTCTATTTTAATCATCTTATGGTTCATCCTTTTAACTAATTCTGAATTAATCCAATTAACTATAATTGATGATGAATAATTATTATGATTAATAATGGTTAGTAATAATTAGTACTATAATATAAAATATTATATAACGATGGCCAATTTCATTCTAAATTCATAACAATCCTTAAGTATAGTAATTTAAAGTTCAGTTTCTTCTCAGTAAAGTACCGAATCCAATATCATCGCGTATATATTTAGTGTTAAGTATTAATCCTCATTGTCCTCTTTTTCACTCTCGTCCTTGATAGTTTCAATCTTTTCAATGGTCTCAATCTTCTTTGCAAATTTAAAAGCCTCTGTGTGGTTAGTAAAGAAGTATCCTTTGTGGTCGTAGGTGATTCTCAATGTTGCAGGGTACATCAGTCCATATCTCAGATTTATGTTCTTAAGTATTCTTCTTGTGTCTGTAAACAATGCTCTTTTCTTGGCAACCTCCGCCACGTAGTCTCGAAATATGCTGATCTTGTCTCCTTCAAAATCAAGATTTCTGCTGCGGACAATTTTCTTTATCATGTCATCCAAGACATGGTCATATTGCACCTTCACTATCAGTTGTCTTGGAGGGGCGTCCGCCCCTGGACGGCGTCTCAGTGCTCTGTGTGCCCGAGCAAGTAAGGGTGCTTGATCCAGATTTAAAACTTTCTTCAGTAGATCTGCAGCAAATTCACAGGGGTCATGGTTCCCCTCTCTTCCTTCCCGGATACCAATAATTCTTAGATTCTGGTGTCTCTGTCGTCCCTCCAAGTCAATGCATTTTTCAGTTATTTTATGCAGTTATTAAATGCTTGTTCTCGGAGAGAAACTTGCTTGTAGTTGCAGAGCATGTTACAGCGATTCCCTCTAGTTCGATTACAGATTGTTGTTGTTGTTCTAGTGCCTGAGAGATGGGGTTCAGCTTCGAATTAAATACGGATTCCATCAGATTTAGTTTAACATTTACCTCATGAATGTTTTTATTTAGATTTTCTTCCATGATCATCTTCCAGGAATCCAGTTGTTCCTGTACGATAGCAACAATATCCTCTGTTTGATGTTGATGTACACTTACATGTTGACATCTATCTATATTACTAAAAGTCTGATCTTGACCACTTCCTGTTGTTCTGCATATTGATTTTAGAAAAAATGCTGCCACTTACGGTTGTGATTTTTGGCCATCTTACTCAGAGTCCCCATCCGCTGCGCAGGACAAGAGGATTTTTTCCATCGATTAAAAATAAAAGAGTTATTAGTGTTTAAAAAATGTTGAGATTCTCTCTCCTGAAGTCCACGCCCCTTCCGGAGGGATTATAAAACCCGGAAGTGTTGAGTGCCTCAGTCAAACCTTTGGTTTGGAAATGCTAAAGCTGTGTTGCCTTTGGTTTGGAAATGCTAAAGCCATGTTGCCTAATTAAAGTTGCCTTGCATAATTAAAGTTGCCTTTCCTTCTATATAATTTAAAGTCTAATCTTGACCACTTCTTGTTTGCGCTTTATATTGATTTTAGAAAAAAACGCTACCATGTATGGCTGTGATTTTTGGCCATCTTACCCAGAGCCCTCCTCTGCTCATCAGGTGCCGAGGAGTTTCCCCATTGATGAAAAATAAAGAGTTATTAGTGTTTAAAAAATGTTGAGATTCTCTCTCCTGTCAATCACGCTATTAATGCCATGCCCCTTCTGGTGGGAATGGGGAGGGACTATAAAACGCAGAAGTGTGGGCGTTGCTCGGTCTCTGCAAGATGGAGGAGGGAGAGGTCATGACTCGCTGTCTTTAGTGGCCTTGCACCCTGCATGAAATGATATGAAACTGCACTTGAGTTTGGTGGCCTTGCACCCTGCTTGAAGTGGTATGAAACTGCACTTTAATTTGGTGGCCTTGCATCCTGCTTGAAGTGGTAAGAAACTGCACTTGAATTTGGTGGCCTTACACCCTGCTTGAAATAGAAATTCAAGGAACAGCCGTGAGTCAACTGCCAGCCCACCAGCTGTGAGTGAGTGACCTGACAGCACAACAGGCTTGAGTGACTGCGCCGCCAGCCCAAGAATCCATTTGGCCCACAATATCCATACTAGCCCTCTGGAAACCAGTCCCTTCAGCCCACAACACCCATACTAGTGCTCCAGAAAGCCCCCCCACCCGCCACTGGCCACCAATATTGGAATTGGTGGAGAGGTGGAATATTGCGTTGAGGAACCAGCCTTCCCGTGTGATGCTGGGACCCAACGGGTCCCACTTGGTCTATTTATGTATTTTAAGTTTGAGAATTAACTTTTAATTTATTTTTTCAGGATACGTCAAGTTCTTTGTGCAGTCCAAGCTCCATTTATCAATCAATACAAAAAGTTAAAGAAAAATTGGACATTTTCTTTGTTGTTAAGTTGTTGAGAACTCCTCACTGTGATTGAGCGCAGTGCCAGTTTGATAATATTTGTCAAGTCTTCTCATGTTTTTGTGCAGATTCCCCACTTGAAAGGGATCTGATTCATCCACCCCGATATGATGAACTGGATTTCACTCAATGACCAAACACTTCTTTTCCATTTTTTTCCCCTCTTTTTATTTTGGCAGATTCAGCAATTAATT
Source organism: Okamejei kenojei (assembly GCA_035221665.1). Lineage (NCBI taxonomy): Eukaryota > Metazoa > Chordata > Chondrichthyes > Rajiformes > Rajidae > Okamejei > Okamejei kenojei. Next base: position 8,522,842 of record CM069149.1, on the reverse strand, counting down.
TACAGTTCCACTTGATTTATTGCTTCAGCCATTACTTTGAAGGATGTTGTAGGTCTTAAGGTATTTAACAGTTTAGTCTTTTAGCAGGTGAAAAACCGGCTGCTAATCGGGTGCTGTAGATAATCAGTCCTGCATGACTTTGCTGGCGATCGCGGCAGTTTTTATGACAGTCTCTTAGATTATACTGTTCATGTTTTAGCCGCAAGTCAACTTCTCTCACGGGCCTGTCCACTTTTCTGTTCATGGTCGGGCTGACTCTGATTTCTCCCCCCACTGGGTTGACTGTTCCCGGTTGGGCTGAAGACTCAGCCTCTGTCGGTGGCTCTCTGGACCTGTCTGTGGCCATCACGGTACTAGGCCCCCACCCGACGTCTGTGGCTGCTGATTGGGCCTGGCTGTGGGCTGCACAGCCCTGGATACATTCCAGGTAAGCTGACACCGTGCTTGGTGACCCTTACTGCCCCAGCTTGTTTTCCTAGCTCTTCCCTGCGCTATTGCTTCCCGTTTCTACCTTTTTCCTTTTTGGCGCCAATTCAAATCCATTTGGTTTGGTGCTGTTCCACTTGTTTCCAAATACTACTTCTACTTTTAAATTTTGTTTTCGATTCTTCTTGCTGGCCTTGTTCTTATCTTCGTTCTTTTATCTTCGTCGCCAATTGTTGTGTATTCGGATGCTTTGAACAGTCTTGAATAAAGGCTCGGACACGGGAGGAATCATACAAGCTTCTCCTCTGCAGGACGCACCTCCAGTCTTTTTTTGCTCATGTGTACTTGCCCCAGACATCACAAGACACCACAAGACACCATTTACCTATCCTAATTATCCCATACCTAACACTCCTCCCCCTTTAACTTGGAGGCAGGTAATACATTTTCTATTACATACACCGCACTCCTCCCCTTTTAAGTCCATTTCACCTGTACGGTATATGCTCTTCCTACTATTGTGCGCTTGTGATTTTAATTCAGCATTAGTCCTTTCATTACAGTTTGACTTGACAATATTACAACTGCTAGGGACTGGAGATCTAACGCTCCTTAGACAGGTACATGGGTAGGCCTGGTCTGGTGGGATATGGACCAAGCGCAGGCAAGTGGGACTATTGTAGCTGGGACATTGTTGGCCGGTATGGGCGAGTTGGGCCGAAGGGCCAGTTCACTGTATCACTCTATGACTCTAGTTGTCAGGAAAGTTATTGCCACAGAGATCAATAGATCATTGTGGGAGCTTTACTCAATATTAGCAGCAAACACTGTTGTTTGCCAGTAACCACAATTTCTGGGTCATTATGCTATCAAAAGTTAAAGCTCAACAGGTGGTGTGACATAGCCTTTTTCTAGCTGAGAAGGTACAGCTAGGAACAGTATACAATCGCTGGAGGCGACAGTCCATAGACTATGCTGCAATGGGTCTTTACAACTTTCACTGCCAAGAAGAATAAAAGGCTGCAGGTTTACAAGAACACCACCATATAAAACGTCCCTGATAATTCACACACTGTCCGAATGTGGAAACAGGACTTTCCATTCCTTCCTCACAGCTGTGATAATATTCTGGGACAATACCTGGAGCAGTTAAAGATGGGCAATAAAACTGCCCTTGCCCAAGATGCCCACTTCTCAAGAATGAATAAATGGAGTTGTATAAAAGCAGGAAACTATCCTGTTCTTGGGCAGCATCTGTGGAAATGGAAATAATTTATGCCAATAATCTTTCGTCAGGAAGTGAAAAATAACTCGGTCTCTTCTGTGAACCAAGCCTTTAAATTATAGACTTACTGAGTTTCATAAAAACAAACAAATGAGTATGTGGCCACAGCAACCAAAGACAAAAGATAACAAAAATGTATCATAAATCCTGAAAGCAATTTATAGCAGAAAACAATCATATATTGTGTGAATTGGAAAGTGGTTAAAAGCATCTACAAAAATATATAGTTTTTCATATTATATACTTTGTATTTGTTTGATCATTACATGGTACAAAATATTCAATTTACCTCAAAATCAGGCAGTTTGTAACCGAGTGCATCGTCCACTGTTCATTGCAACTTTATAATTTGTATATTTCAATCAAGATTTCTCAGATCTTGAGAATCTTCTAAACCCCAGTGAATATACCTAGTCTATCCTAACTTCTCCGATCAAGACAAAACCACTCGCGTTCCCCCCCCCGGTATCAAAATAGTAAACCTAAGTCTCAGACTGGGGCGGAAAACACAGGGGGGCCAGAGGGGACCACATGCCCCCCCCCCCCATGATTTGAGAGGTGGGGGACATTTCCTCCCCCCCCCCCCCCCCAAGTTTTTGTGATTCCGGATTTTAAAACCTCCGCTTTCCGCGAGACAGTTGGTGGTAGAGGCTGCTTGATCGAGGGGCGCCGATTGGACAAAGAGAGAGACGCTCGGTCAGCAACTATGGCGGGCTGACCCTGTCCCACCAGAGTGCCACTCCACCCCCCCCCCCACGGGTGGCCAGAGAGGTCAAGGAGTCAAATACAGGCGTGGCGGCCCCAGGCCCACAGCCAGCCGCAGAGAGAAGATAGCGCACTAGACACAGCTCACTCTCAGCCTGTCCTAGCCAGGTTAAAAACCGGCCTGGACTTGCGGGAAATTATGCGCCAGCGTGGAGATAGCAGCGCGAAGGTGTCACCGTCAGTCCAAGTCAGGGCTGTAGGTTAACCCGGCGAGACAGGCAGAGTTGAGCTGCATTTTAGCGCTGGATTGAGCCTCCGAAGCTCTCATGCCATATGTAATGTGAGTGTGCGCAGGCGCGGCCGGCAGCAGCCAAAAAATTCCTTCCCCCCTGTCCCCCCGGTTTCTCCGCATCCATTGTTTTTGATAGCGAGTTTCCCACTCTTTGCAAGTCTGAACTGCTTCCAATTGAATTTAACGTTATTCCTTAAAAATAAGGAGTATGAACATTGCACGGAGTAACTCCATATTGTTGGTCTCACGGAATGCCCTATACCAATTGATGTTAATACATTCCTACATTTATGTCAATTACTGTTCTGGATCAAAAATCTGTCGTAGAAACAAAGAAATTGCAGGTGCTAGTTTATACCAAAGAAGTCTCCATATACAGGAATATTTGAAGGGGGTAAGCTGTTCTGTGGACATCACAACTCAATGGGTACGCGGCAGATTAAGGATGAAATAACTCTCTGTTGTTTTTCTTTTTGATTTGTATTTACATGGTCTCCATTGATATCGCTATTTGAAATTGTGTTAGTTCACTATTAAGTATATATAATCTACTCTGTTTTTTTTAATATAATACTTTATTATTAATTAAATACATAACAAGAATACAAGGACTATATAATTTCTTTCTCCTCTCTTTTCTCGTTCTCTCTTTATAATCTTTATTTTATTGATATAACACTTTAAAAAAATTATTTTAAGAAAATTCGTATTCGTCGTAAGAAATAAGTTGGTTGGTGTGTTATTTGAAATATACTATATAGACTTTAGAAAATGAATATTGACATGTTTTATACAAAGATAGGTCAGTGCTCTGGAGTCTAAATGCTGGAACCATTCTTACAGTCTGAAGAAGGGTCCCGACCCAAAACATCACGCATCCTTTCTCTCCAGAGTGATTGCTGCCTTTCCCTTTGAGGTTTACTCCAGCACTTTGTGTTTGATCAAAAATAGTAAGATTTAAAATGAGGAAACTTAAGTTTAGTTTGATCTTTAATTTAATGAGGAGATGAAGGACTACGAGAAGAACCCCATTTACAGCCGTTGTGTGTGTCAATCTTCAAAAGTAAGTAGAGTGGAATTCACAGCTAACATTGACTTGAATTATAATGGTAAGATATACAAGACTGAAACTACCAGTTGAGATCTATGAAGGTGGAACGGAGGGCAACGTATAGTCCCTCAATTCGACTCCTCATAAAAATAAAGATCAAACTTCAAACCTGGTAAGTTCTCATTTTAAATCTTACTATTTTACTTCGGAGTCACGTGTGTGAGTGACTATGTGAAGACTTCAAAGCACTGTGATTTCATGCCGCAGACCTAAATCCGGCGTTCACACTGCATTGACTCTCAAAAGTCGTTAACAATCAATAATGCATCAATAATTACATTTGTTAAATGAATAACAGTTTATTTACAAACAAAATCATAACAACCCCCCTAACTCAGGGGGGAACTATAACAGAACTCAAAACAGAATCAGCAAACACCCCCAGCCTTGAAATCGCCTTGTGATAAAACCTTTGAAAGGTCAGTTCACTGGACCATCCTGCAGCCGTGAGGATATGGTCTCTTGGCACGTCCATCGCCCTTGCCGCGGAAGTTGATGCCGCCCTGGTGAAATGAGATTTGTATTTATCAGTATCAATTCCAGCACTTCCCAGAACCTGCTTTAGCCACCTTTTGTAGAGAAAGGCACCTTCCCCTTCATACCGGTGGCAGCCTGCCAGTTCTGATATTGAAGACCTGAATGGCTGGTTCCTTCTCCTGCATCCACACTAGTGCCTTTCCGATAAGGAACAAACCTTTTGCCTTGTTTGCCAGCCAGCTTAATGAGGGCCATGGTTTTAACATCTTCATGACAGTCTTTTACCCTTTTTGTAAGGTTACCTCCAAACAGCAGATTTCGTGGCAGTACAGTAGTCGGTTTGCACAAACTCACCAAGTTAGGATTAATAGTAGGATTAAATGAGAATTTACCAGTTCAAAGTTTGATCCTTATTTTATGAGGAGTGACGTAGAGGGATTACGTGAAGAAGCCCCGCCAGGCGCATGCGCGTCATACTTCAAAGCAGCGGTATGACAACACAGAAAACAAAGAGCTGAAGTAACATAGTAAGGCTCGTAGAAGACTAGAACTACCAGATGATCTCTTAGATTATGAGGGTGGGAGCGGAGGGCACGTAATCCCTCAACGTCACTCCTCATAAAATAAGGATCAAACTTCGAACTGGTAAGTTCTCGTTTAATCTTACTATTTTACTTCGGAGTCACGTGAGTGACTACGTGAAGATTTCAAAACTCTGTGATTGCATGCCGCAGATGCACTCCATACGACAAGCTGCTTCGGTTGACACAGTAGTAAAATAAAGAAGATTTTGAACATTGCATGAATAATTCAATAACGATTTTAATAATAACAAACAGAGTAATGACCCCTCGGTCCCAGGGGGAAATTACAAACAATAATTGATATAAACAAAGCAATAAAATTAAATGGAACCCAAAACAGCAGGCCCAAACCGTGGCACTGCCTGAACAGGTTTATCATAAAAACGAGAAAAAGTTAACTCTCTAGACCATCCTGCGGCCTCGAGGATTTGATCTAGCGGCACGTCCTGAGCCTTCGCTGCGGATGTAGACGCTGCCCTGGTGGAGTGAGATTTAAACACATCAGTGTCGATTCCCGCAGAACTGAGAACCTGTTTCAACCATCTAGAAATAGTTTGTACTGACACTTGCTTATATGGCTTTTTGTGACTAATGAGCAGTCCTGTCTCAGAACCTCTCAGACTGCTTGTTAACGCAATATATTGGGTTAAATGTTTAACTACACATAACAGTTGGTCAACAGGATATGCTTTAAACGTCACCTTGATTCCTGACCTTCATGGTCTACTTCGTTTGATTAAATCACAGACATAAAATGTAACATCATCTTGTGAGAAATGCATATAAACTATTCTTAACAAGTGCAATGTTTGTACACGTTGTGCTGAAACCAACGCAATTAACATAACCACTTTAAGAGTCAATTTTTGCAAAGATAATGACGCAATTGGAGCCCATTGCCGAAGAAGTGTGAGAACTATACTGATATCCCAGATTGCTGTGTATCTGGGTTGAGAAGGGTTTTTGTTAAAAATTCCTCTCATAAACCTGGATACCAGAGAACGCTGCTAATCCATCCATAACAACACATAATAAAATCGCTGCACTGAAATATAAATTAAATAAAATATACACAGATCAAATTGTAAAACTCTACCAATACACTAAACAATTACAATTTGAATTTGGAGATAAACCTCAAAAATTATTGGCTCGTCAATTAAGAAAGATGGAGGGAGAAAAAATAATCCATAGGATTAAATCATATAATGGCGAACCATTAGTACAACCTAAAGATATTAATGAGAGATTTTTGCAATATTATAAACATTTATATTCAGCTAAAATGACAGAAAACAAGATAGGAATAGAAGCATTTAAAAAAAAATGTAATTTGAATGGGTTGGATTCACAAAATAGAGAATCATTAAATGCTGAAATTTCAGTAAAAGAAATCGAAGAATCTATCAGATCATTAAAAAACAATAAAACACCGGGACCAGATGGTTTAGGCCCGGAATTTTATAAAACATTTTATGATCTGATTGCACCTCGTCTGAAGACACTCTATGAATACATTTATACTCACCAGAAACTACCAGAAACGTTAAATGAATCTATTATAACACTTATACCTAAAATAGACAAAGACCTGGATGACCCAGGATCATTTAGAGCTATAGCTTTTAAATACCGATCAAAAGATACTAACCAAAATATTAGCATAAAGACTAAGTACAGTTATTAATAAATTAATTCACCCCGATCAAACAGGATTTATACCAAAACGATATTCCTCATATAACTTGAGACGATTATACAATATTATATATTCAAAAAGAGATATTAATAAAGACCTAGTAATTATTTCGTTAGATGCGGAGAAAGCCTTTGACCAGGTGAAATGGTCTTATTTGTTTTCGGTTATGGAAACTTTTTAGCTGGGAGAGAAGTTTATTACTTGGGTTAAATTATTATACACTAATCCAACAGCCAGAATAATAACAAATCAAATGCTATCAACTAAATTTAATCTATTCCGAGGCTGAAGACAAGGTTGTCCTCTATCCCCATTACTGTTTGCACTTGCAATAGAACCTTTAGCTCAACGGGTGAGATTACATCCTGAAATATATGGATATGACACCAGAGATACTAAAAATAAAATTTCTTTATATGCGGATGATGTATTACTTTATATTACAAAGCCGGAAATTAGTATCCCAAATTTACTAAAATTAATATCTGAATTTGGATTATTTTCAGGATATAGTATTAACTGGAATAAAAGTGAACTTATGCCAATAATGGTAAATAACTTACATATACTACAATAATTTCCTTTTAAGATAGCAAACGAAAAAATCAAATATCTTGGAATTGAAACAAAAAGATTTGACTCTTTATCTAAATCCAATTTTCCACTTTTATTGAATAAATTAAATAAGAACATTTTATATTGGAAAACATTACCTATCTCAATGCTAGGTAGAATTAATGCAATAAAAATGATTTTTCTCCCGCAATTACTATATCTTTTCCAATTGATTCCGATATATCTTCCTAAAGTTTTTTTTAAGAAGGTTGATTCTATAGTCACCAAGTTTATCTGGGATTATAAGAGCCATAGAATAAATAAAAAGCATTTATGTAAACCAAAAATAAATGGAGATTTAGCACTACCAAACTTTATGTTTTATTACTGGGCAGTTAATATTAAAAATATGAATTTTTGGTTTGTAGAGACAGATAAACAACCAACCTGGTTAAAAATGGAAAATGAAGATTGTTCACCTTTTGAAATTAGTTCGATTTTATTTGCCAATATCAAAATAGGTAAGAGAACCTATAGTGAAAACCTTATAATAGAAAGTGGAATACGTATCTGGAAACAAATAAAGAAAACACTAAAATTGGAATGTATACCACTAGCCCTTACCATCGTAAATAATGTTACATTTAAACCCTCAACGATGGACAAAGGTTTTTTACAATGGAAAAACTATGGAATTAATAAGATGGGAGATCTCTACAGGGAAAATTCTTTCCTTTCATTTCAAGAATTACAACAAATTTATGGATTACAGTCAAAAGATTACTTTAGATATCTACAAATTAGAGACTATGTAAAAGCAAATACACAGGAAATTAGAAATAGAAAGACAGAAATTTTAGATGAAATAAACACCTGAACACAGAAAAATTGATATCATATATTTATAATCTTTTACTGGAAAACGATGCCCCAATGACAGAAATATATATGCAATCATGGGAAAACGAATTAGGTCAAATCATTAGACCTGAAATATGGGATGAAAGTCTCCAACATATACACCACTGCTTGTTAAATGCTAGACACTCTCTTATACAATTTAAAATATTACATAGACTACATTATTCAAAATCCAAACTACATAGTATTTTTTCAAATGTATCTGCCATATGTGATAAATGTCAACACTTAGAAGCTAACTTAACGCACTCATTTACAAATTGTGTAAAAATTACTAAATTTTGGACAGAGATATTTAAGATAATTTCGAATATTGTTAATATGAATCTGACCCCTGACTCAAAGTTAATAATACTGGGAATATTAGAAACAGATCAATTAATAACAACAAATCAAATAATTTTTATTGATTATAGTTTAATAATTGGGAAAAATATTATTATTGAAATTCTGGAAAGGTCCTACATCCCCCACAATCAAAATGTGGATTACAGGAATGTCGGAGACACTTCATCTGGAAAGATTAAGGCTTGTCCTATTGGACAAGTTGGATCTTTTCAGAGGAATATGGTCTCCATTTATTGAATATCTAAAGGGTCAAAATGGCTCGGTACGAGAGCCTGACTGAAGCCTGAATAACGGAATAGATGAAGAATCACGTATAACAAATTATGGTTATATCTCCAATGATGGATAACTTTTTTAATACTCCATTCATTCCTACGCTTACTTTATTTTTCTCTATCTTTTCTTACCTGTAAAAAAAAGTATAGAAATATATAAGACATAATTGTTAATATTAATAAAATTACAAATGCATGTGAGAAGTATACTCTATTAATATGTACTTACGTCTAATAAAAATATTTAACAAAAAATAAACCTGGATACCAATGGATGAGACCCGATAGGTTGTCGTGCTGAAGACTGCCCTAAGTAAGAGGACAAAGCACTGCGAGCAGTGTTAATAGCACTATAACTAAAGTGCTCATCAAAATGTAAAGGAGCAAGGAACTCCAACACATCACGTATACTAGCGGTATCATACGATATATTAGATTGTACACAGAACAGTTCCCATTTCTTAATGTGCACGAGATATTGTTTTTTAGTGCTAGTTCTCCAGCCTGCAGTCATAACCTCCATGGTCCTGTTCGATAATCCAAGCCCTTGGAATGGTCTGGACAGAACCTGCAGACCAACAAATTGATATGGTCATGTAATGGGTGACTTTCTCCTGTAACCGGATGCACCAACAAATGACTGCCACTGGGAATCCTCATGAATGGCTGTGCCATCATTCTCAGCACCAATGGGAACCATGATTGTGTTGGCCAATCTGGGACCACCAAAACACCTGTTGCGGAGTCACGCTCTATTTTGGTGAGACATTTCGCAATCAGGCAGAATGGAGAAAACGCATAAAAGAATGAGTGTCGCCAGTGTAACGAGAACGCATCCATAGCTATTGCACCTGGATCTGGCTCCGAGGAGACATATATAGGCAACTGGTGATTCAGTCTGGATGCAAAGAGATCAATATCTGGCAATCCAAATCGAGTAACAATGGTTTGAAATATGCTGACATTCAACATCCATTCTATATTGTCTTTAAACTTTCTCGACCTAAGGTCTGCTACCACATTATCTATGCCTGGTAGATAGATGGCTGAAACCCAGATGTTCCGTGAAATACACCAATGCCAGATAGTATTAGCCAAGTTATCACATAACACAGATCTAGCTCCTCCCATATGATTAATATATGCCACAGCTGTGGTGTTATCAATCTGGAATTGAACGTGAAAATCAGACATTGTGGAGAAATATGCTTTTAACCCATAAAAAGCACCCAATAATTCCAGATAATTAATACCATGTGTGTGAAGAAGCAAGTCCTCTTGCTCAGTCCATCTACCCCCACAGCTAGACTCTGTGTCTGTAGCCCCCCATCCGAGAGCGCTAACATCAGTCTGTAAAATCATTGAATTGTGATTGGTGGCTTGGCTAACATTAACAATCCACCACTGCAATTCTGCCAGAGCCGAGGTGGGTAACTGCATAAGCCGATCAAAATGGCCTGCATTGTGTTTCAATGCTTATTCTCTTGCTCTTTGCAAATGTTGATAATGCAAAGGTCCGAACTGTACTGCAGGAAAAGCTGCTACCAATTTCCCAATGACCTTTGCAACGTCTCGGATGGAAGGATAAAGGTTTTGTGTAATACCAACAGAGACATTAACAATATCTACTACCTTGGCTGCTGGTAATGTAACTGTCATATGAACTGAATCAAGAAGAAACCCCAAATACTCAATCTGTTGGATTGGCTGTAACTTGGACTTAAGTGGATGGACCAAAAATCCCAATGACTCAAAGAGATTCTTGGTTGCTGTAACAGATTCTTCAGCTGACTCTTTAGTGTTGCCGACAATTAAGATATCATCTAAATAGGCCATAACAATGTGATTGTGGGCTCTCAATTGCCCCAGCACAGGTTTCACCAATTTAGTAAATAACCTAGGTGCAGAACTTAATCCATTAGGCAATGCTCTTTTGTGCCACAGCTGTCCCATCCAATTAAATTTCAAGTACCAGCGATAATCAACATGAATTGGCACCGAATAATAAGCATCTTGTAAATCAATGGTGGCCATATAACAACCCTGGGACATCAGCTGCTTTGCAGTAATGAATGTGTCCATTTTAAAATGCCTATAGAGAACTGAAGTATTCAATTGAGTGAGATCCAGAATTACTCTACAACCACCATCTTTTTTGGGTCTGGGAAAAATATTAGACACAAATTGCTGAGGATGATTAACTGCTTTTTCAATCACACCTTTACGGGACAAATTCTGAATCGCCACATTCTCATGAGACTTGCTCAGTCTCGTGAACAGAAAACACCAACACTTTACAAGGCTTATGCTGGTGAGGTGGATCTATCCCTGAGATAAACTCAATGGTGGACCCCGACACAGTATTTAGAATAAACATATCAGACGTTATACAGCACCATTCCTGATAAAACAATTGTAATCGACCTCCAATAGGAGGTTGCACCCCAGAATTTGTAACCTGAACACAAAGTCCCTGTACCTCTGCCGGTGGTTTGGAAAACTATTGTCTGGCCGTGTTTTGGTTATAGGCAACGTGACGTGGTGGATACCCTCGTTGCCACCCTGGCCTGCCTCTGCTGGGCCCAGCACCCGGATCGGACCTCCGGTAAACGACCCCCGGCTTCCGAATAAACGGGCGAGCTGTGGCCGGCTTCATTAGCCCCATGGTTTTCGCCTCCTCGTGAATATCCCAAATTTGTTTTACGAGATCGGAACCAAAGAGGAGTTCAGGCGATTGGACGTTGGTCGCCTTACAGAGCGCAGCAAATTTTTGGTTCAGGGTCGGCCTGATGGCAATTTTGCGAATGCAGTTGATCTCGAAAAAGACGTTACAGATCATACCCAACATGTCTTTATGTAACTGAGTTAACACGGTCCCTCGGACCATGGTGCCAAATGCAGTGATCGTAGCCGCCACCAATTTGAGGACGTGCTGATAACGAACCTCCTGCCCCCTCATGGAAGGACTCATGGGTGCCCATATAGCTGGGTTCACCATTGGCACTTTTAACGATGCACAGTTTACAGGTGTTTTATATTTATTACTTGTCTCTTGCATGACTGATTGTTGTAGCTGGTGAGAAACTAAGTAATTGATATTAGTTGCTAGGTAGTCCTCCATCGCCTCACTAGTTCCCTCCGGAATAACAACAGTCATTGCTATGTCTGGTACACCCGGAGCAAGGCTCTTGTGCTCTGGTGTTTGCACTACCAGACATAGGGTCAGCTGCATCCTGCCCCGCATCTCCCATTGATAATCAGGGAGGCATCCCCCAGTCCTATAATAGGCGCTGGATGGAATTCCCCACGGTATTAAGGTAATCCTCTTCATAAGGGCCCTGCTGCTCAACTGCCTGAGGAATAGAAACATAGAAACATAGAAATTAGGTGCAGGAGTAGGCCATTCAGCCCTTCGAGCTGCACCATATGATCAGGCTGGTACCTGCCTTCTCTCCAGTACCTTAGCCACAAGGGAATATAGCCAATGAACTGGCCTCAACTACCCTCTGTGGCAGAGAGTTCCAGAGACTCACCACTCTCTGTGTGAAGAAAGTCTTTCTCATCTCGGTCTTAAAGGATTTCCCCCTTATCCTTAAGCTGTGACCCCTTGTCCTGGACTTCCCCAACATATCTTCCTGCATCTATCCAACCCCTAAGTTTCTATAAGATCCCCTCTTAATCTCCTAAATTCCAGAGAGTATAAACCGAGTCTATCCAATAAGACAGTCCTGACATCCCAGGAATCAGTCTGGTGAACCTTCTCTGCACTCCCTCTATGGCAATAATGTCCTTCCTCAGATTTGGAGACCAAAACTGCACGCAATACTCCCAGGTTGTGGTCTCACCAAGACCCTGTACAACTGAAGTAGAACCTCCCTGCTCCTGGCTATGAAAGCTAACATACCATTCGCTTTTTTCATGGGTCCATTGGCTCTGCCCCCAGCTTAGTGTCATCCGCAAACTTGGAGATATTGCCTTCAATTCCCTCATCCAGATCATTAATATATATTGTAAATAGCTGGGTCCCAGCACTGAGCCCTGCGGTACCCCACTAGTTACTGCCTGCCTGAAAAGGACCCGTGAATCACTGTGGACTTAGCCCCTTGCTGTATTAGAGCATATTTTCAATTTGCTGCATTCTGCCCCACATCTTTTTATTAACTGGGGGAGAATCGCCACCGTCATCAGAGTCATCAGACAATACTGGCCTGTTGGTTTTCCTTTTGGCCTTCCTGTGGCTCTCAGCAGCCACAGCCGGTTGAGTTTCAGGCACTGTCCTGGAACCACTTTCAACAGGTGCTACCGGTGAAACGGCACCCGGTATCGGAACAGGAGGTCCCGCTGTTATCTCCCGACCCGATCGAGAATGCGATTCTTCGCTAGACACATGCTTAGAGCGCACCCTCCGTCCGGACCGATCCATCTCCAACTCCAACTGACTTCGCGAGCCAGCTTTACGGAGCTAAATACCCTGCAGGAAAAGTTGTTTAACACTTACCTGCAAAGTTTCTACTTACCCGCTGGTGGAGCTGTGCCCTCCAGCCCGTTCAGTGCGACATGCGTGGACGTAATGACGCGCATGCGCCTGGCGGGGCTTCTTCACGTAACTCCGAAGCAAAATCACTGGCCTTATAGCGGCCCACCTGATATTGTTAATTTAAAAAAATGCACTACACAAAAATCCAAGTGCATCCTGATGTGCTTCAAACATATTCACTGCATCAATAACTTTTACAAAAGCCGTGACACCTGCCGACAACAGTTTAAGCACTTTTTGGAATTTCATCTCCTGGGCCCTAGCTGGCATACCCAACTGTGACCAAATTTGGTGATTAACCACCGGTACCTTCAGGAGATCACAATTAATAGGAGCTTCATAGTTTTTTGCTGCTTCATCCATAGCTAGCTCCTGTAACTGGTGGGAGAGCATATACTGAATTGCTTCAGCCAATTCTGTTTCAATCGCCTCTCCTGACTCTCTAGGCACAGCAAATTTTTCAACAATATTCGGAATTGAATTCAGAACTCCTTTACTGCTTTCCCCCACCATAGAATCAGTGTCAGCGAACTGCACTGGTGGAACATCCTCCTCACAGGCAGGATATGCCTGCAGCCCTGTAACAGTTGCTGCTAGCACAGGCTCTCCCACAACCCGGCTTGGGCACCACTCCTCCTCACGGAGCTGGTCCCTGTCGAGCATTCTTTGTAATAAAATCTCGACCTGGGAGAGCCGTGAGCAAACGGACTCTCCTATGGAGGGTATAACCTCCAGGCCCGACTCAGGGTCCATGGGCCTATCAGACTTGCCAGTGGCCTTCCGCCCTACTGGCAAGCCTCCACTGCCCCCCGGCTGTGGGTCTGCAACCACTGGCTGTGTAGCCAGCACCGGACAGGTGTACCAGACGGGCCTCCATCAACAACTCTCTCCTGGCCATTTTCCTTCCTACCTCCAGAGCGCCTCGCCGACACCTTCTTCATTTTCTGCAACATTTCTCCAACAGACCTCCAACCGTCGCAGAAAATGACCACTGGAAAATATTTAAAAACTTAACTTGCGTTTTTAAACTTACTGCTTGGAGGAGCGCTGCTGCAACTGCACCAATGCGTCTGACGTCATGGACGCACCAACGACTGTACGGGGTTCTTCACTCACGTGACTCCGAAGTAAAATCTACAATTGGGTTTTCTAACTACTTGCTGCATTAGCTAGTTTGAAACACTCAGCAGGCCAGGCAGCATCTGCGAGGGGAAAAACAGAGTTAGCGTTTCTGGTCCCAGATCTTTTGTCATACCTGGGAAAGAGGGAAAACAAGTTTGTTCTCCCTTGGCTGGGAAGGTGGAGAGTAATGGAAAGAACACGGGGACTATCTCTGTTCTGGTGAGATCAAATGGTTTAATGTGATACTTCGAGGCATCCAAGGTGTTCGAGGTTGCAAAGTGATTGATTATCCTAGTAAGTGGAATAGATTGTACCATGCAATAGTCAAACAAATAGTTATGCTTCCTTGTCTGTTTATGTATTGCTTATAGCAGGGCTGTGGAACATGCCCAGCAGTCAGACTGCACCAACTTTAAAATAATTAAAAAAATTAAAGTTTAAAATAATCACCTCGAAGTCATTAGAGTTTAGTTTAGTTTAGTTCAGTTTAGTTTAGTGATACATCATGGAAACAGGCCCTTCGGGTCACTGAGTCCGCACATTAACACTACCCTACACACACTAGGGACAATTTACACTTATACCAAGCCAATTAAACTACAAACCTGTACGTCTTTGGAATGTGGGAGGAAACCGCAGTTCTCGGAGAATACCCACGCGGTTACGGGGAGAACGTACCAACTCCGTACAGACATCACCCGTAATTAGGATCGAACCCAGGACAGCTGCAAGCACTGTAAGGCAGCAACCCCACCGCTGCACCACAGTGCCACCAGCTTGAGCGTGATGAATTAGGAGGCAACAAATTAGAGAAAATGTGTTTGATGCAGAAAAGGGAAATCTTGCACATGTTATAATAAATGTAGTAAAATACATATTTAACTGTAACATGATTAAACTTAACACAAGGTGTTCAAAACTGTCTTTATCTTGAATAATATTTTTTACTTCGGGGCCTCAGTGAATCTCCAAGGTCTAATACCAGAATTGTTATTTTTGTCCAAAGCCACAATGAATGTCACACTGTATATTTATTAAAATGGACACCTTTCCCGCAATAAATTTCACCAAATCTTCTTTATAGACAACGGGGGTCAACTGTAGAAGTTCTATAAGGCGCTGGTCAGGCCACATTTGGAATATTATGAGCACTTTTGGGCCCCATATCTGAGAAAGGGTGTGCTGGCTCTGGAGGGGGTGCAGAGGAGGTTTACATGAATGATTCCAGGAATGAATGGGTTAACCTGTGATGAGCATTTGTCAGCACTGGACCTGTACTCCCTGGAGTATAGAAGAATGAGGGAGACCTCATTGAAACATACAGAATAATAAAAGGCTTGGATAGAGTGGATGTGGAGAGGATGTTTCTACCAGTGGGAGAGTCTAGGACCAGAGGTCATAACCCCAGCGTCGAAGTTCCCTCAGGAGGTGCATACAGTTCGTCAGACTCGTCCACAACGTCAGAAACCAGTTGATTGACCCAGAGCAAATCTGGAGAAAGTGGGACAGGTTCAGAAGAGCCGTTCCCCTGTCGGGGGAGGATCGAAACCCTGCTCATCATCACCGTGAGTGCCCGTATATCGAGTCCGTTTGTTATGCCTGTTACCGAAAAGGTCATCTCCAGGCAGTGTGTCAATCCGTAGGAAATCTGAGAAAGGGCAAGAAAGTGCAAAACACAGTTGACCAAATCGCGGAGACCATTCCTATTGAAGTGCTCGGTGTGTCTACGATCACCGACAAGCCGAGGATTTCGCTCCGGGTCTCGAACGTCGATCTACAGTTCCAGGTGGACACTGGTGCGGCTGTGTCGCTAGTGGGTCAGGACATCTGGGAGAGGATCGGATCACCGATACTGAACCGGCCAACATCCGCCTTTTCAGATACGGATGACAGCCCATTCCCACGAAAGGTAAATGCACTGTCGCCGTTTCCTGTAATGGTATGACACAGATGTTGCCGCTGATCGTCATTGGTAAAGACGGTACATCCCTGTGTGCCATCGACTGGATCCATGCATTTAAGCTTGCCATGAATGGCTAGATCTACTATAGATCAACTATGGCATTGTCATCGGCCATGGATTACAACATGGTCAGCAAGTGCGTGAACAACCTGCGAAAACAGGACGTCGAATGGCACTGGTCCAAAGAGTGTGACCACGCATTCACCAGATTGAAGGAGATGCTCGCCCAGAAGATGCGTTTGGTCCACTATGACCCATCGAAGCCGATCTCGCTGGCCGCCGATGCATCGCCGTGTGGTCCTGGAGCTGTAATCTCACAGACGGCGCTGAATGGCAAGGAAGAACCAATCGCGTTCGCATCCAAAACGCTGACGACCGTCGAGAAAAACTACAGCCAAGTGTAGAAAGAACAGTATACATATAAAGCGAAGACTGATATCTCTTCAAAAGAGAACACTGAGGGCAACTCTGTTGATTCTGAGCCTTTAGCAAGAGTTGTGAAACGCAAAAAAGGCTGGAAAAAAAGAGTGAAGCAAGGTCCAGCTAAATGGAGACGTTCAAACTGGAGAGGGGAAACGTAATGTTTGGTGGACTGTGTGGGGTGGGAGGACCCCGTTGCTCCTCCTGTGCAGCAGGTGTATACAGTTTATCCCGTCTGTAGACAGTATGCGGGCAGCCAGTGTGACTAGTCTTGCTGCCAGCATTGAGTGAAGCATTAAAGATTTCTGTTGTAAATTAAAGACGCTCAAATTTTGCGCAGACCTAGAAAATGAACACGAAATAAATGAAGGAGATGAGGTGGAATTTCTTCAGTCAGAGGGTGGTGAATCTGTGGAATTCTTTGAATGCTGCGGAGGCCAAGTCAGCGGATATTTTTGTAAGGCAGAGGAAGATAGATTCTTGATTAGTACAGGTGTCAGACGTTATGGGGAGAAGGCAGGAGAATGGGGTGAGGACGGAGAGATAGTTCAGCCACGATTGAGTGGTGGAGTAGACTTGATGGGCCAAATGGCTTGAATCTACTCCTATTCCTTTTGACCTTATGAACTAATAACAGGTGAATTGAAGCACAGAATTATAGAAATTGATGGCACAGATGGAAGTCAAAGTTACCCAAAAACAAACCAGGTTTAACCCTACCATCCAACTCTAACCCTCAGCCCTGCGGGTTAAACTATTCAGCCACGTCCTTTTGAATGTAGTGATGGTCTCTGTGTTCACTACGTTTTCTGGACGAGATCAACACCTTCACTATTCAGCAGTGAAATACTTTTTCTCAATTTCCCTTTAACCCTTCCATTAACATTTAAATCAGTCCCCACTAGTTACTATCCTCTCTTACCATTCACCAAGGGCAAGAAGTCTGAAGTTCCACTCGCACAATTTGCAGCTATTGTCTTGTTTAGGAGGCATATTTTATATAAAAGTCACCCATTCCTGATCATTGGTAATGACACTAAAATTGATAATTAATTTGACTGTAGGTTAACAGTGTAGGCTAATTATTTAGTCTCTCGTAGCCATCTTCGTGATAAGACTAAGCCACTAGTTCTGTTGAAACTTTGTAACAAAATGAACCAGGGATTGAAATGAATCTTCATTAGTCATTTTTTAATAATTAAGCTGTTTTTTTCCCCGGTGAAACAAAAAGCCAAAACTAGCTTAGTACATGAACACAATTTGCTGATTCACTGTGAGCCTGTTTCATAACACGAGACGAGTCTCTCTATTTTCTAATGACCCTAAGGAATGAATACCTGATTAATTCATAAAGTTCCACAAAGGAACAAAACATCTCTTTATGCCTGAAATTAAATGAGCATATGAATATTAATATGAAATGTACATCTGTTTGGAGGCCAGATTGTTTCACAGTGTGGCTATATTCTTACTGTTTTTAAACTAAATATTTTAAAGTAAATATTAATCAAATTTGGTTTTTTTTTTTACTCCACGTGTTGTTAACTTATACCAGACAGTCTTCTGGCACAGTAATTTTTAATGATGTCTAAATATAAGTAGTTTATTGAATTCATGCAGAAATAAATTATTGCTTTAAATAGATCTGGAATAACACAATTTATTGCGATGGATTTGAGTAACACCAGAACAACATAAATGTCTGGGTTACAGAGAAAAGCAAGCCTCATTTGTCTGAACTTTCAAACAGGAGCCCCGAAGGGAACAAAAATCCTACCTGCCCTGCATTAAACATTGACATTCAGCGACCTTCCCAGTTAAAATATGAATGTATATTTTATGACTAAATTTACATGCTCTAATAAGAGTGTCCAAGGCAACGGCAGTTCATCATTGTAGCCTTTGTGATATTTTCCCAATAACATTTCAGTTACAACATATAATCTATATTATCGGTTATCAAGTGACTGAAATGTTCCATCTTCTATCTGGAAATAAACAGCTGCTAAATAAAAATTGTGAAGTATTGCTTTTGGCACCGCAAAATACTTAATTGAAAACTGATGAATCTCTGGTCTAGATTTCGGCCCTGATTTCAGCTTGTTTGGTTGACTTATATTGGTCTACAAATCAGCACTAACATTTAATGCAATACTTTGTAGCATTTCAGATTTGAGAATGGTCCATACCATTTAGTGTAGTTTCGTTTAGTTTTGAGATACAGCACGGAAACAGGCCCTCCGGCCCACCAAACCCATGCTGACCAGTGATCCCCATGCACTAGCACTGTTCTACCCACTTGGGACAATTTATAATTTTACCAAAGCCAATTAACCTACAAACCTATATGTCTTTGGAATGTAGGAAGAAACCGGAACACCCGGAGAAAACCCACGCGGTCACGGGGACAATGTATAAACTCTGTATAAACAACAACCAAGGTCCGGATGAACCCGGGGCTCTGGAGCTTAAAGACAGCAACTCCGCCATTCAGAAATGAAATCCTTTTTCTCAATTCCTCCTTAATCCTTCTATTAACAAAGTACACCACCATGCCACCCCTAAATAATTTGATTATTAATTTTAGCATATAATTATATAGTTCATGAGGAGTTAAAACATTTATTAAATATGAGAAAAGGATGCAATGCACAATTTAACGTTTTATTAATCAGAAAATTTATGGAACATTCATAGATTGCAAATGAATTGTTTTATAATAACACATTTAATCTAATGTTAAGAAATAATGTTGCAGATTGAAAGAAAGAAGTCAAGGCTTCTTCATCAAGGCACCAAGTACACGATCAAGATACATTTATTTTATTTGTTGGTTGACATTTTTCAAAACCTGTTAGTCACTCTTTCATAGATCTACAGATAGCATGGATTGGGATTTGGTTAGCTAGGATCATAGTGATTATTGAGACAAGTACTTAAGAATGTCTCTTCTTACCATGTAAGTGATCTCTGTCTAAATGTTTATTGTTGTTATGGAGGGAGTGAAATGATAATTTTATTCTATGAGCTGGCAGGTAAGTTTGATTTATTTCCCAGTATTTCACAGCTCCAGCATTTTCACATTTAGTCTCTACAGAATAAAACCAAGCCTCCAGAGTTGGGTTATTTCATTAATTTGTTTCTACTGGTTTTGTTCTCATCTTTGCATACTTAAGAGTAACACTTAAGCAATAACATTGATTTCTCTTTGTGTTCTTCTGAACCAAAACCTGTTGTGATCTAGAAACAGGTTTTTAGAAATGTCAACTAACATAAAATAATTTAAGAAAGATTTACACTCTAAAAATTGTTCATTCCTGTCTGGCGAAAAAATAAAATGGGGAAGCCAGCTCAGCCGTGGCTAACGAGGGAAATCAAGGAGAGTGTTCAATACAAGGAAGAGGCATATAAATTGGACAGAGGAAGCAGCAAACCGGAGGACTGGGAGAAATTTAGAACAGAGGAGGACAAAGGGGTTAATTAAGACGGGGGAAAAAGAGCATGAAAGAAAGCTTGCAGGGAATATAAAAACTGACTCTAACAGCTTATTTAGATATGTAAAAAGGAAAAGGTTAGTGAACACAAAATATAGGTCCCTTACGGTCAGAGACAGGTAAATTTATAATGGGGAAACAAGGAAATGGCAGAACAATTAAACAAGTGCTTTGGTTCTGCCAACACTAAGGAAGACATAAACAATCTCCTAGAAATACTAAGGGGACTGAGGATCTAGTGGGAGGGATGAACTGAAGGAAATCCACATTAGTCAGGAAATGGTGTTAGGTAAACCATTGGGACTGAAGGCAGATAAATTCCCAGGGCCTGATGGTCTGCATCCCACAGTACTCAAGGAGGTGGCCCAAGAAATCGTGGGTGCATTGCTGATCATTTTCCAGTGTTCTCTCGACTCTGGATCAGTTCCTGTGGACTGAAGGGTAGCCAATGTAAACACTTTTTAAGAAAGGAGGGAGAGAAAAAACAGGGAATTATAGACCAGTTAGCCTTACATTGGTAGTGGGGAAGATGTATGTTGATTATTAGAGATGTTATAGCAGCGCATTTGGAAAGCAGTGACAGGATCGGTCAAAGTCAGCATGGATTTATGAAGGGGAAATTATGCTTGACTAATCTTCTGGAATTTTTTGAGGATATAACAGATAGAATGGATAAGGGAGAGTCAGTGGATGTGGTGTATCTGGACTTTCAAAAGGTCCCACACAAGAGATCAGTGTACAAAATTAGAGCACATGGTATTGGGGGAAGGGTATTGACATGGATAGAGAACTGGTTGGCAGGCAGGAAGCAAAGAGTAGGAATTAACCAGTCCTTTTCAGAATGGCAGGCAGTGACTAGTGGGGTGCCGCAAGGTGCGGTGCTGGGACCCCAGTTATATAGAATATATTTTAACGGTTTAGACGAGAGAATTAAATGTGACATCTCCATCATTTGCGGATGACACAAAGCTGGGTGACAGTGCTAACTGCGAAGTGGATGCTATGAGGCTGCAGGTGACTTGGATAGGTTGGGTGAGTAGGTAGATGCATAGCAGATGCAGTATAATGTGGATAAATGTGAGGCAAGAAAAGGAAGGCAGATTATTATCTGAATGGTGTCTGATTAGGAAAAGGGGAGGTGCAACAAGACCTGTGTGTGCTTGTACACCAGTCACTGAAAGAAAGGTACCCCAGGCAGTGAAGAAAGCTAATGGCATGTTGGCCTTCATTGTGAGAGGATTTGAGTTTAGGAGCAAGGATGTCCTACTGCAGTTGTACAGGACCCTGGTGAGATCGCACCTGGAGTACTGTGTGGAATTTTGGTCTCCTAATTTGAGGAAGGACATTCTTGCTATTGAGGGAATGCAGCGTAGGTTCACCCGGTTAATTCCCGGCATGATGGGACTGACATATGATGAATAAATGGGTCGACTGGGCTTGTATTCACTGGAATTTAGAAGGATGAGAGGGGATCTTATAGAAACATGTACAAATCTTAAAAGATTAGACAGGCTTGATGCAGGAAAAAATGTTCCCGACATTGGGGGAGTCCAGAAACAGGGGTCACAGTTTAAGATTAAGGGGTAGGCCATATGGGACTGAGATGAGAAAACATGATTCACCCAGAGAGTTGTGAACCTGTGGAATTCTCTACCACAGAAGACAGTGGAGGCCAATTCACTGGAATTTTTCAAGAGAGAGTTATATTTAGCTCTTAGGGCCAAAGGAATCAAGGGATATGGGGAAGAAGCAGGAACGGGGTACTGATTTTAGATGATCAGCCATGATCATATTGAATGGCAGTGCTGGCTCAAAGGGGCAAATGGCCTACTTCGGCACCTATTTTTCTATGTTTCTAGACATCAGCTTTTCTATGTTTCTAGACATCAGCATGTAGCATGCTGTGTTGGATGTAGTTGAATTTATTTTCATTTATTGGCAACCAATCTTACTTACTTACATTTTATTACAGACTCAAGGTCCAGATAAAAGACAAGACATTACATAGAATAAATTGCATACAAAGGCACAATAAATTACATACAAAAGCACAATACATGGTTTAAGATCAAGAATTAATAAAAATCAGAGTCCTATAATGAGGCAGCTATCTATACCAATGTCTCCGCAGCTGGGATTGGTAGCGTGCAGTGCTAAACCTTATGTTTGATACGGCCAAGATGATTTCATTTTCAGAGTCATTAATCCAGCAAATGAATTTATACATAAGATTTTTTAAGACAGTCTGACTACCACAAGAACACTAAGAACTGGAATTGTCTCTCAGCCCTTAGACTTGCACTTAGATCATGTCTGATAATCCACATAGTTGAGGCACACCTATCCACAATACCTCACAGAAATCTATCAGAATTGATCTTGAAGCATTCAGCAGACTCCATGCATTGTACTGTATGGGGAGCTGGGAGGGCAGGAGAAAGGGATTAGAGTTCATATTTCCATATTCCAATCTTTTCTGATTTTGCTGTTGGCCTGGCTCTAATTTTGGGCAACACAGTGGTTCAGCGGTAGAGATGCTGACTTACAGCACCAGAGACCCGGGTTCAATCCTTTCAATTCACTTGTCTTCTTCCAAGATAGTGTACTGCACCAGATGCTTTCAGCGTGTCCTCCTCCACAAATCAAATGAAGGTTGGGAGAATATTTGTTTTCCCAACCCTTTTCAGTCTGTAAAGATTACCCTGGGCTTTATATCTCCATCCAACCTCTGCCTCGTCCTCTCTGTCTTTGGGTTCCTGGAATTTGTTTAGAGATACAGCACAGAAACAGGCCCTTCGGCCCACCGAGCCCATGCCAACGAGCGATCACCCCGTAGATTAACACTATTCCACACGAGGGACAATTTTACTGAAGCCAATTAACCTATAAACCCGTACAAACCTCTACATCTTTGGAGCGTGGGAGGAAACCAGAGCACCCGGAGAAACCCCACCCGATCAGAGGGAGAATGTACAAACTCCGTACAGACTGCACCCGTAGTCAGATGTTCCAATAAATCCCAGCATATGCTGAGGAACAGTATCTCATCTTCACTGTTGACACTTTACCACCCTCCAGACTCAGTATTGTTTTGAATAATTTCCATTATCAGTTATCAGAACTGGCAAGTTGTGATGTTAGGCCGTCCACCTGTAACATACCTCTGCTTGTCTCACTCCACAGATGCTATTCAATATAGCAGTGTACAAAATCATGAGAGGAAATATCGGGTAGATGCACAGAGTCTCTTGCCCAAAGTAGGAGAATTGAGGACTAGAAGTCATAGGTTCAAGGTGAAGGGGAAAAGATTTTATAGGAATCTGAGGAGTAACGTTTTCACACAAAGGGTGGGTGTATGGAGCAAGCTGTGAGAGGAGGTAGTTGAGGCAGGGACTATCCCAACGTTTAAGAAACAGTTAGACACGTACATGGATAGGACGGGTTTGGAGGTATATGGACCTTGCGCCGGCAGATGGGACGAGTGTAGCAGGGACATGTCAGCCAGTTTGGGCAAGTTGGGCTGAAGGGCCTGTTTCCACACTGTATGACTATCTATGACTCTAATATGCTGAGTGTACAGAACATTTTTTTAATGTCATATTTCCAGTAAATGCTGTGTTCTGCATTTCAGTTCCAGTGTATTTCTTTTTCTCTTTAACTGGGTTCATTCCTCTCCCTTTATTTATGCTCCTCCAGGCGGACCAACTATTGTAGTAGCCATTTGGCCTGTTTTGCATGTCATTGATGATGGCATGTGCCTTTAAATTTTAGACTGCCCGTTATATTGTGGGTGGGATTTAGGACATGTTTTGGGGCGTGTTTGGAGCTAAGATGCTTGCGCAGAAGCTTAGTTTGGAGAGCGCAGGAAGAAGGTTAACCCTTCGACCATGCAGGGTCCATGTGAGATCTTAAGGAGATAATTCCAGTGTTATGGAGACATGAGGAGTTCTCTAATGTTTAAAGTAATCTGGAGTTTGATGAAGATTGCAGTAATGTCGGAAGAAGTTTGGATGTATCTTACCATTTTCTATCAACAATAAAGCATTTATTCATCTAAAGACTGTGTTTTCAAAGACTTATCTGTGAAGAAGCTCTGAAGGTCTCTGTGAGTGAGCTCGCATGCGTTTCAAAGACACCCTTCAACTATGCTCATCCATTTAGCGGCTAGGGTGCGAATTTCCTGAAAGATATGAAAATCTGCCGCTACATTAAGTCGAAGGTAACCTCCGGCTGGGGGGTTAAATACCAGTCCCAGAGAGAGGGACAGAAGATTAAATTGAAGGAGACCTCCGTCACAGGAGTGATACAAGTCCCAGAGATTGGGACAGAAGATTGGCTAAGATTCTCGGAGAGGTTTTAGCCAGAAGAAAGTGATTCCAGGAGGAACTGAAGAAAATAGATCTCGGCCAGAGAAGGCCCTTAGGTCTATCAACAGCATCAAGACTTGTCTGAAGACGTATCACAGGAATTGTATTTGTAAATCAATTGTATTTCTTTGAATTTGAAGTTGCAAGCTTTATATTAAAAGACTTCTTTAAACAGCACCAGAAAAGTGTTTTTCCAGTCTGCATGGAGGGACCGACCTTGGGTTGTTTTGAATCTTGTGATAAGCGCATTCCATTTGAATTAGCATCATCTTTATGCACCTGGGGTTTGAGATGTTCTCTACGTTATCAGTATGTTATAGTTTTGATGGAAATGTTGACAAAATAAGCCAGAGCTACTAGCAGAACACTCTGTTCAATTAATTTAAAGACTTGCCGATCTGCCAAGACCTGTTTAAAATTAAGGATCCAGAAGTGAAATAAAGTGCTACGCCAGATGAACCACGTGGTGGTGAAGAAAGATCAGTCAAAGAAACCCCCAGAAAGGAAATTTTGATATGGGAACAAGTTAACAAATCCATATTTAGCTACAGAAAACTTGTGCATCAAGAAGAAACAGATAATACACATACTGCCTGTTTGAGAGAAACCAAAAAAGAGAGAAACGAATGATGGATACAGGTTAACAGATTAATTGAGAAACAGAAGAAACTAATGGAATCAGAACAGAACATGATCAAGGTGAAATCTAACAATGGAACCTCATCCAGGAGGTTGGCAAGAAACAGAATGTACAGCTGTGTTCAGAGCTGTCTCGGGAAGAACGCAGAAGACATATCCAATGGGATGAAGGCAAGAAGAAGATATTCAATGGTTTCATGAAAAAGGCAGAAAAGTGGTTATCTGAGATTATATCACAATTTACGAGCTTAGTAGCTGTAAGTGCGAAGCAACAAGGTGCCAGAATGAAAGATGAAATTACACAACAAGATAATATCTCCAATATATCTTCACGAGGATCAAGACATAAATCTTGGACTTCCGGTGGCGCTATGGAGTAGGTGGAACTCGCGCCAACCAGCTCCTTAAAAATTGAATAAAAAACGGGGAAAAACGGGGTGATTTACCGGAGGAGAACGGGTGAGAACGGCACCGGCAGCTTTTAAAAGGTGCGTGATGTCATCAGGCACGCGACTATACCGACGGTATGTCGATGCAGCATTCCCTCCCCAAAACGCAAAAACCAGCATTGAAAAAGGAAGTAGGCCCTACTGGAGCCTCCGGCTTGAGTTTGACAGCCTCACAGGAAAACATCTCAAGGAGGAAATCTGAGATGGAAGAACTTAAAAATGTTGTTTCTGCAGAAACAAAAACTATCATGGGTGAGCTGAAAAAAACCAAAAAAGGATTATAAAGAGGATTTAAAGATCCTTAGAGAAGATTTTCAAGTGTTTAAAGAGCAAGTGAAAGATGAATTAAAAAAAGAAGTTATACTTACAGTAAAGACTATGCTCGATGAATGGAAAACACAGGCGGATGCAGCTTTGCAGCAACATGTGGATGAGGTAAATCTTAAATTTGATGTGATGGAGTCGGTGGTTGATACTAAGCTAGAACCTATTTTACGGTCACTTGATCGACAACATGTGGCAATTAAGGAACTGTCTAGTATTGCCGATACAAGTGCTAAGGCAAATGAGAAACTTCTCTCCGAGAACAAATGTTTATCAGATTTATTAAACAAAATAACTGAGAAATGTATTGACTTGGAGGGATGTCAAAGGCGCCAGAACTTACGAATTGTCGGTGTCCGTGAAGGTAGAGAGGGAGATCAAGACTCTCGAGAATTTGCTGCAGAACTGTTAAATAAAGTTTTGAATTTGGATCAAGAGCCCCTGCTTGGTCGGGCACACAGGGCACTGAGACGCCTCCCAAAGAAGGGCGCGCCACCAAGACAATTTATTGTGAAAGTGGTTTATGATCACGTCTTGAAGGATATGATGAAGATAATAATTTGTAAGAGAAATCTCATCTACGATGGAGATAAGATTAGCATATTCAGAGACTACCCTGCGGAAGTCGCCAAGAGAAGAGCTCTATTTACAGAAACAAGAGGCATTCTTAAGAGATAAAGGGTCTGAGATATGGTCTGATGTATCCCGCAATGCTAAGAGTAACCTATAAAAACAAAGAGCATCACTTCATCAAGCACACAGAGGCACTTGAATTCGCTCGGAACATCGAGAAGATGGATGAAGAGGAAGAAGTGGAAAAAGTAGACGAGGATGAAGAACAATGAATTTGAACTATATTTAACATTTACCTGATGGTACCGAATATCTATAGAGAAGGAGGACGAATAATGGACTCTTAAATACACTGGTTAAGGATGGTTTGAAGGATTACTAAAAAAATTAACATATAATAGGAATAGTTTAGTATTAACTATCACTTAAAATTGTATGCTCTCCCTCCCAAAATAGTGTTATGATATTATTAAAAATCTAAATAAGTGTTCATAATTTACAATCATTCAAATTTAGCACCCCACCCTTATTTAAATAACCCTTAAGGCAATTAAAAATTTTCCATTAAGGAAAATTTGGAGCTGGAACTATTAATATCTTTTTTAACAATGGAAGTCGTTGAATCAATAGCCACGCTAGTGTGGCTAACACTAACTGCACTAAATATAGTTGTAGTTACCCTTTCCTCTCTGCACATTATTAACACTACTAACATTTTTTATTTCTATTTTTATTTTTATGTTTTATATAATGTATTATGAATTTTGTTTGAAGAGATATGTATAACCATATAACCATATAACAATTACAGCACGGAAACAGGCCCTCTCGGCCCTTCCAGTCCGTGCCGA
Source organism: Okamejei kenojei (assembly GCA_035221665.1). Classification (NCBI taxonomy): domain Eukaryota; kingdom Metazoa; phylum Chordata; class Chondrichthyes; order Rajiformes; family Rajidae; genus Okamejei; species Okamejei kenojei. The sequence continues at coordinate 8,495,425 of CM069149.1, read as the reverse complement.
CCATTTGTTTTCCCCTAGTCCCATCTACCTGCACTCAGACCATATCCCTCCATTCCCTTCCCGTCCATATACCTATCCACTTTACTTTTAAATGTTAAAATCGATCCTGCCTCCACCACTTCTGCTGGAAGCTCATTCCACACAACCACCACCCTCTGAGTAAAGAAGTTCCCCCTCGCGTTACCCCTAAACTTCTGTCTCTTAATTCTCATGTCATGCCCTCTTGTTTGGATCTTCCCTACCCTCAATGGGAAAAGCTTATCCACGTCAACTCTGTCTATCCCTTTCATCATTTTAAAGACCTCAATCAAGTCCCCCCTTAACCTTCTGCGCTCCAAAGAATAAAGACCTAACTTGTTCAACCTATCTCTGTAACATAGTGGCTGGAACACAAGCAACATTCTAGTAAATCTCCTCTGTACTCCCTCTATTTTGTTGACATCCTTCCTATAATTAGGCGACCAAAATTGTACATCATACTCCAGAATTGGTCTTACCAATGCCTTGTACAATTTTAACATTACTTCCCTACTCCTATATTCAATGCTCTGATTTATAAAGGCCAGCACACCAAAGGCTTTCTTTACCACCCTATCTACATGCGATTCCACCTTCAGGGAACTATGCACAGTTATTCCTAGATCTCTCTGTTCCACAGCATTCCTCAATTCCCTACCATTTACCATGTACGTCCTATTTTGATTTGTCCTGCCAAGATGTAGCACTTCACACTTATCAGCATTAAACTCCATCTGCCATCTTTCAGCCCACTTTTTCAAATGGCCCAAATCTCTCTGTAGACTTTGAAAATCTACTTCATTATCCACAACACCACCTATCTTAGTATCATCTGCATACTTACTTATCCAATTTTCCACCCCATCATCCAGATCATTGATGTACATGACAAACAACAGTGGACCCAACACAGATCCCTGAGGCACCCCACTGGTCACCGGCTTCCAACCTGACAAACAGCCATCCACCATTACTCTCTGACATCTCCCATTCAGCCACTGTTGAATCCATCTTGCTACTCCGCCATTAACACCCAAAGATTGAACCTTCTTAACCAACCTTCCATGGGGAACCTTGTCAAAGGCCTTACTGAAATCCATATAGACAACATCCACTGCTTTACCCTCATCAATTTCCCTAGTTAACCGCTTCAAAAAATTCAAGAAGGTTTGTCCAGGCACAAAATGTTGACTGTTCCTGATACCCTGTTTATCCAGATGCTTATATATATTATCTCTAAGTATCCTTTCCATTAATTTGCCCACCACTGACGTCAAACTAACAGGTCTATAATTGCTAGGTTTATTCTTTGAACCCTTTTTAAACAATGGAACAACATGCGCAGTACGCCAATCCTCCGGCACTATTCCCGTTTCTAATGACATTTGAAATATGTCTGTCATTGCTCCTGCTATTTCTACACTAACTTCCCTCAATGTCCTAGGGAATATCCTGTCAGGACCTGGAGACTTATCCACTTTTATATTTTTCAAAAGTGTATGTACTTCCTCCTCTTTGAATCTCATAGTTTCCATAGCTACTCTACTTTTTTTCCATTACCTCACAGAGTTCAATATCCTTCTCCTTGGTGAATACCGAAGAAAAGAAATTGTTCAATATCTCCCCCATCTCTTTTGGCTCTGTAGATAGCTGTCCATTCTGGCTCTCTAATGGTCCAATTTTATCCCTTGTTATCCTTTTGCTATTAATATAGCCGTAGAAACCCTTTGGATTTACTTTCACCTTTCTTGCCAAAGCAACCTCATATCTTCTTTTAGCCTTCCTAATTTCTTTCTTAAGATTCTTTTTACATTCTTTATACTCATCTAGCACCTCATTTACTCCATGCCTCCTATAATTATTGTAGATATCTCTCTTTTTTCTAAAAAGTGTCCAATTTACCTTGAAAACCATGGCTCTTTCCAATTTTTACTATTTCCTTTCAACCTAACAGGGACATAAAGATTCTGTACTCTTACAATTTCCCCTTTAAATGTCCTCCATTTCTCTTGTACATCCTTCCTATAAAACAAAGTGTCCAAATTCACTCCTTTTAAATCCTTACGCATTCCCTCAAAGTTAGCCTTTCTCCAATCAAAAATCTCCACCCTAGGTCCAGTTCTGACTCTCTCCATAATTATATTGAAACTAATGGTATTGTGATCACTGGTCCCGAAGTGCTCACCAACGCATACCTCCGTCACCTGACCTGCCTCATTTCCTAACAGGAGGTCCAGCACTGCCCCATTCTCTGGTCGATACCTCTATGTACTGCTGCAAAAAACTATCCTGCACACATTTTACAAACTCCAAACCATCCTGCCCATTTACAGAATGTGTTTCCCAGTCTATTTTTGGAAAATTGAAATCTCCCACAATCACTACCTTGTGCTTACTACTAATATCTGCTATCTCCTTACATATTTGCTCTTCCAATTCTCGCTCCCCATTTGGCGGTCTATAATACACCCCTAAAAGTGTTGCTACACCGTTCTCACTTCTCAGTTCCACCTGTATGTATGTAAGATAAAGTTACAAGTACTAAAACTCATCGATCTGAAGCACGGGTAGGAGGTTAGGATGGATGTGCTGAGACATCTACTCCATTATAATCCACCTTAACAACAAAATGCAAGATATTCATACGAAAACTGGGGGTGATGGATTCACCTTCTGCAGTTGGAATGTAAAGGGAATTAATGAACCAATTAAAAGAGGTAAGGTTTTAGCTCATTTAAATAGACTTAAAACAGACATAACCTTCCTTCAAGAGACACACCTTAAAAAGGATACGCAACATAGACTAACAGCAAAATGGATTTCTAAAGTGTATCATTCTTCAGGAAGGCAAAGACTTGTTAGATGCTGAAATATCAGTAAAAGACTTTGAGGAATCAATCAGATCGTTGAAAAAAGGAAAAGCTGCTGGCCCTGATGGCCTAAGTGCTGAATTTTATAAGAAATTTCACGACTTGATTTCCCCACGTTTACAAACAATATATAAATATGCTTATGAACAAGGAAAGTTACCAGAAACTCTAAATAAGTCTACAATCACACTCATTCCTAAATTAGATAAGGATCATATAGAGCAATTGTTCTTCTAAATACTGATCAAAAAATATTAACTAACATTTTATCTCAAAGGTTAAGTTTAGTGATTAACAAACTAATACATCATGATCAAACAGGCTTTATTCCCAAACGTTATTCCACTTATAACATGAGACGATTATTCAATATCATATATTCAAAAAGAATTAATGATATTGAATTAGTTGTCATTTCATTAGATGCGGAAAAAGCATTCGACCAGGTTGAATGGCTTATTTAAGAAATGCAGAATTTCAACTGGGGGATAGATTTTGTAATTATATTATTTTTGGGCGGTTCAGATTAAGAATATGAATTTTTGGTTGGTAAAAATGGATCAGGAACCAGCTTGGCTAAAGATGGAAAAGGAGGACTGTTTACCATTTGATATGTTCGATTCTTCTTGCTCCAAGTGGTACAAAAAAAACTTATGGGAAAAACCCTATAATTTATAGCAATATATGTATTTGGAAACAAATAGTTAAAACTTTACATTTGGATAATCCCTTATTTAAACCTTCTATACTGGATAAGGGGTTCAGACACTGGAAAAATTTAGGAAATATAAGGATAGAACACCTTTACAGGAAAGGAAAATTTCTCTAATTTCAAGAGTTAAAAGATATCTATGGATTACACCCAAATAACTTGTTTAGGTATTTACAAATTAGAGATTATATCAAGTCAAACATGCAAGACTATAAGAATAGAGAACCAGGATTACTGGATGAGTGGCTTAACAAGCATCCAAATACAGAAAAACTAATAGTGTACATATATAATACTCTTTTGGAAAGGGAAGTCCGACATACCGACAGATATGGGAAAATGAAATTGGTCTAGCTATAATGAAAGACACTTGGGAAGAAAGTTTACAACGTATACACCGATGCTCATTAAATGCCAGACATACTTTGGTACAATTTAAAGTATTACATAGATTACTACTCAAAAACGAAATTAAATAGAATTTTTCCTAACATTTCTTCTATTTGCGATAAATGTCAGAATTTAGAAGCTAACTTAACGCATAGTTTTGTAACATGCATAAAACTTAATAGTTACTGGGCTCATATTTTTAGAATCATTTCTGAAGTTCTTAAAACTAAATTGGACCCCGATCTAAAGCTAATAATATTAGGAGTTCCTGATTCAAGTGTAATATTAACAGTAAGTCAAATAAATTTTCTTGATTACTGTTTGATAATTGGAAAAAAATTAATATCAAAATTCTGGAAGGGAACATTATCCCCCATAATCAAAATGTGGACTGTGGAAATGTCGGAGACGTTGCATCTGGAGAGAATTAGGTTTGTCCTAATGGACAAATACGAACTTTTTGAACCAATATGGTCTCCATTCATTGATTATTTAAAGGGGTAGCTGAGCTCAGCATTGTAACTCAATAAGTACCCTCGTGTAGGATTAGATGAATAGATGTATTCTGGGATTTGTATACACATCTCTATAGATATTGTTATGTGAAATTGCTCCATTCATTGTTAAGATGTATTCCTTATTTTTTTATTATATAATAATTGTTTTTTTTTAATTTGTTTATTTTAATATTTTTTTCTTTTTTTTTAATTTTTAATTTTTATTCTTTTCTATTTTTTTATTTTCTTATATAATCATTATTATTTAATCACCATCTCTTGATTATTGATCTATACTTTTACTTTTTTACCACTCCTTTACTTTCCAAAAAAAAACAAAAAAACAGAAGCATAAATTATAAATGAAAACATAAATTATTCCGTAACATCTGTACAATCTTTGTGACAAGTCTAATTTGTATTTGAAGAACTGTTGTACCTTAGGCAATATGCATTGCTTCTAATAAAAATATTAAAAATTAAAAAAAAAACATAAATCTGGTTTTTCAGCCAGTTCAGTTTCGACTGCTTCTGCTCGATTGGGAGCTAAAGCTGAGCTAGCTGCTCTCTCAATATAAGCGGATGCCATCAAGAAGAAACATGAGATTGAGCGACAAGAAGAACAGAAAGAATGGATAAGACGACGAGATGAATGGATAAAGCGGCTAGAAGTACGGACAAAGGAGCAGAGGCGACAAGAAGAAGAGATGAGACAACAGAATGATCAGAGGAAGGAAGAGATGATACGACAGCAAGAAGAGATGACGCAATGAAAAGAACAACTGGAATTAGACACAAAAATGGCAGTGGCCAAGGCAAAGAAGGACAGACTGGAAAGTTAGGGATCAAGATGCAGCTCTAGATCGTCGAAGATGATGAGCTCTAGACCAAGAAGAAAAACTGTTCGAAGTGAATTGGCTGTTGGATCAATTCCACAATCGAGGTCCACTGGATTTCTAGGCTTTGAAAACCTATTGGAACAGAGGAAGATGGGTGAAACTTAATCTCAGCAAATGAGTGCTAGATTGAAACAAACTACTTTTGGAGTGTCTGTGGATGCTCGAGACAAACCAATAGAGGACCACGCTTTTCCGAGGCCTGGTGCACAGGCTCGAGCAAGCCAGTTTGAATCACAAAGGCCTGTTTATCAACAGGTGGAGTGAGGCCAAGGATATCAGGATGGGTTATTGGCATTGGTGAAATGTCAAACTCTCATTCTACCACCAGTAGAAAATCCTATTTATAGTGGAGATTCTTTGCAGTATGAAACTTTCGTAAGGGCACAAGTTATTGGAAACAAATGTTACGAATGAGAAGGAGTGCTTACGATTTCTGATGAAGTACACAAATGGAAGTGTGAAAGTACTTGTAGAAAGTTGTCAGAAGGAGCCAGGCAGCCGTGGTTATAAAAATCCGAGAAAGATTGGAACTTGAAAAATAACGTTTTGCAAGTGATGAATGGAGGATAGCTTATAGCAAGCATGCATTGAGAAGGCCCTATAATTGTTATGATGCTTGAAGAAAAAGAAATCAAGAAGAAGAAGAGGCATGATGAGCATTGGGAAGAATATGAATGCCAATACTTGAAATGCTAATTGCCTCATATTGTAGCTACCAGATCAAGACGAGCAAACATATGCTTTTTGGATCACGGAGGTTCGACTACCTTTTGTACAGAAAGCCTGACGAGAAGGCTGAATATCACAGAAGAGACCGAGCATGAGTACATTACTATTCAGTTTGAAACAAAGATAATTTTCACTTCGGAGTCACGTAACAAATGCGCCCACGACCGACGGCTGAGAGTAAAGGCAGGTAAGTGATTTAACACTTTTCTGCGGGTACTTAAACTCCGTGAGACTGGCTCAGGAGCCAGCGGGAGTTGTTAGACAATGGAGAGAGTTGTAAAAACGTTTGTCCGTAGTAGGAGCTTAACTAGCGGGCCCGCGGATAGTGCTCGCAGATCGGGTAGGGAGATACCGGCTGCAATAACGCCGGCTCCGACACCGACTGCTGATCTACCGGCAGCTCAACTGCGCTGAGGCCACTCCAGCAGGGAGGAAGGCCAAAAGGAAATCTCTCAGGCCCGGTTTATCCGACGAGCCTGATAAGGAAGACTCCCCTCCTTCCAACAAGAAGGTCTGGGGACAGCTTGATCTAATGGAGAAAATGATGAGCTACAAAATATTCCAATCAGGGTCGAATGCCCCTAGGATTCCCCAAACAGCCTCACGCAGAGGCCCATATGGCGAGGAGGACTTTTCCGCCTATGAATATCAGTGGGAATCACCCTCGCCAATACCTTGTTTAGGGCTGGTAGAGACCTCCCTGGAGCAGGACTCGGGAGAGCCAGGGCAGGAGGAGTCTGACCCTGAAGTTGGTATCACTGCTTTTGGCCACGCACCAAGGCACATGAGCCATGCTCCAGGTGTCCCGGATGTGGCAAGAAATTTTGCCATTCTGGAGGGTACTGGTGAAGCCATGGAGAAAAATCTGGCCTCTAACATCAACTACATGACCTCTCACCAGCTACAGGATTCCATTATGGAACAAATGACCACGCGTTAAGTAACACCTGTTAACTATGCGTCACTCAAGGTGCCCACTGTGAACTCTGCTATCTGGGCACAAATGAGTGCAACGATGCGTGGACAAGAGATTCGGTTCCAGTAAGTCCTCAAATTGGTGGGGGCAGGGATCATGACTTTCGCCAAAATGGTCCAAGGGGCACCGATGTCCGGGACACAGCAGGATATGTTGGCCCTGCTGTGCAATGCATATTTTGAAATCAACTGCATCCGGAAAATTGCTATTAAGCCGACACTGAACCCACGATTTGCAGCTCTGTGCAGGTCATCGAACATTCAAGCGCCATATTTTCTATTTGGCGAGGACCTGCTCAAACAGGTCAAAGACCTGGAAGAAGAGGCCTCATGAAAACTTATGTCCCTTCGGCCAGGATGCCACCTTGCAGGTCTTTTTCGACACGACAGGGGTCAGATCCTGGGGCAGGGCCAAGCAGAGTGGGACCAGTTGGATGGCGTTATTACCCACCTGTGTATGCCAACTACAACCCCAGCATGGCAAGGAGAACAAGAATTTCAAGATTGATTATGGAGGTAAGGGTGATTCATTCAGTCCAGGATAAATCCTCTGGGGGACAACCTCCTGTTGGGGGTAGGGTACAGTTATTTTATGATGAATGGTGCTGCATAACATCTGATTTGTTTATACTGGACACTGTCTCAGGGTCTCGAATAGAGTTTATGTCAGGAATTCATCCACCTGCACAAAATATGCCCAATCGGGTATTGTTTTTTTTCTGGACCAGAAACTCTGCAGGTAAATAAAGAAATTGGGGTTTTGTTCCAAAAAGGGGTAATTGAGAGGACGACATACCATTCTCAACAATTTGTGTCCAATATATTTCCCAGGCAGAAAAAAGATGGTGGGTGTCGAGTCATTCTGGATCTAACCCAGTTAAATTCCTATGTCCAGTATAGGCATTTTAAAATGGACACCTTCAATACTGCTAAACAGCTGTTATCAGAAGGTTGTTATATGGCAACCATAGATCTGAAAGATGCATATTATTCAGTACCAATTCATCATCAGTACCGAAGATACTTGAAATTTAGTTGGATGGGACAGCTGTGGCAATTTAAGGCGTTGCCCAATGGGTTAACCTCAACTCCTAGATTGTTCACAAAATTGTTAAAACCGGTTCTGGCGCTACTTTGTGCCCAGAATCACATTGTAGTGGCTTATCTAGATGATATTTTAATTATAAGCAACACTCAGGAAACAGCTGAGGAGTTGGTTTCAGCAACCAAACACCTGTTTGAGAGGTTAGGTTTTCTCATCCATCCAACAAAATCCAAGCTAGAGCCATCCCAAAAATGTGACTATTTGGGGTTTCTCATTGATTCAGTTGATATGTCAGTGACTTTGCCTACGGCCAAGGCTGTTGAAATCACGGAGGTCTGTACCAGTCTCGCAGAAAAGCAACAACCCTCCATCCGGCAAGTACCCAGTGTTATTGGTAAATTGGTGGCGGCTTTCCCTGCAGTGGAGTTTGGACCCCTGCACTATCAAAGTTTGCAACGAGCTAGAAAACAAGCACTTAAAGAACATGCAGGTCATTTTGATAGACCTATGCAGTTGCCAGCCAAAGCCATCGCCGAATTACAATGGTGGATAAACAATATTGCACAAAGTACCAAAAACATTTTGATTCAACAACCTTCAGTGGTTTTACAAACAGATGTGAGTGCTTTGGGATGGGGAGCCACGGACAGCGAGTCTAGCTGTAGTGGTAGATGGAGTGTGCAAGAGGATTTAATCCTGCAAAGGCATGGTATAAATTACTTAGAATTGCTGGGTGCATTCTATGGATTAAAAGTTTATTGTTCAGCAGTGAATAATTTACATGTTCAGCTCCAGATTGACAATACCACGGCTGTTGCCTATCTCAATCACGTGGGAGGAATAAGGTCAGTATCATGTGATAATCTGGCTAACCTCATTTGGGATTGCTGTATTTCCAGAAATATCTGGGTCTCAGCTATCTACCTACCAGGTACAGATAATGTGGTGGCAGACAACATGTCACGGAATTTAATGACAACATAGAATGGATGCTAAATCCTGATGTTTTTAAAATGATTGTCAGCCGCTATGGTTTGCCAGATATAGATCTGTTTGCATCCAGGCTAAATCACCAGTTGCCTAAATACATTTCGTGGGAACCAGATCTAGGAGCAGTAGCGGTGGATGCATTCTCGCTACATTGGGGACGTACGTTCTTTTACGCTTTTCCCCCATTCTGCCTCATTAGACAATGTCTCACCAAAATAGAGCAGGACTCTGCCTGCCTCAGGCGTTTTGGTGGTTCCGGACAGGCCGACACAGCCACGGTTCCCATTGGTGCTGAGAATGATGACTCAGCCATTCATGGCTCCCCCCAACTGCAGTAATTTGTTGGTGCATCCAGTAACAGGAGAAAGTCATCCGTTACATGACCGTATTAATCTGTTAATCTGCAGGTTCTGACCAGACCGTTCCAAGGGCTTGGACTGTTGAGTAGGACCATGGATGTGATAACTGCAGCTTGGAGAGATAGCACTAACAAACAATATGTGTCTCATATTAAGAAATGGGAGATGTTTTGCTTGCAGTCAGATATATCTTATCATACTGCAAGCATACCGGATGTATTGGAGTTCCTTGCTACATTGCATCTTGATGAACACTTGAGCTATAGTGCCATTAATAGTGCTCGGAGTGCTTTGTCCTCCTATTTAGGGCAGTTTTCAGAACAACAATCTATCGGGTCTCATCCGTTAGTGTCCCGATTCATGAGAGGAATCTTTAACAAGAACCCTCCTAAGCCTAGATATACAGAAATCTGGGATGTCAGTATAGTTCTCACACTGCTGCGGCAAACATTGCAAAAGCTATGGTTAGATAGCATGTACTCTTCTGTAGATAACATTACATTTTATGTGTATGATTTAATCAAACAAAGCAGGCCAGGAATGGCCGGAACCAAAGTAAGCTTTAAAGCATACCCCGTTGACCAAACGCTATGTGCTGTGAGGAGGATGCTAGGAGACTGCAAGGTGACTTGGATAGGCTGGGTGAGTGGGCAAATGTTTGGCAGATGCAGTATAATGTGGATAAATGTGAGGTTATCCACTTTGGTGGCAAAAACAGGAAAGCAGACTATTATTTAAATGGTGGCCGAATAGGAAAAGATGAGCGAGAGCACACCAGTCATTGAAAGTAGGCATGCAGGTGCAGCAGGCAGTGAAAAAAGCGAATGGTATGTTGGCTTTCATAGCAAAAGGATTTGAGTACAGGAGCAGGGAGGTTCTACTTCAGTTGTACAGGGTCTTGGTGAGACCACACCTGGAGTATTGTGTACAGTTTTGGTCTCCAAATCTGAGGAAGGACATTATTGCCATAGAGGGAGTGCAGAGAAGGTTCACCAGACTGATTCCTGGGATGTCAGGACTGTCTTATGAAGAAAGACTGGATAGACTCGGTTTTATACTCTCTGGAATTTAGGAGATTGAGAGGGGATCTTATAGAAACTTACAAAATTCTTAAGGGGTTGGACAGGCTAGATGCAGGAAGATTGTTCCCGATGTTGGGGAAGTCCAGGACAAGGGGTCACAGCTTAAGGATAAGGGGGAAATCCTTTAAGACCGAGATGAGAAAGACTTTTTTCACACAGAGAGTGGTGAGTCTCTGGAACTCTCTGCCACAGAGGGTAGTTGAGGCCAGTTCATTGGCTATATTTAAGAGTGAGTTGGATGTGGCCCTTGTGGCTAAGGGGATGAGAGGGTATGGAGAGAAGGCAGGTACGGGATACTGAGTTGGATGATCAGCCATGATCATATTGAATGGCGGTGCAGGCTCGAAGGGCTGAATGGCCTACTCCTGCACCTAATTTCTATGTTTCTATGTTTCTATGTGTAGACAAGCACCTGAGTCAATATATTGAGGTAACTAAGAGTCTCAGAGGCTCTGAGGCAGCAATGCTCATCAGCCACAAAAAAACTCATAAAAAGGTGTCAGTACAAACTATTTGCAGATGGTTAAAACAGATTTTGGATTGTGCTGGAGTAGACACTCATGTGTTTAAATCTCACTCCACCAGGGCGGCATCAACATCCGCAGCGAAGACACAGGATGTGCCTCTAGACCAAATCCTCGGGGCCGCAGGATGGTCTAGGGAGGCGACCTTCTCAAAATTCTATGATAAACCTGTCCTGACAGTGCAGGGTTTTGGGCATGCTGTTTTGGGTTTGGTTTGATTTCTTTTCTTTCTAAATTTAATTTGTAATTTCCCCCTGGGACAGAGGGATTATTACTGTTTTGTTTATTATTATTAAAAAATGTTTATAGGATAATTCGAAGCAATGTTCAATACATTATTTATTCACTACTGAAGCAGTGTGTCATATGGAATGGATCTATGGCTTGAAATCACAGAGCTTTGAAATCTTGACATAGTCACTCACGTGACTTCGAAGTAAAATAGTAAGATTAAACGAGAACTTAGCAGTTTGAAGTTTGATCTTTATTTTATGAGGAGTTACGATGAGGGATTACGTGCCCTCCGCTCCCGGCCCTCATAATCGCAAAGATCATCTGGTAGTTCTAGTCTTCTGAATCTTACTATATCACTTCGACTATAGTTTCTGTGTTTTCACGCCGCTGCTTTGAAGTATGATGCGCATGCGTCTGGCGGGGCTTCTTCACGTAATCCCTCATCGTAACGCCTCATAAAATAAAGATCAAACTTCAAACTGGTAATCTCATTTAATCTTACTATTTTATACCGATATCTGAAGTGTTTACGCATGTAACTATGCCTGTTGGTCATCAAAATATACCAAGACATGAAGACTTGAAGCAATGGCCTTACCTGAAGGATGTCAAGATATCTGAAATAGATTCTAGTGTTGACCTACTCATTGGAACAAATGTTTTGAAGGCTTTGGAACCTATACAGATTGTTAGGACCGTATGCTACGAAAACCTGACTTGGATGGCTTATCTATGGCTCCTTGAAAAAGAACCACGAAATTAGAAATCGGAAGAACTGTCCTGCCATTGCTGTAAATCAAATGTTTACTGATGAATTAGAAAGGCCCGTGATGAAGCCATACAATCATAACTTTAATGAAAGTACCAACAAGCCATCTGAAGAGATGTCGAATGAAGAGTTGAAGTGCATGGATGTTATGAACTACTCAGTGAAAACTGACGGACACTATTGTGTGGACTTACCTTTCAAACAAGAAAATGTTAAGCTGCCGAATAATCGTCGTATGGCAGAGCAACATCCCCAGACTTTGAAACGCAAGTTCGGCGAGAATGGTAAATTTCATGAAAGAAGAATCTCTTTGAAGAATAATTTCTGCAAGGATAATTGCTTAAAATCCATGTCTACTTAGCAGGAAGCAATTCTACCAGTAGAACATCTGACTTTATTTGCAATAAGGGAGGATTCACACTTTCCAAGTGGAACAATGACAATTGTGAAAGCATTTGGCCTGTTTTGCATGTCATTAATGAGGGCATGTGCCTTTAAATTTTAGACTGCTCGTTATATTGTGGGTGGGTTTTAGGACGTGTTTTTTGGCATGTTTGGAACTAAGATGCTTGTGCAGAAGTTTCGTTTTTAGTGTAGTTTGGAGGGACCATGGAGAAGGTTAACACTTCGACCATGCGGGGTCCATGCGAGATCTAAAGGAGATCATTCCAGTGTAACGGAGACACGAGGAGTTTTCTAATGTTTAAAGTAATAAGCTGAAGATTGCAGTAACGTCGGAAGATGTTTGGATGTATTTTACCATTTTCTATCAACAAGCATTTATTCATCTTAAGACTGTGTTTTCAAAGACTAATGCCCCTGTCCCACTTAGGAAACCTGAACGGAAACCTCTGCTGACCTTGTCCGTGACCCAAGGTTTCCATGAGGTTGCCAGAAGATTTGGTCACTCGCCTGGAAAGCCTCGACCTGGATCGACAGAAGCGTGAGCTGCATCTATCGACCAAAGATCCTATAGGAAGTTTGCTACCGACCGCAAACACACACAAACACATCGCAAAGGTGGGGGCCATGGAGAGTGGAGGAGCACTGTCTGCGCGATGAAGAGGAAGGTAAATGGCTGCCACAGAGCACGGTAAGTCCTTTAGAGATGGGGAGGGGGGGGTGGGAGAGAAGGGGGGAGGAAGGGGAGAGAGAAGAGAGAGAAGGGGAGAGAGAAGGGGTGAGAAGGACAGAGAGGGGAGAGAGAAGGGGAGAGAGAAGGGGGAGAAGGGGAGAGAAGTGGGGAGAAGGGGAAGAGAAGGAGTGGAGACAGTTTTAAGAAGTTTAATAAAGTTAGTGGGCATTTTACCTATCAGCGGGTCTTCTAGGTCCTGAAAACTCCAATGAGCCAATCAAAATGGCTAGTCAGCGAAGGAGATGGCCTTCGACTGCCTGTAAGTAAATAGCGACCCCTCTTCACTGGCTTTGACCAAACAGCAACCTAATTTTAGTCGAGGCAGGTTTTGATTGTGTTGAAACAATCGAAGCAACCTAGATGAAGCCTCGACCACGCGGAACCACTGTCCACCATTAGGGAGAGTGACCAAAACCTCCGGCAACCTCATGGAAACCTTGGGTCGCGGGCAAGGTCACCAGAGGTGTCCGTTCAGGTTTCCTAAGTGGGACAGGGGCATTATCTGTGAAAAAGCTCTGAAGGTCTCTGTGAGTGAACTTGCATGCGTTTCGAAGACACCCCCTTCAACCATGCTCATCCATTTAGCGGCTAGGGTGCTAATTTCCTGAAAGATATGAAAATCTGCCGCTACAACTATGATTAACAAGACAGCAGCAAAAGCAATTGTCACTTGGCAACCAATGTCTTCACCTCATCACAAACATCCCATTTGTTCTCTCTACCCTTGCCTTCCGGCAACTTAAACACACATTTATTTTCTCATATTTTCCAGTTCAGCCAAGATTCTTCAAACTAAAATAACTCGATTTTCCCTTCTATAGATACAGCCTGATATGCTGAATATCTCTAGCATTTCTGTTTTATTGCCTCTCTCTGCCTTCTTCACCCACCCAAATCATCGTACTAGTTTAACTATCGTCCTGTTGAGTTTCTCTGCCGTACACTTGTTATCACCTATCCCACAGCCAACAATGGCCTATTGTACGCTCCACATTTCCTTGATTATCGTTGTTTTTTGCATATCTTCCATTCATTTCTCCTAAGTACCGTCTATAACTCTCGTTCCCTTTTTCAGTTCAGTTTAGTTTATTGTCACTTGGCTTTTCCCCTGACTCTCAGTCTGAAGAAGGGTTTTGGCCTGAAACGCCACTTACTTCTTTTCTCCAGAGAAGCTGCCTGACCCACTGAGTTACTCCAGCCTTTTGTGTCTGTCCAGTTTAAACCGGCATCTGCAGTTCCTCCATAATTTTGATGTCCATAATTCATCAAGGTATTCCTGATGTGATCCTATGAAACTAAAACACAATCTTCATATAAAAGTCAACATTCCGTTCACAATTTTCATTCATTTAAAATCTATCCACTAGTTTTAATGATGTTTTGTGTAGTAAACATCCCGAATCTCTGCAGAAAAGTATAAAACATGCCTATGCAGGAAGAACTAATAGAAAGTTGCTGAAATATTCGGCAGGATAGACATCAGAATTTTCTGCTGGGTCATTGATCTGAAATGTTAACTTTGTTCTTCTCTTCACACATGTTGTTACGTATTCCCAAGATTGCGTTCAGCTCTTTGCTTCACCATAGTTCCTTATTTCCATTTTTAATACATTCCAATTATTGTTCATGGGTCCAAAGTAAATGGCTCCACCCTTCCATATATTAAGCTGCAGCAACCCCAATCACTTTAACTTTTTGCTTCATTTTCATTTCTGGATATCACTAGCATAGCCTGCATAGGAAACATAGAAAAATAGGTGCAGGTGTAGGCCATTCAGCCTTCGAGCCAGCACCGCCATTCAATATGATCATGGCTGATCATCTAAAATCAGTACCCCGTTCCTGCTTTTTCCCCATATCCCGTGATACCTTTATCCCTGAGCTAAATCTAATAGCCCTGTCCCACGGTGCGAGTTCATTCCAAGAACTCTCCTGCGTTTGCCCTGATTCGCACTCGGAGATTTACAGTAATGGACACTCGTCGGTACTCGGGGCTCTCGTGGACATTTTTTAACGTGTTGAAAAATCTTCACGAGTCTTCCCGTGCTTACCTGCCATTAGCGAGTCTTCCCGAGTACCTGCCGTTAGCGTTACGAGCCGCTAAGAGACGTCCCCGAGCTCTAACGTACCTGATACGTTCATTCTCCGTACTTACCACAAGTTTGATTTTTTTTTAACTCGGGAGAGCTCTTGAATGAACTCATACCGTGGGACAGGGCTATAACTCTGTCTTGAAAACATCCAGTGAATTGGCCCCCACTGCCTTCTGTGGCAGTTGATTGCTCATTACTAACTGCCATGAAGTAAGATGTCAATTAGCTCTTTCCTCCATGAATTCCAGGCCTCTTACCTCAATATCATCTGCAAACTCTCATTTCATTCATCCAAATCATTCATGTCAGACAGCAATATCACTCATTTGAAGACTTCCTAACAATAATTACAGCCGAAAATGCCTTGATAGGCAATAAATTAGTCTTTCTTATAAATACCTAATATTACTCAAGTTAGAATAGAGATTTTTAAAACTGAAGGCTATTATCGATGCCGGAAATCAGAGAGTGAATTTTATTTAATGAAAATAATATTGTTTTACCACATGAATATCAGAGAGGTTTTTGAATCTGATAAATAAGCAACTCTATTATCAATATCTATGGCAGTCCCTTAGAATTGAGGATAATTTGCTTAAACGAAGTTTCATATGTATGTTAAATGATACCGAAATATCAATGATGAAAGGTCACGAGAATGCGTCCAGATATCAGTGGTAGTATGTGTAACTGGAACTACTTTCACTCTAATTGGATCATACAGACGTTGTACTCAGCCAAAATCTATTCATAAATCACATCCAATCCAAAATTCATAATTTTATCTATTTGTCTGAAGAAGTGTCTCGACCCGAAACGTCACCCATTCCTTCTCTCCAGAGATGCTGCCTGTCCCGCTGAGTTACTCCAACTTTTCGTGTCTATCTTCAGTTTAAACCAGCATCTTCAGTTCCTTCCTACGCATTGTATCTCTCTAATAAATTTAGCATTGTCAATGAGTCCTAGAATGGCAGTGAGATGATCATGTAACTAAATTCATTTTTAACAATTTGTGAACTAGTTTGATTGCACAATATTTTATGTCTTAACACATACTGATGAGGGAAACCAGAGAGAGGTGTTGTTCTGTGGTCTGATGAGACTTGACGCCATGTTCTAATTAACAAGAGAAAATGCTTTATCAGAATGCTGAAGAATTTCCAGCAATTGATTGCATGAATAAGCGAAACATATTGTATAGCCGTTATCAACTTCTCAGCTCCTAATCACCACAGCAGATTCTATTGTCACACTAATTTAGTCGGCTTTCTCTATAATGCCCGCAAATCTGCTTGAAATTAGCAGCTGCGCGCCATTAAAACACAGCAGCACAATAACTTATGTCATGACAATTAAGATGAGGTGATAAAAGTAGAATATATTTTAAATTGAAACACTTTAAAATGTGACGATCGAATGGATATTAACAAACAGGAAATGTATTCAGATCAAAAAGTCTAAAATGTTTTAGTCTTGGCAAATTAATTCCATTAGGCACAGCAGGGCGTGTGATGTATGCATTATACTAGATTCCAAATCTTAAAGCAAAAATAAATAGTTCATTTTAATTTTTCTTTAATTTATTCTCAGCAAGTGGCCGTTGCTGGCAACGTTGATGACTCTCTCCATTCACCTATGAGCAAGTATTTATACACCATCTGGATCTGGATCTGGATGTAGTACGCTGAAAAGCTCTAGTAGAGCATCACTCAGCACTAAACAATTTTATACTGGATAATTTTTACAATTTTACAAGCCAATTAATCAAGCCAATTAACCTACAAACCTGTACATCTTTGGAGTGTGGGAGGAAACCGAAGATAGAAACATAGAAACATAGAAAATAGGTGCAGGAGTAGGCCATTCGGCCCTTCGAGCCTGCACCGCCATTCAATATGATCATGGCTGATCATCCAACTCAGTATCCTGTACCTGCCTTCTCTCCATACCCCTGATCCCTTCAGCCACAAGGGCCACATCCAACTCCCTCTTAAATATGGCCAACGAACTGGCCTCAACTACCTTCTGTGGCAGAGAATTCCACAGATTCACCACTCTCTGTGTGAAAAACGATTTTCTGATCTCGGTCCTAAAAGACTTCCCCCTTATCCTTAAACTGTGACCCCTTGTCCTGGACTTCCCCAACATCGGGAACAATCTTCCTGCATCTAGCCTGTCCAACCCCTTAAGAATTTTGTAAGTCTCTATGAGAGCACCCCTCAATCTTCTAAATTCCAGCGAGTACAAGCCGGGTCTATCCAGTCTTTCTTCATATGGAAGTCGTGCCATCCCAGGAATCAGTCTGGTGAACCTTCTCTGTACTCCCTCTATGACAAGAATGTCTTTCCTCAGATTAGGAGACCAAAACTGTACGCAATACTCCAGGTGTGGCCTCACCAAGACCCTGTACAACTGCAGTAGAACCTCCCTGCTCTTGTACTCAAATCCTCGGAGAAAATCTCGGAGAAAACTCAGAGTCATCATGGGGAGAACGTACAAACTCCATACAGACAGCACCCGTGGCCGGGATCAAACCCGGGTCTCTGGCGCTGCATTTTGCTGTAAGGCAGCAACTCTACCGCTGCGCCACCGTGACTACTGCAACCCGTGTGGTGAAGGTGCTCCCACTATAGTTCCAGTTGGGATTTCCAGTATTTAGCCAGTATTTAGTATGTTAGCAACAGTGAAGGGTCAGCAATTATTTCTCGGTCAGGATGTCATGTGACTTGGAGGAGAAAATGCATGTGACTTCTTCACTAATTTAATTCATCTGGCTACAACCACAAAGTTTTCAGTTGGTAAAATCTTGAACTGACTGTGTGAAGAATACATTTTGCAGTCATCTTTTGATACTACAGAGTATGGTACACCGCAAAACAGAAATGTTGCATTGAAATGTATGGAAGAATTTCTTTAATAGGAATCATACAATTTGTCACTTCTGGTCAGATAAAACAATGTAAGAATTGAAATCCTGGCATCTGGTTCCATGGTGCCGTGTTTCTTTATTGTCACATGTAGCGAGATACAGTGAAATTCTTCTTTGCATATAGTTCAGTAAAGCACAATCTTAGTTTAGGTACAAAATGTCTAGAAATAGCCCACTGAGACCGAATCGGCAGGTTCTGGCACCAAGATGCCTTATGCGCAGGTGGCCATAAAGGTCCGTTGTCCTGCTGGCATTGCAGGGTTGCCCTGGCCAAGCAAAGTTGTAGGTGTCCTCCATCGCTGCTCCATTGCTCTGTGCTGGTGCGGGCCGTGTCTGGTGCACACGCTCAATCTCTTGGAGCGGTGCCCAATCCAGTCATTCTCCAGGCTACTCCAAGCATCACCTCAGTGTAGATCCTCACATCAGCCAGGGAACCATCGTCCCTCTCCTTGCCTAGTCCCCGTTCAGCCTTTGTGCCGCAGGGAAGCCTCCCACAGCCGACCATAAGAGCGTGGAAGGTAAAACCCTGGTACCTCTTCCCAGCACCTTTGCTCTTTGCGTCCGTCGCCATCTTGACTATCTCCGCCCTCCTCTCCAGTTCCCCATTCCTCGTTGATGAGAAGTGTCTGGGCTCGGCAGCTTCCCTCTCGAGGACGGGCTCCCGAGAAGGGGGATAGGCGCGGCACAATGGTCTGCCGCTCTGCATCACTGTCTGAGTTGGAGTTGTTTCTGCAGTTCAAAATCCATTTGTGTTGCATGCTGAATCTATATCGCCCTCTACAGGACATCTCCACTGCAGGCCAGTGCCCTGCAATGAAAAAGCAGCCACTGGTAAAAGTATTTGTCTAGAATTGTGATCAACATTGAAATAATGGTACACGACACTGAAGATAGGCACAAAATGCTGGAGCAACTCAGAGCGACAAGCAGCATCTCTGGTGGGAAGGAATGGGTGATGTTTTGGGTTGAGACCCTTCTTCAGACATTGACATTCATGACGCTGATGCTGCTGATATGGATTTGCAGGAGTGTGGCAATTCTGTGCCTGCTGTTCCCACGGGAGGCTCTAATGTCATCCAAAACAATCGCTCCACTCCTTTAAATCTCTTTTCTACTTTAAATCTATCAGTGTTTCTCATCAATCTACCTATTATTTGATTTGGTTGGATAGCACTCCAACAAAAGCTTTGACATGTATCTTGGCACAAGTGACGATAATAAACCAATACCAAGATATAGTGATTTCTGAGACAAAGTACCATTGCTTTACTCATGTTGTCAGAGTTGCTGGTGACCAGTAATGCCAGATAGGGGGATCAGAATTCCCATTTAAAAGATTATCACACACAGGAAAGCAGGAATTATTTTAAAGACATTTTTCTTTTTCAATCACGGGATATGGGGAAAAAGCAGGAACAGGGTACTGATTTTGGATGATCAGCCATGATCATATTGAATGGCGGTGCTGGCTCGAAGGGCCGAATGGCCGACTCCTGCATATGTTTCTATGTTTCTAATATTGTGCAGTCAAGATGGCACTGGTAGTGGATGCAGGAAAAGAACAGTGCCAGTGACTGGGCTGGGGTCTGACCTCCCGTGCTCTCGGTGGTGTTTTGGGTTTTCCACGGTCGGCTGTGGGAGGTGCCCCGGGGGCACGGAGGCTGAGCGTTGGGCATGTGAGCCGATGGACGGCGCGGTGACTGGTCGGCGTGTCCAGATCAAGGTATTGGTGGAGGGGGCCGCTGGAGGTCCTGCAGCTGCCTGGGGCTCGAGTGGTTTAGTCACCACACCCAGTCCAAGCTCACAGTCAGAAGCGGCACAAAGCGGTGGAGCAGTGGAGGAGGACATCAACAACATCGCCCAGCCAGCCTGACCCTCCAATTTTATCCGGTCACACCAACGGGCCTTTATGGTCAGGTTAAGACTCTACATCTTTACAATCCGATATGATAGAATATTTATTTATCCCAGGAGGGAAATTAATCTGCCAAAAGGCATAAGAACATGATACATGAAACAATTTTATCAACTTTGGAGATGAATGAAACAAAATGGCGCTGGAAATGTAGTGACTCGTGTGTTGCTGTGTGCAGTTTTGGTCTCCAAATTTGAGGAAGGACATTCTGGCTATTGAGGGAGTGCAGCGTAGGTTTACAAGGTTAATTCCCGTGATGGCGGGACTGTCATATGCTGAGAGAATGGAGCGGCTGTGCTTGTACACTCTGGAGTTTAGAAAGATGAGAGGGGATCTTATTGAAACATATAAGATTATTAAGGGTTTGGACACGCTAGAGGCAGGAAACATGTTCCCGATGTTGGGGTACTCCAGAACCAGGGGCCACAGCTTAAGAATAAGGGGTAAGCCATTTAGAACAGAGATGAGGAAACACTTTTTCACACAGAGAGTTGTGAGTCTGTGGAATTCTCTGCCTCAGACGGTGGTGGAAGCGGGTTCTCTCGAAACTCTCAAGACAGAGCTAGATAGGGCTCAAAGATAGCAGAGTCAGGGGATCTGGGGAGATGGCAGGAACGGGGTACTGATCGTGGATCCAGTAAATGACATCCATAACATTAAAACGTATTAAAACATATTATATCAAAGGAAATATGTAATTTTCATCAATATTAGCTGAAATAGTGGCAATTAAAAGATTAAATTAATAAAGAACAAGCAGACTGGTGGTTATGTCTGGGACGGTTGAGGTTGTATGACTGTTTAAACTAGGCATAAGTAACTGTACATGCTGGAATTGAGAAAAAAAATCACATAGTGCTGGAGTAACTCAGCAGGTCAAACAGTTTTCATTGATTTCTTAATTCATGTTACATTTTTCGGAAGGAAAGTGTTCTTGAATATTATATATCTAAGCACACTCAAACGTCACAGATAGTTGTCAACATTTCCTGTTTTTTATCTGATTGTGTGAATGTTATGGTTTTGCTGACTGATGTCAAAACGGAAATATTATGCAATGTAGTTGGTTCAAAGTTGCTTCTGAGTATAAAGGTTTTCTCAGGCGCATTTGATTGTTGTAATACTTTTAAGGTCATACATAGGGCAGATAAGATCAAAGGCATTGTGTAGTTATTTGGGAGCGTAACTCATGTTGGGTACTGAGTGATTTGAAGTGCAGTATTACTTTGGAGATTAGTAAAAATATGACTCAAGCCTGGAATAAAGCAAGAGTATGTTTGCTGGAGGACACTAAAATGCAATTATATTAACTTTGAACAAAGCTTATGAGGATTTGCCATTGTGCATTTATATAGTGCTGTTTATGACATAAAATTGTATTGAACAGTGATTTGAGACAAATCAATGCTAGCATACCAAATGCAAATGTTAGCATTTATTTCAAGAGGGCTTGAATACAAAAGCAGGGATGTAATGCTGAGGCTCTGTAAGGCGCCAGTCAGGCCACATTTGGAGTATTGTGAGCAGTTTTGGGCACCATATCTGAGGAAGGATGTATTGGCTCTGGAGAGGATCGAGAGGAGGTTTACAAGAATGATCCCAGGAATGAGTAGGTTAACATATGATGAGCGTTTGACGGCACTAGGCCTGTACACTTTTTTTTTGGAGAGCTTGGGCCTGTACTCATTGGCTTTTAGAAGAATGAGGGGGGACCTCATTGAAACGAACTAAATAGTGAAAGGGTACACAAAAAGCTGGAGAAACTCAGCGGGTGCAGCAGCATCTAAGGAGCGAAGGAGATAGGCGACGTTTCGGGTCGAGACCCTTCTTCAGACTGAAGAAGGGTCTCGACCCGAAACGTCGCCTATCTCCTTCGCTCCTTAGATGCTGCTGCACCCGCTGAGTTTCTCCAGCTTTTTGTGTACCCTCGATTCTCCAGCATCTGCAGTTCCTTCTTTAACAAATAGTGAAAGGCTTGTGGACATGGAGAGGATGTTTCCACTAATGGGAGAATCTAGGACTAGAGGTCCTAGCCTCAGAATTAAAGGATGTTTTTTTAGGAAGGAGATGAGGAGGAATTCCTTTAGTTAGATGGTGGTGAATCTGTGAAATTCTTTGTCACAGAAGGCTGTGGAGGCAAAGTAAGTGGATGTATTTAAGGCAGAGATCTTTTTTTTATTTATTAAGCTTTATTTCGGACTCAAGGTCCAGACAAGGGACAACATTACATAAAATACATTGCATATAAAAACACCATAAAATACATATAAAATCTTAGTATATCACATAAAAGCATCATAAATGATATACAAAAAACACAATACATGATTTAAAATCCAGAATAAAAAAGAAAGATCCTACAACGAGACAGTGATACCAGTGGCTCCACAACTGGGATTCGTAGCGTGTAGTACTAAACCTTATGTTTGACAAAGCCACGATAATTACATTTTTTAGAGTCATTTATCCTGCAAATTAATTTATACATATGATTTCTTAGGATAGCTTCTAAAGTACTGACTCCTGCAGCCACAAACATATTACTAGCACAACATGATCTAGGTTTCCTTAGCATGTTCTCATGGCATCATTATAGGCCACCTTTAGTCTTTGCAAACTTGTAGATAGATAGATTCTTGATTAGTACGGGTGTCAAGTGTTATGGGGAGAAGGCAGGAGAATGGGGTTAGGAGGGAGAGATAGATCAGCCATGATTAAATGGCGGAGTAGACTTGATGGGCCGAATGGCCTAATTCTGCTCCTATCACTTACGACCTTATGCCCTTATGAGACTCCATATTATTGTCCAGGTGAATGTTTCGTGAACTCCTAAGTAGGAAGAAAGATTCATTTCGGAGAGTAGAAAAAATACTTTTTTATAACTGAATCTCACCCATTAGACATTAATTTGTTTATTTGAAGAGGGAGAAATGCCATTGAACAATAACGTTTGAAATTCCATATTCATAATTTTGATGCTGGAACAAAATATGATTTTCAAAGACTGAATCAAAAATAATACCAAGATGTTAAATGGGCCATAAGGCAGGTCCCTGTATTTCAGTTTGTGGCGGAGAAATCACTTAAGGATCAATGGCTGGTGGCCCAATAATAACTGCAAATTATACACTAATTTTGTACTAGTTTTGTACACTAATACCCTCCCTCCCTCTGTAACCATGACACCAGGCTTCAGCAGCAATATCTTTGATAAAGGAAACCTGCGTAGCTAGTGTTTCCATGACGATCCATCGTACAGTTCATTGAGATAAATTTAAATATGGTGAAGTAATTTTAAAATTCAGCCCATCTGGCCTGCCTTGGTGTTCACCAGCTTCCTTCCATCAAGACTCAGATCACTCTTTTGACAAAGTCTGATTTTTTAATTTCTCCCCATCCCCTGAATCATCCTACCACAACCAGAGATTAGTACTAAACTACTATCTTACTCTTTGAAGTCCTTCGTACTATCCTTGACCGGACTTCGCATGCTTTGCCTTGCATTGAACATTATTCCCATATCATTTACATTGTAAATGGATCAATTGTAATCATGTACGGTCTTTCTGGTGACTGGTTAGAACACAACAAAAAGCTTGACAATACATGACAGTAAACTAAACTTAACTAAACTGTTTGCACACTTTAACGGTTACATGTGGTAGCAAGCTGTATTTCAGAGCTACTGTCCGCAAAACTTTCCGAGTTGACCTGGCCTGAACCCCTCTGTCGGTGGATCACCAACTTTCTGACAGACAGGAAGCAGCATGTGGAGCTGGGAAAGCACATCTCGGACCTGCAAACCCTCGGTATAGGAGCACCGCAAGGCTGCGTACTCTCCCCTCTCCTCTACTCTCTCTGCACCAACGACTGCACCTCCACTGACTCCTCTATCAAGCTTCTCAAGTTTGCGGATGACACAACCCTGATTGGACTGATCCAGGATGGGGACGGAATCTGCCTACAGATGGAAAGTGACACAGTTGGCGTCCTGTTGCCATCGCAACACCCTGGAGCTCAATGCTCTTCAGACAGCGGAATTGATTGTAGACTTTAGGAGAGCTCCCCCTCCCCTCACCCCACTCATCATCAACAACACCACAGTCAAATCTGTGGAGTCTTTTAAGTTCCTGGGAACCATCATCTCCAAAGACCTTAAATGGGGGGCTACCATCGACTCCACAGTCAAAAAGGCACAACAGAGGACGTACTTCCTGTGGCAGCTGAGGAAGCACAATCTGCAACAGGCAATGATGGTCCAATTCTGTATGTCATGTTGTCACTTGCGGGCAGAGCACCAAGGCAAATTCCTTGTATGTGAATTACCTACTTACTTACTTACTGCCTATTATGTTTCCTGGCATGTAGGAGGCCAGCAATGAAGGTCCTCCACTCAGTAGTGTTGATTCCTTCAGTTGCTGTTTCCGTAACATATGTGTTTTACGAGACAGGGTTGTTAGCCCTGTGCTCAACCTCCAACCTGGAGGACCAGTGGATCGCTCTTCATCTCGCCTCTACCCTTCAACCTGTCCAGCATGGGAGACCCTAACAGGAGACGAATCTCCCGCTGGCATAGGTCACCGAGACGCAGAAGCTCCCCGACTACAACAAGGTTGCAATCCAACGGTGAGTGTATGTGAATACTTGGCTAATAAACTTATTAATTAATTAATTAATTAATTAATTAATTAATTCATTCATTCATATTTCATACATTTGTTTTATTTAATTGAAATTTTACTTATAATGAACTTAAATAATTGTGAGGAGGTGTTATAATGTGGATGTTTCTTAGAGCTTTTAATTGCTGAGGTCAGACCTTGTGTGATCAACACAAAATGAGGGGTGATAACCAATATTTAGCACAATTAGCGCAAAGGAATAAAGCTAATTGGTACAAAAGTTAGAGATTTATGTTTCCCTATAAATTATTCACTCCCACAGAGTGATGCATATAAGAATATCGGTCCAATATTTTCTGTGAAATTCCAGCAATGTTGTATATAACTGCCGTCTATTGGCTGTGTGATTCAAGATCCCAATTTATCCATTGCTCACTCCCATGATGGCCACTCGTGGAGTGCAAGTCTCAACAAATGTCCTTGTACTGCAGATAAAGGAACGATAAAGGAACTGCAGATTCTGGTTTATACTGTAGAATGACACAAAGAGTTGGAGTAACTCAGCGGGTCAGGCAGCATCTCTGGACGTTTCAGGTCGCGACCCTTCTTCAGTCTGACCCGAAATGTCACCCATCCATTTTCTCCAGAGATGTTGCCTGACCCGCTGATCAGTGATTTGATTAGCATACATAATGAGGAAAAGCTACAGGAGAAAGAGATGTTAAGTTAATTTATGTTTCCTTTATTGAATTAATAATTATATTTCATCAGAATTCCGAGATAATACAACCCAGGGGTATGAATATTGATTTCTCTAACTTCGAGTAACACCTGCACCTCCATTCCTCCCCACCCAAGTCACACCAGCATCTCATTCTCACCAAGCAAACAGCAAATGGCCTGTTTCCTTTACCATTGCTATTTTTATCTTTCATTCATTGTTCTATATCACTCCACATCATCGTCTATATCTCTCGTTTCCCTTTCTCGTGACTTTCTGTCTGAACAAGGGTCTCGACCCAAAACGTCATCCATTCCTTCTCTCCAGAGATGCTGCCTGTCTCGCTGAGTTACTCCAGCACTTTGTTTCTACCTTCAGTTTAAACCAGCATCTGCAGATCCTTCCTGCATAATTATATTTCATTGTTTGCCTGTCTGCCTATTCTATATTTGGATATTTGTTTTTTTTTACAAGTGTCGGTATGTTTGTGAATGTAATTCAAACGCTGATAGCTGGTTCAACCCAGGCACTTAGAAATGCTTTGCCAGCTGGCTATGTCTCTTCCCCAGACAGAAGTGGTTTCCAGTACATGTAAATGGGATTTATGATTGGAAAGCTGCACAGTGCAAAGTCAGAAGTGGTTCCCATATAGAAGATCGCCTGGTGTTTGAGAGAACCCACTCCTGGCAAGAGAAGTTTTTATTATGAGTAGGTAACTAGCAGCTGCAGGTGACAAGCACCTTTGCAGTAATGGCTTCCATTAGTATGAGTTTTGCAGTCCTGCTTTTAGAGTGGGTCCAATTAATAGAGGAAGGAGAATGTGAAGCAAACAAGCGGGTTAAATAAACATGAAGTAATCCATCATTGTAATATATTTTAAACCGCCAGAAAAGAATTTACAACATAAGTATTGATATTTCATTTTACATAATATCACTCAAGAGGCCCTTAAAGCTTGGTAATAAAAATTATTATTTCACACTGGTGACTGCACAGTGCTTCATAAACCGTGTAAATTGTGAGCGGGCCTTTCCTTGCCAACACATAGCCTTATTGTATCATATAGGCCTAAAATGTACTTGTCACGTTTCTGTTGCCTGAACTAACAGAAAGGGATTTCCCGGCTTGGAAACTGAGGTAGCAGCCAACTGCGTCCGATTATTACCAGAGGTGAACCAGAGAAATAGCTTTAAATATGTCTGCAATCAACCCACAAAAACCCACAGTTTGGTAGCCTGCGTATATATAAAGAAAGGCCACCAGGTTTGGTGGAATGAAAGTCCATTTGTCCTGTGCCCGAGATAATTCAGCACAAAATGAACAAGGGTTGACTTGTGAGCTCACATGAGAGTTGCAAAAACACTGGTTTATATCTTTTACCACAGAGCTCAACAGATTGTGTGAAATATTTAAAATGTGAAGCAGGGCCGGATTTAGATGAAGAGAGGCCCTAAGCTGGTCCACTTGTGAGGCCCCTCCCAATCCCCACCCCCACAACTAGAGGAAGATGGTCCCCCAGATTGACACCGATTTGCAGCCGAGCATGGCCAATGAGATAAGGGGCTGGAAAGCTGCGCTTTTTATTTATTTATTTATTGCCAGTGCTAGTTTCGAGTTATCGGCTTACAACACTATTATTCTGAAAAGGAGGGCAAGGAAAATTACTGAAGGGTTGTTTAGAGACTACAGTGCATTGTGACAGCATATGTAAGAAAGGCCTATGACAGTGTCAAAAATATTATACGCCTTGCAGGGCTCTCACTTAATTTTTTTAATCTGTTATCAGCCGGGCGACCTTGGCAGCTTTTTAAGTTGCCAAATGACAGTTTAGGTGGTCATTTAAGACAGCTTGCATGACGCGTGCGATAATGTGCTCGGACGAAGTGCGTAGTTACCAGTCGGAATTATGCTCAATGAAGCGTTCACATATTATTTCTGCTTCAAATAAAGTCACAAACTAAACATATTCACCAATCAAGACATGATATATACCACAATGACATGCAGCAAAATTATAATACAGTATCTCAAATCTTTTTACACATTGCATTGAATGTAATTTCTATTATTTCTTTCCACTTCCAAACAAAAATGTGGTTGGATTATTCAGCGTATGATCAACCTCGGTGAGACGAAGCATGGGCTTGGCGATCGCTTCGCCCAACACCTCCGCTCGGTCCGCAATAACTAACCTGATCTCCCGGTGGCTCAGCACTTCAAATCCCCCCCCCCAATCCGAATCCGACCTTTCGGTCCTGGGCCTCTTCCAGGGCCAGAGTGAGGCCCACCGTAAATTGGAGGAGCAGCACCTCATTTTTCGCTTGGGCAGTCTGCACCCCAGTGGTATGAACATTGACTTCTTCAATTTCAGGTAGTCCCTGCTTTCTCCTCCCCTTTCCAGCTCTCCCTCAGCCCACTGTCTACGCCTCTTCCTTTCTTCTTCCCATCCCCCCCAATCTCACATCAGCCTGACGAAGGGTCTCGACCCGAAACGTTGCCTATTTCCTTCGCTCCATAGATGCTGCCTCACCCGCTGAGTTTCTCCAGCATTTTTGTCTACCTATTCACACATGTTATGTTATCCCACTTCCGTCACCCATTCCCTACACATTAGGGGCAATTTTACAGAGACAAGTTAACCTACAAAGCCAGTGTGTCTTTGGGATGTGGGAGGAAACCCACGCTTGGGAGAATGTGCAAATTCAACACAGACAGTCCCCGAGGACAGGATCGAACAGATCTCTGGCGTTGAGGCAGCAAGTCTACCAGCTGTACCACTATATTTTGTGTCCTGCCTTGGCCGGAGGCCCCCTAGATCTCGAGGCCCTGAGCTTAAGCTTGTCAAGCTTATACATAAATCCGGCCCTGATGAGAAGTGATACTATTAGTAGCATCCTATCATTTTCATTGGCAGTGGCATAATATCTGAACTGTGTAGGAAGGAACTACAGATGCTGATTTAAACCAAAGTTAGACACAAAATGCTGGAGTAACTCAGTGGGACAGGCAGCATTTCTGGAGAGAAGGAATGGATGACGTTTTGGGTCGAGACCCTTCGTCAGTCGCCCATTCCTTCTCTCCAGAGATGCTGCCTGTCCAGCTGAGTTACTCCAGCATTTTGCGTCTATCTTCAACATAAAATCTGATCTAAGCCCACTCTGATGAGACATGTGCCTGACATACAAGTGCTGAAAAAAGTTCCTTACTCTCAATCTTGCATGTCATAATCATAATCAAAATTATAATCGTACTTTATTGGCCAAGTACGTTTTGCAACATACGAGGAATTTAATTTGCCATACAGTCATACTAATAAAAAGCAACAGAACACACAAAATACATTTTAACATGAATATCCACCACAGTGACTCCTCCGCATTCCTCATTGTGATGGAAGGCGATAAAAGTTCAATCTCTCCCTTCTTTGTCCTCTAGCAGTCGGGAGCCTCTAACCTTCCATTGACGGGACGATCTTACTATCCTTGTCGGGGTGAGCATGCTCCTGCATCGGGGGGGGGGGGGGGGGGGGGAATCTCAGGTCCCCTGCGCCGGGCGATCTACCCCGGGTTGGGGCTAGTCGAACGTCTTGCGGCTTTTGGAGCTTCCCGACGTCGGTCTCAACCCGAGACTGCGAGCTCCTTGATGTTAGCGTCCGTAGGAATCAGCTCTGATGGTAAGTCCATGTCCCCACGGTGGGGCTCAAAGTCAGTCCCGAGCAAGGCCTCCAGCTCCACGATGTTAGGCCATAGAGCGGCTGGAGATACGATACGGAAAACAATCGCAGATCCGGTCGGTGGGAGCGCTGTGAGATGGTTGCCCTGCCCTGCATGTTAGTCATTTCTACTTTTTCTATTTTTTTAGTGCCCAAATGTGTGTTTTAGTGTCTCTTAGTGTGTCTTGTGTGGGGGGGCGGTAAGGGAGGGTGAGGGGGGGTAAGGAGGAGACCGCTTTTGGTCGCCTGCTCCACGGAGAGGCGATTTTTTCCATGCCACCTCGCTTGTGACCTAACACCAAGGATTGGTGTGGCCCTTCCCGGAGTCGGGCCCGGAGCTTCAGCAGCGGGCAAAGCGTGGACTATTTCCGTTCGCTGGCCCATGGACTGTTCAGCCTGAAGCCGCGGTCTGCGGAGCTTCTAGCCGCGGGCGCGGCGTCCGGAGCCTGGGATCCCTCGTTGGGGATTCCTAGAGAAGAAGAGCTCTGACCCGCCGGCCTGCGGCCTACAACATCTTGAAGCCGCGGACTGCGGAACTTCTAGCCGTTGGCGCGACTGGGACTTACTTATCATCCGGTGTGGGATCCCTCCTCTGGGATTCCTGCAGAAGAGCTCCGACCGCCAGCCTGCAGCCATCCTGAAGCCACGGTCTCCGGTAAGGAAGCACCGATTCGAGACTTACCTTCCAGACGAGAGGGTCTGTTAATCTGGCCGCCCACAGCGCGACTGTGAAGGTTTATGGCCCCGACCACGGGGGAACAATGCAGGAGGACTGACTGTACTTTGTGCCTTCCACCACAGTGAAGAATGCTGTGGTGGATGTTTGTGTTACATTTTTTATTGTGTATTGCGTGTTCCTTTTTGATTGTTCCGCTGCTGGCAAATTCATTTCACTGCACTTTATTGTGTATGTGATGAGTAAATCTATTGATTGGTAAGAGATTGAAAAAAGTTTCCCCCAACCCCCTCTCCCATCCCCTACATAAAATAATCCAGAGAACATTAACACAAACTTTTAAAACGCACTGAAATAACAAAAAAAAGATGAAAAGACATACAGAATGTGTGTGAGGCTGCCATCAAAGCACCACCCGGTGGTGTTATGGGTCGCATGATGCTGTGGGGTCACCAACAACCGTTCAGTAGTTTTAAACCCAATACCACACCTTCCCAGTGTCCTCCCACCAACCTCCCAACCAATCGCCCCGTAAAGGTTTCAACATTGTCTTAAGAATAACATTGCGGATCAAGTTACTTTTAATGCTGTGGGGAAATGGCTGAATAATAAAACCATTTGCCTTCCCCACCTTTTCAATTCCACACTTTGTCTTGTTATTGCTTTGGTTTCCTGTGTATACAGGATTCAAAATGCACACAAATCATTTCAGTCTTCTGCTTTATTTCCGTTATGGTTTTGTTCCTTTTGACCATTCTTCTCAGCCCACTTTGAGCATTGAAGAGTCAAGAGTCGGTGATGTAATGCTGTTGTTTTTTCCACCTAGAACTAACTGTGGAAAATTTCCATCAGCTTCTGGATACACTTGTACAAATCATCAAGGAGCCACCCTGTGTTAATCTAGCCATGTGCTGCAGACAATGGTTCACGGCACGATGGCACAGGAGTAGAGTTGCTCCCTTACAGAGCTTTACAGTGCCAGAGACCTGGGTGCGATCTCAACTACAGGTGCTGTCTGTACGGAGTTTGCATGTTCTCCCCGTAATCGCATGGGTTTTCTTCGAGATCTTCGGTTTCCACCCACACTCCAAAGACGTACAGGTTTGTAGGTTACTTGGCTTGATATAAATGTAAATTGTCCCTGGTGCGTAGGGTGGTGTTAAAGTGGGGATCGCTGGTCAGTGCGGACACGGTGGGCTGAGGGGCCTAGTTTCCACACTGTCTCTAAACTAAACTAAACTAAACTTTATTGTCACATATACCTAGATACAGTGAAATTCCTGATTTGAATACAATTCTGCAAAATCGTACTCTACCTAAGTACAAACCATAAATGTGAAGTACAAAAGTGCCATAGCACTGGGATGGTGTTGCAGGGGTCGGCCTGGCGATGCTGTCGATGTCCTTCACCACCCTGTACTGCTGCAGGCTGTCCCTTTTGATGTCTCATTTTCACACCTTACCCTTCCATATCTTTAGTCTCCCTCTCCCCTGACTCTCAGTCAGAAGAAGGGTCTTGACCCGAAACGTCACCCATTCCTTCTCTCCAGGGATGTTGCCTGTCCCGCTGAGTTACTTCAGCATTTTGTGTCGATCTCCAGGCTGTACCTTATACATGCGCTTGGGCTCTGTGAGGACTCAAGCAACGCCTGATCCATGCGAATACCCCGGCTGCTGAAGGCACCCCAGCAGCCCACACTGCCAACACCCCGACCCACAAACATACCATCTCCTTGCCCTCTGCAGCCACCACCCAGCCTCCCAGTGTGCAGCAACTCCAGCAGGCAACTTCACAACCCCCAGAGCACAATAAGGACACAGCAGGTACACTGCACGCAGTCCCACAGGACTCTTATACATCGGCAAGGCCATACGTAGATTGGGCAATCATCTCGCGGAACACCTTCGCTCAGCACTGACCTTTCTGTCCTTGGTCTCCTCCATTGGCAGAGTGAGGCTAAATGCAAATTGGAGGAACAGCATCTCATATTTCACTTGGGCAGCTTACAGCCCAGTGGTATGAATATTGATTTCTCTCACTTCAGGTAATCCCGGCATTCCCTCTCTCTCTATCCCTCCCCCACCCAAGTCGCACTAGCTTCTTGTTTTCACCCTACAAACAGCTAACAATGGCCTGTTTCCTTCATTGTCATTACTTTTTTGCATATTTATTCATTGTTCTTTATCTTTCTACATCATATAACTAAAAGTCTCATCTTGACCACTTCCTGTCTGCGCTGTATATTGATTTTAGAAAAAACGCTACCCTATATCGCTAAGATTTGCCATCTTACTCACAGTCCTCCTCCGCTGAGGCAGCCCCGAGGATTTTTCCGATCGATGAAAAATAAAAAAGTTATGAGTGTTTACAAAATCTTGAGATCAGCTGATTGGTCCTCTTGCCTGTCAATCACCTATCCCTTCCAGAGGATGGGCAGGACTATAAAACCCCGGATGCCTGGACGTGAGTCAGTCACTCTGAAAGATCGTGAGGGAGAGGCCACAACTCTGATTCTGCTGTGATTCTGCTGAACTGTGAGTGCATGTGCTTTATGTGGTTATGTGCTTTATGTGGTTACGTGCTTGATGTGGTTATCCCTTTATGTGCTTGCAATAAATGATTTGTTAGCCAGCAATGTGCTTGCAATGAATGATGATTTGTTAGACCTTATCTGGACTACGCAGTTGCAGCTTGGGACCCATACACAGATAAAAACATTTCATCCATCGAACGGGTCCAAAGACAGGCCGCTCGATTTCTTACCAACACCTACAAGAGAGAACCGAGCGTCACCAAACTTCTGAATTCTCTGGGGTGGAACCCTCTCCAAGACAGACGTGAAGCTCACCGTTTTGACCTGTTTTTACAAAATGTTAAATGGTCAGCTAGACATAGATCACAAGACCTACACCAACCCCAAACCAATTAGGAGCAGACGAGGGCATTCGATCCAATTTGTGGTCCCAGCCACAAAGACAGATGTGTACAGCAATGTGTTCTTCCCACGCACTATAAAAGCATGGAATAATCTCCACCAAACCACGGTTGCCCAGCCAGATGCAACTAAATTTAAAGTGGTACTTTCTTCCCAATAACCCTCTCTGGCTAAACCCCTCCCTTCACTAACTCCAGTTTAAATTCCAGTTGGAATATTTTGGAGGACCAAGTAACCAAGAACCAAGAACCAAGTTAACCCTTAATGAAATTAAATGAGTTGTTTGGCCTGCCCTGTGCTTGAAATTGAAATTGAAATGGAAATGAAATGAAATTAGTTATTTGGACTGCCCTATGCATTTGATTTTGCTTTGGCTTTGCTTTGCTTGAGCTCACCTGAAATGAAAGCAAATGGATTGTATTGTTGGCTGGCCCCGCCTGCCCAGTGCTTTTGCTTTTGCTTTGCCTTTGCTTTGCTTGAGCTCACCTGAAATGAAAGCAAATGGGTTGTATTGTTGGCTGGCCCCACCTGCCCTGTGCTTGACTTGACTTTACTTGAAATGGATTGACTTGGCCCCTGCACTCACTGTGCTTGACTTGACTTGACCCACAACACCCATGCTAGCGCTCTAAAACCTCCCCCACCACTGGCCACCAATATTGGAATTGGTGGAGAAGTGGAATATTGCATTGGGGGACCAGCCCTCCCGTGTGAACCTGGGACCCAACGGGGCAGACTTGGTCTAGTATCGTCTATATCTCTCATTTCCCTTTTCCCTAACCAGTCTGAAAGAGGATCTCGACCCAAAACATCACCCATTCCTTCTCTCCAGAGATGCTGCCTGTCCCGCTGAGTTGCTCCAGCTTTTTGTGTCTATCTTCAGTTTAAACCAGCATCTGCAGTTCCTTCCTACACATGCAGTCCCATGGAATGGTCCAAAAAAAGACCAACAATACCAACTTATGATCTTATTCCGGTTTCATTCTCTTTAATAATTAAAATATGTAAATGCTTCCAAAACCATTTATTAGAACAGTACACCAAACACAGTTTGAGATTCAGATGTCTGCAAGGGATACTGTTCGCCAGTTAAAAGAAACTGACTATGGACGTTGGAAATGTGAAATATAAAACACTCAGCTGATCTGGTAGTATTTACTGACGGAGAACTTTCAGAATGATAACTTTCAAAAAATGTTAGAAGCTTAATATAAGGGCGGCATTTAATGGCAGCATGGTGACGTGGCGGTAGAGTTGCTGCCTTACAGCGCCAGAGACCTGGCATTGATCTTGACTATGGGTGCTGTCTGTACGGAGTTTGTACATTGCTCCTGCTTGGATTTTCTCTGGGAGCTCCAGTTTCCCCCCACACTCCAAACACGTACAGGTTTGTAGGCTAATTGCCTTGGTAAAATTGTAAGTTGGCCCTAGTGTGTGTGTGTGTAAAATAGTGTTAATTTTGGGATTTCTGGGTCAAAGGGCCTGTTTCAGCACTGTATCTCTAAACTAAAACCAAACTAAACTAATAATAGATTGAAAGCAAATACAGAACAAAGGGTACTGTCTGATTCTCCTTTATTCCATTGTGGACATTGGATTGTCTAAAAAACTGATGTGTTAAAATGCTGAGAAATATATTCTGCATACTGTATCTTCCCCATTGCTCTATCTGTTGTACTTGAGTTTGACTTGATTGTGTTTATGTATGGTATATCTGAATGATTTGGATAACATATATAGCAAAGTCTTTCAGTACACCTGACTTCAATAAACCTGAATCTAAAGGAGTGGGCACAGGAGTTGAAGGAAAATATCATCTTTTGAAGGTATCAGTTGCAGGAATGATTAAGGACAAAGTTCACACTGAAGGCATAATCACATTGAGGGAAAAAGCCACATGCTGTGTCGACAGGAACAGAAAAAAGCCAGTAGAAATGTCATTGCATTCTGTTGTCGGGCTAGGTGGTGTAATTAGCAAGTCCTGCCCAGCTATTTTGAGCAGGGATCACTGCTGGAGAGCTGGGTGATCTAAGTTCTCTGTAGTTGTTATAAAAAGGCTGCTATAAAAAAACACTTCATTTATAGTCCACTGTACTTATTTTGTCAGCAGCTGTAAAATTATTCCTTACGTACTCCAGGAGTTTCTCAAACATTGAATGTATAAGTCAATATAAATGAAATAAACTAACTAATTTAAAATATTAGTATTTAAAATGCAAATCCTTTACATTTACATGGAGCAACTTTGTCCTCTCCTTTTATTATCTTCCAAGGCTGTGGATTTATTTTGTTCTTATTACAATTTAATTAAAATGTATTTTGATTTTTTATGACATTTGTTGGCAGTAAGATGTATGAGAAAGGCTCACTACTTCTTCTGCATAAATTACTATGATCTGAATTATTGAAATGTATTGAATTGTTATCCTGGTAAATACGCAATGCACTGTTTAGCGTCTGAAGCAGGGTCTCGACCTGAAACATCAACCATTCCTTTTCTCCAGAGATGCTGTCTGACTCGCTGAGTTACTCCATCTTTTTGTGTCTATCTTCAGTTTAAACCAGCATCTGCAGTTCCTTTCTACACACATAATACTATACGATAGAACTTTATTAATCCCAGGAGGGAAATTGTGTGTGTGTGTGTACGCGTGTGTGTGTGTGGGTATATATATTATATACACACACACACATATATATATATTTATATAGTGATATATTCATATATAAACATACACCATTTTGTTTTCTCGTTTATAACATTGTACTATGTTTACATATTCTGTTGTGCTGCTGCAAGTAAGGATTTCATTGTTCTAACTGGGACGTGAGAGAATAATACACTCTTGACACTTGACTTACTCCTCTATTGTGTGGGATAGAACTAGTGTATGGGTGATTGGTGATCGGCGCGGACTCGGTGGGTGGAAGGGTCTGTTTCCACGCTGTATCTTTAAATTAAACTAAATACACTAAAACCAGAGGGAGTCTAGAGAAGGGTCTCTACCCGAAACGTCACCCAATTTCTTCTATCTAGAGTTTCTGGCTGCTCCATGGAGTTCCCGCACAAGTTCCTTCCCACACAATGCACTGTTTATAGTGCTTTAGTCAAATCAACACAACAAAACTAAAAGCTAGCATGTTAATGTTTTTTTAACTCATCCCTGTGAACTAACTCACAAGTATCACTTTTAAATCTTTGAAATAGTTTTAAAACAGAAGTTTGAAAAAGAATAAGAATAGATGCATAAGACAAGCGTGGCACCATAACGTCGCACACAAATGATGAAAATGGGGAGCGACAGGAACATATAGACTTACAATAGACAATAGACAAGAGACAAGAGACAATAGGTGCAGGAGTAGACCATTCGACCCTTATGGCAATGGTAAAAAAGAGCTCCTGTCATTAAAATTGGGGAGTGATGTATAACAGAATTCTTCCTTATCACACCATTGTCTTTATAAACTACAATTTTTTTATTTTTTAAATATATATTTTTATTAGAGGTAAGCAATAAATTGGCAAACACATATTATGGTATAAGTATTTCGTGTACATCAATCATACATTATTAATATTATCAATTGAATCATTCTGCCTCTAATAGTTTTTTTTAGATTAAGAGTAATAAAAAAAAGAGAGAAAAAAGAGAAAAAAAGAATAATCAAAAAAAAAATCATAAGGAATGGAATAATTTACCATTAATACATCATTGGAGATAAGATCAAGGAATACAGAGTATAACTTTTCATCTGATCCTGAGTCCAAGTTTCAGTTAGGTCCCCCTGCCGAACCAATCTACCCTTTTAAGTAATCGATGAAAGAAGACCACATTCTAACAAAGAGTTCTTGTTTGTCCATTAAGGCAAATCTGATTCTTTCCAGGTGTAGGGTCTCTGACATTTCCATAATCCACATTTTAATTGTGGGGATAATAGGGCCTTTCCAAAATTGTAATATTAATTTCTTCCCGATTATTATACTGTAATCCAGGAAATTTCTTTGGCTTGTTGTAAGTGTTAAACTTTGTTCTGATATTCCAAGTATTATTAGTTTTGAGTCCGGATCCAGTTTAGTATTAATAACTTCAGAAGTTATTCTAAAAATCTCAATCCAGAAATGGTTAATTTTTATACAATTTGCAAAAGTATGTGTTAAGTTAGCCTCTATATGCTGACATTTATCGCAGATAGGAGAGACATGTGGAAAGATTCTATTCAGTTTAACTTTTGAGTAATGTAATCTGTGTAATACTTTAAATTGTATTAAAGCATGTCTGGCATTTAACGAGCATTGATGTATATATTGTAAACTTTTGTCCCAAATATCTTTCGTTATGGGTTGGCTTAATTCATTTTCCCATGTATGTCTATGTGAATCCGTTGATGGTACCTCGCTGTCTAAAAATATATTATAAATACAAGTTGTTAGTTTTTCTGTATTAGGATGCTTATTCAAACATTCATCAAGGATTTCTGGTTCCCTATTCCTATAATCTTGTGTATTTGATTTAACATAATTTCTGAGTTGTAGATATCGAAAAAAAAATATTTGAGTGTATTCCATGAATCTGTTGTAGCTCTTGAAATAAAAGAAAAGTGCCTTTCTTATAAAGATGTTCCATTTTTTAAATTCCATAATTTTTCCATTGTGTGAAACCTTTATCCAGCAAGGAAGGTTTGAATAAGGGATTGTTTACAATAGGGAGACAGAGTGGTATATTATCCAATTTTAAAGCCTTTTTTAATTGTTTCCAGATTAGTGTACCACTATGTATTATTGGGTTTTCCCTATAGGTTTTTTTGTTCAATTTTGTCGGTGCAAACATAATAGAACCGATTTCAACAGGTAAACAGCCCTCCTATTCCATCCTTAACCAGTCTGGTTGTTGATCCATTTCTTCCAGCCAAAAATTCGTGTTTTTAATATGGACTGCCCAAAAATAAAACAGAAAATTTGGTAGAGCTAAACCTCCATTAATCTTTGATTTACATAAATGTTTTTTACTTATTCTATGATTCTTATAATCCTAGATGAAACTTGTAACAGTAGAGTCTACTTTTTTTTAAAAAGAATTTGGAATATATATCGGGATTGACTGAAATAAGCACAATAATTGCAGCAAAAAAATCATTTTTGTAGCATTAATTCTACCGAACATTGAAATGGGGAGTGTTTTCCAATATTGAATATTCTTGTTTAGTTTATTCAATAAAGGTGGGAAATTTTGATTTAAATAGAGAAGTATACGTCTTAGTTACATAAATGCCTAAATATTTAAATTTCCTCAACTATTTTAAAAGGTGATTGTTGTAGTGTATGTAAATTGAGTTTAGCTATTGGCATGATTTCGATTTATTCCAATTAATTCTATATCCTGAAAACTGACCAAATTGAGTTATTAGAAATAATAAATTTGGAATACTAATTTCTGGCTTTGTAATATATATTAATACATCAGCTGCATATAAGGAGATTTTATTTATTGCATCTTTAGTATTGTACCCATGTATTTCTGGGTGAGCTCTGATACTTTCTGCGAGTGGTTCAATTGCTATAGCGAATAATAATGGAGATAGCGGGCATCCTTGTCTACAACCTCTAGAAAGATTAAATTTAGTTGATAACACTTGGTTTGTTAGTATTCTAGCTGTTGGGTTGGAATATAAAAGTTTAACCCATGTACAGTACTTCTCTCCCAATTGAAACATTTCCATCACCGAAAATAAATATGACCATTCTACCTGATCAAAGGCTTTTTCAGCATCTAGCGAAATAATTGCTAATCTGCATTAGCAATTCTATTTGAGTATATAATATTAAATAATCGTTTCAGATTGTAAAATGAGTAATGTTGTGGGATAAAACCTGTTTGGTCGGGGTGTATTAATTTGTTAATCACTAAGCTCAATCTATGAGATGGGATTTTAGTTAATATTTTCTGATCAGTATTTAAAAGAGCTATTGCTCTATATGAGGCCGGGTCTTCCAGATCCTTATCCGTTTTGGGTATAACCATATAACCATATAACAATTACAGCGCGGAAACAGGCCCTCTCGGCCCTTCCAGTCTGTGCCGACCATTTGTTTTCCCCTAGTCCCATCTACCTGCACTCAGACCATACCCCTCCATTCCCTTCAAGTCCATATACCTATCCACTTTACTCTTAAATGTTAAAATCGATCCTGCCTCCACCACTTCTGCTGGAAGCTCATTCCACACAGCCCCCACCCTCTGAGTAAAGAAGTTCCCCCTCACGTTACCCCGAAACCTCTGTCCCTTAATTCTCATGTCATGCCCTCTTGTTTGAATCTTCCCTACCCTCAATGGGAAAAACGTATCCACGTCAACTCTGTCTATCCCTTTCATCATTTTAAAGACCTCAATCAAGTCCCCCCTTAACCTTCTGCGCTCCGAAGAATAAAGACCTAACTTGTTCAACCTTTCTCTGTAACATAGTTGCTGGAACCCTGGCAACATTCTAGTAAATCTCCTCTGTACTCTCTCTATTTTGTTGACATCCTTCCTGTAACTAGGCGACCAAAATTGTACACCATACTCCAGAATTGGTCTTACCAATGCCTTGTACAATTTTTAACATTACTTCCCTACTCCTATATTCAATGCTCTGAATTTAATAAAGGCCAGCACACCAAAGGCTTTCTTTACCACTCTATCTACATGCGATTCCACCTTCAGGGAACTATGCACAGTTATTCTAGATCCCTCTGTTCCACAGCATTCCTCAATTCCCTACCATTTACCATGTACGTCCTATTTTGAATTGTCCTGCCAAGATGTAGCACTTCACACTTATCAGCATTAAACTCCATCTGCCATCTTTCAGCCCACTTTTCCAAATGGCCCAAATCTCTCTGTAGACTTTGAAAATCTACTTCATTATCCACAACACCACCTATCTTAGTATCATCTGCATACTTACTTATCCAATTTTCCACCCCATCATCCAGATCATTGATGTACATGATCCCTGTGGCACCCCACTGGTCACCGGCTTCCAACCTGACAAACAGCCATCCACCATTACTCTCTGACATCTCCCATTCAGCCACTGTTGAATCCATCTTGCTACTCCGCCATTAACACCCAAAGATTGAACCTTCTTAACCAACCTTCCATGGGGAACCTTGTCAAAGGCCTTACTGAAATCCATATAGACAACATCCACTGCTTTACCCTCCATCAATTTCCCTAGTTACCGCTTCAAAAAATTCAAGAAGGTTTTGTCAAACATGACCTTCCAGGCACAAATCCATGTTGACTGTTCCTGAATCAGACCCTGTTTATCCAGATGCTTATATATATTATCTCTAAGTATCCTTTCCATTAATTTGCCCACCACTGACGTCAAACTAATAGGTCTATAATTGCTAGGTTTATTCTTTGAAACCCTTTTTAAACAATGGAACAACATGTGCAGTACGCCAATCCCTTCGGCACTATTCCCGTTTCTAATGACATTTGAAATATTTCTGTCATAGCTCCTGCTATTTCTACACTAACTTCCCTCAATGTCCTAGGGAATATCCTGTCAGGACCTGGAGACTTATCCACTTTTATATTTTTCAAAAGTGTCAGTACTTCCTCCTCTTTGAATCTCATAGTTTCCATAGCTACTCTACTTTTTCCCCTTAACTCACCGAGTTCAATATCCTTCTCCTTGTAATACCGAAGAAAAGAAATTGTTCAATATCTTCCCCATCTCTTTTGGCTCTGCAGATAGCTGTCCATTCTGGTTCTCTAATGGTCCAATTTTATCCCTCGTTATCCTTTTGCTATTAATATAGCTGTAGAAACCCTTTGGGTTTACTTTCACCTTTCTTGCCAAAGCAACCTCATATCTTCTTTTAGCCTTCCTAATTTCTTTCTTAAGATTCTTTTTACAT
Organism: Okamejei kenojei; assembly: GCA_035221665.1. Classification (NCBI taxonomy): domain Eukaryota; kingdom Metazoa; phylum Chordata; class Chondrichthyes; order Rajiformes; family Rajidae; genus Okamejei; species Okamejei kenojei. The sequence continues at coordinate 8,454,681 of CM069149.1, read as the reverse complement.
TCTTTATACTCCTCTAGCACCTCATTTACTCCATGCCTCCTATAATTATTGTAGATATCTCTCTTTTTTTAAACAAGTGTCCAATTTCCCTTGAAAACCATGGCTCTTTCCAATTTTTACTATTTCATTTCAACTTAACAGGGACATAAAGATTCTGTACTCTTACAATTTCCCCTTTAAATGTCCTCCATTTCTCTTCTATGTCCTTCCATGAAACAAAGTGTCCCAATTCACTCCTTTAAAATCCTTACGCATTCCCTCAAAGTTAGCCTTTCTCCAATCAAAAAATCTCCACCCTAGGTCCAGTTCTGACTCTCTCCATAATTATATTGAAACTAATGGTATTGTGATCACTGGTCCCGAAGTGCTCACCAACGCATACCTCCGTCACCGACCTGCCTCATTTCCTAACAGGAGGTCCAGCATTGCCCCTTCTCTGGTCGATACCTCTATGTACTGCTGCAAAAAACTATCCTGCACAAATTTTACAAACTCCAAACCATGCAGCCCATTTACAGAAAGTGTTTTCCCAGTCTATTTTTGGAAAATTGAAATCTCCCACAATCACTACCTTGTGCTTACTACTAATATCTGCTATCTCCTTACATATTTGCTCTTCCAATTCACGCTCCCCATTTGGCGGTCTATAATACACCCCTAAAAGTGGTGCTACAACCGTTCCCACTTCTCAGTTCCACCCAAATAGCCTCCCTAGACGAGCCCTCTAATCTATCCTGCCAAAGCACTGCTGTAATATCTTCTCTGACAAGCAATGCAACACCTCCCCCTCTGGTCCCTCCAATTCTATCACACCTGAAGCAACGAAATCCTGGAATATTTAGTTTCCAATCACAGCCCTCCTGCAACCATGTTTCACTGATTGCCACAACATCATATTTCCAGGTGTCAATCCAGGCTCTAAGTTTCGTCCACCTTACTTACAATGCTCCTAGCATTAAAATATACACATTTTAGAAACCCACCATCCCTTATTCTCTGTCTATTATTTTTTTCATCTTTCTCGCTACATTTTGGATCCGAGTGCTTCCCTTCTCTGCCTCTTGCCCCACACCCTGACCCCTAGCCCCCTCTACCCGAGTCCCTCCCCCCAGCCTTTCTAGTTTAAAGTCTCCCCAGTAGCCTTTGCAAATCTCCCTGCCAGGATATTGGTCCCCCTCGGGCTCAAATGCAACCCGTCCTTTGTGTACTGATCATGCCTTCCCCAAAAGAGGTCCCAGTGATCAAGAAACTTGAATCCCTGCCCACTGCACCAGTCCCTCAGCCACGCATTTATCCTCCACCTCATTTCATTCCTACTCTCACTGTCACGCGGCACAGGCAGTAATCCTGAAATCGTTACCCTTTTGGTCCTTCTCCTTAACTTTTCCCCCCAACTCCCTAAATTCTCCCTTCAGGACCTCATCACTTTTTCTGCCTATGTCATTGGTACCTATGTGTACCACAACATCAGGCTCCTCTCCCTCCCTTATCAGAATCTTTTGTACACGTTCTGACACATGCGAGACCCTGGCACCAGGGAGGCAAACTACCATCCGGGTCTCCCGACTGCGTCTACAGAATCGCCTATCCGACCCCCTAACTATAGAGTTCCCTATTACAATTGCCCTCCTCTTTTTGCTACCCTTCTGAGCATCAGGGCCGGTCTCTGTGCCGGAGGCCCGGCCGCTGTTGGTGCCCCCAGCTAGGCTGTCCCCTCCAAGTATTATTGTAGATTCGTTTAAAGTTTCCGGGTGTTTCTGTTGAGTATAAACGTGTTTATACAAAGTTTGTAAGCGTGGAGAAATCAGATCATAATTTTTTTAATAAAATTCGGAGCTTAGGCCATCGGGGCCTGCGGCCTTTCCATTTTTTAGAGATCTAATTGACTCTTCGATATATTTTATCGTTATTTCAGCACCTAATAGTTCTTGCTCTTGCAAATCTAAACCTTTAAGGTTACATTTCTGTAAAAATGCTTCCATTCCTGTTGATTGTTTTGTGATTTTAGTTGAATAAAGATATTGACAGTATTGTGAAAATCTGTCATTAATATCTTTAGGGAGTGTTAATATTTCTCCCTTATCTTATCTAATCTTATGAATCGTTTTTTCCCTGTCCAATTTACGAAGCTGACGTGCTAATAGTTTTTGTGGTTTATCACCAAATTCAAAATTTAATTGTTTTGTATGTTGATATAGTTTTATTACTTGGTCAGAATATATTTTATTTAACTTATATTTCAGTGCTGCAATTTTATTATGTTTTGCCAATGAAGGTGCTCCTGCATTTTCTATGTCTAATTGTCTTATTTCCATTTCCAATGTCTGTTGTTTAGCTCTATTCTCTTTATTAAGAAATGCCTGGGAGGAGATTAATGCCCCTCGTATAAATGCTTTAAATGTTTCCTAGAGAAGGGAGGCAGAAATTTCAGGCTGGTCATTGACCTCGAAAAATATATTAATCTGTTTTACAAGATATTCACAACATCCCTTTTCATTTAAAATTTGAGGATTAAGTCTCCATTGTGTCTGTTTCTTGTCCATTCCGTTTAGTTTAATCATAAACGTTAACGGAGCATGGTCCAAAATTATAATGTTATGATATTGCGATTTGTAGGTAAATGGAATAAGTTTAGAATCTACTAAAATATAGTCTATCCTTGAATATGTTTTATGCACAGGTGAATAAAATGAATATTCTCATCCGGATGGATATTCAATTCTCCAGACATCCTTAATGTTGGTAGTGTTAATATATGAGTTTAAAAATTCACTTGACTGAGATTTTGATTTTCTTTGAGTTGATGATCTGTCTAAATAGGAATCTCATGTACAATTTAAGTCTCCACCGATTATTAAATTATTTTGTGTGCATTCCGGAATAGTATTAAGTATTCTCTTGAAGAACAGTGGGCTATCAAAATTTGGTCCATATACATTAAGGAGAGTCACTTTTTTGAGTATAACTCGCCTACTACTACAATATATCTACCATCAATATCTTCTATAATTGATAGATGTTTGAAAGGTATACCTTTACGGATTAATATTGCAACCCCTCTAGATTTATGTGTGAATGAAGAATGATACGTTTGAGCAATCTATTTTGTTTTCAGTCTATGTTGTGCTTCCTTTTTAAGATGAGTCTCCTGGAGGAATATTATATCTGTTTTAAGCGATTTTAAATGAGCTAATACTTTGCCTCTCTTGATGGGTTCATTAATTCCCTTAACATTCCAGTTACAGAATGTAATTCCTTCACCCCCAGTTTTCACTTTTACGTCTTGCATCTTATGATTAAGGTGGTCTATAATAGAGCAGATGATTCAGCATGTTAAACCATACCTTACACCCGAACCTCAGATAGATGAATTTTAGATCCTGTAGGTTTTCTTCTCGGTCATATCTCCTTAAATAATACTTATAATTCCATTCAAAATAATGATTACAATGATATAATACAATATAAAATATAAAAAATTAGAGAGTGTTGCATTAGTAAAGTGTAAAAGAAAGAAACATTGACCCAATTAACTATAATTAATAATAATTAGTAGTTATGATTAGCAGTAATTAGTAATAATTAGTACTAAAATATAAAATATTTTATAACAATAACAAGATAACTACTCAATTTCATTCTAAATTCAAGCCAGTCCTTGAGTATAGTAATTTCTTATAGTTCAATTTCTTCACAGTAAAGTGACAATATCCAGCATCATCAGGTGTATATTAAGTGTTAAGTGTTAATCCTCTTTGTAACTCTCGTTCTCAATGTTCTCAGTATTCTCAATGTTCTCGATGTTCTTTGCAAATTTAAGGTCCTCTGTATGCTTGGTGAAGAAGTATCCTTGCTTGTCGTAGGTGATTCTCAATGTTGCAGGGTACATCAGTCCATATCTCAGGTTTTTTTATATTCTTAAGTATTCTTCTTGTTTCTGTAAACAAAACTCTTACCTTGGCAACCTCCACTGGGTAATCTCGAAATATACTGATCTTGTCTCCTTCAAATTCGAGATTTCTGCTGCGAACGATTTTCTTCATCAAATCATCCAAAACATGGTCATATTGCACCTTCACTATCAGTTGTCTTGGGGGGGGCGTCCGCCCTTGGGCGGCGTCTCAATGCTCTATGTGCCCGAGCAAGTTAAGGTGCTTGATCCAGATTTAAAACTTTCTTCAATAGATTTGCAGCAAATTCACGGGGGTCACGATCCCCCTCTCTGCCTTCCCGGACGCCAATAATTCTTAGATTCTGGCATCTCTGTCGTCCCACCAAGTCAATACATTTTTCAGTTATTTTATGCAGTAAGTCTGATAAACGCTTGTTCTCAGAGAGAAGCTTGCTTGTAGTTTTAGAGCTTGTTTCCAGCAATTTCCTTTAATTCAATTACAGTTTTATGTTGTTGTTCTAGTGCCTGAGAGATGGCAACTTCGAATTAAATCTGGATTCCATCAAATTCAATTTAACATTTACCTCTTCAATCTTTTGATTTAGATTTTCTTCCAATGTCACCTTCCAGGAATCCAGTACTTCATGTACAGAAGCAATGACACCTTCTTTAATTTCTTTAATTTCTTTTTTAAAAGTTTTCAACTCCGTGAAGTTATTTTAAAGTTTTTCAATTCTTCCATTATGTTTGAGATTTGTAGAGCGAGAAAACTTCTTAATTCTCCCACATCTGTCTTTTTCTTCCTTGAGCTTTCTTCTTGGGACGCTGTTAAAACTGAGCCCGAGGCTTAAGTCGGGCCTACTTCTCTAGACCTACCGGTTTTTCTCAGGGGCATGTTGTATAGACATACCGTTGGTGTCGTCGCGCGCCTGATGACGTCACAGGCTTATTGCAAGCAGCTGGTAGCGTTGTTGTGCAGGTAAGTCCCGATTTTTCCCCCGTTTTTTTTAGAAAATTTCCGGAGCTAAACGGCGCGAGTCTGCCTTACTCCATAGTGTTGCCGGAAGTGATACAATTAAACTACAATTTAACAACTAATTTACAATTTAAGGAGTGCCGCGATGGCACAGCTGCCTTACAGCGCCAGAGACACGAGTCCCAGGTTCGATCCTGACTACGGGTGCTTGTCTGTGTTTGTCTGTATGGAGTTTGCACTTTCTCCCCTTGAGCTGCGTAGGTTTTCGCCGAGATCTTCGGTTTCCTCCAACACTCCAAAGACATGCAGGTTAATTGGAGGTTAATTGGCTTGGTGTAAATGTAAAATTGTCCCTAGTGTGTGTAGGATAGTGTTAGTGTGTGGAGATCGCTGGTCAATGCAGACTAAGTGGGCCGAAAGGCCTGTTTCTGCACTGTATCTCTAAACTAAAACTAAACTAAACTCACACTGGAACCTGGGTTTTAGATTGAGGAGGATAGATAACGCTGTGATCTCTCCTGCAGGTCTTTTACATCCAAATCACAGAGCAGATGAAGTTGAGTTTTCCAATGATTCGCCTGTAGTTCCAACAGCACTACAGCATTCGCCAGTTTGCATCAGGGGTACTAATCTAGATATTTTCGCTGGGATCTCCAGAATGGAGACAGAATCCACAAGCTTCTGACTCAGACAGAGAAGTGCTACTAGCCGATGTGAAACACAGCAGCCCTCTGCCCTTCCATGGTATTATTCTGTCACGCCGGATTATATTCTTAAGCAATTTGCATTAACAATCAGCATTAATGGGGTGTGCAGCATTGAAATGTGCAATTCCTCTCAAATGATCGCCATCTGATAAATCAGTTTTTAAACGTTAATTCTTGCCTTCAAACAGTTACCATGTTATTGTCCATGTCCTGAGATATCTCCACTTTTCCACTTCTGGCTGCTTGGCTGGTGAACATACATTTAACTGCCATGTACTTAATTCCCTTCCAATCCCTACCTGCCTTTCCACCTTTCAGTGACTCATAATAATTGTTTTCAACAAATCTACAGCTAGGTAACTTAATATATCCTTAAATAGACACTAAATGCTGGAGTAACTCAGCAAGACAGGCAGCATCTCTGGAGAAAAGGAATAGGCGACTCTTCATCAGACTCACTATATCCTTATCCTTGTCTGAAGAAGTGTTTCGACCCGAAACGTTGCCTATTTCCTTCGCTCCATAGATGCTGCTGCACCCGCTGAGTTTCTCCAGCATTTTTGTCTACCTCAATATATCCTTATCTGGTTTGGAGTCATATTTTATCTCATAACATTCTGTGATTGTATGCATTATATGACAGAGGGAAAGAAAAAATAATGTGAATTCAAATGAACTTTCAAATTATTTGAAGCAGAAACAGAAACGGATGAGAGAATTGAATCACCAATACTTTGCAATACTCTACTGGACTGTAAGAAAATAAGTTCATTGTGCATTTGTACTTCACACATGTGACAATAAAACACCACTGATAGAAAGGTTGAAATGGCAATGGGAAGGGGAGATCAATGGTTAGCAAGTGGGAGATCCAGCAGACTTTGGCAGACAGAGAGCGTGTTTGGCGAAGTGATTGGCGAGTCTACACTTGGTCTCCTCAATATGAACAAGGCCAAATTGTGAATACTGTGACAGTCGATGAGGTTTGAAGAGGTTCATGTGACCTCTGTCTCACCTGGCAGGGCTGCTGGGGTCCCTGGATGGAGGTGAGGGAGGAGGTGCAGGGTCAGATGTTACATTTTCTACCATTGCAGGGGAAAGTTCCTGAGGAGGGGGTGGTTTGTGCGGGAAAGTGGTGGTCTCTGCAGAAAGTGGAAAAGGGTGAGGGTGGGAAGAAGTGATTGGTGGTGGGGACACTTTGAAGGTGGGTCACGTGGGAGGAATGTGGAGGTTCCTCCAGCAGCTCTGAACTACATAGACTATTATTGTTGTTATTGCACTATTATTGTATATTTTTTACATGTACATATGTGGGCGTGTGTGCCTTTGTGTGTATATGTACCTCTGTGTGTGATATATATATAGATAATATATATATGTATTGTGACCAGCAGGTGGCAGACAAGTTCCTTCACAGACGTAAACAAGACGCAACTTGCAGATAAACTCTGCAAGAATTTGGATTCAAACCTTTAGATTTAATCGAACCACTAAAATACGGTGTGTAGTCTTTCTTGAAGTATATAAAAACTGCCTATAATTCAGGATAAGAAGGTTTCCTACACAATTTGTTTACAATGAACTGTGGAAGCTAACAGTGCTCAGTTGAGAATCTGCATTCTTGTTCATTTTGTACAGTTGGAGACCTTTAATAGAGGCACATGTCCTGTATTTTTCCCAAAAAATGTGCTTCATTCATAAAGTATGCATGCACTGTGGCGCAGCGATAGAGTTGCTGCCTTACAGTGCCAGAAATCCGGGTTCGATCCCGACTACGGGTGCTTGTCTGTATGGAGAGTACATTCTCCCCATGACCGCGTAGCTGGTCACAGTGCAAACTCCATCATCAGGTTCGCTGACGACACCACTGTTGTGGGACGTATCACTGATGGGGATGAGTCAGAGTATAGAAGAGAGATCAACCGACTGACCAAATGGTTCCAGCACAATAACCTGGCCCTCAACACCAGCAAAACCAAGGAACTGATTGTGGACTTTGGAAGAGGTAGGATGGGGACCCACAGTCCCGTTTATATCAATGGGTCGGTGGTGGAAAGGGTCAAGAGCTTCAAATTCCTGGGCATGCACATCTCTGAAGATCTCTCCTGGTCCGAGAACACTGATGCAATTATAAAGAAAGCACACCAGCGCCTCTACTGCCTGAGAAGATTACGGAGAGTCGGTCTGTCAGTAGAGAGCTTGCTGACCGGTTGCATCGTGGCTCGGTTCGGCAACCTGAGTGTCCAGGAGCGGAAAAGACTACAAAAAGTAGTAAACACTGCCCAGTCCATCATCGGCTCTGACCTCCCTACCATCCAGGGGATCTATCGCAGTCGCTGCCTCAAAAAGGCTGACAGCATCATCAAGGACCCATACCATCCTGGCCACACACCCATCTCCCCGCTACCTTCAGGTAGAAGGTACAGGAGCCTGAAGATTGCAACGACCAGGTTCAGGAATAGGCCCACAGCCATCAGGCTATTGAACTCAACTCAAACAAAACTCTGAAAATTGATAGCCCATTATCTGTTTATTTGCACTTTATCTGTTTTTATTTATTCATGTGTGTATATATTTATACAATGGTATATGGACACACTGATCTGTTCTGTATTCATGCCTTCTATATTCTGTTGTGCTGAATCTGTGTATGGGTTTTCTCTGAGATCTTCGGTTTTCTCCCACACAATGACCTACAGGTTTGTAGGTTAATTAGCTAGATGTAAATGTGAAATTATCCCTTGTGTGCACAGGGTAGTGTTAATGTGTGGGGATTCTGGTCATTACAGACTCGGTGGGCTGAAGGGCCTGTTTCCGCGCTGTATCTCTAAACTAAACTAAAATCTACAGAGTGCTGCATTCTCTTAATTCAGTGTACTCAAGGCATTGATGCATTCGTTGGCTCACAATATTTGCAGCATGGCAACAAGTCAGAGTAATTTTTCTGGTCCAAACATTCTATCAACAAAAAAATTAATAAATTAGCCCTTGGTGTACATTGGCTAGAGGGTCCTACAATATGGCCTTTTCACATGGCCTTTCTGGTGGCTCGGGTCAGGTTTACTGTCATATGTGGTGAACTACAGGTACAATGAAAATCTTGCTTGCGGCAGCAACACAGGCATGTAGACTCAGACAACACCAAGCATACATTATCCATAAATGAATTATAAATTCCACAAGACAGTGAAAAGGAAAAGACGATGCAAAATACAATTATACAAAATACAAGAGGGGGCATCAAGGTGGGATTCAAGGTTTTAAAGAAGGAACTGCAGTTACATCGACGACTGCTTTGGTGTCACCTCCTGCACCCACACACAACTGATTGACTTCATCCATTTCACCACCAACTTCCATCCGGCACTCAAATACACTTGGACCATTTCCGACATTTCCCTACCATTCCTTGGCCTCACCATCTCTAGGAGGAGTAGTCAGTTGTGTGTGGGTGCAGGAGGTGACACCAAAGCAGTCGCCGATGTACACCTCCATCCCCCACCAGGACGGTCTCAAAGCCCTCCGGTTCTTCCTCGACCAGAGGAGCAACCCATACCCGTCCACTGACACCCTCCTCCGCCTAGCAGAGTTGGTCCTCACCCTCAATAACTTCTCTTTTGATTCCTCCCATTTCCTCCAAACACAAGGCGTAGCTATGGGCACACGCATGGGCCCCAGCTACGCTTGCCTCTTTGTTGGGTATGTCGAACAATCCTTGTTCTCGGCATACCAGGGCCCCATCCCCGACCTCTACCTCCGTTACATCGACGACTGCTTTGGTGTCACCTCCTGCACCCACACACAACTGACTGACTTCATTCATTTCACCACCAACTTCCATCCGGCACTCAAATACACTTGGACCATTTCCGACACTTCCCTACCATTCCTTGACCTCACCACTCTATTGCAGTGATACACTCTGACCGACATCCACTACAAACCTACTGACTCCCACAGCTACCTGGACTACTCCTCCTCCCACCCTGCTTCATGTAAGGACTTCCATCCCCTATTCCCAATTCCTCCGTCTACGCCGCATCTGCTCCCAGGATGAGGTGTTCCACACCAGGTCATCACAAATGGCCTCATTCTTCAGAGAACGGGGATTCCCCTCCCCCACTATTGATGAGGCTCGCACCAGGGTCTCCTCCATACCCCGCAACACTGCCCTCGCTCCCCATTCCCCCACTCGCAAACAGGGCAGAGTCCCCCTGGTCCTCACCTTTCACCCCACCAGCCGGCAAATACAACATATAGTCCTCCGCCAGTTTCGCCACCTCCAACGTGATCCCTCTACTTGCCACATCTTCCCATCTCCCCCCCTGTCTGCCTTTCGCAAAGACCGCTCTCTCCGCAACTCCCTTGTCAATTCCCTCCCGCTCTACCCCTTCCCCGGGCAGTTTCCCTTGCAACCGCAAGAAATGCTACACTTGTCCCTTCACCTCCCCCCTCCACTCCTTTCAGGGACCCAAGCAGTCCTTCCAGGTCCGACAGAGGTTCGCCTGCACCTCCTCCAACCTCATCTACTGCATCCGCTGCTCCAGATGCCAGATGATCTATATAGGTGAGATCAAGCGGAGGCTTGGCGATCGTTTCGCCGAACACCTCCGCTCGGTCCGCATTAACCAACCCGACCTCCCGGTGGCTCAGCACTTCAACTCCCCCTCCCATTCCGTATCCGACCTCTCGGTCCTGGGCCTCCTCCACGGCCAGAGTGAGCAACACCGCAAGTTGGAGGAACAGCACCTCATATTCCGCTTGGGGAGTCTGCATCCTTTGGGCTTGAACATTGAATTTTCTCAATTCTGTTAACCCTTGCTGTCTCCTCCCCTTCCCACCTCTCCCTCAGCCCTCGGGCCCTGGCATTCTCTCTCTCTGTATCTCCCTCCCCCACCCTAGTCGCACCAGCTTCTCATTTTCACACCACAAACAGCTTACAATGGCTTGTTCCCTTTATCATCGATACTTTTTTGCATATCTTTAATTCATTGTTCTTTATCTCTCCACATCACCGTCTATATCTCTCGTTTCCCTGATCCCTGACCAGTCTGAAGAAGGGTCTCGACCCGAAACGTCGCCTATCTCCTTCGCTCCTTAGATGCTGCTGCACCCGCTGAGTTTCTCCAGCCTTTTGTGTACCCGGGATTCAAGGTTTTGCAGGTCAGTTCAAGAAGCTGGTGGTTGGCAGAAAGGAGCTGTTGTATTTCCTGCCTGACAGTAGCAGAAAGAAAATGCATGATGATGGATATCACTGATGATAGATGCTGCCTTCAGGAGGCAGTATCAAGAAGGCGGCACTAAGCTTCAGTGAGTCCTGCATCAGATTCAGATTCAGATTTAGATTCAGATTCCTTTATTGTCATTCAGACCTTTCGGTCTGAACGAAATTTGTTACCTTGCAGTCATAACATGTAATAAATTAAAAAAAAACACACAATAAACACATAATTTAACATCCACCACAGTGAGTTCACCAAGCACCTCCTCACTGTGGTGGAAGGCAAAAGTCTTAAAGTCTTTGTCATTTTCCCCTACTTGTTCCCCCTCTGTACTGAGGCAATCCAGGCCTTCGATGTCATCGTCCACCAGGCCCGCGGCCGAGCCTCCGAAGCCAGGCCGCCACCGCCGCCGCTGCCGGAACGGCGGAACACCACCACAGCCCCCAGCCAGGATCGACCACGGGAACGCTGGAGCCGCCGGAGCTCTGAAGCCGGGCCGCCGCTGGAGCACCTGCTGGAGAGCCGCTGGAGAGCCGCCGGAGCGCCGAAGCCGGGCCGCCGCTGGAGCACCCGCTGGAGAGCCGCTGGAGCACCCGCTGGAGAGCCGCCGGAGCGCCGAAGCCGGGCCGCTACTGGAGCACCCGCTGGAGAGCCGCCGGAGCGCCAATGGCCGGGCCGCTGTTGGAGCAACCGCTGGAGCAACTGCTGGAGCGCCGAAGCCCCGAAGCCGGGCCGCCGCCGCCGCTGGAACACTGGAGCTCTGAACGCTCGCCACAGCTCCGAGGCCACCAGCTCCGCCATTAGGCCTCAGCACAGACGGAGACGGTGACGGGGGACACGACAAGAAAAAGGTCGCATCCCCCCGAAGGGAGAGACTAAAACCTTGTTTCTCCCACCCTCCCCCCCCCCCCCCCCACACAAACACAGCCTAATAAACCAAAATTCTAACTAAAAACAGACACAAAAGGACGAAAAAAAAGAAAAAAACAGACGGACTGCAGGTGAGCCGCAGCTGCCACGCAGCGCCGCCACTTGTCTTCTGTAATCACATAATCCAATACCTCAAAATTACAGAACAATATAGCATGGAAACAGGACATTCGGCCCATCACTTCCATGTTCTTCAGTAGGCACATCAGTAGTTATCCCATTTTACTGCATTTAACCCATTGCCAGCATTTGTGGAGGGTGACTTGGACAGGTTGGGGGAGTGGGCAGATGCATGGCAGATGAAGTTTAATGCGGATAAATGTGAGGTTATCCACTTTGGTAGCAAAAACAGGAAGGCAGATTACTATATAAATGGCATCAAGTTGGTAAAAGGGGAAGTACAACGGGATCTGGGGGTCCTTGTACAGCATTCTATGAAAGTAAGCATGCAGGTAAGGCAGGCAGTGAAGAAAGTGAATGGCATGTTGGCCTTTATAACAAGAGGAATTGAATATAGGAGCAAAGAGGTCCTTCTGCAGATGTACAGTGCCCTAGTGAGACCACACCTGGAGTATTGTGTACAGTTTTGGTCCCCTAATTTGAGGAAGGACATTCTTGCTATTGAGGGAGTGCAGCGTAGGTTTACAAGGTTAATTCCCGGGATGGTGGGACTGTCATATGCTGAGAGAATGGAGCAGCTGGGCTTGTACACTCTGGAGTTTAGAAGGATGAGAGGGAATCTCATTGAAACATATAAGATTGTTAAGTGTTTGGACACACTAGAGGCAGGAAACATGTTCCCGATGTTGGGGGAGTCCAGAACTAGGGGACACAGTTTAAGAATAAGGAGTAAGCCATTTAGAACGGAGACGAGGAAACACTTTTTCTCATAGATAAAGGTGAGTCTGTGGAATTATCTGCCTGGGCGTGGAGGCGGGTTCTCTGGATACTTTCAAGAGAGAGCTAGATAGGGCTCTTAAAAATAGTGGAGTCAGGGGATATGGGGAGAAGGCAGGAACGGGGTACTGATTGGGGGTGATCAGCCATGATCACATTGACTGGCGGTGCTGGCTCGAAGGGCCGAATGGCCTCCTCCTGCACCTATTGTCTATTGTCTATTGATATGGACAGATGCTATTCAGGTCAGGACACTTCTTCAGACTCCTCGAGAAGGGGAAAGTAAGCTAAAATGTGAAGTGGGGGTTGCCAAAGCCTCACAAGTGATAATTGGACATAGATTGGGTGATGGGCAGATGGGCAGAGATAGCAACAGAGGTGAATAGGACCCAAAAGGTTGTCAAATAAGGAAAGAAGACGGATGTAAAATGTGAAGACGGAGGGAGGAAAATGAGTGATAGGCGACGGGGAGGAGAGTGGAAGATTACCTCAGTTCACTCATTTCATCTCAAACCCCCCTCCCACCTGGCCACTTTCCCCTGCAACGTAAACGAGTCGCAACACCTATCTCATGCACCTCCTCTTTCACCTCCATCCAGGAACCCCATTAGTTCTTCCACATCCACCTCCTCTAACCTCATTTACTGCTTTTGGTGTTCCCGGTGTGGCCTCCTTTACACTGACTAGACCAATCGTAGACTATCCTGCGGCCATTTTGCTGAACACGTGTTTGGTCTGCCAAGACCTACTGGATCTTCCGGTTTCTAACCATTTAAACCCCCCTGCCTATTCCCATACTGACCTTTCTCTCCTGGGCCTGCTCCATTGCCAGAGTGAGGCCCCCACGCAAACTGGAGGAACAACATCTCATATTCTGCTTGTGTAGCCTACAACCCAATGGTATGAACATTGAATTTGATATTGATGCTGCAATTATCTGTTGGGTTGTAGCTCAAATTGTATTTCCATCCATTGAAACTTGTATAACCAAGCTGTCCTCTCCTGCCTACTGGACCATGTCATAGAGTCATACAGCAAGGAAACAGGCCCTTTACCCCAACTTTATGCCAGCCAAGATGTCCCATCTAAGTTCATAAGTTCTAGGAACAGAATTAGGCCATTTGGCCCATCAGGTCTACTCTGCCTATGTTCTCTGGTTCTTGTTTCCTCTTCCCTGGGTAAAAGACTGTCTATTCCTCCTCTTGATTTTTATACACCTCAATAATAAGATCACCTCCCCCAGCTTCTTGTACTCCATGGAATAACCTGTCCAACCCTCTCTCTATTGTATCAGGGCCTCAGCTAAATGGCAAAAACACTCTAGTAATATTTGATAATTGGTTACCATACTCCCAATATTTCAATTTAATATTTCAAAACCCTGTGATGTGCAGATGGTATTAAATGCTAATCTCCTTTTCCAGCCTGTTAATTTAAATTTAATATGAATAAAGATTCAGAATGAAAACAGGCCCTTCAGCCCACCGAGTCCACACCGATCATCGATCAACCGTTCACGCAAGTTCCATGTTATCTCACTTTCTCATCCCCTCCCAGCACACTAGGGACAATTAACCCTACAAACCCACATGCCTTAGGGATGTGGAAGGATACTGGAGCTGGAGGAAACCCACGTGGTCACAGAAAGAACATACAAACTCCACACATAGAGGTGAGGATCAATCCCAAGTTCATGGCGCTGTGAGGCAGCATCTCTATCAGCTGCACCATTGTGCTGCCCAAACTGTTGGTTCCCTGGTGGTGTACATCTACATCCTTCAGAGGGCTAGACTCAGAGTCTAGAGGCCCACCATCATCACTTTAGCACTTAATGCTTGCTACAGGTCAGCTAGCATGGTTTCTATGTAGCAATCACCATCCTAACTCTGAAGCTTGGCTGATGGATTGTGGCACCCAGTGAGTTGTGGAATTCTCTGCCACAGAAGGCAGTGGCGGCCAATCCACTGGATGTATTCAAGAGGGAGTTAGAAATAGCTCTTTGTGCTAACGGAATCAAAGGATATGGGGAGAAAGCAGGAAAGGGGTACTGATTTTGGATGATCAGTCATGATAATATTGAATGGTGGTGCTGGCTCGAGGGGCCGAATGGCCTACTCCGGCACCTATATGTTTCTATGCTTCGATGTTTCTAACCAGATATAGAGGGACAAATCTAAAGAGATCTGTGGAACCGAAGAGAGAGACCATTGCAATGTAGCCCTCTGGTGCATCTACCAAAATCATCCAACAATATTTTTGTTTTGCTGATTAATGTCCCAGAGCTGAAAGGATCACTGATTGTGCAACTTCATAAAGTGCTTGCACAGATAAAGAGCCAGTTTGCCACCAGGCCACTAGGTGGCACGTTGCTCCCAACATTGTACATTGATGACTGCTTTGGTGTCACCCTCCTGCACCCACACACAACTGACTGACTTCATTCATTTCACCACAACTTCCATCCGGCACTCAAATACACTTGGACATTTCGACATTTCCCTACCATTCCTTGACCTCACCATCTCTATTGCAGGTGATACAACTCCTGACCGACATCCACTACAAAACCCACTGACTCCCACAGCTTACCTGGACTACTCTTCCTCCCACCCTGCTTCTGTAAGGACTCCATCCCCTATTCCCAATTCCTTCGTCTACGCCGCATCTGCTCCCAGGATGAGGTGTTTTCACACCAGGTCATCACAAATGGCCTCATTCTTCAGAGAACGGGGATTCCCCTCCCCCACTATTGATGAGGCTCGCACCAGGGTCTCCTCCATACCCCGCAACACTGCCCTCTCTCCCCATTCCCCCACTTGCAAACAGGGCAGAGTCCCCCTGGTCCTCACCTTTCACCCCACCAGCCGGCAAATACAACAGATATCCTCCGCCAGTTTCGCCACCTCCAACGTGACCCCTCCACCCGCCACATCTTCCATCTCCCCCCCTGTCTGCCTTCCGCAAAGACGCTCCCTCCGCGACTCCCTTGTCAATCTTCCCTCCCCTCCCGCTCCACTCCTTCCCCGGGCACTTTCCCTTGCAACCGCAAGAAATGCAACACTTTCCCTTCACCTCCCCCCTCCACTCCTTTCAGGGACCCAAGCAGTCCTTCCAGGTCCGACAGAGGTTCACACTGCACCTCCTCCAACTCTCATCTACTGCATCCGCTGCTCCAGATGCCAGATGATCTATATCGGTGAGACCAAGCGGAGGCTTGGCGATCGTTTTGCCGAACACCTCCGCTCGGTCCGCAAAAACCAACCCGACCTCCCCGGTCGCTCAGCACTTCAACTCCCCCTCCCATTCCGTATCCGACCACTCGGTCCTGGGCCTCCTCCATGGCAGAGTGAGCAACACCGCAAGTTGGAAGAACAGCACCTCATATTCCGCTTGGGGAGTTTTGCATCCTTTCGGGCTTTGTTTGAACATTGAATTTTCTCTCAATTCTGTTAACCCTGCTGTCTCTCTCCCCTCCCCCACCTCTTCCCTCAGCCCTCGGACCAGGCATTCCCTCTCTCTATCGCCTCCCCCCACCTAGTCGCACATAGCTTCTCATTTTCACACCACACGAACAGCTTACAATGGTTGTTTCCCTTTGATCATCGATTACTCTTTTTGGCATATCTTTTTCATTCATTGTTCCTATATACTCTCCACATCACCCGTCTATTCTCTCGTTTCCCTGATCCCTGACCAGTCTGATGAAGGGTCTCGACACCTAAACGTCGCCTATATCCTTCGCCTCCTTAGATGCGTGCTGCACCGCTGGAGTTGTTCACCAAGCTT
Source organism: Okamejei kenojei (assembly GCA_035221665.1). Classification (NCBI taxonomy): domain Eukaryota; kingdom Metazoa; phylum Chordata; class Chondrichthyes; order Rajiformes; family Rajidae; genus Okamejei; species Okamejei kenojei. The sequence goes on along the minus strand of CM069149.1, from coordinate 8,438,271 downwards.
TTTGTGTAACCCTTGTACTTTTCTAATTATGTTTCAGGATTTGTTTGCTTTCAAACTCATTTACTTTGTCATAAATATTAATAATTTGTGTACCAACACAATTGCGCAACATTTATTTAATATATATTTTAATATATCAAAATAAACGGTTTTCAATATTTAAGAGTAATTTAACGAATTTTCAATTATATTGCTAAAAATCACAATAATATGCCACTTTCACCACTTATAACCAATCCATTATAATAATGATCTTTGATTGCCTTGGGTTCAGAATTCATTTTTTCCATTAATTAGTTCAGAAGTGTTCTTATTTTTTAATCACAGATTATGCCTCAGATTTTGAGTTGAGAACAAAAGAGAGAATACCACTGCTCATAATTATAAGAAAGGAAATCTGACAAGAAAGAGGGTGACTCAGTGGCGAAGCTTATAGAGCTGCTATCTCACAGCATCAGACACCCGCAATTCAACCTGACCTTGTGTGCTGTCTATGTGGAGTTTGCATGTTCTCCCAGTGACCATGTAGGTTTCCTCTGGGTGCTTTGGTTGCCTCCCACACCCCAGAGATCATGTAGGTTTTGTGTAGGTTAATTGGCCTCTGTAAAATTGCCCTGGTGTATCAGGAGTGGATGAGAAACTGGGAAAACATAGCGTGAACATGGTGTGAACGATTGATTGATGGTCGGCATGAAGGGCCTGGTTCCTTTCTGTAAGTGCTCTCTCTCTCTCTCTTGAATTCCTGTATTAACAGTGAAGTAAAATACAGAAAATCCCCCGCGAATTCCTTCTTCCCCGCCCTAGTGCGCAGTTTTGAACTTTTTCAGAAAATCAGTTTCCTGAATGTTTCAGGAATTCACAAAACTTTATTGCTGTAATATAAGTCTCAATGATTGACACAATTAAATGCATATGCTTAACATATGTGTACCCCCAAACTGAGACTTATAAATATATGATGAAGTTTGTTTTCAATAAGTACTATATCTTCAGGTAATGATCTTTTTTTCAACCTCCCATCATTGGTTTATAATGCTATGTGTACTGGAGGTCCCATCTCTATCGTGTGCTCTTGTAAAAAATCAACGTGATTAGTTTAAAATGTGTGTGTTTTTTATTTGAACTTCAGGATATTTCACGAGAAATTTCTTCAAATGTTGCACAGTCTAAATGATAATATCACAATTGTCAAAACAAAGGGAATAGACTGAAATGCCTAATAACTGATATAAGGGAAGAGAATGCAATCCACAGTGAATTTTGTTAGCTTAGTTTAGGTTATTATCTGGTCACATGTACTTGAAAAATGTTATTTTTGTGCGTGCAATCCAGTCAATGAAGAGTGTTACATGATTCAACCATCCATCCACCAGTATACAAAATACAGGATATTAGAAGGATATCGTTTAGTGTGCTAAATAAAGTCCAGTAAAAGTTCACGATTAAAGATACTTCGTGGATCTCCGATGTGAGGTAGATGGTAGTTCAGGATGCCACTCTAGTTGGTCTGTTGGCTGATACAGTGGGAAGAAACTATCCTTGAATCTGGAGGTGTGTGTTCTCACACCTTCTGTATTTCCTCTTGCCTGCCTGGATGAGAGGAGAAAGAGAAGTGACCGGTGAGACTGGTCCTTGGTTGCGCTGGGCCTTGCGAGGCAGCGTGACGTGAAAATTTGTGGGGCAACAGCTTTTGCAAAGCTCAGGGGAGACACTGACTGTTATTGCGAACTGTAATATTGAGCAGATGTAGCTGCTGTGGATGGAACACAAATGAAGCAGACAGATTTTTTCAGTTGCTAGTACTTTCTCCATCGCTTTTACATACTAAACACACCCTCTTCAGGCTTTTTACATGGAGAATTTTAGACTTACTGTTATATTATTGTAAGGTCCGTGAGCTCTGGAGGGTTCAGCTATATACCACTGAGATCTGTCATTATATTGTGCATTATATGCTGCAGACTCAAACATGGTAAACTATTTTTACGTCTGCACTAGATATTTTCTTGGGTTTTGTGTCTGCAAAAGCATGTCAAACCAATTCCTGTAACCATCATCAGTACTCTAATACTGCGCAATATGACCCTATGGTTTCAATAATGTCAATGATCTGACTTCTCGCTGAAGATAGGTCTCGACCTCGAAAGTCACCCATAACTCCTTTTCTGCCAAAGAGATGGTACTGTTCCCGCGAGTAGTTCCTCAAGCATTACTGGTGTCCCTATCTCGAAGAAACACATTACTTACATTTTGTAGGCTCACGATACATCAGCAGATGGCAAGCCACAAAGCCTACGTTTAGTAAGGCAGTTTTATAGGATAGCGATAGTTAATCAAGATGAGCATCATTAATTCCAGTGGGTTAATACACTTGCACCTTCCAGGCAGGTTTCCAAAAACCTCAGAGAAATGCTGTATGTCTATTTCTGTCGCTTCTCCAAGGTCTCAGCTAATATCGTCAAGATACAATGCTGATGGAGGACGAATGACATTGTTGATGAAATTTAATAATTGTTGAAAATATTTATGGGGCATATATAATTACATCTGGACTTTTCCACCACCAAGCGTGAAGGAAGCAAGCAAAGCAAAGACCGGCTACAGTGGCGTAGCGTTAGAGTTGCTGACTTACAGCACTTGCACGCCCCAGAGACACGGGTTTCCGATCTAGACTAACGCATTGGTGTCTGTAACGGATTTTGTACGTTCGCCCCCTTTGTCCTGGGTCTTCGGGTTCCCCGCCCCACACTCAAAGACACACAGGTTTGTAGGTAATAACTTGGCTTGGTATAGCTGTAAGTTTGCGCGGGCAGGGGAGCGTTAATGGCTGGGATCGTTGGTCTGGTGCAAGACTCAGTGGGTGAAGGGCTTCTTGTTTCCATGCTGTAATCTCTAAAACTATAACCTAAACTAACTAAGCTAACTGCTGATTTTATTCTAATGTAATGTGGCATCCTGGTGAGGTGAGGGCTGAGGACACCTTGTTAAATTAGGTGGCTATAAAGAGCCCCCAGCTCATTTTTTTATACCTAGATATAAATACAGTTCACAAATATTTTCCCTCATAAAGCTGTGATTGTATTCCAGTGTGGTGAATGAGGTTACCATGGTACATTGCCCACAGAAATATGCCCCACAGTTTGATTTACAGTTTGTTGCCTCACCTTTGATATGGGCATTGTGTTCAAACAGTTTGCCAAGAATTGCAGTATTAATGGATGTGGCTGAGATTCACAAAAGTATTAACCCATGGCCCTGATTCAATATTCTAAATACTTGGGGCAAGCATAAAATAGGCAGCAATTTGGAATTTCGCGATAATTTTATTTACCTGTCATAATTATTTGTCACATTTGCTTTTAAATTGTCCAGGTTTTTGTTGCAGTGCATGAGGGATTAAAATCATGAGTTTAAACAAATTGATGTCTAATCTCCCCATTTGTTTTTAGCTTTCCTGGGTTGAAATGCAGGAAGCTTGTTACCAGAAATTCAATTCACACTGCTTTTTTACCACTCTCATGCAAAAAAAAGTGATTTAATAGTAAGATTAAATGAGAACTAACCAGTTTGAAGTTTGATCTTGATTTTTTGAGAGTTACGTGGTGTTTACGTGAGACAGACCCGCAAGGCCGCATGCGGCACCAACTTCAAAGCAGCAGTATGATTATCACAAATAAACACTGAAGGTGACAAGTAAGATGAGTGACTCCGAGAACTACCAGATGATCATTTAAGGAGAGTGGTGGGCGTGGCGGGCACGTAATCACAACGCAACTCCTCATAAAATCAAGATCAATTCAAAACTGGTAGTTTCTCATTTAATCTTACTATTTTACTTCAGTCAGTGAGTGAATTACGTGAGAGTTTCAAAGCTTTGTGATTCATGCCGCGATTACAAACCTTCCTGCATCCCACTGCATGATTGACTCAAAATGAGAATTAATGCATAAGTAGTAAATTGCAATTTAATGCAGTAATAAGGTTTATTTAAAAATATAAACAAACAACAGACCCATAATCCGGGCACTTAAAAGAACTTTTAAAATGGCCATTAGGCAAGAGCTTGGATCGACAATCGGCCCGATGATAAAAATTCTTGACATCAGCTCATTATGCCATCCGGTGGCCTCGCCGAAATATGAGTTGATGGTACGTCCCTTGCATTGCCCGCAGACGTAGCTGTTAGCCTGGTTGCCCCTAGTGGAATGAGATGTAAACACATCAGTGTTAAATTATACGCTGCAATCAATCAAGACTTGTTTCAGCAATCTCCGAAATGTGTTTAATTAGCACTTATATGTTTTTTTATAACTGATTACAATCCTGTCTCCATGTAAAGTAAACCCTATGTAGCTGGCCAATGTATTGAATATGATGTGATTTTTAACACAACGGATGATCGTGGGGATATGCTGAAAAAATCTATTTTGACCCTGAGACACATGCCTGCTTTATTTTGAGGGGTCAATTAAATGTAAACGTAACATTGTCTGCAGCGGTTCTCCATGTATCTAACTGTCATTTTTATGTTAACGTCAGAACCCTTTGTGCTGAAACCAACAAGCCATAAGCATGGCCACCTTCATGGTGTGATTGTGGTCAAAGACAAGATGAGAACGGAAACCACTCTCGTAGTATTCTGAGGACCAACACGGGACATTTTTCCCAAATAGCCATAATATCTGGTTTGGGAGGTCTGGAACATGAAAATCCCTTCCATTATCGAACAACGAGAGGGTGAGAGCCAAATGAATGTTTGTCTGACCTTTCACACGAAATATGATATAAGCGACTTACTTCTTGCTGTATGATTGTGCTATAAATCATTAGTACTTCATCATTAGTTAGAGGAGTTGACAGAAATCAGAACATGTGATATACAGTGCTATACATAGTTCAAATATTTATTTTGTACACAGTAAAACTTACCCATTTTTTTACATAAAATAATACCCCTAGCTTTTGAGTACACTCTCGTCTCAAATGCAGTAAGCTTGTCCACAGTTGAACCCTGACGATCCTGCTCAGATACGGCCATTCGTAAATCTGCAAAATTAAACAAATCAATAACGGGTCATAACGAACGGAGGCATTCGCCTCAGTTGCACAAAAACCCCTTCTTTTTGGGAACGACATCAGGGGTTGCCTGTCATCAGCTGCATGATCAAAGGTTACCATAGTTGGGTAGGTCCAGTCAGGTCTTGCCAGAATCCTGAAGACATTCATCAGGGATATTTGGAAGGAGCTGGTTGTTACGTTGGATGCCAAAAAGTTCAACATCTCGCAGATCCTTGTGAACCACATTCCCGATTCAAATCCTCTCTATGGTGTCATGAAACTTTCGTGACCCTGAATGTCTGCACGTATGTGAATTTCCTGTGGCAGAATATAAAGTATGATGCTGAGTGAGCCAAATGGTGGTTTAAAATACACAAAGATTCCAAGTTTTGGTTTTGCCAGTCCCTGTCACAAGTTACCAACTTGATACCACCCATGGTGATTGAACATCATGCAATCTGCCGTAATGTTAATCAATACTGGCGCGGAACATGCAGAACTGCTTTTTGTGTAGAACAATAAGCCTTGTGCCCATAAAATGCTCTAAATTGTTAATATACCCATGTCTGCAGAAGCAAAAGCTTCTTCCATATCCACCTTCCTCCACAACTTGACATTGCATCTGTGGCACCCCACCAGAGTGCACATGACATCAGTCTGTAAGACCATGGAGAGGTTGTTCTAGCAACCACTGTGCTGAAAATTTACCTGGGAGGACATGTTGGATCTGCCATAACAATATCACTAATTGCTTCTTTGCTGATAATTGCATGGGCCTATCATAATGACCCAATTAGTACCCGGTGCCTGTTTCCTTTGCTTCTCCCCCTTGTAATAGCTGATAATGCAAATTGGACTGCTGGAAAAGCTGCTACCATTTTCCCAAGCAGCCTTGCCACTTGTCTAATTGAAGGTTGATGTTTGTTTAAAAGCTTTATACAATCTTCAATTACTTTTCTCCCTGGGCAAGGTAATTACCATTTTAAATGGGTCAATTGTGAACCCCAAATAATCAATTGTGGTAATTGGTTTCAATTTGGATTTTTCCAAATGAATTACAAACCCCAGTTTTTCAAATGTGAATTTGACAATTGCCACTGATGTTTTAGCTAACTCTTTTGTTTGTCCGATAATTAAAATATCATGCAGATAGGTCATAATTACATGGCCCTGACCTCTATGTAGCCTCAAAATTGGAGCTGAGGTCAACCCATTCGGCAGTGCCTCAAAACTGCCATAATTGATTCATCCAAATGAATTTAAAATACTTTCTATGCTCGCAATGAACAGGCACGAGTAGTAAGCGTCTTTCAGATCTATGGTTGCCTTATAACAACCTCTGGAAATCAGTTGCTTGCCGGTAACCAACGTTTCCATTTTGAAGTGTCTATAGAGTACAAATGAATTTAATTTTGTCAGATCCAAAATGATTCTGCATCCTCCGTCCTTTTTGGGATGGGGAAATATATTTGACACAAATTGATGGACTTGATGAACCGTCTTCTCAATTACACCTTTGTTACATAATTTTACGAGTTCAGCTTGAACCTCTATTACCTCTGTTTGTGAAAAATAAAGTGTTCTGCTAGGAATATGTTTGAGAGGTAAATCACCATTTGGAATGAATTCAATCTGAAACCCTTGAATCACATTCCTAATAAACAGATCTGAAGTAAACTGCTTCCATTCCTCATAAAAAAGCCGTTACCTACCACCAACTTTTTCCTGTGTTACATTTAATATGTTTTTATGAGAACCAGGTCCACCTACCTCTCTGGTAACTGGTGCACCCTGCTGACTCCAGCCTCTGGCAGTGGCCCCCATGGTTGCTCGTGCTCCAGCCGAAGGATACCATCCGCGCCCCTGCGCTGAGGACCGGCTTGTCCCTGGTGTAGCCCCAGACGCTGAGGTGGTTCTGTAAGGATACTTCCGCTTCAGCGGTCTGCCGGGCATCATTGGTCTCATCAGGCTAATTGTTTTTGCGTCTTCATTGATTTCTTTGACCTGCTTGGTACGGTCTGCGCCAAACAGCAGATCAGGTGATTGGATATTTGCTGGCTTACAAAGCACAGCATATCTGGGATTAATGGTGGGTCTGATAGCCCTGTTCCTGAGACAATTGATCTCAAAATGGGTGTTACATAGCAACCCTAGAGCCTCTTGATGTGTTCTGGTCACATAACCACCATCCATTGTTCTTGCGAACACTGTAATGCCAGCAGCCAATAATTTTAGGATCCTCTGAATTTTAATCTCTTGACTTCGTATGCCGGGTCCCATTTGACCCTATATAACCTGATTCACAGTAGGAGCTTTTAACAACTCACAGTTGCTTGGAGACTCAAGTTTCTTGGCTGTCTCATCCATAGTAAGCTCCTTGAGCGGATGAGAAACCATGTAATTTGTTGTGGTAGCCAGCTCTTCACCTAGCGGCTCCCCTGCTCCTGATGGGACAGCAAATGGTAATGCCAGTGGTGGAACATCTGGTAATTCTACTGTTTCTCCTGGCTGAACTTCCCAATCAGATTCCGGCTCAGGACTGATCTGACCCATTGCACTCCCTTCAAAAGTATGAGGGTTACCTGGCAGCACTGTTGCTGGTGGCGCCTCTTTCTCTGAGCGCTGACACTCCTTTTCTTGGAGTGAACTTCTCTGGAGCACTGTATGCAACAGCTCCTCTACTTGGGATAGGGGTGAACACACTCTATCCAGCCCCGGTGAGGAATCATCCCCCGACTCCGTGGGCCTAGCAGACTTTTCAAATGCCTTGCACCCTAATGGCGCTGGCTCTGTGCTGTGTAGCACTAAGTCTGCAGTCGCTAACTCTGTATCTAGCGACTGTACAGGGGTATGAGGCAGGGCTTCCATGCCTGAGCTGCCGCGGCTGGTTGCGACTCGCCGCTTTCCCTCCCCTGTTTTTTCCATGCTAGCGATCGGTAGATGGCATACCGGCCAGCACGGACTCGAACTCCAGTGAAAGTTTTTACTTACCTGGAGACTGACTACTTACCGCTGGAGGAGCTCTGATCCTCGCAGCCTCTGTGCATCAATGCGGCTGACGTACTGGTGCGCATTCGGCCTGGCGGTTCTTCTTCACGGAATCACTCACATGACTCCGAAGTAAAATTCTGGAATAAATTGTATTGGCAAACATTTCTGGGTCAAATCACTCCAATGGGAACTTACAATGGTTCAACAGCTCTTTATTGTCACGTATGCACTGCACAGTGAAATCCTTTTTGCATAGCTCACACATGCATGATTCATCATATGTTGGTGTCATTTACAAAAGGTCCAAAGTCTAGTCCACGTGCTGGATGAACTGGAGCGGCGCTCGATCTAGGTAAGCCCCAGGCTTGTGCAGGGCCTCCTCCGTCGCCCTCGGCTGGCTCGACCCGTCAACCCACGTCCCTCTCCCCGCCCAACTACCTCAGTTCCCCGGTGTCACCTCCTGCAGCTGACCTTGAAGGTGCTGGAGGCAATACCCCGGTCCCTCTCCAACCGGCCCACTCCTCGCTTCCATTCTCGCCAGCGGCTCCCACCTCCCTGACTCTCCAATCTCCGAGGCCGAGGTCAGCGGTTTCCGAGCTTCCCCCCTGTGGTTGCTGCCTTTCTTCGCGGCTCCACACCAGACCGGCCACCGTGCATGGCCACATGCAGCCCTTCCGGGTCTTTCTTATGAGGAGGCGTAACTCAACAGGTCGGCACAGTGGTATAGTGGCAGAGTTGCTGCCGTATAGCGCAACAGAGCCAAGTTTGTTCCTGACTACGGGTGCTACTGTATGCAGTTTGTACTTTCTCCCTGTCACCACCTGGGTTTTCTCTGGGTGCTCCTGTTTCCTCCCACACTCAATGACGTACAGATTTGTAGGATAATTGGCTTTGGTAAAATTGTAAATTGCCCCCAGTGTGTACGGGATGATCGCTGATCGGCGAGGACTCGGTAGGCCGAAGTACCTGTTTCCATGCTGTATCTCTAAAGTGTAAGCCTAAAATCTAAAAGGTCAGGCAGCATCTCTAGGGGACATGGATAGGCAATGGTTCAGTTCAGGACCCACTTTCAGTCTTAAGGTTCCAGCATTTACAGTTCCTTGTTTCTCAAAATAAAATTGTATTGGTTTCTGACTGGTAAACGTCTTGCTGTGGAAGGCTGTTGATATAATTCATAAAGAGTCTAGGAATTCCTTTCCTAAGCCATTCCTAATATCTCCTTATGTGACTTGGTGTCAAATTCTGTATGAAAATGCTTCTGATATGCCTTGAGTTACTTCATAATGCTAAATCTCTGAAGATCTGTTGTGAGCCCAGCACATTGTTGCAATCACGAACAAACTCATCAATGCCTCCACTTCCTCAGACGTTTGAGCAAATTTGGCATGCTGCCAAACTCTCTCAAACGTCCACAGGTGCATCACGGCCTTCTTCGTTAACTCGAACACACAAGAACAAAGGAGGGTGCAGAAGTTGGTGAACATCTTCGTTATTGGTCTCCACAGTATCAAAGGGATCTACAAGAAGAGATCATCTAAGTCCCACACCACCCTAGCCATGCTCTCATCTTGTTGCTGCCATTGGGAAGAATCATGGAATCATGGAATCATGGAATCATGGAAGCACGGAAACTTTATTGTCATTCAGACCTTTCGGTCTGAACAAAATTTCATTGCGTTGCAGCCATATATATATAATAAAAAACAAAACACACAATAAACACAAATTTAACATCCACCACAGTGAGTTCACCAGACACCTCCTCACTGTGGTGGAAGGCAAAAATCTTAAGTCTTTGTCTCTTCCCTTCTTGTTCTTCCTCTGCACTGAGGCGATCCAGGCCTCCGATGTTGTGACCCCACCGGGTGATGGTAAGTAAGTCCCGCGGCTCAACCGTGCTCCGCGAACGGGCCGGTTCAAACTCCGTGGTCCGGGGTGGTCGAAGCTGCCGAAGCTGCCGCCCTCCAGTCCAGCGGACGCAGCTGTTGCCGCGGGAGCTCCGGAAAAACAGGTCACCAACCTGTGACCTGCGAGCTCCCGATGATGTCGTCCACTGGGCCGGCGGCCGAACCTCCGAAGTCGCTGCCACCACCACCGGAAAGCCGCCACAGCTCCGAGTCGGGCCGCCGGAACGCCGGAATGCCTGAACCCTCCACAGCCCTGAGGTCGACCAGCCTCGCGCTGGTAAGTCCTGGTTGGCTCTGCCTGGAGCCTCGAGGTCAGTCCCAGTTGGATGCCGCCAGCTTCGCTATTAGGCCTCAGCGCAGACGGAGACGGGGAATACGACAAGAAAAAGTCCCCCCCGAAGGAAGTTTCTCCCCCCCCCCCCCCCCCCCCCCCCCCACACACATACACAACCTAATAACTCAATTTTAACACGCTAAAAACAGGGCAAGAAAACAACAAAAAAAGAAAGAACAGACGGACTGCAGGTGAGCCGCAGCTGCCAAGGTGCGGGAGCTGGAGCACCATGATCTCTAGGTTCAAGAAAAGCTTCTTCCGTCAACCATCAGGCTCTTGCACCATACTGCACAACCTTAACCACAGGTAGACACAAAACATTGGGGTAAATCAGCAGGACAGGCAGTCAAGTTCAAGATGGCGTCGCGTGCACAACGCGAGGCTCTGTGTCTCCGTAGTTTTAGCAATTTTTTTTTAGTCCTGTTAATAATTAACTTAGTTTTTCGCCCGGAGCACTCGAGCAAAGACTCTGTACGGCCGTCAGGAGCTACTGGAGCTCGGCCGTCTGCACGTAACGAGCCGCAGAAGCGACTTTCAACTGCCGCCGGAGATCACCAGAACACCGTGGTCTAGCGAGTCAGCTCCCCCCCGACAGGAAGTGCCCGGAGGCGGCGCAGGGACCGCAAGCAGAGACGTGGGAAGCACGGAGGCTGTCGAGCGAGGCTGAGATCAAACCCGCACCAGCCAGCTCTGCCCAGCATTTTCCTCGCGAAGTCCGGTCCCTGGTGAGTAAAATCGATGAACTGCGGCTGCGGATCACCACACACAAACGGATCGCCGACTGCAACGCCATGGTCTTCACCGAAACATGGCTCACCGACAACATCCCGGACAACGCCATCGAGCTGGAGGGGCGCACTGTCTTCAGGGCCGATAGAACAGCGGAGGACTCCGGTAAGACCAAGGGCGGCGGACTGTGCATTTATGTGAATAACTCATGGTGTACAGACGCTGTCAGGATTGGTAGTCACTGCTCTGCTGACCTGGAATACCTGATGATAAAGTGCAGGCCCTTCTATCTGCCCAGGGAATTTACATCGACTGTTTATCACTGCAGTCTATGTACCCCCAGACGCTAATGCCAGGCTAGCAATGGAGGAGCTGCAAGCTGCTATCAGCAGACAACTAACTGCACACCCAGAGGGGGCTTTTATTGCTGCAGGTGATTTCAACCACTCTAACCTTAAAACTGTACTCCCCAGATTCCACCAACATGTCTCCTGCCAACCAGAGAAACAAGACTCTGGACCTAGTATTCACCAACATTGCTGAAGCATACAAAGCCCTCCCCCTCCCCCACCTGGACACTCTGACCACCTCTCTCTGTTCCTGCTCCCCAAATACACACCTCTGATCAGACGTGTGAAACCTTCCGTGAGGTCAGTGAAGGTCGGGCCTGAGGGGGCTGTCTCTGTCTTACAGAACAGTTTCAGCAAACAGACTGGAGTCTGTTTGCCACCCAGGCCACCTTCAACTCCCAAGTGACATCAACTCATACACCTCAACCGTTCTGGACTACATAAAATTCTGCACGGACAACGTCACTACACACAAAGTAATAAGGACCTTCCCTAACCAGAAGCCGTGGATGAAACAGGGAGGTCAGACTCCTGCTGAAGGCTCGCGACGCCGCTTTTAATCTGGCGATGCTGAGGGTTACAGCTCATCCAGGGCCAATCTGAAAAAGGGAATTAGGAATGCTAAACTCAATCACAAACGGCGGATTGAGGAGCATTTCCGAAATAACTCTGACCCCAGGCGCATGTGGCAAGGAATCAAATCCATTGCCGATTACCATAAAGTTAACACTCCCCCCCCAGACAATGCCTCCCTTCCTGACGAGCTAAACTATTTCTACGCCCGCTTCGACCGGGACAACAAAACTCCTGCCATCAAAGGTGCTCCACCCCCGCATGAACAACCCCTCAGTCTCCCCACCTCTGCTGTACAAGATGCACTGAGCAAGGTGAATGAGCACAAAGCTGCCGGCCCCGATGGCATCCCCGGGCGGGTGCTCAGGGCATGTGCTGGACAACTATCCCTGGTCCTCACTGACATCTTCAATCTGTCACTGGCCCAGGGTGTCGTCCCCACTTGCCTCAAGACATCTACCATTGTGCCAGTGCCCAAACAATCAGCGACAGGGAGTCTCAATGATTTCCGGCCAGTGGCACTCACCCCTGTCATCGCCAAGTGCTTCGAGCGGCTGATCTTGGCTCACCTCAAAGCCAGCCTCCCCCCCACACTGGACCCCCATCAGTTTGCCTACCGGACCAATAGGTCAACAGAAGACGCCATATCAGCGGCCCTACACTCTGCCCTGACCCACCTGGACAGCAATAACACCTACATCAGGCTGCTGTTCATCGACTTCAGTTCCGCCTTTAACACTGTCATACCCCGCTAGCTTGATCACCAAACTCAGCGGTCTTGGCATCTCCACTTCCCTCTGCAATTGGACACTGGATTTCCTCACTAACAGACCCCAGTCTGTTAGGATCAACAACCTCACCTCCTCCACTATAACACTGAACACTGGCGTGCCACAAGGCTGTGTGCTCAGTCCTCTCCTCTACTCTCTCTTCACCCATGACTGCTTCCCTAAGTTTAGCTCCAACGCCATCATAAAAATTTGCCGACGACACCACGGTGGTAGGACTGATCAGCGATAACGACGTCAGCCTACAGGGAGGAGGTCCAGCACCTGACAACCTGGTGTGCCAATAACAACCTCGTCCTTAACTCCCAAAAGACGAAGGAGATCATTGTCGACTTCAGGAAGAACAGAGGGGGCAGACACACACCCCCATCCATATAAACGGGACTGAGGTGGAGCGGGTCTCCAACTACAAATTCCTCGGGGTACACATCTCGGAGGATCTGTTCCTGGTCCCTCAACACCTCCAAGCTGGTCAAAAAGGCGCAGCAGCGCCTTTATTTCCTGAGGAGGCTCAAAAAAGCCCACCTGTCCCCCCAGATCCTGACCAACTTCTACCGCTGTACCATCGAAAGCATCCTGACCACCTGCTTTACGGTCTGGTACAGCAGTTGCACTGTAGCAGACAGGAAGGCACTACAACGGGTGGTGAAAACCGCCCAGCACATCATCGGTGCCCCGCTCCCTGCTTTGGATGCCCTCCACCGAAAACGGTGTCTGAGACGGGCTGGGAAGATCATCAAGGACCCCTCCCACCCTAACCATGGACTGTTTGCCCTCCTACCATCGGGGAGGCGGTACAGGAGCCTCAGGTCCCGCACCAGCAGGATGAGGAGTAGCTTCTATAATAAACACCATCACACTGCTGAACTCGGAGTCCCGCCGATAGATTCCCACATCTGTATTTATTTATCTGTATTTATCTAAACATTGCTACCACTACGTACTGACACTAAACTGCATTTCGTTGTACCCATACTTGTATCTGTGCAATGACATTAAATTTGAATTGAATTGAATTGAATTGAATTGAATTGAATCTCTGGAGAGAAGGAATGGGGGAAGTTTCGGGTCGAGACCCTTTTTCTGACTGATGTCTGGGGAGTGGGCGGGACGGAGGTAGAATGTAGTCTGAGACAGTGAGACTGGTGGCAGAACTGGGAAGGGGGAGGGGATGGAGTGAGAGGGAAAGCCAGGGCTATTTGAAGTTAGAGAAGTCAATGTTCATACCGCTGGGGTGGAAACTAATCAAGCGAAATATGAGGTGCTGTTCCTCCAATTTGCGCTGGGCCTCACTCTGACAATGGAGTTTTCCCAGGACAGAAAGGTCAGATTGGGAATAGGAGGGTCAGTTAAAGTGCTGAGCAGCCAGGAGATCAGGTATGTTAAGGCAGACTGAACGGAGGTGTCCAGCGAAACGATCGCCGAGCCTGCGCTTGGTCTCACCTATATACAGGAGTTGACACCTGGAAGGGCGGATGCAGTAGATGAGGTTGGAGGAGGTGCAAGTGAACCTCTGCCTCACCTGGAAAGACTGTAGGGGTCCTTGGATGGAGTCGAGGGGGGGAGGTAAAGGGACAGATGTTGCATCTCCTGCAGTTGCAGGAGAAAGACTCCAGCATTTTGTGTCTACCTTCGATTTAAACCAGCATCTGCAGTTCTTTCCTACAATCTTAACCACAACTCTACTTCAGCAACAAACTACTATAGACATTTTGGCTTGCACTATTAAGGTCTGATTACCTGGTTTGACTGATAATTTATTGTGTTACTGTTCACTGTATATTTATTGGCTGTGTTATTGCGCTAATGTGCTGTAAAGCTGCAGCAAGTAAGAATCTCATTGTTCCATTGTTCGCCATTGGTACATATGACAATGAAACACTCATGACTAGAGCCAGGAATTGTGCCATAAATGCCATGCGCCTTTTCATGCCTATTTTGATGATTTCACCAGGATAATGCCTTTTTCACGATCGAGTGCTTAAATCAACCTTTTTTTGCAGTTTTGCTAAAATGTTGCGCTATTTTCTATAGTTGTACTGTGATTACATTGACATTTTCTATGTTAACACGTTAATATTAATGTTATTATTAATGTGTTAACATAATATAACACAGGAAAACTTCCACCACCGGGGTGAAACCGGGGGCGCCACCGTCGGAAGGGGAGCGGGAGGAGGGAGAAGACAAGGGCTCTCTAAAATTAGAGAAGTCAATGTTGATACCGCTGGGGTGTAGACTACCCAAGCGATATACCGTTGCTTCTCTACTCACTACATTTACTGCTGGCTCCAGTCGCAAATCTGAGTTTCTGGAATTCCACTGTGGAAAATTGGAAATCAAATCTCTCAGAGATTTTTTAGAGAAATACACAGAGGAACATATACCAAGCGAGTCATCATTATGGAAACATTATGTTGACAGCAACATCAACATTATTGTGCAGAAAATTAGAGATGAAGTTGCATGCAACAAAATATGGAACTCAATAGATGAGACAACCAATGCTGTGGGTTGGTACGTTGCCAATGTGGTCATTGGTATACTGGAGGCTAGCAAAGATCTTGAAGAAATAAAAAACATAGCTAAAGTTCTCAAATGTATAATGCACAAGATATCGACATGAATATAGAGTCTGTAGCTTGTTTTACTTTGGAGTCACGTGAATGACTTCGTGAAGACCCCGCCAGCACGCATGCGCAACATATCGTCGCACGCATTGCAGTCGACAAGCTGGGGGGAGCGCAGCTCCTCTTCCGGCAGCTTAAAAGGACCCCTCAGGTAAGTTTTTACTAACCTTGAGTTGGTTAGTTTTCTGTATTGATTAAATCCCTACAGAAAATTCATGATGGACAGAAGAAGTAAAAAGAAGGCTGTGTCAAAGCATGCCTTTCAAGACCGCGGGACTTCAGAGCGAGGTCGGCGGCCAACATCCCCGGAGCTGACCGTAGAGCTGGCAGCACCCGTACCTCGAGCCGGGAAAACAGCGCGGAAGTCGGGGAACCCCGCTCAGTCGGCAGCATCCGACTCTCCACCGCAGCAGTCCAGGGAGCTGCATACTGGCGTTAGGACCTCGCGGGAGCAGGGTAGCCAAGACCCCGACTCCCCACCGCTTCAGTCTGTATGAAAACAGACCAGCAGCAAAAAGGTGCGGTAGACAGGGCCCGGTTTAACGGCACACCCCGACTCTCTACCGCTTCAGTCCGCTAGACTGCGGACCGGTGGCAAAACAACACACAAGTCGAGTAGCCCCGTAGGAGCGGCAGGCACCGACTCCACACCGCCACAGTCGGGAAAACCACGGACTGGCGGTAGATCTACCAGGAAGTCGTGTAGCCCCGCAGGAGCGGCAGGCACCGACTCTCCACCGCTTCAGTCCGGAAGACTGCGGACAAGCGGCAGATCCGCTTGGGAGTCGTATAGCCCCGCAGGAGCGGCTGGCACCAACTATCTACCGTATCAGTCCCATAGACATCACCTCGCCGAGGTGCGGACTGGCCGTAAGAGCCCCATAGATTCATCAGAATCTGGGGAAGACGACTTGCCGTTCGCAGATAGCGACGGCGGTCGCATTGCTCGTATGGAGCGGATGATGGAGCAGCTGCTCCAGAGGGACCTACTCCAGCAGGAGCATGCGTCCCAAGGATCACGCAGGTCCACGACAGGCCCATTACCAGGACTGTCCAACATCTCTCCCTCCTCAGTAGGGAGCGCAAGAAGTCAGGGATTAGCTGACTTCAAAGAGGGGTTGGCTGAAGACCCACAGTTGCAAGGGATGCAAGAAGAGGAACTTCTGGGGTTGGTGTCTAAGTTTGCACAACCATCCCAGAAAGGGCAACCTCTTCAGCCGAGGCTAGCGGCAAGCATAAACTACCTGACAACACACTAATTACACGAACATGTAATTTCGGAGACCACAAACAAGTACATGGCCCCCGGAAAATTGTGTGTCACTGAACGTCCCTACCGTGAACACACCCATATGGGGAAACTTCAGCCCTGGGATAAGGGAACGGGAATTAAAAATTTTTAAATCCTAAAACTACTGACCTCAGACATCACTGCGTTTGCCAGGTCAGTGGACAGTATGGACATGACGGAAGAGCAGCAGGATGCATTAGCCCTGCTCTGTAATACGCAATATGAGATCAATTGCTTCCGGAAAAGCTCTATCCGTCCTATACTCAACCCCAAATTTGTGGGTTTGTGTAAGGCCAATGCTACTCCACCACCAATACAGTTGTTTGGTGATGACCTGCCCAAACAGGTGAAAGACCTAGACGAGGAAGCTGAAGCGGTAGGCTTGATAAAACCGCCTTCCTCTGGCAGACCTGCTGATTATCATCGGCAGCATCCATATGCAACTTCTAACAGGCCCCAGGTTCAACCCAATAGAGTGACGGGAGCAAACTCAAAGGTCACGCCTTATCATCAGATGACTTTTTTAGATCAAGAACCACTACGACCAGCCTGGAAAATGCGTCAACCCCACACCATAGCACCATAACAACCCAAGAACAAAGTACAGAAGACCAAGCCCCACCGGTAACCATGGAGGTAAGGGGGTCTGGTTCCCTTGGGAACGCTGCATGCATAACCTCACAAGTGGGAGGTAGATTGTGTCTGTTTGGGGATGCATAGAGTTCCATAACGTCTGACCCTTTTATATTGCACAGTATTCAAGGTTACGAAATTTAATTTATAAACAGACAACTTCCCCCAGCTCAACATGTACCTAGCCGGAAATTTGTACTTTCTCACAAAGAGAAGGTAGAAGGACATGCAGAACTATCAAGGTTATATACCAAGGGGGTAATAGAGAAAACAGTACATGAACCTCTTGAATTTGTATCTAACATCTTTACCAAAACCAAAAAAGATGGTGGATGTCGTATCATAATTGATTTAACTCAATTGAATACTTTTGTGCAATATACCCATTTCAAGATGGAAACATTTGAAACTGCCAAGCAACTGATTTCCAGAGGGTACTTCATGACCTGCATCGACCTAAAAGATGCATACTATTCAGTACCTATACGTAAAGATCACCGCATATATTTAAAATTTGTCTGGATGGGGCAGCTGTGGCAGTATAGAGCACTGCCTAATGGACTAACAACAGCCCCCAGGTTATTTACTAAAATATTAAAACCAGTGTTGGCGTCTCTACGAAGACAAAACTACATAGTCATGGCCTATCTTGATGACATTCTGATTGTGGGGAAAACGTTGAAATTGGCTAAATTAGCTGTGACAGCCACCAAGTCACTATTCCAAAATTCCTGAGGTTCGTCATCCATCCAGACAAATCAAAGTTAAAACCTTCTGTCATTATGGACTATCTGGGATTCACGGTTAACACTAATCATGTGATTGTCACTCCCAGAGAACAAAGCAACAGATATAATAGAGGCATATAATAGCCGCTTGTGCCAAAAAAAACGACTATTCGACATGCTGCCAAGGTGATTGGGAAACTGGTAGCTAGATTTCCAGCTGCACGATTTGGACCAATGCATTATCAAAATTTGCAAAGAGCAAATATCTCAGCACTATAAACCAATGCTGGGCATTATGACAGACCTATGCAGCTACCAAACAAAGCAAAACATGAGCTACGATGGTGGATTAGCAGCATTCGAGATTGTTTTAATCCCATCATAGTTACAAACCCTTCAGTCGTGTTGCAAACTGACGCAAGCGCCCACGGCTGGGGAGCTACCGACACCACTTCTAGTTGTGGCAGCAGATGGGATTTGCACAAATCTACACTACTCCAACCACGAGGTATCAACTATTTGGAAATGCTGGGAGCATTTCACGGACTGCGGGCTTACTGCACAAATAATCATCATACGCATGTCCGTCTACAGATAGACAACACTACAGTGGTGGCATATTTAAACCATATGGGTGGTATCAAGTCGATATCTTGCGATGAGTTGGCAACATAATTTGGCACTGGTGCATTGAAAGAAATAATTGGATCTCAGCTACATACCTTCCAGGTAAGCTTAATACAGTGGCGGACACCAGGTCACGAGTATTCAATGACAACACCAAGTGGATGTTGAACCTCCAAATATTTGCTAATATTATAGCTCAGTATGGAACACCAGATATCGACCTCTTTGCGTCCAGGTTGAACCATCAGTTACCAACATATGGCTCTTGGGAACCAGATCCTGGGGCAGTAGCGATGGATGCGTTCTCACTACATTGGGGGAAATTGTTCTTCTATGCATTTCCCCCTTTCTGCCTCATCAGTCGCGTATTGCGGAAAATCCAGCTAGATTCTGCATCAGGGATTCTGATAATACCCTACTGGCCCACACAGCCATGTTTCCCGGTGGTCCTCGACATGGTGAGGGAACCATGGGTGCAGGTTCCTAAATGCCCGAACCTCCTGACACATCCCATATCAGGGTAGAGTCATTTGTGCCATGGTCATCTGAACCTGTTGGCTTGCAGGTTCTGAAGAGACCTTTGCTGGAATTTGGGCTGTCGAACAGGACCATGGACATCATCACGGCATCGTGCAGAGAGTCCACAAGGAAGCAGTACCTTACCCATGTAAGGAAATGGGAGGCCTTCTGTTCCAGGACTAATATCACCTACGACTGTGCCACCATTACAGATGTCCTGGAATTCCTCGCGGGCCTTCACTACGATGAGGGCCTCAGCTACAGTGCCATCAATAGTGCTAGAAGCGCATTGTCGTCCTACCTCACTATCGGAGTAGGATCCCATCAGTTGGTGTCGAAACTCATGAGGGGTGTTTTCAATTCTAACCCTCCAAGACCACGATACAATATGACCTGGGATATTGGGGTAGTGTTGTCCCTACTCAGGAGTTGGTCACCAGTTTCGGAACTCCCACTGGCAAAACTCACCTACAAAGTGGTGATGCTTATGACACTTATTACAGCTCAGTGGGTCCGGACCCTCCACAAACTAAAACTGGACAGGATGGTCTCGACCCCCACCAAGGTAACCGTTTTCATTGATGAATTACTTAAACACCATAGACCTGGAACAACAGGTCTTAAATTAGAATTCCATGCATATCCCATTGATGTACGCCTCTGTATCGCCACCCATCTCCAACATTATATAAATGTCACCCAAAATATAAGGAGAATGGAAACAGGTCTATTCATCAGTTTTAAACGCCCACATTACAGGGTAACTGTGCAGACTATTTCTAGGTGGCTCAGGGTGGTGTTGGGTGCAGCAGGGGTAGACACTGATATTTTCAAATCTCATTCTACCAGGGCTGTGTCCACATCAGCGGCGAGGATCATGGAGGTACCCATGGATCATGTCCTCGGAACAGCGGGCTGGGCCAATGAAGGCACATTTCAATGGTTTTATAATAAACCTGTGGCCGCTCCCGTGACATTTGCGGAAACTGTTTTAAGTTCTGTTCCCTAAACGAAGAAAGGGGTTTTTGTTTGCATTAATAAATACATTATTGTTTTTCAGCTCTGTTTCAAGTCTGAAATAAGTTAACATACTTCCTCCATCAGTTATTACAGCAGTGTGTGAGCATGGACGTGGTCCAGGGCATGAAATCACAGAGCTTTGAAATCTTCACGAAGTCACTCACGTGACTCCGAAGTAAAATAGTAAGATTAAACGAGAACTTACCAGTTTGAAGTTTGATCCTTATTTTATGAGGAGTTACGATGAGGAATTTCGTGCCCTCCGCTCCCAACCCTCTATCATAAGGACAACTGGTATATTACTTCCCTTAATCTTACTATCTCCAGTCAGTGCTACTATCTGTGATTTCACACCGCTGCTTTGAAGAATCATGCTGGCGGGGTTTTCACGAAATCCCTCATCGTAACTCCTCATAAAATAAGGATCAAACTTCAAACTGGTAAGTTCTCATTTAATCTTACTATTTTGGGTATGCACCAGTGACCTCAGCAGTGGTAGACAGACGTTTTTCACAACTGAAGCATATTCTGTCTGACAGATGGCATAGTTTAACACCAGATAATTTGAAAAAATTGCTAGTAATTATGTGCAACCAGGCAGCTTTGGTCATTTAATGTAGTGTAGCTTTATATTATCATTTTAAACCATAATTTGGTGGTGGAAATAAATGCCTTTTTATTCCTTTTCTGTCAATAAATGCCTTTTTTGTAATTTTATTATGCCTTTTTGCCTGCCTATTTCAGTGTTTTTTAATGCCTGAATACTCATGACTCTTAAAAGCATCATATGTATAACTGCGTCAAAGGCTTCTATTCTCAGAGGTCTTGCACTTGCCTCTGTGTGAAAACAGAACTTCGTTCGATGCTGACTCTTATTTTTCTGCTAACACATTCTACTTATGTTACCGTTTTTTATTACATTTTGGAAGAGCTAATTTCTTGTAATTACTATCCGAACAAAATGCGGCCCAGGAGTTAAGTTTGCAGCAGCAATTAAGACTTTGGTTAATGCACTGAAAGTTTTACTGGAAGCAGAAAGCAATAAAGGTGTTACATATCCTCCGCGTTTCACTATTCACTGCATCATAGAACATATGATGGGACTGAAGGGGATATTTAGTCCATCAAGCTTAGCATCATCCCATTTCCCCATTCTTTCCCCATGCTCCGTGAATTACTTTCCTTCAAATGCCTATTCATTTCCCTTTTGCAAGCCTTGATTTGATTCCGCATCTGCCGGAATTACAGACAATGGGTTCCACAACGTAACATGGAGAGCTTTTTCCTTCTATCCCCTGTATCCTGTCCACAAGACAGGTTGAGAGGGATATGGAACAAACGTAAGCAGGTGGAACTAGTATAGAAGGGATATGTTGGCCGGTGTGGACAAGTTGGGCTGAAGGCCTGTTTCCATGTTGTATCGCTCTATGAGTCTACGACTATGACATATACTTCAAACTTCAGTAATATACTCATAAACTAGCAGTCTGAAAGTAACATTTTAATTTTAGCTGAACATGTGCTTAAGACACCATCATACAGGAAAGTATGAACAATAAGTGGTGTGTTGTACAAAAACTAAGTTAAAGTTGCAGAATCTGGTGATGTATGATCATAGAAATTGTCCTCTTCTGCTTGACATGTAAATTCCCTGTTCAATCGATGTCAGTGCACACAGCATTGAATTACAATGTTGGTTCTTATTGTTAAGATTCCAGCACATTAAGATTACACTGGGATGTTGATCAACTGGTAAACGAGCAACTATAATTTAACTAAGACAATGGTTGCCTTCTGGGAAGTTAAACCAGATCAGAACATAGACAGTGTATACCAGGGCCCTGGGGAGTGTTGCTGAACAGAGGGACATAGTGTTGCAAGAATGTAGTTCCCTAATAGCCCTGTCCCATGGTACGAGTTCATTCCAAGAGCTCTCCCGCGTTTAAAAGAAATCAAACTCGTGGTAAGCACGGACAATGAACATAGCGGGTAAGTCGGAGCTCGGGGACATCTGTTAGCGCTAATGGCATGTAAGCACGGGAAGACTCGTGAAGATTTTCCAACATTATGAAAAATGTCCACGAGAGCTCCGAGTACCGACGAGTGGCCATTACCGTAAATCTCCGAGTTCGAATCAGGGTAAACTTGGGAGAACTCTTGGAATGAACTCGTACCGTGGGACAAGGGTTTTTAAATGACAACACAGGTAAACCGGGCCACAAAGAAGATGTGTGGCATGCTTGCCTTCATCTGTCATGGCATTGACGACTGGAGAGATACAGGTGTATGAAATGTGGGTAAGACTACACTTGGAGATACGTGTGCAGTTCTAATCGGCATGTTGTAGGAGGATATGATTAAGTTAGAGGGAGTATAGAAAAGATTCACAAGGATGTTAATAGAACTGGAGGGCTTGTGTTATAAGGAGTGATTGCACAGGCTGGCACTGTTTTCCCTGGAATGAAGGAGGCTCCTGGTGAATTTATAGAGGTTTATAACATTTCTCCATGGATTGTCACCTTGTCGTGGTGGAGAAGCTTGTGTGGACATGAGATCGATGCCGTCTGGAGCTGTGCTCCTGGTGGGGCCACCCATGGTGGTAAGGTTGAGGGGGAGGTCTCTGACAAAGAGCAATCCAACCTAGACCTCAATAGAGGAACAGGCAGAGGGCGATGGCTGACCTTAGTGGAGCATCACAACAGCTGGGTAGGTGGATGAAGGCTGCAGCAGAAAAGGGTCCCCGTTGTCTTGGATTCCATGCCACTGGATCCTGACCCAAATCTGTCAAGGACTGTGGGGTGTCTGTCTGTGCACTAGTTTCCCCACGTTAAACAAAGTCAAGCACAGGCGTCCTCCATGAGAGGACAGCCATACTCGTTTCGAGTGACCGCTGATGGTGATTGTAAAATTGTGGTGGGCAGGGATGGGGTGGATAGTAACAGTCTTTCCACAATTGGAAATCTGAAATAAATGCTATCTAAAATTGTTGAACAAATTTTGTACCCCAAAGGCTGGAATAGTCAGAAAATAAGTGTTGTCGTTTAAACTTATTTTCATCTTCACTGGAATAGTGCAGGGAATTGCAGAAAGATCAGGATGGGAATAAGATGGAGGGACATCCATTAACTTAAATAAAACCAAGAAAACATTCAATTTGAATGGGACATATCTCCCTGTGCAATACTGCATGCAGATCTGAGATCCCCACATAGAGAAGAATATTGGACAATGGAAAGGCTAAAGATTTATTAGAATATTAGCCAGGAAGAATTGTTGTTATGAAAAAAGTATTGATGCCTTCAATGGGATAGGGAGCTTCTCAATTATATCAATAACTAGATTTCCTTGTGCATCATATTGGCAAGGCCTCATGACTTTTCACAATCATTTTAAGTGAGAATCTAGAAAGATTTTCAAAATGACGAGGTTTTCATCTTGTAAATGGAAGATTATTTCTCCACATTGGTATACCTGTAATAGTGATCAAAACAAAGGGGAAGTTTTAAGATCATTTTTTAATTACAAATTGATATTAGAACATCTGTACTAATGATACTATTGAAGCGTCAAGGCTAGTTGTCCTTCTACTTCTGAGGCTGAATCTTTCAGAGTCAAGTCACCCTCTGTAAACCTGAACAGAAAGGTTGGTCAATTTCACTGTTCTTCTTCTTGCATATGACGTGCACAGCCTAAAGTTGTCGGACAACTTAATTGCACTGTTGAGGATATCCAATGCTCTCTTTTGGATGGAGTGTCGGGCCCAGGGCCTATTTGTTCTCTGGGGCACATGTGCATGGAACAGTGGATGTTTCTCTCTCTCAGCACTTTGACAGAAGCATACATGAACACAGAAATCTGAAGAGTGCATGAACCTAGAAGGCAGAGGTCTTCCAAAGAGGTACAAAGACCCGGTCGCATACTTGAGTCTCTGTGTGGAGTCTGGCAGCCGAATGGCAACTTTCTGAAGAGAAGAGAATTAAATGCATTATTTTAAAATGCACTAATGCATACTTAACTATTTTGTCTTGTTTACTTGTGGTTGTATTTTTAATTTTGCAATTTACACTTTTTAAATGGTATTTATCATGTTTAATTATTCAGACTTTTTGAAAGTTAAAACCATCCGTAAGTGAGAGGCTTTTATAAGTGAGATTGCAGGAGTTCAGGGCCAGCATTTCATATTACAGAGAAGGGCAAGGTTGGTGGAAGTAGGGAACCTTGTTGACAAGAGATAATGAGGAGCCGGTCAAGAAAAAAAAGTCATATGTAAACTAGTGGCAGCTGGGATCACGAATGTCCTGCGGAGTATAAGAGGTTGAAGGAGTACACTTATGGGGAAATTACGATGGCAATAAGGGAACATGAGATATCTTTGGCAAATAAGGTAGAGGAGAATCCAAAGATATTCTACAAGGGAATTAAGGGCAAAATAATAATTTGGGAGAGATTAGGGCCCCTTAAAGATTAACAAATGAATTTATGTGTGAAGCCATAGGTGAATTATTAAATGGAATTTTATCATCTGTATTTACTGTGCGGAAAGATATGGGTATTGGAGAACTCAGAGAAGTTTACTGTGATGACTTGAAAAGACTCCACATTACAGAAGAGGAGAAGATGCTGTAGGTCTTAAAACACACTAAGGTAAATAAACTCCCTGCATCTGATCAAGTGTATCATATGATGCATCTGATCAAGTGTATCCTATGATGCATCTGATCAAGTGTATCCTATGACGTTGTGGGAAGCTGGGGAACACATTACAAAAGCACTGGGGGAGATATTTGTATTTTTGATAGCAACAGATGACTGGTGGGTGGCGAGCTAATGTTGTGCCTCATTTTTAAAAAGGCTGCAAGGTAAAGCATGGGGACAGCAAACTGAAGAGTCTTACATCTGTGGCATGTAAGTCATTGGATGAGAGATGGGATCTATATGTATTTGGAAAGGCCAAGACTGATTAGGGATAGTCAGCTTGGCTTTTTGCGTGGGAAATCATGTCTCACAAATATGATTTGAGTTTTTTGAAAAAGCGACTAAGAAGATTGATGGGGGCAGTGTGCGAGATTGTATCTCGGTGGATTCACATGACAAGGTACAGCATAGTTAGGTGGTCTGGTAGGTTAGATCACATGGGATCCAGGGTGAACTAGCCAATTAGGTACAATTTGGCCTGAAGGTCGGAGACAAAGGAAGATGGAAGAGGATTGCTCTACAGACAGGAGGCCTGTAACTGATGATGTACCACAGGGAGGGTACACAAAAGGCTGGAGAAACTCAGCGGGTGCAGCAGCATCTAAGGAGCGAAGGAGATAGGCGACGTTTCGGGTCGAGACCCTTCTTCAGACTGGTCAGGGATCAGGGAAACGAGAGATATAGATGGTGATGTGGAGAGATAAAGAACAATGAATGAAAGATATGCAAAAAAGTATCGATGATAAAGGGAACAAGCCATTGTAAGCTGTTTGTAGTGTGAAAATGAGAAGCTAGTGCGACTAGGGTGGGGGAGAGAGATAGAGAGAGAGGGAATGCCATGGCCCGAGGGCTGAGGGAGAGGTGGGAAGGGGAGGAGACAACAAGGGTTAACAGAATTGAGAAAATTCAATGTTCAAACCCAGAGGATGCAGACTCCCAAGCGGAATATGAGGTGCTGTTCCTCCAACTTGCGGTGTTGCTCACTCTGGCCGTGGAGGAGGCCCAGGACTGAGAGGTTGGATGTACCACAGGGATTTGTGCTGTGCCCACTCCTATTATTTACACTATAATTTAGATGTGAATTTAGGTGGCATGGTTGGTAAGTTTGTGCATGACACTAAAGTTGTGGTATAGTGGACAGTGAAGGAAGTTATCTATGATTACAACAACATCATGATCAACAGGGCCAATGAGTTGATCAATGGTAGATGGCATTTAATTCAGCGAAATGTTTTGTGTTGCATCTTGATGGGACAAACCAGGATTGGGCTTAATCAATTGATGGTCGGGCACTGGTGAGCGTTGTGTAACAGAGAGACCGTAGATACATTGAAGATGGCAGCACAGGTGGATTGGGTGGTGAAGAAGGCATTTGGCGCGTTTTCTGTGATCGGTCAGAGTGTTATGTGCAATAGTTGGGACGTCACGTCACAGCTATACAAGACATTTTTAAGGCCAGCTTTGGAACACTGTACACAGTATTGGTTGGTCTACAAAAGAACGACCAATGTTGTCATTAAACTGGAAAGGGTGCAAAAAAGATTTAAGGATGTTACTGAGTCTGGAAGCTTTCAATTATAAGGATAGGCTGGATAGGCTAAGTTTTCCTCCATGAATATAGAGGGCTGAGGGGTGACCATGTAAAGTCTCATTAAAAAAAGTGAGTAGCATAGATAATATGAATAGCCACATTCTTTTTCCCAGAGCAGGGGAGTCTAAAACTAAAGGGCAAAGTTTTCAGATGAAAGGGTGGAGAGATATAAAAAGGAACTGAGGGGCAACCCTTTCATACAGCAAGTAGTGCATATTTGGAACAAGATTCCAGGCAAAGTGGTACAAATATGACATTTAAAAGACACTTTGGCAGGTCCATGGATGAAAACGATTTGGAGGGTGTGGGAAAGGTGCAGGCAAATGGGACTGGTTCAATTAGGCAACTTGGTGAAGCAGTCTGAAAGGGCTCGATGGCCTGATACTGTTGTGTAGGAAGGAATTGTAGATGTTGTAGCTATATCACAGTTACTATCTACTATTGGAATTTGGCCTTGGCTAATCTGTTGTCACAAAGTGTTTGGAACCAATTAAGTACTTTTTTAATATTAAATCATCAATATTTTTTCAGGGGGAATCATCCCCAGCATAAATAATACACCAAAACTGAGCAAAAAACAAATGGAGAAGGCAGCATCTGTGGAGGGAATAGACAGATGATTCTTTGGATCGGGACCCTTCTTAAGACTGATTGGAATAGTGTGGAGAAAGCTGGTGCCGAGAGGTGAAGGATGGCAAAGCTTGGCGAGGGATAGGTGGATATATGTCAGGCGGGAGACTGGCAGACAGGTGGAGTAAGTGTCAAATGCTAGTGGTGAAAAGGAGATAAAAGAGTATCAGATAAAGAGAGAAGTGGAGGAGTGAATTGTAAAGCCAGAGGGAGGGATATGAGTGGAAGGAGATGGGAGAGAGCAAAGAGGGAAGATAAAGGGGAAATATGGGACTCAGGAATGGGAAACCAGCTTCTTGATGAGGTGAAAGGAGGGTGTAGGGAGTCGGGGGATTATTACTTGAGATAAATTTCAAACTACAGAATTGAACTGAAGGTCTGGTGTCTAACGCTGTGTCTTTCTGACTTTTTTGTGTTTTTTTTTAATTTCAGATTTCCAGTGTCAGCCTTTTTTGATTTTCATGAGATGTTAATGTTTTGTTAGTGGTGTTGGTTCAGGATGTAAGTTGGCCAAGGTACCTCCCCAGTTCTTGTTTGAAGTGGTGCCATAGGATGTCCTATCTGATAGGGCAAACAGGGTGACAGCACTAGGGCGCCGCACTGGGCAGCCTCTGCCTACAGCCTGTCCGTTTTTTCTCTCTTTTCTTCATTTTAGTTTGTCTTAAAAGTTTGTTTTTGAAGGTTTATTTAACTGCGGCGACGCAACGCAGGACTCACCCCGGAGGTGGGCGATGCCTGTCTGGATCGCCGTTTGAAGCTCCGGAGCGTTGGGCCTGCAGCGTCGACATCGCGGAGCTGTGGTTCGTGGAGCTCCCAGCGCGGGCGGCACTGTCTTCAACATCGCGGAGTCCTGGGATCCCTTTGCCGGGGGCTGCCAGTGTGGATCTCCGCCTGTGAACTTCGGGAGCCGCGGACTCTGGTAGGAGGTGGTCGATTCGGAGGTCCAAGCCGCTGAGGTTGTTCTCCCGTCCCGACGTCGGAGTTCCAGCATCCCGGCGAGTGGGCCTGACCATGGGGCCGCCCGTAGCGGCGATGTCGGAGGGTTCGGGAGCCCCAACCAAGGGTGAAGATCAAGAACATCAGAGGAAGATGACTGACTTTGGTGCCTTCCCTCACAGTGGGAAACTTTGATTCTGCTGTGTGGGGATGTTTTATGTTGGACTCTATCATGTGTCGTGTTCTTTATGTTAATTGTATGGCTGTATGCAAAAACAAATTTCAGAGTTGCTCTGACAATAAAGTAATATCCTTTCGTAGTTTGTTATCTCACCTTTATCACAGCATCTGCAGCAATCTAACACTTCCTCAGTGCTGCACCAACATGTGAGCTCAAACTATGCTCTGAAGTTTCTAAAGTGAATCATAATCATAATCATAATCATAATCATACTTTATTAGCCAAGTGTGTTTTGCAACATACGAGGAATTTGATTTGCCATACGGTCATACCAGTAAAAAGCACCAAAACACACAAAATACATTTTAACATAAACATCCACCACAGTGACTCCTCCACATTCCTCACTGTGATGGAAGGTGAAAAAAAGTTCAATCTCTTCCCTTCT
Source organism: Okamejei kenojei (assembly GCA_035221665.1). Lineage (NCBI taxonomy): Eukaryota > Metazoa > Chordata > Chondrichthyes > Rajiformes > Rajidae > Okamejei > Okamejei kenojei. Next base: position 8,409,612 of record CM069149.1, on the reverse strand, counting down.
TTGTTCTCCAGCGGTCAGGGGCCTCGAGCCTTCCGTTGACGGGGAAATCTTGGCTCCCGTAGCCGGCGGTTGGGCCCTCCACGTCGGGGCGATCAAGGCCCTGCATCGGGGGGGGGGGGGGGGGGGATGTCAGCACCCCGTGCCAGGCGATCTGATCCTGGGTCGGGGCTGGTCGAACCTTCTGCGTCCTTTGGAACTTCCCGACATCGGTCTCTACCCGAGACTGCGAGCTCCTCGATGGTGAAGTCCACAGGCTGCGGTTGGAGCGTCGATCACAGGCAAGGGATCGGCTCCGATGGTAAGTTCCCACCCTGCGGCGGTGCTCAAAGACAGTCCCAAGCAGGGCCTCCAGATCTATGATGCTAGGCCGCAGAGAGACCGGAGATATGATCTGGAAAATAATCGCGTCTCCGGCAAGGTAAGAGATTGAAAAAAATTTCCCCGATCCCCTCCCCCATCCCCACTATGTTACAGAGAAAGGTTGAACAAGTTAGGTCTTTATTCTTTGGAGCGCAGAAGGTTAAGGGGGGACTTGATTGAGGTCTTTAAAATGATGAAAGGGATAGACAGAGTTGACGTCGATACGCTTTTTTCCCGTTGAGGGTAGGGAAGATTCAAACAAGAGGGCATGACATGAGAATTAAGGGACAGAAGTTTAGGGGTAACGTGAGGGGGAACTTCTTTACTCAGAGGGTGGTGGCTGTGTGGAATGAGCTTCCAGCAGAAGTGGTGGAGGCAGGATCGATTTTAACATTTAAAAGTAAAGTAGATAGGTATATGGACGGGAAGGGAATGGAGGGGTATGGTCTGAGTGCAGGTAGATGGGACTAGGGGAAAACAAATGGTCGGCAGGGACTGGAAGGGCCGAGAGGGCCTGTTTCCGTGCTGTAATTGTTATATGGTTATATGGTTACCCATGAGATGATCCAAATACTTAAAAAATCTAAGACAGACATAAAAGGTTGGAGTAACTCAATGGGTCAGACAGCATCTCTTGAGATAAGGAATAGGTGACGTTTCGGGTCGGGACCCTTCTTCAGATTAGAGAAGGGTCTCGACCCGAAACGTCACCTATTATCTTTTCTCCAGAGATGCTACCCGACCCATTGAGTTACTCAACCCTTTTGTATCTGTGTTTGGCTTAAACCAGCATCTGTAGTTCCTCCCTACACTTAACAAATCTAGTTCTGCTTTAAAATGACTTCTTGTAGCACCTATTAAACTAAAAATGAAAACTAAAAATGATGAAATAGAAAGTTGGTTATATTTGTATTTAACTCGGGCCTTTGTTTATGTGATATTATTTGATTACTTGAATAACAGGAGCTGCGGGATGTAGACAATGCATGAGGTTGTGCACACTCTGAGATCAAGTTCTAAGACATTGTTGCCTTGTTCATTAAAGGCAGGTATGAAGTCCTCAGCTGTTGCTTCCTCTAAACAACACAGCTGTTGGACACTAAAGGGTCTGTCCCACTTGGCCGTCATTTGCGCGTAATTTACGCGACAAAATCTTTGCGCGCCATCTGCGTAACGCGCAAAACACGGCCAAGTGTACAGGCCCTTAAGGTTTATGATGAGAACCTGGTGTGCTTGGCCCATTTCCTATATCACCGGAGCCTCCTCTTGGTGAAGGTAGAAATCAATTATGAGACTTCCGGTAGGCGGCAGAGCATGGTGGCTGATTAGACAGAGAGCTCCATACAGTCGGATAAATAAACCTCCCCTAAATTCAAAGTAAGCAAGTATTTAAGTTTTAATGAGTACAGTATGAGTGGGGGAGTCAAAACAAAGAGCAGAAAGTTGCAAGAAAAGATGCTAGAAAAGCAAGAAACAGAAGGTCAGGCCCGAAGCGACACAGACGAAGCCAAAAACAAACAGGCTGTTGGAGACGATGCAACAGAGGCCCTCCATGAGGGATTAAAATGCATAAGTACACAACTCAGCAACTTGAGAAGAGAATTCAAAGCGGACTTCACATCATTCAAAGACGATTTCAAGCGGGATATGAGAGAAGAGCTGGCCGAATTTAAACATGAAATGAATCTTCAGATGGCAGCGAATGCACAAGCAATACAAGACCAAAAAAAAAAACGGAAGAAGCCGCCACCCGAATAGAGGAGCTGGAAACATGGAGTGTCGATGCAAACACCATACTCCAAGAAACACTGAAAGACCAGAAGTTACTTGTCGACAAATTGAATGATCTGGAGTCCAGATCCCGAAGAAATAATCTGCGGATATACGGTGTGCCAGAGGGTGTGGAAGGTAGCTCAGTACCTCAGTTTGTAGAGAAACTGCTCAGAAGTGAAATGTCAATCCCTGAAATGACAGATTTACAGATTCAACGAGCACACAGATCCCTTGCACAGAAACCAAGCCCCAGTTCCCCTCCAAGATCCACAATTGTCCACTTTCTCCAGTTTAAAGTTAAAGAGATGGTTCTCAAACAGGCATGGCAAAAGAATATCCAACTTGGAGAACGATTGCTGTCTTTTGACCATGACTATACTACCGCTGTAGTACAACAACGCAAGGCATACAAATATATCAAACGCTTCTTAAAAGAGGAAGGAATCCGCTTTCAGACACCATTTACCAAGATACGTATTCACTGGGAGAGCGGACACCAACCCTACAACAACGCAAGGGAAGCCGTGCGAGAGCTACAACGGAGAGACTACAAAGTGGAAGAGCTGCGGGGAGACACGGACATGCCGCCACTGCGTGAACAACTCCACCAAACGGCGCGGTGGCAACTCGTCGAGAGACACGGAGAATCAGAGACAGTCAGACGGGCATGGGAGCACCTTCAAGTATTCCAACAAAAGACTCATGCTTGAAATGAGATATGATTATGAAGGTACGCACAGACATGGATAACACAATGGCTTCTGCCACAATATGTTAGAATACTGAGTTCTTATGGAATCCTAAGTTTATAAATATGCGTATAGATATGTATATTCATGGAAAAATCTGTTTATAAGCCTGGTTCTAAAAATATCACCAAGCATCACAGACCTCATGTGAGTATAATTAATGTTGATTAAATAACCACTTTCTGTATTAGATAAATCCGACTGTTAGGGAGATTAGCGAAATATTAGAGCTAGAATGAATGGAGGGACCCATAGAGGGCTACCCACCTTATCTAGGAGACTGCCCTTTGTTATAGTCTTCCCCCCTCAATTTACAAAGGGATTCTGGATCTATGGAGGAGAGAGAATACCTTTTTTTGGGAGTGTGAAGAATTTGGTTTTCTTGATGTCTGGAGGAATTTTCACCCTCTAGAAAGAGACTATACACATTACTCAATACCACACTCAGTTTACTTCAGAATAGACTATTTCATAATGCAGAAAGAAGACTGTTATAGGGTAACCGATTGCAGAATTGGTGTGGAAGATGTATCAGACCATAATGCCATATACTTAACAATTCAAATGGACAGTAGAAGGAAAAATACAGTGTGGTGATTAAATGTTGGAATACCGAATGATAAAACAACTGTTAATGATATTAAATTGGAAATCAAAACTTATCTAGAGGAGAATGACAATGGGGAGTTGAACCCATCCATACTATGGGACTCATTGAAGGCTGTAATACGAGGTAGGTTAATAGCGAGGGCATCACATATTAAAAAGGCCAGATTGAAAACATACAATAAGTTCATAACAGACCTGAAGGATTTAGAATAGAAGTACAAAAATAATAAGGACCAGAGAACTTATAAGCAAATAGAAAATTTGAGGGGACAAATGGATGGAATATTGGGTCAAGAGGTGGAGAAAAACAGGCACATTATGAGCTTGGCCCTAAATCCACTAAAATACTTGCCCGAAGGCTACGCAAACAACAGGCTGACAGCACCATACACAACATTAAGGACCCCTGTACACAGAATTTGAAGAGTGATCCAAAAGAAATAGAATATATCTTCCAGGAATATTATACACAAACATCTACAGTAGATGGGGAATCAATGAGGACTTTTTTAAGTACAATAGATCTGCCCTGTATTGGAGAGACACAAAATAAAATAATCACAGCAGAAATATCACTGGAGGAGATAGAGAAGACAATTGGTAGGATGAAATCAAACAAGGCCCCAGGCAGTGACGGTTTCCCTATAGAATGGTATAAAATATTTCAGAATGAGCTGAACCCACTTCTCCTGAGAACCTTTAACTGGATTATCAAAGAAGCCAAGACACCCCCGTCATGGAAAGAGGCAATTATAACATTAATCCCCAAAGAGGACAAAGACAAGGAAAATTGTACCAACTACAGACCGATATCAATTCTAAATGTGAACTACAAATTATATTCTTCAATTATCTCCAACTGATTTGAAAAATTCATGCCAGATTTAATTGATGAAGACCAGACTGGTTTTATAATAGGCAGACAAACACAGGACAGCATTAGAAGAACCCTACATATAATACACAAGATTTTAAAGGAAAATACGCGTGCTGTCCTGATAAGTCTAGACACGGAAAAGGCTTTTGATAGGGTTAATTGGGAATTCTTATATCAAACACTGGAAAGATTCGGCTTTACCGAAGAGTCAATTCAAGTTATTAAAGCAATTTACCAGCAACCTACTGCAAGAGTAAAGGTGAATGGGTCCTTAACTGAGAGATTTGTGTTAGGAAGAGGAATGAGACAGGGATGTTGTCTTAGCCCTACCCTGTTTGCTATATATATTGAACCATTGGCTCAAGCGATTCGTCAAGATAGGGAACTGAGGGGAGTAACTATAAGAGACAGAGAACATAAAATTGGCCTTTTCGCAGATGATGTAATGATGTATCTCACGGAAGTAAACACCTCCTTTCCAAGGATGATGGGGATCATAGATACATTTAATTTTTATGCAGGATATAAAGTGAATATTTCAAAAACTCAAATCCTCCTATTTAATTGTCCTCCTCCAGAAGAAATCAAACAAAATTATAATGTTAAATGGGATTCAAAATCAATCAAATCAATCAGGACTGTCTTATGAAGAAAGACTGGATAGACTCGGTTTATACTCTCTGGAATTTAGGAGATTGAGAGGGGATCTTATAGAAACTTACAAAATTCTTAAGGGGTTGGACAGGCTAGATGCAGGAAGATTGTTCCCGATGTTGGGGAAGTCCAGGACAAGGGGTCACAGCTTAAGTATAAGGGGGAAATCCTTTAAGACCGAGATGAGAAAGACTTTTTTCACACAGAGAGTGGTGAGTCTCTGGAACTCTCTGCCACAGAGGGTAGTTGAGGCCAGTTCATTGGCTATATTTAAGAGTGAGTTGGATGTGGCCCTTGTGGCTAAGGGGATCAGAGGGTATGGAGAGAAGGCAGGTACGGGATACTGAGTTGGATGATCAGCCATGATCATATTGAATGGCGGTGCAGGCTCGAAGGGCTGAATGGCCTACTCCTGCACCTAATTTCTATGTTTCTATGTTTCTATGTAAATACCTAGGGGTACATATAACAAAAAATATATCAATGTGTATGGGGCCGATTATAATCACATCAACCAAAACATAAGAAAGGATATAGAAAGATGGTCCACCTACCCAATGGATTTGAGTAGTAAGATAAATGTGGTGAAAATGAATATTTTATCAAGGCTATTGTACTTGTTTCAATCTCTGCCAATAGAGGTACCATTAAAACAATTCACGGAATGGGATACATTAATATCTAGATTTATTTGGGAAGGAAAAAAGGCCAGAATTTGATACACTACACTACAGTTGCCAAAGGACAAAGGTGGAATGGCACTTCCAAATTTTAGGATATATTTCTATGCAGCCCAACTTCGACCACTAATTAATTGGTGTGAGGACAGCTATATAGCTAGGTGGAAAGAGATTGAGACATATATCCCTGACTTCCACATCCAAACACTTTTGGGAGATGAAGCACTTCCTGGACATATCAGGAGTATAATCGATCCAATAACGATATTTACTTTAGAAACCTGGTTCACTCTTACCAGACAACTTAAACTGAATAAACGACAAAAAGTTTTAAGATGGATAGCTTTGGATAAGGAATTTAAACTAGGGATTTTCAAGATTTGAAGGATAGATTTGCAGTTCGGAACCAAGACTTGTTTAGATACCTCCAACTGAGAAATTATTACAATAAAAACGTAAAAAGGGACGCACTAGAAGAAAATAATCCAGTGATAGAAGTGATAGTTAGTGCGTATCATCAAAAAACATTAAGGATTATTTCTAAACTTTATCATAGTTTAATAGAATGTCAAACTAAAACTACATTTTATATAAAATTTAAGTGGGAAAAGGAATTGAACATCACAATCTCAGAAGAAGAATGGCATCATATGTGTGTAACACTACAGACATCCACCAATTCACAAAATTGGAGAGAATTTAATTGGAAAAATTTGATTTGTTTCTTTATTACGCCTAACATAAAAGCAAGCAAATTCTAAGGCAGCAAACATGCTGGAGGCAATGTGGTCAAACAGATGCAAACCATGCACATATCTTCTGGAGTTGCCCAAAAATAGAACCATTTTGGGACAGAGTGAATTCAGAATTAACGGAGGTATTAGGATATATAGTCTGCAAGAAGTGTTCCATTTTATACCTGGGTAATAGTAAGATTAAACGAGAACTTACCTGTTCGAAGTTTGATCGTTATTTTACGAGGAGTTACGATGAGGGATTACGTGAAGAGCCCGCCTCACGCTGGTAACGGCATACTTCAAAGCAGCGGCATGAAAAACACAGAACACCAAAGCCGGAGTAACATAGTAAGGCTCATAAAAAGACTCAGAACTACCATTTGATCATTTATTTTATGAGGGTGGGAGCGGAGGGCACGTAATCCCTCATCGTAACTCCTCATAAAATAACGATCAAACTTCGAACTGGTAAGTTCTTGTTTAATCTTACTATTTTACTTCGGAGTCACGTGAGTGACTACGTGAAGATTTTAAAGCTTTCTGTGTTTTTTTATGTCGTAGAATCAATCCGTACGACAGTCCGGCTAAGTAAACACATACATGAGAAACCAGACTAATGTTAGATGATTTCACAATTAACTTTTTAATGGTTTAAAGACCATATAATAACCCTCCTTATATCTGAGGGAAAATGATTACAAGTGATAAAAGATAGAAGTGACTACACCCTTGATTATAGCAATTAATAGTAAACAAAGCAGGTGATTATAGTGCTCCCAACACCGCGTGTCCAAAGCTTGTCATAGTGTGAACAGGTTTATTGTAGAACTTTGAAAAAGTTTCTTCTCTACTCCACCCTGCGACTTTTAAAATATGCTCGAGAGGTACGTCCCGCCCCTTTGCCGCGGACGTAGCTGCCGCCCTGGTGGAGTGAGATTTGAACACATCAGTGTCTACTCCCGCTAAAACCAACACCTGTTTCAACCATTTTGAGATAGTTTGAACTGAAGCTTTTGTGTGTGGTTTTTTGTGCGTAACCATTAACACTTTTTCATTTCCTCAAAGGGTGTCAATAACTTTAATATATTTGTTCTAATGTTTAACCACACACAAAGTAGGATCAATATGATAAGCTTGAAAGGTTACCTTTGTTCCAGATCTCCCTGGTCTGCTTTGTTTGATCAACTCGCAAACATAGAACACAACATTATCTGTAGTTACATGCATACAGTCTAAACGCAACATTTGTAAAGTTTGCATTCTTTGAGCTGAGACCAGTGACATTAACATGACTAATTTCAATGTCAATCTTTCCAATGTCAACCCTTCAATTGGAGTCCATTGTCTAAGTAGCGTAAGTACAATGCTCACATCCCAAATCTCTGTGTATCTTGGTTTGGGTGGATTAATATTAAAGATTCCTTTCATGAATCTAGATATTAATGGATGCGACCCAATTGATCTCTGATCAGTCATAAGCCCTAAATAGGACGACAAAGCACTGCGTGCAGTGTTAATGGCACTGTAACTTAAATGTTGCTGAAAATGCAAATTGGCAAGGAATTCCAAAACATTTGCAATATTTACAGTATCATAAGAAATATTTGACTGTGTGCAAAAGTCTTCCCATTTCTTAATATGTGTCATATATTGCTTTTGTGTGCTATTGCGCCATGATGCAACCATAACTTTCATAGTTTGGTCCGACAATCCCAGCTCCTGTAGTGGTCTGGTCAAAACCTGCAGATTAACAAATTCATATATGCATACAATGGGTAAATCTCTTTAGTTACCGGATTAGTCAAGATATCACTACAGTTAGGAATCGACATATATGGTTCTTTAATCATATTCAGCATTACTGGGAACCAAGGTTGAGTTGGCCAATTTGGAACTACCAACAATCCAGAAGCAGAATCTTGTTCTATCTTCTTCAGGCATCTCTGAATCAAAGCAAATGGCGGAAAAGCATAAAAGAACATCTTTCCCCAGTGTAATGAAAAGCATCTACTGCTACTGCATCTGGATCGTGTTCCCAAGACACATAAGTAGGCAACTGATGATTAAGCCTAGATGCAAACAAATCTATTTCTGGCAACCCAAATTGGTTTACAATATTCTTAAATATTGCTGGCTTAAGCATCCATTCCGTATTATCTTTAAAAATCCTGGACCTTTCATCTGCTACCACATTGTCCTTACCCGGAATGTAGCTTGCTGAAATCCATATTTGGCGACCAATACACCATTGCCATATCTCATTGGCCAGACAATCACATGATACTGACCTAACTCACCCCATGTGATTAATGTATGCAACCGCCGTTTTATTGTCTAACTGTATTAACACATGTAGACCTTGTTTAGCACAACAATATGCTTTAAGTCCATAAACAGCACCCAATAACTCCAAATAGTTAATACCATAAACTTGAAGAAACGCTTCTTCTTGAGCTTTCCATCTACCTCCACAACTGGAGGACGAATCTGTAGCCCCCCCCCCATCCGAGAGCACTAGCATCCGTTTGTAAAACCATTTCAGGTTGTTTAATCATGATATTCTTAGCAGCTTGTGGGACATTTTTAACCCACCATTGTAATTCCAACACGGCTTCTTTTGTTAATTGCATAGGCCTGTCAAAGTGACCTGCCTTCTCTTTAAGAGCCCTTATTTTGTCCCTTTGAAGATTTTGATAATGTAATGGACCAAATTCCACTGCCGGAAATGCTGCTACCAGTTTCCCAATGGTTTTCGCCACTTCTCGGATGGAGGGATAAGGTTTGTGAATGAGGTAATTACAAGTCATCAAGATGTCATTGGCCTTCTCTGTTGGCAAAGTAACTAACATAGTCACTGAGTTAATTACAAACCCCAAAAAGTTAATTGATTGTGCTAGCTGCAGCTGGGACTTAATTGGATGAATCAAAACCCTAGCTTTTCAAACAAAGCTTTAGTAACTGAAACTGAGTGCTCAGCTGACTCTTGAGTATCACTAATAATCAGAATATCATCCAGATAAGCCATAACAATGTGTTTCTGTGCTCTTAATTGGGCTAAAACTGGTTTCAACAGTTTTGCAAAGAGTCTAGGATCCAAACTCAATCCATTTGGTAAAGCTTTAAACTGCCATAATTGCCCCAGCCAATTAAATTTTAAATACCTCCTGAAGCATTGATGAATTGCTACAGAAATAATAGGCATCCTTCAAATCAATCTTAGCCATATAACACCCTGCTGAAAGAAGATATTTTGCAGTACTGAATGTCTTCATCTTAAAATGTTTGTATTCTACAAACTTATTCAGATCTGTAAGGTCCAGAATAATTCTGCAACCACCATCTTTTTTATCTCTTCGAAATATATTAGAGACAAATTGATGCTTATGTTCATAAGTCTTTTCAATTACGCCTTTTCCAGATAATTTGTCAATTTCCACATTAATCTCCATTCTTTCCTCTGCAGAAAACACATAAGCATAAGCAGGTCTATTCTGTACAGGAGGATTAACCCCTTCTTTAAAAATAATAATGGCTCCTGAAACTGCTTGTAATACATATCGATCAGAAGTAATGTTAAGCCAGGCATTATAAAATTTTTGCAATCTCCCTCCAACTGGAGGGTCATCCACAGTTTCTTTAAGTATATAAGTCTTTAATACCTCTCCGTATGAGCATGGTGGTCTCCTTCTTCCCGAATACAGGGAAGCACCTGCCTGCACAGCACGATAGTATTTTCGTGACAAACTTCTGCTTCTATAATGGAAATCGAAACCCCTTCGGGTCGAAAAACCCCTTCTTTGTCCAAAAACAAAAGGTTTAACATTGCTAAAATATTTAGCTTCGTCATTCAACTCTTTCAGCTGTTTCGGCAACTTTTCTCCAAACAAATACCCAGGAGCTTGAACTCCACTTTCTTGACACAGGCTTGCAAATCAAGGGTGAAATATGGGCCGAATCGCCGTTTTCCTCATGCAATTAATTTCATAGAATGAATTACATAATAAGCCCAAAATATCCTTTTGAATCTTTTCCATTTCCAGATTCTCCATTTGCCTGCCATAGGCCGTAATGGCGGCAGAAATTAATTTGAGCACCTTTTGAAACTTCACTTCTAGGGCTCTCATACTTGGAGTCATAGACGTCCATATCCTCGGATTCACCGTAGGTACTTCCAATGAGGCACAATTTCTTGGAGCTTTATATAATTCTGATGTTTCATTCATCACAGAATTGTGAAGTTGGTGAGATACCATATAATTTATGTTTGCAGCTAGGATTTCTTCCATAGCCTCACCACTTCCTTCAGGTATAGCAAACTCTTGTGCTATCCCAGGCACATTAGGCCTTTTCTTTTTACTTTGTGGTGTGCTTTCAAAAGCCATATAGTCACCAGCAGGGTCTGCCTTCTGCAGCCCTAAATCAATTGGGATATCATCCCATGAGACTTCTTCCAGCCCAAATCCTGGGTCCGGAGTATCATATTCCCAACTTGGCCCACAGCCATATTCATCATATTCAAACCCCTCAGGGATTTTTTGGGATTCATCTGGGTACTCTGACCCTTGTCTCATTATTGTTTGGAGAACTTTCTCCATATGCTCCATTTTTAGCCACATAGTTTTATTGTCTGGAGGTCTTTCAATATCAGAGTCATCAGAAACCACGGGCCTCTCAGATTTCTTTTTGCATTTTTTAGGAACATTTTCCTCCGTGGTTATTATTTCTGGAGAATCTGGAAACTCACTATCGGGTACATCAGCGGCCAACGGTATCGGAACCGGGTCCGCACTAACTTCGCGTCCCGTATTTTTACTTTCACCCCGGGAACATCTTTTTACCCGCGAAAACTTCTTTCCCGATTTTTTCCATTTTTCTTTAAAAATCAGTGCTCAATCAGCACGTTAACGTGGCTCTAAATTTTCTTTTTAGTTTCGTTTTGCTGGAGCCACCCAGCGTAACCTAAAAAACGCCCCGGTGTAACTTCACTTACCTGCGGGCCGTTCCGACCGCTGCCAAGGAGCTGCTCCTTACTGCAGCTCCTCCTCGCACCGTCAGCGTTGACGTCATGCCGTTGCCAGCGTGAGGCGGGTTCTTCACGTAGTCACTCACGTGACTCCGAAGTAAAATATAACTACAGTGGTGCTGAAGGAAGACTTCAGTGGTTAAAATCCTACTCACAGCTGGCAGAAAGGCCATTACTAGAAACTGGCTCGCAGCGGATACACCCAGACTTAGACAATGGTTAGACATAGTACAGGAAATATTTGTCATGGAGAAAATAACATATTCTCTAAGAGTGAAAGAAGACGAGTTTAACAGAAAATGGGAAAAATGGATTAGGAATAGAAATAAAGACATCAACACTGTATAATTTTATAGACAATAATGTAAGTTATTGGAAAATGTTTTCATATGAAAATAGTTCTGTATGCTGCATCATTAATTGTAAACTGAACCCCCCGCTACACTGTTGTACGTTTCATTGTAATGTTGTATGTTTCGTTGTTATATTTGTGTTTTATTTGTGTATACATAAAAGCAATAAAAACTAAAGTAGAAAAAAAAAGAAATCAATTATGAAGTTCACCACCACCTTCAATACATTAGCACAGCCATTGGCTGGTCGAGGAAAAATATATTTGCAAGGTTCAAGTCCACAGATGTAGCACAAAACTCACGGTTTGCTGGGGAATGATGATCCCTCCTAGACTTCTATATATTTCCAGGACATAGACTACCTACAACAAGTATTTCAAGATGCCGGAAAATTACACCAAGATGCTGGAAAAATAACAACAGCACTCTTCATAACGCTACACATTCACTGGAAGGACAATGGAACCAACATCACTGCTCTCTCCCGGAAACAGTATCCCCAACACAGACCCTAGTTACTTTTCATTGACTACATTAGTCTGGCCATATTATTTGCATGTCTGACATGAGACTTGTGATCCTGGTGGGGGGAAAGTTACCAGGCTCACAACCTCCTCAAAGTAACACAAAGTGGTGGTCCAAAGAGAGGAGGAGCAGTCTACCCCATGATAGGGGTAGACTCCTTAGTCAGAACCTGCATAGTTGGGGATGAAGCAAGGTATTCCTTTACCCCAAAGGAATGCTCTGGAAGTTGGATTATTTTTACGGAGGAATCACAACAGCTGGATGCTTTTCTGCTTTGCATGACGGTATGAATGATAGCAAACAATGTAGAGCTAGACTGTTGTGTTAAACAGATATTATAAAGTGATGATTTCAAACAACCAATGCATTTAATTTGTGAAAATAGTTAAATTGCCCAGGTGTAGCTTGCAGACGCTTATTAAAAATGAAGTTCATATTGATGATATGTTACAAACATGTAAATTGGTATTAATATTAAAAAGGTAACATTAACATCAACGAACAAAGTGGCACTGAGCTGGAAATAGTGCAGAAAGGATTTATAAGGATGTTGACAGGACTCGAGGGACTGAGTTATAGGGAGAGGTAGGGTAGGCTAGTAATATATCCCTTGGAGTGTATGAGACTGCGTGGTGATCTTATACATAAGCGGCATAGAAAGAGTGAATGCATGCAGTCTTTTTCCCAGAGTTGGGGAATGAAGACCGAGAGGACATAGGTTTAAGGTGAAAGAGGAAAGATAGGAAGCTGAGGTTCAACTTTATTGCACAGAGAGTGGTACGTTTATGGAACATGCTGCCAGAGAACGTGATTGTGGTAGGTATAATAGTAAGATTAAATGAGAACTTACCAGTTTAAAGTTTGATCTTTATTTTATGAGGAGTTACGTTGGTGATTATGTGAAGAAGCCCAGCCAGTCCGCATGCGCGACAATCTTCAAAGCAGCGGTATGAAAGCACAGGTAACAATAATTGAAGTAACATAGCAAGATCAGCAATTTGAAAACTACCAGATCACCTTTGTGAGAGAGGGTTGGGAGTGGAGGGCACGTAATCACCAAAGTAACTCCTCATAAAATAAAGATCAAACTTTAAACTGGTAAGTTCTCGTTTAATCTTACTATTTTACTTCGGAGTCACGTGAGTGATTCCGTGAATTCATTCAATTCAATTCAATCTTTAATTGTCATTGTGCAGTGTACAGTACAGAGACAACGAAATGCAGTTAGCATCTCACCCAGAAGAGCGAACATGGAATAATGAACAGTAATATATATATATGTACAAACAGTATCAGTAGTGCAATTTTACTGGGGGAAGGAGTGTCCGGGGGGGGGGGGGTGACTGGCAATCACCGAGGTGCAGAGTTAAGTAGTGTAACAGCCGCAGGGAAGAAGCTGTTCCTGAACCTGCTGGTCCGGCAACGGAGGGACCTGTAGCGCCTCCCGGATGGGAGGAGGGTAAACAGTCTGTGGCTGGGGTGAGACCAGTCCTTGACGATGCTGCGCGCCCTTCGCAGACATCGCTTGCTATGGACAGACTCAATGGAGGGGAGTGTGGAACCGGTGATGCGTTGGGCAGTTTTCACCACCCTCTGCAGTGCTTTCTGGTCAGAGACAGAGCAGTTGCCATACCATACTGTGATACAGTTGGTAAGGATGCTCTCGATGGTGCAGCGGTAGAAGTTCACCAGAATCTGCGGAGACAGATGGACCTTCTTTAGTTTCCTCAGGAAGAAGAGACGCTGGTGAGTCTTCTTGACCAGTTTTGAGGTATTGTGGGTCCAAGAGAGGTCATCAGAGATGTTGACCCCCAGAAACCTGAAGCTGGAAACACATTCCACCTCCGTCCCGTTAATATGGATGGGGGTGTGCGTGCAGCCCCTAGACCTTCTGTAGTCCACAATGGGCTCCTTGGTCTTCTTGGAGTTAAAGGCCATGTTGTTGTCAGCGCACCATGCTGCTAGGAGCTGAACCTCCTCCCTATAGGCCGACTCATCGTTGTCGCTGATGAGGCCAATCACCGTTGTATCTTCTGCATACTTGATGATGGTGTTAGAACCATGTACAGGTGTGCAGTCGTAAGTGAAGAGGGATTAGAGGAGGGGGCTCAGCACACAGCCCTGTGGAACGCTGGTGTTCAGGGTGAGGGTTGAAGAGGTGTGGTTGTCCAACCTAACAGACTGTGGTCTGTTAGTTAGAAAGTCCAGTATCCAGTTGCAGAGGGAGGGGTTGATGCCCAGGTCACTGAGTTTGAAGAGGTTCAAATCTGTGATTTCATGCTGCAGATTCAAATCCCAGCGTCTCACTGCATCGATGAGTAAAATAATCAGTAATGATTTATTTGAATAACAAAAAACCAACAGCAACCCCTCTATCCCAGTGGTAAACCTAAACAGAACTTAACACAGAATTGGTCAGTAATCGGCCTGTGATAGAATTGTTGGAAAACCAATTCATTTGACCACCAATTCATATACCTGCCAGTATATAGTCGATGGGAACATCCATCGCCCTGGCTGCGGACGTTGATGCCGCCCTAGTGGAATGAGATGTAAAAACGTCAGTGTTAATACCTGTATAAACCAACACTTGTTTCAACCACCTCGAGATAGTCTGCACTGACACACTTTTGTGTGGTTTCTTGTGACTGATAAACAATGCTGTTTCCACATTTCTTAAGGCCCTCGTGGCTTCGGTATAATGTAGTAAATGTGTCCTTACACATAGACATAGCTCCATGGGATATACCGAGAATACAATCTTAAACCCTGTCACCCCTGGCCTGCTCTGTTTGAGTATATCTTGAATGTAGAACGTAACGGTGTCTGCAGCCACTTCCATCCTGTCGAGCTGCAGCTTTTGCAATGTCTGCACTCGTTGTGTTGATACCAGTGCCATGAGCATGACCACCTTCATGGTGGCTTTGGCCAAAGGCAGAGAGGTGACAGGAGTCCACTGGCGAAGTAGCTTGAGGACCATGCTTACATTCCAGATTGCCATATACCTGGGTTTAGGAAGTTTTAGAAAATTCCTTTCATTAATCGAGATATGAGAGGGTGAGACCCAATAGGATATTCTTCTGACCCCCATCAACAAGTACGAGGACAATGCACTTCTAGCTGAATTGATCGCACTATAAGTCAACTCTTCATCATAGTAGAGTGTCGACAGGAACTCTAGAACATCCGAAATACCTGCCGTATGGTATTCAATATTCTTTTGTACACAGAATTCCTCCCATTTTTTAATAGAAGAGATATATTGCTTTTGGGTACTCTTTCTCCAGGCTGCAGTGAGCATATCCACAGTTCGCCCAGACAGTCCTCACCCCAGTTTAGGCCTTCTTAAAATCTGCAAATTAACAAATCAATACGGTCCTATAAAGGATGCCGTTCGCCAGTTACCGGGTGCACCAGTAAATTTCTCCATTTAGGAACAACCATAAGAGGTTGTGTCATCAGCTCCAATACCAAGGGGAACCATGGCTGAGTAGGCCAGTCGGGTATCACCAACACTCCTGAAGCGGAGTCCTGCTTAATTTTGAGCAGACATCGACTTATGAGGCAGAATGGTGGAAATTCATATAAAAACATACCTCCCCAATGTAGTGAGAACGCATCAATCGCTACTGCCCCAGTATCTTGTTCCCATGACACATATTTAGGTAGCTGGTGGTTGAGTCTGGATGCAAACAAATCGATATCTGGCATACCATATCTAACAACTATATCATTGAATACCTCCTGATTCAACATCCATTCTGTGTTGTCATTGAATTTTCGTGACCTGGTGTCTGCCACTATGTTGAATCTACCTGGTAGGTATATAGCTGAAAGCCAAATGTTTCTGTCAAAACACCAATTCCAGATCTGATCAGCCAATTTGTCACAAGATACCGACTTGATTCCACTCATGTGATTAACATACACTACTGCAGTGGTGTTGTCAATCTGAAGCTGAACATGCAGGTGACATTTAGTAGAGCAATAAGCTTTAAGTCCCTAAAAAGCTCCCAACAGCTATAAGTAATTAATCCCATATGACTGCACAAGCGATGCCTCTTGCGCATTCCATCTGCCTCCACAGCTCGACTTCATATCAGTGGCACCCCAACCTAGTGCACTGACCTGATCTGTAAGACCATGGAAGGCTGTTCAAGCAAAACTTTGCTGGAACAACTGGAGGCATTTAGTATCCACCACTACAGTTCAGTAACAGCTTCTGCTGATAATTGCATGGAACTATTATAATGACCCGAATGTATCCTGAGTGGGTGTTCCTTTGCCCTCTGTAGCTGTTGGTAGTGCAATGGTCCATACTGGACTGCCAGAAAAGCTACCACTAGTTTACCAAGCAAGCTGGCCACCTGTCTAATTGAAGGGTGTTGTTCCTCACTGAGCTTGATACAACCTTCAATTAACTCCAGCCTTTTTTCCCTGGGCAGAGTCACTTCCATGTGATTTGAATTAATAGTGAACCCCAAATAATCAATTGTTGTAACTGGTGTTAATTTAGATTTTTCTGGATGAATGATAAGCCCCAATTTTTCAAAAGTGAGTTTAACAACTGCCACGGATGCTTCACCTATTTCCCTAGTTCGACCTGTAATTAAAATATCATCAAAATAAGCCATAACAACATGACCCTGGGCTCTAAGTAGCCCCAGTGCTGGTTTTAACAATTTTGTGAATATTCTAGTGGCTGAAGTTAACCCGTTAGGCAGTGCCGTGAATTGCCATAATTGATTAATCGAGCTAAATTTCAAATATCTTCTATCCTCCAAATGAACAGGCACTGAGTAATACGCATCTTTCAGATCTATACTTGCCATATAGCATCCTCTGGAAACCAGTTGTTTGGCAGTAACAAACGTTTCCATTTTGAAATGTCTATACTGTAAAAAAGGGTTTAGACTTGTTAGATCCGTCCGTCCATTTTTGGATGGGGAAATATATTAGACACAAATTGATGGAGTTGGCGAACCGACTTCTCAATTACCCCTTTTTTACACAAATTTTCAAGTTCTGCCTGAACCTCCATATTCTCTGTTTGTGAGAAATTGAGTGTTCTCCTAGGAACATGTTGAATAGGCAAATCACAATTTGGATCGAACTCAATTCGAAACCCTTGGATAATATTCAGTATAAACAGATCTGATGTTATTTGCTTCCATTCCTCGAAAAACAGGTGTAATCAACCCCCAATTTTTAGCTGTATTGCAGTTAATATGTTCTCATGAGAACCAGGCCCAACTACCTCCCTGGTGAATGGTGGGTTCTGCTGTCCCCGGTTCCTGGCGGGAAAATCCACGTTTGTCCGTGTCCACGTTGCTGAGTGCCAGCTGCGCATCTGAGTAGACGGCCGGCTTGTTCCTGGGCCAGCCCCGGACTCTGCTGCTCATCTGTAAGGATAATGTTTCCGAACAGCTTTGCCTACCACTGGTGGCTTAATCATGCTCACAGTCTTTGCCTCATCATCCAATTCTTTTACTCGCTTTGCGAGGTCCTCTCCAAAGAGCAAATTGGGCGGCTGTATATTATTGGGCGTGCAGAGCGCTTCAAACTTTGGGTTGATGGTAGGGCAAATGGCACTCTTCCGTAAACAGTTAATCTCGAAGTGCGCAATGCACATCAACCCTAGTGCCTCTTGCTGCATCTCCGACAGGTGCCCTCCATCTACCGTTCTGGCGAACGCCGTGATCCCTGAGCCGAGCAGATTCAGGAATCGCTGCATCTTCATCTCCTGGGCACGAATGCCCACACCCATCTGACCCCATATCACTTGGTTCACTGCTGGCACTTTCAATAAAATGCAGTTTACCGGGGTCACGTGTTTCTTGGCGGTCTCGTCCATTGTCAGCTCCTGCAGCTGATGAGAGACTAAATAATTAATTGAGGAGGCCAGCTCATCTCCCAGTGGCTCCCTTGACTCTTTCAGGGCGGCAAAACGTGCGGCGAGGGATCGGACATCTGGCGCGTGCCCTTGGTCCCCCGGGGTGAATTCCCCTTCTGAGTCAGGGTCAGCACATTGCTGACCCATTACACTCTCCTCATCAATAAGGGAGCGATTGAGCAGCCCTATACCAGGCGCTGCTGGCGCGGCCTCTTCATCTGGCTGGCGCCGACACCACTCCTCCTCCTGCTGGAGCAACCCTTGTATTAGGTGCTCCATTCGAGATAACTGCTCGGACACGGTATCTAATGCTGGAGGGGAACCCTCCCGGCCCAACTCCGCCGAGTCTATGGCCCACAAAGACTTCTCCACGGCCTTGCGCCCGACTGGCGCTGCCTCAGTGCTCTGCAGCACTAAGTCTGTAGTCGCCCCGCTCCTGACCGGCGACTGGGAAGGGGTACGAGACAGCCGTTCACTGACCGCTCTCCCGCGGTTCTCCAACGACTTTCCACCGGCTCGCCTCGTCCCATTGCTCGCTTTGTCCATGGCGCTTCCTGAAATACAATCCACACCACGACAACACGAACTCAGGCTAAGTTTTCCACTTACCTGAAGTTTTTAAATACTTACTGCTGGAGGAGCTCTTCCTCCCAGCCGGTCCGTTGCACCAATGCGGCAGACGTAATGACGTGTAAGCGGACTGGCTGGGCTTCTTCACGGAATCACTCACATGACTCCGAAGTAAAATATAATATTTATAAGATCTTTGGATAGATACATGGATAGGAAAGGTTGAGAGGGACATGGACAAATGCTGGTAAATGAGACTAGCTGAGGTGGGACATCTTGGCTGATGGTAGACTAGGATTCAAGGGCCTGTTTCCATGGCTCCATGATTCTAATAGGAAAGTAATAATTGTAATTGTAATTAATTTCATTAGCCAAGTATGTAAATATACAGTATGTAAACATACAAAGAATTTGATTCATACAAAAATAGCAACAAGATAGCACAATAAAAATTAAACATAAATGAAGTGGGAGCATGTGCGCATGTGCGGGGCTTTTCCTGAGTGTGCGCATGTGCAGAGTTTTCGGGCGGGAAAGGCCTGCGGAATCAGCTATGTTTTTCCAGACGTTTTGAAGTTATGTATTACAGAAATGAATTGCTTAAACCTTAAATAAAGTTTAAGTAAATTACAAGTAGTGTAAAAGTTCAACTTGCCTCACAACAATAAACTTAAACAGCCACTACATGGGCGTGAGAGAATCCCCAGTGTTTTTTCAGGGAAAGAGACCGCCAGCTCCATGATGTTCTCCCGCAGTCAGGCCAATCGAGACCTCCGCAGTGGGGGCGATCGAAGCTCCCGAGATCGAGGCGGTCGAAGCTCCTGTGGTTGGAGCTCCATTTTATTAACAAAGCTGTTGGAGGAGCTGTAGAACCGTATGATGGATTTTATGATGGATTTCTCATTGTAATTAAATGTTTCTTCCCCTTCGCCTCCTCCGCCAATGCTTTTCCCTTTTGTGGCCAGGTTTTTTAAAAAAAGGAGGAAATGCACCTGAAATTTCATTTAAATTGTGAACAGTGACATTATTTCTGATCTTGAGTAGCCCGATTTCTTTGAAGATGGAAAAATTAAAAGCCAGTATCAACCACTGTGAACATCCTATCTTTTTCATAAACACCTCATGGGAAATTCCTCTGTGCAATTGCCTTTGAGAGACTTGGTTATTGTTTTAAGTGTAGTGGTTTATAACTCCTTCCTCAATGTGGTCAGCTTCTGCAGATGACTCACCTGGCAGCTTGATTTCTTTAAACCCACACAAGCAATGTCAGTTTGGGTCATAACTGCAAGAAGATTGCAATATACAGCTCCAGACTATTTGACAAAGATATCTTCAAAAGCACTTTTAGTGATATTTACTATCATGCCTAGAAATTGGGCGTTGGCCTTATGTGCATATAAAATATAGTTTATTCACAGCACTGATGTCAAATTGGGGATCAGAACCAAAATGTGAAATTTGGAAGTCATTGTTGTGGTTTTGCCCTATTTAGAAGCTTTAAATCATGATCTGTGAATTTACACATCTTAAAGTTGCTACATCACTCATTCACTGCCCATTGGGAAGCAAGTCAGCTCTGTTGAAGTGCAATGTTCATGTTGCATTCAGTACAACAGCATCTTAAAATCTACAGCTTAAAAACTAAAAGCAGTAAGTTGTAAATATCTTAAGTTGCCTAGCGACTACCAATACTTGAAACAAGTGGAAAACTATGAAGTCAGAAGTGAGAACGGTTTCATTCCCTGATTAATTTGGTCATAACTCTACAGCTTTTGCTTGGAAATGAAGACAATCCTATTATGTTTCCATTTGAGTCATGCTTGTCATACTTTGCTTGTAATACACTTTTAGTGTTGCACAAAAGGGGGCAGTTCCATCTGCGTACCTCAGTGATTGTCATAAGTTTCGGAAGTGTGGTGGACCGTGC
The DNA here is from genome assembly GCA_035221665.1 of Okamejei kenojei. Classification (NCBI taxonomy): domain Eukaryota; kingdom Metazoa; phylum Chordata; class Chondrichthyes; order Rajiformes; family Rajidae; genus Okamejei; species Okamejei kenojei. The sequence continues at coordinate 8,388,882 of CM069149.1, read as the reverse complement.
AGGGTTGGGTTGGCATGGAGAACATCTAAGAATTGCACTCGGCATGCTCTCCCAGAATCACAGAAACCTTGCCCCACAGAAGAAGGCCATTTTGAACTAGAACCATAGCCCACTGGAGTAATTTTCAAAGTTGATGAGATATCTTCCTCTGCCACCATTGGGCAGCACAATAGCACAGCTGGTAGAGTTGCTGCCTCACAATGCCAGAGACATTGGTTCGATCATGACCTCAGATGCTGTCTTTGTGGAGTTTGCGTGTTTTCCTTGTGACTGTGTGGGATTCCTCTGGGTGCTCCGTTTTTCTCCCACATCCCAAAGATGTGTGGGTTAGTAGGTTAATTGGCAGATATTGCATAAACTCACTCATCATTTGGCAATAATGATAATTGGTGATAAAGAGGATGCTGATGATATTCATTATAGACTACCCACTACATTCAATACACCTGCTATATTACTTGTCCTTTACACTTCCAAACACAACATCATACACTTTTACCCAGAATATTCTATATAATGCCAGTGAGAAGGTGACGAGTGTCTACTTACAAAGGATGAGTAGTGGGAGGTGCTGGGAAGGTCTTGATGTTATTCTAAATCACCAATAAATATTGATGAGAAAACAATTTGTGTTTTATTTCAAGCTGAGACCTGTAACTTGCAGGCCTTTACTTGAAAAGAACAATACTCAAGGAACAATATATCATCTGCAGGCTCAGGAATTAGTGATATGGGTAATAATATGTTATATCTGAGTAGCATGAGTTTTAAATTGGCACCTTTTTTTTGTAAAATATTATTAGAAGTAAATACATATTAAGAAGGAATAACATAAAATCATAAAAGAAAAAACATATTATTCGTCACATACATTTTAATATTTTTAAAGTTTACAGTCGTTCTTATTTATACTTCTATATTTTTTATTATTTTATAACAGAAAGAAAATAATAAAGAGAAATAATAAAAAGAAATAAAATAGTAGTAGAAAATCGATAAAATGAGTGGAGTATAAAGCAAGATATTCTTCATTGGAGATATATGCGTGGTCTATTGTATATAGTTCTTCATCTTTTCCTTCATTCAGGCTTCAGTCAGGCCCTCTAACCGGACCACCTTGACCCTTTAAGTATTCAATAAATGGAGACCATATTCCATAGTCTTAGTCTTTCCAGATGAAGTGTCTCCAACATTTCTGTAATCCACATTTTGATTGTAGGGGATGTAGGACCTTTCCAAAATCTTAGTATTAGTTTTTTACCAATTATTGAACTATAACCAATAAAAATTATTTGCTGTATTGTTAGTAGATGATCCGTTTCTATTATTCCTAATATGATTAATTTTGAGTCTGGAATCAGATTTGCATTAACTACTTTCGAGATTATGTTAAAAATTTCTATCCAAAAATTAGTAATTTTTATACATTTTGTGAATGAATGTGTTAGATTAGCTTCTAAATGCTGACATTTATCACATATAGCAGAAACATTTGAAAAAATTCTGTATAATTTGGATTTCGAAAAGTGTAATCTATGTAAAACTTTAAATTGTATCAGGCATTTAATTAGCAGTGGTGTATGTGTTGTAAACTTTAGTTCCATACTTCTACACTAATTGTTTGTCCTAATTCATTTTCCCATGCTTGCCAATATATTTCCGAGTTTGGTAAATCATTTTCCAATAAAATATTATAAATATATAAATATTATTATTAATAAATATATTAATTTTTCTGTATTCGGATATTTATTTAGACATTCATCTAAAATGTCTGTCTTTCTATTTCTAAAATCGTGTGTGTTTGATTTAACATAGTCTCTAATTTGTAAATATCTAAAGTACTCTTTTGAGTGTAATCCATAATTTTGTTGTAATTCCTGAAATTAAAGGAATAAACTTTCCCTGTAGAGATCACCCATCTTATTTATTCCATAGTTCCATTTTAAAAAACCTTTATCCATCATTGATGGTTTAAAAGTGATGTTATTTGCAATGGGAAGAGCCAGTGGTATACTTTCTAATTTTAAGGTTTTCTTTAATTGTTTCCAAATACGTATGCCACTTTCTATTATTGGATTTCCTCTATAACTTTTTTAATGTATTTTAGTATTAGCAAATAAAATTGAGCTAATTTCAAAAGGCGAACAATCTTCCTTTTCCATTTTTAACCAGTTCGGTTGTTTATCTACTTCTTCCAACCAAAAATTCATATTTTTATTATTAACTGCCCAATAATAAAACATAAAATTAGGCAATGCAAAACCTCCATTCATTTTTGATTTACATAGATATTTTTTATTTATTCTATGGCTCTTATAATCCCAAATAAAGTTGGTAACTATAGAGTCCACTTTCTTATAAAACTTTTTAGGAAGATATATCGGGATCAGTTGAAACAGGTATAATAATTGCAGAAGAAAAATAATTTTTATCGCATTAATTCTACCTAGCATTGAAATAGGTAATGTTTTCCAATATAGGATATTCTTAAGTAGTTTATTCAATAGGGGTGGGAAATTAGATTTAAATAAAGAATCATATCTTTTTGTTACATGAATTCCAAGATATTTGATTTTTTCATTTGCTATCTTAAAAGGATATTGTTGTAATATATGTGAGTTATTTCCCATTATTGGCATGTTCACTTTTATTCCAATTAATTCTATATCCTGAAATCAATCCAAATTGAGTTATTAAATCTAATAAGTTAGGAATACTAATTTCCGGCTTTGTAATATAAAGTAATACATCATCTGCGTATAAAGAGATTTTATTTTCAGTTTCTTTGGTTTCATACCCATATATTTCAGGATGTAATCTGACGCTCTGTGCTAATGGTTCAATTGCCAGTGCGAACAGTAGTGGAGATAGAGGACAACCTTGTCTACAGCCACGGGATAAATTAAATTTAGTTGTTAACATTTGATTTATTAATATTCTAGCTGTTGGCTTGGTATATAGTAGCTTAACCCATGTTATAAACTTCTCTCCCAACTGAAAAGTTTCCATAACCGAAAATAAATAAGACCATTCAATCTGATCGAAAGCTTTCTCTGCGTCCAATGAAATAATTGATAAATCTTTATTAATGTTTCTTTTTGAAAATATAATATTGAATAATCTTCTCAGGTTGTTTGAGGAGTATCGTTTTGGTATAAATCCTGTTTGATCTGAATGAATTACTTTATTAATCACTGTATTTAGTCTTTGTGCTAGTATTTTGGTTAATATTTTTTGATCAGTAGTTAAAAGAGCTATGGCTCTATACGACCCTAGATCATCCAGATTTTTATCTAATTTAGGTATAAGTGTTATAATAGATTCATTTAATGTTTCTGGTAACTTTTGTTGTACATAAATGTGTTCATAAAATGTTTTCAAACGTGGAGCTATCATATCATAGAATGTTTTATAAAATTCTGATCCAATACCATCCGGTCCTGGAGTTTTACCATTTTTTTAATGACCTAATAGCTTCTTCGATTTCTTTAGTAGTTATTTCAGCGTTGAGTGATTCTCTATTTTCTGAATCCAGTCCTTTTAGATTACAATTTTTAAAAAATGTTTCTACTCCTATTCGATTTTCTGTCGTTTTGGCTGAATATAAATTTTTATAATATTGCAAAAATCTCTCATTTATATCTTTAGTTTGTACTAATAATTCCCCTTTGTCTGATTTAATCCTATGGATTAATTTTTCTCCTTCCAATTTTCGAAATTGACGAGCCAATGATTTTTGTGGTTTATCTCCGAATTCAAATTGTATTTGTTTAGTATATTGGTATAGTTTTACAACTTGGCCTGACTGTATTTTATTTAATTTATATTTCAATGCAAAGATTTTATTATGTTTTATTATGGTTGGGTTAACAGCGTTTTCTGTATCTGAGTAGCATGAGTTTTAACTTGGCACCTCTTATTTGTAACAACATCAGTAATCTAGAAATTTGATTATAACATTTTTTTTTAGGTTATAAAATCTTGGCTCCAACATGGTGGATAGCAATTTGATGATGAAGGAGATGTAACGATCACAGTGGAACAAATGTAATTAAAATATTTCATCTACTACTTTAAACCTGTTTCCTCTGAAAGCTATTGTCATATTATGTTTCATATTTCCTTACAAATTAGGCCATTCTGCGCATTGAATCTGTGCCAGCTCTCAGAGCAACCTAATCAATCGCATTTACTTCCCTGCAAACTATTGTCACTGACACGTGCATCAATTCCATCACTAATTTATACCAGAGGTAATTTAGAGTAACCAATTAATCTAATGCTGCTGCACCCGCTGAGTTTTTCCAGCTTTTTGTGTACCCTCGATTCTCCAGCATCTGCAGTTCCTTCTTTAACAATTAATCTATCAATTAGGATATACTTGGGATCTGGTAGAAAACTGGAGCAGTCAGGATGAATCCAGAGGAGATGGAGTGTAAACTCTACACAGACAGTACCCCAGGTCAGGATTGATCCCTGGCTGCTGAAGCTGGGTGGTGGCAACATTAACTGCTGCACTGCTGCAAGAAGATGGCCAAAGCAAAGACGTTTCTTCCTATAATGTCCAGCTTTCTATCTCAACCTCAGTGAGGAGCATTGTGTCTAGCTTCTGCAGTAAGGTAAGTCACAGTGACACAGCTGGTAAAACTGCTGCTTCAAAGAGCGAGAGACCACTGTTCGATTACAAGCTCAGCTGCTGTCCATGTGACGTTTGCAAGTTCTCTCTGTGACTGCATGGGTTCCCTCCAAGTGCTCTAATTTCCTCCCACATCCCAAAATTGTATGGGCTTGTTCGCCTCCATAAATTGCCAGGTGTGTAGGGCGTGAATAAGAAAGTGGGATAACGTAGAACTAGAGTGAATGGGTGATTGATGGTCAGTGGGCCTATGGGTCTTTGTTTAGTTTAGAGATAAACCCCTGTCTCACTGTGCGAGTTGGCCCACGAGTGACCCCGAGTTTTCACTCGTGGTGATCACATAGCGGGAACGTCAGAACTCGCGCGTTCAACTTGTCCACTCGTGGCGCTAACGGCAGGTACTCGGGAAACTTGTTAACTCGTGAAAAAAATCAAACATGTTTCATTTTTTCCACGAGTCAAATTAACTGTTCAAGTTAAAAATGGAAACATTTAAACTCGTTGCAGTAACGTAATGGCCCGTGCGTTTACCATAGTGTCTCGTGGGTCTATCGTGGGAACTTTTTTATAATCTGAAAGGGACTGAACCAAAGTAGTATAATATGTTATATATATTTCAATTCCAACCCCGAAGCAATTGAGAGGCGATTTCTTGGGGCCGTGTAATTTAACGTGTGTCTTTGCTTTTAAAAGTGAAGCTGTTTAATTGTTTACGCTGCGCTGTGTTTCGTGTTGGGGAGAGTGCTGCTGTACAATGCTTTCGATTTTATACTGCCCTCCCCCTTCCACAGAAAAATGCCTAAATTTGTCTTTGTGCCCGCTCTCCTGGGAGCAATCCAAACCAGGGGAACAATGAACCCTCAGAGGCTTCGCGTTCCTTGCTCCTATATATGGACCTCGCTCGCTCGCAACTGTATGAGCGCTCGATCAACCAGGCATCGGCCAACACGGAGGCCTGATTACTGAAAACAAAGTCAACTTGTACCAGACCTCATCATCTTCCTTCCGACAACCCGTAACCACGGCACCACACTTTCAACAGAAAACTTAATATTTAAAGAATATATTATGGGACATTGGATTGTCTGAAGAAGGGTCCCGAGCAGAAACGCCACATATGTGTGTGTGTGTGTGTGTGTGTGGCTGTGTGTGTGGCTGTGTGTGTGGCTGTGTGTGTGTCTGTGTGTGTGTCTGTGTGTGTGTCTGTGTGTGTGTGTGTGTGTTTGTGTGTGTGTCTGTGTGTGTGTGTGTGTTTGTGTGTGTGTATCTGTGTGTATCTGTGTGTGTGTCTGCTGTCGGGTCCCGGCGGCCGCTCAATGTCAGTCACCCGAGCTGCTTCCTTTTTTAAAATTATTTAAAATAGAGATCCATTGCAAAAAAGTATTTAAAAACATAAAACAACAAGAAATGCTTGGTTACTGGAGGATGCGCATTTTCCCATTGTAGGTCATATCAATAGATGCCGCCGCGCTGAAATAACTCAAAACCACAGGATGGAGATGTATTTTAACATTGTTGCTTTATTAAAACATACCTTCATTCACGGTTGGCTCAAGAGTAACGGGAGAGGAACTTGGTAACTCGGGAGAGGAACTTGGAACATCGCAGCAATGACATACCCGTGGGAACTCGGTTACACACTTGATCATAAACTTGAAGTCTCGTGCACAGCCACGAGTCTGTCACTCGGGGTACCTCGTGGGTCAACTCGCACAGTGAGACAGGGCCAGTTTAGAGATACAGTGTGGATACAGGCCATTCGGCCTGCCGAGACCGCACCCCAAGGCGATCCCCGCGCAGTAACACAAGCCTTCACACATGAGTGACAATTTACAGTTGTACCAAGTCTACAAACCCAAGCTAATTAACCTACAAACCTGTACATATTTGGAGTGTGGGAGGAAACCGAAGACCTCGGCGAAAACCCACGCGGTCACAGGGAGAATGTACAAACGTAGTCGGGATCGGACCCGAGTCTCTGGCGCTGTAAGGCAGCAAATCTGCCATTGCACCACCAGGCCTGTTTCCAATGTAGTATCTTCATCTCTGAATTAAACATCCTGTGACAAGAAGATGAGCTTCAAATGGATGGCCATCAAAGTCACCATGACCTAAAGGAGAAGAAGGAATGAAGAGCAACAAGGCCAGAGGAGGAGGCACAGTGAGCGCATTGAATGGAAAAACACTGAAAAATAGCATGTATACTTCATTCGGTTTATTAAACCAGCATCCAGTACTGATATCTATCTCAGACTGATTCTCTATCTCGGTGAGACAGCAACTGGTGAGGTGCAAGATAAGAAGAATTCAGATGAATAGTAGGTTTATCATAGATAATAATGGAGACTGACTTCGTTGAACTTTTAATTATATTGAAGCCATTCTTCTATGTAAAAGTAGGAATGACCAATAGGTCAGACAGCATCTCTGGAGAGAGAAACATAGTTAATTTTGGAGAGTTTGGTGCAAGAAAGATTGAACTTTACTTGGGCCACAGAAAAATTCCTTGAAAGTTGTGTATATAGGAGACAATTGAGCTCTGCTTAGAGTTGTCATTACAGCAAACCCTCAGTATCATAGATCATGGGTGGAGAATGGTGTAACCGGGTAAGGTATTATCATTGTATGTAGTAGAAATAAAGCTGGTTAATACACAAGAGGACACAAAGTGTTGGAGTAAATCAGCAGTTCAGGCAGAATCTCAGGAGAACATGGATAGGTGACGTTTTGGGTCAGGACTCTTCTTCAGACTGATTCATTCTGCTGAGTTACTCCAACACCAGTCCAGCAGACAAAGCTGTCGTTGCGGGGTCTCCGGAGAACCAGTCACCAACCTGGGACCTGCGAGCTCCCGACGATGTCGTCCACTAGGCCCGCGGCCGAGCCTCCGAGGCACCAAAGTCGGGAAATATGTTCTAAGGAGGTCTGTTTAAAAAAAAAAAGGGATTACTGTATTTTATTGCACAGACTGTTGTGTTTTCTAAAAGCTGGTAAATCATGGGAAATATATCTGACAACAACATCCTTTCCAATATCATAACTGATTTATGGTCAGATAATCAAATGGAATTATTGACCAAAGCATACTCTTAGTTCAATATATATTTCAGTAAAACTTACATTTTCAAAACTGTAAAATAGCTTTTGGTGAATTATAATTACTACTCTTTAACCAAGGACATGATCAAAAGTCAATTGATTGGAACATTCTGGCACACATTCTGCAATCAGAAAACCAAGGCCGACTAAATGTGAAAGAATGTTTCTCTACCAGTACAAGGATGTTATATTTTTTTCAATATACAACTTGTTAGATAGAGGTACTTCAGCCTGCAATTTCACTCCAGGAAACTGATAACAATTAGAAACTGGTGTTTATACTTTACGATATCATCAAAACACTTTTATCTGAATGTCGATCTGGCCATAAGCACCAGATCTCACTAGCTGATTCTGCTGGTTGTGAATCAACTGTTGGTGTTTAGCTGTTTAAACACAGAATCTGTACGTTCAGTCCATTCATGGATTCTGTGTCAGGCCTAGATGAGACCTGATCACATTTTCCTTCCACAACTTCAAGTTCAAGTTTCATTTGTTGTCACATGCACCAATTGGTACAGTGAGATTTGAATTACCATACAGCCGCACAAATAAAAAGAACACAACACACGATAGAATTTAACATGAACATCCCCACACAGCAGAATCAACGTTTCCCACTGTCAGGGAAGGCAATAAAGTTCAGTCAACTTCCTCTTTATTCACCCGCAGTCAGGTCCTTTGAGCCCTTCGCAGTCGCCACTACGGCAGCCCGATGTTCAGGCCCTCTCGCCGGGATGATAGAAGTTTCGGAACGGAGAACACGCTCAGTGACTTGGCCACTTCCCACCAGAGACCGCGACTCCCGAAGTCCACAGGCCGAGCTGAATGGAGATTCAACGCTGGTGACCCTCGGCAAAAGATCCCAGGACTCCGCGATGTTAAAGTCGGCGCCGCCCGTGGCTGGAAGCTCCGCAGACCACAGCTCCACATTATTAAAGCAGCAGGCCCAACACTCCGGAGCTCCAACACAGGCATCGCCCCGCAATGCGATGGGATTCAGAGCTGCACAGCTGCTGAAGCTCTGGCCGGACTCCGGCTGGAAAGGCCGTTCCAATCTAGATGGTAGGCTGCGAGGGGGAGTGCGAAGATGCGACTCGGAGAAATGCCGCATCCTAGATCAGGAAGTGACTGAGAAATGGTTTCCCCCTTCCCACCCCCCACATAGAAAAGACTAAGAAACCTCCAAGGTTGGATAGACTTGGATTGTTTTCTCTGGAACATTGCAGGTTGAAGGGGGACTTGATAGAACTACAGTATATAAAATGATGAGAGGCATAGATTGGGTAGACAGTCAGAACCGGTTTCCCAAGGTGGAAATGTCTGACACTAGAGGGCATAGCTTAACGTGAGAGGGGCAAAATTTTATGGGACAATTTTTTTTTTTACACTGAGAGTGGTGGGGGCCTGAAATGCACAGTCAGGAGTGGTGGTGGAAGCAGATATGATTGATGCGAAAGTGGCGTTTAAGAGGCTTTTGGATCGGCACATAGAAGTGCAGGGAATAGAGGGATAGCAGATGCAATCAGTTTAATATCGGCACAAACATTGTGGGCTGAAGTATCCATTCCTGTGCTGTACTACATTCTAAAGAACGGACTCTATTACAATATTTCATTTAAATAGATACTAAATGTATTTGCTATACAGAACATCTATTGAAGCAATTTAAAGATGCAATGTTATTAATGCTGAATTAAGAAGGAAACAGGCTTTTGGGTCAAACCAGCCGATTGCATTGGTTATTCTCCACTTGAGCAGTGGTTTCACTACACTCATCCTATTCCTATTTCCTTTTTCCATCAACTACCTATCTATGTACAACTACAAGCCTGAAGAAGTCATCGTCTACCCATTCCCACCGCAGATCTACTTCAGTTTAGTTTAGAGATACAGATTGAAACAGGCTCTTTGGCCCACCAGGTCCACGACAACCATCAATCACCCATTTACACTAGTTTTATGTTATCCTACTTTATACCTACACATTAGGAACCAATTTACCAAGGCCAATTACCCTACAGGCCCACGTGTCATTGGGATGTGGAAGGAAACCGGAGCACCCTGAGGAAACCCATGCAGTCACAGGGAGGACGTGCAAAGACATCACAGACAGCACCCGAGGTCAGGATCAAACCCAGGTCTCTGGCACCGTAAGGCAACAGCTCTACCAGCTGCCTGACCCGCTGAGTTACCCCAGCATTTTGTGTTTTGCTCAAAATTCCAGCATCACCTCTGTAACATATGTGTCCCATATCTAATATGTTGTTAACCTATTGCATGGCCTCTGGTTTAACTATGAACTTCATTGATGCTTTTAAAATCTCGCATCTGTCAGATTTAAATTAAGGTTTCCCCAGCTCTTGCTTGTCACACCTTTATTTGAACTCTGACCGCTGGAAGGTTCAGTCTGGGCTCTGGCTAACTAGTTCAGAAATATAACCACACTCTACCACATCATAGTGGATGCTCACTGATGGTGCAAATCGCTGAATGCATTTAGACTTGGTTCATTGTTTCAATTGTTTATTTATTATCACGTATACCAAGATACTTCTTTGCATACAATTCAGCAAGGCTATCACCATGTAGAAGAACAACCCCCCAGTCAGTACAGAATGCACAGAACGGCCCACTGAGTCCGTATGCAAGAGGTGCATTTCACAGACCCTGCGGAAGTTGGCCACAAAGGCCTGTTGCAGCCGTGACCTGCATTCGGTCATCCCGCAAGCCATCGTCACTCTATTTAAATTTGTTTATAGGCATATGCAATGGTGCTTTATTACAATGGTACAATGCTTCTTTATTTCTCACATGTGCATCTGCACTCTGATATTGTTTTTGCCTATTTACACATGCAGGCGCCGCCATGTTTGGGCGACATTCACCAGGGTGTCGTGAAGTGGCAGAATAGGCAGAGTCATCGGTGGCAGCCCGTGGGTGGCCAGAGTGCAGGTACGGGTCTGCAGTGGTGGCGGCAGCAGCGGCAGACACTGCCTGGAAGCGGCCGAGGAAGGTGTATGTGCCAACGATCGTGGCAGAGGGTTTGGCCTGGAAGCAGTGTGAGGTGGAGGAGGCATGGGGCAGCCAGGACTGCAAGCAGATAGGGAAAATGGTGTGAGGTGCGGATGCCATGGACAGATGTTGGAGGCCCGTCCACTATTGCCGAAGTCCATTATAAAGAGGCCTGTTGAAACGAGGGTTTACTGTATATGTTCTGATTTTCTCAACTTATCATTCCCCACTCTTGTATCATAATCTTCTCCTTGTGCCTCTTCACTTTCAGATATGCAAAAGCTGCAAATTGGATGGATAGTAGAAAAACTGTATGAAGTTGGTGTTGGTGAAGACACATAAAGCAATTTGGTATCCAGGGCAGCATGGTTGTGTGGCGGTAGAGTTGCTGCCTTACCGTGCCAGAGAAATTGTTTCAATCCTGTCTAAGGGTGCTGTCTGTGTGGAGTTTGTACTTTCTTCCCGTGACTGTGTGGGTTTTCCCCAGGATCACTGTTTTTCTTCCACAGTTCAAAGACGCGCAGATTTGTAGGGTAATTGGCTTTGGAAAAGATTGTATATTGTCTCCAGTGTGTAGGATAGTGCTAGTGTACGGGGATCGCTGGTTGGTGCAGACTCGGGGTGGGGACGAAGGGGCAGTTTCCGCGCTGTATCTCTAAACTAAACTAAAAAAACAAAAAACTCTTCATTAATAAATGTGCTTATAAATATTGAATCGGAGCCATGATTGGATAAATACGTCTGGTTATGTGAAACTTTGATTATTGAGTGCATTTCTGGTAACTGCACAATAATGGGCCTGTCCCACTGTACGAGCTAATTCAAGAGTTCTCCCGAGTTTCCCCTGATTTGAATTCGGAGAATTACGGTAATAACCGCTTGTAGGTACTCGGGGCTCTCATGGACATTTTTCAACAAGTTGAAAAATCTTCGAGTCTTCACGAGCCTACCGCGTTTCCCGAGTACTTCCCGTTAGTGTTACGAGCTGCTAAGAGACGTCCCGAGCTCCGACGTACCCACTACGTACATTCTACGTACGTACCATGAGTTTGATTTTTTTTTTAACTCGGGAGAGCTCTTGAATTACCTCGTACAGTGGGGCAGGCCCTTAAGAAGGATGCGATTAAGATGGAGAAGACAGAAATAATTTACAAGGATTCGAGAGTTTAAATTATCAGGAGAGTTTGGATTGTTTAGGTTTATTTTATCTAGACTGAAAAGAAAACTGGGAGATGACACAAAAGTAGTTATATAAAATTATGAGAGGCATAGACATGGGAGATAGCTAGTAAACTAAAAAGCATGGTTTTAAGGTGAGAGGGAGGCGATTTAAAGGGTTTTCTAGGGGTATAATTTTCACGTGAAGTGCACTGATATCTGAAGTGAGTTGACAAAGGAGGTGGTGGAGATATAGGCGGTGATGTGCATCTACTGTTGAAATCAAACCACATGTGCCTCACTGAATTTCCACAGTGGTGGGAGGTGGCAGATTGGTCAGTGGTGTGAAATGACCTGAAATTATAGTTGGTGTGTCTCATTTTCCGATAAATGCTTCACGTCCTCTCTAAAACTATTACTTTGCGCCTTTTACCTTGTTCAAGAGAGAGTTACATTTAGCTCTTAGGGCTAAGGGAATCAAGGGATATGGGGAAAAAGCTGGACCGGGGTACTGATTTTGGATGATCAGCCATGATCACTGATGCAATTATAAAGAAAGCACATCAGCGCCTCTACTTCCTGAGAAGATTACGGAGAGTCGGTATGTCAAGGAGGACTCTCTCGAACTTCTACAGGTGCACAGTAGAGAGCTTGCTGACCGGTTGTATCGTGGCTTGGTTCGGCAACTTGAGCGCCCAGGAGCGGAAAAGTCTGCAAAAAGTTATAAACACTGCCCAGTCCATCATCGGCTCTGACCTTCCTTCCATCGAGGGGATCTATTGCAGTCGCTGCCTCAAAAAGGCTGACAGCATCATCAAGGGTCCACACCATCTTGGCCATTCACTCATCTCCCTGCTGCCTTCAGGTAGAAGGAACAGGAGCCTGAAATTTGCAACATCCAGGTTCAGGAATATCTGCTTCCCCACAGCCACCAGGCTATTAAACTCAACTCAAACAAAACTCTGAACATTAATAGCCCATTGCACTTTATCTGCTTATTTATGCATGTATGTCCTACATGTATGTATTATCCTATCTGGGACACATGACAATAAACTCTCTTGAATCATGATCATATTGAATGGAGGTGTTGGCTCAAGGGGCCAAATGGCATACTCCTGCACCTATTTTCTATGTTTCTTTTAGACATCCCCACCTCATGGATAGGATACTTAAGAGCCTGTCCAACATTGCGATTTTATGGGCGATGACGGGTGTCAGTGACTGTCGCCCGATGTCGCCCAAAAACTGTCAAGTAGTACGACACAGCCGCGTCACAGCCGCGTCAAGGTATGGCACTCCGCGTCACCATGCGCACCAATTTCCACGCGTCACCGTAGGACAGGCACGCATCACCATAGGACAGCATACGACAGCATAGAACAGTACCTGTGACGTCACAGCCACCAGGCCACGTCGATGTACGTCCACCCGCGACACGACAGGTTGCGTCATCTGGGGCAACATCGCCACGCATTAGGGATGCATCATTGTCGCATGGTGACGAGCGATGATGCACAATAAATTAGCATAGGCAATGACCGTGCATCACCATGCGTCACCACGTGTCACCCATACGTCAACATGCGAAAGCGCGCACGACAAGATAAGACACACAGATGTCGTGAGAGGATTTTGAACATTCCAAAATCCTGGGGCGGCAGGGAGACACCGCGCGTCATTACATGCGTCACGACGCGACAACCTCTTTTCAGGCTGTCGCCTAAAATGTCGCCCAAGCCCTTTATATCTATCATATATGTAACTCCCTCTTGATTTAATATGCCTCTACCAGGCCACCTCTCAGCTTTAGGAAGGAGATGGGGAGGAATTTCTTTGGTCAGAGAGTGGCAAATCGTGGAATTCATTGCCACTGACGGTTGTGGAGGCCAAGTCAATGGATATTTTTAAGGCAGTAATAGATAGATTATTGAATAGTACGGGTGTCAGGGGTTATGGGGAGGGCAGGCGAATGGGGTTCAGAGTGAAAGATAAATCAGCCATGATCGAATGACGGAGTAGACTTGACGGGCTGAATGGCCAAATTCTGCTCCTATCACTTAAGATCTTATGAACTTCTTCTGCTCCATGGGTAAACAATACTCAACCTGTAAAGTATTTTGTTATAACCAAATCCACCAATCTGGGCAACATCCTAGTGGACCTCCTCTGCATTCTCTCCATCTTTGTAAGAATAAATTCAAGGGGATATAAATATAAATGTTTGAACTAATCTGGACACCATATTGACAAAATTATTTTCTCAAGATAAGAATGGGATTCAAAGCCGCTCATACAAAGCACAATGGAGATACAAGATACAAGAGATACAAGGAACTGCAATCCTGAGCAAATCACAAACTGCTAGAGGAACTCAGCAGGTCACGCAGTATCTGTGGAGGGAATGGACAGGTAATGGTTTGGCTCGGGACCCCTCTTCAGTCTGATTGTAATTGGGGGAGAAAGCTGAAAAGGAGAGATGGGGGCAAGACAAAGGTGGATACAAATGAGGGGAATTTGTAAGTGGATGGAGTAAGTGACTATGACTTATGCCCCTGACCCACTTAGGAAACCTGAACGGAAACCTCTGGAGACTTGGCGCCCCACCCAAGGTTTCTGTGCGGTTCCCGGAGGTTTTTGTCAGTCTCCCTAATGGTCGAAAGTGGTTTCTGTTTTAAAAATCGGTAATCTTTTAGTCGAAGCCGGTTGCGATGCTAGTTGAAGGTGGTTGCCGGAGGTTGCAGGTAGTGGAAGGTAAGACTGTTTTTTTTTCACCCAGTTTTATTCCACCAGAGAGGTCTTATCTTCCATTACCTGCAACCTCCGGCAACCACCTTCAACCAGCATCGCAACCGGCTTCGACTAAAATCTATTTTTAGTCGCGGCCGGTTTTGAATGTTTTGAAATAATCGCCGGAACATAGAAGAAGCGGAAACCACTTCCGACCCATTAGGGAGACTGACAAAAACCTCCGGGAACCTCCGGGAACCGCACGGAAACCTCGGGTGGGGTGCAAAGGCTCCAGAGGTTTCCGTTCAGGTTTCCTAAGTGGGACAGGGGCATAAGGGGGACCCAGCGGGTGGGGATAGGAGTGGGGGGCCGACAAAGAAGGGGTGAGTACATTTTGTAACTTTGTCAGCGCCTTTGTGGTGACTCTTGTGTACTTTGTACGCAAAAACTGTACAAATGACAATAAAGTATTATCATCATCAACGGCTAGAGGTGAAAAAGAGACAGACGGGTGCCAGATAAAGGGAGGAGAGGAGAAATGTAAAACCAGAGGGAGGGATAGCGATGGAAGAGGGCAGGAGAGGGGGGGGGGGAAGGGAATTGAGGGACTTGGGCAGGGGACGGAGGAGGGGAAAGGACCAGGGTGACTGCATGGCGGGAAGATAGCAGGAGAAATGGTTGCGCACCGGGTGGGAGAGAGCACACTGTAAAACAAGAGGGCATAGGGGGTGGGTATTGCTTAAAATGAGAGAAATCAATGTTCATAACATAACAGTGGGTTGTAATGGATTCGCGGCCCAGCATCTTGATCTCTCAGACAGCTGTCAGTAGTTTTAAATGACGATGCTAAATCCCCCCCCCCCCCGGCTCTTCTAGAAGGCAACGCTCCCCTCTACGCCAACATGGCACGTTGGCACAGTTGGCACACTGGTGTTAGCACTGCTGCCTCTCAGCTCCAAGAACCCAGGTTTGATCTTGACCCCAAGTGTGGCTTGTGTGAGGTTTGCACATTTTTCCCATGCCTGAGATTCCCTGCTTTCCATCCACTTCCCAATGATTTGTTAGGTTAATTTGGCCCCTGTAAATTATCGCAGGTGTACGTGGATTGTAAGAGATTTGGGATGGATGGGCATGAGAGAGAAAGTAAACGTCTTTTAAAAAAACTGTAGATTTCTCTGAGAATTGGCAAAGACTCAATGGACCATACGGTTCTCCCTCTGTGACAAGAGAGAGATTAACTCTGACCCCTCCACTCACCATCCCACACCAGGTTGAGCCCCTGCCTTGGAATAAGTTGGTTTTGTTTGCCCACTATGCAAAAAAGGACCTGGTAAGTTGCTGGATTTACATTTTGTTTTTGTTTTTAGAGATACATTGCGGAAACTGGCCCTTCAGTCCACAAAGTCCGTGCCGACCAGAGATCCATGCACACCAACAATACACACAATAGGGACAATTTGCAATTTTACCAAAGTCAATTGACCTATAAACCTCCATCTTTGGAGTGCGGGAGGAAATCGGAGCAGCCAGAGAAAACCCACGCAGGTCACAGGGAGAACATACAAACTCCATACAGACACCACCTTCAGTCGGGATTGGACCCGGGTCCCTGGCGCTGTAACTCTACCGCTATGCCACTGTTTCCCGCTGTATGATACTATAGCAACCTTTTTTAATGAAATGCGGGAGTGCTATTTCAGAAAACTGTCCCCGTCAACAATAACATAAAGTGACTTTGTAGTTCGGAAACTCTTGTAGAGAAAATAGTCAAATTAACACTTGGTTTTGATTTTGTTTTGATGCTGACTTATACTAGTTTCATGGGTAGGAAATATAACACTCTGGCTGTTGCAAAAACATTATCTTTGCGATAACATCAAGTTTGGCAGCAACGAAGGCACCATAATGACTCATTAGTTCAGGCATAAGATCAGACAGAGTATATATAAACTGGCGTGCAGGAAAGAACTGCAGATGCTGATTTAAATTGAAGGTAGACACAAAATGCTGGAATAACTCAGCAGGGCAGACAGCATTTCTGGAGAGAAGGAATGGGTGATGTTTCGGGTCTGAAGAAGGGTCTCGACCCGAAACATCACCCATTCCTTCTCTCCAGAGATGGAATGGGTGGGCAAGGGCTGATTAGGGACAGTCAGCATGGTTTTGTACGTGGGAGGTCGTGTCTCACAAGTCTGATTGATTTTTTTGAAGACGTGAGCAAAAAGGTTGATGAAGGCAGAGCTGTTCGACAAGGTGCCGCATGGTAGGCTGCTCTGGAAGGTTAGATCTCATGGAATCCAAGGAGAGCTAGCTGAATGGATAGCAAATTGGCTCCATGGATGGATGGAAGCAGAGGATGATGGTTGAATGTTGCTTCTCAGAATTGCGGCCTGTAACTAGTGGTGTGCCGTAGGGTTCGGTAGTGGCCATTACTCTTTGTCATCTACATCAATGATTTGGATGAGAACATACAGGGCAAGATTAACAAATGTGCTGATGATACATTAGCTATTGGTTTTGCAGATAGTGAAGATGGTTGTGAACAATTGCAGCAGGATCTGGATCGCTTGGCCAGGTGGGCAGAGGAATGGTTGATGGAATTTAATACAGCGAAGTGTGAGGTGTTGCATTTGGGATGTCGAACAAGGGCAGGACCTACACAGTAAATGGTAGGCCTCTGGGTAGTATTGTAGAGCAGAGGGATCTAGGAGTTCAGGTGCATGGGAATCCAAGGGGTAACTTTTTCACACAGAGGGTGGTGGATGTACAGAACAAGCTGCCAGAGGAGGTAGTTGAGGCTGGGACTATATTAAGAAATATTTGGACAAGTACATGGATAGGACAGGTTTGGAGGGTTATGGACCAAGCGTAGGCAAGTGGGACTAGCGTAACTGGGACAATGTTGGCCGGTGTGGGAGAGTTGGGCCGAAGGGCCTGTTTCCACACTGTATTAATCTATGACTCTATGACTCTATGAGCGCTGGAATATGCACGTCTGAACATCACAGCATTAGATAGAAAGGATATCCTGGGTGACCTGTGTACAGAATTTACGAATAAGAGGAGGTGCAAATACTTTGCTGGGGTTATACTTTTAGCCTTCCAACAGTCAGCAGGAATTAAGAGGAGCTAATATGTAAGCAAGTCACAGAAAGGTGTAAAAGCTATTAGGGGAGCCAGTACCAGGACCACAGTTTAAGAATAAGGGATAAGCCATTTAGAACGGAGATGAGGAAACACCTTTTCACACAGTTGTGAGTCTGTGGAATTCTCTGCATCAGAAGGCAGTGGAGGCTGGTTCTCTGGATACTTTCAAGAGAGAGCTAGATAGGGCTCTTAAAGATAGCGGAGTCAGGGGATATGGGGAGAAGGCAGGAACGGGTACTGATTGTGGATGACCAGCCATGATCACATTGAATGGCGGTGCTGGCTCGAAGGGCCGAATGGCCTACTCCTGCACCTATTGTCTATTAGTTGTAGTAATGAGAGATCGCATATTTCCCAAAACCCACTGAGCTGTCTCAGAGCAAGCAGTTTAGATAGGGCAGACTTTGTTTAGTGTGTCTAAGATAGTTTGCTAAGGTAATATATAGATAGGCATACCAGAGAAAGGGCTACACTTGATCTTAGCTTAGGAAATGAAATCAGGGAGGTGGTAGAAGAGGCAGGTAGCAAACATCATAATCATATTTTATTAGCCAAGCATGTTTTGCAACATACGATGGAATTTCATTTGCCATACAGTCATACCAATAAAAAGCAACAGAACACACAAAATACATTTTAACATAAACATCTACCACAGTGACTCCTCCGCATTGCTCAACGTGATGGAAGGCGAAATAAAGGCGACAAACATGTTGGAAAGAATGTGACCATACTTCTAATAGAGTAATAAATTCATGGAATCATTGAGTCATGGAGCATAGAAATAGGCCATTCAACCTAACTCCTCCATTCCAACCAAAATGCCCATCCACGCTAGTTCCACCTGCCCACGTTTTGCCCAAATCCCTCTAAAACTTTCTTATCCAATGCCTGTCCAAATGTCTTTTAAATATTGATATTGTACCAGTTTCAATTACCTCCTCCGACAGCTCGTTCCATATACCCACTGCCCTCTGAATGAAATGTTTGCAATCGGGCTGAATTAAATCTTTCCACTCTCACATTAAACCTATGTCCCCTGGTTCTTGACTCCCCTACTTCAGAAAATTAGATTAGCTCAGATGGACATCTTGGCCAGGATGGATAGGGTGGGTCCAAGGGCTTGTTTTCATGTAGACATAAGTAACTGCAGATGCTGGTTTACCAAAAAAAGTCACAAAGTGCTGGAATAACATAATGGGTCAAGCTGCATCTCTGGAGATATCATCCCCTGAAAAGATTCTGTGCATTCACTCTATTTATTCCCCTCATGATTTTAATACACCTCCATTAGATCTCTCCTCAGCCTCCAGTGCTCCAAGGAATAAAGTCCCAGCTTGTCCAACCTCTCCCTCTAGCTCAGACCCTTGAGTCCTGGCAGCATCCACGTAAACCTCTGCACTCTTTCCAGCTTCTGTAAGTTTGAAGGTAGTTATGGAAAGGGATAAAGTTAGTTCTCAAAGTTAAAGTCCTAAATTTGAGGGATTTTGATTGCTTTCACTCGCACCAGAGAAGCTATTTTGATGTGTAAGTAGATTGAGTGCTGATGCTTGTGGGTAAAATAGCAGAGAATCTTTTAAAAGGAAGTTAGCTGGTGTTCAGAGCCGACATATTATCTGAATGGTGGCCAATTAGGAAAAGGGGAGATGCAACGAGACCTGGGTGTCATGGTACACCAGTCATTGAAAGTAGGCGTGCAGGTGCAGCAGGCAGTGAAGAAAGAAGCTACACCTGGAGTATTGCGCACAGTTTTGGTCTCCTAATCTGAGGAAAGACATTCTTGCCATAGAGGGAGTACAGAGAAGGTTCACCAGACTGATTCCTGGGATGGCAGGACTTCCATATGAAGAAAGACTGGATAGACTCGGCTTGTACTCGCTGGAATTTAGAAGATTGAGGGGGGATCTTATAGAGACTTACAAAATTCTTAAGGGGTTGGACATGCTAGATGCAGGAAGATTGTTCCCGATGTTGGGGAAGTCCAGGACAAGGGGTCACAGTTTAAGGATAAGGGGGAAGTCTTTTAGGACCGAGATGAGAAAATCATTTTTCACACAGAGAGTGGTGAATCTGTGGAATTCTCTGCCACAGAAGGTAGTTGACCATATTTAAGAGGCCTGTCTATATCGAAACAGGCCCTTGGGGCCCAATTTATCCAACCTGACCAAGATGTCCATCTGAGCTAGTCTCATTTTCTTGAATTTGGCCCATATCGCTCTAAACCTTTCCCATCTGTGTATATGTCCAAATGCTTTTTAAATGTCGTTATTGTACACACCTCTACTGGTTCCTCCATATGAACAGGACCGTTCATTGCATATACCCACCACTGTCTGTGTAAAAACATTTTCCATGAGGCTTCTTTTAAATCTTTCTCCTCTCACTTTAATCTATGCCCCTAGTTTTAGGCTCCCCTGCCTTGGAAAGAGACTGCAACCACCGACCTTACTTATTTATGCCCCTCATGATGTTATAAACTTTTCCAAAGTTACCCATCAATCTCCGGTAAAGAGCCAATCCTTGTGTCAACCTCTCCAGTCCTGGTAACATCCTTCTGAATCTTTCCAACAACTTTTCCAGCTTAGTAACATCCTTTCTATCACTGGACACCCACAATATTCCAAGTATGGTCTCACTCACATTTTGTACAGTTGTAACAAGATAATATAATAATAATAATAATAATAATAATAATAATAATAATAATAATAATAAAATTATTTGTATAGCACATTTAAAAACAACTCATGTTGACCAAAGTGCTTCACATCAGTGCAGGTACTAATTTGATACATACAACGGTAGACAGACCTAACAATACATACATAAACTGTTTACAGCGCCCCGTCAGAGGGGCTCAAAAACGTTAGGGAGTAGAAATAGGTTTTGAGCCTCGATTTAAAGGTGTCGATGGAGGGGGCAGTTCTGATGAGGAGAGGGATGCTGTTCCACAGTCTAGGTGCTGCAACCGCAAAAGCGCGGTCACCCCTGAGCTTAAACCTAGACCGCGGGATAGTCAGTAGCCCCAAGTCGGCCTGACCTGAGGGACCTGGAGGTAGAAGATGTCCCAGCACCTGTACTCAGTGCCTTGACTGATGAACAAGAATGTGCCAAATGCCTTCTCCACCACCTCGTTTACCTGTTTTACCACTTTCAGGCTATCACGTGCTTGCACACCCCAGTCTCTCAATTCTACAACAGTCTCCAGGATTCCATCATTTACTAAGTGAGTCCTGAACTGGTTTAACCCATCCAAATTAAATTTAATCTGCAATTCCTTGACCTACTTTCCCAGCTGTTCTAGATCCTATGGTAATCTTAGAAAACCTTCTTCACACTCCTCTACACTGCCAATTTTGGGGTTACCTGCAAACGTTCTCATCCAAATCGTTAATATAAATGACAAACATCAGTGCACCCAAACCAATCCCCGCAGCAAGCCACTGATCACAGGGCTTCTGTCCGATTCACTTGGAGCATTGTACGCAGTTATGGTCACCAGACTATAGGAAGGATGTGACAGGCATTAACAGGTCGAAATGGCGATCAAAAAGGCTTTTGGCATATTGCCCTTCACCAGACAGAGCATTGAGCATATATGTTGGGAGGTCATGTTGCAGTTATATAAGATGTTGCGAAGGTCGCATTTAGGGTATTGTGTTCAGTTTTGGTCACCATGTTATAGGAAAGATGTCAAGCTGGAAAGGGTGCAGAGATTTATGAGGATGTTGCCAGGACTTGAGGGTCTGGGCTACAGGGAGTAGTTAAGCAGGTTAGGACTCTATTCCTTGCAGTGCAGGAGGATAAGTTGTGATCCTATTGAGGTGTGCAAAATCATGAGAGGAATAGATCGGGTAGACGCTCAGAATCTCTTGCCCAGAGTTGAGGCAGGTACTATCGCAATGTTTAAGAGACATTTAGACAGGCACATGGATAAGACATGTTATGGTCTCCAACTTTGAGGAAGGACATTCTTGCTATTGAGAGAGTACAGCGTAGGTTAGGTTCGGGACGAGGTTGGAGCAATTACCGGGATAGGTGGGGACTGTGGCATATGTTGAAAGAATGGAGCAACTTGTATACGCTCCGGGAATTTAAGGAGCTGAGAGGCAATCTCCAGCTAGCTTGAAATGTCCAGCTCCAAGATGCTTTAAGGGATTGCGGCCCGACAGCTCCAGCTAGACTGGCAGGCTAACAGTTTCCCGATGTTGGGGAAGTCCAGAACCAGGGGCCACAGACTTTTTAAGAATAAGGGGCCTTAGGCCACTTACAGGCTTCGAACGGGGGAGAAATGGTGCGGGGGAGAGAGAAGAACCTTTCACAGTGAGGGAGGCTCTGTAGTAGAGAATTTCGTTCGATCTGCGAATGACAAGTAAATAAAATCTTTTTGATCTTTTTTTGACTCAGAAGGCAGTGGAGGCCGATTCTCTGGATGCTTTCAAGAGAGAGTTAGATAGAGCTCTTAAAGATAGTGGAGTCAAGGGATATGGGGAGACGGCAGGAACGGCGTACTGATTGTGGATGGTGGTGCTGGCTCGTAGGGCCAAATGGCCTACTCCTGCACCTCTTGTCTATTGTCTATTGTTTCCGGGTTTAGAGGGATATGAGCAAAATACAAGCAGGTGAGCTTAGTGGAGATGGGACATTTTGGTTGGTGTGGGCAAGTTGGGCCAAAGGGCCTGTTTCGACACTGTAAGACTCTATAATGTCATGATTGTGCTGGGAAGAGCGCAGCGGTGATTCCTCAGGATATTGCCTGGATCAAATAACTTAAGTAATGAGGAGAGATTGGATAGGGTGGTTTTATTATCTTTGGAGCAAAGGAGTTGAGGGTAACCTGAGATTATGAGATGCATAGTTTAGTTTAGAGATACACCATGGAAACAGGCCCGTCAACCCACTGAGTCTACGCCAACCATCAATCAACAATGCCTACTAATTCTATATTACTCCACATTTTCATCCACTCCCTACACATTAGGGGCAATATACAGAGTCTAATTAACCTACAAATCCACACATCTATGGAATTTGGGAGGAAACCGGATCACCCGGAGGAAACCAATGCAGCCACAGGGAGAATAAGGTCATAAGGTCACAAGTGATAGGAGCAGAATTAGGCCATTCGGCCCATCACGTCTACTTGGCCATTCAATCATGGCTGATCTAACTCTCACTCCAAACCCCATTCTCCTGCCTTCTCCCCATAACCCCTGACACCCATGTTAATCAAGAATCTATCTATTTTGGCGAGACAGGCAGGTTGAGTAAATCGATTTTTATTGTTGAGCAACAAACAAGGAAAAGTCCTCAGAAACTGCGTGCTGCGTGCTGGGTCAGCCAACGGTATAATAGCTCCTGCTACCGACTGAGGAGAAAAGCCTGCGAACTCACAACCGCGGTCACGCCAACCAATAACAGCACCCAGGGTCAGGATCAAACCTATGTCTCTGGTGCAGTGAGACAGCAGCTCTGCCAGCTGCGCCACAGCACATGGGTACATAGGCAATATCTTTTTTTCCATGGTTGAGATATCAAAAGCAAAAGGGCATAGGTTTAAGGTGAGAGGATGGATTTGAAGGGTCAGTTTTGTTTGACACAAAGAGAGAATTGTTGACATCTGGAACTTGCCTCCAGAAGAAGTGGTGGAATCAAATACAATTATTGGCTAAGACTTATTTCAACATACATTTAACTAGGTATGGCAGAGAAGGATACAGCCCTAATGCAGGAAAATGGGCTTGAAGTAGATGGAGAAGGTAGATAGAAGTTCCTGTGCTGTGTGACTCCACGAGTAAATGATCCTAATTGCCTTGCAAGATGCGAGGTCACTGAATATCTCAAGTGAAGCTAGACATTCAGTAATGTCAGGAGTGTCCCTCTCAGCATAGGTTCAGAAGGCTACGGCAGGAGATAGCAACAGAGGTTAATGCAAGGAATGTAGCCCCAGAGAACTGCGTGCAAAGAAGGGAAAGGTTTAATGGTCTTAGATAGGGAACATTCCAAAGTGAGCGCACTGTCAAACCAATGTTGTACTTTGAGAGATGAGAAAATGTTTGTGTCCCCGCGTGCTACAGTGAGTGCTTGCATCATGGACACCATATTAATAATGCTCGAGGCTTCATACCACCTAACATACTTTTAAATCTATTTTCAGCTATCTATATTTTGATAGGACCATCAATTTTGCTTTGAAGGTGAATCCATTTTGTATGATCTTTCCTGTTGAGCCACTTGTGCTGCTCCATTCATGAAGTTCATTCACAAAGACTTTTGTTTTGTTAAATATGTTGGTATCAGTATTGGTTTATTTTGTCATGTTTAGAGAAAAACCTTGCATGTAACCAGACAAATCATACTACACATGAGGGTGAGGCAGCATCTATGGAGCGAAGGAAATTTGTAACGTTTCAGGTCGAAACCCTTCTTCAGTCTGAAGAAGGGTTTCGACCCGAAACCTTGCCTATTTCCTTCGCTCCATAGATGCTGCCTCACCCGCTGAGTTTCTCCAGCTTTTTTGTCTACCTTCGATTTTCCAGCATCTGCACTTCCTTCTTGAACATACTATACATGAGTATGATCAAACCATGCACAAGTAGAACAGAGAGTACAAAGAGAAAAATGCCAGAGTTTGGAATAGAGTGTTACAATGTTCTAGTGTTACAATGACAGAGAAATGACAGAAAAAATCTAGTGCAAATGCCTCATTGAGTTAGGTTGGGAGATCAGGAACACACCCTTAGCTTATGAAAGGACTGTTCAGTTGTCAGATAGCAGCAGGGAAGCAGTTGTTCCTGAATCTGGTGGCATTTGCTTTCAAGCTTTTATATCCTCTGCCCGACAGGAGAGGGGAGAAGAGGGAATGACTGGGGTGTAAATGGTCCTTGGGAATATTGGCTGCTTTCCCGAGACTGTTTGTGTGATGGACTGAGCTGCATCCCCAACATTTTGCAATTTCTTTTGGCATTGGGAAGAGTTTTTTCCAAGCCAGGTGGTGATGCATGTTTTCTACAATGCATCTTTAAAAGTTGGTAAGAGCTTTTCAAGAAGTAAAGGAGTTGGTGTGCTTTTGTGGCTATAGCTTCAATGTGGTTTGTCCAGGACAAATTGTTGGTCATATTTACACTAATAAACTTAAAGCTCTCAACCATCTCTGCTTCTGATGCTAATTGGGGTGTGTACACCATTTTGTTTACTGAAGGCAATGTCTTCAGTGATCCTGGTATGCTATCTTTATAAGGAAACTAATTTCTCTATTTTTGCAGTTGATAATTTCTATATGTCCACATTTGACAAATTCCTTTCCACGTAATACCTATAAAGTTAAAAGTTTTAAGCTAGAACTAGGCTTAATAAATCTTTGTTTCACAATCAGTTCATATTTGCACTTTAGGAATTCCTCAAACTTTTAAGTGATATTCATAGATGCTTTAGCATGACAAAAAGTCATTCATGGTTTAGTATCGGGAACTCGTGGGGGCGCCGTCGAGTATGGCTGCCATGCCAGCAGCTGGTAGTCCTTTCACCCTTTATTTTTTATTTTTAGTGAGTTAATAGTGTTTGTTTTGGAGGTCTTCTAGTCTTTTTATGTGGGGGGCGGGGGGGAAGGGGCAAATTATTTTTCTCAGTCCCTACCTGGTCGGAGATGAGGCTTTTCTACGAGCCGCATTTTCGCCCCTACCTCGCGGCCTACCAACAGACCGGAGCGGCGTTTTCCTGCCAGGACGGGTCCAGAACGTCAGCCTCAGCGGCGGCGCAGCATTGAGGCACCATCACTGAGCGGGCGATGCCTTACCCGGATCGCCGTGCGGTGGGCTCCGGAGTGCTGTGACCTCCGACTCCAACATCGCGGAGCTGCGGTCTGTGGAGCTTCAGGCCGCGGGCGGCGCTGAACTTTGAACACCGCGGAGCCTGGGATCTCTCGCCGAGATCACCAGTGTTGGAGCTCCGACCTGCGCGGCCCGTGGACTACGGGAGCCACGGTCTCCGGCGAGGAATCGGCCGTTCCAGACACTCCGAGCCGCTGAGAGTGTTCTTCTGACGCCGGAGCTTCATCATTCGGCGAGATGGCCTGAAGCATCGGGCTGCCGTAGCGGCGACTGCGGAGGCCTCAATAGGCCCGACTACGGGTGAACAGGGGATGGAACTGGACTTTGCAGCCTCCCCTCACAGTGGGAACCATTGTGGGGGGTGTTTTTATTTTTAATGTTAAATTATTTAAAGTGTCTTATCTTTATTCGTGTGCTGCAATGGCAAGTCAAATTTCACTACACCAATTGGTGTATGTGATAATAAATGTCCCTTGTATCCTCTGTAGTATTATATTGAGCTGCATGCTGCCTTTTTTACAAAGTGGTTTGATGCACATGGATTTTCAGGTTAGTGCCAATTTGTTAGATTGAATGCCTAAATGTGACTGACTTTATTTGACTGTTTAAAACCAAGAGAAAAGGATTTGAGGAACCAAGGAACCATAGAACCATGGAGGCATAGAACCATCAGGGGGCCAAAAGGAATCCATTTGGCCCGTTGAATCTGTCCCAGCATCTAGCAGATCAAGCACATCAGCTCTTTTTCATCACTCTAGAGGACCCTCAGGTTTGCTTTAATCCTCAAAATATCTTCCTAAAGTTATTGTAATTTGATCTAAGAAGAAAAAGTTTGAAATAGTCATGCCACAGTGTCTCTTGGAGAGGGGACAAGCTCGCAGAGAAGAATAATGGACGCAATGGATGTTATTGGTTGCAGACTGTGGTAGCTCGAGTAATAATCGGATTTAGTTTAGTTGAGTTTGCTTTATTGTCATGTGTACTGAGGTACAGGGAAAAGCTTTTATTACATGCTAACCTGTCAACAGAAGAACAATACATGATTACAATCGAGCCGTCCACAGTGTAGAGATGCATGATAAAGGGAATAATGTGAATACAGTTTAGTGCAAAATAAAGTCCAGTAAAGTCCGATTAAAGATAGTCTGAATGAATGAATGAATAAGTTTATTGGCCAAGTATATTCACATACAAGGAATTTGCCTTGGTGCTCAGCCCGCAAGTGACAACATGACATAAAGTGACCGTTAGGAGTGACACATAAAACATTAAACATTAATAATAAAACATTATCGATTAAACATGTGAATATCTCACAGTCTCAAATGATGTAGACAGTAGCTCAGGACTGTTCTCTAATTGGTGGGATGGTTGAGTTGCCTGGTAGTTCAACAGCTAGGAAGAAACTGTCCCAGAATCTGGAGGTGTGCGTTTCCACATTTCTATACCTCTTGCCTGTTGGAAGAGGGGAGAAGATGGAGTAGCTGGGGTGTGACTTGTCCTTGATTAAGCTGGTGGCATGCCAAGGCAGCACGAGGTAGAAACCACAGGAGTTTGGATAGACTATGAACATATGCCAAGAAATCAAATTATAAAGAGGAATAGTTTAAAATCTCAGTTGTATTTCATGTTGAGGTGTGAAAGAACCATCAAACGCTGTTTAGTGTTTGATCCAAGTGAGAATGTTTAGCACATCTTTAAGTTGTGGATTTCCCCAGTACTTTAGAAAGATTTGAAAACCAAGAAGAAAATTTCCCCAGAGGTAGCTTTCTTGTTTGGTTAAACATAAATACATGGTTCAGGTCAGAAGCTTGCTATCACCTTCCTGCACTATTCCTGTAAATCAGAAAGAGTTATAATGCTGAAGTTTTGAAATGAACAAGAAGCATTGGAAATATTAAGCCACATTATAATAACACATTTTGAAGAATTTAAAAGTATTCAAATGTCTTTGAAAATGGCACCTTGCCCCAGTGGTCTTGAATTCTGAGAATATGAGACTACTTTTACGAGGATCTTGCCAGGACCAGAGGGTGTGAGCTATAGGGAGAGGTTGAGCAGGAGGATGAGAAGTGATCTTATAGAAGGGTATAAAATCATGAGAGGAATAATCGGGTAGATGCACAGAAATAAGGGGTTGGACAGGCTAGATGCAGGAAGATTGTTCCCGATGTTGGGGAAGTCCAGGACAAGGGGTCACAGTTTAAGGCTATGGGGGAAATCTTTTAGGACCGAGATGAGAAAAACATTTTTCACACAGAGTGGTGAATCTCTGGAATTCTCTGCCACAGAAGGTAGTTGAGGCCAGTTCGTTGGCTATATTTAAGAGGGAATTAGATGTGGTCCTTGTGGCTAAAGGGATCAGGGGGAATGGAGAGAAGGCAGGTACAGGATACCGAATTGGATGATCAGCCATGATCATATTGAATGGCCGTGCAGGCTCGAAGGGCCAAATGGCCTACTCCTGCACCTATTTTCGATGTTTCTATTTCTAAACACATGCCACAGGTTCACAGGTGAAGGGGAAAAGATTTAATTGGAATCTGAGGGGTGGGTGTATGGAGCAAGCTGCCAGAGGAGGTTGAGGCTGGGATTATCCCAACGTTTAAGAAACATTTGGATAGGTACATGGATAGGACAAGTTTGGAGCGATATGGACCAAGCGCAGGCAGGTGGGACTAGTACAGCTGGGACATGTTGGCCGGTGTGGGCAAGTTGGGCTGAAGGGCCTGTTTCCATGCTGTATCACTCTATGATTCTATGACTCTACAGCAGGAGCTGATATATTCAAAATATAAATTTCGACATAAAACAAAATTTATGATGTAGTTTTCCTCTGTTTGCTTCAGTTGCTACCATCATTCCAAAGCAGAATTATTGATAACAACTTGTGTATTTCTAACGTATTTTATCTTAAGGGTCAGATTTCACCACTTCATAAATATATATTTTTAAACTTGAGATATCTGCAGTGAAAATGCTTAGTCTTATGTTTTATGTAATTTGGCATCAGATTGGAGCTGCTATATGGTCCATTATTAGTGGGGGCTGGGTGATCATTCATAATGCTTTACATGCCAAGCCAAGCTTCATCCATAAGCTCGGCATTCATATGCTGGAAGACAGTCACTGAAGAAGTAGGAGCTATTGTAGGTCAAACAGCCCATCAAGCTGAAGTTTTAGCAAAATTATTGGTGGAGCGATTTTTCACCCAGTTTATCTTTCTATTTTTATTACAGCTATGATAGGACACACGATTCACTTCAAATCTGGCATGTTGCACCATCGAAGTAGCATATCACAAGACGTGGCATCAAAGCACAATTGTTCACTTGCTTCCATCGTGATATCACAAAGTTTCCATCAACGTCCACAGAAACCATCGCGCACAAACCTCATGGGTCTGTGCAAGAGGAACTGTCAAATCTGACTCCATCAGATTGCATGACCCACCAGACGTTTTACCTGATAGGTAAAGCTTTCTCATCACAATTAACCAGTTATCAAAGTGACAAACGTATCGTCAGTCACTACTTCCAATCACATGGTGGAGAATCACACTCCAGTCATACTCAACTCCTGACATTTGGTTCCATTGAAGCTCTCTGGAATTTCCCTTCCCTCCACATATTTCTGTAATAGACATTCAATGAGAGAACCTCACTCATTGTGTAAAACTCTACAGGAAAAGTATAAATCAAACACCTTTGATGCCATGCACTGACTTGCACAATATAGTCTTCTTAAAAATGATAACAGGAGTTGTCCTGTAAGTCCACCCCAGGGGAATGCAGGCTTGACGTTTTAAAGGAAAATACTGTGCTGAAATAAAACAGGACATTAGTACAAAAATACTCCGTTAGAAAACAAGTCTATGGTAATACAAGAGAAGGTCCATTGTGTTCCGTTGCCAAGGTAGGTCTAGGATTACGCAGGTCGGTTCAAGAACCTAACAGTTGTATGAATGTAGCAGTTCCCCAAACCTCATGGTGTGCGACTTCAGGCTTCTGTGCCCCCTGCCTGACAGTAATAGCAAGCGGTTATGGCCCAGATCATGTGGATTCTTGATGATAGATGCTGCCTTGTTGTGGCAGCGCCTCATATCAATGCTTGCAACGGTGGAGAGCGTCGTAACTGTGATGGACTGGATTGAGTCCACCACTCTCTGCATACACTTGTGGTCCATTATAATGGAATTTCTGTACCAAGCTATAAAACACCAGTCAGGACACTTACTACAGTGCATCTGTAGATGTTAGAACATTTTTGTGATAGGCCAAATCTCTCTAATCTTGCTGGTGTGCATTCCTGATAATTACATCAATGTGCTTTGCACCAGAGAGGTCATCCGACATGTTATTGCCCAGGAATTTGTAGTTGCTCACTCTCTCCACCACCCACCTACCCATGAAAACTGGAACGTTGTCTCCTAAAGGGCCTGTCCCACTTGCCAATTATTCCTAATCATTGACTGACGTATCAGGTCACCGAAAAATTTGCGACATAATACACCAGTGATGCGGTGTCACGCGGCGTGATGACGTATTGACGCGCTGTGTTTTTTCAAGTAACGCAACATTTTTTTTTGTCGCCACTGAATTTTGAAATGTTCAAAATCTTTTGGTGACACTGATATAACGCCGGCAGTCGCCCAAAAAATCGCCATTTAGGACAGGCCCTTAATTTCCCCTTTCTGAAGTCAACAGTGAGTCTGTAGAAGGGTCCCGACCCGAAAAATCGCCGACCCATGTTCTCCAGAAATGTGGCCTGACCCACTTTGTGTTTGTTGGTTTTGTGGACGCTGAGCGGGAGGTGGTTGTTGTAGGTGTAGAACCAGGTGTACTCTCAGTAAGGTGTCTCTCTCCTGCACATTGACTCATTACCACCGTGGATGCGACTGCATTAGTACTCGATTTCCTCTATTTGTGAATGTTCTCTCAATCTCTTTCTGTAACTTCAGCAGAAGTCTCAGCGGGGGAAGGACTAAGAAAATGTCACAGAAAATGTTGCTAAAAACACAACCGAAAGATTAACAGACAAAATTAGTAGACTTTCAGTTGCGTCACCGTAATGGGCCTGTCCCACTTACGCACCTTTTTTGGCGACTGCCGGCACCCGTCGTAGGTCGTTACAGTTCGCCGAAAATGTTCAACATGTTGGAAATCCAGCGACGAGCAGAACAAGGTACGACTCTTTGAGCAACTACTCACAACCATACAGGCGTCACCCTGCGACATGTCGCCAGGTGTCACCTGTATGGTCATGCGTAGTCTCCTCAGTCGCCTAAAGAGTCTTAATGTCTTTCTGGTCGCTGCTGAAATTTCAACATGTTGAAAATTTTCAACGACCTGCAACGACCTATGATGGGTGCCAAAAAAGTCACGTAAGTGGGACAGGCACGTAACTCACCTTCTCAGGTTGTTTTAATATAATAGTAGCAATGAATCTGACATTTTGCCCCAGTTACTGTATCAGTGGCCTATGCAAGGAGTCGATTTTCAATCAGACCTTATTCTGACAATTTATCCTTCAAAATTATTGGTACTGTTTAAATCTGATGGCACAGACACCAGAAACTACAGATGCTGGTTTACAAAAAAAACACAAAGTGCTGGAATAACAGCAGCATCTCTGGCAGACATGGATAGATGGTGTTTCAGGCATGTTTACTCCATGTGACTTATCTGTGGATTGGATGGGGAAGAAAGTTTCTCCTGTTAATAGACTAATCCCATTTTCAGGAGATAATGTGAGACATTAAGGGATATGTGGGTGATATTAGGTGGCATAAATGTTCATAAATCTTTAGAGGGTAACATGTAATGGGTATTGGAAATTAAAGATATGCAACCACATGTGGGAATGCAAATTTTAATGATATTAAGAAAGATATTGCTAATATATGTTTCAGCAGCTGCAAAACCTCTCCAGTAGCTCATTGGTACTTTCTACTGCAGCAACATGTGGGAGGTGGAAGCTATGGGTGTGAATTGTCTTGGGGCTTGGTCTACTCTATAGTCACATCAGCAACTCTTCTCTTTTCAAGCCCTTTACTCTTCTAGAGAGCATAGGCCATTGACAAATGTCCTCCTCCTCACCCGGCTGTTGGCAGTTCTTTCGAGATCTCCCCAGTTGAGCCCACTCTCAGACATTTCTGCCTGGACATCTCTTCTCCAGCTGTTCCTGGGGCAACCTCTTTCTTTTTTCCTTGGGGGTTCCATTTCAGGACTTGCCGGGTGATGTTTGTGGCAGGTTTCCTGAGGGTGTGTCCAATCCAACACCATTTTCTCCTTCGAATTTGTAAGTCAATGGGCTCCTGGACTTGTTCTTTTCCACATGTCCAATCATCGCTTACTTTGTCTCTCCACCATCAGCAAATAACTTATGAAAACTCTCTGAGATGATCATTCCAGGGCAGCACAGTGGAACAGCGGTAGAATTGCTGCCTTACAGTGCCAGAGACCTGGGTTCAATCCTAACCACGGGTTGTTGTTTATATGAAGTTTGTACGTTCTCCCTGTGACCACGTGGATTTTCTCCAAATGCTCTGGTTTCCTCCCACATTCCAAAGACGTGCAGGCTTGTAGGTTAATTGGCTTTTGTAAATTGACTCTAGTGTGTAAGATACAAAACTGGGATGACATAGTGTACTGGTGATTTTTTTTTTTTGCCAGCATGGACTCAGTGGTCCTGTTTCCAGCTGTATCGCTAAACTAAACTTAAGAATAATGGTGTGACTTTTCTTCAGTTTTTGCCCATGTGCATCAAACCTTCCTAGTGCACCAGAACTACACTGGCTGGTCCGATAAATTTCAACGACCTAAACTGCGGCCTAAAGTTTGAAAGTGCAACATTGGGTGTCTACAAGGTGCCACAGACTATCAGCAGCAGCTGCAGCAGAGAGATAAAACAAACTCTCTAACCACATGGACCAGCATATCTCTTACTTTACCATTCAAATCGGCCAGCAATGTGACACAGTTGCTAGAGTTGTTGCCTCCCAGCACACAAGACTTGGGTTTGCCTCGTACACCTTCTATAGTGGGTCAAACACCTGAATGTTAGCGGTCGACTACAAACTTTAAACTGTCATGTTTACTGATTATGTGTGCTCAGCCACAAGGCGCGCCTATCGGCCTGCCCAACCCTTTAAGAATTTTGTAAGAACTACAGTCCAATCAAACCTTCTCTGTATCTCCCTCTAATGGCAAAATTTTAACGCAATACTCCATGTATAAACCCTTATTGAACCTCCCTGCCCTTGTTGCTATGAATGATATGTGGGCTGTGTATATGTGGGGGGTGGGTGGGGGAAACCGTTAATTTCTTCCCTGTACGGGGACCCGACTTTTTCCCTGTTGGGTCTCCGATGTCATTGGGCCTAACATCGTGGAGCCGGCGGTGGCCTCCGGCCGGGCCCAACCTGAGGGCTCCAGTCGCTGAGCCTGCGGACTTGCCATCGCGTAGCTGGCCGACTTCGGAGCGGGAAGAACTGTGACGGCGCATGGCTGCGACCCGACTTCGGAACTTCGGAGACTCCGGCCACAGGCCCGGTGGACAGTAACATCGGGAGCTCGCAGGTCCCTGGTGGGAGACCGCTTTTCGGAGCTCCCGCAACAGCAACTTCTCCCGCTGGAATCGCGGGGTTTAAAGGACTCGGAGCGGGTCCTAACATCATCCCGTGTGGCTTAAACGGCCGCGGGACTTACCATCGCCCACCGGGGGCTTTACCATCGGAGCACCAGTTCGCCTCGACGCTACAGTTCGACTGCTGAACCATGGGAGAAGAACTAAGGGAAGGAATAAGACTTTGCCTTCCATCACAGTGAGGAGATGTTGGAGATTCACTGTGATGGATGTTTGTGTAAACTGTGTTAAGTGTGGGTCTTGGTTTTTTTTTGTAATGTAAAAAGAGTAGAAAATGCAATTTTGTTCAAACCAAGTGACAATAAAAGGCATTCTATTCTATTCTATTCTATTCTGTTACACACCCAAGCGATGCAAATCAAAACATGAATGTTGGTTCCAGAGCAATCTCAATCTGATTGAATAGGACAGGTTTATGTTTAAATACCTTAATGTGATCTCTTTGTGCTTAATCAAATGACAGTAATCTTCAATACTCAACAGAATGATCTCATCCATGTAATCTATCCTCACAAAATAATCCTTTTCGTAATCATTTAAATACTATTGTGTTAAATCTGCATGTGATTGCTGGCAGTTGCATCTCATTAAAGCTGTCCCATGCTGTGCAAAGCCTCCACCCCGTAATATTCCAGAACCGCTAAAATAAAGGGGAGAAATACGTACATGAGCGTTATAAAACATTTTCTGTTCAGTAGCTTTTACTGATATCAGTAAGTAGACTCGCTTTCCACTCATTTTCAGTGCCTAGTTTATCATCCTTTAGTAAATACTTTGATCACTATTTCATGGGTCTACGCAATAAATTCTATTCTTACATTTTGCACATGCTCTTAATATATCCCAATCTAATAAGTTGACCCCAATTCCATGCAATTTCTCTTCTGTGAAACGTGCACAATTCCTCACGGAATTTCATGTAAATATCGTCCATGATACTACATCATCAACCACATTAATTTATTGGATTGAGGTATGCATGTTGCAGTAAAATGTGTTCCATAAATATAGTATATTCATCATATATTTTCATATGATGTGGAAGGACATTATTTCTATCGACTGAGTTTATGCCGGCACTCAGAACAATCCCCTTCGTGTGCTACTTTGCCTTGTATCTTATCGAACCATCAATACCCCTCAGGTGTTCATGACTCTCAAGGCAATTTACAGTGATCAATTAGTGTCCTAAACCACACGTTTTGTGGGAAGTGAAAAGAAACAAGATAATCTGGCAAAAACCCATGCAGTCATATATGGAAATGGGCAAACTCCATACAGGCAGCACTGGAGTCAATATTAAACTCAACTCACTGAAGCTGTGAAACTGCTGATCTACCAACTATGGTGAGAAAACTGTTTCATGGAAAAGCCTGGGCACAATAAACTGCAGATGTTGGAATCTCGCTTTGAATCAAAGTGCTGGAGTAACTCAACAAAACAGGCAACATAAGTTCATAAGGTATAGGAGTAGAATTAGACCATTTGGCCCATCAAGTCTATCCCGCCATTCAATCATGGCTGATCTGAATCTCCCTCCCATTCTCCTGCCTTCTCCCCATAACCTCTGATGCCTGTACTAATCAAGAATCTATCTATCTCTGCCTTAAAAATATCCACTGACTTGGCCTCCACAGCCTTTTGTGGCAAAGAATTCCACAGATTCACCACCCTAATCATCTCTGTCGGACATGGATAGATGATGTATCCGGTCCTTCAGACTCAAGAAAAGTCCTGACCCACAACATTGCCCATCCATTACCTCTAGAGATGCTGCAAGAGTAAGTGCTGGAGTAACTTTAATGGGATACTATCTTCCATGCTGGAGTAACTCAGCTGGTCAATCAGAATCTCCGGAGGAGAAGGATAGATGTAATTTTGGGTTGGGACCAAGACATAAAAAATGGACTGTCGATAAAAAGCAGGAGAGGAAGCATTTTATTGACCTGACACTTGAAAATTAATATTTGTTCCTCATGTGACAGGAAGCAATGAGTCCTTGTCAGACTAAATAGCAGCTCAAGTAAAGAGTCTCTTTTTCTCTATTTTGCCTCATCTTCGCAATATTGTTGATATTGACCAACATTTATTCCTTGAACTGGGAGGAATGAAAATGACCTAGGGCTGTGTGCTTAGTAGTTTCGTAGTTGAATCAGAGGGTGTGTATTCTTTGAACTGTACAGCAATGGGAACATTAGTTATTGGGAGTTATTAGTTATAATTAATTGGAGCATGCCTTATTTTCCTATCACAACTTCGGCAGAAATTCAGTTTAAAGACATAAAAGGGATTCATCCACTTAAATGTAATTTTAAATTATGGTAATGAAACAGAAAGAACTTTGGAGCAATCCACTCCAGGTCAAACCAAGACTGAGGACTTATGAAGCTTTTTAGTTAATAAATGATTAAGAAATATTGTCTTGGTTCTGACTTTATTCCATATTCTATGGCACACTATTTCATGACATGGTAAACAACATTATGTAAGCATTTCAAAAACAAATGGAATTAATTATTAGTTTAGGACAAGATGTTAAGAAAGGAGAGAAATTGCAAAAATTAATATTAGATAGGATTATGTTACTCACCATTTATTAATTTACCAATTATACATTCCATCCAATTTCTTAAAATATTACACTTGCAATCTAGTTAATTTAACTTTATTTTTTCGGATCCATGCTAGGATGTCTATGATGATGTATGTGGCTCTCTATATTCTCAATATCTAGTCCATTCCATCCTGGACAAATAATATTTAGTAGGGTAGGAATCACTGCAGGTCCAGAATGAAGTCATGAGATTGGGCAAAAATTTCCAGCGTTTGGAAATGAAGACAGTGAGGGATGGGCATTGATGGTGTTGGTGGTTTAAATATTATCAGCAAGGGTACATGGGGTATATTTTATATGTTGTGGGCTCAAGAAGGACAATGCAGAGCAAAATGCAAATGTGTGCATCTTTATCATGGCTGGTTATTCATCATTCCACTCCCTGATGGTTGATAAGCAAAATGATCTATAGATAGATGGACCTCTGGATTACATAGAAATCCAAAAATATATACATGAGGGAACATTCTACTGAAGCCAAAGATTGAATCTTATTACATTTTAGAATTGGACTGATGGGCCAAATAGCCTACAGCTGTTTTATTTTTATATTCATATGTTTCTGTAACTTTGGCTTTTTCAAAATTTTGCATTCAATCAATGATCTAATTGTAAATTTGTAAACCTGTTCGTTTTTGACATAGATTTGAACTCCAGTCATTTACCACCATTTATAGTCTTCTGAAGACTTTTAGCAAAGCATTGAAATTCAACTTGAATATTATTTACAAAGCATAGTCTCTCAGACATTCCATTGTGTCGTTTATAGCTGGCTGAGCATTGGCACTCTGTGTTAAAACGGAAGTGTGGAAATGCAAAATATTGTTTGTCTCCTTCTCTTACCATGTACGAAAAGATATATTTGTGCATTGAATCATTAAAATAATTCATTAATTTGAAGGTGTCAAGCTACAAATTACTTGGCACTCGCTGTTCACTAAGCGTTGCTGCAAAGTGACATTTAGCAGAAGTTACACATCGGTCTTCTGTTACAGA
Organism: Okamejei kenojei; assembly: GCA_035221665.1. NCBI lineage: Eukaryota > Metazoa > Chordata > Chondrichthyes > Rajiformes > Rajidae > Okamejei > Okamejei kenojei. The sequence goes on along the minus strand of CM069149.1, from coordinate 8,352,008 downwards.
CGACAGGCTTTACAGAGTCCTTGGATATGCATCCTTTCAAAATGGCAGCTTTGTCCTTACTAATCTCATGGGAAGGTGGGAAGAGACCACCACCCAAATCATTAATTGCATTTGATAAACGCTCTGGAATTTTGGCACAAGTTGGGGTATAATTCCATCAATAGAAGAAATACTACTTCCTTAATGGAGGGGGGGAGGGAGTTGGCAGCAGAGGGAGGGAGTTACTTTATCACTACAGAGAGTATCGCTCAGTATTAGAGGATGCACCACCTCATCACTAGAGGGCATATTTCTACATCACCAAAGGATATATTATTTCATGTACTACATTACCAGAGGGTGTGCTAGTCCATTATTTGAGGCTATAAAAGCATTTAGAAGAGATATTATTCTATCACTGGAGGTGATGTTACTCCTTGATGTGAGGAATTGTTAGTCTGTTATTGGAGGCAAATTATTCTATCATAAGAGATGATGTCATTCATTTGCGAGAGGACGTGTTTATCACTGAGGGCAGTGCTACTTTAACATCAGAGTTTTTTATACTGCATCACTAGAAGAGTATTTACTCCATCATTGGAATCTTTTGCTCCATCCTTACAGTTTGAATTGCATCTTCACTGAAGACATTATCACTGGAGAGAGTGCTACTACCTCACTAGACACTGTTTTATCTCTTCACTAGAGTGGACATATTCACTGGAGGAAATATTCTGAGTTCTGAAGACATGGTTACTTATCACGAGAGATATTGTTGCTTCATCACTGGAGCTAATGTTGCTTCATCCTTAGAGGGAGTTACCCCATTAGTGGAAGCAATGCTACTCTACTTAGAGGTGCTGTTACTCCAGTTGTGAATCTGTGGAATTCTCTGCCTCAGAAGACAGTGGAGGCTAATTCTCTGGATGCTTTCAAGAGAGATTTAGATATAACTCTTAGGGCTAGAGGAATTAAGGGATATGGGAATAAGGCAGGAACGGGGTACTGATTGTGGATGATCAACCATGATCATGTTGAATGGCGGTGCTGGCTTGAAGGGCCGAATGGCCTACTCCTGCACCTATCTTCTACGTTTCTATGTTTCTATGTTTCTATGATTACCTGATAATGTCCCTGTGAAGTTATTGGGTGTTAGGCTGTAATAAATATAACATATAAATGCAAGCAGTTAATGTTGGGTTTAAGATAATGGGAAAATACTTTTCTGGTGATATTCAAACCAATAAAGCCCCATTTTTCCCAAAAGAATCCAGAATCATGATTAATTTATTTTAATTTTCAATTTTTATGTACGTTCCCGTCAAACATTTTGATTGAAACATTTTCGTATTACAATAATACTGTGGAGCCTGATGTGATTGCCATTTCATTGCCAAATTCAAAGCTTGACCCAAAGATGTTGCTTTTATGATTTAAAATTTGATCTTATAAATTCATTGGAAATAACTGAAACATAATTTCAAGTATTTGCACCACAAGTTTGAACAGTGTGCTAAACTTCACGTTGAATTTTATGCCACACTTGCTGACTAGCAACATTCGCTGCCATTCTCATTGACATAAGAAGATAACAATGATTGAATAAGAATTACATTGACCAGTTGGTGACAGGGGGACCACATGCTCTACACCACATAATTTATCTCTAAAGTGGAAGTGTGCGGCTATTAAACTCCACTTTATTCTCACCAAACACAGCATGTTCCAGATGTCGTAAACATAACACCTATTTGATTTTTCCAACGCTAATAGCTAAATGACACAAAATCTCAAAAATCACTGGAAATATTCATAAATGTAGGGAAATCTTGCAAACAGTTAATTTGTATGGGAACAGTGACATGTCAAGAGTCATGTTGCAACGGTCAAGCGCGTTTAATCATCATATCTTCGGGATTGGAACCATTGTGCACTTCGATATTTGCATCACAACAGCTGTAGATTCCCGTCATGCCCATGATGGATGCACATACAATGCGTGCCAGGAGAGAGTTTGGGAGACCGGCAGCATAGATTTGCTCACTGCTGTGTGGATACAGGCAACTGTTCTTGACACAAGCTGGAATATTGCCACATCGAACCAAGGAATACATACTAATTAACGCATTGATGTCTACTTTGCAAATCCTATCTAGAGACTTGGTACCTGGTCCAAAAGGAGTGTTCTTTTTGGAACACTCAATAGCATTTAAAATGTAGTCTGCAGTAAAATATTTTTTGTAAGTGTTATTATTAGCCAAGATAGGCAGGCTATATTTGTTATTATCAGCTTTTTTGTTATGAATGGCAAAATGAGATTTTAAAAGCTTTTCTGGACTATCTATTCCTGTGGAATAGATTTTCACAGGAATGGTACCCTGCCGTAATGTGGGGAGAACCTGTATCTGCTAAAAGGACAATGTATTCATGGCATGAAGCTGTTAAAATTGATATGCCATAATCTGTAAAGAAAATTATCAAAGATAGGCACAAAATGCTGGAGTAACTCAGCGGGACAGGCAGTATCTCTGGAGAGAAGGAATGGGTGACGTTTCGGGAAGGATCTCGACCTGAAACTTCACCCATTCCTTCTCTCCAAGAGCTGCTTCCTGTCCCGCTGAGTTACTCCAGCATTTCGTGCCTATCTTTCCTTTAAACCCTCATCTGCATTTCCTTCCGACGCAAGAAAATAATCAACAATTATTTTTCCCCATAGTTGCTGTTTCGGCCCGCAGAGTTCCTCCAGCAGTTTGATTTTGCTCCAGATTCCAGCGTTCCTGTCTCTTGTGCCTCCAAGAAAATAATCACATGATGTGTATGATTTAATGCAATGTAGCTTTTACTGCTTTTATCCTAACTACATATCCAATGGTGAGCTTGGAAGTTTAAAATTGAAAGAGTGCAATGGAATCAATGCAGCTCTCTAGTAGCATTTTGATTGTATCCCAGCAGCTGAACAAAGATAAATATAAAGCTCTGGATACTTTAAATTCCCTCCAGTGTGTCTTTATGTTGCAATTTGCTTCAGAAAGAAAGTTAAATTGTCATGCAAACAATATATATATTTTCCATTACAAATGCTGACTAATGTCATGGAAATGTGTATGTTGCTACCATTAAAGGCTTCTGTGAAATTGTGGAAATGTGTAGGATTAAGAAACTGTGTATATCCAGTGTTAAACAGAAACTCCGTTCATTGTAGTTGTAGCATTAACATGGAGCCATTGCACACAGTTAACTTATTCGCTGCAGTTTAATACATGTGTGTATTTTTCTTTGCAAATATATCTAACTCTTCGATTGCAAACATCTAAGGGGCACTGATACTGAGGAATTTGAGTATTATATAAATTCCATGAATATCATAATGAGATATTGTGGTGCATTTTAGTTTCTGTATACTTACTTCCTGCCTGCAGCCATCAACTTTTCTTCACCAGAATCTGTGGTCAGCTTGAACTATGACATTGACATTGTTTACCGTAAGCTTTATTGCCTAGCGCACAACACTTCCAGTAAGCTACGTGTGGGTATAATGCTTTTCTAGGTAGTCCAACACCAACAGACGAATACAAGGTAACCCTTATGGACATGCTACAATTTGGAGATCCATACTAGTTTCAAGATAAAGTTATTTAAATGCATCATGAGACTTTACATTGTTGTCTAAAGGTCTTGACTTCTCTTTAATCAAAGCACAAGCATTTCATGTGAAGTGTTTTTAGTAGGCATCAATCAGAAATAGAAGTAACCAATAACACAATGCTTTCTTTGAAAAATGGTATATTTCATCACAATTGCGTTTAGTTGAAAGCATAATCGCTTGAACAGAAACTGTTCAAATTAGACTTCAATCAAAGTCTAAGCCACAAATCATTCAGGAAATCAAACGAGCTGTGACAATAACGACCGTTACAGGTATTTTAATCTGGTGACTAGGTGGGTGATAGTTCTAATGACAAAATAATAACCTGTCAAAAACAGATTTTCCTTTTGTTGATAATTTCGATTATTTTGATTCTTTGCAGAGGCAACAATTGGATTACATGATTAAAGCTGGTGTTTGTTGGAATCATTGTAAACCGTGCAAAATATAGTTTTATCCCTGGGTGAAATAAAACTGGGTGAAACAAAGGTCTTACCTTCCACAACCTGCAACCTCTGGCAACCACCTTCAACTAGCATCGCAACCGGCTTCGACTAAAAAATTACCGATTTTTAAAACGGCAACCTATTTTTAGTCGCGGCCGGTTTTGAATTTTTTGAAATAATCGCCGGAACATAGAAGAAGCGGAAACCACTTTCGACCGTTAGGGAAACTGACAAAAACCTCCGGGAACCGCAGGGAAACCTTGGGTGGGGCGCAAAATCTCCAGAGGTTTCCGTTCAGGTTTCCTAAGTGGGACAGGCTCCAAGTTCTGAATGAGGCAACATAAATAGTTCAATAATCGCACATACGTATTCAAAGCAGCTGAATGCACCTTCAAAATGCCATAATTCATCTATGTAACTCCCAACCACACCATTGATCACCAACTAACCATCCCTACTAACATCCAAGAGTCAGGACACATTCCATACCCAGAATTTGAAGTTATTTGTATGCACCAGCAGCTTTCCAACAGGACGACTGCAATAATGGAAAGCACAGGGTATGAGCAATGTGTCAGGGGAAGGCACAGGAAATGCACAAGTCTAATTACTTAAATAAACTTTTCAACTTTGCATGATTTTCATTATGTTTGATTTTTTGATGATTCAAGCAATCAAATGGTAGTAAGTACTCTTTAATTTATTTTGGAGATCAAGTAAATAAAATTTCAATTGATTTTTCTGACACCAACACTAGCTAATTTATGTTAATATGTTATCTCCTGCAAGGTCTAAATTGTACTGTCCAAAAGTAATGGGATCTTAGTTCTTTTCACTTTCTACTTTTAGGCCTTGGTGACCAAAAGGTTAATTAGGGTAGAGCTATAGATGTTGCATATATGAACTTCAGCAAAGCATTCAACAAGGTTTTACTGGATAGGCTGCTCTGGAAGGTTAGATCACATGGGATCGAAGGAAATATAGCTGAATAGACAGGGAGGACACAAAAAGTTGGAGTAACTCAGCAGGGCAGGCAGCATCTCTGGAGAGAAGGAATGGATGACGTTTCGGGTTGAGACCCTTCTTCAGATAGATAGAAAAGTGGCATCATGGAAAGAAGCAGAGTGTGATGGCGGAAGGTTGCTTCTTGGACTGGATGCCTGTGACCAGTGGTGTGCCTCAGGGTTCATCGTTGGGCTTGTTACTGTTTGTCATCTATATCAATGATTTGGATGAGAATGTACGTATTTGCAAGTTTGCAAATGATATAAAAGTGAATGGTATTGCAGATAGTGAAGATGGTTGTCAGAAATTGCAGCAGGATCTTGATCCGTTTGCCAGGTCAGATTATGAACTTCTCTTCCCCAGAAAAATCCACATTTGATAACCAATATTAATTTGGACTAATCATCATTTTTCACTTGAGGTTTACTCTTAATATATCTATGTTGAATAAGACAAGGATTATGGCATGAGGAGCAGGATATTCGTGAACATATTAATAATTACATTTGAGGAGGCGAAGATATATGGTTAGATGGTTTGTGCGAACATCATTTTCCACTGACCCAGTTTTATCCTGAGTATCTACTAACATTGTGCCCACTGACCCACATAATTAAAGTGCATGGCATTGCTGACATTATCAACGACATTATCTTGATTGAAAGAAGACATATTTCCATTTAAGAACATCATCACATTATGCCACAGAGTAACTGAAAAATCTAAATAAGGAATTGGTCACATAAACCAGGCTGGACCAAATCACTATGCCTGCAAAAATAGTGCATCCTCTGAAAAAATATCCTGATAGGTAGTGCTGACATTTCTACAGACACAATAAGCGCACAATAAATTTCAGAAGCACCCCTCTTCCCCCTCTCCCCTCTCCCCTCCCCTCCCCCCTCCCCTCTCCCCTCTCCCTCCCCCTCTCCCCTCCCACATCCTCTCTCCCCTCCCCTCTCCTCTCCCCTCCCCCTCTCCCCTTCCCCCTCTTCCCCTCCCCACTCCCCTCCCCTCTCCCCTCTCTTTCCCCTCTCTCTCCCTCTCTCTCCCCCCCCCTCCCTCTTCCCTCTTTCCCTCTTCCCTCTTCCCTCTTCCCTCTTCCCTCTTCCCTCTTCCCTCTTCCCTCTTCCCTCTTCCCTCTTCCCTCTTCCCTTTTCCCTCTCCCCTCTCCCCTCTTCCCTCTCCCCTCTCCCCTCTCCCCTGGGGTATCTTGGTTGGCTGGGTCGAAGGGCCTGATTCTGGGCTGTATGATGCCTTGACTATGACTCTTACAAAGCAAGATATTCCCATGCAAATAAGTAAGTAAAAAATAATTTTAAAAAAGCAAATCAAATAAGGATTAAAATAGTTTATATTCTAATATTGTATCTCTTCAGTAGCAGAAATCAACCTGTTTCTCCCATCACATTTTCCTAATAATTGAACCACACATAATCTATTACAGTATAGATGTATTATACTCTGCCTCAGAAATTTGTTCCATAGTTTCACATCTTCCTCACCAGCCGTGGTTACCAACAGTCATTCAAAAGTATAGCGTTGAACAGCCTTGGAAATGGAGATGTTATCTTAAACCGAACATATACTGAGTAATATTTTCCATTTGTGGGAAACAAGCATCATCTTCGTTATTTATTGAAGACTACCAGCCTTAGAATCATTTGAAGTATATGAGTACTAAGTTATTGCTGCACAGCATAAAGCTGAGCATACTTCAACGTTTGTTCCCATCACACATAACGGCTTGTGTGCCAAATGCATAAAGCCTTGCACAGGTGATCGTACGAAGCTTCAGCCAAAGCACATATTTGCACACAGAGACCTGCATATGAAGATTTCTATATATTCTTGAGCATTGCAATCTACATTAGCTGACTCTATCAGGTTTCCCAGAATTTGCTTTGGTGTTTCATTATTAAAGAAAGTAGAAGATCAGCCAGCCTGAATGAGTAAACCTCAGTGGTCAGCACATCAAGGGCCTGTCCCACTTGGGCATCGTTTGAGAGAGGGAATGCCTGGGCTACATGAAAAGAGAGAAATCGAAATTTAAAAACAGGACGGTCTGCACCTGGGCTTGAAGGGAACCAAGGTCCTTGGGGGAGTGTTTGCTAGTGCTGTCAGGGAGGATTTAAACTAATGTGGCAGGGGGATGGGAGCATGAGTAGAGAGGGTAGAAGCAATAGGTAGCAAGGTGAAAAGTAAAAGTGGCAGGCAGAAAAATCCAGGGCAAAAATCAAAAAGGGCCACTTTTCAACATAATTGTATAAGGGGTAAGAGTGTTGTAAAAACAAGCCTGAAGGCTTTGTGTCTCAATGCAAGGAGCATTCGTAATAAGGTGGATGAGTTGAATGTGCAGATAGTTATTAATGAATATGATATAGTTGGGATCACGGAGACGTGGCTCCAGGGTGACCAAGGCTGGGAGCTGAACATCCAGGGATATTCAATATTCAGGAGGGATAGACAGAAAGGAAAAGGAGGTGGAATAGCGTTGCTGGTTATAGAGATTAACACAATAGAAAGGAAGGACATTAGCTTGGAGGATATGGGTAGAGCTGCGAAAAACTAAGGGGCAGAAAACGCATGTGGGAGTTGTGTACAGGCCACCTAACAGTAGTTGGGGATGGCATCAAACAGGAAATTAGAAATGCGTGCAACAAAGGTAAAACAGTTATAATGGGTGACTTCAATCTACATATAGATTGGGTGAATCAAATTGGCAGGGGTGCTGAGGAAGAGGATTTCTTGGAATGTATGCGGGATAGTTTTCTAAACCAACATGTAGAGGAACCAACGAGAGAGCAGGCTATTCTAGACTGGGTACTGAGTAATGAGGAATGATTAGTTAGCAGTCTTGTTGTGCATGGCCCCTTGGGCAAGAGTGACCATAATATGGTTGAGTTCTTCATTAGGATGGAGAGTGACATTGTTAATTCAGAAACAAGGGTTCTGAACTTAAAGAAAGGTAACTTTGAGGGTATGAGACGTGAATTGGCCAAGATAGACTGGCAAGTGATTCTTAAAGGGTTGACGGTGGGTATGCAATGGAAGGCATTTAAAGATTGCATGGATGAACTACAACAATTGTTCATCCCAGTTTGGCAAAATAATAAATCAGGGAAGGTAGTGCATCCGTGGATAACAAGGGAAATCAGGGATAGTATCAAAACTAAAGATGAAGCATACAAATTAGCCAGAAAAAGCAGCCTACCAGAGGATTGGGAGAAATTCAGAGTCCAGCAGAGGAGGACAAAGTGCTTAATTAGGAAAGGGAAAATAGATTATGAAAGAAAACTGTCACGGAACATAAAAACGGACTGCAAAAGCTGTTATAGATATATGAAGAGAAAAAGGTTAGTTAAAACAAATGTAGGTCCCTTGCAGTCAGAAACTGGTGAAATGATCATGGGGAACAAGGACATGGCAGACCAATTGAATAACTACTTTGGTTCTGTCTTCACAAAGGAAGACATAAATAATCTGCCGGAAATAGCAGGGGACCGGGGGTCAAATGAGATGGAGGAACTGAGTGAAATCCAGGCTAGCCGGGAAGTGGTGTTAGGTAAATTGAATGGATTAAAGGCTGATAAATCCCAAGGGCCAGATAGGCTGCATCCCCGAGTATTTATGGAAGTAGCCCCAGAAATAGTGGATGCATTAGTGATAATTTTTCCAAACTCTTTAGATTCTGGAGTAGTTCCTAAGGGTTGGCGGGTAGCTAATGTAACCCCACTTTTTAAAAAGGGAGGGGGAGAGAAAACGGGGAATTACAGACCAATTAGTCTAACATCGGTAGTGGGGAAAATGCTAGTCAGTTATTAAAGATGGGATAGCAGCACATTTCGAAAGCAGTGAAATCATTGGACAAAGTCAGCATGGATTTATGAAAGGTCTGACGAATCTTATAGAATTTTTTGAGGATGTAACTAGTAGAGTGGATAAGGGAGAACCTGTGGATGTGTTATATCTGGACTTTCAGAAGGCTTTCGACAAGGTCCCACATAAGAGATTAGCATCCAAACTTAAAGCACACGGTATTGGGGGTTCAGTATTGATGTGGATAGAGAACTGGCTGGCAGACAGGAAGCAAAGAGTAGGAGTAAACGGGTCTTTTTCAGAATGGCAGGCAGTGACTAGTGGGGTACCGCAAGGCTCAGTGCTGGGACCCCAGCTATTTACAATGTATATTAATGATCTGGATGAGGGAATTGAATGCAACATCTCCAAGTTTGCATTTGACACGAAGCTGGGGGGCAGTGTTCGCTGTGAGGAGGATGCTGGGAGGCTGCAAGGTGACTTGGATAGGTTGGGTGAGTGGGCAAATGCATGGCAGATGCAGTATAATGTGGATAAATGTGAGGTTATCCACTTTGGCGGCAAAAACAGGAGGGTAGATTATTATCTGAATGGTGGCCGATTAGGAAAAGGGGAGATGCAACGAGACCTGGGTGTCATGGTACACCAGTCATTGAAAGTAGGCATGCAGGTGCAGCAGGCTGTGAAGAAAGTGAATGGTATGTTGGCATTCATAGCAAAAGGATTTGAGTACAAGAGCAGGGAGGTTCTACTGCAGTTGTACAGGGTCTTGGTGAGGCCACACCTTGAGTATTGCGTACAGTTTTGGTCTCCTAATCTGAGGAAAGACATTCTTGCCATAGAGGGAGTACAGAGAAGGTTCACCAGACTGATTCCTGGGATGGCAGGACTTCCATATGAAGAAAGACTGGATAGACTCGGCTTGTACTCGCTGGAATTTAGGAGATTGAGGGGGGATCTTATAGAGGCTTACAAAATTCTTAAGGAGTTGGACAGGATAGATGCAGGAAGATTGTTCCCGATGTTGGAGAACTCCAGAACAAGGGGTCACAGTTTAAGGATAAGGGGGAAGTCTTTTAGGACCAAGATGAGAAGATCTTTTTTCACACAGAGAGTGGTGAATCTGTGGAATTCTCTGCTACAGAAGGTAGTTGAGGCCAGTTCATTGGCTATATTTAAGAGGGAGTTTGATGTGGCCCTTGTGGCTAAAGGGATCAGGGGGTATGGAGAGAAGGCAGGTACAGGATACTGAGTTGGATGATCAGCCATGATCATATTGAATGGCGGTGCAGGCTCAAAGGGCCGAATGGCCTACTCCTGCACCTATTTTCTATGTTTTTATGAGGACACCAAGGACAGAAAGGTCTGTAAAGGAATGGGAAGTGTCCAGCAACCGGGAGATTAGGTTGGCTCGCGTGGGCTGAGTGTAGGTGTTCCACGAAATGATCACCCAGTCTGCGTTTGGTCTCGCCGATGTATAAGAGACCACATCTTGGACAACAGATACAATAGATGTTGGAGGAGGTGCAAGTGAAACTCTGCCTAACCTGAAAGGACTGTCGGGGTCCTTGGACAGAGTCGAGGGAGGAGGTTTAGAGACAGGTGTTGCATATTCTGCGGGTGCAGGGTAAGGTACCTGGTGAGGGGATGGTTTGAGTGGGAAGGGATGAGTTAACCAGGGAGTTGCAAAGGAAATGGTCTCTGCGGAAAGGGGTGGAGATGGGAAAAAGTGGCTAGTGGTGGGATCCCGTTGGACGTGGAGGAAATTTCGGAGGATTATGTGTTGTATGCGACGGCTGATGGGATGGAAGGTAAGGACTAGGGGGACTCTGTCTCTGTTGCGACTGGGGGAGGGGGAGCAAGGGCGGAGCTGCAGGGTACCGAAGAGACATGAGTGAGGGCCTCTTCTATGATGTGAGAGGGGATCCCCCCATTCCCTAAAGAATGAGAACATCTCGGATGTACTAGTATGGAACACTTCATCTTGGGCGCAGATGCGGCTTGGACAGAGGAATTGGGAGTAGGGGATAGAGTCTTTGCAGGATGCAGGGTGGGAAATGTAGTTGAGATGGTTGTGGGGGTCAGTGGGTTTGTAATAGACGTCAGTCAATAGTTTATTTCCTGTGATGGAGACTGAGAGATCAAGAAAGGGGAGGGAGGTGTCGGAGATGGTCCAAGAAAATTTGAATGCAGGGTGAAAATTGATGGTGAAATTGATGAAATCCCTGAGCTCTGCATGGGTGCAGGAGGTAGCACCAATGCAGTCATCAATGTAACGGAGATAGAGTTCAGGGATAGGGCCAGTATTCACCAAGGAGAAGGATATTGAATTATATGAGGTAAGGGAAACAAGTAGGGTAGCTCTGGAAACTATGAGGATCAAAGAGGAGGAAGTACTGACACTTTTGAAAAATATAAAAGTGGATAAGTCTCCAGGTCCAGACAGTGTATTCCGTAGGACATTGAGTGAAGTTAGTGTAGAAATAGCAGGAGCTATGACAGAAATATTTCAAATGTCATTAGAAACGGGAATGGTGCCGGAGGATTGGCGTACTGCGCATGTTGTTCCATGGTTTAAAAAGGGTTCTATGAGTAAACATAGCAATTATAGGCCTGTTCGTTTGACGTCAGTGGTGGGCAAATTAATGGAAAGGATACTTAGAGATAATATATATAAGCATCTGGATAAACATGGTCTGATTAGGAACAGTCAACATGGATTTGTGCCTGGAAGGTCATGTTTAACTAATCTTCTTGAATTTTTTGAAGAGGTTACTAGGGAAATTGATGAGGATAAAGCGGTGGATGTTGTCTATATGGACTTCAGTAAGGCCTTTGACAAGGTTCCACATGGAAGGTTGGTTAGGAAAGTTGAATTGTTGGGTATTAATAGTGGAGTAGAAAGATGGATACAACAGTGACTGAATGAGAGATACCAGAGAGTAATGGTTTTTCAGGTTGGAGGCCGGTGACTAGTGGGGTGCCTCAGGGATCTGTTGTTTGTCATATACATCAATGATCTGGATGATGGTGTGGTAAATTGGATTAGCAAGTATGCAGATGATACAAATATATGTGGTGTTGTGGATAATTAAGGAGATTTTCAAAGTCTACAGAGAAATTTAGGCCATTTGGAAGAGTGGGCTGAAAGATGGCAGATGGAGTTTAATGCTGATAAGTGTGAGGTGCTACATCTTGGCAGGACAAATCAAAATAGGACGTACATGGTAAATGGTAGCGAATTGAGGAATGCATTAGAACAGAGGGATCTAGGAATAACTGTGCATAGTTCCCTGAAGGTGGAATCTCATGTAGTAAAGAAAGCTTTTAGTGTGCTGGCCTTTATAAATCAGAGCATTGAGTATAGAAGTTGGGTGTAATGTTGAAATTGTACAAGGCATTGGTAAGACCAATTCTGGAGTATGGTGTACAATTCTGGTCGCCACATTATAGGAAAGATGTCAACAAAATAGAGAGAGTACAGAGGAGATTTACTAGAATGTTGCCTGGGTTTCAGCACCTAAGTAACAGAGAAAGGTTGAACAAGACAGGTCGTGATCCTCCCTTTGTTGATTTGGGCCCATTGGCATTGTCCGTAAGGCCAACCATTTTGAACCTGGGTTTTAGGATGGACGGTGATTTTAAACTAGATAAACAAATAGGCGCGGTGGTTAAGTCCAGCTTCTTTCACCTAAGGAAGCTGGCAAAGGTGAAGCCCATTCTCGAGCGGCAGCATTTTGAAACAGTAATCCATGCCTTTATTACATCTAGGCTGGATTATTGTAACGCACTCTACTCTGGAGTCGCAAGAGCTTCTTTGGCTCGTCTCCAGCTTGTCCAAAATGCCGCCGCTCGCCTTTTGATCGGAGCTCGAAAGAGGGAGCACATTACGCCAATTTTGGCCTCCCTTCACTGGCTCCCAGTGCATTTTCGAGTTCACTTCAAAATTCTTTTGTTTGTTTTTAAATCGCTGAATGGGCTCGCCCCGTCTTATCTCTCTGAGCTGCTCCACTTATATGCTCCTGCCCGGTGCCTCAGGTCAGCTGATCAGCTGCTCCTTGAGGTACCAAGGTCTAAGCGGAGGCTCAGAGGGGATAGAGCCTTTTCTGTTGCTGCTCCGGCACTCTGGAACACCTTGCCGCTGCACATCAGACAGGCCCCCTCACTGTCCATCTTCAAATCCTCCCTCAAGACTCATTTTTATTCCTTGGCTTTCGACACTGGCTGAGGCTTTGCTCCTGTTAGTGCTTTTAATGTCTTTTAACTTTTAGAGTGTGTTTTTTTATAGTCCTTCGTCTTACGGTTTTTAATGGTTTGTAATGCCTTGTCCATGAGTTCTCATGTACAGCACTTTGTGGCAACTGTAGTTGTTTAAAGCGCTTTATAAATAAAGTTATTATTATTATTATTATTATTATTATTTATTCTTTGGAGTGCAGAAGGTTGAGGGGGGACTTGATAGAGGTCTTTAAAATTATGAGAGGGATAGAGAGAGTTGACGTGGATAAGCTTTTTCCATTGAGAGTAGGGAAGATTCAAACAAGAGGACATGATTTGAGAATTAAGGGACAAAAGTTTAGGGGTAACATGAGGGAGAACTTCTTTACTCAGAGAGTGGTAGCTGTGTGGAATGAGCTTCCAGTGGAAGTGGTGGAGGCAGGTTCGATTTTTTTCATTTAAACTTAAATAGGATAGGTATATGGATGATCAGAGGGAAGTTGGATGATCAGCCATGGAAGGGCTTGAATGGCCTACTCCTGCACCTAATTTCTATGTCTATGTTTCGAGTACAGGTAGAAGGGACTAGGTGAGAGTAAGTGTTCGGCACGGACTAGAAAGGCCGAGATGGCCTGTTTCTGTGCTGTAATTGTTATATGGTTATATGGTTAAGCTTGGAACAGGGATTGTTTAACGTGAGGTAGGCATAGCTGGGGCCCATGCGGGTGCCCATAACTATGCTTTGGACTTGGAGGAAGTGGTAGGAGTCAAAGGAGAAGATATTGAGGATGAGGACCAGCTCCGCAAGGCGGAGTAGAGTGTTAGTAGAGGGAAATTAGATGGTTCTGCGGTCGAGTAAGAAATGGAGGGCTTTAAGGCCTTCCTGGTGGGGGATGGAGGTGCAGTGACTGAACGTCCATCGTAAAGATGAGGGAGTGGGGGCTGGAAAGCGGACGTCATTAAAGAGACGAAGGGCATTTGATGTATCTTGGACATAGGTTGGGAGAGATTGGACCGGGGGGGCAGGATGGAGTCGAGGTACGTGGAAATCATTTCTGTGGGATAGGAGCAGGCAGAAAGTGGCAGGGCAGTAGTGTTTGTGGATTTTGGGGAGAACGGGCTGTGCTGCGCTGGAAAACTGTGATGCGACGCTCAGTCCTTTGTCTCTTTAATGACTTCCGCTTTCCCAGCCCCCACTCCGTCTCTATATCTCTCAGTTCCTCTTATACCTAACCAGTCTGAAGAAGGGTCTCGACCCGAAACACCATCCATTGCTTCTCTCCAGAGATGCTGCCTGTCCCGCTGAGTTTTTGTTTCTATCTTCGGTTTAAACCAGCATCTGTAGTTCCTTCTTACACAAAAACCAATTGGGGTCTATCCTAACCAGAAACTGTGGAGGAACAGGGAGATTTATTCTTTGCTAAAGTTCAGATTCTATTCATTCAAGAAGGATGACCCCGTACTGTAAACGGATACTAAGTATGATCTCCGCAAGGGCAACACTGGCTCAGCTGATACTGCTATTGTTTCACAGCACCGAAAACCAGGTTCAACCTGGCCTTAAGTGCTGTTTGTGTGGAGTTTGCATGTTCTCTCTGTGACGGCATGGGTTTTCTCCAGTTACTCTGGTTCCCTCCCACATCCCAAAGATGTGCAGATTTGTGGATTAATTAGCCTCTGTAAATTGCCCCGAGTGTGTAGGGAGTGAATGAGAAAGTGAAGTGTGAGAGGGGATGGGTGGTGGATGGGCCACGTGGACTCAGTAAATCAATGGACCTTTTTTCTAGTCTTTATCTTCAAACTAAGCTAAACTAAGGCTAACACAGATGTTAGAAAAGAATTCCAGAACAAACGAGAATAAACTGATTCAATCAAGCAGATGCCAGGGGACTGCTGTGCCAGATTATCATTACAAGCCTCAAGCTGAATTCGGGGGGCAATCTCTGGCAAAGACACATCTCTACCAGATGAGCTCAATGCTTTTTACGTATGACGCTATTGAACAGGCAAACAAAGTTCCACCTACAGTCCTTTTCCCATCTTTTATTGGCTATGTGCCAGACCTCTTGGTGGCACAAGTTAGATCTGCTTTCATGAGGGGAAATTCTCGGAAAGATGCCAGTCCAGATGGAGTCCATGGAAGGGTTCTGAAATTGTGCGGTAATCTATTGGCACCTATCTTCAGTGACATCTTCAATCTCTCGCTTCATCAGTGTACTGCCCCCCCCCCCCCCCCAGAAGTAAAGTGACCTGTCTCACTAGCTACTGTCCAGTAGCCCACATATTGATTATAATGAAGTGCTTTGAAAGATTTGTAATGGCCCACATCTGCATCAATGTAGACTCCTTAGATTTGAATACAGAAAAAACAAGTCTGCAGAGGACACAATCTTGCGTGCATTGGATCACCGTGACAGAGATCCACTAAAGGGCTTGTCCCACTTCGCGATTTTTTCAGCGACTGCCGGAGTCATTGACTGACATATCAGGGGCGCAACAAGATTTTTAACATTTCAAAATCCAGCGGCGACAAAAAAAAGGTTGCGACACTTGAGGAAACACTGCGCGTTAATACGTCATCACGCCGCATCACGCCGCATCATGCCGCGACTTTGTGGTGACCTGATACTGTAATGGCAGATTATTATATCGTTCAAGGAATCTTTCCTCTAACCACCATGTTTGAAGACAGGGGTAGGGAGATAATTTCGACACGCATGCGAGCTCTCCACGAGACATTCAAAACCATCCAAAGATAAATCTTCAAAACACTCTTAATAATAGTTTATTTATTGTCGTAGTAAAAACAGTAAGTTATTCATCCAAATTTCTTCTTGTTTAAGTACATTTTGCTCTTACTCGTAGTCAAACTCGTGCATGGTGGAACCCAAGCATGGTCCAAAGCTATGCCTTCTCCCCCATGCTTCCTCCAACTAAAACTAAAAAATACTCACCCGTCTGCGCGAGAATCCCAGCCTCAAACACGCCTCCGACTACGTAATAAATTCCACCCACATAATTACAGGCAGATAAAATTTAAAGGTAACTGGTTATAGTTATAACATACTGAGTTAAGATCAATGGCCACTACAGATACGTCAGTTAATGATGCCGACAGTCGCAGAAAAAAATCGCCAAGTGGGACAGGCCCTTAAATCAGGACGCTATTCATTGACCTTGTTCAGGCATCCATCTGCAACTGATTTATAGACTGCCTGATGGGCAAACTTCAGTCAGTTGGAATTGGTCAGGACATTCCATCTATCCTGGACCCTCAACGCTGGCACTCGTCAACATTGAGTGTTCAGCCCCCCATCCTACTCCCTCTACACCCATAACTGTGTGGCCAAATATTGCACCAACTTGATCTTTAATTTCACTGATGATACTGTTGTTGTCAGCTGGATCAACACACAATGAGAAGAGTACAGGAAAGAGATTGGGAGCCTTGTGTCATGGCATCAGGATGACAACCTAGCCCTTAACATCAGCAAGGCCCTTAACATCATCTAGCCCTTAACATCAGCAAGGCAAAAGAGTTGGTAGTTGTCCTAAAGAAGTGAGGGTAGTGAACATAATCCTACCTTCATAACAGAGCTGCTGCAGAAATTGTTGACAGTCACAAGTTCTCCGAACTTCGACAGATGCTCAATCAAAAGTATTCTGACTGGATGCATCTCAGCCCTTTTCTGGCAACTGCTCTGCTTCTGGCTGCCTGAATCTGGAGAGTGTGGTGAACACAACACATTCTTTCATAGATATGTCACTCTCTTTCATCCAGTCCATCTTCACAGTGAAGGCTGGAAGGATTGTCTAGGATACCTAAAACCTTGGTCATTCATTTTTATCTTTTCTACTTTTTGGAAAAAGATATAGGAGCTTGAAAATGACATCCAGACACAAAAATAGCCATTGACTCCTGAACAAATCACCTCTTTTACACACCTTTCCCCAGAGGTGCTGCCATGTACTCATAAGGGCCTGTCCCACTGGGGCGTCATTTGTGTGTCATTTACGTGCCATCGTTTACCCATTACGACACACAACGCGCGCGTCGTGATGCACACGTGATGCGCGCATAGTGCGCATTATACGTGCATGATGCGTGGTGACATAGCAGTGACGCTAAGCCGCGCGCGGTGCCCCAGGATTTTGGGATGTACAAAATCTTTGCACGCCATCTGCGTGACGCGCAAATGACGCCAAAGTGGGACAGGCCCTTAACTCTACCTCAATCAGTTACTCCATTATTGCATTTTAGACGGATTTTGCACTATTACAAATTGCTCTGTGATCTTTGCATCATTCTGCTGTTTTGCATTTGTCACTGCA
This sequence comes from Okamejei kenojei, assembly GCA_035221665.1. Lineage (NCBI taxonomy): Eukaryota > Metazoa > Chordata > Chondrichthyes > Rajiformes > Rajidae > Okamejei > Okamejei kenojei. The sequence continues at coordinate 8,334,563 of CM069149.1, read as the reverse complement.
TTCATTGTTATACCTTTTATTATCATGTATGCTCTGTACTCTATGAACCATGCAAATAAGAAATGTTATTAATAGAGGAGGTGGAGAGGCTTTTCAGAAGACAGACATTTTCAACCTGTCCCTGCAAACCTGCACTGTCCCTGCCTGCTTTAAAGTCTCCACTATCGTCCCTGTACCCAAAAAGGCAAGGATTACTTGTCTTAATGACTACAGGCCTGTCGCGCTGACCTCTGTAGTCGTGAAGACCCTTGAAAGGCTTGTGCTGGCCAAGCTGAAAAATATCACAAACCTCTGCAGTTTGCATATCAGGCCAATAGATCTGTGGAAGACGCAGTCTTTATTTGTTTATTTATTTATTTGCACCATGTTTTAAAAGAAGACAAACGATGAATTTATAATACCATACAGTGCTGGGAGGGAAGGGAAGCCCAGAGGGCTTATACAAAGTCCGCTCCCATCTGAAAATGAGCGTTAATGGCAAATCAGGGTGTAGGAGAAATAAAAAAGACAATAATAAACAATAATACAGTTTAAGAATGAAAATTAAAAATATGAAATTAAAAATAAGAAAATAAATAAAATAATAAGGTATATTATGAGATAAGAGTCAACAGAAGTAGTTTGAGCTCATAAATAGCATTACAAAAAGCTGGAGGGCAGAACTCAGGACATGATGAGAAACTTTTTAAGCTCAATCTTAAAGGTGGCTAAGGAGGTGTGAGACTTTAATGACAATTTTCATTGATCTTCTACAGACAATATTGATATGTTCTTTCCAAGTTAAATTTGATCAATGGTTACTCCTAAAAATTTTGTATATGTTACTTCAGAAATTTCATGTCCATTGATAAAACAGTTAGAATTTGTCTTTGGGAAAAATTTTGTTTTTATTGCAAAAGATCATGTAATTTCATTTTTTGATATTGAGAGAGAGCCTGTTCACTTCAAACCACTTAGAGACATGAGACATTTCTTCATTAACTAATTCACCCAATGATTTTAGATCACTATGTGAAGCTATAAGATTGGTGTCATCGGCAAACAGGATAGGAAGAAGTACTCTACAGGTATAGGATAAGTCATTTATATAGATCAAGGATGGAGCCTTGTGGTACCCCACAGTGAATTATCAATTTTTTGGATGAGCTTCCATTGAGATAGACAAATTGCACTCTATTTGCTAAATAGTTGGTTAACCATAGAAGCGCTACATCCTTTACCACATATCTATTGAGTTTAGAGATTAAGATTGAATGGTTGACTGTATCAAATGCCTTGGATAGATCTAGAAAGACACCAAGAGCAAATTTATTTTCATCTAGAGCAGTAGAGATGTTATTAATAAGTTGTAATAATGCATGCTCCGTAGAGTACTTCTTCCTAAAGCCATATTGATGGTTATACAAAATATTATTCACAGTTAGATGGTTTAGGATTCTTGTGTACACTAGTCTTTCTATGATTTTTGAGAGACAGGGGAGAATAGATATTGGGCGGTAATTACCAAATTCTTTAGGGTCACCTGATTTATAGATAGGTGTGACTTTGGCAATCTTTAAATCTTGAGGAATGACACCAGATTGGAGAGATAAAGAAAAAATATGTGCTAGTGGCTCAGTAATATGATCAATAACTTTTTTTAAGAGAGTGGTTCTAACTCCATCATGGTCCTCTGCAGAGTTCTTTAGACTCACAATTATGTTGTAGACTTCTTTGGGACAAAGGGGATGGAAGGTAGACAAAGTAGAGAATTGACAGTTAATCAATTTACAAGGGTCTTCATTAGAGTCCTTAAAGGTTGAAGCCAAGAAGGACCCAATGTTGACAAAAAAATCATTAAAACCATCAACTATCTCCTTTGGGTTATGAATAGTACCATCTCTTCCTAACATCTCTGTGAGCACAGCAGGTGGGGCTTTTTTGCAATTTTGCACTTGGTTGATGAAGTTCCAAGTTGATTTGATGTCATTTGACGCTTGCATGAATTTATCAGTAAAGTATTTCTTTTTTACTTGCTTTAAATAGTGAGTAAGATTATTTTTGTAAGCTTTATATGATTCCACATTGAATGGTGTGGGATGCAAAATAGATTTATTGTATAGTTTATTATTAATCAAAATGCGTTTCTTCAATTCTTTAGTGAACCAGGGTTTGTCAAATAAGGCAGCTTTCTTAATCTTGGTAGAAATTAAGGGAAAGCATTTCTCAAAAGATGCATTAATAAGGGAAAGGACTGCCTGATAAGCTTTATTGACATCTTGCAGCCTAAGAACCTCATCCCATGATAGTCCACCAATTGCACATTTGAAAGCTTCCATATTTCTATTGGTATATTTGCGATATTCTGTTCCCTTATGATCACAGCTATTGCTTTTACTTATTCTGTTTGAGTTGATATGTACAATTTGGAATATAGGGAGATGATCAGAGACATCAGCTAACAATATACCAGAAGACATTTTGTAATCCAGACAGTTTGCCAAGATGTTATCAATGAGTGAAGCTGAGGTGCTGGTTATTCTCGTCGGTTTATGTATCAATGGATAAAAGTGAGTTGAAAAAAGAACATTAAGGAAATCTGTCGAGAGAGGTGAATCGCTTTGAAGGAGGTTGATGTTTAAGTCTCCAAGTAGAAAACACATTTTACGTTCTTTGGTTATCATTTCTAGCGTCAGACAGAGGGCATCAATAAATGTGACAGAATCAGAATCTGGAGGTCTATAGATACAACCAATGATGATGTTTTTCCCACCAAATCCCAAGAAGTAATTTCAACAAAAACAGATTCAACACTAGTTTTGTCTACGTGTACACTGATATCGTTTTTATGAATACAGTTCTAATTGTCTAGCAGATAAATCGAAACTCCACCTCCTGCTTTGTTCTTTCTATAAGAATGGAATGCATTGTATTGTGAGAAAGGATGGAGACCTGTGATATTATCCTTGAGCCACGTTTCAGAAAAAGCCATTACAGAAAAATTATGATTTAACGTGGATAAATAAGAGGTCAAGTGGTCATAATTTCTGAGCAGACTGCGAACCTGGGCCTGCATTTCATCCTCCAGCACCTAGACCACCAGGGGTCCTATGTGAGGATTTTGTTTGTGGATTTTAGCTCTGCATTCAACACCATTGTGCCAGAGCTACTACACTCCAAACTTTCCAAGTTTGACTGTGCCTGAACCCCTCTGTCGGTGGATCACCAGCTTCCTGACAGACAGGAAGCAGCATGTGAGGTTAGGAAAGCACATCTCAGACCCGCAAACGCTCAGCATAGGAGCATCGCAAGGCTGCGTACTCTCCCCTCTCCTCTACTCTCTCTGCACCAGTGACTGCACCTCCACTGACTCCTCTGTCAAGCTTCTCAAGTTTGCGGATGACACAACCCTGATTGGACTGATCCAGGATGGGGAGGAATCTACCTACAGACAGGAAGTGTCACAGCTGGCGTCCTGGTGCCATCGTAACAACCTCTAGCTCAATGCTCTTAAGACAGTGGAAATGATTGTAGACTTTAGGGGAGCTCCCCCTCCCCTCACCCCACTCACCATCAACAACACCACAGTCACATCTGTGGAGTCTTTTAAGTTCCTGAGAACCATCATCTCCAAGGATCTTAAGTGGGGGGCTACCATTGACTCCACAGTCAAAAAGGCACAACAGAGGATGTACTTCCTGCGGCAGCTGAGGAAGCACAATCTGCCACAGGCAATGATGGTCCAATTCTACACGGCCATCGTAGAATCTGTCCTCACCTTCTCCATCATGGTCTGGTTTGGCTCAGCCACCAAGCACGACACCCGGATTAATTCACATGTTTAATCAATAATGTTTTATAATTAATGTTTAATGTTTTATGTATCATTCTTAACTGTCACTGTATGTCATGTTGTCACTTGCGGACAGAGCACCAAGGCAAATTCCTTGTATGTGAATACTTGGCCAATAAACGTATTCATCCATTCATTCATTATTGCACCCTGGTATATATGTTAATAAACTAATCTGATTGACCATTTGCAGCAAAATGTCCAGTTCAAGTTGAGTTTATTATCATGTACACGTATGCAAGTATGGTGATGTACAGATACAAAGATTTACAGATACAAGGGCTGATTTAATTCACTAGTTTTGTCCATCTACTTTTGCATTAGAGATCACTGACACGGGGTTCCTGACTTTTCACTGTCATGCTTATTTTTGAGTAGCTTCAGCCCCCAATACCCTCTCAGCAAAAATGAACAGCTCCCTCTGTTGAATTCTCCATTCAATGACAAGATGTTAAAGCAACTCTTCTTCTGAAAAATGACTCAGAGTTTTCTGGAAAAAGCAACACAAGAAAACCAGCAATTTACAGCGAAGAACTTGGGCATTGCCACAAGTTGCGGCTCGATTTGTGATGCTCATTCACCAAGCACCTGAAAACAAAACCAAACAAAAGGAGATGCTGGAAATACTCAACCAGTTGTGCAACATTTGTGCAGAGCAACAGGGTTACCATTAAATTTCAAGAAGCTTTCATCGGTTTTTCAGCATTATTTTTCAATCACCCTACAACAAGAACATGCTCTTTCATGAGCAAACTACGAAAGAAAACAAGGTTTGGGACAGGACAGTGGTGCAACTAGTAGAGCTGCTGCCTTACAGCTCGAGTGACCTGGTTTGACCCGTCCTCCAGTGCTTTGTGTAAGGAGTTTACACATTCTCTCTGCAACCACGTGGGTTTTCTTCCATGTTTTCCAGTATTCTCACACTGTAAATCGCCCCGTGCATAAATTGGGACAGATATTGAAGTTCTAGAGAAATTGTAAAGATTATAACCAGCCTACTGGGTAAGTTATATTTGGGTGGATTTCAAATTGGGACTGGTTTTCAGAGAAGTGCAAGGATCTCTACCATTCTATGAAGATCCGGGGAACCAGTCAGGTGGGAAATTATTGAGATGGATCAGGATTGGGGGGGGAGTTGGAGTTGGAAGAGGTAGGAGTTGATATGCGCCATAACCAACCACTCAAAGCACTCGTTCCCCAGTCCCGCACGGCCCGATTTTACATTCTCCCCAAAATCCACAAACCCGACTGCCCTGGCAGACCCATTGTCTCTGCCTGTTCGTGCCCCACCAAACTCATTTCCACATACCTTGACTCCATCCTATCCCACTTGGTTAAATCCCTCCCCACCTATGTTCAAGACACCTCAGACACTCTCCGTCGTCTCCGCGCATTCCATTCTCCAGGCCCCCATCCTCTCATCTTCACCATGGACGTCCAATCACTCTACACCTCCATCCCCCACCAGGATGGTCTCAAAGCCCTCCGGTTTTACCTCAACCAGAGGTGCAACTCATACCCATCCACTGACACTCTCCTCTGCCTAGCGGAGTTGGCCCTTACCCTTAATAACTTCTCTTTTGACTCCTCCCATTTCCTCCAAATACAGGGCGTAGCTATGGGCACAAGCATGGACCCCAGCTACGCCTGCCTCTTTGTCGAGTACGTCGAATAATCCTTGTTCTCGGCGTACTAGGGCCCCATCCCCGACCTCTACCTCCATTACATCGGCGACTGCTTTGGTGTCACCTCCTGCACCCACACACAACTGACTGACTTCATCCGTTTCACCACCAGCTTCCATCCGGCACTCAAATACACCTGGACCATTTCCGACACTTCCCTACCATTCCTTGACCTCACTATCTCCATCGCAGGGGATACACTCCTGACCGACATCCACTATAAACCCACTGACTCCCACGGCTACCTCGACCACTCTTCCTCCCACCCTGCTTCCTGTAAGGACTCCATCCCCTATTCCCAATTCCTCCGTCTACGCCGCATCTGCTCCCAGGATGAGGTGTTCCACACCAGGTCATCACAAATGTCCTCATTCTTCAGAGAACGTGGATTCCCCTTCCCCACTATAGTTGAGGCTCGCACCAGGGTCTCCTCCGTACCCCGTAACATTGCTCTCTCTCCCCATCCCCCCACTCGCAACAAGGGCAGAGTCCCACTGGTCCTCACTTTTCACCCTACCAGCCGGCATATACAACACATAGTCCTCCGCCAGTTTTGCCACCTCCAACATGACCCCACCACTCGGCACATCTTCCCATCTCCCCCCCCTGTCTGCCTTCCGCAAAAACCGCTCCCTCCGCAACTCCCTTGTCAATTCTTCCCTTCCCTCCCGCTCCACCACTTCCCCGGGCACTTTCCCTTGCAACCGCAAGAGATGCTACACTTGTCGCTTTACCTCCCCCCTCCACTCCTTTCAAGGACCCAAGCAGTCGTTCCAGGTCCGACAGAGGTTCACCTGCACCTCCTCCAACCTCATCTATTGCATCCGCTGCTCTAGATGTCAACTGATCTATATCGGTGAGACCAAGCGGAGGCTTGGCGACCGTTTCGCCGAACACCTCCGCTCGGTCCGCAATAACCAACCCGACCTCCCGGTGGCTCAGCACTTCAACTCCCCCTCCCATTCCGTATCCGACCTCTCTGTCCTGGGCCTCCTCCACGGCCAGAGTGAGCAACACCGCAAATTGGAGGAACAGCACCTCATATTCCGCTTGGGGAGTCTGCATCCTCTTGGCATGAATATAGAATTCTCTCAATTCTGTTAACCCTTGCTGTCTCCTCCCCTTCCTACCTCTCCCTCAGCCCTTGGGCTCCTCCTCCTCCTTTTTCCTTTCTTCTCCCCTGCCTCCCCCCATCCCCCACCTGTCTGAAGAAGGATTTCAGCCCGAAACGTTGCCTCTCTCCTTCGCTGCATAGATGCTGCTGCACCCGCTGAGTACCCTCTCAAAGCACTTCATCATCACGGATATTGGTGCCACCGGTCAATAGTTGTTGAGACACGTCATCTTATTCTTCTTGGGCACCGGTATTATTGATGCCCTCTGAAAGCAGCTGGGAACCTCAGATCTCAGTAATGAGAGGTTGAAGATCTCCGCAAAAACTCCAGCCAGTTGCTTTGCACAGGTTTTGAGAACTCGACCAGGTATACCATCATGTCCCGATGCTTTCCGAAGGTTCATCCCCCTGAAGGATCTTCTGACGTCGGCCTCTGTCACTGCGTCTGTAATACCATCATACCATCAGTATGGGGCTCGGGAAGGCACATCAGTGTTCTCACTATCAAAGCATTGGGCTCGTCAGGGAGTGATGCTTTGCTGTTGATTCAGCTGCCCCCTGATTTTGCCTTGTAGGAGATGATGGCATTTAAGCCCTGCCACAGTTGCCGAACATCTGCCTCCCCCTCCAGCTTAGAGCGAAAGTCCCTTTGGGCCTTTTTGATGGCCTTGTGAAGGTCGTACCTGGACTTCTTATGTACATCTACATCGCCAGACCTGAATGCCCGGGATCTGGTCCCCAGAAGAATGCAGATCTCCTAATTCTTCCAAGGCTTCTGGTTAGGAAACACTCAGATGTTTTTTGTACGTTGATTGGCTTCTTTAAATTGCCCCTAGAGTGTAGTGAAACTGGATAACATTGAACTAGTGTACGAGTAATCATTGGTCGGCATGGACAGTGGGCCAAAGGGCCTGTTTCCATGCTGTATCTAACATGACATGTTCAACACAGACATTGTGGGCCGAAGGATCCGTTCCCATGTGGAGGACAGAGATAGGCGATGTTTCGAGTCGGGACTCTTTTTAAAACTGATAAGAGGAGGGGAGGGAAACAGCATTAGCCAGTCCTCTGGGACCTTGCCTGTGGGGAGAGATGATACAAAAATCTTTACCATGGGCCTAGCAATCTTCTCTGTTTCCTCTCTCAATAACCTGAGATAAATTCCATCAGGCCCTGTGGATTTATCCACCTTCATGGTTTTCAACAGACCCAACATCACCTCCTCCTTGATAGGACTTAATTTATTCATTGTTCTTTCATGTGACAGCTTTTATGCTTCCATTCTAGTATATTTTAAATTCAGTAACAATTGAAGTCTATGACTCAATTCTGCAACGATATAATAAAAATGCTTCTTATCTTCACACCTATTTTTCACAAACTTGTGGCTTAGGGCATCGAGTGCATTTTGCTTTTGTTTGAGGAGAACAAAAGCAAAATGCACTCGATGCCCTAAGCCACAAGTTTGTGAAAAATAGATGTAGCATCCCACTATATATATATATATATATGTTTGTACAGCTGAGCAAATAGGTGAATAGGTCATTGCACTCGCCTGTATCTGAAGATGACTTCGGCAGCTAACATGCTGCTGGGTAACTGTATGAAGCGCCAGTTTCATTTTCCCTGATCGAGACATTTCCAAATCTCAAATGCGAAGCTCCAAGCTAGAAATTACTGTTAATTGTCACCTTAAAACAGCTACTATAAAACCTCAAGAGCCGACACATCTGTTGAAATTCCCTTTTAGAATTGCAACAGAAAAATTTAAGTATTTGGCCATTCAAATTACTAGGAAATATAAATCACTACTCAACGCAAACTAGATGCCTTTATTAACTAAATTAAAGGGGTTGATTAAATTTTGGAAAACACTGCCGATGTCCTTAATAGGCAGAATAAATGCGATAAAATTATCTTCTTACCACAAATACTGTACCTATTTCAATCAATACCAATATACTTACCAAAAAAAATCTTTAAAAACTAGATTCTGATATTATAAACTTCATATGGGATTGTAAATCACACAGAATTCACAGAAAACACTTATGTAAATCTAAAGAATCAGGGGGACTGACACTCCCTAACTTATTGTATTACTATTGGGCAGTGAATATTAAAAAAAAATATCTACTGGTTGGACATTTCTGCCCAACAGATAGATTGGATAAGAATGGTGAAAGAGGATTATTCCCCTTATAATTTAGGAGCGATCCTTCTTTCCCCGATGAAACTGAACAATATAATATATAAGAAAAATCCAATTATTCACAGTATAATACGAATTTGGAAACAAATAAAATTAACTTTAAAATCAAGAAAACTATCACTTCTTTCTCCAATAGCTAATAATCCCGAATTCAAACCATCTATTATTGATAAAACGTTTAATCAATGGGAAAGAAGAGGAATTAAAATGATGGGGGATATGTATGAAATTGGAAAACTTTTATCATTCCAACAATTACAACTAAACTATAATTTGAAAAGTAATCAATATTTCAAATATCTTCAAATTCAAGATTATTTGAAAAAATATATACAAGGATATCAAACTTTAACCCCAGATTTATGAGAGGAAGGAATGAATAGAAAGGCAGAATCAAGCAATTTAATATCCTATTTATATAATATAATTCTAAATATAGAAACATCAACGACAGAGGCAATTAGAAGGGACTGGGAACAAGAGTTATTGATAAAAATTCCGAACGATAGATGGGAAAACAAATCTATTATATGTAAATAAATGTTCAATTAATGTTAAACATAACCTAATTCAATTTAAAATTTTACATAGATTATACTATTCGAAAACTAGACTGAATAAAATATTTTCAAATGTTTCCCCCATCTGTGATAAATGTCTAACTCAAAATGCCACTATAGCACATTCCTTTGTCTCTTGTACATAACTGCATAAATTTTGGAATGAAATTTTTGGAATTTTTACAAAACTATTTAACACAAAATTGAACCCTAATACAGAACTGATTATCTTTGGACCAATGGAAGAGGGAAATAAACTAACTATATTCCAAGAAGCTTTTCTTAATTATGGTTTAATAACAGCAAAAAAACTTATACTCAAATTTTGGAAAAACGCAACCACGCCAACATTCAAAATGTGGATTTCAAATATGTCAGAAACGCTACATCTTGAAGAAATGAGATTAATCCTACTAGGCAAAGTAGACCAATTCTTAAAGACTTGGTCTCCTTTTATCAACTTTTTATAAGTAGATGGTGCAACATAACATAACCTTAGAAATTAAATGGTTTAGAACCGGTTGGCGGATGGGCAAAAATACGAAATAGGTAGATCTAATCTCTCATTTCTCTACTTTCTCCCTTTTTTTCAATCTTTTTTTCAAACTTTTTAGCTTCTCATCTCTGTCCTTTATTTCTTTTGCTATCTGTTTCTACTCGCTTGTCTATCTATTCCGACACTCTTTATTTATTTTTTCTCTCACTGTTCTTTTATTATTAAATTAAAAATACAAAGTTGTATAATAATGGAAATATGTATTTATGTATTAGGTACTCAAGTACCACACTATGGTACTTCTAACAAAAATAAACAAAAACAAAAAAAACAAAAAACAAAAACAAAAAAAAGATCACCTGATAAAAAATAACACACCCAAATTCATAGAAACAAAGAAACATAGAAAATAGGTGCAGGAGTAGGCCATTCAGCCCTTCGAGCCTGCACCACCATTCAATATGATCATGGCTGATCATTTCAACTCAGTATCCTGTACCTGCCTTCTCTCCATACCCCCTGATCCCTTTAGCCACAAGGGCCACATCTAACTCCCTCTTAAATATAGCCAATGAACTGGCCTCAACTACCTTCTGTAGCAGAGAATTCCAGAGATTCACCACTCTGTGTGAAAAATGTTTTCCTCATCTCGGTCCTAAAGGAATTCCCCCTTATCCTTAAACTGTGACCCCTTGTTCTGTACTTCCCCAACATCGGGAACAATCTTCCTGCATCTAACCTGTCCAACCCCTTAAGAATTTTGTAAGTTTCTATAAGATCCCCCCTCAATCTTCTAAATCTAGCGAGTACAAGCCGAGTCTATCCAGTTTTTCCTCATATGTAAGTCCTGATATCCCAGGAATCAGTCTGGTGAACCTTCTCTGTACCCCCTCTATGGCAAGAATGTCTTTCCTCAGATTTGGAGACCACAACTGTACGCAATACTCTGGTCACACCAAAAACCTGTACAACTGCAGTAGAACCTCCCTGCTCCTTTTCTCAAATCCTTTTGCTATGAATGCTAACATACCATTCGCTTTCTTCACTGCCTGCTGCACCTGCATGCCTACTTTCAATGACTGGTGTACCATGACACCCAGGTCTCGTTGCATCTCCCCTTTTCCTAATCAGCCAACATTCAGATAATAGTCTACCCTCCTGTTTTTGCCTCCAAAATTATTTATCCACATTCATCCACATTAAACTGCATTTGCCATGCATTTTCCCACTCACTCAGCCTATCCAAGTCACCTTGCAGCCTCCTAGCATCCTCCTCACACCTGTGTCATCCACAAACTTGGAGATGTTGCATTCAATTCCCTCGTCCAAATCATTAATATATATTGTGAATAGCTGGGGTCCCAGCACTGCGCCTTGCGGTACCTCACTAGTCACTGCCTGCCATTCTGAAAAGGACCCGTTTACTCCTACCCTTTGCTTCCTGTCTGACAGCGTTCTCTATCCATATCAATACTGAACCCCCAATACCGTGTGCTTTAAGTTTATATACTAATCTCTTATGTGGGACCTTGTTGAAAGCCTTCTGAAAGTCCAGATATAACACATCCACTGCTTCTCCCTTATCCACTCTACTAGTTACATCCTCGAAAGATTCTATAAGATTCGTCAGACATGATTTACCTTTCATAAATCCATGCTGACTTTGTCCAATGATTTCACCACCTTCCAAATGTACTGCTATCCCATCTTTAATAACTGACTCTAGCAGTTTCCCCACTACCAATGTTAGACTAACTGGTCTGTAATTCTCCGTTTTCTCTCTCCCTCCTTTTTTAAAAAGTGGGGTTACATTAGCTACCCTCCAATCCTCAGGAACTACTCCAGAATTTAAAGAGTTTTGAAAAATTATCACTAATGCATCCACTATTTCTGTGGCTACTTCCTTGAGAACTCTGGAATGCAGCCTATCTGGCCCTGGGGATTTATCAGCCTTTAATCCATTCAGTTTTTATATTTTTATGTTCCCTGCCAATTTTCTTTCATAATCTATTTTCCCTTTCCTAATTAAGCCCTTTGTCATCCTCTGCTGGACTCTGAATTTCTCCCAGTCCTCTGGTAGGTTGCTTTTTCTGGCTAATTTGTATGCTTCATCTTTAGTTTTGATACTATCCCTGATTTCCCTTGTTATCCATGGATGCACTACCTTCCCTGATTTATTATTTTGCCAAACTGGGATGAACAATTGTTGTAGTTCATCCATGCAGTCTTTAAATGCCTTCCATTGCACATTAACTGTCAACCCTTTAAGAATCAATTGCCAGTCTATCTTGGCCAATTCACGTCTCATATCTTCAAAGTTACCCCTCGTTAAGTTCAGAACCCTTGTTTCTGAATTAATTATGTCACTCTCCATCCTAATGAAGAACTCAACCATATTATGGTCACTCTTGCCCAAGGGGCCACGCACAACAAGACTGCTAACTAACCCTTCCTCATTACTCAGTACCCAGTCTAGAATAGCCTGCTCTCTCATTGGTTCCTCTACATGTTGGTTTAGAAAACTATCCCGCATACATTCCAAGAAATCCTCTTCCTCAGCCCCCCTGCCAATTTGATTCACCCAATCTATATGTAGATTGAAGTCACCCATTATAACTGTTTTACCTTTGTTGCACGCATTTCTAATTTCCTGTTTGATGCCATCCCCAACTCCACTACTACTGTTAGGTGGCTTGTACACAACTCCCACTAGCGTTTTCTGCCCCTTAGTGTTTCGCAGCTCTACCCATATCAATTCCACATCCTCCAAGCTAATGTCTTTCCTTTCTATTGTGTTAATCTCCACTCTAACCAGCAACGCTACCCCATCTCCTTTACCTTTCTGTCTATCCCTCCTGAATATGGAATATCCCTGGATGTTCAGCTCCCAGCCTTGGTCACCCTGGAGCCATGTCTCCGTGATCCTAACTATATCATAGTCATTAATAGCTATCTGCACCTTTTTGATTTTTGCCCTGGATTTGTCTGCCTGCCACTTTTACTTTTCACCTTGCTACCAATTTCTTCTACCCTAATTATCTACCCCTCTTAAGGATTTAAGAACCCCACCACCTCTTATTCTCTGTTTATTATTTTTTTCTTCTTTCCCCCCTACATGTTGGGTCTGAGCGCTTCCCTTCTCTGCCTCCTGCCTCAGACACTGTATACTAGCTTTCTCTATTTGAGTCCCTCCCCCAACCATTCTAGTTTAAAATCTCCCCAGTAGCCTTTGCAAATTTCCCCGCCAGGATACTGGTCCCCCTCGGGTTCAAGTGCAACTCGTCCTTTTTATACAGGTCACTCCTTCCCCAAAAGAGGTTCCAATGATCCAGAAACTTGAATCCCTGCCCTCTGCACCAGTCCTTCAGCCACGCATTTATCCTCTACCTCACTCCATTCCTACTCTCATAGTCGTGTGGCACAGGTAGTAATCCTGAGATTGTTACCATTGCGGTCCTTTTCCTTAACTCTCTTCCTAACTCCCTAAATTCTCCTTTCAGGACCTCTTCTCTTTTTCTACCTATGTCATTGGTACCAATATGCACCATGACCTCAGGCTCCTCTCCCTCCCCTTTCAGGATATCTTGAACACGTTCAGACACATCCCAGACCCTGGCACCAGGGAGGCAAACTACCATCCGGGTCTCCAGACTGCATCCACAGAATCGGCCATCTGACCCCCTAACTATAGAGTCCCCTATTACTATTGCTCTCCTCTTCTTTTCCTTACCCTTCTGAGCAACAGGGCCAGTCTCTGTACTGGAGGCCCAGTCGCTGTTGCTACCCCTAGGTAAGCTGCCCCCCCCCCCCCCCCCCAACAGTACTCAAGCAGGAGTACTTATTGTCAAGGTGTACAGCCACCGGGGTACTCTCTAGTCCCTGCCTCTGCCCCTTGCCCCTCCTAACCATGACCCACTTGTCTGCCTCCTGTGGTTTTGGAGTGACTACTTCTCTGTAACTCCTCTGGGACCTCCTCACTCTCCCTGACCAGACGGAGGTCATCGAGCTGCTGCTCCAGGTTCCTTAAACAGTCCCTTGGGAACCCCATCTCGACACACCTGGCGCAGATGTGGACGTCTGGAGGGCTATCCGACCATGACCTCCCACATCTGACATCCAGAACAGTAAACTGCCCTGGGCCTCATACTCCCCCTTACCCTGGATACAAACTGCCGGAGGAAATCAGCAGGGATCTGACTGCCAGTCAGCTGCTTACTCTTTTGCATCGGAAGTCTCTGAAAACTGTTCATTTCTGCAAACAAAACTCAGTTTGCAAAATAACTATGCAAAATTTCCCATGGCGCCAGGCACCTTTGATTTCATGCAATTAATTTTTGGGCATTGTATGTCATCTTTACTCTAACAGGGATCCTGCTCCTTGCCTAGCAAGTGTACAGCCAGGGGAAGCATATTATGTGTCAACCACAAGATGCCTTCATTCTGCACCTGCCTGCAATGTATTTCCACGTTTAGGCCACATTGGCAAACCAAGGGGTAGCAACTAGTCAAAAATACTACTTGCTGACAACTTGGTTGCTCATCTGGTGCACACCCCAACATAGCTTGCTTGCTAAAGAAAGACGCAAAGTACTGATTGGGGATGATCAGCCATGATCACATTGAATGGCGGCGCTGGCTCGAAGGGCCGAATGGCCTACACCTGCACCTATTGTCTATTGTCAATTGTCTAATGTCTATTGTTGGATTAACTAAGCGGGTCAGGCAGCATCTCTGTAGAAAAAGGATGGGTGACATTTCGAGTCGGGACCCATCTTCAGAAGGTCTGAAAGAGGTCCAGACCCGAGAGTCTGAAGTAGGGTCCCGACCCGAACGTCACCGATCCTTTTTCTCTACAGATGCTGCTTGACCTGCTGAGTTACTCCAGGACTTTATGCCTATCTTTGGTATAAACCAGCACCTGTAGTTTGCTGTTTCTACACTCATAACTTGCAGTTACACAACAGGTGATCTAATTTGTCATTATGTGTACTGAACATCTTCACTCCTTGGAATGCTCTAAAGGTGAAATGTACTGGTTGGATTCAACGTTCATGATACTCTACTGAATGGTTCTTTTCATCTGTTTCCAGGATGTGAAGCCACTGCCAGTGCCTGAGTTTATTATGCATCCCTCATTGGTCCCAAACCTCTATGAGTCAATAAAGAGTCAATTGCATTGATAGGTCTAGAATTACATGCAGGTCAGACTAGTTAAGGGTGACAGTTTTGCTTCCCTAAAGAACAATAATGAAGTATATTCATAGAGTCATGGTGTCATACAGCGGAGAAACAGGCCCTTCAGCCCTCAACGACTATGCTGACCAAGATACCCCACCTGAGCTAATCCATTTACCCACATTTGGCCAATATCGCTCTAAACCTTTTCTATCCAAGTACCTTTCAAATGCTGTTATTGCATCTGTCTGAACTACTTCATCTGTCAGCTGGTTCTATATACTCACCACCTTCTGTGTGATAAAGTTGCTCCACGGATTCCCATTAAATCTTTCCCCTCTCACCTTGAACATATACCCTTTCATCATTGATTCGCCCTATCTATACCTCACATGATTATTACACCTGAATATCACCTCTTAGCCTCCATTGCTCCAAGCAATAAATAATTCATTGGGATTTGACACTAATCCAACATTTTTGTGTTGATTGATACTGAGATTGGCTTTTTGAAAATAAACATTTTAATTTAACTACAGGTATTCCTTAGTTAAGGAAACCTGACTTATGTATGAGGGTGTGGGAGGCCGGTGGGAATGACTTGCCAGCTGCTATGGGGCTGATGGCATCATCTGCAATATGGGAACGTGGTTCATGGCCACATTTCCGAATTGCGAACTGTTCAGGTTATACAGAGTTTACAGGGATGGAACCCTACCGTAACCTGCCTGTAGTTCATCGCAGACTCACACTGAAGGGGTAGGAGGCGGGTAGGTAGCCTCCTTTAGTTAAATTTAAAATCCTCATCAGCTGAGAAGGGCTTTGAACATGATTCTGGGTCTATAGCCCACGAGTCTGACTACGTTTCAATGAACTTCACCACTGTACTCCTTTAACATGCATGGCCTTGCGAGAGTTCAGTCGACGCTGTTGGAGGTGTGATGAGCAGGAGCAGCAAGACGACAAGGGAATGGAAAGGTACAGGAAATGTCCACACATAGTTTCTGTGCAGGCAGCTTGTGATGAGCTGATTATAATGTATCCCCAATACTACACTCACCTACAGTGTCACTGTCTCCTTAGCCACAATGCCTACGTTAAAAAGGTCTTCCAAAATTAACCCCCTAAACCAAGAGCCAGCATGAAAGAGCCTGGTGTAGGAAGAAACTGCAGATGCTGGTTTACACCGAAGATAGACACAAATTCCTGCTCGTGACGCCATGATCAGCCATGATCATATTGAATGGCAGTGTTGACTCGAAGGGCCAAATGGCCTACTCCAGCACCTATTTTCTATGTTTCTATGTAACTAAGCGGGACAGGCAACATCTCTGGATAGAAGGAATGGGTGACATTTCGGGTCGAGACCCTTCTTCAGAGATGCTGCCTGTCCCGCTGAGTTTTGTGTCTATGAAAAAATCTGGCATAAGATGTTTATTTTGCTTATGCTTATCCTCGCTGGTGCATTAGCCTTGCAGGTCCTAATTCGGTGCTATCTCTTAAATCATGCACCATATCTGTGTTGGAATACATTATTGAAGTATTCTATTCCAAATTAATCCCCTACCTACTAACACAATCTTGCTCCTTACCTTTAAAAAATGTGCTTAGCTTCCCACCTCAGCCCCTACACCCCCCCCCCCCCCCCCCCCCCTCACAATTCTTGATATGCTCACAATTCTTTGGGCATCATGTTGTAAATGGAAGTGGGGATAGCAGGATGATTAAATCTGTGCAGAACTTTGAGAGCTTCATGTCAAAGTTGTCCATAATCTTACTGGATCTCAGGGCAGACACAAGGAGTTGCATGGCGTGAACTTGTTTCATTCCTTATGTTCTCCTAAATAATGGCTTGAAAATTAACACCCCATGATAGATCTAAAATAATACACATAATTTAGCACATAAACAATGCTCGTGGTAACAAGGTTATAACTGTTGCATTTAGGAATCTTGTGACATCTCACTAAAATATTAATTATGCCTGTAATAATTGGCGCAAACATTCAAAATAATGAATACTGGTAAGAAATACACAAGAGACAACATTCCCAATGCAGAAACAACTTTTATATAAGAGTTTAAGATTTTGTAGGAAGGAAGATTGGAGAATATCCATTGTTTCCAGAATTGAAAATTAAGGCGGCAGATTTGAAATGCATTTTAAAGTCCAATTCAAAGCTTGGCGTAAGAGCAAGTCTTCATACCATTGGGTTTAAATAAATAGCAATGATTGATAAAGGCTGAGCCAGACTTCATTTGATATCTTATCAAAGATATTGAAAGCAGTGAATAAAATAAACTGTAGCAGCATATTCAATACATAGAATAGGGAGATGATATTTATTATGTGAGAAACATTACTGAAGTCAATCTGAAAGTCAAGCGGAAGTTTTGTTATTTTATAATGGTTATACTATCAAGTGGAATATTTGAAAATACAGCGCTTAAAATAAAGCTTTTTAAAGCTAATCGTTTAATACGTTTACTCCCAGTTCAGAGGTGCACAAGCTGGGAGTGTGATTCACAAGTTCTGCACAAGATTTGTATGATTTTCCATCAATTATATTTATAGGATATGTAAGTATAAGGTTCATGAATATTAATTTCCTAATTGAAATCTGTAGGTGAGACTCTCCTTAAAAGCTAATTTAAAAAAAACATTTTCATGTCTCTATTGTACTTTCTATCGTAGCATTTCATTAAAAATGTTTTAAACAATTACGAATGAGAGCTGAAGCTCGAAATACATTCAATAACATACAATCCACAAAAAAACAGGTGCTTTTCAAATACCTGCTAGCACTACCAGCTTGTTTCCTGCCTGGTTTCCTACCTTGACCAAGCTCACTGTAATTTATAGTCAGACAACCGAAGGCTTGAACAGTGGAAGTAGAAACCAGTGAATTACAAAGGTTGACTTAAAGAAGACAATACATAAACAAGCAAACTTCTGTCATTCGTAAAACGAGAGTAGCTAAGTGATCTCAAATAACTAGCAGTGTGCAACAATTAAAAAAAATAAGATACATTATAAATAATGAAGCCAAGTATCTCTTTCAGTCCCTCCTCTTTCCTATTATATTGATTGATTCAAGATAAATAGGAGGATTTATATAATATGTTGTATATATTATGTTAATCACTCATATAAAAAGAAATATTAGAAGAGTTTAGTTCCAGACACATGCTTCAGATGGCTGAACCACCATTTCTCTCTTGACCTGTTCTGTTCTTAAAGTCTGTGGTAGTTTGAAAGCTGCATGATCAGAGAACTGACACGTATGACGATTAACATCCTGTGAACGGCAGCTTGTTGGTTATTTCAAGAAGGAGATTTCGAAGAGCGTAGAGTTGAAAGATGACCTCTTTAACTTTAGCATGTGATGAGCCCTCCATCTGAAAATTAAAAATCAAAGTATAATAAATTATCAATTATTATTTCTGGAGAAAATGCGATCGATTTTAGTTTTTTTTAAAATATTTTTTGGAGTACAGCAAGGAAACAGGCTTTTTGGCCCACAATTCCCTACACAATTTTATTGAGGCAAATTAACCAACAAACCCATGTATCTTTGGGATATGGGAGGAAACCGAAGCACCTGGAGGAACCCCACGGAATCACAGGGGGAACGTGCAAACACCACACTCACATAGCACCCTAGCTCAGGATTGAATCCGGCTCTTTGGCACTGTGATGCAGCAGCATGCCAGTTACGCAACTGTACCTGTAATGCCCCTGTCCCACTTAGGAAACCTGAACGGAAACCTCTGGAGACCTTTGCGCCCCACCCAAGGTTTCCGTGCGGTTCCCGGAGGTTTTTGTCCTCCGGCAACCACCTTCAACTAGCATCGAAACTGGCTTCGGCTAAAAAATTACCTATTTTTAAAACAGAAACCACTTTCGACCATTAGGGTGACTGACAAAAACCTCCGGGAACCGCACGGAAGCCTTGGGTGGGGCGCAAAGTCTCCAGAGGTTTCCGTTCAGGTCTCCTAAGTGGGACAGGGGCATAAGTGTTGCTTCTAAGAAAGAAAGTAAATAGGTTTCTTTTGTTTCTGTCTCTCAGTTCTGAAATAAAAAAGCCATTTAAAAAGATTTGGCCAACAAAAATAGCGATATTTAAAGTAGGCCATGAGGGGGATGTTTGTAAGGTCACTCCTCTCCCTTTGAAAGGAATGTAAACTTCTGTGGGCAGAGGGGAAATTCAATGACTCAAACCATGCCAATTTTCCAATTACAGAAAACTTTGGTCAATGATTGATGATTGGTAAATTATTTTAAACTTTATGTTAGCTCAGAAAGTAATTACAATGTTGACAAGTCAGCAAATGGATCAAACCCTACAGTTTTTACACATAATGTTTAATTAGAAAAGTATTGAAAATGGTACCACTTTTTAAATGATGTGTATTTGGGTTTTTTTTTTTCGTTTTAGTTTCGTTTTAGTTTAGAGATACAGCGTGGAAACAGGCCCTTCGGCCCACTGAGTCCGCACCGACCAGTGATCCCCGCACATTAACACTACCCATTAGGGACAATTTACATTATACCAAGTCAATTAACCTACAAACTTGATGAATATTTTTTATTAGTTGTAAATACATATTAATAAAAAATACTTCTTACATACATTCATAATATTATTAATATTAATATTAACATTTAAGACTTTATGTTTCTATACATTTTTATTTTTTTTATAAAGTAGGAAAAGATAGAGAAAAATAATATAGAAAATAAGGAAGTGAATGGAGTATTAAATAATTATCCATCGTCGGTGATACAACCATGATTTATTATACGTAATTCTTCATCCATTCTATTATCCAGGCCTCAGTCAAGCGTCCGCACTGAGCCACTTTGACCCTGTAGATATTCAATATATGGAGACCATATCCCTCTGAAGAGATCCAACCTGTCCATTAGGACAAGCCTCAATCTTTCCAGATGGAGTGTCTCCGACATTTCTGTATTCCACATTTTGATTGTGGGGGATGTAGGACCTTTCCAGAATTTTAATATTAATTTTTTCCCAATTATTAAACCATAATCAATAAAAAATCTTTGATTCGTTGTTATTAATTGATCTGTTTCCAGTATTCCTAGTATTATTAACTTTGAGTCAGGAGTCAGATTCATATTAACAACATTCAAAATTATCCTAAATATTTCTATCCAAAATTTTGTAATTTTTACACAATTTGTAAATGAGTGTGTCAGATTAGCTTCTAAGTGCTGATATTTAGCACATATGGCAGATACTTTTGGAAAGATGTTATGTAGTTTGGATTTTGAGTAATGTAGTCTATGTAATATTTTAAACTGTATAAGAGAGTGTCTAGCATTTAACAAACAATGGTGTATGTGTTGTAAACTTTCATCCCATACTTCTGGTCTTATAATTTGACCTAATTCGTTTTCCCATAATTGTCTATATATTTCTGTTGATGGGACATCATTTTCCAATAGGATATTATATATATATAACATATAACATATAACAATTACAGCACGGAAACAGGCCCTCTCGGCCCTTCCAGTCCGTGCCGACCATTTGTTTTCCCCTAGTCCCATCTACCTGCACTCAGACCATACCCCTCCATTCCCTTCACGTCCATATACCTATCCACTTTAGTCTTAAATGTTAAAATCGATCCTGCCTCCACCACTTCTGCTGGAAGCTCATTCCACACAGCCACCACCCTCTGAGTAAAGAAGTTCCCCCTCACGTTACCCCGAAACTTCTGTCCCTTAATTCTCATGTCATGCCCTCTTGATTGAATCTTCCCTACCCTCAATGGGAAAAACATATCCACGTCAACTCTGTCTATCCCTTTCATCAGTTTAAAGACCTCAATCAAGTCCCCGCTTAACCTTCTGCGCTCCAAAGAATAAAGACCTAACTTGTTCAACCTTTCTCTGTAACATAGTTGCTGGAACCCTGACAACATTCTAGTAAATCTCCTCTGTAATCTCTCTATTTTGTTGACATCCTTCCTATAACTAGGCGACCAAAATTGTACACCATACTCCAGAACTGGTCTTAACAATGCCTTGTACAATTTTAACATTACTTCCCTACTCCTATATTCAATGCTCTGATTTATAAAGTCCAGCACACCAAAGGCTTTCTTTACCACCCTATCTACATGCGATTCCACCTTCAGGGAACTATGCACAGTTATTCCTAGATCCCTCTGTTCCACAGCATTCCTCAATTCCCTACCATTTACCATGTAATTCCTATTTTGATTTGTCCTGCCAAGATGTAGCACTTCACACTTAACAGCATTAAACTCCATCTGCCATCTTTCAGCCCACTTTTCCAAATGGCCCAAATCTCTCTGTAGACTTTGAAAATCTACTTCATTATCCACAACACCACCAATCTTAGTATCATCTGCATACTTACTTATCCAATTTTCCACCCCATCATCCAGATCATTGATGTACATGACCAACAACAGTGGACCCAACACAGATCCCTGAGGCACATCCACTGGTCACTGGCTTCCAACCTGACAAACAGCCATCCACCATTACTCTCTGACATCTCCCATTCAGCCACTGTTGAATCCATCTTGCTACTCCGCCATTTAACACCCAAAGATTGAACCTTCTTAATCAACCTTCCATGGGGAACCTTGTCAAAGGCCTTACTGAAATCCATATAGACAACATCCACTGCTTTACCCTCATCAATTTCCCTAGTTTACCGCTTCAAAAAATTCAAGAAGGTTTGTCAAACATGACCTTCCAGGCACAAATCCATGTTGACTGTTCCTGATCAGACCCTGTTTATCCAGATGCTTATATATATTATCTCTAAGTATCCTTTCCATTAATTTGCCCACCACTGAAGTCAAACTAATAGGTCTATAATTGCTAGGTTTATTCTTTGAACCCTTTTTAAACAATGGAACAACATGCGCAGTACGCCAATCCTCCGGCACTATATTCCCGTTTCTAATGACATTTGAAATATTTCTGTCATAGCTCCTGCTATTTCTACACTAACTTCCCTCAATGTCCTAGGGAATATCCTGTCAGGACCTGGAGACTTATCCACTTTTATATTTTTCAAAAGTGTCAGTACTTCCTCCTCTTTGAATCTCATAGTTTCCATAGCTACTCTACTTTTTCCCCTTAACTCACAGAGTTCAATATCCTTCTCCTTGGTGAATACCGAAGAAAAGAAATTGTTCAATATCTCCCCCATCTCTTTTGTCTCTGCAGATAGCTGTCCATTCTGGTTCTCTAATGGTCCAATTTTATCCCTCGTTATCCTTTTGCTATTAATATAGCTGTAGAAACCCTTTGGGTTTACTTTCACCTTTCTTGCCAAAGCAACCTCATATCTTCTTTTAGCCTTCCTAATTTCTTTCTTAAGATTCTTTTTACATTCTTTATACTCCTCTAGCACCTCATTTACTCCATGCCTCCTATAATAATTGTAGATATCTCTCTTTTTTCGAAACGTGTCCAATTTCCCTTGAAAACCATGGCTCTTTCCAATTTTTACTATTTCCTTTCAACCTAACAGGGACATAAAGATTCTGTACTCTTACAATTTCCCCTTTAAATGTCCTCCATTTCTCTTCTACATCCTTCCCATGAAACAAAGTGTCCCAATTCACTCCTTTAAAATCCTTACGCATTCCCTCAAAGTTAGCCTTTCTCCAATCAAAAATCTCCACCCTAGGTCCAGTTCTGACTCTCTCCATAATTATATTGAAACTAATGGCATTGAAATCATTTTTTCTGTAGTCGGATGTTTATTTAGACATTCATCTAAAATTTCTGTCTTTCTATTTCTAAGATCCTGTGTGTTTGCTTTTACATAGTCTCTGATTTGTAAGTATCTAAAATAATCTTTGGAATGTAATCCATAAATTTGTTGTAATTCTTGAAATGAAAGGAAAGAGTTTTCCTTGTAGAGATCGCCCATCTTGATAATTCCCTTATTTTTCCATTGTAAAAAGCCTTTATCCATCATTGAAGGTTTAAATGTAACATTATTTACAATGGTAAGGGCTAGTGGTATAGATTTCAGTTTTAATGTTTTCTTTATTTGTTTCCAAATACGTATTCCACTTTCTATTATCGGGTTTTCACTATAGGTTTTCTTACCTAAATTAATATTAGCAAATATTATTGAACTGATTTCAAAAGGAGAACAATCTTCTTTTTCCATATTTAACCAAATTGGTTGGTCATCTGCCTCTTCTAACCAAAAATTCATATTTTTAATATTAACTGCCCAGTGATAAAACATAAAGTTTGGTAGTGCTAAACCTCCATTTATTTTTAATTTACATAAATGTTTTTTATTTATTCTATGGCTCTTATAATCCCAAATAAAGTTAGTAACTAGGGAGTCCACCTTCTTAAAGAAATTTTTAGGAAGATATATTGGAATTAATTGGAAAAGATATAATAATTGTGGTAGAAAAATCATTTTTATTACATTAATTTTACCTAACATTGAAATGGGTAGAGTTTTCCAATATAAAATGTTCTTATTTAATTTATTCAATAATAGTGGGAAGTTAGATTTAAATAAAGAATCAAATCTTTTTGTTACATAAATTCCAAGATATTTAATTTTTTCGTTTGTTATCTTAAAAGGAAATTGGTGTAATATGTGTAAGTTATTTACCGTTATTGGCATAAGTTCACTTTTATTCCAATTGATACTATATCCTGAAAAAGATCCGAATTCAGTTATTAATTTTAACAAATTTTGGATACTAATTTCTGGTTTTGTGATATAAAGTAATACATCATCCGCGTATAAGGAAATTTTATTTTTAGTATCTCTAGTATCGTACCCATATATTTCAGGATGTGATCTCACCCTCTGAGCTAACGGTTCTATTGCAAGTGCAAACAGTAGAGGGGGATAAAGGGCAACCTTGTCTACAGCCTCGAGATAAACTGAATTTAGTTGATAGCATTTGATTTGTTATTATTCTGGCTGTTGGGTTAGTATATAATAATTTGATCCAAGTAATGAACTACTCTCCCAATTAAAAAGTTTCCATAACCGAAAACAAATAGGACCATTCCACCTGATCGAAGGCTTTCTCTGCATCTAACGAAATAACTACTAGATCTTTTCTAATACCTCTTTTCGAATATATAATATTGAATAACCGTCTCAAGTTACATGAGGAATATAGTTTTGGTATAAATCCTGTTTGATCGGGGTGAATTAATTCGTTAATAACTGCGCTTAGCCTTTGCGCTAATATTTTAGTTAATATCTTTTGATCAGTATTTAAAAGAGCTATAGCTCTAAATGATCCTGGTTCATCCAGATCTTTGTTTATTTTAGGTATAAGTGTTATAATAGATTCATTTAACGTTTCTGGTAGTTTCTGCTGTGTATATATATATTCATATAATGTTTTCAGACGTGGTACCATCTGATCATAAAATGTTTTATAAAATTCCGAGCCAATACCATCTGGTCCCGGTGTTTTACCATTTTTTAATGATCTAATAGATTCTTGGATTTCTTTTACTGAAATTTCAGCATTTAATGATTCTCTATTTTGTGAGTCCAACCCCTTCAGATTACATTTTTTTTTTAAATGCTTCTATTCCTATCTTGTTTTCTGTTGTTGTAGCAGTGTATAAGTTTTTATAATATTGCATAAATCTCTCATTATAATCTTTAGGTCGTATTAAAAGTTCGCCATTATGTGATTTAATCCTGTGGATTATTTTTTCTTTATTAACCTACAAACTTGTACGTCTTTGGAGTGCGGGAGTAAACTGAAGATATCGGAGGAAACCCACGCAGGTTACGGGGAGAACGTACAAACTCCGTACAGACAAGGACCCGTATTCAGGATGGAACCTGGGACTCGGGTCTCTGCCGCTATGACGCAGTAGCCATACCGCTGCGTCACCACGCCGCTCTTTTAACTAAGACATAAATATTACTGACCAATCACTCTGGCCACAGTGATTTATCCATCCTTGCCCATTTTCACTGCCATGGTGAGGCCAAGTGCAAACTAGAGCACCAACACCTCATGTTCCACCTAGCTAGTCTACAATACTATGATATAAACATTGAAATCTCCCGTTTTAGGTAATTCTCCCCCCCAGTATATCCCCTCCTCCACCTCTTCTCTCTCTTCATCCTCATACGTCATCCTACTCTTTGTCCCTTTCCCATACCCCTGTCCTGTCTCCCATCATTTACTTTTGTCCCTCCTCATTTGCATTTTGTCTCCACACCCCCTCCCCTTCCCAATTCCGTCCACCTACTACACATACATTTCACCACAGGCATTCCCCTACCACCACCGTAAGTTGCTTGTCCATTCCCTCCATGGATGCTGCCTGACCTGCTGAGTTCCTTGTTGTCTTTTTGATAATAAGAGCCATTGGGGATAAGTGAATGGCAGAGGGAATTCGTTCCTGATGGGGAAGGGTCAGGAACTAATTCCCCAACAGGAACTAATTCCCTCTGCCATTCACTTATCGCCAACGGCTCTTATTATCAAGAAAACAACAAGGAACTCAGCAGGTCAGGCAGCATCCATGGAGGGAATGGACAGGCAACGTTATGGTTCAGAATAATTCATAAACAATCTCGGCAGTTGTAAAAGATCCATTACCGTGTGTAATTCTGTTTTAAGTTTCTCCAGCATTTTTTCCGCAACGTGATCCCTGGCTGATCTACATCGCTCCTGTAATGTAAACATTACGTTTCATTTTCTTGCCGTAATATCATACATCATCGTAATTTATCCAAATTTCTATCTGACAGACTTACCAACATTGATATGGATATATAATATCTATATTAGACATGAATATATAGACATATATACACATTTAAAATCTCAAAGCAAAAGGCCTTGTAACAGAAGAGCAAATAACAGATTTATTTGCTAAAGATTTTTGTATGTCTCCTTGGCGGTCATCATCATTCAGAAGCTGTTTTATTTTAATTATCCAATAACATTATCAGTGAAACGACAGGCTAAATATTCAACTCAGTCTGAAGAAGGGTATCAATCCAAAACATCACCTATTCCTTTTCTCCAGAGATGCTGCCTGACCATCCGACCTTTTGTATCTATCTTTGGCTAAAAATGACTGTGGCTGATATTAACACTGGATGGTGAAAGCTGTATATAGCATAATTTTCCCCTGTTTGGCTTTGTGAGTGATAAGATCCCTGCAAAAAGCATTGGTACATTTACTATATTAAAGATGCTACAAAACATGAACGCTTCCTGTATTAAACAAGGGACATACAGATACAACAAGGTTGTCAGCAGTCATAGCTATGCTGCATCAAGCAAGGGTCAAAAGATTAAAATATGTATTTGGTCAATAAGGTGTTCTAATTTATCATTAAAGATATTGGTACAATTTAGGGGATTCTCTTTCTTGTTTTCTATCTTGCCGTGGCCTTATCGTCTTTTGAATCTTCTCCAGATCTACAACCCTCCAAGATCCTCTAAGACTTGCCTCCCACACATGGTCAATATTCTTTGTTCCATCAAAGGTAATGCTGCCTAAAAGCCCTGGCTCTGGAAATCCTTCTCTAAACCTCTCCACCTCGTTATCTCTTACAAAGAGTACTATCTAAAAATAAATTAGCTATTTCTGAGGGACCATATCTCTAGGATCTTGCGTTGGGAATTTAGAATGATGTACCTGATATACAGTCAGCCAATATTAATATTGCCACTAGGTCACTAATCACAGAGCAGTCCTGTTTAATTATGCTGTGTGAACTAGTTTATAAGATCACTTACATAGATTGTGATGATATTGAAGGAGAAAGCAAACTTACACATTCCATCTTTGAGTTGATATTTTGGATGTAATCTTTGATTTTCTTCAGATCCTTTCTAACGTCTTCGGAGAGGAATGGGATTTGTCCATATCTTTTCAAGAACTGTCCATAGAATCTCAGTGCCTTCTTCAAAACATTGCACTTGCCAATGCTCTGTGAGACGACAGTCAACAGATTAGACTCGATCTACATTTACAACTAAGCACAGTTGATAACCGCTCCAATGCAATTACTTACCGTCATATTCACAAATTCGCAAAGATGTGGTAGAATCCGGCCATTAGTTACAGCAAACTGCAAAAAAAAATGTTTTTAAGGATGTGTTACACCTTATTTGCACAGGAGAGGAACTCATGATCAAACGCCCTTTTGTAGGATAACATCTCATAAACATTTTCGCGCATTAAGGAAATCTTAAACCACCATCTGTGTTTTCCATATTTGGGGTTAGAAAAAAGATAGTGGGAGATAATGGCATAAATCAATGCAAACTGCTCTGAAACAAACGCTTTCTCGTTGATTTGAACAGAACTGATTGGGTTATTCCGAATGATAAACTCAATCACCTTCCTGGTGACCCTTCCCACACACGAGCAAAAGTCCTTGATCAGTTCATCGCGCACGTTAGGTTTGCAGCCTGGCCTCAGGTTCCCCACGACGCCCGCGATTGACACCATCAGGATACAGGCGAG
This sequence comes from Okamejei kenojei, assembly GCA_035221665.1. NCBI lineage: Eukaryota > Metazoa > Chordata > Chondrichthyes > Rajiformes > Rajidae > Okamejei > Okamejei kenojei. The sequence goes on along the minus strand of CM069149.1, from coordinate 8,306,966 downwards.
CGGGGAGAGCATGGTCGGCATTGCCGAGCGCTGCCTCACTGTCACTGCTAACGGCGGTCTGGAAGCCTGGCGCTCCTCTTTATACAGAATGCTCGAGATTCCCCTGAATACACCGACCATTCAACGTCAAGTACAGATTCACTTTCCTCGACCCACGGTGAAGTGCGTGTGACAATTTATTTAAAATTTCCATGCCTGTCTTTTTTTTCTCGTTCAAGGGACGGAGATGGGAGAAACCCCTTCACATATCTAGGTCACCTTTATCAGCCTACGTTCTGATATTACCCTGCCGTTCAAAAGGTACTCTGCGTGGTTTAGAGCATTGATAATACTCCTTGGTGTGGGTATCAGATAGTCATCTCACTGTAGAAAGATAAGCGAAAGTTTTGTAAAATTGCAGTTATCCGCTTATCAGGTAATTGTAAATAATTCAGCTACTGATTTAGGTACTTTCCCCAATTGATCCCTGTTTTAATAATACTAACATTTCTGCCTAGCAGTCCTCCCCAGTTTTTAAATCAGGTTTATGGTAGTTGTTTATGCCTTTATCTACAATCACCAAACATGGCATTTAGAACATAGCACCACTTAGCTACTCATATCTTCTGTAAACCAGCATCTTCAGTTCCTTGTATCTCCATAGAAAAGTCCAGCATAGGAACAGGCCCTTCGGCCCACAACGTCTGTCATGATATATCCCTCCATTCTTTTAATATCCAGGCACCTATCCACAGGCCTCTCTCATATCTGCCTCCACCTCCGCTTGTTCCAGACACCCACCACCCCATGTGTAAAAACACTTGCCCCGCACATCTCCTTTGAACATTGCCTCATTTGCCTTATAGCCTTTCAAAGACCACACACTTTCAAAGGCCAGAAACTCAATAGTAAAAGATGTCCAATGGCTAATAAGCAGAGGAAAAAAGCGTAAATTTATTATCAGTAGAATCAAATACATTTCTTACAATTGTGGTCAGATCACAAATGAAGATTCAGCCACTTTAATACCAAAGCATTGTATCTTCTTTTACATGCTTATTTGTTCATTGTACCAACAAGCATTGTTAAAATTAGTATTAGATCAATGTATTTATAATCTTGCCAAAATGATCGATGCCATCAGATTGGGAACATTTAGGAGTTCAATAAAGGAGAAACAATGTGTTGATAAAGAAAGTGAAAATAAAATATGAGTAATTAAGCAAGGAACATGAAAATAGACTACAATAAGTTACAATAGAAATGCAAATTGATAAAGATTAGTAAATGTTAATCTTTAGTAAAGATTAATAAACATGTGCGCTTCCTTACTGAAAGAGAGGGGAAAGTATATGAGGGAAAAAGCAAATAGAAGAGAAGTTGAACAAATGCTTTGTGTCGGACTTCACCAAAGAAAAGAAAAACCTCTCGTGAATAATGGGGAAAAATAGGTGTATATAGATTGAGGAGCTGAAATAAATTAGTATTAGTAAATATATGGTACTGCAGATATAAATATATAGTACTGGAGATACCAATGCATTTTCAGGACTGCTATGCTTACATAGCAAAGTTTTGAAAGAGGTGGGCATTAATGCATTGGTGTCACCTTCATAAAGTCTGTACATTTTGGAACAGTGCATCAAAGATCCCCACAGCAGGTTGGGTCGTGTTGGTTCAGTCACCTGCTCTCTCTCACCACATTTCTACTGTTTCATACACTGAAATGATTGAAGTCACAAGTAGTTAGAGGCCTATATAAAGAAGGCCTATATTATGCCTGCCTTCATTAGTTGGGGCATTGAATATAAGAGTCAGTAAATCATGACGCCACTCTATAAGACTTTCATTTGGCTGCATTTGGAGTATTGCATGCATTTCTGGTTGCCCCACTATAGGAAGATTGTGGAGGCTTTGAAGGATTATGGGATATTAACTACAAGGAGAGACAAATGGATTGTTTTCTCTGGAGTGCCAGAGGTTGAAGAGGGACCTGATCGGAGTATATAAAGTTATGAGAGACAGAGATAGGGTGGGCAGTCAGACTTTGTTTCCCAGGGTAGAAATGTCAAAGACCAGAGGGCACAGCTTTAAGGTGAGCAGGGCAAAGTTTAAAGGAGATGTACGGGGTAAATGTTTGACGAGAGTGGTGTGTGAGGGATAAAGTGATTAAACCCCACTATTGTAACGGGCTTTAAAGAGGATTCAAACCGATAGGGGCCAGGGAGAGGGTTCTGACACAGCTGTGTATAAAAGTTACCAGACCCATCCTTGAGTAAGAAGTGATAGCATTGTATAGCGGTAAAAGGGAGTGATGTAGATAGATCCCTATCAGTAGAAGGGAGTGATAGATGGGACCCTTGTCACTATAGCTTAGCTTTAGTGCTGATATAGGAGAACTGAGAGAGTTCAGTTGGAGGTGAGTAAAACTAGGGCAGGTCATGAACGACTGAGCATGCTTAATAGAATAAATGAATATTACAACACACCCCTGGTCAAGAAACTGCTCATTACCATGCACATGTCTGGACATGCAATGTATGATGTGGGAGGTACTGGGGGGACGTACCTACAGATTGTGCACCTCAGACTCTGATTGGGGAAGGGTCCGGCGGGGAGGTTGAATGTAGAATAATGTGTATAAAGGGGGTTTACCCTTCTGACTTCGGTGTGTCTCAACTTGGAGAGGCACCCGACTCTGCAGACTCGCAAATACAGAATCTCTTGCTTCCACGATTTAGTCTTTGAGTAGTGATTGTGAGCACATCGCATATCTCACAGGTGGGTGCGTGGAATGCGCTGCCAGGGGCAGTGGTGGAGGCAGAAATGATAGCGAATTTTTAGATAGGCACAGGGATTTGTAGAAAATTGAGGGACATGGATCATGTGCATGCAGTTTATCTTGCTCTCATTTTCAGCACAGACATTGTGGGCTGAGGGGTTTGTTCCCGTGCTCTACTGTTCTATGTTCCCATGGACATTAGGCTAACCAGTTTACAGGCATCTCGTTTAGCTTTCTCCCCCTATCACCACAAACATTTTGTGCTGGCTACTTTCCCAGATAAAGCAGTATCAACTGTTATCGTATCATAATACCAACAAGAATTATTAAATAAAACAGTCGCTGCAACGAAATAAATATCTTCTGCCTCTCCTTAATTTTTATGTCACTATGTCAATTTAATGTGAATTTTCATGTCACTCGATAAAGGCAGTTACTTTCACAACATTAACAAGGTATTTATATAATCACTTTAGTTGCTATGGCTTAGAAGGCTGCAGGGTGAGTGCTAGGATAGAGGTGAGTCGGACTGTATCCTAGTTCTGGAAGGACCGTTCAGAAGCCTGATAACAGAGGGGAAGAAGCCTTGCATGGAAGGATGTAATGGGGAAGTGGGAGGAATAAAATGAATTAAAATTGGATTAATGTAAAAATAGATAGTTGATTGTCAGCGTGGAATTGGTGACCTGAAAGATAGGATTCCATAGTTTAGTCTGGTGGTGCACACATTCAAACTTCAGTTTCTTCTGCTGCACAGGGGCAGGGAGAAGGAAGAAATGACCAGAGTAGGACGTCCTTGAATATATTGGCTGTTTTTCCATGGCGGCGTGAAGTGCAGATGGAGTCAATGTGGATGGACAATGGAGTCTGATCTGTGTGATGGACTGAGCTATATGCTATATATTGCAATGATTCTATGAGTTCTATTAGAATATCAGTAGAAATTGATTGGAGATGACTTGCAACGTTGCAGTAGGAAACTGTTTGGCATGTGTCTTCATTGAGAATGCTCCTGTTCTAGGCTCTGCAGTTAATATCAAGGCTTACATGCCACTGGGGGAAATGTGGTTCAGAAGGACCCAGGCAATGACTTCCCCTGTGGCAGACAACAGGGAGAACACTCTATAGATATCGCAGTTAGATTTGACCTTTTCTTGAAGATGGACCTGAAAGGTAAAGATAATGACATGGTATGTGGAATGTAAGGGAGTACTTGCAGGTTCTTTCCATGCATCTATTTTTTGGGCTGTAATGATAGTTTGGCTGTTGAACAAATAGGAAGAGGTTTGTGCATCCATTCAAAGTGGCCAATTGAAGATTCAAGATGAAATAGATTTTTTTAGTTTCAACATTCACGCTTGTGTGTTGCAATTTTACAAAGACACCCAAAATAATTATAAATTCAGCAATCTTTTATGAAGTAAAATAAGCATTTTGTTACTGTGGCAAGACAAATGCTTTATATTAATAATAATTCGTAAGGTAGCAATTAATGTTTTTGGTCAATTAATCAAAATGTGCAGCAAAGGAAATGAACAGTGGAAGCTGGTAAATGTAATCCATAAAGCAAATTAAATTCCATTTGATGAGACCTACGTTGCATGTGAAGCTTCTCGGGTTACTGAGCAACTATTTTGCAACTGGATCGCAGCACCGTTTGCAGGTTTTAATACGGAGGTTTGTGCATTGTTATGTTTTCATTTAGTTTAAAAATAGGATCAACTTTTACATGCTTTGTAAGATGCACAAGCTTGTACAAAGTGGACTTTCAGTTTGACTGTGCAGAAGTTATCAGAATTGCTAATGAGAACGCCTTTATCTGATGGTGACTAAAATTGGATATTGGACAGCTGACACAATACAGAAAATGTATACAAGAGCCCTGATGCAATTACCTTAAGAATAACTTAACCTGTGGGCAGGTGGGACTAGTGTAGCTGGGACATGTTGGCCGATGTGGGCAAGTTGGGTTGAAGCAAAGATCCTACAGCGAGCAAGATAGCCCACTCGATGAAAAAGACATAGTACAATCATGGGCAGATTCATGGGTAATTTTCGGCCCCATTTCCGTAACCGGCTTCCGTCTCCACACCAAAGATCCCATAGAGGAGCAAAGATACTACTGCGGAGACGGAAGCCGGTTACAGAAACATCCTCGTAAAAATAAAAGTTGTTTGGTAAAAATCTTCTCCTCATTTTCAGAATTATAATTTATTAACACAAACTGTTCCCCCATAACGGCGAGTCGGGTCGGGTTACTGAAATGGATGAAAAAAGGCCCACGTTCCTCTCCGTTGCGTACTACACGTCAGCCCATTGCATTTAGAAGGAGTGGTCTATCTTTCCCCGCTATAGGATATTTGGGTTGAAGGGCCTGTTTCCACACTGTATCACTCTATGACTCTATGATTCTAATGGTGAATCAGTAATATTTAATTGAAGTTTGCACAAACAGGATGAACGTAAAACAAAAAGCTTTTTAGTTTAAAAAAAATCAAATAGAGCCAGAGATTATCAGAGAATCATAGCTCTTATATAGGTTCCAGAGGGTCACTGCCATGTAATTACTAGTGAACGATGCGTATTATTACTCGCGTAGTGCTTATATTTACTGAGAATGTTATTAATTTTTCAAATTTTTCACTAAAACTTTAGGTTACAATAGTTTGCCCATCTCAATACCTCCGTGATTATTATAGATTTCTTGGTGTAGCCCGTTTTTCTCAGCATGCTGATTTGGATTGAATAGTAATTATGTAAATTGCCCATTTATCAAGATGACCTATGGTTTTCACTCGATTATCAGTCTGAGTGCTTGTGTTGTGGGGGAGACTGAGCCATGCGGAAGCTGGCTGAGGGTGGTACGTCAATAATTAATAGGATAAAGTGATCCGACGAGACGAACAATTTCCCATAAACTTTTTCATCATTTGTCCCTCTCACAGTTCACGTGCAGGTCCCTGGTCATAATTCTAAGGACTTGAATAGCCAAACCTGGAGTGTCAAGCATCATAGTTAAGGTGACATTCCTAGTGTCTATGCCTTAGTGAAGATCAGCATGAGCCTATTCTCGTGATTGCCACATTTAATTCTGCGTGCAGAATTTCATGAGGTCACTCTTCCCATGGCTGGCCACAGGTCTATGAAACCCACTCTATGAAACCCACCTCCAGAACATCCACCTGCAGATGAGAAATGCAAGATGGGTGGGGGGGCATTTCTTATTCCCTGCCTCTACATCGGGTTGTTTTCTCTTCTCCTGCAAGAAGGATTGAAGAAACCCATGTGTAAAAGCCATTGAATATATTGACTGGAAGACTGGAAAGGTTTGTTGGAGGTGGCAATGAGAGAGGTGCGAGGCATTTCATAAAGTTGGTAGTAACTATGGGCAGTGAATGGTGATTTGGGGAAATGAGAAAGGGCAAAGACAAAGAATTAGTTTTAGGAGTGATGTGCTGAGGCTGACATAGGAGTGTGGATTAGGGGATTTGGCACATGGATAGGACAGGTTTGGAGGGATATGGATCAAATGCTGGCAGGTGGGACTAGTGTAGCTGGGACATGTTGGCCGATGTGGGTAAGTTGGGCCGAAGGGCCTGTTTCCACATTGAATCACTCTATAATGCTATGACTTTATGTACATCAGAATTTAATATGCCAATGTACTCACCTTTCCTGATATGAACATTAATTATCGTTTGGCTCCGGTTCCAGGAAATCCTGCTCGTCAGTTGCAAGGCAAACTCACGATGTGCCTTCTTTGTTGTCACCACCAGACATTTTCCTCCAGTCAGCGGGAAAGATATGATTCTTAAATCCACCACCACAACTTCAAGTGAATTCAGGGATGGACTTGCCCCACTTGAACTACATTTGTGTAGACATCAAATGTTAAGTTTGCATTGACCATTAAAACAGTAGAATTGAATTGTCAACATGCACACTCAACCTCATAGCTCAAGAAAGCTGAAAGAAATTTGTTAACGTTCATGTTAAAATGCCTCTCATAAAAATTACCGCAAAAACTTTTGGGTTTCTGACAAACAATCGCTCCATTCTTGGCAGTTTCAAGCATTAAAATTCACCCCCTTGGTCTAAACTAAAACAGTGTAGACCAGGAGGTATAACTTCATTTCGAAGTAATGAAAAGAGTACGTGAAATAGGTGGGGAAAGAAAGATAAAGGTCAGAGATGGAGTGAAAAAGAATCAGAAAATTTATATAAATGCTCCAACTAAATAATCATGAAGAAATGAGATTCCATTTTCTGACTCGTGTGAGATTATACTAATCAGAAAAGATTGGATAGAGTGGGGTTTTTTATTCTCCTGCAAAGAAACGGCTCAATGATAGACTGACAGAAAGTTTTCAAAAGTACAAAATCCTTTGGCAGATCGATGCAGAAAAAGTATTCTATCAGAGCAAATATCAGGAAAACCTCTTAACCTCAAAAGCATAGAACTTGGAATCTTATCAGTGGTAGTGTTCAGATAAATAGGATTTAATAATAAGGTGGATAAAGTGGGAAACATTAGAGGTTTGCACTTCCAGAGGATGAAACATAATATTGATGGCTTGGTTAATGTTTTACAGGAAAGTTTGAGTGACGGTAAAAAAAAGTTTCCTCAATTATTTGAACTCTAAAATGACAGAAAATAGTGGGAAATACTCAATAAGTCAACATCTGCAGAGAAAGAAGCAGAATTAGCATTTCAGGCCGACATTTCAGCAGAAAGAGGAGGAAATTAGAAAACAGACAGCTAGTTATGTTAAGATAGACACAAAATACTGGAGTTACTCAGCATCTCTGGATAGAAGGGATGGGTGACGTTTCAGGTTGAGATTCTTCTTCACACAAGTTATGTTATGCTGATAAAGAAATGTGTTTTTCAGTTACTCTGGAAAGAATTTCTGGAATAAATTTGAAAATTGAAGAACTGACAATTTCAAACATGCTGCATCATAACATCAGTTAAATGCATGCATCCTCCAAAAGTGATTTCACTGTCTTCAATGCATTAACTTAGGGGAAGAGTTCAATGCAATGAGGCTCCTATATTCCATGTAACACTATGAATTACTGGGGAGTTATGGAAAATGAGTTGAAATCTTACATACGCCTGCCCTACGTATGGAAATTATAATATATGGAGCATTTTCCGTAACTTCCATGTTTCCTTAACCTGCCCATCTCATTAAAATATATATTTAATTGAGGTTCCTGGAAAATTTGACCATAACAATATTGATACATTAGCTTTGGGAATTGTCACCTTACTGAGATCAAACTTTGGATAGCATTGCAAAGGAATTTGGGGACATCAATCCTCCTGCTGTATTGTGAATGCACCTGTCTAGAACATTGATAACTGAGCACCAAGCTAGTTTTGAAAATTTAATGCATATACCTTTTACTATCCAAGGGGAGAGCATTCAGAGCTTGGATTTTTTTTATCAGTGGGAGTGTTCAGATAAATAGGATTTAATTATAAATGAACCAAAGTTTATTTGTTTATAATTGGTTCAATCTAAAACAAAAATATGGTGAAACACTTCTATGCAGATTATCCAAGTAGAGTTTTTAGAGTTTAGAGAACATAGAAACAGGCTCTTCGGCAGACCGTCCATGCCGAACATCAATCACCCTGTACACCAGCACAATCCTACACACTAGGGACAATGTACAATTTTACCAATTTTACCAATTAAGAGCCAATTAACCTACATATGTGTATATTTTTGATTGTGAGAGGAAATCGAAGCACCCGGAGAAAACCCACACGGTCACGGGGAAAACGTACAAACTCTGTACAGACAGGACCCATAGTCAGGATCGAACCCGGTCTCTGTGAGGCAGCAACTCTCTCACTGTGCCACACAAAGTACTCCAATTGAAACATAGAAACATAGAAAATAAGCGCAGGAGTAGGCCATTCGGCCCTTCGAGCCTGCACCGCCATTCAATATGATCATTGCTGATCATCCAACTCAGTATCCCGTACCTGCCTTCTCTCCGTACCCCCTGATCCCCTTAGCCACAAGGGCCACATCCAACTCCCTCTTAAATATAGCCAATTAACTGGCCTCAACTACCTTCTGTGGCAGAGAATTCCAGAGATTCACCACTCTCTGTGTGAAAAATGTTTTTCTCATCTCGGTCCTAAAAGACTTCCCCCTTATCCATAAACTGTGACCCCTTGTTCTGAACTTCCCCAACATCGGGAACAATCTTCCTGCATCTAGCCTGTCCAACCCCTTAAGAATTTTGTAAGTTTCTATCAGATCCCCCCTCAATCTTCTAAATTCTAACGAGTACATGCCGAGTCTACCCAGTCTTTCTTCATATGAAAGTCCTGATATCCCAGGAATCAGTCTAGTGAACCTTCTCTGTACTCCCTCTATGGCAAGAATGTCTTTCCTCAGATTAGGAGACCATCCACCATTGAAAATGAGACAAATCCACCACTTCAGCCATCACAGTTGAAAACCGTCAATTCCCAGTTCCATTCTTAACATTTTGCCTCATCCATGATTCTAATAACATTGAGGCAAATATCCCTGGAAATATCCCTGGAGTCATTTTGTATTATTCCAGATTGAATAATTTCCAGTTATTATTCCTAAAGATTACATCTTTCCTCAAATTATTTTGTTCAGCCATATCTCACTATGTTACCATTATCCCTTATCCATCTGTTGCTTATATCCAGCAAGGTCAATCTTCCGTTCATTTATCGCATTCATTCATTAAAACAACTCTGATTAGCTGAGCCAAGCAAAATATTAGCTGACAAATTAACTTCACTATCAGAAGATTCATTTTGGGCTGCACTTATTTAGAGTAGATTGATTGAAAGTAAATGTTTAACGTGTGCTTCTTGTACAGATACAAACTCAAAAAATAAAGTTAATTTATGTATTTTATTCGGTTTCATTAATTATACAATTCAGTCACGGATCTGACAAAAGTAGATTTCAAATGTTCTTTTCTAAATAAAAGATGTAATTTTGCTCATTGTGTCTTTTAAAGATGAAACTTTTACAGTTTAGGTTTTAGTATTTTCAAATGTTAGCACTCTCTCTTTGATGGAAAGAAACATCCTTATTTCTTGCCTGTGCCCTTGAAATTCTGCGAGAATACCCAGGTAGTCATGAACTCGAACATGCCCAAATCTGCACCATATGAATCACATCGTTTAGGAAGTTAAACCCAGAGTTTGAAAAAATGATTGCCAAATTGACCAAATTGATTGTATTTAGATTGATAAAAGTTTCACCTTAACTACAAATAGTTTCCATAGTTACCTAATAAATACTCAGACATCAGCTAACACAAGAGAGCAACAATTGATATTCATTATATTATTGTAAATTTGTTGATACAGAAAATATAAGTTATTAAATTAAAAATAAATATGCTAAATTTGACTTATGATAGACATGCCTGGCTTTACTCAATGACCATAGTAAAACTATCTTTAAGGTGTCCGCCTCCTCTTGCGCCTTCTTTTCCCAATCTCTTTCATCTTTGACAGGAAAGTCTCAAGTTCAAGAATTGCTTTGCGTTGAATCAATTGATCGTCCCACTGTTAAAGAGACAGATAAACATTAATTTGCATTCAATGTCAAGTTGAGATTTCAAAAAAAACATAACAAAATAGACAATAGACAATTGGTGCAGGAGTAGGCCATTCGGCCCTTTGAGCTTGCACCGCCATTCAATGTGATCATGGCTGAGAGGGGAGAGGGAAAGAAATAGGAGAGGGAATAGACTATTTGGTCCCTCAAGTCTGCCACTTCTCAATATGATGACTGATCTATGCTGACATTATTTTTTGTTCACCAGTTCTCTAACATCTTCAAGCTCTCGATTTTTTTCTTTATCGCCACTTTAAATATATCTAACGATGTGGCCGCCTTGGCCATGACTCGCCCAGTCATGCAACATTTCAACATCTACCCTGACAACCGCATTTGGAATTTGTTGTGTTTGAATAAGGTCACCCCTCATTTATCTTAAATGCAACAAATGCAAACTCAAACTGTCCGGCATCTCTTGAGAGCAGAAATCTCTCATCACAGGAATAAGCCTGGTGAATGGCTTTTGGACTGTCTCTGTAGCTATCTTATCCATTTTTGCTCAAGGGTCCAATTACGACACAATATTCCAGATGCGGCCTCACTAAATCCCTTGCAACTTAAATGAAACCTCCTTATTCTTCAACCCTGCCTCTTCACAATAAAGGCCAAAATGTAATTTGCCAAATTAATTACTTGCTTCTCGGGATTGCTATCATTTTGTGGTGCCTGCACTAGTAAATCTCTCTGGACCTCTCTCATTTGCAGCCTATTCCATGTAAATAATAGACTGCCTTTTATTCCTCTTTCCTAAGTGCACGACCTCTGACTTTCCTTCATTAAACTCCATTTGTTAGATTTTTGCTCAGTCTGCCAAACTACCTGCAGAACCACAATGTCCTCATCACAACATCTACTTTTATGTAGCAAAACACAAATTGCTGGAGTAACTCAGTGGGTCAGCTAGCATATGTGAAGGGGATGGACAGGCAATGTTTCAGGCAGGGACCCAGCTTTGGACTGATAGTAGCAGGGGGGGGGAAAGCTGGAAAGTGGGGGGAGGGATGGGGAAAGAAAGTCTGGCAAGTGATGGGTGGATACGGGCATGGGAGGGGGGAAAGTTGAATGGCAGATGGGTGAGGTGACTAAAGCTTGAGATGAAAATGAGACAAATCAGATATGAAGAAAAGAATGGTGAAATGTAAAACCAGAGGATGATATATAGATAGAATGGTATGGGGTGGGCGAGGAAAGAGGGGTATGACATTGGGAGAAGTTGGTTAGCACTAAAGGGGGAGAGGCACAGGAAGAGAGAGGGGGAAAGGGAGTATACTATTTGCATAGCATGGGCAAATTTGCAAACCTTACATTTTGTTCACACATCCAGGTTATTAAAGTAAATAGTCTCCAAACATCACACCACTGAGAGAATATTAAAAAAAAGTAACAAAATAGATGCATACCTTGACATTCTCTAATTCGTGGAGATCATTGAGAAGGGAGAAGTATCTGTCAGTTCTCAACCACTCTTGCAAGCCATTAGCTAAAATGTTAATGGAATCCTTGGTTGCCTTGTCCTGGTTGTCCTTGTAAGGTTTCATTTTTTCAAATAAATCTAAATACCATCTCACAATGGCATTCAGCATAATGCCTGATTCAATAGTCTGAAAAAATAAATGAAAGCAATTAAGGGATACAGCAATTAAAAATAATTACATTCAAATATGTTGAAAAAAAAGTTTGAGCTTAAACTCACCTTTGAATTATATTTCCGAAAAATTGCAGTAAACTTCGCCCCTCCATCGGCAACCTCAGGATGATTTATATTCTAGAAATAATTTGATCACAAATCATTAAATGAAAATGCATTCTTAAATGTTGCAGTAAAAAGTCTGTGTCAACTCACTAGCGAAACTTCACACCATTCAACACTTTGCACTCAGTGGCACTGACAAGTTTAACAACAGTAATATAGACTACACCATGTCAAATAAATTAATATTAACATTGTACTTACAAAGTGTTTCTTCAGGTTATTTAGTGGAGTTTCCAATGATTGCAGTGGTGTGCACTGTACCCAATCTGAAAGGAGAATGCCTGCCATTCCAATAATGAAATATCTCAAAGGTATCATGATTCAAAATCAAAGACCGAACCAATATGCGTCTATGTTCTCAGATCGGGCTCAAAGGAGACTGATGCCAAGCAATCCTCCTTCATGCATTTATACCTGCCACATGCATATTTTTAGCTTCTCAAAAATACCCGATTCACACATGCTCTGCAATTCATTGAAGCTCTGATGGTGTTAGATAGGATGGGACAAACGTTGGTGTAGCCCTGAGGTTTGGTTTGTGAGGTTTCATTTAATAATTTCCTTCAAACAAAGCGAGGTTGACTTTTCACCTAAGGAGATTACGTAGATCCTAAGCTTGCTGCCCTATTGGGTTTTCAGGGATCCTTCGAAAGAACGTTAGATTGTATCATTTTCTGGTGTGGGAAAATCTGTGTGGTTGGGTTGGGTAGTCCACAGGTGTCAAAAGGAATCGTCATTCCTGCCAGTAATGGTAACATTTGTTGAGTAATTATTTCTTTATGTGACAAACGTGATTCTGCTGAGGAAGTGATTACGATCATCGTGAAAGATTTGAAACTTATCGAATATTCAGCGTCAAGAATTGAATTCCTGAAACTACAATATGCCGATTCCATCCAAAGAAATGTATCCATGCAGGATTGACTTTAGTCACATTGTTTTGATCATTATTGCCAGTAGATGTATATACCGGCATTGATGCTTATTGTTATATCTCTTGAAAGTATCAAATAAATTATTCATTTTTCACAGTGGGTATCTTCTATAGAACCAGCCCTTCCACTACAGGAATGTAAATTTGTAATCCAACTTTAGAACCGATTATCAGAGGATTTGATGTATTTCTATCTTGATATTTTCATGTTACTTTTAATAAGAACGCGATTATGCAGTTTGAGTTAGTCCATGTTATTACACCTCTTGCTTGCATCAGTAACTGATGTGACTCAAGGAAGTCAGTTTGAAACTGGAGGTTTTCACACTTTGTCAGACTGATCTCTTCGGTTATACAATTGAGGCAATCATCTATTTTACAAATGCGAACAAATCAGCAAATCTTTCACCAAGGAAGGACAAGCACAGCACAATTATTCACCGAAAGGATGTAAGAAAAATAATTTAAAAAAAAACATATTTTTCCATTTCTTTCTGCGCTTGAGAATGTCAGACCGCAGGGTAATGTTTCCTCACACTCCTGGCATTTCGCTAGATTACACTAGAAACACAACTGCAAAGAGGGGAAATTACTTTGAAGCTGTGGTTCCAGTAGGAATGAATTGTAAAGGGAAATGTTGGACAGCATTCTTTCTATGTGTGAGAAGTTCAGGTCTAGACTGAGGTATCAAGGCCAGAAGTCTCAAGACTATTTCTGGTCTTTTTCTTCTTGGTCTCTGAGCACTTAGCTGGCAGGTTCCCCAGGTCAATTGGTCCACATCAAGTAGTCCAGGGAAATGCTCACGGAAGATAAGGAAATGGCAACGGTTCAATGGTTCAATTGTACCTTACATGTACCTAGGTACAATGAAAATCTTTTCTTGCATACATTTCAGTAAAATATTACTACACATAGGCACAATCATACTTAGGTACAAGAGTGTTACAATAGCAGAGGCAGTACACGGTGGCGCAGTGATAGAGTTGCTGCCTTACAGCTCTTGCAGCGCCAGAGACCCAGATTTGATCCCGACTACAGGTGCTGTCTGTACGGAGTTTGTACGTTCTCCCCGTGACCACGTGGGTTTTCTCCGAGATCTTTGGTTACCTCACACACTCCAAAGATGTACAGGTATGTAGGTTAATTGGCTTGGAGTTTGTGTAAATAGACAATAGATAATGGACAATAGGTGCAGGAGTAGGCCATGTGGCCCTTCAAGCCAGCACCGCCATTCAACGTGATCGTGGCTGATCATCCCCAATCAGTACCCCGTTCCTGCCTTCTCCCCATATCCCCTGACTCTGCTATTTTTAAGAGCCCTATCTAACTCTCTCTTGAAAGCATCCAGAGAACCTGCCTCCACCGCCCTCTGAGGCAGAGGTAAATTGTCCCTAGTGTGTGCAAGATGTAAATGTGCAGCGATCGCTGATCGGTGCGGACTCAGCGGGCCAAAGGGCCTGTTTCTGCACGGTCTCTCTAAACTAAAATAAAACTAAACAAAATTCACCTTGTTTCCAGCACCACCATTTACCCTTCAAGTTCAGAGTTGTACAAAATGTAGAGTTTTATCGTTGCATAAAGGCCCAGTGTTCTGGTGGTCGTACCAGGCTGGTGTTGCAGACAAATTGTTCAGGCTTCACTAAGTGGGGCAAGTGATGCTTGACTGGACACTGGGTGAGTAGTTTGAAGTATTTTGCACTCCTTCTGCTGTTTGCGCATGATCTTATCCTGCTACAGCCACACAAACTTGCAAACAGGCGTTGCTGCTCCTGATGCTGAGCAAAGGTCAGGTTGGAAGTTTCAACCTGTCATGATTAGGGCTCTGTTTGATTACCATTGCACTGAGACGAAAGTTGCATTGCATAAATTGGCTACATTGGAGTTGTGGATGGATGGATGCTGCCTGCTCTCAGGAACCAGCTTCAGCAGCCCCCGTGCATCTGAAACTGCTAAGGCTTTGGCGGGCCTCTGTAGAATGGCATTCACAATCACCAAGGTTGCTACGCGTAGGCAATTATGTCAAGTAGGATAGCGTGCAATTCTTGACGGGTTCTGTCAGCATATTTTTCTCATTCAAAGTCCATTAGCAAGGCACCCATGCTAAAGCAAGTCTTCACTGGAAAGTCAGGGTCTTCTTCAGCCATGTTTAAAGGAGACTACCCCTATCTGTACTGCTGCTGTGAATTCTGAGGCTTCCATTGATTTACAGAAAGTTCTCCCTCAGGTCTTCATTATTGTTAGCACATTCCCCTCCCACACACTTTACCTTTTGAGCTGATGTGCTCTAAATCCACACCACCCCAACTCGAACCCAGCAATTCATTGTTAAAGGCCATAATTCAAAGGGCGCAAAATGGGTGCAGTGATAACCAGCTATGAGTCCAGTAAAACTTTACTGAACTGCTTCTAACCATTTATATTCTTCCTTAAGTAAAGAGACTAAAAGTGTACACTATACTCCACATATAATCTCACCAATATCTCATTATAAATGAAGCAAAATCCTCCCTCAGTCTGAAGAAGGGTCCCAACCCAAAATATCACCTATCCATGTTCCTCAGAGATGCTGCCCAAACTGTTGAGTTACTCCGGTATTCTGTGTATTTTTTTTTGTAAACCAGCATCTGCAGTTCCTTGTTTCTACTCCCTACTTGTGTATTCATTTCTCCTCACAATAAATGATAACATTGTTAGCTTTCCTGATTACTTGCATACCAACACATTGTGAAATGTACACCATTTAGATAATATCACCATTTAGATAATGTACTTCCTTTTGATCTTTTTCTTGCCACATTGTCAACGTGCACAATTTAATGCTCTCCTTTTGTAATCCAGTTGCCATATCTATGTTAACTCACTTAGCCTATCTATCTTCCTTTAAATCCTTTTACATCTTCACAACTTAATTTCCCACCTATTTCTGTGATTTCAGCAAACTTCCCAATCATAACTTTGAATCTCCCATTCAAAATATTAATGATAATAAGTTAAGACTGCATGAATCCATATCACGCACCCTTAGTTACCGCTTCCCAACCGGAAAAACGCCCATTAATGCCAACTCTTGTTTCATTTAGCCAGATTTCTCTCCAATCTAATATACGTTAACATCTGCATCAGGAAAATAATCATAGACATAAGGTCATGCAGCATGGAAACAGACCCTTCAGCCCAACCCGTCCTTGCCAACCAAGATGCTCCATCTAAGTTAATCACATTTGGCTGCTTTTGGCCTACATCCCTCTAAGCCTTTCCTATCCATGTACCTGTGCAAGTGTCTTTTAAATGCTTTTTATAGTAATTGGCCCTAGTTCTTCTGGCAGCTCATTCTATAACCCACCACCTTCTGAGTGAAAAGGTTGCCCCTCAGGTTCCTACTAAATCTTGTTACTCTCGACTTCTCTGCTATAAACTTTAAGGCAGCACCTTATCAAATGTCTTCTGGAAATCTAAGTATAGTACATTCACCAGCTCCCCTTTGTCCACAGGACATGCTGCTTCTTCAAGAGAACTCCAATACATTGGACGCAAATGATTTCCCTTCGACAAAACTATTGTTGACTTTACCTGACCTTGAAGTTTTCTCACATAGATACAAAATGCTGGAGTAACTCAGCGGGACAGGTAGCATCTCCGGATGGGTGACGTTTCGGGTCGAGACCCTGCTTCAGACCTTCAAACTTGAAGTTTTCTAACTGCCTTTCACATTGTTATAAGTAATAACTTTTAGCATTTTCCTTACGCAACCGTTGTTAAGTTAAGAGGCTGCAGGTTTCTTGCTTTCTGCCTTCTCCCTATGAATTGTCCTATCTGGGACACATGACAATAAACTCTCTTGTCTTGAATAAAATTAAGTTTAATTTATTACTTTCTAATCTAATGGACTCCCGTGTCTAGGGAAGTTTGCAATATCAAAACCAATTCACAATAGGCAATAGGTGCAAGAGTAGGCCATTCGGCCCTTCGAGCCAGCACCGCCATTTTATGTGATTATGGCTGATCTTCCCCAATTAGTACCCCGTTCCTGCCTTCTCCCCATATCCCCTGACTCCACTATCTTTAAGAGCCCTATCTAGCTCTCGCTTGAAAATATCTTGCATTGAATGCATTGGTTAGCCATCCAGCTCTTTCTTTTAAGACCTGTGGATGAAATCCATTTGAATTATGGCTATGATCTGGCAGCTCTGACAATTTGCTGAACGTCACTTGCTTGGTGATTGTAATTTTCCTTAGTTCCTATTTATCCCTGTTTCTTGGATTGAACTTGAATCTTCTATAGTGAGAACTGAGGAAAGCACCTGTTAACTCATCCATCGCCTGTATATTTTCCAGTAACAATTCCTAGGATAACCGATGGTGGACCAAGCTGGAGGACAAGCAAGGAAACAGGACAGTGTAGAAATAATATCCAATTATACACCTCTCAGAGGTTTGAAATCTTACAACTTTATTGCAGTTACCATTGACTTCAGCATAACTACAACAGATACTAACTTCTATCAAGATAATCAGCCAAATTATTTGATATATGAATAATCAACAAAAGCATCTTTCATCGTATGGATCATTCTGAATTATTTTTTTGCAGTGTAGTCCCGCATACATTCTTTGCAATACAACCTCTGGAAGTCAAGAATGATTGATATTAGTTTATTAATGTCACATGTACCAAAATGCAATGAAAAACTTTATTTGCATGCTATCCAGTTAAATCTATCCATTAATATAATCCAGCCATACACAGGACAACCATGTTGCATGTTCAGAAAATACCAGAGTGCAGAACAAGATGTTAAAGCAGCAGAACATTACAGTTATAGAGAAAGAGGAAATAAAAAAAAGTGCAATCTACCTCATCCATTGAGGTAGATTGAGAGACTGAGAGTGCACCCTAATGTTTTCTTGCTTTTGTACATTCTGCCTGATGGGAGAGGGGCGAAAGTGGAATAACTGGGGTGTAAATGATCCTTGATTATGTTGACTACTTTCCAAGACAAAGTAAAGCATAGGTAGGTAAAATGCCGTAATTCTGCATTATATGAATGCTAGAGACAGGAAATGCAAGTTTCTTGCATAAAGTTGATATGCAGCAGTGAGAAAAGAGGAAAGCAATTGAACCACAAATTACAGTAGCATTTTGACCCTGTGCAGACTATATCCACAATACTTAAATGCCTCATTTCCACCTCATGCAGGGATAACAGAACTAAAAAAGTAAACTTAACAAGCAAGGGCCATCTCCAGCAATTCTTAGGCCCCCTTCAATCATGGCTGACCTCCAGTCATGGTGTCTCCAGGGTTGGAGGACGACAGTGCGTGACTTTGTTTAACGTGGGGAGACTGGTGCACTGACAGCCACCACACGGTCCTTGACAGATCTGGGTCAGGATCCAGTGGCATGGAGTCCAAGACGACTAGAGACCCTTTTCTGCTGCAGCCTTCATCCGCCTTCCCAGCGTGTGATGCTCCACTAATGTCAGCAATCATCCTCCGCCTGTTCTACTATTGAGGTCCTGGTTGGATTGCTCTTTGTCAGAGTCCTCCCCCTCGACCTTACCGTCATGGGTGGCCCTACAGGGGCCATAGCTCCAGACAGCATCGCTCTCAGGATCTCAGGACCACACAAGCCTCTCCACCACAACAAGGTGACAATCCACAGTGAAGTCTCCAGCAATAAACTCACAACAATTAGAGACCACATTTTGGTAAATACACAAACACATTAAAAAATGTTTATTGAAATTGGCAAATGAAATTCCTCGTATGTTGCAAAACATACTTGGCTAATAAAGTATTATTTATATATAAAGTACTAGACTAAGTGGGACCCATTGGGTCCCAGCATCACACGGGAGGGCTGGTCTCCCAACGCAATATTCCACCGCTCCAACAATTCCAATATTGCTGGCCAGTGGGGGGGGGGGGGGGGGGGGTTCTGTTGTGCTAGTATGGAAGTTGTGGGCCAAAGGGACTGGTTTCCAGAGGGCTAGTATGGACATTGTGGGCCGAATAGATTCTTGGGCTGGCAGCTCAGTCACTGAGGCCTGGCAGTACAGTCACTCAGACCTGGAGGGCTGGCAGCTGAGAAACTGCCAGAAATTGTGCCCAAAACGGGTGACAGACTCTGTGAGAGAGAAGGGGGAGAGGGTGGACTGAATGGATTATTGGGCTGGCAGTTCAGTGAGTCATGGCTGGTTGGCTGGCAGTTCACTTAGGGCTGGTGGGCTGGCAGGCTGGCAGTGCGGTCACATACGGCTGGTGGGCTGGCAGTTCAGTCACTTACAGCTGGTGGGCTGGCAGTTGACTTCCTCATGGCTGGTGGGCTGGCAGTGCAGTCACTCATGGCTGTTGGGCTGGCAGTTAACTTATTCACGGCTGGTGGGCTGCCAGTGCAGTCACTCACTGCTGCTGGGCTGGCAGTTCTGTCACTTACAGTTGGTGGGCTGGCACTTCACTTACTCAGGGCTGGTGGACTGGCAGGCTGGCTGTGCAGTCACTCACGACTGGTGGGCTGGCAGTTAAGTCACTTACAGCTGGTGGGCTGGCAGTTCACTTACTCACGACTGGTGGGCTGGCAGTGCAGTCACTCACGGCTGGCGTGGTGGCAGTTCATTTAGTCACCCCTTCTCCCATCATACCCCCACTCTGCTCCTTGCCATTCCCCTCCCCCCCACGCATTCAGTCCATCTCCCCACAACCTCCCCCCATGCACTCTTAGTGGCTCTCCCACAGAGCAGCCATTCATGCCTATTAGGTTCCCATTGTGATGAAGAACACGCAGGCATGAAAAGTGGAAAAAGGATTTATTAAAGTTTAAAATGCAAATGACTCTTAAAATATAAGAACAATTTAAATGTTAAAGATGAGAATTACTAAGTTCTTTCTTGTTGTGTCTCTTGTTGTGTTCTGCTGCTCACTGCCTCTTGATATCTATTTGCTGTTGATAAAAAAAGAGACAATTTTAATATAGAGACATTGAGTGGTTGTAATTTGTTGTAATTCTCAATCCTCTGGACTCACTGAAGAATTTGTGCAAAACATTTTTTGAGGCCGGGCTGTCGGGGTGGGGTGGGGGGTGCCAAATGTCCTGCAGCCGAGGGAGGGGGACGGCTTCAGGTGGGGGCTCTCGTGGGCTGATGAGGGAGGGGGGTGTTCTGCAGCGGGGGATGGGGGCGGCTTGAGGAGGGGGAGCATCCTATAGCCAGGCGGAGGGCCGCGTCTTAAGGTGGGGGATGTGAGTGGGGATGGGGGGGCAGTGTGCGACCTACTCATGGCCTCTGGACTCACCCGCTGCCTTGGGACTAACTCATGGTCTCTGGACTGACTGACTCATTGCCTCTGGACTGACAGACTGAATCACGGCTTGTGGACTGACTGACTTATGCCCGACTTCTGGAGTCACGTCCGACTTTTGTAAACTGAAAACTAACATCCACATTGAGGAACAGCTTCTTCCCGACAGCCATCAGGCTATTAAACATAACGAATAAGCTGTGAACTATGAAAGACTATATTATTTGTACTATTTGTTATTTGTTGATCACCCACACAACCTCCACCTCACACATACACTCTCACACACAGACTCACACACAGAGACACACACATACTCACACACAGACTCCCACACATATAGGGAGGTTGCACGGCAGTTGGGTCACGACCCGTGACCCGTACTGTTGCCACGCTACGCCAACTGGAGTACACGTGATGAACTGCAGGTAAGCACTTACCATTGTTTCCAGCATAGCGCGCCCGTTAAAAACCGCCGAAATGGTCAATGTTTGCGCTGTAAATAATTATGGAAATCGGGATAAGCGTGAGAGACATTTATCCTACTTCAGAATTCCAAAGGTGAGGAGAAATGATGGTAGATAGAAGCGAGAGCTGAAGTGACAACAACAGCTAAAGTAATTGGCGGACATTGGCCGTGCAGATATCGAGATTGAAAATATTGGGAAATATCGCGTTTGCTCACTGCATTTCACCAACAGTAAGGGATTATTTGTGTTTTTTTCTTTATTCCCTTGGCATCTAAAAAGTTTTAGAAGTGATAAATCTGGCTGTAAAATTTAAACATCGCCCATGGTTCTCGTGGGTTTTTACATAAAAAAGAAAACTCCTCTGAAGCAAAATTTATCATTAAAAAAATCGCAAACCATACGTGGGTTTTGAATTACATTTTACTCAGATGCGAGCCAAGGAATGGCATATTGTTAGCTGTTAATTGGACATAATCAACCTCAGCAAATTGGCAATATCCTATTGAAAGGGAGTGGGTGTTTAAGCTATCAGGACATTTTATTATTTGCCAAAATAAACATCTCAAAAGCATAATGATAGAAAACTTACTTTTCCACATTCCACTCGTAAGTCTGGAAATGTTTTTAATGATACATTTAGCTTCAGAAGCGTTTTCGTTTTGCATGTGAAAACCCAGCAGAACCATAGGCGATTTAAAAATTTTTACAGCCAGATAGAGAGGCCCACAGGAGCCGTTGGAAGAGGGAGGAGGCACAATCACTAACGTTCCATTCAGATAAGGGTTTTTTTTTTGAGGAAGCCGCTGATTGGTGCTGATTAAAACCGCTGATTGGTGGGAAGTGGATTAGAGAAAGCAGCTGATTGGCAGTCAGATTCCAGCAGTTTGTAGTTTACTGTATTTTGTATTGTATCCAGGGTAAGTGGGGAATTGTACTTTGTATTGTGTTGATATTGTATCCTGTGTAAGGAGGGAGTATGAAGGCCAGGGCAGTGTACTGTTCTGAATGTCAGATGTGGGAGGTCAGGGAATCTGATAGCCCTCCAGACGTCCACATCTGCGCCGGGTGTGTCGAGATGGGGGTCCTAAGGGACTGTGTTAGGAACCTGGAGCAGCAACTCGAGAGACCTCCATCTGATCAGAGAGAGTGAGGAGGTCATAGACAGGAGTTACAGGGAGATGGTCACTCCCAGACCACAGGAGGCAGACAAGTGGTTCACTGTTAGGAAGGACAAGGGGCAGAGGCAGGGACTAGTGAGTACCCCGGTGGCTGTACACATCAAAAATAGGTACTCATGTTTGAGTACGATTGGAGGGGACAGCCTAGCTGGGGGCAGCAACAGCGGCCGGGCCTCCGGCACAGAGACTGGCCCTGATGCTCAGGGTAGCAAAAAGAGGAGGGCAATTGTAATAGGGGACTCCATAGTTAGGGGGTCAGATTGGCGATTCTGTGGACGCAGTTGGGAGACCCGGATGGTAGTTTGCCTCCCTGGTGCCAGGGTCTTGGATGTGTCGGAACGTGTCCAAAAGATTCTGAAAAGGGAGGGAGAGGAGCCTGATGTTGTGGTACACATAGGTACCAATGACATAGGCAGAAAAATAGAAGAGGTCCTGAAAGGAGAATTTAGGGAGTTGGGGGGAAAGTTAAGGAGAAGGACCAAAAGAGTAACAATTTCAGGATTACTGCCTGTGCCATGTGACAGTGAGAGTAGGAATGGAATGAGGTGGAGGATAAATGCGTGGCTGAGGGACTGGTGCAGTGGACAGGGATTCAAGTTTCTTGATCACTGGGACCTCTTTTGGGGAAGGCATGATCTGTATAAAAAGGACGGGTTGCACTTGAACCCGAGGGGGACCAATATCTTGGCAGGGAGATTTGCAAAGGAGACTTTAAACTAGAAAGGCTTGGGGGAGGGACTCGGGTAGAGGGGGCTAGGGGATAGGGTATGGGGCAAGAGGCAGAGAAGGGAAGCACTCGGACCCAAAATGTAGGCGAGAAAGAGGAAAAAGATAATAGACAGAGAATAAGGGATGGTGGGTTTCTAAAATGTGTCTATATTTAATGCTAGGAGCATTGTAAGAAAGGTGGATGAACTTAGAGTCTGGATTGACACCTGGAAATATGATGTTGTGGCAATCAGTGAAACATGGTTGCAGGAGGGCTATGATTGGAAACTAAATATTCCAGGATTTTGTTGCTTCAGGTGTGATAGAATTGGAGGGACCAGAGGTGGAGGTGTTGCATTTCTTGTCAGAGAAGATATTACAGCAGTGCTTTGGCAGGATAGATTAGAGGGCTCGTCTAGGGAGGCTATTTGGGTGGAACTGAGAAGTGGGAACGGTGTAGCAACACTTTTAGGGGTGTATTATAGACTGCCAAATGGGGAGTGAGAATTGGAAGAGCAAATATGTAAGGAGATAGCAGATATTAGTAGTAAGCACAAGGTAGTGATTGTGGGAGATTTCAATTTTCCAAAAATCGACTGGGAAACACATTCTGTAAATGGGCTGGATGGTTTGGAGTTTGTAAAATGTGTGCAGGATAGTTTTTTGCTGCAATACATAGAGGTATCGACCAGAGAAGGGGCAGTGCTGGACCTCCTGTTAGGAAATGAGGCAGGTCAGGTGACGGAGGTATGCGTTGGTGAGCACTTCGGGACCAGTGATCACAATACCATTAGTTTCAATATAATTATAGAGAGAGTCAGAACTGGACCTAGGGTGGAGATTTTTGCTTGGAGAAAGGCTAACTTTGAGGGAATGCGTAAGGACTTAAAAGGAGTGAATTGGGACATTTTGTTTTATGGGAAGGATGCAGAAGAGAAATGGAGGACATTTAAAGGGGAAATTGTAAGAGTACAGAATCTTTATGTCCCTGTTCAGTTGAAAGGAAATAGTAAAAATTGGAAAGAGCCATGGTTTTCAAGGGAAACTGGACACTGGTTTGAAAAAAAGAGAGATATCTACAATTATTATAGGAGGCATGGAGTAAATGAGGTGCTAAATGAGTATAAAGAGTGTAAAAAGAATCTTAAGAAAGAAATTAGAAAAGCTAAAAGAAGATATGAGGTTGCTTTGGCAAGAAAGTTGAAAGTAAATCCAAAGGATTTCTACAGCTATATTAATCGCAAAAGGATAACGAGGGGTAAAATTGGACCATTAGAGAGCCAGAATGGGCAGCTATCTGCAGAGCCAAAAGAGATGGGGGAGATATTGAACAATTTCTTTTCTTTGGTATTCACCAAGCAGAAGGATATTGAACTCTGTGAGGTAAGGGAAAAAAGTAGAGTAGCTATGGAAACTATGAGATTCAAAGAGGAGGAAGTACTGACACTTTTGAAAAATATAAAAGTGGATAAGTCTCCAGGTCCTGACATGATATTCCCTAGTACATTGAGGGAAGTTAGTGTAGAAATAACAGGGGCTATGACAGAAATATTTCAAATGTCATTAGAAACAGGAATAGTGCCGGAGGATTGGCGTACTGCGCATGTTGTTCCATTGTTTAAAAAGGGTTCAAAGAATAAACCTAGCAATTATAGACCTGTTAGTTTGACGTCCGTGGTGGGCAACTTAATGGAAAGGATACTTAGAGATAATATATATAAGCATCTGGTTAAACAGGGTCTGATCAGGAACAGTCAACATGGATTTGTGCCTGGAAGGTCATGTTTGACAAACCTTCTTGAATTTTTTGAAGAGGTTACTAGGGAAATTGATGAGCGTAAAGCAGTGGATGTTGTCTATATGGATTTCAGTAAGGCCTTTGACAAGGTTCCCCATGGAAGGTTGATTAAGAAGGTTCAATCTTTGGGTGTTAATGGCGGAGTAGCAAGATGGATTCAACAGTGGCTGAATGGGAGATGCCAGAGAGTAATGGTGGATGGCTGTTTGTCAGGTTGGAAGCCAGTGGCCAGTGGGGTGCCTCAGGGATCTGTGTTGGGTCCACTGTTGTTTGTCATGTACATCAATGATCTGGATGATGGGGTGGAAAATTGGATAAGTAAGTATGCAGATGATACTAAGATAGGTGGTGTTGTGGATAATGAAGTAGATTTTCAAAGTCTACAGAGAGATTTGGGCCATTTGGAAGAGTGGGCTGAAAGATGGCAGATGGAGTTTAATGCTGATAAGTGTGAGGGGTTACATCTTGGCAGGACAAATCAAAATAGGACGTACATGGTAAATGGTAGGGAATTGAGGAATGCTGTGGAACAGAGAGATCTAGGAATAACAGTGCATAGTTCCCTGAAGGTGGAATCGCATGTAGGTAGGGTGATAAAGAAAGCTTTTGGTGTGCTGGCCTTTATAAATCAGAGCATTGAATATAGGAGTAGGGAAGTAATGTTAAAATTGTACAAGGCATTGGTGAGACCAATTCTGGAATATGGTGTAATTTTGGCCGCCTAATTATAGGAAGGATGTCAACAAAATAGAGAGAGTACAGAGGAGATTACTAGAATGTTGCCTGGGTTCCAGCAACTAAGTTAGAGAGAACGGTTGAACAAGTTAGGTCTTTATTCTTTGGAGCCCAGAAGGTTAAGTGGGGACTTGATTGAGGTCTTTAAAATGATGAAAGGGATAGACAGAGTTTACGTGGATAAGCTTTTCGCATTGAGGGTAGGGAAGATTCAAACAAGAGGGCATGACATGAGAATTAAGGGACAGAAGTTTAGGCGTAACATGAGGGGGATCTTCTTTACTTAGAGAGTGGTGGCTGTGTGGAATGAGCTTCCAGCAGAAGTGGTGGAGGCGGGATTAATTTTAACATTTAAAAGTAAAGTGGATAGGTATAAGGACGGGAAGGGAATGGATGGTTATGGTCTGAGTGCAGGTAGATGTGACTAGGGGAAAATAAATGTTCGGCACGGACTGGAAGGGCCGAGAGGGCCTGTTTCCATGCTGTAATTGTTATATGGTTATATTTATCACTTCTGAATCTTTTTAGATACCAAAGGAATCAAGAAAAAACACAAATAATGCCTCACTGTTGATGAAATGCAGTGAGCAAATGCAATAATTCCCAATATTTTCAATCTCGATATCTGCACGGCCAATGTTCGGCAAGCACTTTAGCTGTTGTTGTCCCTTCAGCTCTCGCTTCTCTTTACCTTCATTTCTCTTCACTTTTGGAATTCTGAAGTAGGATAGATGTCTCTCACGGTTACCCCAATTTCCACAATTATATACATCGCAAAAATTCACCATTTTGGCGGTTTTTAACAAGTAGGAAAGTACGCATTTTGTGTATTAACAACATATACTGGAAGCTGTGGTGTCCTCCAGATGGATTGAGCGGCTCCATGCATCAAGCCCTTTGACCCGGCAACCCCCCTATACACACACACACACACACACAGACTCACAGACTCACACTCACACACACACTCACAGACTCACACACACACACACAGACTCACAGACTCACACTCACACACACACTCACAGACTCACACACACTCACAGACTCACACACACACACTCACTCACAGACACACAGACTCACACAGACACACTCACACACTCACTCACACAGACACTCACTCACACACAGACACACACACACTCACACACACACTCACACACATTCGCACTCACTCTCTCACAGACACTCACACACACTCACACACATTCACACTCACTCTCTCACACACACACAGTCACACACACACAGACTCACACAGACAGACACAGACACACTCACACAGACACTCACTTACACACACACTCACTCACACGCACACTCACTCACACACACACACACACAGACACACACTCACACACAGACTCACACACAGACTACTGCTGAAAGCACGGGACTCGGCTTTCAGGTCAGACGATGCCCGTGCCTATAGTTCATCGAGGGCCAATCTGAAGAGGGGCATCAAGAACGCCAAACACAGATACAAGCTGCGGATCGAGGAGCACTTCGACAGCAACTCCGACCCCCGACGCATGTGGCATGGCATCCAGGCCATCACTGACTACAGAGCCACCAACTCCACCCCCACTTCCAGCGACGCATCCTTCCTCGAGGAACTCAATCACTTTTATGGCCACTTTGAAAGAGACACCCAAGAGTTGGCCATCAAGGCTGTGCTCCCCGATGACCACCAGCCTCTCACACTCAACCCCTATGATGTGCACGTGGCACTGAGTAGGATCAATGTACGTAAGGCTGCCGGCCCTGACGGCATCCCCGGGCCCGTCCTCAGGACCTGTGCTGCACAGCTGACGGATGTCTGGACTGACATCTTCAACCTGTCACTTGCCCAGGCAGTTGTCCCCACGTGCCTTAAAACTACCTCCATCGTGCCAGTGCCAAAACACTCCACGGCGGCGAGCCTCAACGACTTCTGCCCAGTTGCACTCACCCCTATCATCGCCAAGTGCTTTGAAAGGCTGGTCATGGCACACCTCAAATGCTGCCTACCTCCCACTCTGGACCCCTACCAGTTTACATACCGCAAGAACAGGAGCACGGAGGATGCCATCTCAACGGCACTCCACTCCGCCCTCTCCCACCCCGACAACAGAAACACTTATGTGAGAATGCTGTTCATCGACTACAGCTCAGCATTCAACACCATTATCCCCTCTAAATTGACCGCCAAACTCGATGACCTGGCATCAACCCCTCCCTCTGCAATTGGTTACTGGACTTTCTAACCAACAGACCACAGTCTGTTAGGTTGGATAACCACTCCTCTTCTACCCTCGCCCTGCATGCTGAGCCCCCTCCTCTACTCATTCTTCACCTACGACTGCATACCTGTACATGGTACCAACACCATCATCAAGTATGCAGATGACACGACGGTGATTGGCCTCATCAGCGACAACGATGAGTCGGCCTACAGGGAGGAGGTTCAGCTCCTAACAGCATGGTGTGCCGACAATAACCTGGCCCTCAACTCCAAGAAGACCAAGGAGCTCATTGTGGACTTCAGGAGATCGAGAGGCTGCACGCACAACCCCATCCATATCAACGGGACGGAGGTGGAACGTGTCTCCAGCTTCAGGTTCCTGGGGATCAACATCTCCGATTACCTCTCCTGGACCCACAACACATCCTCGCTGATCAAGAAGGCTCACCAGCATCTCTTCTTCCTGAGGAGACTTAAGAAGGTCCACTTGTCTCCCCAGATTCTGGTGAGCTTCTACCGCTGCACCATTGAGAGCATCCTTACCAACTGTATCACAGTATGGTATGGTAACTGCTCTGTCGCCGACCGGAAAGCTCTGCAGAGGGTGGTGAAGATCAGCGAATGCATCACAGGCTCCTCACTCCCCTCCATTGAGTCTGTCCATAGTAAACGATGCCTGCGCAGGGCGCACAGCATCGCCAGGGACAGCTCACACCCCAACCATAGACTGTTTACCCTCCTCCCATCCGGGAGACGCTACGGGTCCCTCTGCTACCATACCAGCAGGCTCAAGAACAGCTTCTTCCCTGTGGCTGTCACACTCCTCAATGCTGCACCTCAATGACTGCCTGTCTCCACCCCTCCCCCCACCCAGACTATCCAATCACCAGCAAATTGCACGGATACCACTGTATATGTATAGATGTATATGTATATGTATATACTCATACTACTGCGCAATTACTTGTTTATTCGTAAGTTCGCCCTTCGGAGATACCAACTGCATTTCGTTGTCTCTGTATTATACACTGCACAATGACAATTAAAGATTGAATTGAATTGAGACTCACACAGACACACACTCACACACTCACTCACACACTCACAACCAATATTAAAATGCCAAGTAACTTCAGAACGTACAGTGTGTAAACCAAATTATTCAACCATTTAAAGCCTCCTGTTGAGGCTGCTGCTGCTGAAGCAAAAACTTGCTTTAAATAACGTCCAACAAACACACTCACCATAGACAGTCAGCTCTCTTGAATTATTCAATGATGCCTTCACTGTGCCTTCTGCAGTCAGCGACATCTTGTCACGAACTGGAAATAACGCACTCACCGCCATCTTGCCCCTAACCGAAAATGACATCATCGGCGCCATCTTGACACTAAGCAGAAGTCACGGAATGAGCCAATTTTGTAATTAAACACAGTCTTGATCTAATAAAAAGTTTTTTTATGCTTTATCCATCCGAAAACCGTTGCAAGCATTTTAAAAGCCAACACAATTTGGCAAACACTTTAAAACCAATACATTTTCTGAAAACATTTTTTTAAAGCCAAGACAAACAATTTTGCAAACACTTTACAACCAATATATTTTCTGCAAACAGAGAGAGAGAGAGAGAGAGAGAGAGAGAGAGAGAGAGAGAGAGAGAGAGAGAGAGAGAGAGAGAGAGAGAGAGAGAGAGAGAGAGAGAGAGAGAGAGAGAGAGAGAGAGAGAGAGAGAGAGAGAGAGAGAGAGAGAGAGAGAGAGAGAGAGAGAGAGAGAGAGAGAGAGAGAGAGAGAGAGAGAGAGAGAGAGAGAGAGAGAGAGAGAGAGACACTCTGGAGGCCTTCCGTGGGCACTGGTCACTGCATGGGGTTCAGAGTATTGTGAACAATGATTGTATTGTTGTACTATAATGATTTTTTTTTAATATAGTGAAATTTTTGATTATGGTTTGATGTGTTGTATTATATGATTGTGTCGAATAAAGTTTTTGAAACATAAAAAGAGAGAGAGAGAGAGAGAGAGAGAGAGAGAGAGAGAGAGAGAGTGACTCACACCCACGCACTCACTAACACCAATATTAAAATGCCAAGTCACTTCAGAACGTGGTAAACATACAGTGTGCAAACCGAATGATTCAAACGTTTAAAGCCTCCTACAACAAACACACTCACCATAGACAGAGCAGTAAGCTCTCTTGAATTATTCAATGACGTCTTCACTTGGCCTTCCGCAGTCAGCGCCATCTTGCAACGAACCGGAAATGACGTCATTGGCGCCATCTTGCTACTGTGGAAGTCATGGAATGAGTGCCAATTTTGCAATTAAACACAGTCCTGATCTAATAAAATGTTTATTCATGCTTTATCCATCCAAATCAAGACAGACAATTTGGCAAACACTATAACCAATCCATTTTCTGAAACCTTTTTAAAAGCCAAGGCAAACAATTTGGCAAACACTTTCCAACCACATCAAGGGGACTCACCGTCGAGTAGACGTGCATTCAGTGTTATTCGCAGCTCAGAGAGCCATCAACCTCTCGCTTCCTCCATCTCACAGAGACTGAGTGAGGCACGACACTTCCGGGTTTCATAGTCCCTCCCTCCTGCCGCCAGCGGGGGCAGCAGAGAGAATGGCGACATTTACTAAAACATTAATAACTCTCTGATTTTTCATCGATGGGAAAAGTCCTCTGGTCCAGTCTGGCAGAGGGAGACTCTGAGCGAGGTGGCCAAAAATGACTGCCATAAGTGATGGCGTTCTTTCAGAATTCATGAAACAGAAAGTCAGAAAGTGATCCAGATCTTAGTTTTAGTAATATAGATTATATATAATATAGTTACTAGGGGTTTTACAAAACTACCTATAGCACTTAGTGTGCCTAACATTGACTGGGAAAACATGTAAATCTTCATATAAGTAGAAAATGTGAATAAAATATTATTAAACTGTAAATGAAGCTTGATTCAGCAATATCGAAAGTAACCTCTAAATAAATAGCTCTTTCAAATATGCAGGTTCAAAATGTCATTGGCATCACATATTTTAAAAGTGTGAAAAGATTTTAAGTATTATAATGATGCCTGCATTGAGTGCAAAGGTCAATTACTGTGAAAAGCTGATGCATGGACATCAAGAGGCTGCAGCTGAAGCAAACATGAAGCCCTTTGTTGCTGCAATTGATGGAGCTCCTGTTTGTTTCCAAACACTTTCTAGAGCATTGCGTCCTTGAATATTGCTGGGCCCATGCCTGCTGTTTTCAGGATAATGATCCCATCTAATCACAAGTTATCATAGGAATAGACAAGACAGCTATTGAAAATGTATGTTTGAATCATGATCCAGCAGACCATGTGTAGCATGGAACTGTAGATGTTGGTTTAAACCAAAGATAGACACAAAATGCTGGAGTAGCTCAGTGGGACAGGCAGCATCTCTGGAGAGAAGGAATGGGGAACGTGTCGGGTCGGCACCTTTAGGATACAGCTCGGTTCCCACCCAATCATCTCTGCTTTCTTTCCCCTTGACCACATACCTTCTGATTAACCAGCTCTCTTCCCTTCTTTGGGGTGGCACAGTGGTGCATCTTGTAGAGCTGCTGTCTGACAATGCCAGAGACCTGGATTCGATCCTGATTTCAGCTGCTGTCAGTGTGGATTTTGCATGTTTTCCACATGGCCAAGTGGGATTCCTCTGGGTGTCCGGGTTTCCTTCCACATCCCAAAGATATGCAGATTTGTCGGCTTGTTGACATCTTTAGGATTGCCCCTAGTGTGTAGGGAGTGGATGCAAAAGGGATCATAGCATAGAACTTATGTGAATGGATGATCGATGGGCAGCGTGGACTCAGTTGGCCAAAAGGCTTGTTTCCATGCTGTATCTCGGAACTAAAAATGAAACAAAAAGTAAATTAAAACACATTTCATTTCAGATGTCTTTTCTACAAAACAGGCTGAGGTCTTTGCACTTTTGGTTTTAGGAGCTGCATGAGGAAGCAGAAACTGCAGGTTCATGGTCAAATTGAAACCTGGCCCATTATCAGGTTTTGCAAATTCCAACTCCAGAGTAGGAATAATTCCCAGTCAGACAGCTGATGATGAACACAGAAAGTTGGACTAACTCAACGGGTCAGGCAGCATCTCTGAAGAAAAGGAATAGGTAACATTTCAGGTCGAGACTCTTCTTCAGACTGAGAGTCAGGGGAAAGGAAAAGTGAGAGAAATAGACTGTGATCTGGAGAGATATAGAACAAATGAATGAAAGATATGCAAAAAGTAACGATGGTCACGGACAGGTGGAGCCCGCAA
The DNA here is from genome assembly GCA_035221665.1 of Okamejei kenojei. Classification (NCBI taxonomy): domain Eukaryota; kingdom Metazoa; phylum Chordata; class Chondrichthyes; order Rajiformes; family Rajidae; genus Okamejei; species Okamejei kenojei. The sequence goes on along the minus strand of CM069149.1, from coordinate 8,275,161 downwards.
TGGGCTAGGTGATAACGAGTTATACAGACAGTGAAACTCAACAGGGCGACAGTGAAACCTAATGAATATTTCCAGCATTTTCAATTTTAATTTTGGTTTTCCAACAACTGTAGTTGTAGATTTTCTCACGTTTTAATAAACATGCTGAATCTTATTGATATTGAGCAATAAGCGCATAGTATTTTATAGCAGTTGACATCATTATAACTGGGCTATCTGCAAATAACATTTCTGACTGTGCTATCATTCAATACAAACCAAAGTCTTATTTTCCCTTTATTGTAAAATTCCATGGTCATAATGGTAAAGCACATGCCAAAACAAACTAAAGAGTACTTCCATAGATTGGTCTTCAATAATTACTGTGTACACTGAGTGTGAAGCTGATAATTTTTAGATTGGGAATTCAGTGCTGATATGAAAGGATTGTTGATGATTATTTTAACTCTAATCCTGGTTGTGGGTAATTTAAGCTTGAGGCTTTGTTTAAGAGTCAAGAGTCCTCACTTGTCATAGGCACCTGGTACGACTGGAACAATGAAAATCTTACTTGCTGCCGTTTTACAGGAACATTAGCTGCAACAACCATAAATGTACAGTAAATTATCAGTTATTTGAAGTAAATGAGACCAGAATTTTGCAAAAACCAAAGCACATTGTACAACCATAGAAGTGCAAAGTCCACATTGGTTCAGTAATGTTAAGGTAATGCTGTGGTTAGGATTGTGTAGTGCAGTTGAAGAGCCTGATGGTTGGTGGATAGATGCTGTTCTCGAACCTGAAGGTAACAGGTCCCTTTCAGAATAGCAAGCAGTGACTAGTGGGGTACCGCAAGGCTCGGTGCTGGGACCGCAGCTATTTACAAAATACATTAATGATTTAGATGAAGGGATTAAGTGTAACATCAGCAAATTTGCAGATGACACAAAGCTGGGTGGCAGTATGAACTGTGAGGAGGATGCTATGAGGATGCAGGGTAACTTGGACAGGTTGGGTGGGTGGGCAGATGCATGGCAGATGCAGTTTAATGTGGATAAATGTGAGGTTATCCACTTTGGGGGCAAGAACAGGAAAGGAGATAATTATCTGATGGTATCATGTTAGGAAAAGATGAAGTACAACATGATCTGGGGGTCCTTGTTCATCAGTCACTGAAAGTAAGCATGCAGGTACAGCAGCCAGTGAAGAAAGCTAATGGCATGTTGGCCTTCATAACAAGAGGAGTTGTATAAGAGCAAAGAGGTCCTTCTACAGTTTTACAGGGCCATAGTGAGACCACACCTGGAGTATTGTGTGCAGTTTTGGTCTCCAAATTTGAGTAAGGACATTATTGCTATTGATGGAGTGCAGCATAGGTTCACAAGGTTAATTCCCGGGATGGCGGGACTGTCATATATTGAAAGAATGGAGCGACTGGGCTTGGATACACTGGAATTTAGAAGGATGAGAGGATATCTTATAGAAACATATTAAATTATTAAATGATTGATCTTGCTGGAGGCAGGAAACATGTTCCCGATATTGGGGGAGTCCAGACACATGGGGCCACAGTTTAAGAATAAAGGGTAGGCCATTTAGAATAGAGGAAAAACCTTTTCACCCAGAGGGTTGTGAATCTGTGGAATTCTCTGCCTCAGAAGGCAGTGGAGGCCAATTCTCTGGATGCTTTCAAGTGAGAGTTAGATCGAGCTCTTAAAGATATGGGGAGAAGGCAGGAACGGGTACTGATTGTGGATGATCAGCCACGATCACATTGAAAGGCGGTGCTGGCTCGAAGGGCCAAATGGCCTACTCCTGCACCTATTATCTATTGTCTACTGTCTGTTGTATTGGTTCTCAGGCTCCTGTACCATTTCCCGATGGTAGCAGTGAGAAAGGCGTGTGTGGACGTGGCGTTGAAGGATGAGCAGCCAAAGCAACGAAGTGGAAGCCAAATAACCAAAAGGGTGGGATGCCTAAAAGCAAACTCACTGAAAGGCGCTATGCCAAAACGGCAACTCACCGAAAGGCTGCGTCGCCTACAAGCTAATTCACCGAATGCCGCTCAACCGAAAAGTCAAATAACGGACATGACGTCACCGGGGGGGCAGGACTTGTCAGCGATTGGTCCAGACCCCAGTGTCCATCACATCGCTGGCCGGTGGAGACGGGAGGGTGGAGGTCATTTCCCCACACAAGCCTTAGGTGACTGGGCACCAAGTTATAAGCAGTCAGATACAAAATCTACATTTAAGAGACATTTAGACAGGCACTTAAATAAGCCAAGCATAGAAGGATATGGACTTAACGTGAACAAATTAGATTAGTGTGGATGGGAAAAGATCGGCATTGACATACACGTTGTGGGTCAAAGTTATGTTTTTGTGTTGTACAACTGTTTATCTCTGTGATTTGTTGCTCCCTTATGGACTGTATGTGTTGCCTCACTGGAGCCTAGGATCTTCAGCAGCAGGTGTATGACCCCTTTGGAAGATGGCTGCCCTAAAAATCATCGCACTCTAAAATATAACCATGTATTCCACAACAGACATCCGTGGAATCAAGGTAATAACCTAAACCTAATCACTGCACACCTAACTGCAATATCACAGTGTGACCCATATATTGTCTGTACTTAATGCTTGGACAGAATGCTATAGATTGCTTTCCATACAATTAGGGAGATGACAATTCCATAAATACATTTCTAATTTAATGCGCAGTATTTTTTTTTTTGTATTTTTTTATTAGAAGTAAATACATAATAAAAAACATTTTGTTTGTTATAGTCATACATTATTAATATTATTTATATTAACAATTGTATCGTAATTGTACTTCTATATATTTTTTAAATTTTTATATAGATAGAAAATAGTAGAAAAAAAAGAGAAAAAAACCAAAAGAAGAATGGAGTATTCAACTGATTATGCATCATTGGAACTATATCCGTGGATAATAAAATATAATTCTTCATCTATTCCTTAATTCAGGTTTCAGTCAGGTTCTCGTGCTGAACCAATTTGCCCCTTCAAATATTCAATAAATGGGGACCATATTCTTATGAATAATTCTTGTTTGACAAATCTTAATCTTTCCAAATGTAGGGTCTCCGACATTTTTATTGTCCACATTTTAATTGTGGGAGTTATAGGGCCTTTCCTGAATTTTAATATAAATTTTTCCCCAATTATTAAACTATAATCGATAAAAGTTCTTTGGTTCGTTGTGAATAACTGATTTGGTTCTAGTATTCCTAATATTATTAATTTTGAATCAGGGACTAAGTTGGTACTGACAACTTCCGAAATTATCTTAAAAATTTCCGTCCAAAAATTATTAATTTTTATATAGCTTACAAATGTGTGCGTAAGATTAGCATCTAAGTGTTGCCATTTATCACAAATAGGGGATACACATGGCAAAATTCTGTTTAATTTGGTTTTTGAATAGTGCAATCTATGTAAAACTTTAAATTGTATTAAAGAATGTCTAGTATTTAACGAACAGTGATGTATATGTTGTAAGCTTTCATCCCATATTTCTGGCCCAATTATTTGACCTAGTTCGTTTTCCCATGATTGCCTATATATTTCCGTCATGGGTGCATCATTATCCAATAAAATATTATAAATATAAGATATAAATTTTTCTGTGTTCGGGTGTTTATTCAAGCATTCATCAAGAATTTCTGTCTTTCTATTTCTATAATCCTGTGTATTTGACTTAGCATAGTCTCTAATTTGTAGATATCTAAAGTAGTCTTTTGAATGAAGCCCATAAATTTGTTGTCATTCCTGAAATGAGAGAAAGGAGTTTTTCCTATAGAGATCGCCCATCTTAATAATTCCATGATTTTTCCATTGTAAAAAACATTTATCCATCATTGAGAGTTTAAATGTAGCATTGTTTACAATGGGAAGGGATAGTGGTAAACAATCCAATTTTAGCATCTTCTTTAATTGTTTCCAAATGTGTATTCCACTGTCTATTATTGGGTTTTCTTTATAGTTTTTTTTTTGCTTAATAGCAAAATAGAATTAGCAAATAGAATCGACCCAATTTCAAAAGGTAAACAATCTTCCTTTTCCATTTTTAACCAATCTGGTTGTTTGTCCAGTTCTTCCAACCAAAAATTCATATTTTTAATATTAACTGCCCAATAATAAAACATAAAATTTGGTAGAGCTAAACCTCCATTTATTTTTGATTTACATAAGTGTTTTTTATTTATTCTGTGGTTCTTATAATCCCAAATAAAGTTGGTGACTATAGAGTCAACGTTCTTAAAAACATTTTTTGAGAGGTATATCGGGATTAATTGAAAAAGGTACAATAATTGCGGGAGAAAAATCATTATCGCATTAATTCTACCCAACATCGAAATAGGTAATGTTTTCCAATATAAAATATAAACAAAGAGGACCTCACTGACAGTGAAGGTAGCAGTCAGATACAAAATCTACATTTAAGAGACATTTAGACAGGCACTTAAATAAGCCAAGCATAGAAGGATATGGACCTAACGTGAACAAATTAGATTAGTGTGGATGGGAAAAGGTCGGCATTGACATACACGTTGTGGGCCAAAGTTATGTTTTTGTGTTGTACAACTGTTTATCTCTATGATTTGTTGCTCCCTTATGGACAGTATGTGTTGCCTCACTGGAGCCTAGGATCTTCAGCAGCAGGTGTATGACCCCTTTGGAAGATGGCTGCCCTAAAAATCATCGCACTCTAAAATATAACCATGTATTCCACAACAGACATCTGTGGAATCAAGGTAATAACCTAAACCTAATCACTGCACACCTAACTGCAATATCAGTGTGACCCATATAATGTCTGTACTTAATGCTTGGACAGAATGCTATAGATTGCTTTCCATACAATTAGGGATGACAATTCCATAAATACTTTTCTAATTTAATGCGCAGTATATTTTAAATGAATTCATACAATTATTTTTGTAATTCAAATGTCTCCAAATCAACTACATTTTACCAAAGGTTGGAAATAATTCCAGGACTTTTGGTATAAAGGTCGATCTGTTTTTTAATTTATATATATTTTGCGTTTTTTTTTCACTTTGAATTTGAAGGAACAGTGATTCACCCATCACTACTCAAAAATGAAATAACACCTAGGATGTCATTTTGCTGGAATGCATCACTCAAGTGTCGACCGCATTTTTACAATGAATACATCTTACTTTCCGACAAGTAATGGTACATCCCAATAGATCGCTCATAATTAATGTGCCGTTGTGCGCTTACATTTCCAATGTCTCATCGTGATTAGATCATGCATTGAACTTGGATATGAATTTAATAATAGTGCAATACTTTCATTAAGAAAGACACATCATGCAAAGGAAAATCATTTTGGGTAACCACATTTGACATCTGATGTCACCAAGGACTCTCTCATTGTAAGGCAGGAACCTACCACGGAGCCACTATGCAACCCTGGTGTCACTACTAAGCCCTTTAAAGAACTTCTTCCACATTTGTGAGGAATGGTATTTCATAACTTCATAACTTTTCCTTAATGTTGCAAATCATCACTCTGCTTGAATCAGAATTAAAGGACGTTCCTTTAGGAAGGAGATGAGGAGAAATTTATTTAGTCAGCGGGTGGTTAATCTGTGGAATTCTTAGCCACAGAAGGCTGTGGAAGCCGTCAAAGGATATTTTTCAGGCAGAGATAGATAGATTCTTGATTAGTACGGGTGTCAGGGGTTATGGGGAGAAGGCAGGAGAATGGGGTTTGGAGATTTAGATCAGCCATGTTTGAATGGCAGAGTAGACTTGATGGGCCGAATGGGTCAATTCTGCTCCAATCACTTGTGACCTTATGCTTGGACAATTCTTAATTTCCTACTTATTTATGTCCGCAATGAGTTTCAATACAAAATTAAACATTTCTGTCAGATTTTGAAATCTTACAATAACGGATCAGAATTGATCACAAAAATATTGCCAAGGTTGGCATCACACATGATTGTTTGTCACAAAACTATTTATAAATTTAGGTGCACACAGATGCACAGCTAAATGTGAAAAAAGTCTTGTGCAGGAAGAGGTGTTGCTTCAAAAACGACAAGAAGGCACAGTGGTAGAGTTGATGCCTTATGGATCTGTCTCACTTACGCAGCTTTTTCAGCGACTGCCATCACCTGTTATAGGTCACCGAAATATTTGAAAATTCAGCGGCGACCAGAAAGATGCTGGCGACATGTCGCGGGGTGAAGCCTGTATGGTCGTGAGTAGTCGCCCAAAGAGGTGTATCTTGTTCTGGTCGCCGCTGGATTTTCAACATATTGAACATTTTCGGAGACCTGCTGCGACTATGACGGGTGCCCGCAAGTCGCCGAAAAAATTGCGTAAGTGGGACAGGCCCATAACAGCTCAAGGGGCCCAGTTTCGATCCTGACTATGGGTGTTGTCTGTACAGAGTTCGTAAGTTTTCCCTGTGACTACGTAGGTTTTCTCCAGGTGCTCTGGTTTCCTCCCGCATTCCAAAGACGTGCAAGTTTGTAGGTTAATTGGCTTCTGTAAGTTATCCCTAGTGTGTAGGACAGAACTGGTGAATGGATGACCGTGGTCAGCGTGGACTCAGTGTGCCGAAGGGCCTGTTTCCATGAGGTATCTCTAAACTAAACTAGAAACTAAGACAAGGGCAGCAAGCCCATGGAAACACCACCAACTGCAGATTTCCCTCAAACTATTCTCAGTTGGAAATACAACACTCATCCATCATTTAGAACGGAGACGAGGAAACACTTTTTCTCACAGAGAGTGGTGAGTCTGCGGAATTCTCTGCCTCAGAGGTTATCTGGATGCTTTCAAGAGAGAGCTAGATAGGGCACTTAAAAATAGCGGAGTCAGGGGATATGGGGAGAAGGCAGGAACGGGGTACTACTTGGGGATGATCAGCCATAATCACATTGAATGGCGGTGCTGGTTCGAAGGGCCGAATGGCCTACTCCTGCACCTATTGTCTATTGTCTATTGCCACTGGTTATAAATTCTGGAAGTCCCAGTCCAGCACTGCTGTGGGGGTATTTTCATCCGTGTATCCTCCGATATTACACAGCATATGCTCTAGTTCAAGTAAGCAATTCACCGCCCTCTTCTCAATGGCTTGAACTCTTCGGTCGATCTATAACATACAACAACAAACAGTGCAAAGAATCAACATAATCTCCAACATTCTCACCTTGCTTTGGAACAGTAGAACACATTATCCCCCAGTCTATAGACGGATAATATTTACGTAACGCATCTTTCAAGTCATTCTAAAGAGCATCTGCAGGACTATCCTGATCAAATGTTGTTTGAAAATGTTTCCATTTTGATGAACCAAGGATTGCATTGAGAACTACATCAATATTGTTTTCAGTTGGATTATAACATTTGTGCAATATTTCTAATTTATGAATTAATTTTTCAATTTCATCTTTAGCGTTAGGCATGTCTTCAACTATAGCTCAACTCTGAGGGTGGGCGCGGTCTGTAAACCTCAATGGTGAACCTATCAGGACCTGGAAAGCGCTGCATTGGTTCTCGTACAGAAGGTCGGGCTGAGGCTTCACTGCTACTCTCCCCTTGAGTGGCCACTCTTCTCCATGACATCGGTCCCTCTATAGAGGTGGAGGAATCTGGTGTTCCATAGGTTGTGTCGGTGGGTGTTTGATGTATGTGTCATTGTGGGGGTACCCGTGTGTCTTGTCCAGCTGGGGGGCACAGATGGAATTTGGTCTTGAAATTATATGGGAATCCAATTATCCTCGTCATTTGCCCTAGTTTTAGTTCTAGAAACCATTACCCATTCTGTTGATGGAGAATAAGATGGTGGAATATGACCATAGCCATGGGTTTGTGATTTCTCTCGCGATTCTAAATTCTGCGGGTCTGTATATAGCTGTTATTCTGAGGCCCCTCTCTACCTGATGTTTGTGCTCCTCATTTTCTCTGCTCTTACATCTAGACTCGCTGCCTGATCTGCGATTTTGTGTGGGGGGGGGGGGGGGGGGGTTAATTTCATTTCATTCAAGAGAGGAGTTACTGGGTTACAGATTTCTTTGTGAGAATACACAGGTACTTGCTATTCAGCTGCATAAGTGAATTGAGTCTGGTGGAATGGCAACGTGAACAGCTGAGGTAGACAAATAATCTGCCCACCAGTGTGGTATACATGTGGTATGAGCTCAGTTAAAATGTGCATGCTATTTCATCCTGTATAAGAATCTGTCAAGGATCAAGTTGTTGCAGACAAGTCACTTCAATCTGCATACGCAGAAACTGCCAGTAATTTCCTGTGATGCTGCAACTTATGTTAACGGGCTGTTCCATTTTGTAGATAGTGGTTGCTTGTCTATTTATTGTTTCCCTGGAGAAAGTTTATGAAAGATCGTATGATAGGCAATACAAAATATGGAATGTCCAACTGAATGTACATCAAAATATTTCAAAGTAAATTCACAAACTGTTAGAAATTCATCGAAGGTGCTTCCGTTTATTAAAAATATATATAGTTGTATAATGTAACATTGAGGTTGGACTTTTGTCCTCAAAATCAAAGGTAGCTGAGAAGCATTCACCTTGCAACTTCTGAGGCTTGTGGTTGTAGCACTGAATACCCTGCCACTTGTTTCATACCCCAGCAAGGAAAATCGACAATTGTGAGCTAAACAAGCATTAGACCTCATATTTCGCTTGGGCAGCTTACAACCCAACGGTATGTATATTGATTTCTCTAACTTCAAATAACCCGTGCATCCCCTCTGTCTCCATCGCTCCCTCACACAAATTGTTATACCAGGTTTAAAATTGTGTTGTTGAGTTTCATTGTCTTTAATTCGTTTTCACCTTGTTTCCTTTATCGTTGTTACTTTTTTGCATATCTTTCATTCATCTGTTCTATACCTCTCTAAATCACCATCTATAGCTCTCCTTTCCCTTTCCTCTGACTCTTAGTGCAAAAACCCAAAACGTCACCGATTCCTTTTCTTCAGAGATGCTGTCAGACCCGTTGAGTCACTCCAGCTTTGTGTGTCTATATTTATAGATTTAAACCAGCATCTGCAGTTCTTTCTTAACCATTAGATCTGCTCCATCATGGTTTCTGGGCATGGATGTGATCATAAAAAACATTCGCTGCCGAAGTGTAAACCTATTATGTATTTAGGTTAAGTGAAACACCATATTTCCCAAATTCAACGAAGTGGGCAAAATTTGTTCGTTCTCACATTTTAATACTCTAACGTACACCTTTACATTTTCTCACAATAGTGCTGAGGCTTCACAGAAGGTTAGATGGCTCTGGCCCAATTTCTCAACTCATTCAACCCTGTTAATTCTAATCCTCTCTTCTTGGTGGAAATATAAATGCTTATCATATTTACTTATCAAAGCTTTATTTTCAGAGCTTCCATCATCCTGATAGTTTACAGCTTCCAAATCATTTTAGTACAGTATTTAACATTTCACACAGTTCCAGGAGACAAGCTTAATAAAGCACTAACCCAACCCCAAATCCAACAATAACCCACAAAATCATAATTCATGTTATTGTGGAATAATATTTATAACATTTTAAAATCTGTTCTAAAAAGTTGCATGATAAAAGCATCATTTTATATTATTTACCAGCTTCTTCTCCCTCTCTGTATTCTTGTACCCCTCTCTCATCCTTCCCTCCCATTTTCCCTCCTCCCCGTACTTCTGCGCCTTTCACTTCTCCCATTCCCTCCCGCTTTTCTCCCCCTCATTCTCACCTCCGTCTATGACCATCCTAATTCTCCTTGTTCAACTTTCCTTCTTTCCATCCCCTTCTCGCCCCTTGCTCTCTCTCCCTCTCCTTCGCATCTAGGACTTCTTGCACAACACAAGATTGTACCCAATTGTAGAAAAATCAGTGTTGTTACCTGTAATCACTGAAATTGGACATATTTACACCGTCTTTTTCCAACCACTGTCCTCCAGAGATGGTGCTTGACCCGCTGAGTTACTCCAGCACTTTGTGTTCTACGCCAGATTCCAGCATCTGCATTTCCTTGTTTCTCCATCCACAGCTGTTGCGACTTTATTTGTCTCGCGACCCATAGTTTGGGAACCACTTCATTTCTTGAACCTTCAGGACTCATGATTCAGAATTCAGAACTCCGCCAACTCAAATCTCATCCGTTTCCTCAGACCTTCAATGTAATACTTTCTGTACCAGGTTTCTCATCCATTTGTTTATTCCTGTAAGCAAGGAAGTAAAGGTACAGTATGATGATCACATTTCCAAAATGTGGGCAGTGGATGGTGCAGGAAGCATCCTTGATGGTTGTGTAGCAGTGGTCAAGAGTGTTGTGGCCACTGAAGGGTAAGGAGTTGTGTTGATAGTATTTTGGCAGCACGCTCTTGAGGTTTGTCCCGTTGAAGTGACCAGCTATGATGAACAAGGCTACATCGTATTTTGTTTCATGGCTATTGGTAGTGATGTACATTACATCCAATGCAAGCTTTGCTGCATGGGATGGGATGCAAACTGCAGTCAGGATAGCTGAAATAAAGCCGAGTAAGGAAATAGAGTGCAGATATAGTGTTGTAGCTACGTAGAAAGTGAAGATAAAGAAAAGTACAAGGGCTGCAATGAGGTAAATTGGAAGATGAGGAATACATCCTTAACATATGAGAGGTCCGATCAACAGTCTGATGACAGCAGGGAGAGAAGAAGCTGTTCTTTAATCTAGTGGACTTTCAAACCTTCACATCTTCTATCTCACGGGAGGGGGAAGAAAAGCAAATGACCAGTGTGTCCTTGATTACCCAAGGCAGTATAAAGTGTAGGTGGAGTCAGTTGGGGACTGATGGACTGTGATGGGTGTACAACTCTCTGTAATTCCTTGCAGAGTTGGGCAAATCTGTTGCTATTCCAAACGGTGATGCATCCCAATAGGATGTTTTTTATGGTGCATCTGCAGGAATTGGTATGAGTCAATGGGAGCCATGCTGAATTTCCTTAGTCTTCTGTGGAGGTAGAGATATTGGTGTGCTTTCCTGTCTATGGCATCACTGTGGATGCACCAGGACAAACTGTTGGTGCTATTTACACCAAAGATCCTATAGCAAGCAAGATAGTCCACTCCTGCTAAATCCAATAGGCTAACGTGTAGTATGCAACGGAGTGGAACGTCTGCCTTTTCTTCAGCCATTTCAGTAACCCGACCCGACTTTGTATATCCCTCTCGCAGTGTAATCAGCATTGTGGGGGAACAGTTTGTGTGTGATATAGGGTTAGATTCATAATTCTGTTAATTCATAATTCTGTTAAATTTTATTAAAGATTAATATGTTAACAAATTATGATTCTGTTAATTGTCTTTTTTTAATGTTTTTTTTAAAAAAACATTTATTTTTAAATGGCTCATGTGCTGTGTTTGAGTTGATTTTTGTATTACACTTGCACTCTGTAATTCATCTATAATCACACTGTTCACAACTGTGGTATTTGGAAAAACAATAGCAATATGAAGATTCCAGTTGCTCTACTCTTGGAATGTTCCTTAATGTTCCTTAATGATTTTTTCTGTCTATGGAATTGTTTATCAACAATAAAATGGGTCTGGACTTCCCAATAGCCAGAGAGTGGAATGAGATCTGTGTGTAATGGTGGGGTTATCTAAATGAAGTATTTAACAAAATAAAAATTGTTTTGAGCTAGATTAAAAAATGATGCATAACTTAAGGATGGTTTTATTCAGCGAGCATGCAACTGATTAGATTGTGAAGGAAAGAACACACATACGCACTATATGAATGTGATATAGATGTATATAATCATATAACACACACATATATATTTCTCCAGATTTTTATATATGTTGATGAACTTTATTTCGGACACAAGGCCCAGACAAGCGACAACATTGCATAAAAATTCATTGGAAACCTCCCCGCAACTTTACCCTGGCGTCCCTGCCCTGCTGATCCGGGCCAGACTCCCCACACGCTGTGGAAGGAACATAGGCATCTTTTTGCTTTTTATTGTGAGGCAGAGAGGCAGAAAGAAAACGAGGAGAAGATTTTTATCAAATATCTTTGATTTTTACGAGGATGTTTCCGTAACCGGCTTCCGTCTCCGCACTAGTATCTACGCACTATTGGATCTTTGGTGCGGAGACGGAAGCCGGTTATGGAAATGGGGCCAAAAATTACCCATGAATCTGCCCATGACCGTACTACGTCTTTTTCGTCTAGTGGGCTATCTTGCTCGCTATAGGGTCTTTGATTTACACTGAGGAACCTGAAGGTCACGGCCATCTCCTCTTCAGCACCAGTGAGACAGATTGGGACGTGTACATCACGCTCTCTCTTGAAATTGAAGACCAGGTCCTTAATTATTCTAACTGTCACAGAGAGGATGTTGCCTTGACATCATGCGACCAGACTTCATTTCCTTCCTGTACCAGTGGTAACTTCTTCCTGCCACCATCTCCTTCCTGTATTTTGTCTCGTCATTGTTCAAGGTCTGGCTCACTACGGTGGTGTCACCTGCAAACCTGTAAATGATGTTAGAGCAAAATGTAACGGCATCTGCCTGGGTGGGGGGGGGGCCTTAAATCCCAGAAGATGATGCCATGAACAAAAGCCATGCTATCCGACCTACATGCATAGATAAAGAAAATTGAAAACTATTCTTAAGTGTGAAAGTGTGAATGTGTGTTTATGAAATAATGTTTGTGAAAAGCTAATTACTGCTGGCACAGCACGTCTCTTTATCTCAGGTTCAATTGATCTTTTGTTTTCTATTGCAGCTGGAGGAGTTATTGCTGAACGCTAATCTTGTGCTTTTGTGGGTTGCAGTGCAGTCAGCAACAAATCACATTATGCCATTGTGACTTCCTGCTGGTTTAGTTTAGTTTAGAAATAGTGTGTGGAAACAGGCCCTTCAGCCCAGCGGGTCCATGCCTACCATCGATCACCCGTACACTATTTCTATCCTACACTCGACCGCGACGATGCCTTTGTGGTTGCAGATCCTAGACTGTGGAACAGCGTCCCTCTTCCCATCGGAACTGCCCCCTCCATCGACTCTTTTAAGTCGAGACTTAAAACTCATCTTTACTCTCAAGCCTTTCTTGACGTCCTGTGAGGGAGGGCTATATGTATGTATTTATGTGTGTACTAAATCTATGAACCACTGTTGTATAACGTTAGTACCTCCACCAATGTAAAGCAGTTTGGTCAACGAGAGTTGTTTTTTAAATGTGCTATAGAAATAAAAGTGACTTGACTTGACTTGACTACACTCTAGGGACAATTTACAATTTACAGAAGCCAAATTAACCTACAAACCTTTGATGCCTTTAGAGCGAGGGAGGAATCCGGAGCACCCGGAGAAAACCCACGCAGTCAAAGGGAGAACGTGCAAACTCTGTACAGACAGCACCCACAGTCAGATCGAACCCAGGTCTGTGGCGCTGTAAGGCAGCAACGCAACTGCTGCGCTGCTGTGCCTTCCCCTTGATCAAGCAGCGGGACACAGATTGATCTGGGGAAGCTCTGGTCTGTAAACACAACTCTTTACTTTAGACTTTAGACTTTAGAGATGCAGCGTGGAAGCAGGCCCTTCGGCCCACCGAGCCCGCGCTGCCCAGCAATCACTCGGGAAGATTTACAATTTACAGAAGCCAATTTAACCTACAAACATGGCTTTGGAGTGTGGGAGAAAACCGGAGCACCCAGCAGAAACCCACATGGTCACAAGGAGAACATACAAACACCATATAGACAGCATCCTTACTCAGGATCGAACCCGGGACTCAGGTGCCGTAAGGCAGAAACTCGATTACTGTGTCACCCTGATTGAGGGTTGTTTAGACATTACAATGCTACCACTAACAGTCTACATTCACTTAGTTGAAAAAACACTGCCAGTGGTCATTTGGTTGGATTCACATGCCCAGATTGTTCAGAAGCTGCAAAGATACAGCCCGATAGCATTTGTTCTTGCAACTAGTGATGTTGCACAGCTTAGCTGATTGCAGGGACTGGCACACGTGCACCAACTTGCAGAAAGCACTTCCTGCAGTGGTAGTCTTTTATAATAGTGCCACCTGGAGTCTTGCTGCAGAGCATGCCATTGCTAATATCAACTCTACCCATGAACAGAACTCTGCAGTAAATCCATCTCCCACTTCAATATCTGAATATTCGTATACTATCGAGTTTCAAACACTGTCCAATTTTTTGCTTGTTAATAAATTAATAAATAGACTTTATTTTGAATAGGGGATTCGGCCAGGATTCACTGGTTGCATTGTGTTGTCCTGTGTGTGAAAGACAAGGAGCCAAAGACACCAGGAACTCTGCCCTTTGTCCTGTCGAGAAGCATGTGTGAAGGAGTCACATCATATAAAGATCCCAGTGATACAATGCCAGAATAGATGCCTCGGAGGTGTCACTGAGCAGGGGCAGTGAGGAAGACGCACAACTGAAAATAGACTCAAAATGCTGGAGTAGCTCATCGGGACAGGCAGCAACTCTGGATAGAAGAAATGGGTGACATTTCGGGTCGAGACCCTTCTTCAGATTGAGAGTCAGGGGAGAGGGGGACACAGAGATAAAGAAGTGTAAGGCTTGAAAATGAGACATCAAAGGGGATGCAGCTCAAGGAAAATGTAATGCAGACTTAGTTAACAGCTGACAGATCTGGCTTTAATGGTTGATAGCAACTCTTAATTGGTCTCCTTACTCAGACATGGAATTTAAGTCACTGCTCCTTCAGCATATGAACCTAACCTGCTTTCCCCTAACAGTCTCTCTTCTGTTGATGTGTGGATTAGAGGCTTTTGGATCAGTTGTGACAAAGAAGTTTGGAACCGTGGAAAATCTGCCGAAAGTTGCCACTACACTAAACCCGCTTTCTTCTCCATGCCGGCTATTCCAACATATGTACATATGTTGTCAAGCTCGAAAAAGTGCAGAAAAGATTTACCAAGACTAGGGCCTGAGGTATAAGGAGAGGTTGAGCAGGCTAGGACTTCATTCCTTGGAGTGCAAGTGGATGAAGGGTGATCTTGTACAGGTGTATAACACCATGAGAAGAACACATAGGGTAAATACACAGTCTTTTACCCAGAGTAAGGAAATCGAGGACCAGAGGACATAGGTTTAAGGTAAGGGGGGAAAGATTTAATAGGAACCTAAAGGGTGACTTTTTTTGCACAAAAGGTGGTAGGTATATGAAACGAGTAGCCAAAAGAGGCAGTTAAGGCAAGTACTATCACAACAGTTAAGAAACATTTAGACACATGGATAGGATAGGTTTAGAGGGATATGGGCCAAATGCTGGCAGGTGGGACTGGTGTAGACGGGGCATTTTGGTCAGCATTGACAAGTTGGGTCGGAGGGTTTCGTTCCATGCTGCATAACTCTATGACACCATCCACTGACACAACCTCTCTTTACTCACAGTAGGATTGTTCCATAAACTCCCCATTCCCATCACAATCTGGTGGGAATAAGATAGATGAGGCATTAAAAGGGGACTTTTCCTTTCTGCCTAAAGTGTGTAAGGGAATTTCCATCA
This sequence comes from Okamejei kenojei, assembly GCA_035221665.1. Classification (NCBI taxonomy): domain Eukaryota; kingdom Metazoa; phylum Chordata; class Chondrichthyes; order Rajiformes; family Rajidae; genus Okamejei; species Okamejei kenojei. The sequence goes on along the minus strand of CM069149.1, from coordinate 8,259,597 downwards.
GTCACCATGTGCATCACCACATTGATGCTACGGGACAGAGAGGAGATATATGTATATGATTGTGTTCCATGGACCCTGGGCTCAATATATTATTTTAACCTGAAGCCTGTGTGAAGATTTCCCTGTCAGGATGGCTCTCCCAAGAGCAACCAAAGCCAGATGAGACTGAGCATATTGAGTGTTTTTTTTAAACAAAAAATAAGCAGTAGGAGAAACTCAGCATGTCATACAGCATCTGTGGAAACAAAGAGATAATTGACTTTTCAGATCATGATCCTGCATCAGGATCAAGAATATAGCGGGAAAATGGCTAGTATCGAGAGGAAGACTGAAGGGTGAGATAGGGGGCGAGAGGTGATAGCAGGACCGAGGGATGTGGAGGATAATGGGCAGGTGTATTTTTGAATCATTGCTTTGTGGTCTACGAACGAGAGACGTCCTTAACTCCCCACAAAGTGACCTTTGGTCTCCCCTTCCATGGTTCTCCATTCTCTCCTTGCCTGAGATTCACCACTCAACACATTTGTTTCATGTTGCGGGGGTATCCATTAACATAGTTGGTGGCCCCTATTGTCAAATTAAAATAATTAAAGAGCTGAACTTTACCAACTGACTCAACCCTTTCATCCGCAAAGCAGCAAGCAAAGGTTTAATGAGTCCCAGCTGTAAATATTGCCCAATCTCAAGGAGTCACCCAAGGCTGCAATCTTGCATTGGAGATTAAAACTCAGGGTTTCCTGGTCTGATAACATTTCCTACCCCTTTATCTCAGAGTTTAGTTTAGTTTAGTATAGTTTGGCTTAATTTAGTTTAGTTTAGTTTAGTTCAGAGGCACAGCACACAAACAGGCTCTTCGGTCCACTGAGTCCGCACCAACCAGCGATCCCGACACACTAATACTATCGTACAAACACTAGGGACAATTGTACATTTGTATCGAGCTATTTAGCCTACCAATCTGTATTTCTTTGGAGTGTGAGAACTAACTGGAGCAACCGGGGCGAACTCACGAGTTCACGGGGAGAACATACAAACTCTGTATAGACAGCACCTGTAGTCAAGATCGAACCCGGGTCTCTGGCGTGTAAGGCAGCAACTTTACCACTGCACCACCGTGCCCGTCTTTAAAGTTGGACAGTTAACTCTGAAAATCAGGCCTAAAATATTTTTAATACTTCATTGTAAATGTAAAAATACTATTGTGATGGTATAGCATTAAGTTATACAACTGTTATAAATAAAAGCCAAGTGCACTTCCTCCAAAATGTGTTTATCTTCTTTGTGAGTCTGGATCGAGCCCGAGTCCATGTGTGCTGTAAGGCAGCAACTCCACCGCTGTGTCACCGTGCACTGCGACACTTTAATCATTTGACTATAAATAATTAAAATGCATTAACTATTTCAATCATTTGAGTTTATCTTTAGCTTATTTCAAACTGGGCAAGTTGTCAAGGGCTGCCATGTGATCTGGCATCTTGGTCTCGGCAAGTTACCACTCCGGGCCCTCTCTGCCTCATAGGTGCCTCTGGGAAGCAGAAGGCAAGGTCAGACACATCTCGACCAGGAAAAGGTGAGCTTGAGTGGGCAGGTAGCACTTGCATTGAGCCAGGTCCAGCACAATCCAGCCAAATATATTTGGTTCAAAGACAAATTATTTCTGGAAACACTCTGCCAATCGGGCAGCATCAATGGGGAAGGAATCAGTCAATGTTTGGGGTCAAGAACCCTTTGTCAGAACTGCAAACGTGAGATGTCTAGCCTGTTTTAAGCTGCAGAGATGGTGAGAGATGGAGAGAATAGCGTGAATGGCTATGAAAGGGTGCAGACCAAATTGTCACGATTGCAATTACATTTAAAAGTAGCAAATGGAACAAAATGAGATAGAGACAGATTGAAACTTGGCCAAATGTGCCCACCTACGAGTCTTGGAGCAAATTACACTTCTGCAAACATGAAATCATCAAAAACGGTTTCAAAGCTGCAAAATGTGAGTAAGTGCCGCGGTTGTATGGGTTACCGCTGTTTGGGCATGCAGGGACATTTACATCCGATACTTGTGCTTTGCATTTTCTAGCAATCTAAGACATTTGCACTCTCATGGTGAGCTACCGAATGAAATGTTATAGACTCGTAGATGATACATTGTGGAAACAGGCCCTTCGGCCCAACTTTCCCACACCGGCCAACATGTCCCATCTATACTAGTCCCATCTGCCCACATTAGGTCCATATCCCTCCAAACCTGTCCTATCCATGTACTTGTCTAACTGTTTCTTAATCGTTGGGATAGTCCCAGCCTCAGCTACTTCCTCTGGCAGCTTGAAAGTTACCCCTCAGATTCCTATTAAATCTTTTCCTCTTCACCTTAAACCTATTTCTCCTGGTCCTCGATTCACCTACTCTGGGCAAGAGACTCCGTGCATCTACCCAATCTAAGGTAGACAAAAATTCTGGAGAAACTCAACGGGTGAGGCAGCAACTATGGAGGTGACGTTTCGGGTCGAGACCCTTCTTCAGACTGATGTGGGGGTGTGGGTGGAGGGGGGAAGAAGAAAGGAAGCGGAGATAGTAGGCCGTGGAAGCGCTGGGAAGGGGAGGGGAAGGAAGGAGAAAGCAAGGACTACCTGAAATTGGAGAAGTCCCAGCGATATGAACATTGACTTCTCCAATTTCACCTATTCCTTCGCTCCATAGATGCTGCCTCACCTGTTGAGTTTCTCCAGAATTTTTGTCTACCTTCAATTTTTCCAGCATCTGCAGTTCTTTCTTAAACATTCCTCTCATGATCTTATGCACCTCTATGAGATCACCCCTCACCCTCCTGCGAATAGAGTCCCAGCCTACTCAACCTCTCCCTAGAGCTCAGACCCTCTAGTCCTGGAAACATCCTCGTTAATCTTCTCTGTACCCTTTCCAGCTCGACAACATCATTCCTATAACATGGTGCCCAGAACTAAACACAATACTCTAAATGCGGCCTCACCAACGTCTTATACAACTGCAACATGACCTCCCAATTTCTATACTCAATACTCTGACTGATGAAGGCCAAAGTGCTAAATGCCTTTTTAACCACCCGATCTACCTGAAACTCCACCTTCAAGGAACCATGCTCCTGCACTCCTAGATCCCTCTGCTTTACAACACTACCCAGAACCCTACCATTCATTGTGTATGTCCTGGCCATGTTAGACTTCCCAAAATGCAACACCTCTCTGCATTAAATTCCATCAACCATTCCTCAGCCCACCTGGCCAATCGATCCAGATCCTGCTGCAATTTTTCACAACCATCTTCACTATCTGCAAAACCTCCCTGCAAACTTACAAATCTTGCCATGCATGTTCTCATCCAAATCATTGATATAGATGACAAACAGTAACGGGCCCAGCACTGAACCCTGAGGCACACCACTAGTCACAGGCCTCCAGTCCGAGAAGCAACCTTCAACCACCACCCACTGCTTCCTTCCATGAAGCCATTTTCCTATCCATTCAGCTATCTCTCATTAGATCCTTAGATCCCATGCGATCTAACCTTCCAGAGCAGCCTACCATGCGGAACTTTGGCGAATACTTTGCACGCTTGGTCGGTGGAGATGCTGCGAGTCGGCTGCCCTGCCAGCAGCGTGTTCGTTATTTGGACTTTAGTTTAGGTGTCTCTTGGTGTGTCTTGTTTGGGGGGGGGGGGGTAAGGGGGGAACCGCTTTCGGTCGCCTCCTCGACGGAGAGGCGACTATTTCCATGTCGCCTCCCTCGCGGTCTAACAACACGGATTGGAGCGGCCTTTCCTGGAGTTAAGCCTGGTGCTTCAGCAGCGGATGCAGCGTGGACTTTTCCATCGCGGAGCGGGCGATCCCTTGCCGGGGATTGCCAGAGAAGAGCTCGACCACCGGCTTGTGGCCTATAACATCCTGAAGCCGCGGTCTCTGGTAGGAAGTGCCGATTCGGGCACTCCAAGCCGTGGCGTGTGTTTGACCGTCCCGACATTGGAGGTTTGATTATCCCGATGGGAGGGCCTGTACATCGGGCCGTCCGTAGCGCCGACTCCGGAGGGTTCATGGCCCGACCACGGATGAGCAGGAGGAGGACTGACTGAACTTTGTTGCCTTCCACCACAGTGAAGAATGCTGTGGTGGATGTTTGTGTTAAATTCTATTGTGTATTGTGTGTTCTCTTTTTAAGTGTATCGCTGCTGGCAAATTCATTTCACTGCACCTTCGGTTTGATGTGACGAATAAAATTCACTTTGACCTGACTTTGACTGAAGATCTGTGGATGATTTCAGAAGGAGAGCTGCTCTTTAAACTGAAGCATTCTCACCTGCAAAAGGAAAGCTGTCCATTACTGAGTACTTCAGGAGATCTGCTTTGTAACATTCTCCACTTTGTAGCCAAAGTTTCTTCTTTTTGTCTGACACAAAAAACCTACCAGCCATTGCAAAATGGAAAATATCATAAATGATCAGTGGCAAAGCCATCAATGGTATTGCTCGAATTATATCTTTTAAATATTTAAATAATCATGTGAGGTGAATGTAGATGGAATATTAGATAACCATTTTCCAAAGTATATATTAAAAAAATTAAAATTCCAATATTTTTAGTCCAAAAACATTGACCGGAGTCTATAAGGCGATATGTTGAGAATTGCTGTTTTAAAAACATGCACATCAATATTTTTTATTTTATTTGTGCTGCTGATCATATACACTGTTTTATCCCACTTAAGTTACCAATAGTTTATCATCATAACAGATAAAGATAAATCATCCTGGAATGATTTCATGTTTCATGTATTTTGTGTTTTTATAACTGTTGGCAGATCAATTTCCTCCTGGGATAAATAAAGCTCTAGATTGTAGTTCATATGGTATACAATATGGTATGATAATACCATATTGTATCGTAGTTACACATGAAAAATAATATGTGATTACCAAGATCATTTTCATGCATTTTCAGTACATATCAAAACGAATGATATCAATAAAACGCTGGCTTCATTAAACAATGAAATTCAATGATGACCAAGAAGGCAAAAATGAACAACAATCTAAAGACCAAACATGTCATAGAAAAATAGTGGATGATTATTTAGACTCAATGAGACAGGCACTATAAAACTGTAATGACCAGGTTCAGGAACAGCTTCTTCCCTACAGCCAGCAGGCTATTAATAAGCTCTGAACTGCAACAGACTATTAGTATTATTGCACTATTTATTGAGTATGTGTGCATGTGTATACACACACTGAACATTTTTTCTTCACCCATTATGTACAATGTTTACATATTCTGTTGTGCTGCAACAAGTAAGAATTTCATTGTCCTATCTGGAACACGTGGCGATAAAACACTCTTGACTCTTGACGCTTGACTATGGTGTATGGTCATTGTTTTAGGACAAGATCCTGCATGAGGCCCTTTCTAACCTATAAATTGTTTTTCTGTCTTGTTGCTAATTGAGGTACAAGTGGCACTAATCGTCCATCAAGGTTAGGATGAATAATTGGGAGACATTACCCTTTTTCAGCCGTTTGGCGTAAACGCACCTGAAATATAAATACTGATCAAGAAGAAAGTGAAACTTCCTCTAGTTAGCCTCGAGCTCCAAGTTAGTGACTTGGTTAGGAAATATACTTCTGCTTTAGGTTTTAGATTTAGGTCAGGTTTATTATTGTCACGTGGAACAAAGTGCAGTGAAAAGCATTGTTTTGCATGCTAAGCAATCTAACCGCATAATACGATACATAAATACTATCAAGCCGAACTCAAGTACAATAGGTAGAGCAAAGGGAAGGATGCAGAGTGCAGAATTATTTTTATTCAATATCCCCCTTTCTTTGCTGCAACCACACATCACTACACTACTCTACCCTATTATTATATTGGAGTCGGCAGAATTATGGATGTGTTGAACAACTGCCCTACAATACCAAGTCTGCCCACCAGGAGGTGCAGTTGATTAAAAAAGTGCCCAGTTCTTAATTTGTTGCCACACTCAAGAACCAGTCATCTAACAGTATACCAGGTGTTAATGTTTCATCATTGACTAAAACATTGTGCAGAAACACCAATTTTAAAGTCATAAGATAAATTGTGTCAATAATTAAGACAACCGGGAATTAATAAGATCATTAATACTATTGAAGAAAAGTCAGCTGTTTAACCATAGAATAGCTGAGGGCACAGAGAGAGACCATTTGTTCCATCATATGCATATCAGGCATAGCAGCCAAAATATGAGCTATTCATATCAATTGTAGATGATGGCACACCAAGTGCTCATCCAAATATGTGTAAAAGTAGTATTTGTGCCTCCTGTGCCGTCTCATGCTCCAGACACAACTCCATCATCTAAAACATATGTCCCCTCATCCTTCTCCAAGAGTTAACACACAAAGTGCTGCAATAACTCCAAGGTTCAGGCAGCATCTGTGAAGGGAATGGATAGGCAATGTTTTGGGTTGGGCCCCTTCTTCTGATTTTCATGTCCAAACCAGAAAGTTCACCTATCCATTTCCTATTCAAGTTTAATTTAGTTTAGTTTAGAGATAGAGTGTGGAGACATGCCCTTTAGCCCACAAGTCCACGCTGACCAATGATCACCCATATACTATGTTCTATCCTACAGACTCGGGACAATTTACGAAAGCCAAGGAACCTGCAAACCTGCATGTCTTTGGAATGTGGGAGGAAACCGGACCACCCGGAGAAAACCCATGCAATCTCAGGGAGAATGTACAAACTCCATACAGACAGTACCCGTAATCAGGATCGAACCCAGGTCTCTGGCGTTGTAAGGTAGCAACTCTACCACTGTGCCATTGTGCAGCTACCTGATGCTGCCTGATCCACTGTAGCACTTTGTACTTTACTCAAGATTCCAGCATCTGCAGTTCCTTATGACTCCCTTCTACAAGAGAGGCAAGGATTCCACAAGGATTCTCTGACTGCTGAACTTTGATGCATTCCAAAATCTGGCCACGATCTGTTGGTATTCATGTTCCCATATTTACAAAACATAAATTTCTACATTTGTGACGTTTTGTATAAAATAGGGTAATTCTTGAAGCTACAAATCAAATTTAAAAAATATTATCAACCTGTTGATATAAGGGTATGCCAGTCTTGGAGTCTGCAGAGCAGCTTTACAAAATTGATTTCTCAGATGAGGTGTAAAAAACAAATTGCTGGAGGAACTTCATACCACTGTGCTGTAAGCTGCCCACGCGAAATATGAAGTGCTGTTCCTCCAATTTGGATTTAGCCTCACTCTGACAATGGAGGAGACCTAGGGCAGAAAGGTCTGTGTGATAATGGGAAGGAGAATTCAAGTGAAAGTGAGGGAGAACCTGAGGTAGACTGGTCATAGTGAGATAGGGACACAGGGGCGTTTGGCTTCCTCTCCATCCCCCTTTCCCCCCTCCCCATGCCCCATTACCATGGTTGCCATTCAACACTAAGATGAGAAGTAAATCTGTCTGAGGATTTAATCTTTAGAATTCTCAATTCCCACCCCCCCCCCCTTGTCAGCATTCAATGTTCACTGCTGGAGGTTGGAACTGTAGAAAGATCAAAGGTTATGGGGAAATGGACAGGAAAATGAAGCCACTCATCAGATTACTAGACAGAGCTGGCTTGAGTAGCTGCATCTGTTCCCCTTTTTTATTCTTATCACATAAAATGTTATGCAATGTTGGACCATAATAGTTTTAGCGCAGATCGATAATGATAGGATCTGTCGATGAAAAAAAAAGATGGGTGAGAATACTTCTTAAAAGCTGACGGACGTGCAGTAGAATTCTAATAAATCAGAACTAGAGGTAGAATTTTGAGAGTTACTTTAAAATATTTATTTTGCACTGTCAATTAATGTTTACTGATGTTATGGTTACAGATTACTATGGTGTCTAAGCTGTTCACAGTGTACAGATAGAGATGAAGGATAAAAGTACAACATATAGTACAAAGATATTACATTAAATTCTGTGAAAACAGTTAGGAAGGTAAAGGGTATGTTCGGCTTCATTGCAAAAGGATTTGAACACATGACTAAAATGTCTGGCTGGACTTTTGTCGGATACAATCGACCCCATCTGGAATTCTGTACACAGTTTTGGCCTCATTATTTAAGGAGGGATGTTATTGCCATGGGGTAAGAGTAATAAAGGCTTCCGTGTCCAATGTGTATGAAGTCTGGTCTGAAGTCTGAAGAAGGGTCTTGACCTGAACGTCACCTATTCCTTTTCTCCAGAGATGCTGCCTGATCAGCTAAGTTACTCCAGCATTATGTGTCTATCCTCCTTGACCAATTGCTAAAATAGCAGTTCTGATGCATGAGGAGTGAATCGGATCGTTAGACATAGGCACCGAGTTTGAGTTTCGAGTAATGGTAATTCGAGTTTCACTGAACCTTAATTGGTACACGTGACAATAAACTGACTTTTGAACCTTTGAACCTTTGAGTATAGAAAAATGAGAGGGAATCTCATGAAAAGCTACACATTTCGAAGAGAGACTGCATAGAGGGAAGATGTTTCTGACCACAGGAATGCCAAGATTAGGGGCCATAACCTGAGAGTGTGGGAAACCATATAGAACCAAGATCAGGAAAACATTCCTCACCTGATAGATAGTGTATCTGTGGAATTCTCTAGCACACACAGCACTGGAGGCCAAATCATTAAATGTATTCAAGATAGACAAAAATGCTGGAGAAACTCAGCGGGTGAGGCAGCATCTATGGAGCGAAGGAATAGGTGTTGTTTTGGGTCAAAATGCTGCTTCAGACTGATGTGGAGGTGGGATGGGGGGGGGGGGGGAGAAGAAAGGAAGAGGCTGTGGGAGAGCTGGGTAGGAGAGGGCTACCTGAAATTGAAGAAGTCAATGTTCAAACCGCTGGAATGTAAAATGCAGTTAATGGGAATGTACCAGGGGAGGGGGAGGGAAGGGTGTGAAGGGTCGAATTGATCAGCGAATTATGGAGGGAGCGGTCTCTGTGGAAAGCCGAAAGGGGAGGAGATGGGAAGATTTGGCCAGCGGTGGGATCCAGTTGGAGGTGGCGAAAATGTCGGAGGATTATCTGTTGTATGTGACGGCTGGTGGGGTGGAAGGTGAGGACAAGGGGGACTCTGTCCTTGTTACGAGTGGGGGGATGGGGAGTGAGAGCAGAGCTATGGGATACAGAGGAGATCCTGGTGAGAGCCTCATCTATAATCGAAGAGGGGAACCCCCGTTCCCTAAAGAATGAGAACATCTCCAATGCCCTGGTTTGGAACACCTCATCCCACCTCATCCCACCACTGGGCACATCTTCCCATCTCCTCCCCTTTTGACTTTCCGCAGAGACTGCTCCCTCCGTAACTCCCTGGACAATTTGTCCCTTTCCACCCATACCACCCCCTCCCCTGATACATTCCCTTGCTACTGCAGGAAATGCTACACTTGTCACTTTACCTCCTCCCTTGACTCCATCCAAGGACCCAAGCAGTCTTTCCAGGTGAGGCAGAGGTTCACCTCCAACCTCCAACCTCATCCATTGCATCTGCTGCTCTAGGTGTCATCGCTCTACATTGGTGAGACCAGGAGCAGGCTTGGCGATCGCTTCACCCAACACCTCCACTCGGTTCGCACTAACCAACCTGATCTCCCGATGGCCCAGCACTTCAACTCCCCCTCCCATTCCGAATCCGACCTTTTTGTCCTGGGCCTGCTCCATGGCCAGAGTGAGCCCCACTGCAAATTGGAGGAGCAGCACCTCATATTTAGCTTGGGCAGTTTACACCCCAGCGGTATGAACATTGACTTCTCCAAGGGTCTCGACTTAAAACGTCACCTATTCCTTCACTCCGTAGATGCTGCCTCACCCGTTGAGTTTCTCCAGCATTTTTGTCCACCTTCGATTTTTCCAGCATCTGCAGTTCTTTCTTTTTTATTTATTTATTGGTACGTTTTTCCAAAATTTAAGTATAAGTTTTTTTGATGTTATTAGACCATAATTAAGAAAAGCTTCTTGGAAAATAGTTAGTTTACTTCCCTCTTCCATTGATCCAAAGATAATCAATTCTGTATTGGGGTTCAATTTTGTGTTAAATAGTTTTGTAAAAATTCCAAAAATTTCATTCCAAAATTTATACAGTTTTGCACAAGAGACAAAGGAATGTGCTATAGTGGCATTTTGAGTTAGACATTTGTCGCAGATGGGGGAAACATTTGAAAATATTTTATTCAGTCTTGTTTTTGAATAATATAATCTATGTAAAATTTTAAATTGAATTAGGTTATGTCTTACATTAATTGAACATTTGTTTACATATAATAAATGTTCATCCCATCTATCGTTCAGAATTATTATCAATAACTCTTGTTCCCAGTCTCTTCTAATTGCCTCTGTCATTGGTGTTTCTATATTTAGAATTATATTACATAAGTAAGATATTAAATTGCTTGATTCAGCCTTTCTATTCATTCCTTCCTCCAATAAATCTGGGGTTAAAGTTTGATATCCTTGAATATACTTTTTCAAATAATCTTGAATTTGAAGGTATTTGAAATATTGATTACTTTTCAAATTATATTTTAGTTGTAATTGTTGGAATGATAAAAAAATTCCCATTTCATACATATCTCCCATCGTTTTAATTCCTATTCTTTCCCAATGGATAAACGTTTTATCAATAATGGATGGTTTGAATGAGGGATTATTAGCTATTGGAGAAAGAAGTGATAATTTTCTTAATTTTAAAGTTAATTTTATTTGTTTCCAAATTCGTATTATACTATGAATAATTGGATTCTTCTTGTATATTATATTGTTCAGTTTTACCGGGGAAAGAAGGATCGCACCTATATTATAAGGGGAACAATCTTCTTTCTCCATTCTTATCCAATTTACCTGTTGGGCAGAACTGTGCAACCAGTAGATTATATTTTTAATATTCACTGCCCAATAATAATACAATAAGTTAGGGAGTGTCAGTCCCCCTGATTCTTTAGATTTACACAGTGTTTTTTTTTAATTCTGTGTGATTTATAATCCCATATGAAATTTATAATATCAGAATCTAATTTTTTAAAGAATTTTTTAGGTAAGTATATTGGTATTGATTGAAATAGGTACAATATTTGTGGTAAGAAGATCATTTTTATCGCGTTTATTCTGCCTATTGTCTTCCAAAATTTAAATCAACCCATTTAATTTAGTTAATAAAGGCATATAGTTTGCGTTGAGTAATGATTTATAGTTCCTAGTAATTTGGATGCCCAAATACTTAAATTTTTCTGTTGTAATTCTAAAAGGGAATTTCAACAGATGTGTCGACTCTTGAGGTTTTATCGTCATAATTTCGCTTTTGTTCCAATTTATTCTATATCCTGAAAAAGAACCAAATTCCTCTATTAAATGTAGTATATTTGGTATGCTAATTTGCGAATTTGTAACATATAATAATATGTCATCTGCATATAATAAAATTTTATTATTTGAGTGTTTGGTATTATACCCATAAATATTCGGATGGCTTCTTATACTTTCAGCTAAAGGCTCTATCACTAGTGCAAATAGCAGGGACGATAACGCGCACCCCTGCCTATTGCCCCTTGCTAATTGGAATTTCGGGGATAATATATTCTTAGTCAGTATTCTAGCCGTCAGCTTATCATATAATAATTTTACCCATGAAATTAAATTATCTCCAATGTTAAAATTTTCCAATACTTTGAATAAATATTGCCATGCTACTTGATCAAAAGCTTTTTCTGCATCCAATGAAATAATTGCTAGTTCTTCTTCAGTATTATGTGAGTACATTATATTAGACAGCCGTCTCAAATTGTTAAATGAATATCTCTTTGGTATGAACCCTGTTTGGTCCGGATTTATTAGTTTACTAACATATTTACTCAATCTTCTTGCTAGGGTCTTTGTTAATATTTTTTGGTCTGCATTTAGGAGTGCAATAGCTCTATATGAGCCTGGGTCTTCTAGATTTTTATCCTTTTTTGGTATAAGTGTAATAGTTGATTCAGTTAGTGTTTCTGGTAGTTTATTTTCTTTAAAAGTGTATATATATATAAATCTTGCAACTGTGGAGAAATTATCTCGTAGAATCTTTTATAGAATTCATTACTAAAGCCATCTGGTCCTGGCGTTTTGCCATTCTTCAACAAACTAATTGTTTCTTCTATTTCCTGTAGTGCAATCTGAGCTCCTAATCCCTCTTGTTCCACCATATTTAATTTTGGAAGATTACACTTATCTAAGAAATTTGTAATTTGAGTATTATTTGCAGAGGTTTTCGATGTATTGATAAAATTGAGCAAATCTTTTATTAATATCTTTAGGTAGTGTTAGTAATTCCCCTTTGTCTGATTTAATTTTAGTAATTGTATTTTCTGTTTCCCGTTTTTTCAGTTGGCATGATAGGAGTTTATGAGGTTTATCACCAAATTCGAAATTTTCTTGTTTTGTAATTTGAAATAATCTTATTATTCTGGCCGATAAAATTTTATTTAATTTATATTTTAGTATTATTATCTTATTATGTTTATCTATAGTTGGTTCTTTGGCATTTTCTAAATCTAATTGTCTAATTTCTTGTTCTAACTGCAATTGTTCAGTATTATTCTTTTTATTTTGGAAAGCTTGATATGAGATTATAGTTCCTCTAATAAATGCCTTAAAAGTTTCCCATAATAAGGAGGGTGAAATATCTGGTGTATCATTTGTCTCATAGAAGAATCTCATCAGCTCTTTTAAATATGTGCAACCTTGTGAGTTATTTAAAATTTGGGGGTTAAACTTCCAAAACGAATTTTTATCAGGCATTCCTTCTAATTTTAAAGAAAAAGTTAACGGGGAATGATCAGAAATAATACTATTATGATATTTAGAATTATATGTATATGGAATTAGTTTTGTGTCCACTAAGAAATAATCAATACGTGAATATGTTTTATGTACTGTTGAATAAAATGAATATTCCCTACCTACTGGGTTAGCGATCCTCCATACATCTGTTATATTAGTATTTTTCATGTATGTATTTAGGAGTTCACTCGTTTTAGATTTTATGTTAGTCCTTTTTTGTTTTGCTGATTTATCCAAATATGGATCTAAAACACAATTCACATCTCCCCCTATTATCACATTTTGATGATTAAGTTCTGAAATTATATCCAAAATTTTACTAAAGAATTGGGGGTTGTCAAAATTAGGAGCATAAATATTTATCAAAGTAAGTGGAGTAGAATAAATTTCTCCCGTGACAATGACGTACCCCCTCTTTATCTGCTATGGTATTCTTTAATTTAAATGGTATACCTTTACGAATGATAATAGCCGTGCCTCTAGATTTAGAAGTAAATGAAGAGTAGTATGTTTGCCCAATCCAATTTGCCTTCAGTCTTATCTGTGTTTGATATTTCAGATTCGTCTCTTGTAAGAAAATAATATCGCTGTTTAAGGCTTTTAATTGGGCAAAGATCTTACCCCTTTTAATTGGTTCATTAGCGCCCCTTATATTCCAACTACAAAATGGGATTCCTCCAGTTTTCTTTTGTTTATCGTCTTGCATTGTGAATCATGTTAATACCTTTACTTCATATGGTGCAACCAAGAACCTTATAACTCCAGATGAAGGATGGTCATCCCCAGCTGTTAAGTTTTGTTGGCATCTCCCCTTCAGAATAAACCTTGAAAAAGACCAGAAAGTGTAGAGTCGTGAAAAGATAATTAACAAACAAAAAGTGATATTATAATATCCAAAAATAAAGATATTATAATTAAAAACAAACCACCAACAGGTGGTAGAAAAATTCTTATTGACTTCCGTAGATGTTTTTATATGTTTCGCTCTGCCCCCTTGACCAATTATTATTAATTAGAAGAGAGAGCGATACAAAGTTCAAAATTATATATATATAATAAAACGTACTCCAATAGCTAGATTAGAAATGTATCTTCAAAGAGGAAAAACAAAATAAAAAGTAGTTTCCAACATTAAGTATATACTTAGATATAACAATAATTATGTTAATTATATATCCATATCTATCAATATGCCTAGATTTATTACAATTAATTCTCAAACTTTTGTATCAGACAACAGCAGGTTCCAAGGGGTTAACCAGATTCAGACCCTTGGGTAACTTACAAGTATCTGAGTCTCCTCCCCCCCCCCTTTACACGCAATCTAGACTAAGTCTACTATATCCATAAAATTTGTTAATATGTTATTAATACTTATCAATCATATTTAACTCGTTATTCTTATTAGCAATTAATTAACATCATGAAATAAACATCAGCTATAGTTAAGCTATGCCTTAATATTACACAATTTTATTAATTATATTTTATGTTAGTATGTAATTATATGTTTCTTAAATCATAAATTTCTATATTCAAGTCCACTGATAATATTCTATATTACACTATGCAGTTCTTTCTTAAACAAATGTATTCAAGAAGCATTGTCTGTTCTTTCCTTCCACAGCTGCTGCCTGACCCGCTGAGTTGCACCAGTACTCTGTGTTTTGCTCATCTTTCCAGCATCTGCAGTGTCCCTCGGCAACGCTTATGTTTTTTAATGAAATACTATGCTTCTTGTCTTGGAGTTGTATTTTTACTCCCGGTGTCACAGTATGGAAGATTCCCTGCAGTTTCCTACAACTGTGTTCTCCAAAGCAGAACAGGGCTTGAATCGTGAGCTTTGGCGCTCACTTATATTAATGTGACGTTGTAAATGACCCCTTTAATGATGTCTCTCTTCAAGCTTCCCCGTTGTTTTGCAAACCTTCTCGTTTTATTTTCATAGTTTTTAAATATTGTTCCCAGACCATTCGCTGTTTGATATGAATGCAAGAAAGCTCTAATAAATATCTCTTTATGACGATTCATAAAATTAAAATGCAAAGTTAATTGTTAAAGTTAAAATGCAATCTGCGAAGTTATAAGTAACCAATGGACTATTTGTATGCTTGTCCCCCCTGGGATGCCACATATTTAATGATTACCTTCTAGTTAAATAATCGGTTTACGAACAATAACATTGAAAAAAATATTTTCACTGTACCTTGGTACAGGTGACAATAATAAACAAAACAAAATTAATCTAAAATGCCTAAGATGTGTAGGAAGGAACCGCATGCAGGCGCTGGTCTAAACCGAAGAGAGACGCAAAATGCTGGAATAAACCAGCAGGTCAGGCAGCGTCTCTGGAGAAAAGGAATGGGTGACGTTTCTGGTCGAGACCTTTCATCAGTCTGAAGAAGTCACCTATTCCTTTCCTCCAGAGATGCTGTCTGACCCGCTGGGTTACTCCGTTTTTTTGGGCCTATCTTCGTCTTTAGTTTAAGCTTTGTCCTTAATGCCTATAGTTAAAAAAAACAGACAGCATCTCCGGAGAGCATGGATTGGCGCCGTTGCGGGTCGGGATCTCTGAAGAACTGCTGAAGGTGCTTTAAACCCCTGTCTCACGGTGCGAGTTGACCCACGAGTGACCCCGAGTTGTCACTCGCGGTAATCACGTACACTAAACGTAGCGGGAACGTCGGAACTCTTGCGAGCAACTGAGCGACTCGTGGTGCTAACGGCAGGTACCCGTGAAACTTGGTAATTCGTGAAAAAAATCAAACATGTTTGATTTTTTCCACGAGTCAAATTTACAGTTCAAGTTAAAAATTTAAACATTTTAAACTCGTTTATAACGTGGTGGCCCGTGCGTTTACCTTAAGTGATTCGTGAGTCTACCGTGGGAACTCTTTTAACTCAGCGGACAGGCAGCATCTCTGGAGAGAAGGAATGGGTGACGGGATGACATTTCCAAATTTCTCCAGCCCCATGTGTTCACTTTTTTCAACTAGCATCTGCCCTTTCTTGTGTATGACATTATTTGTATCTACAGTGCCTTGTGTCTTGGCAATTCATGATTCACACACACACAATGCTGGGGTAACTCACACACACACACACACACACACACACACACACACACACACACACACACACACAATGCTGGAGTGACTCTCACACACACAATGCTGGGGTAAATGAACTTACACTGCGCCGCAGAATCTGCGGGGAAGACCTCAGTGGCGTGGTCCTCAGTCAGCATCATAGATGTGCGAATCTGTGATAAACGCAGCCTTATCTCCACTCCTCTCACCCACCTTGATCCGTCTTATCGAGGTTTTACTGTACATTATCTAACACACATGAAACAGTCTCAATGCCACACAAACCCGGCAGCACACACACAAACCTGTTCTTTCCGATTTGTGATATCGATCACTTCCTGTGTGAGATAAGTTCTGTTCTCAGTTACAATAACAATACAATGATTCGGGAGATAGCGATGGATGTCAATGTGGTTTGGAATATGTCTCGTTTGATTCATTTCGGGTGATTGTGAAGAGGGGGAACAGGTGCAAGGGGACTGGTCAACAGGTCTATAAATACATCTTTATAAATCCATATAATCTATATTTATATCCTCTGAATGTCGTGTAGCACCTGTGAAATTTCCGAGTGGGGTGCACTATAATATTACAGGCTTGATGAAGAATCTAACTCATTACACGAATTGGATCTTTAAAGTTTCATTAAAGATACTGTTTAGGATCAACGCCTCTCATTTGTTCCGTATCTCTCTACATCACAGTCTATATCTCTTGTTTCCCTTTCCCCTAATATAGCCCTGTCCCACTGTACGAGTTAATTCCAAGAGTTCTCCCGAGTTTGTCCTGATTCGAACTCGGAAATTTACGGTAATAGCCGCTCGTAGGTACTCGGGGCTCTCGTGGACATTTTTCAACATGTTGAAAAATCTTCACGAGTCTTCCCGAGCTTACCGCTTTTCCCGAGTACCTGCCATTAGCGTTACGAGCCGCTAAGAGATGTCCCCGAGCTCCGACGTACCCGCTACGTTCATCCTACGTGCTTCCACGAGTTTGATTTTTTTTAAACTCGGGAGAGCTCTTGAATGAACTCGTACAGTGCGACAGTGAAGAAGGGTCTCGACCCGATACGTCACCCATTCCTTCTCTCCAGAGATGCTGCCTGTCCCGCTGAGTTACTCCAGCATTTTGTGCCTATCTTCGGTTTAAACCAGCATCTACAGTTCCTTCCTACACCTCTCCATCCGGCGTCCGGTAAAGCGCCAGTTTATATTCCGTTATCTTCCCAGCTAAAGGGAATCAAGAGAGAGTCAATGTTGTTTAATTGTCATGGGTACCGACAACAGAACCTCATTCCTCCTCGCGGCAGCATATCAGGCCTGTAACACAATACACATAGATAATATATAATTATAGAAATACAATAAATCAATAACCCCAAATTTGGCAGTGGAAGCCAAATCACTGGATGGATTTAAGAGAGAGTTAGAGCTCTAGGGGCTAGTGAAATCAAGGGATATGAGGAGAAGGCAGGCACGGGTTGTTGATTGGGGACGATCAGCCATGATCACAATGAATGGCGGTGCTGGCTCGAAGGGCCGAAGGGCCGAATGGCCTCTTCCTGCACCTGTTTTCTATGTTTCTATGTAATACCTGTGCAAAAAAGGGGATATGCGTGTTTGAAGAAGGGTCTCAATCCGTAACGTCACCCATTCTCTCTCTCCAGAGATGCAGCCTGCCCCACGGAGTTATTCCAGCATTTTGTGTCTATCTTGCATGTTTTGAATTCCAGATTGGAGGAAGGAGTGGGGAACATGTTTTACAGAGCCGCTGTGAAGCCGTTGGCCTCAGTTCAGTTCAGTTCAGTTTTAGTTCAGTTCAGTTCTATTTGACATATGGAGGTTAGCACAGGGTCAACGGTACAATGAAATGTGTTTGACAAGACAATGGGTCACCTCAGCAATGATATTACAAGGATAAAATTAAGGTAAAAAAAAGATAAGATAAAAGTGACATTGGTAGGTAAAGACAATAATCAATAAAATAATCAACATATATGATGTGTTTACGAGTTCAGAAGCCTGATGGCATGATGATAAAAACTGTTCTTAAGACTGGTGGTACGTGCAGCCATGGTCCTGTATCGTCTGCCTGACGGTAACAAGGAGAACAGTCTGCGTGCTGGGTGGCTGTGGTCCTTGATGATGCTGTGTGCCTTCCGCAGGCACCGCTGGTGGAAAATGTCCTGAATGGCCGGGAGACAGTTGCCAGTGATGTGCCGTGCCGCCTTCACCACTCTCTGTAGTGATTTGCGGCTGTGGGCAGAACAGGTCCCGTACCAGACCGCGATGCAGCCCGTCAGCAGGCTCTCCATGGTGCAACTGTAGAGGTTTGTGAGGATGCTGGCGTTCATGCCAAACTTCCTCAGTCTTCTCAGGAAAAAGAGCCACTGGCAGGCTTTCTTAGTTATTGTGTCCGTATGCAGTGTCCAAGAGAGGTCCTCAGTGATGTGCACACCGAGGAACTTGAAGCTGCTGACCCTTTCAACCTCAGCATCACCGATGTGGATGGGGAGGTGTCCACTCCCCTGCTGTCTCCTGTAGTCCACGGTCATCTATTTAGTTTTGCTGACATTGAGAGAGAGGTTATTTTCCTGGCACCAGCTGTTTTGTGCCTTTACCTCCTGTCTATAGGCCGTCTCATTATTGTCTGTGATGAGGCCCAGGCTGGTCGTGTCGTCAGCAAACTTTAAGATGATGTTGGAGCTGTGCTTAACAGTACAGTCGTGTGCGAACAGGGAGTACAGGAGAGGACTGAGCACGCAGCCCTGTGGTGCGCCTGTGTTGCAGATCAGTGAGGAAGAGGTGTGGCTGCCAATTCTCACCACCTGGGGCCTGTCCATCAGGATGTCGAATATCCAGCTGCAGATGGTGGTCTCCAGTCAAAGATCTAGGAGCATGGGGACGAGTTTTGAGGGAATGATAGTGTTGAATGCCGAGCTGTAGTCAATGAAGAGCATTCTCACAAATGTATTCCCTTTGTCCAGGTGGGTGAGCTCAGTATGAGCTGCCATGGCGATGGCATCGTCCGTGGCCCTGTTTGGTCTATACGCAAACTGAAGAGGGTCCAAGGTGTCAGGGAGAGAGGAGCAGATGTGAGTTTTGACTCGCCGCTCGAAGCACTTCATGATGACCGATGTCCGTGCGACAGGACGGTAGTCATTTAAACAGGAGATTAAAGGTTTCTTTGGAACAGGAACAATGATGGATGCTTTGAAGGGAGTGAAGGCACTGCAAGTTTTATATAGAACATAGATACTTCCAGTGCCCCTCTTACTGACTCTCAGTCTGAAGGAGGGTCTCGACCCCAATCGTCACCTGTTCCTTCTCTCCAGAGATGCTGCCTGTTCTGCTGAATTACTTCAGCGTTCTGATTCTATAGAACTGCACAACTCAGGAACAGGCCATTCGGCCATCGATGTCTGCTGAACTTGATGTCATGACCAACTCTTATCTGCCTGCACACAATGCATATCCCTCCATTCTTTGCATATCTATGTGCCTATCCAAAGCCATTATCTACCTCACCACCACCCCCGGCATCGTGTTCCAGGCACTCACACTCTACTGTGTAAAAAACCTGCCCAACACATCTCCTTTAAACTTTGCTTCTCTTACTTTAGATCTTTGGGGTCTAGTGCTTGACATTTCCATCCTGGGGGAAAGGTTCTGACAGTGTGACTGAATATGATTGTCCTTGTTAAACTTTAATATCTATTCTTGGATTTTTTTTTAAATCGATGGTATTTTTTGTTGGAAACGAATCCCGTCGTTATGCCAGGCGCCAAACCAATGGGAATCCAAAAATTGGGATTAAATCTGTAAGGTTAGATATCTCTTGGAGTGAACTCTGTGGAAAGGCAACCCACCCGGGAGCGACCTCATCGCCGGTCGAACGGGTCACAGGTCAGTGAGATGTCTGGTCTCCATGTTTAGTCCAGAGCACGAAGTGCTGGGGTAACTCAGCGGGTCTGGCAGCATCCGTGGAGGACATGGATGGGTGATGTTTCGGGTCTGGACCCTTGTTCAGACTGGAGAAGGGTCTCAATCCGAATCTCCATCACCCATCCATGTCCTCCACAGATGCTGCCAGACCCGCTGAGTTACCCCAGCACTGTGTTCTACGCAAGGAATTAAGTTCCTTGTGTCTCCACTCTTTCTCCTTTCAGCGAGAAATACAGCTAAACAGAATTAGCGGACTGATTGAGCTTAAACACTGAAAGTCAAAGTGTGAGTGTGGCGCTTTCAAAGCTGCCCTCCACCGCCTTTGAACTCATCCAGTGACGTGCATCGTGTAACCACTGGCCTGCTGTTATCTTTCTAAAATATCTGGCTCCCAGGCTATTTGTAAAGACAAAGGCAAAGATTTATTTTTGAAAAAGCCGCCTTTTTTGTCCTCTGACGTGTCTCACCTTCAAACTTACTGGAACTGTTTAACTGCTTCGTATTTCCAAGAACCGTGAAGTTTTTTTTCATTTAATGCAGCCTTTGAGGTTTTTACATGCTGCATTGCCCACAATATGAACCCGGAACTTCTCAACCCTTCAATAAGTCAAACTACTCGAAGAGAGTCTTATCCCTTGTCCAGTCAACCACAGGTGCTTCACAGAGGTCCAAGTTCACTAACAGTACGCAGGTTACATTTAATCACCACACCACAAGCCATCAAATCTACATTAGTAATATAATTCTGCAAACCTCTGTAATAAGAGTGCAAGAAGGAACTGCAGATACTGGTTTAAACCGAAGATACACACAAAAAGCTGGAGTAACTCAGCGGGACACACAGGCAGCATCTCTGGAGAGAAGGAATGGGTGACATTTCACACCAGTCTGAAGTAGGGTCTCGACCCGAAACGTCACCCATTCCTTCTCTCCAGAGATGCTGCCTGTCCCGCTGAGTTACTCCATCTTTTTGTGTCTATCTTTGCAATAAAAGTATCTGCCAAGTCAGTTAAAGTCCATTCTACAGTTTTAAGTCATCTATTACATTGAGCTGTGTAAGAAGGAATTGCAGATGCTGGTTTAAACTGAAGATAGACGCAAAATGCTGGAGTAGCTCAGCGGGACAGGCAGCATCACTGGAGAGAAGGAATGGGTGATGTTTCAGTTCGAGACCCTTCTTCAGACGTTCTGTCCTAGGCCTCCTCCACTGTCAGCTATCTGACAACAACCACCTAACATGAAAACAATGAAAGATCAACCTTAGATGCAGTAAAACCCACACGTTTTAATACACCCCATCAACGTGCATTCATCAACCTAGTTAAAATATGTCACAAAATGAAAGTAAGTGTCTAGCTTCTTTGAACACTTATGCCAATAATATTGGTATTTTATTTTCAAGACATTGATCCGACTGAAAAACTCGACATTAACTTTTGACGGTGAATCCTCTGAGACTTCACTTGTAGAATTTTTTTGAAAGGGAACAAACGCAATAGAAATGGTCTCTGGGGTCACAAGGCCAGAATGCAATGTTCAGGCGGTACATGCATTCTATTTGTTCGTCCTTTTTATTTAGATGAAAACAATTCTGGTATCAATTCTAAAATTGCCTTTCACCATTGTGAAAACTTTTGGTGTGCTCTAAAACTGTAAATACACTTTTCACAAATATACTCCTTTATATTCCTTCCAGGGTTACATTTCCATCGTTCCATTTATCAAGGCTGAAAAACAGGTTTATCGAGTCTTTACTCATACCTCATATCGGTGATAATTCCGTCTGAACCATCTTCCAAGTTTAGATCTTTACCTTGTATCTTGTTGAACAAACAGGATATTTTACTCAAGATATGGCCTGATCTAAATACCACATTGTTTGAATAGGACTTCCTTTGACCTGCATTATGTTGTGTTCAGCCTTATTACTTGCTTTGCTGCTTTGTAGCGGTGGGAAGTTGAGCCTAAACACCATAAATCACCTAAATGAACTACCAATTAATATTTTTATTTTACATATTTCAGCTTATCATCATCATTTTAATTTGACATTTTTTCCTCGCAAATATATAATTTGTGAAACGGCTTAATTTTCAAGAAGTCCCTTTGGATTTGTTACATTGTGTATATTTTACAATGGTTTTATGGGGGTTTAAATTAATAATTAAGAAATTAAAGACACCATAAATTGAACAAGGTTACATGCCAGGAATGGTGCAAATCTAGTGGAGGAGGTCAAGCAGCATCTATAGACAGGTCAGGAACCTTCTTCAAAATGTATTCTTGTGTTGTTCTCCATTTATTCCATACATTGAGCAATATCTTTGACAAAAAATGTTCTAGTAAATATGTAAATAAACATCAATCAATAGGATCAGGATATATCAGACCATCCAGTCTTCTGAAATCTATTTAGTTAATATATAACTGTTCTTTCACCAATAAAATAGAACAGTACAATCAATAAGGAGCAAAGATATTTTCTTACAAGGTAAGAGACCATCAAGTCAATGATCCCATTGGTATTAGACATATTGGAATGAAGTCAGGTGTACTGTTTAAATGATTCACATGTTCTTCCAGCTGCTTCTTAAATATTGTGAGCATATTTTATTCCAGGTTCCAACAACTCTGTGTGAAACAAAAATCTCCTTGGTTCCCATTTTAAACCACCTACTTCTCATCTTGGGTATTAACATTTTCTTAGACACACGCACCAGGGTAAAAGATTCTTAATATCTACTCATGCTACCTGTGATAATTGGCAATCAAGATATATGGAAATATTTTGTCTGGAGTTTTGAAGAATGGAAGGTGACATCATTTACACAAACAATTGTTTTGACTGGCTTGACGAAGTAAATGCAAGGATGATATTTGCCTTGGCTGGGTTACTTTGAATCTGGGATTGCTGTTTCAAAGAAATGGGTTAGCCCTTAGGGATTGAGTTGAGAAGAAATCTCTTCATACCAGAATATGGTGAATCTTTCTCTACCCAGGTAGGCAGTTGAGACTCAATCATTGAGTATATTCATGTCAGCCACTAATAGATTTTTTGGATCTATAAGGAATCAATGCAGGAAAGTGCCAATGAGATAAAAGATCGGGTATGATCTCAATAATCGGCAGAGCTATCATGAGGGCTCTAATGTCCCACATGCATCTTTACTTCTTATGTTCTAATGATCTCTTGTCCCCTGTGCAAATGGTGATAAACAGAAAGGTAAGAGTCTCAGATAAGGCCATGCTTACAATGGTTAGTTACCATTGTTCACCCAACAAATTAGTTGAATATTGAGTTTCTAACCAATTGCAGTAAATATAGATTTCAAAAAACAGTTCCCCAGTTCTGTGTCGCGACACAATCCTGTCTCGGAGGTCTACGGACAATTCCTTCGCCTTCATGGCTTGGTGTTTGCTCTGACAGTCACTGTCAGCTGTGGGACCTTATATAGACAGGTGTGTGCCTTTCCAAATCATGTCCAATCAATTTAATTTACCACTGGTGGACTCCAATTAAGTTGTAGAAACATCTCAAGGATAGTCATTGGAAACAGGATCCACCAAAGCACAATTTTGAGTGTCATAGCAAAGTGTCTGAATACTTATGTAAATGTGATATTTCAGTTATTTATTTTTAATTACTTTGCAAAAATTTCTAAACACCTTTTTTCACTATTTTATTATGGGGTATTGTGTGTAGATTGATGATTAAAAAAAAGGAATTTAATCAATTTTAGAATAAGGCTGTAACATAACAAAATGTGGAAAAGGTGAAGGGGTCTGAATACTTTTGAATGCACTGTAAGTGATGTGGGTAAAGTCTAGCAGAGGTTGCCAAACAATTGATCACACATACTCTGATGGCCCTTAAGCATTTGAGTAAGACAAAACAATATTTAATGTTAAGTACATTTGAACATCACTTCACATGCATTTCAGCGTGCCATGTTCTCCAGTGTATTTAAACCAAAGTTATTCTCTTAACTATGAACTTTGGAGATGGAACTTTGTCTGTAAGCCTGGAAATGTGGTGAATTTTATGTGATTTCTAAATTGTAAACCAAAATGTACTCATCACTGTTAACACTTTCCTATAAATGGGGCACGCTGGTTAGATTGTAACGGCTAAACCACAAACGTTGGTGCACCAAGTTTGCACTCTCATATCACTGCAGTTGCGAATGCATATGTATGACATGCAATTACGTAGGTGCACATTGCTGAGGAGAGGTCCCTCAGCTCAAATCAGGAGATTTTCACATATCCACCTTGAAAAGTCAAAATATATGTGTCAAGTGCTGGATATATGAGTTTATGAGTTGGGGAATATGGGGCCTTTCATATCTCCTGCAAGATCATTATCCGTGCATACTTGGGAAAGCAAGCCTGCAACATAAGTATATGCTCTCAAACACAAAACCCAAGATGGGCGAGCGCGACTGACGTTGCAGCAGCCCCTACAGCCTGTCTGTCTTTTTTTGTTTTTTGTCTAGCTAAATGTAGTTGTTTGTGTTTTTTTTGTATTGTTTTCTAACTGTGTATATGTGGGGGGTGGGGGGTGGGGGGTGGGGGGGAAGGGGGAAACATTTTTAATCTCTTCCCTGCACGGGAGACCTGACTTTTTCCCTGTCAGGTCTCCGTTGTCGTTGGGGCCTGGTGCCGTGGAGCAGCCTCCGACCGGGACGACCTGGGGGCTCCAGTCGCGGAGCTGCGGACTTACCATCGTGAGGCTGGCTGGCCTCGGAGTGTGGGGAGCAGTGGTGGGTGGCCGCTGCGGCCCGACTCCCGGCTCCAGTTCCGGCTCCAGCTCCGGCCCGACTCCGGGGCTCCAGCTCCAGCTCCGGCTCCGGCCCGACTCCCAGGCTCCGGCTCCGGCCCGACTCCGGGGCTCCAGCTCCGGCTCCAGCTCCGGCCTGACTCCGGGGCTCCAGCTCCGGCTCCGGCTCCAGCTCCGGCTCCAGCTCCGGCCCGACTCCGGGGCTCCGGCTCCAGCTGCAGATTGTTGCCGGTGGACTGTTGGGGTGTCGGGAGCTCGCGGGTCCGGGTGGGAGACCGCTCTCCGGAGCTCTGCAACACAACTTCTCCAGCCCGTGTCGCGGGGTTGGAACGACCCGGAGAGGGGCCGAGCATCGCCCGGCGCGGCTTTAATGGCTGCGGGACATTCCAGCGCCCGCCGGGGGCTCCAACTTTGTGACTTTGGGCCTGGAGCGGGGCCGTACATCATCCAGCGCGGTCTCAATGGACATGGGACTTAACACCGCCCGCCTGGGGCTTCAACATCGGGAGAGAGATGGTGCGGGGGAGAGAGAAGAACTTTGCCTTCCATCACAGTGAGGAGGAGATCCACTGTGATGGATGTTTGTGTGAATTTAATTGTTTGCGTGTTTTTCTATGAATTGTTCTGTTTGTTTGTTTGTATGGCTTGTAGAAACGGAGTTTCGTTCGAGCCTCTCTGAGGTTCGAATGACAAGCAATAAAATCAAATCAAATCAAAGATGATATTTACCTTTTAGAAGCCATATTAGTTAACAGTTAATGCACTTTGTAGATGTCTTTTATGCAACACTTAAAGAAAATGACATCAGTGCTCTTATAGTAAACAAAAAATGTTGGAGAAACTCAGCGGGTGAGCCAGCATCTATGGAGAAAAAGAGCAGGCGACGATTTGGGTCGAGACCCTTCTTCAGGCTTGGGGCGGGAAAATGAAAGGAAGAGGCGGAGACTGTAGGCTACGTGGGAGAGCTGAGAAGGGGGGGGGGGGTCTTATATGTATGACATGCAATTATGAAGGTCCAAATTGCTGAGGAAAGATCCCTCAGCTAAAATCAGTGCTCTTATAAGTATGAATTCAGAGCATATTATCTGGAATACAACATTAAAATTAAAAGCAACAATTACTGTTGAGGGAGAATCTCGCATCTCTAGAAACAGCCCAGGTGTTTCTTTTTGCAAGTTATTTGCATTCAAATAATTGGAGAGCCCTCCGATAAATCCATACACATTCTTCATTTCTTTGGTTAACAAAATTGCAATTGCAACTGTCCACAGAGATTAACCAGTGGAATCGTGTCAGTGAATGTCATCTTTCTATTTCTTTCCTGCTGTATATATATGATTTCCAATCTGTCTCCACCCAAACCTTTTTTTTCTAAGATAGACACAAAAAGCTGGAGTAACTCAGCAGATCAGACAGCTTCTCTGGAGAAAAGGAATAGGTGACATATCGGGTCGAGACCGTTCTTCAGAGTACGTGTCAACAGTTATGGTCAGACTTTGCTCTAAATGTATAAAGTATAAACCTTTAAATTCATTCAATTTGCCTCACACCAACTCCAAATGTTTTTAGAATTGAACTGCTCAACCAGTATCATTCTATGGGCATATAATAACTGGACTGCAAAATGGAAATTCTACTCTTGCTTTGATCGAGGGCTTAATGCATGCTATAGCTAGTCTGAGAGCCAAATATATTGATCTTGAGTACAAGGTTGAAAAGGAAGGGGAAGGAATACAGCGAAAGCCAATATATTTAACTGTCATTCATTGTAACCATATATGCAGTGGTAGGCAATTTAAGTGTCAAATTTAGTTTAGCAGTCCTGACAGTGGAATAGTCAATATAATGAGGGTAATTGCATGGGTAGCACAAACCCATTCTCCATATTGCAGGCAACTGCATAATGCTTTTATGCCAGCACCATTGATATTTTTCTTAAATCTAAAGAAAAATGCAGTAACAAGTCAAGAATAGGTACGTATGTCAGTGAATTAGTACTAGCATGGAAACTTCAAACCCGGACCATTTTATGATCTGGTGCATCCAGTGTTATTATCAATGTTAGGTTGTGCCACAAGCAAATACAAATACAGCTGAGTTAGTTATTCCATGTATATATTAAGTAAATTCATTGAAACTGGATATATTGCAGGAAGGTAAGAGTCTCAGATAAGGCCAGGCTTATATTGGTTGGTTTCCATTGTTCACCCAACACTCGTTATTTGAAGATTGAATTTCTAACCAATTAAATATAGATTTCCAAACCGTGTCTATTCCAGGCTGAATAATCATAATCATAATCATAATTTATTAGCCAAGTATGTTTTGCAACATAAGAGGAATTTGGTTTGCCATACAGTCATACCAAAAAAGCAACAAGACACACAACAACATAAAAGTTTGACATAAACATTCACCACAGCGGCTCCTCCACATTCCCCATTTTTCTGAAGAATGCACATAAGGATGTCATGAGCATCCAAAAGTTCACATTGCACATTCCATATTCATCCTTTGCCTCTGTGTTTGAGGGCCGACATGCTCTGAAGGTTCCTCAGTAGTTGATACCAATTAACAGTAGCAATCAAGCAAACAGTATCTTGTGGCACGACCTAACATTGATAATGACACTGGATGCACCAGATCATAAAATGGTCCGGGTTTGACGTTTCCATGCTAGTATTAATTCGCTGACATACGTACCTATTCTTGACTTGTTACTGCATTTTTCTTTAGATTTTTTTAATCAAAGAAATTAGTGACGCACAAGTGAGGATAAATAAATTCTTAATTCTGCAAATTAGATTTTTTTTAAATGCGGTGTCTAACCACGATATATTTTATAATATTAATGGTGGTTTTACAGTAAAAGAATAATCATCATGATTGACCATCTGAAAGATAAGTACACAAACTAGGTATGTTACAAAACTTACCTTCAGCGGCGCTGCAGTTCTGTCATTGGCCGTGTGCGCGACTTTGGCGCCTTTGAGGGGGGGGCGGGGTTAAAATGTGGTTTTCCCCTACCTTCCGGAGTTATATTTTCTCGGGGTGCGAGCTTTTTCTGAAGATTCGTTCCGACATTGCCGGTCTGTGAATTCTTTTTTAAATCGCCCGACTATTTCAGCGCTGGAGTAAAATAAAAATTAGCTTCTAATGCCGTGAACGCCGACAACGGGGACGGATTTTACGTAGGGGACAGGTAAAGGAAATCCATTTATTTTTTCATATAAACTTGTTTGTTAAGATGACCTTAATCAACATTTCATGTTGCAAAACGGTGATTTATTCCCCATATGAACCGCCAGTATTTTTCCTGCCGATATGGGGTTTAAATTCACCGCAACCGCAACGTTCCAATCCATCGCGTTCCATAAAATCCCACTCGCAAGTTGATTTAAATGGCCATTAATTTACGGGCATTAAACACTAAATTCCTTCAATTTGGCCTATAAATTCATGACAATGAGATTTAAAAATCATGTTATAATGTGAATTCTTGTGTGAATGTTATTTGGAATTAGGCTTTTTTTTAAATATTAATATTTTCTTAAGAAATGGATAGATGTTTAGATCTAGTAATTGAATTTTGTAATTAGCTACAATTGGGTAACTAACTAATTATATGCTTTAATTTCAGGTCATCCAATCGTTTCATATTTGTTTCAGAATGCTTCAATCAATAATAACTGAAAATTCCTTTCAGTTCGCTTAAATTTTAAGAAAGTTATGGGCTTTTGACTGTCCTCGATCACAACTTTTGTGTTAAGTCAATGGAAAAGCAATAGGGAACAAGATGCTAATATCCGAGTATGAAAATTGCCATAACTTTTTTAATACTGAAGATATGAAAGTGAATTAGGTGTCAAATTAAACTTCTTTTTATGCTTTATCTGATGGGATAAATTGCAGACTTGATTTTTTTAATCTCAAAATGTTCTAACATTGCTACACAAACTCTTATCTGTGGATTCAGCACAGGCTAAATCCCAGCACAGTCAAACAAAAATCCATCATTGTTCCAATCATCTTCTCAAGAGTGGAGCTGACCAGCAGGATCAATGGGAAAATATTCTTCATTCCAACCTCAGACATCAAGCCACTACCCTTCGAACGTGTAACAGTCTGGAAGTGTCAGATCCAGATCACTCTAACCGGTTTGAGATATACAGTAATTTACTTCCTTGAAAAAAAAACTGCCTCTCCAGAATAAACGTAGCTCCATAGATGCTGCCTCACCGACTGAGTTTCTCCATCATTCTTGTCTACCTTCGATTTTTCCAGCATCTGCAGTTCTTTCTTAAACCCAGGATATGATGCGCTTTAGCAAACTAAACAGTGAAGTGACTTAATTCTGCAGCTCACTGCTGCTGTCATGAGAATCAAGAGTCAAGTCTCAGGTGTGTTTGATCATAATCATTATTAGCCAAGTATGTTTTGCAACATATGAGGTTTGATTTGCCATACAGTCACACCATTAAAAAGCAACAAAACACACAAAATACATTTTAACATGAACATCCACCACAGTGACTCCTCCACATTTCTCACGGTGATGGAAGGCGAAAAAAAAAGTTCAACCTTGAAACCAAAACAAAGTCCATAGTAGAGTCTGAAGAAAGGTCCCGACCAGAAACACCACCCATCCTTTTCCTACGGAGATGCTGCCTGACCCATTGAGTTACTCCAGCACATTGTGTCTATCTTCAGTATATACCAGCATCTGCAGTTCCTTTCTACAACTATCCATAGTAGATTTACTGAGTTAGGGTTGTGCTGAGGGATGTATAGTATGTGTAGCTCACGATCCTGATGGTTCATGGGAAGAATTTATATTTGAACCTGGAGGTGATGGTTCTCAGGCTCTTGTACCTTCTTTGCTTTGTAACCAGAGAGATATTTACTGCTTTTTAAGGCAATGCATGGGGTAAAGTCTTTTGATGGTGGGTAGGTTAATACCTGTGATAGGCCGCAAAACGCCCACCACTTTCTGCAGCGTCCAAGATTGTTGGCTGTTGGAGTTACCAAACCTGGCCATAATGCAACCAGTCAGTATGCTTTCAATGTACAATTGTCAAAATGTGACAGTGTTGGCAACAGGCCAAACCTCCTCAAGCTTTTAAACAAGTAGAGGCATTGATGAGCTTTCATTGTGATTGCATCAATGTCCTGGACCCAGGGCATATCTCCAGAGTCATAAATGTCCAGGAGCTTTGTCAGATTGAAACAATACTGTTGCTGTTGCATTTTACAATTGGATTTTCATGTCCAGAAGATCTATAAAATAAACTTCCTGCAAACTTAAAAACACATGTATCTTGGATCAAATTAGAATAAGTTCACATCAACATTTTCTTTCATAATTTAAAGAGCGATTGTGTGGCAGGTATTTGGGAGAGAACATTTATTTTTAGCAATCATCAATAAATGACCAAATAAGCTTGATGTCTTTAGTGGAGAATTGTTGTGTCCTGGAGCCATCCACCTCGTATTATAGTGGGCTTGAACATTGAATTTTGGGCTTGGACATTGGGCTTGAATTTTGGACATTGGTCTTTGGCCTTGAACATTGAATTTTCTCAATTCTGTTAGCCCTTGCTGTCTCCTCCCCTTCCCACCTCTCCCTCAGCCCTCGGGCCCTGGCATTCCCTCTATCTCTATCTCCCTCCCCCACCCTAGTCGCACTAGCTTCTCATTTTCACACCACAAACAGCTTACAATGGCTTGTTCCCTTTATCATCGATACTTTTTTGCATATCTTTCATTCATTGTTCTTTATCTCTCCACATCACCGTCTATATCTCTCGTTTCCCTGATCCCTGACCAGTCTGAAGAAGGGACTCGACCCGAAACGTCGCCTATCTCCTTCGCCTCTTAGATGCTGCTGCACCCGCTGAGTTTCTCCAGCTTTTTGTGTAACCCTGGTATTATAGTCACCGTGTATCACCTAGTGATTGCAATGTAGGTTGTAAATCCAG
The DNA here is from genome assembly GCA_035221665.1 of Okamejei kenojei. Classification (NCBI taxonomy): domain Eukaryota; kingdom Metazoa; phylum Chordata; class Chondrichthyes; order Rajiformes; family Rajidae; genus Okamejei; species Okamejei kenojei. The sequence continues at coordinate 8,228,934 of CM069149.1, read as the reverse complement.
AGTTGTACCAGCAACCTTATTTTCTGTACAGCTGTGTTGCCACATTGACCAAGGTGAAGCTCCGATGTAAACCAAACACTCCCACAGAAAGTTGTGGCCACATCTGCAAAGAGGAAAACGGAGCTAAAATTTCAGGTTGATAAGCCTTCATCAGAACCAGGAAAAGTCAGGAAATGGCGTGTAGCAGTGAGGGGAAGATGTACGGGTAATGACCATGTCATAGTGGAGATCAAGAGAAACTAATTGACACAGATGGTGAATTCAGAGGGTTGCAAAGACTCATTAATGACAACTGAAGATAGACACAAAATGATGGAGTAACTCAGCAGGTCGGGCAGCATCTCTGAAGAAAAGGAATAGGTGACATTTTGGGTCGTGTCCCTTCTTTAGAGTTGAGGAGTTAACCAGTTGAGTTACTCCAGTATTTTGTGTCAACCAATATCTGCAGTTCCTTCTGACACGTTAATCACAGCAAATCTATCAAGAAGAGACAAAAAGAGATTTAAGCAGATGATTATACTTAGTTTAGATTTGCAGCATGGGCCTCTAGAATAAGGGATAATTGCTAGAAACCTGCAAACTTGTCAGCCTTTGCAAACCACACAGTTCATAATATCATAACCTTCGTAAATGTTATATTTAATATATTTAATCCCTTGAATAGAATACTTCATTTGGTTCATGACCCAATTTCAATTCTCATTTTTATGTTGATATATTGCTACAATTTCAAACAGAATATTACTATTTAACTATAAGTGTTGGAAAACCACTTTACATACTATAGATGGGCGAGCTCTTCATCGCCATGCAGCAAGATCCTGCAGTTAACTCATCATGCCCATACCAACAACTTTATGTGTTTGTCAGAGTTCTGATTGTGTGGTTTGAAGGTTGACAGTTCGTGGAGGTTTTGCAATAGTAGTGAACAAATATTGAATCCCATGAGTCTGAAGAAGGGTCTCGACCCGAAACGTCGCCTATCTCCTTCGCTCCTTAGAAGCTGCTGCACCCGCTGAGTTTCTCCAGCTTTTTGTGTAACCCTTGAATCCCATACAGTTTGAAAGGAAGCAATGCTGTGAGCACGGTGAAACAGCTTCGTAAAATTATTTTAATCTGGACATGATTTGTTCCAGTTTTACTTCTGATGTTACTAAACGAGTTGCTTTATGAGCTGTTTTATGTAAATCAAATCTTAGCCGTACAATTGAGTGCGTCTTCTTTAAACATGTCAGCATAAGATGTTTGTGCATCATAGGTGGTTTAACTCATGGTTTACTTAAATGAATAAGCACATGAAGTTGAAGGATGAAGCAAAATATTTATTTTTAAATCACACTCTAGTTTTCAGATCGCTGTGCAGCTTCAACCACTCTCTGTAATCTGCCCCAGGCACCCTGCTCTCTGCTCTCAGCACTCTGAAAATGCTGGCCTCTTGAGTATTGCAGATCTAATTTCTCCACCATTCAACTGCCAATGTAGCAAACCCTGAAGCTCTCTCCCTCAGTCTGCATCGCTAACCATGCTTTCTTCTCCCAAGGCAACCTACCTCAGTGATCGAGGTTGAGGCCTAACATTGCTTCAGATCCTCTGGTGTCATATATTTGTTGATAATGCTCTGAGAGTTCACCTTTATTTTACTTTGGAGTCACGTGAGTGACTTCGTGAAGACCCCGCCAGCACACATGCGCGGCATATCGTCGCGCGCATTTGCATCGGCAGGCTGGGGGAGGGAGTGCGCTCTCTCCTCCGGCTCCTTCATAAGGTCGGTAGGTAAGTATTTACCTTTACTCCACAGGATGGACAAGGGCAAGAGGAAGGCGATGCTGTCGAGGAGCCGAGCTTCGACCAGCCAAAGGCCCTTGTCCCCGGAGCTGCAAGCAACACCGGCAGCTTCGAGGCATGTGGGGGCAGGAATGCGGAAGTCGGGCGCTCCCGCTGATTCAGGGGCCGTCTCACCCAAGTGGTTTACCGCGCCGGAGCTGGATATGGATCCAGACTTCGTGCCCCCTTCCCCCAAGAAGAGAGGGGGAAAACAGGTACGTGGCAAGGGGTCTCGCTTTCCACAAGCAACCCCTCCCCGAGCTCCAGAAGACCCGAGGGGGCTGGGCCGGGGGACAGCTGCACGACAGGGGAGCCCTGCAAATGTGCAAAACGTACCGCTGCCAGGGAGATCTGCCGTAGTGCAGTCTGGCAGCTCCACTGCTGCGTCGTGTAGGCCTGCTGGAGCAGATACCGCCGACAACACACCCCGTCAGGCTGCGGTCAAGGGCGGAGGTGGCAGCAGGAAGCGGTCGGTCAGCTCAGCTCTGGGAGCGGCCGACCATGCGCCTCCACGCTAAAAGATGGGCAAGTGTGGAGGTAAGCCTGCACGGACTCCGGGGAGCCAGGTTCCGGGGGCCGGCGCCGATTCAACTCACCTGCCTTCATATCAGACAGGTGGGCCGCCACAGTCTGGGAGAAGACAGACTAGCGGAGAGTCCGTGCGGGAGTCGTATGATCCTACTTGGGCTGTAGGTCACGACAACCTGCCATTGGACCATAGACCCTAAGGGGGTGTGGTCCGATGGTGGAAGCCCCAGTGAATTCGCAGGGCCTGGGGAAGTCGGCTTGTCCGCTGCAGATAGAGGGGCGGTCGCATTGAGCGGTTGGAGCTCTTAGTGGAGCAACTCCTCCAGCGGGACCGGGAACGAGAAGAGCGGGACTCGCGGGCATCCACTAGCCGTGCGAGGACCCCATTCAGCATCTCATCGTCTCCAGCCAGAAGCGTGAGTGATTGCCCAGCTGCTGCGTTTGAAGACGACCCGGGACAGCCAGTGACCGCTGAGCCAGAGCATGAGGAGGATATGCTGGATGTGGTGAGTAAGTTTGCCGCTACCACCCAGACAGGTGAATCTCTGCACCACAAATTGGCGGGCACCATTGATTACCTGACTACGCACCAACTTCAGAGTCAGGTTCTCAATGATACCTTGGAGAAAATAAAACCACCCGAGAACTGCATCAACCTCAGTGTGCCCTTGGTTAATGCCCAGATCTGGGGACACTTGAGTACGGCCACCAGGATGCAGGATGTCCGCCTCCAGCGTATCTTAAAAGTTATCTCCACGGGCATAACGGCGTTTGCTAGGACCCTCGGGGATAATATGTCCAGTGAACAGCAAGATGCACTGGCACTCCTATGCAACGCCCAATATGAGATAAACTGCCTGCGTAAGAGCTCCATAAAGGCCCACACTCAACCCCAAATTCGCGGGGTTGTGCCGACCATCAACCGCTCCACCGCCGCATCAGTTATTCGGAGACCTGTCCAAACAGATGAAGGAATTGGACGAGGAGGCCAAAACAGCGGGCCTCATGAAACCTCCATCGGCCAGACTTTACCCATATCACCGGCAACAGCCTAATACAACTTGGAAACCACGGCTGCCGGACAGGGCACAAAGATCCTACCTACCTCCATCTCATCAAACACAACGACCTTTTTTAGGGCAAGGCCAACAGCGGCCTGCATGGAAGATGTGGCCGCCGCCCCATCAACATCCACAACGTCCGCCCAAAACACCATACGTACGGAACCGCCGTTAACCATGGAGGTAAGGGGGTCTGGTTCTTCTCACGCCGTAGCATCTTCTCCCGCACGAATAGGTGGGCGATTACGGGCTTTCTTGGACATATGGAAAACTGTCACCACAGATGAGTTTATTTTACAAAGTGTTCAAGGGTATGTTATAGAATTTATTGGAGGTATAAATCCCCCTACTCAGCATTCGCCTCATAGGAATTTTTCTCTATCCCAAAAAGAGGTGGAGGCAGGACATGCTGAAATTATACGGCTAGCAGAAAAAGGGGTAATTGGCAAAACCGAGCATGAACCTGTTGAGTTTGTGTCTAATATCTTCACCAGAATTAAAAAAGATGGGGGATGTCGGATTATAATAGACTTAACTGAGTTGAACACTTTTGTACAATATACCCATTTTAAAATGGATACTTTAGAAACAGCTAGGCAGATGCTTTACCCAGGGTACTTTATGGCATGCATCGATTCGAAAGATGCATATTATACGGTGCCCATTGCTGAGGCTCACAGGAAATTTCTGAAGTTTGTCTGGAAGGGTCAATTATGGGAGTACAAGGCATTGCCCAATGGAATCACCACAGCCCCTAGGCTGTTTACCAAATTAGTAAAACCTATATTGGCTCTTCTCCGACAACAAAATTATATGGTAATGGCATATTTGGATGATATCCATATAGTAGGTCAGACCCTCCAATTGGCAATTCAAGGAGTGGCTGCAACCAAGGCTCTGTTCGAGAAGCTAGGGTTTGTAATCCATCCAGACAAATCAAAATTGCATCCGGTACGGGTTATGGATAATTTGGGGTTCACCCTAGACACCAATTTAATGAAGATTACCATCCCAACTAATAAAGCTACTGCTATAATAGAAGAGTGCCACAATCTTGCTTGCGCCAGGGTACCGACTATTCGGCAAACAGCAAAAGTCATAGGCAAATTGGTAGCTACATTCCCAGCTGCACGATTCGGACCGCTACACTACCGAAAATTACAAAGATCAAAAATCACCGCATTAAAAACAAATGCTGGGCACTTTGATCGGCCAATTCGGTTACCACCGGAAGCTAGAAACGAGCTACAATGGTGGGTTGACAATATTAGAGAGTGTCATAGACCCATCATAGTGAGCAACCCAGATGTTGTGCTACAAACTGACGCAAGTGCACAAGGCTGGGGAGCAACTGACACGATGTCCAGTTGTGGTGGCAGATGGAACTCTCATGAGTACCTTCCTGGAGTCACATGGGATAAACTATATAGAAATGCTGGGGGCATTTCATGGATTGCGGGCTTACTGTACTAATTCACGGGATTTACATGTCCGCCTTCAAATAGATAATACTACAGTGGTGGCTTACATCAATCATATGGGTGGTATCAGGTCGCTATCTTGTGATGAATTGGCTAATACAATTTGGCACTGGTGCATTGAAAGAAATATTTGGATTACTGCGACCTATTTGCCTGGGAAGCTTAATACAGTGGCGGACACCAGGTCACGAGTTTTCAATGACAACATCGAGTGGATGTTGAACCCCCAAATTTTTGGAGATATTATAGCTCATTTTGGGACACCAGATATTGACCTATTTGCGTCCAGGCTGAACCATCAGATACCAACGTATGTGTCGTGGGAACCAGACCCTGGGGCAATAGCAATGGATGCGTTTTCTATCCATTGGGGGATATGGTTTTGCTACGCTTTTCCCCCATTTTGCCTCATCAGTCGGGTATTGCAGAAAATTAAATTAGACTCTGCAACTGGCATATTGATCATCCCCGACTGGCCTACACAACCATGGTACCCGATGGTCATTAAAATTTTAAAACAACCATGGATGGCGATTGGGAAACACCCCAAATTGATTACTCACCCCATTACGGGGGTTAGTCATCCTTGCCATGGTCATTTAAACTTGTTGGCCTGCAGGTTTTGTAAAAGACCACTCATCCGGGCAGGCATCTCTTCACGAGCCATAGACCTTATCGCTGCATCATGCCGAGAGTCAACTCGGAAACAGTACCTCACCCAGATCAGAAAATGGGAGGCATTCTGTGCCCGGCCCAACAAGTCTTCCAACTCGGCAACAATACCTGATGTCCTGGAGTTTCTAGCGGGCCTCCATTTCGATGCTGGCCTCAGCTACAGTACCATTAACAGTGCCAGGAGTGCGCTGTCCTCATACCTGGATATAGGTATCAGCTCCAACCACCTGGTGTCTAAACTAATGAGGGGAATGTTCAACACCAACCCTCCGCGACCCAGATATACAGTAACGTGGGATGTGGGGATCGTGCTGACCCTACTGGGGAGCTGGGCTCCAATGAATGAGCTACCACTGAAACAGCTCACCCTCAAGGTGGTGATGCTTATGGCACTGACTACAGCCCAACAAGTCCAGACGTTACAAAAATTGCGACTGGACAGCATGGTGGCCACCCCTGGTCAAATAAATTTCTTTGTCAAACAATTATTGAAACAGCACAGGCCAGGGGTGCATGGGCTGCAGTTGGAATTTCGGGCGTACCCTGTAGATGCCACTCTCTGCATAGTCACCCATCTCCACCACTACATCCGAGTTACTGGAGTTATCAGGATGAAGGAACAGGGGCTCCTCACCAGTCATACACCTCCGCATCATCGGGTGACTACACAGACTATCGCCAGGTGGCTCAGGGTGGTGCTGGATGCAGCAGGAGTTGCTACTGACATTTTTAAGTCTCATTCCACCAGGGCTGCATCCACATCAGCGGCGAGGGCCATGGATGTGCCCATGGACCACATTCTTGCCACTGCGGGCTGGGCCAGTGAAGAAACTTTTCAACAGTTCTATAACAAGCCACTGGCCGCCCCTGCGACATTCGCAGAAGCTATCCTGGGAACCGCTCAGTGAATGTCTGTCCCCGAGTTAGGGGTTATTTGTTGTTTATTTGATTAATAAATTGTGTTGATTTTTCAGCCAGTTTCGACTGAACTGCATTAACAGCCTTCCTCCATCAGACTTGCGGCAGTGTGATAAGCATGGACGTTGTCCAGGGCGTGAAATCACAGAGCTTTGAAATCTTCACGAAGTCACTCACGTGACTCCAAAGTAAAATAGTAAGATTAAACGAGAACTTACCAAGTTTGAAGGTTGATCTGTATTTTACGAGGAGTCGCGGTGAGGGATTTCGTGCCCACCGCTCCCACCCTCTATCATAAGGTCAACCAGGAAGTTCTACGTTTTTCATCTTACTATTTTTAGTCATGATTTGTTTCTGTGATTCCACACCGCTGCTTTGAAGGATGCCGCGCATGCGTGCTGGCGGGGTCTTCACGAAATCCCCCACCGCGACTCCTCGTAAAATACAGATCAACCTTCAAACTTGGTAAGTTCTCGTTTAATCTTACTATTCTGAGGGAACTTACTATCTACATTCACGTTCTCCACAAAACTGCCCCTTGGAACATAACCGTTTCATTGCCTTACAATCTAAGTTCTTGTAGTAATTGTTATCCTATATCGCTCAGTCTCCACATTGTACCTATGTAGATCACACGGTATTACTAAATAATATTACGCTATCATTAATTAGAATAAGCTTGGAATTATGAAAATGACAACAGGCATTATGAAATTACTGGGCTGCAACATGAATTCAAATATTCTGACTAGCCATGTTTTAGAATTAACTACGCCTCTAGCCGAGACTGATCTGTACTGTGTACAATACCTACAAACCTGGTGCCTACCCAAAGAAGTGGAGCATTGTTCAACTCTATACACAAAGGGCATGACAAATCCAGATCAGCCAGTTACTATCAGTTACTATAACCCATCAATGAATTCTCAGTTACTGGAAGGAGTCATTAACAGTGCTATCAAATACTCACTAATGAGCAAAGTGGGGTTTGACAAGATCACCATATTTCAAAGCTCATTACAGCCAAACAGGGGCAAGAGTTGAAACCTGGAGGTGAGATGAGAATAACTCCAATGGACAAAAATGTTGCATTTGGCCACGCTTTAAGAAGCGCTGTGAAAATTAAGTCTATGGGAATGGGAGAGAACCTATAGGTTTGAAGCAGGTTTAAAACTAAACCGATTATTCTCCATTAAGTACCCTGTTGTTTCCATGCTTGGAAACTCGTGCCTGGATCAAAACTGGGTTTGTGTTTAAGAAAGGTTATCCCCTGGAAAAGTCCGACATTAAACCAATCCATCGCTTTTATTACCGTCATCCACTGATCAAAGATGAACCCACCCAGTTACACTTTCTCGCCCAGAGCGACCACCAGTGGCGAACATTTTTCCTCGGGCGGAAAACGGCGAAACATTTTACACGTTATCCTGGTAATGCTGACATAAACACAACACAATAGGATAATGTCATTTTAAATGTTTCAAGTGCATGAGTGGAAGAAATATGGATCACATACAGGCAGAGGAGATTAATATAATGTAGCATCAAATACAGCACGGACATTGTGGGCCGTATACTGTTACACTACACTGCACTGTGTGCTATACTGCTCTCTGTTCTGTAAATTGCACCTTAGTATATACTCTCAATAAACCTTCTCATCAGCTTCTGATGCCCGTCTTCCTCATGGACTGACTGCGAGCCTGGTTTCATCCCATTGGTGATTGGTGAACCTCTGGGTATTGAGTGACCTGAAGAGGCCGCATCCGGTTAAGTTTCTAGCATTTACTATGCAATTGAGAAATGTTTCTCCTGCTCATGATTTTTGAGAGAAGCTCTCTAATCCCATCAGATGTTTAAATATGCCGCGCATTCATTCCAAAGTGATGGCCCTCTTTCTCTGTGTACGAATAGTAACTTGGCTTTTATGTGCTGTAGTTCATATGACACATATAATTTTAGCTGTTGTTGTGACCGACCCGTATTTGTTCATTGTTTCATCCAGATGGTTGCAACTTCTATTTGCGGGGAGGTATTTTGTGGTAGATCCTTCTAAAACTAAGACGCTTAGATAACACGCAGGGTTAGAAAAAAACTATTCGCCTTTATGCATGTCTTTCTCGGGTAACTTTAACGGAGTTAAAGCCCCAATAGTTTGCTCAGCTGTTCTCACTTATGTTGATTAGTGGGCATGGCCCCACGTTACCTGCCACTGTTAAAACTATTAAAAACGAAACCGAGAACTTTATTAACATCTAGTTTATCTTAGCCTCCATGCCAGTGAGATATCAGTCTGAAGAAGGGTCTCGACCCGAAACGTCACCCATTCCTTCTTTCCAGAGATGCTGACAGTCTCACTAAGTTACTCAAGCATTTTGTGTCTACTTGGATATAAAAGAGAGTCTTGTGTGTTACGCGGCACTTCAGTGTTCCCCAGCGATACCGCGATATAATCGGCTGTTTACCACAGCCAGGAGTGCTGAGCTTGCAATAAAACTCCAGAATACGCCGTAGGCTGCTTTGACAATTACAGAATGGTTTGTACTGAAAACACTTCCGCCACGCAACTCACGAAAAATGTACAGATAACATGTGGTCTGTTTAATTTTAAATATGTTTTTATTTTATAAAACATAATCTTCACCTTTCTACAAAACAAGATTAAATATAGAATGTCACAAGTGCCCATTAACAATACAAATTGCTACATAACTTACTGTGAGTAATTACAATGATGTGTATAACGTTATACACAATAAATACACCAGAAATAAATATATTGCATTTGTTAAGTTAACAAAACGTGTTCTCGAGAAACTATTACAGTGTCCTTGTGTCTTGAGCTATTTCCTCGTCCATCGACTCCTGGTTTCCCCTCGACACCAGGTTATCTTCCCGCGGTTGAGCAGCGGCTCCCTATCTCCTGAAGGAGGATGAACAGTTCTCCCACAACCTTGGCCTTACTCGCCTCGCCCAGCTGCAATAGATGAGCAGAAAGAACAAGAACATCAGTGACATGCATTTAGTGCCAGAAAGCGAAGAAACTGTCCTGCGCGGAGCCTCGAAGCAGAGGGGTAGCTACTGAATGTCTTGCTGCTGAACTCAGCTGAGGGCCGCTCTTTTCCTGACTCTTGGTCCTATCACAATGGGAAGGCATTGGGGCATCGATGCATCAGAATCGAGAATCAATACGACTGTTTATCGCCTTCAATCTGAGATACAACATATGTATTATTAGTTTTTTGTAAATTACCTGGTCCACTTTCTGTTTCAGTCCGTCAATGTTTTCGTTGGCTTTCGTTTTATCTTCTGTATCCTGAAATGAACACAATCAATTCAATGTGTAGGAAGGAACTGCAGATGCTGGTTTACACCGAAGATAGACGCAAAATGCTGTAATTACTCAGCGGGACAGGCAGCACCCCTGGAGAGAAAGAAGGGGTGACGTTTCTTGTCGAGACCCTTCTTCAGACTAGTGCAAAAGGGTCTCTACCCGAAACGTCACCCATTCCTTCTCGCCAGAGATGTTGCCTGTCCCGCTGAGTTACTCCAGCATTTTGTGTGGATCTTCTATGTTCTCCCGACTTAGTTCGATCACAACAGGAAACACTTACGCAATCAGACATGTGCCGCTTCATCAGGACGGCGAGAAACCCCTTCACCTCGTCCAGGTGCGGGAACCTGGTCTGCAATTCGTCGGAGTTCAGAACTGTTATAAGATAGAAGTCAATCACCTCTCTGAGCACGTAGCAGCTGCCAGATTCCTGCAAAATAAACCAGGGGTCTCTCAGGTATTCTCCAAACAACAACTTAATGCTGTGAATTGGTAACTTGTGCTCGGTGAAATTAATGCACCAATGCAAGGTTATACCTCTAGCCCTCGGAATAGCTCCTTTCCCACCAGCCTGGTGTCCGTGTCCTCGTCCTGCCTTTCAGCCTGTGGAATGATTGGTGTGAATTAATGTTATTCTAAATGCACGGAACAGCAAAAACGGCCACACTGAGTGAAAGACAGAAACATTCACTCACATCTCTAGACAACACGTGGACCTTGTGCCTCATTTGTCGCAGTAATCGTCCTTCAACTCGACAAACCGCATTCGTTCTCTTTGTATTCAACCTGGGGGCACAGTTGGCCAGGACTACAAAGCAACCGAGGGCCAACACAGCTCCAGTGGTGAATGGATGCATTCTGAGAGCAATGTATCAGACAGATCTGGCCCACTTGCAAATCAAAACCGCCTTACGTCCCTGCAGCTCAACTAGATTGAGATAAGGCTGACAACACAAAAGTGAACAGGATGCGTCTACGCTACAAACTTTACCGCTCTACCTTCTATTCTGAATGAATCGCTGGTGAACATTGTTTATATATCCTCCATAGGTAGTTCAGAAATCTCCCTGAATTACATAATGACGTACGACATTAGCTTCCTTGCAGGTACTTTGTCGGATTTTCGGCCGATTGTGCAAATTCGTGACTTTCTGGTGAAGTCAGCGGTATAACGTGGAGTCAGCGGTAAAATGTGAACTGTGAAGATTCAGGTATCATTTGCAATTATTTTACGTATGAGTGAACTGTGAAGATTCAGGTATCATTTGCAATTATTTTACTGTTCAACGATGCTAACTTCCATTGAGACAAGGAACACCAGATACCGGTTTACAAAAAAAATACAAAAAGTGCTGGAGTATGTCAGCGGGTTAGTCAGCGCCTCTGTGGAACATGGAGAGGTGACATTTCGGGTCGGGACCCTTCAGACGAGCTTCTTTATCTAGTGTCCTAATGAAATCATAAATCTAGTGTTTTATGAAAGTTTGATTTTACACAAGGATTATCATGTTCATTTATTATCGCGATTGGACTGATCGATCGTCTCGGTCAGTCTCTGGAGCCCCCAGGTGGAAATTAAAAAAATAATAATCCTCGACCATTTAAACCTGGTCTGTGGACTTCCAGTCTGAAGAAGGGTCTCGACCGAAACGTCACCCATCCCTTCTCTCCAGAGATGCTGCCTGTCCCGCTGAGTTGCTCCAGCATTGTGTGTCGATCTTCGATTTAAACTGGCATCTGCAGTCAGTTCCTTCCCAAACTGTAGACTTATGCCACAGCTTGTAAATCCTGGTCAAGAGAGTCAACAGTTTTTTATTGCCCCGAAAATGAACGATGTTACTCTTACTTGTAGCGGCATAACGGATATGTAAAATTAGTGCTCTGTAAAAATCCATAATAAGCAACATTTATTTATTTATTTATTTACATCGCATAGGGAGGTACCAAATTGGGGCAAGGCAGTTGATTTTCTTCAGACCGCAGCGGTAGACTTGGTGCCTTACAACGCCAGAGACCTGGGTTCGATCCTGACTCCGGGTGCTGTCGGTACAGAGTTTGCACGTTCCCCCCCCCCCCCCCCCCCCCCCCCCCCCGTGACCCGCATGGGTGTTCGTTTTCCCCCCACACTCCAAAGACATACAGTTTGTAAGCTTTGTAAAATTGTAAAGTAGATTGTCCCTCGTGTGGGTAGTGTTCGTGTGCGAGGATCGCTGGTCAGTGCGGACTGGGTGGGCCGAAGGGCCTGTTTCCGCGCTGTATCGTTAAAACTAAAAAGGGTCATGACCCGAAACTTCACATATCCACGTTTTCCAGGGATGCTGCCGGACCCGTTGAGTTACTCCAGCATCTTGCGTCTTTCCCAGATAAACTATCATCTGCAGTTCCTTGTTTCTACATGTTTACTACATTGTTCGGTTGGAGCTTTAGGGAGAGTAAATTGGAAGCAGTTGTTATTGGGCCAGTGGGTGTGGGTGTCTTTTAAGGTCAGCTGGACAACGTTCAGGAGCGACATGTTCTAAAAATAGAACGGTAAAGGGACCTTCACCTTGGATAACCGGAGAGATCACAAATGTAGGCAAAAATAAATATACCCCACGTCAGTGGTAGGGAAATACTTGAAAGGATTCTTTAGGTATATTATTTACTCACATTTAGAAGAAAATTGGCTAAATAGGGGTGATGGGAGGTTATGCCTCATGAACTGGATTGGGTTTTTGAGGAGGTGACACAGGTGATCCATGAGGGTGGGGCAATGGCTGTTCTCCACGTGGATTGTGGTAACGCATTTGATAAATTCCCTTTGATAGGTTGATCAAGAAGATTAAGATGCATATGATCAATGGTAACTTGGTCATTTTGATTCAGAACTGACTTACTCATAGAAGATGAAGATTTATGTTGGAAAGGTATTATTCTGCCTGGAGAACAGTGACCAGTGTGACCTGCAGGGGATCTGTTCTGGGCCCTCTGTTGCTTGGGATACACATAAAATTACTTGTATAATGTAGGTGGCTTGTTGAGTAAATATGCAGAAAACACCAGAATTGGTGGAGATGAAGTCAGTGAGGAAAGCTGCCAATACCTAGTGGGATTTGATCAGCTTCATAAACTGGTGGAGAAAGAGTAGATGGGGTTCATGTTGGGTCCAGGTCCTTAGCTCCCTGAAAGTGGCAACACAAGCAGATAGAGTGGTAAAGAAGTGAATGTTATGCTTCCCTTCATCTATCAATGTATTGAATATAAGATTAGGAACTTATGCTGCAATTTTATTGGACTTTGGTAAGGCTGCATTTGGATTATTGTGTACAGTTTTGGTCACCCCACTGAGGAAACTACAGAACGAGTGCAGGAGAGGTCTACCAGGATGCTGCCTGGACTATAGAATATTAGCTGGAACAAGAGGATGGATAAACTTAAATTGTTTTCCCTGGAATAATGGAGGTTGAAGAGAGATAAACGTGTATAAAATTATGGGAGGCATTGATAGACTAGCCAGTCAGAACCTTTTCCTACACTGTATATGTCAATGACCAGATGGCATAGATTTATGGTGAGAAGAATAAAGTTCAATGGAGATGAGCAGGACCATTTTTTATTTTTTTTTTACACGGTGGTGGGTGACTGGAACAAGCTGCCATGGTTGGTAGTGTGGAGGGTGGTCAGACACTGGTGTGCATTTGCACCCAGGTGGCAGCTCTCCGCCTCAGGACCCTGCAGAGATACCTGTACTCGGGGCATCCTCCCAGGTGGCACGTGCTGGCGATGCACTTTTTCCAATAGGGCCGCTGCCTTCAAGGAGGTAAGTGGATACCGCTAGTGGGCACCAGCCGTGCTGTCCTGCAGAGGATGCCCGGCTTCTGTGGGGACCTGCTAAGTCTGGAACTTGTTTGCTGTCGACCGGGGGGGGTGGGAGCCTCTCCGGAGGGCGACGGCCCAGTCGTGAGAGCAGCAGCAGCAGCAGTGGTGGTGGTGGGTGGTGCCTTTTGGTCATGAGAGCCCTCCCCAGTGGGGTCCTCTATGCAGGGATTCTGCGTTATGTCCCCCTACATTCCGGACCTGGGGTGGAGGGTACTGCACCGAGGAGACACTTGAAACCTGTTTCTCTCGCGGTTCACAGACTGGCCAGCCGCCTGACACTTTTGCGGGCTGAAAGGGCCTGTGTTCCATGTGTACATGGAATGTGTGAGGTTGCAGCCCCTGTTCCAATATCTAAAGGGGCTGCTCCTTCTGGCTGCATTCCTCACCCACCATCTACATCTTTGGACACCCTGTGCGTAGGGGAGAGGGTAGGGCCATAGCTGTCCTGGTTGGGTTGCTCCTGGGCCTGGCCAAGCTGGCCATCCGTGCGTCTGCCCGAGCCGGCTGCCTGCCCCTTTTCCGGGGTTACGTCCATGCCCGGGTCATATTAGAGAGGGACTACGCGCTGTCCACGGGTGCCTTGGGGGACTTCCGGGGCCACTGGGCACCACAGACAGTGGAATGCATCCTCAATAAGGATGGGGAAGTAGTAATTTAATATTCAGTATTAAAGAATATTTGCTTTATTTTGTATTGTGGTGGGTTTGTTTGTATTTTTGTACTGTACATATAGATGATTAAAATTATTTTTTGCTTTAAATTTGTTTTTAATGGATGATAGCGAGATTGAAATGATAGTGGTGCTTAAGAGGATTTGACATGGCCACACAGATATGCAGGGCATGGAGGGAGATGCACCATGTGCAGGCAGAAGAGATTAGTTTAATGTGACATCATGTTCGGCACAGATATTATGGACCAACCGACCTGTTCCTGTGTAGTACTCTTCTATGTTCTATAACTCTACAAGTTATCTAATGTGAGCTGTGTAACCGCATGTGTCTCTTAGTAATAGGATCAGAAATCTGCTACTTGGACAAAGATCATCAGAAGATTTAAAGCTTGTGGCATGGACTTTCTTCTCAATGGTTAATTTGAAATGACAGAAGTACTGCTCTTTCTTTCTGCAGTCCATTGCAGAGCTGAAATGTTTCTTTTAGGATCATTGTTTCTGCTCCGCAAATACTTCTCTCTGTGGCACTTTTGAACATTCGGTTGCCCTCCCTATGAACATCAGTAAGGCCACTTTTTAGCCATTTTGCTCTTTCCTTTTGCAGCCACCGCATCACCTGCCCCATCAAAAAAAAAAAAAATCCACAATTAGCTATCAGTTCTTAGAAAGTGTTGCCACATGTCAAACGTTCATTCATTTACAAAACTCCCAAAATGTTTTCTGTGCTTTTACCAGCAGGACCAGTTCTCCAGAGTGCTTCAGTTCACGGTTTATCTACACCCAAGGTGCAGTTATTAAAATATTAAGGACATTTCACTGCAAAGCTTTCCTCAGTTTCCAAAAGTAAATCATTAAATGTATAATCCGTTCATTTTAGAAGGAATTGTTTGTTCAAGATCACACAGCGCAAGATCACATGGTGCAGCGAAGATAAAAATTACAAATGTAGTTCATCCACAAATAGAGAATTATAATGCTATTGTACATTTTTCAACACGTCTCACAATATATCATAACTTGCCTTTTCTCTTTACAGAGACGAATTAAAATGTTATGTATTTCCAACATCATCTTCTTTGCAATACAGACCTACATAATATTATACAACTTAGAGTATGACTGACTATTATAGAAACAATCTATTACAGTATGTAATAGGACACGTCTGTAGTGCTCCTCGCCAATCCACACATGAGGTTGTCTATTGCAGTAACTATCTTTGGACTATCTCTGAACACCATCCAACCATCTTGCCAATTGCCACATGGTATCTCAGCCTTGGACCATACTATTCCTTTTTACTAGCACAGACACAATGTTCTGATAGATAGCCAGGTCTCAGCTGACAGAATGCTCTGTGGAGTACAGAGACTTTCAGAGCATTTGTTGCTGGTCCATTCCTGGCCTCCCTTCACAACTGGTGAGTCTCCAGTCATGCCATCACTACCTGCTATGACTGCCCAGTGACTAAATTATCATCTTTCTTTCTTGCTGGTAGATTGCAAAATAGTGAGTATAAAATTGGCTTCCACCCGACAATTGTATTTATCACTTCTGAATATATTTGTGAATAAAGACTTCCTTTTGTCTATCTCTCATTTCAATCTCTGAAAATGGCTTGATAGCCCACACTAAAAACAGCCACGGAAAGAGAATTTTTTTTTCTGGATTTCCAAAGAGGTCAAATAGTTTCTCTTTAACTATTCAATAAAGTTAATTTATTATTGAAACATACCTTCTGCACTTCCACAAGAACTCTTTGGAGCATCAAACCAGGGCTGGACCTTCAAAGTGAATGATGCTGCCCTTATGAGTGTTGTGGAGCAGAAGGATCTTGTACAGAGTTCCCTGAAATTGATATCGAAAGTAGACGGGGTGGTAAAGAAAGCTTTTGCACGTTGGTCTTCATCAGTATAGGAACTGTGGAACAGTTAGGACATTATGGTATAGTTATACCAAACATTGGTAACGCCAAACTTGGTCAATTGTGTTCAGTTTTAGTCACCCTGCTGGAGGAAATAAAACATGAAGCTGGAAAGAGCGCAGAGAAGATTTACGAGAACATTGGCCAGACGCAATCACTGAGTGTTGTGCCTCAAGGGCCTTACCATTATTCTGTATATAATGACTTTTTATGGGGTTGCTCAGAAAAGTGGGACTGAGGGAAAATATCAAGTTATTTAATTGAATAGTGAGGCAAACTTGTGGGATTGAATGGGCTACCCCCTGTATGAGTTCAATGCAACTTGTACTTAACTGTTTTCTCTTTGTTCTTTCCAAAGGTAAAATATGTTAGCGCACGAGGACTGAAATGGAAGAACCTTGAAGATTCACTAAACTAAAATCATCTTCACGTGTTTTCTTTGGAAGCACAGCAGCCAAATGAGTACTGTACATGTTCATAAGTGCAGTGCCTTTGCAACAAGTATGTTGCATTCTGTTATGGCACGGCCCAAAGACAGGGACCTCCATGTCGAATGCAGAATTCAGTACCATTTCACCAAAAAAATAATAATTTAGTGTATTGTAGCATACATGAAGCGATAATTTACGTAATATATGAATGTGCAAGTCTAAGTTGATGAATTGTAAAGAGAATTTAGCCAACACCATAAAGCAGAGGATCTGTTCTGAACATGCTGACAGAGCGAGGACCTAGTCAGGGTTGTACATGCAACCATTATCAGATTGCAAGAACCAGGTTGGAAACTAGGAGGTCTGATAGAGGTACAGTTCCACATAATTTTCAAATGTTCAGTAATCATCAGCCACAGTGAATAGATGCAGTGTCGAGTTACTGTAAGAAAGCAGTAATGCTCAAAAGAACAAGCTGAGTAAATGCCTATTTACCAAAAAACATTGGTGCAGGTGGAAGTCACTTTAGAAAGTGATGAATTTCTCTTCATCTAACTGTGATGTCAGGCAATCAAGCAGCCATGTTGCTCTTTCTGAATATGCTTTGAAGATATCAGCCTAGTAAAGTTTGCATACTGAAACCACACTTGAATGTCACATTATGCAACCTTATGCACTTTTTCATTGATTTCTACACCTTCAAGTGCTGAAAGGTCATCACCCACGTTAAGCAACAGAGTTTTTGCTTTGCGTCTCCAGGTTTTAGCGTGGGCTTTATTGTAGTACTTTACCTGCTGAACATAATGAACTCATTGTGCAATTACCAACATCCATAATCTCTCCCATATCCCACCCTCCAATTTTACATTTCACTCTTCCTCTCTTTTCACCTTATCTGACATCCTTTTGTTAAAGAAGGAACTGCAGATGCTGGAGAATCGAGGGTACACAAAAGGCTGGAGAAACTCGGCGGGTGCAGCAGCATCTAAGGAGCGAAGGAGATAGGCGACGTTTCGGGTCGAGACCTCTGACATCCTTTTGTCTCCTTTTCCCCCAAGGCTTTGTCACTTACTCCAAAAATTGATGATAAACAAATATTAACAATACTTCATAGGCTCCTGCAAATTCTGTTGTGTCATTAACTGTTACATGTGAAATTTACCCTGTTTTCCACCGATCAACCACACTTTGCTGTAAGTACAAGCCATTCCTAACTGCTGAAGTATTTAGAACAAAGTTATTCTTTTAACTATGAACATTGGAGATAGAAGCTCACCTCTAAGCTTGGGAATGTGGTGAATCTTCTGTGATTTGCAAATAGCAAAGTAAAAAATTACTCATCATGCCGTTAACACTTTCCTAGAATTGGGGCTCTCTGCTTAGATTTTAACAGCTAAAACCACGAAGGTTGGCACATCAAGTTTGCACTTTCATATCACCACAGTTGAAAATGCATATGTATGGCATTATGCAGTTAATTACTGAAGGTCTAAACTGTTGAGGAAATGCCTCTCAGCTCAAATCAGGGGATCTTTTCACATTTCCACTTTTGGCAAGTCAAAGTATAAGTGCCAAGTGCTGCAGACATAAGTCTACACCTCAAGAGGAATACGGGACCGTTCATATCTCCACCAAAGATATCATCAGGAATGCAAACCTGAGACACAAGTATGTGACTCAAACTCAAACCCATCATGATATTTACCTATTAGCAGCTATATATCTTAATTAGTTAACATTTAGTGCATTTTACGGGTGTCTTTTCTACAACACTTAAAGGGCCAATACATCAGTGCGCCTAGAGTTATGATTTTAGAGACTATCACCAAAATTACAACATTGGTGTTGAATGCTCAGTTATCCCACTTATATACTAAATAAAGGCACTACACTTCAAGGGGAAGAAGATACATTTCATATTTCCGCCAAAGGTCATTATCCCTGCATCACTGGGACCCCATTTTTCTTATTACTTCATCTCCAATGAGCTTCCCATTGGAGTGGAGCCGATCGACAAGATCAATGGGAAAATATTGGACCTATTGCCTATTCTCCATTCCAACCTCAGTCATCAAACTGCAGTTCACGATGACACTTGTGTGTGTACGCACTGGGAGGCCAATCTCTAGTACATTATTGATTAATTCTCTAAAATGGACAAAGACGGTGAATTGCATTAAAGTATAAAGTATCCTTTATTGTCATTCAAACTTTTGGTTTGAAGGAAATTACATGCCTTGCAGTCATGACAAAAATAGAATAACCAATATCCCCCACACATACACAACTAAAAATAAACTATTAAACATCTATAAGGCAAAGGTTGTCTCTAATCCTTCCCCTACTGGACAAACTACCACCCAACAGTGACATTTCTCACAGACCCTGAAAATCATGGATTGTTTTTCATACCTCAAATGTTACCACTCAACGCAAGCAGACTCCAGTAATATCTTTCACCACTACCTCACATACACCAGCATAGCCTTTCCTTGTCTGCGGAAAAGGTGCTTGAAAATCAAAAACACAAACAAAATTAATGATGCAGAAGGTGGCAATGATCCCCATCCTTAGATCCCCTTCAGACCCATGGGCTACTTATAGGAAACATCTCAAACACTGCATCTGCTAAAGCTTCCAAATCCATTGGCAAGTTGACCAAATCAGACCAAAGTCACTGCAATGAGGCGCTACATTCAGCCCGCTCCACTGGCGGGTCAGATCATTTGTTTTCCCCAGAATCAATACCCTATTCTGATCCCTGGAGCAATCAAAAGAAACAATTCAAGGATGATCTTGGAATACACATACCATCCAGGGATCCCGACAATCCTTTCAGGTTAGACACATGTATCTTCTCTAACCTAATCTATTGCATCCTGATGTGGGCTCCTGTACATCAGCAAGATCAAACGTAGACTCCGCGATAATTTCGCTGAGTACTTACACTCGGTCCACCAGGCCTACATGACCTCCCGGTTGTCAACCATTTCAACTCCCCCTTCCCATTCCTATACGGATCTTTCTGTCCTGAGCCTCCTCCAATGCCAGAGTCAGGCCACACGCACATTGGACGAATAGCACCATATATTTCACTGGGTTACAACCCAGTGGTATGAACATTGAATTCTCTAATTTCAAGTAACTTCTAATTACACTCCCCTCCCACCTTGCCGCTTGCCCCCTTCCTCCACCCTAGTCATTTTACCAATTCCACGGTTCTCCACATTGTTTCTCTCTTGAGATCACACCTTCCTGAATCAACAATGGGCCCACCAGGCACCGCCCAGCCTGAGGCAATTGTGACTGGTCCTGACTGGTCTTGTTCTTTTCACAACTGCAGCTCTTTACCAACCTACCCTCCCCCACCCCCTACTCTGTCTGAAGAAGGGTCCTGACCTGAAACGTCATTTATATCTATCTATACATAACTAAAACACTGATCGTGTTATCTTTTGGTTTGCATGGTCTTTCTATTTGCGCAAAAATGGTTTGGGAGAGCACCACGATTTTTCACCAGTTCACTCACCGTTCTCCTGTGCTGCGAGTCCACCAAGTTTAGATCCGATCGGTTGAATGTCGTAAAAGTTAGCGAGGTTTAAAAATCTTTTTAAAACCGTGCGTGCATTGGTCTCTTGCCAGTCAGCGCCGCGTGGATTGGTCTCTTCCCCTGTCACTCCCCGGGACAGCCCACCCCTTCTTGCACCATCACATCTTTACTGGAGTTGAGGATGGCCAGCGGAGGTTTCCAACTGGACACAATCTTCCTGCCCCAAGTAGCCCAGCCCCAAGCAGCCCAGCGTGGGAGACCCAGCTCAGCGTGGGAGACCCAGCCCAGCCCGGAGTCGGAGATGTCGCCAAAGTGAAAGCGGAGATTCTGATCCCAGCAACCAGAGGAGGACGACCAGCGACCAGCGCCCGCTGTGAGTCCCCATCGCACCGCCAATTCCAGCCACTACCCCTCGGTCCCCCCCTCCCCCGTGATGCCCCCCACTCCCCCAAGGCCCTCCCCGTCTTTTCCCCAAGCTCCCCCGCCTCCCTGCCCACACAACCCTCCCCACAACGCCCCCTACCCACACACCACCCTGCCCACACACAGCCCCCCATCAGACATAACTCTTTGTAAAACCAAGACCTTATCCAGGTGAATCATGCTTAAGGTTACTCCCGAATGATTTTAATTTTTGTAGAATGGCTGCGATTCTTAAAGGAAATTCCAGTATGAACGCATTATTTATAATATAATAACAACATTTCTGTTATCCCTGCATAATCTCTAGATTACAACTCAATGAATTATACAAAGTCAAAAGCCTGAATTATAATGTTTCCCACCATTTGCTCAAATACCATGTTGAGTCCCCTTTCAGGATTTAGGCTGCATTTACACCATAACTAAACTTTAATGCTGATATCCATAAATATTAGTCTAGAGCAGTGAGATTTGTTTTGCTCATATTTAAATATGATGCAAAATGTTCTCAGCTCATCCGGTTATCAACGTGAGTGTCTTCAAATGTGGTTTTGCACCTGATTCGAGTTTTCATGCACTGATAGTTTAAAGCAGCGAGTGCCTGCCTTTGTAATACCAACCATTTCCTGATTGAATCAAGTACAGTTTGAGTTGTGCTGTAAGTTTCACAAAGCAGAACTGGCAGTATAACCACACCCCAATGTGGTCACTAAACTAGGATAGTTTTACTTTCATTTGTCTCTACCTTTCAAACGTGTGACAGACAGGAAGTGTCAGATCCAGGTTACTCAACTCCTTTGAGGCACAATTTACTTCCTTGAAAAAATCTACCCTGGAATAAACGTGACCGACCAGAACTTTCTGACACATTCATCTGTTACATACTGAGATATGGTCATGTTTGGGGATTGGGAAACTCCATGTGTTTGTCAATATTTTCATATTGATGAGAAAACCCAGCATATGATGAGCTCTAGCAACATAAACATTGAGGTGACTTCATTCTGCAGCTTCCTGCTACTGTCAAGTCAGGAGAGTCATGGGTGTTTAATTGTCATATGTACCAGCAACGGAAAAATGGGAGACTTACTTGCTGCAGGCTAGCAGGCCCATTAATACTAACAATAAATAAATATACAATCATAAATAGTTTAGTTTTTTAGTTTAGAGATACAGCACGGACACAGGCCCTTCGGCCCACCGAGTCTGCACTGATCAGCGATCCCCGCACACTAACACTATCCTACACACACTAGGGACAGTTTACATTTATACCAAGCCAATTAAGCTACAAACCTGTACGTCTTTTAAATGTGGGAGGAAACCGAAGATCTCGGAGAAAACCCACGCAGGTCACGGGGAGAACATACATTCTCCGTACAGACAACACCTACAGTCAGGATCAAACCCGGTTCTTTGCAACTCTGCAACAAGGCAGCAACTCTACCGCTGCACAACCGTGCCAACAAAATAATACAATAATCTGTTTGTACTCCTAGGTAAAAAGGCCATAAAAGTACATAGTGCAACCAAAACATAGTACATTGATGCTGAGGTAGGGGTGTGGTTAGAGATGTGGTTAGTGTGCTTCAATATTACAATAATTAATGGGAAGAATCTGTACTTGAACCTGGAGGTTATGGTTCTCAGACTCCTGTACCTTCTTTCTTTTGGTACCAGCAAGATGAGAGCAAAAGCAGAGTGGTGTGGATCTTTGATGAGGCCCAGTGCCTCCTGTGGAACTTATTGATGGTGGGGAGGCCAATAACTGTGATGGACTGAGCAATGCCCAACACTTTCTGCAGCCTTTGTTCTTAGCCGTTCGAGTTACCAAACATGGCCGCAATACGACAAGTCAGTGTACTCACAATGGTATCATTGTGGAAGATTCAGAGCGTTTGGCAACTGGCTGAATCTCCTCAAGCGTCTAAGGAAGTAGAGGCATTGATGAGCTTTCTTTGTGATTGTTTTAATGTCCCGGACGCAGAACATATCTCCAGAGATATGCACACCCAGGAGCTTTGTCAGATTGAAACAATACTGTTGTTGCATTTTACAATTGGATTTTCATGTACAGTAGATGAATAAACTTTCTGCAGACTTATCTTGGAACACAAGCATCTTGGAACATATTAGACTGAGTTCACTTTTTTTTTTAATTCACTGTTTAAAGAGCAATTGTGTGGCAAATAATTTGGGAGAGGAAGCTTTTATTTTGGTATTCAACAATAAATGATCAAATAAGTTTGATGCCTTTGGTGGAGATTTAATTTGCCCTGTGGACCCATCCACCCAGTATCGTAGTCAGTAAGTTGTGTATCATCTGGCAACTGCACCACGTGTCGTAAATCCAGAGTTGTACCGGCAACCTTTTTCCTCTACAGCTGTGGTGTTAGCCTTGACCAAGGTGGAGCTCCAATGTAAAGCAAACACCCCTCACAGAAAGTAGACACAAAATGCTGGAGTAACTCAGCGGGACAGGCAGCATCTCTGGAGAGAAGGAATGGGCGATGTTTCGGGTCGAGACCCTCCTTCAGACTGGTGTTAGGGAGGGCTGGATCAACCATTAAGCAAAATAAGCACGTGCTTAGGGCATCAAGGGAAGGGGGACACCACAGAAAAAGATTTTTGCAATTAAAAAAAAGTAGGAGAAAACTTTTCAAATATAAATAAAGTGGAAGTATACAAAAATAAACATTATTTTCCATCTTACTGTTCGTTTTGTTTCATTTTGAAAAATAAAAAAATATTTTATGGTTTATTATTGTTTATATTTTGAATTACATATATAAGGGGGCACCAAAATCTTTTAAGTGCTTAGGGCCTCTATGGGTCTTAATCCGGCCCTGATGTTAGGGCAGTAGTCGGAGACAGTGAGACTGGTGGGAGAACTGGGAAGGGGGAGGGGATGGAGAGAGAGGGAAAACAAGGGCTATTTGAAGTTAGAGAAGTCAATGTTCATACTGCCGGGGTGTAAACTACCCAAGCGAAATATGAGGTGCTCCAGTTCCAACAATCTGCGCTGGGCCTCACTCTGACAATGAAGGAGGCCCAGGACAGAAAGATCAGATTGGGAATGGGAGGGGGAGTTGAAGTGCTGAGCAACAGGGAGTTCAGGTAGGTTAAGGCGGACTGAGTGGAGGTGTGCAGTGAAATGATCGCCGAGCCTGCGCTTGGTCTCGCCGATGTGGAGAAGTTGACACCTGGAACAGCGGATACAGTAGATGAGTTTGGAGGAGGTGTAAGTGAACCTCTGCCTCACCTGGAAAGACTGTTGGGGTCCTTGGATGGAGTCAAAGTTGTGCCACATCTGCGTAGAGAAAAGCAGTGCTAATATTTCAGGTTGATTAACCTGAAATGGAACCAGGAAAAGTTAGAAAATAACATACAGCAGTGAAGAGGAAAGGTGGGCAAAAAAATGTTAATAGCTGTGATTCAGTGGAGATCAAGAGAAACTGAATAAAACAGATGGTGAAGACCAAGGGTTATAAAGATTAATTAATCACCGTTCATTCTTCAGAAATAGAGGAAAATTTAAGCAGAAGATTTTGTTTATTTTAGATTTGCTGCAAGATATGGTCTTCTAGAATAAGGGCTCAATTTCATTAGCTTCCATAAACCAACAAAAAAAACTAGTCATGCTCTGCAAAGCTCATTATACCGTAGCCTTTACAAATCTTGTATTTCATATAGTGAATCCACAGAATAGGATAGTTCATTTGGTACATGACCCAATTTCATTCTCATTTTTATACTGGTAGTTGACCATAATTTTAAACTGAATATTACAATTTAACTATGTGGTGGAAAACCAGTTTATAAAGGTGGGTGGGTTCTTCATCATTAAGCAGCAAAATACTTCCGCTTATGTCAGGAGTATGAGTCAGGAGAGTCATCGTGAGTGTTTAACTGTTACATGCACCAGGAATGGAACAGTGAGATTCTTGCTTGCTGCAGATTAACAAGACAAATACTAACAGCAAATACATACACAATAATAAATAATACAGTAATCTGTTAGTAATGTTAGGTAAAATGGACATAATAGTGTAAACCAAGTACACAGTGCAACAAACCAACGTCAATAGTAGATTGTTGCTGAGGTAGGGTTATGGTTGGGGATGTGTAGACTGAGAATCTGATGGGCCCTTCAGCCCATCCACTCCATGCGCCATCAAACACCCGTTTATACTAGCCCCATTTTTAATCTCTTCACATTCCCATCAACTCCCATCCAGATTCTACCACCAGTGGTGAACAGTTTTTCTCTTACAGAGAACGGCGAAACATGCTATGTCATGTTGACATTACACGTCGGATAATGTCATTTTAAATGTTTCAACTGCAGGAAATGAAAGATGTGTGGATCACGTACAAACGGGAGATTAATATAATGTGGCATCGTGTTTAGCATGGACATTGTGGGCCGAGAGGCCTGGTCCTGTGCTGTTCTGTTCTCTGCCTATGTTTTATGCAACGGACTCCATTACATAATAGCAACAAACTTTCTCCTCAGCATCTTCCCTCTTCCCCATAGATCGCCAAACGAGCCTGACTTTATGCTTTCGGCGACCCTGTCATTTCCAGGCGTTGGGTTTATTTATGAGATTGGAGGAATGTTTCTGCTTAATGGTTTTTGAGAGGAACTCTCTTAATGGTTTTTGAGAGGAACTCTCTTTCCTCATTTGGTGTTCCGATATTCTGGCGTTTAAATTCTAAATCGACGGTCCTGTTTCTCCGTGTAAAAAGGCAGCAACTCGGCTTTTAAGTACTTTATTTGACAGAATACGGTTTTAGTTATTTCTGTGATGATAAAACAGTATATGTTCATTGTTCCGACCGGATATTTGCTAATTTACCCGCGAAAAACTCATTCTTGGCAGATCCCTCTAAAACTGAGACGTTTGGACAGACACAAAATTAGAAAAAAAAGAATCAAATGATTCGCCTTTATGTTTGATTTTCTCGGATAACTCCAACGGAAATTTGTTAACCTGTTCCCACTTAACCGTGTTATATTGGTGGGTTTTGGTCACATGTTACCAGCCACTGTTAAAACTATTAAACATAACAGATAACTTTTGTGTTTAACATGTATTATCTAAGCCACGGCGCCGTTCAGATTTAAAGGTGGGTCCAGTAACACGGTACTTCAGTGTTTCCCAGTGGCACTCGGTTGGCTGTTTATCATAGCAAGGAGTGCTGAGCTTGCATTAAAACGCTGGAAGACTTCGTCGGGTGCTATTCCAATTACAGAATGGGTTGTACAGAAAACTATGTAGGAAAGAACTCCAGATACTGGTTTACACCGCAGATGGACACAAAATGCTGGAGTAACTCAGCGGGACAGGCAGCATCTCTGGAGAGAAGAAATGGGTGAAGTTTCGGATCGAGACCCTTCTTCAGAATCTTCCGGATTCACATAAAAAATAACGAATAACATGTGGTTTGTTTAATTTCAAATATGTGTTTATTTTATAAAAGATAACCTTCAAGTTTCTAAATAACAAGATTAAATATAGAATGTTACAAGTGCCCATTAACAATACAAATTGCTACATAACTTACTGTGAGTAATTACAATGATGTGTATAACCTTATACACAATAAATACACCAGAAATAAATATATTTCATTTGTTAAGTTAACAAAACGTCTTCTTGAGAAACTATTACAGTTCTTGTGTCTTGAGCTATTTCCTCGTCCATCGACTCCTGGTTTCCCCTCGACACCAGGTTATCTTCCCGCGGTTGAGCAGCGGCTCCCTATCTCCTGAAGGAGGATGAACAGTTCTCCCACAACCTTGGCCTTACTCGCCTCGCCCAGCTGGAACAGATGAGCAGAAAGAACAAGAACATCAGCGACATGCATTTAGTGCCAGAAAGCGAAGAAACTGTCCTGCGCGGAGCCTCGAAGCAGAGGGGTAGCTACTGAATGTCTTGCTGCTGAACTCAGCTGAAGTCCGCTCCTTTCCTGACTCTTGGTCTTAATTCAATCTTATCACAAATGTACAGAATCATGGAAGGCATAGACGGAGTGGATGTGGAAAGGGTGTTTCCATTGGCGGGAGAGTCTAGCACCAGAGGTCAGAGCCTCAGAATGAAAGGGTGCGCTTTTAGAAAGGAAGTGAAGAGGAACCTCGTTAGTCACAGGGTAGTTAACCTGTGGAGCTCATTGCCACAGAGGGTCGTGGAGGCCAGGTGAATGGATATTGTTACGGCAGAGATCGACAAATTCCTGACTAGAACGGGTATGAAGGGTAATGGGGTGACGGCAGGAAAATGGGATTCGGAGGCCGAGATCAGCCATGATTGAACGGCGGAGTAGACTCGATGGGCCGAATGGCCTAATTCTACTCCAATAACCTGTGAACTTGTGAATGTTAAGAGCATTGGGGCTTCGATGCATCAGTATTCACGTACGCACAGGTGACCTCTGACTAGCAGAGTATGGATAGGCCTGTTTTTTCGCCTTTAATCTGACATACAACATATGTATTATTATTTTTTTGTAAATTACCTGGCCCACTTTCTGTTTCAGTCGGTCAATGTTTTCGTTGGCTACCGTTTTCTCTTCTGTATCCTGAAATGCACACAATCAGTTTAATGTGTAGGAAGGAACTGCAGATGCTGGTTTACACCGAAGATAGACGCAAAATGCTGGGGTAACTCAGCGGGACAGGCAGCATCTCCAGAGCGAAAGAACGGGTGAAGTTTCGGCTAGAATATACCACACACTATCCATAATATAGTCTAAAGGGTCTCTACCCGAAACGTCACCCATTCCTTCTCGCCAGAGATGCTGCCTGTCCCGCTGAGTTACTCCAGCATTTTGTGTGGATCTTCTATGTTCTCCCGACTTAGTTCGATCACAACAGGAAACACTTACGCAATCAGACATGTGCCGCTTCATCAGGACGGCGAGAAACCCCTTCACCTCGTCCAGGTGCGGGAACCTGGTCTGCAATTCGTCGGAGTTCAGAACTGTTATAAGATAGAAGTCAATCACCTCTCTGAGCACGTAGCAGCTGCCAGATTCCTGCAAAATAAACCAGGGGTCTCTCAGGTATTCTCCAAACAACAACTTAATGCTGTGAATTGTTAACTTGTGCTCGGTGAAATTAATGCACCAATGCAAGGTTATACCTCTAGCCCTCGGAATAGCTCCTTTCCCACCAGCCTGGTGTCCGTGTCCTCGTCCTGCCTTTCAGCCTGTGGAATGATTGGTGTGAATTAATGTTATTCTAAATGCACGGAACAGCAAAAACGGCCACACTGAGTGAAAGACAGAAACATTCACTCACATCTCTAGACAACACGTGGACCTTGTGCCTCATTTGTCGCAGTAATCGTCCTTCAACTCGACAAACCGCGTTCGTTCTCTTTGTATTCAACCTGGGGGCACAGTTGGCCAGGACTACAAAGCAACCGAGGACCAACACAGCTACAGTGGTGAATGGATGCATTCTGAGAGCAATGTATCAGACAGATCTGGCCCACTTGCAAATCAAAACCACCTTACGTCCCTGCAGCTCAACTAGATTGAGATAAGGCTGACAACACAAAAGTGAACAGGATGCGTCTACGCTACAAACTTTACCGCTCTACCTTCTATTCTGAATGAATCGCTGGTGAACATTGTTTATATATCCTCCATAGGTAGTTCAGAAATCTCGCTGAATGACATAATGACGTGCGCTATTTCCTCGGTGAATTTCCGCGATCTCGCAGGTAATTTGCCGGTTTTTCTGCCGATTGTGTAAATTCGTGCCTTTCTAATAAGATCACCATGTCAGCGCTATAATCTGAAATATGAGCATGTAATATCGTATGTAATTATTTTGCAACATTGGTCAAAATTGGCAGCTTCTCTGGTTTCTTATGAAATAACAGCCTTGTTTAATTTTACCCAACGGGAATATCAGGAACAAATTTTAAAAGCCGCGTGATGTTGACTGATCGGCTAATCTATAGAGCCATCGGGTGGACATTAAAAAAATCATCCCGGATTATCCAAACTTAGATGTGGATGCTTGAAAATACCAGGATTGATTGATAATGTAGTTAAAAGTTCACGCGGGTTTCCTATATTAGATAATGATAATATAATAATAAGAATATAATCGATAATTGGTGCTAGAGGGATGCTGGACTAGGATTACCGACAATGCATTTTGCGCCACTTCTTGATAAATCCTGATCAAGACATCACAGGGAAGATGTGTTTGGACTGGAGGATGCAGAGGAGATTTACCAGGGGGAAGCTCCTGCTTTGAGGAAAAACATGAGTCATATGTTTATTTTTCTTTGGTACACAGGAGACGGAGGTGGACTTAAAAATGGCTCATTACTCAGGTTAAATTGAGTAAAATTATTAAATTGAGGAGTGACCTGCATTGAGTAAATGGGAAGGTGTTTTTGCCCTGCAGCTGAGGGTTTAAATTAGTTTAGGTCAGTTTAGTTTAGTGTCACGTGTAACGAGGTACAGTGAAAAGCTTTTGTTGCATGCTATCCGGTCAGCAGAAAGACAATTCATGATTCCAATCGATCCATTTGCAATTTACAGTACATTATAAGGGAATAATGTTTCGTGCAAGGTAGAGACGGCAAAGTTTGATCAAGGATAGTCCGAGGATCATCAAAGAGGTAGATAGTAGTTCAATACTGCTCTCTGGTTGTGGCAGGATGATCCAGTTGTCTGATAACAGCTGGGAAGAAATAATCTCCAAATATGGGGTCTCGACCCGAAACGTCGCCTATCTCCTTCGCTCCTTAGATGCTGCTGCACCCGCTGAGTTTCTCCAGCCTTTTGTGTACCCTCAATGGAAGAGAGGTTGGTTTGTGTGATGGCCTGGGCTGGGGGTGGTACGGCACAGGGGAACTGGAGATGCTAATTGATAAAACAAGCAGAGAAGAGCTGAGAGAGTGCCATTGAAGTGGATACAGACCTCGTGCTGAAAGGAAGAATGAGGCTTACCCAGGACATGGAGGATAATCAGATCAGTGTGGGGAAAAACGAAAGAGGTGATGTTGGGGGATCTTGACCAGCATTAAGTAGTATCAATCCAAAATTGTTGACAGATGCTAGAGAGGAGTTTGCAGGGGCATTGATTGATTATGTTTTTTGTATTTTCTCTAGAGGCACGATCCCAAGTATTGGAAAGAAAGCAATGTTGTTCCATTGTTTAAGAAGAGAAGGAGAAAATCCAGGAAGTTAAAGGCTGGGGAGCCCCACTTCAGTGGTGGCGCAACTATTGGAGAAGATTTAAGGGTAGGATTTACTCCCATTTGGAAGAGAATGGGATAATTAGGAAGAGTCAGCAAGTCTTGGTCTGCAGGAGGTCATACCTCATCAACTTATTTCAGTTTTTGAGGAGATAAGAAAGTTGATCCATGAGGGTAAGGTTGCGACTGTTGTCTACATGGATTTTAGAAAGGCATTTGATAAAGTCTCTCATGGTAGATTAAGATTAATCAGAAGATTAAGATGCATGAGATCCACGATGACTTGGCCGTTTGGATTCATAACTGGCTTTCTCTTGGAAGACTGAGGGTTGTGGAGCAAGTGTGTTATTCTGTCTGGAATAGTGTGGCCAGTGGAGTTCTGCAGGGATCTGTGCGGGAACCTCCGTTGTTTGTGATATATATAAATGATCTAGTGTAAATGTGGATTAGAATGTTTGCACAAGACATCACGATTTCTGGACTCGCAGTTAGTGAGGAAGGTGGTCAAACTAAACAGTAGCATCAAGATTAGCTGCAGAAGTGGACAGTGAAATGGCAGATGGAGTTTAATTCAAACAATTTCTTCTAAAATGAAGGAATTATACATTTAATGATTTATCTTTAGAAACTGAGAAAGGCTTTGCAGAGACATTTCTTTTGTGATAGTAACATTTAAATGTGTGGAGGACTGCATCCCTACAAAAACCTTCCGAGTGTTTCCCAATCAGAAACCTTGGATGAACTTTGAGATCCGCACTCTTCTGAAGACCAGACACCGGGCATTCATGTCTGATGATACAGTGGTCTATAAGAAGTCCAGATACGACCTTGGTAAGGCCATCAAAAAGGCCAAAAGGGACTTCTGCTCCAAGCTGGAGGATGAGACAGATGTTCGGCAGCTGTGGCGGGGACTGAATGCAATCACCTCCTACAAGGCGAAATCAGGAGGCAGCTCGAATGTCGGCGAAACATCACTCCCTGATGAGCTCAATGTGTTTTACGCACGCTTTGATAGGGAGAACACCGATGTGCCTTCCCGAGCCCCCATTCGCTGTGATGGTATTTCAGTCTCAGTCACAGAGGCCGACATCAGGAAATCCTTCAGAGGGGTGAACCCTCAAAAAGCATCTGGACCTGATGGTATACCTGGTCGTGTTCTAAAAACCTGTGCGGACCAACTGGCTGGAGTTTTTACGGACATTTTCAACCTCTCACATCCGAGGTCTGAGGTTCCCACCTGCTTCAAAAGAGCATCAATTATACCAGTGCCCAAGAAGAGCAAGGTGACGTGCCTCAATGACTATCGACCAGTGGCACTAACGCCTGTGGTGATGAAGTGCTTCGAGAGGTTGATCATGGCACAAATCAACTCCTACCTAGACAAAAACCTGGACCCACTGCAGTTCGCTTACCGCCACAACAGATCAACTGTGGATGCGATCTCGCTGGCTCTCCACTCCGCGCTGGACCACTTGGACAACAAAAACTCATGTCAGGCTGTTATTCAACGATTACAGCTCAGCATTTAATACCCTCCAAGCTGGTTACCAAACTCACAGAACTGGGTCTCTGTGCATCCCTCTGCAATTGGATCCTCGACTTCCTCATTCACAGACCACAGTCTGTTCGTATTGGTGGAAATGTGTCAGACTCGTTAACAATCAGCACGGGAGCACCTCAATGCTGCGTGCTCAGCCCCCTGCTGTACTCACTCTATACTCATGACTGCGTAGCCGGTCACAGTGCGAACTCCATCATCAAGATCGCTGACGACACCACTGTTGTGGGATGTATCACTGATGGGGATGAGTCAGAGTATAGAAGAGAGATCGAGCAACTGTCCATATGGTGCCAGCACAATAACCTGGCCCTCAACACCAGCAAAACCAAGGAACTGATTGTGGACTTTGGAAGGAGTAGGATGGGGACCCACAGTCCCATTTATATCAACGGGTCAATGATTGAAAGGGTCAAGAGCTTCAAATTCCTGGGGGTGCACATCTCTGAAGATCTTTCCTGGTCCGAGAACACTGATGCAATTATCAAGAAAGCTCATCAGCACCTCTACTTCCTGAGAAGATTACGGAGAGTCGGTTTGTCAAGGAGGACTCTCTCTAACTTCTACAGGTGCACAGTAGAGAGCATGCTGATTGGTTGCATCGTGGCTTGGTTCGGCAACTTGAGCGCCCTGGAGAGGAAAAGACCACAAAAAGTAGTAAACACTGCCCAGTTCCTCATCGGCTCTGACCTTCCTTCCATCGAGGGGACTTACCGCAGTCGCTGCCTCAAAAAGGCTGGCAGCATCATCAAAGACCCACACCATCCTGGCCACACACTCATCTCCCTGCTACCTTCAGGTAGAAGGTACAGGAGCCTGAAGACTGCAACGACCACGTTCAGGAATAGCTACTTCCCCACAGCCATCAGGCTATTAAACCTGACTCGGACAAAACACTGAACACTAATAACCTATTATCTGTTATTTGCACTTTATCAGTTTATTTATTCATGTGTGCATATATTTATATAATGATATATGGACACACTGATCTGTTTTGTAGTCAATGCCTACTATGTTCTTTTGTGCTGAAGCAAAGAAAGAATTTCATTGTCCTATCAGGGAGACATGACAATAAACTCACTTGAACTTGAACTAAATAACATCACCTGGCAATTATATATCAGCATTGGTGTTGGGAGGCTGTGAATTAAAGCACACCATTGGTGAAAGCACAGAATGAGGTGTTTTGGGAGCTCAAATTTAAAGAGAAAGTATAAAGTCAAGGGCACGACCCTTAACAGCATTGGTGCACAGAGGGATCTGAAAGTGATCCCCGCACACTAAGACTACCCAACACACACAAAGGACAATTTTACATTTATACCCAGCCAATTAACCTGCAAACCAGTATGTCTTTTGAGTGTGTTCTTGGGGAGAACGTACAAATTCCGTACAGACAGCACCCATATTCAGGATGAACCCGGGTCTCTGGCGCTGAAAGGCAGTAGATCTGCCGCTGTGGCACTGTGTGAACGCTATTGCAACAATACAACCAATCGCACGCTAATGTTGTAATCAATAGTTTGTGTCAGATGAGCAACGTTTATACTAATATTAGAATAAAGTATTCATTGAGTTCCACACCCGTTACTAAAATTCTAGCTTCCAGATGTTTAAATTTGTCATTTACATTTTATTTTGAACTGCCAGTATTTCCTTTCGTTAAAAAAATATTTATTGGTCAACTTTTAGGGGAGGAAAGTGGACGTGAAAGTTGATTTGAGGAATGTGAGATCAAACATGATCATGTTGAAAGGCATGAAGGGCTGAATTGGCTACTCGGTTCTACCTATGTTGGTCTAAAGGGGCTGTCCCTCTGCGACAACCTAATCTACGAGTTTAGACGAGTTTGTCCTCGACTCAAACTCACAGCATGGTTGACACAAGGTCCTAGGAGGTCCTAGGAGGTCACTGGAACTCTCCTTCATGCTCGAGGGAAGTTCCCGAATACTCGTGGCCTCAGCTAGGTCGCGGAAAAAATTTCAATGTTGAAACATTACCCGAGTAAAATTTGGTCGGCATATAATAGAAAGTGGGATACGTATCTGGAAACAAATAAAGAAAACATTAAAATTGGAATGTATACCACTAGCCCTTACCATTGTAAATAACGTTACATTTAAACCTTCAATGATGGACAAAAGTTTTTTTACAATGGAAAAACTATGGAATTAATAAGATGGGAGACCTCTACAGGGAAAACTATTTCTTGTCATTTCAAGAATTACAACAATTTTATGGATTACATTCAAAAGATTACTTTAAATACTTACAAATTAGAGACTATGTAAAAGCAAATACACAGGAAATCAGAAATAGAAAGGCAGAAATTTTAGATAAATGTATAAACACCCAAACACAGAAAAGTTGATATCATATATTTATAACATTTTATTGGAAAACGATGTCCCAATGACAGAAATATATGGGCAAGCATGGGAAAACGAATTAGGTCAAATAATCAGACTAGAAGTATGGGATGAAAGTTTACAACATATACACCACCGTTCATTAAATGCTAGACACTCTCTTATACAATTTAAAATATTACATAGATTACACTACTCAAAATCCAAATTACATAGTATTTTTCCAAATGTATCTGCCATATGTGATAAATGTCAGCACTTAGAAGCCAACTTAACGCACTCATTTACAAATTGTATAAAAATTACTAAATTTTGGACAGAAATATTTAAGATAATTTCGAATGTTGTTAATACGAATCTGATTCCTGACTCAAAATTAATAATATTGGGAATATTAGAAACAGATCAATTAATAACAATAAATCATATAATTTTTATTGATTACAAGTTTAATAATTGGGAAAAAATTAATATTGAAATTCTGTAAAGGTCCTACATCCCCCACAATCAAAATGTGGATTACAGGAATGTCGGAGACACTTCATCTGGAAAGATTAAGGCTTGTCCTACTGGACAGGTTGGATCTTTTCAGAGGGATATGGTCTCCATTTATTGAATATTTAAAGGGTCAAAATGGTTCGGTGCGAGAACCTGACTGAAGCCTGAATAATGGAATAGATGAAGAATTATACATAACAAATCATGGATATATCTCCAACGATGGATAACCTGTTTAATACTCCACTCATTTTTTTTTTTTGACGTTCTATTTTTCTCTATCTTTTCCTATCTGCAATAAAAACAAAAAAAATGTATAGAAATATAAATAAGACATAACTGTTAATATTAATAATATTAAGAATGTATGTGACAAGTATATTATTTTAATATGTACTTACGTCTAATAAAAATATTTAACAAAAAAAAAAAAATTTGGTCAACATGGTTCTTTTTGACTCGTAGTGCAGTGGAGTGGGGTCGCTATTTAGTTACAGGCAGTTGAGGGCAGCCGTAAGCAATCTCCTTCGCTGACCGGGTATTTTGATTGGCTCATTGGAATTTTCAGGACCAGGGAAAACAGATCGGTAGGTAAAATGCCCGCTAAACTTTATTATACTTCTTAAAAGTGTCTCCACTGTGGCAGCCATTTATCTTCCTCTTCATCACAGGTGTGAATTTCAGACAGTGCTCCCCCGCTTTCCCTGGCCCCCGCCGTGTGTGTGTGTGTGTGTGTGTGTGTGTGTGTGTGTGTGTGTGTGTGTGTGTGTGTGTGTGTGTGTACACGCGCGCGCTCGGTCAGTCCATCCAGCTCGCGGTTTCATCGCGGACGGTCGATCCAGCTCGAGGTTTTCCAGGCGAGTGCCCTCAAGCTTGAAGGTCAAAGGCACTCTTCTTAACTCGCGGATTAGATCACCGCAGTGGGACAGCCCCTTTAAGAACATCGATACAATCCCAGGATACTCTATGAAGGACAAGGATTCCCTAAAATTGTATATGTTTCAATGAGATCACCTCGTATTCTTCTAAATTCAAATGTCACCAACTGTTCAATTGGGCAATCAAGATCATGGTATAATGCTTCAAGCCCTGGAGCTCTATAAATTCCGAATCTTGGACAATATTTATCTCTTAATCAATGTTACTAAAACAGATCTGCGGGGCCTTATGCTGCGCACATTTGCTGCCAACCTTTCCTGTATTAACTTTGACTGTAAAGTACTTCAAGAAATTCTGAGATGCAATGTAATTGCATTAGTTTTGCTGACTGCAAAACATTGCAAATATGGAAGCTTGTCTCACCTATCTCAAAGTGCTGGAGGAACTCATTGGGTCAGACAGCACCTATTGGTGGGAATGGACAGGCAACATTTCCAGCAAGGATCCTTCTTCTAACTATATGGGGCAAGACAAAGCTTGGCAAGTGGTAGCTGGATCCAGGTGTGAGGGGTTTAATTGCTAAATGAGTGGTGTAAGTGACAAAGACTAGAGATTAAAACGGGACAAAAGGGTGTCAGATAAGAAGAGTGAAATGTAAAGCCAAAGGGAGGCATAGAGGTGGAAGGTTATGGGGGGGGGGGGGAGTAAAGGGCAGGGGAGTGGGTGTGCAGCCGAGTGGGAGGGAGGCACAGGAAAGAGAGCATTACTTACAATTAGAGAGTTCAGTGTTGGTACACTGAAGAAGTGAACACTGATACAGTGAAGAAGGGTCTCGGCCCAAAACGTTGCCTATTTCCTTCGCTCCATAGATGCTGCTGCACCCGCTGAGCTTCTCCAGCACTTTTGTCTACCTTCGATTTTCCAGCATCTGCAGTTCCTTCTTAAACTCAGTGTTGATACTGTTTGGTTGTAAGCTACGCAAGCGGAATATGAGGTGATGTTCCTCCACTTTGCCTATGGCCCATGGCGTCACTCTGGCGGTGGAGGAGTCCTAGGACAGGATGATTGCAATGTCTACTCTGTGTCTCTAGCTTTTATCAGCGCCAGGCACCCGGGTTCGATCCTGACCATGGGTGCTGTCTGTACAGTTTGTACATTCGCCCCGTGATCAGCGTAGGCATTCTCCCGGCTCTCCGGTTTCCTCCCACACTCCAAAGACATACAGGTTTGTACATTAATGGGCTTGGTATAATTGTAAAATTGGCCCTAGTATGTGTAGGATGGTGACAGTATGCAGGGATCGCTGGTCGGCACGGACTTGGTGGGACGAAGGGCCTGTTTCCACACTATATCAATAAACTAATCTAAACTTACTTCACCCGTTTACCAATCAAATCCCTTTCACCTGTATCCACCTATCACTTGCCAGGTTTTTTTCTACCCCCACTTCTCTATTCTAGCCTTTCTCCCTCCAGTGCGATCGCTCTAGAGGGTCCTGAGCAGAAAGATGACCTGTCCATTAGCTCCACAGATACTGCCTGGTCTGCTTTAGAAACAGGCCCTTCGGCCTACTAAGTCCAGGCTGACTCCCCATACACTAGCATTATCTTACACACTAAGGACAATTTACAACTTTTACCGAAGCCACTTAACCTATCAAAAAGCTGGAGTAACTCAGCGGGTCAGACAGCATCTCTGGAGAAAAGGAACATGTGACGCTTTGGGTTGAGGCCCTTCTCCAGAAACAACCCGAAACGTCACCTATCCCTTTTCTCCAGAGATGCTGCCCGACCCGCTGAGCTACTCAAGCATTTTGTGTTTAGCATCTTCAGTTTAAACCAACATCTGCAGTTCCTTCCTGCATATCTAACCTACAAACATTTACGTCTTTCGAGTGTGGGAGGAAACCGGAGCACCCGGGGAAAACCCACATGGTCACGGTTAAAACGTATAAACTCTGTACAGACAATACCCTAGTCAGGATCGATCCTGGGTCTCTGACACTTTAAGGCAGCAACTCTACCAAAAAGGAAGCAAGATATGCAGAGGAGCAACAAGCAACAAGGAACTGCGGATGCTGGAATCTTGAGTAAAACACAAAGTGCTTGAGTAACTTAGTGAGCCGGGCAGCATTTCTGGAGGACAAGGATAAGGTGGTGTTTTGGGTTGGAACCCTTCAGGCTCAAAGATGTATAATGACCAGATTTCTGTTCCTGCAGATTGATTCAAATCTCCAAAGTGGAAAGTTAACAATGGAAGGTATATTCGCACATTCAGCAATACACAAGGCACTCTGGTGACTTTACTAACTCAAGCGACAGTCTTGGACCATTCATCCAGATAGAAAATTAAATACAAATACAAATTAATTAAAATCTGGAATTTAAAAGGAGTTAGTCTTTGGTAATAATCATGAAAACACCAGATTGATAGTTAATAAAAAGTCTGATTTCCAACTTTTCTCGATCCCCAACTGCCTCTTCAGTTCATGGACAGTTAGGAATGCGCAGTAAACAATAACATCGCCAGAGAATGCCACAACCTAATGAGGAATACACAAAAAAGTGATAGAGATATTTACCAAGCTAAGGGCATAAATGTTATCACTGTCCATCCACAAAGTGCAAATTCCAGAGGGGAACATTGTGCTGGACGTGGAAAGCAAGTGTACAAAGTACCAAGGCACTTTAAGGCTACTTGGGAACAGCTCCATCCAAGACCCCAAGAAATTGCAGCAAATTGTGGACGCAGCCCAGACCATCACATAAACCAACCTCCCTTCCATTTATACCTCACGCTGCCTCAGCAAGGCCAGCAGCATAATCAAGGATGAGTCGCACCCTGGCCACTCTTCTCTTAAATCCATTAGTGGCGTGCCACTTCATGTGGTTGACTGCTGGAGATCAGGGCAAGTTGTGTTGGTGGCAGTAACTGACACTTGCAATCACAATTGCAGAAGCTGTAAAGCAAATGCCTCCACACCAGCTTTATTTTGTTGTAACTGATGTGCTCGTTAAATAAATAGAGCTTTGTGTGACCTCAATCCCATTACATTGTACTAATTTATCTTCTTTGTTTATGCTTCAAAGATGAATTCCCTCATCTCCCCTTTCTCCCCTTTCCCATCAGGCAAATTCAGGAATAGAAGTGTGAAAACCCACACCTCCAGATTCAGGGACGGTTTCTTCCCAGCTGTTATCAGACAACTGAACCACTCTGCCACAACCAGAGAGCAGTCCTGAACTACTATCTACCTCATTGGTGACCCTCGGTCTATCCTTGATCGGACTTCCCTGGCTTGTATCCATACACTAAAATGGCTCGATGGTAATTATGTATTGTCTTTCCGCTGACTGGTTAGCATGCAGCAAAGGTTTTTCACAGCACCTCGATACACGTGACAATAAACGGAACTAAACCAATTAAACTGGCAAACATGGTAGGAGATCTAGGGTTACACAAGAAGCTGGAGAAACTCAGCGGGTGCAGCAGCATCTAAGGAGCGAAGGAGATAGGCGACGTTTCGGGTCGAGACCCTTCTTCAGACTGGTCAGGGATCAGGGAAACGAGAGATATAGACGGTGATGTGGAGAGATAAAGAACAATGAATGAAAGATATGCAAAAAAGTATATCGATGATAAAGGGAACAAGCCATTGTAAGATGTTTGTAGTGTGAAAATGAGAAGCTAGTGCGACTAGGGTGGGGGAGGGAGATAGAGATAGAGGGAATGCCAGGGCCCGAGGGCTGAGGGAGAGGTGGGAAGGGGAGGAGACGGCAAGGGTTAACAGAATTGAGAAAATTCAATGTTCAAGCCCAAAGGATGCAGACCCCCCAAGCGGAATATGAGGTGCTGTTCCTCCAACTTGCGGTGTTGCTCACTCTGGCCGTGGAGGAGGCCCAGACCGAGAGGTCAGATATGGAATGGGAGGGGGAGTTGAAGTGCTGAGCAACCGGGAGGACGGGTTGGTTTTTGCGGACGAGCGGAGGTGTTCGGCGAAACGATCGCCAAGCCTCCGCTTGGTCTCAGCGATATAGATCATCTGGCATCTGGAGCAGCGGATGCA
Source organism: Okamejei kenojei (assembly GCA_035221665.1). NCBI lineage: Eukaryota > Metazoa > Chordata > Chondrichthyes > Rajiformes > Rajidae > Okamejei > Okamejei kenojei. The sequence continues at coordinate 8,189,657 of CM069149.1, read as the reverse complement.
GTAGATGAGATTGGAGAGGTGCAGGTGAACCTCTGTCGGACCTGGAAGGACTGCTTGGGTCCCTGAAAGGAGTGGAGGGGGGAGGTGAAGGGACAAGTGTTGCATTTCTTGCGGTTGCAAGGGAAAGTGCCGGGGAAGGGGTAGAGCGGGAGGGGAGGGAAGAATTGACTAGGGAGTTGCAGAGGGAGCGGTCTTTGCGGAAGGCAGACAGGGGGGGAGATGAGAAGATGTGGCGGGTGGAGGGGTCACATTGGAGGTTGGCGAAAACTGGCGGAGGACTATGTGTTGTATTTGCCGGCTGGTGGGGTGAAAGGTGAGGACCAGGGGGACTCTGCCCTGGCGTCAAGGTATGTGGAAATGTGTTCGGTGGGGCACGAACAGGCAGAGACAATGGGTCTGCCAGGGCAGTCGGGTTTGTGGATTTTGGGGAGAAGATAAAATCGGGCCGTGCGGGGCTGGGAAACGATGAGGTCGGAGGCTCGGGGGGGCAGGGAGCCGGAGCTGATGGTCGGTTATGGTGCTCGAGATGGTGGCCTGGTGTTCGTCAGTGGGGTCATGGTCCAGGGGTAAGTAGGAGGAGGTGTCCGAGAGTTGGCGCGCGGCCTCCGCTTTGTAGAGATCGACGCGCCAGACTACCACGGCACCTCCCTTGTCGGCGGGTTTGATAACCCAGTCTGGGTTGTTACGGAGTGAGTCGATGGCAGTACGTTCGGGGCTGGAGAGATTGGAGTGAGAGGGGAGTGGAGAAGTCGAGGCGGTTGATGTCCCGACGGCAGTTCTGGATAAATAGTTCTAGAGCCGGAAGGCTACGAGGGGGGGTCCAAGTGGAGAACCGAACACATTTCCACATACCTTGACGCCATCCTATCCCCCTTTGTTAAATCCCTCCCCACCAATGTTCAAGACACCTCAGACACTCTCCGTCGGCTCCGTGCATTCCATTCTCCAGGCCCCCATCCTCTCATCTTTACCATGGACGTCCAGTCACTCTACACCTCCATCCCCCACCAGGTCGGTCTCAAAGCCCTCCGGTTCTTCCTCGACCAGAGGAGCAACCCATACCCGTCCACTGACACCCTCCTCCCGCCTAGCAGAGTTTGGTCCTCACCCTCAATAACTTCTCTTTTGATTCCTCCCATTTCCTCCAAACACAAGGCGTAGCTATGGGCACACACATGGGCCCCAGCTACGCTTGTCTCTTTGTTGGGTACGTCGAACAATCCTTGTTCTCGGCGTACCAGGGCCCCATCCCCGACCTCTACCTCCGTTACATCGACGACTGCTTTGGTGTCACCTCCTGCACCCACACACAACTGACTGACTTCATTCATTTCACCACCAACTTCCATCCGGCACTCAAATACACTTGGACCATTTCCGACATTTCCCTTCCATTCCTTGACCTCACCATCTTTATTGCAGGTCATACATTCCTGACCGACATCCATTACAAACCAACTGACTCCCACAGCTACCTGGACTACTCTTCCTCCCACCCTGCTTCCTGTAAGGACTCCATCCCCTATTCCCTAAATTCCTCCGTCTACGCCACATCTGCTCCCAGGATGAGGTGTTCCACACCAGGTCATCACAAATGGCCTCATTCTTCAGCGAATGGGGATTCCCCTCCCCCACTATAGATGAGGCTCGCACCAGGGTCTCCTCCATACCCCGCAACACTCGCAAACAGGGCAGAGTGGCCCCATGGTCCTCACTTTTCACCCCATCAGCCGGCAAATACAACACATAGTCCTCCGCCAGTTTCGCCACCTCCAATGTGACCCCTCCACCTGCCACATCTTCCCATCTCCCCCCCTGTCTGCCTTCCGCAAAGACCGCTCCCTCCGCAACTCCCTTGTCAATTCTTCCCTCCCCTCCCGCTCTACCCCTTCCCCGGGCACTTTCCCTTGCAACCGCAAAGAAATGCAACACTTGTCCCTTCACCTCCCCCCTCCTCTCCTTTCAGGGACCCAAGCAGTCCTTCCAGGTCCAACAGAGGTTCACCTGCACCTCCTCCAACCTCATCTACTGCATCCGCTGCTCCAGATGCCAGATGATCTATATCGGTGAGACCAAGCGGAGGCTTGGCGATCGCTTCGCCGAACACCTCCGCTCGGTCCGCAAAAACCAAACCCGACCTCCTGGTGGCTCAGCACTTCAACTCCCCCTCCCATTCCGTATCCGACCTCTCGGTCCTGGGCCTCCTCCACGGCCAGAGTGAGCAACACCGCAAGTTGGAGGAACAGCACCTCATATTCCGCTTGGGGGGTCTGCATCCTTTGGGCTTGAACATTGAATTTTCTCAATTCTGTTAACCCTTGCCGTCTCTCCCCCTTCCCACCTCTCCCTCAGCCCTCGGGCCCTGGCATTCCCTCTATCTCTATCTCCCTCCCCACCCTAGTCGCACTAGCTTCTCATTTTCACACCACAAACAGCTTACAATGGCTTGTTCCCTTTATCATCGATATACTTTTTTGCATATCTTTCATTCATTGTTCTTTATCTCTCCACATCACCGTCTATATCTCTCGTTTCCCTGATCCCTGACCAGTCTGAAGAAGGGTCTCGACCCGAAACGTCGCCTATCTCATTCGCTCCTTAGATGCTGCTGCACCCGCTGAGTTTCTCCAGCTTCTTGTGTACCCTCGATTCTCCAGCATCTGCAGTTCCTTCTTTAACAACATGGTGGGAGATCTAGCCGGGTTGTGAACCTTCTAAACTTTCTCTCACTTTATCTCTCAATAACAGCTTCCTACTTGTCACTCTCAACACATTGTGACTTTGCCTATTAGCCGGCACCTACAATTGTTTATAGTTTAGTTTAGTTTCCGTGCTGGATGTGTGAATATACCTTCACCTGAGTGCATGCATGCGTACACACGTTTGTATCCAATGCTGAAATACACCATTGACTTGGCAAACTGGGCAGCCTCGGTCACTGCTCTCAACCGTTTCCAACTACACTGGTGGGAACGAAGCCCAGAACCGCACGCGGAGTTCCCCAGGGTCCTCTGGAAACGCAGCGATTCCAACCGTGGTTGCTCTAGTTTCGCGAAGAGGGAAACGTCTACGAAACCGAAGCACATCGTATTCAACCGCTGCCCGCAGCTGATAGAGGAAACGCCGGCGACTAGCGCTGCTTTCCTGGAAAGTTCATTCGGTATGCAAATCTGCACGGTCATGTGCACGAAAAAACACACACTTATTTATTTTGCGAAATTTGCAAGTAAGCGATAGCGTCAGTTCTCGGCATAATGTATGCACCTTTGAGTGACTCCCATGTGTCGAATGTAGACCTGCCTGTAAGCAGCTGCTGCCTGTCTACTTTTGCCAAGAACATTATCATTCTATTTATTAGAATGATAAAGAATTGGGCGACTCTATTTAAAAAAAAACCAGAACTGGTTACCGTTACAGCTAGTTTATTGTGTAGGAACGAACAGCAGATAATGGTTTAAACCGAAGATAGACACAAAAAGCTGGAGTAACTCAGCGGGACAGGCAGCATCTCTGCAGAGAAGGAATGGGTGACGTTTCGAGTCGAAAATCTTCTTCAGACTAGTTTATTGTCATTTCGGAACAGTGTATATAAACTGCACGGCACATCATCTTGATACTAATATTGCAACTTCCAAGAGGTGCCATTCCTGGGTGTCAGAACGTAGATGGTGATACCTGTCCCTATACCCCTTCCCTCAACTCCGTCCACCCACCGTCTTTTCCGCTGAGGCAGAACACTTCTTCCAACCTCATCTACTGTATCCGCTGTTCCAGGTGTGAACTCCTATATTTCAGCGAGACCAAGCGCAGGCTCGGCAATCGTTTTGCTGAACACCTCTGCTCAGTCCACCTAAACCTACAACACCTCTACTCAGTCTGCCTAAACTTACAACTAAACACTTTAACCCACTCTCCATACTGACCTTTCTATCCTGGGCCTCCTCCACTGTCAGAGTGAGGTCCAACAGAAATAGGTGGAACAGTACCTCATATTTCGCTTGGGCAGCTTACAACCACACGGTATGAATAATGGCTTCTCAAACTTCAAGTAAGATTTTCTCCCAAAAGGTTTCATCATTTTCCTCTAAAGTCAATTCCCACCCCAAGCTATCACACATTAGATTCATTGGATTGCTACACGCCAGCAGTCAGTCATATAGTTTCATTTATCCCAATGGCATTTCCTGAACCTGGACAGGTCTCACTTCGGTGACTTGTTCCCGGGTTCTGATTCAGGATTTATGAATTTTTGCAAGTTATTGTCATTTGCATATTAAATATGGCTCTCCTCAGGCTTCAAGCAAAATGTAAAAGGCATGATTACTCCAACTAGATTGTATTGGTACCCTGTGGCAGTATTAATGAAGACATCATTGTATCAGCAACTTCTAAACAAGTGCAGTGCAATTGTGCCATAGTAGAATACCCATTGTCGCCAATGTTTGTAGTAGTGTTGATTCTATAGTAAGCATCAGGGTCATAAAGTGCTTCCATAATTTAAGCGAAGTAACAGCAATGTTCTGCATTGGATTCAATGAGAGCTGACAGGAGTTGCTCTGCACCATGTCGACTGCATTGAGTGCAGCAGCTTTTTTCATTTGGACCAGCAATGGAGTAAATCATGGAAACCATACCTCCGCACAAATGTCCTGTGTAGATTGTTATAGCAGTAGCATCAAGCTAAGAATGAATCTTACATAATAATCCTGATCCATAACACAAATTCATCATTCATGTTTTTATTAAAAAAATAGTTTATTAAAATTATCCTGTGGAATTTCATTTTATACAGACAGTAAAAATTATTAATGTTTTAACTTTATTCTGTGGTGCTGAAATTTTATGATTTTTTTTAATTGTAAAATTTTAGCAAACACTAAAACCTGAAATTTTCTCAGCATCTAAACACACGAAACACAATAAACCAAACGTTTTTAAATAACAAATAGAAGGGAAAAGTGTAACCTTTATCACATTCAAAGCAAAATTGCTAATTCAAATCTGAACAGGATTTAGTTGTCTGATTAGAAAAAAGCTCACACCTTACCAAAAGCCACACATCCTTCTTGGTAAGAACCACTATCTGAAAGTTCATAAGTTCTTGCCCCAGAAGTTATCTCTCCTTTTCTGAGCACGTTCAAGAACTTGAGAGGCCAGTGAACTGGATGCTGCTGAACGTGCAGATATTTGTGACATTCGATCATCCTCTGAAAGAGAGAATAAACCAGGCTTGAATCACACGTTAACTATTTTTTTGCACTGGTGTTGAAACACCTTTACTATCACAAATTCATGTAAGACTGATCTTTGGACAAAGTAGCAGTCCTAGCTTTAATAAGCACAATGCTGATTTTAATAACAAAATGTTGGAGGAACTCAGTAGATCAGGCAGCATCTGTGGAGGAAAATGGACAGATGCTGTTTTGGGTTGGGATTCTTCTGCAGCCTGATGGAAAAGGACTGTCCATCTGTCCATTTCCTCGTCCAATTTGCATTGCTTAGCATTTCTGGTATCATCCTCTTAAATATTCTGCACGATCTCCAGTGTCTCCACAAGATTTTTTTATAATGCAGTGACCAGAATGGTATGCTGTACACTAATGGTGGACTAATAAAGGTCGAAAATTGAATGATAGCTCAAAATAAAATGCAGTTACTGGAAATCTGAAAGAAAATTAGAAACTGCTTGTCAGGCAGCATTTGTGGAAAGAGAAACAAAATTAACATTTCAGGTCAAAGACTCTTTATCACAACAGCTTGAGGTCTGAAACAGTTTTGGCACAACTTTCTTGCATTTTAATTCTCTTGAAAAATAAATCCTGATGCCTGGTTTAGTTTATTTTTGTAATAACTTTGTTAACCTACGTACACTTTTTAACGATTATTGGATTTCTATTTTGGTTTCTTTATTTCTTTACTCCACCCACACTCGTTCCTTCTGAGTAATAAGCAACTTACTATTTTACTCACACTTACTTTATTTCCCAGATACTTGTCCATTCTGCAAATTTATTAATGTCTCCCAATAATGTGTTGCATTTCACCATTAACATCGGCTGATATAATTTGCAATGTGTATGTGATTTCAGTCTATATCATAAATGTAAATTATGATTAGCAGTGGACTCAGCACTGATCTGAGAAACATTATTATCTATCTTTCATCTTGAATGGCCACTTTAAGTTCCTCTCTCTATTGTCCGTTCCAAAGTTAGCTCGCAATTCATTCTGCTAGCAAAAAACAAAGTGTCGGAGGAAACTCAGCGAGTCAGGTAGCATCTGTGAAGGGAAACGGACAGATGACATTACAAGTTGGGACCTTTCTTCAGACTGATTATATAGATATCAGTGACAATCGATCTTCCTCTGCAAGAGAGAATAAAGAGAGCTTGAACCATATTAATATTTTTTTACTATCACAATTTCACGTATTACCGATCTATGGACAAAATAGCAGAGTCCTAGTTTTAATCCTAGTCGAATGAGTCTGAAGAAAAGCCCCAACCCGAAGCACCACCTGTCCATTTCCTCCAAAAATATTGCCTGACCTGCTGAGTTCCTTCAGCACTTTGTTTTTTGCTTAGGATTCCAGCATCTGAAGAACCAAGAGTATTTAATTGTCATTTGTACTGAAACGAAACAATAACATTTGTACTTGCACAGCATAACAGGTCTGTAGAGAGAGCACTCAATGACAATAATCAAGGATAATAAAACAAGCAAAAAAAGTTCATAAATTAAAACAATGTTATAGCAAAACAAAACAAAAGCCCGAATTCCCAGGGCAAACAAGAGTTTGTAGTTTGGAATCTCTTTGAATTTATTTCATACCATATATATTGAAATATCATGATTTCAAATGAATTAAATAGCTTTCTTAGAATGCCCGATAATATAAATGACTTCAAATTAGTTTAATTTTACTTGATTGCAAAAGATACGTGAAAATTAAAAATTCACTTGTTACTTTGTGAACTGAACAATGTCTCATCAATGTAAACAAAACAGTTAAAAATAAATATGGAACAAATACAATTTATGAATGTTGAAACATATCGTAACCATCCAGTAGAAAATAGATATGAGGTATATATATATATATTTATATATGGCGAAACAAATGAAATCAGGAATTCATTGCCTAGGAATTGCTCCAGATTCCAACATCTGCAATCTCTTGTGTCTCCACAATAGTAATATGTCCAAAACAGATCTACCATGTCCATGTTTGATAATAAAAAACACTTTTGTTCACTACCTAAATGCAAATAAAAATTTAAATTTCATATTAATAGCTCTTTGAAGTTTGTTCTTGACTATAATAGTTTTCCCTGGTCTATTTCCTTCTTATGCATATCAATCAATATTTTATAATTAACCTGAGATACACCTGTCAAAATAACGGGACAACTTTCTTCCAGTGATACGCTAAATTCCAAAAATGCTGTAAACCCCACCACCCTTTCTTCACAAATCCACACTCTCGAAGAGGCGGGCAACTGTCTCCATAGGAGCCGACCTGAGGGCAGTGTGCACTGGTAGTAAGATTCCGACAGTGCAGGAAGGATCTGATTTGGAGGGCCTCCCTCACCACCAGCCAAACGACATCTTGTTGGTGAGTTTTGGCGATGAAACATTTTGCCAGAGAAGCTGGGCAGTCCAATCAGGGAGCCAAGTCACTGGATCCATCGAGCTCTTTTCCTGCACTGCCTGCAGGATGTTCCGTGCTGATCACCGCCTGATGGACTTGTGGTCTGAAGAAGGGTTTCGGCCCGAAACATTGCCTATTTCCTTCGCTCCATAGATGCTGTCTCACCCGCTGAGTTTCTCCAGCATTTTTGTCTACCTTTTGGTCAAAGGTGTTGGTCTGGAAGAATCTTTCTACAAATGACAGATGGTGCGGCAATGTCCAGCTGACTGGCACATTGCGTAGCATCAGCTCTAGGCCCGTCCATAGCAACACTGGGAACAGGTAGAACCTCAGCAAGTAGTGACATTTCGTGCCCATGTACTTTGGCTCTACACGCAGCCTGATGCAGCCACATACTAAGGTGGCCATCAAGATGAGGGCAACGCCAGGCACACTTTTGCCCCCATTGTCTGCCGGCTTGTGCGTCATGAGCCGTTGGACCCGGCCCATTTTTGAGCCCCAGTTGAACTCGAAGATGGCCCGGGTGATCACTGAGGCATAGGAGAGGGGAACAAGTCATGCTTGGGCCAAGTACAGCAGCCCCAAGAGCACCCCACACCTGATGATGAAATGTATACCCATTATTGAGTGGGAACACTGCATCCAGAGACCCTTTTTTTTCTGAACTTGGCTATCCGCTCCAGCCAATTCTTGTCACATGCCTCTGCCCTCCCGGACCAGATCCCCAGCACCTTCAAGAAGTCAGGCATGATGTTAAAGGGGAAGCAAGGTTGGTCAGACCAGTTGCCAAAGATCATGGTCTCGATCTCCTTGAGAATAACTCTGGCTCCCGATACTGATTTAAACTGGTCGCGGATGCAATTCAATCTGCGGACCGACCCTGGATCAGAACAAAAGACAGCGACATTGTCCATGTGCAGGGAGGTTTTGACCTGAATGCTTCGACTGCCCGGCAATGTCACTCCTCTTATACTCTCTTCCTTCCTGATGAATTTGGCAAAGGGTTCTATACAATAGACAAACAAGACAGTGGAGTGTGGGTAACTGTGCCTGACTGCAGACCTGATTGGGAAGACATCCCATTCCCACCTGTTGATTTGGACTAACTACAGATATAAGTAAAGAGCAGTTGAACTATTTTCAAGCATCTGTCTATTGAATAAACTAATCTTTAATTATTTTTAATTTCTGTGAATATCCCTTCTACTTCCAGTGCTTTTTAGCATATGGTGAGGAATCACTGAAGTACATCAGTGTCGACTTAGTTGTAAAGGGGCTGTCCCACTTGGGCGACCTAATTGGCGAGTTTAGAAGAGTTTAGGAGTGTTTGAAATAAAATGTCTTTGACTATGTAGAAGACATCCTTCAACCTCCTTCGACTATGTTGAAGACTAGCTTCGACTAGCTACGACTAACCGGGAAAATTGGACACCGAATAGTGGAGAGTGAAGACGACCTCCTTTGACTATGATGAAGACTATCTACAACTACTTTCGACTACCCTCGGTTACCTACGACTAACATGCCTACAACGACCTACAACTAAACCTACGAGTAAAAAAAGTATCGACTTTTTTTTACTCGACTTTTCATGTTGAAAAACCTTTTCATGGTGACTTTTCATGTTGAAAAATACGCTGCAACCTAGCCGAGGCCTCGAGAACACGGGGACTACTCTCGAGCATGAAGGAGAGTTACAAAGATCTCCTACGACCTTGTGTCGACCATGCGTCGAGGGCAAACTTGCCAGAGCTCGCGGATTAGGTCGCCCAAGTGGGACAGTCCCTTTACTCTGTTACACCATGGCATAAATTCTATAATAACCCCCTCAGACGATATATTAAGTGTGGTTTGAATTATGATTGAAAAACTATGCAAATACCATTGTCTGCTCCAGCTGCATCTGTTAACTGGAGCCTCAGCAGTCCGGTCCTTGGTCCTCCAGTATTACCTTCATTTGAGTTACAAAAGGAAGTTAATATTGATTCTCATTACACAATTTTCCCCAGATTTCGAAACACCCATTATCCCCCCAGCAAAACTGTATATTTAAAAAATGATATATCTATACTTACGAGCAACGTTTTTAAGTATAGTATTGTTAATGCTCGAACATTACAAGAGAAAACAGTGCTTACAGTGAAATATTATTTCCTTCAATAGCATGGACACCTTCAAACCACAACACATCACATTCACTCTCAATGTTCACAAAGAGAACTTTACGGTCCCAACAGAACTCCACATTAAAGGGTAGAAATAACAAAACTGCAACCTGTTTCGTGCTGTTTAGTGCTGTGTCAGTAAACTAAAATTCCAATCTGACAAAGAACAAAGGGACACACAAATCATCTGTTAAATCTTTCCAAGCAAATAACTAGCTGCTGAAGGAACCCAGCGAGGTCAAACAGAAAGACGTTTCGAGTCAAGACTATGCTTCAGAACTGAGAGCAGAGATGGGCGCTAGACAATATAAAGAGATAAGAGGGTGGGTAATGGGGTGAGAGAAGCTGGGTGGATCAGAAGGAGAGAGAAATAAATCTAGGGGGTGCAGGTCACCTGAAATTAGAAAATCCAATATTCATGCCATTGGGTTTCAGATCACCCTGTTGGAATATGAGGAGTTGTTTGCATTTGGTGTCCACCAACAGTGGAGAAGGCAGGGAACAGACAGGTAAGTGTGGAGATTGGAAGGGGAGTTGAACAAGCATGCAACCAGTGGTTTAGGATAGCCTTTGCAGCCAGAGAGCTGGTGCTTTGCAAAATGTTTGCTCAGTTCATGCTTGGTGTCACCGATGTAGAGAAGGCCACATCGTGAGCACTGAATGTGGTAGACGAGGTTATAGGAGGTGCATATGAGCCATTGCCTTTACCTGGGAGGGCTATTTAGGTTCCTGGATGACACTGTGAAGAGCTGTATGGACAACTGTTTCATCTCCTACGGTTGTAGGGAAGTAAACTAGGGAGTTACAGAGTTGTCCTTGTGGAAAGCAGAAAGGGGTAGAGAGGGGATGAAGTGACTGGTGTTGGAGATCCTGATGCAGCTGGCGGAAATAGTGAAAGATGATATGCTGGATGCAGAGATTGGTGGGATGAAAGGTGAAGACCAAGGGAACTCTACCTCAGTTCTGTCCGGGGGAAGGCAGATAGAGAGCAGAAGTAGAAGGAATCCAGGGAATGTGAGTGAGGGAATCATCAACCACGGTAGAAGGGAAACCATGTTTCATTAAGGAGGATGATTCAGCTGCCCTGGAATGGAAAGTCTCAACTTGAGAACAGATATCTTTCCATTAGGTCAATCAGCTCCATTGCAGAAAACATTGCTCATTTAAAATAGTCACTACATGTTGCAAATTCAGTCTTAGTTTTCATAGTTACGTATTAGTCTCAAATATAAATACGAATAAGGACCAGACCATTTGGCTATTCACATTAAATGAGAAAGCTCAAACTCAATCACTTAACTAACCAATGACCCTTTGAATCCTTTTATATCTTCACAACTTATTTTCCCACCCATCTTTGTGCCATCCACGAATTTAACAGGCATGCCTTCATCCAAGTTATTCACATAAATGATGAAAAATTGAGCCCCCATCACCTGTTCCTGTGGCACACCATTCATTCCATCTTGTCAACCAAAGAAAGATCCAGTTGGTTGACTGCCATGACCCACTGAGTAACTCGAGCACTTTGTGTCATTTTGATGTATAAAAACTAGCATCTGCAGTTCCATTTATGTTCATCCATTTTCTGTTTCCTTTTAGCCAATCAATAATCTATTCACAACATGTTTCCTCCTCTCACTATGTGTTTTCATTTTCCACAATAAACTTTCATTTCTCGCAGAGGGTGGTATGTATATGGAACAAGCTGCCAGAGGAAGTGATTGAGGCAGGTACAGTAACTACATCTAAAAGACATTTGAATAGGTACATGGACAGGAAAGATTTAGAGGGCTATTGGTCAAACGCAAGCAAATGGGACTAGCATATATGGGTAGTCCCCACCAGACTTGTTGAGAAGCTGCTGGAATTGGGCTTCAACACCCCTCGTGTGCCTGGGTCCTGGACTTTCTCACCGCCATGCCCCAGGTAGTCAAGATGGGAGGAAATACATCGAAGACCCTCACCCTGAGCACAGGATCCCCCCCAAGGTTGCGTCCTCAGCCCCCTACTGTACTCCCTCTACACACGACTGTGTGGCTAGGTTCAGCTCCAACTCTATAATCAAGTTTGCTGATGACACTGTGGTGGTGGGCCTGATCACCAAAAATAATGAGAAGGCTTACCGGGAAGAGGTGGTTGATCTGGCACTCTGGTGTCAGGACAACAACCTCCTCTTGAATGTCAAAAAACGATGGAGCTAATCGTGGAATTTAGGGGGCACAACATCCGAGGACGTACACACCACTGAAGATAAATGGGGATACTGAGGATAAGGTGAGCTTCTTTAAGTAACTGGGACTCCACCTCAGAGGATATGACATGGACATCACACGCTGCCGCACTGGTGAGTAAGGCAAGGCAGTGCCTTTACCACCTCAGGCAATTGAGGAAATTCAGAGTGTCTCTGAGGATCCTCCAGTACTTCTACTCCGCAGCTGTGGAAAGCATCTTGTCCCGAAACATCACAATCTGGTTTGGGAACTGCTCTGCCCAGGACAAGAAGGATCTGCAAAGAGTAGTGCGTTCGGCGGAACGCACTATGGGAACTACACTCGCCCCTCTGCAGGAACTATACATCAGAAGGTGCAGATCCAGAGCCAGCAACATTATGGGGGACCCCTTCCACACCAGCTGCTACGCAGGCAAACGCCTCCATTGCCATGCTGTGAAAACAGAGAGGGGATGAGAAGGAGTTTCTTCCCAGAGGACTGTAAACTCCTATCTCACCTAACTTACTGTACCAATTTACTGCTGTGTGGTGTCTTTTTAAAATTGCTGTTTGTTTTTTTTTTCTCCACAAATATGTAATTACTGATTCTGTTCCATTCAGTTTTGTAGTTTTTTTCCACAAGCATTGCCACTTTTCATCTCACTGCACATCTCGTATGCGTATGTGACGAATAAGCTTGACTTGACTATCCTGATCAGCATGGACGAATTGTGCCAAAGAGTCAGTTTCAAGCTGTATGATTCCATGACCAAGACTCCACGTGGTTCCCCATCAAATGTCTCTGGAAATTCATGTACAGTATATCATTGGTTCCCTTTCAAAAAGCTGCAAATTACTAATCTTTAATTATATTGCTTCTCCTCTCCTTGCAATTTTTAATCTACCATGTTTACCAATTTCAATAGTCTGTGGATGTCTCCCTAACAACAAGTTTGACAAGTTACCATTATGCTGAAACTCCGGATGTCTAAGTGTTCCTTGTATCCGATGTGGGAAGCTCCGAGATGGTGAAGCAGTAACTGAAGAATTCTGATCGGAGGCAGGGAGAGACTTCAGTAATGCTTGAACGGAAGGCACAGACTTTACATGGGATGGGCTACTGTAATCGCCAGACATGTATTCTTCCCTCAAAGGAATAGGATCACATGTCTTAACACCAGCTGCTGGAGAATGTCGCAGCAGTTCAGTCTAGATAGTAAAGGAAGATGATTTTTGGTTATGCATTATTAAAATCGTGCATCAAGTTTTATGACAACCACAATTACCTCATGCACCACCTTCCTTCAATGACTGAGTGGATATGCTGTGACATACTGAACCCCAAAGGCCTGAAAGTTCCAGAATCGAATCCAAGTCTACTGTTATCCACCTTCAGCCCAAGAAAGAGCTTTAGCACAACTGGGGTTGAAGCTGGATAAGCAGGAAGAAATGGAAATCATCTGGAATTCCCACCTCTAATTGTAATTGTAACTCTTAATTATTGCTGGAAGACACCAGGACGTGAAGAATAAAGTTATCTTAGTTTTTTTAGTTTAGTTTAGAGATATAGTGCGGAAACAGGCCCTTCAGCCCACTGGATCCGCGCCGACCAGCGATTCCCGCACATTAATATTATCCTACACACACTAGGGACAATTTACACTTATACCATGCCAATTTACCTGCAAACCTGTACGTCTTTGGAGTGTGGGAGGAAACCAAAGATCTCAAAGTAACACCACGCAGTCACAGGGAGAACATGCAAACTCCGTGCAGAGAGCACCTGTAGTGCTATTAAGTATAGTAGACGAAACAGAGTGCTGTAGCAGGCAGCAGCTCAGGAGAACACAGACAGGTAAGGTTTAGGGTTGGGACCCTTCTTCAGATTGATTCAGTCTGAAGAAGAGTCCTGACCCAAAACGTCACCTATCTGTGTTCTCCTGAGATGCTGCCTGACCCACTTAGCTACTCCAGTACTATGTGTCTTCAGTATCTGCAGCTCTTTGTTTCTATTGAGTATAGAAGTTGGGATGTTATGTTACAGTTGTACAAGACGTTAGTGAGGCCACATTTGGAGTAATGTATTCAGTTTTGGTCACCCTGCTGTAGGATGTTATTAAGCTGGAAAGAGTTCACAGAAGATTTACAAAGATGTATTCAGAACTTGTGGGCCTGAACAATGGGGAGAGGTTTGGCAGGCTAGGACTTTATTCCTTGGAGCACAGGAGGCTGTGGGTGATCTTTTAGAGGGGGGTAGGATAAATGCACATAGTTTTTTTACCCAGAGTAGAGAAATCAAGAACCAGAGGACACAGGTTTAAGGTGAGAGGGGAAAGATTTAATAGGAAACTGAGGGACAACCTTTTCACACAGAGGAATGGTACGTGTATGGAATGAGCTGTCAGAGGAGGTAATTGATGCAGGTACTCTCATAAGATTTAATAGACATTTGGACAGGTACATGGATAGGAAAGGTTTAGAGGGATATGGGCCAAACATGGGCAGACGGAACTAGTGTAAAAGGGGTTGGCTTGGGAAAGTTACACCTTAGGACCAGTTTCCATGTTGTGTGGCTCAATGACTCTTTGGAGTAAGGCTTTGTAAAGGAAATTCATTCTTTACCCAAAAGGGAAAGTAAAGCAAATAAAACTGCAATGTTAAACAGTTCCCAGGGCACTAGATGCCTCTGGTTACTTAGATCAAAAGAAAGTAGAAACAGAATTTGTGGCACATTACTTAAACAAAGAGAATTATAGTCTCTCAAATCCCTCACATAGAATGTACCTTTTTCGATAATCTGCCTGGTGATTCTGATAAATACTTATATGGCGAATATGCTTTTCCCAATGGAGGCTGACTTCTTCTGCGAAGTGGTGATGGTGATCTGACTTGACGAGGAGCAACCAAGACAGCACCCCCTGGTGAGAAAAAATAAAATGAAGACATAATTATCAAGTGCATGTAGTCTTCTGGGTTTTGCAGGTTACATTTAAATTATTTTCCTCTATTTTCACCCTGCCACTCATTGCTACATCCCCCTCCAATATTTACAAAAAATATTGACGATTTCAGTAATTATATTTTACACAAAAGCTTTGATAGTTATCTAAATTTCCAGTAAACATGTAACCAACTTCTAGAAGTCATTCCCTCTGCTTGTAATCACCCATCTCATATCAAAGTGATATTGTGAGTAAATTTGGAATACTTTAGAAAATCCCTCTCCCTCTTTCCCACATTTCCACTTATTTGGAACCATTTTCTGTATTTTGTTTTAATTTGACCCGATTCTCCATTGGGAAAGGGGTTTAGCATTGATTGAATTTCGGATAGGACGGTCCCAGCCAGCAAGGATAATCTTACTTGCCATAATATTTTGGAAATTTAGAAAGTAAGATGTCGAGACATGGGGTAAGAAACAGCCACTCTGAGCAAGAAGAAATAAACAAACTGGAACAGGCTCAGAAGCAAGATATAATCCACAGCAGAACAAGCTAAAACAAATTTTAGAATAAGATGCTCCAAAATCATAACCTTTAAATTTATATCATGCTCTCCAGTCTTCTTTATACACATGCACATTTCCACAGCTTTTAAAAACGCAATTAAATACAATACAATTTTATTTATCCCAGGAGGGAAATTGGTCTGCCACCAGTCATAAAACACAACAAGATACATGAAACAAAAGTGATGAGTGGACGTCCAGGATTGGTGATGTGCACAGGTTGGGATGGGGGAGGGGGGGGGGGGGGGAGTCAGTGTACCCCACGACAGAAGGGGTGGAGTTGTACAGTTTGATAGCAAATGCAAATTATGTAACATGAACGTGGACACATTACTAAAAGAGGGCATTTGATCTACAGCAAGAAATGGTCCTACCAATGGCTGGTGTGGTCAGATCATGATGAGTTCGTAGTGCTCTGTCAATTGTCTTCAGCTTTGGAGTCGGCAGCCGCCCACCTGCATCAGATCCAAACGCAGACTGCCCATTGGAGTCTGACTTTCCTGTTACCACATCCTCTGCATTTACAGGGGCTGCTTCTCTGGAAATTTAATGAGGCCAATATTGAATTTTGTAACCCATAATAGCTAGATCTTTTGATTAATGAGAAGGGAACATATATGAAAATAAAACGTTTTAACAATCAGCCCTCCCACATTGTGCAATTAAAAATCATGGAAGTAAATAATTTTTTTTAATTCCAAACTAATATAGACTGTACATTTTTTTTTTAAACTCTGCACTAGGATCACAATTTTGCAGCTAAATTTAATTTTGAAAAGCAGGAATAGTGTAATAGGTATAATTTTTAACTTCTGAGAGATTCAGTCAAATTTCCACAGTGATATGCAAGTATATAAATAGAACTCATGTATGGTGACAAACACAAGGTTCACTTGCATGAAAGTTTTAGGTTTTTTTGGATTTGAACGGGCAGGTAAATTTGATTACATAAAAGAATTAACTTAACATACTGTAAGTTTTAACCCAAAGTTTAGACTTCATTTAAATAGTACTGTGTTTCTACTTGCCCCTCTCCCACACCCTTTCACTGCCATCTGATACACATTTTCATCAACCAGTACTACCTTTCCATAACTGCTTCCACGTCTGCATTCCCCTCAACCACGTCCTTGGTTTCACAAATTTGGACTTGGTCACCTCCTGCTTCATGTGGTTTCTCTTCCTCATCATTCCATGCCAATTTTCTGCTGACAGGAAGGGTAGGTACATCTGAAATACCATTCTCTACTGTTTCACTGTATTGTGTCCTGGCCTTTGGTGATGACATAGCGTTTTGTCCTGTGGATTCACTTTTTTTTTGCATTCTGGAAATGTGCGTACTTCTGGCCCTAAAAACAGGAAGACATTTCACTACCAGGGAATATTCTCTGGGTGTTCTCAATATTATGAAATGACTTTATATCTTGCAGATACAACTTCTGCATGTCATTCAAGCCAGATATTTTCTTGAATAAAGCCATGTCTTTGTCCATAACAGCACATAACATTAATAGTTTACAACAGTTTTCAAAGTAACATTTGTAATGTAAGCTGTGCAATACACAATCAAGAACAAGAAATAAAAAATCTAGCTACTCGCAAAAACAAATTACTTTTTTTTGGTCAAATGCATAATTCAAAAACAAACTCTGAAAAGTATGCCTTTAATTTGATGTAAATATTATTATTATTTTAAATGAAGTTCCCCTGGATCATTCATTTCCTTGAGCCATACCTTGCGAGGTCCAGAGCTTTGACACTGTCACTGACTTCTTCTTCACTATCAGATGTTGAGGACACATCCCACAGCTTATTTTGTTCAGATAGAATTTGGGTGAGGTGATCCCGGGAGAAGTGAGTACCACGCGCTCTCCTCTTATATGCTTCAGCTTTCTCTCGAAGTTCCTTCACCTGTGACATCAAAATTTTGTTCTTCTTGTATTGCACCAATTACAGTGTAGTTTCAAAATGTACTCAAGTTAGGACAGGTAATTTTTACTAATATGAAGTCCCTTTCGTCACAGAAAATATGTTGGCTACTAACTTGGAGCAGGTTCTGGATTTTTTTTTGGTGTTACTCTAAGTGTGTATTAGTATAAACAAAAATAATCATTCAAAATTTAATCTAAAAACTAACCTCCGCATACCAAGGGGAAATTAGGTTGATTTCAGTTCCCTGTTTAAAAAGAAGTATGGTTTAAAATAATCTGCTAGTGTAAATACATTTTAAATTAAAAGCTGTGAAGCAACAAGAATTTGCAGGATACGGTGAGTGAAACATTGCATAGAAGTGCAATCACAACCTTTACAAATCAGGTTTAAAAGTACATTGAAATTAATTTAAATCTTCACAAAATACATGAATTAAAAATCATTGTCACAAGTGAGGTATTTAAGTGTAACGGTAAGGCAAACTGACTTTTCTAAAGGGACTAATGAATTGCCCATACAAGCATTACAGCAGTGCAAGTGACATTCATGCAGCAAGTCTATGCAAATATTTACTAACCCCTTCAGATCTACATTCTGCTTCTTCATATTTGTACTGAGCAGGAGATCGAAAATTAGTCCTATATTCAGATTTTAAGTTTCTGGAAAAGATACAGCAAAATAAATACAGTTTGCATCAATGAATGTGATAAATGAAGTTACACTGGGTATTTTAAATATAAAAGTTGTGTACCTAAGTCTTTTGTTTGAGTGAACAGTTTTTTGTGGATTCTGTTCATTCAGAAGATGTTTGCCCTGGAGCTCCACATCTTGTTTCTGGTCTTGTAAGGTTGGTCCTGTTGACTTAAGAAAAGCAGACCTCAGGTTATTGCTCTTGAGTTTCCATGTATTCAATCAGACAGGCAAGAAAGGATTCACTGATTTTCTTTTAGGAAACATAAAGTTCTGTTTCTATTATATAATATATTCATATTCTGTACTCTATTATAATCTACACACTGTATCTTCCCCTTTGCTCTACCTATTGCACTTAATTTTTGCCTTCATTGTAATTATGTGTAGTATTATCTGGCCTGATTGGACAGTATGGAAAACTTTTTTATTGTACCTTGGTCCAATAATAAATCAAAACCTCACACTGTCCTTTATTTTCATATAAAATATAATCTTTGTGGCGAGAGCATAGGAAGAAGTAAAAACGGTGTTTCGATGAGAGGGATGTTTGTTTTTAGAGAATAAACAAGGAAAATAATATTTGCCTGAATTTTTCTGATGTATCATAACTTCCAGGATTTTCATTTATCCTTGGTCAAACACAAATGTCCCAGGCTTACTCAGTGATAGCAGAAACCATAGTTTTACATTACTCTGTCACTGCGTTAGGGCCAGAGCTTGTTGAGATTCTCCAGCATTTACACTGGAGAAATGTGGCTCTTAATCACTGTGCTAGGTTCAGAGAGTGTCAGGATGGAACTTCTCAATTTTACCATTTGAGGCAATAGCACCACTAAGATCTTACTGATAAAGGCGGGAGCAATTTGGAAGAGCAAAAAAAGGACTTCCTCATCCAGATACAGAATTGGCTTCATGAAAAGAAGCAGAGGCTGGTGATGGAAGGTTGTTTTTTGGACTGGAAGCCTGTGACTAGTGATGTGCCTGAGTGATCAGTGCTGGGCCCATTGCTGTTTGTGGTTTATAGATACTCTTTGGATAAGAATGTACAAGGCATAATTAGTGAGTCTCCAAATGATTCTAAAGTAGATGGTATCATTGACAGTGAAGGTGGTTATTAAAAATTCTAGTAGGATCTTAATCAGCTGGGTAAATAGGCTGAAGAATGGTTAATTAATTTCATGTAGATGAGCGCAAGGTGTTGCATTTTGGGAAGTCAAACCAGGGTAGAACCGTCACAATGAAAGGTAGGCCGCTATGGGATACAGTAAAGCAGGTAGATAGTTCCCTGAAAGTGACATCTCAGGTAGATAGGATGGTAATGAAGACTTTTAGTACATTGACCTTCAACATAAGACCATAAAACATACGAGGAGAATTAGGTCATCATGCTCATCGAGGCTGTCCGCCATTATATCATGGCTGATATATTTGTCCCTCTCAACCCTATTCTCCTGCCTTCTTCCTGTATCCTTTGAAAACCTCACCAATTAAAAACCTATCAGTCTCTGCTTTAAAAATACCCAATGCCTTCACAGCTATCCGTGGAAAGGAATTCCACAGATTCACAGCCTTCTGGCTAAATGAATTCCTCCTCATCTCCATTCTAAAGGTATGTTCTTTTATTCTAAGGCTGTGCCTTCTGGTTCTAGAGTCTCCCACTATTGGAAACATCCTCTTCACATCCACTCTACCTGGGCCTTTCATTAATTAGTAGGTTGCAATGCGACCCCCCCCTCGTTCTTCTAAACTCCAGTGCATACAGGCTCAGAGCCATCAAGCACTCTTCATGCATTAACCCAATCATCCCCAGGATTATTCTCCTTAACCTCCTTTGGACCCTCTCCCGGGCCAGCACGTGCTTCTTCAGATAAGGGCCCTTCTTCAAAACTGCTCACAGTATTCCAAATGTGGCCCGACCAGCGCCTTATGACGCCTCAGCATTACATCCGTGCTTTTATATTCTAGTCCTCTCAAAATGAATGCTAATATTACACTTGCCTTCTTTACTACCAACTCAACTGCAAATGAACCTTTTTGAAATCCAGAGCTAGTACTTCCAAGTCCCGTAGCATCTCCGATTTCTGAATCATCTCCCCATTTCGAAAATAATCTATGTCTTTATTCCTCTCATCAAAGTGCATGATCGTAAATTCTGCAACGCTGTATTCCTCTTTCCCCGCTTCCTCACACTACCTGCCCCTCCACCTATCTTCGTAGCGTCTGCAAACCTAGCCACTGAGCCATCAATTCCATCATCTAGATCATTAACATATAACGAGAAAAGTAGCCGAGCCAATACCAACCCCTACGGAACACTGGCAGCCACTTGGAAAGATTTATTCCCAATCTTTGGCATCTGCAAGTGAGTCAGTCTTCTATCCATGATGGTACCCCGCCTCTAGTACCATGGTCTTCTACCTTGTTTAGCAGCCTCACATGTGGCACCTTTACAAAGGCTTGAAAACCCAAATAAACAACATCCACTGAAAACGCCTTTGTTTATCCTGCTTATCACTTCCTCATAGAATTCCAACAGATTTGGCAGGCAAGGTCTCCCTTTACCAAAGCTATGCTGACGTTGGCATATTTTATCATGTGCTTGCTAGCACCCCAAAACCTCATCCTTATTAATGGATTCTAAAATCTTATCAACCACTGAAGTCAGCCTAACCAACCTGTTATTCTCTTTATTTAGCCTCACTCCTTTCTTAAGGAATGGATTTACATTTGCGTTTTCCCAATCGTCTGGAACCATTCCTGACACTAGAGATTCTTGAAAGATTACTACTAATGCCCCCACGATTCTTGAAAGATTACTACTAATGCCCCCCAGCTACCTCTTTCAGAACCCTGGGGTGTAGTCCATTTGGTCCAGATGAGTTATTCACCTTCAGACCATTCAGCTTCTCAAGCACCTTCTCCTTAGTAATCACGACTGCACTCACTTCTGCCCCAGACTCTCTTGAATTTCTGGCATGTTGCCGGTGTCTTCCACTGTGAAGTCTAAGTCATAAACATATTCAGTTCTTCCACCATTCAGTCAGGATACTGAGTGCAGAAGTTGGGATCTTATGTTACAGTTGGACAAGGCATTGCTGAGGCCACATTTGGAGTCTTGTGTTGTTTTAGTCACCCTGCTAAAGGAAGGATGTCATGAAGCTGGAAAGAGTGCAGAGAAGTTTTATGAGGATGTTGCCAGGACTCGAAGCCCTGAGGTATAGGGAAAGATTGGGCAGACTAGAACTTTATTCCTTTGAGCGCATGAGGCTGGGGTGATCTTATAGAGTATAAAATCATCAGGAGAATAAATAGGGTGAATGCAGTGTTTTACACAGGGGAGGGAAATAAAAACCAGAGGACAAAGGTTTAAGGTGAGAGAGGCAATGAATCTGAGGGGTGATTTTTTTCACTCGGAGGGTGGTGAGTATATGGGAGGAGCTGCCAGAGGAGATAGTTGAGATAGGTACCATAACAACATTAAAAATACACATAGACTGGTACATAGATAGGAAATGATTAGAGGAATATAGGCCAAACATGGGCAAATGGAAGTAGCTGGATGGGCATCTTGATTGGCATGGAAGAGTTGGGCCGAGGGCCTGTTTAAGCACAGTATGACCCTATGAATAAACTTAATTATGGGGATGACAATTGGTAATTTTGAACATTCCTTCCATAACCTTGGTTACCATCCGATTCATTTTTTGCATGGACATTGGATTTTGTCTCTGGAACTGGTGTGCTACAATGCTGCAAACTATATTCTGCATTTTGTATCTTTCCCTTTACACTCCTTGTACTTACGTTTAGCCTGATTGTATTTATGTATAGTATTATCTGATTTTATTGGATTGCATCCAAAACAAAGCTTAGCACTGCACCTCAGTACACATGACAATAAAAAACCTAAACCTAATTATAGCAATTGGGGATCCATGCCAAAAAATCTGGCACACTAAATATGGAATAAAAATTAATTTAATAGATGTGAAGATTCTTTCAAGAATACTAAATTATTAGTTCCACTTTTGTTCAAATAGCACTGTGGAATGACATAGTGCATGATTTGCAAAAAGCTTAATTGCAGCTACAGCAAATAATTAAGAAAATCAACAGAAAATTATTATTAACTGAAAAACTGAGCTTATGCTTCAGTTATAAAGGGTGTTGGTGAGGACACTCACGGAGCATGGTGCACAGTATTTGGTCTATAAAAAAGGATGGTTTTGCTTTAGCAGTTTCGAGAAAGTTTACTAGACATATCCTGGGGATGAACTCGTTGTTTTAGGAAATGCTGGACAGACTAGGCCTTTATCTAGCTCAATTGAGAAGAGTAAAAGAGGCAACATCATGAGGAGAACTAACAGGATGAATATGGAGAAAATGTTTCCTCTCATTGGAGAATATATCACTATGGGGATTGTTTAAAAAATAAGGGTGTCATCCATTTAAGACAGGGATGAGAGTTGTGTCTTTGGAATTCTCTTCCTGTGGTGGATGCTGAACCCATGACTATTTTTAAGACATAGAAAGATACTGCAAAGGCATGCATGAAAGGTTAGAAATGAATGCATAGTGGATGTTACACAGAAATAGGCCACAATCTTACTGAATTGTGGAGCTGGCTCAAAGTGTCCGGGCCTGCTCCTAATCCACATCTTTGTATGTTTAACATGCTCTACCAAGGAGTGCAATTCCTGTACCCATGTATTCTTTATTTGAATCAAACTATTTCATCATGCTTTGCCGAACATTAGCAATCCAAAACAGTCCCTGTTTTTCTATACCTGAAATGTTTTAAAACATTTGCAGATGATAGAAGTACAAATAGAAGGATATTTGGACTGAAATGTTAACTGTTTCTTTCTGCACAGATGCTGCCTGGCCTGCTGAAACGTGCTTGACCAGCTGAAATATGCCTAACCAAGAACTAGAATTTATTCCGTTAATGTTTCCAGCTGGGGAAGGACATCAGAAGCACAACAACGAACACACAAAAATGCTGAGAGATTTTCAGATTTTTCTTTTTGTTGACCATTTAAAAAATCAAGCAGGCAATATACAATTACCTTCAGAGGAGAAAGGCTTCCCAGTTCACACACTAAAGCTTTCTCTTCAAAATCTTTACGCAAGCGTGGTCCTTTAGGTGGTTGCGTACCTTTAAACTGACTTGAATATTCTGTTTCACATATCTTCTTACCCTTTTGAAGTGGCCGAGATTTGGTATGAATAATCTGGAGAGGGATAATATTTCTTAATGTTACCAATAATAATTTAGACGCCACCATGTGTCAAGAATTTTTTGAATATATAAACAACATTCATATGCGGAACTATAAAACTTTTGTGGAGACATGAGATAGATTTAACATTCAAAAGCTGTTGAAATAATATCAAACATTTTTTTAAAATCTAATTAGAAAGCCAGACTGACTCTTCTTCCCTTGTTAGTGCATATCAAAGTCATCACATTATTCATTTAGATGACACAACATGTATTCTCTTAAGACATTTGTACAGTAAGTCAAGTCAAATTTATCGTCATATGAACAACTAGTTGACGTACAAGTACAATGAAAATCAGGCTTCCAGCAGCGTCGGGCACATAACCCAAAAACAGACAAAACTACTTACACATAAATTCTAGAAAACAATGAATATGAATAGACTGCAAAAAAATATTAATGCACAATTAGAAATTAAGGCCATGTTAGGAAGTGGTATGTAGTGCACCTTTGATGAGAGAGGATTATAAACAAGGAAATGGCAGAACAGTTAAATTAGTAGTTTGGTTCTGTCTTCACTAAGGAAGACACAAACAATCTCCCAGAAATACTGGGGGACCCAGGATGGAGTGGGAGGGAAGGAAGAACTGAAGGGAATCCACATTAGTCAGGAAATCGCGTTAGGTAAACTGTTGGGACTGAAGGCAGATAACTCCCCAGGGCCTGATGGTCTGCATCCCAGAGTACTCAAGGAAGTGGCCCTAGAAATTGTAGATGCATTGGTGATCTTTTCCAATGTTCTCTCGACTCTGGGTCAGTTCCTGTGGACTGGAGGGTAGCCAATGTAACTCAACTTTTTAAGAAAGAAGGGAGAGAGAAAATTAGCCTTACATCGGTAGTGGGGAAGATGCTCGAGTCGATTGTTAGAGATGTTATAGCTGCGCATTTGGAAAGCAGTGACAGGATCGGTCAAAGTCAGCATGGATTTACGAAGTGGAAATCATGCTTGACTAATCTTCTGGAATTTTTGAGGATGGAACAAGTAGAATGGATAAGGGAGAGCCAGTAGATGTGGTGTATCTGGACTTTCAAATAGCCTTTGGCAAGGTCCCACACAAGAGATTAGTGCGCAAGATTGGAGTACATAGTATTGGGGGTAGGGTATTGACATGGATAGAGAACTGGTTGGCAGACAGGAAGCAAAGAGTAGGAATACGGGTCCCTTTCAGAATGGCAGGCAGTGACTAGTGGGGTACCGCAAGGCTCGGTGCTGGGACCCCAGTTATTTACAATATATATTAACGTTTAGACGTGGGAATTAAATGTGACATCTCAAAGTCTGCGGGATGACACAAAGCTGGGTGGCAGTGTGAGCTGCGATGAGGATGCTATGAGGCTCCAGGGTGACGTGGATAGGTGGGGTGAGTGGATGGTCCCGATTGTTTCAGCTATTGAGGGAGTGCAGTATAGGTTCACCAGGTTAATTCCCGGGATGGTGGGACTGATATATGAAGAAAGAATGGGTCGACTGGGCCTGTATTCGCTGGAATTTAAAAGGATGAGAGGGGAGCTTATTGAAACATATAAAAATTCTCAAGGGATTGGACAAACTAGATGCAAGAAAAATGTTCCCGATGTTGGGGGAGTCCAGAACCAGGGATCTAATTTTAAGAATAAAGGGTAGGACAAGAGAGTTAGATTTAGCTCTTAGGGCTAAAGGAATCAAGGGACGTGGGGAAAAAGCAGGAACGGGGTACTGATTTTAGATGATCAGCCATGATCATATTGAATGGCGGTGCTGACTCGAAGGCCCCAATGGCCTACTCCTACACCAATTTTTCTATGTGCAGGTCAGTTCAAGAAACTTGATAGCTGTAGAAAAGTTGCTGCTCCTGAACCTGGTGGTGTGGGTCTCTGTACTTCGTGCCCGAAAGTAGCAGCAAGAATAGGGCATGGGCTGGATGGTGGGGATCCTTGATGACAGATACTGTCTTATTGAGCCACTGCCTTGTGTAGATGCTCTCGATGGTGGGGAGGACTGTGCCAGTGATGGATCGGGCTGAGTCCACCACTCTCTGCAGACTCTTGCATTCCTGTTGACTTATTTAAGATCTTTATAAAATCTTCTCTCACCACAAGTATTAACTATATCTGCATACTGCCCCTCCATAACTACCCTTCTCAATTTCTCTGCTTTGTCCTAGTGCAGGCTTCCGTTAATGGACTATTCACATTCTCTGATGGACACACTCCCATTCCCAAAAATCCCAAACGTGCAGACAATAATCTGCTGCCACATCCCGATTTACACCTCCAAGATCTAATCACTAAATATTCCTGAGCTCCTAACCCATTGAAACCTTCAATTTAATATTTTCATGTGAAGTCTCTCCATGGCCTTGACCCCAATTTGTAATCTGACAAGTGTCAGATTCACAAAAAAGAAACAGTTACATTCAACTTCTTAAGTTTAATTTTACTTTTTTACAATGTCAACTTGAGTCTCCTGTGCATTCTGCACTCAAATTAGTTTGTCATTGATTGTGACCCAGACTTTAACAGTTTGCACAATGCTTTCCATACGTTCTGCATCATAAGATCATCCGTAAAACCCTTGGGTTAGCATTTGTCATCCTTTCTAAAGCTAACTGGTAACCTTGGACTGATTATACTCTTGTAAGGACATTTGGCAAATAGACTGCTCAATGAAATATGAGGCAAGATAGTGAATACCTGCTCTGCAGTCAGTAACGGTGAATTATTTATTTGACTTTTCCAATCAAATTGCCGTTGATACTCAGAGCTTCTCCCTAACCTCTTCTGTGGTGTAGTCTTCAATCCTGCTTTCCTCTGGAGTGCATAGCTAACCTATAAATAAAAGCAAAACATCTTTAATATTGACAGAACGGTATATAAACATTCATGACATTTTATCGGAATTTTATCAGTGAATACGAGTTTCTCATAATTCCTCGGCACTTATGGGGAATCTGCTTACTGACATAGGCCCTGAACCAAGTGGCACAGGAGTGGCATGAACTCAATTCATTTCAAAGGGGAGGAAATACTAGGTAATTTATATTTTTGATTGAATTATTTGTTTTAATTGTTTGTAGCATTTTTAATTAATTGTTTTTAATGTTATTTTTACTGAAATAACTACTTTTTGCTGAAACAATCAGGACCATCCAAAGTTTGTCATTAACTTTGACAACCTCTCCCTATCTGTTTAAAAAAAATAGGGAGTGGGGAATGGGGAGGAATTTGCCAACAGATCTGCTGTAAAAATGATGGATACCTACAATTTTCATGAGATTCCTCTTACCAGCAAACTAACATAGTTTCTTCACACTGATGCAGTGATCCTCAAAGTACATCAGCGTATTTACTTTTTTAGTTGTCTGAGAAGACTCAACTTGCCCATAACGATTCTCTTGAACTTCTACAAATGCGCTGCTATAAGTATTCTGACTGAATGCATCTCAGCTGTATGGTAATTTCTCTTCTCTTGACTGCCTGAACCTGCAGAGTGCAGGCACGGAAATCGCTATGAAAACATGGGGGAACACAATTTCTTGGCGGCCGCGCATGTGCGCACACACACACAGGCAAGGCTTCGGCCATGGGCCCTGTGGACAGTAACATCGGAAGCTGACCTGGTTGGTGACCGACTCCGAACTTCCGCAACAGCAGCTTCGTCCGCCCCCAACCGTGGGGCTTGAATCGGCCCGTTCGCGGGGCATTTAATCGGAAGGCGGGGGCTTCAACATCAGGAGCCTCGATTGCCTCGATGCAGCAGTTTGATTTTAAGCCACGCCGGGCGCTGAAAGGCCCCGCCAATGGGCCAATTCAGTCCATAGAATGCGTCTGATAAAGTCCGGATTACAAAACATGAGGGGATTGCCCCCACCTCTTAAAACTTGGAGGGGACATGGAGCCCCCGTTCCCCCCCAAGAGAGAGTGGTCAACACAGCCCAGTCCATCACAGTCTCATCATTTCCTTCCTTGCAGTTCATCTTTACAGTGCATTGCATCAGAAAGGCTGCAAGTATCATCAAGGATGCCTGCCCAGTTTCCCTTTTCTTTCTTTTACCATCCTGGGACAAGACACAGGAGCTTGAAAGCCTGGACCTCCAGGCTTCTAAGTTCTTTCCCACGGGTATTGGAACCAATTGCCTTTCTCACACTCCCTTCCGGAAGCAGCTGCCGCATACTCTTACTCACAACTCTACATTATTTGGATATTCCATTATTTTCTTTGTGCACTACTTTATATTGCACTTCAAATCTTGCACCATTCTGCTCTTTTGCAATTGTTGTTATATTTATTGCTGTATTTATCATTGTTGTATGTTTACCATTTACTCTGTGAGGTTCAGGTGAACAAAGAATTTCATGCACCCTAATGTACATGACAATAAACTATTCTAAATCTGGATCTGTAGCTAACTGTTCACAACTTTTATCTTATTCTTGTCTCTGGGATGAACTTCAGACTACATATGGATATTATTAAGATTAATTACTTCCATCTTCATAACATAACCCAACTCCACCAGGTGAGGAGGGGCCTGTGGACCCCCAGCAGGACCAAAAACAAGACCTGTCAAAGGGAGGATGAGCTCCTAGCGAGCCAACAGCCATCCACACTTCAGCAGAAGTTGCGATCACTGTCGTACATAGCATTGTAAGGCACCGTGCCCGTTGATGTTTTCAACTATGATGATGATGATGATGATGATGATGATGATGATGATGATGATGATGATGATGATGATGACCAGGACATCAGCTCACCTGCTGTTGATATTTTTTAAATCTGCATTTTGTTTCTTTCAGAATCAACAACCCTAAATCATAGGTGGTTGATTCCCCTTGATTTATTCTAAACTGTGAGACTTTGCCACATGTTTGCAAACACACAAATCCTGTTCCCCATCAGATCTCTGCTCACTAACTTCTATAGCTCCTGATTAAGCAACCTGTGAACTAGAAATTTCACCCAGCTTTTCAAATTATTCTTTAGTTTTGCATCTTCCAATCTCTGTCACCTTCTCCACACTTAAAACCCTCACAGAAGTTAGTGCCCCTTCAATTCTAGAATTGGACTATTCCAATTTTGTTCACTCTACTCATAACAACCTTGCTTTCTGCATCCACAGCTCTAATATTTGCATTCTTGCTCAAACTACTTTATCTCTCGTTCCTCTATGTATTAAAATTCTAGACAGAGATATTCCTCTTTGACCAAACTTTTGATTGTTTGCCATAATAATCATTTTAGTATCACATTCACAGCCTCCTCTGACACTTTTCAAATCTCAAAATATGTCATGAGTATAAGCTATTTTCACAAAGCCAGGGTTCCCATATCACATAATATATTGAAGACGTGGATAAATAAAACCATTTCATCAAAATATTATAAATTATTTTAAAATATGTATATACATTCCTAAAATATTTTGAAAACATTTTGAAAGGACAAGAATATGATTACATTTTCATTTTGGCATTCAATGAATCAACTCAATAATCATTGTTTATACTTACATCAGCACCAACTGCCTTATCCACAACATTCTTCCCACAAGATGTATTGTTGTCCTTTGTTTTCTGAGCATCTGTAGCCAATTGATTGTTTGTGGCAGCTGTTGGTTCTAGCACTGAGTGCAAATGACAGTCTGCAGACCACGATCTGGGCACTTTAGGCTTCCGAGGACCATCAGGTGTTTTACATTCTTTATGGCTCGCTTGACTCTTCTCAATTACTCTTTCATTGACTTCAGAAGACTGCAATTTCACTTGTTCACATAAATTTGGTACTGGTTTATTAAACGTAGTGCTTGTTTCACTATTCCCGTCCCATTGAAAAGATTGTGAAACTTGAGGTCTGTAATATGGCACTCGTTTCTTTGAGATAAAATTTGGTTCCCTAGTGTTTCCTAAAGTACAAATAAAAAAGGTATTTAAAATCCTTTTTACTGTAACCATTTTAAATTACACTATTTTACGCTATTTCTGAAATGACTGCTTAGGCTAATGTGTGACCTGCAGATTCTGCCACAGGTGGGGCAGGTGCTGATTGACCAGTCAGACAGGCAAATAGTTTGGGAACTGGTGTGCTCTTTTAGTGTTTAAATGAACGTATGTCCCAACAAATGCATTCATGATTCTCAAAAGGCTGAATACTGCTTCTCCATCGTGTGTGCTTATCGGCCAGGGATTCCTGCGAGTCAATGTGGCATTATTCATATTCATGGAAGCTTTGAGAACATCCTTGATTTTTTCCCCCCCTGCTGCGACTAGCTTGGAATAGAGTGCCAGTTCTGGCGTTCTGGTGTCAGTCATGCATATTCCATGGTTTATCCAACAGAGTTGACTAGGCCCTCAACATTGGGGTCAGTGGCCCAAGTCAGAATACTGACATTGTTTGATTAATCCTTCTAATCCATTTGCAGGATTTCACACAAACACTATTATTGGTATGTCTCTGCCTACAGTAAGACTACGTCTCAGAATCATACACGAAGGCCCAATCACTGCTGCCTGGTATACCTTTTGTGACAGGTTTGAGGACGTAATCTTCAAATACTTTGTTCTTCACAATGTTCAAGGCCTGCAATGTTACCCTGAAGCCAAAGATGAATTTCATTATCGATGGCGGCTCCTAAGTTATGGGAAGTGATCCATGTATTCGGATTAGGTAAATTATTGTCACGTGTACCGAGGCACAGTGAAAAACATTTTTACAGTTTTGCATGCTATCTAAATAAATCAGATATACCATGCATAAATACTATCAAGTCAAAACTCAAGTAGAATTTATTCCTGGGTCTCACTGTAGACCTTTTTGTCAGAGTTGTGCAGTGTTATGTAGTGGGAGAAAGGTTACTAGAGAGTCTTTGTTTTGTATTAAGTGTAAGGTCTATTCTCTCACATGTGTCACTATATAAGTCAATGATGGCTTAGAAAGCAGCCTTCAACCTGCACCAACACCAGTGTCATCTGCATACTTGAGCTCAATTAACAAGGATGGAGTGATCTTGATTCTGGACAAGGGGTGACATTGGTTGCAGTTTCCCATGTATCCTACAAATTTGCTCTACTCCAGTGGACAGCTGATTAGAGGTAAGGTGCAGTGATCCAAGAGAAAGATTGAGAAAGTTGTTGGGACTAAGGCACAACCTTGTTTGATACCATAGATTAAGATCAAAGCTTGGACAATAAGGTTGACCTGCAAATTAAACAACTGAATCAAATTGATCCTTGGGAAAAACATCATAGTAAAATCTTACCAAGCATTTCCGAAGGGACACCTGCCCATGCTATTTTCTGTTTAGAATCAGGACTACTAGAGCGTGATCTCTTTGAATCGTTCCACCTGAAGTTACGCTTGTATTCACTTAAACCCTGAAGGAGTAAGCACAAAACATATCACTTTAACTGAAAGATCAAATGTCAGGCAAAGATGGAATTCTGTTTCTCTGGAAAAACAAAAATCTTTTTCTCAAATTCAACTAACAGAAATAACCAAACTAAATTAATTATTGGATTCAAATAAATAGATTAAAAGAGGCGAGTCTTTCAATGAAAACCCTTCAAATATTTGTGCAAGATGTAAACAACTGAATGAATTTCACAAAAGTCCCAAAAACATGGTACAAATAATTACTACATGGTGCAAATAATTACTTTTGAAATAAGAGGTAGGATTATTATATCATACTGCAGCAGCTTTCACTCAGCATTGTCTCCCAAATGAAGTAAGAAAAATAATCATTTACCGTTTTGTTGTACTGCTGAAGAAATAAATGTTGGCCAGGCACAGGAGAAGGTTGCTTCCTGGGGCTGGCCATATTCGTGAAGGGTTGGTAGCATGGAACGTGTCACAATTTGCAAACATCATAGCACCTTTACAGATTTCTCAAACATAATTCTTTGAGCTATAGTCTGTGGCACCTTCACAAATAAAATTCATTCATTTTTTAAAATATCTTAACAGATTTGTCATTGGAAGACTTGCCACTTTTAAATTTATTATTAATAGAGCACAATTGCATTCAACATAATGATTCTTATAAACTTATAAAGAGCTCTGGAAGAAGCACGCCCCCCCCTTTTTCTCCCACCAACCTTGACAGATGTTATCTTAGTCTCACCGTCATCCTGAGAGATGTCCCTGTACCTCCTACCATGCCTCCATCCAGGGACTTCAGCAGTCCTTCCAGATGAGACAGGTTCATGTGCAGTTCCTCTAACCTCATCTACTGCATCCAATGTTCATCTCACATCTTTAGCTCTAATCTCTAGCCTTTGATCCAACCAACACTATAGCCCCTCCCCCTCATTTTCATCCACCTATTATCTGCCATGATTTGTCCTGCCTCCCTTCCCTCCCAGCTTTCTACCCCCCCCTCCCACTATCAGTCTGATGAAGGGTCTTAACCCAAGACATTACCTATCCATATTCTCCAAAGATGCTGCCTCGCCCATTGAGTTACTCCAGCAATTTTGTCCTTTCATCCGGAGGGATGGTGTTTTTAATTTCCACAATGCCCACGACAGGTGTTTTCACATTCCCATCCACACCACGGGATGCCTTTCTTATTTATAAAGGAATTGTATTTCTGATATACCTTTTGATCCTACTACCCCAAGTACTGCACTCTATTGCATGCTATGATCTAGATGAATAATGGCTGCACTAAATTCCAATTTTATTTGGTAATTGTCATGTTCACTCAGCTCGCAAGAAAATACTCTTTACTCCTACTCTTACTGTCCAGTAACTAGTAAAGAGGTCAGTACACAACATGCCCCTGTTTCTACAGCTCCTGACCTAATTCTCCATTTCATGATGCAGCTTTATGAAAGCCAATTTGACAACCTAAATCTACTGCATTACCATTTGCTATTCTGTTGCCTTGTAAATTGTTTGCTGATAAATTTGCTTCTACATATGCCAATTTCCTTCCTAATCTGTGGATCAAAACCACACTGAACCCTCTATAATGCTGAACCATTCATAATCGTGATTTCAGATAGAATAATAACATTTGGTTTCATGGATGATGTTTGTATTCAAAGCTATCTGTAATAAAACTTTTTGTAAATCTGATGTATTCTTCCACCTTTCAGTCATTACCTGATTTAATTACCTAATATGGTATAATGCAAGGATGAAGTATAATTTACATGAAAAATATTTGAGTATAATCGGTTGCAACAATCCCCTTTGGGACAAAACATCAAATTAAAATTATCATCAGACCTGAAGTAACGCCAGATGGCAAGTGTAAATATAGGTCTTACGTTGCAAGAACAGTGTTGAATCCTTTCCAGGCCTCAGCGTAATCCTGAGAGGCTATATTGTAATCAGTTTCATCTATTGAAGCACAGCTTTGCAGGATTATAGGTTATTTTTAAAAGCATCAACTGAAGAGCGGCACAGTGTCTCCCACAGCTTGCGGAGCTGGTGCTCACAGCGGTAGAGACCCAGGTTCAATCCTGATCTGAAGTGCTGTCTGTGTAGAGTTTGCATTTTCTCCCTGTGACCATGTGGGTTTCCTCCAGGTGCTCCAGTTTCCTCCCACATCCCAAAGACAAGTGGGTTTGTAGGAGACAGGCTGACACCTATTACAAACTTACCTTCTCCCACAGTTATCTGGACGACACTTCATCCCACCCTGCCTCTTGCAAAGATGCCATTGCCAACTCTCAATTCCTCTGTCTCCACTATCTGCTCCCAAGATGAGGTATTCCATACTAGGACTTCTGAGATGTCCTCATTCTTCTGGGAATGTGGGTTCCTCCCTTCTTTCATAGATGGAGCCCTCACATGAGTCTCCTCTGTGTCCCATGGTTCTGCTCTTGCTCTCCTTCCCCACAGAAGCAATGAGTTTTCCTGTTCCTCACCTTTTCACCTCACCAGCCTCCGCATCTAACACATTAACCTCCGACATTTCCGTCATCTCCTACGGGATCCCACCACTAATCACATCATCCCATCTCCACCCTTACTGCCTTCCGCAGAGACCACTCTCTCCGCAACTCCTTGGTTCACTCAGTCCTTCCCACTCAATCTACCGCTTCCCCAGGTACTTTCCCCAACAACCGCAGGTGATGAAACACCTGTCCTTATACCTCTTTCCCAACTCCCTTCAAGGACCCCAACAGTCCTTTCAGATGAGGCAGAGGTTCACATGTTCCTCCTCTAAAAAATGTTTTTATTTCCTCCAGAGATGCTGCCTGACCCACTGAGTTTGTTTGGTATAAACCAGCATCTGCGGTTCTTTGTTTGTACACTTTAGGTTAACTGGCTTCTGTAAATTGCCCCTAGTGTTTAAGGGGTGGACGGGATAGTGGAAAACTGTTTTTTATTTTCACGTCAAGAACATAATTTGTTCTTGGCATTAACAAGGGAGTCGTGGCAAAGGTTTGCACACCTAATCATAGCAGGCTCTGGAATTCAAACCCAGGTATTTTGAACGTACGTCAACATATGCGGGCTTACTGACACTGGATGTGCAAAGCTCTGGCACGGAGAGCTCCTGTGTTTATGCCAAGAACAAGTTCCGTTCCTCATGCCGTGTATTTCTCCAGAGCAAAATCGCGCTGGAGTGTCGGCACCCACAAGTTTGGCAGGGTGAGGAAAACCGGGCTCCGCTTGGATCACTCCTCGTCCCTGCAGAGACCCTCACCCGGAGCGGGGACGGGGGGATCGGGGTCCGGGGTCCTTGCGGCCGCCAGGAGGGTAACGATCACCAATAAACAAATGTAAGAGCGGCGATCTTACCTTGAATTGGACGGGCATTGTGGAGGCAGGCAGCGGCCGGCAGGCTCGCCGCGGGTGCGGGATCACCTCAGTGCCAGCGCCGTCGCCGCTATTTCTGTTTCCCCGCGGTTTCCTTGGCGAAAGTTTGGGTCGCGTCCCTCGGCGCGCGCATGCGTAGAGGGAGAAGCGCGCGGCGACCTCTCCGCCAATGGTTGACGGGCCGGGAGACCCCGCGGCGGCGGCCGCCATGGAGCTGACGTCTGGGCCTCAGTGGGTCGCTGGAGGCGGCCCTGACCACAGGGCTGGGCCGCGCGCTCCTCGCCCGCCGCACGCCGCAGAAATAACGGCCACCACAGCTGTTCATTGTCAATGTGTGGGAAGGAATTCAACTGCAGATGCCGGTTTAAACCGAAGATGGGCACAAAATGCTGGAGTAACTCAGCGGGAAAGGCAGCATCTTTAGAGCAAAGATTATAGAGGGAAGGAATGGGTGAAGTTTCCGGTCGAGAACCTTCCCCAACTTTTTGAGTCTATGCTCATAGTCAATCAATGTACTGCTGTGAATAACCACCCCCGCAACTTTTCGGCGAGGTCAGTATATCATTAGATGCGCAATTAGAACAATTTTAGAGGATTAAAGTGAAAGGAAAGGTACATCCCATTTGGCAGAACAACCAACATAAGTGAAAGTTACATAACCCGTGAAGGAGAAAGCTGCTCTTCACAGATTAAAATCATGCATTAAAATCAGAACTAAACCCTGCAATTATGGATACACAAGAGACTCCAGACGCTGGAGAGTAGAGTAAAAAGCAAAATACTGTTGAATGAACTTACTTGGTCATTCAATATTTGTGGAGTGGAAATAACTATCAGCATTACTTATTACTAGAGCCAGGATGTTTAGGCGCTAAAAATCTCAGAAACAGGCAGGCAAAAAGGCATAATAAAATTACAAAAACTGCACGAAAAAGGCATTTATTGACAAAAAAGGCATGTATTTTCACCACCAAAATATGGCTAAAAATGATAATTATAAAGGTATACTACATTATTGCCTAGTTGCACATAACTACTAGCATTTTTTTCAAATTATCTGGTGTAAAACTGCCGTCTGTCAGACAGAATATGCTTCAGTTGTGAAAAACCTCTTTCTACCCCAGCTAAGGTCACTGGTGCATTCCTGAAACTAGCTTCCAACTGTACATTCATGTTGATATCTTGTGCATTACAACTACCTTTGAGAACTTTAGCTATGTTTTGCATTTCTTCAAGATCTTTGTTAGCTAAAATCCCCCTCTCATATTTTCCTTCTATGTCTTTACCTACATCGCCAGGAACATTAAGTACAAAGTACAGCAAGTGAAGATGGCAATAGTTGCGCATTTTGACCTCCAATACTTCCAATGTCAAGAAATACTCCTTTGATGATTGACCTGCCTCTAGTGTACCAATGACCACATTGGCAACATATCTCCCCACAGCATTGGTTGTCTCGTCTATTGAGATACATATTTTGTTGCATGCAACTTCATCTCTAATTTTCTGCACAACAATGTTGAAGGTGCTGTCAACATAATTTTTCTGCAATGATGACTCGCTCGGTATAGGTTCCTTTGTGTATTTCCCTAAAAAACCTCTGAGAGATTTGTTTTCCAATTTCCACAGTGGAATTTCAGCATCAATGAATGCTTTGCACAGTTCACTCGAAAACTCAGATTTGCGACTGGAGCCAGCAGTAAATATTGTGAGGAGACAAGCTTGCGTATTTCCTACCTTCAGTTTCTCTGCCGTCGACTTATGTTTTGCTGTCTGTACATGCTGGGAGACAAATATTTTTTCTCATGATTCACTGCTTTCTCACATGCTTTGCAAAACTGCACACAGTTGTCTGAATGAAAAGGCATTTATGAAAAGGCACTTATGGCAAAATCCTGGCTCTACTTATTACCCTTCATCTAAACTATGACAGTCAACTTCGACTGTCCATTTTTCTCCATATATGACAATGTTCGGCCTAGTTCCTCCAGCGTCTGATGTGTTGGTGGGATTTGATATGTGAAA
Source organism: Okamejei kenojei (assembly GCA_035221665.1). Lineage (NCBI taxonomy): Eukaryota > Metazoa > Chordata > Chondrichthyes > Rajiformes > Rajidae > Okamejei > Okamejei kenojei. Next base: position 8,153,430 of record CM069149.1, on the reverse strand, counting down.
TGTTTTCATGCAAGGTACGTATGTTGACCGAGTAAAGTTTCACATCTGTGGCATGACAATTGGTTGTTTAGCTACTTTGTAAATATTTATAACGTTTGAGTACTGACTGCATTGTGCATTGTCCATGCAATAAAATGAATAAATGCACAGGATTAGACTATCTATTTTAAATATTCACAGTATAAACATTGGTTGGAATACAATAGTATTGGAATACAACGTATTCAATATTTTGTTCATCAGGAGTATAAATCTGTATAAACTTTGACAAATTATGTCATTATATAATAATATAGGAATAATGATAATTCAAACACATGGTACACATTCAATCGTGTACCAAAACAGAAGGAGCAATTAATACCTTAGTATTAGATTATAACCATGAATATTTTAACATTGTACAAACTGGGCTATTATTAATTTATTATAAATTATAAGTTTGCTCCTAGCTGATATTTATATGTGTAATTGCAAATATAATTCAAGAACATTATTGCTATGAATTTTATGCTTCAATGTTTAGTAGTTAGAAAATGGGTATGAATAAAATGTTAATATTTACTTATTGTAGATCAATTCTTCAAAGCCTTTGGCATTGGTTGTGTTTTTCAGTGAGACTGTTTCAATCTGGTTGAAGTGCCATGCAATTGTTAGCTTTTCTGGAACACTTCATGAATCCACTATAGTTTGAACCCCATTGGACCTTCTTCTTATGCACCCTCAGGTTCAAGGTGAATGCTTTTACTCTGATTCTGTGGGTTCTGAGGTGACTGATTAAAGCCACATGTAGGATCCAACATCTCTGCCACTATTAGAGAGCAAGGTGTTTCATGGGGTGGGTGGTTTATGGAAGAGGTGTCCTCCCTATGTCACATCATCCAAAAAGGTCTCCTCAAAAGGTTCAAAGTTCTCAGTGCTATTCGAGATGCACCTTCTTTATTTTGAGCAATCATTGGCCAAGAATTTCCTCAAATAACTTTTTTAAGACAGCTTTGAGAGTATCCTTGAATTATTTCCTTGCCTTCCTGGTAATCTCTGTTTGTGATTGATCTTGGAATAGATTATCTGTTACAGGTGTCCCGTCTCAGGTTTGTACATAATGTGGTGTGACCATTGGAGCCAGTAGGATGTAATTAGGTTTGGCCTGGTAAGAATGCAGGCATTGCTTCTCATATCCTACCAGTGAATCTGGTGGATTCTATGGAGATAACATTGGTGCTATGTTCCAGTGCATTACAATGTATGCTGTAGTTAGTCTTTGTCCTTGAAATGTACAGGCAAGTGGGGATCATTGGTGTTCAGTAGATCATGAGCTCTCTGCTGATTCAAGATTTTTTCTCTGGTACACTGGGCATGGTGATTAATTTTGCTCGCGATGCCTTACTCATAGAAACATAGAAAATAGGTGCAGGAGTAGGCCATTCGGCCCTTCGAGCCTGCACCGCCATTCAATATGATCAATGATTGATCATCCAACTCGGTATCCTGTACCTGCCTTCTCTCCATACCCCCTGATCCCTTTAGCCACAAGCTCCACATCTAACTCCCTCTTAAATATAGCCAATGAACTGGCCTCAACTACCTTCTGTGGCAGAGAATTCCACAGATTCACCACTCTCTGTGTGAAAAATGATTTTCTCATCTCGGTCCTAAAAGACTTCCCCTTTATCCTTAAACTGTGACCCCTTGTTCTGGAGTTCCCCAACATCGGGAACAATCTTCCTGCATCTAGCCTGTCCAACCCCTTAAGAATTTTGTAAGTCTCTATAAGATCCCCCTCAATCTTCTAAATTCCAGCGAGTACAAGCCAAGTCTATCCAGTCTTTCTTCATATGGAAGCCCTGCCATCCCAGGAATCAGTCTGGTGAACCTTCTCTGTACTCCCTCTATGGCAAAAATGTCTTTCCTCAGATTAAGAGACCAAAACTGTACGCAATACTCCAGGTGTGGCCTCACCAAGACCCTGTACAACTGCAGTAGAGAACCTCCCTGCTCTTGTACTCAAATCCTTTTGCTATGAATGACAACATACCATTCGCTTTCTTCACAGCCTGCTGCACCTGCATGCCTACTTTCAATACTGGTGTACCATGACACCCAGGTCTCATTGCATCTCCCCTGTTCCTAATCGGCCACCATTCAGATAATAGTCTACCCTCCTGTTTTTGCCACCAAAGTGGATAACCTCACATTTATCCACATTATTCTGCATGTGCCATGCATTTGCCCACTCACCCAACCTATCCAAATCACCTTGCAGCCTCCTAGCATCCTCCTCACAGATAACACTGCCTCCCAGATTCGTGTCATCTGCAAACTTGGAGATGTTGCATTCAATTCCCTCATCCAGATCATTAATATATATTGTAAATAGCTGGGGTCCCAGCACTGAGCCTTGCGGTACCCCACTAGTCACTGCCTGCCATTCTAAAAATGACCCGTTTACTCCTACTCTTTGCTTCCTATCTGCCAGCCAGTTCTCTATCCACATCAATACTGAACCCCCAATACCATGTGCTTTAAGTTTGTATACTATCTTCATGTGGGACCTTGTCGAAAGCCTTCTGAAAGTCCAGATATAACACATCCAGAGGTTCTCCCCTTATCCACTCTACTAGTTACATCCTCAAAAATTCTATAAGATTCGTCAGACATGATTTACCTTTCATAAATCCATGCTGACTTTGTCCAATGATTTCACCACTTTCCAAATGTGCTGCTATCCGATCTTTAATAACTGACTCTAGCATTTTCCCCACTACCGATGTTAGACTTACTGGTCTGTAATTCCCCGTTTTCTCTCTCCCTCCCTTTTTAAAAAGTGGGGTTGCATTAGCTACCCTCCAATCCTCAGGAACTACTCCAGAATTTAAAGAGTTTTGAAAAATTATCACTAATGCATCCACTATTTCTGGGGCTACTTCCTTAAGTGCTCTGGGATGCAGCCTATCTGGACCTGGGGATTTATCGGCCTTTAATCCATTCAATTTACCTAACACCACTTCCCGGCTAACCTGGATTTCACTCAGTTCCTCCATCTCATTTGACCCCCAGTCTCCTGCTATGTCCAGCAGATTATTTATGTCTTCCTTAGTGAAGACAGAACCAAAGTAGTTATTCAATTGGTCTGCCCTGTCCTTGTTCCCCATGATCAATTCACCTGTTTCTGACTGCAAGGGACCTACATTTGTATTAACTAACCTTTTTCTCTTCACCTATCTATACAAACGTTTGCAGTCAGTTTTTATGTTCCCTACCAGTTTTCTTTCATAATCTATTTTCCCTTTCCTAATTAAGCACTTGTCCTCCTCTGCTGGACTCTGAATTTCTCCCAGTCCACTGATAGGCTGCTTTTTCTGGCTAATTTGTATGCTTCATCTTTAGTTTTGATACTATCCCTGATTTCCCTTGTTATCCACGGATACACTACCTTTCCTGATTTATTCTTTGGCCAAACTGGGATGAACAATTGTTGTAGTTCATCCATGCAGTCTTTAAATGCCTTCCATTGCATATCCACCGTCAACCCTTTAAGAATCACTTGCCAGTCTATCTTGGCCAATTCACGTCTCATTCCCTCAAAGTTACCTTTCTTTAAGTTCAGAACCCTTGTTTCTGAAATAACAATGTCACTCCCCATCCTAATGAAGAACTCAACCATATTATGGTCACTGTTGCCCAAGAGGCCACACACAACAAGAGTGCTAACTAACCCTTCCTCATTACTCAATACCCAGTCTAGAATAGTCTGCTCTCTCGTTGGTTCCTGTACATGTTGGTTTAGAAAACTATTCTGCATACATTCCAAGAAATCCTCTTCCTCAGCACCCCTGCCAATTTCATTCACCCAATCTATATGTAGATTGAAGTCACCCATTATAACTTTTACCTTTGTTGTATGCATTTCTAATTTCATGTTTGATGCCATCCCCAACTCCACTACTACTGTTAGGTGGCCTGTACACAACTCCCACTAGCGTTTTCTGCCACTTAGTGTTTCGCAGCTCTACCCATATCGATTCCACATCCTCCAAGATAATGTTCTTCCTTTCTATTGCGTTAATCTCCTCTCTTACCAGCAACACTACTCCACCTCCTTTTCCTTTCTGTCTATCCCTCCTGAATATTGAATATCCCTGGATGTTCAGCTCCCAGCCTTGGTCACCCTGGAGCCATGTCTCCGTGATCCCAACTATATCATATTCATCAATAACTATCTGCACATTCAACTCATCCACTTTGTTACGAATGCTCCTTGCATTGAGACACAAAGCCTTCAGGCTTGTTTTTACCACACTCTTACCCCTTATACAATTATGTTGAAAAGTGGCCCTTTTTGATTTTTGCCCTGGGTTTTTCTGCCTGCCACTCTTATTTTTCACCTTGCTACCTATTGTTTCTACCCTCATTTTACATCCCCCTGTCTCTCTGCTCATGCTCCCATCCCCCTGCCACATTAGTTTAAATCCTCCCTGACAGCACTAGCAAACACTCCCCCAAGGACATTGGTTCCCTTCCAGCCCAGGTGCAGACTGTCCTGTTTGTACTGGTCCCACCTCCCCCAGAACTGGTTCCAATGCCCGAGAAATTTTAATCCCTCCCCCTTGCACCATTTTTTAGAGCCACGTATTCATCTGCAATATCCTCCTATTTCTACTCTGACTAGCACGTGGCACTGGTAGTAGTCCAGAGATTATTACCTTTGAGGTCCTACTTTTATCTCCTAGCTCCCTAAATTCGTCTTGCTGGACCTCATCCCGTTTTTTACCTATATCGTTGGTGCCAATGTGCGCCACGACAACTGGCTGTTCAATCTCCCCCTCCAGAATATTCTGCAGCCGTTCAGTGACATCCTTGACCGTTGCACCAGGGAGGCAACATACCATCCTGGAGTCTCGTTTGCGGCCGCAGAAACGCCTATCTATTCCCCTTACAATTGAATCCCCTATTACTATAGCCCTTCCACTTTTCTTTTTTTTTCTCCCCTCCTGTGCCGCAGAGTCACCCATGGTGCCATGAACTTGGCTGCTGCTGCCTTCCCCTGATGAGCCATCTCCCCCAACAGTATCCAAAATGGTATACAGTGACTTCCAAAAGTATTCATACCCCTTGAACTTTTCAACATTTTGTCATGTTACAACCACAAACGTAAATGTATTTTACTGGGATTTTATGTGATAGACCATCACAAAGTATCACATAATTGTGAAGTGGAAGGAAAATGATACATTGTTTTCAATTTTTTTATAAATAAAAAACTGAAAAGTGTGGCGTGCAAAGGTATTCAGCCCCCATTACTCTGATACCCCTAAATAAAATCCAGTGCAACTAATTGCCTTCAGAAGTCACCTAATTAGTAAATAGAGTCCACTTGTGTGTAATCTAATCTCAGTATAAATACAGCTGTTCTGTGAAGGCCTCAGTGGTCTGTTAGAGAACATTAGTGAACAAACAATGTTCCTTGGGCATAATGAAGCCCAAGGAACACACCAGACAGGCCAGGGATAAAGTTGTGGAGAAGTTTAAAGCAGGGTTAGGTTATAAAAAAATATCCAAGCTTTGAACATCTCACGGAGCACTGTTCAATCCATCATCCGAAAATGGAAAGAGTATGGCACAACTGCAAACCTACCAAGACATGGCCGTCCACCTAAACTGACGGGCCGGGCAAGGAGAGCATTGATCAGAGAAGCAGACAAGAGGCCCATGGTAACTCTGGAGGAGCTGCAGAGATCCACAGCTCAGGTGGGAGAATCTGTCCACAGGACAACTAATTAGTCGTGCACTCCACAAATCGGGCCTTTATGGAAGAGTGGCAAGAAGAAAGCCATTGTTGAAACAAAGTCATAAGAAGTCCCGTTTGCAGTTTGCCACAAGCCATGTGGGGGACACAGCAAACATGTGGAGGAAGGTGCTCTGGTCTGATGAGACCAAAATTGAAGTTTTTGGCCTAAATGCAAAACGCTATGTGTGGCAGAAAACTAACACTGCACATCACCCTGAACACACCATCCCCACTGTGAAACATGGTGGTGGCAGCATCATGTTGTGGGGATGTTTTTCTTCAGCAGGGACAGGGAAGCTGGTCAGAGTTGATGGGAAGATGGATGGAGCCAAATACAGGGCAATCTTGGAAGAAGACCTGTTAGAGTCTGCAAAAGACTTGAGACTGGGGCGGAGCTTCACCTTCCAGCAGGACAACGACCCTAAACATACAGCCAGAGCTACAATGGAATGGTTTATATCAAAGCATATTCATGTGTTAGAATGGCCCAGTCAAAGTCCAGACCTAAATCCAATTATGAATCTCTGGCAAGACTTGAAAATTGCTGTTCACAGACGCTCTCCATCCAATCTGACTGAGCTTGAGCTATTTTGCAAAGAAGAATGGGCAAAAATTTCAGTCACTGGATGTGCAAAGCTGGTAGAGACATACCCCAAAAGACTTGCAGGTATAATTGCAGCGAAAGGTGGCAAAAACAGGAAGGTAGACTATTATTTGAATGGTGACCGATTAGGAAAAGGGGAGATGCAGCGAGACCTGGGTGTCATGGTTCACCAGTCATTGAAAGTAGGCATGCAGGTGCAGCAGGCTGTGAAGAAAGCGAATGGTATGTTGGCATTCATAGCAAAAGGATTTGAGTACAAGAGCAGGGAGGTTCTACTGCAGTTGTACAGGGTCTTGATGAGGCCACACCTGGAGTATTGCGTACAGTTTTGGTCTCCTAATCTGAGGAAAGACATTCTTGCCATAGAGGGAGTACAGAGAAGGTTCACCAGACTGATTCCTGGGATGGCACGACTTCCATATGAAGAAAGACTGGATAGACTCGGCTTGTACTCACTGGAATTTAGAAGATTGAGGGGTGATCTCATAGAGACTTACAAAATTCTTAGGGGTTGGACAGGCTAGATGCAGGAAGATTGTTCCCGATGTTGGGGAAGTCCAAGACAAGGGGTCACAGTTTAAGGATAAGGGGGAGTCTTTTAGGACCGAGATGAGAAAATCGTTTTTTCAAACAGAGAGTGGTGAATCTGTGGAATTCTCTGCCACAGAAGGTAGTTGAGGCCAGTTCGTTGGCCATATTTAAGAGGGAGTTGGATGTGGTCCTTGTGGCTGAAGGGATCAGGGGGTATGGAGAGAAGGCAGGTACAGGATATTGAGTTGGATGATCAGCCATGATCATATTGAAGGGCGGTGCAGGCTCGAAGGGCCGAATGGCCTGCTCCTGCACCTAATTTCTATGTTTCTATGTTTCTACAAAGTATTGACTCAGGGGGGGCTGAATACTTTTGCATGCCACACTTTTCAGTTTTTTATTTGTAATAAAATTTGGAAACCATGTATCATTTTCCTTCCACTTCACAATTATGCACCACTTTGTGTTGGTCTATCACATAAAATCCCAATGAAATACATTTACGTTTGTGGTTCTAACGTGACAAAATGTGTGAATACTTTTGCAAGCCACAGTATCTGTTTAGGAGGGAGATGACCGCAGGGGACTCCTGCACCACCTGCCTACTGCTACGCTGGCTAATGGCCACCCGTTCCCTTTCTGTCTGCTTAAATTTTACCTGCGGGACTCCCGTTGGCGCCATGTTTTTGTAACAGTCGCCACACATAGCTCCATTCCCGAAAATTTGCGATTTTCCGCATTAAAACTGGGTCTACAGATCGGGACCGATTTAAAAATCTTACCGGAGCCTCTGGACGTCGCGCTGATGACGTCATCAGTAAGCGCTATGGATTAAACGGTGGATTTAACCCTTTAAATGCAAAATCCGGTTTCTGCTCAGAGTCCTTAGAGAAATATCTCAAAACTTTACTGGAGCAGCAAGAAGGAGCCTGAAGAGCCTGAAGAATCGACTTTTGAAGTGGCTCTTGAAGGAAAATTGCCTTCCAAAATGTCTACAAGAGCTAAGGCAGATAAGGAGAAAGAAATGGAGGACTTAAAGCAGTCGGTAAGAGAACTGAAAGATGAAAAGGCGGATGGAATGCAGATGGAAAAAATGATGAGAGATATGATGGAACAGCATATGGTAAATACGAACGCGGGCAATTTGAAAATTATGGAGTCTGTGCAGGATTAGATCGGTATCGTAAATAAAAGAATTGAAGATGTACGAGATGAACTATTGGAGAAAATGGATAAGGGGGAAGAAGACACTACTAAGAAGTTTGTTGCAGTGCATGAGACTGTCTCCTCATATGTGAAAACAATGAAAGAGATGGAGAAAGAGATGGGACGAATGGCCGAGGATATGAAGAAAATGAAGATACATCACGACCTTACTGCATAACAGCTGGCAAAAGTTTTGGTTCAGTGCTTGGATTTGGAAGCTCGTTCGAGACACTTTAATCTAAGATTAGTAGGAGTACCCGAGGGAGCCGAGGGAGATAACCCTCGGGAGTTCGCTGCGGATCTAATTAAAGAAGCTCTCAATCTTCCTAACCTTCCGAAAATTGAAGCGGCACATCGAGTCCCGAGATTCAAACAAAAATCCCAAACAGGCTCAGAATACACACGTCAGATTATTGTGAAATTCCGGGACATTTCTGGCGTGGAAGAGGTTATGAGTAATATTAAATATGGAGTGCCACTGAAATACGAGCTGACATCCATCAAAATATTTAGGGATTATCCCTATGAAATTTTGCAGAAACGAAATCAGTTCTCTAAGGTAAAGCAAGCTCTCCAAGGCGTGCATGGAATCTGATATGGATTCTACTACCCCGCGAAAATGCGCATTTCTTACAAGGACCAGCAAAAATCGTTTACAAATCCGGAGAGCGCATATAAATATGCCTTAACCATCGTGGAAAAGAATGAGTAACTTAAAGCTGAACTGTATGGATATTCTTTCTCTTTATTATTTCACCATGAAATGTGTTTACCAGAAGATGGAACTCTCCTTGTGTTTTGACTCGACGGCTTAACGAGGAATGCTAATTCAAGGACATACTGGGTTCCAAGTGAAGCGGAAAAAGATAAACACTGAATGCAGAGCTTTACAACAGAATGTGAACAGAGCAATTATCGTGGTTTAAGATTTTAAATGAATAACCTAATGTTATAGAATTAACACCTTTAACACTTAAAACATAGAATACTACCATAGAAATTGTAATGAATATTAACCAGATTGGTAGTAAGGGGTTGATTTACAAAATAACATGTATAACTTAATATCTTAATAACTTTTAAGCAGATTTATAACCGGGGTGTGAGGGGGAAAGACGGGCTCCTGGCTCAGAACCAGAAGCCTGCCCTAGGTAACCCCTTCAACCAATAGCTGATTATTATCGAGGTAAAAACTGATGCATAATACTTTGTAGATAAAACAGTTAGATATATCTGGGAATACATATGAAATGGATATATATACTGCAATTGGGTACTATACAGTTGATTTTGAACCGGCACCACTCTAGTATGGATATGTTATGACTAATTGAGGGAGCGGAGCTATTTGTTTGTTAACATCGACAATGGAAGTCAATATAATGTTTTCTCCCACCAACAGGTGGGCCACTTATTACAGTGCCGACAAGCTCGGTCACTGTATTTTCACTTTTACCATTTTTATTTTATTATCACAATTAATCACATGTGTGTGTTTTTTATTCAAGGAGAATCGCAAAAGGAATCCACAAATTGAACTTGGTAGGTTGAATGTTCCCCCATAACTTAAAGACCTGAGGTACGGATGCACCGCAAGATACACAGGTAATAAACCTAGCCAAAATGCAAGACATTAAACAAAATAAACTGGGAGGAATCTCATTTTGCAGTTGGAATATTAGGGGGGCTAACGAACGCATTAAAAGGGGTAACATTTTAGCTCAGCTGAAAGCATACAACACAGATGTTATCTTTCTCCAAGAAACGCATTTTAAATTTCAAGATCAAGCTAGATTGAGGGCGAACTGGATAGGCCAAACATTTCATTCGTCATACACGTCAAAATCCAGAGGCACGTCTATCATTATTTGCAAAGGTATACCATTTAAACAGAAAAATACCTTAACAGATAAGGATGGGAGATATTTGATAGTTACCGGTGAGATCCATGCCATCCCAATTACATTAGTAAAGCGTCTAACTTTGATAATCCGCATTTTTAAAATAAAATTCTGAATATAATCGCAGAATAAATAATTACCAAGAATGGTTATAACTGGAGACCCTCTGTGGCAGAGAGTTCCAGAGACTCACCACTCTCTGTGTGAAAAAAGTGGTGATATATAATAAGCCAACGGCCAGGATATTAACTAATAATATCTTTTCCATGAAATTTCAACTGTCAAAGGGTAATAGACAAGGCTGTTCATTATCACCATTGTTATTTACCCTTATAATTGAACCACTAGCGGAAAGAATTAGAACTCATCCGAATATCCACGGATATAATACAAAATATTCAAACAATAAAATATCATTATACGCTGATGATGTACTTTTGTCACTATACCCAATATTCTAAATTTAATCGAGGACTTCGGTTCATTTTCAGGTTATAGAATAAACTGGAATAAAAGTGAAATCATGTGAGATTCTACACATGTCGTACAATTTCCTTTTAAAATAGCTGGGGGAAAATTTAAATACCTGGGTATTGAAATCACTAGAAGATATCAAGACATGCTTAATGCAAACTATAACCTGTACTTAAGAAACTACATAATTTAATTAAATTCTGGAAAACACTTCCGATGTCTTTAATAGGTCGAATAAATGCCATTAAAATGATTTTTTTTACCACAAATTCTATACCTGTTCAGTATACTTACCCAAAAAGTTTTTTTTTAAATTGGACTTAGATATTACAAATTTTATTTTGGGATTATAAATCCCACAGAATACAGACCACACCTGAATAAACCCAAAGTATTAGGAGGATTAGAACTCCCTAATTTCATGTATTATTATTGGTCGGTAAATATTAGAAAAATGTAATCTATTCCGAGGCTGCATACAAGGTGTCCTCTATCCCCATTACTGTTTGCACTTGCAATAGAACTTTAGCTCAATGGGTGAGATTACATCCTGAAATATATGGATATGACACCAGAGATACTGAAAATAAAATTTCTTTATATGCGGATGATGTATTACTTTATATTACAAAGCCGGAAATTAGTATCCCAAATTTACTAAAATTAATATCTGAATTTGGATTATTTTCAGGATATAGTATTAATTGGAATAAAAGTGAACTTATGCCAATAATGGCAAATAACTTACATATACTACAACAATTTCCTTTTAAGATAGCAAACGAAAAAAATCAAATATCTTGGAATTCATGTAACAAAAAGATTTGACTCTTTATTTAAATCCAATTTTCCACTTTTATTGAATAAATTAAATAAGAACATTTTATATTGGAAAACATTACCTATCTCAATGCTAGGTAGAATTAATGCAATAAAAAATGATTTTTCTCCTGCAATTACTATATCTTTTCCAATTGATTCCGATATATCTTCCTAAAATGTTTCTTTTAAGAAGGTTGATTCTATAGTCACCAACTTTATCTGGGATTATAAGAGCCATAGAATAAATAAAAAACATTTATGTAAACCAAAAATAAATGGAGGTTTAGCACTACCAAACTTTATGTTTTATTACTGGGCAGTTAATATTAAAAATATGAATTTTTGGTTTGTAGAGACAGATAAACAACCAACCTGGTTAAAAATGGAAAAAGAAGATTGTTCGCCTTTTGATATTAATTCGATTTTATTCGCCAATATTAAAATAGGTAAGAAAACCTATAGTGAAAACCTTATAATAGAAAGTGGAATACATATCTGGAAACAAATAAAGAAAACACTAAAATTGATAGGTATACCACTAGCCCTTACCATCGTAAATAATGTTACATTTAAACCCTCAATGCTGGACAAAGGTTTTTTACAATGGAAAAACTATGGAATTAATAAGATGGGAGATCTCTACAGAGAAAATTATTTCTTTTCATTTCAAGAATTACAACAAATCTATGATTACATTCAAAAGATTACTTTAGAAATCTACAAATTTCTGACTATGTAAAAGCAAATACACAGGAAATTAGAAATAGAAAGACAGAAATTTTAGATGAATGTCTAAATAAACACCCGAACACAGAAAAATTGATATCATATATTTATAATATTTTACTGGAAAACGATGCCCCATGACAGAAATATACAGGCAATCATGGGAAAACGAATTAGGTCAAATCATTAGACCTGAAATATGGGATGAAAGTCTACAACATATACACCACTGCTCGTTAAATGCTAGACACTCTCTTATACAATTTAAAATATTACATGGACTACATTATTCAAAATCCAAACTACATAGTATTTTTTCAAATGTATCTGCCATATGTGATAAATGTCAACACTTAGAAGCTAACTTAACGCACTCATTTACAAATTGTGTAAAAATTACTAAATTTTGGACAGAGATATTTAAGATAATTTCGAATGTTGTTAATATGAATCTGACCCCTGACTCAAAGTTAATAATACTGGGAATATTAGAAACAGATCAATTAATAACAACGAATCAAAGAATTTTTATTGATTATAGTTTAATAATTGGGAAAAAAATTATTATTGAAATTCTGGAAAGGTCCTACATCCCCCACAATCAAAATGTGGATTACAGGAATGTCGGAGACACTTCATCTGGAAAGATTAAGGCTTGTCCTATTGGACAAGTTGGATCTTTTCAGAGGAATATGGTCTCCATTTATTGAATATCTAAAGGGTCAAAATGGCTCGGTACGAGAGCCTGACTGAAGCCTGAATAATGGAATAGATGAAGAATCACGTATAACAAATCATGGATAAATCTCCAATGATGGATAACTTTTTTAATACTCCATTCATTCCTACTCTTACTTTATTTTTCTATATCTTTTCTTACCTATAAAAAAAAGTATAGAAATATATAAGACATAATTGTTAATATTAATAAAATTACGAATGTATGTGAGTAGTATACTCTATTAATATGTACTTATGCCTAATAAAAATATTTAACAAAAGAATACAGACCACACCTGAATAAACCCAAAGTATTAGGAGGATTAGAACTCCCTAATTTCATGTATTATTATTGGGCGGTAAATATTAGAAATATGATTCAATTGTTCGATAACTCTCCTCAACAACTGGGGGATTGTTATGGAGAAAGAGGATTGCTCCCCTTTTAATGTTGATGCGATCCTTCTCTCACCAATGACGGTGAATAATACAAACTACAACAAAAACCCAATTATACATAGTACAATCAGAATTTGGAAACAAATAAAATACAACCTAAAATTAAGAAAGATATCTCTCCTATCTATTGCTAAAAACCCTCTGTTTAACCCTCAATTATAGATAAAGCATTTATACAATGGGAAAGTGCAGGAATTAAAGGGAGATTTATATGAAACGGGAAAACTACTATCATTTAAACAATTACAACTAAAATACAATCTGGGTAACAATCAGTATTTTAAATATTTCCAAATATATGATTATCTGAAAAAACATGCATTTTGAATTTTACAAAATGCCATCAGACTTACTAGATGAAGCAATGAATAAAGGCGGAATCAGCAAATTTAATTTCATATATATATAATATTATACTAAATGCAGTAATACCAACAACGGAAGGTATCAGAGGTGAGTGGGAAAACTAATTAAGCATAAACATTTCCAATGAAAGGTGGAAAGAGTACTTATTAAATGTGCATAAATGCTCAATAAACGTAAGACACACTTTAATACAATTTAAAATTTTACACAGATTATACTACTCAAAAACTAAATTAAATAAATTCTTCCCCAACGTCTCACCAATTTGTGATAAATGCCAGTGTCAAGAAGCTACCATAGCGCACTCATTCATCTTTTGTACAAAAATTCAAAGGTTTTGGATTGAAATCTTTGAAATTTTCACAAAATTGTTTAAAATAAAAATGACACCAAAGCCAGAATGGATTATTTTTGGAATGACAGAAGGTAGTTCGGAATTAAATGTGTATCAAAATAATCTATTTGATTACGGCTTAATAATAGGAAAAAAGCTAATCTTAAAATTCTGGAAAAAATGCTCCTATACCAACATTAAATATGTGGATTTCAACTATGTTTGAAACACTACATCTGGAAGATATGAGAGTCCACCTGGCAGGAAAATCAGATCGTTTCTATCAGACGTGGTCTGCATTCATGGAATTGCTACAAATATAGAGTGCAAGAATACTTCGGGTCTTGGTAGGGTGGGATGAAAAACTATCGAGTTGGTAGATTCCTTTTGCGTGATATATATAATATAGTAACTGCCTTTTTTTTCTCTCTTTCTCTTTTTTTCTTTTTCATTTCTAAGGTCTATCTCTTAATTCCCTTTCTCTAATTCTTTGACCAAGGGTTCCTTTTTTTTTCCCTTTGGCACGCTCTTTCACTTTCACAACTCTTTTCACCTACTTTACTCTCTTTGTTTCTATTCTTTTTTCTTAAAAGCCATAAAATTATGGGGTACAATGATTGTAACAATATATATGTGATGTACACTGATGTATTTACCTCTATTAAGTAAAAATATTAAAAAAATTAAAATTAAAAAAAAACTTTTACCTGCGGTGTGACCAACTCACTGTACGTGCTATTCACCAGTTTCTCAGCATCGTGGATGCTCCAGTACGGATCCAACCGCAACTCCAATCGTTCAATGCAGTCCAGGAGCTGCTGCTGGACACACTTCCTGCAAATGTAGTCACCAGGGACACCGACCATATCCCTGATCTCCCACATGTTGCTGGATGAGCAAACCATGGGGCAGATCTCAAATGATATGGCTTGCCCCCAAATTAAATCAACTCACTCACATCATAAAAATCTTAATCCTTTAAACTAGCCTTTACTAAAAAACACTGTACCCTTAGCTCACTGTACCCTTAGCTCACTGAACCCTTAGCTCACTGGGCCCTTTGCTCACTGGGCCCTTTGCTCACTGGGCCCTTTGCTCACTGGGCCCTTTGCTCACTGGGCCCTTTGCTCACTGGACCCATAGCTCACACCAGGGGTTGCACCCAATCAGCGGCTTTCACCAGAACACTTGTGTGGAACGTTACAGATTTGGGTACTCCTCCTCTTGCTCCAACGGCTCCTGGGCCTCTGTGGAGTAAAGCCCCGCGCTCGATTTTTAAACTCACAGCCCGGAGACTCCTCTTGCTCCAACGGCTCCTGGGCCTCTGTCATTGAGAGGAGGCCCCTGGATTACATTTCTTCCAAGACTTCTTCATGGATCTTCTATTGTCGTAGGTTTGTTGGTAGAATATTTCAATTTTGTTGATGTGTGATCCAAGGCCAATTATTGTGTCCACTTCATTGATTGCAGAGCAACGAGTTGGTGCTTGGCCACTGCCAACAGGCAAACCCCACCTGCAAACTTAAAATTGGGTAACCATGGCTCTGAAGTGAGACAACAAGGGTTGAACAATTTCCCATTCGTTATTCCAGCAGGTAGCAAAGGGTCTAATATTGTAGCACAAAAGATAGTGTAAACAGTTTAAGCAATGACACAGCATTGAACCTGTCATTAACTGGGATTAGAATTGTGTTGGAGTCATGGATTAGAATAATGGTTTGCAAGCCACCAGTTAGCAAAAATTTAATGCAGGTGAATTTCTAGGAGCAGCTAATATTGAGCAGCATTTTCCAAAATCTCTTCCGATTTAAAGAATGAAGGTTTTGTAAGGCCAATAAAGGACATGTCTCATTCTCGCTGCAATTTTTTTTTCGATGTTATTTGGTGTCATCATTTATTTCCATATCGACCAAGGCCCTGTGATCGAGATGGGGGAGGGCAAGGGGTGGGAGTTAATCTTTCTCCACTTAGTTTAAAGATAGATGTATTGGGAGTACATAATCAAGGAGGACATTTGCAATGAATTCCCCTGCAATTACCACAGCCAGATTTAACTCCGTTCTTAAAGTTGGTTATGGCAACAATGTGTCTCGGAGGCTTCCTCTTTCATTCTCCACTTCCCAACTGCAGCTGTGAATTTGTGACCCAAGTTCCTCTCTGTCAAATATAAAAACTTCAGCAGGATTAAATGGAATTCTGAAATGTTGATGCATTACAGGTGACACGTAGACTTTACATCTTATCAGACTGGGGTGGCAGCACAACTGGACTAGATTGTGTGGGATGGAATGGTGTCAAGGACACTGGCGTTAAGGACAAAATACTGGATACAAATCCTTTTGAAGCTTTGAAGATTTTTGAATGTTTCCAAATGTCTGAGATGTAGGAAGCATTCAAATCAGGTTCAGATTGGCTATGTATGAGTTTTAATTTAAAACCCAAGCAGTTCACTATTGCAGATCCTGTACCAGGTCTAAAGAACACAAAGTGCAGGAGTAACTCAGCGGGTTAGGCGTCATCACTGACAAACATAGATAGGTCTAACCTGGCATTGATTTAATGGGCAGTATCCTCAGAATAAGTGCCAGAAAATTTAGCAAGGTTGTGGCCGTCATATGAATCCAGCAATAGATCAAAACTTGGAAATTGACGTCTGAACCTGCCCAGCAGGTTTGGGCATTTGCATTCAACAAAGAGTTCTGAACATGATGTTGCTTATAAACTGCAACCAGCAGTTCCAAGAAAGTTCCTGCCTTGTCCTGGACCTGCTAATGCAAGGTGTTTAGTTTAGTTTGGTTTGGCTGAGAGCAGAGAAACAGGCACTTCACCACACTGAGTCCAGACTGATTATCAATCACACATTCACACTTGTCAATGTTATCTCACTTTCTCATCCACTCCCTACACATTAAGGGCAATTTTACAGAGTCTAACTAATCCTCAAACCCACACTTCTTTAGGATGCGGAAAGAAATCGATGCGCCTGGAGGAAACACGCAAAATATGAGGTGCTGCTCCTCCAATTTGCGGTGGGCCTCACTCTGGCCATGGAGGAGGTCCAGGACAGAAAGGTCGGATTCGGAATGGGAGGGGGAGTTGAAGTGCTGAGCCACTGGAAGATCAGGTTGGTTAATGCGAACTGTGCAGAAGTGTTGGGCGAAGCGATCGGCAAGCCTGCACTTGGTCTCACCGATGTAGAGAAGTTGACACCTACAGCAGCGGATGCAATAGATGAGATTGGAGGAGGTGCAGGTGAACCTCTGCCTCACCTGGAAAGGCTACTTGGGTCCTTGGAGTTGAGGTGGGAGGTAAAGCGACAAGTGTAGCATTTGCTACGGTTGCAAGGGAAAGTACCAGCTGAGGGGTGGTTTGGGTGGGAAGGGATGAATTGGGCAAGGAGTTACGGAGGGAGCGGCCTCTGCCGAAAACTGAAAGGGGAGATGATGGGAAGATGTGGCCAGTGGTAGAATCCTGTTGGAGGTGACGAAAATGCTGGAGGATTGTCTGTTGTATGTGGCGATTGGTAGGGTGGAAGGTGGGGACAAGGGGGACTCTGTCCTTGTTACGAGTAGGGGGGATGGGGAGTGAGAGCGGAGCTACGGGATATAGAGGAGACCATGGTGAGAGCTTCATCTATAGTCAAAGAGGGAAATCCCCATTCCCTAAAGAATGAGGACATGTCCGATGCCCTGGTTTGGAACACCTCATCCTGGGTGCAGATGCAGTGTAGATGGAGGAATTGGGAGTAGGGGATAGAGTCCTTACAGGAAGCAGGATGGGAAAAAGTGTAGTCCAGATAGCCATGGGAGTCAGCCCAACACCTCCTCACAGTTCGCATTAACCAACCTGATCTCCCGGTGGCTCAGCACTTCAACTCCTCGTCCCATTCCGAATCTGACCTTTCTGTCCTGGGCCTCCTCCATGGCCAGAGTGAGTCACACAGCAAATTGGAGGAGCAGCACCTCATATTTCGCTTGGGTAGTTTACACCCCAGCGGTATGAACATTGACTTCTCCAATTTCAGGTGGTCCTTGCTTTCTCTCTCCTTCCCATCCCCTTCCCAGCTCCCCCACAGCCTACTATCTCCGCCTTTTCCTTTCTTCTTCCCTCCACCCCCACATCAGTCTCTCGATCTGAAACGTCACCTATTCCTTCGCTCCATAGATTCTGCCTCACCCACTGAGTTTCTCCAGCATTTTTGTCTACCTTCGATTTTTCCAGCATCTGCAGTTCTTTCTTAAACTGTTCTGATAATCATCTTCCATGACCATATGTGTGTGTTTCATATGCCCCGAGAAGTACTTCCAAGTTTGTTGTATATGTTTTATTGGGTTGAAACACATAAAAGGAGAACATGCATTGTCTTAGGCTATTCTGAATGAAATTCAAGAGTGGGATTTAATCTTGAACGTAGTAAACATTTAGTTTGGGAAAACTCTTTGAAAATGTATAAGGCTCATGTTTTCATTTCAAGCACCTGCAATGATACCAATAAAGTATTTGGAAAGAAATCCCATGCCAATAGCTGGAAATCCTCCATGGAGTCGATACCCAAAACACCCAACTCCTTGATTTCTCATGTATCAGACCCCAACCCCTATGTATAATAATTCTGCACATTACACAAGATGGCGTTTCATAAAAACTACATGAATCATCAGGTGACCTTTCAAACCCATAGAAACATAGAAACATAGAAATTAGGTGCAGGAGTAGGCCATTCAGCCCTTCGAGCCTGCACCGCCATTCAATATGATCATGGCTGATCATCCAACTCAGTATCCCATACCTGCCTTCTCTCCATACCCTCTGATCCCCTTAGCCACAAGGGCCACATCCAACTCACTCTTAAATATAGCCAATGAACTGGCCTCAACTACCCTCTGTGGCAGAGAGTTCCAGACTCACCACTCTCTGTGTGAAAAAAGTCTTTCTCATCTCGGTCTTAAAGGATTTCCCCCTTATCCTTAAGCTGTGACCCCTTGTCCTGGACTTCCCCAACATCGGGAACAATCTTCCTGCATCTAGCCTGTCCAACCCCTTAAGAATTTTGTAAGTTTCTATAAGATCCCCTCTCAATCTCCTAAATTCCAGAGAGTATAAACCGAGTCTATCCAGTCTTTCTTCATAAGACAGTCCTGACATCCCAGGAATCAGTCTGGTGAACCTTCTCTGCACTCCCTCTATGGCAATAATGTCCTTCCTCAGATTTGGAGACCAAAACTGCACGCAATACTCCAGGTGTGGTCTCACCAAGACCCTGTACAACTGAAGTAGAACCTCCCTGCTCCTGTACTCAAATCCTTTTGCTATGAAAGCTAACATACCATTCGCTTTTTTCACTGCCTGCTGCACCTGCATGCCTACTTTCAATGACTGGTGTACCATGACACCCAGGTCTCGCTGCATCTCCCCTTTTCCTAATCGGCCACCATTTAAATAATAGTCTGCTTTCCTGTTTTTGCCACCAAAGTGGATAACCTCACATTTATCCACATTATACTGCATCTGCCAAACATTTGCCCACTCACCCAGCCTATCCAAGTCACCTTGCAGTCTCCTAGCATCCTCCTCACAGCGAACACTGCCCCCCAGCTTAGTGTCATCCGCAAACTTGGAGATATTGCCTTCAATTCCCTCATCCAGATCATTAATATATATTGTAAACAGCTGGGGTCCAGCACTGAGCCCTGCGGTACCCCACTAGTTTACTGCCTGCCATTGTGAAAAGGACCCGTTTACTCCTACTCTTTGCTTCCTGTTTGCCAGCCAGTTCTCTATCCACATCAATACTGAACCCCTAATACCGTATGCTTTAAGTTTGTATACTAATCTCTTATGTGGGACCTTGTCGAAAGCCTTCTGGAAGTCCAGATATACCACATCCACTGGTTCTCCCTTATCCACGCTACTAGTTACATCCTCGAAAAATTCCACAAGATTCGTCAGACATGATTTACCTTTTGTAAATCCATGCTGACTTTGTCCAATGATTTCACCACTTTCCAAATGTGCTGCTATCCCATCTTTAATAACTGACTCTAGCAGTTTCCCCACTACCGATGTTAGACTAACTGGTCTGTAATTCCCCGTTTTCTCTCTCCCTCCCTTCTTAAAAAGAGGGGTTACATTTGCTACCCGCCAATCCTCAGGAACTACTCCAGAATCTAAAGAGTTTTGAAAGATTATCACTAATGCATCCACTATTTCCTGAGCTACTTCCTTAAGTACTCTGGGATGCAGCCTATCTGGCCCTGGGGATTTATCGGCCTTTAATCTAATTCAATTTACCCAACACCACTTCCCGACTGACCTGGATTTCACTCAATTCCTCCTTTGACCCACAGTCCCCTGCTATTTCCGGCAGATTATTTATGTCTTCCTTAGTGAAGACGGAACCAAAGTAGTTATTCAATTGGTCCGCCATATCCTTGTTCCCCATGATCAACTCACCTGTTTCTGACTGCAAGTCCTTAAAGTTTTGAGTCTATTGGTTGTAGCTTTGGTATTGTGGCTTTTTTATTGTTTATTCTTGAAAAAAATCATGATTCATTATGCTAAAACAATATATATCATAAAATACAGTACAGTAAATACTTGCGGAAGTAGTGACATACTTTACTTATCTTTATTAACTCACTTTAGTCTCTATTCATTGGTAATAATTAAATAAGTTGAGGAAATTTGTTTTAAGGGATTAGAGGAGTCAAGGGGACACAGCCCCCTGTTAGTTTAGGTTAGCCGGTGTTTACTATAATTTTACCTAAATGAGCCCTAATCTTTTTTTTCTGATTTACATATTCTCTGAAATTTATGTTGAAGCCGGAGTCGAAGTTGGGACTTTTTTACTGACTCCGACTCCGACTACAGCAGTACCAAAGTTTCTCCGATTCTGACTCGATGACTCCGACTCTGACTCCATAGCCCTGGTGGACAACAAATTACCTCAGGCAGGGTGCTGCCTTGTTAGGCAAATTATTAGTTAGGTAAGGTGTGATCCAGGCACATGCCGTCAGTGTCGGCAAGGTGGGCAGTGCCTACTCTGACTAAAATTATAAAATGGTAATTATTAAATATAAATAGTAAAGGCACGGGAGAATTATGCCTACCTAAGAGATTGACTTCTTACGTAGGCAAATTCTCCCATGCCTTTCATCCGCAGTACATGTAATACGTGAAAGTATGTGCAGCTCACGTGCCGTCGACGCTGCTTCAAGACTTCAATGACAACGGTCTATAAAGGCAGCTGAAATTCTGCGTAGTGCGCATGCGCAGCAGCCAACTAAACATGCGCATCGCAAGTTTCTTGGTGGGTTTTTCAAACATGGATTGTCATTAAGAGTATATTAAGAAACAAAGAGAAGAATGGAGTTTGTGTCCAAATAATGTGGTAAATGAATTTCTTTGAGCTTTATATTTTTAAATATCATATTTCCCAGCAATGAAGATGCTATTTTTTACTCAAAATTGAGGCACAAAAATGTACCTGCGTCTTGAGGCCGAAGGTTAGGTTGTTAGCCAAGAAAGATAGACTTGGCTATCCCTCAGTGCAGCAATATCAAGAACGATGTTGCTGTATTGAGGAATAGCCAAGTCTATCCTTAATTGCTGGCAACTGATGGGAAGCGCCGCTGGGGGGGGGGGGGGGGGGTGGTGATGGAGAGAGTTCCTTTCACAGCGTGTGGGGAGTCTGGCCAGGGGTAAAGTTGCGGGGAGGGCAGGAGCGTTGAGAAGGAAGGGATCGGGGATCATGCCAGCAACTCACTCACTCACTGCTGCCACAGCGCTCCCGGCGTGGAGCCACCGCATTGTTGCCGGGCAGGGAAGTGGCTCGGGTGGCTGCGAGCGGCCGCCCAGATTGGACAGCGGAACCGGCCGCCATCGCAGCGCCTTCTGCCGGCCCGCTCACCTCTGGCAGTTTTCGCCGTCTGAACACTTCTCTCCTGCCACTCACCGGCCTCGCTAATGTCAGCCGCTTCCTGCAAATCCTTAAATTCGGACTGCCTCACTTGCAGTGCCGGGTGACACTGCATGGCATTCACTGCCCGATCCGTGCCTTTCAATGTAGGGGACAGTGAGGGGACCAGCTCAAGAGTGGGTAAGTGGGCGATGGATAGCAGGACAGCAGGTGGTGGAGCTTACTCCTGTATCAGCGCGATTTACCTCAATTGGTCCCTTGATCGCACTGACACAGGAGTAAGCTCCACCGTCCGCTGTCGTGTTATCCATCGCCCGCTAACCTGCTCTTGAGCTGGTCCCCTCACAGTGCAGTCTACATTGAATGACACGGACTCGGAGAGGAGAACAATCTGTGCATGCGCGGTTTAAGATTTTTTAAAAGCCGACTGACTGCCTACCCTGAGTAATTACTCACTGCATGTGCCTGGTGTGATCTCAAGTCTACAATGTAGTGAACTGTGGAACTGGTTCTTCTTCTTCTTCTGCTTGATACTGCACAACCGCCAACAGCTGGGTGTTCTCGTTCAGGCTACGCTCAAATGGGCACTGGCTGCAAAAGGGTTATTAAAATTTTTATGTGGGCTAGTTTAGTTAGAAGATCCATGTCCAAGCTGTCGAGCTGTGACTTGAAGAGTGACAATGTTGGTGCACACCTGGTGGTGTCAGGAAGGATGGTCCACTCTGGGATAGTCCATGGATATAGTGACTGGAGATAGCTATTTTGTTTGCTCTAATTCTAGTATAAACTAGACTAAGTGGGATCCGTTGGGTCCCATGAGAGGGCTGGTCCCCCAACGCAATATTCCACCTCTAAACCAATTCTAATATTGGTGGCCAGTGGGGGGGGGGGGGGGGGGGGGGGGGGGGGGGGGGGGGGGGGGGGGGGGGGGGGGGGGGGGGGGGGGGGGGGGGGGTGTTGTGGGGCAAAGGGACTGGTTTCCAGAACGCTAGTATGGACATTGTGGGCCGAATGGATTATTGGGCTAGCAGCTCAGTCACTCAAGCCTGGTGTGCTGGTAGCTTACTCACGGTTGGTGGGCTGGCAGTTGACTCACGGCTATTCCTTGAAATTCCATTTCAAGCAGGGTGCAAGGCCACCAATTTCAAGTGCAGTTTCCTACCACTTCAAGCAGGGTGCACGGCCACCAATTTAAAGTGCAGTTTCTTACTACTTCAAGCAGGGTGCAAGGCCACCAAATTCAAATGCAGTTTCATACCACTTCAAGCAGGGTCCAAGGCCACCAAATTCAAGTGCAGTTTCATACCACTTCAAGCAGGGTGCAAGGCCACCAAATTCAAGTGCAGTTTCATACCGCTTCAAGCAGGGTGCAAGGCCACCAAATTCAAGTGCAGTTTCATACCGCTTCAAGCAGGGTGCAAGGCTACCAAATTCAAGTGTCTTTCCCATCTTGCAGAGATTGAGCCACGCCCATGCTTCCGGATTTTATAGTCCCTTCCCCCTCTCACTGGAAGGGGCGTGGCCTTAATGGTGTGATTGACAGAGATAATCTCAATCTTTTTAAAACACTAATAACTCTTTTATTTTTCATCGATGGGAAAAATCCTCTGCGCCTGATAAGCGGAGGGGGACTCAAAGATGGCCAAACATCACAGCCGTAAGTGGTAGCATTAGTTCTAAAATCAGTATACAGTGCAAACAGGAAGTGGTCATGTTTAGACATTTAATCATTTGCCTTTTCAAAGCCACCACATTTGCCTTATCAAAGCCACCACATTTGCCTTTTCAAAGCCACCACCACCATTTGCTTTACCTTTTCAAACCCACCACCACCACTTGCTTTGCCTTTTCAAACCAACCACCACCATTTATTTGCTTTGCTTTTTCAAACCAGACACCACCATTTATTTGCGTTGCTTTTTCAAACCAGCCACCACCATTCGCTTTGCTTATTCAAACCAACCACATTTTAATTTTCAAACCACATGAACGGCACTCACAGGTCAGTAAAACCGCACTCACAGTTTAGTAGACATGTGTTCAGTTGATTCACAGTTCAGACAGAGCTGTGACCTCTCGCACCCCCATCTTGCAGCGACTGAGGCACGTCCACACTTCCGGGTTTTATAGTCCCTCCCCCCTCCCACCGGAAGGGGCATGGCCTTCGTGGCCTGATTGACAGGAGAGAGAATCTCAGCATTTTTTAAACATGAATAAGTCTTTTATTTATCATTGATGGGAAAAATCCTCGTGTCCTGCGCAGCGGAGGGGGACTCTGAGTAAGATGGTCAAAAATCATAGCCGTACGAGGTAGCGTTTTTTCTAAAATCAATATGTAGTGCAAACAGGAAGTGGTCAAGATTTGAGTTTTAATTATATAGATAAAGTGACCTAAGGACTGTCTTGTAGATTTATGGGTATTGGATTGAATGAGGTGAGATACGTTACTGGGGATGATGCCATGAGTCTCCTTGTAGACAGTACATAAGCGGGCTTTGGTGCGTCTTGACTCCAGCGGCTCCCAGCTAAGGCGATTTAACATATCGGAAACACATGACTGTCTTGAGTAGTCGTTATAGACAAACCGGGCTGCACGCCTCTAAACCTTGTCAAGGTTGTCAATGTTATTTTTCCGGTGAGGGTCCCATATTGTCTGGCAATATTCCTACAGTGGACAGACAAGTGCTTTGTACTCAGTTGGTTTGTCACAACTGGATAAGTTTCTCCGGAGAAGGCCCAAAGTTCTGTTTGCTTTTGCGGCAATCTGGTTTATGTGTCTGTTCCAAGCTAGGCCAGATGTGAGTTCAACTCCCAGGTATGGTTGGTGATCAACTTCTTTAAGCATGCTGTCTCCCATCTTGTACCAGTTTATAATCAGCTTGGCTTTATGAGTAACTCATGGAAAAGCATTTGGTGTGATTAAAACCCATTTGCCAAATGGTTTCCCAATTGCAAAGATGGTTTATGTCATTTTGAAGAACCTTGGCATCTTCGCAGATTTGATTTCTCGATACACAATACAGTCGTCCGCGAAGATTCTCACACTTAGACAAATTGTCAGGCAGATCGTTGTTGTAGATCAAGAACAGCAAGAGCCCCAACACCGTTCCCTGTGGCATGCCAGACTCGACTGGAGATTGTTGTGATGACTCAAGTCTGCTACGACCAACACATTATCCTCTAACATTCCTGTCACCTCCTACGGGATCCCACCACCAATCACATCTTCCCATCTCCACTACTTTCTGCCTTGCACAGAGACTGCTCCTACCACACAACACCTTGGTTCACTCATCCCTTCCCACCCAAACCATCGCCTCCCCGGGTACTTTCCCCTGCAACGCAGGAGGTCCAACACCTGTCCTAATATCTCCTCCCTCGACTCCATCCAGGGACCCCAGTCCTTTCACGTATTCACATGTACCTCCTCTAACCTCATTTACTGCATCCAGCGTTCCCGATGTGGGCTTCTGTACATCAGCTAAACCAAACGTAGATTTGGCGACCGTTTCGCTGAACCCTTCGATCGGTCTGCCGAGATACTACGGGATTTCCTGGTTGCTAGTCATTTCACCTTCCCCATTCCCATACTGACCTATCTGCCCTGGGCCTCCTGATCCCACTCCAGTACCAGGCCCTTAACCCTGCAGGTCAAGATTGTTCAAGCACAGTTCCAGGCACTGGTGAGTTTCTGCCCCTAACACATATCGAGTTCCAAACCACTAGCACCCTCCAGGTGAAAATGATCTCTCCACTATTTCTCACACAAATTAGTTTCAATCTATCATCCAGTCTTTCACACCTGAAGGAGAGGTGTAAGGGGAAATTTTTAAGGGGTCATATGTATCTCAAATAAGTCTCCACTCGGTCCCCCCCGTTCCAAAGAAAACAATCCCAAAGTATCCAATCTTTCCTTCAGCTAAAATATTCTCGTAAATATCCTCTGTATTGCGGTCACCACATAACTGGAACTTCACATCATCCTCACACAACTATAAACTATGGGTTGTCTTGAATTCGGGTCTTTTTGTACTAGTGGCGGGATTGTTAATATATTGAATTGTATTATCTATTATCTATATATTTGCAGGCCTGCGCTGTTGTAAATAAAAATGTAATTGTTCCGTTGTCGGTAAACAGGACAATCAAATACTCTTGAATGTTGAGAACTGTATGTAGTACTCAAACTGCGATTTAGCCAGCAATGAAAGTAACTTAACTTAGCACCTATTGGTAATATAACCTTTGGTAATATCACATTTAACTCAGTGATTGTGTCATCCACTGCGTTATCAGTTCGGCATTTCGGCTTTCTTTCGTCTCCATGCTGAATAAATACGCACCCAATTCCAGCATAGTTTACTCGCTCTGTGTGTAGAGTGCTTCAGGGTAGAAAAGAAAGCATTCGGTATCCTTATCTAACCATCCTGTCTAATTGTCTCTCTTCCAATAAAGGACATTTTAAACAAATAAAGCTACCCAGCGGCTCTCCAAAATGACCTGTGTCGGCAGATTAGACCAAACGATTGTTTAACAATTAATATTCGGGGGTTTTCCTCGAGTAAAAAATAGCAAAGGTGTGACGTCCCGCCATGAACGCTCCCATTACTGGTCATTAAATTTATTTCATGCCATATACCAATAGTGGGGTTTTTAAAGCTTAAAACGCAGTTTGAATTTGCACAATGTTCAGACAATTCGGAAAATTACCTGGAACAAAGCGGAAATTTACAGAGTAAATGTCGCACGTAATTATGTAATTCAGCGAAATTTCTGACCTACCTATGACGGAAATATAAACAATTCACCCCAGTGATGTATTCATAAAAGTAGATAGCGTGGTAAAATCTGTAGTTTAATTTATCTTGCTCACTTTTGTGTTGTCAGCCTTATCTCAATCTAGTTGAGCTGCAGGGACGTAAGGCGGTTTTGATTTGCAAGTGGGCCAGATCTGTCTGATACATTGCTCTCAGAATGCATCCATTCACCACTGTAGCTGTGTTGGTCCTCGGTTGCTTTGCAATCCTGGGCAACTGTGCCCCAGGTTGAATTCAAAGAGTTCGAGTTCAAGAACGATTACTGCGTCAAATGAGACACAAGGTCCACGTGTTGTCTAGAGATGTGAGTGAATGTTTCTGTCTTTCACTCAGTGTGGACGTTTTTGCTGTTCCCTGCTTTTAGAATAACATTAATTCAAACCAATCATTCCACAGGCTCAAAGGAGAATAGACAATAGGTGCAGGAGTAGTCCATTCAGCCCTTCGAGCCAGCACTGCCATTCAATGTGATCATGGCTGATCATCCCCAATCAGTGCCCCGTTCCTGCCTTTTCCTCATGTCCCCTGACCGCTATCTTTAAGAGCCCTATCTAGCTCTCTCTTGAAAGAATTCAGAGAACCTGCCTCCACCGCCCTCTTGAGGCAGAGAATTCCACAGACTCACAACTCTTGTGAGACTGAAAAGTGTTTCCCCGTCTCCCCTGGCCACTGGTTCTGGACTCCCCCAACATCGAGAACATGTTTCCTGCCTCTAGTGTGTCCAAACCCTTAATAATCTTATAAGTTTCAATAAGATCTCCTCTCATCCTTCTAAACTCCAGAGTATACAAGCCCAGCTGTTCCATTCTCTCAGCATATGACAGTCCCGCCTTCCCGGGAATTAACCTTGTAAACCTTCTGTTTAAATCAATGGCACTAAAGTATCTTCATTTGTTTTATCTGTCAGGTAAATTTGGATGTTAAGATTATTGAATCATAAGTTTTTTAAACTCAGCATATTCAGTAAATGGTAGGCATGCCTGATGAAACAAGGTTGCGCAAATTGCACCAACATTTTGAGTCAATAACAGTGCACGCCATCTTAAGTAAAATTAATGATGCTGCTTTACCAAAGAAAGACACAAAAATACTGGAATAACTCGGCGTGTCAGGCAGTATCCCTGGAGAACATTGATAAGTGATGTTTTGGGTCGAGACCCTGAAGAAGGGTCCTGATTCAAAACATCACATATCCAGTTCCCCCAGGGGTGCTGCCTGACCCACTGAGTTACTCCAGTATTTTGTGTCTTTCCAAAGTACTGGTGGAACTCAGCATCTGCGGAGGGTAATGAACAGATAACGCTTTGCACCAGGACTAATCAGTCTGAAAAATGGGCCTGACCTGAGATGTTGCCTGTCTATAGGTATGTGAAAGCTTCTCTTGGAATGGGCTGACATTTCTTATATCTGTGTTTGTTTTATATCATGTCTAATTGTTGAACGACCTCAATACTTCAAATCTAGAAACATCTGCAAATATGGTAATTGGCATTTTTAACTTTATCGAAGTGAAAGTGCACGTTTGTTTAATGTGCCAACCTTGGTGGTTTTCCCCATTATTATCTAACTAATGAGCTCCAAATCTAGGATGTGTTAACTGCTCAATGAGTAATTTTTCGTTGCTATTCATATAATCACATACCCAATCCCAACAACATGCTTTCATGTGGAACTCAGCTGAGGTCATTTAATAGTATTATACATTTAAGGGAAAAAAATAATTGTAACCAATACAGATGTAGGAAAAAAAAAATTCTGAGAGAATAATTTTGTTGTAAGTATATTTGCTTTGAGTTTAGCTTCATCTATTATTTTATTTTCTTTCTCCTGCTGGGCACTGAATGATGCTGGGTCTATGAACACTAGTTGTTCTTAACTACCTGATCGTAATGATTCATTATCCAGATTCCAGAACTTATGAATAGATTGACAACTTCATCATAATCGGTATTACAGCTGGGTCTGAATTTGTGTTCACTATATAGTAATGACCTATCATTGGTCCATCACTGCTCCTCGTATCGTAGCCTGGTATGGGAGCTTTAGATGAGTTTTGACATTTTTAGCACAACGATCATTTGTTATGTGAATCACTTTGTGCTGCTATTCTCTATTTTTTGTATTCTAGAATTTCATTGTGCCTGTACCTCACAATGCTTATATGACAATGAATTTGACTTGACTTGATTGTTAAATATTTCAGAGGAAAATAACAGCTGACCTGCAGAATCCTCTGGACCATCCCCAAAGTCAGCTCATTCTTCCTCAGATATTATGCATTGCCCAAAATTGTCCTCCACAATATTCCAAATGCGGCTTGACCAGCACCTTTGATCAGTGCCTGAGCATTATACCCCTGCTTTGTAATCCAAGCTCTCTCTAATATAAAATGCTAGCAATTGTGTTTGTTTCCTTTAACTACTGCGCCAATTTTGCGGCCAATGCTGACTATTATATTTATTGTATATTTTATCTATGCTGTACCTACTGCGGTAATGAAGTGTTTTGACCGCAGCAGGTGAACAAAACAGTTGGTGGCCAATTTAAACTTAATTACATTCTTTGCAGCTTTCCATCACCATACGTGCCAAATGTAGAGATAGCACGACCTTGTGTAATCCAATTCTAGTTTCAACAGATTCCTTGATTAAGTCACTGTTATAGAAATCATAGTTTCCCTACTGGTGGACTTAAACGAGGTATTATGTGTGAACTTAGAATATTTTCATGGTTGGCATTTAAATACATTTTTCTGCACCGCAGCGGTTGGGTGCAAAATGCTGATTATTTGAGTGAAATGCTCAGATGTGGTGAAAGCGCTACAGAGCAAATGCCAAAACAGGATGTCATTCATGAGGCCATATGTAGCAGAGGTGCTAATACGTAAAACTGAAATTTCAAGCCCCATTCCATTTCATGATCCTGGTGTCATCGGAGGGGAGTGCATGCAGGTTGCATGTTATTAAAACATACAATCTGGCATGGGGCGCTGGCAGAGAATGGCTGCCCTCCACTGCGTGTTTAGTCGTCATTTCTACCTTTTTTTGTTCTATTTTAGTGTGTTCACAAATGTTTGTTTTAGTGTCTCTCGGTGTGTTCTGAGTGGGGGAAACCGCATTTGATCGCCTCCTGCCATGGAGAGGGGACTTTTTCCCATTGTCGCTCTCCCTCTGCTGGCCTAAACCACCATGGGGTTGGTTGCGGCTCTATTCGCGGAGGTCGGGGCACGGAGGTTCATACAGCAGCGGGCGCAGCCTCGTGGACTTCTTCCGATTGCGGTACTTGTGTTGCTGAGCCCAGTCTGCACAGTGCTTCTCAGACCGGAGTGCAGGCATCCACTTGCTGGAAATCCTCGTTGGAGATCCCCGGAGAAGAAGAAAGCTCCGACCCCACCGACCTTCAAACATCCTTGAAGCCGGAGTACTAGCGGAGCTTTCTAGCCGTGGGCGCAGCGTGGATTCTTACCATCCGAGTCGGGATCCCTCGCGGGGATCCCTGTAAGAAGAGTCTGAGCCGATCGCCGTCCTGCGGCTACAACCTTTGATAGCCAGCGTCCTCGGTAGGGAAGCACGATTTGTGGATTTACTCTTCCAGAACGAGAGGGCCTGTACATCCGGGCCCGCCCGCAGAGGCGAACTAGCGCGAGGTGGTGATGGTCCCACTGACCACGGGGGAACAAGCCAGGAGGACTGACTGTACTTTGTGCGCTTCCACCGACAGTGTGAACGAATGCTGTGGTGGGATGTTTGGTGTTAAATTTATTGTGTATTGTGTATCTTTTTGATTAGCAACCAGCTGCTGGCAAGTTCATTTCGGACTGTCACTTTACTGTTTGTATATTGTGATGAATAAATCTGATTTGGATTGATTAGAAATCTCTTCATGATAAAAATTCATGACCAATAATATATAGCTGAACTAGTGTATGTCTTTCAATTTATGACGTGTAATCACATTTGATCCTAACTCATACTGCTGCCGTTAAAGGTGTTGCCAGTGTTACTGTTTGTGAGAAAGAAAAGTTCATTCTAATTTCAATCTGTGTATGATAGAGCGATTGATATAGAATCAGGGGAATTTAGGTGTATGAATGTGGAGGAGTATAAACATGGGCAATGCTGCAGAATTACTTTGACGTTTTTAGTTTGTTGATTGGAATTTGTTTTTTGTTTGAAACTGTCTCTGTTGCGATATTAAAGATGAAATGTTTCCATAATAAGTGTATAAACTTGTGTCATCATGAAAGATTAATGCGCTTCTTGCCTCTTCTTTGAAACCCAGATAAATCATGCTCTGATTCAATTTGAAGACAGATCTAACCCCAGAATGATCCCATGCAGTACTGGGGTCAAGCAGCTAGCCGTTATCATTGTTCCACTCCCTCTTACTGAACCTTTATCATTGCAATGATTGCTCCTCACCTCCAACAAAACCCTTCCCTAATGTGGTTTGTAGGTTTAATGGCCTGTGTGAAAATACTGTTTTAAATAATATTTTTTAGGACGTGGCATGTGGCAGTAGGATAACTATGTACTAATGTAAACTTTTGACCGATGGTCAAGCGTGCACTTTTCATGCTGTATCCTCTACAACTAACCTGAGACTAAAAGACCACTTCTACCTATGAAATTTCAACTTGTGAGTGAATATATGGATCCCAGATTCTGTCTCAACCAGCCCACTAGAACTGTAATGGAAAGCAAAGTACTCTCTGACCTGGAAAAACTGTTCAAGACAGCAAAAATATCTGTTGTAATATAATAAGATTAGATGCAAGAGACTGGGGGATGCTTGAATCTGAGTAAAAAATATGCAAATTGCTGGAGGAAATCCGCGGTGGTTCAAGGCAACACTTGCGGAGGGAATTATGCAGAAAAAAAACATTAATCTGTCCATTTCCCTCTCCACAGATGCTGCCTATCTTCTTAGTTCCTCTCACACAATATTTTCTTCGCAGAATATGGGTGAGTGTTTTGATAAATATTTGAGTTATTTTAGCAAGTTTTTTTTAGTGATATAGCATGGATACAGGCCTTTTGCAGCTAAAACCAAGCACGTACCCGGACCATAGCAATCATCCATTAATTTCTATGTTATTGCTCTCTTCTTATCCATTCCACTACTCAACATATCAATGTGGAAATTTAAACTACAAAAATCTGCACGTCTCTTTCAGGTGATGTGGGAGGAAGCCAGCTTACTTGGAGTAAACCCACGTGATCATAGGGAGTACTTGCAGACTCCATGCAGACAGCATCCAAGATCAGGATTGAACCCATTCTCTGGCACTGTGAGGCAACAGGTCTATCGGCTGTGCCACCGTCTCGCACTGTGTTAGGGTATACACGTGTCAGATTATACTTCATTCTTCATTTGCAATGACTATAATTCAGAAATGTTTATTCACTGCGATGATGTACTTCTTATTATGATAATGTGGCTAAAGGTTTATTGTATGGTGCAAACATGACAGTTTTTATACAGACCATGCCATGCAATGAGCCATTTGAATGGCACAATAGATGACGTTGCTACATAAACGGGGACAAATCCTGGCAGGTGATACCTGGATAGAGATGAGAGGCGGGCGGGGGGGGGGGGGGGGGGGTGGGGTTTTGATTGTCAGATGGTGTGGGACACAAGGACCAGCTGAGATAAAAAGATGATAAATAGAGAGGAGGAGTGAAATTGTGATGCCCCAGTTGGAGAAGCATGTGGGTTGGAATGAAGCGTAGGAGGCAAAGGAAAGGGAGGCGAGAAATAGTGAAGAAATGGGTGTGTATCTGACTGGGACTTATGGAAGAGAGGGGGGGGGAGAAGGGTGTGGGTGGGTGAGGGGGGGGGGGGGGGTTAACCTAACATGGCGAATTCAACGCTCTTACCATTAGGTTGTAACCAACCAAGCGGAATATCCTCCAGTTTGCTTATGATCTCACGCTGGCAGTGGAGGAGGCCCAGCACAGAGAGGTTTTATGGGAACGGGAAGGAGAGTAGCAGTGGTCAGCAACTGAAATGTAAAGCGTGCATTGGCAGACGGAGCGCAAATGCTCTTCAAAACATTCGCCTAGTCGGGGACACTTTTGTCTGTTGTCGGATGTAAAGGAAGGTCACTCCAGGAGCATCAAATGCAGCAGCTGGTGAGGTCAGAGGAAGTGAATGTGACCCTCTGCCTCATCTGGAAGCGTTGCTGGGCCTCACTGGGTGGTTGGTGGAGGGAGGGAGGTGTAGGGACAAGTGTTACATTTTGTTCAGATGCAAGCGGGGCAAGCACCTGGGGAGGGTTTTGGTAGTTTTGGGTGGGATGAGTAACAAAAGAGATGCAGAGAGTAATTGCAGAACAGGGATGGCATAATGGCAAGAGGGCCAGGGTCAGAGGAGATGAAGTCCAGATAACTTGTTGAAGTCAATGGGTTTGTTAATTATAGCTGGAAGCAATTGTTTCAAAAACTGGTGTGCAAAAGAGTCGATTCAAGTATAGTTCAAATTGGTAGGCAGCAACTTCTCATCAAAGCAGAGTCGGTTGTATTAACCACACCCCAGATTATGTCAACCATGCAAAGAAATTCTACTTCATTCGGGAATATTTGACAGGCAGGAATTGTTAGATCCAGCTTTTGTCTCATCAGTTGGATGATATATAATTTACTTCCTTCCCCGAACAAATGTGACAGAAATCTCCAATACATTCAACAATTGCAAATTGAGACACACCCTGAGTTAGGAATCAGGAAATTCCTTATTTGTCAGTATTTTCGTAAAGAAGAAAGAAAGAAAGAAGAATAACAAAAAAGATAGGCTTGTTTAAAAGAAAACCACAGAGAGTTGCTTTAATTTTGCAATTTATTGCTTGCTGGGCTTTGGCTCTCTGTATTACGACTCTGATTATAATAATAAAATTTCCATTTGAACCTTTCACCAATGGAGTTTTGTATTTAAAAGATAACTACATGAAATAATGGTTTTCTGAAAGAGTTTAAAGAGAAATATAAATACTTCACATAAAATATGTATTTCAACATAAATATTTTCTTTACAAATATTATGTTAATTGAATAACTTGGGAGAGAAAACTTTGGTTTTAATGCTTATCAAGAAACAAATTCAAAATGAGAATTGCCTTGGCCCTGCTATTACAACCAGTAATATGAGGTGCTCAGAGACATCAAAGTATCTTTGGCCACCGATCTTTGATTGTATTAATTCTAAGCTTATGCCAACACTCTGTGAATATTTAGGATTGTGAGCATTTTAATGCACAGCTGAAATGATAAAGCCCTTCTGGATCATCTGAATGCATTGGCCCTATTTGTCCAAACATGTCTCGATGGCAGTGGATGCTTTAATTCATGCTTAGTTTTGAGGTACATTTTACTTCATGTCATGACAATAATTTTCACAATCTTCTGGAACACCAATCATTTCTAAATAAGTGGCTGGAATGGCTGATCGTATAAGGACAAATACAACTAATCCAAGTGATTGTGAAATAAATAATAAAAAAAATACTAATGGAATCTTACTTCTAAATGAGAAACACACATCCACATTACTCTGCTGCTTGATCCAGCCTTCACTTCATCAAAATCAATCATGATCAAACTGGTGCATCATAATGAAATCTTTCAATCCCGTTATGATGCTTCCTGAACAAATTTTCCCGAGGACTTCACAAGAAAAGGTTATGTTTGACTCGCTTTCTTTCTCTCCCCTTACCCCATTCCAACAAAACCACTTTTGGCCTCTCTGTTAAAGTGGTCCAAACTGATCGTCTGAATGTAATATCCTGCACCCAAAAAAACGATCCTTGCCAAGAATATCATGGATGTGGCTTTGATATAGAACATAGAACATAATACAGATTACAGTGCAAGGATGAATTTGTACTATGGCTCATGAATTCTGTATGACCATGATGCTATCTATATTTAAGAAGCCCTATCTGGCCTTCACATTGGTTCTATTAGCACTCCATTCATTCAGAAGTGTTTAGTTTAATAAATCAGTAATAAATGTTCTTTCAGGCAATTGTCAGGAATCCATCAGAAAAATCAAATCTAGCCCTTCCAAGAGTGAGACAGACTGAACGTACCTCAAAATTCACCATTTGATGTCCTTTGCTCCATCCCTACCCTCCCATTTATATTTTATCCATAAAATGTGTCAAAGCTTCACCAAACCCCAAAGATATGTTAAATCAAACCAAAATATACGCAGATGCTAGGAAAATCTGAACATAATCATGGAAAGGCAGCTTCTTTTGAGAGAAACCAGTTAATTAGTTTTCAGGTTGGGTGCGTCCTTTTGTGTATTTTTTATTTTATTTTAATACGATCACTAATTTTATTATGTTTTTTAAGAAAGAACTGCCCTCACGATGGGTTGAAAAATTAAAGGTTATACAAAATGCTGGAGAACAGCGGTGAGGCAGCAATCTAATGGCGCAAAGGCCCTTACCCCCTCCCAATTAGTGATGATTTCGGGTCGAGAACCCTTCTTCTTCAGACTCGATGTCGGAAGGTGGGGTGGGTCGGGGAAGACAAGGAGAAGGCGAGACAGTGGGTGGGCAATTTGTGGGGAGTTGGGCAAGGGGACCCCTGGGGAGGAAAGAGGGATGAAAGCATAGGACTACCTGAAATTGGAGGGCTCAATTGTATATACTCGCTGGAGGGTTAAACCTACTCCAATGCGACCCAATATGTAATAAGGTGCTGCCTCCACACCCCCATTTGTGGTGTGACTCCATTTCTGGCCAGTTGTAGAGGAGGAGGCCCAGGAGTGCCAGAAAGGTCCGATTCGGAATGGAGGGGGAGTTTGAAGTGCTGAGCCACCGGGAGATCAGGTTGTCGTTATTTGCGAACTGACAGCGGAGAGGTCCCATCTTGGCGAAGCGATCGCCAAGCCACGCCTTGTCTCCCAATGTAGAGCAAGCAATTGACTCCCGAGGAACGTCTCTGCAGATGCTGGTTTCCCACGCGTCAAAGAAGACACAAATGATGGAGTCTAACTTCGCGGGTTAGGCATTGTCCTGAGAGAAGAAGAATGGGGTGACGTTTTGTTGCACCCCTGAACTTTCACCCATTCTCTTACTCACCAGAGATTGCTGCCTGTCCGGCATTGATTTAATCTCCACGCATTTAGATGATGTCTATCTAATTAACTAGTTTGCCTTTGCAGAACAGCCACAGGTTCAAGGTAGCAGCATGAAAAGTGTGACCGCTTTTCCAGTCATCTACACACACCAAACACCTATCTTTATACCTCTTCCCCTAACGCTCTTCTTCACATTCTTCCACTCCATCGCCAACCTCTGGCAACAAGTCTTCTTTTGATGCTTCCACTGTTAAATGTTGACTCACACTTGATAGGTGTGCATTACAATCCTTCCCAACACCCGAGCCAACAATTGTCCAACAATATCCTTTGCTATATATGCATCTGTACTTCTTCCAGCCTCATCTTAGTAGATGCTTTAATTGTCCCTTGTTAATCCTTCCTTGTGGCATCACACTTGTTTCACATTTACTCGTCGGTCCTGTCCACCACTTTAAAGCAAAAACCTATATACCGACGATTAGCAGGGATCTCCAATCTCTCCCCCGCTTTCGGACGGCGAGTCGGTAGCAATCGCCGCTGAAAGGCCATTTTCACTTCGCCCTCAAAATTTCAACCAAAAACACTGTCCCCTCTCAAACCCGCTTGAGATTTAATTTCACCCTTCCTCCCGCCCAGATTTTTTCTCCCCGCGCGCCGAAAGGCGGGAGAGTTGGAGTCACTGTAATTCTAATTGATCCTTCGTACCCATATCCATTTCCATTTAACTGTACTGAAATACTTCACACATCTAAAAACTTTACCAAGTCTGGTCAAAACGTCCATCTACGTCCTCCGCCAAAGTGTTGTTGCTGTCTCCTCACTCTCTGAGATTATACCTGCTCATTACCATCTAATTTTTGTTCCAGGTTCTAGAATATCTTGTTTTAATTTCTACAACACTTGATTTGTGCTTCCAAAACCACAAAAATATTTCCTATATTACTTCTTTTTCTTAAGATACACTGGATGAGGAATAGGTGTGCAGTTCGCTCTTGCAACGCAATGGAACAAATGCTTTGTGTTAATCTCAGAAAGAACTGTAGATGCTGGAAAAATCAAGGTGACATGCTGGAAACTCACTTTAACAGCGTTTAGGCAACTATCTATTACGCAGGGCGTGGTAAACCCCTTCCCATTCCCCATGTTGAGAATGCCACATTAAGTTTAGCTGTAATCACCATAGGCGCCAGAACGAATCCCCCAAGAAAACTTCTATTATCCTACCACCTCCCTTCACACACAACCCCCCCAGTTGCTACATATATTTTGTAAACCATCTAACTACAAGGTATGTACTAACTTCAAGCTAAATAGAAATGTTTTGTTTAATTCAAAAGTTATACTAACCTTTTAAAGAATTTGTTGCCCAATGTGCAAAACGCACATTAGTTGCCTCCCCTATGGAAACTTCTTTTATGGTTGGTTGCACCCACATGGAGGTACGCAGTTTCAAGTCTGATCTTCTAGATGGTATCCGTCATCCCAACTTATCGCAGACCCATAAGGTATTGACCTTGATTTTCGAGGGCCCGTGGGGGGGTTAGGTAGGAGAAAATGTAGATTTGCAGCAATATCCCTAATGGTAATGAAATCGCAAGAAAGCATTTTTCCGTTCGCATCCGTTGCAAAGAACGTGAGTATTCTATTGCATTTTTCCATATTTACAACACAATCGATCAAAAACCCACAACCCACTTTGCACAGACATAGCTTCAAATAAGGACTTTAAAATGTCAGTCTTCTGAAGAGAACAATCAAGACTTCTCCGTTAGTTCTTTACGGAGCCTTGGAGACATGCACCTATGGTTGAGTTGAAAATGCTAATATGAGTGTGATGTCAATGATTTCCTACAAAGTCAGTGAACCTTTCATTGTATTCTTTATAATGAATAAGTCTACAGCTGGCGTATTCTTCAAACGATATTCGCATGAATCCTCCTGCTCATCAAGTGACCTTCACTAACTGGGGAAAATGTTCATCCCCCAAATGTCATTTTTGAAGAAAAAGAGTTTTTGAAAAAAAGATCGTTTGTTTTCGAAAATGCATGGTATTTTTTGCCACAATATCATATATAGTAAGACGTTAGTTATTAACCTTGCAAAGAAGAGAGGTTATTCATGTCATATTTGCTTTGACGCATGAGATCACACAGAAAAATGGCAGTATTTCTATAGAAAGCTTCTTTCAATCTTTCACATTGCTGATTTCTGTTCTCATGAAATTTGAACTATCTAAAACGGTTCTCGCAAATATAAAAAGGTTGCTCAACACCCGTGTCTCATGCGATTAGCCACACACTTTACAATTGTAACGGCAAATCCACACTGCAATGCCCTCAATCGACCATATTAACTAAACGACAATCGTGTTTTCATTTGCACGAATATTGAAACTACAAATGCTCTGCAGCGAATAACATTTAACAAAGTCCAAACTTTTGCTCATTTTATAATCGTAGATAGACAGAGACTAGGTGAGTACTGAATACGAACAGACAATGATGGAGAACCGTGATTAATAATGCTTTTTGTTGATCTGTTGCAATAAACCCTCCATGGCAATAACCCCTCCATGTTTCCATCATTCAGCATAATACGGGGAGGAATATTTAGTTATTCTTAACTTTGGTATTTTAAATACGTCATCATAGACTCTTATGACCGCAAATAAAAAAATAAAAGTGTCGATTGTATAAATAGTTTGGATTCAATCAATCAAAGGCCGTACTTAATGGCTGGCCTAGAAAGTTCTCCCACCGCCATTCTCTCATAGATGCTGCCTCACCCGTGATTTATCGCCACCCTGAATTTTTGTCCCTCGACAAACCCACAGAGTATTTTGTTCTAAAATTATGATTAGCCATTTCATGTTGTAAATACAGTATGGGATTTTTCTGTGCAAAAAAAAAAATCTGATGCAAAAAAAATAGGGTTCATGAGAGTCCTGCATCTGCATCAAATAGCACATAACCTCCAACCTGCAAAAATCCTGTGTTTATTATTTCTTTTAATGTGAATGAACAGGCAATCCCTTTCAATATTTTGTTCATGGATTCTAATTGGAGTCAAAATCAACATTAGAGTTATATGTATAACACTCATACATGCCAATCAAGATATGGTCCCATCTAAGCTAGTCCCGTTTGCCCATGTTTGGCTCATCTATATAATTGAAATGTCTCATCTTGACCACGTTCCGTTGTCTGCGCTGTATATTAATTTTAGAAAAAAACGCTACCCTGTATCGCTGTGATTTTTGGCCATCTTACTCACAGTCCTCCCTCTGCTGAGCAAGCCCCGAGGATTTTTCCCATCGATGAAAAATAAAAAAAGTTATGAGTGTTTAAAAAACCTTGAGGATCAGCTGATGGGTCTCTCGCCTGTCAATCACCGCGATGAAGGGAATGCCCCATCCTGGGGGGGAAGGGCTTTAAAACCCCAGATGCCTGGACATGAGTCAGTCACTCTGCAAGATTGCGAGAGTCAGGCCACGACTGTCATTCTAAGCTGTGAATCAACTGAACCGTGAGTCTGCAATGCCTTGCAATAAATGATTGTTAGCCCTTAATGACAATGCAATGAGTTGTTTTGCCTGCCCTGTGCTTGAGACTGCAATGCAGAATGGAAGTGAAATGACAAATGCCATGAGTTGTTTGGCCTGCCCTGTGCTTGAGACTGCAATGCAAAAATGGAAGCGAAATGACAATGTCATGAGTTTGTTTGACCTGCCCCTGTGCTTGAAGACTACAATGCAAAATGGAAGTGAAATGAAAATGCCACAAGTTGTTGACCTGCCTGAAACAAATAAATTCGCCCACAAGGCCCCTATTAGCTGAGAAACCAGTCCCTTTTGCCCCAAATTCCTGATGGGCAGAAGTCCCTTCAGCCCATCAGGCCTGTACTAGCCAGGTGGAGTCCCTTCAGCCCATCAGTAAGTATTCCCCCTGCAAGTATTAAACCTCACCTCAGTATTTTCCTCCCTCCCCCTTCATGTGAGATTCAGGCCCAGGATAGACGTTCCTCCTTCATTGCTGTGGATCTTCAGAAAAATATGTAAAATGTCTAAAATTGGATTCTCCACCCTCTCCCTCTTCTCTCTCACACTCTCTCACCTGTTTTTGGACAGAATTTTCCGGCAGTTTCTGAGCTGCCAGCCCACCAGGCCTGAGCTGCCAGCCCACCAGGCCTGAGTGACTGAGCTGCCAGCCTCCAGGCCTGAGTGACTGAGCTGCCAGCCCACCAGGCCTGAGTGACTGAGCTATCAGCCCAAGAATCTATTTGGCCCACAATGTCCATACAAGCCCTCTGGAAACCAGTCTCTTTGGCCCACAACACCCATACTAGTGCTCCAGAAAGCCCCCACCCCATTGGCCACCAATATTGGAATTGGTGGAGAGGTAGAATATTGCATTGGGAGACCAGCCCTCCCTTGTGAACATGGGACCCAACGGGTCCCACTTAGTCTAGTATCCTTCTAAAACCCAACGGGTCCCACTTAGTCTAGTATCCTGGAAGACTGTTCAAGAAGCAAAAATCTGTTGTAATGTATAGATAGATGCAAGAGACTGGGGATGCTGGAATCTTGAGTAAAATGCAAATTGCTGGAGGAACCCGGTGGTTCAGGCAACATCTGCGGAGGGAATTATGCAGAAAAAAACATAATCTGTCCATTCCCTCCACAGATGCTGCCTATCCTTCTTAGTTCCTCTCACACTGTTTTCTTTGCAGAATAATGGGTGATGTGTTGATAAATATTTGAGTATTTAGCAGTTTAGTTTAGTGATATAGCATGGATACAGGCCTTTCAGCTAACCAAGCACGTACCGACCATCAATCACCCATTATTTCTATGTTATTCCTCTTTCTTATCCATTCACTACATATCATGGGGAATTAACCTACAAATCTGCACGTCTTAGGGATGTGGGAGGAAGCCAGATTACTTGGAGTAAACCCACACGATCATAGGGAGTACATGCAGACTCCATGCAGACAGCATCCAAGATCAGGATTGAACCCATTCTCTGGCACTGTGAGGCAACAGGTCTATCGGCTGTGCCACCGTCTCGCACTGTGTTAGGGTATACACGTGTCAGATTATACTTCATTCTTCATTTGCAATAACTATAGTTCAGAAATGTTTATTCACTGGGATGATGTACTTCTTATTATGATAATGTGGCTAAAGGTTTATTGTATGGTGCAAACATGACAGTTTTTATACAGACCATGCCATGCAATGAGCCATTTGAATGGCACAATAGATGACGTTGCTACATAAACGGGGACAAATCCTGGCAGGTGATACCTGGATAGAGATGAGAGGCGGGGGGGGGGGGGGGGGGGGGGGGGGTTGATTGTCAGATGGGTGGGACAAAGACCAGAGATAAAAAGATGATAAATAAGAGGAGGAGTGAAATGTGATGCCAGTGGAAAGCATGTGGGTGGAATGAAGCAGGAGGAAAAGGAAAGGGAGGCAAATGTTGGAAGAAATGGGTGTGTATCTGACTGGGACTTATGGAAGAGAGGGGGGGGAAGGGTGTGTGTGGGGGGGGGGATGGGGGTGGGGGGGGGGGGTTAACCTAACATTGGCGAATTCAACGCTCTTACCATTAGGTTGTATACCAACCAAGCGGAATATCCTCCAGTTTGCTTATGATCTCACGCTGGCAGTGGAGGAGGCCCAGCACAGAGAGGTTAGTATGGGAACGGGAAGGAGAGTTACAGTGGTCAGCAACTGAAATGTAAAGCATGCACTGGCAGACAGAGCGCAAATGCTCTTCAAAACATTCGCCTAGTCGACACTTTGTCTTGTCGATGTAAAGGAGGTCACACCAGGAGCATCAAATGCAGCAGGTGAGGTCAGAGGAAGTGAATGTGACCCTCTGCCTCATCTGGAAGCGTTGCTGGCCTCACTGGGTGGATGTGAGGGAGGAGGTGTAGGGACAAGTGTTACATTTTGTTCAGATGCAGCGGCAAGCACCTGGGAGGGGGTAGTTTGGGTGGGATGAGTAAACAAAAGAGATGCAGAGAGTAATTGAGAACAGGGGATGGCATACTTGCAAGAGGCAGGGTCGGAGGAGATGAAGTCCAGATAACTGTTGAAGTCAATGGGTTTGATAATTTATAGCAGGAAGCAATTGGTTTCAAAAATGGTGCAAAGATCGATTCAAGT
This sequence comes from Okamejei kenojei, assembly GCA_035221665.1. Taxonomy (NCBI): domain Eukaryota; kingdom Metazoa; phylum Chordata; class Chondrichthyes; order Rajiformes; family Rajidae; genus Okamejei; species Okamejei kenojei. The sequence continues at coordinate 8,111,496 of CM069149.1, read as the reverse complement.
ATAGTTCAAATTGTGCAGCAACTTTCATCAAGCAGAGTCGGTTGTATAACCACACCCCAATTATGTCACCAAGCAAAGAAATTCTACTTTCATTCGGAATGTTTGACAGGCAGGAATTGTTAGATCCAGCTTTTGTCTCATCAGTTTGATATATAATTTACTTCCTTCCCCGAACAAATGTGACAGAAATCTCCAATACATTCAACAATTGCAAATTGAGACACACCCTGAGTTAGGAATCAGGAAATTCCTTATTTGTCAGTATTTTCAAAAGAAGATACAGGCTGTTTAAAAGAAAACACAGAAGTTGCTTAATTTTGCAATTTATTGCTTGCTGGCTCTCTGATTACGACTCTGATTATAATAATAAAATTTCCATTACCTTTCACCAATGGAGTTTTGTATTTCAAAAGATAACTACATGAAATAAGTTTCTGAAAAGTTTAAAAGAATATAAATACTTCACATAAAAATATGTATTTCACATAAATATTTTCTTAAAAATATTATGTTATGAATAACTTGGGAGAGAAAACTTTTGTTTTAATGCTTATCAAGAAACAATCAAATGAGAATTGCCTTGCCCTGCTATTCAACCAGTATTGATGTCAGGACATCAAAGTATCTTTGGCACCGACTTTGATGTATTAAATCTAAGCTTATGCCAACACTCTGGTGAATATTTAGGATTTGAGCATTTAATGCACAGCTGAAATATGAAGCCCTTCTGGAATCTGATGCATTGGCCCTATTTTCCAAACATGTCGAGCAGTGGATGCTTTAATTCATGCTTAGTTGTTTAGGTACATTTTACTTCATGTCATGACAATAAATTTCACAATCTCTGGAACACCAATCATTCTAAATAAGTGGATGGAATGGCTATCGTATAAGACAAATACAACTAATCCAAGTGATTGTGAAATAAATAATAAAAAAATACTAATGAATCTTACTTCTAAATGAACCACATCCACATTACTCTGCTGCTTGATCCAGCCTCACTTCATCAACATCAATCATGATCAAACTGGTGCACAAATGAAATCTTTCAATCCCGTTATGATGCTCTCCTGAACAAATTTTCCGAGGATTCACAAGAAAAGGTTATGTTGACTCGCTTTCTCTCCCCTTCCCAATTCCACAAAACCACTTTGCCTCTGTTAAAGTGGTCAAACTGTCGTGCTGAATGTAATATCCAGCACCCGATCCTTGCCAAGAATATCATGGATGTGGCTTTGATATAGAACATAGAACATAATACAGTACAGTGCAAGGATGAATTGTACTATGGCTCATGAAATCTGTACTGACCATGATGCCAATCTATATTAAGCCCATCTGCCTTCACATGGTCTATATCACTCCATTCATTCATGAAGTGTTTAGTTATAAATCAGTAATAAATGTTCTTTCAGGAAATGTCAGAATCAGAAAAATCAAATTATTCAAGAGTTTGAGACTGAACGTACCTCAATTCCATTTGTATGTCTTTGCTCCATTTCCCTCATATATTTATCCAAAAATGTGTCAAAGTTCAAAACAAAATATTTAAATCAAACCCAAAATATCGCAGATGCTGGAAATCTGAACATAATCAATGGAAAGGCAGCTTCTTTTGAGAGAAACAGTTAATATTTCAGGTTGGTGCACCTTTGTGATTTTTTATTTTATTTTAATCCGATCTAATTTATAGTTTGTTTAAGAAAGAACTGCAGATGGTGGAAAAATTAAAGGTATACAAAAATGCTGGAGAAACAGCGGGTGAGGCAGCATCTATGGCGCGAAGGAATAGGTGATGTTTCGGGTCGAGACCCTTCTTCAGACTGATGTGGAGGTGGGTGGGTCGGGAAGAAGAAAGGAAGAGGCGGAGACAGTGGGCTGTGGGGAGCTGGGAAGGGGAGGGGAAAGAGGGAGAAAGCAAGGACTACCTGAAATTGGAGGTCAATGTTATACTGCTGGGGGTGTAAACTACCCAAGCGAAATATGAGGTGCTGCTCCTACAATTTGTGGGACTCATTCTGGCCATGGAGGAGGCCCAGGACAGAAAGGTCCGATTCGGAATGGGTGGGGGAGTTGAAGTGCTGAGCCACCGGGAGATCAGGTTGGTTATTGCGAACTGAGCGGAGGTATTTGGCGAAGCGATCGCCAAGCCTACGCTTGGTCTCACCAATGTAGAGCAGCTGACACCTAGGAACTGCAGATGCTGGTTTACACCAAAGAGAGACACAAAATGCTGGAGTAACTTCGCGGGTTAGGCATTGTCTCTGGAGAGAAGGAATGGGTGACGTTTTGGGTTGCACCCTGAAACTTCACCCATTCCTTCTCACCAGAGATGCTGCCTGTCCGGCTGAGTTATTCCAGCATTTGATGTCTATCTAATTTAGAGTTTGCTTTGCAGAACACCACAGCTCAGAGCACGAAAAGTGAGCTTTCAGTCATCTATATCTTTAATTCTTCACAGTCTTCCACTCCAATTCCTCTGTCTTCTGATGCTTCCACTGTTATAATGATGCTCACCTTGATAAGGTGCATTACAATCTTACAGAGCCAACAATTGTCCAATACTTTCTTATATTGCATCTGTACTTCGTCCAGCCTCATCTTGTAATTCTTTAATGTGTCTTGTTAATCTTTCCTTGTGGCATCACACTTGTTCACATTTACTCTCTCCTGTCCACCACTTAAACAAAAACCTATTAACTTCAGTGACTCCAACTCTCCCGCTTTCGGCGGGAGATCGCCCGCTGAAAGGCCATTTTCGCAAAATCTCCCGCTCTCCCGCTTGAGATTTAATTTCTCCCGCCCGGAGATTTAATTTCTCCCGCGCCGAAAGCGAGAGAGTTGGAGTCACTGTAACTTGTTCCTTGTTATCCATTTCCATTTTGTTGAAAACTTTCACATCTAAAACTTATACCAAGTCTGGTCAAAAGTCATTAGTCTGAAATGTTGTTGCAGTCTCCTCACTCTCTGAGTTATACCTGCATTTACTATTTTTGTTTCAGTGTTCTAGAATATCTTGTTTTAATTTCTACAACACTTGATTTTGTGCTTTATTCCTATTTCTTTTTAAGATACACATTGGATGTGGATAGGTTGTGCAGTTCCATTCTTGCAAGCAGGAACAAATGCTTTGTTAAAGAAAGAACTGTAGATGCTGGAAAAATCAAAGGTGGACATGCTGGAAACTCAGCAGGTTTAGGCAACATCTATTCCAGGGGTGGGGAACCTTTTCATGTTGGAATGCCACATTAAGTTAGCTGTAATCTAATAAGGCCACATCCAAGAAACTTCAATTATATACACTTCAAAATGTACATTATTTTGTAAAAATCTAACTACTATGTACTAACTTCAAGCAAATGAAAATGTTTTGTTAATTCTAAAGTTAACTAACCTTTTAATGAATTTGTTGTGACTGCATTTTGTGGGAAATCTTTAGATATTTGGTTGCAACATGGAGGTACGCAGTTTCAGCTGATCTTCTAGATGGGTATCCGTCATTTATGACCTTAAGGGTGACTTGATTTGGGTTAGGTAGGAGAATGTAGATTTGCAGCAATAAATGGTTGAAATGCAAGAAAGCATTTTTCGTGCATGTTGCCAAAGACGTGAGTATTCTATTGCATTTTTCCATATTTCAATCGGATCTTTCATAGCTTCAAATAAGGACTTTAAAATGTCATCTTCTGAGAGCTCAATCAATTCCATCTGTAGTTCTTTAGGAGCCTTGGAGACATCAACTAGGGGAGGTTGAAATGCTAATTTGAGTGTGATGTCATGATTCTCAAAGTCAGTGAACCTTTCATTGTATTCTTTAATTAATAAGTCTAAAACAGCTGCGTATTCTTCAAACGATTCGCATGAATCCTCCTGCTCATCAATGACCTTCACTAACTGGGGAAAATGTTCATCCCAAATGTCATTTTGAAGAAAAAGAGTTTTGAAAAAAGATCGTTTTTTCGAAATGCTTGGATTTTTTGCCACATATCATATATAGACGTAGTTTTACCTTGCAAAGAAACATTCAAGTCATTTTGCTTTGACATGATATCACACAGAAATGCAGTATTTCTATAGAAATCTTCTTTCAATCATTCACATTGCTGATTCTGTTCTTCATGAAATTTAACTATCTGTTCTCGCAAAGATAAAAAGGTTGCTAACACGTGTCCATGCGATAGCCAACACACTTTACAATGATACGGCAAATCCACACTGAATGCCTCATCGTCCAACTTTAGCATATTACGAAACTGACAATACCGTGTTGCATTTGCACGAATATAGTTAACAATACTTATAACTTGTTGCAAAGTGTCATTTTAAATAGTAGATTTAGCACAGAGATTTTGCTGATGTATGATACAATGAAAAGAAATGAGAGCATCTGGATCTGATAATATCTTTTTTATCTGTGCAATAAACCCTCCATGTTTTCCTATCATGGAAGGTGCGCCGTCTGTACATACATATAGTCGGGGAGGATTATTTTGTTGAATCTTATTTTACTCTTTGGTATTTTAAATACGTTCATATTAAGGTTAAAATTAAAATAATAAATGACGAACAAAAACATATTAATAAAAATAAAAGGATTGTTCTACAAAATTTGGATTCATTCAAAAGGCCGTACTTAATGGCCTAGAAGGCCGCAGGTTCCCCACCGCTGATCTATTCCTTCGCTCCATAGATGCTGCCTCACCCGCTGAGTTTCACCTGCATTTTTGTCTACCTTAGACAAATGCTTTAGTTTGTTTATTAAATTAAATCACATGAGTATTTTTGTTGGTTCCTAAAATATGTTGCCATTTCATGTTAGTTTTAAGCTACAGTATATACTCCTGGCATATGGGACCATTTTCTGTGTAGCTCTCTCATAAATCTGCAAAAAAAATAGTCATCTTCAGCAAAGCCCATTGTCATTCAGTAAGTCTGAACTCTTTAATACTGCATCAAATAGCACATAACCTCAACCTGCAAAAATCCTGTGTTTAATTTCTTTAATGTGAATGAACAGCATCCTTTCATTTTGTTCATGATTCTAATTGGAGTCAAATCAACATATGGTATAACTCATACATGCCAACCAAGATGTCCCATCTAAGCTAGTCCCGTTTGCCCATGTTTGGCTCATCTATATAATTGAAAGTCTCATCTTGACCACTTCCTGTCTGCGCTGTATATTAATTTTAGAAAAAACGCTACCCTGTATCGCTGTGATTTTTGGCCATCTTACTCACAGTCCTCCTCTGCTGAGCAAGCCCCGAGGATTTTTCCCATCGATGAAAAATAAAAAAAGTTATGAGTGTTTAAAAAACCTTGAGATCAGCTGATTGGGTCTCTCGCCTGTCAATCACCGCGATGAAGGGAATGCCCCATCCTGGGGGGGAAGGGCTATAAAACCCCAGATGCCTGGACATGAGTCAGTCACTCTGCAAGATTGCGAGAGTCAGGCCACGACTGTCATTCTAAGCTGTGAATCAACTGAACCGTGAGTCTGCAATGCACTTGCAATAAATGATTTGTTAGCCCTTAATGACAATGCAATGAGTTGTTTGGCCTGCCCTGTGCTTGAGACTGCAATGCAGAATGGAAGTGAAATGACAATGCCATGAGTTGTTTGGCCTGCCCTGTGCTTGAGACTGCAATGCAAAATGGAAGCGAAATGACAATGTCATGAGTTGTTTGACCTGCCCTGTGCTTGAGACTACAATGCAAAATGGAAGTGAAATGAAAATGCCACGAGTTGTTTGACCTGCCTGAAACAAATAAATTCGGCCCACAAGGCCCCTATTAGCTGAGAAACCAGTCCCTTTTGCCCCAAATGCCTGATGGGCTGAAGTCCCTTCAGCCCATCAGGCCTGTACTAGCCCAGGTGGAGTCCCTTCAGCCCATCAGTAAGTATTCCCCCTGCAAGTATTAAACCTCACCTCAGTATTTTCCTCCCTCCCTTCATTGGCTTCCTGTGAGATTCAGCCCAGGATAGACGTTCCTCCTTCATTGCTGTGATCTGCAGAAAAATATGTAAAATGTCTAAAATTGATTCTCCACCCTCTCCCTCTTCTCTCTCACACTCTCTCACCTGTTTTGGACAGAATTTCCGGCAGTTTCTGAGCTGCCAGCCCACCAGGCCTGAGCTGCCAGCCCACCAGGCCTGAGTGACTGAGCTGCCAGCCTACCAGGCCTGAGTGACTGAGCTGCCAGCCCACCAGGCCTGAGTGACTGAGCTATCAGCCCAAGAATCTATTTGGCCCACAATGTCCATACAAGCCCACTGGAAACCAGTCTCTTTGGCCCACAACACCCATACTAGTGCTCCAGAAAGCCCCCACCCCATTGGCCACCAATATTGGAATTGGTGGAGAGGTGGAATATTGCATTGGGAGACCAGCCCTCCCTTGTGAACATGGGACCCAACGGGTCCCACTTAGTCTAGTATCCTTCTAAAATATCCTATCCATGTACTTGTCAGATGTCTTATAAATGTCTTGTTTGTACCTGCATCCATTACTTTCTCTGATAGCTTCTCCCTCTCCCATGATTACATCTTTCCATCTATACTATTACTAAAACTCTCATCTTGACCACTTCCGGTCTGCGTAGTATTAAAATTTTCGCAGAAAAAGTGACCCTGTATCGCCAGGATTTTTAAGCCTCCTTACTCACCATTCTCCTCTGCTCCAAGCACTCCAGGTTTTGTTCCGATTGGTGAAATATTACAAAAGTTATTGGTTTGTTATTCGCCAGGACGGCGACGCCCCTTCTGACACCCGCTATCAATCACCATCCGCGAGAATGCTGAGGAGCGTAGTGAGCGGGGTCTGTGTTCTGCGAGTGGGGGCCCACACCACCCCCTCCCACATACACCCCCTCCCCTCTGCCCACCTCCCCAACACCGCCCCTCCTCTACACCCACCCCCCACAGTACCCCACATTCCCCCCTACCACACACACTCCTCCCCTCTGCCCCCACCATTGCCCCCCTACCCCAACCCCCCCTACCCCCACCAACCCCCTACCCCACCATCACTTCCACTACCCCCACCTCCACCCCCCTTTCTCCTCACCACGCACCCCTCCCACCACACCCCCCCCCCCCCCCCGGACAGGCCCCGCCTGAAGTCGTTCCCCTCCATTGGCTGCCGGACGCTCCCCACCTGAGGCCGTCCCATCCCCCGGTTACAGAAAACTCCCGCCGTTGCATTGGGGGAACAGGTGAGTGGTGGAATATTGCGTTGGGGGACTAGGCCCAACGGGTCCCACTTAGTCTAGTGCTTACTTAAACTTATGCAATCTAGTCTTGATTCCCCTACCCTTGGGACTCGGCGCATTCACCCAATCTATTCCTCTCATGATTTTATACACCTCTATAAGATCACCATTCCACCTCCTGTGCTCTAAGGAATGAAGTGCTAACCTGCCTAATCTCTCTTGAAAGCCCAGAGTCCTGAGCGCTGCTACATCTTTGTAAATCTCTGCACCCTTTCCAATTTCCGACAGCAGGGGAACCAAAACTGAACACAATACTGCGAGGAGTCTCACCAACATCTTGCAGAACTGTACCATAATGTCACAATATCGGCACTCAATCCATGACTGATGAATTCAATACACACGAAAAGCCTTCTTCAACACTCCATCAAACTGTAACATCACTTTCAGGAATCAATGTACTTGCAGTCCTAGATCGCCCAGATCTACGACACTTCTTCGGACCCTACTGTTTGATTCATTTTCATTGTATTGATATAAGTTATTTAACAGAAATCAATGAAAAACACTTTATGATGATGATCTTTAATCGCCATAATGCAATGTCTTGCAACTTACAGCATCGTTGGTATCGCCCCTTACATATCCACGAACATGCTCGTTAAAAACTGGTAAATATTCTCTGAAGACGGGTGAATATGACGAGCAGCGAATGTTACTGATGTCTAGCTGAGGTTTATCGAGATGCGAACACATCTTTGCGAAAGAATTGAGGAGAAACTCGAGCCAAATCTTTGTTAATAAGGGGGTTGCACGTAAGGTCACTGGGTCATAGGCCTTGACGCACGGAGCCGCTCAATCCATCTGGAGGACATCCGTGAATTCCAGTACATGTTATTATTGCAAGAAACGCGTACTTTCCTACCTGTTAAAAACTGCCAAAATGTTGAGATTTTGCGCTGCGAAAAATTGTGGAAGTCGGGGTAAGCGTGAGAGACATGTACCCAACTTCAGAATTCCAAAAGTGAAGCGAAATGAAGGGAAAGAGAAGCGAGAGCTGAAGGGACAACAACAGCTAAAGTGCTTAGCAAACATTGGCCGTGCAGATACCGGAATTGAAAATATTGGGAATTATCGTGTTTGCTCATTGTATTTCATCAACAGTAAGGCATTATTTGTGATTTTTCTTGATTCCTTTGGTATCTAAAAAGTCTCAGAAGTGATAAATCTGGCTGTACATTTTGCTTCAGAGGCGTTTTCTTTTTGTATGTATGTTACAAAACTTACCTTTAGCGGCGCTGCAGTTCTGTCACTGGCCGTGTGTGCGACTTTGGGGCCTTTGAGGGGGGGGGGGGCGGGGTTAAAATGTGGTTTTCCCTTGCCATCCGGAATTATATTTTCTCGGGGTGCGAGCTTTTGCTAAAGATTAGTTCCGACTGCTGGTAAGTGAAAACATTTTTTAAAATCGCCCGACTATTTCACCGCTGCAGTAAAATAAGAATTAGCTCCTAATGCCATGAACGCCGACAACCGGGACGGATTTTACGTAGGGGACAGGTAAGTGAAAGCTGTTTATTTTTTCATATAAACTTGCTTGTTTAGATTACCTTAATCGACATTTAATGTTGCGAAACGGTGATTTATTCCCCATATGATCCGGCAGTGTTTTTCCTGCCGATATGGGGTTTAAATTCACTGCAACCGCAACGTTCCAATCCATCGCGTTCCAGAAAAACCCACTCGCAAGCTGATTTAAATGGTCATTAATTTACGGGCATTAAACACTAAATTCCTTCAATTTGGCCTATAAATTAATGACAATTAGATTTCAAAGTCATGTTATATTGTGAATTCTTGTGTGAATGTTATTTGGTCACTTAGGCTTTGAAAAAAATGTTAATATTTTCTTAAAAAATGGATAGATGTTTAGATTTGCACTTTTTTGCAAGAATAATTTTTCGCCGGTTGCCTAATTCGTCAAACACAACATGCTGGAGTAACTCAGCGGGTCAGGCAGCATCTGTGGAGGGAATGGATTGACTGCGATCCTTCAGTCTGAAGAAGGGTCTCGACTCGAAAGTGCATCTGTCCATTCCCTCCACAGATGTTGCATGAACGGCTCAGTTACTCCAGTACTTTGTGTTTTGCTGAAAATGTCCTGCGGTTCCTTCTGCCTGATTATTAGCGACACCCAATTTGAAAACAAAGGAGTGGAAATATGAACGAATTATTTGGTACCGTTCCATCGTTTAATTCCCAATCACTGTTAACTAAATATAAAATATCTACAATATTATTAATCATTGTTAAATAACGCCAATATTTAATGCTGTTTTCGCATTAACAAAGATTTGGCTCGGGTTTCTCTGCAATTCCTTCGCAAATATGTGTTCGCATCTCGATAAACCTCAGCTGGACATCAATAAAATAACATTCGTTGCTCGTCATATTCACCCGTCTTCAGAGAACATTTACTAGTTTTTCACGAGCATGTTCGTGGATATGTGTGTAAGGGGGCGATACCAACGGGTGCCGTGTGGTTTTTTAATCCTAGTGGATGCACACGATCAAAATTTTGACTGTTAGGTATTACTATTTTTGTTAGGTATGGACTGTTAGGTATTACTATTTTGTCAATTTTCGTCGTATTTATTTTTAACTTGGATATTCAATCGCCGAACTCCAACAAATGGCACATGCACAGTTTGAGCTACGTAAAACATCGTGCATTGCAATCACATTACTGATACTGAATAGAATCTCCAACAACCCACTACTGGAAATATGACCAATATTTCAGAAATAGTTTTGGTTGAGTCAAGAGTAATGAGTGGGTGGAATGGGATGATTGGGTCATTGTATACATTTTTTTAATATCAAGACTTGAAGTTGTCCTTGTTTTAATAATCAAGTTGTACTGTTGTAAAATGTTATGTAAAATGTTATAAAGGAGCATGCAAAAACTGCAAATAAAATACTGTAAGTTTTTGCAGTAAAGAAAGTCTTTTTTTAGAAAATGTTTCCTGTTGATTTGATTTCTTGTTACTGTTCAACTGTGTTAGTGTGAGCCGTGCACCTTCAATGGTCCTCCTGACCTAACAACTTCACATCACATAAATTTCAACATGGAATAGTGATGTGAATACAACATTTAGTTTGACTTCAATTTCCATCATGAAAATTGAAGTCAAACTAAATGGTGTATTTACATTACTATGATCGCTTTCAAACTAACCTATTTTACTGTCATACTATTATGACAAATTCTAGTTCCATGATCTCATAAACAAGATCACAAAACACATTTTGAATTCTCAAACACAATGTGATTGTGAATAATTGCAGAGCTATCCAGTTTCACCAAGCATTTCCGTATTTTGATGGCTGAAAATTAGTATTTTGTTGGGGAAATCGGTATTTCTCACATAAATGCAATAGAACGTACTACACAGAAACTGGA